>JANUWF010001598.1:5000-2568313 GCA_026120185.1 Voacanga thouarsii
GCTCAATTACATGCACCCTCTTCTCTTCATTCCACTTTGATTTATTTATTAAGCTTATCATGAACTATCAACGATTAGCGTGACCAGATAGCTGATTTAATAACTGATTTTACTCTCTTGGACACCGAAAGAAATGAACCCTATTTTTTAATAATCTTCACACAGATAATTAAAGATTGAAATTTTATCAATGAACCAAATCATGCATCAACCATTCACTAAACACACAAAAAAAACCAACATGAACAATCAGTAAAGGCTCCTCACCAGCTCCTGCTCTTCGACACCCTCGAGGTACTCTCCAATTGAGATCGTGGGTTCGGCTTCATCTTCGAATGTGTCGACCACTTTCACAACCTTCGAAGAAAAACCTAAAGTTTCACATAGTTAAAACCCTGATTTTTTTTTTTTAGCAGCATCATAACAAGATAAGTACATATATAAGCACCAGATTTTCTTAACCAAGAAAAGCAAAAGGAACTGATAACTTCAAACTGATTTGCAAAGGATTTGGGAATGATATACGATCGATGTAATCTATATATAGATATACTGGAGTATTGGAAGGGAGAGAAGAAGAGCTTGAATTACGGCCGATTTTAAATGTGAAGCAATGGACAATGGTTACTTTATATGGGTGGGAAAATGGGCTATAAAGAATTTTGCAGGTACTTTCCCGCCAAATTGAGGCCCGAAGGTTTGGATAATTTTGATCCTCTTCGTTTTGCACTACACATTGGCGCAACGTTTTCTCAAGAATAAATTATGGACTAACTTTCTTGTTAAAAATAATTATTTCAATATTCAATATGTATTTTTCCAAGAGAGAAATAAATTTTATAAAACTTGAAAGTGTTTTGTAGATTTTCTTTAAGTGTTTTATACTTTTCCCCCTCATTTTCTTCTTAGAAATTGTTGAATTATATCCCAAATTAAATTATTAAAAATTATTTCGCAAAACATATTTATGACTGAAATCCTCATTGATTTTGGAAATAGAATTAGAATTAAAACCATCACTCTTCACTTAGAAATTATTGTTTTGATTAATAGTTTAGGAAATACTAATAAAAAATTTGTAATTATGGTGAAGCAAAAGAGTAATTTAATTAGGAAAATGCATCATTTATGAAGTAAAGATCATAAATTCAACTCATATTTTTTAATAGCGTATCATCTCAAAAAATTATAATTATATGTTGAGTTAAATTTAATATCGTTAGTTTTATTTTTACATTATTACTTTAGAAAAGACAAATCATTCGAAATAAATGTTTATAATAATATTTTGATTCATTTTAGATACTACAACATAGAAAATAAAATAATTATACTTGTCCATAAATTATATAATCGTATCTTAGTAATTATATGGTAGTTTAACTTAATGTTATACTATCTCTCTTAGAAATAATAATATTAACAATCATTTTTATTAGGCAATGGTTTTGAATAATTTTTTATCATTAACACAAAGCTTCATAAAAAGAAAATTAAAAGTAATCTTGCTAGAAATTAATAAGCATTTCTCGTAAAAAAAATTGGTCTGCTTCGTATAAGCATAATCAAATATTTTTTCTATTATCCTCTCGCAATTTTGCCATGCATAATTGTATGAAAATAAATAATAATGATATAAAAAATAATTGCAAGTTTTGTTCTGCACAAAATATGCTTCTGTAATTTTATTTAAGCGATGACAATGTTCTTCATCCTTGAAGTTTTCTGAGAACTGAATGTCTATTTTATTGAAAGATATATGAAGCAGAAATTTGGAAGTTTGTTTTTTTTTGCGTTTAATAGAGAAATTGTTTTTCTTTGAGTTAAATTTAATATCGTTAGTTTTATTTTTACATTATTACTTTAGAAAAGACAAATCATTTCTTTTATTGTATATAAAATTTTAAAATTAAAACCTCACATGGAAAGGAAAAATTATAAGGTTAGAGGTTCATATTTCCATTAGGGATGGCAATATCCCCATTTAAACCGGGGCCCGGCCCAGTTGGGCCGAGGATTTCCCGATTTAAGCGGGGACGGGCTTCATTCCTCGGCCCGCCAATCGGGGACGGAGATTGTCTGATCCCCACCCCCGGCCCGACCCGGCCAAGCCCAGCCCACTTTACATATATTATATTATATTATATTATTTATATATATATATATATTATATCTATATATGTATATATAAATAAATATATATATATATATATATACACACACACATTATATAAATTATAAGTAGATTATATAAATTATATATGATTATATATATATATATATATATATATATGTAAAGGTAGATTATATATGTATATAAAATAAAATAGAAAAGAAGAGAAAAAATAAAAAAGAATAAATTATTAATTTTACTCTTACTAATCTAGTGATATGATAAATATGTGAATTATTGGAAATCATTACAAAAGTTTTCTATATGAATAAAAATATATTGGAGGCAAAAAAAAATTAATCTTTATAATTATTTTCGGGTCCAAACGGGCCCCCACTTCCCCAGGTCGGGACCGGGGATTGTTTTGTCCCCGGCGAGTCGGGGGCGGGGATCCCAACCTTTTCCCGTAGCGGGGATGGGGATACAGGGGCATATGCGAGGACGAGCCCGGGATTTCTAGTCCCCGGCCCGACCCCAGTGCCATCCCTAATTTCCATCCTTTTGGGAAAAAAAATAATTTAATAGTATTGTACTCCAATCTCCATTTATATTTTCAAAATGTACTTCAAACAATCAATCATAAAGTTAACAAATTAGACAAGGTCTACGGCATCGAAACAAACTTGAGTAGATGCAAAGATAAAATGATGTTCTTTCTTACTATTATCAAAGTAGCCTACATACTACTTGCTTCCAATTTCTACGTTAAAAGAAGATGATTATAAAGAAATCAAAGCAAAATGTTGCAAAAGAGAAGAAGATGAAGTATTGTGTCATAGTCATATATTGGATACATATTATCGTTGTTTTTATTTTCTTTTCAATAACTAATTGAACTTATTTTGAACAACTAAAATCATTACAAATCACGTAGAAAATATTTTATTTTTCTGAAGGATATATAAGTAAAATTATATATTGTGATGTCAAAAATATAGGTTTTACGTAGAAAGTAGGAGCTGATAATACTTCCACAATTCCGAATAATAACCATCTTTGGTTGCCTATGGTAGGTGGCCATCAGCAACATGGCAAAATCAGCAATTTCTAAATATTATACTTATAAGCATATCAAATTTCTTCATCTTCTTGATTTTGCAAGCTGCCATATTTTTTAAAAACGAACTTCATTTAAACCCTCGTTGTTGATATCTATCCATACTTTCATTTGAAAGTTAAAAGAAGAATAAGGAATCATTCAATTTCTTAAATGATAATTAGATATTGAATAATTTCTATATTAATACAATGTTATTATATTTAATTTATTTGAATTTTTTATTTTTTTGATTTTACAATTTTATTAATAAAATTTGTATACATTTATTAAGTAAGACTGTATCTAAATTGTGATTTTATTTAGTTTTTAAAAATAATATAAATATAATTTTAAAATTTAATAAAAATTATAAATAAAAAAATTAACATCGCCATTTAATTTAGAAAAATAATAAAAGTGTTAATAATCAATTCAACACAATATCTTTAATAAAAAATTACAAATATGAGATGACTTTCTCCACTCCTACCTAGCATTGGCAAGTGGGTCAGTGCGGGTCGGGCTGGGCTAGGCCCGCAAGCCGAATAGGCTGATCCCAGAGCCGATCCTGGGGTGCGAGTCGGGCCGAGCCAGGGATTAAAATCCCATGCCAACCAATGCCCAACGGGCTAACCTGCCTTGAAGAGCATTCAAAAAAATTTCCTCCTCAATGGTTAAGAATTTTTTTTTTCACTTTTGGACCCCCAACGGCTATATTCTCCTCCTAACCCTCCAAAACTCTATAAATACCCCCCAATTCACCAAAAAAACTCACCAAACACTTTCTAACTCTCTCCAACTCTCCCAAATTCTCTCCAACTCCAACACAAAAATTAAAAAAAAATCATTTAATGTAATAGATTGTTTATCTTCTTTGAAGAGCATAAGTCCAATAAACTGAATAGGAAATAAATAATAAAATAATCTTCAAAGGCACAACTTCTTAAATACAAAAGAAAGGAGACTATCGAAAAAAGGGAAGCACAAACTTCTCTTCTCTTCTTTTCGCCATTGCAAGGACTGAAATCCAGCCTCTCTTTTCCTCCTTTTCTCTCTTATTTTCGGTCACAAAAGCAGCCAAAAACCAGCCACAAAAACCCCCCATAAACCTTGCTCAATTTCAGCTACAACAATAAAACAAAAAACTGTCATTTTTCTTTATTGTGATCAATAGTTCAAAACAAAGTGCAACTCTCCCAAACACTAAAACCCCAAAACCTAACCCATTTTATTCATCAAACCAACGTTCAATCAAACCTTAACCCCTCCCTAATACACGAAATTCTAGTCGTCACCTCTCCAAGAAGTTCGTCCATCTCCACCTCCAAAGTTGAAAACTAAACTTAAGGTAAGTAACCCTTCAACCTCCTTCAATTTTTATTTAAATCTTCTTCTTCTTTTCTCCTAATTTTCGAACAAAAGGGGGTTAATTTACCCCTATCTCGTGTGACCTTCGAACCAAGGAAGCCAAGAGAAACCAATCGATTCTTCTTCCCAAAGTGAATTCAACCAAGCATCAAAGGCGCTATCTTTGTTCATATTTGTGTCGACCAAGAGGTAAACCCTAAACTCTAAACTCCTATTCTGGAAATTTCCTTTTCCCATTGTTTAATAAATTTTAACTCTCATTTTTCCTTATCACTTATGATTATAGTTGAAGATTGATCTAATGGTAGGTAAATGTTACTTTATGTTTTTGATATTTTCTTAGACGTTTATACTAGTTAAGAAAAAGGAAAAAGGACATGATTTATGTCTTTCTTTAATTGGGTTGCTTCTTTTGATTGAGGACATACAAGTATTTGACCAATTTAACAAGGAATATAGTGGGTTTGTTGACTAAATAAATATGAACTTGGTAAAATTATGTGAATTGATTGATAGCAATGGAGTTTAGTGATGGAAGGGAAGTTAAATATTAATTGTGACATAAAAATTTATATAAATTGAATTCTAAATAAAATAAATTTATTTTAATGAAATTTAATTTAAATAGTTTATTATTTTCAATAAATATCATTTACACATAAAATTTTACATTCTCTTTCTTTAATTCCTTATTTTTTTTAAATTCAAGATTTTGTCACTTCAATTAATTTTCTAGAAAAGAATACATTATCCTTAGACCAAGGCATGAGGGGTTCGATGGCATTTTACCCCTGATTGAATCTCATATTGAAGCTCCAGAAAGTTGCGGAAAGGACTGTAAAAGTCGCTCCCTTTGGCGTGTTGCCAACACCACGGTCTGTGTTTTCTCTTCTCTCCAATTCTAAACCTGCGATTAGAATTGAACAAAGACTTCGATCGGTACCTCAACAAACAAACAATACTGATGGCTGTTAATCCTCAGCTGTTTCCTAATGGAATGCCCGTGCCTTTTGTGAACGAGATGTTCGTATTGGCAAGGGACGGCGTTGAGTTTGAGGTTGACAAGATCTCTGGGTTAGTACCTGGCATCTCATCTCATTCTCACTTCTCATTAAAATTGTTTGTATGAATTTGTTTTTATTTGCTTCTTCTACTGAACTCCTCATCGTATGATCGCGATAACGTCGAACTTATTTCTGTGGTATAATAGATATAATTTTGGATGTGAACTGCAAATTCGCTTGGGTTTTCTTCTGATTTCTTGTTAATTTTCCAAGGCAGTCTTTATTTTTCTACGGGCTAACCTGTGCTACTTATATAATGATGCTATATGTGTTGTGAATTTCAGCGGTACTTGAAAATTAAGACGAATAGTAGTATTAAACTGGAAAATGTCTCTCAGATTCTGCAGGGAAAAGGTAAAATTTTAATAGAAGTGTTAAGTTTTTACGTCCGTAGGGTTTAGCTATCTGGTATGCTCAAACCTTTTTGTATATAGTATATTATCAAGTACTGCTCCAAAGTACGGTTTCAGTTAGTGAGAGGATTATCTGGAAGAGTTAGACTGGACAGTGATTATTGTTTTACTTGGTTTAGTGGGTAAACTGCAAATTATGTTATGTAGGAAGCAATGTGAATTTATCTTTGGGAAACAGAAATGTGACATAACTTGATTGCATCCTTACTTACCCCTGCTTTATGTATTGTAGATGGCATTGAAATACTCACATGCTGGATTCTTTCAACATTCATACATACTAAAAATCCTACCAGAACATATTCCAGCACCCCCCCCCCCCAACCAAAAAAAGAAAAAAAACCCAACAACAACACACACAAGAATGCACAAAAAAGGGGAAAATAGCATTAAACGTGTTTTGAAGGATCTTTTATATAACGATTAAAATATATATTGGTAGGCTATGCAACAAATTATACCATAGATTGAGAATGGTGGCTTGTATTGGGTACTTGCGGATGCTCAAACGATAAATCCTTTTTCATGAACAAAAAGGTTGAAGGAGTTTAAATAGAGAAACCGGAAGACTGTGCTCCTTACATATATGAGAGAGTTATTGATTCATATACTTGGGCAGCACACTGATGTATCAGCTATAATCTGATATGCCAAATCCGTGTTATTAGTCTTAAACAGCTAAGTACAAACATGTGGGATAGTATGCCTTCCCATCTAGTGTATATCCACTGGAGGCCTATCTCTATCCTAATATAGATATATGCTATTGCAATTGTCAAATATTAACTTAAAAAGGTTTACTCAAAAGGTATTTTTTTCTTTTTTTTGGGTGTGTGGGTGTGTGTAATAATGGTAAAAGGATCATTTGGTCCTGGTGTTGTTCTTCTATGTGGACTTGTGGAGCATCCCTCCCCTCATTATCCTTAATGGCCCCCGGGGGGGGGGATGATTCCCAACACAATGGCAAGGATCTTCCACTGGACTATGTTCTATCTACTGTCTATTGTCAATTGGTAAGAAGATAACTTTTGCTTTAAAGATAATATAAGTAGTCATAGGATAAGATTGAGATTGTCCGTTTAGTGTTTAGACACAAGATAACTCTCATGATCTTTGGACAGTAACAAGTGGACGTTGATATGAATCTTGTGTTTGTCGTTTTTGCATGCTCTAAGATCTCGAGGAGGACACGTCAAAGCAAAAGGCACGATCTACTTGTCAAACATCCGCATGGTCTTTGTTTCAAGTAAGCCTGACGAGAACTTTGCTGCTTTTGACATGCCTCTGGTAAGTCAGTTTGTCTCGGTTAGTTTAGAGAGCGACTAAATTGTAATTTATTCAATTTTTACCTGTAGCTCATAGGTGCAACATCAATTACATAGGAGAGATTTCTCTGAAGTTTGCAGGTTTCCTAAAAGAAGTAAAAGCAAGCCAGACACAAATTCTAAATTTCTATGCTGGAGTCTATTTTTTATTTGGCCGAAGGAAAAACATGAAGCCCCTAGTTCCTCAGCAAACAGTCAGAAACTATATGTTTTACATTCAGATACCTTTATGGAGGTTTTGTTGACCGACAGAGGCTAAACAGATAAATAGATCCTTCAAATTGCAACACCCTATAATTCCACAGTTATTTCAGCAAGGTGGAAGCAACTGAGAAGTCAATGTTAGGAAGGATGATGCAGGGAAACACCCTACATACAGAAAGATCCAAATTGGCTTTCTTCATATCTCTTTCTGTCTCACCTTTTGACTCGCTTTCTATGGATCTCTTTTCTGTCTTACCCTTTTGACAAAAAAGTTTGAAATTACTAAACAGTACTCTCGAAACTGCACAGCACTAGCATGGTAAGAAAAGAAATTGAAGGTTACCATATAGTAATCTTTAGGCATGATTTGGAACTTGGCCACTGCTTCACTGTCCTTCCTATTTCTGTTTCTGTTACCTACGTTCTCTTTTTCTCTTCTGTGCTTCTTTCCCTTCTTCGCACCTCTGTTTCTGTTTGCTTCGGAAATTTGGTCTCTTGAAGAGAGAGAGAGAGAGAGGGGGGGGGGGAGAGATGCTATATCTTACTCAGAAGAAGAATTTAGTACTGCATTCTTGCTTCAGCTGTCCTGTAGGTAGTTAATTACCTTATATTACAATTATTCGTTTCAACTCTCAGTGGCCTGGGCTTTTCTTTGTACTGCAGCTTTACATTCATGGTGAAAAATTTAACCAACCTATATTCTTCTGCAACAATATATCTGGAGTTGTTGATCCTGTAAGTAATTTTTTTTGAATTTTCTAATCTACCGGCATTGGTTTTTCTCTTTAGTGGTCTAACCATAGCTTGGCCATTTTTAGGTTGTACCAGATAATGAGAATAGGGCACTGTATTCTATTCACTCGTTCAAGATCTTGTTCAAGGAAGGTGGTTGTGGAACTTTTGTACCATTATTTTTCAACTTACTTGGCTCAGTGAGACAATATAATCAACAGACATCTAGAGCAGAGCCTCAGCTGGATCCTCTGCGAGCAGCAGAGGCTCCTGTTGACGAGATGATGAGACATGCGTAAGTAATGGTTAGCACTGTTTTTGTGTACTTGAAGTAATGTCAACTCTCTCAGGTTGCCCATTTCCTTTGCAGATATGTTGATCCAAATGATCCAACAAGAATTTTCTTGCAGCAACCTACTCCAGAATCACAGTTGAGGCGTCGCACTTACAATTCAAAGCCTGCTGAGCATGATATGTAATGCTTAATGCTGTGCCAGTTTCTCATGTTGCTATAGTTAACTTGGAATCTCTTCTACTTCTGTTTTCATGGGAATATATTACCCCGGACGAATGTGCAGAGGAAATATTGAATGTATTTCCAGCTTGATCTGAATGATACTTTGAACATATGCATAAAGTCATCGTTACTTGGGTTCATTGGGGGTGTAAACTTTCTACAGGCATCTTAGCTTCAGGTTGATTGTTAAATGTGGAAGGAAAAGTGTACTGGAATAACTGTGTGAGTAAATGGTTCTTGGTTTAAAAACTTCTTGAATGAATTCTTATTCTTTTACCTCAACAGTATTCTTTTAGCTATACCTTATTCAAAATTTTAATTCTAATTTATTTGGATCAATGAATTAGAATTTTGTGAATTATGATTATTTATTTGCGAGACGGACATGTAAAAGTTCTAAAAAAATTCTGTCTAGGCGCGCATGGCACGGTGGGGGTCGCCCCTAAACTCATCTTTTTATCCTTAAAAAAAAACGATTATTTTTTTGTATTTTTCTCAATTTCAAAATGAATGATCACGGATCTTTACGGTAAAAAGGAAATTGTTTTATGTCACATAAAAATATTCAATACATATTCCTTGGGAAAGTATCTAGTTAGCCATATGTATTTTCAAGGATTTCCGCTTCGCCATTCCAGCTTAAGTTTCTTTAACTGGAGTTGATCATAAACTGAACCAATTTTGAAGAAAAGGACAAATTGAGCTAACCTTGAGATTTTAATGAAGATATGAGCTAATCAATTGTGAAGAGAAGGACCAATTTTGCAAGACGGAAATGTATTTGGATTAATTTTATTTACATGGTTTCAGAAATTAAGTATTTAATTATTCTATCCGTTTTAAATTATTTATTATGTTTTTAATTTAATTTTTGTTTCAAATTATCTGTCTTATTAGGAAATTAAATTTATCTCCATTTAATAACACTTTATTTGTCAAACATATTAAACAAAATTTTTTCCCAACAAGCTGATCTCATTTAAATAATAAGGGGGAGAAGCAATTTAGAGTACATTAAAACTTTGGAATCTGAGTATTTATTAATAAATATTAAATAATTTATTTTTCAATAAATTAATCCCATTTAAATAATAGGAAAAAGAAGTTTGTGTACTTCTTAATAAATAGAGAGAATAAATTAAAAATTAAGGGTCAAAATGAAAGTAAAGATTTAATCAGTTAAAAAATTTACCTATCTTAATACACATATAATCAGTTAAATAAAACAAATAATTTAGAATTGAAGGAGTATTAATTTAAACGACTAAAGGCCCAATTGCAGAATGATGGGTGAAAAAAAAAATCCTTTTCAAAACATAGTAACTCTGTTTACACCCCTAAAATAATATTCCTTCTATTCCAAATTATATGTCATATTTAACAGATTAAACGGGTATTAATATAAATAGGTTTTTTTTAGTTAATTAAACATTTACTCTATATTTACTCTTAAAATTTAATTTATTCTCTATTTATTAAGAAGTACTCAAATTTCAAACTTTTAATATGCTCCAAATTATTTTTCTTTCATGTTATTTAAATAGAATCATTCTATTAGGAAAAATTTTATTTAATATGTTTAAAATATACTAAATTTTTATAAATTTGGTATATTAAATCTTCATTTTCGAATAAAATTTATAATTTGATATGAAAATTAAATTAAAAATAAGATAAATAATTTGAAACGTAACATTGGAGGCAGAGCGGACATTCATCAAATGGGGAAGAGAGAGGGAGTCAATAGCGATGGTAAGAGAGACAAAGATGGGATTGCTGAGATTAGGCTGAGTTGAATTAGATGAGAGAATATAGAATTAAGGGTGAGAAAACGAGCATTCTAACAATGAAATGGGGAGGGCACAATGAAATTTTGTGAAAGCTTGGGAGTTATTTAAAAATAAAAATAAAAAAACAACTTTCGTTAACTGGCACTCCCTCCGTCCCACTAAAATTGACATTGGTTGACTTGACACGATATTTTATGTATAAGTAAAAATTAAAATATAATAATATAATATAAATAATAAATATATGATCTCATAATATTTTATGTCAAATCTAAGTATATAAAAATAATATATGTGGGTATATTAATTATTTTATAATAAATTGTATAGTAAAAACTTTTCTTTTAAGAAAAGTGTCAAATTTTTTGGGACATTTCAAAATAGTAAGTAGGTCAATTTTGTTGGGAGTATTAATAACGGGGATTACAGAAAAGTTATCCATTCATTTTAGGTTTTTTTTTTCATTAAATTTTTATCACAGTCGATCGATAATTGAGCGCCACGGTTAACGGTCCCCGGCGAAATTTCGCCGTTATCAAATCAGAGACGGCGTCAAGAGATCCGTGCGAGTGGCCCAGAAGGTTGTTCTGTTTCCAGCCGCAAGCCATACCCCGGTACAGCTGCTCAAGAAGCACCAGGTGTAATTTGATTTGAGAGGAAGTGAGCTGTCCTACTACGCTCTGGCTTCCTTCTCTAAGTCCTCTTATTCAGTGGGAGTGATGGCGAGTTGGCTTTCGACCCCGCGCGTGCAGCCTGCTGTGTCCCCTCACTTGGACTCTACTTCTTGGCGGAGAAGCGTACGCCTAAATGATGTTACAAATTCCCGCATTTACTTTGTTGTTAGGAACAAATCCACTTCAATTGTGTGCAACAGAATATATTGCGTCGCTAAAGATAAAGATGGCTACAGCAACAATCAAAGTGATCGAAAAGGAATTCAACTTTACAGAGACATCGAAAGGTCAGGTGCCAAACTGCCAATCTCTTACCCTTGTCGGTCGCTGTTATTGAACTTTATCATTTCATGCTTTCAGAACTTGGAATTTACTTCATATTATAGTATATATGACTTGCTTTTGTTCTAACTGGTTTTCGTTCTACTTCTACTGTTTGGGAGGCAACAAGAGCATTGGATTTACACTTCTTTAGAAGCCGTGAGCGCTAAAATTCTTCTATGCAAAATCCAAATTCAAAACAATTATATGTAAATATTCTGATATTAGAAACTAAAACATTTTGCTAATGTGTTTGCAAGCATCAGAAAGCAGTGGTCACACGATTGTTTTCTATATATAAATTTTTTTATTCTATATGAAAAGTTTTCTTTTCATTGGTTTCCAGATTGCTCACAGAGACAGCAAAGCAATCTCAAGGGGATTGGGATAATTCAAGCAACTGGAGTTATGTTGAGGTATACTTTGATTTAGATACGTGTATTTTCCTTTCTCGAACAAATTTTTGTCTCCTTTCATGCAATAGAACTATAAATTTGTTACCCTAAGCAACTAATCAAATGGTTATATATGTACACTCTCCTGAAGAGGTCATTGGTCTTTGGGAAAGTGGGATAGATTTTTTGGTCTTCACTGATTGTTCCTGTATAGGGTGTTCAAGTCATATACTCTATTCTGAGCGTTCTCATTAACTACTTGTGATACATGAGAATCATAAGAAAATTTACTCAGAATGGAAATTAAATAGAATGAATATGGTCTCGAAATCAATAAAATATCCTCTTAAACACATATTTTGCTATTTTATTATTCTTGTAAGTGACTATCTGGTTGTTATTCTGACTTGTTTTAACTCTTTAAAAGAAGTAACTGGTACAAGTTTCCTTCCTCATTCCACCCTCAATATTAGCATGGACAGAAACAAACAGAAAAGATAGTGAAAACCAAGAAAAATTTGTTGACTCGTATATCTGTCACCATCATGGAATTGTTGCCTTGAACCATCCTAGGGAGCATGGGTATTGAGACCAAGGAAGTCGAAACCAACGGCAGTTGTACATTTCATTGGTGGAATATTTGTTGGGGCTGCCCCGCAACTGACCTACCGATTCTTCTTGGAGCGCCTTGCAGAAGAGTGAGTGGATTGACAACATTTGTTTTCCCCTTCTCTCTGTGACTTTAATTAGTTTTGTACCATGTTTAGCTGCAGATTACATGTATGATCACTTGCCTATTCAAACATACATCACCAGAGTGTCTTTTCCTTTATCTTCCTTAACTGTCATAATCTTTGAGATCTCACATTCGAAGTGGCATAAAACCATAGGATGAATCATGATTTCTAGTGTCGTTTCTTCTATTCGGCTCTTTCAATCATTTTCGCTTGTCAGAAGTTTGATTCAGCTCTTCAAGTGATCCTGATTTCTGATTTTCAACTCTTTAAACACATTCTGTTTTTGGACATTTATAACTCTTCAAACACACTTTGTTTTTGAACATTTATAACTCTTTAAACACATGTTTGGACATTTATCTTGCTCTCAATTTTCTTTTCCTCTCATTTGCTGCAAACCCTTCCCCACTCTCCTTCTGTTGGCCGTTGTTGTTTCTTGTGTAGAGGAGGTGGTTGGGTTGGGTTATTACTTTTGGCTTTGTGAAAAGAAAATGAGAAAAGGAAAGCTAATGACTTGTTCCTTGGGACTATGGGACAGGGGTGTGTTGGTGGTTGCCACTCCCTATGCTAGTGGATTTGATTATTTCCTTATTGCGGATGAGGTGCAGTTTAAATTAGATAGGTGTCTTCGTCTTCTCCAGGAAACAGTGAGTTTTGGCTTTGAAATCATGAAATCTCTCTCTGCTTCCCTCTTTCATATCTGCAGGCAATAATTATTGTCATGCAGGTACAAGATCTTCCTACTTTTGGAATTGGGCATTCTTTGGGATCAGTTATTCACCTTCTAATTGGTAGTACAAATGAAATTTGTTACATCCCTTACATCAGTTCTGCAGAAATAATGAGCTGTAATTAATCAATGGGCACTGATTATCAGGCTCGAGGTATGCTGTCCAAAGAAATGGAAATGTGTTGATGGCATTTAATAACAAGGTATTTAATTCCAAGCTCTGTTCCTTTCCTGTACACTTGTGGAATTATTCATCATCATAGATATTGGAAACCAGTTGTAATATCCAGAGAAGATGCATTTAAGAGTGCTGATGCTGTTTAATTAATGCTCTAAGTATGTTAACATAAATGTGTTGGAACTACACTGTTTTAATTGGCTGTGCTCATGATTCAAAAACTTGATATCTGAAATCATATATCTAGAAGTTCAGACTAAAAAAAAAAAAATAGACAGCAATGTGCAATTTTCTTGCATGCCTTTGATTTTGAACCAAGTCATGCAGATGAATATGTAGAACTCTAGTCTGCACGATACATGTCCTCTCTGACATTAGATCTTCACAAGTCTGCAGAGTTGCATGTACAATATTGCTACTTTTATCATGTTTTATTATGTTAACTATTTTTGCGCGGTTGCTGATGTTTGGAATTTTGTAAGCTAATTATGTTGCAAATTTCCAGGAAGCCAGTGTAGCCATTCCATTGATCTCACCTGTTCTTGTACCAATGGCCCAAAGCATTGGACCGTTTCTGTCACAAATTGTGTCATCACCAACCATTCGCCTGGGTGTAAGACGTATTTCAGTTGAATATTTAACCGGGATAGATTACTTATGTGCAAATTTATGCAGTAATGTGATATGCGATATTCTGATCATTCTCCTGGTAAAAAGGAACAAAGGATAGAAATAGTTACCACATGATTTCTGTTTCATTGGGATAGGAAAATAACATTAATTTAGCTCCCATTGACATATTAATTACCATAGCTGATTAAGAATGTTTCTTCTTGGAGCAGTTGATTAAGAATAATGGTTTGACCATCTTTTGTGCATCTTCTTTCCTTGTGTGCTAAATCTAATGCGGCTTCACTTTAGATAATGAATCCTAAAGAGGCCTAAGCGGATTTCCTAGTTTTGTTCTTCTTCTTTGTGAATTATTGTTAGTTAGATACTGTCCTATTATCCCCTCTATTTCTAATTGTTCTCTCCTAGGCAAATTCCCGAACTTTTTGACTGCATAATGCCTTTTCTTCCTCAACAATTTCCCATTCTTTGTCCATTAAACAAGCCTCTTAAGCCCCAAATTTCTGTGATACTTCTTCTGCCTATCATGAGATAAATCTATCCTGATTTTGTTGTGCATCATCTATTTAGCTTCTTTGTTGAGAAGTTCGTCTAACTGGGGACCCACAATATCTCATGCTGTTTTCAAATTGTCAGTTGCAAGATTTCATGAAAACTGTGCTTTTCAATTTTGAGTGGACATGGAAACCTGTGAAAAGAGAGGAGGTTTCAAATTTCACATTGGACTAGGATTTCTTCTTTCTTGTCCTCTTTTGTTATTCTCTTTTTTTGGATTCTAATACTTTTCTATATCCCTTTATGCTTCTTTTTTTAATCTTCTCCTCTCTTTGCTTCTGTTTCACATGAGGTCTAAGACTTAGAATTCGTTTTAGTAACAATTCAACTTAAAGAGGCAATGTACTGTCAAAATGTAAAATGCTTTTGTTGATTTCTTCTTATTCCATCTCCCTCTGAGATTTCAAAATTAGGTGAAGAAGGAAATACGCATCTTATCCCTTCTCCAGTCCACTACACTGTTGTTTTTCCACTTAATTCTCAACCCACCCAAAAGGAGGAATGACAAATTAGGAATGGTAATTCATAATTTGGTTCTCCAAATTTTCAATACTGTACACAGTAATATTTTTTCATTTACAGCATTAAAAGTAGATTCCGTTAAATATTTTTGAATTTCTTGCTCTTAATTTATGTTCTAGACCGATTGTCTTCATTGTGTTGGCTTTGTAGGTTACTCTGAAGAACCATAAACTATTGTTTTTCTGGGGCTAGTACATGCCAATGATGATTTCTGATAATATTCTTTGCCTTTGCCTTTTTTATCCAAATCATTTCTTGTAATGTTTTCTCTTAAGCAACCATACCGACACCTGATATCAATTTTATTCCACCTGGGGGGCTAAAATCTTCAGGCAGAGATGACCATGAAGCAACTAGAAAACCTCAGCCCTCCCATTTTGAAGCAAGTACTTCCACTGGTTGAGCAGCTTCCTCCGTTGTACATGGACCTGGTCAACGGGAAGGAAAATTTTACCCCGAGACCAGAAGAGACTAAACGACTGGTAAATAAAACACTTGCTAGTACATCCTATCATTTTGTCATTTTCTTCATCAGCAGCACTATGCAAATCTAACATTTGTTGTTTCGCTGTAACTGGTGATGATATTATTTTCTTGGAATTAAATTGGTAATGCTATGTTTCACTGTAACCACATGCTAGCATGTAAGAACATGCAAAAGGACATCAGTAGAGCTTTCTCGTGTAGATATATCGCCTGGTCTATGCATATAGATGCCCCTCTCTGCATATGTTGTAATTTTATTATTTTAAATTGAAACCTTCTGGATAATAGCAGCAGGTGATTTGAGGTAGAAAATGAAGCATTCTCTTATGAATTTAGTAGTTTCAAATAAGCTTCATTATGCAGTTTTTGTTCCATTCCAATTTCTCCTTAACCTGTAGTTGTTATTTGAAATACAGCTTTTGGTTTTTGAACATTTTTGTTTCGGTTTTGTGGATATTACAGATCAGGTCTTATTATGGAGTTTCCCGAAATCTTTTAATAAAGTTCAAAGAGGATATGATTGATGAAACATCAATATTAGCTGAAGTGCTTAGTTCAGATTCATCAATCAGCTCAATGCTGGATATGTCCATTCGCTTATTGCCCGGGGATCATGGGCTTCCTCTTCAGCAGGTTAAAGTTTTCTCCAAGAAAATATCTGTTTCTTGCATATAAATCTACACATTGCTTGAACAATGCTAGCCAATATTCCTTGCTTTACCTCCCTTTTTACAGGTTCACTAATTTTTTATGAAATTATGCAGTGACCTAAAATTTTTGGAAGTTCTGCTTTGACCTTGATAGTTTTAAATTATATTTGGGCCTCAAAGTTTTGAACTTTTGAAGTTAATCCTTCAAAATAATAATAAAATAATCCTCCTTTCTTCTAAATTTATACAATGATTCAAAAACTTCTATTTGCATTTTATACCCCTAAAAGTGCATACTTGAATGCTTGTGAAAATAAGCATTGTTGGGATAGAAATAGGCCAGGCTCTTAACAGGGCTTACGGCCTGGCCTTGTGTAGGTCTGGCTTGGCTTGTGCCTGTTTAGTAATATAATTTATATCAAGAATGTTATAAAAATCTAAGTAGATTTTTAAGTAAGCTTTAGGCCAGGCCAGACTTGAGCCTAAAAAAAGCTTTATATAGGCTAATAAGTCAGGTTCAAGCCTTTAACCTACGATGCAAGCCCAAGCTTGGTGTTTAGTCAAAGCTTGACCTGACCTGGCCTACTTTCATCCCTACCCATGAGAAATAGAGTGCATGTGAAAAATCCGTACTCATACGGTGAATTGTGAGTTTTGTGCAAAAGAGTATACAACTTTGGAGAAATTTTTGGTTTGGCATCCTAAATTATACTTTCAACATTGCCTTCCAAATTACAAATTTTTCTCTAACCAATTCATAAACTTTCAACATTGTTTAATTTAGGGTTTATTACAATTTATGCTCATTAAGTTAGAGGTAGTGACACTTCAGTATCACAAATTATAAAAAAGCACTAGAGATTCATTGATCGTTAGTCAATGCCAGTATTGATTTACGGATTTTTTTTTAATAAAATATTTATTTTGCTCATATTAATTATAAAATCTTGACTATCATATTCTGATTTTATGCTCTTAACTTAATACAAACAAATAATATTTATTTGTGAAACTAGTCTTTGTAATTTTAAAAAAGAATAAAAATTATAATACTTTTATTTTTAATTAAAAAGACATAATATTTTGATTAAAAAACTCTTAATAAGCTCATTTTATTTTTTATTATTTTCTTAAGAAACACTATGGAGATTGAAACAACTCGAGTCACGATGTACTCAAATGTAACCTTGTGCTAATTATTTTTTTTTTCTTTTCCTTTCTTCCTTTTTATCACAAGAAGGAAAAAACAATTAATATTACAAAATTTTTCAAGCATAACCATATAAAAATTGCTTTTTTTAAGAAATGTTGAGTTTAATTATAATTATCGTTAAAGATATTACCACTTAAAATTTCATATAATAGACATAATTAATCATCATATAAATAATATTAATTTTCTAAATCATATACATACAAATCAACCGATTATACTGTAAAAAATTTGGAATAAAACTCGAATATGGGTAGATATGAGTTGATGAGTTGGTGGAATAATAATTGGTGGAGCAAAAGTTGTAAAATTAGCATAAAATGATTAAATCTGGGATTCTAAGAAATAAAAAAAACAATTGACAGGTAAAATAGACATTTTATTGAAAAAGTAAATCTGTTAATACGTAGCCAATACTGCTATTGACTGATGGTTAATGGATCTCTAGTGCTTTTTTTTTATAATTTGTGGTACTAAGGTGTCACTATTCTCTAATTTAATAGGGTAAATTGTAATAAACTCTTTAATTTACCATCTCTATCAATTTTGACCATCAATATGTTACTAAAACTCTAATGGAAAATACTGAAAGGAGTAATCAAGAACTGAAAGCGTTTTTGATTGATATGTTAACAGAGATGGCAAGGTGAACTAATCTTGAAAGTTTAGATGTCAATTGAAGAACGTATGAAATCATAATGACAATGTAGGAAACCTCTGTAGTTGGGATGTTGAAGTGAAATTTGCCCAAAACTTTGTACTGTAGACAATGTGAATAATGTGAGGCTTGAAGGGTTTGATTTGGTGCAACTGTGAACCACAAGCGTGGACTCCCAATTCACCCCGTTTACTTACTGATTCCAATGCAGGCTCTCCCAGACGTTCCCCCAGCAATGGCCGATGCAGTCAATCGAGGTGGAGAGTTCTTGGCAACTTTGACTGCAGGGACACCATGGGAGACAGTTGCAAAAGAAGTCAGTAATACACTTGGCGGAGATTCAAAACTTCTTCGTGCAGATACGTCGAAGGATATGGGCCTCCTTGTTAAGGTAATCTCGACGTGGCTTATGGCAAATACAGGTCCAAGACTTTTAAGGCCTTAGCAATTACTGTTTTACAAAATGGAGTGAGAGGGAAGGGCTTGTAGGATTATGGAGCCAACTGTTATCGTTCTTGTGCTGTTAAAATTGAATGATAGGTGTACAAGTAGAACGTATTGGAATTCTGGGATAAGAATCCTCCCTTCAAGATATTCAAGGATTCTTAAGAGTTCTCTTTTTAAAGAGAGGGCAAATATCAATATTAGCAATTTGACATCAATGTAAAATTTCTTATTATAGTTAGGAATGAAGGATTGATTGCACACGGATACCATTTATTTGCTACTTGATAAATTTAGTTCTATGCAGGAGCTTAACCCATGTACTTCTAACTCACAAACAAACTCTGTTGTTACTCCAATCATGTTGCCTACCTTCTTTGCCCAGGGAACAAAAAATTTAGATACTACAAGGATTATCAGCAAAATTGAAGGCTCCTCTCATCCTCTTCCCAGAATTAAACAACCAAACATATCTTGTGTCCAAATTGTTTGATCCATCCATTAAGGGAATAAGATAGTTCATGTAATCAGATAGATGTTGGTGAATTCCCCAACTCGTAACTTCCATGCAACCCTTACCTAAACCTTGGTAACGGATTTTTGTTTCATCACTTGCTTTTTGCCTCGTGGTTTTGTTTGGTACAATTAAGGCAAGACTTCAGGAAACAAGAGGAACAGACTGCTCTTCGAAACACGGGTCATAACTTTCAGCTCCTGGATTTTAGTTTTAAAGAGAGATAACGCATCAATCTTGACTATTACCAACCAACAAAAATAAAAAAAAAATCCTGATTCGCCTCAACTTCTATTATTTTTGGTCTTAGCACAAAAGTGTTACAATCCGGATGGATAGATGACCTCAGGACTCTGCATGCTAAATTTAATAACACCAGTCTAACAATAATACAATCGCATATACAAATAATTTTAGGGAGCTCATCATTGCTAGCCCCTTCATTATTACTTACTCATCATGATAGAGATATAAACCTAGTCCAAACCGAGCACAAGCTCTGCAAAATGCTATTTCCTCTGCTGCGGACACAGGATCTACAATATTGCCATTGCTGGACGACACTGTCCCAGTTGATTCACGGTGTGCCTGAACAAAATGGTGGGAAAAAAAAATTATGTGCTAGAATTATTAACATGAAGGTATATGCTTTCTTAACATTTAAATTGTAACAATAAGACAATAAGGGAACCAATAGGTTGTACCGCCTAAAGGGAAGGAAAACTTGGGGAAAATTAAAAAAATGCAAAGGCAATGGTACACAAAATGAACTGAAAACTACTTAGCAGCACGCTTCAATTTCTTTTTCCATCGACAGAGCAAAACAAAATGAACCCCCTCCCCCACCCAAAACCCACATCTCTAGAATCACTTCCTACCACTTGATATGAAGCCATTACAAAAAAACCCCAGTATTCTTTGCCAATTCTCAGTGTATCCTTTGTAAAAACAATTGTTCCAATGTTCCCATCAAAGCTAACTGCACTAGAAAGTTACAGAAAATAATAATAATAATAATAATAATAATTTTTAATGAATCATACGACATACCAAAATTACCCTCACCATCTTCCCCAAACCAATATCCTAAAATCCTCTAACTTATCCGAACCCTAGCCGACACCGCAAATCCCCCCCCTGCAACACACGCAGCTGCAGCTGCCTTCTTCTCCCCCCCCTTCCCCAACCCTCCCAGTCCCTCCTTTGCAGCCACCTCCCCTCTCTCTTTCTTCTTCTTATCTTGGCTGCCATCATTGCTCCCACCTCCCGTCTTGCCTTCTTCTTCCACCTGCAACACACGCTGCCTTCTTCTTCCTCCTCCCTCACCGTTGCTATGGCCTTCTTCTTCCCCTTCCTTTGCCGCTGCCCTTCTCTTCACACTTCTGCCACTCTCCTCTCCTTCTTTATTTCCTTCTTCTCTTTTTCTTTTTAGGGGCTGATTCTTCTTCAATGACTGCCCCGTCTTCAATGGCAGCCTCCCTCTAACTTCCCTTCAATGTCTGCCACCCCTTTGCTCTTAATCCCCAAAGCCCCTGCCTGCAATGTTTTCTCCAATAGCCTGCCACCCCCACTTCATCTTCATCGCACAAACCTCAACCCAAAAACAATTTCTTCATTGCAGATTTAAAAACAGGAAAAAAAAAAAAACTCACATAGAATATTAGTAGCAAGCAATAGGAATTTCATGTGGAATTTTTCATTTCAGTATGTATATATAATCTCCTTCACTTCAGTGAAGACGGTGGAAGTGGACATGGAAGGGGGATGGTGATAGAGACAAGTGGCAACAACCAGTTAAGGTTTACAAGTGGAGGGGGAAAGACAACTCTAAATCCCAAACCTTAATTTGGCACACCTTAAGGATGGGCCACTCATATGAGGGTTAGAACAATGTTGAGGTTAGAATTTAGAGTATTTTTGGTGACTTGTGAGTTTGCATAAGTTTCCTAAAAGTTTAAATTCATGTCCTACTTAGAATTCCTAAGTTGATTGATTAAGAATCCTATTGTCATATTTATTACTCCTTCGTTCCAACCAAATTGACCTACTTGCCATTTTAGGCTATCTCAAAAAAATTGATACTTTTCTTAAAAGGAAAATTTTTAATATATTATATATTATAAGATAATCAATATACTCAACATATATCTTTTATATATTTAGATTTAACATAGAGTATTCCGAAACCCATATATTTTCTATTTTTATTGTACTACAACAACAACAAACTAAGCCTTAATCCCAAGAAACTTGGGGTCGACTACATGAACCAATGTCAGGCAACGTGTGGTCATCCACATAAATCCTCTCTCGCCACTTCTTTCTATCGACTGTCATACTCTCATCCAAATCTAACAAAGACATATCTCTCCTAATCACCTTTATCCATGTCGTTTTAGATCTGTCTCTACCTCTATCAAACCTATTCTGCCTCCCTCCCTCAATAGTCCTAACAGGAGCATCCCTCGGTCTTCTCTGTATATGTCCAAACCAACACAGGCGACTTTCTCTCATCTTTTCCTCAATAGATATCATTCCCACATTTTCCCTAATGGTCTCATTTCTAACTCTATCCTTCCTAGTATATCTACACATCCACCGTAACATACGCATCTTAGCTACTTTCATCTTTGGAATATGACACCTTTTAACTGCCCAACATTCCGTATCATATAACAAAGCAGGTCTTATGGCTGTTCTATAAAACTTTCCCTTTAGATTCAACAGTATATTACGATCACATAGAATACCAGTCGCATTCCTTCATTTCAACCAACCCGCCTTAACTCGGTGTGCAACCTTACCATCGAGCTATATTATTACACCATATTATTATATTTCAATTTTTACTTTTTTATAAAATCTCATACCAAGTCAATTACTATCAATTTGGTTAGGACAGAAGCAGTATTGATTTTAGAATCTTAGAGAGTTTAGTCCTAGTTAGCTTAGGATTTTGAGTCTACAAATAGAGAAATTCTCTATTAGTTATGTATATAGTCTACAAATTGTTTCTGTTTTTTGGGTTGTAAGACACAATCAAACCCGATGTCTTATGGTCCATGGTGTGATGCCTAGTGTTTCTCCTTCTTCTCTTTGCAACTGTTCTAGTTTTCAATAATTACTCAGGCTACCTAACAGTAGTCCTACATCAGGTGGGAGGTAAAATAGTTGCTTCATTTCTCGTCTGCTTTTCTTGGTTTTTTTGGTTAAAGAGTTTTTTTGTTTTCTAATTCTCAGAGAGCTTTTCTGAAATGATGAAAAGTGATAAAGGTGAAGAGTATTTGGGACATTTCACACTATCTGCTTGTGGCCGTCTAAATCATTTAGAACAATAGAGTTTCGATTGAGGGGTGATATTGAAAGAATTTTTTGTATAAGGGGTGCATTGAGAATTGGCAAAGAGTACGGGGTGTTTTTTGGTAATTAACCCACTTGATATTAACAAGAGTTAACAAGCATAAGGTAGGGAGGGCAATGGTAATATATGCCCCTCCAAAAGTTTAGGAATTTATCCATCATGAAAGTTCCTTCTTTTCCTCAAAACAACCCCCCAACCCCCAATGGCCAATGCCTAAAAGGAGAAAAGAGGGCGGGGGCAAGGGGACCAACAAATTAACCTGAAACTTTCATGGAAAAGTAACTTTGCACATACCCCTAGATTTGTTGTCAAGACTGCCTAAAACCTCGACACGGCACACTATTCTGGTGCAGTAAATCATTCCTACAGCAGTACTAAACTCCAGCCAAAGAGATAGTAGGTAGTAGGGTAAGTAGGCAGAACCACTCCCACCCCTAATAAAATAGAGTTAATTCAAAAAAAGGGCCTATTGTTTGAGGCAATCGTCAATTGAGGGCCACATCTTTCTGACATGTTGACTGAAGGTCATATTTCACTCGGAATGAAACCAATTTGGCTGCAAAAATTGAAATGTCTAATTTGACCCTGTTACTAATGAAAACTCCCTTGTAACCTCTCTCTCTCTCTCTCGGTGCATTCTTCTCCCCCCTTCTTCTTTCTCCTCTCTTTCTTTTTCCTTTCCTCCTCTTAGCCCTAGCTACCGATGCCACCGCTACTTATTGGCCCCCTAGCACAACCAAACACTAAAAAACAGATCACACCACCACCACATACCCCTCCAAACCAAGAACAATGACCCCCCCCCCTTCTCAAAAAACACAGTCTAGACCAGAAGTCATCACCCCTGCCCTGCCACCCCTCTGATCCATAACAATCAACCCCACCATGTTCCCCCCATTCTGCCGTGCCTTTGAAGCCGAACCATCAATCACCCCCCAAAATCTCTAAATCCTGGATCTGTGTCTTAAGGCTACGTTGTTCCATCTCAAAATGGTAAAATGGGCATCTTTTTTATATAAACTATTCAAATTTGTTCCCAACTTGGATTATCCACTTGTTTATCTTGAAACACCAAGGAGGAGGGTGGTGGCAGCTGCTAGCGTGAGGAGAGGAAGGATGAAGAAGAAAGGAGGGTGGAGTTTTATAACCTTTTTTTTAAAACTTATCTTTTCTTAGGGATTTGATTTTTTATTATTTGTTTTTTTAATAAATACTTTAATTGTAAGAGTATATTGGGAAAAAAACATCTCAAATCCCAGGCAAAATTCAAATTCCAAGACTTGACATGTGGGTGCATGTGTTTCCTGGCCAAATTAACTGCCAGGGTGGGGAAATGAGACCATTCAAAGAGAAGTGGCCCTTAATTGAAAATTGCACCAAGCGATGGGTCTTTCTTGGAATTAACCCTAAAATGGAGCTATCGTCTTCTAGGTCCCTGAATCACCTCACAGAATACCTTGTAAACTTACCAAAACAGCATCATCAATATTTGACACTTATGAGGCCCATGATGAATTCTCAATAGGTCACATCATTTAGAACCAAAGGTTTGGTTTGCAACTGATAGCGACAGCTTTCTGTCAGGAAATAGCAAACTTACAGATATTACTGCTCTAGCATTATTTTTTGATGGACCAACTATTGCTTCTGATTTTTAGATTGATAATTAAATCAAATACACAATTATGTTTTCTTTCTTATTTCCCAAACTTTACCAAAATACCAAACACTATGTGAAGCTCTTATTAGAGCAGAAGTACATGTAAAAGCCTCATGCTTTCAAAGCTCCAAAAGAAAACAGCTAAAAACTCATCATACAATTCTGCATTTCCCTTGCTTCTTTAGTTATTTCATTTTCTTCTGTGCCAATACACAAGATTATGAAGATAACAATTGAAAAGATAACATAGAGAAACCTATTTATAACAGTTGTAACATCTCTAAAATTATTACAAAATAATTAGAAGCAAAGAAAGACCAAAAGTAACTTTTTAAAACAGAAATATTGCTCTTAGCTTGAAGAAATCCTCAGCCCTTGGTAGTTTACAATTTAGCAGATCCAGAATTCTATACGACAGACTTCAGTCTGGTTAAGTACCCCTTTTTCTCCATTTTTCTTTTAACTTCTTTCTAGCAGACAATCAAAACTCACTCAGTATGTATTCTATATTCTTCAATCAAAATACTATGAACAAATATTCCTGGCATCCAAATTTAGAAAAGCAGGACAAAAGTGATATTCAGAGGCACTGATAAGTGGCAAGAAGAAGAGAGGAACAAACATCAACTCCAAGCAAGACCAGTAATGAGCAAATCCAGATGAATTAAAAACTAACATCAGTTTTTTTTAAATCATCACCAGAGGAACAAATGATAAACATTTGTTTTTCTTCAAATGTTTCTTCCCTAGTAAACAATGCATACCTCCCCATCAGAGCCTCGAATTGTGACACGGTATACCACAGTTACGCTTCCATTCTCAGAGAAAATAACATCACGTATCTCACCACACCAGCCTGCAAAGGTTAAGCTTTCAAAAATGTCCACAATTGAAATGAGATGCTTAGGGAGGAAATGACACATATATCGAAGAGTTACTAAAGAACCAAAAATCAACTGTAAAGAATAACATAGAGAATGACGCTGTTGCATTAAATTTTCTTGAACTAATGAAAATAATGCAGTAACAAATGAAAAGGAACAAGCATGGAAAGAAATGCCTATTAAAATCACAAGATGAATACAAAAAGATAAGGTGGTAGTGGAATCCGTGATCTTACAAGTCATAACCAATTACAAACCAACTCATAGTTTTGATTTTTGGAAAATGAGAATTCAGTTGTAACAGTAAAAAAAAAAAAATCATACTAAATGAAAAAGACAGCAGGTAACTCGATATCAAATAGTGTCCGAGTAAAAACAGCCACAAAGCGTCTCAAGACGTCATGTGATCGTTGAAACCAGGGGAACATACATTGCACATGGCGAGCAAACTCTCCAGAAAAATTACATAAAGGGCAATTAGGTAATAGGAACCTCTACGGGACATTATTATCAGCGTAGAATTCCGGTGATAATTTAACGGAAGAGAAAGAAAGAGACAGAGATGAAAGGAGAGAAGACGGGGGATAGCGCACTTGCACTACACCTTACCTGGGGCGTAAAAGCTTAACATGCGGTTGGCATGGTACCTATGCGTCACCAGCATCGTCAAAGCAGCAATAACAATGCAGGGGGAAAAAAGCATATTTGCATCGGATCAGACCAATAAAAGAAATTCAGAGGGGAAGAATAACTAATGAATGGTAGATTATTGGTAAGTTTGGGAAGGGATGAAACACCAACCAGGGGATGAATATGTCCTGATCTTGATAAGGAGCGGATTTAATGATGTTATCAGGAATTCTCTTGTTGAGGTCCCGAAGGATCTCAGCGAGAGGCCGAGTGATGCAGGAAGACTTGTCCAGAGGCACCACGTAATTCGAATTTGGGACCGACGACGACGAAGAGGGACCCTTCCTGTTGCTGCCGCCATTAGTATTGGTACTTCCATCGCCGCCGCGATCCAGCGCCGACACACGCAGTTTCAGTGTTCTCCTGCAGCAGGTGAAATGAAGCTTCGCTTGCCGCAGACGTGTTATATCCGGAACGGTGAGAACAGAGACCGCCGCCAAGGACGAAGCAGGCGACGTCGACCCCGATCTCGTCCATGGAATTGCCATCCTACTGGCCACCGAACGGAAGTCACTCCACCAAACTCTTTAGTTTTTTGAAGTTTTTGTTTTTATTTATTTTTATTTTTTTGCAATAAGTAATTGGGTGTTAAAACTTAAAACCAAGTCAACAGGCAGGTGAGAGTTGAGCTTTGTCAAGCCCAGCTGCCACGTTCAACCGATGCAAAAAGTGAAACTTTAGGTTTGTAAAATAGTTTAAGTTCTAGGGATTAAGAATAATTTTCATATGTAAGAGGGAAAAGGTATGCCCGACTATCAATACGAGATATTTAAGTCGAATTTTATATAAAACAAAATTCATTCAAATTTTATTTGGATTAGATTTATTTTATCGGAGAAATAAAAAAATTAATTTTTATTTTTATATTTGTAGCCAAATATGTCCTAGGCTAATGTAAAAAATGCATTTTTTTTAAAATTTTTTCTTATGAAAAATGAATAAAATTTTTATTACATTTTATTCAATAAAATTCCATCTTTCATGAGACGGATATAAATGTGTTTATATAATTCCAAAACATCGTTACATATCTTTATGCAATAGCCTAAAAAACACCCGATCTCAGCAAGTGTTGTTCTCAATTTTGGACCTCATTTTGTCTCATCCGAGTTAAATGCTCGAATTTGAAAATATTACTTCGTCCCCATCAAATCAAATTGACATTGTTAACTTAATGCGGAATTTTATAAAAATAAATATTATAATATAATAAAAATAAAAAACATATTAATCTTAAAAAATTTTATATCAAATCTGAATATATAAAAATAATATTAAAAAATATTACTTATTTTATATAATATATATATATATATATATTATTAATTTTTTTTTTTTTAAAAACAATATTAATTCTTTTAGACAACTTAAAATAATAAATATACCAATTTTGTTTGGACAAAGGAAGCACATTTTTTTTGCTTCATAAAGATAAGCACAGATATCAGAAAGAAGAAAGCCATGAGGGGACTCCCTTTTCCCCTATTTCGGGTGTGGAGGACGAAGCATTTTCAACACCTTGATGATTTCGTACAATGGTTGAATTGCTAGTATCTATGAAATGCACGTCAATTCGAAAAGTCCTATTAGTAAAAAGTTCCTAACTCACTCGCAACCGAACAATGGAGAAATGAAAATGTAACAATATAAAATTCAAACCCAGGTGTTGATGGAAAATCTTGGCATACTCTCCCTTTGATGGTTATGAAATCTACAAATACTGACGATCGTAAATCTGAGCATCCTGAATCAACAATTCTTGCAGTGTCTTCATCAGTTAACAAGCCTTGAATCATGTAGAAATTTGAATGCCCTGCCACAATGCAAGATTTTAGCAGCAATTCAAGGATTCAAGCAACAGATTTCCAGTTCTTTTTCATACCTCATCTAGCTTTTCAAGAAAAATCTGCAAAACTTCACTACGAAGGCTTTCCAAATCCAATGCATACTCTCTGTGATTTTCTTCTGCTACTAACAGCTGCAACTGCTGCCTCAACTTCTCCAAGGCCACATCCAATTCACAAAACTCCTTGAAAACTAATGCTTCGGTTGATCTTAACAGTAAAAGATTTTTTATGGCATAAAGTGCCTGCATACACATGCCCACAGCAAAACATAGATTAGCGTAGAGAATAATGACCAGTAAGTAAATCATGGCCTTGGCATCCTTGTGATCTGAAAATCAATACACTAACAAATCACCACTTATGACTAGAGAGCTTATTTTATTTCTTGAGCATATGAATTTCACTTATCTTGAACAAATTACCGGTCCCTAGCCCCCAAATAATATGTCCACATTTTTTTTTTTTTTTTGGTTGTATGAATATCTACTTTCCTGAAATATACATATTTTTAATCTACATTTTCACCAGTGATCTTACTTTGAAAAATGATAACTTTGAAACCATTATCATGATAAATCATGTAAGCATGAGATGACAAAATCAAGATGGTCAAATACTATCCTAACCATGGTGCCAAGTTAAACATGAACATTTAGCATGTGAACATTTAGCTGGGTGGCTTGTTGAAAGGATAGAGTCACATTTCTATTCACAAAACAAAACCCTTAAACTAGAAGGTGAACCATTCAAAGCTTTAGAGAGACCTTTTCCTGGAGATCAAGGTCCACCGATGCAAGTAGATCAACTACAGACTTCCAAAAGAATTGATTGCCGAAAGAAGATAGCTTGAGTTTATTTTCATTTTCTAATTGACACTCGACCAGATCAGCCACAAGAAACACAGCTTTCCTGCGCAGTCTGATATCAATACTTGAGTTGTTTAGAATCTCCTGCAACAGAAGATCAAACAAAAACAAATCTATATATCTGTCCATAGTGCAAAAATGAAGTCTGCAAAACTCCCGCATGTTGTTTCAACTTTCATCACCTGAAGCATCAACTCTCCAGCTTCTCTATAGAAGAGCTCTTGCCCATCCATGTTATTTCTGATCAAGGCTGAAACAGCATATAATGCCTTGATGGCTTCTTCAACAAACTCAGATCGTACCATCGTCATCAGCCTTGCCAATGCACCAAGTTGCAGTACCTGCAGTCCTCATGTAAAAATAAATAAATATGTCAACACTACATCCAAAATATACAGCAAACGAAACTTTCTCCAATGATATAAAGTAAAGGGAGGCCACACTCGTACCTGCTTTTGGACAACAGGGTTGTTTTGACAGGCTTTGCCAAGAACCCATGCAGAACAAGTCCTCATTTCTAGGTCAGAATGATTTAATTCTCTTATAACTGCAGTAAGGCCTCCAAGTTTCTGCAGGTCTGACCAAAAATAATGTTTCAACATCAATGCTGTTCAAACTGCAATAAAGGCGTAGGTGGAAATACTTCTGGGCAAATACAACATGAAAGGGCTGCACTATCTTCCAGCACAATTATACCTCTATTTCACAATAACAAAATTACTTTGGGCTAGTCAAAAGGCACAGAGCAAGCAATAGCCATAATTCAGGATGTACTGAACTCACAAAGCTTTGTCATCTCAGACATTTCATTAATGCATCAATTATGGTGTAGCAGATTCCTGCAATGGAAAACCCAAAGGTTTTACGGGCTTTACACAAAAATTGTGCGTAGAGAAATTGTTTTTAACACTCCAGCCCTAGGCCTAATAACTCAGCTTGATAACATGTCCTTTGATTACCTAATACTCCATTGCCTCAAAAAAGGAGAGAATATCATTAAACAGATCCAAATGCTAACACTCCTAGCAAAAACTATATATACATTTCTTAACACACAAAGTCTATCTTTATGTTTTCCGTTAAAGTTATCTTAAATGACGGGGATAATATCACAACACTCCCCTAAAGTTTTCAATAATATCATTTGAACTCCAGATGTTTAAAAGATATCACTTACCCCCTCCCCTGAATGTGATACTTGAGTCACAAAACATGAAATCAATTCTGCCTTTGGTGAATCTATAGTTTTTTCCTCACAAAGATTGCATATATATACATATCATTTTTTACATTCAAATTATTTATTTTAGGAGAAGCTCTTATATATATATATATATATATATATATATATATATATATATATATATATATATATATAAGTGAAAAAGCAGGATTTATTTCGTAACTTATATAATCTTTCTAAAGCTACTTTTGCAATTTAAATATAAATTCACATGCAGGTGTTCTTATTATGACTAAGTGTTTTGAAAACATTGTATATCACTATCTTTCCAAATTTTCTTTTTAATTTTCTTGTTATTTTATTTCAATTAAAATTTTTGAAATATAATTTAAGTATTATTTATATTATTTTGTTATGCTTTTGTAATTTTAGCCTTTAATGATCATGTGCGTGATAAGATTTTTCTCTTAAATAAATTGATGTGCAGAAAAGTACTTTGTTTTAATAATAGTTGTACTCATAAATAGAAAAGTTGGGAAATAATTACTAGATTCTGATTATTGATATTTTCCAAACCTTAGAGGTTTAATGATCATGTGTTTAATGAAATTTTTCTTAAATAAATTGATACATAGAAAAGTACTTTTTTTAAATAATAGTTATACTCATAAAGGGCAAAATTGGAAATAATTACAAGATATTTTTCAAACCATAGAGCATCCAGATGGTAGTATGACAAACCTAACCCTAAATGATATCTACTTCAACTATCAAATCCTTTTAGAATCGCATAGACAACTGGGAGGCTGCAAAACTTCCTAATGAGGGAAAATATTCCAGTATCCAGAATTTGCTTCATAAAACTATTTGTGGCAGCCTCTATCAAAGAAGTAGAGATTCAGGCTAAAATCAGTGCTCCTTTTTCCTCTGGTCCAGGTAATAGTAAGCTCGGTAATGTGACTAATGTCAAAGAAATATGAAGAACATACAGAGAGATCAATCGTCAAAAAGGAATATCAGAATTTCCAGAAGAACAATGTCAGCTCTCTGTAGGTAGATTAGTAGAGTTACTAGTGAATAGACAATTAAAAAAGCAGCAGTAACCTGCCCTGTTACAAGCAAATGAAGGGAAATTGCACCCACCATTTGCATTGTCTATTGACTCAACGAATATGAAAAGTTCTTGCAAAGCACGAAGTTGATCCTCCAATGGCAGAGTAGAATTATTTAAGTCATCTATTGCAATTTGCATCAATTGTGCATCTGATGGCATTTTTAACTTCTCCATTAATCCCTGTTTGTATACGAACAAAGCCATGCATGAGCTTGCAACATGCATACTTAACTTGAAAAGAAAGGTAGACATTCATTTTCACAAGTAAGAAGATTATAGCTCAAAAAACCCAAAAAAAAAAAAAAAAAGTTATAGGAGAGGAAATAATCGAGCTAGATGTCTATGATATTGCATGGTTTTTCTAATCTTGAGAACCCAATTTATATAATCTCACCTTTAGTTCCATTTGTCGTTGCTTGAGCTCATCAGGAGACAAGAGCTTGACATCTTCTGCCGTTTCCTTCAACTTTGTAGGATCAGAGTGGCCTGAGACAACAGAAATTAAAGAAAAAGGAATTATACCATTCACATAAAGGCATTCAGTAGTAGAACTATTGTTATCATAACTCAATAAAAGCCTCTTAGTCCAAGTAAATTGATTGCCATCATTCTATTTAGGCACATCCATTTTATTAAGGCACATGGTTTTATGTCGGTCTCAATTAGCTAAATCCATCCTATTTTGGCTGGAATTCTTTCTTTAACCTTATATCCAACGTTCTCTTAAACCATCACCAAGGATTAGGGGAAAAAAGGATGTGACTCAATGAAAACAGACTATGCAAGTATTGCTGCTTCGTTACTACATGATATAGTTGTCATCACTAGAATTAAAGACCAAAAATGCAATTAGCAACTTCAACCCATTAAATGTGACCACTCATCACCTTAACATATGCTCAATTACTGAAAACTACAATTATATATATTAAAAATAAAATCAATCATAAAACCACCCTCATCCTTGCACCAGGATAAACAAGTGGAAATAAACAAAGTAGCACGAACGATAACAGAATTTTTGGTTTAAACCTAAAGACTTGACACGAAATTCCTTTTTTTCCTTTCCTGGAACGTTGAGCTCTAATTAAGTTTATAGAGTTAGTGAAAGTGTTAGAATGACATGGTCGGATGGAGGTTGGGGGGTCTGCCAGTCGGAGTGGATCAGTTAAAAATAACAGAAATAAATCAAATGAAGTGCAAACTTCAGTAGCAGTAGCTGAATTTTAAGCAAGCATATTTCCAGACAAACCAGTTGGTTATCGGAAGGCGAGGCTTATGTAAAAGCAAATAAATGCAAGTAACAGTTAAGTGCGTAGGTAGCTACCTATTGCCCACTGTAACATTCCATCAAGGGAAGAGAACCCGCCGTCAGAATCGGGATCGTCCTGTCCGTTCCAGAGAGAAGAGGACTCTCCGGTGTCGGACCGGCCGACGAGATCCCCTTCCTCTTTCGCAGTTGACCAATATAAACCTGCAGACGCTGACTCGATCACTGATTCTGCCCCATTAATTCCCGCAGCCCCCATCATCAATCCTACTATCGTCGATACTAAGTTCAACCGCAACATTTCCGATTCTCGTTATCCTCCTTCCGGTTTGCCCTCCCCTTGAATATGTGAACACCAAAAAATACTTAATCCTCTCCTTTTCTTCTACTTGTAACTACTTTCTTTTCCCCTTACCTCCTTTCGCTCATTCCAAACCTACTTTTATTTAATTAAATAATATTAATAAATATTTACTTACTTCCTTCCATTTCATACAAAAATTTATTATTGTTTAATGAACTTGTTATAAATTTTAAATGAAATATGAGTTGTTTAAGTATGAAATATATTAGATACTCATTATTTTTATTTTATTTTATTTATAATTAAATTGTGTAAAATAAATTATAATTTATTTATTTTTTAAATTTAAGTTTCAAAATTTATATTTTATAATTTAATATTTAAATATTCGATATTTAAAATTTCAATGCAAGGTCGCTTGTGAAAATTTAGATAAATAATATATTAGTAAATTTTAGAAGGTTAGTTGGAGAAATTAAGATGAAAAATATATTTATTTTAACAAGTGAAATATTTATTACTCCTTCTATCCCATAATATAAATTGTTTGACTTAATTTCATATATTTTAATATTTCTAAAAACAAAATAACTTTATATTTTTTCTTCCTAAAACATTCTTATTTAAATGTCTTGGAAATAAAAAAAATAGATGGGAGAGAAAGAGAACAAAAAATAAAGACAAAAATGTAAAAATAACTTTAAAACCTTCTTAAAAAATCTCCAACGATTTATAATTTAGAATAATAAAAATAGTCTCTAACGACTTATATTATGGGATGTGAGGAGTATCATATATCTAAAATTAGAATGGGAAATTCCATATGAATACATTATTTTTCTTTGTTTTCAAAAATCTGTTTCGACAAAATGTTCCTCTTCTTGTATGAAGGTCATCTTTTCTATCAAAAAAAGAATACGAAAATGCGAACCAAGATTGAAAATTTTTAAACTCAACATTTTAAGGGCTAAAGGCCAAAAAACCCTTAAAAAATATATACTTTTGCAACTATACCTCTCATATTTCAAATTTAATAATAATACCCTTCTTAAATTTAAATCATTTCTCAAATTTAAAATTCAGCAATGGTAGTCTTCTTAAATTTAAATCATTTCAAATATATCTCTCACATTTAAAATTTAATAATAATACCCTTTTTAAATCTAAATCATTTTCAAATATATTATTCTGTAAAAAATTTAACAGAATATTCCACATTTGACTTTTTAAAAAGTTGTGATTGCAATATTCTATTATTATTAAGGGTAAATTGGTAATCTCAACTTTTGTCTTCTTCAACTAATAAATATTTTTTTGTGATAATGAAAGAAATTGCTCTATTTATGTAAATCTCCCAAGAGCCATTTTGATTATAATAAATCCCTTCTACAAATAGTTTTAATTATAATCTTCAATATTTATGAGATTAATAGCAATAAAGTAATTTTTTTTATTTTCGCCAATAAATATTTATTGTATGGAGAAAACAAAATGTGAGATTACTAATTTATCCTTAATAATAATGAGTATATTGTAATCGCATCCTTTTAAATAATCAAATGTGAAGTATCCCATTAAATTCTTATAGAATGGTATATTTGAAATAATTTAAATTTAAGAATTGTATTATTACTAAATTTTAAATGTGGGGGTATATTCGAAATTATTTAAATTTAAAAAGAATATTATTACTGAATTTTAAGTATGGGAGGAATGTTTAAAAGAATTTAAATTTAAGAATAGTATTGTTACTGAATTTTATATGTGATTGGTATAATTGTAAAAATGTGTATTTTTTAAGGCATTTTTGCATTTAACCCCGTTTTAAATCTCTAAGATTTGCAAGTAGTTATATAATCTGCTGTTCTCGATGGCAAACGAGGCCGTCAGTCAGTGGAGATGGACTAATTGAAGGTTGGGGATAGGTTATTATTGAGATGATAGAAGTGGGTGAAGTTGTGATGGGAATCTGGATGAATGGATCGAGTGAAAAGGAAAAGAAGAGCCGTATGAGTTCGTGAGAGTAGGAAGACATAGATAATTAAGGAGACATAAATGTAGTTAGTGGATTTTTTTAATCTAATCATTCATATTGGGAATTACATTTTTTAAATTAATATATAACTACGTCTAAGACTCGAGCGTTGTTCAAATAAGTAATTTTTTATTTTTCTATAATTTAAGTTATGCTATGTCTATATACATACTCGCTATAATTTAGCCTAGGATTTTGAAGTGTACAATTGTTCATAACATAAAATTTACATTCCTTAATATAATTCTGAAAATCATAAACTTGGAAAGAATTAAACTCTCATAAAATAATGAAAAGACACGTATCATACCCTTTTAAATTCATGAATAAAAAATATTCTTATTTAATTCGTAAACAACAATAATAATAATAATAAAGACATGTTTGCTAATCTTATGAAATTTTTACCTGTAGAGGAAGCGGCCACATTTTGTAAAATAAAAATCATTGTTTTCAGAATCGAATCGGACATCGAATTGAAAAATTTATTGGTTCAGGATTTAATGATCCAACCGCAATTGAACCTAATTGAACCGGTAATATTATTATTTAAAATTTAAAAATATAATATTTTTAATAATAAAATTGATTAATAATATAGTGTAATTCAAATCTATAAATGCATAAATAACGAAATTAGAATAAAATATGATATTTTCTCTATTATTATAGACTATCTATTCCATTTGTACAGTTTTATTTTTTTTTCTATGAATATATTATCTTATTTAGAATGGAGAAAAAAAGAAGAATGACCGATTCAATTGGTTGGACCGACCGGTCCAAATTGATGTGAACAAAATAGGCCGATTTTTTTATATTTTCGACTCAAATGGATGGACCAGACTGATTTGGGGATCGGTTCACAATCCAATCGGTCCAATCGACCGGTCCAAAAAATAATGATAAAAATTATTGAACCAAGTAACCATGGTAATGCTTGGAATTACAATTGGCAGGCAGTATTTCAGGTTCTATGGATACCCATACTCCTATTGCAACATAAACAACACAACACCCTCTTGCAATACTTGATGTAATGAAGCCGCATAATGTTTTTGATACTTCTCAGTAAATCATAGTTTCAACTTCCAACACATAGAAACATCTCTCCTCTAAAGGAGGCCAATGTAGCAATCATAATGCAAGCCAGTAGAGTCAATAATCTAGGCCAACAATAAGTCACCCTTCTCTCTTTTACCTGAATTAACTTCCAACGATAAATATTGTTGGCCTCCTTATCAAAACTTAAAAGGGAAAAAGTTTAAACATAATTACCAAATTAACTGCATATGCCATGCAAGGATTTTCTTGTGGTTGGAAAAAAAAAAGAAAATAATATAATTTAAAAATTTTTGCTTAAACCCTAAATCAAACAGTACCACTAAGTGTTATGAAAACTAAGAGCCTAAAAATAAGATTAAACGGAAAAAAGAAATTAAAGAGGGAATAAGCAGTTAGTGAAATAGAGTAGAGAAATGATACAATCCGAATGTGCAGTAACGGCCGCCATGATCGAGATGGAAGGTGCAGACGAAACCTTTCCCCTATGTAACCAACAATACTAAACTGTATTCTAAAATTTCAACTGAAGAATAATTTTGGAGTTCAAATATATATGTGGAAGAATCCATACATATTGTGTTTGATGAATCAAATATATATTCCTTTAGAAATGATGATAATGATATAGGTCTTTCAAAAGAAAAAGGCATTGAACAACATATGACTCCTCCGCTTGATATTCATGCCAAAGAAGAGGAACTAGAAGAACAACAAGTTGAAGAAAACAATCAAAGAACTAAAGAATTCACAAATCACAAATCATGATATGCCAAAAGATTGGAAGTTTCATTTGAATTCAATTATGTGTCATCACAAAGTTTAACCACATGTCACTACAAGAAGATTTCGTTGTGACTTATATATATAGAGATATAGATATAGATTTAGTTCATAAGGAGGGAGAAGTGAGACAATCTATATAAAAGTTATTGAGGAATGTTGTGGTTTTTTCCATATGTTATTAAGATAACTATGGTGACGACACCTAACATATTTAACAACTTTATTAGCCTCACTACATGCAACCCTTATTCTTCTTTATTTTCTAACGTCGCCTTTTCCGAACCCCTCGGAACCTAACATCCCTCTCAAAACTTCTAGAAGACAAATCCAACATCTCCCCCTATTCTTCTTTCCAAAATCCATCTGACTCTTCGAATTTATTTTCCTATTAAACACCTCCCTTTAGATTTCATCAAGAACCCTCTAAACTTCCTTGGAAATTCTCTCCAACATCTCTCCCATTAAACTTCATAAATATCATCTCATCTCAACAATTTAATCTTCCAGAAGATGAAATAGTTTGTAGGTCAGGTAACAAGTGCTTCATCTATAACAATGGCAGAAATTAAGAGTAAGTCTTAAGTCTTCAACTTTTGTTCCAAGTGCTTCATTCTTCTACCATAATGGCGGGCCTTGGACTAAGTCTTTGATTTTTCCTTATCATTGCTTGTTTGTCAAAACAAGAATTTGATACCATGTAGTATATAACAAAAACTGTTCGTACTTCATTTCAATGCTTCGAAGTTCAATTTGAACCAAATGAATGTACTAATTTCGAAGAAACCGAATTTTCAATTGGGTTCTCAATTCTCAAATCAAAATGTTATCTTTCTCTTTTCATCATTTTGCCAGAAAAATTTTAGATTTCCTCGACTTTGCTGTAAGAAAATGTTCTTGCACCAAAAAAGATTGTAACTTTATGCTATGCTACAGCTTCTAACTCGCTAGATTATTTTGGTGGATAGGACCATCCTCAACTTGGTGGCAAGCCAGTGAGTCTAATCTGTTTCACTTTTAATTCATACGATGAAGGCAATATTTGTCTATGATTTTCTAAAGTAAAACAGTTGATAAATGATGATGAATCTCTATTGCAGGCAATTGGATGGTGAATATCTATTGTATGCAGTTGGCTATGATTTTGACTACAGTGAATGTCACATGTGAGAAATGTGATAGTAGTTTATACATTTTGCACATTTAGCTAATCTAGAGGTAACGTTTTCTGTAGGAGCTAAGTTGATCTAATTTTCTAGGTTTTTCATTTTTTAATTCTATGTAAATTTCAAGGAGGGTATATTTCGCCAATCTCCCATTTGGTTTTGTGATTTATGAGTAAGGATTTTTGAAAGGTAAGAATAGAACTTTTGCTAGTGTAATTAAATCCATTCTTCCTTCTTTTTATTTTGAAGATTCGTTGTTATTTAGATTTACTAATTTATGTTCTTGGATGTTTATATGTTACTTTGAGTTGAATTTTTGTGCCTTAATTTTATTTGATTTGCTTTCGTAGTTTGAAATTTTAGGCTTCTAAGAATAGGATAATCAATATGGTTGAAAAGAATCAAAATGAAGTGACATAGAAGATGCAGGAGGATGCGAAGGATGAATCTATGGATGTAAGTCCATGTTATTTATGTGCTTTTATCTGTTTGTACTTGGAAGGAAGTGAAACCTTAAATGTTATGAGGTGTTGTGGCTTGGCTACTTTCAAGTAACTCACTATAATAGTTTTATGCTATGAGTTTCTTGTTGATTTTCTTTTGAAGAACGTATATTATAGAAGTTTAGTTGTTTGTTTATACATGTTTGGGTAATTAGTACACTTTTTTTCTTGATTGCAGTTTGATATTTCAAAGAAAAAGAAGAAGAATTCCACAGATAATTTGGTCGACAAAGTTGACAATCTATCAAGCATTCTATTCAACATGCTAGGAATTTGATCTACGAAGTTGTATCTTTGGATGTTAGTATAATGCTGATATATGCATTGGTTTATTTTGCAATTTATGAGGGTCTTGAGACTAATTTTTATAGTCTGAAAAATAAGAAGAATAAGCCAAATAGTTCTATGTTGCTCATGTTGTGCTAATATATATATATATATATATATATATATATATATATATATATATGGGCTTTGTTGAGAGTGCTTATCAAGATATTTTTATAATTGATACAGGTGCAAATAGATTTTAATGGCAAGGAGAACAAAGGGGATAAGAAGGATGGTAAGTGGTTGAATCTAAAAATATTTACGGGTCAAAAAGCCCACTTAGAAATTTTTTTATGTGCTGTGCTTCAGCATGTTTAAAAAGTGTTATACGTAACCTTCTGTCTACGTTTAGATCACATTGGAGATAATGATGAAAGAGAAGGAATTATCCTACAACATTATCCATGGGAGGGGAGCGATCAAGATAATTTGTATGAGGAGGTAACCTTTCCAGTTAATGAAAATTTTGCTCACTTCACTGCAATACATTATAGAAATTTTAAAATTTTAAGAATGTTTTAACATATTTTGTTTTGTAACATTGGTTATTTGATGCTCAAAGTTGGGTCATTGCATTTCATCTACTCTCACTATACTTTTTTTTTATTTACAAACTCAAATTTGTGCAGCTTCTAGGTATAGTATTGTTCAACATTCTTTGTGAGAATAATATTGAGCTAGCTGGAGATAGGCGTAGGACAGTTATGAGACTTTCTTAACAGTGGTAGATCTATCAGGGAGCCGGGGGGGAGGGGCATGGCTCCCCTCAACAAAAATTGTAAATATATTTTAATGTAAACTATTCCTAAAAATAAGACTATACAAAATATATTTTAATATTGTTATTCTCATTTAAAAATTAAAAGTATAATATTACTGTTATTTATTTATTTATTTTAACTCTTCAATATGTCTTTTTTTAACTCTTCAAATCTCAATATATTTTGGACTATTTTTTACTTATTTTTACAACTTGGATTCTTACTTGACTTGTTCTTTGCACTCCCTAACCATTAATTGTTATTTATTATTTATTAATATTAATTTATTAATTTTTATAATATTGGGATGAATTCTTTGACTTGTTTGCACTTATCATTTTATTGATTATTATCAAATTTGTTTTTTTTTTTCAAAGTACTCTAATCTAGAGATCTTCACAAATACCGACAAGATTCATGTTACCAAAATTCTTAACAGCTTAGGATTAAACGGCTATTTTGAAGGAATCATATGCTTTGACACCCTCAATGATCTTCCAGCAAGTCGAAACATTCAATCTGGCAAGTGTGTAGGTCTTGATATGGATTTAAATTAGTTTAACAATAAATTATTATTATTTTTTTTAGAGTAACATGAAACATTATGTACAAATTTATTTTTTATTTTCATAATTATATTGAAGAAGACAATTTTTATGTGATAAATAATTCTACACTTCAAAGTTTTAAGTTAAATTATCAGGTACGAATTTGCAAATCTTGATTGACAGAAACAAAAACATAAACACAGCATATTTTAAATTATAAAAAAATAAAAAATAATTTATCCTGAACGATGCTCTTGTTTTACACTTAATACATAATGAAAGGAGAGTAACTTTTTTTTAAGGCCAACAATATTGTCATGGCAATTTCCTTACAAGCACCTTTTTTCTCTAACAACATATTTGTCCGTTAATAAGCTCAAATATATTTCTCAAATTTTGTTTTCTCTAAAAATTTTTACCTTCCTAATGTTATCTTTCTCATGTTTCATTGACATATTGCGTTCTCCCATAATATTCTCTCTCCTCTTGTTCTTCTCTATTCATAGGAATCTTCTACACTCATCTCTTCCAACTCTCTTTCTCCTCTCCCATCTATTTTGCTTCATCTATTCCACTTTATCTTTATTATTCTCTACCCTTTTCTCCAGCCTCTCCAAATTTTTCGTCATTTATCCGTTTAGTTTCTCTATTATCTTAATTTGGTATGATCGCAATTCCTCTACATTCTTTTCTCGTTACTCAGACATCATGCGTGAAATGAAAAGAAAAATTCCGAGAAATTCCAAAGAAATTTTGAAGGGAAAAAAATGAAAATCGAGAAGGTATCAACTTTGTTTTAAATTGAGTTTTTTCTTGCTATTGACTTCTAACCGGCATATTTTTTGCAATTCTTGCATTTAAAATTCCATTCAAGTTACACAATTTCGTACATTTAATCACATTTGTGTGTGTGGTTGTAGTTCTATTCCTAAAATGTCCATATGGTATAAACAGAGTTATATATGTATTATTGTGCTTGAGAACTTGCTTCTCTCATTCAATTTGCACAAAACTCGGCATTTATGAATATGGTTATATTCGTCTTCTTTTATTTTGTATTAAAGAAAAAAGAAACGGTAATGTTTTTCTTCAAATAAACTTTGCCATAGATTTCCGTGTATTTTGGCCAATCCAGGAAAGCCTATGGCGAAACGGCCATTGAAAAGTGTTTTGCACAGTATAATTACAACAAATAAGGCAAATTCACAAATTTAATACTTAAACTTTTTTCAAATGGCAAGTTTAGTACTTAATATTTATTTTCAAAATTTTTTACCCTTTTTTCTATTTTCAAATAAAATATTTAGTCATTTTGTCTACTATGTGACGCTGAATGCAAAGTCAATATCTATTTTTAGAAACTAAATTTGTCAATCGAAAAAAATTTAGGGACTATCTCTGTCAATTTGTCAAGTATTGAAAAACTCAAGAATAATAATTTTTTTTTACGAGTCTAATGTGCATAGGTGATAAATACAATATAAGATAAGTATTGCATGGTTGACTAAGATAAAAGAATAAGTAGTAATTCCACTGATATATATATATATATATATATATATATATATATATATATTAGAATAAAGTTTTGATATTATTAAATTTATAAATTTTTTTTTGAGAAAAAAATGAATTTAAAATTTTCTTAATTTACTTAAATTAAATTATTTAATTAGTACTCTCTCAATGTTTCCCTTTTCATTTTTGGAATCTGTGTGAATTATTATTATTATTATTATTATTATTATTATTATTATTATTATTATTATTATTATTATTATTATTATTATTATGACGACGACGACAACGATGATGAAAATTTGCAAAGAATTACATTTTTTTTGTTAATAATATTTCATTAATATTTAAAAAATAAAAGTAAAATGTAGAGTTAAGTGTTAATATTGTGTAATCTTACATTAGAAATAATAAAATTACTTTGAAAATTTAATAACTAATTAATGTCATAGTTTACTAGAATAATAAAATATTATTAAAATTATAAGTTTTAAAAAAAATTGTGATGACAAATATTTGTGACATAAAGAGTTTTTCTATGTATACATTAATTTAAATAACGAATATTTATGGTAACCATATATCAAATTTATTAAACCTTTAAAAGATATAATTATATATTCTTATTAAGATTTATTTAAAATACCTACATAAATGAAAAATTAAATAGAAATAGAAATTTTGATAGAGTATACTCTCAATTTAAAATTAAATGGTCGTATATCTCTTCTTAATTTAATTGTATTAAAATGAAAATTACTTTTTTAAAATAAATATATTTTTCTTTAAATTTTTATCATTAATTTCTATTAATCTATCAATAATTAGGTATATAAGTTTATACAAAGATATTATTTAATCACTTAAAATACTATTTATTAAGTAACAAAATTTATGTTTAATTCATAATCTAAATTAGCGGATTTAGTCTCCAAACTTTTTTCAATTGGTAAGTTTGGTCTCTAAAAATAGATATTGACTTTGCGTTGACTGTCACATAAAGAATGGAATGACCAAATGTTTTATTTTTAAAAAGAAGGATCAAAAAAGTTGAAAATAAGATTGAGGACCAAACTTGTTAAGAAAAAAATTTAGAACCTAAATATGTTAATTTGTCCAACAAACAATTGAAGAACTTTAAAAGGCCATATTATATTATACGATCTTGGGCTTGATTTTTGCGTGGCTAAAAATGGAGAAAAAATTACAAGATATAAGTGTGACTCAAATAGTGATTTTTAGTAAGAAAACACAAATCCAACTTATAACACTCTTACTAAAAGTAACAGCGTAAGCATACCAAAATCAGATGTCGCCCCATCCAGTTATCCAGATAAAGGGTCTTTATAACGAAGAACCCAAAGTAGTGACCAAGGCCCAGACTAGATCGACTAACTTATACTAACGTGGTCATATACATATATAACAGTGAGTCTCATACATGCAATCTCCATACTACATCAGTAATAAGGTACATAATAAAAAAAGAAAGCATCTGAGCCTAAATTACTGTCACTGTAGTATCGCCTTTCTATCCGTAGGTTTGCTTAACTCTGGATCCTACAAAACAGTAAGATAAAAGATACGTATAAGTGAAAAATCACCCAATAAGCTCCATGTGTACCAGTGCTTTACAAAAATAGATAAAGTAAAGCAATGTTGCATTTTTGTCCCTAAAAAGGGCACTACAGAAGGTTTTTTTTTCCTTTTTCCACTGAAGTTAATTCTAAAACTCTCTAAATAATAGTTTATTCAAAACTCAATTATTTTTAGAAGACTGTGTTTCAATTTAAAATCATTGTCCCAATTTTCAAATTACAGGCATTTCTCCAACAGAAGGTCGGCCTGCATGCAAAGCTTACAAGGCTTCGCCTTTGGAGCCACGTCTTATTGTGCTAAAACCGCAACTTACAGCACTCAACTGTGCGTTGCTGGAGGGTAAGTACGCCGCATCACATTACCAAAAATAAACGAGTATACCGCAGCACATTAAATATTTTACTTACCATCGTAAGTCAAGGGATCCCAATCTTGACATCATTCACCATCGAAGCAGTAAGGAGTCAAATGCTACTGAGTATCCCCACCCGACATTCAGCGAACGACTCAAAAGTAAGGTGCACTAGCAAGCACGGCAAATGCCAGGTGCTAAAAGGCTAGCCAGGACGACTCATCTCAATGTTCTGTCACCCAATTCAGAGTAAGACAATTCCTAGAGTTAGGTTAGGTTAATAGGATCGTCCAACTTTAACGTAGGTTAGTACAAAAATCAAAGTCCTTACTGAGTACTCAACGTTACCTATACCAATCCCTACTGACTGATCGGGCCAAAGGGTTATTTGTTCTCGTAAGATTTTCAAATCAAACATTTTTGGGGCAAAATATCATTTTTCAGAAATTGATCCCACTAACTCGCAAGTCAGATAATTATTCCCATAGGTTTCACCAAGCCAATCAACTCATTCCATATGCACACCAGACCAATAAAGTAGTTTTCGGGACCAAAATGTTATTTTTCAAAAGTCAATCTTATACTGAAAGATCATTTTCCAAAATCGTGTCGAAATAGGGTAAAAAGCTATTTTCGTATATTAAAACAAGTTTTCAAGAGTATTCGGGCCATTTTGCCCAAACTCGATCTCAAAAGTCATCTCCAATGGTATTCGAGTCATTTTGACCCTACCCGATTCCAGAAAGGTTTCCCAAGGGTATTCGGGTCATTTTACCCTTACTCGATTTGAAAAGTGTTCACAAAAGTTTCAATAAGGATATTTCGGTTATTTACTGAATATCCGATTCCAAAAATTTTTATAAAACATTCCAATAAGGACATTTTGATCATTTTTCTAATATTCGATTTCAAAAATAACTTATTTTAATAAATCCAGAATTCTAATTCTAAAAGATGATTAAATTCAAAGTTTCCAATCATGTGTTCCATGAAATATATTTCAATAAAAGCATTCTAATCAATTCGTAAATACCCGATTCCAAAATTGCTATTTTTCAAAAATCTCAAATATTTAATCCAAAAGGGACTAAATTCACAAAATTCGTACTTTAATCATCCGTTAAGGTTTCCAAGCCAATTATGATGTTCATTTGAGTCCAATATGGCATAAAAATAAATCTTGCTCAGAAAATTTTTAAATATATTTAGGAATTTTTCAAAATGGTGTAAAACGTAGCATTTCATAAAAAAATAAAGCATACTAGCTTTCAAAGATTTTAAAAGTCAAAAGGACTCACCTCGTGTCATAGATAAGTTTTTATCATTCACGTGCCGTTCGACTACCGTTTTCATCGTGTCATTGGTTGTTTACCGGTAAACCTACATCAAATACCGTTTTTATGTTTAGTTGCGTTTGGCCGAAAAGTAGCTGACAGTCAGTTGAAGTCTAGCCGACATGCTCGACGGTTAAGAAAACGCTCAACAATCGTTCGTATCATTTTTTCGTCGTTTGTTCAATTTTTCCATTTTCCTTTTTTCATATCTTTCCTTTCTTCATGAATAAGGAATTATCTTCATGTTTCCCATTCATCTCATTCCAAAATCACACAATTAATCCATGTTAAGTTCATTAATTTCTCAACTAAAATTCTGGAATTCCCTTATTTACTCCAATTTTGTTTCACACATAATTTTCAATCCACAACTCCAATTGAGTTCTATGATATATCAAAACGATTGCAAGACTCTTAACTTTAATTCTGTATAAACCATTTTCTGAGTTCAGATTTTTGTGATACAATGCAGAGGCAAAACAGTCACAATAATTTGCCCTACCTCAACCATTCATGTTATCATTTGATTTGCTTTAATCTTTAACACCTTGAGAACACTAAATTCATTTAATTTTTCATTCAAATCATCTTTGATCCTTCAATTTTTAGATTCCAACAACTCATAAAAGTTATGTTTATTCAACATAAATTCACTTACTTCAATCAAAAGTTAGTATAATTCATCATTCTAACCAATTAACTCCCATTTTCACTCCACTTTGATCATCATCTCATCAACCAAACTACTATGAAAATTCATTCATTCATCACATAAAACATTATGTTAAAATTAAGACATAATCATATACAAAGTTCACATACAAAGTTTATATACCCTAACTTTTAATCCAAAATTAAGACCTGAAAATCATATTTTCATGTTAAAATTAACACCAAAATAATCACAATTCACCCAATAACAACTTTAATTATAGCAAGGTAAGGTTTTACCTTGTGTATAGAGCTCTTTAGTGTGATTTGCTCCAAGAAACTCTCAATAATACACACACTTCACCAAGAACACATACTATTCACCTTTTCTCTCTCTTTTGCTAATTTCTTTTGATTTATTTTTCTCTTATTTTTCTCCCTTGTGACTGCCATTTTTTTTGCTGTAAAACAACCTTCCCACCACCACACTTCATCAGAATTTTAGTCAATTAATTTTTAATTCTATTAATTGTGTGGTGATTTACATGTAGGTGAGTTCAAATCATAAAATTACAGACATTTTCCCTTTATTTTCTTCCTTAAATTTTCCTCTTCTCTTCATTCTTGTGGCTAATGAATTTTTAGTTGTTTTTCAGCCATTCCACTGCCTCTTCATGGTCAAACATTGGCCACTTAAATTGTGCAAAACATAAATTAATTAGCTCTACAAATGATGTATTCCAATCACAATTAAACATATCATTCTTTTATTTATTTTGTAATTCTTCAATTTTATATATCTTGCCTGAATTCTTTATGAAACCTCTCCTAAGTTGACACATATTCATGATTACCAATCACAAAACGCCACACGCACAATTTCTTTTAATTGCGATTTCACTTTTTCTCTAAAATAATAAGCATTCTGAATGCCAGACCGGATCGGCCGATTTGACCAGTCGAATCGGGAACCAGTCACTTATCTGGTTTGGTTATATGCTATAAGTCGGACAGAAAAGAACCGGTCAAATCGGTCAACAATAAACCGGTCAAAATCGGTTAATTTGAATTAAAAAAAAAACACAAATTTATTCTGATATCTTAGACCTTTTTGACAAATAACTAAGTTATTCTTGTTTAAAATTGATTAGTTTTAAGATACATCTTTTGTATTATTTATTTATTTTTATTTTTTTGGATAGAAATGAAAAAAATATTTTATTTTACCATTTAACTCCAAAAATTTCACTGAATCCATCGGTAATACTTAAATTCCTCAATTCTTTATCAGTTTCGTCAAATTCGTGGGCACGGTCAAAATGACAAAAATACCCCAAATAACCCGAATAATTTAATTCATACCAAAACGTATATTTTATCGCACTGATCAATTTTCATTTTCAGTACACCCTCAAATTCTTATTTGATTAACAGTAGTAGCCTTCTGAAAATTTAGGGTACGAATGGAATATATTCAATAATTACATCAAGGTCTCGACAAAATGTTGTTATAGCAAAATATTTGTTTCATTATATTGATCATCTTCTATTCTGGCCATTGATACAATTTCTCATAATATTACAAGTAGTAGCCGATCGAAGGTTAAAATATAGGTATTACACAATTCAAAATACTAGACCCTAGGCTAAAATAAAGATCATAAAATTCAAGAATAATGAATCAAATCATCTAAATCACAACCAAAGACCCTTGATTCAACAAGAAATTAAGAACACTTTGAAGAAGATATTTAAGCAACCAATTTGACCCATAATAAGAACCTTAGATTATCAAGAATCTAAAACTCAACGTAGCAAGCTAATTGATCTATCCTTGAAGGTTTATAGATTAGATTCAAATGGAAGGATTAGATCCTAAGAATGGTCTTGATGATCATAAGAAATACCCAAGAGGAATCACTTCTCATAACCCTCTCAAGAGACTTATTGATTTCTATTCAATATCTAATGTTGCAAATGAAGTGTTATATGGTATATTTATAGCCGACTTAACCTAACTAACGAGAGATGAAATCTTAACCATTCAAATTAAAAAGAAGTTTAAAATATGTGTATTACGAGATAAAAGTCATGGGAATTGAAAAGGTTACAAAACAAAACAAAGTGAAAAATCGAAACAAAATACAAGGCCCAAAGTGGGCTCGTACTTTCTACCTTCTTGCACGAAGTTTTGATTTTCAGTTTTCTTTCATGCACACTTGATCCCCCACACAAATTGTTAATTAAGCTTTAATCTTCTTTGCCCTTTTTTAACCATCCATTTCATGACAACTTTCTTGATCTTGATTGTTGGTTTATCTTATTGAATGTCTTTTAATCCTCCTTTTGGCACCCACTTCTTTACTATCTTCATATCCTTTGGTTTTGTGGCTTGTGTTGCATGAATCCTCCATTGAAAGCCTTCATCATTTAAACTTTTTATTGGTACCATGGAATGTAGTTTGAATTTCCATCTCCCTTATTTGAATAAGGCATAGTGAATGGGCAGATTCCTATCGTTATAGCACTTTTTGAAAAATTGTACAATAGAAAAATAAAATATTGTTGTGAAAAATGGTAACACTATCAAGCGCCGAGAAATGGTGAAGAGGACATGAATGAAGAAGGTCTTATATATAGAGAATTAATATAAGGTGTAAGTAGAATTGTGAAAAATATTTGCATTTACAAAACAGTGAAAAAAGTTGGAAGGAAAACCGTGAGGAGAGAGAGGGGGAGGGAATTCCAATGAGTAAGAGAAGGTTAAGAGAGAGGGATATTTTCGTAAGAGGAGAGAGAGAGAGGAGATGAAGAAGAGGGAATTTTCTTATTTGGTCTTGAGGATCAAATAAGTTAATCTTTTCCATGCTAATATAAAATTTGTGATACTCAATCAACCCGCCATCATATTTTTTTCCATCATAACCAAATGATGCAAAGAGATTATTTATTTTCAAAATTAATTTCCGTTACTGCCACTTAAAAAAAACATATAAATCTCAAAGCCAAATCTATCTTTGGGTTTAAAAGTCAATCCAAATACTTTCTTCATCAAATATTTACATTTGTTATTTTAAAATAGTAAAAAATGATATATATTTTCATAAAGTACATATATTTTTCATCTAAAATTTTATAACCAATGTCCTTAATTTAAAGAATATAATTTCTATTCACCCATGAGTCATACTATTTGCATATTTACTCAATTTTAAAACTTTAATGTTATATTTTAACTTGATACAATGATTTACGAAAATAATCCCCTTTCCCCTTCCATTACTTCTGGTGCTACCACTGCCTTCTTCTTCCTCCTCGTCTCTGCCACACCTACAAACCTTAGCCGCCATTGTTGCCGACACACTCATTCTTCTTCCTCCTTTACCTTTGTTGTTGCCATCGTCTTTATCCTTCTTATCTGTCGCCACTGCCTCATCTTCCCCCTCCGTCGTGCATTCTCTCCTTGCCACCATCTTTCTCCTTAGTGATTGGTGCTTCTTCTTCTTCCTCCCTCAACTCTCGCTGCTATGGCTCGTCTTCTTCCCTTTTTTCCTCGTTCTCCTCTTGCGATTCACCGCGTGCTCTTCCTTTTCTTTTTCTTTCCTCTTCCGCTTGTAATTTTACCACTCTTCCTTTTCTTCTTCTTTCTTTTTCCTCTGCCTCAATTCCACCCCTTGATCCTATGCTGCATCATCCCTCGACTCCCCCTCTTTTTTTTCTTCTCCATCTGCAATTCCCTTAGCCCTCCGTCTACTCCTTTCCTCTCATGGCTACCTTTTTCTCCTTTCTAGCCTGCCTTTTCTCTTCTTCCCCCACCACTACTATATCGCTACTCCCTCAAATTACCCTGCCATCTGCACAACTGATTAGGGTAGATCTTTGCCGATCGATCTGGTTCCCTTTTTCTAATTCTTGATGTTGAAATATATTTTTTTAAAAAAATTCTGAAAGAGTTTGTTATTGGAATGGTAAAAGTGATAATTTGATAAGGGCATTTGAGACATTTCATATTATCTGTTGTGTAATTTTTTTGGATGGAATTTCAATTGAGGGGGGACATTGATGTAATTTTTTTCAGGGGGCAAATTGAGAATGACTCTAGAGTATTGAGTGTTTTTTTAAATTAACCCTCTTTTCTATCATTACTTTGTTTATTTATTTTTAATTCAAATAAAATTTGCTTCAAAAAAAAAAAAAAGGTCCAAGTACACTGTAGAGAAAAGACAGCATTGCATGCAGCAGTTGATTCACTAACAACCAAAGCCCACGGGCCACAAATACGCTGCTATGCACCAATGGCCCCAATCCACAATAGTGCACGCTGCTATGTGATGCCACGTGTAGCCCCGGACATTTTGGCGCCAAAGTTTCCCGCCAAAGCCAAGACCTTTTAACCTGCCAGAGCAGAATCATTTGAGGGAATCGGTTGTGCCAAGTCACCTTTTTCTTGTGCTTTCGTCTAAAGCAATGTCGAGAGAAGGGGGCTCAGGAAGCGGCGACGGAGGTAGGAGGCAGCGAAGCGACGAGCCACCTTCGCCGTCTGACCACGGGAACATCAATCCGACGCCCTCAACGCCAGATTCGCCTACGTCGGCAGGGTTTAATACGGATCAGCTGCCTCTGAACACTAGCCAGAACTACTCGGAAGACGATGAGGAAGCCTCTGTGGACCCGCAAATCATCAGGGACGAGGCAGAAAATGAGGAAGAAGAGGAAGAAGGAGAGGATCTCTTCAACGACAACTACATGGACGACTATCGGAGAATGGAGGAGCAGGACCAGTACGAGTCATTGGGCCTGGATGATTCCATGGAGGACGAGAGGGATTTAGATCAGATCATGGCGGATCGCAGGGCTGCTGAGGTGGAACTCGACACCAGAGACGCTCGTGTCGTCTCCTCTCAACGCAAGCTTCCACAACTTCTCAACGACCAAGGTTTCCCTTTCACAAAAATTCCAAATTTTACTTTTACTATTTGTTCTCAGTAGTACATATCTTAAATCTTTTTTCTGCATTTTCTTATTTTGCTTTCGCTATTATTGGTTTTGGTCGGATTACACAGTGGATTAGTTTAGTTTTCTTTAAACCAAGAAAGAAAAAGTAAAATGGCTGTAGATGAAGGAAAATGGGTTCTGTTTGGTTGCATTTCTTTTATTTCTATATTTGGGTTTAAAACGTTTAATGTTGTGAAAACCTAAAAACTTGAAAATTTGATTTTGATCCTTTTCCCCTAAATGGACTTTATGCAGCTCATACTCACTGGCTAATCACTTCCGTCATGTTTTGTTTGTTTTTCAGAAATCATCCTTACCTGGCCATTTTGGTTCTCAAAGACATTTCATATTTGTGAACATAAGCTTTTATACTGTGAAGTTCAGTTAAAATGGCAACTTCTTTTGGTACTTGGAGAAACTTGAATACATGCAGTTAGAGCATAAAACTTCTTGTAGATCCACTTAAACTGATGCAGGATTTGTGCGGATTAATAGTTTCTTAGTATACAAGAATAATCTAAATCTGATAATTTCTGCCTTAGTCTCATGCTGCGTGCATAAACCATACCTATCTTAACCAATGTTTTGTGTCCCTCTTGTATTCTCCATCCTACCAAAGCATCTATGTAGTTGGGAAGCTTTTGGAAGTAGCTTTTCCGAGGTTATGCTGCTGGTATGATTATTCTTGATAGCAATTATCCCTGATTCATTCTATCATGATTTTGTGTAGTTCCATTTTATTTCAAAATCAACATCTTCTTCTCCTAATTAAAGTAATTTTGAATTCCCTTTTCACTTTGACTTCTGTAGACAGTGCTTCATTTTAATGACTAATGTGCTTAAGCCTTACCTCTTGCCTGTTCTGCTTTTTAATTGCAGATACTGACGATGACAACTATAGGCCCTCAAAACGTACACGAGCAGATTTTAGGCCTCCCACCACTCCAAGGAGTTTTGATGATACTGATGCAATGCAGAGTTCACCAGGTAGATCACAAAGGGGACACTCTAGAGAGGATGTGCCCATGACTGACCCAACAGATGATGATCCTTATGAGGTATATATTTCTTTCTAATCGCAAGCATAAGATATCTGCAATCCAGTCTCCTAATGGATTGTTGTAATAGCTTTTAGTCATTCTTTTGTTTGCATGTAGGATGATGACAACGAGGAGGGTGAGTTTGAGATGTACAGGGTCCAGGGGACACTTCGAGAATGGGTAACTAGAGATGAAGTGCGCCGTTTCATAGGAAAGAAGTTCAAGGAGTTCTTGTTTACATATGTGAATCCAAAGAATGAACATGGGGACTTTGAGTACCTCCGGCAGATTAATGAGATGGTGTCAGGTAAAGGCCTCTCCAATTCCCACCACACATACTGTTTTAATTATAATGTTCATTGTTGAGGACGACTTCATAAATCACTTAATGAGGAACCATTCTTTGTCTTAATCTATTATATGTGCAGTTAATAGATGTAGCCTTGAGATTGATTACAAGCAGTTTATCTATATCCACCCAAATATTGCCATCTGGCTGGCAGATGCACCCCATTCAGTCCTTGAGGTCATGGAAGAAGTTGCAAACAAAGTTGTGTTTGACTTGCACCCTAACTACAAGCAAATTCATAAGAAAATCTATGTTCGTATTACCAACTTGCCTGTTTATGATCAGATACGCAACATAAGGTGAAGTCTGATGGTCCACATTCCATTTACTGTTGTCCATTTGTTCTGTCCACCTACAAGCAATGTCTCAGTCCTCGTGCTTTTGCAGGCAAATCCATCTTAACACCATGATTCGTATTGGGGGAGTTGTAACAAGACGTTCTGGTGTCTTTCCCCAGTTGCAACAGGTTAAGTTTGACTGCAATAAATGTGGAGCAATTTTAGGCCCTTTCTTCCAGAACTCATATTCTGAGGTCAAGGTTGGTTCCTGCCCAGAGTGTCAATCGAAAGGGCCTTTCACAGTCAATATTGAACAGGTGAGTGTATCCCATTCTTTCTAATTGAAGGATGACAGGAAATTTGGATAATCTAAATTTCTTGAGATTCTACAGACAATATATAGGAACTACCAGAAACTTACTCTCCAGGAGAGCCCAGGAATTGTACCAGCTGGTAGGCTACCAAGATACAAGGAAGTTATCCTGTTGAATGATCTGATTGATTGTGCCAGACCCGGAGAAGAGATTGTACGTCCTTATTTGTTTGAGTTTGATTTTACTTTGATACTCATTCAAAATAATGAATACCGTATAAGCGTTATAATAGGCGTGTCGTCATGCTAATACTCGTTTTTCTCCAAATTCCAGGAGGTGACAGGAATTTACACTAATAATTTTGACCTTTCTCTCAACACAAAGAATGGATTTCCTGTTTTTTCAACTGTAATTGAAGCAAATCATGTCACAAAAAAGCAAGACCTCTTTTCAGCTTACAAACTTACCCAGGAGGACAAGGAAGAAATAGAGAAGTTGGCCAAAGACCCAAGGATTGGAGAACGTGTCTGTCACTGAATTCTTATCCTGTCAATGTCAATATTCATCAATATGCATTCTCATGATATTTCTAGAGTATGTAATTGTCTTCTCATGCCAATTTTTTAATGTGATTGTTTTGGGATTAGATTGTCAAATCCATTGCGCCGTCAATATATGGTCATGAAGACATAAAGATTGCAATTGCTCTTGCAATGTTTGGGGGACAAGAAAAAAATGTTGAAGGAAAACACCGACTGCGTGGTGACATTAATGTACTCCTGTTAGGTGATCCTGGCACTGCCAAGTCACAGTTCCTGAAGTATGACTATATATCCAGATTGACTTTCTTTTCTTATAATACCTGAGCCTTTAATTACCAGTAGAAACTTGTCAGATATGTCGAGAAGACTGGACAAAGAGCTGTGTATACTACTGGGAAAGGTGCTTCTGCTGTTGGGTTGACAGCTGCAGTGCACAAGGACCCAGTCACGCGAGAGTGGACCCTAGAAGGAGGGGCTCTTGTTCTGGCTGATAGAGGGATATGTCTTATCGATGAATTTGATAAGATGAATGATCAGGATAGGTAAGCATGTGCATCTGTGCTTCTAAGTTCTCTTACTATTATTAGTATTATTATTATTTGTTTGCCGGTTATGATGATTCTCTTTATCCAGAGTAAGCATTCACGAAGCAATGGAGCAACAGAGTATCAGTATATCAAAGGCTGGAATTGTCACATCTCTCCAGGCCCGCTGTTCTGTCATTGCTGCTGCAAATCCTATCGGAGGAAGGTATAGGAAGTGACTTCAAGGTTAAGCAAATGAATAAGGGCTGGTTTTGTGTTCTAGGCATGTGTATCCATTATCTGTGCGGCTTTTAACATGCTAAGTGACACGCTGAGCTTATTATAGTTCATCCATTGAATAAACAGATTTAGAAAGTGCTGAAAAGTGAAAAAGACATTCTAGCAGATTGAGACCCTAAACCACTCTCCTTCCTGGATTTCTTTGTCTTCTTTTTGTGTTAGATCTTCCAATTAGCTAATATTTATGTACTAAAGCCAGCTGAAACCTTTTCCTTTTTTTAAAAAAGAAATATCAGGAAATGAATAGAGGCAAGATGAATTCTTACCCTTTTATCTGGTTAAGTTTATAAACTCACATGGATGATAGATCACCTTTTTGCATCTAGTGTATTTGCTGTTTTTCCTATTGTTTTGTTCCTTGTACTTCTGTCTCTTCTGCAGTTATATACATCTTGGTTCTGACTCCTGACACTAATTCTCTTTTGTAGATATGATTCCTCAAGGACTTTCTCACAAAATGTGGAATTAACAGATCCAATCATTTCTCGATTTGACATTCTTTGTGTTGTTAAGGTCATTTGTCCTGTTTCTACTTATCTCATCTCTTTCGAAAATTTTTCCGTGAACTGCTTTTGATCTGTGAGGCAACTGATTTGTGCAGGATGTGGTTGATCCAGTCACTGATGAGATGCTAGCGAAGTTTGTAGTTGATAGCCATTTCAAGTCACAACCAAAAGGTGCTAATTTGGATGAGAGGTCTATGATCAATTCACAAGATGATGATCAAGCTTCTACAGTTCCCACTGATCCCGAGGTTCTTTCTGTGGAGTCTATATTTGTTTCAAGTTGAAAGTCTTGAGCTTGTGGTATCTTACTTTGAAATAAAATCACTTATGTCACAGATAATTTCTCAAGAGTTGCTAAAGAAGTACATAACGTATGCAAAGTTGAATGTGTTCCCAAGGTTGCACGATGCAGATTTAGACAAGCTTACTCAAGTGTATGCTGAATTGCGGAGAGAGTCCTCGGTGAGTCTCTTTTGTACACCTTTTTTTCCTTGAAAATATAACAAACTAATTTGCTCACTAGATTATAATTTATTAACTTTTGATCTCTGCCCATTTGTAGCATGGTCAAGGAGTTCCAATAGCAGTGAGGCACATAGAATCTATGATAAGGATGTCTGAAGCTCACGCGAGGATGCACCTAAGGCAGCATGTCACCCAAGAAGATGTGGACATGGCAATCCGGGTGCTATTAGATTCGTTCATATCAACACAGAAGTTTGGAGTTCAAAAAGCTTTGCAAAAGGTAACAGATCCATTTACGATTGTTCTTTCTTATTTTTGCTTTTTGTAAGCTTTCAAATTCAGGCTTCTCTATACGTCACTTTGCCTCCTCCACAAAAAGTATTGGTTCCATTGTGCTATTACTGTTGTTTCGGCTGCTACCTGGTATTTTATGTCCCAAAATTTGATTTATTTAGAGCCATTCAGAGTGGAAAGTGGTACAAGTAGCATGCCAAAGAGTATTTGTAAATTGCTTTGCAAAACTACGTCCGAATAAAATAAGAGATCTGAGATCCCCTATTGAGTTTCATCCAATCTGTTTGGTCATCTCTTCTTCTTCTTATTATTATTTAATGGTCCTTGCCCACGCATCTGTTTCCAACATAATTTGGAATTTACTTGAGTTTCCAGTCAATCTAGGCTTGGATCCATGTGTTTCTGTGCTTACCGTTGGATCTAGAGAATTTACTTTTTGAGCAACTAGGAATTTGAATTAGTTAAGGGTAATTATTTCACGGAGAGTGGATTTAAAGTGGTTGGAATTTGGACTCAGAGCTTCAAGAAGTACATGACATTCAAGAAGGATTTCAATGCGATTGTTCTACACCTTCTTCGCGGTCTTGTAAAGGATGTACTGTATTTTGAAGAAATTGTGTCTGGATCTACAGCAAATGTATCCCATATAGATATTAAAGTGGAGGAACTGCAAAGCAAGGTAAGACGAAACTTTCAGTTGTTTCTACTGCTTTGATATGGTGATTGCAATTACAAGACTGCTCAGTGTGTATAGAAGTTTAATGCTCGAAATTGATTCTTTTCGCTACAGGCGCTTGATTATGGTATTACCGATCTAAAACCATTCTTTAGCAGCACTGACTTCTCCAGAGCCAACTTCGACTTGGATGAGACGCGAGGCGTCATAAGGCATCGACTTGCAAGATGATATCTCAATTTTGACATTGATTAAAATTTGCTGGTATAATGTATTTGATGTGTTCCATGACGTTCACATTTTGTGTGGATATAGCAAAGAATTCTTTTCCTTCCGCTTTCTCTATGTGGTGTAGCTTGGCTGGCTTCATGTTTCTTTCTATGCATTTGTATCCGTCGCGAAAAAAATGAACTCAGCAAATGCAAAATGATTAATGTTGCCGTTGATGAAGATGTGCAAAAAAGAAAGAAAACTTGCAATCTGATATCTGGTCTCATTGGATTGAAAGGATGCGTAGAATTTGATTATCTTGCCTTGGTTACATTCTTTCCACAAATGATTTATTAACTATCATTATTTGATTTTAAGTAAAAAAGAATTATATTTTGTTTAAAACTATTTACGGTAAAATTATTTTATTTATTTTAATTAAATTAATTTATTTACTATTTAAAATAATTGATATTTAAAAAAAAAGTTTTTAATATGTTATATATGTTATGAATTATTAAAATCTCTATTTATTAGTGGATGTTCTATTAATTATGTATTTATGTGAATTATTAAAAAATTTTTATGGATGTCTACCATTTAGTGGAGACACCATTAATTAAGATTAGTGGAAGATGATGTATGTCATGATGTAATTCACTAATTAGAGCTCTATAAATAGAGCTATTCTCTAAACTTGTAATACACTATTATTTTGTGAAAGAAAGATTAGTGAAAGAAAGATTAAAGAAAATTGTGAGAGAAAAGAAAGAGAAAAATTCTTGTGCAAAGAATAGTTAGGATTTTCTTAGTGTGTAGTGTGTAGATTTTATTCTAACACTACCTTAATTTTATAACACGTTATCAGTACGAGTTTCTGTCGTTATTAAAGTCAGAAGACAGGTACGCATTTATTGATCTCGCTAAATTTGAATTTGTAGCCCTTAATATTTCTGAAAAATTTATATGTCATACAGAAATACATCTAAATGTTAAAAAAAATGAGATCCATATGTCATGTGGATAAAAAGAAAGATTTGACCACCTGAAGATGGCCGTACTACCTACTGTACGGTATGAATGGTTGCACCTAAAGTTGCAAGATTGTAAAATCGTGAACTCCGTGATGTATAAAACTACATCTTAGTTAAAAATTTTACGGAGAAAAAGTTACTGATTAAGTTATATTGGAGAAGATATTCTCCACTTTTCATGTTCTACAGTAACAATATCGAGAAAAATGGTATCCAAAATTGACAACTTTAACATAAGTTATTATTGAGAAATCATGAAGCCAGATGAACTGGCTCAACAGCACTCCCAGAAGTAAATGCTGTTGGTTTCAGCAGAAGCCATCGTTATAGTCGTAGTTGTGGCAGTGACCGTGGTTATGGTCATGGACACACTTGATATTTCCTTTATCACAGAGAAATACTGGCCACCTGAAGTGGAACAGAAAAGATAATATGGGAAAAAGATATTTCCATTAATAATAAGCATCACATCTTTTATTCATATAACTAGTGTTCATATGAATTTGAGGATACATGCTTATAGTTGTTTTTTTGTAATTGAGCTGACAAATGTAAGATGAAGGTTTGTAATTGTTCTTTTTCAATATTTACATTAGAGGAAGACAAACAATTAGTAATTATGGACCTCAACTCCTCTTTTTCGACATCCTCCTCATTTTCTTTCCCATTTGAGCCAGCATCGAGACTAGCAGCAGAATTAGCCGTAAAATTACTACGAAATGAGTATTGAGATTTTATGACCTCCTTAAGTTTATTATAATTAAATTTCTTATTATATTTAGCCTTGAAGCATGCTTGTCTCAATTTATGTGTTTGGTCCTCTAATTGCATATTAGGACTTTCTTCCACCAACTGTTTTTCACATTCCAGTATCGCAATGACTTCTTTCAACTTCTTCTCAGCCATATGTCATCCTTCTTCTTTATTTTGCATCTCCTGTAAATCGAAGTGATATAATCGGTTATTTACTTATAAATCTTTCATTGTTTCATAATTGCAAATTATAAGTATGTATGAGAGAGAACCTGAACATTCTTGATTATGGTCTCCAAACTCACCAATTTCCTGTGAGGCAATCAACGAATTCCTAATTCCCTACATCTTTTCTTGAGACGGGTTATGCCAATATTCAGTTCTTTGGCTGCGCTCTTAATTGGTAGGTAAAAGTACTGCGAAATTGTTTCTCTTGATAGTGTTTGGGAGTTATTACCCTTCTTCTCTCTCTGGCTCTTAATCATCTTCTTTTCCCCAGGAATTTTGTCTGCAATAATATCTTGAACTTCGATATTATGCATTTCATGAGTACTTACTCCGACTTCGTTGCCAAGACCACTCATTATTTCTCATAGAAAAAGAAAATAATATCAGTAAAGGTAATACCATTTAAAATCCATATTTAAATGTATAATAACCTGGAAATATATTCTAACTTTGTTCAAAATCCATTAGAGAGTAGAAAGGATCATGCACAAGCATATCCTCATCAAATGAATAGTATCAAGAGGAACAATATCAAAAGCGGTCTCTTGTAGAGGCAGATCAACTTGGTCCAAAGCAGTATGTTCAAAACTTCCACTGATTTACATAAAAAACAAACCAAAAGAGAGTTTAATTTCATTATCAAGCATATTAAAAACAAATGGAAGCCCTCAAATGTATCTCACCTGAAATTAGGAGGAAGCGGTTGGTTTGGAAAGGAAAACATATCAAAATCTATTGCGTTCGAATTAGGCAGAAGCGGTTGGTTTGGAAAGGAAAACATATCAAAATCTTCTGTGTTCGAATTAGGCAGAAGCGGTTGGTTTGGAAAGGAAAATACATCAACATCTGCTGCAGAAACCGAGTCAAAATTTGACCATGTCTCAAATGAATTACGAGTCTCCATATCTGCTTTGTGATTTTTATTTTTTATGTTTACTAATGACTGATAATTGAGATATATATCGATATATATATATATATATATATATATATATATATCTGTATGAGGAAGAAGAACAGGTAGATGGTTGGTAGATGGTCGGAGGAGAAGAAAAGACAAGAGAGGAAGAGGAAAAAGTCGGTACCGGGAAGAGTGAAAAAAAGGAGATATTTTTCTTGGCATTTCCTGCTTGTCATCATTTTCTTCTATTTCTTTTCTTATTCTCTTGTGAAATCATTATTCCCTAAATTAGGGGGAGAACAGAAACAGTACAAGAAAGATCGTGATTGGACAACATCATTAAATTATCTTGATCCGCATACAAGCGCGTGTGAACTTGAAGTTCAAAAAATAATTCATTTATAAAGCATTGCAAATCAAATGCCAGACGCTTTTGTTGACTCTAAAAGAGTAACAAAATCGCATATGCCAGCTATAAATGCTCCTGTTCTAATTGAAGTTCCAACAGAACAAAAGATTTTACATATAGCTGCTGAGCCAAAAGCATGGCCGACCTCTTGGTTCTAAAGATAAAAATCCTCGAAAGAAGAGAGGATTAATGGTCCAGATGATCATATTAAAGCAAAGAATGATAAAGACCAAGAGAAAACTTATGACAAAGAACCAGACATAAATGAAAGTAACACTGAAATTTCTATCCATTATACCACTTCCGGTAAAAGTTGAAATCGGATAGAAACAATTATTGATCATATGTTTGCATATAATATCTCTTGATGTTATACAGGATAGTGATGATCCTGAACCAATATCAGTTGATGAATGTCGGCATAAAAAAGATTGGCTGCAATGGAAAGATGCGATTCAATCGGAGTTAAATGCACTGACACAACGTGAAGTCTTCGGACCTGCAGTCCGAACACCAGAAGGTGTAAAACCTGTTGGCTACAAATGGATATTTGTGCGAAAGCGCAATGAAAAGAGTGAAATCATTCGATATAAAAGCGCGATTAGTAGCCCAAGGTTTTTCACAAAGACTAGGTATTGATTATGATGAAACCTATTCTCCTGTTGTTGATGCTATTACACTCCGATGTCTTAACAGTTTGACAGTACATGAAAAGATAGATATGCGCCTATTAGATGTTGTCACTGCTTACTTGTATGGAAATTTAGAAAATGATGTTTACATGAAAATCCCCGAAGGATTTCATATGCCTGAAGCATATAAACATTATCCTCGTGAAAATTACTCCATCAAGTTGCAGAAATCATTATATGACCTGAAGCAATCTGGGCGCATGTAGTTCACACGTCTTAGTGAATATTTATTGAAAGCGGGATTTAAAAATGACCAGGTATGTCCATGTGTTTTTATTAAGAAATCTGGTTCTAAATTTGTGATATTAGCTATATATGTTGATGATATTAATCTTATTGGAACTCCTGAAGAGCTCTAAGAAACAATTGATCATTTAAAAAGAGAATTCGAAATCAAGGATTTTGGTAAAACCAAATTTTGCCTTGGTTTACAAATTAAACATCTGGAGAGTGGAACATTTATTCATCAATCAACATATACAACAAAAGTGCTAAAAAGATTTTACATGGATAAAGCACATCCATTGAGTATTTCAATGATTGTCCGATCATTAAATGTGGATAAAGATCCTTTCCGATCTCAAGAAAATGATGAAGAATTCCTTGGTCCTGAAGTACCATATCTCAGTGCAATTGGTGCATTGATGTATCTGCTAATAATACAAGACCTGATATTGCTTTTGCTGTCAATTTATTAGCAAGATTTAGTTCTTCACCAACACGACGACATTGGAATGGAATTAAACAAGTCATTCGATATCTCCAAAGTACAATTGATCTCGGATTATTTTATTTAAATAAAACCAATCCAACATTGATAGGTTATACAGATGCTGGTTATTTATCTGATTCACATAAATCACGTTCTCAAACGGGCTATCTATTTACATGTGAAAATACTGCTATATCATAACGTTCGACGAAACAATCTATAGCAGCTACTTCTTCAAATCATACTGAAATTATAGCCATTCATGAAGCAAGTCGAGAATGTGTATGGCTAAGATCCATGATTCATTATATTCGAGAAAGTTGTGGATTATCATCAATCAAAGATATTCCAACTCCTCTTTATGAAGATAATGCAGCTTGCATAGCTCAATTACGAGAAGGATATATTAAAGGAGATCGGACAAAATATATTTCACCAAAATTCTTCTTTACTCATGAACTTCAAAAGAAATGTGAAATTAATGTGCTACAAATTCGGTCATGTGATAACCTCGCAGATATTTTCACGAAGACTTTACCGACTGCAACATTTGAGAAGTTGAGATATAAAATCGATATGCGTCGGTTTAAAGATTTAAAGGAATCATCTCATCAAGGGGAGTAATAAACAGACATATAGAATAGTGTACTCTTTTTCCTTCACTAAATTTTTTTTCCTACTGGGTTTTTATCTAGTAAGGTTTTAACGAGACATATTCTTTATGTAATGGATGGACATCCAAGGGGGGAGTGTTATGAATTATTGGAATCTCCATTAATTAGTGGAGGCTCCACTAATTATGGATTTATGTGAATTATTAGAAGATTTTTATGGATGTCCATCATTTAGTGGAGACACCACTAATTAAGATTAGTGGAAGATGATGTATGCCATGATGTAATCCACAAATTAGAGTTCTATAAATAGAGATATTCTCTAAGCTTGTAATACACCATTATTTTGTGAAAGAAAAATTAGTGAAAGAAAGATTAGAGAAAATTGTGAGAGAAAAGAAAGAGAAAAATTCTTGTGCAAAGAATAGTTAGAATTTTCTTAGTGTGTAGTGTGTAGATTGTATTTTAACACTACCCTAATTTTATAACAATATATTATAAATAATAAATTGTTATTTTTTTATATGAAGATTTATACATTTATAATTATTATATTATAATTTTTATTTTTATTTAGTTAAATATTGTTAATTTAAAAAGTTTACTCCTTTCGTTTCAAATTAAATGTCTCTTTGTGTAGGAATTAAAAAAAAGTGGGGTTTTTAGTTAAATATATATTTTTTATTTTTACCCTTAAAACTTAACGATAAATATATAAAATTTAAAATTTTGATATATTAATTTTAATTTGTTTTTTTCTCTTGAATATTTAATTTTTTACAAAAAGTGGGTCAAAATATTATAATTTGATTGTTATTGTATTCAAATAGGTAGTAGAAGTTGTATTGTATTAATATTTTTTGAAAATTAATTAGATAAATATTAATAGTAGAATTCGTAAAATGAGTTTTAACTGTAGTATTTTAAATATGTTTAAGAAATATGATGATATTAAATAGGGGTATATTTAGAAAATAAAAATTTGATTTTTTAATGGGACAGATAATTTAGAATAAAAATTAAACTAAAAAGTGAATAGATAATTTAGGATGGAGAGAGTAGAAGTTAGAGGGGACGAGGGAGTAAAAAAAAAAAAAGAGATTAAAAATGGACATTATCCAACTATACATGGACTGGGTTTATCTGTTTTCAAATATGAGTAATGTCCCGATAGATATTGGGGGAGTGTTTGTGGGGTTTACTCGCGAGTTGACGAGTAGAGAAAAACATTGCCGGAAAGTGTTTTACTGGGAGTCTAGAAAATGGGAGCTCTGGTAAGATGGGGGACGATCGCAGTGGTGATCGGAGTTATCGGAGTGATGAAGGCATCGAGCAAACAGCTTGGATTGGGTTTGGGATGGGACAGCGACGCTGCTCTGCGATGGTTTAGGAACACGTCCGATCTGTTGGGCTACTGGGCCATACCTGCGTATGTTGGGGTCCACACCCTCACGCTTGCATTGTGTTTGCCTTACGCCGTCTTCTTCGAGGCCGGTGCCGCCCTCCTTTTCGGATTCTTTCCAGGCGTCTTCTGCGTTTTCTCGGCCAAGGTCCTGGCAGCTTCTCTATCCTTCTGGATAGGCAGGTGTTGTTTTTCTTTCTTTTCGTTTAAGTAAATTCATACCACATGCCAACACCACTTTCATATCAACGCGTATTCACGGAATTATAGTTTCAGGAGATTATTTGTGAATGCTTGAGCTGAAGAAATCATGGCGTCTTTAGATAGGCAGGCAATCATGTACAATTAACGGTCATATATATGTATATTGATGCATGTTAAGACTTGTGAAAGTTTTAGGATCTATATAAATTTCCATTGAGACAATATTTCATCCATATACGTTAAAGTACTATGCATATATGCTGTTTTCATGACTCAAGATGACTTTTATTCAATCTGGAAGTATACTTTCCTATATACTTGATAAAATGATCACTTTTAGTAAGTGTTGGTCATGCGTTGAAAGGTGTGTAACACCGGTTTGTTAAGTGTTCATTTTGACATTGAACTTTCAATGGTTGACGTGCTTCAAAGACTGTTTGAACTTTCATGGGGCTTTGTTTTGATTCCTTTGACAATAGGAAGAAGTTGAGAAAAGTACTTGTCCGTCTAAGGGAAGAATAATAGGGAATGAAGGGAGAATGCCTCTCTTTTTAACAGTAAAGAGTAGCTTAAGAAAAGAAATTCCTTTAAGACACTGCATATTCTGGACTCAGATTCTCCTATTATAATAATGATTTTTTGCTGGAAAGAAGAGATCAAAAGAAACTTAAACACTTAACTGGGTTGAAATTTTCAAAGCTACTTGGTGGCATATAAGGTTGCCATGTGCCTCCATCAATGTCAAGTTGACTATCATTGTAATTATTATTTTTTTTATGTTGGAAAACTGCCGGTTTCAGCGAACATAAGCAGGTTCCAATTCCCATTTTTGGGAACGTTAATTCTAGTTTGGAGCTGAAACCATGCTTAGAGCTACTTAGAGTGATTTTTCAATAAGCCATAGCTGTTATTCAACCAACTAATGACTCTTGTAATTAGCTTGGCTTTGATTGACAATTGAAATCCATTTAACAAACATGGAATCTCTCTCTCTTTTTATATGTATAGGATGGCAATTTACCCTTTTAAACTAGGGAAGGGGGAGGGGCGGGGGCGGGTTTTAGCTCAAGCTTCATACATATATACATATGATGTGTATGTATATACGGACGGAATTAGGAACTTGGGGTTGGGAGGGTAAACTATACGAAAGGATATATTAGAGGATAATACTATAAATTTTGAAATTTTTTTGGGGGGCGAAAGGTAAATTTCAAAATGATTTTTCTAAAAGATTTTATTTCTATTAAGGAAAAGTTACCTCTATCTCTATGTGTGTGTATGTTATATTACTTAACATATATAGCTGCACATATTTAGGAATTATAGTTGTAATTATTTCCTATAATTGTTTCTATATTTGTAATGTATAGTTGGCTTACCTTAAATAGGTCTAGGTATCTTGTATAAATACCTTGAGATATATGAAATAAACATAAGAGTGTTTTTCAGCCAATTATTAATTTGGTTTCAGAGCCAAAGAAAAGACTTCCGCTGCCTCCTTTTCCTAAACCCTAGCTGTCATTGTCTCTTCCAAAACCAGCGCGGCACTGGTTATCATCTATCATGGCTACCAAAACTGACAATGAAGCGATCTCCGATAGCAAGAAACTCTCGACGGTGACCATTCGTGAAACCTCTTCTCCAATCCATATTAAATTGGACGGTACTAATTATCGTGTTTGGTCAAAGATTTTAGAGATGCATATTGTTGGCAGAAAGAAGAAGGGTTATATTACTGGACGAAAGGCTGCACCTGCAGAAGATGATCCGGGTTATGATGAATGGGAAGCTGAAGATGCTCTTGTCAAGTCTTGGCTTATTAATTCCATGACTGATAATCTGATGTCACACTTTGTTCAGTGTGGGACATCTAAAGAAGTTTGGGATGCGGTTAAGAGGAGCTATCTTGATGTGTTTGACTCTTCCCAAGTCTATGAACTGATGAAGAGGTCATTCCAATTGCGCTAGGGTGGTCGACCTCTGCCGGAATATTATAACGAGTTGAATTCAATTTTCATGGAACTTGATTATCGTAGGCCCAATGACATGACATGTGCTGCTGATATCGAGAAACAAAGGAAGCGTATTGCGGAGGATCGCATCTATATGTTTCTTGCAGGTCTTGATCACCATTTGGATCAAGTTAGTAGTCGTGTTTTGGCTACTTCTCCTCTACCAAGTTTGGAAGAAGCTTACTTTTTAGTTCGTCGTGAAGTGCGGAGACAGGTCACTATGGGAACGGAAAATCATTCTGAAGCTTCAGCTCTAACGATTCAAAAGAGCACCTCTCAGTTGACTCCTTCTGTTCCTGTGAATTTTGTCGCTTCCAATTCTCGCTTCTGCACTCATTGCAATAGTCCTAGGCATACCATTGAGGTTTGTTGGAAGAAGCATGGATATCCGGAGTGGTATAAACTTAAACAAGCTGAGAGGAAAAATAAGAAATCTGCTCAGATTACTGTTATTGATACTTCTCCACCTTCTGCTTCTCATGTCTCTCAAGTGTCTGCTTACCGAGATAATTCTAACACTTGGGTTATTGATTCAGGGGCCACTGACCACATGGCTAGTAATTCTTCTATCCTTGCCTCTCTAATGTCTTCACCTGTCAAGTTTGTACAGGTTGCTAATGGGACTTCTATGCCCATTACAGGAGTCGGGAGTGTCTCAATTTCTCTTACATTCTCCATGTCATCTGTCTTACTTGCACCTGCTCTTTCTAATAGTCTTCTTTCCATTAGTAAGATTACCAAAAGTCTTAATTGTTCTGCAATATTTGATTCCACTCATTGTATCTTTCAGGACAAACGTACGAAGAGGACGATTGGCATTGGTAGGGAAAGAGGCGGTCTTTATTACTTAGAGGGGGCTACGCAGTTTCAATTTGAACCTAGCCATGGCCTTCAAGTAGAGAGCAAGTCATTTGATAGAGAGAAGATTCTTTTATGGCATTGTCGTCTAGGGCATCCATCTTTTCCTTATTTAGAGCGTTTATTTCCAAAATTGTTTCGCAATGTTGCTATTTCTAGTTTAAGATGTGAACAATGCATTTATGCTAAAAACCATCGTGTTCCTTTCAAAATTAGTTTCAATAAGAGTTCTATTCCTTTTTCGTGTGTTTACACTGAGGTATGGGGTCCTTTTTCTACTCCATCTGCTTCTGGCCATAAATACTTTGTGTCTTTTATTGATGACTCGCACTAGAGTGAGTCGGGTATATTTGATGAAATCTAAAAGTGGTGTTATACAAGTGATTCCTCAATTTTACAAAATGATTGTGACACAGTTTCATACTCAGGTCCAAGTTTTTCATTCTGATAATGGTCGTGAGTTTGTAAATCAATCTCTTACCCAGTTCTTCCTAAAACATGGCATCCTCCACCAAACAACTTGTGCCTACACACCACAACAAAATGGGGTAGCAGAGCGTAAGAATCGTCATATCCTTGACGTTGCTCTGGCTTCGAGCTTTACTATGCATGTTCCTAAACGTTTTGGGCTGAGGTCGTCATGATCGTTGTCTTTCTTATTAATCGCATGCCCGCTCGTATCCTTAATTTTCAAACCCTTTTACTGGATGTTGTCACAATTTCACTCTATCCCTTCTCGCTCTAAATATTTGTCCTAAGGTCTTTGGTTGTGTATGCTATGTTCATGTCCATTCTATATATCGGGATAAGCTTGATCCACGTGCTCTCAAATGTGTTTTTCTTGGTTACTCTAATTCTCAAAAAGGCTATAAATGTTTTCATCCTCCTACATGTAAATATTATGTTTCCATGGATGTTTAGTTTTGTGAACAAGAGTCGTATTTTTCTCGGAGATGTCTCTATGATTCCTCTTCAGTGGGAAGATTAGTAGTAAGGAAGAGGAACGGTTATGGTTAGAAGAGAAGAAGTTGTGGATGTCGAGTAAGGGGGAGAACTCGACTATTGTGGAGAATAAGGAATCTTTAGATGATACTTGTTCAACTCGAGGTCGAGTCTAAATTTAAAGAGGGAAAGGATGAAAGACCAGCTAGGTTATTTCAAAAAGGCTATACAAGAAGAAAACATAATACCTCCGTTATGCCTCCTCTTGATTCTAGTGCCCCTCTTGATGATGCTACCATGCCATCTGGATGACTCTTCTACTATTAACCCCGAGGTATGTGTTCCTTCTCTTCCCACTTCAACTTCAGAGATAGATTCTACTACTTTGACTCTACCAGCTATGGATCACGATCATGGTAGAAGATATCCCCTTCGTGAACGTAGAGAACCCGATAGGTCGGGTTTTTCCAAGTCATCTTTTAATGTCACTTATCCTATTTCGATTTTATCTCTTATCACCGTTTGTCTAAGGCTCATCTAGCTTTTGCTCTTCGCTTGTCTTCTCGTGTCTATTCCTAGTCATTTTCGTGAAGCCCTTGGCGACCCTAAGTGGAAGATTGCTATGGAAGAGGAGATGAAGGCCCTTCAAAAAAATTCTACTTGGGAGATGGTTGAGTTGTCACGGGAGAAGAGGACAGTAGGATGCAAGTGGGTGTTTACAGTGAAATACAAGTCAGATGGGATAATTGAAAGGTATAAAGCTAGACTAGTGGCCAAGGGTTACACTCAAACCCATGGGATTGACTATCATGAGACTTTTGCTCCTGTGGCTAAGATGAACACCGTTCGAGTCATTCTATCTCTTGCAGTCAATCTAGACTGGCCATTACGCCAATTTGATGTAAAAAATGCTTTTCTCCATGGTGATTTGACCGAGGAGGTGTATATGGATCCTCCTCTAGGATTTACACTAGGGAAAGGTAAGGTGTGTAAGCTGAAAAAAGGCATTGTATGGGTTGAAACAATCGCCAAGGGCATGGTTTGGCAAGATGAGCTGCTCGATGGAGGCGTATGGTTTTAAGCAAGCTTTAGCGGATCATACTTTGTTTTATAAGCGGGAGCATGATGATATTACCTTGCTTATTGTTTATGTTGATGATATGATTGTTACAGGTAGTAATGCTGGTGAGATAGAGAAATTTCGAAGCTATTTGGCCAAGGAATTTGAGATGAAGGACTTGGGGGTTCTAAAATACTTCTTGGGTGTTGAAGTATCTCGGTCCAAGCAAGGACTTTTCCTCTCTCAACGGAAGTATATTTTAGATCTCTTAGTTGAAACCGGTAATTCCGCTCGTGAACCTCGTAAATACTCCTATTGAGATGAATCATGGCCTCGGCTATCTATCCCGATCGTAGTTCCAACTAACAAGGAGAGATATCGTAGACTAGTGGGGAAGTTGATTTATCCGACTCATACTAGGCCCGATCTATCATATGCGTTAGTGTTGTCGATCGGTTTATGCACAATCCAAGTGATAGACACATGAATGCAATGAATCGTATTTTGGCTTATCCGAAGTCCTCTCCGTGTAAAGGTATTATGTTCTCCAAACATGGGCACTTGGATATTGTTGGTTACACGTACTCGACTTTGTCGGCTCTAAGTTAGATAGAAAGTCTACTTCAGTGCTATGTGTCATTTGTTGGAGGTAATTTGGTGACTTGGAGGAGTAAGAAACAGAATGTAGTGTCATTATCTAGTGCGTAGTCTGAATACGTGGCTCTTCATCATGCAACCACAGAGCTTGCTTGGTTAAAAATTCTCTTGATGTAACTCGGGTTTGGTCCAAAGAAACCTATGGTACTGTATTGTGATAACACTGCAGCTATTGAGATCGCTAACAATCCAGTTCAATATGATCGAATTAAGCACATTGAACTTGACAGGAACTATATCAAGGATAGTCTGGATTCTGGTATGATAGAGGTTCCGTACATTAAAAGTGTAGAGCAACTGGCTGACATAATGACTCATGCGGTTACTAGTGGACCATTTTATGCATCATTGTCCAAGTTGGGCATGTGTGATATCTATGCACCAACTTGAGGGGGAGACTTAGCATATATAGCTGCACATATTTAGGAATTATAGTTATAATTATTTCCTGTAATTGTTTCTATATTTGTAATGTATAGTTGGCTTACCTTAAATAGGTCTAGGTATCTTGTATAAATACCTTGAGATATATGAAATAAACATAAGAGTGTTTTTCAGTCAATTATTAATTATATTTATACGTATATACATTGTATATACATGCACTAACAACTTATATGGGAAAGGTCATAGGAAAGAAAAGGGTAAAGGATAATATTATAAAATTTCAAAAAATTTTGAGGGAGTCGGAGGTAAAATTTTATATAGATTTCTTTTCCAAAAAATTCTCAAAATTTTCAAAGAAAATAAATATTTTTTTATTTTTTTTGGGTCTTGTTTTGTGGGGTGGTTGGGGGGGGGGGGTGCTTATATACATATAGCATGCATACATACACTCAAAAGAATATGTACACTTATAGGTACACATATAATAAGATATATGTACACTTACATTCTTATATTTATACAAAGTACATAGATATACACAAACACAAAATAAAACCACTAAGCCTTAGTCCCAAGAAATTTGAGGTCGACTATATGAATCAATATAAGATTATGTATGGTTATTCATATGAATCTTCTCCCTCCACTTCTTTCTATCAATTATTATACTTTCATCCAAATCTAATAGAGACATATATCTGTTCAAATCACCTCTATCCATATCGTATTAGGCCTGCCTCTACTTTTGTCTAACCTATCTTACCTCCATCTCTCAATTCTCCTAATAGAAATATCTTTTGGTCTTCCCTGTATATGGTCAAACAAACACAAGTGGTTTTTTCTCATCTTGTCTTCAATAGATGCCACTTTTAATTTTTTTCGAATGGTCTCGTTTCTTACTCTATTCTTTCTAGTATACCCACACATCTACCATAACATATGTATCTTAGTTGCTTTCATTTTCTGAATATGACACATTTTAACTACCCAATATTTTGTATCATATAGTAAAGCAGGTTTTACAGTCGTTCTATAGAATTTTCCCTTTAGGTTCAAAGGTATATTTCGATCACACAGAATACTAGTCGCACTTCTCCATTTTAACTAGCCTGCCTTTACTCGATGTGCAACGTCGCCATTTAGTTCTTCATTTTTCTGAATAATAGATCCTAGATATCGAGAGCAGTCATTTATTGGTATATTGGAAGTAGTACTTCATTTTACTCCTATTGATTCTACAACACTTAGATTTCAACATCTGTCATCACAACTCTAATTTGGTGTTTATACTGGCTCGAGTCTCATAAATCAACACAATATCATCAGCAAACAACATACACCATGGCACAGCCTTCTGTATAGTACAAATCAACTCATCCATAATGGTTGCGAAGATGAAGGATTAAGCGCTGATACTTGATGTACCCCGATAGTAATAAAAAACTCTACAGTCACCCTGGCACAATTCCTTACACTTGTACTTGCTCCATCGTATATATCTTTAATGTGAGTAATATATTTCTATGATACACCTTTCTTGGCTGTCACCCACTAAACTACTTCTCTAGACACCTTGTCATAAGTTTTCTCCATGTCAATAAATACAATATGCAAATCCTTCTTTCTTTCCTTATAATATTCAATCATCTATCATAATAAATGAATTGCCTTTGTATTGGAACGCACAGGCATAAAATCAAACTGATTATTTGAAATCTTTACAATGTCCTTTAACTTAAATTCAATCACTCTCTTCTAAAGTTTCATAGTGTGACTCATAAGTTTAATCTCGTGGTAATTGGCACAATCTTGAACATTCTCTTTATTCTTGTACAGAAGAATCAAAGTACTATTCCTCCACTTTGTAGGCATCTTATTAACTCTGTATATCTTGTTGACCATAAGTTCATTGATGACGTGGTTGAAGTGTAGAGGAAGAACAATAGGATTTTGAGTATCAAGTTCATGACTGGTGGCGAGATTACTATTGTTATTAATGCATATACTACATAAGTGGGACTTGATGATTCGGTTAGAAAATAGTTTTGGGAAGATTTAGATGAGGTTGTACAGAGTGTACCGTGTGCGGAGAGAAGCTTTTCATTGGTGGTGATCTAAATGAACATGTGGGCGCTCCCATGAAGTCAGTTCATTTGTTTATGTTATGGATGTGATTATATTTTACACAGTATCACAAGCCTTACCGCAACTCTCCTCCTTTATATAGACTTGAGACCGGCAAGGAACACCACAAACAAAGTCCATGGAACTCATAGGTGGAGTTCAACACACACACACACATATATATATTGTTGTCATTGGCTAGTAGTATTAATAAGCATATTAATGACATTTGACGAATTTGTTGGATACATGATACCAATGTAAAATGTTATGGTGCAAAGTGAAAGTTAAGTGCAATGTTTGGGGTCTAGTGATACTAACTAAATTGTAAATAAATAAAAAGATCGAAAATTTCATTTCTTGTCCTAGTGGTTTTTAGAACTTTCAAAATATATATATATATATTGTGGACTTAAAATAAAGCCTCCAAGTCATTGAAATCCACTATGAAACTCCTGCTAACATGTTCTTGCAAGTGATAGTGCCAGACTCTTCCCACGCCCTTGGTCAAATACAAGTAGATGCAAAATTTAAAAGATATTATAGAGAGCATATCGTACCTAATACTTTAGGTATCTAGGTGTTTAGTTGCGATTTTTTTTTTTTTTGGGTGTGTTGTGGGAAGGGGGCAAAGTACTCCTCTGAAATTAAAAAAAAAAAAAAAGACCATAATTCCCGTTTAAACTTAGTAATGCTTGTTGTAAATCTTTATTGTTGGTTGATTTTGATTTAAGGTTGTGGCATTCCACGAGAAGTGTGGCAATTTGTTATTGTGTCAAGGGATTTGTAGTGGTCATTTTGCAGAAATATGTGAAAGTAGTGGGCTATAGAAAAAAGAATAACGACAGCTAATTTGTGTATCAGCGGACAAATATTTGTGGTACAATTTGAGAAACAAGAAATGGCTGAAGAAGAAGAAAAACGTTGGTGCCTTGTATGCAATAGGGAAGGACAGATGAAGGTAAGATTTGAGAGAAATAAATGGTGGTGGTACAATGAAGATGGTGATAGTGGTGCTTGCTTGGAATGTGGAGGAAAGATTAGTAATTGGGTTAGCTAAAAAGAAAAACAATTAGGCTTTTTTCTTTTGCATAAAGGGTATTCTTAAAACAAAATAGTTACTTGGTTTGATTTGATTTAGTTAAGCACATTAGACTTTTCAGTGTTAATATGAAAAATATTAAATAAGGGTTGTGGTTAAGTGATACAAAGATAACATTATGAGGTAAAATAAAATTTGGGTGAAATAATGAGGGTGTTTAGTGATATAAAAAGAAGGGTAATAATGTCATTTGACTTTTTTTTTTTTTTTTTGGGTTGGGGGTGGGGGTGGTGTTCAAAGACTGTTAGATTTGACTAATGGACTATGCGATAAGCTTATGCAAAAAGTAATGTTATGGGTTAAAGTGAAAATTGAGTAAAAGTTTAGGGAAATCTAGTGATATATGCTACATATTGTACCGATTCATTGTATCTGATGCAACTCCTAATTAGTCTGACATGTATCTTGCCTTTTTGTCATGGCATGTTACTAGAGCAAGGATGTTTCAGGCACTGTACTTATTGTGGTGGGAACTTAATTTGAGGAGATGCTGAAAATACCTCAGCCAAAATGTCAGCATTCATCTTTTGTAAGGTTGGTTTTTGTTAGCGAAATGTAGCATCAACCTACTATACAGAGCCTTTGCTAGTCTGACCCTTATACGGTAGGGTAAGCCAATGCCATGTCACCCTCTCGCAAGCAGAGGTGTTATTTCTATATTTTCAAGACCTGGATGCTTTCAACATACTTTGTCTCCTCCTCCTCCTCCAAAGCTAATTTAATATTTAGGCCCAAATAGAGTGACTAGGATTAGTGGCAGAAGCTTCAAAATTGAGGTGTTTAATTTGAATGAATTTGTAGACTGAATTTTACTTTTAAAGATGAAAACTGTAAAATGCTAGAGCTCTTCATATATTTGTCTCTTGATATTTTTGCTCTCAAGTTCTGTGCTAGCCGCAAACATGATGATGGAGGAAAAATCTTTAGGACATTATTGGTTTCTACCTTGGGGAACTAGAAGTCAATTGCATTGCCACTAGCTAATCAGCAAATGCCTTGCTGTCCCATACAAGTTTGGAATGTTCTGATTTCTCACTGGTTTAGTCGTTAGTTCACGTATGGCTCTTATAATGTTTGGTATTGCTTTATCATTTATTCATGGATTTCTTTGTAATGTTCAAGTACTCTTGGAGACTTCTCTTCCGAATCTGATTCTGGTTTGGCGTTTTGGAAGTCCGTGCTCCAACTATTCTAGCACATTCCAAATTATCCAGAAGTCTAATATGTTGATGTGTTCTAACAGCCAGACATAGCAAGAAACGTACTTCCTCTCTTGCATGCTGATCCCCCAGTGAGTCCACAACACCCCTATGGGTAGGGGTGAGAAAACAGCCAAAGTCAACCCAAGTGCCTGGTCCTAATGTGGAACTTGTGTGAAAGGCTAGGATCAGTTTCTTGTAGGAGGATAGAAACATCCGAACATTGTTTGAGTAGAATTAAGTTTAGGGGTAAAAGAGATAGAGTACAAGGTCTACTTTGTTGACTTTGCGATAGTATGCCTAGTGTATGCAATGAACTGAATCTGAGCCTATTCTGTTTTTTTTTTTTTAATTTAAAAAAAAAATTGTACCGGAAAGGCATGCAATGAAGCAAGCCTCTAACTATGCCAAACCATACCAAGTTCTGTCTTCTTTTACCTCATGTTATATATATATATATTTTAAAGTTTGCTGAACAGTAAAAAACTTGCATGAATATGGAGACCCTAAATTCCAATTCTCAAATGTTCCCCTCAGCTTTGTCATTGCTAGTGCCCTATTCTCTTGTCTAACTAATCTAATTTTGATTGCTTAATCATGTAAATAGATAAGCATTTTTTTTTTTTTAATAATCAGTACAATATATGCATAAATATTATGGTTTGAAACTTGATCTATTGATGGCTAATGCAAAATATCTAAAATAAAAGTAAATATAAAACACCCATTTGTCCTGCAGGGCTACGTATTCCCTACTCTTTCTTTTATTAGGGTAATGCACAGGTAGGGTAGACAAATTCATCTTTGTGCTCTAAGGATAGGAAGTTTCGAACCGATACAAGTAGGTAAAAGTATAGGTTTTGTTGTCTTGATACTTACATTTCCTTTTTTGTGTTCACCATCTCACCATTAGCTAAAGGTTTTGGACTAACTTGTGGGGAGGGTCTACTTTCAGTTTAATCTAATTTGTTTTTGCAGAATTTGACTTTAAAGTTTGCAGGGGTTTGCACCTTACCCCCATTGAGGGGATAAATCACCTTAATCCCAGAAGTTTGTTTCTAACCTTCAGGATATTCTGTGACGGCCATTTATAATTAAACAAACTAAAATATTTTAAGTTGCTAATATGTATAACAAATTACTAATTTGCCTCATTGACAATTTAACACTCCGCAAACAGAGAACAAAAGAAAAATTGAACCCTAGGGATTAACTATCTCATGTTCAATGAATCAATGAAGAACAGTAGCTTTAAAAATGAGAACAAAATCCTTCATTTGCACCTAAATTTTCTTATCCAGAAAGGAGTAGAAACATGAATTGAATGTCTATATTAAAAGCCAAAATTAATTCATCCATTGAACCCCGAAAGTCCTTGAAGCAAACGCATTTTGGCAAAAAACACGCACTCAAGCACATAATACTGCACGTAAGATTTGATTGATTCTCCTTATAATGTCTGTGATGTTATTTTATTTTTCTAAATTGGCACCACTTGGATTCTCCTTGTCTGTCATGGTGGCGGGGTGCTGGAGGTGGGGTGGTGTGGATGGGGGTGTGACAGAGGGAACACCAAGATCAGCGAGGGGAGGGCGCCTTTGGAGTTGTGGTGGCAAAGGGACTTGGGGGCTAGTGTTGGTGGTTTTGGAGGAAAGGTAGAAAGGAACAAGAGACAGCTATCTGGCAGGAGACTACTTATTGTTGTTTTGCCTTTGTGACTATGTTGTGCATTGTTCATTTTCAGCTCTTATCATATCTTATTTTCTACTTGTTTCTGTGTGGACAAATATGTACTTTTGGGCTATGTCATGCCACTGCCATTCTGATTTCATTTGTTTTATTTAGGCTTATTGGCAGGAGTTCTAGCTCTGCAGTTGTATGGTTCCGACAAAATAAGTATTTTCAAGTGATCTCCCGAGGGGTAGAACGAGATGGGTGGAGATTTGTTCTTCTCGCTCGCTTTTCGCCTATACCGTCCTATGTCATCAATTATGCCTTGGCTGCTACAGAAGTAGGGTTCCTTTTGGATTTCTTGCTTCCCACAGTGATTGGCTGCCTGCCAATGATCTTGCAGAACACATCAATTGGCAGCCTTGCTGGAGCTGCTGTAGCTTCTGCCTCTGGTTCCAAGAAATCCCAGATTTGGTCGTATGTTTTTCCCCTCATTGGGATCTTATCTAGTCTTCTCATTTCTTTGAGGATCAAGAAGTATTCCGCCGATGTTCTAATTACTGAATCTAATTCCAATGTGGATGAGTCTAACAAGATTGCAGAGGCAACTCATCAGTGTAATACTGGGAAAGCAAGTAAAGGCGTGAAGAGAAGTTGATTACCCAGCATCTACACTGATATGTGAGTATGTGAGTTTGGTTGGTAGAGGGGTTGCCTTCCTTTATTGATACTGAATCATGGTGCTCTGATTATGATTTTGATTTTTTTTTTCCTTCGTAGTCTTGAAAACTCTGGTGGAGAATCTTAGCCCTTTTTTTTTTTTAAAATTTAAAAAACACTATAATACCAGTAAACAGGAAATTATCTCTGCAAAATTGTGGGGTTTAGACGTTTGGCAAACAACTCTCAAAGATTCGGAACAAAATAAATAAGATTGGATTTGGAGTTAAGCTTAGGGGAGGGGGTCGAAAGCCGAAAGGCATAAAATATCAATCACCAGAAGCTACACAAAGAAGATACGACATCTAATGCTGGTGCCAAATCAATAGCAGGGAAGGCCGGTCTGGAGTATATATTATCAGCGGCAGCATTAAGTAAGACAGCTAGTTTCGTGGTGATGTTGCTGAAATATACTTAAGGCTGTTGGGGGGTGGGGTGGGGGAGGTGGGTGTGTGTATATATTAATCATAAATTTAATTACTGATGAAATAATCATTAAATTTTAATTTTAATTTAAGTTAGTTTATACCAATTCTATTAGGTTTGCAATATTGCCACAGCTTTTTCCCTCCTGCCAGTACAATTATATCTTAAATACTTATTCTACCCTTCACTCAATCCTCACAATCTTCATTCGTTATTTTGATGGGTTCCGCCATTCTCCTCACCTTCCTTCCTAACAGTCAACCCTCTTTAGGTTTATTCATTTTTCTCTCCTTCTATCTTGAAACCACTGTCACTGCTAGTGCCACCCCCAATATGAGCCATCCCAATTCGATGTGAATGTTGTACAATAATATTAACTAGAAAAAACTATCCACTTCAAGCCATCTTATTCATTCTCCAAGTACTGGCTCCCTCTCTCTCTCTCAATATGCCTATTATATAAAACCATACTCGAAATTCTGTCGAAATTTTTTTCCAAATTTTCAAAAGAGAAAAAAAACTGAAAAGAAAGTTTGAAGATGACAGTGGCTATCCGGCACTGTAGGTGAGAATGACAATAGTAAGGAAGAAAAGAGGACATTGAATGAGTAATCTGAAATTTAAAGGTATTAACTATACTCATTCCATGGCTTTTGAATAGCCAAGGCCATTGTGGGCGCCATGGACGACGGTGAAAGTGGGAAGAAAGCAGGGAGGAAGAGATGGATCTGGAAGAGGGAGGGAGGTAGGGGTGCGTAACAGGGACTATGGGCAGCAGGGGTTGTTGGGAAGAGACTGAGGGGAGGGGGAAAAGCAAAAAAGAAAAAAAATAGTGAGGGGTTAGAGAGGAAGAGGAAAAAGGCCAAAGAGTTGAGACCCAAACTGGCATGCGAATCAGGGTGAAAAGTTATATATAATTGAGGGATAGGACCCATCAACGTGATAAAATCAAATGGTCTCAAATAAAATTGTTTTGGCAGGAGAGAAATTGCCCTGCAATATCACTGGCTTATCGAAAACTAATATGTATATACCAAATACTATTAAATAATCTCTAGTCTAAATGCCCGTTTGGATTGAGAGACAAGATAGGAAATGAGCAAAGAGGAGTTAGATACAAAGGAAAGAGAATGAGAGTAATAATTATTATAGTGTTTGGTTAGATATAGATTAAAAAAAAAGGATATTATTTAGATTTATATTTTTGTCCATTAATTTGATGTAATAATATTAAGTATTTTATTTATTAAGAATATTTTAATCTATTTATTAAATGAAATTTTCTGTCCCTCTATTTCCATTTATTTTTTAATGAAAAGGAAGTTGAAACTTTTATATTAAATTTAATCTCTCTATTCTCCTCTTATGGCTTTCTTTTTATTTCTAAAAAATTAATTCAAATGCCTAAAATCCAAACTCTCTATTTTCTGTCTTCTCTCTTCATTTCTTTTTATCCAATCCAAATAGGGTTTAAATATAAATAAAAATTAATTATATTTTTAAATGCCCTCATACTTGGTTGAAGCAAAATATAGAAATATGTAAAGAGAAAAAGTAAATATAGAAATAAATGAGTAAAGCTTTATATTTGGCTATAGGTAAACGTGGAAAGGAAATAGATGGGGAAAAGTGTCAATATCAACAAATCTTTCATTTCAACGTAAATAACGTTAAAAGATAATTATAGCCATTATTTCATATTTTTTTAATAGTTAAATAATAAATATAATTTATATAATATCAATTTAATATAATGAGAAATCTTTTATTTTCTTCCACCCTATCTTGACCAAATAGAATAGAAGTAAATTTAATTGCTTTCCCTAATAAAAATAAAGGTGCTACTCTTCCTCCTCCTCTTTCTTTGTAAATCAAACAAAGCATAACTCTTTAACATTTAAAAGGGAAAAAAAAAAGGACTAATTTGCTTGAACGAATTTTAGGTTTGGACGTGTATTGTTAAATTAAAGGATATTATTTATGTAATTTGAAATTTATTTCTAATTATATTTTAATAAATATAGAGAAATATTAATTATTTTAGCTTTTTAAATTAAATTTTCTCTTTTATTTAATTAAAAAAACAAAAGTATATAATTCTAGTCATTAATGTTTTCACTTTATTTTTTCTCTTCCAACTCCTCTAATTCGGGAGAAAAAGCCTATGCTGATGGAGTTGATGTCTCTTCACTTCTCCTTGGGTAAAATTCCTCTCCAATACTAATAATATTGGAGGGTAAACTACCTTCAATTACTTTATACCAAAAAACTTCAAAGAGATGTCAATGCAAATAATTTTAAAATAAATTAATGATTTTATCATTTAGTTTAAAGTTGAAGGGAGTAAAAAATATGTATTGAAATCTTGAGGTACTAAAAAATAAATATGTTATTGTACAAGGTATTAAAAGATAATGTACTCAATATTAGAAGATCTTCCATCTTTGCATAAAAATACATCACACCAGTTATATTTATACATGGAGGAACAATAGAAATATGTAAAGATTTAGTAAAATAGATTCTCTACATGGAGAAAAAATAAGATAATGTCGTTGAATTATAAACGTTTATATTATTATCGAATGATGTAATTTGATATTATTAAAAGATTAGAGATCAATTAGTATTATTAGACCGAAGAGAAGCCATTTCCCTTCCCCTCCCTATCTCAACCCAACACACAATAGAAATGAAAATTTTGCTTTTGTTTATTTTTTCCTTCCATTTTTCACCCCAATCAAATTTGTGTAATTAGATTGAGATTCTTTTCAATTTAAATCTTTTATTTAATTAAAAATAATTATAATTTAAATAATTTTATTTCTTAATAACTATGATATACTTACAAGGTATTATATCTGTACTTGATTCTATCTGGACTCATATACTTTTTAATTTTTTTATTATATTTAAATAAATTCATATAAAATGAATTATCGTTCAAAGTATACTATTAATGTTAATACTTAATATTGGTAAAACCAACGGGTGCCAATGGTTAATCTATTAATATTGGTAAGACTAACGGTAGCGAGGTGCACCTCCGATCCAATCCAATCGCATAGGATATGAGGGTGGGGATTGGTGTTGGGGCTGTGTCTGCAGGTGGATCTAAGCCAACAGGGAAGCTATGTGATGGAAGCAATTTGTTTTGGCATAATACAAATGCTAGTAGTTTGAAGTCAAAATCTGTCGAAGCCATTAAATTCCACATGCATTACATCTAACCTCCTTTCCCCTCAGAGAAACCAAGACTCACAGCACATGCCATTGTGAGCCAATCTGGGCTACAAATACAACCAACACCTTGGTTCGTACAAGAAAGACTCACATGTTACTATAGTTTGGAACGTTTTTCCTTTTCCCTCCCTCTCAACAAACGGAGTATATGTTTTTAGACATGTTTTTTCTGGTTCTAAGAATCAGAATAAGCTTTTCATGGCAAGGGAAGAGAGGTGGAATTAAATGAAGAAACTGGTTTCCAGGTACTCAATTAACGGAGGAAGAATGACAGTGCTGTATGATTATAGTAGATTAGAGAGGGCCGTGTGCTGGCTGAAGAGACAGAATCTCTGCATGAAATTGCCAAACAGAAGAGGGCAAAGGTGTACTGCCGGGTAGGCCAAAAATATTAGCCTGACATATCTGCAGTCTCTTGATTTTCGAGATTGATCCAATAAGAAATGATTGTGCAATAACATATATGGCAAGGTACAATTTGTTAAAAATTAATTGTTAAAAACACTCTACTTGTTTTAAAAAATAAAGATTTTGATATAATATTTTTTAAATGTTACAATATAATTTTATTCGTTTTTAATGGTTGAAATTTCATATATTTTGAGGTTTTAATTTTGACAGTAAATTTACGAATAAATAAATAAAATAATTGAAGTTAAAATTACGTGAATATAATTGATAGTATTGTATTGAGAGGGAAGTTTTTATTTTTCTTTTTCTTTTAGATAGATAATGGATCAATTTTCTATTTTACTAGAATTAGAAGAGGAATCAAAACCATCTCCCCTTAGTACCGAATTTGAGGAAGGATTAGTGGCAGTTCCTCCTCTATCACAAAGAAGGTATGGTTCCTTTTTCTTTTGGTTTGGTATGGTAATTCTTTCTTGCCATTGAGCAATGACTACGGCTGTGAGCAGCAATTTCTCGGTTTCTCCTCAAGAATCCTGGATGATTCATTGGATAAGTTTTCATGTTAACGTTATCCGCATTCATTCAGGGGCCCATTGTATCTCCGGAATGGGAGCATTGTAATGTGAAATGTACTACAGTACATTCACTTGCAGACCGAAATTAATGCACTGTAATTATTTTCCCCCCCTTATTTACTTCTCATTTCGATTCCGGTGGTTAGCAAAGATGTATGACTTCAATACGCTTTTGGTTTACGTAAGAATTGAAGCATTAGTTTACAATTTAACACAAACCAAATAGAGTTAACATTTCAGATGGCCAGCGGGTCTCGGTGCACGGAGATTTTGGAACAAAAACATAGATGTTGGTAGGAACACCATATAGTAGAAGCTGCATTGATAGAATGGCATAATTGATGTATCATTGACCTTGTTTATGAAATAACTTAAGAGCTCCTATCTCGATCGACTAAGCTAACAATAAAAGCACTTTTTCCTCCTATTCTGCCTAAGTTAATTTTGAAAGAAGTTAGTTCCAATCCTAACTTCTTCTCTTCACTCTAACTTCGCATCACAATGCCGGCAAGAACAGCATTTCTTACGCTACAACATCAGTTCAGCAAGGTTTTTCCCAAAAATGAAAAAAATAAAAAGAAAACAACACTTCAGCAAATCCATTTTGACACCTATAAATAGGGCCTTTTCACAACCATTACTCCTCGTCCCCGGATGTGAAATCGGCTTCCTCCTCTCCCTTCCTTCTCTTCATTCTCTGTTTGGGAACTGAGGGTGAGTAATGCATTACAAGCTAAAAAGGATGCTACTATTTGCTATGTCACAATAACCTTTTGCGTTACATTCCCTTCCCTGTCTAAATCTCACCTTTCCGTTGCAGACACAATGGCTTCTCACCTGTGGGCTTCGTGCTTCGGCATGCTACTATCACTTTTAATGGTTTCCGATGCAATGGGGGCTGCTCCGAGGAAGGCCGTAGATGTGCCATTTGGCAGAAACTACATGCCCACCTGGGCTTTTGATCACATCAAGTACTACAATGGTGGCACTGAGATCCAGCTCTACCTTGACAAGTATACGGGTAAATTCCATCCATATGTGTACATAAATATAGAGAGAGATAGAGAGGTAGTTGCATGCTTTTGAATTCTCATAGATTGCTTTACCTGGTGGCAGGTACTGGATTCCAATCCAAGGGGTCTTACCTGTTCGGGCATTTCAGTATGCATATAAAGATGGTTCCAGGGGACTCTGCTGGCACCGTAACTGCTTTCTATGTAAGGGAAACCCATCACATCACATGGTCTTCACATGCTTATCAATATTTCATCCAATTACATATATGTCTGCCTATTTACGATTTGAAAAATTTCCCTCCCCGTAGCTAGAGGAAGTATTTAAGTTTTAGTATGTTACTATCTTTCTTCTTCTTCTTGTGGAATGTTGGATTCAGCTATCTTCTCAAAATTCGGAGCATGATGAAATAGACTTCGAGTTTCTGGGGAACAGAACAGGGCAGCCGTACATTTTACAGACTAATGTATTCACGGGTGGCAAAGGAAATAGAGAACAAAGGATTTATTTGTGGTTTGATCCCACGAAGGAATACCACACCTACTCTGTCCTGTGGAATCTCTATCAGATAGTGTGAGCACTCCACGGTTAAATTTCTGCTTCTTACTTCAGTAATGCTAATCCACGTCACCCGTAAATATGACTTGGTAAACAACAACTGCTAGTATAGTGTGTTTAATGTTTTGCTATTTCAAAGGTTTCTTTTGGCAAAAAAGATTTTTATTTTTTTAAATTTCAGCTTCGAAAAAGCTCATATCTTGCTCAGTTTCTACTTTTACTCGATCGACGACTGAGTCGCGAGAGGTTTTAAGGGAAACTGAAACATTTCAATGAGTCTGAAAAGTATCGCATATGTGATTGTGGGACATAATTTATTTTTTATTTTTGGCAAAAGCATTGAGAGAGAGATCATGTCTAGGATATCCAAATTAACCATCTTAAAAGGACTTTGCTGCAACGGAATACCATTGCAGGTTTTTTGTGGACGACGTGCCGATCAGGGTGTTCAAGAATAGCAAAGATTTGGGAGTGAGATTTCCATTTAATCAACCAATGAAGATCTACTCGAGCCTGTGGAACGCGGACGACTGGGCCACTAGGGGTGGAGTGGAGAAGACTGACTGGTCCAAGGCACCTTTCGTGGCCTCTTACAAGGGCTTCCACGTCGACGGCTGCGAGGCCTCCGTCGAGGCCAAGTTCTGTGCCACCCAAGGGAAGCGCTGGTGGGACCAGAAGGAATTCCAAGATCTCGATGGCTTTCAGTGGCACCGTCTGGGCTGGGTTCGCAGCAAGCACACCATCTACAACTACTGTACCGACAGGTCCAGATATCCCACTGTTCCCCCGGAGTGTAAGAGAGACGGAGACATATGATGATGATGATCGAATTAGCCATTAATATTGTTCTTATTCCTCCCTACCACGTAACGCATGGCCAGTGTTCCATTACCAGCGAGCGAGCGAGCGAGCAATCTTAATCACACCTCCACTGTAATTGAGTTTGTATTGATATTTGATTGATAGAGGCAGATGTCTACTCTGTCTATATTTACTACTATTAATCACAAAAATGCATTCCTATCCTCTTTTTACTCTTTCGTGCAAATCCGAAACATTTTCTCCTACAATTTCCATGCGGTTAGTTTGCAAGTTGAGGAGAGGAAAAAAAAAAGATTTATATCTATTGATGATATCTTTAGCCGATTCATTACAACGATAACCTTAAGTCGAAATCGATACGAATTCTGTTAAACTTATGATGACGTCAAGAAAATCACTTGCCAAGGACGGATCATGAAGTGAGTTTCTCACGTCAAGAAAATCACCCTCACATCGCAGCACGATCAGCAGAATACTATCGTCCTCAACCGCCAACGACGGGTCATGAAGTGAGTTTCTCACCACGTTCGGATAATCGACGATCATGCCATAGCAAGTATAAAACGAGCAGAAATCCCAGAGAGAATGACCCAACAATAATCATTTCAAACCAAATTACCCAAATTTTTTCAAATTTTCAATTCCCTTTTTTTCGCATTTTTACGACTTTTGCTTACAACTTTATTTACATTTTCTTTACAATTTTCCTTACTCCTTTGATTACAAGCTTTCTGTTTTATGTTATTTTGATTCTAGATTCCAGTACTTTTGTATTTGCTCATCGTCTTAATCGAAATACACTATGTTCATTCATATTTTGATTTCGCATGCAATATTTTTACTTTTTTGGACAATTTCTATAGTAAGTTCAAGGAATCGGAGAATTTTCAATATGCTTTCTCAGAACTTAGAATCTATTATCACATTTGAGAAGATACCTAAATTTATGGTCCTTCCTTTATTGATCCCCGAAAAGACGAATAGCTGCTTTTATCGGAGCAAGGGCTTTCTTGAATGAAATATAGTCAGCTTAAGCCCAGTCAGTGGCACAGGGCTTTCTACCAACGCTTTTTAAAAGGTCCGACTCATCCATTCATCTTTCTATCGGACTGTTTATATTTATCGGAAGAACAGCCGATCGACGTTTCCATCGACTCCCCTTTTCGTAAGGCAACAATATCTAATATTATTTCAAAGTTTAGAAGAAAAAAAAATACTTTATGAGTTTGGTATTTTTAAAATAGTATGATTCCAAGTGAAATAAAGAAAATGAAGATATTTGATATGTAAACCCCGCATTTTTAGGAAGTTTTTATTCATGGTGATATTTTAGGAATTGTTAAAGGGTTAAATCCTAATATAATAAGAATTAGAATTCTATTGAGTTAATATTTTAAGTAAGTATGGATTTAATTAAAATTATTTAAGAGTTAAGGAAACCTTACGATTTATTACATAGGAAAACTTATAAAAAATATCGTTGTTTTTCAATAGCCGTCATCAGACATAGAAAGAATGAGAGAGTTCAACTAGGGTTTGAAGGAAAAGAACATCGTAGGCTATTACAGTTTTTAAGCGTCGAAATTAAGAGGTAAGTGGGAATGAATCTCTTCTATTTTCTGGTACAAATAATATGATAAAAATATTATTTTGGTTACAAATTTCCGAATAAAGCATGGTATTTTCTCAAAATATATGTTTAATGATTAAGGCATGGTATGCGTGTTGGTGTTTATGTCTGAACATTATACATATATATTGTTCTTGTGGATGTATTTGACGAAGTTTGAAGATGATGGAATCTGGTTATATTCTTTGAATGTGATGCCTCTAAGGTGGGGTAAACCTTTTTGGAACAATATTAAGATGGAACTCGTCTTTTTGGATTTATGTAAGACGAAGGTTTCAATCTTTTTGAACCGCTAAGGCTGAGTTAAGCATTTTTGGATTTTCCTAACTGAATAAGTTAATTCAGTTAGAAGAAGGTAATGGTTATATGAATTTGGCATGATTGATTGTTAAAGATAAAAAAAAAAAAATCAATGTGCTTTTCGTGCCAAGGGTTGCACGAAAAGCAACCCTCACCAAAACAATGTTTTTCAACAGAAGTGGTCTTCACTTCCTGTTTCTGACTTTCTTTATATATATATTTTCTTTATATATGTATATATATGATAAATGTAGGTTTTATTGTATTTGGTTAATTTAAATTTTAAAAGTAGATAATAAAAATTAATTGAATGTATTTTAAGTGTTTGACATTATTCTGAGTTGAGGATAATTTGGAATCTTATGATTTATTTAGGTGTCAAGAAGTTTGGTTTGAGCCCCAAGATATTTTTGCATGCTTTTACGAAATTTACTAAGTATACTCATATTAATTTTGTTAAATCAATTGGTATGAGTTTTGGAGTAAAAAAAACTCGTTAGTGTGTGTGTGTGTATGTGTGTGTGTTTAAAATTTATACCCCATGAAAATAATTTGAGATTTATGGAGTTTCTTATTTTTATATAAACAAAAGCTTATATTCTCCTTAGTATGTTATAAGAATAATTTAAAACTAAATATTTGGTAATGGTTGATGTTATTATCATTGATGTTATTATTTGTGAATGTAATTATTAATATGGTATACATGTGCGTATATTATGTAAGGGTCTGTAATAAACTTTATTCGGGAGAAGTGATTCATTTTTACTTACTAAGCATGTGGTTGGCTCACCCCTCAATATTTCTTCTTTTCAGATTTTAATGATGACCAGTGGTGCAAAAGCCCTTTTTACTAAGATTGTGTTGGACGTATAGCACGGAATCAATTCTAAGATTTTGTTCAGTGACTTATGTTATTTTATTTATTTTAAATTCTACCTATGATTTTTGTTAGCATTCATTGAGACAAGTGTAAGAATTAATTTTATGGGTTTTGATATAATTTCTTTGAGGAAGATCTAATTATGAAATTATCTAGTTATCATTTTAAAAGAAAATGTGTTTTGTTATTTAAGTTTTGATGTAAGGTTTCGTATTATTGGGTTATGACTCGGTGGTACGGTCGTGCCACGTCTGCGGGCGCGGGGCGTGACATGATAATTTTAAAAAAGGGTTATTATAATTTACCCCAATTAAGCTATGATATAGTTGTATTTTAGTATTATAAGTTTTAAAAAAAGACGCTAAAGTTCTAATAACTGTTCGTCAATGACCGTATTGACTAATAGAAGTTATTTTTGTAATAAAATATCTATTTTATCCATATTAATTATAAGATACTCAAAATAATTTTTTGGTCGAAAAAACTTGGCACATTAAATATTTATTAACCTATAGTACTTTTTGAAATATTTGGTATTATAGTGATATTATCTAAACTTAATAGGATAAAATGCAATAAACATATAAATTGAAGTTTCGACAGCTTTGCCAAGTATAAATTCAAGTATAACATATTCAAAATAAAATCAAGAAATTATATTAATATTTTCCTTAAAAAATAAAGTCACAAAAAAAATTATTACCTTTTCGTAATATATTCAACAGCAAACCAATCTATTAAGTCATTGGTGGCTTTATTTATTTTTTTATTAGGAAACTATTGGTAAATTTCAATAAATCTTTTTAAAAATTATTCTTCTTTTTTCTCACTAATCTGTCACTTTCTCTCTACTTTCAAAAAAAAAAAAAAAAACATTCTGAAATTTAGAACATTATTCTAAATCTCTTCTTTTCTTCCTTTCAAAATCTCCTAATTAGAGGAAGATTACTTCCCTTCACTTAAAATATTTTCTTTTCTCTTCACTTCTCTCCTTTCAAATTAGCCTTAAAGTAGATATGTCAATAGCAGCATTAAACAGCCCATCTACTTATAAAAGAAGAAGGAAAAAAAAGAAGAAGAAGAAGGGTTTTGAGATCTTGTAATATGGAATTCGTTCAATTTTTATAATTTTCTTGTGCTTTAACTTTGTTCGTTTTGCCTTCTGATTGTTGTGGATTTAGCACATCAAGCTTCTTTGTTGTATTCAGACTTTGTTAAATCTACAGAAATGAAAAAGAAAGGAAGAGATGACTGCCTTGGAAGCATTAAAAATGTGAGAAATTGATGGGAAAGACAATACTCTCTCAATTTCAAAATGTTTGTTAATAAAATTTTTTTATTTTGTTTTAAAATATTTATTCATATACATATTTCTAAAACTAATACAGTAATTAGTTTATTTATATTGTACCCTTATTTATTCTAAATCAGCTATTCCTTCCGTACTAAAAAGTAGTATATCAATCTAGTAAATGGCACACAAATTAAAAAATTACTAAAATTATATACTTATAATAAAAAAAAGACTATTATATTCCTAAATAAAAATAATCTTTCATTAATTAGATTAAAAATACACATATTTAATGAGTCAAATATTTATTGAGTAGTTGAAAGAGTTGTAAATTAAAAATATACATAATAAATATATTCATGATTTGTAAAATTGACAAGTATTTTGGTATAATAAACATATAAAATTTTAACATCCTCCTAGGACAGATGGAGTATATAATTTTTTAAAATTCTTCTTTTTTTTTTACTTTTTGAAATTTTTACTAATAAATAGTTATTATATTTTTAATATGAATAAAATAAAAAATTTATATAAATTATAATATTATTTATAATATTCTTAATGTGTTTATAAAAGAATTTATAAATAAATATTTTAAAATTGAGAAAATATTGTACTTAGGTTCCTGTTGGTGGGACTGTGACTGGTGGGTAGGAAATGTGAAAAAGACTCCCAAGTCATCTGCGAGAGTACGGTACAGCGGGCCGCTCATGAAGTGCCACGTGGCACCTCCGCTATTACGAGAACTGGGGTTGAAAAGACACCTATGGGTCGACTCGATGGTTTCTCTTTTGGCATTAGGGTTTCGATGCGCCGCTCTCGGCTGTCCTATAAATCAGAAATGTCCTCCGCGGCCACCCAGAAGTAACCACGGCTCTCCAATGGCACGATGAGGCATCATCCGTATCTAATTCTTCTCTTCCATTCCTGTATGAAGGAAGGAAGAGAACCGAGGTATTTGGTGATTTTAAGGGATTTTTCTGTTTTCAATTAGTAGTATTGCTCCATATCTTGGCGCTCCCAATGATTGAATCAAATATAAAAGTTTCAGCCTTGTCTGAATACTCAAACTGATGAAAATACTCAGCAAATCTGAGGGAGCCAAGATTTTCCTTTTTCCCTTTTTTTTCCCTCTCCCTTTCCATCTCTCTTTACCGGTGCCTCCCCCATTCTCGTAGTTGATTTGATACATTTTCTTTAAAAAAAAAAAATCATCCATATTAGCTGTAGTTATCGGGGTAGTTTTTTTTCCCCTCTGGAGTTACGGTGTGTCTATTAAGCGGTGGGTTGCATTTTTGTTTAAAAAGAAAAGGGAAATATCTTTGATCATGGAACAAATATATTGTTAGAATCCTCGTCAATGTTTGAGTGAATAAAGTCACCGTTGCCTCGATAATTTTTGTAAAAAATTTTTCCAATCTGGCTACGGTTATATTATATATTAGGATGATGTTGAGGTTTGTTACAGCCAAGTTAATTTGCAAGTTTAACATTCAGAATGGCTTCGCTTACCCTTTGCCCATTCACAAAAAAAGTACATAAAGTAGCACAAAGAAACCAATGTTTTGAAGAATATGACTCGCCACCCGGGATCGTCCCTGCCATGTCTTCTTTGGGCGAAACAAACTCCCAATATTAGGACGATACGTTTTGATTTTTGAAGAATATTACTCGAAAGGGTTAAAAGTAGGAAAAGGAAAATAGTGGCGACGCAGAGCCAGAGACTCAGTTGTGTTATGGATTCGGTGGTTTAATTAATGGTGGTCAGTGATTTAGGTTTAAGGCCGGCTGTAGGTTAATTATGCGCCTCTCTGAAGCATTTCTTGGCACCTCTTGAATGACTCCAGCTTCTGCATTCGCATGTTTTTATGGAACTTCATGATAAACAAGTCGGCTACATGATCAATCTCATCTTCAAGGCTAAAATTCTCCCCTTCCTCCTTGGAATTTCTGACCAGATCTATGACCGAGGCATTTGGGCCCCCCAGGTCCAGCTCATCATCTTCGAACAATGAGTGCCTAAGGTCAGGGTATTTGTCGTCGTCGTCGTCATGGTAGTGATAGGCATAGCAACTACTCTTCTCATCGTGATCATCATCGGCCAGGGAGTGGGGGCCTTGATCATGGCTCGCCGTGGCAGCCTTGTACAGCACAATGGCCTTGCCCTGCTCACCAGCACCTGTACTAGTGTCCTCGCGGTGGCCTTGCTGCTGCCCCAACAGTGCATGAATTTTGTCCGAGACCGCTCCCAGAGAGAGCTTCTTGTTTTTCAACAAGGACAAGACTATAAATCGAGCTCTGATTGCCTCGATTTTGCTTTTGATGGCCGTGGATTTGGCTTTAGCCACTGAACGCAGCACACACAGGATTTGCTTCACAAACATGGCTGCACCGTTCTTCATCTTGATATCGACTGGGGCCGATTGCAATCAGTTTAATTACAATATTTTGGAGGGCAGGTTGATCTTTTGAGAATGCTTCGAATTAATAAATTAGCTGGTGATGTTGGGATGCTAGTGATTGAGTAATTCTCCAAGGAAATCAGGGGAAGGTGGACAAGAACTCTGGAGCTTGCTAATGGTATGGGTTTATATACAGATTCATCATCATCATCCATATACGGAGGAAAGAATTAAAATAAAAAGAGAATGAGTAAAGGCCCTGACTGACTACTGTGGGGTGCACGTTCCTCTCCCTGTCCTTTTGCTGGGGAAAAAGAGAAGACCAAGGCACTTTAGTAAAAGAAAGGCAGACAATTTACCGAAAGCTACAAAACTCGAAAAAGCAGGAGCAGGTTGTAAACACTAGTAGTAGTTTCTCCGATTGCATAAAAAGGAAAAGCAGGAAGCATCACCTTTTTCTTCTATTGATTTTCTGACCAAGTCTGCAAAATGAGAGGAGGGAAAACAAAAGTATTATTTGTTGGAATCAAATAATTATAGATAAAAATCTTTTATACTAATAAATCAGTGGTGAGATGCTCCATTCGATGGGCCAATATACTGGTATATTGCTATATTTTCACGTTTATTAAATCATTAAGTAATGCTCACATGCTAGCTTATGACCCCAGAGTGAAACAGAAGACAAAGCATGCTCATGCTGTCATGCATAAAACGGGCATATTTTTGTATTTTTTTTTTTCTGAAGGAAAAAGGAGAAGGTCCCGAGCAAGTAGGTGTTGTGTTAGGATGTTTTTTTCATAGGCAGGTTTGGTGTTTAATGTCCAAAGGTTGGGAGCGACTGGTAAAGGTTGGTATCTATTTATGGAAGCGGTTTCGGTTCGATTTCCGGATATTTTGAGAGATTTACATGGTAGCCCTATAGGTCCGCGAGAATTAGTCGGGTCAAAAGTCTGGAACCCAACCTAATAAAAAATAAAAAAAAAAGGTTTGGTGTTTAATCAATGAGGTTGGGGTTGATTTCTTAGTGTCAAAGAATACGAATTATGCATGCAGCTTTCGTAGTGGTCACGCACCAAAAGGCGAAAAGCAAAGATGCCTGCTGCCAAATATAATTTGAGGATGCTCAAATGCACATAAAAAGAAGGCGGCTGGGATTATGAAGGATATTTGTCACCACCACATTGACTTCTATAGGATTTAAACTTAAGAATTTTTTGAATTGATAAGGAACTTAAATTCGCGGTGACCAAGCTTATAGAGTATGACAAGTAAGATATTATTTAATAATAAAATAATTTTTTTTATAACTACTATAAAAATAATGATCGGAGTTTAATGTGATCTCTACTTGTGTTTTATTTAGAAAGACAACGAATTAATGAATTAACACACAAAACTGTATACCTTAAATTTTAAATCTATAAAATGAAGTTAAATTTTCATAAATACTAGTTTGATTTTTCGTGTGTTGCACGAGTTGTTAAATTTGTATATTTTTCTAACAATTCATTGAATTTAATAAATTCAGATAATTTTTATCTAATTTAATATATTCTGACAATTTGTTTATTTAAAAAAAAATATTCATCTAAATTCAATACTATTACATTTAATGAATTTAGATAATCTTCATTTGAATTCAACGAATTCAGATAACCTTCCCATGTAATTTAAAAAAAAAATAAAACTTTAACTAAATTCAACACTGTCATGTGTCATCATGCTGCCACATGTCTCCATAGAAAGAATTAATCAATTGTTTTTCCTTTAAGTGGGATGGGGAGATAGGGAAAGTTCAAAAGATGGAGCATTTGAGTTTTGTTTAGATTGAGGAGCATTTCATTTCAGAATTTTTAATTGTTTATTTGGTTTCTAAAATGTCCCGCTAACCTGGATACGACACAATTATCATCCCTAGCCACTAGTCAGAACTCTACAGCTAAAGATTCTTGAAATTAATTGTGAAGAGTTATTAATAATAAATAGTAAATTATCAAACTTTCAGAGTGGTTAATCCCACCGAGTAACGAAAAAACATGATGATTGATAACCTTTCAAATTCTTGAATTAAAAAAAATCTTTATTCAAAAGTTTATTTTGAAGATAAATATAACATAATAAACTTATTTAGATAATATTTATCTAAATTGATAATCTTTACATTTAATCTTTATTAATTTCAAAGTTGCCACGTGTCAAAATCAGTTGCAACCACTTGTCACTACACAACATTTGTTGCAACTTATATATATATATATATATATATATATATATATATATATATATATATAAACTATCATACATTTTAGACAATTTATTATGTTTAGTCTTTAAATTTTTTTTATTTTTTCATAATTAGTCTCTATTATTTTTTTAACTTTTTAGATTCTCTTTTTTTTTTTTAATTTGATACATTAGGTGCTTTTGATCAATTTTGACAAGTCAATGATCTGTCAACAAATCAACTTCAGTATTGACCAAATATAAAATAACAAAATTGTTATTTTAATGTACACCAAACTTAAAAAATAAGTCAATTATTATGTTTAATTCCTAATTTTTTTAACATGGTTAATCCCGCGAGCAAGGCAACAGTGAGGACAGCGGGCTCCTGCCCGCTGCCCATTTTGCGCACACCTCTTGCTTGGTAGGCGCAAGTTCTTTCCTACCTAGTGCGATGTCGTGCCTCACGCTGACTTTTTTATTTAAATTTTAATATATTTTTTTAAAAATACTTATCTTATTTTTTTAATTATAAAAAATAATATTTTAAAATAACACATATTACATTCGTAATACAATTATATAATTAAAAACTATTAATTTAATTTTTAGTAAAAATAATATGTATATAAATTTATAATCTCTGTATATTTTAATTTGAATAATTTATATTAAATTAATAATTAATAATCATATAAATTATTCAAATAAAATTTAATATAAATTATATTTTAATCTCAAATATTAAAATTTGATAAATTAATATTATAAATATATTAAATTAATATATTACTTGGTTGCAATTGCAATTAAGAAATACAATTATTTCTTTTTTCCCATGCGGCATGATGCTGCACACTATATATATAAAAAATAAACATTATTTAAGTTATGAAATATTTTGAAAATAATTATTAAACTAATTATTTAATTTATATGTATTTTTTGTTTAATTTTTATGTAAAAAGATTCAAGTTCTTATTTTAATCAATAATCGAAAATATGTATTTAATTAATATAATACATATCTGTAGATATGAATTTAATTAGTATTATTAAATATTTTATTAAATAATAGTTGAATATTTTATGAATATTTTTTGTTTTTTAATTTTAAAAAATGACTTAAAAATAAAATCTAAATTTCAATTTAGATTATATTTAAAATTTAATTATAATAAATTTTAAATCTCAATTATGTACATCTAAAATCATAGATAAAAACTAATCTCACAATGAAATCCTTGACGATTTCTCTGAGGTTGAACCCATCTTGAAGGTTGCTGTCGAGGTTCTACTTCAAATAGTCCATGATGTTGTTATTCTATAACGTATGACTGGTCTACATCCTCTTGAAGCTACCTATACTTGCTAGGGTTTAAAATTATAAATTATATACATATTATTTTGACTAAAAATTAAATTAATAAATTTTAATTATATAAAATTTATATAATTGTATTACGAATGTATTATGTGTTATTTTAAAATATTATTTTTTAAAATTAAAAAAATAGGATAAGTAAAAAAAAACCAATGTGAGGCAAGACATTGCGCCAAGTAAAAAAGAACTCGTGCCTGGTAGGCACGAGGTGTGCACAAAACCCGTTGCCCTCGGTATTGCCTGCGTGAGGTCGTGCGTGGCTTCCCTTTTGGTGATAGCGAGTACCCCTCAACGGGATACTTGCAACAATCTCATCTAGGATACCCTGTCATGGAAAATTCTAACATGGACTAACTGCATTGATGAGTTATATTACGTGCAATATAAATTGTACAATATAACTTATCAATATATTTGATCTACGGATCCACGATCCATATAAGAATTTTCCCATTATCACAATCTCATCCCTATCACGGTAGATTGATGGATTTTTTAACCGATTTGGTCAAACGCCTTTCTTTCTCTCTCTCCAAGTCCTCTCTCTCCTCGCTGCCTCGTAGCACTTGATTTTCCTCGTATTCTTTCTCCATCCCTTTCGTCAATATCTAGTCTCTTCATAGTTGTCAAAAGTAGTTCAAATGGCAGGTCAAAGCATGCCTCCGGATTCGATATATGGTCGGAGTTTCCTCACCATCTCTTGCTTTTGGATGCAAACCAGAGAAAATTTTAAGAAGGTTTACTAGTATCAAAATATTGAAATATGCATATTTTTTGGAGTTACAAGATTATTTGGCTAGATTTCCATTGTTGGATTTTCTGGCAAAGCTTGAAGTGGTCAAGATCTACTATGGAAGTTTCTCTGTGAATTTTGATTTCCCCTTGACTATTAAAGAGTTTAGTCTGTTAACTTTTCACCGGCAATGGCCATGGCCATGGCCATTATGCATTAGAAATATGCTATACTACTTTGGCAAAAATTTTTCCAGTAAGGGAAGGGAGGATGGTGGTGGTGGGCAGGAGGGAAGGGTAAAAAGTAATAATGAGAGCATGGCACAATTGCGTGGGGATACACGGGCAAATTGATTGAAAAGGGTAAAATAGGTAATTAAGATAAAATATATCTGATGGAAGGCAAACTGCACCGGCAATATCGCCAACCTTACCCAATGGAACCGAAGGTATAGGAGAAAGACGGTAAAAAAAGACAAAAAAGGGAGGCCGGCCAGGAATTATACTCAATTGTATTGTGAGAACATTACAATATCCGCATTGTAGAGGAGAAAAACGGGAAATTCAGTAGTAGGAAAAAAGATCCGTATTGTGAGGCGGGAAATGGGCAACGGGCGGGATCCTCCACTGCATCCAACCTGAGGGAAAGGGTTCGGCCATTGTCATTGTTCTGTGCGGATTTGGGCACAGAGCAATCCGCCTCTATCATTCAGCACATTAGCCCTCTAGGCTCTAACAGAAATAATGGACTGACGAGGCCTTGCTTTCCTTCCCCTTCTCTGGGTTGTCTCTGTCCCCTCTAACATCCACCCACGGTCGCCCGACTCCCATCTGCCTTTGTTGCCAGCCCTGCACAGGAACGGGGAGAGAGCGACTTGTAGAGGTCACCCCTTCCTTCTTCCTTCTCTGACTTCCATTTTCTATCCGCATCATTTTGGATGACTTTTCAGCCTTTTATTACATTTTCTCCTCATTTCATTTGTCTTAATGTTTTTCTCCCCCGTTTTTTTCACCATGATGATTCTCAACAAATGCTCAAATTATTCGTTGATGCAAAGGTGAAGGCATCTTGCTTGGCGTTGCCTGTTTTCTTTTCACGTTTGCCGTTTCTCATCCCACAAGCTGAGCCCGCCAAATGTAATCCTACTGAGAGCTAAAATTTGTGGTTTGATCTAAAGCTGCCATTTTTGCTATTCACATATGCAATAAAGATATTCTACTCTGGAGAGGTGGGAGTCCGCATATATACTGTTTGGCTGCAAACAGAATGCATGGAACTCGTCCCCCTTCTCATCCTCTTTCACATTCCAACAGACAAATTATGCACACCAGTGACCGTATTGTCCGACTTTATCAAGTCTGGGAAGGAAGTAATGTAGGTTTGCGTCTCTTGTCTCATTTCATTCTGGGTTATTAACTTTAATTTCAACTTGAATAATAATCCTACTCTTTACGAATCCTCAATCCACGAAAAAATGCTATAGGGAAGGACAGGTCATGAAAATTGAACTAGTTTTAACTTTATGAAAAGACCAAAATCAATCAAGATAGAAATGAAATACCATTTTTGGCCTCTTTAATGGCAAATCCAATTCCCTCTGATATGGTATTAGGAATCTTTATTTCTGAATTTTTTTTCCTGATTATTAGCTGCAGTCAATTTAGATAAATGGTACACTCTTTGTTTATTCTTATGCTATGGACCCCTCAAATTTAAACTGGTGTTTTTTTCAACTGTTGCAGTAATATAAGTCATTCAAGACCATAAATTTAGTGAACTGGTTGCTAAGATGATGTGCAAACTTTCTACCTGTGGACTAGGATTTAGTCTTAGTTTTCTCCTTTCCTGTTATATGGCTAACAATCAACAGAAAACAAGTCATAACATGTTTTATTTACTGGAATACATGCTCCGCTTGCAAATTAAGTGCTAGGCTACTGACTATTCTGAATCATTGCAGAAATTCTTCCTAGGAGGCAGACTTGTTTTTGGTCCAGATGTTCGATCATTATTCCTCACATTGTTTCTAATTCTGGCTCCGGTTGTCCTCTTTTGTGTTTTTGTTTCTCACGAGCTTGTTAATGCACTTCCCAGATCAGGACTACTAATTGTTGTTGTTTGTGCAGTCTACACTGCATTCGTGAGTTCCTTAAACTCATTTGAATCTCCAGATCCAAAATATTTTTTCTACAATTAAAAAATTGCACTCTCTGCATTATTCTAAACTAGTCTTTATTATGACCTAGTTGCTGCCTCCTTAATTCAATGAGCAGAGTGAATTGGTTTTATCCTTTTCTATCCTGTTTGGTTTTGGAATACGGCGGGAGGATGTGTTTGTGCTTGTGCACTCTATTTTCAGTACAACAGTTAATACACAATCTGTTTCAATTACAATTAAGCTTAACAACTGTGCTTATCTGGTGAAAACCTTAAAGCAGACAACATATGATGTGCCTAATTTGCATTTTACCTGCATAAAATGGCTGAAGACCTGAAATCAATGAGTATATATCTCTATTTATTTGTTTGGGTGGTATATATGTGTTTATACATGGTTGGTTGGTAAATTCTTGTGTTTTCTATTTCAAAAAAGAAAAAGGTAAAAAATCATCCACCAATTACACTCACTGTTGGTATATAGCCGTGTTCTTATGTCTAGTTGGAATGAAAGTAAGAAACAAGCAGGTAAATATATCAGTTAGTTTGAAATTGAAGAGAAACTAAGGAGCATCTGGATCTAGTACTTTTATTGATGTACAAAATGTTTAATTTGAAAGGAGAAACTTCTGGACTTTAAACTTTTCATTTGGAGGAAAGGATTACTATTGTGGTTAGGGCTGAAAAGAAAATGTATAGAGTTCTAACTGCCTTCAATTTATGAAATACTGCAGGTTATTGTTCTTCTTTTAGTTACTTCTGGAAGAGATCCTGGAATAATTCCTCGTAATTCCCATCCCCCAGAACCTGATGATGAAGCAGATACTTGTAGTATCTCCACAGATTGGGCTGGCAGCCAAAGCGGTGCTCCAACTATACCTCCCATGAAAAATGTAATAGTAAATGGCATAGTTGTCAAGGTCAAATATTGTCAAACATGCATGCTGTATCGCCCACCACGATGTTCTCACTGCTCAATATGTAACAATTGCGTGGAGCGCTTTGATCACCATTGCCCATGGGTGGGCCAGTGCATTGGAGAGGTGGGCCTCAACTTCTCCAGTTTCTTGGCCATATTTTTCTGGAGAACTCGTTATAGATTAATTCTGCTGAAACATATATGACTTACTTTGTCCATTGTTGATAAGACAGTTAAATCTTGGTATGTCTCATATCTAACGTTATTCAATGTGCAACTCATTCAATTTCTGACAGCTATTTTTCTTTGTCCATATTTGACTATTTGGTCCCAATTCTTGTCTACCATAGAATTTTTGTGTTCAAAATCCTTCCCTTCCACATATGAGGACAACATCTAAAACTAGGAACGATCTTATACCAGGAAATCATGCCTAAATTTCCTACATTCACCTGTGCCGAGATAATATCCTCATGTTTAATCTTCCATTCTGAATCTGTAGGAATCAAGAACTCATTGGAGCTGGTAGTAGTTCTTGCTATAGTCATAGGTCTACCATACATATTGTTTTCACATTTAATATATCTCTTCTCACTATAATAGGTTTTACTGTAGGTATTGTTTTCTCAATATTATATCTCTTCTCATTATAACCATTGGGCTACTGTACATATTGTTTTTTAAGTGGATATATCTAGCGGTTAATCCCTCCTTAAAACTCACTTAGGCATTTAATAAGATTTCTTTTAGTTGTCAAATCAAATGAAGACCTTCCCTTGTGCTTATGTATGGCATTCAGCTTCCTTAATCAACATACATCTTGTTTCATGGACTCCCCAGGCATGAATTTCACTGGAACTGCCACTTTTGTTTGTTGCTGCCTAGGTGTAAATCAAAATCTGATTCCATGTGATAGCTTGAAGTCTGAGTTGGTTGTAGTTTCATGGGTTGGATCCATGTTTATGCACACATATTTCATTGAAGTATATAAATTTTCCATTTTGGATCCTTTTTTTTGGTTCGTTTTTTGTTTTTTGTTTTTTGTTTTTTTTGGTTCCAATCCTAAGATTGGAAAACTCGATTTCTTTTTATTTTTATCTGGGAACTTGGTTTTACAAGTTAAAAAGAATTGTATATGCATGAATACCTTGCCAAGGTTGAGGCTGTGACAATTGGGCTTGATTCACTAAGTTCTGAATGACTGAAAGTAGAGCTCAACAACTTCTTGTGGTGGTAGAAAATGGTTTCTTTTCACCAATTTTGGATTAAATAGATTCTCTAATCTGAGGTAGAAAGCAGTATAGGAGTTTATCCACGAGTGCTTAATGTGCATCTTTCAATATGAATTTGGCAGCCGTGCTTTTAGGGGTTACATTTATAGTTAAGAAGATTGATAGAAAGAGCATGAGGAAAGGTTATTTTTAATATTATGACTATTTTTCTCGCACATATTTCATGGCATAGAGTTGTAAGGTATAAAATCATTTTCAGTCCCTCCCTTAACCAAAAGAAACAGAGAGAGTGGTGGAAAGATGCCATTAGGGAAGAAGATAATATACTTAAGGGTTAAAGTTGTACAGGAAAATGACTAATAAATCAAGTTTTTATTCAAGAATATCAGGAAAGAAGTTAACAGAGGAGTTTGCCTGACTCCGAATAAAAAAATGTGTTTGTACCACTGTATAGAAGTAAAAATATTCTTTCTACCTCTATGAATGGATAAGTAGAATGATGAATATATCTCAGAAAGAATTTCCTGCAGACTGATTTCCTCTCTTGTGTTAGAGTGTTGCACCAAATGTTCATGAGAAAAAGAATGGTATTTGCAACTCTATCATTGTAAGCATGAGCTAATCAGGTTACACCTAATCCATCAATGGTCTTAATTCCATCACATGTTCCTTTAGTCTCTGTTAATTCCAGTGCATCTAGGAAAAATTCCTTTTCAGGCTTGTTTAATTAAGTTCATTATGTAATTCATATTTCTTTTCCAAGTACATTAATTTTTAAACCTTTGCATCCCCCCAACACCCTAAACACCTTCTAAAAAAATTTAAAAAAAAAACCTTTGCATCTTCAGCTGCTTCTATGTTGTCATATATGGTTGGGATAGAAGTGCAGTGCACGTGCATTTTCGGTGTTCCCAGTTATTATCTATCACTGGATTACCAGATGATAAACCGTGACTTGAAGAAGAGCACTTAATATGTCAATGGTCCCTTTTACTTAATAGTACTAATTTTTTTTCTTTTTTCTTTTCTTCTCTCTCTCTCTCTCTCTCTCTCTCTATATATATATATATAGGCCTAACTAGTAAAAACTCTTCTATTTACAGAGGAATTATCGATTCTATTTCATGTTCGTGTCCTCCACAACCTTCTTGTGTCTATATGTGTTGACCTTCTCCTGCATAAACATCAAGAAGATTATGGAAGCTCAACACTGCAATCTTTCGAAGGCACTTCTAAAGTCACCAGTTTCAGGAATCCTCGTAGTATACACATTTTTGATCTCTTGGTTTGTTGGAGGTCTAACGGCATTTCATGTGTACTTAGTTGTCTCGAACCAGGTTTTGTTCCTTCTCAGTGTCCTTAAATTCTATTCAGACTGCATATATTATTGTTTTTGTCCTCAATCTTATCTTAACCCTGAAAACGATGTTCTTTTCCACCATGCAGACAACATATGAAAACTTTCGATATCGGTATGAGAGGAAGATGAATCCTTTTGATCTTGGCTGCATTCACAATTTGAGGGAGATATTCTGCTCTAAGATTCCCAGTTCAAAGAACAACTTTCGAGCTTGGGTGAAATGTGATCCTTTATCTGTCTCGAACACATCATCATTCATAGGACGAGCTCCAAGTTCAGATATGCCAAAAACAGGCTTTGACATAGATATGGAGAAAAGACAGGCTGTTGATGCAGAAGAGTTTGAAGACTTACGAGGCCAGTTTGGAAGTGTTAGTGGGCTTGAGAGATGTGGAACCCAGCCAGGGCACAACAACTGGGATCACAAAGGTGACTGGGAGATGAGCCCTGACATCCATATGTTGGTTGCGGAGTTTGTAGCTGAGCATGGGTTGAATGGGGGAGATAGAGGCCGCTCCCATCCCATTTGAGTTTTTTATGGAAGGATCTCTCCTTATATGGCAGCCAATCAAAAGATTTTGAAGCTAGCAAGGCATATAGTAGATTAGGATGGTGTTGACTACATTACAACTTGCTTGGAACCAGAGGTGCTACAAAAAGGTATTATCGGACTTCTAAGATCAAATTCCTTCAGAAGAAATTAGGCTGCATTGCTTATATAGGAGTTGGTGACTTCCACGGCGGCAGATCATCCATTTTGGCCTCAACCTTCTGCACTTTTACCTTGTAATTACTGTGTCTGAGACTTAATTATAGTGGTGGATATTGACTAGAATAGGTTTTTTCTTCTTCCTAACTTTTCACTGTATAGATGTTACATATAAATATGGCAGGGAATTTTACTTACCCAAAGAAGAGAGAGAGAGAGAGAGAGAGAGAGAGAGAGAGATACAAGAATGTGGCAGGAGAATTTGTGTACACTGAACCGAATGTTTCACACAGTGGTGCTGAAAACAATGCTAGTTTAGTAAATAAAATAATAGACAAAAATTTCATTCGTATCATTCCCTCTGCATTCAAATTCCCGGTACCAACCCATAGTGCAAGAAATTCATTTTGCGGTTACCTAAATTGGAAATGAAATCCGTTTAATCAAAATTTCAGGAACTAAAGATAAACAGACTCAACAAGCAGAAGAAAATTCTTCCTAGGGGTAGCATGCAGTTACCCGTTTCTATTCTAATTTTGTAAACAAGGTTCGTGAGGCGTCACATTGGAATCCAAGCCAGAATAAAAAGAAAGGGATATGCGGCCATTAATTTTGGACACAGTCACACTTTCTATGGCGTTGATTTCCAATTGACAAAAATCGGAAAGAACTGAACAAAACACCAACGGCTTTGTGTTCAAAACCTTAGTCAGGACAGAGAAAGAGGAAGAGATCCAGAGGGTTTATATATATGAAGGCATTAAGCTTTGTGCACAATGTGATCTATAGCCGTGGAATGCATGTTTACCATTCTGCAGAGTGCAGGCGATGCAGGTTTTGCTGTGCTTTCGAGTACTGACGGCCTAATCCCATCATGTCTCCTTCAAATCTTCTCTTCTTAGAAAAACCCGACTGACCAGCAACTGGCTCTACTCCTAAGAAGTCAACAGTCATTTTTTCCCCTCCTTCCATCAGAACTTGTCTCTCTAAGAGGTTGCCCGATGAGTTTCCATCTCGATTTGACGAGTGCATGAAAAGGGAAGGATCATATAGATCACTTTGGGAATCAGCACCATAACTAATTCTCTGATGATTTCCTGTTTCCGTAGATTTTTCATGACGATATGGTTCGAGGTTTCCTGTGTATAAACCGTAGGGAACACCAGAGTTTGGCCCGGTAGTACTGGAAACGCCTATTGCGGGAGCTTCCTGAATCGAATTTGAATTAGTATTCATGCTGCTACTAGAATAGCCTGTGAATCCTCTGAGGAGTATCGGAGCAATTGAATTGTCGCTAATTTTGGCCCCCATTTCAGCGGCTTTCTGTAACAAGGCCGTGGCTGAGGTGTAAGAAGATCCGATCGCTAAAGGAGAACTATTTGGCCCTCCGGCCATGGAGCTGATCAAGATTGAACGGGCTGTTCCTGCTGCAGGGTTGAAAGCAGCATCCATACTGCTAGACACCAGGAGACCGCCATGTGGGTTCAGGGACAGAGGATTGTCCATATTAGCCTGAGATATAATAGAAAGATTCATCATGGGGTTATTTGCGTTGGTGCAGGTGTCTGGAATGGGCAATGAGGAAGGAAACAACTCTTGAGCTTGGCTTTGTAACATTCCCCCGGAGGCAGCCTGCAGTGCCTGATTCATTTTATTATTCTCTTCGATCAACGCATCGCAGAAGGCTCTGTGAGTGACGAAACTATCCTTTCTGCGCAACCGAAGGAAGTCGAACGATGAATACCATACGATTTTTATCATTTTAAATATGCATGATGATCTCCTTCAAAGACCAATATGCATGCATTTACAGACGTACCTCGAGAATATTGTCCCACAATCGCAGCGGTATTCACGTGTCCCACATATCTTGGCGTGCGCCTTCCAGTCAGACTGCACAGCATAACGCTTGGAGCACTTGTCACATTTCCATTTCTTTTCTCCATGCTTCCTACAGAAATGCTTCTTTATGCCTGTAAGATCGCCTAGCGCCCGACTTGGATCGTGATGAACACAGCTGGGCTCGGGACACACATACACTCTCTTCTTCACCTGCGTAGTCGGTCTTTGTTTAAGCTTCCAGGGCAGGTTATGGCCTCTCCTGTGAAGTTGAAGATTCTGATCTCTCTGGAATCCTTTGTGGCACACTTCGCAGATATACCTATTAGTCGCCATAAGAGTCCTCGGTGACAGGGCCACAACCTCAGCATCAGGATCTGAAAGTAGAATGGAAGATAAAGAGAAAAGATAACATCTAATACTACTCCCTTTTATAGTACATGCATGGGATCAGAAATGATATGACACTTGCATGCACATGCAAAACGGATATTGCTAGATCATGCGGATCAAAACGAGGAAATTTCAAATTCACTGCACGTATACTGTCTTTCTGATGTTCCATAGGCATTCTTTGATCTTTGCTACAACTAGCTACAGACTTCTAACTAAGTTGCTAGTTTCCTTGATGCTTTAAGCGGGGTGGGCTTACGCAATTTAGTTCCTTTGATCCCACTTAACTTCCAAAGCTGGACAATTTAACACACCTGGCACGTAGTCTTATTAGCTTGAAATCTATGTCTAGGAGGTCTTTACCCCTTCTTGAATGACGAGCAACCATGATTTTTTATTGAGAAAACCATGACTCCTGAAAAAGTAAAACTAGAATGTTTCTTGACTAGATTTCCAGGAAGATTTCTTTTTTTGTTTGATGAAGTACTTATCAGTTTGAAATCTATGTCTAGGAGGATGTCTTCGCCCATTATAGAAAGACATCCAACCCATGAATTTTTATTCAGAAAACCATGACTCCTGAAAAAGTAAAACTTGCCTGGATTTCCAGGAAGATTTCTTTTCTTCTTTGATGAAGTAGTGTTATGACTGGATCCGTCACCACCATTTTCTGAGGGATTAGGGCTGCCATTTGATGAATGGGTAACTACAGTGCTCTGAAACTGCTCCTCTTCTTCTTCAAATGCTGGGGCGAGGTTCGACATGTTTTGGATAGTTGGATTCTGTTGCATGTTTGAAAGAGGGATACTCAGGCAAGTTATATGCTCCGCGAAGATGGAGGGATAGTACGAGACAAAAAGAAGAAGAAATGGTGCACCAATCCCAATCAAATGCCATGTTCCAGATATTAATATTCTACGGGATTTCAATTCTTTTAACAGTGACATGATATTGTTAATTCATCAAGAATTGACATTTAGGAGTTGGTCTGTTTGTCGTATTTAGGAGGTTAAAGGGTGCTAGCCCTCCACAGCTTCCAAACTAATAGAACCATTCCTCAGGTCTGCATTTGTCTTATACAAAATCAACTCGATGAAAGCGAAACTCATGACTCATCAAGTTCAGTCGAGCTAAGGGAGCAGCAGTCAAGGGTAAACTTGAAGAAATTGAAATAGTATAGCTTAAATTAGTCTGCCGGTAATCTTAATGGGAAAGGAGGAAGGACTGAGTCAAAAAGTATGATGATAAGGGAGTTGGGACAATCTATAAGCGACAGATAGGAGAATTACAAAGGAGAGATCCATATGAAGAGACAACTCTGGCCTTCCATTTAAATTTGTTTATGGAGTTCTTGTCTACCTGCTTCGAAGCATATATTCATCAGCGGGCAGTATATTTGCATTTGTGGCTCATCTATTGTTGTGTAGTTTACGTGCTGTTACTTGGAATATGGCTAGTTTCTTTGATCTTCATAGTTTATAGGTTAAAAGGTTTCGCAAAATAGTGGCAAGCACGCAAACACCAACGGCTATAGAATGCATATAAGGATGATTCATTTACAGTTACGTTAAAGAAAGTACATCAATTGAGAAATTTAATATCGTAACAATTAAAATTAAATTGTTTAAACTTTTATATATATATATATATATATATATATATATTATATGATTGCCAAAGCAGACGATTGAGAAAATAGTTCAATATATACTCCCTTCGGCTTCAGGAACCGTTCCAAATTTCCTCTTCACATCGAGAACCTAATCTGTCTTTCTTTCCCCTTTCTAAGTTCAAATCAAAGAATTTGAGCAGCAGTATCCATATTTTTGAAAAGAAGGAACGGACAATTAGGAAAAAGTAATAACAATCCAGTTAATTAGCAGAAAGAAAAAAAATACACCATGTCTTTGTTCCTGTTGACTATTCCAAAGAATCCCCTGTTGATTGGTTACTTCCAAACTTCTCTCTCTCGTTCAACGCCCAGTCAGAAGCCTAGAACTCATGAAGAAACGTTCTGCTCCAGCCACGGTTTCTCCAAGTTTATTTAAAATAGAAACTAATTAAACAGTGGTCCTTCCGCCGACAATTTCGTTTGAAAAACTGACCTATTGTTTTGGTCATGTCTTACTCCGGTGCGGTGTACGCATCTGAAAATGCAGGTCTAAATCATTTCTTTTGGCTCTAATTAAGTTTTGTGCCAGCAATTTCAATGACCCACAATTCCTGTTTTTCTTTCCTCAAATTGAAGAGTCCAGCTGATAGCTCTAATTCTCCAAAAGATGAAGTCAACTTTGCTTGGATTTGGAAAGAGTCACCATTGATTGAATGAATACAAACAGTTACAATTTGTTAAAATAGTTTTCACTCCACTACCATCATAATTTTAAATTTTTTAAAATCTAAATCGTTAATTAACCGTGTAACTACTACCATCATAATTCTTTTTTTGCTCTTAGCTGGATTCGAAGCTGCATAATTTAATGGAGTAGTATGTATTTGTTTTAATCTAAACTATCAACAAGAAGTTGCGCCACCCCCCTTGCTTTCCGTAATGTTTCAGAGGGAGCAAGAACAGCAGAAAAGAAAATATCAGTACAACCTGAACACATAAGGTAAGGTAGAAACATTAATGATTTGGGCAATGGCAACCAGCACTCTATACTTCATACACCATTCCAACTCTCAGAAGCCTGTTCCGAGGAATGGCCAATACTTTCTCCCCTTCCCTGAAGTTCTTCCGAAGAAAACCGTAGGCATAGTTCACCACAAATTTTTTCAATAGCGACGAATCCTGCTTAGCCACCACTTCTGCTTCTCCTGTAAGGTAGAACACGCCTTGTTCCATGGCTCTCTGCAGCGCCTGCAACTCTTCTTCCACAGCCTGGACGGCTTCTGCTGTAATTCGGTTCGAGGAATTGATTGATTTTGCTGCATTAAAAGATTGGATGGAGCCTGATGAAACACGGGGTGGCAGTGATTCCTCGATGTGAACTGTGGATCCTCTAGCCTTTACATCCTTTACCAGTATACCTGAATGCTGGATGTTCACGTGTTCTGTCAATGGAGGATGATCTCTGGGTGCATCTTCAAGCATGAAATGTTCATGCCTGATGAACTCCTTCAAATGCTCCATTAGCTGGTTCTCAAACTCCCGGGGCTCCTCAATTTTGTCCTTGTAACCATATCTCACCACACAACGAAATACTCTGTACTCTCTAGGCTCAACCTGTCTAAATAGATACCGTTCCTCCAATACCACTTTGCTGATAGGAATGGATTTGATTGAGACCAACACTATAACTGAGTGAAGAGATGGGACGTTAGAAATGAAGTGTGGAAATATTGGTGGAATACCTTGAACAAGTTCAGAATAGAGAAGTCCGATTCCGGGTATCCTTTTTATGTCGGGATTCTTAGCCAGGTTTCTCACGTAATCACCCGAGACCTTGTTGTGGAGCTCAAATAAGTATCTCTCTTTGTGAACATAGTGCCATATCCCCATTATGAGCATCAGGACTAGAGAAAAGGCCAAAGGAAGATAGCCACCTTGTTGGAATTTGTACAGGACGGACGATAGATAAATGAGATCCACAGAAAAGAACACGAGAAAGAAGAGAGCAATCCACCACATGCTTGTCTTCCAAATAACAAGCATAATTAACGTCACCAGAGATGTTGTTATAACCATAACAGCGACAACAGCAATTCCTACAACAGAAAATTGAGGGTTATTTTTATTTTCCTTAATTTACGTTAATTATATAGTATATGACTTCACCCTCCTGAAGAAGGATGCATTGTTACAATTTGTGCAACATGATGAAATGTACAGTCGTTTGGTAACATTTGGCGTAATTAAACTCCTTTCAACATTCACTTCTGGATTAAGGGAGATTGGGTTACGGTCTTTCCTAATATGACACTCCAGTTATGATAACATGAGGATGTGACAGCTTGCATCCACTGAATTAAGGGGTTTGACCTTACCATACGCATTGCCGATCTTTTCTGTAGTTCTAAAGGCCCAAGAAACTATGATACAAGCAATCATGAGGAGGTAGTTGATCTCGGGAATATAAACCTGTCCCTCGTACTTGGCAGAAGTATGAACAACCTTAACCCTCGGGAAACAGCCTAGACTGAGGGACTGAGAGATAATTGCAAAGGCCCCAGATATCATTGCTTGGCTGGCAATAATAGCTGCAGCAACAGCTACAACAAACGTTGGCCAATAGATTGGATCTGCGTACAGAAACATTGAAGGTATGTGCTTATGAGTATATCCGCCAGCTGAACTAAAAATGAAAGAGAATACTTTTCCGTGTTCTGCAACTCTGAACTTGCCTGGAACTGAGGCATAGAAAGCATTGGACACTTGATCCGGGAACTTCACGAGGTATGAAGCTTGCCCCAAATATGCAGCCATTATAGAAGGAAAGACGATAAAAGAAAAACTAATCTGCCATATTGATGGGGAAGAACACGTTATTTCAGTGGCTTAATTGAGACATATCAGTTAACCATTTGGGAGATGGAGGTGATGATCAAGTAATGCACAAATCAATTTTAAAAAAAAAAAAAGACTCACTTGTCTAACTAAGTAGAGCATTACATAAATGCTTTAGCATCGTGGACAAATTTCTTTAAACATCAGTCTCATCGAGCCAGCAGACATGACAAATTTCTTTTAGCCCAACTTATCAACAACATGTACTTACTTGTATGGCCCGGACGTTGAAGTGACCCAAATCAGCAAACATGGCTTCGGTACCTGTTTCAAGTTGCTGTAAATGGTTAGATAATAACTGTCCCATGCAAGGAAGATAGTACCATGTAGAAAGGAAAACAAGCGCTTAGGATGAAGCATTGGACCGTCACCTGTGATACAGAGGACAACACCGCCTAGGGATATCCATCCATCCTTTCCATTTCTTTTGAAGTAGTCAACTGCATATTTTGGATTGAATGCACGTAGAACTCCAGGGTCGTGTTTGAACAAGTTGTAGAGGCCAGTAAAAGATATGAACAAAAACCACAAGGAAACGGCAGGAGCGAAAGAAAACCCAACTTTATCAGTCCCGAATCGCTGAACACAAAAAAGAACGACCAATATTGCGGTAGAGATACCGACAGTTGCCTCTGGAGAATCATTCGATCGGTAACACATAATTGATTAGAGAGTCCCATACAAAGGAAAATTCATAAATGATTCAGATATAACTGCAATAAGTATTATTTTCAGAAATATGTATTGTAGTTAGTTACCTTCATTGAGGGAGTTGATTCCACTCACCGCAGAAAGAACTGCAAAGCCATCAGTAGTTCAGTTAATAATGTTCTTATGGATGAGAAGATTTATTTACAAGAAATTGAAGAAGGGGCGGGGGGGGGGTGGAATGTTCCGAATGTACTTGAGCAAAAGAACGAAATGGAAGAGACCCGAGTTTGACTTGCAGATATGCACACTGATATATATAAAAGGGGACATCAGTAGTAACGATAACTTTGATTCTAGTCAATCTGCATGTGCATATTCATGGACCATTTCACGTGTCATGAAATTTTTCTCTTCAAGAGAATCATTAAGTCCACTTCCCTCTTTTGGCATGTCCTAAAGAAGTTGAAACGAGAGATTGGTACAGTGGACTAACCTGAAATGCAAGGAGTTAGAACTCCATCACCCATCACCATGGAAGTTCCCAGGATGGTGACAAGGAAAAGAATAATTTTTGCAGTTTTGCTGCTTTCAAGCTTCTCTTTGATCTTCTGAGCTCTTCTCAACTGGTTGGACGGCGTATCGAGTTTATAGTTTGATACCTCCCTGTCCTCCGGCTGGTCGTTGGGTATCAGGCTCACCTTGGCATATCTGCAAATTAAGGAATAGAGGGCAAATGTCCCACCTGCAAAGACCGTGCATATATTTCTCTCTTTCATAGTCATATCCATACGTAATTTGGTGAGGGACACAAAAGGGCTATATACTAGTATATAGCTAGTAGGCTACGGTATGTTTTAGTAACATATATATTCGTTCCATGCATATAATTTCGCAAAAGCAGTAAACAAGATCGAAATTCGAAACTCATGTCTTTGATTGGTCAGTGAGGGAATTGGAAAACGAAAAAAAACGCACCGTCGCCGTTGTCGTTTGCCCTCAAGACAATGAAGACATACTTGATCAAAGGGATGAGAATTAACGTGTAGAGAATGAGAGACAGCACCCCAAGAACGTCGTTCGAATCATGAATGCCCTTTGGGAAAGAACTAGCGAAGACGTATAGAGGAGAAGTCCCTATATCTCCGTAGACAATCCCGATACTCTGAAATGCCAAACTCAACGTCCTCTTCCAGTTTTGCTGCTAATTTTGAAATTAATGAAGCACACATCAAGTGAATACTATAGGATCGAATACTCGTTGTTCTAGACAAGAGTAGTAGTGCATATATATGGTAGCAATAGCTAGTAGGAAACGAGAGAAAGAAAACCTTGGAGGCATGTCCCGGGGCGAAGGAAATTCTTCCAGCCTCCAAATTGAGGGAGTCGACGCGTCGGAGCTTGGCCCAGGAGAATTTCCGGCCTTTGAGATGGGCCGCGGTTGAGGTAGAGGGGACAGCGTTTTCAGTTTCAATTACTCCTGGTTGGCTTTCGATCTCTGCATCCCTGTTTTCCATTTCTGCTATGGTAAGAAGTGCATTTCGCAAGTCCCTCCAAGTGGTACTAGTATTTATAGTACTAATAGTATTTATAGTCTACCCAAGAATTTCCCATAATGGTATCCTCCTCCGATTGTTGAAGTCCCAGACCTTAAAACCCGAAAAAGTCAACTCATTTACAGTTCCTGACATGGCTCCCAACTTGGCGGTCGGTCAGATTCGCTATTATATGATCATTCGGGAAATAATGACAATTAATTATTAATATTGAGGTGAAAGATGAGTTGCCTGAGTCTGGGCAGACGTGTTTTGTTTTGTTGTGTTGGTGCTCGGAGTAGTTGTTGTTGAATCTTCCCTCCCCTGTCTGAGGCTGTATACGAGAAAGTAATTTTTTAGTCTAAATTAAAATATTAGTTTTATAATACATTATATTAATTCTCTCTTATTAATAATCAGATTCTATATTTATCTTCTATTTAATAATATCTTATTAAAGTTTAATAAATTTATCTCAATATACTCCCTTCGTCCCCTTGTCCATTTTAACTAAATTTTTTGTCTCAATTTATCTATCTTATTAACAAATCAAGACAATCTTAATTGTTATTTTTTCACAAATATTCTTCTTTAATACAATAAATATTATGCACTTATAGTAAAAAATTGAACTAAATTAAATATACTTACCACATATAAAATTTTAGAACTTGATTATTCTTTAATAAAGAGAGATTTTTTGAAAGTAAAATAGAAAATATTAATTAATTAATCGAAAAATCTTATTTTTCTTAAAATTTGTAAATTAGTTAAAATAGACCGATAAATATGACTTATTCAAATACAACCTAAATCATGTTTCTTATCCTTTTATTTTTTGACATAAATATATTTATTTATTTATTTATATCATAGTGGTATGAGTAATTGCACTGAGTTTATATTCTATTTGCCTGATTCTAATTTGGTTTGCATCAGATTTGACTAAGAGAGAATTATGCCTTCCCCAACCAATCAAGTAAGTTTTGGATCGGTGGGATTGACAGGGACGATGCAGTTGAAACTCCTTGAAAAATAAAATACGGTAGAAGTCATATACCAATACACCCCTCCGACTGTGCTTGAGGCCGCAATAAAGCAAAGTTGACCTTTCAATTGCTGAGGGGAACCTATCTGACTTTCCTATCATTATTGATTGATTAATAGTATTTTACTAGAATTACATTACGCAACAAAAGTGTTCAATTGACAGAAAACTCGTTAACTTGCAAATGTCTATTAAACAAAATTAATCTGTGTTTTGCAATTGGCCCGAAGTGGAGAATTTTCAACATTTTGAGCTTGAATAGCGTCTTAGTTCTCTTAGCCCCGGGGCATAGGGCAGTTGGCAAGGCCTGAGGTGATGAGTCCTGTAATGGGACTGGCCACAGAACGCGGGTTCGATTCCCACTTGGGAGTCTGCTCGTAGGTCCTCTCCCTCAGGTACCTACCGCTGGTGCACATCCCGATTTACATCCCACCCGGTCGTGGAGCCTCGACGCTCAGGTGGGGGAGGTTCACCTTCGGGATTTCCTCTTTAATCAAAGCGTCTTAGTTCTCTTCACATTTGATTTTTGAATAAAAATAAACGTATAACCTCTAAAACTCTATAAATACTCTAAATTCATCCCAAAACTCACAAAACACTCCTTAACCCTCTCCAATTCTCTGTTTCATTATTCTTTTTTTCATAATCCTCAAATCTCTCGATTTCTTCTACAAAAAGAGTTCGAATGTAATTTATTTTTTTTAATTCGCCAAGCAAAATCTTCATATTTGGGAAGATTATTAAGTGACGTAACAGTGGATAATTCAAATCTTGAAAAAGATAATAAGTCAAGCTCAACAAAGTATTATTGTTTCTTGGCTATCAACTAGTTAATGTTTATTAATCTTACATTCTTATTTTTAATTTTATTAATTATTTATTTTTTTAGTTATTTGTTTAATTTTTAAATTAATTTACAAGTTATTTATATTTTTAATTGTCTTATTTCATTATTAGTTAATGCTTTATCTCATTTTATTTGAATTTGAATTTATTATTTTTATTTATAAATAATGGATCCAAATCAATATCATCATTTTTCTTCACAATCATCATCACATTTTGAATTTAATATAGATCCAACCTTAAATTTAATAAATAATAAAATACATAATGAAAATGAAGGTCCTAATGTTAATGTACAACAACCAACTCCAACTATTAATCCTGACGAATTTAATATAGGTGAGCCTCAGGACCAAGTTGATGGTAAAACTTCTGAATTTATAACTAAAGCAAAAATATTTATGATTTGGAATCTTTTTGAAAAGGATAATGGTAATGATATGGCAACATGTAAATTTTGTAGGGTGGTATAAGCACATAAGAAAGGAGGAAAAATAGGAATGTTAGCTATATATATGAAAATGTTACATAATGATTAGTTAGAAAACTTACTTAAATAATAATAAATTCGTACTTTAAGAAGTCAAATTCTAGGTAATTTTCAATATGGTCATTAAAAAATTAGAATTGAGTTTGCTAAAATGATAGTTAAAACTAAACTGCCTTTTAATTTTTCAGAAAATGTACAATATGAACAATTCATGTAACAATATTGCCAACCTATATGGAAAATGATTCATAGAACACCATTAAAAAGGGACATAATAAAGATATATAAAGAGATGAAAGAGTGTCTTATTGTTATGTTTGATTCTTATAATTGAAAATTTGCTCTCACTTGTGATATTTGGATTACAATTACTAATGAGTCTTATTTGTGCATTACATGTCATTGGATCGATTATGATTCGTTAGTACAAAAAAGAATTATTTTTTAAAAATTATTTGAATATCCTTATGTAGGTGCTAGTATTGTTAGAATGGTTACTCAAACATGTTGTGAATATAAAATATTAAATAAAATTATATCTATTTCTTTAGATAATACTTCAAATAATGATGCTACTATAGTAATTTTGAAAAATACTATGAGTCCTATATTAGATGAAAATTTAGTTCATACTATTAATATGTGCTTGACTTATACTTAATTTTTGTATTAAAGAAGGATATAAATATGTTGATGATACTATTAATATAATTAAAAATGTTATTTTATTTATTAAAATTTCTTCAATTAGGCTTCAAAATTTTAAGGCTTTATGTTGAGAACAATGTTTGTCCTTTAAAAAATTTAGATTAGATTGTAAAATTAGATGAAACTCAATTTTTTATATGTTTGAAAGTGTTTTACATTTTCAAAATCAAATTATTGAATTTTGTAATAATAACAAATTTTAACCTCAACTAACTGAAACTCATTTTGAAAATTGTATTTCGCGTTCAATATTTTTATTTACTTTTAAAGAAGCAACCGAACTTTTATCAAGATCTTATTATCCCACAACTTATCATATTTTCTCCACTCTTGCTAAGGTAACAAATATTTTTAACAAGTATATGAATCATCTCCAATCTAGTAATTTTATAAAAAGTATGATTGAAAATTATAAAAAATATTATGAAGAGATTCTTATTTTATATTGTATGTCATTGTATTTAGATCCTCGAGTAAAAACTCATAAATTTCATAGTATTATCGAATATTTTTACAAAATATTAGATTTTGATGAATCTCTTATGCTTAGGCAATGCATGATAAAAGATGTAAAAGAAAAAATGGCTAAAACTCTATCTGATATATATAACTTGTATTAATTTGAGCCTTCTTATTCTAATTATGCAACTATAAGTAGGAAAGATTCACTATCATCATCTAGCAATCAATTTCAACCATCACGAAGATCGACCTCTTCGATTTCATCAAAATTTAATCGATGTCGATTTCATCAAAATTTAATCGATGAGATTGTTGGAATATATGCCATTTAGACTAATTTTATGATGTAATTATCGAATTTATTAATAAAAGAATTTATTCTCAAAATTTATTTGTAAATTTACATTTTATTTGTGCACGATTTTCTTTTGGAAAAGATCCATTGTGTTTAAGTAAGTGATCCATGTGAATGGTGGTCTTTCACAATAAGGTATGGACCACGGGTTACTTAACACATTGTGTTATGAATTCTAAATAGTGAATAGTTTACCTTTAACCAGTGAATAGTCCACTCACTTCATAGCATGAGCGTATTTCGAATACGTAAAACAGGATTTGTAATAGTGATTTCTAAAAGTACTATTTAGAAGAAAATCAGACTATTACTGCTACAGCGTGGACTAATACTCTACCGCTTGAGTATAAGTTAGTGGTCTGACGAAATTGGAAGCATGTACTTTGATATGCTGTAGTTGAGATTCTTTTGTAGAGCCAATATACTTGTATATATGGTATATGTGACTAATTAGTTAAGACAAACTTGTACAAGATAGTTTCTACGCTATATCGCCCCTTGTGACTGTTCAAACGATCAAAATATCCAGCGCTCTGGGAAACATGACTTGGATGTTTACTTTAGGATAACTCCCTTAAAAAGTGGAAACATTCTAGGAGTCGTGGACCATTGGACTAGAGGTCTAAGGATGGTATATATCTATTAGAGAGATATTAGTACATTCATCCTCTCTAAATACACGTCAATGCATAGAGGGGTATTTTAGTCATTACACCTATAGGTAAAAAACTTTGCTAACGCAACATTATCCTTAGGGTCAATATTTTCTTATGGTGATATTATGAAATATTTAAAATGAAAAATATAACTATTTATATAGCAGTAGTATTTTGGTTATTTTTGTTGGGGATATGCCATAGAGTCAATTTGTACTTATACTATTGTCATTATGTTTTATATAATAACATGAGGCTTTCCTTTCCATGAATAGTGAGTTCTATTTTGTTGGTCATCAAGTACGTGACTTGATAGTAAAACCCTATAATGAATACAATGACTATTCTAAAACTGTCCCTAATCGATTATTATTATTGGAATAATAATAAATTAAGATTAATATGTTTGTGACTTGATGGCTATGTTTTATTGGCCATGGATATTTGTGATATCGAGTCAAGACATAAATAAATGTTAGAGAATATTGTATTGGACATGGCCCACTGTGAGAGTACTTTATGGAATATGTCATAAGTACTTTCTAGCCATAATAATATTGAAAGTCCTTCGACCTATATTCATCATAGTTTCCTACTTGATAAATTCTATATTTTGACATTGTCTAAAGTTGTCTTTAACCAGATAATAAATTAGACTACTGTTGGATATAGAATAAATCAAGGAGAGGAATATGATTGATTGTGAAGGAATTTGTCCCTCTCAGTTATGGGAGAGATATCTATGGGCCCCTTGATAAGTTAGACTGTTAAAAATGCATGGCCGTGCTCAAATATATCAATCTAAGATATTGATATCATTTGTTTGAACAGTCTACTATGAAATCAAGAAATAATTGATTAAGCTTAATAAGGATGACATGCTCCATGCCTTATGTTTAATCTGGATATCGTGTGACAAAAGAATTAAATATAAAATTATGGTTTGGTTCAAAGAGATCACCGATCTTCATTTAACCTGGATAGTTATAATGTTTTGCTAGAAATCGCTTATAACTTGTGGGCCATTTAAATATGATTTAGGCACACTGCCAGTGTTAAATGAACCTATAGGGTCACACAATAAGCGAACTTGTTAGGTTATTTTTCTGGTAATCAGGTTCGATGAATCTGGAAATATGTCTAAGTTAATCGAACTTAGAAAATTTATCAGATACAATGAATCTGAAAATATATCCACATTCGATGTATCTTGATGATGTCCAGATTATAAGAATCTGACTCGGTAAATTAATTAGTTAAATTACCGAGATAATGGCAGAATCTTATCATATCAGTTTAAATTTAATTTGAATTTAAATTAGAATATGATAAGATATTATTAGGGTTGGACTCTAAGAGGTTCGGGGGTTTTTAAGAAAACCCTAGCCGTCTTTTCAATAGTCCAATTTTTCGGTTGAGAACATTCGTGCCATTCTTTACCTGAAAAGGAAAAAAAAAAACCCTCTCAAACCCTATGCGCTAGCACTCTCCGGGTATCGAGTGAGTTCGCGGTGTGTATCCGATAGAGGACATTCGCATACTGCAGCGTCTGGTGATTGTTCGGGTTGAACGTACAACAGCGCAACCAGAATCGAATGATTTCGATTACAGCAACCAAATGTAATTCTTAAACCTTAGATTATCTTAATCGTTTACTTGGGTCCTCGGAAGGGATTCGTTGATGTTTTCCGCGTTTAGGAGTCCACGAATTCTAACAATTTTAGTAGCCTAAGCGATGTGTCTTTTGATCCTCGAAATAACCCTTAAGTCCATATAGATTTGGGTTAAAAAATTGGTCTTGATAATTATGAGTTTTATTTTATTTTATTTAAGTAGTCTAATTTATTATTTGACTAGAATAAAATAAAAGGTCCAAAAGAAAATAAATATTTTATCTAGTTTAATTGATTAATTAATTATTCATAGCCCAAGGCCCATATTGAATAATTAGAAAATTAATCTAGGTATAAACTAGATAAAAGACTTGATATTTTATATTGGTCTATTTGGGTTTGTTAATTATTTATTGAGCTGTTTAATGAAGCCCAAAAAATAAATAATTGAGACTTATTATTTATGGGTATTCAAGCTCAAGAGTAAATAATTTTATCTGACTCAATGAATAAGACCAAGGATAAAATAAAATTAAAAAAAATAATACAAAATGGATCCCGTATTATTTAGCGTGAGTATATAACAAAAAAGTATAGTGCTTTTTGTTTCACACTTTTGGTCTCTCTCTGTAATGGTGTGAATTGAAAAGAAAACTATCCAAGGCCTTTTTTTCTTTGGCTTGAGTGCACTTAGCTTCACTGTGAAGAGCTTTCACCGGCAATGTAAAGGGTGACATTCCAGAAGCTCAAAAGTTTTGCGTGAATGAAACGAAATTGATATTTATAAGGACGCGATCCAGTGGCTTCAAGCATTTTGGTTCAGACATCTTCTTCGGTGCTAATAAGGTCATTTAAACACAGAGGTAAACAGCTTTCATGATGCTATGTATATTTTTCGTTTACAGTATGCTTTGAGTTTTATCGTTTTTGTCATTTTCAACCTTCAAGGGTATCATGAAACGTTAAAAAAGATCAGCCACTACTTATAATGATATGACAATTTACTAGATGCAACTTCCCGTAGAAAATGAGGATTAACATTTTAACATTTGTGATTGGTAGAAATATCATACAAAGGAATATTCAATTTTTATTCAAAACGACAGGTGATCTTTTGACGCCACATGTCTCAACGGTGTCATCGGAAAGTGTCTTTAGTGAGAGCGTTTGAACAATTGATGAAAGAAGATCCTGATTAACTCTTCATACTTTGAAGATTTAATTTGTAGTAGTAGTTGGTTTGCAGTTGAAGATAGGACGATTAATTCGTGGATTGTTGATGATGACTCAGAAGAATGTGGTGAGCCAAATAATTAGTTTAATATTTCGAATAATTAAGAATTTAGGATAGTAACATTATTATGTAGTTATTTAATTTTATTTTCAAGATATTTATTCTATTTTTAAAGTTTAATCATTGTAATATTTTTAAGAGGTAGACATTAAATCTCTCTTTTACATAACATTTATTTTATTAATTAATAAAATCGGTAAGAGTCCAAGCCAAATTCCCCACCACTTGAAGGCAGTTTTTTTTATAATTTTAAATAATCGTATTATTTAAATAATAATAAAAATATTTCAAAATAAAAACATATTCAAACATATTTAATCAAATTAAGGAGAAAAAAAAGGGAAGAGAGAGGTGAGGCCCGGAACCAGCTTGTCCGCGAGCCTCACGAGCCCTGGGCCCAACCCACTTATATGTGGGATCAACCTGCTGTTGGAATATATGCCATCTACATTAGTTTATCTGATATAATTATCGAATTTATTAATAAAAAAAAATTATTCTCAAAATTTGCTTGTAGATTTACATTTTATTTGTGCATGATTTTCGTTTTGAAAGGACCCATTGTGTTTAAGTAAGTGATCTATGTGAATTGTGATCTTTCACAATAAGGTATGGATCACGGGTTACTAAACACATAAATACTTGTTATTAACCGATTGATGAGAATGAGAATCTCATCATGTGTAGGTTATTGTACTATGAATTCCAAATGGAGAATGACTTATCTTTAGTCAGTAAGTAATCCACTCACTTCATAGCATGAACGTATTTCGAATACGTAGAACAAGACCTGTAATAGTGGTTTCTAAAAGTACTATTTAAAAGAAATCCAAATTATTACCACTACAGCGTGGACTAATACTCTACCACTTGAATATGAGTTGATAGTCTGACGAAACTAGAAACATATACTTTGATAAGTTACAGTTGAGGTTCTTTCGTAAAACCAATATACTTGTATGTTGGGTATATACGACTAGTTAGTTAAAACATACTTGTATAAGATAACTTCAACGCTATATTGCCCATTGTAACTGTTCAAATAATCTAATTATCCAGGGCCCTGGGAAACATGACTTGGATGTTTACTTTAGGTAGCTCTTCTTATAAAGTGAAAATATTTCAGGAGTCGTGGATCATTAGACTAGAGGTCTAAGAATAGTAGATGTCTATTAGAGAAGTGTTAGTATACTCATCCTCTCTAATTGCACAACGATACGTAAATGGGTATTTTAATCATCATACCTGTAGGTCGAAGACTTTGTTAACGTAGTATTGTCCTTGGAGTCAATATTTATTTATGGTGATATTAAGAAATATTTAAAATGTAAAATATAACTATTTATATAATATGGGTATTTTGGTCATTTTAATAATCAAGGCGATGTGTCTTTTGGTCCTCGAAATGACTCTTAAGTTATAAAAGATTTGAGTTAAGAAATTGGTCTTGATAATTATGAGTTTTTATTTTATTAGTTTAATTTATTATTAGATTGGAATAAAATAAAAGGTATAAGAGAGAGTATTTATTTTATCTAATTTAATTGGTTAATTAATTATTCAGAGCCCAAGGTCCAGATTGAATAATTAAAAAATTAATTTAGATATAAACTAGATAAAATGTATGAAATTTTATATTGGTCTATTTGGGCTTGTTAATTATTTATTGGATTGTTTAATAAAGTTCATAAAATAAATAATTGAGATTTATTATTTATGCATGTTCAAATTTAATAATAAATAATTTAATTGGCCCAAGAAATAAGACAAATGTAAAATAAAATTTATATAAAAAATATTAAATTAATTAATTAATTAAAATAAAAAATAAAAAATCAGTATTATTTTGCGTGCAGGATAACAAAAAATATATATGCTTTCTATTTGCACGCAAATGTCTTCTCTCTCGGGCATCTATTCAAATAAATGAACGATGAATTGAAATTGGAAGAGTTTGGCAATTTTGTGAGTTGGTGATTCATAGAAGCAAAGCAAAGAAAACAGCTCTACGTATTTCATTTTGCATTCACCGAAAGTCAAACCCATTTTTTGACAAAGATCAAAGTTTATCAAAACTCAATATTCAATTTTTTATTGACTGTGCTACGGACACCATTTCGAAAGATTAAAAACTTAGCGTGGATGAGACGCAATAGACGAACTTGAGCCACTAGCCTCAAATATCTTTATACAGACATCTATATCAGTGTGCGAAGAGGGTCATTCAATCACAAAGATAATTTTTTCGTTTTCCTAACATATTTTCGTTTTGATGATTTTTATCATTTTAATTATTCACTTGTATGGTAGGTGGATCAATCCTAGAGACCTAACTGAGCTCGTACAATCCACTTACCATCGCTAATCCCAATACTTGATGCTTACCCTCCACTTAGCCCAAAAGAACACAAGAGACGGCACAAGATCAAGAAAATAGCTTTTCCCACATACAAAACCGGAAGAGGTCTGGAAAGGTTTTTATTTTTCAAGTTTGGGCCCAATGCCCGCAAGACAATCACGGCCGGCCGACCGACCTTAACTTACCATTGAGTCTCGATTCTACACCCCTACGGCCTCCCTTACCATTCAAGAACTTACCAACTCAACGCAAACTAGTTGGTAATTGTTTGCACATAATTTGATGACATAAAGTTCAAGCGTTTCAACTCTCCAAAGTTCCATAATTCACCAGAAGCTGAAGTTTTAGGTCGTATGTTTTAGTTTGATTAAGTGAAATGTTAAAAGCTTAAACAATGTGTAACCCAATATTACTATTTTTTTTTGTTTTACGACCACAAATACACATACAATTCATATATTCGTCACAATATAATGCACATATAACGAATATTTCACATGTAATTTTTATATTTTACGGTAATAGTGTTTGCATATTCCGTTAAAACAAATTAAGACGGTTGACATCTAAATAAATATTTTTGGGAGTCAATAGGTCCAAATCAAAAAGTTGAGGTGCAATATGAAATTATTGATTACTGTAATACTTGCAAAGTGACGGGGCATCGGTCATAAAGAAAGAGAGTGCCGTTATGTAACGGTAAGATTGGCCAACGAATCTCGTTGAAGAGTTAACTGTGAATTTTGGCGGTAAAAGAGAGAGCAAACCCTAGCCACGCGTCGGGCAGACATTGGCAAGTGCGTGTGAAGGTGTCGGCTATCCTATGCGGATTATGATATACATGTCACAGTACTACGGTGGTGTTTTCCCGCGCGACCAGGCGGAGAGAGAGAGAGAGTCCGCAGTTCGCACGGTAGAGTAGTCCAAGGAAAGGAGAGAGAGAAAAGGAGTTACGGTATAGGATAGAATTATACGGAATAGCAGCTGTACGAGAGAAAAGGAGTTACGGTATAGGATAGAGTCGGAGATGAGATAGAGACTGATTAAACATAAATACAGTATATTTTTTGGGGATTGGTAGAGAGAGAGAAAAAAGCGAGGGAAAAGATTGGAGAGGCCGGTAAGGTAAGGGCAAGCGTCTGCGTATGCTTTGGGGTTTATTCTTCCTGCTATGACCCCCTTCCCGCTTGAAATTGGATCTCTCGCTCAGCACTCTTCCAACTGCTAATTCCCTTGCTTAGGGTTCCGATTGTCTTTGATCTGCAGCTTTAATTTCGGCCTTGTTGATCTATATCATTAGATCAGAGATCTACTGCAAATTGCCTTACAAATGGAGACGTCGGAGGCCATGACCAAATCCTCCACTCCTCCCAAGAATTCACATTCTGAATCTCAAGATGGAGTTCAGTCCAACCCCACAGTTGAAGCTCGGTTCACTGATTTTTGCCAGGTCCCCCTAATTTTCTGTATCTTTTTTTCTGCTTTCTAGGATTAGTTCACCCTTCTCATTTCTGTTTATTTTTGCTTTTGTTTATTTTTTGCTTTGGATTATCCGAGGGCTTTATGTTGTATGGTTTTCTAGCTCATGGTAGGCCTCCCCCGCCCTCCACCCCCGCCCCAAGAGAAGGTTCTTCATTTGCTATTTTGTCAAAAACGTGAATCATTTTTTGCTCTGGACATGCCCATTTTACCCTCTACTGACTAACGTGGATCATTTTTTCCCCCGGGTTAAAGACGGGATTGTCCATGGATGATAACACATTGGAGCAAGCGCTGCAGCTGTTCAACGCAAGCAAGCATCTTTTGTCGGCCAATGTTTCTGCCATTGGAAATGGCACGGTGAGCTCACAGAACTTCCTGGTTTTCTCTTATTGTCATTTCAGAGAGAACTCACGTGACAACTGCGTACATAGGCGTCCTTTTGGCCTTATTGAATTTCCCTTTTTAATTTAAATAGTCAAAGCTTTGATCTGTTGAACAGCCAGAAGAAGCAGAAAGGTACTGGTTTGCATTCGTTCTCTTCTCTGTCAAAAGGTTGAGTGTGGAGGAAGCAGATAATTCAAATTTAGAGACTGATGCAAATGGATTTACACTGTGTCAAATATTAAGATTGGCAAAGCTCAAGTTTGTTCTCTAGTTCACTCTATTCCTGTCTATTTCATATATATAAGATATCTAATAATGACATTTTTTTTTCCTGCTTTGCAGCTTTGTTGATTTTTTCAAGGAGCTTCCCCAGTTCATTGTCAAGGTTGGCTCCATTTTAAGTAAACATTATGGTATGGACTGGGAAAAGAGACTTGAGGTATTGATATTTTCAAATATTAAGCCCATGTCAAAACATTAACGGGGCTATTGCCTTTTTATATTTGAATTTTGTTTTTTTTACCTTCAGCTTTGAACTTTTGAGCTTCTGCACAGTTCTTTTACTTAATGTTTTTCATATGCTTCATCTGTCCATCAGGCAAAGGAACTGCAAACCAACTTTGTACACTTGAGTCTTCTAAGCAAGTAAGTATTGTGCTCTACTTTTCTGTTACAAATGCAAAAGCCAATTCAACTAGGAGAACTTTCTGCTGCCAGCATGACTATTCATTATTGTCCTAATGGATATTGGTTTTAGTTCATGTAAATAATCAACTTTTACCTGCTTTATTTTTTGCCATTTCTTCAAATATCAGTCTTTTGAACTAATCTACAATGTGAGCGAGAGGCTATGTTATATCTAGCTCCCTGGCATGCATCTTTGGTCAACATATGATTAGATATTGTAATATGGCTTATTTTATTTGTTTAGTGCATTGCTTTAACCTTTTTCAATAAAGCGGCTGGCTATCCCAGTCTTGTCCAGTAACCATTCTGAGTGGGCGTATGAACTTAGACGAAATCGAAAGACTTTTTTCAATATAACCCTTTCCACCAACCAAGTTGCGGAAGGGGATCAAGACCGCGGACTTCACTTTCCTAAATGTGTTCTTTCTGTGTTCAATTGAAAATGAAATTATTTTTATATGTTATTTATGCTGCTTGCGTAAGTTGTAAGCAAGTTTTAGGAGTGAGGAAACCAACATATGTGGAATACAGTGCATGCTTTGGTTGCTGGATGATCTACCTGAAAACTTAAATAAACTATATAGAATATTATTCCTTTAGTAACTTGTTCTTGAATGCTACAAATAAGTTGCTTTCTTTCGCTAGATTATTGCTTCTAGTCGTTTAATCTTCCTTTTCCAAATTTATTATAAAGTTTGAGACATGTTAGATATATCTCTAAATTTATTTATTTTTTCCTGTGATGCAAGGAAATACAAGCGTGCTTACCAAGAATATTTCTTGATGAGTGATGCCGATGAGACGCATTTGGCTGTTGCCAGTAGCATGGGCCATATGTTGGACTATCATCGTTTTGGATGGTTGCTATTCCTTGCGCTGCGTGTCCATGTTTTCAGTTGTTTTAAGGATTTAGTGACCAGCATTAATGGCCTGGTTTCAATTTTGGTCAGTTGCTTGCCCATATTTTCTGATTTTATAGATTGTTGATCTTTATTTCCTTGCCCGTTACATTCTTTAGGAAAATCTTGGATGTTCTTTTGATGGCATATGGTGAGAAGAAATTTAAATTGTGTGCTACTGCTGATGAAACAGAGACTTCTGTTTAAATAATTTTGATAAATTTCGTGGCAGGCTATCTTGATTATACATGTTCCTATACGCTTCAGGAATTTTAATATCAATGACTCTTCATGCTTCGGTGAGCGGTTTTCCACCGTCATTTTATGCCTTTTCCTCTTTTTAAGTTTTCAAGAAAACCCAATAACCAACTTTCTAATTTTGACGTCTATTCAGTCAAGAAAGGTGACAAAGTGGACTTAATTGCATCACTATGCAAGTTATATGATACCTCAGAAGATGAATTGAAGAAAACTTTGGAAAAAGCCAACAAGTTAATAGCAGATATACTGAAAAAACAATCTCATCTGGCCTCAGAATGCAGAGTAGATAGCCTGGACAACATTGACACAGGTGAATCTCAAATTACTCCAGTATATGAGTGCTGCCTTTCCAATAGAGCATCCCTGACACCCATGCTGATTGACTGCAGATGGATTGCTCTATTTTGAAGACTTAATGGAGGAGTCATCCTTAGCATCCAGTATAAAAATGCTGGAGAAAGATTATGATGATGTGATTCTAAAGAGAGGTGAACTGGATGAGAGGATTTTTGCCAATGAAGAGGATAGTTTACTTGGATCAGGGAGCTTGTCTGGTGGTGCAATGAATATAACTGGAGCCAAGGTTCGTTTCCTAACAATACAGCTGTAGTTTCATGAATATATTATGTAGCGCAAAAAAAAAGTCTTATGTTCTTTTTTTTTTTGTTTCCTTTAGAGGAAATTCGATTTGATGGCATCTCCAGCAAAAACAATTACAAGCCCACTCTCTCCGTACCAGTCTCCTGGTGTGCCCCTGTTAAATAATGTTCCTAATGGCAGCCTCTCAAGGATGGTAGCTACCCCTGTTAGCACTGCAATGACCACAGCAAAGTGGCTGCGAACCATCATTGCTCCACTTCCATCAAAACCTTCAGCAGAGCTGGAGAAGTTCCTATCATCATGTGATAGAGATGTAACTGCTGATGTGGTGCGGAGGGCTCAGATAATACTGGGGGCAATATTTCCAAGTTGTGGCCCTGGTGAGTATTGTGCAGCTGGAAGCTTGCAAACCACGAGCTTGATGGATAATGTATGGGCAGAACAACGTAGACTTGAGGCACTGAAGTTGTACTATAGGGTTCTCCATGCTATGTGCATGGCAGAGTCTCAGATTTTGCATGCTAACAATTTGACTGCTTTGCTAACAAATGAGAGGTTTCATAGATGTATGCTTGCCTGTTCTGCAGAACTAGTTCTTGCCACCCATAAGACAGTGACAATGTTGTTTCCAGCAGTATTAGAAAGAACTGGTATTACAGCTTTTGACCTTAGCAAGGTGATAGAGAGCTTTATTAGACATGAAGAAAGCCTTCCTAGGGAATTGAGGCGACATTTAAATTCGCTTGAAGAGCGGCTTTTGGAGAGCATGGTGTGGGAAAAGGGCTCTTCAATGTACAACTCTCTCACGGTTGCTAGGCCAGCTCTTTCTGCGGAAATAAATCGTCTTGGGTTGTTGGCTGAACCAATGCCATCTTTGGATGCAATTGCCATGCATGTTAATATGTCCTGTGCATCATTGCTGCAGAAGCATGAAGCTGCCCCTGGTAATAATCTGCGTGCATCTCCTTTCGTTTACACAATTCACTCAAACAGTACGTGTATTCTTGAGACATATCTCATTTTAAAAAATTTTCAAATTAGTTTTTCACAATAAAAAAATTTGTTCACTTGTAGATTTTGACCCTTCAGGTGGTCCCTCCTTTAAATCTAGATCATTTCTTGCTTGTCATCTAGTGTTTGCTGTCCCTTCATTGACATATTGAACTAATACTTCCAGTTCATAATGGGGATATCCGGTCACCGAAAAGAGTCTGTACTGAATATCGGAGTGTTCTGGTAGAGAGGAATTCCTTCACCTCACCGGTAAAAGATCGCTTCCTTAACAATCTGAAACCTAAACTTTTCCCACCTGCTTTGCAGTCTGCATTTGCCAGGTACTGTTGTCATAACCCCTCAATAATCAGATTATTCCCTTTAGTCCATTGTTTGTCCATTGATTGAACTTTTTCAATTGTGTACAGTCCAACAAGGCCCAATCCCGGTGGTGGAGGAGAAACTTGTGCAGAAACTGCAATAACTGTATTTTTTGGCAAGGTATTTTCTTTCAGCATATTGCCGTATTGATTTTCTTTTTTTTTACCTTTTATTTTCAGTATTATTATGTATTTAAGAAGGTAAACGCACTTGAAAGGTCAAATTGACATGTAGTTTGCAAAGGGAAGGAGTCAGGAGGCCACTCCTTCCTGCTTACGAATTGCTTTGCCTCCGCATAGGTTGGTAAGACACTTTTATTGCCATTTGTTGTAAAAGCATCGCTTCTCTTTTCATGGGTGCTTGCACTGCCAACTTTCTTGTAATCTCCCTAGGGATTGTATGTATATCATACTCTTGCAACTTTATGAGTTTTGTCTTGTGAGGAGAATATGGATTGCAGGAAGCATTCTTGTCACTGCCGTTAGTGTCTCCAACTGATTCTATGAATGTTAACGTGGTATGTTGATTGTGATGCTCAGATTGTAAAGTTAGCCGCTGTCAGAATCAATGGCATGGTTGAGCGGCTGCAGCTGTCTCAGCAGATGAGAGAGAGTGTTTACTGTTTTTTCCAGAAGATTCTTAGTCAGCGAACCGCTCTTTTCTTTAACCGGCACATTGATCAAGTTATTCTTTGCTGTTTTTATGGAGTTGCCAAGGTTTGTTGGGTTTCTGCTGATGAATTAAGGATGAAATTAAAAATTTTCTTGAAGTTATCTAATGTTTGAGTTTTGACCTGCAGATTTTGCAATTGAACCTGACCTTTAAAGAAATTATTTGCAACTATAGAAAGCAACCTCAATGCAAACCACAAGTATTTCGTAGTGTTTACATTGATGGGGCAACAGCACGCCGAAGTGGAGTATGTTACAGTTTTCATTCTGTTATCCTGACTTCCATCTGTGAATGCTAAGCCTGTGGTTTTGATACAGAAAACTGGGCCTGATCATGTCGACATTATCACGTTTTACAATGACGTTTTTATTCCTGCTGTGAAGCCTCTTCTGGTTGAGCTCACTCATATGGGAACAGGTCAGAAAGATAACCAGGTTGCTGAAGCTGGCAATAACAATGTTGGTATGTCCATAGTCTTTTCTGTATTGTCTTGTCTCATTTCTTTTGTATGAAGAACAGTTGGAAGGAATTGATTCCTTTCAAAACATCTTTCTTTCCAAATGCTACACCTATGGGCTTGGTGATATTTGTGTACCTTCCTGTGGTTATCAGGTCAGTGCCCTGCATCTCCAAAGACATCTCCCTTCCCAACTCTTCCTGATATGTCTCCAAAGAAAGTCTCCGCTGCCCACAACGTGTATGTCTCTCCGCTGCGATCATCAAAGGTAATATTTTTTCTTGTGCAGTATTCATCCGAGTATCTTTTTCCTTGCCTGGATGCTTATTAAGATGATCTTATTATTTTCTAGTTCCGTACCCTTTGACATGCAGTAAGTGCAGTCTGTGTTTGGATTTATAGTTTAGTTATCAAATGCTCAAGAGCTCATTAACATTATCTGGTAGATATACTTATCAGTTTCTGGTCTGTTTTTAAGTTTTCTCCAAGATACCAGGTACATGTTTTCACTTTGTTTAATGGATGATCCATGTCTTCTTGCCCTCTTCTATTGCCTTTGTAAATTGTACTTTTGCAGAATTTGCTCCTCTCACCATTTTTGTGCTTCTTTTGCTTTCCCTGATGGCATCTTTCTTGTTCTGTCCTAAGAAATTGCTTTTCTTCTTAGGGTAACTGTAAATATCTAATCCTTCTATATTGTTGAGGTTAACTGATTATGAAATAATGTGCCCATTTGACTTAGAGTCGATTATCATGCTCCTTCATGACAGTGATGCGCCTTGGAATTCTAAGATCAGACTTACCCATTAGAGAATCCTAATCGAAGTTCATATATCGAATAAGATTTTTATTCTGTTTTATACCTTTTTCTGGAGTAACCAGTGTGTCCTCTATGTATGGGTCACCTGTTGGATCTTTGGGTTCTGCCTAATGTTTTATACTTATTTCTACAGGCTACCCTTTTATCAATGGCACAAACATTACTTATTAAAAAAAAAATGCTCCCCTCTTACACCATGTCCATTCTGTTGTGGACATATCCTTGATTCTCTAGTTCTTTTGAGATTGATTTAGCTGTGCAGGAGGTTTTCTAGTATTTATTAATTCCCTTTTTGTCAGACAGTAAACATTTTAGGTTCCTTTACTCAGCCATATTGATGGGAGATGTCATGATTGGAATTCAGTTATGAATGTAAGTATTACAATCCCCTAAGATAAGGCTTTATTAGTAGAAATGTAGTTGCAGTGACAATGGACAAAGCAATAACAATTATGAGCAATGGAAGATGGAATGAATTTTCTTTCTAACTATGGTCTGCAGATGCTTAAAAGTACTGCACTTTTACTTGCTAGTCAAATTGATTATAGTTTCATGGTAACTCCAATTGTCATTTATCTTGGAGGTAAGTTTCTGCAGATTACCAAGGATACCAAATGATTGTAAGGATTGACTTTATTGATAGTGCGTTGAATTGTCACTCTTTCTTTTCAAGTCCAAATTGAATTTGTAATACTTGGTTTCTAGCCTTAGAGAAGGTGGGCAAAGGCACCAACAGTTTCACTTGCTCCCATGTTATCAATAATACGAGTGATTTGTCAGTGTAGATTTATCAGCTTGTTAATGGAAGACGAGTTGGAAATTTCTATAAAAGATTCACTTTGAAATTACTTCATTTGATTGCTGGCTCATGTGTTGTAACATGCATTTGGACTATGCTTACAGATGGATGCTTTGATTTCGCATAGCTCTAAAAGCTATTACGCTTGTGTTGGAGAAAGCACTCATGCATATCAGAGCCCTTCAAAGGACTTGACCGTCATCAACAATCGCCTGAATGGGTAAGTATGATTGGGCTCATAATCTTCTCACGTAGGAATTAGTGTAGCAATACATTGACATTACCTTTTACCCCCTTCAGTACTCGGAAGCTCAGAGGCGCACTGAATTTTGATGATGTCGATGTTGGCTTGGTTAGTGACTCTCTTGTTGCCAACAGTCTTTACCTTCAAAATGGAAATTCAGCATCTTCTTGTGCACCTGTGAAATCGGAGGAACCTGATTCGTAGTAGAGTCAACAGCATCTTCCTTCTATGTAAATATATATAAATTTTTCCTTTTTGCTGGGTGGGGGTGGGGGTGGGGGGGTGGGTGATCTCACTTAGCCATTTCAAGGCAAAGCTTGCGTTGATGACACGGGGTATTGTAGGAGCGGTAAGTTATTGTATAATGGCCGCCACTTCCCCAAGTGATGCGCGGGTTCCTTCGTGATTGTGGAGACTTGTAATCATATCTCCAGTTTACTACTACTATTTTCTAATAAGATCCTATTTTTGTTTGTTTGACTACGAGTAATAGTAACGCTCATTCTACTTGCATCCGCCAGTGTAACATAACCTATTTCGTATGCCAAATGGTGATATATGCATATCCTTGAACCTTCTCCCCCCCCCCCCTATTTAAAGGGAACGCATCTTAGTATTCTCAAGTAATTCCAATTGAATAAGAATAACACGACATAGCACTCTCTCAATTGCATGGGACGGCTAATCTATAGTTCGATCGATTAAGCTAGATTTTAGGTTTGAATCTTGATTTACTTCACTCAATTCTTTTAAAAAGAATGCAATATGGACCCGGACCAGTTCCTATAGAACGTTGAGGAACTTGACCCAAAATAAAGGTGATTTATCTCGAAGTGTTATTTCTGGTGCGCATGTGACTTCCAAAATTGCCTGCTAACTGATGCAGCATGTATGATACCATGTACATGTGTCATTACCTATCATTACCATGTATGGCCAACCCTTGGCTTGTGAAAACAATTTTAGGAGATGGACATTCTTATTATATGTGCAGTATTTTATATATATTAAAAAATTTAAAAAAGATTTATGTAAAAGTAAAATTAAGTTATCGTGTATATATATTAAAGAAAGACTTAGGCTATATTAATTATGATATAAAGTTAAAAGAAAAATGCAAACTCATGGCATTGCACTAGGACGAGAGAGTGCATGGCAGTTCAACGACATTCATGGGAAGCAACTGTTGCATTCCCTTACAAAGGGGAATAAATAGCCAAAAAGGAGAAAAAGAAAAAACAGAAAAATAGGAAAGGAAAACAGCGGAAACATTCAGCCGCGAGTGAAGAAGGGTGAAAACCAAAACCAGTCGGAGACGTTGTAATGTCATAGGAACCGATAACTAATTAAGAAGCTTGTAAAATGACTTGGGCCGATGTTGAAAATCTTGATGTGGCAAAAGCACCGGAATCAGGACCATCCAAAGCTTGAGAAACTGTTGGACGAATCATGATGATCAGCCTGGAAATCCAAGGAAGGATGCTGCTGCTGCTGCTGCTGCTGCATGAAGTCGCCGCAGGTTGAGTCTAGTCCCAAATAGGGAGCCTGAGTCATACTCATATTGGTTCGCTCAGACAACTCTAGAAAACTCATATCATTCAAGACTCCACGACCCATGTCCGAAAGCATCGGTGGCTCGCTGGAACCAGCCTCCAAGCAGCTCGTCGTAATATCAGGTGGCAGTGGTGGCAATTCGGCTGTGTCATTCCCATAAAAGTGATTGCCCCATCCGGCCATGACACCACCTCTGGCCTGCTCCAGCTGTTGGAACACAGAGTTGCTGCTGCTGCTGCTGCTGCTATGACTCCATTTCCACCCGTCTCCTGAGACAGGAAAGCAGCCTGCAGTCATGTTAACAGCACCGTGTCCAAAGAATAAGAGTTGATCGGGGTTAGGTTCATCGGTATGTTGTGAATGGGCTGCAAAGAGTCCAGAGATATCATGCTGCGATTCATCGGGGGACACAATGGAAGTGACGGATGAACCAGGTGGCATGTCGGAGTAGACGAAATTGGTGCGAGCTCTGGAACCGCGCATCGAGCGAGCGGCCCTGTCATAGGCGAGGGCAGCCTCTTCTGCAGTGTCAAAAGTGCCGAGCCAGTGCCTCTCTTTGGTAGTGGGGTCTCTAATTTCTGCTGCATATCTGCCCCAGGGCCTTCTTCTGACCCCAAGAAACCTGGTGGTTGTGATGGACTCCTGATGTTCGTTTTGTTGCTGATTCTTCCTTTTGCTCTTGGAAGGGGATGGTGAATTGGCGGCTGAGCTTACATCCATGAATTGTGTTACGGATATTATATACTTATGCAATAGTAGTCCACTAATTAGCGATGGAGGGGAGAGGGGTGCGATAGGTGGCTGAAAGAAAATGTTGTTAATTTGCAGCAGAGAGGTCGGAAAAGTGAGAAGATTTTCTGACCTATTGTCAGAGAGAGAGAGAGAAGGGGGAGGGGATTCAGTTGTTATTGCAATCCAACCCAGATGAAGGGTGTGTCCTTTGGTCGATGCTTGGTGGGTGTTTAAATAATGGTGCTCTGCTCCATCGGCTCATAAGTCGACCAGCCTACTACATTATTCTCTACACAGTATACTAATCCAAGACTGTTGTCCATTTTAATATAGCAGTAGTGTTGTACCAAAAAGTAGTCGTAAGAGCAGGAGCAATTTGTTTTTGTTCTTTTTTCCCTTTTTTTCCCGTGTTCAGAAGCTTTTTTAAGAAATAAAGAGTTCCTTTTCATATTGTTGTATTGATGTATTCCATTCGTAAAGGCCATTTGGTCATTTGGTCATCTATCACTTGCATCATTAGAGACATGTGTACCTATCCAGCACTTCACCTTAATCTTCACAGCCATGAATGCATTCACTTGTACTCCCTCTATTATCCATCAATATTCTCTCTCACAATCATAGGAAGGGACACTTTGGGAGGTTTCATATTCTCTTATGATTAATGCATCATCATTAGAAGAACAGTAAAACAGTGTTATTTAAGCAGAACATACACTGATATGTACACGCAGAATGAGTCAATTATCACCCCTCTAATTTCCAGCGGAGGAAAAATGTAAATTCTACCTCCTGCAGACTAGCAATTCTTTAATGGCATTCTCTCTACTTGTTAATATACGTATATAGAATTTCTTTGCAAATTCTGGTGTCTAACTCACAACGTGCAAGTTAACTGTTCCAATTAGCATCCAACCTAGAGGAACCTGGACTTGGATATATACTACCATACTGATACCAATCATGGACGGATCCTGAATTAGACCCACATGAATGAAGTATCTCATCTGCATTCCCCAATGAATGATGGAAGCATGCATGCATCCTAAACCTAAAGACATCTTCCAAAATAGTATACAAAATTCTTTAAAGCTGCAACTCATGATTGCTCAATATATGCAACTGAATCATAATCTGGAATGGAGATGATAAGCATGCAATCATTGGGATCATTACATTAGATCGTAGATATGCTAATATACTCTTTTTTTGTGGCGGGATTCATGTGCTGCCTTAATTTGCCATTAAGTAACTCGGTCACTCTTCGTGTTTCTCTCCCATACACAATGAAGCAGGATGAGCTACCCATTCTCCACGCAGATTGCTGCACATAGGATGCTCATTAATGTAGTATGTGTGGACGATAGCACAGGAATCCATTTGTACTCAACAGTTGAAGGAGCTAACATAGTGTTGACTAGTCATAGAATACAAAAACAGTTTGAGGGCAACACACAATCAAGAGCCACAAGGGCGATGATAAAGGGCGAGATGGAACGTGCAAAAACTGGGGCCTTCAGAAGGGGAGGAGGGAGTAGAATAATCAGAAGCATGTGCACCCAATTTTGAGGCCAAATTAATTCAATGATATGTTCCATGAGTCTCCCAACTTTTCCCAAAACCAAAATGGGTGTTTCTTTTCTTTTTATGGGTTACATACATACACATTGCAAACGACTTTTTTCCTTAGCTTTTGTTTCTTCTTGTTGCTTATTTTCGTTTCTTCTTGCTTTTGTGGGGGTGTTTACAATCAGAAGAGCTTGACTCGGGGAGGAAAGAAAGAGAGAATTCGATGGCAATATGAGACGAGAGGAGGGGAGTATACAAATTGGGCTCCATGTGATGAGGGGGCACACATGGGCGGGCATGTTCCTTTAGGGAATAGAGAGTGCTAGTACCACCTACCGCAGTAGCCCGAGCCATTTTCAAGACTTTTGAGTCTGATCTCATCCACATTTTGGTCATTAAAAATTACTCCCATCTACTATTTATTAATAAAGGATTACATTATGCGATTCTTGAGATGCTGAGCCTTTGTCAGTTGATTGAATTCATGAGTCCACATTCAAAGGCTTCTCATTTAATTAATTACGCAAGTATTAAAATAAATAATTTTTTTAACTAATTAAATATTTTTTTCATTTTAATCTCAAAATTTAATATATTTTCTTCCACTTTATTGAGAAGTATTCAAATTTTAAAATTTTAATATACTCCAAATTATCTCTTTATCCTGTTATTTAAATAGGATGAACTTGTTAAGAAATAAATTATTTAATATATTTAGAAAATTGAGTGCTATTAAATAGAGACAAATTTGAAATGTTAAATCTTAATTTTCTAAATAGATAAATAATTTAAGATAAAGATTTAACTAGAAATGATAATTTGAGATAGAGAGAATAATATCTTTAGCTTTAGCTTAGCTTTTTCCACTCATGACATAACCACCCCAAATTTCTAAGGCATACTAACACAATGTGTATGTTTTCTGAGATGAAAAGAAACTAAATTAGTTGCTACTACATTATGTAATTACCTAACCGAGTTCTCTCTGTTCAGGTAGGTCTATCAGATTCATTGAATCAAAACTTGTCCTATAGCACAAGAGCAATTAGGTTTCGGAGTTGCAATTGAATGAATTTCAGTAGGGGAACGAGTCAAGAGGCACCACCCCAGTTTTGAGGAGGGATGTCTGTCTGATGAATGATGATCCTCCTGGTCCAGCTTAAACCTACCTATATCCTGGTAAAGATGAAACAAACATGTCAGGCCATTGTCATTCAAAGTCCTAAGCCAAAAGCAAGTCAAAATTCTGCTAAATGAGAAATGATAACAAAGAGGCACATTGGAATTTAGAACTTAAAGTACTCATCTATTTTAGTAGAAGTTAATCATACATGGAGCTTCATGATCCCACAAACTGCTGCCAGGGTTATATTTATGCTATCGTTTTAACAATTTTAACTCTGACGGAGCTCTTACTGACATTGTTATTAAAACAAAAACCAGCTTCCATCTCCCTTGAATGAGAAAGCCCCGGAAACATCTAAATTTCACTGTTGCCTCGCCCGCGATTGAATTGTATCCTGAAATTTCATGGTAAAAAGTTGCTTTCGAGTTTCATTGCCTTCATGTGCGGGCTGCATTGATAAAAACATCATTATAGACACAAGGATGGTGGTGGGTTCAATACAATAATATAGTAATAAGAAAAAATAGCAAAATACCCAAAAAACCGGGTAGAAATGGATCGATAGGTCCCTAAACTAAACAAAACGAAGAAAGAAACAGTGAGTCAAGTCTAAGGTCAGGGTGGACCAGAAATTTTGGTGAAAAGGTCTCATTAAAAGACGGAGTAGTACTGTTAAAAGTGTAGACTGCTCTATTTTCTTTAAGGTGGGGAAAGAGTAGTGTTTAGAAAGATAAATAGTGTCCTCAATGCAGGATACCTTTGACCGGGCAGATGTGATATTTGCTGGACGGATGCCCCGGTCCCAGTCCCAGTACCAGACTCAGAGTGAGCAAGAAACACTAGAACGCTTTTGCTGGATAGGAACGCACGTGAGGAAGCGAGGGCTAGGGAAAGGAAGATACTACTGCTTAGTACTAAAAAGGACGCAACAAGCATAACATATTCATATTGGCATACAGCATAACATGACTATAGTCTAGGCGATGGGGAAAGCTCAGGTCTAGAAAGAGCACTCTTTTTCACCCCCCAAAAAAGAGAAAAATCACCTTTAAAGGCGCAGATGCTGTCTAGATGGACTACAGGGACTCAACCGGACATCATCCCTGGCCAGGCTAAGCGAGACATTCTTGCCACAGAACAACGCCCATCCGAACAAACGGAATCACTCTCGCCGTGGCTATCCGTGAATTAGTTGTTGGCCTTCATATTTTTACTATCTGCGTCCCCGACCATCAGTTGATAGAGAGCAGTTCCAATTTTAAATCATTTAAGACCTATCCTCAAGCCTCAGACGAGCATTAGAGTAAACCAAATATAGCACTACTCTTCCTGCTCTAACTATGCGGAGCCGTAAGAATGAATTGCAACTTCTCGTTTTCTGACTACCGCAAGTCACAAGCACTCCCATTTCCGACGCAAAAACAGAGGACTGGTCGTGGCAGTATAAATAAATTAAAAGGTGACCTTTATTCGAAGTAAGAGCCCGCGTTTCCGTAGCCTAAGGGAACAAGTTGGAGTAGCTGTTTATACCCCCATTAAGCTCACCTTGAACCACAACTGAACTGGGATTATTCACCTGAACAATATTAAAAGTACAAGCAAGCAGTCCCCGCAACCATCCAACTTTTGTTTGTTCTTCTGGCCTAAAACTAATACGGCAACAATTTCCACTCACTCCCCGCAAGATTTTACTGTTTAAAATCTACCCAATTTAATTTAAGAAACATTACCACATCAAAACCCAAAACGTTCCTGAAATAAGTCGCAAACCAAGTTACCCGCCACCCACCCCAAAAATCCCATATTTTGATGACACAACTAGTGATAAAAGAGGAAATGCTGGTTTTCTAACATCAGATAGCCAAATTGTAAGAATATAATTCTATTGGGAAAGATGCTGCATTTTAATTGGCACCACAATTGGCATAGTCAACAATACACAGCAGTATATTCAAAGGAAATGTGGCTCATGATCTCAAATTCCACGGGCAACCACATTCCTCAATACCCAAGGTAGAGAAAATTTGCAGAATCAGAAATCCATGGGCTAGAAGCGGTGATTACCACACAGATATGTATCAGTTAACACAAGCATGAATACCAGGTGATACCTGCAACAAACTAGTACACCATTTTTGAAGTTCATGCAATTGAATTTGGCACTATTGGGACTGCTACTTCAAGAACCCAAAAGAGATATTGACATTGACTTTACCTTATGATACCTAAAGTAACCTAAAAGCCAATGATACAGCACCATGTCCCCCTCTCAAACCCCAAGGAGAAATGGTTGGCAAAATAGATCCCAGACAAAAAATCTCTCACAATTTTCAATTTTGGATGCCTAAGGCAAACATCACACAGCCACAAATTTTCATTTCCGGAGGCACGGATGAGGGAAAAAAACTGATAGCAGCAATAGATAACCCTCATGACCCATCAAGAATAAGATTAAGAGTATATCAAAGTCTTAGGAAAAGGATGATGGAACAAAGTGCCAAACTTTACTTTGAATGATGAAGGATGAGAAAGCGAGAAAAAACAGAGAATGAAATACCAAGGAAAAGAAGATTCAGAATCTTGCACAAATGTGTTTTGCTACCCAAGGTGGATACAAAGTTACATTCAGAGTACAAAAGACATGATCACACTACCAAGCAAAAATTGAAACAAAATTCAAAACTCCAAAAATATGATTAAATAACCAGGAGAGCGAGATATTTACACACGGGAAATCCATTAAAGCTTATAAAACAAGCAGAACATCAACCATGCACAGGAATCCTCTCCCTATCTTCATTGTAAAAAAATATAACTCATTTCCCATTTGAAGATCCCCATAAGAAATAGATACACCATGGTTCCTATGCACAGACTCTGTGCTCAATTGACACATATACTACCCCGGTATTAAATAAGATAACCTCACACTGTAAATTTATATTTAAAACAATTGCTGCAAAGCAGTGGCATGTATAATCTCAGAAACCCAGATAAGTAATAGAAGTAATTAGTGTCGATGGTTTGAAGTACTACAACCACCACACACACACAGAGTTTCTCATCCACTCTCCAACGAATACTTGCAACAATAAGCTAGTCTATAATCATCACAACCATGAAAATGTATCCCCCAGATGCAAATCATAAATCCAGGGACAAAGAAAAAAAATCAACCTTAAACTAAATTAGAATGCAAAGCGCCAGGCCATCAATCAACTCAGAAAGAACTAATGACAAATACAGGGTAGCTCAAACAAAGAACCAGCAATAGCATGTAGAGTAATTGTGCAACTGTAACACATCACGATAAGATAGCACAGCATATAAATGTCTTTGTAGGTCCAAAACAAGTTCTTAGTGGACTACATATTAAACCAATAAACAAAATGACTACAAAATTCGCCATACTTTCTCAGTTCCAGAACATCTCTAACAGCAGATTTCTGTTTAGAAACTAACACAAAGTAATCAGTCACCCTTTCTCCTGAAAGAACAGCCTTCGGTGAGTCTAGCACGTCCACCGGTAGGCTGGCACAATACGGTCTGGCAGTTCCCACAGACTACCACAGTTTGCGAGTGACTGAAGACAGTTGTTCTGCACAAGCGTAAGCACGGAAATCCATAAGGAAAGGCTACTCAGAATAGGCAAATAATGCATAAGAATACAGCTTAAAATTGCAACTTACATGTTGAAGCAGCCTTGACACTTGACATCCTACAATTAAAACAAAATCCAAACATCAGAGACTGTGAGCGGTCCGTAATAAGAGAGATATTTTATCCAAAAACTAACAAATGGAGATCAGAATACATGACCGAGTTCGAAAGCCTCACATACAAAGACCAAACGCATACCATGAAGAACGAATTGGGGGAGGGCACCAGACGCTTGAGCTTGTGCTTCCTCTTCTCCAGATCAGCGGGAGGGTTTAGCAAATCGATATCGTTAGGAAGAACCTGCAAACAAACAATCAAAATACATAAAATACATCGCAATTCGAAAGTAATATCATTGTAGGAGGAAACTTAAACCCTAGTGATCTCCAACAAATCACGGAACAGGAATTCACTTCTCAAAACATCTAACGATCACTTACCATCTTGCAAACTGATTGCAGAGAGCAGCGGAATCACCCACCGAGAGCCTGAGATCACAGAGGAAGAACGAGAGAGAGCGACCGAATTTCCTAAGCACTGAGAAACACAAGCATGGGTGCTCTAGGGTTTATTTGCGATAATTATATACAAACCATCGCATTAATGTGAACCGTTGGATCTTCCACAACTCATCCTAACCCTCAGTTGGGCTCTTCGCGACCCGTGTAGGGCAACGAGGGTTTGTACTGTCGATTATTTGGATGCTATTTTTGTTTTAGGATATAGTGGGAAGAAATTAATTTGATATAAGTTTTTTTTTTAATTATTAAATATGTGGGGTTAGATGGATTTAAAATGAGATAGAATATGAAAGGTTGTCAATAGATAATAGTTGATGAGAACAAAAATTATATAAAATAATATATATTTAAATTAAAATAAAATTTTAATTTAAGATGAAAATATAAAATTTTTATTTAAATATAATTTTAACCGATCTACAAATTTCTTTCTTTTTTAACTTACTAATGCTAATATCTTTCTCAACCATTTTGCTAAAACGTATATATATGTGAAATATTGACTCAAAGTGTTCGGGCTTGTCTTATATTAATTCATATGTTCACTGCATTGTTAGCGTACAAATTTTAGATAATTATATTTTTTTAGCTTGTATGTTTACTTTATTAATCCATTCATATACGATTGTCTGAATTTATAAGAATTGATTAATTTATTATTATTTTGCTATTAGAGTCTTCACGTGGTGGAATTTTATTATTAATCCATTCATATACGTTTGTCTGAATCCATTCGTATTATTTTACTTTATTATTTTTCCTAATTTATTATTTTAGAAAAAAGGATAAACAATGGAATTATCGGGTTGATTCTGGGATCGAGCGGTGAAAGTTACAAGGGAATACAATAACAACCTTTGTCGTTAAGGTAATTCAAGCATATGATCGGTCTTCTGATATGAATTCGGAGTCAGATATAATGTGAAGAAAGATGGCTCAATATATTAAGACAGTAGCTAAATAAGTATTTGGTGAATCTAAAGGAAAAGTACCACTAAACAAAGACGTGTCGTGGTAAAACAACGAAGTGAAAGAAATTGTAAGGAGTAAAATAGAGTGCTATACAAATTTAGAGAAATGCAGAGGTGATAAGAATTTTAAGAAATACAAGGTCGCAAGAAGAAAAGCTAACGAAACTGTTAGAAAAGTAATATCCACAGTTTAAAATGGTTTATATGAAAAATTGGATACTAAAGATGGGGAATAATATATGTAGAACGGCGCATTTCAGGGAGAAGAAGACGAGAGATATTGATGTAATGAAATGTGTGAATGACGACAAACACAAAGTTTTGGTTAAAGACGGAGAAATCAATGAGAGATGGAGGTCTTATTTTGATAAGTTATTTAACGGAAGTCAAGTTCAAGTTTCGAGTATGGGTAGCCTTGCAATTTTGAATGAAGAGGTTAACCGTGCATGTATTCGTTGTATTCAGAAGTATGAAATTCGAGAGCCCATTAAAAGGATGAGACAAAAAAATGCAGTGGAACCAGATGATATACCAATTAAGGTTTTGAAGTGTGTAGAAGAGATATGTATTACGTGGTTGATAAGTCTGTTCAACATGATATATAGAGTTAATAAGATACCTACAGAGTTGAGGAAGAGTACTCTGATTCCTCTGTACAAGAATAAAGAAAATGTTCAAGAGTGTACTAATTACCGTAGGATTAAACTCATGAGTCATACTATAAAGCTTTGTGAGAAAGTGATTGAATAGAGGTTAAGAGGCATTATATAGATTTTAGAAAATCAATTTGGTTTTATACTTGGGCGTTCTACTACGAAGGCAATTCATTTATTACGGCAGATAATTGAATATTATAGGGAAAGAAATAAAGATTTACATATAATATTTATTAACCTGGAGAAAGTCTATGGCAAGGTGCCTAGAGAAGTAGTTTGGTGGGTGTTGGCCAATAAATGTGTCTTACTAAATATATATGAGGGAGTATGTACAAATATAAAGAGTTGCGCCATAATAACTATTAAGTTTTCTATTATTTACAACCGTTATGGACGAGTTGACTTGCACTATGTAAAAGGTTGTGACATTGTGTATGTTATTTGCTAATGATATTGTGTTGATTGATAAGATTAGAGTTGGTGTAAATACTAAATTAGAATTATGACGACAGACATTATAATTCAAGGGTTTCAGAATTAGTAAGAGCAAAATGGAGTATATGAAATGCAAATTTAGTAATAGCAGAAATATAGCTCAGAGTGTAACTTTGAAAGATAGAGATATACCGATAGGTGATTACTTACTTTGAAAGATAGAGATATATCGATAGATGATTACTTCCAATATTTATGATCTATTATTCAGAAAGAAAGAGAGTTTGATGGCGACGTTGCATATCGAGTTACGACGGGTTGATTGAAATGGATGAGTGCAACTGGTATTTTATATGACCGTAATATACCATTGAGCCTAAATGAAAAGTTATATAGAATAACTGTAAGACCTGCTTTACTATATGGTATGGAATGTTAGGCAGTTAAAATATGTCATACTCACAAAATGAAAATAGTTGAGATGTATATATTACGGTGGATGTGTAGATATACTAGAAATGATATAATATGAAATGAGACTATTAAAGAAAAGGTGGAAGTGTCATCTATTGAAGAGAATATGAGAGAAAGTCGCTTGCATTGGTTTGGACATGAACAAAGAAGATCGAGGGATGCACATGTTAGGAGGATTGGGGGAGAGAGACATGATAAATTAGACAGAGGTAGAGATATATCTTTGTTATATTTAGATGAAAGTTTGACAGTCGATAGAAAGAGGGGTGGAGAGGGATGATTCATATGGATAACCACACGTAACTTGGTATTGGTTCATGTAACCGATTTCAAATTTCTTAGAATTAAAACTTAATTTGTTGTTATTATTATATTAGAGTCTCCACGTAATTTGCTCATTACCCAATAATTTCTTTTCAACCATGGAAAATAACAGTGCAATTGCATTATGTATATAGCAATTTAATTATTATCTTTGAATAAAAGTTTTTAATGAAGCACGAATTAGATTTAAATTTAAAATATGAAAAGTTTTTTTTTTTTTTGAAAAAAAAGTCTTGATACTATTTATTTACACACTTGAAACAAAAGCATCCGTAGGTATATTTCGCAGATAAATGATAACAAGCCAATTGTTGCATAAAAAATAATGAAAAAAATAATAGTTATTTATAATAAATAAAAGGAAAAAGGTTGCTAATTTTATAATACTACGATTTAATATATGTAAGTTCTGAATTAATTTTTTTCTTTCTCTCTCTAGATATTTTCTCTCTGTCCAAATTGTCTTCTTCACTATTTATTGCAAGGCTTGGCCAGATTCAAGCTCGGGTTCTCCTCAGAGTTCTGTTTTTGGCCAAAACTTTCACCTTTTTGTATATTTTTTTTTGTTTCCTCACCTTTTTTATTTCTCAAACCACAATGATCTCCGTTATTTGTTTTGTTTGGTCACAATTCACTACATTGGGATATGTTTTTCTTGTTGGCAACGTCGTTTGGCATTGGTTCGTCCCCCCTTGTATTGGGCATTTTTTCCACAACTCTCTTTGTTCGCAAACACACTTTAAGTTCATTGATTCGCTCGTGGTCTTCAATCGTGTTGTTTGCGAGATTGGTCAATTTTGAAGAACTTAAAGCCGGATTACAAAGAACTTTACAGACTGGCAAAGCAACTAAGAAGTCAACAAAAAATTCTACCAATTCACCTAATTATGCTGAGTTGTCAAACCCACAGCAGTTCATCTCACAGCTTTACATATTATAAATTTTTGTGGATGGTGTCAAGGAAAATAGTGGGAGTTTATGCACGTGTGTATATTTTTTCTCCCAATTTAGTTGTATTCTACCACCTGAGGTTTGGGTTAGGTAGCTTTCTATTATCATGGATTTTAATATTTATTTCTATGACTTATTTTGTTATGAATATAATGATCTTATTTATCCAAGAAAAATGAAAATTTGCAATAACTATTTCCCTGATATGTTAGGAATAGTATGAGAACTAAATTCATTTCTCAAGCAAAATGTGAAAAATAAAAGCAAAATGACTGGCCAAGCTAATCAAGGTTGTAATTGGCTAAAGAGTTTCATCCTAATACAAAATCACTTTAATTTAAGATAATTATAATTTAAATAGTTATTATATCACTTCTAAGTGTCATATACTCACCGTATATCCTCTTTGATAAAAACTGGATGGAAATGGAGGAAGAGAAAACCTAAATTAATAAATATTTAATAAGTGGATTAAAATATGTAATATTCCCATTATCATTCGCGATCAATTATTTTATTTTTTACTAAGTTAAATTAGATGCTTTAATAATTATATTTAACAATATATTGGACGAATGTAATAACAAATAATGAGCAGCAGTATATGTATTGAAAATTGACATGTGAGATAATATTAAAATTCAAATGAATTTTAAGTTTTTATGACTCACAAACATGAACTAATTCTTAATTCAAATATGCTGTTAAACATGTGCCTCGTTACTTCAAAACAAGCAAAATTTAACAGCATATTTGAATTAAAATCTATATTTAATTTTTTAAAAAATATAAATATAATTTGAAAATTATAAAATTAAAAAATCAACGTTACATTACATTTATCGGTTCGTTAAAAAATTCTACAGTAATATTAAAAAAAATTATTAATAATAATAAACAAGATCGCTTGCAGTAAAAGGTAAATTCAAGTTTCACTTTCCCCGGAAATTGGAATAGGCATCCGGCAAATTTATACTCTTTAAGTATTAACCGCTAACGGGAAGGAATATTAACCCGCCAATCCAACGCTGCATTTCCTTCCTAAGGGAGGATCTGACGGCTCCCATTCTACGGAACACGTCATCCCGTCTTGGACAGCCGCTGAGTCGCAGGTCCCTCGAGTCGTAACGCGAAAACTCTAAATCCAAGGGCGTCTCCAAACACACCCACCCACCCACTAAGCAGACTGTGAAAGTGCACGCAGATCAACGGCGAAAATGTTGCCGCCGGAGCTTCAACCCCGGCCATTCCGCCCCTATATCTCCTCCTCTGTGAGTGCCCCTTCGTTCTCCACTTCGTTCAATGGTGGCTATAGTCCCGAAGCCAACCCTAACCCTTCTCCCAATGCTTCTTCATCATTATATGCCAGCGCCAGCGCCAGCGGCCGTGCCTTCTCGAGCAGATCTCCCAAGAACTCCCGCTTCTCGCCGTCTTCGTTCCTTCACAACGCCAGAATTGCAGTCGCTTTGGTCCCCTGCTCGGCTTTCCTCCTCGACCTCGGCGGAACTCCGGTGCTTGCCACATTGACCTTAGGTCTTATGATCGCCTACATCCTCGATTCCCTCAACTTCAAGTCAGGCTCATTCTTTGCCGTCTGGCTGTCTCTGATTGCAGCTCAGATCGCCTTCTTTTTCAGCTCCTCCCTAGCTGTCATCTTCAATTCACTCGCCCTTGCTCTTCTTGCCGCTTTCCTATGTGCAATTACCAATTTCTACATAGGCGTCTGGGTCTCTCTTCAGTTCAAGTGGATTCAAATAGAGTATCCCGCAATTGTCCTGGCCTTGGAGCGGCTTTTATTTGCCTGCGTTCCCTTAATCGCCTCTTCCATTTTCACCTGGGCAACGGTCTCAGCAGTCGGTATGCTCAACGCTGCCTATTATCTAATGGCCTTTAACTGTGTTTTCTATTGGCTCTTCTCAATTCCCCGCGTTTCGTCATTCAAAACGAAACAAGACGTGAGCTACCACGGTGGGGAGGTTCCGGATGATAGTTTAATCCTTGGGCAGCTTGAGAGTTGTATTCATACGTTGAATCTCTTGTTTTTCCCCTTGCTATTCCACATCGCCTCTCATTACTCCGTTCTATTTTCCTCCGCTGCTTCTGTTTGTGATTTGTTTCTTCTTTTCTTTGTTCCCTTCTTGTTTCAACTATACGCCTCCACGAGAGGGGCTCTCTGGTGGCTTACAAAGAATGAGCGCCAGCTGCACAGCATTCGCCTGGTGAATGGTGCAGTTGCTTTGACTGCCGTTGTTCTATGCTTGGAATTCAGGGTTGTTTTCCATTCTTTTGGGCGCTACATTCAGGTGCCACCTCCGTATAATGTGTTGCTTGTTACCATTACCATGCTTGGAGGGGCAGCTGCAGCTGGAGCGTATGCACTTGGCGTGGTTTCTGATGCTTTTAGCTCACTGGTATTCACTGCTTTGGCTGTCATTGTCAGTGCTACTGGGGCCATTGTTGTTGGATTCCCCTTATTGGTATGTATTCTTGTTGCACTGTACTTTATCAGGCATTTCTTTCCCAGGAGAAGTCAATTTCATTGCTCCCTCCCTCAATATTTGAATGTTCTATTTTGAATTAGATTTGAATAGAAATGTGGATATTCAAATCTTGACGGAGAGAGTATATGGTAACTGAAATATTACGGCTTCCTTTCTTGGTCATTCTGATTAACTTTTTGGCCAACATAGGTTCAAACAGCCTGTAGTCTCTTGACACTGATCAGAAGAGTATTTCCTAGATAGAATTTCTGTCAGTCAAATACTGTCAAAACTAGTTTTCAGGAAAAAGAAAGGATAGCTTTAAAACTAGATTCAAATATGGAGGGTTTCCTGGTGTCTGTTGTTGTTAATTTGGTTGCCAAATTATTGGGTAATGAATCGAATTTTAGCTCAAAAAGGAAGAAGATACTAAGAAAAAACAAATGGATCAATTGCCACTGGTGCTATGAGGTTAAGAAGAGAAAGTGGAGAGGTAGCAGATACTGGGGATTCTTCCTAGTCCCACAGGCACCACTGGAGTAGGGAATTGATGTTAGAAAGGATAAGGAAAAGAAACGGTGAAGGAAGACACTCCCTTACATTTCTACTGTACCAAAATTAAATCTAAAATTGAAGTTTTATATTATACAAAATTAAACAAGTACGAAAGGTTTGCAATGTTGAAAATTTAACTTTTGTTGTGAACCCTTTTCCTTCTTATTCTGAGTTAAACCAATCCCAATAAAATGGTTTTCTTAGAATTATATTAGTCCTCACTAATTCCATACAGCATATTGGGTGTTTGGTTTAAGCCAAAAACTGGTATCAGACAAGACCTGATGTTACCAATGATGTTCTACTAACCGGACCACATTCATACAACTGAACCCAGTATTTCTTGATTCCAGAAAACTTAAAGCGCCCTTAGATGGCCTTTTTATCATCTAAAGTTAAAGCAGTATACCTCATCTATCTCCACAACTTCGTAGGAGGAATTTGGATGGAGCAGTTGATGCATTTTTACATTTGCAATGCAAGCTTTTTAATAAAATGGTGAAACAAGTTGACAACATTAGACTTTAGCATGGGATAAATTAGAATATTATGAAGTAATCACATATTATAGACTTCTTTCTGCTGTCAAGTGGCAGAAGGCCTTGTGGAATGATCCTTCAATTGTGCTATTAATCCGGGGAAATTATATGGTTTAATTTTCTTAATTTGGTTTTAATTGGTCCCCCCCCCCCCCCTCCCCACTCTCTCTTTCCTCTCTCTGTGGCTTTCCAAGCAAAGGATGGGGGAAAGTCAGACTCATGAATTCTAAAAGTGGATTTTTGAAAAGAGCTATCAATTGGCACCAGTAGACTATAGCATCCCGTTTAGCCATGACAGCACTCTTATCCCTGTTTTCGTACATATTTAGGCCCTTCCAGATATGGAATTAGCTCTCTTGTGAAATCTTATCTTTAGTTGTCAGGCCAAAGGAATCCATCTTTTAGTTCTCCTTCGAAGAACTAAGAGAAAGGACTCCGAGGGCTAGCATATTAGTTTATTTTGTTTCCCTTGAGTTTTGAACCAATTGAGTAGGTTTGCTCCAATCTTAGAAAAGGAAATGGGGATGGGGACTCCAAGGAATTGTGTATTATTTGGATTTTGTTTCCCTTTTGTATCTTTGGTTGGATTAAGTGTTCAACTAATTGAGCAGGATAGTTCAATCTCAAAAAACTATGCTTTGTTAGATTGAATCCAATATTGTATAGTTAAGTTGCTTATTGTTTCGCACAAACTCTTAAAATGACTCATATATGTCTGAATTGACTCTTAGGAGTTGAACTTAAGATGTTTAGCTTTTGCCCTCTAAAGCATAAGGTTGAGCATGAATATATCCTTTACCATAAAATGGAAAAGTTGGTCTCCACAAGAATTTGTTAATGGAAGTCACATGGCAGGAATTCAAAATATTACTGCTAATCCTTTGTTGAGCTGAAGTTTTCTAATGGGGAAGTCACAAGAATTGCCATAATTCTTTTTTTCTAGTCTTGATGTTCAAGTTAGGGACTGTAGAAGCTCACCTTTATTCAGACTGTACTTACCTTTTTTTTTTTTTTTCTTTTTCCCTCTTTTCTTTTACGTATATGGTTGTATGGCTTTTGAAGTTTCCTTGATATGTTTTTGCAGTTCATTCCCCTTCCATCGGTAGCTGGGTTTTATTTCGCTCGTTTTTTCACAAGAAAAAGTTTATCATCTTACTTGGCCTTCGTTGTTCTTGGTTGCCTGATGGTTACCTGGTTTGTGATGCATAATTACTGGGATCTGAACATTTGGATGGCAGGCATGTCTTTAAGATCATTCTGTAAGCTGATTGTTGGGTGTGTTATCCTAGCAATGATTGTTCCTGGTTTAGCGCTTCTTCCATCAAAGCTTCATTTCTTGACTGAGGCTTGTTTAGTTAGCCATGCTTTGCTCCTATGCTACATTGAAAATCGCTTCTTTAATTACTCTAACGTATATTACTATGGGATGGACGATGATGTGATGTATCCAAGTTACATGGTCATCATGACTACTTTCGTGGGTTTGGCTCTTGTGAGGAGACTTTCTGTGGATAACGGAATTGGACCAAAGGCAGTTTGGATATTGACTTGCCTGTATTCTTCAAAGCTAGCTATGCTTTTCATGACATCAAAAACTGTTCTGTGGGTGTCAGCTCTTCTTCTGCTGGCTGTTTCTCCTCCACTGCTTCTATACAAGTATTTGCTGAACCTTTTTCACTTTTTATGTATTTGTAATATGTGTGGCAATTGTTTTTCGAATGACATAACATGGCATAAGTCTTTACTGATAAAAAATTTCAGGGACAAGTCAAGAACAACCTCAAAGATGAAACCTTGGCAGGGTTATGCACATGCGGGTGTGGTTGCTTTATCGGTCTGGTTTTGTCGAGAAACAATTTTTGAAGCTCTTCAATGGTGGAATGGTAGACCTCCATCTGATGGTTTATTATTGGGGTCCTGCATTCTTTTGAGCGGGTTTGGTTGTTTACCAATAGTTGTGCTTCACTTCTCACACGTGATGGTATTAAAATCTTTCTTCTTTAATATTTATGGTTATGTTTCCTAAAAAACATGACTTTTTTCATGATATGTGCTGGTATCATCTCTTGTTAGAAAGAAAGAATGTGGCTGGCAATTGAACTAACAAAAGTTTGTTTACACATTAGTCTGATTTCATCTAAGTTACTGAGTAGTTATAACTAGTTTTATCTTGCCACTAAGTGGACTTTTTGAAGTCAAAAGACTTCATTGAAAGGCTACAGAGATTAAGTCACATGGTTTGGAAGTAAAGTGCTAGGAAAATTATTGTATTGTTATTAACTGAAGGGATCAAATTCTGAAGGATGTCATGTTATTTGTTAATGAGAAATACTAAATGTACCTTTCTTTGTTTTTTGGCTGTGCAGCCTGCAAAGAGATGTTTGCTGTTGGTTGTAGCAACGGGTGTGTTGTTTATCCTTATGCAGCCACCAGTACCCATTTCATGGACCTATCACTCTGATTTAATCAAAGCTGCTCGTCAATCTTCTGATGACATATCCATATATGGCTTCATGGCATCAAAGCCTACATGGCCTGCATGGTTGCTTATTGCAGCAATCTTGCTAACTCTTGCAGCCATTACCTCCATCATTCCCATCAAATACATTGTTGAGTTGAGGACATTATACTCCATAGCCATGGGAGTCGCTCTTGGAATATACATTTCTGCAGAGTACTTCTTGCAGACAGTAGTCCTCCATTTCCTAATTGTTGTTACCATGGTCTGCACCTCAGTATTTGTGGTCTTCACCCATTTCCCATCTGCCTCTAGCACAAAGCTTCTGCCATGGGTATTTGCACTACTCGTTGCCCTTTTTCCTGTGACATATCTGTTAGAGGGTCAGGTGAGGAACAATAAAAGCATGCTTGGATATGATGGAGTTGGAGGATTGGGAGAGGAAGACAGCAAACTAGCTACATTGCTGGCCGTTGAGGGGGCAAGGACATCTCTCCTTGGTCTATATGCTGCAATCTTCATGCTTATTGCACTTGAGATAAAGTTTGAGTTGGCTTCACTTCTACGAGAAAAGCTCACGGAAAGGGGTGGGCTTAGACATAGTCATTCTGGTCAAAGTAGCTCTGCTGTTGTCCCTCCAAGGTTAAGATTTTTGCAGCAGCGCAGAGCCTCTGCTGTGCCGACTTTTACCATTAAGAGAATGGCTGCTGAGGGGGCATGGATGCCTGCAGTTGGTAATGTTGCCACAATTATGTGCTTTGCGATATGCCTTATTTTGAATGTGAATCTTACAGGTGGCTCAAACCGTGCTATATTTTTCTTGGCGCCAATCTTGCTACTCCTTAACCAGGACACTGATTTTGTTGCTGGTTTTGGGGACAAGCAAAGGTACTTCCCAGTTGCAGTAGTCATCTCCGTGTACCTAGTCTTGACAGCGCTGTACAGCATATGGGAAGATGTCTGGCAAGGTAATACAGGATGGGGCATAGAAATTGGGGGGCCAGATTGGTTCTTTGCTGTCAAGAATCTGGCCCTCCTTATGCTCACATTCCCAAGCCACATCCTCTTTAATCGTTTTGTTTGGAGCTACAAAAAACAGGCTGACGCAGCCCCATTGTTTACTATACCCCTTAATCTGCCTTGTATCTTAATGACAGACATCATCAAGATTAAGATATTAGGGCTTCTCGGGATTATATACTCCTTGGCGCAGTATCTAATTTCCAGACAACAGTATATGTCAGGCTTGAAGTACATTTAGACAGAAAGACAAACATTGTACAATAGTTTATGCGCAATTTACAATGGCAGTATGGAAGTTTTCCTGACGCCTCTTTTATTTACTTAGTTTCGACTAGTTGTGACATCACTTGGACGGTTGAGCTGGTTATGCTTGATAATGATTGAAAGGTATGCTGGAGCAAAGCAAATTTTGAAGAAAGCAGAGCTGAAATTGTGAGATGAGATGTGGGCTGGACGCTTATGCATGCTTAGATGGAGAGAGGGAGAGAGTGCAGTGCTGAAATTTTGTGGTGCTGCATGCTTTTCTTGTTTCTTTTTCTGCATTCGGTTATTGAACACTCGCAAGCGATTGTGTGTGTGAATTTGCAGGTCAAGCTTTGAAGAAGATAAGGTAGAAAGGTAGTATATGCAATGCGAGAGATAATGGAGAACCATTGCACAGTGAGTTGGAACCTGTAGACTAGTTGCCAATGCTTTTTTGTACCCAAACGCTAGAATTGCTAATGAAGGATGTAATTGTCTATGAAACTGAGAAGGAAAAGTTTGTTTGAACTGTTGAGAGAAAATTCTCACTAAAAATTTTCATACTTGTAGACCAATTTGTATGCGTGTACAATTAATTTGATCCTCCTTTTGGTTGGACATTTTGCAGAGGGGAGAGCTCCAAGGGATATAATAGGGCTGTGGATGTAGTTTGGAATTTCTTTTGAGCCAAATCTAATCATGTTGTTGAACTGATCATGCTATGTTGCTGGACTTAACTTGTCTCGTGTTACCCCACCACGAGGATGATGTGGCAGTATTTGTGACGGTCAATACTCGTTACTACGATACGTGAACAGCATGATTTCTTATTTTACGGTGAATCGATTTCATACAAATATTTCTCCATGGCTACGATTATTCCTCAAGGATGGGTTAAAAGGATCCAAAAAAAAAAAAAAAAAATCCACTGATCTTTAACTGTACACGTGTCATGAGCGCAATACCCAACAGAGTCTGGAGTTGGAACCACGGAGAGCGGAAAGGAAGGACAACAAGTTTAACGATGGCTCGCCAGAAGAGATCGAGTAGCAGTAGTGCGACCGCCCTCGTCTCGCCGGTAATGGTACTATGGATTTGGTTGAGCTTGCTGCTGTTGCTTGAGCAATCGTCCGCTGTGCCTACATCTACGCCCACACCCACTCCGTGGCCTCACCAATTCCACTCCATCCTCTTCGCCAATTACAGTGGATCCCTCAGCCTAATCGACCTCTGGTACGACTGGCCCAACGGTCGCAACTTCAACATCGTTCAGAACCAACTAGGCAAGCTCCTCTACGACCTCGAGTGGAACAACGGCACCTCCTTCTTTTACAACCTGGACCCCAGCCATCAGGAGTGCCGTTCTGTTCAGCTGGAGGTCGGGATTCTCCGTCCCAATTGGCTTGATGGCGCTACCTATCTGGGCCAACGCCGCGTTGATGGTTTCCTTTGCAATGTCTGGGAGAAGGTCGACTTCATTTGGTACTACGAGGACGTAGCCACCAAAAGGCCCGTCCATTGGCTCTTTTACACCGGTATTTGTTCGCTTCTTCATGTATTACTAGTTGCGACCGCACCTGAGCTGGTCTGGTATAAATTATGATTTCATACTACCACATTTGGTTAGTAACTTTTATATGCTTGCTGCTGTTCTTGGCATTTTATTTTCCCCTCTTCGAAATTCTCTATGCAAGAATATTGTACTGCAATTTAGGATTAGAAAAAAAAAAAACCTGAGGATTAAAGCAGTAATAGATTTCTGGGGAATTGTATAGTGTTTCATTGAATTGTCAGTGTCTTTCAAATACACCAATTACAAGGAGGGGATGAGTTTGTTACAGCAGAATAATAACAGAAAATATATGACAGCTACTTGAAGATTATATTTACAAATGATAATAACAGACTAATAAACATATGACTAGCTGTTAGTCGACTTGGTAGTTGTTGATGTATCTGGTATATCCTTAACACGCCCCCGCAAGATTGAGGCTCCATTGGAGACTCCGACCTTAGAGCGAAGAACAGTAAATTGGTGATGACTTAAGGCTTTGGTGAGGACATTTGCAAGTTGATCTATTGTGGAAATGTGATGAACATGAAGGTTGCCAGTTGCCACACATTCCCGAACAAAATGATAATCAAGTGAAACATGCTTCATGCGTGTATGAAAGACTGGATTGGCACAAAGATAGGTAGCACCTATGTTGTCACAAAACAAGGAAGGAGGTTTGGGCAGTTTGATTCCCAACTCTTGAAGAAGATTTTGAATCCATAATATATCAGCAGTGGTGTTGTCTATGGCTTTATATTCCGCTTCCGAGGATGAGCGTGAAACAGTCTTTTGACGGCTGGATTTCCAAGAGATAGCATTAGAGCCTAGGTAGATGAGATAAGCTGTAGTAGAGCGACCATCATCACGATTACCACTCCAGTCTGGGTCACTAAAGGCGCGTAATTGCAAAGGAGCTCCTTTATGCAAGAAGAGACCATGAAAAATAGTGTTTTTCAGATAACGAAGAACTCGTTTCAATGCTGTCCAATGTAGTTTAGTAGGTGAATGCACATACTGAGAAAGGCGATTGACGGCAAATGATACATCTGGGAGTGAGAGAGAGGTATTGTAGGCCACCAACCAGTTTTCTGTAAGGAGTGGGATCAATGGAGGCTGTGGTACACATGGGAGTGGTGACTTCTTTGGTGCCAGCCATTGAGAACGATTCAAGAATATTAGCAATATGCCGATGTTGAGACAGGAAAAGACCAGTAGGTGTGTGAATCACCTCAACACCCAAAAATTGATGAAGTATGCCAAGATCTTTCAGAGAGAATTTGCAACCAAGTTGTGAGACAAAAAATTCTAGAAAGTTGTAATTGTTACCAGTCAGAACTATATCATCAACATAGACCAAAAAATAGAGACAAATGCCATCCATATTATAAATGAACAATGAAGAGTCTGTCACGGAATTTTTGAAACCAAACTGAAGAAGAAAACGCTTGAGCTCTTGGTACCAGGCTCTAGGAGCTTGCTTGAGGCCGTACAAAGCTTTCTTTAACTTAAAGACATGATTGGCGAACCATATAAACATCATCAGTAAGAGTTCCTTGAAGAAAGGCATTATTAATATCCAACTGACGAAGTTTCCATCCATAAGCAAGAGCTAAGCTAAGAATCAAGTGTATTGTAGTTGGTTTTGACACAGGGCTGAATGTCTCAGAGTAATCTAAGCCTGGACATTGATGATATCCCTTGGCGACAAGTCGGGCTTTATTCTTAGCAATTGTTCTATCCATATTTCTTTTTATACGGAAAATCCAACGGCAGCCAACAAGATTCTGATTTTCTCGTGGTACAAGATCCCAAGTGCCATTGCGTAGAAGTGCATCAAACTCATCTGACATAGCAGCACGCCATTTCTCATCTTTCATTGCTTCGGATAAATTTTTAGGTTCAAGAGTGGGAGGAATTGGATGAGAAGTGATGTGATTCACAAATTTTGAATTGAAATATTTTGAGTTTTGTGTGCGAGTATGGGAAGGCCAAAGATTATAAGGACATGGTTGAGGAGAAGAGTGAGAAGAGGAAGAGGAATGTGGAGAAGAGTGTACTGTTGTGGGAGTCGATGGTAAGTTGGAAGAGGATGAAGTAATGTCATTAGTTGGATTTGGAGTTGGATTATGTGTGGGAGTTATTGGGTGTGATGGAGTAGGGATGGGAATCATAGTAGTGGGATTAGGAGGAGGAGAAGTAGATAGAGATGACATGACGAGAGATGTAAGTCTTTTTGCAAATGGGATCAAAACAGATGTAGGCAGAGTGACTTGTGGAGTAACTAAGAAAAATACATGGTGCAGATTGGGTTTGAAGTTTGGAAGTATTGTAAGGGCGCAGCCAAGGGTAGCATAAACATCCGAAGATTTTGAGGCGAGAATAAGATGGATTGTGATGAAATAACATTTGAAAGGGTGACTGAAGCCGTTTGAAACAGCCGTTTGGAATGCATATGACTAGTAGGAAATAGGAAGGGATGCAGTATGTGATGTGCCATTATGTTCAGGTGTGTAGGGAGGCGTTTTGAAATGCGAGACACCATGAGAGTTTAAAATGGGTGTGAGAGAAAGATGCTCTCCCCCATTATCTAAGTAAATAGAGATAATTGAATGTTGAAAAAATTTTTCCTCGTGGGTTGTTGTGAAGTTTTGCTTTGAGAGATACAATGCGAGTGCGGGATTTGTTGGCAAATAGAACACAAAGACGATCCCATGCTTCTTTGGAGGAGGTAGCAGAAGAGATGTGAGATTGTGTCTGCTGCACAGCTTCCTAAAATGGCACTGAGAATCAGTTGATCTTGTCTGTACCAGAGTGTAAATTCTGGGTTTTGTATGGTTTTGGTACTGTCTTTTGGGTCAGGAATTGTTGCTGCAGGTGGATCGGTTTAGAGAGCTTTGATTAGCTTCTTATTGCTCTGATACCATAAAGCAGCAATAGATTTCTGGGGAATTGTATAGTGTTTCATTGAATTGTCAGTGTCTTTTAAATACACCAATTACAAGGAGGAGATGAGTTTGTTACAGCAGAATAATAACAGAAAATATATGACAGCTACTTGAAGATTATATTTACAAAAGATAATAACAGACTAACAAACATATGACTAGCTGTTAGTTGATGTATCTGGTTTATCCTTAACAAGGATAACAGCTTACAACAGTTTCTGGCTCAGTAAAAATTGAAAATTGGTTGCTCTTTTCCGAAATGTAGTCTGGAATATATGGAAGATGTCCGATTTTTTTGTTGTTTATTCCCAAAAAACTGCTGTTTAAAGTTTTTTTCTCCCATTGTTTGCAGGAAGGTCAATTCATGTTATGACATTTGAAGTAGGAGCAGTGCTTGAAGATTCAGGCTGGCAGGCCCCTGTGTATTGTTTCCAAAAAAAAGATGGGAAAAATGAAACGGGAAGAAGCGTTCTAGATGCTGATATTTTGGAACGTCGTGTAGATGGTGGTTTATTCGCAAAAGGGCGTTCTAGATGCTGATATTTTGGAAGCTATTTTTAACCGGATGAAGAGAAATGACCCCTTAGGGACAGTTGAGATGGCTTTTGTATTTGGTTTCATCTTTGAGACTTGCATTTGGTCGGAATAAACTTGGTGTTGGTTGCATGTAGCAGCAATAGCCATCTACGTAAATTATTGTAGCTTGTGGAAATAAAATTGGTTCAGGCTCGACATGATATGTATTTATTCCATCTCTCTTACTGCAATGGCCAGGTCTAAGTCATGCTCGACTCTAACTGGGACTAAACAGCTATAGTGTCTTTGTTCGTTGTATTTCTTGGGAAAAAGCCCAATAAGAGGACTTGAGAATCACACATCTTCTAATTTCTATGCTTTTCCACGTTTTCATTTCTAAAACAAAAAGCGCTTCTCTGGAAAATTGTCTCAAGAAATTAACTGGCCAACGAGCAAAATTAAAATCAAAGAGATTTTACGGAAGAAGGAAACAAATGTAGTATTTTTTTTTTATGTAAAAAGAAAAGTCAAGAGCAACTTGTAACATAAAAAATTGTGTGTTTATAATTAAATTATAATTAATTCATATTTTAAATTATAAATTTTAATATTTAATTCAGTCTTCACTTATAATTTTATCAAATAAATCATTATACTATAGATGTCTCAACAGGCTATAATCAACCGCTTGATTGGCTCGATTATTATGGCATCAACACTACCGGATATCAAAATTTTGATGAATTAATTAATGTAAATGGGACATTGTTTTTAAGTGCAGAAGAGACATTCTAAAAAAGCCTTTTCTGGGCTGGGAGGCGGCTGTAGCAGGAAACCCGGGGCCGGGAAGCTGATTAGCTGAGCTGCCTACATCACTCCATCGCTTCCAGTTCCAGCGGACTAGCACTATTATTCGGTTGTTTGCTTAATGCCCAATTTTCTCCCCACACTCCTTTGTAATTTGTATATTGTCTCTGTCTCCAACCTAACTCTCATCATTCTTTTTTCTGTCAAGTTGTCTCAGAGACCAACAACATTTCTTGACTGGGAATTGCATTAACCGCCTTCGATCCTTTTGTCATCTCGTTCTGGGGTTTGCACTTTCTTCTTCAAACAACCCTTTTTTCTTACCATTTTAACTTTTCTATTCGTCCAATTTCGTTCTGTGCCATGCTTATTTTGTCTGCTCACTTTTTAGCAGAATCAGATCATGTTCTAGAGTATGCCCAATTATACTAGCCTTGATTTGTGGATTGACATAATATTTTTTCTCTTCCGAATTGGAATAGGCCGTCCTGCTATATGTATTGTTCCTTTAGTATTTAACTGGGAGCTAAAAGATGGGTGCTTTTTGCTGCTGTACTTGTGGCGATGAGTTTGAAGATCACCCAAGTTTTTCAATTTACAGGAACTGCAATTCCCTGAGATATTTTTTGCATCAACTTTTTAGCTGGGTAAGCCTACCTACCTCCTCCTTAATCCTGTACTTTTGATGTTTGCTTAGTTAATCTATCTGCTGATTATGACTTATTCTGCCTCACTTGTTTATGGCTTCTGCTTCTTTATGCTTGTTCATTTTGAGTTCTGAGTGCTTCATTCCACAATTGCCTCAAAGTTTCAAAAAAGCTTGAGACTTTTTATGCTTTTGTCTGTGGAAGTGAAAAATGCTTCTGTTCTAGAGCCGTGCACAACAGCACGGCAGGTATTAAGTTTATTCAAATCATCACTTTTGCATTTCTCTAATTGCTTGCTTTCTGCAACTTCAAGACCTGGTGAAAGATAAAGCATGAGGTAGCACTTCCGAATAATGCTTGTCAGAAGCCAACCTTAAGCTGCCATGCTAAAGATTGTAATTGAACGCTTGGTTTCATAAAGACTCAGTCTTCTTGCTTTCCATCTTCTTAAGAGAATGTCAAGTTGTACTATCTTCTTGCCTGCTTTGTTGTCATTAGTCGAAGAATGTGGAAGCTAACTGCTGATAAGTTATTGTGTGCCTGTTGAAGGCAAAAGATCATTCTTCTTATAAGCATTTTGAATTATCTCTAGCCTTCTCTCGACCAAATTCTGCTGCCCAATTTTCTCCGTTTGACAGGATCAAAGCAATTTGAGTTTTTCCTAATATATTATTATGTTCAGTTTTACTTGTGTATTTACTTGTTTTGGTTTTGTCTTCAAGTGTCCACCTGTGTATATTGATGTTTGTATTTTGTTGGTGTGATCCAGAGGAGAAAAGGATATTCGTTTTCTATCTCTGTCTATCAAAGGGCAAGAAAATATATAATGTTCAAGCGATCAACATTTAGATATTAGAAACAGTTGCCAAAATATCAATATGCAATGTCTAATTGGCATGCTAATATTTTATTTTACCAAAATTACTGTTTTCTTCCTGCCTCTATCTGCCTATTTCTAGAAGAGTGCAATGTTCAAAGATTTGAGGGGCATCAAGTGTCATAATCCATACAGGGGACTACTTCAACTTCATGGGTCATTGGTACTCAATTACCAGAGAGTTCCATGAATGGGGCACCTCACTCTGTATGCAAACCATTGCATTTTGATGGTGATGAGGGATGCTCACGTTCACAACGCGATGGCCTGGTCTCTCGACGCGAAAAATCGATGACCCATTTTCAAGAAGACTCATTGCTACTAATGAGAAATACAAGTAGTTCTAGTGTGGAACTGCTAGGCTCTGGCAAGACAACAAGTGGAGTTGAGTTACTACAAGATGATAAGCATGGTCAGGCAGAATCTTCTGGAAAACTTCTGGCACTAAAAGTATCCCCTGGGGTACTTTATGTACAACCATCTTCTGAGGAAGAAGATGTCTGTCCTACATGTCTAGAAGGTATATCTTTAGTCTGTCTGCTGCTTTAACTAGTTTCTCAAAATGTCTTCTATGATTTTGCTCTTAAAGTACCTTATTGCATGAGAGGAGATTTGTGTTGTGACTTTAAGTTTTGAAATAATTTTGTGGCAGAATATACTAAAGAGAACCCTAAAATGACAACACAATGCTCCCATCATTTTCACCTGGGTTGTATATATGAATGGATGGAAAGAAGTGACAGCTGTCCGGTCTGTGGCAAGGTATGTCGTAAGTAAATGCTTGTGAATGCTGCACTTTGGATATGTTTTGTTTTGGTGCTTTTCACCTCTTTGCTCGCACTCTCTTTCTCTCCTACTTTTGAAAGAGTAAATTTCTTTGATTAGCCATTTGTAAATAGCTTCACCATTCACCATTACATGTTTCATTGATAGAAGATTAGTAGCATATTGTTAGTCAATATTATTTACCAAATTCATATTGGATTGCATTTATAGATATGAGTATGCTGTTACTTTTTTATATGATTGTATGACTTTAACCTCTGGCTTTGAATATTCTACTTATAAGAAGTTGAAATTTTCTTATACATTACTTCTAAGATCCTTATGTGAGATATAGGATTCTCTAGAAATTATGAAGATTTCTCTCACGTGTTTCCTCTAAATTTTTACTTCCAAGGGGATGGAATTTTGTGAAAGCCCATGAATTCACCTGGAGTTGCCTTATTTTATAGAGCAGACATATAGAGCGGCTACATGTATCTGTGAATAAAGATTACCTTATCTTGGAAAAAAACAGTATAAATGAAGAAAGACTACTGTCAATGTAACTTTGTACTGAGTTCCAGTTATGTAAGAGCGAGAAATATGTATGCATATAGACTAAACATGATTTTGTCAAATAATGTCCTTGGCAGGACATTAGCTGTTTACTCAGCCTAGCTAATGTGTAATTACCCATATATGTTATAAACATTCGAATGATTGATTCGCATTTTATCTTTTATCCAATGCTATCATATTTTCTGTAGTGGAGCTGATGAGTGTTAAATTGCATGTACATGTTTTATCTAAAGATACCTGCCTACCTAGGTTACTTCAAGCCATGGCTGTGTTTAGATTCCACATTGTCTGCAGTAGGAAAATATGTGTTATAAGTAGCTCCTGAATGCATATTATTTGTTAAGTCTGCCGTGGGACTAGTAGAACCGTAATAAAAATTAGTGTCCATCAACTGATAATGATGTAAACAGATCATCTTGTTGACTTTGAAGCTGATGGCTGTGACCATAGGTATTTATTGTTAGAACTTATATCTCTTTGCTAAGCAGTTGCAGGGCAGGTAGCCAGTGAGACTCCAGAACTTGAGAAGTTGAGAGATCAAACTTTGCATATTGCCTAATTACAAGAATATGCTATTGCAGAAATACATTTTAGATAATAGAAAAGAAATGGGATTAAAGATAAAACATTGCATAAAATTGATAGGCTGAGAATATTGCAATTTGTTTTACATTTTGCATAAGAGAGAGAATGAAATTCATTCGCTTCCTTCTTCATTTTCCTTTTGTGAAAGTAGGAAGAGAGTTCCTCCCATTAACTATTTGCTACTTGCTTGTACCTCTACTTGTCCTAGTGGTTGTTCCTTGACTTCAGTCCCTACCTTCTTCCTGTACTTGTACCGCTGTGCGGCATATAGGAAAGCAGCAAAATTTATCACGCTCAGAACTGTAAGAAGCCAGTAGAAGTAATCAAACCTCCCTGTATTTATGTTCTGGGAAAGCCACGACTGCTGTCTGTTCTCTGCTTTCCCTGTAACAGCCTTTACAATGCTGTTCAATATGGAGGCCGCAAAGCAACCTAAGCCCCCAGCAACTGCAGCATAAGCTGAGCCTATGCTTCTCATGGCATCAGGAGCTTCCTCATAGAGGAATTCTAATAGTCCGACTATACAAAACACTTCAGCAATCCCAATCAGGCAATACTGAATCAACAACCAATATGCACTTAGATTGGGCATGGGAGTCAGAAAGCTGGCGTCGTACCCTTGTTCTATGGCATAATGTCTCCTGTACCTCTCAAAAACCCCAGCCCAGGCCACGGACAAGATTGAAACTGCCAAACCAATGCCCACCCTTTGAAGCTGAGAAGCACCGTGGGGATGACCAGTGATGCGCCTTGATAGTGGGACGAAAATGGAGTAATAAAGAGAGAGTAGCAAAAATATGCTGAGGCCAGGAAAGACCGGCATGCATGTCACGGGAAGCTTCAGTCGACCCATATGAGTGTTCAATGTATACGCCTGCTGCACTGATAGAGTCAGGTATTCTGTGAGGACTAAGCTGAGCAATATGGTGCATGCTGGAATAGGAATAAGCTTTATAAGAATTTTAACTTCTTCCACTTGGGTCACAGTGCAAAGACGCCAGGGACTGGGATCGGCACCATCTTCTTTCAGTTGCAGAGCTGCTTTGTCCAAACATCTGCATAAACTGTTCAGTTAATCCATCCGACTTTCGTGCCATGAAAACCATTAGAACAGCCTCATTGTATAAGATAATTTTGTTATGCCGTATAGGATATATAAGAAGTAAGCTAAGCCAATGGACCCAAGAAGAACGAGATGTTTAGTTTTACCTGAAATCATCAGTATGAGCTATCTTGCCGCTTCCTTTTATTGCAGATCTTTTGCCAGGAAGTTCATACAGTCCTACAAATTCACCACTATCAAAAGAAGCCTTTCTCTTGCGAAAGGCAGCCACGAGAACTTGTGCAACACGTGTCAGAGGGCTTCCTCCTGGCAACCGGTGTCTGTATAAGGGCGTACCAATAAAGAATACTATGTTGGAAATGCCCATCGCTATGGCGAGTGAACCGAAGGCAGACCCCCATCCATGCTTCATTTGAATGTAGACAACTGCAGTAAAGGCCACAATTGCTCCTATTGTGACGGAGAGGTAGAAGAAGTTGAAAAACCTATCCAGGTGTGATTGATAGTCTCTACTTCTTTCGTCAAACTGATCTGCCCCAAATGAAGAGACGCAGGGCCTTATGCCTGCGGCACCGAATCCGGTCACATATAGGACTGTGTTCAGATAAAGCATCTGCCATGGCTTTGCAGGTTCACAATTGCCCAAAAGGAGGGCAATCTGATCACACTGGTCTTGATTAGGCACAAAAATGTTCATTGTTGCACACAGGGTGATACCTGTTAAACCCTCCAGAAGAGAAAATAAGAAAGGAAATGTTTCTTATCAGTTTGGAGCCATTGCAAGGTAGAACTGAAGAAATACTGGTTAGTAACCTACAGGAGGGACCCTATAATGCTGCAAATACAATAAAAGAGACCTGAGGAATCATAACTGGTAGCCTATAGTATGACGAGTAATTAACTTTGAAACTGATTACCGCAAGATAGATTGTCGTGAAGATAGCTATCGTCCAGTATCTTCCAAGGTAAGCATCGGCCAGAAAACCACCGAGCACAGAGGAGGTCTGCGAGATTCCCAGGAAGTTATTGACTGCGTTAGCTGAATTGGAGAAGGGTCGATGCATGACGTAGAACATAAATGCCACCATATTAACAGAGAGCCCAAAGTAAGCCATTCTCTCGGCCATTTCATTCCCTGGCCAAAACCAATAGTGCCAAAGTCACAAACTGAGTGGGAAAGAAAAGGATTGAGGAAAGAAAGAGCATCACAATATGCATAGTGCCCGAAAGTTTCTTTCTTTGGCATGAATTACAACACTAAGAGGGTAAACCGAAATGGAAATACCAAATATGAAGAAGGCAGCGATCCATCCCCCAGTCTTGGACAAATTAGAAATTGGCTTTCCATGAATGTTAACTGGTGTAGCCCCTCCAATGTAACCACCTCCGAAAGCAGTCCTCCTGTCATCGGATTCAATGAAATAGTTGCCTAGTTTTTTCCTTCGCTGAGCGTCAGAGATAGAGTTCTCCTCCAAAGCAGCCGGTGGCACAGGCAAAACTTCGGGTGACTTGATTTCTCTGGCACCCATCCTCAAGTCCCAGTCCTCACGGCCTGTCAACCGCAGTATTAGTTGAACAATGGCTCAAAATGTTTCTATCCACCTAAGGAGGGAATATTGAACTAGACAGTCATTGGTAAGTCATATGGTAATATGTATGCAGCGCAATTCCAACCTCACAAAGAAACCAAAGAAACGGTGGTTGGAAGAGGTTGGAGTTGTTAGAACAATGTGAAAGATGTAGCTTTTGCGGAATACTTGAACTAGTAATCCCCATCATTTTGCATCTTAAGCAGTAACAGTTGGAGAAAAGAATATCTATCATCTGTATATGAGAGCTCATAAGATAAGATAGATGAAAGAAAGAATAGATAGAGATACCTCTGAGCAGGGCAGGGAAGTCCGGAAAGCCAAGGAGGAATCCAATTGAAATTGCGCAACTGCTGGTACTTGTAAAGAAGAAGTTGAGAATGTGAATTATTTATGGAGAGAAGTTGGACATTAAAATCAACGACAGACAGAGGTTGCACGAACATAGAAAGAGAGTGAAAGGTCATTTTTCAAATATCGTTAAGGAGTAAATGAAACGCTGCATCATACATTCATAGCTCATTATGGTGGAAGAGTCGATAGACGAGTGTTTGTGTGTCCCATTCCCATCATCAGAAAGAGTAGCGAAGCTAAGTGATATAAAAGCAGCAATAAAGAGTGATCCAACCAACACATAAAAGATGACAAAGAAGGTGAGCCACTAACCATAAATAGTAGTAGAAGAAAATACTAGTACTAAGCATCATTAAATGCATCAGCTGTAGAGGAGGCGATGGTTGTGCTCGCATCAAAATGCCATTCTAAATTAGTCCACCTGTACCCTTCTTCTCCTCTCGTTCTCCCCCCACCCAACCAAAAAACCCAGAAAAAAAATGCAAATTTTCCAGCCTCAGTTACACATGCCTTGTCTCCTTTGTATTCATATTTGGCATTTGCAGTGCTCTCAGCATGTAGTCAACTGTTTACCCAAAGTTGCAGGGAAAGAAAACACAAGAATGGAAAAAGGAAATGATCCTAAGCATGGTTAAACCACTTGTAATTCTAGTTTATAGTTTACCTAATTTCGGATTTGTTCAACGGTTAAAGGAAAGAGGAGGGGGCATTGGTGCATATTTTTATGCAAAGCAGATCTTAAACGTGAAACAAAAGTGGATCATAATACAATCATTTTGTGTGAACCTTGATGAAATTCTGGGCCAATAACGAAATTGGGAGTTATCTTTCGGCTGGACTTGGTCATCGGGCAGATTTAAATTGAAAAATATTGAAGTTAGGTCTGGCAGGTAAGTCATTGTTATGGGCTTGTGGATTGTTGGGCTAAATCGCTGGCCAGTTTTTTATTTTGTCCCCAAAGTTGTAGTAGCTGTTGTACAGATGTCTACTTCCGGAGTATAAACTTTTGAACAACTGGGTGGTTTGCATCATCTTCATCAATTTCTTTTTATAAAATAAAATAATTTAGAGTTTATTTTTTGTACGTTAATTGTCCACAATCGAGTTCAAGGGTCAATAAAATTTACAGGGGTGATAAAAGAAGCAGGGGAAAAAAAAACTGTTAGATTGAACAAAATGCTAACGTTGTGGAAGACAGAGGAGCATACAAGAATTTTGATGAGGAAGAAGCAAAATGAGTGATTAGCCGCTGCGGCCGCCGCTGGTGGAGGAAAATCGAACAGAGTAGCACAACACACCCATTGTCTTATGATCATCGCTTCATCCTTTACTTGATTTTTTGTTTCAATAATAATGCCATTCGTTTCTTGTGTTAGTCAGCTGGAAATGGGCTTACTTGGTTGGGGATCAGCTCGGCAGCAATAGCACGTGAAGCTGGATGCAGCAGCTTCGTATTGGACCGAAATGAACAACACTTAACAAAATGGTTTCTTGAATATTTTGTTCTATACTGATGGTCTTTCCTCTTTATTTTACTGAATTAAAAATTAACCTATGCTTACCAAACCTAGCTAGTAATAAGTGATGATATGAGAGGAAAAACGGTTCAAAACAGAGTCACAAGAAGCCGAGGGCACCTGCCAAGGGGGAAAGAGGGCCAAGATTCTCTCTTTTCCCGCAGCCAGTTGAAAAAGACAACTACAGTATATAATTATAATTATTCCACTTCAGAGAGTCACGTTAGTAAAACCGCGCACTCTAATCTTAGGCCCACTGTTTTTACCCAATGTCCATTCCCATCTGGCATCAACTCTACGTTACAGCGAGTCGCCTCTAATCTCTTACTCTGTTCTACAGCTAGTGCTACCCAACCCGCGCCTTCCTGCCTTGCCTTGCCACCTTGTATATCTGCACCCGCAGAGACGAAGCGTTTAGCGCTTACCCTTAACCATAAATAAACAAATCTACTCCCCTCAGTTTACACTACCATATGATGTCTCCCCTCTGACTCTCCCATCGTCACTGATATCCCCTGTCTCGTTTGGCATCAGTCCGCACTCACAAGGTACGCTGGCATTACTCAGCAACCTTCTTTTTCCTTTCTTTTTGTCTTTTTGTCCGGGTGGTTTTCGTAGGGAATCCTTTTTCTTTTCATCTAATAAAAAGTTGTGGTCCGTGTCTAACTGGACTCTGGAGAAATCTCATCTCTTTCCTTTCCCCCAGCTTTCTAACAAATTCTTGTTTTGGTTGCAAAAAGTTGCGATCTTGCAGTTTGGCTTTCACAATGGAATTGATGAATGACAGCAACAAATTTCTCAATGTGGGTCTCCTGTTGCTGGCCACGCTGGTGGTCGCAAAAATCATCTCCGCGCTTATAATGCCCAGATCGAAGAAACGCCTGCCGCCTGTGGTCAAGACCTGGCCACTCGTCGGAGGATTGCTCAGATTCTTGAAAGGCCCCGTCGTCATGCTCAGGGAGGAGTACCCCAAACTTGGGAGTGTCTTTACGCTCAATCTGCTCAACAAGAACATCACATTCTTCATCGGCCCGGAGGTCTCGGCCCATTTCTTCAAGGCCTCCGAATCCGATCTCAGCCAGCAGGAGGTCTACCAGTTCAACGTCCCCACATTTGGCCCGGGCGTTGTATTCGATGTTGATTACTCTATAAGGCAGGAGCAATTCAGGTTCTTCACCGAGGCACTCAGGGTTACCAAATTGAAGGCTTACGTCGATCAGATGGTTATGGAGGCAGAGGTAATTTCTATTGCTTTTTTCTCTTCTCCTTCGTCTTGCTGTTGATTGTGATTGAATCTGCTGATGTTTTGGTGATTGGAAGTTCTCAAAACCGTGTATCTTTAGTGTCAATGGCATTTCCTAGATTTGGTACTCTGCCTGCTCAAGCTCACTCCTTTACTTCACTTTAGTATTAATGCATGTGTGCCTAATTAGGACAAGGTATTTCTGATTTTAATCGGATGCTTCCAAGTCAAACAAACCCCAATCTTTTAATGATTTGTTCAAATCTCAATCACCAGTATGCACATGCATGCTGCTGCTTTGGTTTCTTTTAGAGAGCTTCTTTGATATTTTTACATTTTTTTCTACTCTCCCATGATTCATTCATATATTTATTGGAACATGCAAAGGATGCCTTATAGGGGTGATAAAAGATAAGATCTCTATTTTCCCAGTATTAAACTACGGATTTCTTGAGTTCTCGACGGCAGATGAATGAGTTCTCTCGTGCATAGAACAACTCCTCTCTATCAACTGTGAATTTATAAGTAATTAAATGCAACAGCTGCTCTCGCAAGCTAATTCAGAAATGAAAGAAGAAGTCTACCGAAAGCCCTTGGTTCTTGTCTGATCTGTGCTGTATTAGTCTGGCTTCTGTAATGCTTGTCCTTTCGCAATGCTCTCTTTTTATTTGGTTAAACATTACTTGATATAGTCTTTTAATGTTTTCTACTCCATAAACACAAATCCAATGCTTAATGTCATTCACTAGAATTGGTTCTCATCTGGACAGGCCCTCAAGCTTTCCTTAAGTAGTTATTATGGTACTGGACTTTGATCTCCTATTGATGTATGAATGCATATTGAACCTTCATTTCTACCAGATGTATGTGTAAACCCTTAAGTTTACAACAACAAAAACTAAGTTTTAGTCCTAAGAAACTTAAAATCTCGTACAAGGGTATCCTCTTTATGAGCGAGGACATAAAAACTAGTTCGTTAAGCAACTCTCTTGAAGAAATTAAGTTTATTGAATGATTTGAATGGTCTAAACACAACTTAGCAGAACTTTTGTCATTGCTACGTTTCTTGCACTGGAGATTATAGGTATTCAATTTCTTAAACATTTTGCTTCTTTCTACTTTATTTTCGCTTCTAAATTATTGTGATTTGATCTTATTTTGTCAAACCTCAGAGCAAAATTATTGTTTACTATGACACCACCGATATATATATATATATATAAGTTCTGTCTTAATCCTTCATAGCGTTTGTTCAAATATCCTGAAAGTACTCCTGAGGGTGATTCAATGTAGCCTTTGTATTTGTTTATTAAATTCTTCTTACTGATTTTATCATTTCAGATGAAATTCCTGTTCATTTATCTTTCTCTCTGATCTATGAAGGATTATTTCTCAAAATGGGGCAATAGTGGGGAAGTGGACCTAAAATATGAACTGGAGCATCTTATTATACTGACAGCAAGTAGATGCCTTTTGGGTGAAGAGGTCCGTAACAAACTCTTTGAGGATGTCTCTGCTCTCTTCCATGACCTTGACAATGGTATGCTTCCAATCAGTGTGATATTTCCATATCTTCCTATACCAGCTCACCACCGTCGTGATAAGGCCCGCAGGAAGCTCGCTGAGATTTTTGCCAACATCATATCTTCCCGGATACAAAGCGGGAAGACAGAGAATGACATGTTACAATGTTTCATGGACTCCAAATACAAAGATGGGCGACGAACATCAGAGTCTGAAGTCACTGGCCTACTCATTGCGGCTCTTTTTGCTGGCCAGCATACCAGTTCTATCACCTCTACATGGACTGGGTCTTACCTCCTCTGCAACAACAAATATATGTCACAGGTCTTGGATGAGCAGAAGAATTTGATGAAAAAGCATGGAGATAAGGTTGACCATGACATATTGTCCGAGATGGAAGTCCTTTATCGATGCATAAAAGAAGCCCTGAGACTTCACCCTCCTCTGATAATGCTCCTGCGTAGCTCACATAGTGACTTCAGTGTGACTACCAGAGAAGGGAAAGAATATGATATTCCCAAGGGCCACATAGTTGCCACATCACCTGCTTTTGCCAATCGGCTGCCACACATTTACAAGGATCCGGACACTTATGACCCCGACAGATTTGCACCTGGAAGAGATGAAGACAAGGTGGCAGGTGCGTTCTCATATATATCTTTTGGTGGTGGCAGGCACGGGTGTCTTGGGGAGCCGTTTGCATATTTGCAAATAAAAGCCATATGGAGCCATTTACTTCGGAATTTTGAATTGGAGCTGATCTCACCTTTCCCTGAGATAGATTGGAATGCAATGGTTGTGGGCGTCAAGGGAAAAGTCACGGTCCGATACAAGCGTCGCCAGCTGTGTGTCGATTAAACATAGTTTCCCTGTGCCATGAAATATATTCAAGCACCTTTTCCTTAGGTTGCAGTTTCCCATCTAGATGCATTGTTCTCGTAACTTATTTCATTGCCATCTACTTTACTTCAAGATGTTTTCCTGTTAAAAAAAAGTGGTGATTTTGAACTGATCTCCCGCTTCATGATATCTATAATCATGATAGTTAACTTTGTGTGCAGTGGGTCAGGATTTTGTTGCGTGTTTGCTCAAAATGATATGTGTTAATCCAACTCTCGGCTATTCTGCCTTGGAGAATCAAATTTTCTTGGTAGGATAACATTGCCATGGCAAGCATCCGTGGTGTTGACTAGATGAACCTTCTGGATCACGATCCTCGTGCCAATATGTAAGATTTGCTGAACATAAATGTACAGCACAAAGTTCTTGTGAAAGGCTCAACGATGAGAGGTATTTGATGAATGTTTGCAGGGTTTGCATTTGAATTTGCAGCTAAGGACTCTGAGGAAGCATTATGGTCAACTTCCTAAGCCAAGAAGCAAATAGAATTGGCGAAAGATAGAAAAGGGAAGCAGCTAGAGATTGCTTATAACAGTTGCAGAACTTTTTGTTAAGATCTTCGGTGTGCAGAATCAGGAGCCCAACAATTCGTATCCATATGGCATCTAATTGGCTTGTACGAGTTCCAGAGAATTTATTAGAGTCAAAAACTAAATCCAAAACACCAACTCAATATCATCCATGTTCTTACAGCATGATACAACTTTATACAGATTGATATCTTTGAATTCCAATATGCAAAAGCAGTAAATGAACGCAATTGCTCAATATGTTTGCCAATCAAGACACCAGCATTGTTACTTGAATATAGTTGGCCTCAATTTGGAATGATTTTCAGAAGCTCAATGTCAAACAAGAGAGTTTTATCTATCAATCCCTGGTTTCTCAACACAAAGTCCAATGCTCTCTGGCCCTGCATAAGCATTTAGATAAGACATTAATCAGAGAACGTAAACATCTAAGTAACTGCGTCTAAGATACAGAGATTACCGAAAATGTTGTTGGCCTAGGACCCTTCTTGCTGAAATCATTTTCAGGATATCCCAACTCTGGAGGAACAATAATCCTGGAATGTTGCAAGAGGAAAGTCATACACATATGGAAGAATATCTCAGGCGGGAACACTAAAAGGCTATCCTGATTTGAAGTCTAGGGATGGAACCTCTTCTGTCTATTGGAGGAGTTGACGCAGGGAATAGAAATGGGCTAGTAGAGGCATTGCTCCATTCATATTGGCACGAGATATGGGCTGCACTGCAAGGATCTAATGGTGGAAAATGATTCCAGCACCTTTCTAAGTGTTTCACCAGGTAAATGGGGATGAGAAGGCAATAAGCTTCCTAATAGGTTTAATAGATTTTAACCATACTACTTATAAAGATATTAGGTTATTTATGCACAACATCTATTGTCAACAAAATGAGTTTGTTTCTACTTTAAATTAACCATTATCACAGAGTCATAGCAGGACAGCAGAAAATTGAATTACAAGATAGTCCTCCAACGTGTAAAATTACGAAGGACTAGGACAACAACACAATTATTTAAGGAATAGTTTTCAAAGTCTAGTACGGCCAATTTTAGATGATACATGCAACCCAGCACTTTAGCGGCCATAAACTTATAAATCAAGATTGCCTGTATCCAACTTACTGCTAATTTCCGTTCCCACGGGCTCCCATCTATCACGAATTGATAGCCATTCTATATTGGGATTACTTACACCTTCAGTAAAGGAAAATGACTCGTTGTTAAGAATAAAATGTCCTTTTACTACATTTTAGGAATACAAAATACCTTCTGATACCACCAAGAGCCATTCCTGAAACAGCTTCCTCAAATGCAGGTATAACCTAAAACATATACCCAAATCAGCAGCAACACCAAGAAACCTCCTTGAAGATTTAAATTCATGCACCAATAATGAAACTGATGCGCCTTAAAGTAGTCTGGCATGATAAATAAACCATGTTTGTCCTTACACAATTGAAATTAATGTCATCTGACATAAGAAATAAACAGAAAAAAGGTCATCTGATATTGCAAACCACAACAAACAAACTGGTGGAACTTGAAAGCCATTCTGAAATACAGAGAAATATGCTTCCTTAATCCTTTCTTTTATCCTGCCTTTACAGTCACAAGTATGTTAAGGTTTTTTAACTGGCAAAAAAACTCCTTACCTGTTGAGATCCAATTTTGAATTTGTAGAAGTCCTTATCATCCCCCTGCACATCAATAAAACAGGAAGATGTGTATCATCTACAGAATGAAATATTGTTCACAACGTGAGAATCTTATTTCATACCACAAAGGAGCCACCCTTTGTCTTGTTGCGTGCTTCAAATATGCGGCCGTAATATCCAATGGTGTAACCATCCCAATCGACCTAAAAGATATCTGTAAGTGAAGAGTTTTTCTTAACTTAAAGACATGGAACGAATGAGTGCATAGAATCAAGATAGATCCATGTCTTATGTCTCAGATATTTTCAGTTGAAAGACAAAACTCTGGAAAAAATTTCCAATTTTTAGTCAAACAACTTCGTCCAGGAGATCTTGTAAAACTAAAGTACTGATCAGCAAGCATGATTTATCTTTAGCATAATTTCCAGCCTCAAGTTTGAAACTTCATTATTTAACTGTACTTGTAATCTCCTTTCAAAATAGGTGCACTGAGCCCCATAAGGAATAAAATTGCAAACAAAATCATTGGATTACCACAACAGTCTCTCCGGTCTTTGGTGTTGGTCCGTCTCCAACTCGCAGATCCTGCATTCTTTGTCGGTAATCAGTCAAACACCAATCAGTGTATCAAGAAACAGAAGAAAGTTGCATCATGGATTACCTTATACTGAAGACCCGAGCTTGTTTCAGTGTAGTCAGGATACCGCATCTTTGTCTTGCCATAGTCCTTTCCCCTCAATGCTGGCACTGTATGCTCAAACAGTGAGCTGATAATTAGTCTTCAGAGCTACAAGACGCTGCACATATCAATGAGCTAATTATGCAAACAACCAAAAAGTCCTGAATAGTCTACACACACACACAAGCCAAGCAAGATAACCCAGACTTTTGCCATTGAACTTGTGCCATATCATGGTCCACCAGTTGCACATTTAGCACATAAAGCCACACACGAAGAATGTAATACCAGTAATTACAGGGCATGTCAAGGAAACTTTCAAATAGACTGATCAGTCGTGGAAAAGGCTTAAACTTCTCCTCTGGACACAGTGGGAAAAACCAGTTTGGCTGGAAAATAGATCACTAAATAATCTATACAATAGCATTATCAAAGTCAATTTATCTGCATAAGGGCAAGTAGAAGAGAAAGAAAATTACTGTCGGCGAATTGAGCAGCCATGGCAGCTACATCCAAACACGTGGCTGCCGAAAGTCCCATGAAAAAAATGACGACTTTCCGTCGACCAACTAATGGCCCAGATGCCAAGCTCTCAGTTTCGTCTTCACCAAGTGAACATACTACTGTAAAGACACAGTAGGGATCAGAATATATTACGTGCTACTCTGCATTCTCATATAAACACGAAGGGAATTGATAGAGAGGCAAACTTTCTACTTTCAGCACAAAAACAAAGGATAACACTCGAGGAATTAATACATTAGCAGGAAGAAAATCAAGTATTCCCACTTTAATCCGACCTTTAGGAACCTAAAACAATCAAGAACGAAAAAAAATGTACCCGGTACAAAAACTCTACTCCTACCACAGGAGCCTAAGGCATCTTTGGCGGCTTTCAGAGGCTGTATGAGTAAGGGTCTGGGCGTCACAATTTGCACCCTCTGCCACCACTGAAATGTTAAGGGGCTGTCTCAGTAGGAGCACATCTCAATAGAAACGCTAGTACTACTGCACTTCAGACCAGACATCCACTAAAAATGAATACAATCCGTACCGACAAGGATGACGAGGGAAAAGAACAAATTTTGGGAGCACGAACACAAGTAATCGGCGAGGGACAACATTCTGAAAGAAATCCGGCAGCTGATATACACGCCATTTCATTCGCTCACGGCTGCTCCCTAAGCTTAGGCTTAGGCTTGGGCAGGAAAAACGAGGAGTTTCTGGTTGTAAGACTCCCCGGGAAAATAATGGCCTCATCCTTTGTCAACCTCTCTGAAACGCTTAATTTACCATTCTACCCCCCTCCGCGAGTCTTATAGTTCTTGCATATTCGAAAGTGGAAAAGTGAAAATTTTCTTTCTCTCTTTTTTTTTTTAATATCTATTTCTTTGTTTTTAAATTACAAATTACTGCAAAATACTTCCTGTCCTGTGAAGTCAAATTTATAGTCAAGTTTGGCTAAGATTGCCATCCATCAAATGTAAAGGTAAGCTTTTTTATGCACTCGAGTCGAGTTCGATTATAGTGTGGCGTGCCCACCAAAAGAATAGCTGCTAAGGACTACCGCGGAGACACAGCCAACTAGTTTAACTGGTCATCCTCAAAGTCCATTCCATAGAATTTGTCATCCACAACCTTGAAATGCGACTTAGCATTCGTCTCTCCCACAGGTAAACACTCACAGGCACAAAGGAATACCATTCTGAATCTCGCAAAGACAATGGAAATCGCTAATTATGCATTACAGTCATCTTAAAAAGCAAACATTTTCAAACATCCTTTACAGCATGGGGCTGAAATCCCTTTATTTCACTCATTGTTCTGGTTCCTTATCAGCAGCTCATACATTTTACAGGCTCACTAACTTGAGAGAATTTGCCTTCTCTTGCAGACTGTCCAGCAAGCTATCAAAACTCTTCTTGAAAGACTCCACTCCTTCGAGCTCAAGTTGAATGCCCACATGGTTCCAGTCAATACCCAACTTCTCAAGAGCACTATAAATACCTTCTGCTTCGGAAACATTTGAATCAATTGTTCTTGAGACAGCACCATGGTCAATGAATGCTTGAAGTGCTTGATCAGGCATGGTTGAAACCTATGTTTTCAAGAACAATAATGACCATTAAACAACTACAAAGTAAAAATGACATTCAACATCTTCACTTGGACCACAAGTGCAGGAAAGGACAAGATACAATATGATAAGAATAAGATAGCATACTGTGTCAGGTCCAATGAGAGGAGCCACGTATAATGTATCAGCATAGGCTGGATTCTTGACACTGGTTGAGGCCCAAAGCAACCTCTGCTTCTTGGCACCTTTCTTCACCAGAGCCTCCCATCTTGCACCAGAGAATTTTTTCTGATAGAGCTGATAAGCCAGAGCTGCTTGAGCATTTGCAGCCTGCAAGAGAAGTTAGGGAGAAAGGGCTTATTTCAATTTGCAAGTTCATAATGCCCAGGCAAAGGGAAGCCCTTCATTAACCAACTCTACTACCTTTCCACGGAGATCAAGAGCCTCTGGAGTTCCAATTTTTTCAAGCATCTTATCAACAAGAGTGTCCACTCGACTAACAAAGAAGGAAGCAACACTTGTAACTTTAGAGAGATCACTTAGCCCAGAGGCCTCAAGGCCATCAAGGTAAGCATCGATGACTGCTTCGTATCTAGCGAGAGAGAATATGAGCTGTTCACCCGAAGAAGTACTCAGACAATCTCCAAATGCAAATACCATTTGAATAAACCGAAAATGAAAGAAAAGCACAGAAAAGTGGGTTTACATATTTCAATTGTATGTTTGGTTAGCAAGATGCTTAAAAGATTTGACTTTCCCACAATTTTTGTAGAATTCTAAAGGAAAGTGACATAGTTCACATAATGTCAATCACTAGTTCAAATCTTTTCAATTCAAACAAACATAGATTCTTTGCTTTACTTTTCCCATATATCAAATTCCCATATAAATTTGCTTCCATTCAAGCCAAGCATGATTCTTGGGGACTTCCTAACCCAGGGACAATCCGGAAGGAAATGTGAAGCCGATTGATAGAAACTTGTAGCCCTTCTTCTGGGGATGGTTCCACTACAATAACAACTGTCAAGTTGGAAGAATTCCTAGAATGCTGCCATGACAGGTGCAAACAGATTGTTTTTACCTTTCAGCAACTGGTTGAATAAGCATCAACATACAATTGTTTCTGGACATTGGAGTAATACAAGGACATCATGCAAACTAATCAACTTATCAGTATAAGAATCAAATCTATAACTGCAACCACCCTAGGAAACCTCATATTCTCCTTTAACTAAAAGAATTTCATCTAGGATGTCACAGTGATGCAACATTAGAATGAACAAACTAAAACTTCTCCCATATCTCTTGCTACATTAAGCTTGTGCAACTTCAAGACAAGACTGGTAATGCAAACTAGTCCAGGATGATTACCATATATTTCTATATGTAATTGAACCGAAGCATATTAAAAGATCACTTACTGTAACATTCACGCTTATTCCAGATGCAATCACTTCCTTGACGGAAGGGATACATGGAGCTGTAGCAGGAATTTTTATATAAACATTGGAACGGTCAACCTTTTTACGAAGCCACTTTGCAGCTTCCACTGTCCCCTGAGTATCATCTGCAAGACTTGGTGAAACTTCAACAGATACATATCCATCACCTGCATCTGTTTGGTTATAGATTGGTTCAAAAAGTTCGCAAGCATCTTGAATATCTTTCACCACAAGTTCCCAGTATGCACTTTCAATGTCTTTTCCAGCTTGCACAAGTTCCCTGCAATTTTTGAGGGGAAAAAATTATATCAAATATATACTCGAATAAACTTGAGGCAGAAATTGGGGGAGCCTGTCACGTCCTTATATGAAAAGGACAAGAAACCAATATATATATTGTGATCTTAATGTCATCATCGACAAGCAAAATTTCAAGTGTCTACTAATCTTTGAACCTGCAATCGATTAACCAACATGACTAGAGGATTTTACCATACTAGCCATTTAGAATTTACGATTTTGGCTGCAAATAGCAGATAACAAGAAGAACACCTGCCCAGCTCGTTTTCATATACATGCATGCACAGAGGGAGTTACGCTGACAAAAAGCAAAACGAAAACAGTAACTCGGCCTAAGCAAATTGCCCCAGTTGGATTCTTATAGAGCAAAATTTTCACGTGAACGAATAATTGAAAAGAAGACTGATTTTTTTTTTTTTAAATAACACACTACAAAAGAGAGGAAAAAGGAATAAACAAAAAAACAAAAACAAAAACAGAAGGTCAAATCAATCTTATCACCTGAATTGTTCATTGTAAGCATTTGAAGTTGATATTGCCTTCTGGAAGATCTGCAACAAAAGACACCATATATTAAGGAAAGCTATAATAATTGCATTGCTAAATAGTAACATTTTCTGTTAGTTTGAATAATTCTTCCCTTTTTGCTCAAGGTAAAGAATCTGTCAATGCATGAAAAGGCAAAAAAAAAAAAAAAAGAGGATATCCTACGGCTGGATTGCTGGTTACACCTCTGACGCCACTTTCAATCAATGGAAACAGATCTGTGACCGGACGGCACAGGTTATCATACCAAGGACTTTGACCCTCCTTCTCATAGAGATCGTGAAGAGCGGTCCTCTTGATGTGGCTTCCATTTCCATCAACTTGGGAGCATCTGACACTGCAGAGAAGCTTATTAAGAACCATTTAAACACCATAAAAAGCAATTGTAGAGTCACAAGGAGGACGAAAGATGAACCAATAAGCATTACATTTAGAAAAATTATAAATATCTATTGCAATTTAGTGTGATAGTTACAGAGAGAAATATTTAACATTGCAGGGCAATACCAGCCAGCCTTCAAGAACAAACAATTTAACCTCCTTTCTTTCTCTCTTGTACGCCCCTTTTTGATCCCCCAATTGTTTGTTCATCTGTTTAATATCTTGACCATATAAAGAGGTTTAAACAAGATAACACCCAATCACCAAACCATCTAAGCAATTTATTTGATAAGCTACCAAACTTATAATACTAGGGCAAGAGCAAAACAAAGATAATAGTTCCAGTAAAAGGCTGCAATAAAGGGAACCAACTTGTCTCACACAATGAGTGTAGGTTAAAATTAGCAAGCAGAAGCGAATCTGTCTTTATGCTAGCCATCTCAAATGGTGTACTATAGGAAAGGCAGACAATGCTTCGGGAGATTAACATGTGACCAGGTAACGTGATCCCCCAATATAGTTTTCAGCAAGAATCTGCAAGTAGCTTTACCTTAAAGAACAAAGACTTGGACATAAGTGAGAGAATAAAAAATGGCGCTTGACACACTATTGATTACCAGTTATCCCCAATACCAAAAACACGAACTCTTAAGACAACCACCTAAGGAGATCTAGTTAATTCATACTGGAAGAAAGAATTCGCATTCCTTGCAATTAGGAATACGACCTCTCTGTAAAATCATTCACAATTGCTTTTGGAATCCTAATGTGGGATTTAAAGAAAAAAAAAAGATCACTTTTTTGCGGGGCTCGCTTGCCACCGGCTTTGGTAAAAGAAATGAACATCTATGGGTGAGATAAAGTGAAGACAGAAATAGAATACATACACTAAGGAGCCCCTGAGAGCAGGGTTACCCCGCATCGAGAGGCTGGAAGAAGAAAGCCTAGAAGAGTCAAATGCTCTTTTGGAGGAGTCCCTCAAAAGAAACAAGCAACGGGGCTGTGAAGACCGCGGGGAGCTGAAAGAGGCAGTCGAGGAGAAGGCAGGGCTGGCAGTTGAAAGCTTGGAAATGGAAGCCATGGACGCTGAGAACTAAGGGGGAAGGATCGCAAGTCTCACACAACTCAAACCAAGGGGAGACGGAGGAGAGAAAGAGGGGCAGTTGCCGCTGGCAGTACGATATAAACGAGGAAGAGAAAGGTTATTAGATTTAGGGTAAATATAAATAATTTAAATGATTATTATAATCGCCAATGGAAGGTGATTTGGTAGGATAGAGACAGTAAATATATATATATATATATATATTCAAATAGTATAAAAAATTTAGTGACAATAATTAAGTTGTATTTAAATTTTAAATAAGAATTAGATTGAAATAAATTTATTAAAATTTAGTAAAATATTATTAAATATAAAATAAATATATAAGTTAATTATTAATAAAAGAAAAAATACGATGTATAATAATCTGTATAAATAAAAATTATTTAAATGAATATTATTTTAAATTTAGATTAAAAATAATTTTTTTAAAACACAAGCTAAAATAGTTAGTAAAAATTGGTAAGGTGGCTCCTAATTTGAAAAATTGGTAAGACACCATCTATGATGTGATGAGTTTTAACGTTTTCATATTACATCTTTCCCATTATAATTATATATAGAGAGAGAGAGAGAGATGACTCAAAGGCTGTTTTTGCCGTTGTTGGTGGGGGTGGGTGGATTTTGGAGCCCAAAACCAATCAAAAGGCCAACAACCCCTTTTTCTTTTCCTTAATAAATGATCAAAAAGTTTTATTAGTACCATTTTTATTTGTAACTAAGATGATAACGATTTGCCCCAGGGGCTTAGCTCAATTAATCACAAGGGAGCAGATTGGGAACAAGGACTCAAGTTCGAGTCTCGTTAATTGCGGTGTGAGATTTCTTTCTTTGAAATATGGGAGAAGGTCCTCGTGGACGGTGAGCAATGGGTCTCCTCTCTTGTTGGCTGACTGGGTACCTGATTTACAATCTGTATCTGGGGGCACGGGACAGTTCTGATGCAGATCGGTGTAGGCGTCCGATGTTACGCTTTTTGAGAACAAGATAATAATAATTTTTAGAGCTTGTGATAAATATTAAGTCAGTGATTTTTTTTAATTTACAAAGAAAGTTATAGCCATTAGCCACTCCTTCTTATGCAACAATGTGCAAATTACATAAAAAGATAAAAAGTCCTTTACAATAAATTTATATATTAAACAAGAATCATAGTTTATATTTATCTTTTAACTTGACTAACTAGTTTTATATAATAATTTAATTTAAATGCTAAACTTATCAAACATTTAAAGATAAGACATTATGTGTGTTAAAATAATAATTAACTTATGGAGAAGGCAAAAATAATGAAGGGATGACAGCTGTGTTGCTTAAGAGACACCTAATGTTAAAAAATAATACTCTATTTTTTCTCATTTTTAAAATTAAATATTTATATTGTATTATCAACAGTTTGAAAAAAAATATTTATAAATATAATATATCAAATAAAAATAAAATAGAAACTAAAAAGCCCAAGAGAGAATTCAAGATTTGCCCATTTGCTACTTTGTTATAGGTGAATGATTGGTCATAATATAGAAGTCAAAGCGGATCAGCCCATGACAAATTATTCCCCGTCGGTAGCAGTCAGAAATATTCCAAAATGGAGTTCAGTTCGCGTGGACTGCGTGCCTACCGACCTCCAATTATTTAACTGCAGAAATGGCCCATTTTGGTTGCACTTTTTTTTGTCTCTATGTCGTCTACCATCCGGAGCCAATAGAACCGACGGGATAGTAAAGCATTTGTACGTTCTATTCCTGGATGACCAGCTCATGGAGTGTCGTGCGTTTCCTTCAGCAGTTGATGCCTTAAGTTTCCCGCTGGCACATAGACCTCATTGCCTTTGGCTCGAAGCAACCCATCCTCAAGCCAGTATCGACGAACCGAACCATCTTCGAGCTGTCTCACAAGCCTTTGATAAAGAGAATTAGTGAGGGACTCCTCTTTTACCTTATTCTTTTGATTGGAATGAAAATATGAAGGACAAAGGAAGAGAAAAAATTTATCTCGTTTAATTGAAGTGTAAAAAGAGTAAAAAGTAAATATAAAAGATGAATAGTTTCCCTTTACATCATTAAATATCTTCCTTTCGATTTGAACAAAAATTACATTTACTTTTTATTTTTACTTTAACTAAACAGAATAAACGTAAATGTATTATTCCTCTATCCCTCTCCTTTGCGAATGAAAACAAGCCTTACATAGAATGCATAGAAGGGAAGGGATTTCCTAACCCCCAAAAAAAAAAAAAACAAAGAAAGGAAGAAAAAAACATAGAAGGGATCTTGCAATGTGAACTAATGGTATGTTTTGTTGAAGTGAAAAGAAGGAAGAAAAGTAAAGGAGACGTTGGATGTAAATTGATAATTTATATTGATTAGTTAAGAAGAAAAGATAAATTAAGAATGAGAACTCTTTCTCCACATCAACAAAAAAATCCGTTTAAATTTAGACAGATTGAAACGTAAATGATCATTTACTTTCTTTCTATCCCAATTAAATAAAATAAAAGTAAATTATATTTACTCCAATGATAGAAGCAAAAAAATTTCTCACCCGTCCCTTCCTCCTCCTTTGTGAAGTAAACATGGCGTAAGAAGATTAATGCATATTGACCATTCTGAGGCTCAAAAGCCCTTTACTTTCCCCATTAACAACCCCCATAGGTCACATATCCTAACTCATTACATATGACTTGGTTTTCACAAGAGTCTTCAGCACATTCATCAAATTATTATTATTATTATTTTACAAACAAATCAACATGCAGGAAAAATACAATATAAATAGTACTTTATTCGTTTTAAAATATTTGTTTATAAAATTTTTTTTACTTTATTTCAAAATATTTATTCATATGCATATTTCTAAAATTAATGATTAATTTATTTCTATTTTATCCTAATTTATTTTAAATTAACTGTATAACTTTAAAAAACTCTTATTTCTTAAAAATTTTAACCATGCTATAATTATCATATTTTTAATATAAATAGAATAAAATTTTTATTTAAATTGTAATATTATTTTTAACACTCTTAATCGGTGTGTAAAAAATTTCATAAATAAGTATTTTAAAAGAAGAGAGTATTTTTTTATAATTAAAAGAATATTCTAACGGGAGAATTCAAAGTCAAACTCTGGCCAACGCAAAATGCAAGAAATCTGCCAAACTACGGGATTAACGAACGTTGGTCAACCAAATCTCCATCTGCGATTTTCTCCATTTAAGAAAAACAAGAGGCCTCCAATCTTGAAGGGCTACTAGATCAAAAGCTGTCCACACAACCCCATGGGATTGGAGTAGAATACGAGGCCCAGAATCCTCTGTTTCTGCTTTCTGCTGTTTTTTTCCATTTCCATCAGACAGACACACATCAAGAGAAGCACAAGCAAGATAGGAGAGGAGAGTTCCTTCAGCCGATTCTATATGTCGTCTTCTTGGCAGCCCAAACTGTCTTACTCAACTAATTATTTGAACTACTAAACCACCTAATTCGCAACGCAATTACTCCACATTTACGTCTCCACCGCCCTTACTTTTGCTGCTTCTTCCTCCTTCAGTTTCTGTGTGGTCTTCCTTTCATTGCCACATACAGGCTGCTGGAGACGCCATTTCATCCAGGGTCTTGGTCTTTGTCTCTTTCCCTTCCTTCCCACCCAACTTTTTGAGCAAACAGTACCGAGAAGAATGACTTCTTATCTGCGGAAATTCCAATTCAGTTCTAAGCTATCTTTCTCATCCCCAGCAGAATCATCGGACAAAGAAACTGAGGAGGACCAAGATAAGGTACAAGACCACCAGCAAGACACCTCGAACAAGGATGAGATTGAACGCAGCAAGATTAAGATCATGAGAGCCCTCGTTGAAAAGGAAGATCCCTCCTCCAAGGTCAGCGCCTTATCTCTCTTTACTTTCCTTTCCTTTCTCACGGGTCCCGGCCATATTAGACCTTTTTCATTGGCCCCTCAGTAATTAGCAGTAGAGGCACACTTCCTTCTACTTCAAAATCCAGTCTTTGCAGTCAAGCGGACATCTTTTCTCCTACTAATTATTAGCAGCTGTGTTAGATGTAGACATTGTATCATCGCTGTAAATTCAGCTAAAACAATTCCATAAATTGGGCTTCTGTGATAAGTGGCTTTTGCATGCAAATCTCATTGCCCTTCACTTTTTTTGTTTTCATTCCTCCTTTCTTTTGCCTGGCTACCTGAGCATAGTTGATGGCATAAACTACTCAGCCATCTGCTAAATTAAAGACGAAGAAATAGTTGAAGAAGAGCAATGGCTGTATGATTAATCAAGTGTTGACTGAAGGTTTTATCAGAAAATATCCGAGTAGAAATTGAATTAGTAGTTTCTAGATTAAATGATACTTGGCACAAAAAATCATTTTCATGTAAGTGTTAAAATAAGGATCCTATACAGCGATGTGTTCAATGTGGCTGGAAGGGGATGCCAAAATAGATCTTTGGTACTCAAGGTTACATTACACTGAATAATGAAAGAAGAATCGGAGGGTTTTCTGTTTGTAATCCCGTGTTTTTTTCATCTTGTGTTGCAACTCCATCTTTTCCTGTTTTATAGTTGATTCAAAATCTTGAAGGTCCTCTTCTGGTAATTGTAGGATGTGGATGATTTTATGATTAGGAGATTCCTGAGAGCTCGTGATCTAGATATTGAAAAGGCCTCTGCTCTATTTCTCAAGTATCTCAGTTGGAGGAAGGAATTTGTTCCAAATGGCGCCATATCTCCATCAGAGATTCCGAATGATCTTGCCCATAATAAACTATTTATGCAAGGACAAGATAAGTTGGGTCGCCCCATTGTGGTGGTTTTTGGTGGACGTCACAAGCAAACCAGTCTAGATGAGTTCAAGCGTATGCACTCACAAAATCTCAGTTTTAGACAATCGGATTTGATCTTTTTCTTTCTTTTCCCCAGAACGTATCACATCATACACCCTAGTAGTTATGCACATGTTTGAGCAACTCCTTAGTTCATGCTGGATCTTCTCTTGTATCTGTTTTGCAGGTTTTGTTACATTCACTCTGGACAAAATATGTTCAAGGTAAATCATTAAGCTAATGCATTTGTTTGGTTTTGTTTTTCCTTTTCCTCTTAAAGGGGAAATAATCAGTTTTCCAATATGAAATCCCCCCTTCACACATATTAGTATTTCCCATTAGTTGAATGTCATAAAAACAGAATATGCCTCCAGTAAGGTAGAAATGAGGGCAGTTTCCTTCATTTATTGATCTCCAAGAGAACTAGCAGAATATTTTTTCACCATTCACAGTCAAAAGTGTACTGGTTTAGATCTATTCTATTCCCATTAAATGGTGAAATACTCTTCATGCTTCCATCAAGTCTAGTGCATTTACCTCAATTATAGATGAAACAACAAAGAATTGCAACTTTGAAGTCTTTCTTGATTATGCCTTACATCTTTGCAGAATGCCAAGTGGACAGGAAAAGTTTGTCTGCATCGGTGACCTTGATGGCTGGGGATATACTAACAGTGATATTCGTGGATACCTGGCAGCTCTATCAATTTTGCAGGTTTACGTTTCTACAATATCATCAATTCAATAAACGCAATCAAGGTACCTTAAGTCTATAAGCTTATGTTCTGATTATCCCAATGACAGGATTACTACCCAGAGAGGCTAGGCAAATTGTTCATAGTCAATGTGCCTTACGTATTCATGACAGCATGGAAGGTTGTTTACCCATTTATTGACCGCAAAACAAAGAAGAAGGTACTTGATTTATTTGTCATTTTTGTTTTCTTTTTCTGTATTTGGGAAACTAGGGAGAGGGGTGGACAGTGGGGCAAAATGAAGGGAATTTAATCCAGGATTTATTGCAAGCAACATGTCAACTAACGTTTCCAAGTCAACAATCCTCATAAAATGTTAATCATCATGCATGATAATGAAGTGTTATGTATGTGTTCTTCATCATATCTGATGATTACTCTGGGTATACCGTCTTATGATTCGTCTTTTCTGTGGTTGGTTGAGATCTGATCTGACACACTCTCCCCCACCCCATTCATCACTCCCAAAAGCTCATGGAAAAAGGAAGGGCGTAATGATGTTAGTGATACAAATTTGATTATTAAATCAATTAGATTCTTAAATTAGGAAAAAGCTTGTGATTTCTCCAACATCCATATGCCAGAGCACAAATTTCTTCACATTTCAGGACATTTGATCACTGGCTGCCACAAATATATCCAGTCACCCTGAGCTGACTCAATTTGTCCATTCACATTTCTGCAGATTATCTTTGTTGAGGATAAAAAGCTAAGATCAACCTTGCTCAGTGACATTGACGAGAGTCAACTTCCAGAAATATATGGGGGCAAATTGCCTCAAGTTCCCATCCAGGATTGCTGAACAGTGATCAACTCATATTACAATCCAAGTGCTGTGCTTTCTTGGCATAGTTGAAGATCCTCAATACTCTGCCGGCCATTGATTTAATCATCGGATACCATCAAAGCATACCAAGATCATAGTTTTCTGACTGTTTATTATACTTGCATTACAGAAGATGACTGGTACATCAGGGTCAAGTATTTCTTGTTCGATCAAACCAGGGTCTCTGTGCCAATTCAGAGGACTTAATGCTTTTGCATTTGTAACTAATTTGTTCAACTGCCTTGGCTCAGCTTTGGTCCCTCTGGAACCCCAATATGTACGCATTCATTTTCTTGCAAGTAATCAATCATATACCTGTTGGATGAATTTATAAGGACATTAGTTTCCAATATACATCTCTTTTTCCAAATACACTGAGTATGTTTTGTGATGGCTTGTAAAAGAATATTGTCAAATTAGAGCTAGAGTGGACATGATTAAGTCACTTCCAATTTCCTGATTGTAGTGGTATCAGGAAAGAGCAGAAGAGCTCATCCCTGACATATGTGAAAAGCCTTCTTCATTAATCCCTTTACCCTTCACCGTTTTGCTTATCCAAACTGTCACAGTGCAAGGAAAAGAAGCCTCATTATTAAAGTCAATTACGGATGGATAGGTTCCTTTTTCCCCTTAGACAGAAGGATCGAACCAAATACTCACTTGTTCTGGAAAACTTTGAGAATGGCTATTTTGGATTTAGCATGGCAGCTGATGACTTGAACAAAGTTAGGTTGCCTTCTGGAAATAGATGATCCGTGCAGAACTCACTTCTTTCGCATCATTGTATTGATTGTTGTTCCATCGGGAGAGAGATTCGTATTGTCGTATCCTGCTAGGTTTCATCTTGTTACCTTCAGAAAGGGTTGGTTAAAGGTGAATTTTAACCCTTGTATTCTCCCCCAACCCAATTGAGGTTGACCCATAAAATGGCCCCTTCTTGGCTTTAAAGCTAGCAGCTCACTGACAATTGGAGATTGCAAAATGGTACTCGAGGTGCCTTCGTATCTTTACTTTTTCTTAGACAGTGAAGATTGTTCAACAGCACGTACCTTTCTCATTTAGGACGCCAAGATTATCAATCTCAGAAGGAACTAGATCTCCCAGCCATGATGCGGCATATTACTAAAACCAGGCCACAATCATGCTATGGTGGAGACTCTTCTTCGCAGAGGAAGCCTTTTCTTCTTCTTTTTTTTTTTTTTTTGGGGGGGGGGGGGTGGTAGTTATGGGTTGCAGGGGCCGTTTGGAAGGAGCGGAGGAAACACCCAGCAAAGGCTGGATCCCAACAGCCTCATCAACCAAAGATTGGATCACAACAGCCTCATTAACCAGAGATTAACTCTTGTGCTGAGCTTGATCAGCAGTTCGATTTTATTTCTTAACCAAAGGAGCAGGCAAACAAGTTACAAAACGAAGAAAACAGAGCAGCATATAAATTGGTCCAGGAAAATAAAGCATCCCAAGAAACACCATACATCAACTTGAATTAATGAATAAATCGAACAGCATAAAAAGGCATCTCAAGCTCTGTATTCATACTTTACAATTTCAAGATATATTTAAAGAGAACATGCCAGAGTCCGACCAGTGTAGAAATAAACCTGTTTATTCAAAAAAAGGTATCCTCCAAACAAAAAGACAGAAGAATTATTCTATGAGAGGCAAAGACACTGCCCAATGCATCAAGGAAATACAAAATCCACATCATATAAATCCAGGGAACCTGCTAACAGGGATAAGTAAAAGAAAGAAACTAAAAAAATATATATCGTTTTCTCTGACCTGGAATAAGATTAACATTAAATCCAGCAGTTACAGATTGTCCTTAAAGTAGAACTTTCATAAACCCTCTCAACCAATAAGTAACTTATTCTCTTCCAAGAAGGTGTAAGTAGGCACCTCCAGATTGTATGGTGCAGGTCCTTTGCGAATCCTACCAGAGATGTCGTAGTGAGAACCGTGGCAAGGGCAAAACCAGCCACCAAAATCACCAGCATTTGGCAAGGGAATGCATCCCAAGTGGGTGCATACCCCAATAACCACTAGCCACTCGGGGTTCTTTACCCTTTCAGCATCCTCCTGTGGGTGACGAAGGGAGCCAACTTCGACACTGTTGGCCAATTTGATGTCCTCCTCTGTCCGACGCCTTATGAAAACTGGCTTGCCACGCCACTTGACAGTGACAGTTGTCCCAGGCTCAATGGTGGATAGGTCTACCTCAAGAGAGGCAAGTGCAAGAACATCCTTGCTGGCAGACATGCTGAGGACAAATTTAAGTACCAAGAGACGGATCACCGAAGCATAGACAAATCTGCCTCCGGTTAACACAAAGTAAGCAAATGCACGTTTGCTGGGGTCACCAGGAGGATAACGCTCATGGTTGCTCTCGTCATAGACAATTTTTGAGCTTGGATTCTTAATAGCTGTCACTGTAGCTGGCAAGTCATGAGCTAAACCAATCTCATTTGATGGGGCAAGAGATTCTGAGGAAAAACCTGGTGGAGTTGGCTAATGAACATTAGCAAACCATTGGAATATATCCATCAATTATATTCAAAATTAATGAGCAAAAGACCACAACTAAAAATACAATAATCTAATCTTAATTAGGAATTCAAACAAACAACAATTACAAACTTGAGATTTCAATTAGTAGTCAGGGTACAGGAATAAAGAGCATTGGCCATTCAAACTGATTAAAGAAGTCCCCACATCATAAGCATACAGAGAAGTTAACACTTGTTACAACAAATTGTCAGTTTTATTATTTCTTTTAGGAGCTTAAGAAGATCCACAATAAGTAAGAGCACACAAAGAACCAGTTAGACAATGGCTTTACTTGATAGTAGTTCATTTCTAGTCCTTAATGTGGTCATTCAGAAGTCCTATCATCCTAAACTAAATTTGGCCAAAAAGGAATAGCCACAGAGATCTAACACTACAATTTCAAAGTTTTATCTCGATTGACTCAATGCATAGATTACAGAATAGTCCATCAAGTCAACAGCAAACAAGCTTGTCTGCTCAACCAATCCATCTAGGGATCAAAAGACTACTCGTGTATGACAAATGGCAAAGATGTTATTCTTTCTAGAGTGACTACCTTTACTCAGAATATATAATCAGATGCATACAATAGGCAATGCAACCCTGAGAGACTACTCCAACATTTCCTTCTGATACAGGCACCTGTACAATGATTCTCTCTCTCTCTCTCTCTCTCTCTCTCTAGGGACCTTTTGGTTGTAATGCATATGTATATTTGGGTTGTCCTCTAGGAATTATATAGAGAGATGGAAACCTCTCATAGTAAACCCATTTCCTTGATCCTTCTTTGCATCAGTAATGAATTACCTACTAAAAAAGGGGCAGGCCAGCACACATATTTGAGACTACCAAGACCTGTATCTAACAAATTCAGCAATTTAACTGAACACTTTAGTAACAAAATCATCAAAAAAGCAACATTCCAATAAGCGTTGCGGGAAATTATCCATCTATCTGCATATATTTTGAACAAGAATGAGTAAACCAACTAAAAGATGCGGCAGAAGCAAACATTGGCCTAAACAAAAAGCTCCCATTTGTGAAAATCACTCTAACTATGAAAGAACGTAGTTCAAAGGGGGAGAGGACGCCCATAATTGATGTATTTACATTAGCAATAGATGTAGAAATATAACGAATCATATCATCACGTAATAAAATCTTTCACATATGTCATCTTAAAGAAGCATTTTTTTTCTTTTCTTTTTTTTTTTTTTGGGGGGGGGGGGGGAGTTCGGTTGTTGAGTTGGTGGCTTTCTTTCTGTGTGCTTTCAACCATCCTATGTACTTGATTAAAATTCACAGGTGAACCAGTGACTGAGAGATAGAATATAACGAAGGAAGTAGTTAACTAAACATAAACTGAAATCCAGATGCATCGGAAGCTGTATTCCTACATTTAGTACTATCATCTTCAAATTATATCTAGTCTTTTGGGGATTTACTACCTATCAGATGAAATATAGGTCAGTTCGACCCCCCCCCCCCTCCCCCCAAAAACACAGAAACAAAACAACAAAACACCAATCTCAAGTCTCTTCTTGCTGACACACACCAAATTTGATAAAAATAATTAAGCATAAAATAAATAAAAAGAATCAAATTTTTAATACAATGTGCAAAAAAAGGATCTACAGAAGCTGAAAGTAGGAATTTTGACTAGTAAAGAATAGTAAGGAAAGAACTAGATACAGCCCTGGAAACAAGATCGGAAGGGATAACAAAAGCGCAAAGGTCTGACCTCTGATTTGATGGATAAAGGAGGAAGCAGGAGAAAGCGTCGGCGGCGGGGAGACGATCGATGATCTGAAGGAATCCGAGGAATCAAAAGCGTTGAAAGGATTGGCGGAGGCAAAGGCAGGGGAGGCCTGTGCCGGCCTCCATGATAGAGAAGAAAGCCTCCTCCCAGCTACTCTCAGCATCTTTACCTCTTCGCACCTGGTTTAGGGTTTCGCTTCTCGAAGCAACGAAAATGGCTTTGCAGGGATACGGGGGGAACGAAAGGGCCAAAGAAGAGGAAGAGAGAGAGTCCGATATACAAATCCTATGCTTCACCGTTCTACCGCACCGCTTCATTTCTTTATTCTTTTATTTGGCCTTTTTTTTTCTTTTTCATTTTTTTTAATGCCAAATGGGGGCATTTGTTTGCCTTTTTTTTTTCTTTTTTTCCTTTTAAATAGTTGCCATTTTTATCCCTGAATTCTATTTAGTATTATTTATTTAAAAAAAAAACAGTGGCATTGCTATCAAGCTAATAACTGAGAAATATTCATAATGAGAGTTTAGCTTCGCCAAAATAGGATTAAATAAAATCAAAATATAACGTATTATGAAGAAATAAAAATTATTTAAATTAAATTTAAAGGTTTTGACTAGTAATTGCCTGTTTTCTTAACTATGGTTCTCTTCTTAAAAGTATCACAAAGGCAAATCTTGAAACAAAATTTTCCGTCACAAGATTGCTGCAGTCAGCGAATTCTATTAACCAAACTGAATACTGAGGGAAAGAATCTCAGAAAATTTTCATGTTCAAGAATAAAAGTATACTATCCAAATTATGAAACTAGTATTGTTATGGTGCCCAATAAACTATCACTCCTCTGCAGATTCTGAAGAATGTCGTGGGTACATCTTCAGCACATCTTCCCAGCTGCTCCATCCATCAGTCACCTCCTTCACAAGTGATGCCACCTTATCCACATCGACCCGAATTTGATCCTTGCTATCTCTCTCCCTAATTGTCACAGATGCTGTTGAATCCACAGTAATTGCAAAGGGTACACCCAGCTCATCTGTTCTAGCATAGCGTTTCCCTATCGAAGTACCTACAAATTTACAAAAGCACAGTTAAACAGTCAATTTAGACAGGAACAATCACTGTGAATAATAATCTGAAACAATACTAGGCATGGAAGTAATCATTGTTCGGTTATCTATCACAAGCAATGGCTATCAAAATTCTACGTTAAAATAATCTCCATTTGCTGCCCAAGTTTCGCATTTTTAAGCTGCATACCTGTTATGTCAATCTTATGTGAGATTCCAGCAGCAGTTAGTGACTTGGAGATGAATTTTGCTACTTCTTCATATTGCTGACTTTGAACTAGCGGGAATACAGTGCATTTGATGGGTGCCACAAGTGGAGGGAAACGGAACACGTTTAGCTGCTCATCCCCAGCTTTACTCGGCCTTGTGTAGAAAGCATGCTCAAAAAGACAATAGATAATGCGCCCAATCCCAAAAGAAGGCTCAATCACAGAGGGTGTAAAAACCCTCTGATGCTCCTTCCTTTTTTCCTTGGAAATGCAGACCATGTTTTTCTTAATGGTTACATTTTTCCCAAGAGTGCAAACATGGAACTCCACCTCTCCTTTTGATTCCAAATCAGCCTTCATCTCAAGAGCTGTTTTTTCATCCATTGCCTAATAAAGATTTAAAGGAAAGCACTAAATGGTATAATGGGAAAAGATTGAATGTATTTATCGCTCATGGTCATGGCACCATTTTCATGAGCAGTAAAAAGGGAATTCAATTAGATCCTCCTTTCTTAGGTTTCATTCCCACTAACATGTTCACAAATTTTACTAGGAAAATTAAAGAGAACCAACAAAGAGTAAAGTACATACATCAACCAGACAAATAATGATACTGGACTCTTTTCCGCCAGTCGCTTCTTTAGACATTTGATTTGCAAATATTTGTTCACATTTCCAAAGTAGGGAAGAAAAGCAAGAGGATTACCTCCAGAGCTTCAGTAACCATCTTTTGGTTTCCTTTGAATGCCGTGCCGAGTTGCTTTTTCACTGGAGCTATAACTAATTTCTAAAAATCCAATTATCAGTTATCCAGGTATCACGAGTAAAGCTGAATAAAAAGAACAAATGCTGTAATTAGTTAGATGGTACAAACTACAAAGTTACCTCAACTTCTCTGGGTTCTGGATATTTCTCACGAGCTACGAGTGAAACATCACTTTTGTCCTGTAAACAAAATCCCAACATCGTATCAGCAAAAGTTGGCAAAAATGATTTGTTTCTTGCACATGCACAAGATTTTTTTCAGAATAAATAAGATGAAAAAAGGAATTATCTCACTGGTGATGATCCATTACATCTATACTACTCAGTCAAATATACTAATTTATTACAAATCTTCCAGAACATTAAACTTCAAAATAATCAGCGCAGGATGAAAAAACCTGTACTGAAAACAGTAATCATTTCTTACTGAGTGAGCACGTAAATCATATGCAGATCTGTCTGCAATTCCAACACACTCAATCCAACCATAAGAACATTCAATTTCAGCATCCCAACAATCCGCAGCATAGTGAGCCATCTCATTTGCAAGGTGCTGCCTGAAGCGTAAACGTTCTTTGTCTATTCCAAGCCGTGTTAGAAATAGATACACTCTCCCAATAAAGTAACCAAGTGTTTCATTGTTGACAATTCCCTGCAGAATATGGGTTAGAGATACACTGCAGTACATATATCTTCTATTTCATATTCTATTAGTATTACTATACAAGGGACAGAGGTAAATCTTGATGATAAACAATGCTCCTAACTAAAGATGATTAAACAGGTAAACTAAAGATCAGAAGGACGAGGAAGTGAAGGAAGGTAAACAGAAAGAGGAGGTGCAATTGGTGAAAAAGGAAAAGCAACCGTATAGCTCAATCATCCAAGAAACCAACCGTTGAAACTGCTTCACCAATCTGAAATAGCTTTGCAGATTGCCCAGTCATTTGTTCTGCCCTTGGAAACATTAGGAACTCGAAGTTTGCAACTTCAGAAAATTTAGGGTGAGATTTGTCCTCAGGGTCAACAAAGTGCTCAATTTCTGCTAACGTAAACTCACGGACTCTCAAGAGGCCTTGTCGAGGAGATATCTGGACAGCATTAAAGACTATGTCAAGCTTGTGTCTTTTACTCTTTCATTCAAATGTTTATTCACTTAGAACACACCAACAAGCAAAACATATTTTTTCTTCTCCCTTTTTTTTTTTTTTTGGTGGGGTGGGAAGTGGGTGGGTCAGGGCCATTGATGCACATCATTACAGATTTATAACGAGATATTGGGATATAAAGGCAGATGTATATAACCTCATTTCTGAAAGCCTGACCAATCTGTGCAGCTGCAAAGGGGAGCTTGTTTCCATTGTAATAGTACAGCTCTTTAAAATTCACAAATATGCCTTGTGCTGTTTCAGGACGCATATACCTGCATGACATCAAAGAAAAAGTATCCACAGCTTCACTATCACTTTCGTGTAAAAGCAGAAAACTGATAAGAAGCATATAAATCTGAGCATTGCATCTCCTCCTCTTGGAGATAAGATTTAAGGCATTTGATTTGAAGCTACAAATGGTTTGCCATATTCAAGTAAGAAAACATTCAATTTTTTCATAATATCAATACAAACTTCAAGTCCCATAAATACAGTTTAAATGTAAAAACTAGTAGATTAAGAAAACTTGTACTCACCCAGGGATCAAGCCCGAGGGGCCAATTGAGGTCTGGAACATGAGATTGAATGGATATGGATCTGAAAGAGAATTTTTAGTTTCAGGTGCAGTTATTCCATACTCCTTGATCTTTGCACCTAGCTCTTCAGCAGAGAGGTCATCTAGAACTGCAATAACATGTTTCAGCTCCACTGCCTTTTCTGCAGTTATAGTTAAGTCCTTCTCAAGCTTCTCTTTGCAATAATCCTTGAGTAAATGATCAGCTCGATAACACATCCCAGTCTTCTCATCCTTAACCATAAGATCAGTGAACTTTTCAACATGACCAGATGCCGTCAGGACAATTTCAGGTGTAACAGATGGGCAATCAACTTCCAACATATTCTCTTCCAAAACAAAATGCTGAAGCAGAACCAGGGAGATAAGAATCAAATGGTCAATCATGTATTTAGCAGCAAATTACTTGGGGGTGTGCATAAATACTACTACAGTATTCCTTGCAGCTACTTAAACTATAATTCTCAGAAATCAATTTTGTCCCTTCTTTGGACAAAAAAAACTATGCTTACCATTAATTTCCACCTAACACGCAAAGCAGAATGCAAATGAAATCCGAAGACACCGAATAGATTGGGCTAATAACAGTAAGCTATCCAACACTACGAAGGATACAGAGTACAGGATACGTTTAGTATTAAAATATATAATTAACTGACGGCACCAAATCCAAATGATCAAAATTTATAGCTTCCTGGTACAGCCCTTACCAAAAGTAATTCAGGATTCAGAAAAATGCGAACTTTGGAAGTATCAATCACGAAATGGTTACAAACGGAAAAATGAACATGAAACGTAGCTTACGTGACGCCAAAAAGCGAGGACGTTGGACTTAATAGCGCAGCCAGGAGGCCCATAGTCATAAAGACCAGCAACACCCCCGTATATCTTAAACGAGGGAATATAGAATAAACGTCGCTCCAGTGTGTTAACAAGTGCCTGACGGAACGCATCCCTGTTGGCAGAGCCTCCAGAGACGGCGTCTTGGAGCAGGGCCTCGACAGAAACTTTCTCGAGCTTCAGAGCATTGAGAGCTCGAACGGCAGCATCAATATCAGGCTTAGCAGCCCCGGATGCTTTCAATTGGCGAACACCGTTGGCTTGGGCTTCAATGGTGGACTGCTTGTGGGCTAATTCTTTGCGGAGGAAATCCTCGGAAACGTCCACAGCCATTGGTGCCATGGCACGGGCAAGGAGAAAGGATGGTCGGGGCGTAGAAAGGAGTTTGCGCGAGCTGTAGAAGGATCGAGTGGCTTGCGAAATGAGAGCAGAGAGTGGAGACAGCAAACGCATGCGATGCCAAGAAAGAAATACGTTTTCCGTTTGCGCTTTCGCTTACAGTCGCTACTCCGACGAAGAAGACGAGCGGTGGCAGTGTGACTGTACATTTCTCTCTTTTTCTTTTTTTTTAATAAATCCTAATTCTTAATTAGGGTTTTTGGGATGCAACTCCCAAGTTGCAGGGTCGTGGTCGACAAAGACTGAAGGAAGGGGGAGTGGCCCAGCCTGGCCCAATAGAATCGTTCCTTATCTTTTTCTTTTTCTTTTGTTTATTATAGAGAGGGATTTTCATTTTCTTTTTGGTTTTGACCTTTAAGTTTTCTATTTTCTTCTGAGTAAGTTGAATTTTTTTTTAATAAGATATTATTCATTATTGAGAAATATAGGAGGGTTATTATAACAATCACCCGCTCTATATTTCTCTTCTAATATGAAAAAGTAAAAAGTACTCAAATTATAAACAATATAAGTTAGAAAAATTAGTCTATTTAATTTACAAAGTTTAAAATTTATAATATTTTCGTTGTTAATAATTTATTATTATTATTCCTAATAAAAAATGAGATCATAACGACATGAAAAGAAATCATTAAAAATAAAAACTTAACAAATTCAAACCATTAAAGATCAAAATAGTTAATGTATATATATATATATATATATATATATATATATATATATATAGTTGCAGAAGGTTATGAGTGAGTCATTTGACATTATCCTATGTTGCCACATGACACTTTAAAAATACATGAATTACAAATGCACTGCCTTAACAACTTTATCTTCAACTCAAACTCTTAATCTCTTCAAATTTCACTCCCTACTAAATAATACATCTGAAACATATGAAGGTTCATTACTCTGTGCATTATCTTCTAAATGTACCGTATCTAACAAGTTTATCTTCAATTAAAATATACTACAAATCACTGTACAATGGAACAACGAGGCTTGGACTTTATTATGTGAATGAATTGTCTCAATGTAAGCAACAAAAGCGTGTAAATAGAACATAACCAAATTTAGCCCTGCAACTCTCGTTACCTAAATATGGTGCCACAAAAATAGAACCAACAGGCTTATCTTTTACGCATATTGCTCTGTACCATGGATGAGGAATAGCATTTTTGGCAAGATAGTTCATAGCTGCCTCTTTGGTAGGATAAGGGTTCCAAGAACAAAATTTACCAACTTTTTCATCTGTAAGCCAATCCATGAAATCATCAATATCAGAGAGATCCACCATGCGAAGATTGATGTCTGAATAGTCTTCATCTTCAACTTCCTTATTCTCTAATTTCTGGAAATTTTTTGTGATGCCCAAATCCCACATTGGATTGGGATGAGAAATATGAATGGTTTATAAGAATGGATCTAAATACCCATTGTCAACTTGGGATATCCATTTTGGCCCAGCGAGGACGGCGGCCAAATAGTTGACCGTGGGTGCTGCCAGGCCCATAGTTGCACTCTCGGGTCCGCGGGCACAAGGCGTGACATTTGGTATTAGAGAAGGTAACCAGCAATCCTATGCCGCCTGATTGGTCCTGAGTTTGGCCCCTAAAGTATGGGCCCAGCGAGGACGCTTAGGCTTAAAGGAGGGATGAATGTGATGCCCCAATCCCACATTGGATTGGGATGAGAAATATGAATGGTCTATAAGAATGGACATAAATACTCATTGTCAACTTGGGATACCCATTTTGGCCCAGCGAGGATGGCGGCCAAATAGTTGACCGTAAGTGCTGCCATTTGGTATCAGAGAAGGTAACCATTCCCCGATATAAGAACTAAGTGCTACACAATATGGGCTCAACGAGGACGCTTGGGTTTAAAGGAGGGGTGAATGTGATGCCCCAATCCCACATTGGATTGGGATGAGAAATATGAATGGTCTATAAGAATGGACTTAAATACTCATTGTCAACTTGGGATACCCATTTTGGCCCAGTGAGGATGGCGGCCAAATAGTTGACCGTAGGTGCTGCCAGGCCCATAGTTGCGCTCCCGAGTCCGCGGGTACGGAGCGTGACATTTGGTATCAGAGAAGGTAACTATCCCCCGGTATAAGAACTAAGTGCTACACCGTGCGCGGTAGAGGCCACCTCTAGAATCCTATGCCGCCTGGTTGGTCCTGAGTTTAGCCCCTAAAGTATAGGCCCAGCGATGATACTTGGGCCTAAAGGAGGGGTGAATGTGATGTCCCAATCCCACGTTGGATTGGGATGAGAAGTATCAATAGTCTATAAGAATGAGCTTAAATACCTATTGTCAACTTGTGATATCCATTTTGGCCCAGCGAGGATGACGGCCAAATAGTTGACCGTGGGTGCTGCCAAGCCCATAATTGCGCTCCCGGGTCCGCGGGCACAGGGCGTGACATTTTCCTTCTCCGGTTGCTCCTGATCTATGAACAATATGAGTAAATACTGGGTTCTTGTGGCTTTTTTGATATTTATTTGGTTAGAGGAAGCATATATACATATTTTTTTGGAACCAAACAGAGCCAATTTAATTTTAATGGCTTTCTATCCAATAAAGCCCATCAATTTTTTTGGTTGTGTTGTTGTTCTTGCTCTTGCAAGTGGGGTGGGACTATGGATAGCTCTCAGTGAAGAATGAAAGTTTAAGGTCCATACCTTCGTTCGCGCACTTGAATACATACATGTTTAAAGTGTACGATTTATTAGCATTTGATGCAAATTCTTTATGGGTTTGTGTATTATTTCGATATTAGCTTTAGGCTGTTGCTACTTTTGATTTTTTTCCCCCCAACAAACGAATGCTTATTGTATTCAATTCTTGATACTGGAAAAAATATTTTTTCTATTTGTACTTTAAATTGATATTATCTCTCAAGTTTAGTAGCTTTTTTGGGTTTGAAATAATATATTATATAAACTCATACAATGTCCGGAGAATCAAATTAGTTGTATATAATAACAGTAAACATATTATATTTTAAAAGTGAATATATAACATATGAAAATTAAATAAATAAAGATACAATAATTTTGTATACGGCATTTTCAATATCATTCTTTTGATTGTACTCGTAAGTCAAACCCAACTATTCTTACCCTTTAAAAGCAGCACTTTACCAGATTATTCATTAATGGCTTGTTTGGTTCGTGAGATGATTTGGGATTTGAATTCTTGCTTTCACATTTCTTATTTAATTAATTTTTTTAATTTGAGATAAATAATTACATTTAAATGTATTCTATCGCATAGGCTTGTATTGCTATCATAGAAACAAATGTATGATCAAGAGAAAGGTATATAAGAATAATAATTAGACCTTTGGAGATGTATAATTTAATTGGTTAATATTAGAAATGTATCCTTAACATTTTCCTTTATATCCATTACATTCTACTTTGACTTTGCATTGTAATCCCAACAATAAGGAAAATTTTGGGTGCCTATTTGGGGTAGATGGTGTAAAGAAATAAAGTGAATAGGTTAATTCATTAGCCATATCTAACTATATAGTTAGTTGGGGTGAAAAGTGAAAGTGTTTAGAAAAAAAAGTAAATATATAAAATATCATAGTATTTTGTTTGAAGCGAATGTAGAAACAAAGTAAATTGGGAAGAGAAACGACTCCTAACAATCCTAATACTAGTTAGGAAGTACAATAGGGAAAATGATGATAAGCAAGAAAAAGAAAAAAGGGGGTATTGTTGCTATAAGATGCAAGGATTCATAATATATATATATATATATATATATTTTTTTATCAAATTAGGTCAAAAATCTAAATACCTACTGCGATCGGGATGGAATTGTGACTGGAGGTACCTCATCTCGCGCCTGGCAATACGCAATCCACTATGCTGGCCATGCCCTGCACGCATGGAAAAAGTTGACAACCTCGCCTCTACAAAACACAATGTCTAACGATAAATGACTCGTTTGATAACATTGTATTAAAAAGGAAAAAAATTAAATCGTTTACCACATGTTTCGAATTTAAAATTATCGTGTGTATATTTAGGGTGTTATTGGGAAGAAATTATTCTCAATCCAATACTTCTATTTAAGTTAAAATAATAGCAATTTAAATAATTTTTGTTCTTAAAAAAATTATCATATACTTATAATACATTATATTATTTCCCATTAATCCTATCTTGGATGCCACTTAATTATATATATTTAATAATTTTTATTATATTTACTCAAATGTATCTCAATTCAATTGTTATCCACGTACACTTTTGAGTATTATTATGATATACAAACATACAGCTTACCGGGGCATAGCTCAGTGAGTAAGTGACCGAAATGTTGTTGTGACGATTAGGTCTCCACCCGTAGGGTGGGTTGGGGTGTTCATTATTTAGTTTGAACCGAAAAATTGAATCGAATAAGTTCCAATTTTGGTTTTCGGTTCGATTTTTTATTTTCTAAAACAAAATTTGAAAAATCGAATTATATTTTTAAAATATATAATTAATATTAAAATATTATTAATTAATTATTTATTTTTATAATTTATGATTTTTTAAAAAAATTCATTTCGATTCCGATTATTTCGATTCTGTTTGATTTTGTTCAAAATGAAGTCATTAGTCATTAGTCATTGAGTGTAATATCTCTATCTTTACAATTTGCATTCGTTATCATAACTTTCTACTAAAATATTTTGTCAAAATCTTTAAAATATTTGAACTTTTATTTTTATTACATTTTATATTATATTTGAATTGTAATTTATGTTGGACTTTACTTATTTGGGTTTAAATTTACATTAGCTTAATGGATTTACTAAATGAGAAATTCAAATTCGATTTAGAACCGAATCGAAAATTATCAATTTTTTTTAAATTTCGATTTGATTGGATTTTGATAAAAAAAATAAAAATTCAAACTCGAATAAAAAACTGAATGAACACTCCTAAGGGTGAGAGGTTCGAATCTTACTTTTGACATGAATTTAACAGTTTCGATTAACGCTTTCCCGAAACATATCTCATAATTTATTTTTTTCATAATCTTAAGGACGAGATTTGGGCGCAATCAAGGTGGGGTACCATATATATATATATATATATATATATTATGATATACAACCATTAACCATACATATATAAGTTGCTATGATAAGGATAGTGACACGGGCTGTGATAGCGTGTGATGGTTGACAATTTGTTTTTGAGTTACAATTGTCCCATCTCTTAATTGACGAGGGTCCAATTTTTTGCTTGGTTGTTAAAAAAAAAAAATCGTGTTCAATCATAATTGATATAATCAATTATTTGATTACTGTTATACTATCTTTTGTGTGAATTCTAACTCATTATTCACCTGCTTGCACGTTAGATATGTAAATAAATAATATATTTATATTTACTTTACGATTATTGTTTATTATTTTTAATTATTATAAATTAATTTGAATTGTAATCAGTTTTAAAATTTTAAGAGTTCAATTCAAAACAAAATTTTAATGAGTATATGATGGTATAACCTTTTTTTTTAATTGTATTTTATAGTGAATTGAACCGATTTAATTAAGTTATCGTGTATATATATATGCATATAACTTTAGTATTTGATATATATAATGATATATAGTTTTAGTATTTGATATTATAACTTTTTTAGAAAAAATATAAAAAAAATCTCTCTATTGGTAGGCATACCGCATATGTCATGCTAACTAAACTACTTAAATTATGTTTATTATTTAATTTTCATACTTTTAATTCATGTGTATTATCACTATTTTCTGCAATATAAGTATTAAAGTTTATTATCTTTTCATATCAGGTTGATGTCCCGTGCGTTGCATGAGTTGTTATATTATTAAGATTTAATGTATTAATATTAAATATATAATATAAATTAATTTAATTAATGATTTAATTAGTTAAAATTTTAAAATAAATTTAAATAATATTCAAAAAATCACACATTTTAATGTATTAATATTATATATATAGTATGCAAAGAATCATACATTTCAATATATTAATTTAGATAGTATTCAAAGAATCACACATTTTAATATATTAATATTAAATATATATATTTTATTAATTAATTTAATTAAGTATGAATTTATATATAATTTTTATTTTTCTTTTTAAAAAATTTATTTAACCACATGTCGATGATTCCACATGTCGTAATGGTATATTTTATCTTCGACTTATATATAGATATATGTATAATTTTTACTATATAAATAACGTTTATTAATAACTAATATAACAAATAATTTGATAAATAACGCATCTTTTATAAAAAATATCATATTTTATTGTTCACATACCTATATTTATTTTTCTTCGACGTGTTTAGAGATAAAGATTTATTGATAAAAAAGAAAATAAATTCCCATCTTAATTTATTTTTATTTCATATTTATTTTCAATCAAATATAATATTTTTTTCATTTATTTACTTTTATCAATTATTTTCATATTTCACCCAATCAAATATAGGTCAAATATTATTATAGTAATAGTTATATATATATAAAAAGTCAGCTATGATAATGATGGTGTCGTAAACTATGATAATTGATAATGGTAACCATTTGTTTCTAAGTTACCTTTGGCCTACATTTCAATTGAATATAAATTTACGGGTTATAAACAAAACTGATCAGCGTTAAATTATTTATTTAGTTGTTTAAATAATTACATTCAATCGTAATAGATATAATTAATAATTTGATTATTGTAATATATTTTGTATAAATTATAATTTGTTATTCAAGTGATTATATATTTTGATATGCTTTTCGATCCAAATTTCTTAAAGATTCAACTGTTGTTAATATAACCAATGATTTGATTATTGTAATATATCTCATAAAAATTATAATTTACTATTTACGTGATTATATATTTTGAGATGCGTTCCGATCCAAATTCTCTAAGGGATCAATTGTAATTAATATAATCGATAATTTTATTATCATAATATATCTCTTGAGAATTATAATTTGTTACTCACATGATTATATATTTGACATGTGTTTCAATCTAATGCATGATAAGATTTTTTAACATTTTTTATTTGAGTAACATCATATCATAAGCGTGCGTTGAGTACTCATGTATAGATAAGATAAATTGCGAGATATGTAATGTAAAGATAATAATTGAACACGTAACCTCACACAAGCACCATCATATATAGGCATGCTATTTGCTATTGTGCCATATGTCCTAGGGCCAATATTTCTTATTTACTAAGTTTTGTTATCCTTATATGTTTTAGCTCTAGAGGTCACATCTATTTAGTAATGATATCATAAATAACGTATTTTTCATAAAATTAAAATCTTGTTATTCACGTGCTTGCATTGCATTATTTAGGTGCACCATATAATAATTCATCGTTATCAAACTCTGTATTATAACAAATTAATAAAGTCAATCATAATATTTATAACGTTTAAATTATAAAATAAAAAATTTATAAAATATTAAATTTATATGAATAATTAATATATAACGACTAAACTTATAAAAGACGCAACAAAAGCATTAAAATAAGAGATGTGACAAAAGAAAATAATCGAATCTAATTATATTTAGCCTGTCGTTTATTAAGGGAGAAATTGGACAGAGTCTTTAGAAATATTGCTGTCTTCTTTTTCTTCAAAGGTCCATTCTCTCTTTTGGCTTTGAAAATAAACCAGCAGTCAATGCACAAATCTGCATTTGAATCGACTGCCGATGGTGAAATGGGGTGGACGAATTGGAAAAACGGAATCAGCAGAGCGTAGAGAGAGAGAGAGAGAGAGAGAGAGAGAGAGAGGAAGGAAGGAAGAGGGAACCCAAAAATTCAAAACATCCGAAACCCGAAATAATTAAAAAGGGCGCCTAGTTTCAGTTTTTTCAACTCTCCAAACGGAGCATTGGCCCCCCGCATTTCTCAACTCCCCTATTTAAATCCCCGAGGCCTTAACGTCATTCGTCACTCTTTCCACCAACTGCTGCTACTATTATCATCTGCACCCCCCCATGGCGCACGATAGCAACCTCCCCTGCAACGGCGACGGCGTCTGTATGCTCTGCGAGGCCAAGCCTCCACCAGAAGAAACACTCACCTGCAGGACTTGTGTCACTCCCTGGCATGTCTCTTGTCTCTCCATCAAGCCTCCCACCATGGCAGCTGCGGCCACCTGGGAGTGCCCCGACTGTTCTCTCGCCGTTGATGTCAAGCCGGTTGCTGTTTCCAACTCTCAGTCGGCGGACTTGATCGCTGCGATTCGAGCGATCGAGGCTGACGCTTCGCTCACTGACCAGGAAAAGGCCAAGCGACGCCAGGACCTCTTGAGCAGGGGCGCACAGTCGTCTGCCGTCCCTGACGCTGATTCTGAGAGGAGGAGCGACGTTCTGGATCTTCTCGATAAACAGCTCTACTGCTCCATTTGCATGCAGCTACCGGACCGACCCGTTACGGTGAGACTCCTGTTGTCCTTTTGACTTCTCTACTCTACTTTGAGCTTTTCCCGTGGTCGGGATGCGCAATCGCTACTTACCAAATTATTTTATATTTGACTTACAAGTTTACCTATTTTCATTCTCTCGGATTAGCCGGTCTGGATTGCAAAAAGCAGGACGAACTTGTTTAATCCTCAATGTTTTTGCCTTAAACGCTTACTTATGCACTAAAAGCATCCTTTGTATCATCGCAACAAGGAAATTTGATGAGAGTTCATTGTTCATTGCTCTACACAGTTCCCCAGAAGATATGTGATCAACGGCAATGTTTGCAAACTCAATTTCATTCTCCTCCTACTGATGTAGTTTTTAAAATCATCTGGGGTCTTTTGCTTATCTGCATTTGTTATTGGCGTCTACATTTGTACTTTCTGGAATGTGAATACTCTTTGCTAGAATGTAGTGTTTGGGGGAAGTTACAATCTACCTATGGAACGAATTATATCTTCTTATCTGTTTGTTTTGTTTTGTTTTTTTTTTTTTTGCTGTGTGTGTGTGACCACATCTCCCCGTTAATACATGTTTTATTAATAGTTATTTCTAGCATCGTTTGTATGATTTCCAATTTTGACTTGAAAAGGGGGTGAATGAATGGGAGGGTACTGCTCTAGCCAGCTGGCTAAGTTTTGAAACTGCAAAAAGAAATTCCTAAAGCCACTTTAAAATGATTACTCTACTGCCTGAGTTCTCTGAACAATTTAATAGCATCATTAGTTCTATGATTAGTGTCATTGATGATGATAATCTTCTAATGCTGTATCAATTTAAGCAACATGGAAGGATGATTTGTTACTAAATAAGCATGGTTTCTCTGGATGTGCTTAAGCTTCAAGAATGTTTAGCTTGTGCTAACTCACATATTCATTTGCGTTTTAGACACCATGTGGCCACAATTTTTGCTTGAAGTGCTTCCAAAAATGGGTTGGTCAGGGGAAACAAAATTGTGCAAATTGTCGCCATGTGATTCCATCGAAGATGGCAAAGGAGCCCAGAATTAATGCTGCACTTGTTACTGCCATTCGAACAGCCAAGCTGTTGAATAGTAATGCTTCTGAAGGGCCAGCAAAGATAGTACACTTTATTCACAATCAAAATCGACCTGACAAGGCATTCACCACAGAGCGAGCAAAAAAAGCTGGAAAAGCTAATGCTTGTAGCGGAAAGATCTTTGTCACCATTCCTCATGATCACTTTGGACCAATTCCCCCAGAAAACGATCCTGAAAGAACACAGGGGGTGTTGGTTGGTGAAACTTGGGAGGATCGAATGGAATGCAGGCAGTGGGGTGCTCACTTTCCTCATGTTGCTGGAATTGCTGGACAATCTGATTATGGTGCTCAGTCTGTTGCACTTTCTGGAGGCTATGTAGATGATGAAGACCATGGTGAATGGTTCCTTTACACAGGAAGGTAGGGTGATGGTTCCATTAGCCTCTTCTCATTTGTTTTATACTCTTTTCTACAGGTTTTACATATGAATACAGTGTTTTCTTTATTTTGTATGGCTCTCATTGCATTTTGCACTTAATTTTTTTATAACATCTACCTTCATTGAGTGCTGATAGTGGTGGAAGAGACCTCAGTGGCAATAAAAGAACAAATAAGGAACAGTCATTTGACCAGAAGTTTGAGAAGCTTAATGAGGCATTACGGGTCAGCTGTCACAAGGGCTATCCTGTTCGAGTTGTTAGGTGAGCTTGTGTATTGAATAGTAATAATAGATCCCATGTTTCCACTAAGTGATCAAGAAAATATGGTATAGAAGAGCGTAGATTGATCTACATGGTATTTGGTCTTTGTGAGAATTTCTTATGTTTTACATGTATTGCTTGAATCTCAATCTTAGGATACATGAACCAAGTAGAAACATTCATCTTATGCATAAGCACATTATAAATCTCTCTTTTTTTTTAAATTTTAAATGAATAGGTCACATAAGGAGAAGCGTTCATCTTATGCGCCAATGAAAGGGGTAAGATATGATGGTGTTTACAGGATTGAGAAATGTTGGCGAAAAGTTGGACAACAAGTGAGATTCTTCTCCTACGTGGCTTTTTTGTTTGTGTGTGGGTGTCCCCACCATGTTCTTATTGAAACATGTACCTGATATTTTGTTCTTCCAGGGTTTCTTGGTTTGCCGATATTTATTTGTGCGTTGTGATAATGAGCCTGCCCCGTGGACAAGGTTTGTTATTTGTTTGTTCAGCCACCTTACCTTTTCATGTGGGTGTTTTATTTATTATCGTCTCTGATAATTCTACAGTGACACTCATGGGGACCGTCCAAGGCCTCTGCCTGTTATCAAAGAGTTGAAGGGCGCCAAAGATATTACTGAAAGAAAAGGAGCTCCAGCATGGGACTATGATGTGAGAAACTGACCTTTTTTTTGTTTTTTTTCTTTATTTATGTCCATGCATGAGTTCATATGGGCCAATCTGTATTTGCATGTTTGTCCGTGTTGTTCATTTTCTAATTTTCCTGTATTTGCAATTTCTTTTGTCATTACATTTGCAATGTGTAAAGCAGTAGTTTGGATTGGATTTTTTGGTTATTTAGACTTCTGATTTTTGTCATGTAGGAGGGAAAAGGGTGCTGGTTATGGAGAAAAGCTTCACCAGAGAGTAGAATGCAAGTTGGTGGTGAATTGAACGATGATGGAAACGTTATCAGGAAAGTGAGACGTCAGAAAAAAATTTCTGTGAAAGAGAGGCTTTTGAAAGGTATATTCTGTGTTTAGATCACTTGTAAAGTGCATTCTGTGGTTAAAGAAACTCCAATTGTCTTTTGGGTTGTAGTTGGTTGACTTGTTGGATATTGTGACAAAATTTTAAAATGGTACGTAAAATTTGCAGAATTTAGCTGCCTTATATGTCGGAAGGTGATGGTCCTGCCACTTACTACACCTTGTGCTCACAATTTCTGCAAGGAGTGTTTGGAAGGTGCATTTGCAGGCCAATCCTTCATAAGACAGAGGACATGTGAAGGCAGACGGACTTTACGTGCACAGAAGAATGTTATGAAGTGCCCTTCTTGTAAACATGATATATCTGATTTCCTTCAGAATCCACAGGTTATAAAAGAGTTCCTTTGTGTTTTCATGTGGCGCTTTAATGACTTGGGGTTACAAGACCTTAACAAAGCTTTAAACTGAATTGTTTCCTTGTTCCTTCATTTGTTTAATTGATGCTTATGGCGGTACACTGCTGACTGATAGTGCTTTTTGATGCTTCTACAATCAAATCTACTCACTAGGAATACTTTTGTTGCAGGTCAATAGGGAATTGATGAATGTCATTGAATCACTACAGCATGAGACTGAGGCTGAAAATGTAGAGTCTGGAATGGAAACCGAGACTGAGAGTGCTGATTTGGATTCAGAATCAAGAGCTGAGGCTGAACAGAATGATGGAAATTTAGACGTGATTGCTGGAGATAAAGAAAACTGTGATATAAATTCTGGAAGTTTGGAGGAAGCCCAGGGTAAAGGAGGTGGTTCACCAAAACCTTTAACCAATGGCAAATCCCAGAAGCGTAAGAGAGCTAACAATTCTTGACATGCTTCAGATGCTGGTGTGAAGACCTGAAGAAGCTAAAGAGCGTTGCAGCTGATGGTGTTTGTTCTTGGTTGATTGCCTCATCTTCAATTTGTACTTGTCCTGGCGCCAAGGGCTGAGGAGAAGGTGTGTTTTGAAGACCTTTGGGAGTATGTAAATGATACTACATTTCTTTTTTGGAGGTAATGCTGGGCCTCTCTTTGGGAGTGCTAAGATTGTTGACACTTCGTTTTGTTCTCACAATTCATAGTACTCATTCTTGCTATGCATTTTTGTGATGTAACTAACGCCAGACTTTATGTTATTGATCAAATTGAAAAGCTGTTTGTTTTCCGATTCAGGAAAACTATGGTTCATTCTCGTATGCTTCTGAATACTGCAGCAGTCCTATTTGTTATCATGCTTGAAAGTTGAAAATATTGGTGCATAACATTTATCTATTGTATCGTCAAATTCTGGTACATTTATCCATAGTCTTTCAAACATGAAGGCAATAAAAATTTTAGGGAAGTAAAGGAACAGCAGAGAGAACAGAGGTAGTTGTGTGCTCAGCAAATTGCAAACTCTCAGTCCCAAATTGCTGCAAAAATGTTTAAGGCAGCTTAAAATGTGCACCCCGATAGAAATTGATGTCCTTGTCTGCTCTTAACGCCAAGTTCTGGCACATGGGTTTAAACCCAAGTGTTTCACAAATGTATTGGAATTGATCAATAATTCTTTTGTATTGTGCGGATTTACTGTTTGTTGCTGTGATTTGGATTCTGATTTCTTGTGGCCTCGAGGTATAGGTGCCTTTTTTCCTCCTTTTGGCGGTAGGGATGGGCTGGGGGAACATCTTTTTCAATTCTTAAATAAAAGAAGAACAATGTCCCTTACATCTTTGCATCTCCAAAGAAAATAAATCATGTAGCATAGATACATCTTTTATTTACATATATTAACCGAGTGTCTAGATTATTTTTATCTACTTCTATACTGTACAGTTTGCTACAATCTCACACAGAAGACTTGACTTACCTTTTATACATCATCGGATAGGCAAAGTAAAAAAGAACCACATTTCCTGCCTAGTTGAGACTATCAAGTTTTTGCTGCTCTAATTTCTCAACGAGGGTCTTTTTCTCCTCATCCGGCAGAGCATTGAACATGAAGACAGATTTATCTCCTATATCATCCTGCAAAGCGAGAAATCAAACCAGAATAGCAAAATGACCGCTTCAAATCAAGGAAAAATGGCTCTTCTTAGTCTCGCAAAATAACGCATGATTTATGTCAAATGGATGAAAGATAAATAAAACTCAATTCAGCGTGGTATAAAGAATCAACCTTAATAGGCTGATAGAATTTTCTTCCTGCAAACACTACGAAGAGTGCCATCCACACTCCCAAGAGAGTAACTTTGACACCATCATCCATCAGACCTGTCTGTACAACACAAGAAGCGAATTATTGTTAAAATACGATGCATTAAAGGAACAGCTGGGAGCCCAAACATTGAAGCTCAAAATTGAATGTGAAAGACGCAATAAGTTCAATTCAGCCCCTTATATAATAAACCATTGCTCATCAAGAACTCTCATCCAATCACGACCCTTCTATTATACGCTAGAATGGGTAAATATACAGGCACCCATTATCACTCCAAAAAGAAGAGCCTAGCCAAGCTGCCATTATTTTTAGTTTCAATTTCATTTCTGTTTTAATTTTAAAAACACAGGAGAGAAGCCTGAGGTGTTTCCAATTCTGGATACTTACCGATCAGTGGTTTGTAAAGCCAAATCTATTATTGTGACAAGCGGTAGAGCTGTAAACTTTTACATGAGCATTGTAATTCATCTCTCTCATGACAAACATAACTAATCTGCCAACCTTTAAGAGTCATTTACTAAAACAAAATAGCCCAATCATTGACTTCAAAATACATGGATGAAAGGATGAAGTTTACGCAAACAAAAGCAGAAACAAACAACTATATTCTGACCCAAAACATATATGTGTTTTTTTAAATCAAAAAATGTAAATGTATATTGATAAAAAATGGATGTACAAAAGTTCACACTGCCGAGCAGCTTTACAAAAAGATCAAAGAAAGCTATAAAGGCCGCATATAAACATTAGACTCGTATAAGGTCAAAACATGAGGATACGAGGAAATTATGTTTAAGGCCTAACATGAGGATATAGGGTCAAAACATGAGTATAAGGCAAAAAAATAATTAATATGTGAACAAGTGATGTTATAAGCTGTCGGAAGTACCAGGTGGCCAAGAAGAACTGAGGGAATAATGAATGTCAGAATACCAGCTTCCAACTTGCCATAGCAAAGGCCTGTTTCATAAACAACAGCAATCAATTCTCATAGTCCCGTCAAAGAAGAACACTTCTAAACTGAGATAGAAGGTACACACAAAGAGCATTTACAGGATTTTTTTCATGGATAATTAAAAAAAACCAATTGAAAAGGATGATGCATAAAACTTCAAAGGAGTTTCTAATCAAGAAAGGAAAACTACAGCATCTAGAAGGAAAATACTTTAAAAAAAAAAAAAACCTCCAATAACCTTTCAGTTTATTACAAGAAGATATGAACTCAGATGAAGAGACAGGTGAGAATGGAAGAAATTAGTAAGGTCCAAGCTTAGATCTTTTGCAGCTGATTGCGTCTAATACGTCGAGTAATATACAAGTTAGTTATTGTCATCAAGTGCAATATATGCCTAAGAACCTCAATGTCATTTTCAGTTTTCAACAACTCGAGAAAGTGTCCATTGCTTAATCAATGACAAACAAAAACTATCAGTATCATGTATTATGGAATGAAGGAACCTGAAACCCTGAACAAATTTCCCCCACTCCAATATTGGGGGAGAGAAGCAAAAAGAACTTAATATGCTTGGACGGTCAAACTTTCCCTAGTGAACTTTCTTCCTTGTTTCGAAGAACAAATTGTGCACTTTCATGAGAAGGATGAATATTTAAATTTAAGCTGCAGATGGAATGTTCTATTGCTCCTCACATAAGGGTGAATCTTGACATTTTCCAAGTAATCCCTGTTGATAACCAGTCAAGACCATTTCCATTATGAAATGTTTGACTGCATAAATCCGCTAAGATAATTGTGTTGTTCTTATTTAACTTTAAGTACCTTTATTTAACCATTTGTCGCTTTCATGCGTGCATTCCTAGTTCTCTCAATCCTATTATCTTAGAGACCACCGACACCAGAATACATTTTTATGTTCTATTAGTTGGCAACTTACTAAATTTACTTGTAAGCCAAAGGGCTATGTTTTGAACTGGTGAAGTGCTGATTCACAACTTTTTCGGAGATATTACTTGTGGAAATTTTGCATACCTTTTCGCACAGGCGTATCCTTTATTTTTGCTCGCTATCAATAGTTTTTACTATTTCTTCATATACGTTAAGTGGTAGCATGCAAAATAACTTCAAACGAATAGAAATATTACCAAAGTCAAAGGAAACATAACTCAAACATCGGATGTAATTCAAATCATACCTTCCTTGAAAACAAGTCCTGTCAAGGAAGCAAAAAGCGGACCAATTAACCAGACAGCTGTTGGATTCTCGATGACATATTCCGCTAAAGTTTTTCCAGCAGGTTGAGCAAAGCTTGCATATGTTGCCAAAGATCCAAAAGCACCGAGCACCCACAGTGCTTGAAGTGTGCGTTTGATTTCAGTTACGTATATGTGAATAAGATACAATGACAAGCCTAATCCACAAACTCCAATGGTATAAAGTAAGTTGAGATTTCCCTTGATCAGATCACTCACAGGAGAACCATCAGGCAAGAAAGCTGTTGAAGATGCTATAACAAATGATGTGGCAGCAGCAACTAACCCTGCTCTGTACAAAATCACCTGCTAGGCCAATCACAGCATCATTGAAATGGTAAACTCCATATGAAAACCAGGAAAACACAGAACGCACATCTTCTATCTAGTGTTAGTCACTAATCAGGTGGATGTTGATATTTGAGTTCTCATTCCGGCATCCACAGATGACAAAATTCAAATATGCCAATTGAAAGGCGAGTTGCATTGCACAAATCAGTAAGCTGGCAACTGGGAAAGAGTGAATCACACTGTTAGTTACTCCACTCATAAGTTGGTAGGCTCGTTCCAGCGATCATTTGATAGGTGAATGGAATTTTGGGAAATTAGTGTCTTTTGTAATAAAGCAGATGGTGAATAAAGAAACTGAAGCGAAGCCAATAATTTCAATTTCAAGCACAAAATCCTGGATTCCTTTTTATTCGAAATTCGAGCTGCAACTTGGAGAAGTGCTCAAAAGTAGCAGGAAGCGGAAAACACACAGAAAAGGAAAGAGAGAATGGTAGAGGTAACGAAAGAAAGTACCTCCCGAACATCGGAGGGTTCAACGGTCCAGGGACCATAAACCCCTTGATAAAGCTCTGATTTTGGAGAGCTAACGCTGCTTTCTCCGACAGCCTGGCACCTGATGGTTTTCTTGGTAAGGGAAGCCCTTCTTGTACAATTATAAGATTGGGAAGCTGATAAGCAGCTATTCAGCGCAAGCACAGAGACGGAGGCATTGGGTCGGTTATGGTGCAACAAGGCCCGCGGCGGAGGAAGATCAAAATTAACCAAAGAGGCAGACGACAAACTCATCCTGCACATGCTTTGCATTTCTTTGCTGCTGAATCTGTTCTGGTCTCACTCAATCACCAACAACTGCTGTATTTGGTATGCAAATTTATCCAACATCTATTTGGTACACTGTTCTAGTAATGGTTTGTGGTAGTCACGGACTCGCAGAGTTACGTGTGGTGTGGATGTTGTATTGTTGTTCACATCCTAATCTTTCCCGGTTTACTCGACTCGTATTCCCTCCCCATCTCATTTCCTAAACAAAGGGAAAGAAAATGAGTCAAAGCCTTTTACTCTGGAATCGGACAAGACAATAGGCTGATATGCACAAATCTGGGCTGAGTTCTTTTGGTGAACAACTATTCAACTGAGGCCATTTCCACTTCCAAATTTTGATTAGCAGGTACTGCGAAATTAGTCTAAAGGGTTGATCCTTTCAGTTTGAGCCCAAAGTTTGTGCACTGATTAGCTCATCTCTCCGTTTCAGTGTCGCTTACAAGACAGTTCAACAATGGCCCATATTGTCTGGGGATTGAAACCAGTCTCCTATGGTTAACAAAATGTACTTTGGGCCATGGGCTGATGTCTCTGTCAACATTTATGGCTTCTGTATGAAAATGAGAGCCGCCTTAGTTTGTTTTCATTCAAACGACGATACAGATTAAGCTTTAAATTGTCAACTATGATTATGTGTTATTGTACTTTGTCAGGCTCTACAATTTACTTTGATTAAGATGTGAGGTGATAAATTAATTACTAAAAGTAGGACTACTGCTTAGTAATAGTAAAAAAAGGCATCTTGACGTAAACTTCATCAGCCGGTCTTTCTCTTGGCTGATGTAAAGAAAGAGATTCCCCTGTAATCAAGTATGAAAAGCACGGGCAACTGGTGGATTATGCATGGTTGCCTAACAAAGCTAAATTAAACATTTTAATAATCCCCGTTCCTCACGGATTCTGAGTACAAAAAAGGGAAAAAATGCGTCCATATATGTGGATGAATCGAATGAGGTCGATTCTGTGTATTTTCCCGACACAGAACAATGGCATAAACATCATAGGATGACTAGATTAGAGCGGCCGCACCCGCATGTCAACATGTCCAAGGATCCAAATCGGAATGAAAACGAGAATCCATTCGACGCCGAAATATTTGACATATTGGCAAGAAAGAAAAAGCTTAAAGCTGGTGGGTGGCCCCCCATTTAATTCTAACCCCATGCAAAATGCAGGCAGCAGATGATGAGAAAAAGATACGAGCGTGTCTAACTTGGAGTCTACCACTCGAGTGTTAGCAACATTTCTGTGTTGTACATTTCTTCACGCTTGCTTAGGGATAAGCGCTCACGCCTCAGAACCCAGAAAAATGTCCTATCCATGATTCAAAAACTTCAAACTCTGTTGCTCATTTTATAATAATATTAGTTGTTTAAGTAGCAGAAAGCCTCAAAACCAAGACCTTCTTCTTCCATTCGATTGAAAGCCAAAATCCCACGCTCCTTCTCTTACTTCCGTTGCTTGTCGGCAGTGCAAATGTCCACCACTCCTTCGTCTTTTCTGCGCCAGCCCAAATCTGCTTTTTTGGGCTTTTCCACTCCCCTCCACCCCACCACTAGGCCCACCGGACCGGAGCTTCTTTCTGCATGCATGCGCTTCTTTCTCTCTGTCCCTCTCTCCTTTAGATCTGTCTCCGTCTATCAAACAAGTTGAGCAATATTGCAATTTGCTTCCACGTCAGGTCTCGTGCCTCTGCAGTCCTCCGTTCATTTTCATATGTCAGCTTTCATCCTTTCTTTTTCTCGTCTGATTTTCAGTATCAATAGTCCCTTCCTCCAAATCGTTTTTGAGTTTCCCATTACCTTAGATTGCAACCGCTTCCACTAAAGCTTGTTCTTTACTTATTTTTTTCAGTTTTTTAGTCTCGAGACAATGTGATATTTTAATTGATTAACGCTACAAGAATTATTAGTTCTTATGCTAATGGCAACTAATGGCAAGTGCAGGGTGGGGTGTATTATAGATATGGTAATTCACCTTTTATGATTTGATGCGATTGATGTTGCTGTGTTATCATTGATCCCACACAAATCATTAGATACAACTTGGAGAATAAAGAATAAAGATTCAAGTCAATTAGTCATATGCCGCTCACTGACGCGTGAACTCGTAACAGGGATACTTCCAGGCTTTGTGCCCCCTCTGTCATTCTGCTCACTGCCCATCCGGCTCTCATCTCTACTGATAGTTACAGGGCTATTAGTGCAAGATTTCGAGGTTCAAATCCAACCTTAAATAAATATCCAGTGAATCCATGATATATATATAGGCACTCGTACTTTGGAAATTATGTAGTTTACGAGTTTACGATTCATATAAGAATTTTTTTAAATACTAACCCTAAACATCTATATCTATATGTATGTTGCAAAGAATTAGTGAAGATAGATTTGGACAACAATGTCAGTGATTCGTAAACTATTTATAAATTTTTAAGTTTTACTCTTTAATTATTAAACGACTCTTATTTACTTTTAAATTATTAAATTGTCTAAATGTTGTTCTTCCTAATTTTGCTAATTGCATAATATGCTCCTGACTAATTTTAAGGGTGTTTTTATTATTTTACATTATTACTTATTGAAAACATGTGATTATTCTATTATTTGGGGTCTTACGTCTCGTTTTATAAAATTGAAATTTAAAGTTTGAAACTAAAAATTGAATTTCTTATTACTAATTTTACACTATATTTTATTATAATTTAAATTAAATAAAAAAGAAAAATAAGGAGATGAGTATTTGATATAATTAATTGGGTTACCATTTACATCCTTAATCAAAACTACTTTTTCCTTTTTAGTGAGAATCTTGGGGATTAGGTTTAGATCTAGGTTCAATTCTATCGTTTGGAGTTTCAATCAAATTAAGTTGCCTTCTTCCCCTTGATAGGAATCTTGAAATTAGATTCAATTTAGGTTCAGATCTATTAGCTTTTGCCGTTGGAATCTAAATGAGGATGGAGAGAAAAATAATCAAATAACAATAAAAATATATAAAATAATGAGTTATTTTAAAAAATCATATAAAATACCCCTAAATATTAATTACAATAAGGGTTCATAGTTGGTTAACTGATGAAAGGACAGTGTCTGAATGATTTATTAATAATTCAAGGACAAGTAGGAGTGGTTTGATGGTTGAAGGATAAAAACAGCATTTAAAAATAGTTTATGGAACGGTGAGACTATTTGCATCACTAAGTAACTGTGTATAATGTAAACAAGATATAACTTTTTCAATTTTTTTTAACACACATATATGTATAAAATAAATATTTAATAACATTATAAATTACTTGCATATGTTCTATAAGTTATTGTCATTAAAAAAACCCGATTCAGTGGGAAATTTCTCTTTGACCTTTCTCTCTTTGTCCGTCCTAGCTAGTCACCTTAGGATTTTTGACCTACGGTGTATGGCAGGAAAAATTTTAATATGAACCACTGGTTCATAAATCAAGTCTATTAGTGACTTGTACCGTATATAATATAAGTTATATAATATTAACTCACTAATATACTTAGTCTATCAATCTATAGTCCATATAAAAATTGCTCGTACGGCAGTGACTTTGTAACCTCTTGTTGAACCCCTAGATCCTTGAGGGAGAAAATTCTTTGAGTTTCTCTCCTTCTATCAATCTTCCCTAAATAAACATTCTTCTTACAAGGCAGAACCACCTTTATTCTTTTTCGATGATAAATTCAATCCCTAGCAAAACCTTTTCAATTTACATTAATTGGGAAATTGTTATGTGGCTGCCATTCAATGGAATCCTTACATAAAGTTTTTCAAACTATTAGTTTGAAGGGTCAGTGTTAGTGGATTGGTTGGATTATCGACATGTGTTTATTATACCAGCCTTGAAGGAAGATTACATTATTAGTCCATCCTATACGAATTCTTAAGTGGAAAATATTTCAGTGAAGGTTAACTTGAAATATCGCTTTAAAGTATTATATTTTTCTATAAGTGTATAATTTTTAATACATATAATACAACATTTGAAGCGATGATACATAACGGATCAGATCCACCCAAGTATTTCCTTTCTTAAATGGATACCTTACTTTCATATTTCTTTTGAGTCATCTGCAGTGCCTCCTTGGCATCATGACAACATAAAATTAGCCTAATGAATGGAATCTTAAGTAGGAGGCTTAGCCTGCCCGCCCACCTACCAATCAAAGAGGTTGAGAGTAAGTGTAAGCTCGCCTATAAGTTCTTTGAGCTTCACAAGTCTCTGGATTAATTTCTTTTTCATAATATGCCTGTGTATTTTTTCAAAAAAGAGATGCTTTTCTCCTTGGCTTCTGTAGTTAGATGTCCATTAAAATTTGATGGTACAACGATTTCTCTTACACAACTTAGTGTTGCTAGGGTTTTTGTGGAGATTGACTTGTTGAAGAATTTGCCTTCTCATGTTTGGATTTGCATGACAGAAATTGAATTTTTCCAACCTATATCGTACAAAGACAAACTGTCTTTGTGCATGACTTAATGTCGATTGGGTCATGATGCTATCAATTGTAAAGATCATCAGATGGCTCATCAGTAATAACAACAAATATAATAAATACCAGCAGATAGCTTGTTAGTAATAACAACAATGGGTTGTAAAAAACCCTAACGACCCAACTAAATAGATGAATCCGATTACTAGGCAGTTGCCTCTCAATAAAACAAATTAAAAATAGTCAGACATCCCTAGCTCTCGTGACGATGACCACCATATATACTACTCAAGCATTTTAATCTTCTTCTACGACCTGCCAGTGATAATGAGGGGTTTTCGACAGGGCTGCTCACGAAATTGGAGAATAATCGAATTGATCCGAATAATCGGTTAAAAAGAATTAGAATCGGAAAAAATTAACTTTTGACTTTTTTCGAACCGAACTGTCTGAAATTTTTTTATGTAATATCCATAGCAAGAACCGTATAAAAATCGCTCCGAATTGTACCGAATCGAAGAACCGAATACATATAATCATGTATATATATATTGTATTTAAAAAGAATGATATATATATATATATATATATATATATATATATATCATTCTCTTTAAATACAATATATATATATATGTATGTATGTATATGCATATGCATATGTATATGTATATGTATATATAGATTATATAGTATAGTATTATTTGATATATATATATGGATTATATAGGTAGATTATATAGATTATTATATAAAGTGTTGTATATATGTTGTTTCAATTTTATTTTAAAATTTTAAAATTATTGACATATATTTTTCAAATTTGTGAATAACAATATTTTTTGTGAAGAATATTCAAAAATATCTGAAAACCAAACTAAAACCATTTTTATTCCATTAGAATCGAAGATTTGAATATTCATCCCGTCCCATACCGAAACTAAAAATAGCCATTTCATTCCATCTCGAAATTATAGTTCAGAACTGATATTAAGAATATGAAAGAATTGAAATTTTGGGTCGGTACTGGAGATTTCTAATTAATCCCTGAACCGTGAGCACCCCTACTTCGACTCATGTTGCAATCAACGAAGTTTCTAGTAAGTCTCAAAATTCTCAATCTCACCATAAAAAGGTTTTTCTACAGGTATTTAGATTGAGAGTAAGAGCGAATTGGACTCTTGAATCCTGTTGAAGGAAGGATTATTCCGGTTCTGGCTGAGCATATTGCAAAAGGGAAAACTTTAGATTCGCGTTTATCCGCAACACAACAACAACCTATATATGAAATTGGTTCTTTGGTGGTACAATAAATGACTAAATAATGTAATTAGAGCTCAGAATGTCCATTAGTTAATCTGTCAATGCAGGATAGAGAGGTGTACTGTTCTTCAAATTTGTTCAAGTCGCACAAAGGGATCAAGTTAGTGCTCTTGGATGCCTTAATTTTTTTTTAAAAAAAATGTTCAGCTAATTAACAATATTGGTGATTGTTTTATAGTTAATTTATCATATCATGTTACAGATGATATTTGAATTAGTTGAACTATTTATTACTTGGTATATTAAATAAAAGACTATCTTTCTAATTCTATATCCTATCAGGTTAGACCAAAATTTGAACTCGAAACGTAATAATAACTTGCGTAGTTAAAAAAGTTGAAAGCACACGAAAAAAAAAACAAACATTCACAAGGGTTTGTCCAAATTTGAGAGCTATATAGTGATTTTACTTCATTTTGGTTTTGAAAAGGAAATTAAAAACGCATAGGAACTCAATTATCTAAGCACACTATGCATGATTACTAGATTGAAGTTTTCGAATATTAATTGTGTTACTTCTTCTATTTGATTTAAATATATTTATTTTAAAAAAATTAAACATTTATTTTTTTTCATTTTACAATTAACATCTAAATATTGAAATTTAAAAGAAAAAAAATATTAATCTTCTTCCAACTTTTTGTAGCACAATTAATATCACCGGCAAGGAATATATTACAAAAGATGTCTTTTATAATGGCTACACCTTTTGAAAGGCATAGGGCAGTGACATCCCTTCTTAGAAGTTGAAAACAAGCCAATAAATCTGGTCTGGTCTTGCAAATACTTGTGAAAATACTTGATAAATTAATAAGCTACACCAGACATCTCGGACTTTTCTTTCTCCTAAGAACACAACTCAGGAAATTACTGCTTTGGGCTCTTAGGATCCAAATCCTTCCCATAATCTACAAAATCGGGTGTAGAAAAATTTTGATACTGAGAGGGATAGCTAGAAAAATCATGTTGTAGCTGTGGATGTTGATGATGCTGATGGAGCAATGGGGTGGTGAAAGAAGGCAATGCCGTGGACGAAGATTGCGGCGCCGAAAACTCTTGGTTATAGAGAGCTGAAGTGAAGTAGGGAAACTCAGCATCAGAGCTAGAAAGTAGCTGCGCATATTGGAAAAGATGAGGGTAATATTCTGCCGGGGCAGCTCGAGCTGGCTGCCCAGTTGCCAAGCTCGAGTTTATTGAAGAACCTCCAGCAGGAGTTGGTGTGTCAGGACTTGAATAATAACGCAGCTCGGTCTTCCCTTGAACCCTTTCGGGAAAGTTGAGCTTAGCTTTAGAGCCTTTGAACTTTAGCGCAGCATCATCGTATGCAAGGGCTGCATCCTCAGCTGTGTCAAATGTCCCCAGCCAAACTCGAGCTGCCTTCTTGGGGTCGCGTATTTCAGCAGCCCATTTGCCCCATGGCCTTTGTCTCACCCCTCGGTAGTGTCTTTTAGCAGTTCCTTCAGAACGAAAACACATATAAGGCATTGCCTTAGAGATGCATGGAACAGGAACCTTTGCTAAGAAAATTATAAGATAACGCTTTCTGCATAGTATTTTTACCAAAATATAGGAATCAAGACTAGATCAAGCAATCGAACATGCATGCATGCTCACACATCGCATTGCAGGATTATTGAGTACAAAAGCACAATCAAAATGCAATTAGCAAAGGACATCCGCAGATTACATTAGTGGCTCAAGAGAAAGCACGTATCTCACACGTCAAAGAAATGTCTTACGAAGAATGTGTGTGTATGAGTGCTTATAATGTGTATAGAATACTCTACATATGCAAGAACGTAGTTGAGTCTAGAAATTAAATAGCGAGACAATGTACAACCATCATGTGGAAAATCAACTCTTGCCATTGCCCAAGTCAAATCTACCCGCCCTCATTCTTACTTATTTACCTCATCTCTGACGGGGTGGTGACTCAAAAAGAACAATGCATGCCGGGAGTAAATGCACTACATGTATGTTGGTAGTCCTTTAGTCTACAAAATTTCAGGGTTGGCACATGCACAACCTAAAGAATTTTCGATAAGAAAACTCGCAAACAAACGGTCAGGAATTATAGATATATTTAACATTGGAAGTCGACAGCTATATATATTTTTGGTCAAAGTTAACAAATTAAAGATTGGGATACTATTCTTGGATGGCGACTTTGATCAAAAAATGAAATGGAAAACCTGAAACATGAGATGATTAATGAAGTATAGTAGAGGTGCAATTGCAGAAGATCTAGAGGGAGGGACGGGAGGTCTGCTGGAGTTTACACTTAGTAAATCGTGGATCTTTGCTACCTGTAAAGAAATGACGGGTTGATTGGTAGAAATCGGAAAAAACAAGAAGGCTGTCCTTTTCCCTTCCCTGAGGAGTACACATTATCTCTAGACATCTCCATTTCTGAGGGAGAGAGATCTATTCACCATTAATTCTTCTAGATTGCTCTAAAGTATGATGGTTCTTTACGGAAAGTAACCATACAATACAATGAATCTGGCTTCTTTCTCTCTCTATCTCTCCCCCCTCTCTCCTCTCTCTTTCTCTTTATCCCCCCCCCACTTTTTTTTTTTGTTTCACTCTTCCGAGCAACACAAAAAGTAAGTAAAAGGAACAAGATCAGAGGCTAATCAAATCCATATCTGCCGATAGGAGGAAGAAGTACCTCGAACAACAAAAGAGGAATTAAAATTAGGCAAAATTCCCCTTGTCGATGTAAGTTTTTTTGGGAAAAAAAAACAATACCATAGTTAACCGAAACTCTACTGCTGCATATAAAGACCATAAAGATTAATAGCTGTGATTTGTGAAGTACCTTGATCTTGCACCGATTCTGATGAATAGTCATGCTCTTGAGTAGTAGTGGCGGACTCATCTGGTTGGTTGTTCTCTATGGTTCTTGAAAGACGGGAGACCATGGTAGTTGAGTCCTTTTCAGAATGGCCTTCCCCTTTGTGTTTGATCTCCTCCGTCGACGCTTCCAAGTGAAGTGGCCGCTTTCCATGTCTTCGATCCACCTTATCTCTATTCACTTTTCACTTCCAGAGTTAACTTAGCCAGCTATATATATATATGTGTGTGTGTTTCTACATATATCTGCTCAGTCATCAACTATATGTATATAGCTAGAGATATATGAATATAGGAACAAAGAGGTACATAAAAATCTTGGGGGAGAGGTGAGGGATGGGGGAGAAGATACACACACAGCGATCAATGTAAGAGAGGCAGTACCCGGGAAGAATAAGGTTTTTATAGCAAGGGTTTTCCTTCACTCGGTCGATCCGGTGGCAATGATGTGATTCCCGGTGGATACTACTTACCACAAGGGATAAGCTTCTTCTTTTTCTTTTTCTCTTTTTTTAACAAAAGAAAAAAAAAATTCTTCGAAATCAAATATTTAATTCATACTTCAGATCTTATTAGATACTTATTGCACGATTTAGAGAAAAAGAAAAAGTGAAATTCATAAAGAGTTGTTCGAGACATAATTATTTAAAGATATCAAATAATAATAAAGTGATTATACTTTTTAGACAATTTTATATTATTATAAAAGTATTAAAATAATATTTATTGAATAAATATCAAATACAAAAGTTATGAATATGGTAAGATTTAATTAACGAACCTAGACACTAAAGTGATGATATTTGATGATTCATCTTTACTTTGTCAAAGTTAGGGTGCAAAAACATTATGGCACACTGCATAACATCTATTCAAATTCACGGGACTTCCAAATTTGTATTCATATATATATATATATATATATTTTTTTTTTTTTTTGGAGAAAAAGACGATTCATATATATTACTAAGCTTATAATATATATGAATCAAAATGGTAAATGGCAATAGGCACCATATATAAAAGTGAATGTTTATCTTAATTTGTTAATCTTTTTCTCACACTTCTAAATTAGGAATAACATAAAAGTGAATGATTATTTTGGAGCACGCAACACAATCGTTACTTTTTTCTAGTTTTATTATGAATTGTTAATATATCCTCGAATAACATTGATATAAGAGGTCTAAATTCATCTAATTCTTTATGCAGCAATTTGAATGATTATGGATGTATCGGTGGCCTTGAAATGGAGCGAGAGTCCAAAATAAGTCTGGGTATCAAACTACTCCGATAAAATAGGGTAAACAGCACCGATTTAAGAAGATTGACAAATAAATCATACCAAAGAGTTTTAAATCTTGATAAACAAAATTAAAAAAAAAAGGAAGAAAATTTTTATAGTTTGTGAACAAAAAGGAAGTGAGAGCACAAAAAATAGGAAAAGAAAGAATTTCGACCAATATTAGAGCTCCGATTGAAGTCTGAACTGGCTTAAACAATTGCCGGAAGCTTTGACAGAGAGAAAATGGTTAGATTGAGAAAGAAGAAAGGAGGAGTGGCTGTATAAAATAAATTGATAACTAAAATAAATATTAACATTATATATATATACTTCCTGAAATATGCATACAATTAACAATTCTCCACACAAATTCGCCAAAAGTATTCGTATTTGGCCTTTTCCAATTAATAAATTGGATGCTATTTGACTAGAATTTCTTACGCAATGCCCATTGTGTTGAAGTTTTTGTTTGATTTCATATTCATATATATATATATATATATATATATATATATATATATATATATATATATATATATATTTGGTCTTCTGGTCAAAATTCATGCTTGATTGATTCATTTTTTATTTTATTTTATTTTAGGTATCATTTGATTGACACATGAAAAAGTAATCTTACAGAATTTAAATTTTAAGAAAGTAAATTTACATAATATGATTCTAAATAAAATATATTAAAAAAATCTGAAGAAAAGTAATATACAAATAGTTTTAATATTTAAAAATAAAGCATTGCACATATAAAAATTTTGAAAAATTGTTTACGTTATTGTACAATTTAATTACTTTTTTTCAAATGATTATAGTAAATGAAAATTACATGAATAATATATTCACATCTTTAAATATAACTGTTATTTTATTTTATTTGATATTCTAATTATTTTAATATTGATGTTAATTCCTTGTGTTTTATTTTAATGTTAACCAGAGAATTCGTTAATAATGTTTATTCTTTTAACAAATATTTCAACAAAAATGGCTCTTCCTTTTAAATTGGCAAAATCTAAATTAATTTTTAGTAAAAGGAGAAAATAGAAGGCGAGCTTATAAAACTGAAAATTATCAAGGTCAATATCTAACCTCTATTTGCTAATTAAAGGCTAATATATTCTAATGTCACAATTATAAAAAAAACGCTCTTTAAACTAACAAAAGGCAAGCTATAACACAAAACTTAAGTATATATTACTTAAAAGAATTTTAATTTATCAAAAGATTATATATATATATATATATATATATATATATATATATATATATATATGTGTGTGTGTGTGTATATTATATGCACATGGGCGGATACACATATAGTCTGGGGGCCAAGGTCCCTCTATTGATTTGACAGTCATATTAATTATATATAGTATATTAATTGTAGGTTACAAAATATTTATATTTTTGACCCTTCTCAATTTTTTAAAAAATTTTACTAATTATAATATATTAAATTATGAGTTACTCTCTTCGTCCCATTTTATCTGTTTATTTTAACCGATTCACAAATTTTAAGAAAAATAAGATTTTTTGATTAATTAATCAACATTTTGATATTTTACCCTCAAAGAATCTCTCTTTTTATTAAGGAATAATTAAGTTCCAAAGCTTTATGTGTTGTAAGAATATTTAATTTACTTCTATTTTTCACTGCAAGTGCATAATACTTATTGTATTAAATAGGAGTATTTGTGAAAAAATAACAATTAATATAGTCTTAGTTTGTTAATGAAACAGATAAATTGGGATAAAAATTTTAATTAAAATAGATAGATAAAAGAAAACAAAAAGTGTACAAAATACATTAGTCATTATCTTTTCTTTTATATTTATTAAATTCTAAACTTGTAATATTTATTCACCTACCAGAGTACTTGTTTGAGACCTTTTATGTTCGTCACGACTCTCTGATAACAACAAACAAATCTTTCGCGCCCGTCTTAAATTTCAATCTTCCAAAAAAAATTTCCTGCGTCTGTGCCTAATTATGCATAATCAAAATATAATTAATACGATATTGTTTGAATAAAGAGAAACAGTACAAATGAGATTGACATATATATATATATATATATATATATATATATATATAGTATAAAAATTTGTAGTCAAATAGTATAAATGAAAAAATCGTCATAACACATATGATGGAGTCCGTTGGCTGCATGTTGGGAGCATATGCTTTGAACCAAAAAGTCGTATGAAGCCTCAGTTGTCACTTCCCACAAAGAAGAACTGTGTTTGTTCGTTAGCTACGCCCAATTCCCACTCCTGCAGTGTGTTTTCAAGTCAAAATGACAATAATTGTCACATTAGAAATATATTGTCCTTTTAATTTTCTTTGACATATTAATCAAAATTTCTTTCTAAAGCCTCCTAACATTAATAATGATGTCACATTTGCACACCAACCCCAAGTATTATAGTGTGTAGTTCAATCCGAAATGGAATTAGAAATTGAGAGTGAAAATAATTAATTTTATATTTTAAAAGATACTTTAAGAAAAATATATATACATTTTTTTGAAAATTTCTTTAAAAAAGCAAGTGTAGTTACCCTTCACTCTTCTTCGTATATCCGTTCTCTATCGATAATCACAACCTATGGAGTCCAAAAAAATAAACAAATATATATGCCTCCCCTCGTACCCTCTAACTAGCAAAGTTCTACTAATTACAAATGAATCTTAGAATTTAGAGTTGGAGGAGGAAGCTAATCAGATATTTTGTAAAAGGTGATAGGGATCTTCACCGTCGCCCATACCATACATATATGATTGGTCATATAAATATAAAATGGAAGGTCGATCCCTCTGAAACATGATTGAAATTCATGCATATGCCCGCAGGCTATAGGGTGTATATATATATATGTTCACCATAGTTTATTATTTTCACTCTTTTGGTTTGATTCAGTTTGGTTTGACTGGTCTCATGTGATCCTGTCGTCACAAGCCACGGCATAAAACAGAAAAGCTTAATAAAGCACATGACTTCTCCACCCCTGGAAACTATGGCCTAAAATGGTGGCTGCATGATGAGGGTTTTTTCTCTTCTTTCCCTTGTTAATAATTGAACCAATACATATATATATTCATTGAGTACCAAGTGTAACCTTGCAAGAAAAACTTCCCAAGAAGCCCTCTTCTAAGCAACTTCAATCCGACCAGTGGCAACTAGCAGAGCATATATATATATATATATATATATGTGTCCATTCCATGTCTTTTTCCTCATTGAGAATCAGCATAAATTTCTTGTTTCTGATCACATGCCACATGCAGTGGGATGTCATCCCTTCTTTCCATCTCTCTCCAAATCATTTAACACTGAAAATAAACCAAAGATAAAATGTTCAAATTCACTTTTTTTTTTATTTTTATTAACGTCTCATTATGAACGTTTCTAATACTCCTGAGAGTATGTAGAGGAGATAAATCATACTATGTAAAATGGAGAGTTAATAATTGAATCCGTAATCTCATGAAAGTATAGTTAGTCATTTACGGTTGCACCGTATATATGTCTCGAGAGTCACATTTCTTGATTTAGTTTGTTGAAATGTGTGTTAATATACAAAAATAGCTAAAGAAGAAGAAGGTATATATAGATTAGTACAAACTTTTATAATTACTCAAAGATTAGTCAAAAGATAATAAATCACAAAATTTAATCCTCCCTCTTTGTTGCGTTATGTTGATAATAACTTAGATTAACGCTCGATCATGTTACTAATAATTTTATATTATATATCGAAGAAAAATTTTAACGGATACTATATATATATTCTCTTATAGACTTGACTCAATCAATTGATGTTAATTAACCTAACACGTGGGGAAGGTTTTACATTTCAAATAAACTGTAAAAGGGCAAATGAGAAGCAAAAGGTTGAAAGGGGGTAACAGTAATTAATGAAATTTCTTCACATGTGCTGGAAGTACATATGAGTAAAAGTAAAATACAGAAGGAAGGCAAGCCCCCTAATGATGCCGCACCGGCGGGAGCTTGTCGCTGACTTTTGCCTAAGCATTGCATGCAGTCCATGTTCTTCTATCGCCATACAATTTTTCTTTTTCCTCCCATATTTTTTATGAGGGACATTCTTGAAATACTGAAGTCTGGCACTCAAAGCATCACCTTATGAGTTATGAGGAGCAAATCCAAATAGTAGGTGGAAAGACTGGGGTAAGAGGGAAGTGCAAGTCCCCAGTCGTCCACCAACATATATATTTAGCAGTTAGGGATATGGGAAGAGATGCAATTGGTCCATCCTCTGTCTAAGTACTGCTTTATGCGCATGCAGTCAAGTGTCAACCGTCAACGCCGTCCACCGGATAATTTATTAAGGAAGCAACTAAAGCTAGCTTTAATCCATGGCCTTATCTAATCTAAGACTTATTAGAGACGCAAAAAGGAATAATCAATCGAACTGCATGCATGGACTGTATATATAATATTTTAATCTATAGATGGCATTCATCTGCGGCCAACTTGTCCCTGAAAGAATTTTGGTTTGACTGCTGGCTAAGTTAAAGCTCCCTTTAATTATATATCCTTTTCTGCAGGAAGAAGAAGAAGAGGAAAGGAATATGATGTACTCAAACTCTCCATTTCTTTTGCTTTATACGTAATGAATACTCGTAGCTAAAGCTTTTTCTGATTCATCAATGAAGATCATTAGAAACGGCTCGGCTGCATTAATCCTTCCATTCCTAGCTAGCCAGAGAGAGACATTTTCTCGCATCCATGTATACTACTCTGGTCTCTGGACAATCTTTTTGGTGAGACTTGGGTGCATGCTGTCCAGTGCGAATTAAGCGATCACAATGTTTACCAAACTAGCTTGGAACAAGGTAATCTTGGGATTCACCATTATTTATTTCATGAACGCTGCATGTTTCCTTAGAAAGACACTCCTTTGCAAGCGGATATGTCAACTTACCTAGACAGACCAAATAAATCACCGATTTCTTGAACAGTCCGACTCCAACTGATCATGACAATTTAGCAAGATTGTGTGCTAAGCAGTTCCGCTAGATTACCCTCACATAGTTAAAGCTGAGCTGCTCAATACAACTAATCAACTCACAATTCGAGTACTAAATGGATCACTGAGTTATGTCCGGACTAATCATCTTCCTTGGTAATTCAAATCAAATGACTATATTCAACTTGGATCGGAGAAAGATGGGCCGAGTGAATCTCAAATTGTTATTGGGCTGCTATATACAACGCAAGACTCGTACCAAAAGCCTATTTTCGTTGCAAAGGAATGCTTAAATGGGCCCCCAAAGGGAAAGGTGGGCTTTTTTAAAGTTCTTTTGATAAATAAATGAAAATGAACGATTGTTGAAACGGAAACATATTGATTTCTGACAATCACAATAATTCCCAGTCTGGTTTCTTTATTGGCCTTCTGTCGCTACCCTGAGATTCTGAAGCGAGCAGCGGTCGATTGGGGGAAGGCCGGCACAATTCCCTCCAAGTCCCAGATCATAATTCTCTTCTCTTTCAGCTTTGATTCTCTTTTCTGGTCAGTACTCTGTCTCTCCCCTTCACTTGCTTCTCTCTTTCTAATTCTTGTTTTCTTGTCTTTGTGTACAATTTGCATAGAACAAAAAGTCAGCTCCTTTTGTTTATTGAATTCTCTTATTTCTCCATTCAATTCCTTTAACTGAATCCCCAGAGCAGCAGTTGTCTGCCTGAGATCAAAGCCCATAAAAGAATTCCTCTCTTGAACTGCTGTATGAATAGTATAAGTCGGGCATCGTGTGCTCTCTTTACAATTTCCATTCTCAATTTTGTCTTTCCGATTTTGCTTTCTTTTTTCTTTTCGATTGCCACTTTACTGGAAATACACCTTTCTTTTTGCCAACTTGTCAGAATGATGCGGACAGTAGGGTTAAATTCAAGATTTTAGCTTTATACAGCTCACATTTGATAATATGCCTGTTTAAGTTTAAGTTTGGCTGAACTTATTTAGGACTATTAATAGACTTCTTCAAACAAAACTACATTTGTAATCCAAATGTAACAGCTCAGATGGAGTTTCAAGAACTGGAATAGCTTCAATCTTCCGGCAGTTTGATTCCACTTCTGTTATAAAAGTTAACATTGAAAAGTAGGACATCGTTCTTTCAGCAGTTAGGCTACTAGGGTTGCGCTGTGGAAGTTGAATTTCAATGGTCAACAAAAATAGAACTGCGTGTCAAATAACTGCGCTCCTACTCCTGTATCTGTGTGAATATCTCCTTAGTTATAGGAGGTTACTTTTGACAGCCTTCCTTAAGATGAAACTCTCGGAAAGGAGAAATGTCCAGAAAGGCACAATTTATGTTGCTGAATGGAATTAGTTGGGGACTTGCAGATTTGTGCTAACTTGTTTTAGGAATCGATGTAATCTACTTGAAGATACGAGATGAACCTGTCCTTTTTTTTTTTTTAAACTTTAATCAAAAGCAGACTTTCTTCTTCTTATGCTTCCACCTGCATCAGTAATGCTTTCTAAATCTACTCGTTCAGCAGTATATGGTCTGCTCAGGTGCCGGGAAAGTTTTCAGATTTCAGGCCTTCATTTTTGGTTTTTCCTTTTCTGTTTAGCCATCTAAGGCTTAAGGGGGAATGCTAAGCATGAGGCAGAAATACGAGAGCATATACACACCATTAACCATTTTTTGCACTCCACTGATTGTCCAAGTCATTACATTAGTCACTGCAGATGGGGAAAGAACTGAAATCACTTTTGTTCTTCCAACTGTTTCTGGTTTCTGCAGAACTGGTTGTTTAGACATTGGGCAAGAACACAGGGGCTAGTGTCTATTCCTATCAATCTATAAGGGCTTCTCATTCTTTTGCTGAAGAGGAAATGCAGAATTTGGAGGAGCAGGTTGTGGATGCTGAAAAAGAGAACTTGTCTGCCAGCCAAGCTTCTGAGGCTGATGACTGGGCAAATTATAGGGACGATGATATTATGCAACAACAGTCGGCAATCCAAGCTGAGGAAGCTGAGAAAATTCCATTTGTTGGTGACAAGGCAAGTGTTGTTCTAGTCATTTTGAAGCACAGCCTTCGGGCTTCAGCTACCAGTTAAGGAATAAAAATCATTTGCGTGAAAACTCTCCACTGGTGCTTGTATTCTTAAACTGTTTTTCAGACTTACTAACATGCACCTACTTATTTGTGCATTTCTTGACTGAGATGTGGTAGTTATACACAATTGCAGGAGCCTCTTTCTTCATTAGCAGCTGAATATAAGGCAGGAGGAAGTCCAATATTGCTAGAGAAAATCAAGGTTTTTCTATCCTGAAATTTATGGTACTTGTTGATGCTTTTGTGCAGCCACTAATTCTTGTTAATGTTTGTCCAGATACTAAGCGAACAGTATGCTGCAATAAGGCGAACACGGGGTGACGGGAACTGTTTTTTCAGAAGTTTCATGTTTGCTTACCTTGTATGTCTTAATGTGGAGAGTTTATACCTCTGCTTAATTCTCAAGTAAATTCAGGTGATTCATGAAATGCCTTCTAAAAGATTCACTATTTCCAAATTTAGGAACATATTTTGGAATCACAAGACCGGGCTGAAGTTGATCGTATCACAGCTAATGTGGAAGAATGCAGAAAGACACTTCTGAATTTGGGCTATGCAGAATTTACTTTTGAAGATTTTTTTGCGGTATCATATTTTTCTGTCTTCATATTTAGCCATTTATGCACACAATGCACACTGTTTTAACTGCTCTGTGTGTGAGAGAGACGCTTTGGTGTATAACGTATTGAATAATCATCTAGCAAAAACATGGGAGGCCCTCAAGAAGGGTGAATATATATATATGCTTCTGGAATCAGTAGCTCCAACCTTATGCATTGTGCACTTTTTCAATTGCTCTATGTGAATGGACCGTTTGGATGTCCTATTGACGAAGGAAACTTTTCTGAAATGGATTATTTGGCTATAAAAACATGCAACACAGAGAATAAGAACATATAGAAATTCTGGACTGTTAAAAGAAAAGGATCTTCTTGTTCATTATAAATTTTCGCCATTAGATGAATTTTGAATCTTCCTAGGCTGGTAAAGAATACTCTAGACCATTTATATGATAAAATTTTACTTTCAAGTTTCACAAGTAAGATTTGGACCTGATAGTTGAGAACATAGTATATGTGATTAAGATTTGGACCTGATGGTTGAGAACATGGTATATGTGATTAATTGAACCAGGAGCATACTTGAAAGTGGTGATTAGTTGGAAAACATTTGCTTTGATAGTCAAGTGGATGTTGTGGTAGCTTGCTGGTTCCGGAGATAGAAAATGAAGAAGAGGGTACTTCTCTTGAAATTTTGGGAGTCAGATAGTGTTTTCTCATTTATCCTTCTTTGGTTGTTCATACTGATTCAACATGCATGCCTTTGACTTCTGTAACCGAATTTGTGGATATTAAAAGCCGGGATATCAAGATATAGGTTTGAGGGAGAAAAAAAATTATGACCCTCTAACTATGTTTAAGGGCCATGCATGCTGTGCATTCTGGATATATCAGAAATGAGGAAACAAAGCAGGACCTACTGAGCTGAACAAACTCTGAAAGCTGTTGGGTGGAAGTGCCCCTCCCCATCACCGTAAAAGGAAAGAAAAAGCATCTTATGCATGCTAACAAGGGAGGAAGGGAAGTAGATAGACATAGGCGCCACTGTTAGGCTCAAATATCATAGGAAACAAACAGAATTGAGTGTTCAAATATTCGTTGCATGTTGCAGGTGACAATTTGTTGCATGCTCCTTAGCCAACATATTTATTGATAAGGGTTTATTTATCTTAACATATTAAAGACAAGGGAAGTACTCTTTTTATTGCCGTCATGCTTATCTGATATCTAATTTTTGTTGCATGATTTGTGGAAGTCCCAAAATGCTGGAGGTTCTAAAATGTTTCTGCAATGTTGCAGTTATTCCTCGAGCAACTTGAAAGTGTCATTCAGGGGAGTGAAGCTTCAATAAGGTTAATGCCTGACTTTGTTTTTGGAGCTTCACTTATTTACTGGTAACCGAAGCTCAACACTTAAGGTATTCTTTTGATTTTGTGTTGCAGCCAAGATGAACTTGTAAAGAGAAGTCGGGATCAGTCAGTATCTGACTATGGTGGGTGTCACTGGTGAAACATATTTAAAGCAGAAGATATCTAATTGATTTGCTTTTCGTGTATCTTATTGCTGCTCCTTGGTTAGTTGTGATGTTCTTCAGATTTGTTACCTCTGGTGAAATACGAAAACGGTCGGAGTTTTTTGAACCTTTTATCCTAGGTCTAACAAATGCCTCCGTGGAGCAGGTTTGTATATGTCTTGTTTGTTACATTTTCATTCGTGTAACTTTATGATGCCCAATACTAGTACAAACATTTGGGGGTTGATAGAACTTGTATATTTGTGAATCAGGTCTATATGCTAGTTTGTTTCTTTGGGAATATGCATCCATGGGGTTGGTGGTATTAGAGCATTATTGCCTGAGACTTAGATTTGTTTACTCAAAATTTCAAGGAAGATCCCTGCATGAAACTCCGTTTTTCTTCTGATTTTCTGCTTTTGATACTAGTTTTGCAAGTCAGCTGTGGAACCTATGGGCGAAGAGAGTGACCATGTCCATATTACTGCACTATCAGATGCTCTGGGGGTCCCAATCCGTGTCGTCTATCTGGACCGCAGTTCCTGTGATAACGGCAATGTCAGTGTAAATCATCATGATTTTATTCCAGTCACCGGTAATAAAAGCAGCGCTACTGTGGGTGGCTCTGAGGCGGTAAATCCATTCATTAACTTGCTATACCGACCAGGGCATTACGACATTCTGTACCCCATGTGACTTTGCTTTCACTTGCATGATTAAGGGGTTTGTTGCCGGAACAAATGTTCCTTTTGTTATTCGCTTATTTTACTTGTAGAATGATTCTTTGACAAATAACTTGGCTGCCCAGGGCCTCTTTTATGTTTGATGCTGCTTTGGTTTCTAATGCTACAAACCCAGGTTGATGCTGCGTAATTGCAACTGAAATATTAGAACAAATGAAACTCTAGAATGCTTGAAATTTTATCTTTGCAGCTATAGAGTTTTGCGAACTATGATGCATTGTGCATTTCCTGCTGCAGACAAGTTTGAATGGTGATAAAACTTGCACCACGCAATGTGGTAGTAGAATGCATGGCAAATGGTTAAGCTTACGGCAAAATTTACCAAACTTGGCTTTCAATTTACACGTGTAAGTGAATACAGGATCCAATGCAGAACCCTATTTGAGCGGTTGATCGTTACCTTTGAGGACTTTAGTAAGCGAAACAGTCTTGGCTGCTAACATGAACATCACGATTTTATTCAGAGAAGCTTTTACAAGTTAAAGAAGGACAAAAAACTGCACCTTAAAATAACTTCTCGAACTGAAAATAGAAGACTAAGACAAAAAAGGAACATGGCCATCGGAAAAAATTCAGATGATGGACTGGTAAAAAGAACCCCACATTTCTCCAGTCCACATTCAAGAAACGGTTGTGTCTTAAAACAATTTGTCATGTCAACAGAAGACATTAGAATCAACACACAGTAAGCACAAAATATGGACAAGGGGGTTGACCATGGTAAAGCCCACAGATTCTCCCTAAATGATACAGACCTTCACAATTTGCCATATCAAAAATGTTTCCAAAATGCTCTCTGATTTCTCCAGCCAAAGTGGGGAGAGAACAGCGAAAAGAAAAGCAGAACACCAAGAAAAGCCTCCTCTGTGCAGCAAATACCTTGATGTCGCTCCAGAACTCCTATACATAACTATATAGAATTAAGATCCTCAATATCCAAAATTTCGAAGCTCCATCCACTGCTCCTTTCTGATAGCCTCGATATCAAAACAAACCAACTGCACATGGGCAACGCACTGCTTTCACGAAGCTTTTCTTCTAATTGAGGAGTATTTGGAAATCACAAAAAATGCAGATCTTTTTGTCTTTTTCTTTTCCTGCTTCTTCATTAAAACCACCCCCAATATACATTAGTAAAATTTGGGTGGCTCTGCTGAAAGTTACTTAAATCCTACAAAGTTAGTGGGGAATAAAAGCTTGCAGCAGCTTTGCTCAATCCAAGTCCCTGACAGAACCTGAAGTCTCTTCTCCATTAGGAGATATTTCCCCATTTGGCAAATTCTGTGAGCTTTCTTGGATGCTTTCCTCACTGTTGGTTGCTCGATTTTTTCCAGGCCTTGGTCGAACATTAACTCCCATGGGAAAAGGCACCTGCAGAGAAGGATGTACAGCATGAGAACCGTACTTACCATATTCTTTTACTAACTTGGGGTTAGTTGTTAGTCCACAGGGCAGAACAGAATAATTGCATCACTTGAATGTTACACCAAACGTTCTAGCCATGCCAAATATTGCAGATGACAATCAAGTTGAATGTTCAACAGGCCCATCACCAGGAATTTTCAATTCCTCAATCCCGTCCCAATCAACAAACTTTGAGACTGACCTAACCCCTTCCCTTAACCCAAGGGAAACACAATGGGTAGGCCTACTTTTCTCAGGTTAGGCTCAGCTATCCAAAATAGTTCCTGAACTCAACAGAACGCTATATATCAGAGGCTAATGCAAGCCATTAATTATACCTGATCACCGGCATTTGGACCTTCAGTGTGGAAGAGTATGGGACGGCACCGCTTGTCTTCATTCATTAAGCTTGAATTCTGGAAGTGGGCAATGAGAGCAGCTTTTCCCTGTATGCGAGCATATGCCAGAGACGCCACTTTTTCACTATTAAATTTCTCCCATTTCTTTCCATTGAATGCCTGCAATAAAGAGTGATTTGCCCTTTAGCTCTAATCCAACTTACAAACAGCAAGAGATGAGAAGAAAGAGTTTCTTATTAATGTGATATAAAACACCTGATAAAATGGGATGATTAAGGATGGATCAGTCATGTTGATGAAAGCATAGCCCACATTGCATTTGTTCTGCAAGAAAACAGACATAAAGATTATTACTATGCACGTAGCCTAAGAAACAAAACTAACAAAATTGAATTATCCACCAGCTTTGAGGATAAATTTCACTTGCCTTAAAATCAATGGGTAAGTAGATAAAATCGTATGTCCCCCGATGACGTTCATCAATAGCAGCCAAAAGCATCTTTGATGTGTACCTGTAGTTGACACCACATACAGGGAGGATCATGAATTAACACCACCAAAGAGATAGAAACCCATGTTTATGTGGATTTAAAGAACTGCATACTGAGATGAAACAACAATAAAAGACAATCTGTTAAAATTGTCAAATATATTGAGATCTTTGTGAGATTTTTTTTCTTTTTTTGGGGGTGTTTTTTGGTTAGCTTTTGGTTGTTTTGGGGTGGGGGGGGGGGGGGGGTTGTTTAAGGACTTAACTAATCCACAATCTGTCACAAACTCTGATCACAGTAGGCCTAAGCCAAAACTAGATTAAAAATTCCAAATCATTCTTCTAAAATCTTGAATCAGCTTCTGAATACTCGTATAGCCTAGTCTATTTTATTATATATGCATGTGAAAAAATAATGTCACAATATTGCTTTTTTACCAGTTGTACAAATTAACATGAAATATCAACATCAGCTGTTGCAAATCAATCTTCAATTCCATAAACCTCCTAAAAATGATCATTTGTACCCAAATATTTTGTCAATCTTGTCATTGGGAAGAAAAGACCACACAATTGGATTTCTTAGCACCAAAAAGGAGAACAAGGTAATGAATTTTAGTGTGGAAAACATTAGACAGATGACAAGGAGAGAGGACAAAGCTCAAATATTCATTACTTTCACTCACATCAATAGACACCCACAAATTTTTTCCATTTTTTTTCTTGATCAGAAAAATGAAGGAGATTGACAAAATAAATGCACCTCAAAAAGCTTTAGCGGAAGATACATACTTGTTAGGAATGTTCTTTATCATAAGTGTAGTCCGTTTATCTTCTCCTCGCACAATTCTGTCTATGTCAAGTTCAAACTGTTTTTTGTTGTCAGCCTGACTCGAACTACTTTCATTTCTACGATTCCGGGTCCTTTCATTTGGAGAATCAAATGAATTCATTATAGGAATCATTTGACCTCTTGCCGGAAACATCAGGCACCTCTGTGGATGTGAATTGAATCCAACGCTTTTTGAAGGAACTGGCAGGTCCATACCCCCAGCACCAGGAAATATATTACGAGGAACAAATTCCAAAGGATGTGAACTACCCGAAATCCTCATATTTCCAAGAGAACCCGGGTGGAAAACAGAAGCATCAGGAGATTCCCCAGCATAAGCATGTCGTCTGTCCCAAAGAGAAGGATTCACTGATGGTGCTGACCCTACATGGTGGTTGCTGATTGGTAGAAGTGCATTCAGCAATTGGTTTGGTGCTCTAGGTACCACATGCAATTGTGAAGGATGAGCAGTACAAACCCCGTTAACAAAGGAAGTTGAGTTCGGCCACATCATGCCTTGAGGTTGAGGATGGTGTGTGTTACTCCACAAATAATGCCGTCCAGGAGGGGGACAGCTCCCGTTGCCAGCGGCAAAGACTGAAATGCGAGAGAAACAAGGTTAAAACTTGAAATCCATGATAGATGGTGCACATGAAAGGCTACTTCTTCATACATGTAACCTTCAACCTATTGGCACCCTACGAATAACTATCCTGATCAGGCAATTAGCAAGGATCATAAAAAATTCTCATTGCACTCATGATACAAGTTTACCTGATGTTTCTCGATTAGTCTCATGACCCTTAGCTTGATCAGCTACTAAATGGGTAGAACTAAATAAAACATGAAATATACAAGTCAGTGTACTCACCACCTTCATTGAGTTTATGATTCTCAATGATTTCCGAAGCTCTTGCACTTATACCAGAAGCCAAGTGGCCTGGAGAATTGCTGGAAGCCCCATTACCGAGCCTATCATGATAATCTGGAAGTGAATGAGGCGCCATACTTGGCAAGCCATGGTATTCAAACTTCATTTCACCCTGTGACGGACCAGACTCGGTAACACTGGATTGATTGCCAATGGATCCCACCCTTGTCAGCGAAGATAAACTGCTAGGAACACTAGAAGATATACCATGATGAAAGCCCCCGTCCAAGAGTGGAGTGACAGTAGTTCCACTAGCTGTGTGTGATCCATAGATGGTTCCATTGTCCATACTAGATGTAACCCCCCCGTGTGGAAATGTTCCTGCTGAAATTATTACAAGGCAAGATAAGAACATTGTTCCCTTAAAAAATTAACTTAGATGAACAGTACATCTGACGGAAAGCAGAGATACCAGAAAATCCAGATGTTACACTACTTGGAGGACTACTACTCTGTTGCAGGAAAAGACCACATTCATCTTGGTCTAACTCTGAAGTAAACGGCTGCATTAATCTGCAATGGCAAATGTTACAAGAGATCAACTTTCAGAGGTTTAACAAGAAAATAATATCTATGCCGATGCTTATTCTCATCTGTTCCTTCTGTTCCCACTGCTACCAAGAATGATTTCTTCCCTATACTAGGCTAAGCATTTAAACCATGGATCACAACCCAGCCTACCTAAGCCCTCTCCAGCCCCTCTTCACAAACAAATAAACAAAAGGAAGTCACAAGAAATTTAGCAAAGCTATGGAGGACAGTGCTACAAGATCTGACCGTCTAGCACCACCAGGTCGACTGGGTTCAAGCTTAATGCGCTTTCCAGCGATGTCACTTCTATTCAATGCACGAAGAGCAGCTTCTGCAGCTCTAACGTCATAGAATTCAATAAATTTGTGATGACTTCTATGTGGAGTCTCACGAATCTGCATTTCAGAAAGAGGAAAAGCTGAAGTTATATCATACCAAAACAAATATAAGATTTACATGGCACCAAAATCTTACCTCCTTTATCTCTCCGTAGACACCAAAAATTTGACGGAGTTCTTCATTTGAAACAGACGAGTCAAGGTTAAAAACCACAAGAGTTCCTTGGTTAATATCTTTCTCTGATGGATTGTCCTAGCAATGTGAATGGCAGGAGTTATCATACACCAAAAGTAACAGAACTAATCATCGAAAAACGTTAAATTTGACAACATGCACACAATGGAAAGGGGAAACAAAGTTGATAACAGACCTTTGGTATTGAAAAATGTATGTCAAGCTTCCTACGCCTTAGCGGTTTATTCTGGAGGGCTTTCATAGCATTTCTGGCTGCTCTTATATCATAATATGATATCATAACAAAACCCCGATGTTTGCAAGCTGTATATAGAGTGCGGATATCTCCGTATTGCTGCGTTTAGGATTTTTATATAAGGACAAATAGTGTCCAAAGTCCAAAGCAGTACAAAAGATAAGATGTAGAATCACTAGAACTTGAAATACCATAAAGATCACCACTCACCTCAAAAAGAGTTCGCAATTCAGAATCCTCAACGTTGCTATTTATATTTCTCACAAAGAGTGTTCTAGACGGGTGTTCTCCAAAAGGGTGTTCACCTCCAACTGAAGGCCCCAAGTTACCATTACAATTTCCACCAGACAAGTCAGAATTATTTTGTCCTGAGGGCAAACCATCATCTCCCAAGTCCAGTCCCCCGACACTGCTAAACACATCCAAGTCTTCGATATCATCTATGTTATTTGGTGGATTAATATAGTCTATCCCATCTGTCACCCCGGAAAGTAAGTCGTCATCATCAGGAAGAAGATTTCCAATTGTTTGAGCCTCAAGTTCTTCAAGGGATTCAAAAGGTTCCTCTTCTTCGTACTGAGAGGCTGCAGCACCAACAGAATGACCATATGGAAGATTATTTGATGATGATAGTCGCACTGCATAGAGAAGTACAACATCAATAAAACCATCACAAGTAGTACGAACAAATAGGGATATGCTAACTAGTAAATGCTGATACTGTAGCAACTTAAGACACTAAGCTTTAAACAACTAGTTGCTACAAGGAAATAGCTCGAAGATAAAACAGATCAGATCTCCAATAAATAAGTAGCCACAGCACATTTAAAAATTGGTCGAACACAGAAAAGAACATACATTTCCGACTGAATAACTCTGACAATGAGCTTGAAAAGAGACCATTCTCGCCTTGAGCACCCATTAGATTCAACCTGTTTCCTTCCATAAAGTAAGATGGCTCCAAACTGAAATTAGATCTTGCTCCCAAATCATGGTCGAGAGTTCTTGGTAAGGAGCAACTGGCTGGACCTGCTACTCCAGCCACATGCTTCTCCATGATAAGACTAGCTCTTGGGGCTCGCTTGTGATGAGGATCAGCTAGTTCAGAAGACTTAGACATTTGAGAATCCAACGCCATCCGTTTCTCAAGGGGAGATGAAGCAATACCTGATATTTGCAATGTTCCATCTACTTTTGAGCCTATGCAAAGGCAAGTCACAGAAATTAATACCGTCTCCGAGGGATGCAACCAGAAATTAAGGATTTTGTTTCTCTGTGTTGGATTGGGTTTGGGGGGGGGGGGAAGTAAAATTTAAAAGGATTCCACTAAAAATTTTAATTTCTTAATGGAAAATGTATAATTTAAAAATTATACATTTAATTTGGTGGGGTGTTGGCAGGGGCAGACAGTCTGCCACCCCTTGATTCCATCCCTGCCATCTCCAGGCAAAGGTTTGTAATTTCAGAAAATCATATACACAATCCGAACACACAAAACATTAACGTAAAAGGGGGAGGGAAAAAAACACCATGGACATGAAGTTCATTCATGATGCGATATGTTCTCACAAAATGTGAATAAAATTTCAAACACGAAAAGATGAGAACTTTAGGAGAAATACATGCACAAGATTTTGTTGAGTTCGTCCAAGCCCTATTAGAATAGAATATTCTACTCACAAGAAAGCAAATTATTTAGTTCACGAGTTAGCTATTAGATCTATCATTCATTTCTCAATTCACTTACTTATTCTGGAACAAATTCCTATCATCTCCGGGGGGCAATAACTATGTGTCGTGCCTGCAATGAATGCATATCTGTCTTCAATGATCATCCTTTTTTCATCCCCCCCCCCCCCTCCTGAATCCACTTTAAGTCAAATCCTTGCCTAGGACGTATCAGGTGTCAGTAGATATGGAAATCAGAAATATTGGTTTTTCCAGTTGTTCATACCTAGTAAAAAAATCTCAAGAAAAATAACTGCAACGAATCGATGAAAATGCTCCTTAAAGCTGAAGACCATAGAAAGCGGAACTCTGAATGTTTATAGGAAAAAGATTAACTAACCAAGAGGCGAACTACAAATATCGACCGGAATGGGTTATATTTGAATATACAACATGGTATAGTATACCAAATTGCCAACCAACTTAAGACTACCATGATGCAGGATTTGATGCAAGGAAGAAAATAAATTTCCCTGCCGAAAACCTGTAGCTTTGTTGACATGAATTGCTCTGTGAAATTGATAAAAGGCAAAACAAAATGTAGGGTCTCCAAATGGCTGAATACATTCACTACTTCTCAACCATGCCCTTTTTTAGAATAGACTTAATCAACAATCATTTTCTGTTGAAATAGTATTTAATTGAACTATCTAGCGTCCAGTTCCGATGGGGGTAGAATCCCAGAATGACAACTCCATATGATTTGTAAGCCCCCATCTCGCCTCAAACCTTCTCCAATGAGAAACCACAAAAGAATTCCTGATTTTTTTAAGAGCAAGAGATTATATGTCTCATACCTTCTGCCTCCCTAACCCAGCTATAGTGTCACTCCTGCCTTCTGAGGACCAATTTCTCAACAACCCCCCACCACCCCCCCAACCAAAAAAAAAAACAAACAGAATCAGCTTTGGACACTAGATTTTGTGGGTCCAATAAACTGTGTTGGCAGACCTATAACTAGAACAAAGAAAAACTGCCTCAGAAGAGAAATAAAAAATCAATCCATATGAACATGAGAAACATCTCGACAGGAGAATCAACACGCCACTGTTTTTGATTGATATGCCTAACTTTTTTTTTATTTGAATGAGAGTAGATGAACATGAATTAAAAGATGCACCAGAATCAAATAAAGAAACAGTATAAGAGTGAGCAACCATTTTCCAATTATAAGAAGCAATGCAGTTTTTTAGAATCTTGCCCCGGTTGGTGATGACCATCAGGGTACAAAGCATCTAAACTTCTCCATTCCAAGAAGTTTCTTTGTTCCTTTTGAATGGGAAACTTTTTCTATCTCCACAGTATAACCACCAACATAAATCACTTGTATCTCTACCAACTAAGGGGATAAAACATTGATGATGATAAACAGTACTAAACAGAGAACACGCAAAGCTGTCTTTCCCAAAGCAACCACAAACACTCAAGCAAGCTACACAGGAATAAATTGCAATTTGAGGACACCAAAGATAGACCATACAATATGATAACATCATTTTGAATTAAATATCAAGAATTCATTTGTTTATTTGAGACTTTATGATGACAAAGGAAACGCTAGATTCCCCTCCAGGTCCTAAGATTAAGGACGGGAAACAATGCTGAACTTTTGCTGTATTTGCATAAGTCATATACTCTATATATGACAGAAGGAATGACACACTCAATGGCACACATCACTGCTACTCACCATAGTAACTGGGCATTGTATCTGTCTTCCAAAACCCTACCTGTCTCTGCTACATATTGAAGTAGAAGAGATCAGTTTATAGAATGATGAACAACGGATAGAGCACAGGTCCAGTGCAACTATCAAAAAGAGTTTCTTTTACTGACCCACAGAAGTTGGAAAGTAAAATTGTCTTTTAAGTACATATTTAAACTCTGAAGTTTGAGAAAAAGATCTAACATGAAACAATACCTCATCTACAACATGTAATTCCTCTGAAAAGAATGATGAGGGTGAAAAACCCAACGAATCTGTCCTTTCAGAAGGCATGTTGTGATCTCAAATCAACTGAATATGGTTAAAAGAGGCTTGGAAAGTTTCTGTCTTTGGCTGCCACCAGAGGACATATATGTCAATTCTATAGGAAAGTTCAAGGAGATTCCCCTTCAAAGAAAATCCGCAAGATGAAATCATAAGATCGTTCATTTCTTCAAAAAATTCAAAAATTGGGCCATCAAAAATGCTAGCAAGGCCTTATGAAGAAAGACCACTAAACCCAGCTGAAGATAATAGAAGTAAATCTACCCAACCCCAACAAACATACAAGTAGTAAGGATAAGGCGTTTATAGATACAGGTGTGCTTATACGCGGGTAACCCAGTTTCAGCTAAAGGATGAACAAGGATAAATTTTGGAGTATTCAGTTACATTGTTAAGTTCCCAATTTGGAATGGCAAAATACATGCACTTAAGAAGTCATAATTAAGTACCGCAATTAAATATCAAAGACAAGCATTAACTTAGTTATATACAAACAAAAGGTCATCTTTCCCAAAAATCAAATATCTGTCCAAAAATGGAATTTCGAGAAACGAATTCTTCTTCCAGAACGAAATTTTAAGGTTTAAAAGAGGTAGAAAATGAGAGGGAAAGTTGAATTTCAACAGATCGAACAAAGAAAATACTAGCTTTGAACTGAAATCAGCAGCCATACACAGAAGACCCGCAATTGGGCATCAATCACACCACAGAAGGCCCTATTAAAAACACAAAAAGGAGCAATCTTGGAACTTCATACATTAAATCAAAAGGATCAAGACCAAAAAGGTTGGAAATGCTACCAAAATTCAGCACAGCAATAAAAACAGCTAACCTTTCAAAGCAAATACTCCATCACCAAGACCACAGAATCGAGAGAATTCTCCGAGAATTAAGAAATGATAAAAAGAGACTGAGAGGAGGGCGGAAGAGAGAGAGGGAGAGTGGGAAAAGATGCTCAAACTACAGAGAAAGCAAGGAACATCCAAAAAGGGCGACGCAAGACAGAAGATTTAATCACGCAGAAGAAGAGACAGACAAAGAGTGCAAAAAGAGAAATTCAAGGGAAAAAAAAAGAATAAATTACGGCATAAGGCAAGGGGGTTAAGCGAAGGAAAGCAGATTGAAGAAGAGATCTAGGTATCTGTGCCGTGCAAGAACCTCCAAACCTTCGATGCCTTTTACTCCCTCTCCGTGTCTCCCCTCTTCTTTCCTACATTGCACGTTAACCACATGTATTCTCTCAATATTTTATCCCCCTTCTGCTTATATTAAATGTGTATGTGTCGAAATTAAATTTCTCTCTCACACACACACAAACACGCAGACAAGAAAACGCAGTCTGATTCTTCTCTCCCTCAGCTCCTCCCCTCTCCTCTCCGATCGGAATCTATGGAGTCTCCGGCGAGCTACGGCGACGGAGATTCCAAGACCCCTGACCTCTTTCCTCTGTATCTGTACTTTTGTAAAGAAATGAAGAAATAAAGAAAGAAAATAAAGACCAGAGGAAAGAGGAAAGAGAGAGAAATCAAATTCCGAATTTAGAAAAAAATGAAACGAGGAAAGGGGGGAAAAAAAACGAAAATTACTCGCCGGTAAAGGAGATCGGATATTCTATTTGGACTCGGGCTTGCTTTGAATATAATAGAATTGGAAGAAATTGGACCACAAAATGCTTTTGTTTGGTTTCACAAGCTTCAGAGAAGGGACGAGAACAGAATAGACCCGCTCCTCTTACGGACACGAAAAAGCAGGGATAGTAGAGAGGAGTTTCCGACGACGATGAGAGACGATGATGGAGGAGAGAGAAACCTATTTTTTATTATTTTTTTTAATAAAAAAGACAAAAATGATATGATCATAATCCATCCATGATCCATCATGAGTCATGAGGCCATGGCTCTGGGTGGGGTATGGGCGTTCTCCGTTAATCAGATATCAACGCCGTTAAACAAAACTTCAACTCTCATTTCTTGTTCCCACTCTTTTTCCAAATGCTTTCAAAATCGAGCCCAAAGTCAAATCGAAAATTTTATTAATCATAATTAAATCTTAATTGAATTAATAATATTATAAATTAAAAATTAAAAATATAATTATTTTAAAAATAAAATAAATCAATAATATAATATAATTTAAATCTATAAAAACATCAATAATTATTTTTAATTTATAATTAATAATCTAACACACAATAAAATTTAAAATAGTTTATTAAATTATATAATTTAATTTATTCCTAAAAATTATAAAATTTGTCCTAATTTTTTTTTTTTTTAACATTGACTGGTTCAATATTAAATCGACCAATTCACCGATTTATCAATTTAACCGACCGATTTAATACGATTTTCTCAAAAATTGGATTTGAATATTGAGATCGGACCAGCAATAGCACCGATTTCACGGTTGAATTCCAATTCGACTCCAAAAACCATGCTTTTTCCCTCTAAACTTTTTACATTATAATTTTCTTGATAATCATCAATCTTAGGTCTTATTTGGATTGAAAATTTTTAATTTTATTTTAAATCAAACTTTTGCTTTAATTTAAATATGTTATTATTTTTTATTTTTTTCGAGAATTATTACCAACGTAAAACAAATTATATTCTTCTTCTTTAAATCATACATAACCATACATATTTAATATTTTTTTACGTAACTCATCTCAAACCAATTCTTAACTAAGTATATGCTTACATTGTTTTTCTATACATTGAGAAGATAATAGTAAACAAAAATTTATTATGAATCATTTTAAAATATTTATTATTATTACACAAATCACACATTAAATAAGCTATATTTATTCTCATTAAAAATAGTACACTTGTTTTGAAATTTATAAATCAATTAATGATGGAGTTTAATAAAATGATAATAATAAGGGTATAATAAAAAATAAAAATATGTTTTTATTTTGTAAAATAATAGATAAAATCTACAAAATATAAGATATTTTGAAATGAATTAAGTACCCTAGCATAATCAATCAAATTAATTGGTATATTTTTAAAACATCTAAAATAGTAAGTGAAAATTTTTATCTTTTATAAGTAGATAGTAATTTTTAATAAATAAAAATCATTGAATTAAATCTTTCTCGCGTATTATAGTATGTAGTTACAGTCTTGTTAATTGTTATAACTATTATTAAAAAAATAACATTAATCTAATATTATTTACAATTTGTTGGGTCAAAATAATTTTATGTTTCTCATTAAATGATATGATGAGTCATTTATTTAAATTAAAATTTACAGAACGACAAAAAAGTCTTATTTTTTATTTGTCATGCGTCACATATAAGATACGAATACCTATTTTGATACGTTTCATTTCATAAATTGAACACGACCCAATAAGACATAATAAAAAAATAAAATTTTACTTATTTTAAATTCATTGAATTAGGAAAATACAAAAACACATATAATGATATTTACTTAGTAATCAATAAAACTACTTGTTTTTTTTTCTTTTCCTATATAAGGTAATCTATCCATAAAAAGACTATATAATTTATACTAATAGAAAAAAATACCACACGTCTAACCCTATATATGTATAGTACAAAAGACATAAAATAAAACAACTACACAATAAAATTCCTAATATCTGTCAAATCAACATTCACTAACATCCTTAGCACGAAAAAGTGATAAGAAAACCAAACGATTCAAGATATGAGAAAGTAATAAGAAAATCGAACACATTATTTTGAATCGTAAGCTACTTGTCATATATATATTACTAAAATAGTATCTTTAATTTCACATTTTTATCATAATTGACAAAATTGAAAACAGGGTGGGAATAGCATATGATTAATAGCAAAACAATTGATGAAGCAGAGATGGTTACCCAGGCTTGGTTTGGTTGGACTATTTTGTGAAATTAAATAAGGGGGAAGTAAATGTGAGTTGGATGTAGATGTAGAGGGAAAGTAAATCAGAAAAAGTATCATTCTCCCTCCACATCAGTATTTTCTCCCCTTCTAATTTGGAGGGATTGAGAGAGAAAAAATAAAATGAGAGTAATAATGACAACATTGACCACATATTTAACGTTAAAAGTTTAAATAAAATAGATAATGAAAAATAAAATAATAAATTTAATTAATTATTATCTCTTTTATTTTCTCTAATTTTCTTTATATTTTTATTCCAAACAAATAAAATAAAAATAAATATATTAACTTCCCTTAATATACTACTCTCCTTTCCCTTTCCTCTCCTTTTTTGTTCGCGAACCAAAATAAGCCTTAGTTTTGACTTGTTGACTACACGAGGCATTATAGATAATTGGATTCCGGTTTAGGTGAAGCAGTTCGGTTTTGGAATTAGGTTATCCCTAGAATTAAAAATGTTGGGTCCCACCTCGATTACAGTTACGTGCTTGGCTTTGCTCCGTAACCGTTTAGGTACACCGTACACACACCCCGCAATCCTCGTCATAATTCATGTCGCTACTGATTCATTAAAAAAAAAAAAAATCATAAAATAGCAACACTTGTATTCTTCAAAATAACTAGAGTGCTTATAAAAAAATAAAATTAAAAATAATAAAACATTTTAATTGTAAATTTTTTAAATTATAAAATATAAATATTCAATTTATAACATATAAAATATTTCATTAATCGGTTTAATTATTAAAAATGATTGTAATTGAACTATTAAAATAATAATTTTAATGATTGTCCTATACTTGATCCATAACCCAATTCAATTTTTTATATGGCTTTCCCCACTGCAAGAGTGAAAGTGAAAATGAGGTTCGGAGAAAAAAAATATGTAAAAAATGTTGAATTTTTCCATATTGAGATGGATACTAAAGTAAAGGATCATAAAATTAAATTTTTGAATTTTAAAAAATTGAATAAAGAATTTTGAATTTTGAAAGTGAGTCTATTTAGTAACTTATTAAGTACTTAAAATTAAATAATTATTTTATTAAATATATTTAATAATAGATAATATTAAATACTTAATTAACTAAATATATTTAATGACAAATTTTTATTATCACTTAATTAATTAAGAAGTATTAAAATTATATTATAAATTTTAAATAAATTATAAAAATAAATTATAATTAATTTAAATTTCAATTTTATCAAATTCTTACCTCTCCCGCTATCATAATTTTAACGTGGAAGAATGAGATGCCGATGATGGACCACATCTTGAGTTTCAAATTTGGTGATCGGAAAGGAAAGCTCCACGTTTCGGTTTCTTATTTGTCTATTTTTTTTATTATCTCTTTTATATATATATATATATATAATATTTATTTATTTATTTTAAGTTTAAGTTACGAGAAAGGGACCGGGGACTGAATGACAAAAGATTCTTCCTGCCATTTGAGATCCCATGATACTCTGTGGTTCAGAAATACAATTAGCCCGAGATTTTTGTTTTTTGTTTTTTGCTTTTTAATAATTATTTTTTACATAAGAAGAAAGATATTAAGCAAATTTAATTATTTCTCATCTAAAAATATATTTTTCTTAATTAAATTACTACTCATTCCGTCTCATAATATAAACCGTTTAACTTAATTTCACACATTTTAATATTTCTAAAAATGAAATAACTTTATATTTTTCTTCCCAAAATACCCTATTTAAATGTCTTAGAAATAATATAAGGGAAGAGAGAAAAATAGAGAAAAACAGAACAATAAATAAAGATAAAAGTATAAAAATAATTTTAAATTTTTTTAAAAAATCTTCAACAATTTATATTTTGAGATAATAAAAGTAATTTTTAATAATTTATATTATGAGACCAAATGAATATTATTTAATTAATTATTTAAAAAAATTATATAAGTCATCATTTTATATATATATATATATATATATATATATATTGAACTAAAAAAATAAATGCATAGTTTTTGGTGGTGGGGGTACCAATCATAAAACAAAGAAATGACTACTATTTTATTGGCTGCTAATAATTCCTGACATCTAATATAAATTCACTCATTATTGTCACAATAAGCGGTGTTAATATCCCGGGCCCACTTAGTACTTTCGGTTAATCATGACTTTGTACCCTTCGTGCTTCGTTGGTGAAATGGCCCCACACTACCAATTTGTGCTTTTACCAAAGGAGAAATACTATCAAACATACGTGAATCGCAAGCATGTCATATATTGTGCCATATATGTGGTTTTTGACGTCATAATAATGTCAAAATTATTTTTGTTAGCCAATATTATAAGTGAAAAGATAAATAATTATGCATCGAAACATATGGTGTAAAATAAATAAAAATATATTTAGAGAATTTATTTGATATTGATTGACAAATAACAGTATATTCGTAAAATTATGAATATAATTTTTATTTTATATTATATATTTTGTATTTTACATATTTTATATTGTAATTATTCTTTTATTATAAATAATGAGATTGTATCATTTAGAGGGACAAAGTGAATAAAAATTAATTTGAAATAAATTTTATAAAAAAATATTAAATATATAGAGTATATAGATTTAATAAAAAATATAATATGTTTTAAATAGTTTACAATAGTTAAAAATAAAAATAATAATATATTTAATTGAAAATTTCAAATTTATAACCTTAATAAAATTAAAAAAATGGAGAGAAAAAAAATTTTAAATTGAATGGTTAATCATTTGTGACAGTGACAGCAAAGACAGTTGAACCACTTAAGACAAGAGAGGCAAACGAACAAGGAACGTGCCAGCCCAATTCAGCCGGCATTTGTTTTTTTTTTTTTTCCAGCTTTCTTATTTAATTTAAAAATATTAATACCATTGTAATATTATGCTATTAAGAATAACAAGTCAATTAAGTTGTCTTTATTAATACAATATAAGTCGTTTTAAATTTAAATTTTTTTATAATATAAGTCATTTTATAAATATTTATTATTTTTTTCACATTTATCCTTTTCTACAATCTCTTTCTTTTTCATTAATTATGACTCAACTCTCATCGATTATTAAAGTAAATAAAGATTTAATTAGGGATGTTTTTAAAAAATTAATTATAAATTTATATGAAATTTGAGACCCTTAATTATTGTGTATAAATCTAAAACTGTTATAAAATTATGATAGTGTTATAATAAAATCTTCACACTCCACACTAATAAAACTCTAACTATTTTGCACAAGAATTTCTCTCTTTCTCTTCTCTCACAATTTTCTCTAATCTTTCTTTCACTAATCTTTCTTTCACAAAATAATGGTGTATTACAAGTTTAGAGAATAGCTATATTTATAGAGCTCTAATTAGTGGATTACATCATGTCATACATCATCTTCCACTAATCTTAATTAGTGGTGTCTCCACTAAATAGTGGACACCCATAAAAATCTTCTCTAATTATTCACATAAATTCATAATTAGTTGAGCCTCCACTAATTAATGGAGATTCCAATAATTCATAACACTCCCCCTTGGATGTCCATCCATTACATAAAGAATATGTCTCGTTAAAACCTTACTAGATAAAAACCCAGTGGGAAAAAAAAATCTAGTGAAGGAAAAATAGTACACTATTCTATATGTCTGTTTATTACTTCCCCTGATGAGATGATTCCTTTTAAACCGACGCATACCGATTTTATATCTCAACTTTTCAAATGTTGCAGTCAGTAAAGTTTTCGTGAAAATATCTGCGAGGTTGTCACATGACCGAATTTGTAGCACATCAATTTCACATTTCTTCTGGAATTCATGAGTAAAGAAGAATTTTGGTGAAATATATTTTGTCCGATCACCGTTAATATATCCTTCTCGTAATTGAGCTATGCAAGCTGCATTGTCTTCATAAAGAGGAGTTGTAATATCTTTGATTGATGATAATCCACAACTTTCTCGGATATAATGAATCATGGATCTTAACCATACACATTCTCGACTTGCTTCATGAATGACTATAATTTCAGCATGATTTGAAGAAGTAACTGCTATAGATTGTTTCGTAGAATGCCATGATATAGCAGTATTTCCACGTGTAAATAGATAGCCCATTTGAGAATGTGCTTTATATGGATCAGATAAATAATCAGCATCTGCATAACCTATCAATGTTGGACTAGTTTTATTGAATAAAATAATCCGAAATCAATTGTACCTTGGAGATATCGAAGGACTTGTTTAATTTCATTCAAATGTCGTCGTGTTGGTGAAGAACTAAATCTTGCTAATAAATTGACAACAAAAGCAATATCAGGTCGTGTATTATTAGCAAGATACATCAATGCACCAATTGCACTGAGATATGGTACTTCAGGACCAAGAAATTCTTCAATATCTTCTTGAGGTCGAAAAGGACCGGACGATCATTGGAATACTCAATGGATGTGCTTTGTCCATGTCAAATCTTTTTAGAACTTTTGCTGTATATGTTGAATAAATGTTCTACTTGCCAAATATTCAATTTGTAAACCAAGACAAAGTATACTTTTACGACCATCCTTGATGTCGAATAATCAATTGTTTCTTGGAGCTCTTCAAGAGTTCCAATAAGATTAAAATCATCAACATATATAGCTAATATCACAAATTTAGAACCAGATTTCTTAATAAAAATGCATGGACATACCTGGTTATTTTAAATCTCGCTTTCAATCAATATTCACTAAGATAATTAAACCATATGCGCCCAGATGGCTTCAGGCCATGTAATGATTTATGCAACTTGATGGAGTAATTTTCACGAGGATAATGTTTATATGCTTCAGGCATATGAAATCTTTCAGGGGTTTTCATGTAAACATCATTTTCTAAATTTCCATACAAGTAAGCAGTGACAACATCTAATAGGCGCATATCTATCTTTTCATGTACTGCCAAACTGATAAGATATCGGAGTGTAATAGTATCAACAACAGGAGAATAAGTTTCATCATAATCAATACCTAGTCTTTGTGAAAAACCTTGGGTTACTAATCGCGCTTTATATCGAACGATTTCACTCTTTTCATTGCGCTTTCGTACAAATATCCATTTGTAGCCAACAGGTTTTACACCTTCTGGTGTTCGGACTGCAGGTCCGAAGACTTCACGTTGTGTCAGTGCATTTAACTCCGATTGAATCGCATCTTTCCATTGCAACCAATCTTTTCTATGCCGACATTCATCAACTGATATTGGTCCAGGATCATCACTATCCTGTATAACATCAAGAAATATTATATGCAAACATATGATCAATAATTGTTTCTATCCGATTCTAACTTCTACCGGAAGTGGTATAATGGATAGAAATTTCAGTGTTACTTTCATTTATGTCTGGTTCTTTGTCATAAGTTTTCTCTTGGTTTTTATTATTCTTTGCTTTAATATGATCATCTGGACCATTAATCCTCTCTTCTTTCGAGAATTTTTATCTTTAGAACCAAGAGGTCGGCCATGCTTTTGGCATGTTTTTGGCTCAGCAGCTATATGTAAAATCTTTTGTTCTGTTGGAACTTCAATTAGAATAGAAGCATTTATAACTAGCATATGCGATTTTGTTACTCTTCTAGAGTCAACAAAAGCGTCTGGCATTTGATTTGCAATGCTTTACAAATGAATTATCTTTTGAACTTCAAGTTCACACGCGCTTGTATGCGGATCAAGATAATTTAATGATGTTGTCCAATCACGATCTTTCTTGTACTGTTTCTGTTCTCCCCCTAATTTAGGGAATAATGATTTCACAAGAGAATAAGAAAAGAAATATAAGAAAATGATGACAAGCAGGAGATGCCAAGAAAAATATCTCCTTTTTTTTTCACTCTTCCCGGTACCGACTTTTCCTCTTCCTCTCTTGTCTTTTCTTCTCCTTCGACCCTCTACCTATCATCTACCTCTTCTTCTTCCTCATACAGATATATATATATATATATGTATCGATATATATCTCAGTTATCAGTCATTAGTAAACATAAAAAATAAAAATCACAAAGCAGATATGGAGACTCGTAATTCATTTGAGACATGGTCAAATTTTGACTTAGTTTCTGCAGCAGATGTTGATGTATTTTCCTTTCCAAATCAACCGCTTCTGCCTAATTCGAACACAGAAGATTTTGATATGTTTTCCTTTCCAAACCAACCGCTTCTGCCTAATTCGAACGCAGAAGATTTTGATATGTTTTCATTTCCAAACCAACCGCTTCCTCATAATTTCAGGTGAGATACCTTTGAGGGCTTCCATTTGTTTTTAGTATGCTTGATAATGAAATTAAACTCTCTTTTGGTTTGTTTTTGATGTAAATCAGTGGAAGTTTTGAACATACTGTTTTGGACCAAGTTGATCTGCCCCTACAAGAGACTGCTTTTGATACTGTTCCTCTTGATGCTATTCCTTTGAATGAGGATATGCTTGTGCATGATCCTTTCTACTCTCTAATGGATTTTGAACAAAGCCAGAACATGTTTCCAGGTTATTATACATTTAAACATAGATTTTGAATGGTATTACCTTTACCGATATTATTTTCTTTTTCTAAGAGAAATAATGAGTGGTTTTGGCAACGAAGTCAGAGTAAGTACTCATGAAATGCATAATATCGAAGTTTAAGATATTATTGCAAACAAAATTCCTGGGGAGAAGAAGATGATTAAGAGGCAGAGAGATAAGAAGGGCAATAACTCACAGACACTATCAAGAGAAACAATTTCGCAGTACTTTTACCTACCAATCAAGAGCGCAGTAAAAGAACTGAATATTGGCATAACCCGTCTCAAGAAAAGATGTAGGGAGGTAGGAATTCGTCGATGGCCTCATAGGAAATTTGTGAGCTTGGAGACCATAATCAAGAATGTTCAGGTTATCTCTCATACATACTTATAATTTGCAAGTATGAAACTATGAAAGATTTATAAGTAAATAATCGATGATATCACTTCGATTTACATGAGATGCAAAATAAAGAAGAATGAGGACATATGGCTGAGAAGAAGTTGAAAGAAGCCATTGCGATACTGGAATGTGAAAAACAGTTGGTGGAAGAAAGTTCTAATACGCAGTTAGAGGACCAAACACAGAAATTGAGACAAGCATGCTTCAAGGCCAAATATAATAAGAAATTTAATTATAATAAACTTAAGGAGTTCATAAAATCCCAAGACTCATTTCGCAGTAATTTTACGGCTAATTCTGCTACTAGTTTCGATGCTGGCTCAAAGGGGAAAGAAAATGAGGAGGATGTCGAAAAAGAGGAATTGAAATCCATAATTACTAATTGTTTGTCTTCCTCTAATGTAAATATTGAAAAAGAACAATTACAAACCTTCATCTTATATTTGTCAACTCAATTACAAAAGAGCAACTATAAGCATGTATCATCAAGTTCATATGAACACTAGTGATATGAATAAAAGATGTGATGCTTATTATTAATAGAAATATCTTTTTCCTTTATTATCTTTTCTGTTCCACTTCAGGTGGCCAGTATTTCTCTGTGATAAGGGGAATATCTAGTGTGTCCATGACTATAACCACGGCCACAACTACGACTATAACGATGGCTTTTGCAGGAGCCAACAACATTCACTTCTGGGAGTGCTGTTGAGCCAGTTCATCTAGCTTCATGATTTCTCAATAATAACTCATGTTAAAGCTGTCAATTTTGGATACCATTTTTTTCGATATTGTTACTGTAGGACATGAAAAGTGGAGAATGTCTTCTCCAATATAACTTCATCAGTAACTTTTTCTCCATAAAATTTTTAACTAAGATGTAGTTTTATACATCACGGAGTTCACAGTTTTACAATCTTGCAACTCCAGGTGCAACCATTCATACCGTGCAGTGGGTAGTATGACCATCTTTAGGTGGTCAAATATTTCTTTTTATCCACATGACATATGGATCTCATTTTTTTTAGCATTTAGATACATTTCTGTATGACATATAAATTTTTTTTTTCAGAAATATCAAGGGCTACAAATTCGAATTTAGCGAGATCAATAAATGCGTACCTGTCTTCTGGCTTTAATAACGGCAGAGACTTGTGCTGATAACGTGTTATAAAATTAGGGTAGTGTTAGAATAAAATATTCACACTACACACTAATAAAACTCTAACTATTTTGCACAAGAATTTCTCTCTTTCTCTTTTCTCACAATTTTCTCTAATATTTCTTTCACTAATATTTCTTTCACAAAATAATGGTGTATTACAAGTTTAGAGAATATCTCTATTTATAGAGCTCTAATTAGTGGATTACATCATGGCATACATCATCTTCCACTAATCTTAATTAGTGGTGTCTCCACTAAATGGTGGACATCCATAAAGATCTTCTCTAATTATTCTCATAAATCCATAATTAGTGGAGCCTCCATTAATTAATGGAGATTCCAATAATTCATAACAAAAACGACTTATATTATGAAACATATATAGTATTAAAAAATAGTAAGTGTTATGATAAGTTGTTAACATAATCATGCATGTGGAAGGTTTTAATTTTGACCGATGCAATGCTCCATTTAGGGATAAAGCACTTGAGCTAATTAATTTTTTAATATAAAAAATAAGAATTAAATTTATAATTTGTTTGCATAATATAAAATAATATTATTATATAAATATATTTGGTTTGGTTAAAAAATAAACAAATAAAAAAAGTAATTTTAGACGTAAATAAATGATTTATGCCGTTTAGTTATTAAGAAAATATTAAATATAAGTAAATTAGGAGAGAGATCTATGTCAACAAAATAATTCGTCTAAAATTAAATAAATTGTTAGGTAAATTAAAATAATACTTATTATTTACTTATTTTTTACTCATTTCAAACAAAAAAAACTAAATTATATTTATTTTTCTTAACGGAAATAAAAGTTCCTCGCCTTTCTCCTTTATGAATCAAACATAGGTAAGTTTGCATTTGATTAATATTCAATTATGGAGAAAGTTTATGATATTAAGTATTATATATTAGCTTCGTATAAAAACTAATATGAGAATTGTCCACTCTTCCAAAAAAATAAAAAATAAAAAATCCAAAGCCTTTCTATTATATCTCATAATATGACCATCTTTTTATACAAGTATGATTGACTTGCAGTTTTTATAAGTTTTTATTTAGTAATTAAAAAAAATAATAGTATAAATATATTTATACAGGACACGAGAGTTGTACCTACAGCGTTATAAATGAACATAAACTCACTCGACTTTAGAAGAGATTAAATTCCTAACTTGAAAGGTCTCAATTTTAATCACACTTGAACAATTAACTAATACATAAATGATAGTGTTGGTTTTTGGTTCGATAAAATTAATTCTAATGATTTGAAAAACCTAAGGTTTACTAATAACTCAAATATACCATTTTCATTAATAAAAAACAATGCACTTAATATTTTGTATTAGGAAAATATAAAATTTCCCCTTTCTAAGAGGTTTTTTATTAGGAAATTTGAAGATTTTATTTTTTATTTTTTTAATACGTGAGTAGATATATATCGTTATTGTATGATATATATATTAGACAATTGTATTGTAAATTATATATTTTAGAAATATATAATAACTTGCAATTTAAAGAATAGGTGTCTACCTAGCAATTTTCTTTTAAAAAACACCAAATTGTAAAAGTTTCAAAAATTTTTTCCTAATCTTGGACCATACAAATATTCCATTCCCATTTCATTTGTTCTTATCTGGACCAAATTGCCAAACGCATCCTTCTTTTCTATCGAAAAAGAGAAAAGCGAGAAAGAAAAAGATTGGAGCAAAGACTCGGACGTATAAATAAGCGACCGAAAGGGAGTGGGGGAGAGAGGGAGCGAACGAGAGGGAGAGAGAGAGATTGCGACAGAGGCTGGCGCGCCCTTTCTGAAGGTGGTTTGAGCTCTGCATTCGACTTCTTCTCTCACGTCAACTGAACCGTTTACAAAACCCTAGAATTCGACGCTCTAAACCTTCTTAGTCCTTCTACATTCCCGTTTCTCTGCTGTCTCAATTTGGTAGGATCGCAATTCCTCCGCTTTCTTCTTTTGTTTTAGTTTTTCTTTCGGTTTTTCTTATCTCTGTAATTGTTACTCTTACATTCTGCTTTTGCTTGGAGTTCCACGATCATTCCTTTCCTGCTTGTACTGTAAGGAGAAACGAATCTTCCAATGTTGCCCGCTTTCTACTGAATTTAACTTCCAAGCTGTTAATCCCAGAGAAATTTTGAAGGGGAAAAAAATGAGAACCGTAAAGGTGTCAAATTTGTTTTGAATCGAGTTTTTTCCCCTCTATTGATTTCTGACGGGCCTGTTTGTAGCAGTTCTTGCATTTAAAATTCTATTCAAGTTGTTTGCACATGCTATTGTTTCAAGCGTCTAAGCAGGTTCACATGTAGAGTTGCAGTTCTGTTCCTAGAATGTCCATATAACAAAAACATAGTTAAAATGAGTATCATTTTGAATGGGAACTTGCTTTTCTCACTCAGTTCTCTCAAAACTTTCCATTTATTAATTTGACAATCTTTTTCGTCTTTTCTTTTGTATAAAAAGAACAAGGAAAACATAATGTTATTGTTTAATTACACTTTGCCGCAGATTTCCATGGATTTTGGTCTATCTCTGACAGATGAAGAAATTCTTGTGAAAGCCTCTGGCCAGACTGCTGTTGAAGAGTCTTCTGCACAGAGGAGTTGCAGCAAAAAATTGAAGAACTTTAAGATACCTTGTTATGGCACTTCTTGGAAAATGGTACATCAGGAAAAGGAAAATGCTGGTGAGGAAAATGATAATGCCAATCAAACAATGAGAAACAGTGAGGATGACATGAATGAAGAAAGTCTCATAGATGTAGAATTAAGATATGATATTAATCATTTTAAACCAAAAGGTTTGCAATACAGGAACAGTGAAAAAGATGCAGGTAGAAGTTATACAAGTGATTCAGGAACAACTAGTATTGATACTTCTTCCACTGCCAATGAGGGCAGTGATCTCCGAGATGGTGACTTAGAGGCATCTAAAAACAAATGGTTTACAAGTTGTAGTTCTTCATCCAGAGCTGGAGGAATAAGTGCCTATGCAACTGTGAAAGAAACATTAAGAACTTTCAACAGATTTTACCTTCAACTTGTTCAGGTGACCACTCCTTTGAAATATATTATGGAACTCTAAGGAAAATAAACAAATCAAATATGTTTATGCTTACGAGGCTCGTAAAATATCCTATACTTATCCTTGTTTTCCTTTCCTTTTTGGGTGAAATTTGTCGTGAAGTTGGGGTTTTCAGACTTTGGAAATATTACTGAAGTCGACACTAACATTTCATTGCTAACGTGTTACCCTAAGTTTGTACAACTTATTGAATACTTTAGCCTTGAAAAAATTTGAGAGTTTTATAGGTTAGAGGAATAAACTATTGCTTTACTGTACAAACAATAGTTTGAATCATGTAAATAATCTTTTATGACACATTTGGTATTCTATAATGGAATGGAATGACATAGCTGTTCCAATTTCTTATTTTTATTCCAGTCTTTGGCATGCAAAACCTTCCTATAAAATGTCAGAAGGCCCTGAAGGTAAGGCCTTTCCAAGAAACAGCGGGAACTAAAAAAAAGAAAAGCTCTGATGACCTATTTCCCCTGCAAACTAAAAAGATCTAAAATCCATCAAGTTAACTCGACATAGCATGAAAGATGAGGGTTTCAGACTGAACTTTAACATAAACATACTGTTTTGGAGAAGTAGTCTGTGGAGCAGCATTTTTTCCTTTCTATAGTAGTATAGTTGTAGCATTATCATAAATATCTCTTAATCTTTGAATTTGGCCATTTTCCCCTTCAATCTTTTTTTTCATTTTTTATTTTTTCTAGAAAGCATCATAGTACTTTTCTCTATCTCATTTCTGAAGGCATTTTGCATATTTTATATAGCAATACTACATTGTGTGATTGTTTTCTTCTGCTGCTCAAGGTGTCTTCTAGAAAGGTTATGTCTACTTACCCGCTTCCAATTTAATTGGCTTGAACATGTTCTAATATGATACTAAAGGAAATGATGTCCTCTTCTTTCTATTTTAGCTTCTTTAGCTTTATGCTGTCGTTATAGCATATATCCGACTGGGTTCTTAAAGTGGCTTTTCCATCTTTTCTCATATTTGACCTTCTACAAGAACCATACATTTGAAGATGGTCACAAATTTCCTACATTCAATCTTTGAATCTAGGTAATGAAAATATACCTCTTTCTTCTTCTATTTCATATTCGAGAAAAAGGGGGAAAAAGAAAAAGAAGAAAACTTTGTATCATCAAATTTTGGCATTTTTGTAATTCTCTTTTTCCCAGCAACATGGTCCCCACTCTCTCTTTCCCTCCATATTAGGTAGATCATTGCAAAATTGTGTAAACTAAACCTTGCACAACTTATTGCAGTCCCATATTTTTCCTAGATTGCTAAGTTTTCTTTGACTTTGCATTTTAAAATAACATCTTTTCAAATCCCACTTGCACAATAGGCTATCACGGTCTACACAAGATTCGGTTATTATATAATTTTCCTTGTTGCTCTTTTGTGATTTATCCATAAAATATTCTTTTTTGTCATGATTTGACTAGCAACGATTCTCCTAAAACTGCTACTGTTTTTTTCTAAGGAAGAACGAAAGATGTGCAAGAAAGTGGAGGATGATATTCAGGAAAATTCTGAAGATTTGAAACGTAAAGTAAGTAGCATACCTTCCAATAATTTTCAGCATTTACTGGAAGACATAATTAACATCCTTTCATACTAGGTATTTACATGTTCTGCAGGAACCCATTTTTTGCACAAAAATTTGGTTGTATAAATGTGGAAGTATTCTACCCCTGTGTTTTGTTTGCGCCAGTAATGCCTTGTGCAAACTTCTTATTTTGCAATCTGTCTGATCTGCATCATGCATTCCTTGTGTATTTTTTGCTTCCATGTAATTGCTGTTTTCTTCTTCCTGACAATGATACTGATTTTTCAAGTTTACACTCGTACTACACTTTCTGCATCATTGAAATATTTGTGAAATATGATTCTTTTACTTGCTATATTGTAAATTGGGCAATGTTCCTTCCCAGGACTTTATCTTAAGCAAACCTTTTGTCCTGCACTGAGCACGAGAAGTCATAGAAATGACTAGTTCTGCAAAAGAATAAGCAAAAAAGTTATGCATAGATACAACAAAGTCAGTTGGCATAAAACCTAAAACTTACATTTAATTGCCCTTAAATAGATATTAGAAGAAGGTACTGTTGTCTGAGAGTTGATTAGCTATGATGATTAAAAAGGTATTCTCACCAATCTTTGGTAATTAGTTGCCAAGATTGAGATAACATAATCGAGTAAATTTTAGAAAGGAAATTAAAAAAATATGCATATGGTGAATTTAACAAATTAAGGGCGAAGTTAAATCGGAACAAGTTTGGCAATTCCTCATTCAATGCAGATCGGCACAAGTTCTGCATGGGGTGTCTTTCTTCTTATATATTGAAAAAAAAATTTTGGGGGAACAGGGATGGTGCATATGAAGTTTTCTTACAGGTTGGATGTCCCTAGGTTCCTGGACCTTTTTGTCACGTGTTTTTCTTGGCTAATTACCTTTCCTGTGAAAGTGCTTTTGTTCTGCCAGGATTGCAAAAAGGGGATACACCCCTTCAATGAGAAAGAATTTTCTACCATCTTGTCCTTTGATATAAGTTCCATCACGCTCAAGCCACCGTTTCCCCCTTTTATGATAATCTCAAAAATCTCAGCACAAGTAAAGCAGAGCTACTTGGTGGTGGTTACTTACACATTTGACTCTGAAATTGAGTACCATAAGAGTTATTGCCTGTCGTGCCACGAGGATTCTACTGTAGTCTTGTGCATTCTCTTGCTCAAGAAGCAGCAAAGGCAGTTTCACCTCCCCATGAGCGGATAAGGAAAACGAAAGCAAAAAGTTTTTTCTTATTAATAGGAACCTGAAGCTTATACAGAACCATGTGATTTTTAAGCTTGTGTTCCGTTGTGGGGGACTTGTAGGATTACAAGAGACGTCTCATGAGAAAAATGGTAAAGCAAAGTGTGCCTTACTTCTTTTCTGACTCTAAGCTTCTACTCTATGTTAGTAGTAATTACACAGTTCTTTCCTAAACAATGTCTTGTCAAGCAGTTTCAAGATTTAAGTTATTACTGTCCTGCGTCTGTGTTGTTGGCTTGTGATTGAAGTTTCTCAATAAGAAAATAACACTACTTTTGCTAGAAGTTTCTTGACCTTTGTTAGCCGTTTTCCTTCATCTATCATGTTGGCCAAGGAAGCTGCTGATTCTCCATTCTTTTATACAAAGAGATTTACATAAGCATCCATCTTGTGCTATTTATTTCTCTCATTGATTTCCTTCCATTTGCATAGCGAGAGAATGATTCCAGTGAGGAGCGTGTGAATGCATCTAGGCAGCTTGGCTTAAAGGCTCTAGCAAAGGTGGGTTGTTCTCTAGCTTGTAATACAAAATTTTAATTATTTGGCAAATCATATAGTTTTCATCTTGTATGTGCTCTTTTCTTTACCAAATAATTATTTGATTCTCGATTTGTTGTTGTAGCTGTATAATGATGGGAACAAACAGGATGTTGTGCTTGCATGATGTATAATGCTGCATCACTTCCTTGTGGAGCTCATATTTAATATTAACACCATTTAATTGACCAGCATGCTGGATGATGATGCACTATTTGAACACTGCAGTGACTCATATAATTGCTAGATGACTATAGAACTACACATATCCTTCATTGTTTACTGATGCTTGTTTCTCCCTGTCTTTTGCTTTGTAATTTGTTTCAGATGTATGCAACTAATGCAATTATGTATCCTACGAAACGATTTGGCCATCTTCCTGGTATCAAATTCATTTTTTCCCCTTAAAATTTATCTGCTATATCCAATAATTTACCAGATCCTAGTAATTTGTTTATATGTGTCTGATGGTTAATCTATTTTTGTCCTCGGAGGTGCTCAAAATGCTATTTGCTAGTTATTGAATTTAGACTTCAATTCGATTATGAGAGGACTGGGATGGGGACTGCTATTTGATAGCTTCTTGGTGGAAATTATAATTAAAAATATTCTGTTTTTTAAGCCTCTTCTGCCTTACTGATACAGGTATTGATATTGGTTATCAATTTCACTCACGAGCTGAAATGGTTGCTTTGGGTTTCCATAGTGACTGGCTCCACAGAATTGACTATATGGGGAAAGCTTACAGTGAAATGGTATTGGATCGCAACCATTTTTATGTGTTTCAGCAGTATTCTTTTGTATTTTCTGAGTTCATCATGCTTATCTAACCATAAAATGCTACCACAACCCGCTTAGCTATCCATTATGCTAGCTAGCTCACATATGTAAATTGTTATTTATCCTTAGTAACTCTATTTTTTCAGCCTGCCATACTCATTCCAGGGGAATACGAGAAACTGAAGGAGGGTTACAATTAGTGTGAATCACTAAATTTGTTCTCAAAAGAGAAGGCTTTCTATTTTGAACAATATTGCCATGAATGCAAGCAACAGAAAAGTATAGCTGAAGTCATATCTCACTTCTTGTCCATTTGAATCAATATAATCCTTATAAGTAATAAGAAGAACATACCCTTTTAAAGCCTGGACTGATGCTATATCTGTGCTCTTTTTAAATTTTACTTACTTAATGTTTGTTATTCATCATGATATTTCCTGTTATGCTCTATTTTTACCATTATTTGCCCCCCCCCCTCTTTCTCAGTTTCACCATAAATACTCTTTTAGACGCGTTATCTATTATGTTATTCTCTATCAATATCTTGTGCTGGAATTTGCAACCTAAAATTTTCAGGAGGAGTTCAAGGATCATACATTTCCTCTGGCTGTGGCAATTGTGTTGTCTGTTGAGGATGAAGATAATCAACATAGTTCAGATGATATTATTTATACTGCTCCATGTGTACATACCCACATAGTTAATCAACATCAACTACAGAATCCAGTCATGCCTTATGGTTATCAGGCACTTAAGGTGAGTACTTCAAAAATTTTCAAAGTGTTTTTAAAGGATGGAAGTTATGTTCATTCTTCAACCTGGTTTATTGTTCTCATGACTAAGGAAATACTACAAAGTCAAAACTTCCACTAATGAATCTTTCCTGCTTAGTCACTCAATATGATCCATTGTCATCATTTTTCCATGTGCAAGAAAAGCATGGAATTCATCCAGGATGGAGTTCAAAGTATTCATACAGGATGGAAGTTCACAACTCAGAAAATACCACAAAGTGAAAATTTCCACAAACGAATTCATTGCTGCTTAGGCATTCTATATGATCCATTGTCATCATTTTTCCGTGTGCAAGAAAAGCATGGAATTCATCCAGGGTTACTGGCGATGATTGTGTTTTATGATATATTAAGAAGGTCTGCATTCAGTTTCTGAACACCAAAATAAGAATAATAGTAACTTGACATCGCCTTTGCATTTCCCCTTGTGACTGCAAGATTCAGGCCTTCATTCTTCCCTATTTTCTTGGAAAAATTATGATTCAGGAGAGTTGTTTAAATTTTGTTCTCAAGGTTAACTTTGAAATGCTCAAATCGCAGTGCAAAGACTTTGTTTGAGATGTCTGCGCTTTCATATGCTATGATCATAATACAGTAAGATCTTTGCAAAAAGGCCATTCTTGGATCTGGTTGTTTGTAGCAACTATGAGATGTTTACTGTGGTGTAAGTTTATTGCCTGGCTTCTTGTAGCCATGATGTCTGAAACACACTTTTTGTTATTGGAATTTCTGAAAATTACTCTCTAAGAAGGTTGTCACGTTAGGTTTTTCACCTACTGACGGAAGAGGCCCATGGGAAGCATTTATTGTGTGCATTTGTGTTTTTGAGTTGTAGTCACTGAACTTGGATATGGATTCTATTTCTTGCTTGCAGAACAATATGGAGCAATCAATTCCTATTAGAATTGTCCGCGGGCATAAATCCAATAGTAGTTGCTGCGATCAAGTTTATGTATATGATGGCTTGTACAAGGTATACATTATTTTTCTGGACTTGGGTGGGCCAGATGGGGAGTGCTAGTCAAGTAAAGATTTGGTTTGTCTGTGCAAGTTTTTGTGCCTAATACTTTCACAATTTCTTGAGATATACATTATGAGTGGGACACTGCTAACAGACTTTCGACTGTAATTATGTTTTTACACAGATGGTGCCTGTCTGCTTCTTTTGTATTCTGACTATATTTTTCCCTGAATTCTTCCTTTTTTCAAAATGTTGATGCAGTTGTGTTGCTTGATAATGACAGTTTTACATAAATGAAACCTTACATGTAAGGAAAATACTTAAAGAAATCTGGTCTTTGTGGACCACATGCGTTACAAATTTGTGCCCTTCTAGAAGGTACAACATGCAATTCATGAGTTACAAATTTTTAATATGGTGGCCCAAGAAAATCGGTGTTAAGTATTTTCCTATATTTAAGGGGCAATATAACATTTCATTTCCTTCACAAGTGGAAGGCAAACATTACCCACTTCTTTTTCACCAATATTAGCTATAATTTGTTTTTCATTTGTTGTCCCAATAGATGTATCCTTGCAATAGGTGTGAGTGATTTCCACAAGAAGCTCATCCTTTTCTTTTGGGTTTTGGAAGTGTAAAACCCTTAAATTCAACACAAACCATGTACCTGTGTAAATTTACTCTAATCAATTACGTGTTTTTTCTTTAGGTCATCGACTGTTGGGCCCATAAAGATCTGTCTGGTTGTCTTGTCTATAAGACTCGACTAAGCCGGGTAGCAGGACAACCAAAGCTGACAATGAATCAGGTTTTCAATTTTTTTGTGGTCGTAATACAAAATCTTCATTCTGCTTATTAGATTATGAGTAAATCTCGGTTGTGTCAATTCTTGATTCTGCCTTAAAGAGGTTAACAAATGTGAAGGAAGAAAGGTTCTTTTGTTATTCCTCACTGATCCTATGCTCTACACGGGCTTAAATAGCCAAGTAATTACTTGTAATCCCTACAAGTAAGAGCCTATGAATACAATCTACCAAAAATAGCCTACCTAATTACAGCAATTAATAATAATGTCTGATTACAGCAATTATAGGTAATACACACAGTTAATACTAAAGCATAATTAAAGCAATTACAGCTAATATAAGCACCCAATATCTTTGACTTTTTAACACTCCCCCTCAAGTTGGCATGAAAAAATCATTCAATGCCAGCTTGATTTTCAAACTATTTCTTGTGAAGATCTTTAGTCAGGATATCTGCTTCTTGGCTAGTGGAAGGAACATACTCCATACAGATAACCCCTCTATCAATCTTTTCCTTATTGAAGTGCTTGTCTATCTCCTCATGCTTGGTCCGGTTATGAAGAACTGGATTGAGAGCAATGGCAATTGTTGATTTATTATCGCAGTACACTTTAATCGGTGGTGGAGTAGAATTTTTCAATTCTTCAAGAATTTTTCTAATCCACAAAACTTCACAAATTCCTTGAGCCACGTATCTAAACTTAGCTTCTGCACTACTTCTAGCCACAACAGTTTGTTTCTTACTTCTCCAAGTCCCCAAGTTTCCTCCTACAAAGGTGCAGTATCCTGAAGTAGACCGCCTGTCTGTAACACTCCCAGCCCAATTTGCATTTGTAAATGTCTCTTCCTGTAAGTGCCCATTATTTTTAAACAACTGTCCTCTTTCAAGAGTCCTCTTTAGGTACCTAAGGATTCAATAGACAGTGTCTAAGTGGTCAGAGTTTGAAGAGTGTATAAATTGACTTACTACACTGGCGGCGAAGGCGATATCAGGGTGAGTGTATGAGAGGTAGATTAATCTTCCCACAAGTCTCTGAACTCTAATATTGTTCTTTATCAACACCATCAGTTGTATTAGTTACTTGTAGTTTCGTATTGGGTTTAACTGAGGTTTCAGCTGCCTTGCATCCAAGCATCCCTGTTTCACTGAGTAGATCAAGCACATACTTTCGTTGTTTGATAAAGATCCCTTCCTTTGATATAGCAAACTTAATACCAAGGAAGTATTTCACTGGCCCCAAGTCTTTAATTTCGAATTCTGTGGCAATTCTTCCTCTTAATGCCTCAATTTCCTTAACATCATCACCTGTAAGGATAGCATCATCGACATAGACAATAAGTATAGCTAATTTACCTGTCCTTGAGTGTTTATAGAACATGATATAATTGGCTTGATTTTCAGAATATCCATCTACTTTTATGGCCTTCCCGAACCTTTCAAACCACGAGGGGATTGCTTGAGTCCACACAAGGATTTCTTCAATCTGCAAACTTTGTTCTTGCTAAACCTCTTCTCAAAGCCTGGTGGGGAATCCATAAACACTTTTTCTTCCAACTCACTGTTCAGAAAGGCATTTTTCACATCAAGTTGATGCAAAGGCCAGTTACGGTTTGCTGCTGTAGATAGAAGGATACAAATAGAATTTATCTTGGCTAGTGGGGCAAAGGTTTCGTGATAGTCAATTCCGTAAGTCTGAGTAAATCCCTTTACCCCAAGTTGTGCTTTATATCTTTCGACGTTTCCATCAGCCCTGCATTTTACAATAAAAAACCACTTACATCCAACAGTGGTCTTGTCCCTTGGCAAATCAACAACTTCCCAAGTCCTATTTTTTCAAAAGAGCATCCATCTCCTCCTTGACTACTAACCTCCAAGCTGGACTACTAAGTGCTTCTTGTGTTGTTCTAGATTCAGATAGGTTAGCGATTTTTGACAAAAAAATTGGTGTTAGTGTGAGATTTTTTTTATAAGATAAATATTTTGCAAATGGGATGTTTTGTTGTACAGGAATGGACTCCTTTTTTGATTTCTATAGGAGGATCCAGATCTACAACATCTGGATCTTGAGCTTTTGTAGATGCAAAAATGGGGTCAAGGTTAGGGATTACCTGTGTTTCTTGGAGACCATTACTCGTTTTTTGAGTTTGGGAAGAAGCTAAAGGATCAATTGGAACAGTCTTCCTTTTATGAAACCTTTTCCTAAAACAAACCAGAGGCTCAATAGATTTTTGCAATATTTCTTTCCTTGTATTAGGCAAAATCGCTTCTGGTATCTGACAACAATGGTCCTCCCCATTTTTATTATTTTCACCAATTATTTCTTGTTCAAAAACATTTGGTGTCAGAATCATTTAGGAAATGGTTGAGACACTTGCCAAAAATCGTCTTCATCTAAGCCATACTCACCTTGAAGTTGATTTTTGTTGAAAAATGGTATTTTTTCCATGAAGATCACATCCATACTAATGTAGGTTTTCTTTGAGACAGGATTGAAACATTTGTAACCCTTTTGATTTGAAGCAAATCTAATAAAAATGCATTTTTCAGATTTGGGATCCAATTTTGACCAAAACTTGGTTGGAATGTGAACAAAACATATGCATCCAAAGACCTTTAAAGGAATGTCTGATGACATTCAAAGAATTGGAAAGTTTTCTCAAGTAGGCATTTGATTTATCAAATATGACGCTGTTAAAGCAGCGTCCCCCCACAAATATTTGGGAACATTCATCGAAAGCATGATTGCCCTAGCAACTTCAAGTAAATGTCTATTTTTTCTCTCAGTAATCCCATTTTGTAGTGGAGTATCACGACTAGTAGATTGATGAAGGATGTCCTTGTTCTTTAGAAAATTCCATAAACATTCATTAAAATATTCGGATCCATTGTCTGATCTAAGAATGAAAATTTTTGTTCCAAATTGAGTTTCAATCATGTTGTAAAAATCCTTAAGGACTGTTTCAACTTCTGATTTCCTGCTTGTGAGATAACCCCAACATATTTTGGTGTGATCATCAATAAAGGTACAAAACCTCTTTTTCCAAAAAATGTTTTTACTTTGGAAGGTCCCTAAACATCACTATGAATCATAAAAAATGGTTTTGAGGGATAGTATGGTTTAGGTGCAAAAGATGTTTGATGACTTTTTGATAAACAAGTTTCACATTGAAGTAAAGAGCAATCAACACCCTTAAACATATCAGGAAATAAATGTCTCAAATAAGAAAAACTAGGATGACCAAGTCTGAGATGCCATTCCATTAGTTTGTCTAAAGTAGGGTTTGAACTCATACTACTGTAGGCTGAGCCTTTTTATTACTAGGAGTGGTCTCATCAAAGTAGTAAAGTCCGCCTATCTCTTTAGCTCTCCCAATCATCATCCCCGAGCTCTAATCCTGAAAAACACTAGAAGAATCATAAAAAATAACACGACAGTTAGAATTTTTTGGAAGTTTGCTGATGGATAGAAGGTTACAAGTAAGTTTTGGAATATGGAGTACAGATTTAAGATCTTTACTCTCAGACAGATTAATATTTCCTCGTCCAACAATGGAAGAGCAACTACCATCAGCAATACGAACTTTTTCATGGCCAGAACAACGGTTGTATGAATGAAAATAAATGAGATGAATTTGTCATATCATCAGTAGTTCGGGAATCAATGATCCAAGGGTTTGATTTTCTACCTGCATGAACCATAGAACAATTAGGAGTACCAATAGTCGGATTGGAGTTTAGCAATTTCAGCAGTTGATCAATCTGCTCTGTGCTAAATGGGTTGGGTTCTTCAATAGCGGCAGTTGTAGAGAACTGTTGGTTTTTGTTTCTCGGCTTCCAGGCCGGAGGTTTACCATGGATATGCCAGCGGATTTCCCTAATGTGACGTGGTTTGTTGCAATTGTCACACCACACCTGGGGTTTTTCTTCACTCTTCAGCAGGTTTGGAACATTCTGCTTGTTGATATGGGCCTCGGCAACATTGAATGCAAAAACAGCTTCAGACATGGGAGATGGCTAGAGTAATTTCTGTTTAGGACTGAAAGTGCCCTGTTTTTCTGATAAAACACAGGAGTGTGGCAGATTTTTGGATATCCAGGAATCAAATTAATTCGTGCTCTGATACAATAACAAACGTGAAGGAAGAAAGGTTCCTTTGTTATTCCTCACTGATCCTATGCTCTACATGGGCTTAAATAGCCAAGTAATTACATTGTAATCCCTACAATTAAGAGCCTATGAATACAATCTACCAAAAATAGCCTAATGACCTAATTACAGCAATCAGTAATAAAGTTTAATTACAGCAATTACAGCTAATACACATAGTTAATGCTAAAGCATCATTACAGCTAATACACACACCCAATATCTTTGACTTTTCAACAGAGGTCAAAAGGTTTACTGGAAAAGATTGACATCTTGCTCCTTTCTGCTGAAGGGGTGCTTGGGAATGCTTATTCATCAGAAGTCCATGATTGACAGCTATATATTTGGAATTTATCTCTTGACTGTCCACATTGTTGTTTTTTCAGGTTTATTTCAATGAAGAAAATTCCTTTGGCATTCCTTGTAAATCACCTGGGTAAGATTATTACTGGTAGCCCATGTAAATTGTATCAATCTTACACTGAAAATCCATTCATAAATCAATTAAATGTTTCTGCTGCTAAGGCTGATCTATACGGATATCTCTGGTGGTCAAGAAGAAATACCTATTCCTCTTGTCAATTTAATTGATGATGCTCCCTTTGCACCGACAGGTAAATCTATTTTTGACTTACTAAGTGCTCTTGTCTGGCCTTGGTGAATGTAAACTAGAAAGACACCCTTTGAATGTGTGGACTTTTGGTCTTTTCAGGTTAATATGTCTGTATGTTCTGTAGTTGCACAAAGTGTTCAATATTAAGTTCAAATGGAGAGATTTATAAAGAGAGAATCAGTGGTAAAATAATTCCCTTTCTGCATAACTACTTTGATGAGTAGAGATTAATCATGAAGCAAAGAGTCAATGGCAGTGCATCCTGGTCTCTGTTATAAATTATGCTTTTCTTTCCTAATTGAAATTGTACAGGATTTACATACTCCAAGTCTATCCAAGTGGCTGAAAGTGTGGATCTTCCTCCTAATGCTGGTGGATGCAAGTGTAAGGGAACTTGTAAGAAACCAAAGAGTTGTGCTTGTGCTCGTCTAAATGGTTCCAAATTTCCTTATGTACGATATAATGGGGGCAGGTGAGACTTCAACCGTACTGTTGTTACTAATTGTGATAGGTACATTTGTTGAATATTGGTGCATGAGGTGCATTTTAGACATCACCAAGCAGGAAATAAATAAAAATATTTCAGCACCTTGAATAATTTGTTGGACTGGTTTTTAGTAATTTCCTAGTGGACTGCTTCTACCCAAACTAATCAGGGAAAGGACATAAATGTGCCACGAGTGCTTTTCTTCTCCTCTGTTTCCTATGCAGTTGTCTTGGTCTTTCCCTTGGCTTTGGAACTTATGATGATTCATTAGTCATACTCTCATGGTTATCTAAGAAATGCTGTTGCATTCCTTGTTTACCATTCACTGATACTGATCTTTCAAACAACACAAGCAGATTGAGTAGAGCAAGGGATGTTGTATTTGAATGTGGACCAAACTGTGGCTGCGGACCTGCTTGCATCAACCGCATATCTCAACGGGGAATTAAATATCACCTTGAGGTGACCTGACTATAATAACTGATAAACTTCATTCTGTTTCATGTTCATGTAATTGAGAACTAATTAATTTTTTGGACAGGTTTTTCGCACACCAGATAAAGGATGGGCTGTCAGGACGAGAGACTTCATTCCTTCTGGTGCTCCTGTGTGTGAATACGTTGGAGTTCTTAGGCGGACGGATGAACTGGATAATGTGGATGATAATGAGTATATTTTTGAAATTGATTGCTTGCATACAATCACCGGGGTTGAAGGAAGAGAGGTATACCTACTTATGAAATCAAAACCATTTGGTGTGCATATGTATGTCTGCAAATTTGTTGGCTCATAGAAAATGTTTATTGTCTTTGCTGGACTCATTCAGGGCATGCATAAAGCATATCCAAAATCTATTCTCAGTTGTGAGTTACACTTCTGTTTGATCTGCAAAATTTGTTAGCCAAGCCTTTCTAGTTATGCTAACATCATGAGAAGGATATATGTGATGTTTCTTATGAATTTTAATTACAGCATCCCTCTTGTAGTAATTAATTCATGCAATTGCTTTCCATTAAAACTTTATGGGCACTCCAGCTTGCCACTTTCTCTTATTCAGTTGATATTTTTGTCTCAAATTATAGTGCACTTTTATGACAGATGATAGTGACAGAAGTTGGTTTCATTTCTTTGAGCATAGATGATAAAAATATGAATACAGAATTTTTTGGGATGTACAATATGGTAGGTTGCTTTGTTGCAATCTTTTGAGTTTGTTTAAATCAAGGAAAAACCCTTTCTAGATGTAGAGGTGAGGCTGCCTAGTCTTTGGCCTTCTGGATTTAATCATTTGTGGCAGGTATAGAAAATGGAGAATTTTCTTAGCTGGGGATAGGTCTGACTTACAAGGTTGACCAAGTCTGCAATGGGTTGTCATTGAATGGATCAAGCATGACAAAGGAGGTTGCTTTTGAAAAGGCTGCATACCAATGGATATAAAGGAAGTTAAGCACGTGCATGCTCGTACAGGTGGTACAGACTACAAGATATGTAGATGATCTAAAATAGCCATTGGGTGGCTTATTATTTTGACTTTGCTGTTAATTAGGTGATCCAAATGTTGGGTATTGAGTAGAGATGGTTTTTAGACTACAATGGTGGTTCTCTGCTGTTCCAAACATAGCTGCAACAAATATCTAACCAAAGCAAAAGTATGACAATGCCCTTATGAGCAAAGATGATATAGTTGCACTTAAACAGTTCTGGGAACTACAGGCAATAGTTGGGAATAAATAAGAGAGGAAAAAGAATTGTGAAGGAAGAGGAAGAAGAGAATCTAGGAATCGCACATAGCTTCCTCAGGAATAGTTCAAAAAATGAAGCATGTTTCGGCACCACATTGTTTCTCTTCAATTGAAATACTACATACTTCGTGATTAACTTCAGACTTCTAATTAGGAACCACATTATGATTGTCTCACCAAACCAATTGTAGTTATCAAGTTTCATAGAAAACCATAATGTAATTTATAAAAGGTTTCTTTGTCACACACCATTGCCAGAATTTGCAATAAAGAAAAATAAATCCTCCTTCTCCGTTTATGGGCACATCCGTTATTACATCAAATTATAGCGCTATGTGTTTTGCATAATGCATCTGACTTTTGATGGCTTCTCCTGGTATATGGTGTCCCTTGAAAACTTAAGAAGTATGGTAGTATAAAAGTTGATATGTTTTTCCTTCCAGAGACGATTAGGAGCTGTATCTGCACCTCTACGTAACCATTTGAAGAAAATAGATGATGGCTATTTAGAGCAAACTCCAGAATTTTGCATAGATGGAAATTCAATTGGTAATGTTTCTAGATTTATTAACCACAGCTGTGAACCAAATCTCTTCGTTCAGTGTGTCTTAAGTGCACATCAGGATCCGAGATTTGCTCGAGTTGTTCTATTTGCTTCAAAAAGCATAGCTCCATTTCAGGTAAAATGTTTTTCTTTATGTCCTTGATATCTTCATATTTTTGTTAATATATCTAGAATATGGTATGAGCTTTTGTTTCACGATTGCTTTTAATTATTATTATTATCATTTTATTTTTAATTAACACTAACTGAGTATAGAAGATGAACTTCTTATTAGATAGATTTTTCGTATTTGTGAATCAGAGACTTCCATATGACAACCCTAGTGCTATCACAAAATATACATGAAAATTGTACATGTGATATACAAGAACTTGCTGAAATACTTTTAGCAACTTGGCTTGAACATTTTATGTTAGCGAATGAGACTTGGACACATTTTATAATTTGTATTTATAGGTCCAGGTGGTCCAATTTTTCTAATTGAGCCAAGGTTTTCTGCACTAGATTGGTAGAGTTCTTTACTGGACATGTTTTATGGAACCTATATACTTGTTGGGCGTTTATAGCATTGCTGAAACACTAAGAAAAAAGGCTCTAATAGTTCTGAGGCAATGTTGAGGATCAAACAATTGGTTTTTTATAATCTAGACTCACCCCACCTCTATCCCAGAGTACATTTTCGTTGTTAGTGTTCATATGTCAAATAGTTTCATCCTTAACTAAATATTCTTGATCTGCTGGTATCCTCCTGTTTCAAAAGCAGTCCGAGTGAAATAACAAATGACTTTCTTGTGTTTGAAAATCCAGGAAATCACTTACGATTATGGTTGTCCTCTGGACAGTGTCATCGGCAATGATGGTAAAGTTAAACAGCAGCCATGTTACTGTGGAACAGCAAGTTGCCGGAAACGATTGTATTAATCTGATGATGCAGCTTAACAGCTGATGCAATTTTGGACATGTTGTATTGGTTTAGGATAGAGAATGAAGAAGATTCTGCCCTGCAAAATTGAAAGGTAACGTGTATAATTATTCTTTGGCAGAATTAGGGATATTGTAAAATGTTAAATTTATTCGTTCACAATTTTCAGTTCCCTTTAAACTGGAGTTAAGAGACTTTAATTTCCAATAATCGAGATGTGTGTAGATTCTCATATATAATACTGTAATAGTTTTATTTTGTTGTTAAAAAAGACAGTTCTGAAAAGCATTGTCGGGATAATTTTTTCTGAACAACTTTTTCATTTTTAGCCTTTCTTAAAACTAAAAGCAATAGAACACAGTTTTAAAACGGCTTTGGGGATTTGTTATTAAAAAAGAAAAGAAAAACTGAAAGCAGTGCTGTCTAAGCAATGAAGAAGTAGGCCAGCCAAAGGAGTGTTTCTATTTTCAAGTACTCCAAGAAGGAGCTTGGCCCAATGTCGTGTAGTGTGAAACAGATCTCCAAACTTGTCTTGAGCCCAATGACAATTGCTGGACTCGGCGAGATACTAAACCGGACAACGAGGCCCACAATTGCTTCCCATTCTCAGAAACATGAGGGCTGAGTGATTTTTTTTTTTCAAATTAGTTGATTTCGACTCCATAGAATTATGACGAAATTGAAAAATTGAGAGGACTTAAATGTAAAAACTAAAAGCTAATGAGTAAATTGAATTAAAATGAGAGAATAGGACTAGACGTAGCTGGTATAGGACTGGGGCAAAGGTTGGAAAGGCACAACCAAATAGGGCATCCGGCTTGAGTTGATCACACATGGTAGGGGATATGAGAACGGAGAAGATGAGCTCGACCCCCTACCTGCTTTCTTTCTTGACCCCATCAATATTTGTAAGCTTCTGTTTTAGGATTATGATTCGGATACTCCAATAATTATAGTGTATGATGGGGATTGAGATTAGAGGACAAGCAATTTCAAGAATTAGAGGAATAAGGCCATTATGAGAAATTACTTATTGGGAGGGCAATCGTGCACTAATTGATCCAAATTCCTAATAAATCTCACCCTTTAAAGTGGAAAGTGGCCCTTTTTATGGAGGGACCATTAATGACCATTAAGCAATAAGATTTTGTATGGCTAATGATTCCCTGCTTCCCCAGCCCCCACCCCAGCGCCTCCCCCTCCCCCACCCACACCTACCCTTTCCAAGGTATGAAAGGTGGAGGAAAAAAGTGGACAAGAATTCACACTTTATATTTTTTCTTGGGATAAGGTGCCCTTATCAACTCTAATTTCCATGCCTTTCAACTTTCTTTCCTTCTTTTCTTCAATCCTTCCTTTCCTGATTGGTTATTTATTTCTGAATTAGACTATCACCCACCAACTATCTACCACATCCTATATGTCCACGGTAGCAGTAGGCATACGTACTTATATGTATATGTCAAAGATCAAAATGATAGTCGTGTAATGTTACATTACGAACGTTTTTACTATATTTATTTTGGAGTCTTAAAAAAGAAATAAAGTGTAAAATATATAATACAGAGTTAAGAATTGAATAAGTAATCTCACGAGAATATCATTATTTATAGACTCATTATTTATTATTATACTATATGCTTGAAAGGCCAAAATGATTATGTTCCCCAAGGATAAGTTTTCTTTCTTTAATCATTAATCTTTGAGTCTTTCATTTCATAAAATCAATAGTAATCATATAAAGAAGTAAATCCTTGAGATGTGTACTTTTGACCAAAAGATTAGGCCAACAAGTACCATAAAAAAAACAGAGTTTAATTGCAAAATAGAAATTCATCAAATGCAAATTTTAAACCGCAAGCATAATAAAATAAAAACTTGCCAACTAAAACACATATTCAAACACATTATACTTACTACAATAGAGGGAAAGTGACCTCCTAAATAGAAACTAGAACCAAAAAAAGATAAAGAAATAATTTTGTCCATTAGTAAGGTGCCCTAATAACCTCCACATTACACTTGCGTGTAATCTTCAAATAAAGAAAATAACCTTGGATTATAGTATTATATAATTAATAGGAGCTGAAAATCTTTGGGTTGCTCAAAATTCTTCTCAAAGAGAGAGAGAGAGAGAGAGAGAGAGAGACTCTCTCTCACCTCTCCCTTAATCATCCATTCAAAGTGTAAAATGTCAAAGTCCTCCCCAAAAATCAAATGGATCACACACATTCATATGGGGCATTTGGGGCCTCTCGGTGGTAAAAACAAATCCCCTCTCATAATCACAATCACAAACAGAGCCAAACCTCCCCAAAAAACAAAGCCTAATCTCTCAAAGTCCTCCTCCCTCTGGACTCTCTCTCCCTCTCTCTCCCCCTCTCTAGTCTCTACTCCCCCTAGAAGAAGAAGGCTCAAAGGCCACGATCAAAGTCCCCTCTTCCTTTTGTACTAGTGCAAACTGCTCATTGATTCTGGCCCTTCACGGCCTCCAAAGTCTAAAACGGTCCGTTCAAAACAAAAACGCCGTTACCCTATACTCAACCCGGTTTTGTCACGTGCCTTTACAAAACCTTTTGTTTAACCAATAAAAACTCCACCTTTACTGCCACATGGCGTTTGAGCAATTGAGCCTTGCTCCAGCACCCGTTGACGCTCACCCCGACACCTCTGCTGCCGCCGTTAACGGACGTCAAGCCGCCCTTGATGTCGCCGATGACGCTGCAAAGGTTCCCAGGCTCCCTCGCTGGACCAGGCAAGAAATCCTCGTCCTCATACAAGGGAAAAGGGTGGCTGAGAACCGGGTCAGGAGAGGCCGGACTGCCGGGCTTGCATTCGGCTCCGCTCAAGTCGAGCCCAAATGGGCCTCCGTTTCTTCTTACTGCAAAAGGCACGGGGTCAACCGCGGCCCTGTTCAGTGCCGGAAGAGGTGGAGTAATTTGGCAGGTGATTTTAAGAAGATTAAAGAGTGGGAGTCTCAGATAAGGGAAGAGACGGAATCTTTTTGGGTTATGAGAAATGATTTGCGGAGGGAGAGGAAGCTTCCCGGATTCTTTGACAGAGAGGTCTATGATATTCTCGACGGCGGCGGCGGTGGTGGCGGCGGAGGTGGTGGAGGAAGCGAGGAGGCAGTCGAAGGGTTGTCTTTGGCCTTGGCACCTGCTTCGGCCGTAGCTGCATCGGAGACTGCTGAGGACGCAGATGCGGAGGCGGAGGCGGAGGCAGAGGCCGAGCCCGTGTTTGATAGCGGCAGGAGCGCCGCGGCTGACGATGGATTGTTTTCGGATTTTGAGCAGTCTGTTCAGGAGGAGGTTGGGGGAAGCCCAGATAAGGGGAAAGAAACTCCGGCGACTTCTGTTCCGGCTCCGACTCCGATTTCAGGTAATTCTATCATTGTATGCTGCGCGATGTGTCTTGATGATATTTACGTGCATGAGGCAGTCACGCACACACTGCGACATGGACGAGTATACTATAATCAAGTGACTACGGTGGGTTGGTTTGGACGTTTAATCTTTAGATGCTAAAAGGATCTGTCTTTGGGTTTTTCATTTGACTTCTCAAACCAATTAGGAAGGTCCTTTGAGGATGCTTGTTTCTTCGTCTTCTGTCTGTTTTCTTCTCCTCTCCCGAGGCAGATGCCTACATCACATAAGTAATGAGCGAACCCGTTTTTTTAATTTGCAAGGAAGGATGTAAAAAGCAGGAGACGGGGACTAAAGCAGTCATTTTTATTCTGCAGAGTGAAAGTTATTCCCCTTTCTTTTACAAACTGCAGATCCATTGTGGGTACTGCGGGGCTCCTCATAGTAGTTCCAGTAGAAATGTCAGAGGCCTTCAGATAACTCTCAATGCGGCTGCTGTCTGTCCGGAATACTTCTATCCACTGAGATGGAAAACTATTTTTGTGTTCTGGATGCTATAATATGGGAGTTCAAGATTCTGTAAAATTTTGCTCAATTGTTTGATAATTTGCATTCTTCTTTTTTCTAAATTTCGCAGAGAAGCAGTATCAACCGTTCTCACAGGAGCATCCTGCTCAAGGTACCTCCCTTGGACTCCAATTTATGATAAATGATTCTTTCAAATATCTCATGAGGAACAAATTTCAATTCATATGAGCAAATCCAATCAAGTGTTCTTATAGTTTATCTGCTTTTTGAATGATTATTACTTGCTAATTGCTGTCAAATGGAAAGAACTATATGAATGCCAAATGGAAGGACCCCAGTGAAACCCTTTTTCTTTGCTGAAAAAAGAGAAAACAGAAATCTGCTTCTAGTATTTTTGAATGGAAATGATATTTCAATGCATTCTGTCTATTTTAAGACGAGTGTTGTGGCAGGAACAAGTTACGAGAAACAACCTACCTCAAACCCAGAGACTGGAAGAAACCAGGAAGGAAAGAAACGAAAGCGGCACACAGTAGCGGAAGAAGATGAGCAAGATGAAACAAGAAACCTACAAGCTCAGTTGGTTGAATCCTTGGAACGGAATGGCAGATTGCTGAACTCCCAACTTGAATCTCAGAACATGCACCTACAGTTGGAAAGGGAACAGAGGAAGGACCATGTGAATAGCTTGATTTCAGTTCTTAATAAGCTTGCAGATGCGTTGGGACGAATTGCTGATAGGTTATAATAAGCAGCCCTTGGATCATTTTACGGCGTCAAGAGATATTTGAATTGTCTGGTGGGCTGAATAAATTGGTTAAAATCAGATTTAGTGGTGTTGAGGTATATTCTTTGTATCTATATTATTTTCTTCTAGGAGTTTTTCTTTTCCTTAGGTTTTTTTTTTTTTAATTTGTCACAGGCCTAAAGATTACACGGGTATTTACAAATAATAAATATTTGAAGCTGCTTCTATTTGTATTATTCTTGCTAATTTATTACCATAGTCGGAGGTAATGCTAAGTTCCAAGTTCCTTGCACCCATGGTTGGAAGTTTGTAATTGTGTCTGCTTTGCTGCAGAGATCAATTTCAGCAGTTCGGCTGTTGTTCCAAGGAAAATTTATTATTGGCATTACAGTGTAAGTTATATTAATCTGAAAATCATTCGACTAAGAGAAAGGAAAAATGAACTGTTTTATCCCAATGCCCTAAGATTAGAACTCAAATATGTTTTCTATCCTGAAACAAAAGATTGCCAGGCATTCTGCGGGAACCTAGGAGTTTATCGAAGATTGGGTTTGTAAGACTCTCTCTCTCTCCTCTCTCTCTCTCTCTAAATGTGCAGGGGGTACGTAAACGTTTATGAGAGGAGGAAATGTCTTTTGAGGCCAGTCTACTGTTGAATTTTCAAATCGTTCATGTGCTTTTTTGGCCTTATTTATTCTTTATGGATACTTGGAGGATGCAGTAAGTTATATGGGCATGCACCGTAAGCTTTTTCTTGAATACTAGAAATCCAAAGAGAGTCCTTAGAACTTGAAATTTCGCGGGACAGGTACAGATTAGTAATCTAAAAGGCACAATTCAAAAAAAGCTTGAAAATTCCCATCCAAGAACGTCAAAGATTGAACATCGATAGCGACTTTACAAATCGCAGGAAGAAAGAGACAAATTGAACACAACACAGACATATATACTAGGAAAATCCACTACGGGATAATACCGGAGCACCCAAGTTGCCTTCACAAGGAGGGGGAAGAAAAGAAGATGAAAAGAAGGACATAAAGAGGTAGCTAGGGCAGAAAACCACTTAAAGGCTAGCATGCATTGTTATCTAAGCATTAACAAGAAATAGGAAGGCCAACAGAGAATATGCTTTTGCTTAAAGGACTCAGAAGATGGATTATGAGAGAGCCATCTTCGCTCATCTCATCATTGAAGGTGAATGGATGTATCCTTGAACAAGCAATCCATATTCCTTGTTCCAGGGTTTCTTCTACATCTTCGCTACTGAATGCGAATTGGTGATTCTCAGCTAAAAGGTGTCTTTTTAGTATTAGGGACCTCGATTAAAGTCATTTTCCAATGCTAGTCTCCTCCTCAACCAAGGTAGATAAAAAACCTTCTTTCTTTAGTGCACCTCAGGAATCAACCTTGCAAGTTGGTCCAAAGCGGATAGGCGTTCTGAATTTAGCTTTGGAAGTCCGTGGGTTTTCTTCATTCTGCAATGGAATTCTCACCTTGACGTATGTTTCTTTGGAGCCGGTTCACCATCATCCTTACACTCCAAGTCAAATGAGACATGTTTTCTAGACTCAATGTTGCATTTCCCATATTCTTCCTTTCCTTTGCTGCCCCATGGAAATGTTCAGTACAAGCTAGATCACCAAAGCTGACCTGTCTTCACATGAATATTTCATTCGGCATGATTGTTTCCATTGGCTTTCCTTTTTAATATGGATTTCAAACATATCGATCTTCATTCGATGCAATTTTGCACTCATGGCTGCAAGCTAGGTTAAATGGGACAATTTTGTGTTGGGAAAAAATATCTTCTATTACCCTATAGATTACTTTTAATAAGAATAATTAAGCAACCATGGAGACAAATAACAAGACAAAAATTTACAAGAAAAACTCTAAAAATTAGAAAAAATTACGATCGTTGTCAAAAGACAGTCGAGAAAAATATTTATAATGTGAAAAATTATTATAACCACGTAATATCAAATATAATATTTTTCTAACACTTCAAACTCAAGAAAAATACCTAGAGAGTATCTAGAGAATTTTTCCAAACCCTCGCAATTTTTCTGAAAGTTTTACACTTTACACCGAGAGCTTCTCTTGCGGATGCTTTCTTGCCCTCAGGGCAGAGGCCTCCATAGCTTCACTCATTGCAAAGTGGTTCAACCACTCCAGACAACTTTTATTTTATTGTTGTTGATTGATTTCTTTATTTGCCTTCTTATTTGTTTGATTCCACGTAACAATCTCCACCGGAATTAAATAAATAAAAAAAATTTCGTTACTGAGATATTGTTTAATATCGACAATAATAAGCATTATTATACTCCACCATACATAGTATATCCAATTGAAATTAATATCAAATTCAAGAATTCCACCTCGGCCCATGTTGACAATTATGGTGCAACTTCCATGTTGATTTTCCGGAAGTTTATTAGCCATCGGCATTCCTTTATTTCACCACACCCCTTGCATAACCATAAGTCAATACCCGTGTACAAATATGTGTACATGCTACCAATCGTCCTCTTTTATGGCATCTCCAGTGGTAACAATCATGTCATGAAGAAATATATTTATCTTTAAAATAATTCATCATCTCCCTCTACTAGAGAAACGATATTGGTGATATTATCTTTAAAGCTATTAGTCGAACCAACTCCACCCTTCTTGCAGTTTTTCTCAATATCAAATTTAGTTGTTGACATTTTTTATGTGCTTTTATTTTAGTGTAAAACACCCCCTAAAACTCCACCGCACGTGATATGATATGTAGATACTAATACCCTAGTTAGACTTTGATACTAGTTGTTAAAAAATATTTCCTATTACTCACAACCTACCTTTAATAAGAATAGAGAAAAATAACAAGATAAGGATTTACGTGAAAAATTCTAAAAAATATCCTTTATTATTCCACAAATTACTTTTAATAAGAATAATAAAGTAAGTAAAAAATAATAAGATAAGGATTTACGTGAAAACTCTAAAAATAAAAAAAAAATTACTTCGTTAAAAGACAATCGAAAAAAAAATTATTACAACCACCTAATATCAAATACAATACTTTTATTATACCTCAAACTCAAAAAAAATCTCTCGTATTCAAAAAAAATTTCCAAATCCTTAAACCCTCACAATTTTTCTGAAGGTTTACACTCCACACTAAGAGCTTATCTTAGGGATGCTTTCTTTGCCCTTAGGGAATAGGCATTCCAAAGACCTCCTAGCTTCACTCATTGCAAAAATAATTCAACCACCCCACTCCAGATAATTTTTGTTTGATTGTTGTTGGTTGATTCTTTTATTTGCCTTCTTGTTTATTTGATTCCACATTACGTTTAGCGGACATGACTGCAGCAGCGTCTGCATCCTCTTTGCCTTCTTAAGTGGACTTAAATTGAATGTTATCTTCAGATGCCTTGACGATCACATCAAAAAGAGATTACTTTTATAAGCTTCTTCCGCGTCTTCCTTGAGTCCAATTTGTGGAGCAACGTAATGTGTTCTGAGGTCACTGTAGGCATCTTGGAATGAAGTAGGCAGCGCAGAGCACAAGCTTGAAAAGGCTCTCCCCTCAGCCATTCTGTCACGTCCATCTTTCTCCTGCAACAGTCAAATATGCATCCACTCATCCCAATTGCAAGCAGGATAAACTATCAAGGCACAAAAACTCTGAAAAGCAACCCACTACTCCAGTAAATCAAAAGCATTCCCATTTGAAAGCTGAACTGATCAGCAGATAAGATCCTGACGTGGAAAAAAAAAATTCTGGAATGGAAGAACAAAAACCGAGGAAAAGAGAAACAAATCCACCAAGAACATGGCCAATCATCGTTGAATCTATCAATGCTTCAACATCGTTCCACGCATCTTGGGCTTTCTTGGAATTGGTTTCTTGAATTTCCCATTTGTTAGTCGACTGAGTCTTTGCATGGGAATCCAAAATTCGCGCCACTCCACTCCCGTCTGGGGAAACCCGAGTGGAACATCAATCGAAGAAATATTAGTAACAGAAGAAGCAAACCAGATACCTTGTGAGCAGGGGCGCTAAAGATGGTTTTATCCTTAGTTTCTGGTTCAATCAAGCTGTTTCTATGCAGAATTCGCAAGAGCACATAACCAGTGAAGAAGATCAACAAGCACGTGAATTAGAAGGAAAAGAATGATAAAGAAGAAGCTATTTCTGACAGTCATCTCCCTCCGACTTCTCCAAACCCCTATTCTGTCTGATTGTTTCACACACTCCCTAGTGGCTGCCGGTGGCCGCCGGCGGTTGTGGAAGTCCCAAATCCCTACTGTCAAACAGCCCTGGCATTCTCCATCCATAATACATGTTTCATTCGGCCTCATTTCTTGGGCTCCTGTTTCCAATCCATTCTTTCCCATTTTCCCGAGCAGATGTTTTTTTGGGCTTCATTATTGGGCTCGAATTAGGGGTGAGTTTGCTTCGTGGGAAGGGAAGGGACAGGAGAAAGGGAGTGGAATATTTTATTTTTATCAGGGAAAGTAAATATAATTATTTTCATCATATTTAATTGGGGAGAAGGGAAATAAATATGATTTATTATTTATTGTTTGGTTGTAAGGTATATAGGGAGAAAATAATTGTTGAAATACTATTATACCCTAAGGTTAATTCATAAAAAATTACAAAGTGAGGTAGAATTGTAATAAAATAAATACCTTAGGACAAGGCCCTTTTAACCTTTATTTACTTTCCAAACCCTCCAAAATGGAGAGGAAGAAAAATCTAACGGAGAAGGGATCCAATTCCCCCCACATATACTTCTTTCTTCCAATCACTCCAACCAAACTAAATAAATCATACAATTACTTCCTATTTTACTTTCTCTTCTCTTTTCCTTCCCACTTTCGCTCCAACCAAACTCACCCTAGATCTGTTTATTCTTGTCTTCTGTTTTTTCCTCCAACCGAAACAATACAATGAGGAGGCATGAGATTTTAACTGGTGATCACTGAATTTCTATATCAATGACTAGTTATCTCCTGTGATACTAAATGCCACGTTCCATAATCACGAACATCGGTTATGTAGACTCACGAGTATGATAATTGACCTGACAGTATTCACAGCTAACTATTTGACTACTATTTTCGTTAAATTAAAATAATATCTTAAGTTGACAATAAGTATTTAGGTTTAATACAGATTTATCATCGAATTTCTATGTAAAATTAAAGTGTCACAGTAATATATGTGAATCAAACTCTAAACTTAATATCTAATCATAAATATTTCTAGAGAATGGAATGTAAATTGAATTTACATTATATCACTTGGTAAATAATGTTTTTAATCAATTGACCTGTCATTTTGTTTCGAAATATTATAGTATTAGCGTTAACAACCCATATGAGCATCGTGATGATGATAAACATTAATATATTTTTAATAGAAATATTAAAAAGCTTTAGGTTAGATTTAGAACTGTCGTTTTTGAGTGGTTATCCACTAATCAAATGTCCCCCAAATTCATTATTCAGAGGGTGATTCACTCCCTAATCTTTCTCACGCTTTATATTTTTAAACATTGTGTAATGCTTCTACTAGTATTAGTATTTCCAGTAGGCCTATTTTTCATTATCCGATCCTTATTTTTTTTTGTTATATTTTTGGAGACAATTAATAGAGTACTACAATGAGACCTAGATCTATACTTTAACTCTTTGCTCTTTTATTTGTTAGATATATTAAATTTCTTTTAGAAAAACTTAAAATTTGTAAAAAAAAAAAAAACTTTAAAATTTTATTTAATTCTAAAAAGTAAAATTTATAATAGTATTTATTAATTTATTTATATATATTAAAGACAACTCTTTCTCTAAATTAAACCATCCTATATGTGAACAAGAAAGTAAAGAAAAGTAGGAAAAAAAAAATAGAACAGGAAAAAAGAAGAAAGAAAAAGGTGGCTAAAGAGTTGTCTTTAATAAAAGTGTGTCTGTCTGTTGTCTGTCACTCTCTCATATTACTGCTACAGCATTGCATTGGTGTCAACATTTTCAGTTTCTGATTAGCAGTGAAACCACTGTGTTGTGATTAGCAGTCTCCAAGAACAAATCTTTCTCTTCTCTCCTCTCTCTTATATTGCTGCAAATTCTTCTTTTTCAATTTACTAATCAAATTGATTGAAATCTATTTAGCCATTCAATTCCCAAGATTTTTTTTTTTTTCAATTTCTTCCATGTCCCCATTGTACCTTCTCTTCTAGGGTTTCTCTCTCTCACTTCCTGTTACAGAGGTCCCTTTGCTGCCTTCTTCTTGTAGCCTGGGGTTCTGAACCAACATAAATCACTTCACTTTACACTTTACTCCTTCCAAAGCTCCTCTCTTTCTTTCTTTCCCACTCTTCTTCCCTAATCAACCTAATTTATTTTACTACCTGCTGCTTTTTTTTTTTTTTTCCCACTCCCCTTCTTTTCTTTCGTTTGGAGAATATTATTATAATATTGCTCTGAGGGTGGTGCCTGTTGCTCTTTTCTTTTCTTGATGCTCATTTGAGATCGGCAGAGCAAAAATGAGGGATCTTTGTAAGGCTTTTGCGGCATTGGAGTAGCCAAGATCGAGTGCATTTGCTTATTTTGTGTGTGTTGCTTCGGCGTCAATATATATAATGTTAATCAAGAATCGTTTCAACTTGCCGGGCGGAATAAGATAAACAAATAGGAGGCAGAGGTGATTTGGTGTTGCTGCAAACATGCATTTCACCAAGCTCGATGACTCTCCTATGTTCCGTAAGCAGGTCAGTTCTATCTTCCTTTCTACTCTCTGTTATAATGGTTATGTGTAATTGCCAACTCCTTTTGGGTTGTGCTTGTGCTCACCAATTCTTCATTTTTAGGCCCAGCTGAGAGATTCCCTCACTTCTTTATTGCTTATTAGTTATTTCCCTTTCTGATTTACAAGTAAATGCTAGTCAAAATCCTGATAATTTTGTCCAAAGCATCCTCTCTTCTGATTGTCAGATTCTGATATTCATTTTTGCACCGAATCTTCAAGAGAAATGCCATTTGAGTTTTGAATCAGCAGATGTGTACTTAGAATAGTTGCCTTTTATTCTCGACTGACCGGGTATACTAGTGGAAAGTTTTGTCTTAAATTGTCTAATGTTTGTTCCCCAAATTCTTGAAAGCAGGTAAGCAGTTAAACAAGTTTTTACATGTTGCTTAAAAGGACATGACTGTTTTCTGTTTAGTAATGGTAGTTTTTTATGAAGTCAAAAAATTTGAACTCTATGCAGGTTCAATTCATTCCCCCCCCCCCCCTTTCTTTTAGTTGAAATTTATTGTTTAATGCTGAGCGAATATGAGGAAGAATTTGACCAGAATTTTTTCCACTTGTTGCTTTGGGACTTCAATAACTGACATGCAAGGGTTAGGCCATCTTTCAGTCAATGTGGGAAGCATTGAATCTTTGGATGGATATCCAACCCTTATTATATATTTATCTCACTTATAGCTTTCTGGAGTAATTGGTTTTGCCTTTTCCCTTTCTCCCATGTTTATGAATTAGGTACAATCCTTGGAGGAAAGTGCTGAATCTCTGAGGGAACGTTGTTTGAAATTCTACAAAGGATGTCGAAAATACACGTGAGTATACTTCATTCTCCCCCCCCACCTTCTTTTTCAGCTTTTGCCTGCTTAATCAAATCAAATTGCTATGTTTGTTAATTTTCCAAGATGCTCCAAATTTGCAATAGGTTTCTTCTACTCCATCTGCATTTGATTCCGCTGTCTTACTTTCAGTGATATAGTGTTATTCTTTTTTAAATTGGTTTAGGCATTGTGGCGTATGACTTTATTAAAGGTAGTAGAATCTAGGGAAATAATAGATTAATCATTCTGTTAATACTGGAACAATATCAGGCTTTAGTTTATCTAGAATTTCGTAGTTCTTTTCCCCAATCACCTTTAACTCATTTAGCCTGTGAATTTAGCAAGGAAACCTAATCGTAAAGAAATTTGAATCTGCATTTTTGGTCTATTGTCCATGTCTTTCCTAAGCCTTTCATGTTAAAGACGAAATGCTTTCCGAGTTCTTATGGAATTTGAGCTTCTCAGCGTATATGCTATATTTTCCTGAATTTTTTGTCAGCAATTGTTGCCAGGGCATTCATATTTCAATGAAAATTTCTCTTTGAATTTGCAGTGAAGGACTCGGAGAGGGATACGATGGGGACATTGCTTTCGCAAGTGCCCTGGAAACCTTTGGTGGGGGGCATAATGATCCCATCAGCGTTGCTTTTGGAGGTGTGTCACATCCTATAATTATCTTGATTTTGATTTTTTAAATATATTTTATATCTATTGGTGTATATGCTCCATCTGTTTTGTCATTGCTTCTTATCTGCCTCTTGATTGTTGAGATGCTATTAAGTGTTTAAACTTTGATTGCATTATTTAATTCTTTTGACCTAATGCAGTTGAATTATCTTTGTCTCTGTGGGAAAATTGGTCTCTTTGTTTTTCTGATTACTTGTAGGTTTTTTCTTGTTGTTGAAATAGATGTGTTGCTTTTGCTTTTCTAAACTATATGAAGCATGAATGAACTCTCTTGACATGACTAAAGTTGTCCCGTTCTCCTTGTCCTTTTCTAAACAATAGTGTAAAAGAAGATTCAGGGAATTAATGTGTATAATTTGGTCTTTTGCTGTTTTGGGGTGAAAGTAATTTTATCTCTGATCTGCTTTGAATGCCTGTATACTAGGCACCTGGCCACATCTGTAGTGATAGTTCACGTTATTACTGAAATTTCTCATCCTTGCAGGCCCTGTTATGACAAAATTCACAATTGCATTAAGGGAAATTGGTACATATAAGGAAGTCCTTCGGTCTCAGGTAGTTCATTATGCCTTCAAGTTTGTTGGACTTTGCCTTGTGATTGCTTTAAGAAAATTCCTCACCAAGGATATCTGAAGGCCGTTAACTGTCTTGCTGAAGTTTTTCTCAAGCAAGAGTTTTGAATAATTTCTCGTTTTATTTTTCATAATATTTTATCACATACTTCTTTCATGCTTTTTTCTTTTTAAGATTCTTATATCTAAAGTTATGTATTGAGTTGTACTTGTGTCATTGTTAATTCACATATGTAGCTTTGAGAACTTTTGAGTTACTGTTTCTTCTTTTCTACTTCCAATATCTGTTTTTGCTGTTTTGATTCTTATATTTATTGTATAACAGTAGTAACCTAAGAGGATAAAGTAAAGATTCATAGTCCATGCTGATGAATGCAAGATTCATCATTCAACTCCCTATTATCTATGGGAACAAAGTAAGGCTGGAATGTCTTGGGTATTTGGCTACTTTCAGTTGAAGTATCTGGCAACAAGCTTCTAACTAATATCGAAACACTGCAAGCATCTTTTTTCATCTTAATATCCTTGTGATTTATTCTTGCTGTTTGTTCTTTTGTTCTGAGCTCCTGGATGAAAGACAAATGGAAGAGAACAGGAAAACATAGAATTTTGGTAATCCATGCTTCTTGTTTCTTTATGACTGATCCATGGTCCTGCCTTTTGCTTTGTACAGGTTGAACACATGCTGAATGATCGATTGCTGCAGTTTGTTAACATAGATTTACATGATGTGAAGGTACTAAATATTTCTTATTCTATTTGTCTAATACTTTTCTCGTGTTCTGTACTTATGCTTGAATCGTGGAACTAATGTGGTAGGATTATAATTTTTTGCTTTATTTGCTGTGGTATTTCACATGGAGCAAACATAATGATCAAAAGCATTCTATGGATGGATATTTTCTGACTGCACTTATCTTACCATATTCTTTGTAAATGGTTATGAATTTTATTGCTGCTGCTTAGTTGAACAATGGCTTTCCTTTGTTGGGATCCATTTGCTTACATCTGTCTTGTCCACAGCTAGCTTTGCAGCATGAACACATTACATGATTGTGCGCAGAGGGTGGAAACAATATACAACTAAATTCGCACATAGTGGAGCACGTCATTTTTAAATGCCTAGTTACTCTTCCCCTTCCTTCTCCATCCAACTCCCCTCCCAAATGGCAAACGTAATGATATGCTTATCATGCTTCAATACATAATTATGTGCTAAGTTATTATTATTAGTATATTTCTTCTTTTAACTGGTTTTGTCCTTTGGAGGCACATTTTAAAAGCCCAACTCACTGGCAAATTCGTGTCATATTTGAGAAGACAAGTCAACTTTATTAGTTTCGTCGGACTTTTCTGGTTTCAGTTCTGGTTATATTGGATAATTCATTATGTATGCAATTGTTTTTTAAATTTTTTGCTTAATTATATTTATTAGTTTATGCATAAGGTTTTTTCTAAATGCAGGAAGCACGGAAACGTTTTGACAAGGCGAGCCTTCTTTATGATCAGGTCATTAAACCCCTTAGTTTTACTTACATGTTGGCCTCTAGGGGGTATGCATAAAGGATAATTTGGTTCTCATTTACACTTATCTTTAATCAAATGTCAGCTTATAGCTGCAACTCGCCTTTGAACGCCATAATTCTTCTGTTTCATTATCCTTATGCCTAAGATCATTGAATATTCAGAGGCACTAAGCCTCAGAGTTTATGAGCTTGATGAGCACAGACTTTGGTTTTTTTTTTTGTTCCATCAGTATATCTGCCCCTGTAATCTAATTGTAGCAGCATTAAGCCGATCCTATTAAGGAAATCTGGACTTCTATTTGTACGTAGAGAAATGTTTAATGGATCAGAAGTTGATAGTACCTTTATGTGCATTATAATTCTTATACATCTTCCTTGCTACAGGCCCGGGAGAAGTTTCTGTCACTGAGGAAAGGTACCAAGAGTGATGTGGCTACTGTTTTGGAGGAGGTATGGTTGCACTCAGAATGTGAAGAAACAAACTCAACCATGTATAAGTTATTTGTGCTTGAGACGCTAATGCCATCTTCAATGAATATATTCAGGAACTTCATAATGCACGGTCAACTTTTGAGCAGGCTCGCTTCAATCTGGTAAGTATATTGCTTCATTAACCATTGCTAGAATTTTATCAGAATTCTGATTTGGAAAGGGGGTGTATCATTCTAATAATTTCTGATTCGTTGTTATTAAATTCCAACCGGCCAGGTAACTACTTTGTCAAATGTTGAAGCAAAAAAAAGGTTTGAATTCTTGGAAGCAGTTAGTGGTACAATGGATGCTCATCTTCGTTACTTCAAACAGGTTTGCCATTTCTTGGACTGTCCATTATTTGGGTTTGTACTAAACTCGCTTTCAACTTTTATGTGAAATTTTTTCTTCCTGTAGGGGTACGAGTTGTTGCATCAGATGGAGCCATATATCAACCAGGTTTTTCTTACACTTCTTTTGGGTTGCAATTTCCGTGTCTAAATAAGTTGATTTTCTTTCACATATTTGATGAACAATTCCAGTCAAATTGCCGTAGACATTTTGAGGAGTATCTCTAGGGAATTCAGAATTGAGAGAACTTATTGAAAACTCGTTTTTCTTCTGATGCAGGACAAACTCGCTAAACCTGCCCCACAAATATACCCTAGGATCTGTTAAGACTATGTAGGAAAACCAGGCTGTTATGCGGAAGCTAGGATACAAATATTGTAAATAATAACAAAGTAAAAATAAGAGAATAAGGAAGAAAACTCTTATCCTCACACCAAGAGGGAAGGATAAACCCTAGGAGTCACACCTAGGACCTTAAGGCATCGCACCTTAGGCTTTGATTGCATCACACAACCAGAATACAAAGAACAATCTATAGACTTTTATTAATTGAATAGTGAAAGCATAGGCATCCGTAAGTAATACAGGACTTCTCTATTTATAGACCCAAAATTCTAAGCTAAATAGGACAAGACTTTCTAAGTTTCTAAAATAACCTATGACAATACAATTCTTAAACCAAGCAATTTAAGAATCCTAACTGACCAGAAATTTAAACTTTAGGAAACTTCTGTAAAATTACCTAAACATTCTAGATCTCTAAAGACTCATAAAACTTAATTTACTGAATATTCCCAACTATAAACTCATAAGCTAGAATTTCCAAAATTAAAGCTGGATTGTAGAATCATTGCTTGACTTAGAACTTTCCAATTCTTGCATCCTTTCATGTTCTGCATCATCTTCTGTACTGTCTATATACATTTATATTTTCCTTTTCACCTTCTTGTACCAGTGAAAACAAAAATATACAAAAAAACAAACACAATTACTATGGTTTCATTTTTGATATTATGTTCTCAGAATTCTAATTTATATTGGGGGCTCATTCATCTCTTTTGTATTGTGGAGTAAGAAACATGGTGACAAGGTTATATCTGGTTGGTACATGATGTCTGCAATGAAGTTATCAGTTTGATATCTTGGGAATGTTTAATATCTGCAGTGCACATTTTTCTCGTTGTTTGACCAGACATTTTACCAATGACAGCTTTTGTTTCTCAGGTCTTAACATATGCTCAACAATCACGAGAACGTTCAAACTATGAGCAGGCTGCTCTAAATGAAAGAATGCAAGAATACAAAAGGCAGATTGATCGGGAAAGCAGGTGGTCTTCAAATGGTTCAAATGGATCTCCTAATGGAGATGGTATACAAACCATTGGTAGAAGTTCACATAAAATGATTGAGGCAGTCATGCAATCTGCATCAAAGGGAAAGGTTAGAACTTTGCAGCACTTTTAAATGTTTCTGAATTGACATCTTCAGCTCAATGTTCATCTATTGTGAATTCAAATGAAACTAGTACCTGGCAACTTTTCAGGTTCAAACCATTAGACAAGGTTATCTCTCAAAGCGTTCATCGAACTTGAGAGGTGATTGGAAAAGAAGGTTTTTTGTTCTTGATAGTCGAGGAATGTTGTACTATTATCGTAAACAAAGTAGCAGCAAGCCATCTGTGAGTACATTCTGGAATAAATCTGGATTCAGGAGTACCATACATTTTATCTGAAGATGTTTGGACTTTGACTTTTGTAACAAGTGTTCAATTTACATTCTTAGGGCTCTAGCAGTCAACTTTCTGGTCAGAGGAATAGTTCTGAACTTGGTTCTGGTTTACTTAGTCGGTGGCTTTCTTCTCATTATCATGGTGGAGTACATGATGAGAAATCTGTTGCTCATCACACTGTGAACCTCTTGACTTCAACAATAAAAGTTGATGCTGATCAATCAGATCTGAGGTTTTGCTTCAGAATTATTTCACCAACAAAGAACTATACATTGCAGGTAAAGTTACTCAATTTTGCTTTGAGAACTGAATGATTTTACCAGTATCTAAATCTGAATTATGCACTTTGTTTTACTAACTGACCGGTGAGACTTTCTATTGGTGGTTCCTATTTGTGTAAGATCAATATTCCAGTTTTGCTTGGTAATGCAGGCAGAGAGTGCCCTGGATCAGATGGACTGGATTGAGAAAATAACAGGAGTCATTGCTTCATTGCTGAGTTCCCAGGCCCCTGAGAGGGTATTCTATCATTGTTTACCATTTTTGTGGCTTCTTATCATGTTCTAACAGTTGCTATATTTTTCAGTGTTTGCCTGCTAGTCCCATGGGTAGTGGTCACCATCGATCTGCCAGTGAGAGTAGTTCATTTGAGAGTTCTGATTTTGATCACACGGCAGTTGAGGATTACACATCTGAGAGGCTTGCCTCATCACATCTTGAACGACCAATTAGGAATTCACAACAACTACGATCCTGTGTGAAAAGTGAGAAGCCAATAGATGTTTTGCGGAAAGTTTGTGGAAATGATAGATGCGCTGATTGTGGTGCCTCTGAGCCAGATTGGGCATCCTTAAATCTTGGCGTTCTTGTCTGTATTGAGTGTTCAGGTGTTCATCGTAATCTTGGTGTGCACATATCCAAGGTATACCGTTTTATTTGGGCAAAACTCTCTTATAGACTTTTATGAATCTAGTTGATGTTGAATGCAATTCTTATGCTTGGCATGCATGGTTAGACCAGAATGAATACAGTCTCTTGCATACATTTTAAATCTGTCTTCAGGTGATGTCTATATGCTAGTGGTAGGATGGTAATAAGCTAAAAACTTTTTTATATAAAGGATTGATTTCAGCTTATGGAATGGGATTTGAAGTGGGATTTTTTGTTGTGTCCTTTTGCTTGGTGTCATATTAATTGTGTATCCATCCAGCTAGCTCACAAGTTCAGTTTCAATTTTGTTTGATACATTTGGAGGGAGCATTAGCTGATACCATGTAACGTGACCTGAGTCTTAGTTGAGTTGAACTAAGGAAGAGCATGAATGTCATGCAGCAGCCTAGTTTGGTCCTGGCACTTGCTTATATTTTTTCCTTTGTATTTTCCTTTTAAAATATACATCAAGCCTTTCAACTATTCACTCAAGTGGGAATTAAAATGGTGAACTTTATGTTGGCAAATCATAAACTAGAAGATCCATATATGTAAGATTTTTCTCACTTGGATGTTATTCAAAAGCCTCGTGATGAAATAGATCTTATAGATAAGACACACATACAATGTCTTTCTTATTCTGATGTTATTGAAGAGCTTTATGAGGTAATAGAACTTAGAAACAGGCTCCCTATGAGGGTTCTTTTATTTCATCAGCTCAGCTCAGCTCCTTTCAATAAGATGTTCACTATGAACTTCAAACAATAGATAAATTACATGTAAAAATCAGTTGCTATTCTTTCGAATTGGCATTGCATAGTTTGGGTAAATGTATTAAGCTCTTTCTAACTTGTCATTGACTGTTGAAGGTGAGATCATTGACTCTTGATGTGAAAGTGTGGGAGCCTTCTGTTTTAGCTTTGTTTCAGTCTCTGGGCAATACCTTTGCAAATTCCATTTGGGAGGATTTGTTGCAGTCGAGAGGAAGCTTCCAATTTGATCTCGGTCCAACTGGGTATTTAGCTACCCAAACTGAATTTTCTTCACCTGCTGATTTCTTCAATTTCTTTGGGGCTTCATTTTTTACATTATCCTGATTGATACACCATGACTTTCGTATGAAGGTTTTACAAGTCTGATAAACTGCAAGTAACATACATTAGCAAGCCAAGTCCTTCTGATTCCATCTCAACAAAAGAGAAATTTATCCATTCAAAGGTAGTATTCAGATATTGGTGCTTTCACAAGGATATATATGATATTCAGATACTGATGCATGTGGTTCTCAACAAATACCTTATATTTTTCACTATTCGGTTTTTGAAACACTATCCACAAACACGCAATTATGTACAAAAGAAAGTAACCTTCTTTTTTTTTTTTGGTTGGGGGGGGGCATAATTGAAAGTGTATATAAAAAGATACTTTGCTCTGTCACCATCCTCCTTCCCTCCGCCCAAACTACCCCAATATATCGTCTTGTGTGCTGTGTGCCAGCAGCTGTTCGATTGAATTTGTTTTTCCAATGTTAACCTTTGAATAACAAAAACTTGGTTATGAAGTTTTTGCATGTGTTTATGCCCTTTGTTTGCTTGCTTGCTTGTTTGTTTTTTCCCCCCCCCTGCTAAATGTATTTTTCTTACTGTTGCAGTATGCAGATAAAATATTTGTTCGAAAGTTTAGGGATAGTCGTTCAGTGGCACAACAAATGTGGGAGGCAGTTCGAATTAATGACAAGAAATCTGTATACCGTCTCATTGTCTGCTCTGATGCAGATGTAAATGCTGTCTATGACCAAACAATTTGTAATTCTTCCCTAACCCTTGCCAAAGTAATGCTGTTGCAAGAGCAGACTGGCCTGGATCACAACTCTGGCTGTTTAGAGGCTGATTCACTGACCAAATCCTCAAGTTCTTCTAACATAGCAAATACAAGTGAAGGTCATACAATTGAGGACATTAATGGTTGCTCCCTACTTCATGTTGCATGCGAGACTGCAGACATTGGAATGCTGGAACTTCTGCTGCAGTATGGTGCAAACATAAATGCAGTAGATGCAAGAGGTCAGATGCCACTTCACCGCTGTATTTTGAGAGGCAAAGCTGCATTTGCTAAACTTTTGCTTACAAGGTAGTCTTCTATAACCATTCTCATCATCAGGTCAACAATTTCACTGATGTAACATTTAATTCATGTGCAAATGTGATATCAAACTTGCTCTTCACTTCTAAACCTTAATTAGGAAGGAATCTGGTGCAGTAGTATTAATAATACAATAATCACCTTGTTTTCAATTGAATAACCTTATTCACTGAGCACAAATACTGAAAAATGATTAAAAAATTAAATTAAGAAGGAATATATAGAGAGGTATTCAAATCCACATGGAAAGTAAGGAATGAGTGGCCATTACCTTACTTTTGTATATTTGTAATTTATAAAGTAAATGTGATTGTCCAAAGAAGAAATTGGAGAACTAGTTGGATCATATATAGATGAACAGCAACTGGAATTAACTCAAAAGTAAATATTTTTAATTGGTACTGCTATAAGTTGCATTACTTTCCCTTAGCCAATTGTTTTGGCTTAGTTGTTTGATTTGGAGCCATTGCCTAAATAAGCTGATCATGTTTAAATGTCCCTTCTTGATGATGAATACATGGTTCTGTATTTATGTGCAGAGGAGCTGATCCACAGGCTATAAATGGTGAAGGTAAAATCTCTCTTGAGCTTGCAGTAGAATCAAATTTTGAAGACACTGAAGTCCTTGCTATGCTATCAGACTCAAATGGATGAGTCTTGAAAGTTATCTTGAAGCTGGATAGCCTTTATTTGAAAGATATTGAGGTTCCAGTGTCTTGTAATTATCTTCTTGTAGAGTTTTATCTGTCCAATCCTCATATTATGAGGTGCATTATGCATTTGGGTTGATGAGGTTGCAGTTAGGATGGCATGACTTAATGCTTCCTTTTTTCTTTAAGGTGATTGCAAAATTGTGTATTTAGTATTCTAAGAGTGAGTTACCAAAGAAAGAACAAGAAGCCAAAAGAGACGAGAGGTGCTGGAAGCTTTTGGGTGGGATATTGTAATTTAATTTTGTTTTTACTTTCTTGTGGTGGGCAGCGGGGTGGGTATTGTGTGTTTGTACATTCATATTTCTGTTGGAATGGAAGCTTTTGCTGCAATGTAACCTTTGTATACTTCAGTAGTTGAATCAAAAAGGGAAGAAAATTTTTGCTGCCTTTTGTATATACATAACCACCCCGTAACAGTAGGATGCTGCTCTTCTTGGAGAATCCAATCTTGCAGGTGCTCTAGGACATGGCTGTATGACTCGGATTAGTTGCTCTTGCAACAATGTCGTCGAACTACATATTTGAGCAGATGGTGATGTCTGTCATCTTGTATGCTGATGCTCCCTACTAGTAGTAGTATTAATGTGTTGGCCATGATCTAGATGGAAGCAAATCTGGGCTTGGGCTTTGGTTTTCTTTGTTAGGTGCAGTGGAAAGCGGAGGCGGGCTCAGAATGAAAAGAGGGAACATACATTTCCAAGCATGCTCTAAAGACTCTCGTCTTGTGAGAATTTGAGGAATGCATGTTTGCATAAAAGCAAATGGAATGTAGTTTTGGAAGAAATAATCCAACTGTAGTCGGAAAATGTCGACATAGGGTGCCAAAGAAAGGCAATTATTGGAGGAAGACTTTAACCAAATGCTTCTTACCCAGATTGACATCCATTTATTTTATGTAAAGCACGAATTCCAGTGTCTCCTGATACAGGGCCCAGGTTTCATCTGGACAAAGCCGACGGTCTGGATCATCCTGTCCTTCCTTCAAGCACACGGTTCGATGTTCACTTTCGGCCTCGAGACAGCGACACCAGCTAGCAATGCCTCCTCCCGGTCATTCCTTCTCCCTCTTGTCGCAGCCCTACTGGCTACATGCCAGTGGGCTCCATATACGCACACTGGCCGTGGGCGGAAGGAAATTACTATATGTATTTAGCAAAAAAAAAAAAAGGAAATTACTATTTGTCAAATGGATTGGTCATTCACACCTGTGGGACTCAGAGATACAGAAGAGAGACAAAAGATGAATGACATGGAATTCCTTGCTCCTAATTTTTCCCTTAGCTTAAACCAAATAGTAATGGCAATAATTGATTGTATCAAAGATCATTCTTTTCTTTTTAAGGTTCGATTACAATAAACCTCTTCATCTTGTGTTGTACCGAATAATGTGATAAAGTTACATGCAAAAAACAATTATCCCACATAGGCACAGCCCAAGGTTATTCATACCTCAAAGAGAGGAGAGAGAGAGAGAGGCACGCTGCACCAGGCTGCTACATGTAGTTCTTACTTCCGAATCATTCTTTACCTATTTACCATTAAAAAACAATCGTTTGTTACCTACCATACTTTCTTGTTTCACATTTCGAAGTACAAGTACTTGGATTGGATAATGGGGCCTTGTGTGTCATTTCTTGCTTCCAACAACCTTATGCTAATAATTGAGAATGCAATCTGCCACTGTGGGTTTACCTTTCCTTCCATGTAATTTTCTCGGTTATATTGTGCCTACAAGGAAAACGCTCTTTTGGATCTCAAATTTGCAATTTCTTGAGGAATTTCAAGCTGTTAAATTGGTGTTTTGATGGAGAGCGAATCTTTTGTGGAGATTTTGGGTCTGATTCTTCTGGAATACACAAGTTTTAGCCTGTCATGACATGATTCTTCTTGCCTTCACTTAGAAGATTTTGTGACGACATTCCTCAATTTCTTTCGTATGTTTGTCAAGTTAAGAGCTTTTGCAAGTTGGTTTCTTTGGCAGTTCCTCGACTGAGCTCGGAGTCCCCTTGGAGCTTGATGATTAGTTGTAGTGTGACAACTTCCTATTGGTTCCTTTTTCTCTCTGCTTCAAAATTACGAAGTTCCCTTGTTTTCTTGACGAATATGTGAAGAGTTGGTATTTCCTTCATTTTTTGGTACTGTTCAAAACCCACAAGCGAGAGCGAGCTCCTTAACCATATTTGGCCCTCGGAAGAAGGCTTCAATTCCTCATATTCTGCCTTTGAAGCAGTTAAAAATCCATTTTTGGGTCCTTTCCTACTCTGCTTTCTGGTGGATAAATGTACTATATTTTAGCTGAATTTGGTTGTTTGGATTCTTTCTGTCCAGGGGGTAGCGTGAGATGCTAAAGAGCTGCCAATTTGTACGCAGATGTGTGTTTTGTTTGATTGCTGATCTTCTTACCTCAGATCATCATGCTCATTAAAGCCTTGAAGCTAGTGCTCTTGCTCATTTGCTGCTTAGAAATCAGCTATGTGCAAGGTCAAGAGAAATCATTTAGGGATGCCTCAGCCGAATCTCCTTCGCTATCTAGATCGCCAGATTTCAAGACCAGGTTTCAGAGAATCGTTTTGAGCATTTTGTTTGGAATCATAACAGGATTAGTATTTTCCCTTCTCTTTGCTTTGCTAGTTAGATGGTTTGTCAGGTACATCAATCGGACTCCAATTCTCAAGGGCCCAGTGGTGTTTTCACCCAAAATTCCTGCCAAGACTCTCCAGCTAGCGCTTTCAAATGAAACACAGTTGCTCGGTGCAAGCCCCAACGGAAAGTATTACAAGACTGTTCTTGACAATGGCCTAACTATTGCAGTCAAAATGCTCGAACCTTTCGAAGCTGGCTCGCCTGAGGCTCAGAGTAAGTCGGTTAAGAGAAGAATACAACAGGAACTTGAAATGCTTGCTGGCTTAAGACACAGGAATTTAATGAGCTTAAGGGCTTACATTCGCGAATCTCATAGGTTCTGTTTGGTTTATGATTATGTGCCTACTGGGAGTCTAGAAGATGCAATGGGTAGAGTGAGGGAAAACCAGCTAGAGCTAAGCTGGGAGCTTCGACTTCGGATAGCTGTTGGGATTGTCAAGGGACTCCAGTATCTTCATTTTACTTGTAATCCCAGAATTTTGCACTATAATTTGAAACCCACGAATGTTATGCTGGATACAGATTTTGAACCGAGGTTAGCAGATTGTGGTTTGGCTAAAATTGTTTCCAATTTTGATAGGGCGACCTCAGGCTACAATGCTCCCGAGTCTTTCCAGAACTGCAGGTGCTGGCTTATTTGTCCTAACTTTCAATTCTTGCATTTCCTTTAATTGAACTAAACTTCAATTTACAAATTATCAGGAACTTAGACTCCTTAATAGTTTTCATCTATTGGAAAACAAAGTAACCACCAGTTTCAGTGCCAAGTCATAAGAATGAGCTTCTCCATCGCTTGACATTGCTGCTGAACTTTGGTATTGTCTTTCTGCAGATAAGTTCTTGAAAGTGATTTTGATTAGTGGTTAGGCAGATAAAGTACCAAAAAATGCTTAAATTTCTAAAAGCGTGTTTTATAGTGTTTGGAAAATTTGGAATCTTGATTATGCTAATGCTGCAAGTCAGTTGTGAATTTAGCCTGGCTTCAATGATCAAGGGACCTAAGATTATATATGTGGTTCTTTCCTTGGGTCTCATTGTATAATAGTAAGATCATTCTGGTTACTAGGAGAGAAATTTCTATATTCGTGCAAATGCTAATACACATCACTAGAAAGCTTAGGAAAAGGTTGGTGATTACTTGGGTTGTTATGGCCATTCCATATTGCATTGCTGTTTGGCATGCATGTCATGTTCTGGGAGTGGACGTATAATTTCTACTGATTTTGCAATAGGTACACTGATAAGAGTGACGTCTACAGCTTTGGGGTAATATTGGGAGTCCTATTGACTGGAAAAAGTCCCATGGATCCATTCTTTGGTGAAGCATCCAGTGGAGGAAGTCTAGGACAATGGCTTCGACATTTGCAGCAAGCAGGAGAGGTTCGGGAAGCTCTAGATAAGAGCATTATTGGAGAAGAAGTTGAAGAAGATGAAATGCTAATGGCCATTAGAATTGCTGTAGTCTGCCTTTCTGACTTGCCCGTGGATCGGCCATCCAGCGATGAACTGGTCTCTATGCTCACCAAGTTAAATAGTTTCTGAAAAATGTTAGGAAATCCAGGCTTCCAATTTCTCAAGAATCTTGAAATTTTGCTGTTATATTGGAGACAGGGAGCTCTTGGTTGTTCCAACGGCTAGCTACCTAAGTTGCTTGCTGGGATTTATGCCGTAGGAGCAACCAAATATGCTCCACCACCATGTCTGCCTCCTTTTTTTTTTTTTCTTTTGCTTGGGGGCGGTTGGGGGGGGGGGTTGGTTTGTTTCGGGCTCGATACTTTTTACCTTGCCGAATGCTGCAAATAATCAGTTTGTGCTGTTGGTTGATGAAGACCTGGATAAGCGATAATATTCCAATCTAGTCTTTGAAGAAAGAGAATATTTTGATAAAACGCCATATGGGAGAATATTTTCATTAATCTGCTTTTTTACGCTGTAATGATGGAGCTGATAGGATGCTCTTTGCTGTTCTTTTCCTTCTTTTTTCAGTGTTCAGACCTTACTAATTCATTTATTATACCATAAGATAAGTGCATACACAGGTCGAGGCAAAGTATTGAGCAACTGCCTTTCCTTTTCCCTTCATGTATAAAACTGTCTTTTCGGCGGTATTGGTATTCATTTTTCAGGGGTTTGCCATAGGCCTGCCGTTGTGTAGGCTGCATGAGTTCAGTCCTCTTGTTGATAGACTTCCTAGTCTTTTCTTTGCGACCTTTGCGTGTTCATGCTGTTTGCAAGCACAATGAGTCTCAGAGAGAAACAGCATATGGTGTTTGAGGGAACCGAGACTGAAAGGGTCTTCTCTCCATCCAAATGAGGTCCTGGGGCAGAAGACCAAAGCTGGCAAATTGGCATGCTCCCAACCTTTTGCCAGGGCCACCACACCAGAAGAGAGCAAAAGGTCTTGGTACTCAAATGAGTTTGTCGGTCCATAATCTCCAAGCTCCATTGTCGCAGCAGTATGAGTGCTCCTTTTGTTGACCAAAAAAATGGGGGGAAAAAAGTATTCTTGCCCTAGTTTTTCTTTGGTAGACAAGTTATGCCATAGCCAATTATTGTTTTGGTATGATATATGCCGGGGGAAAGTCATAGCTGCCGGTCACTTTGTGCTAGAACAATCAACACGTATGGTACACAAGTAGCGAGTCAGGATCCGACAAATCTTTCACCAGTAGTACAAGGACGGATATATGTCCAAACAAAGAGGAAAAATCACTTTGATCCAAAAAAAAAAGAGAAAAAATCACCGAGTAACAAGCAATTCTCAGGAAGTCATGAATCAGCACCAGACCTTATCCATCTACAAAGCAAAATATCTGCCCATCTTATCTCTTCTTCAAGATCTCTCACCAACCAACTTAATAAATTGGAACCTTTCTAGAAAACACAACCCAAAAGCATTTCAAACTCCCTGCTTGTTTGCAGAATCACACTCCAACAAAATGCAGGCAGCGATATGCTTTGCGCCAGCATCCCTCCCCTTGGTTGCTCCGACCAGAAGTTTGGCTTCACCATTGAGGCCAATTTCTTCTCCACGAACTTATCTGCTGAAGCCTATTAAAGCAACTGCACCGGCAAATGAAACTTCAACAGTTGACTATAGCTCCATGGCCAATTCGTAAGGAAATTAATAGGTCTTGGAGCTTATTCTTTGGATGGTTATGATGCTTTGGTAATTGGTAGATAATAATAACCTTGCTACTTGATTTCAGTGTTTTCCCTGCAGAAGCTTGCGAGACTGTTGGTGGAGAAGCTTGTGATGTTGAGATGTATCCGGAAGTCAAGCCCAAAGCAGAATTGACGAACAGGAAGCCTGAGGCTGCTTCAGAAAGCATTGAAAGAGAGTATCTTGAATATAACAGCACTAAGACGTAAGAGGATCTGATTATCTAGGGCACTCAAATTCTGTTTTCTAGTGCCAACTTTGAGTTGCAACTGAAAGAATTAAACATAAAGAAAATGCAATGACATATCTTTCTTTTGATAATTTGTGCAGGGTCTTCCCTGGAGAGGCCTGTGATGACCTTGGAGGCGAATTTTGTGAACCTGAGTATCAAAAAGGAGTCTACTAGAATATAAGTCTTGTACAAATGTATATGAAGGTTTCAAGATCTTGGTAAAGTCAGCATCAGTAGCACTATATGTCTAGGGTCACAATCTTGTTTTAAAACTCTCATGTATTCTAAAGAAACCTTGAAATCTCTGTATAGTAAACAAGAAATGGAATGCAGATGCCAAATCCCATGGCAGAAAGATATCCAAATATATCATTGGGGATTACCGTTTATCATGAACATCTAATCACTCTCTTCGTCTTTTGTAATGGTTTCCAAAACCAAATACTGAAGAGCTATGGAGTACTTTGCAATTCTCTTGCTCCCTGGTTTCTCAGATACTGAGCTGTAGCTATTCCTAAGACGAAATGATCCAGAGCCATTGCCTGCCATATTAGTTGCATGAGTTTCCAAAGATGATGCAAGAAAATTATGAAATATACAAGTGAAGGGTAAAGCGTGCCCATGGATAAAAAATACATGTCTTGGGCAAAGGATTAGCTAGTAGAGCTGTATAATTCTGGACTTTAGACAACCTTTAATCGTATAAATAGAGGAAACCCATCTCTTATAAATGTATAGCAATCTAGGGGAGTCACCAAGGTGCTTGTCGGAGATCAAAAGCCGACATCGCCCTGCTTCACTGCCAAGAAGATGATCCATCGTTAGAAGCATAAGCAGGTAATGATGTTCGTGATCATCAATGAAGAATGAACTGTGAAGTACCGCATATTAGTACTAATAGTTTTTCTTACTTTGCATGAGTGATGGCATTCTTACACAAAGCCAGTACTCTAACCATTGCCATATCTCTTCCACGGGAGCTGCTGTATCTTTCTTGGCACTTCCTTCGAGAAAGAGCAAATTCAAAGGACTCAAAAATTGCTAAAGTAAAATTTGGGTAGCTTTGATATCTAACTATTAGATAATATCCGGTGACTTCGTACCTTTCATCAAAGAAATCCGCAAAATCATCAATAACAACTGAAACAGGATAAGTGTCATGCAGGTGAAATGCAGCAAAGTAATTCTTGATTCCCTCATCATCCTCTACATACCTTCAATTCAAGTATTACAGAACAATTGAGATGGGTAGTGCACATGAACACAAAAAAGGTGGAAGCTTTTTTTGAAAAAAGAAAAAAGATTGCAATTGCTTAGATGACGAACAGAAAGATTGGGGTTTCTCTTACTTCATCTGTATGCGTTGAAAAACTTCAGAAGATGGGTCAATGCCCTGAGAGGGAATTCTCATGAATTAGTTCAAAGGAAGCAAATGTAGCAACTGAACCGGAAAAAACAGAAAACAAAGCAATTTCAAGAAGTGGGTCGGGTGGCCGTGCCTGAGAGAGATACGGGGGACTAGTCTCTAACTTGCGGCGGTTGCAAATGAACACCACCTCACGATTGCCCTCCACGGCCGAGTTAAACGCGAACTGAAAAAGTAGAGACGATTTGCCGCTGGAGAATTGAAATCGGAGGACATTAACGGGCATATATAGCAACAGCCAACAAGGAAGGAGAATACAAAAGAATGGCGAGTATAACTTACGAGGACGGAGGGCCAGAAAGAAGAATGAGATGGTCGGGTTGCTCCCGAGCGCAAAAATCAGTTTGGGCAACAGGGAAAAATCTTTCCACCATTTCTTTTGGTCACTGACTGTCTGCCACTTCTTCACCTGAGGAGGGGTGGCTGCTTCCAAGCCACGAACACCAGCAAGCAGAGAGAGGTGGGAGGTTGGCTTCAATCAATTATGATCTTCCCCTTTTCTATTTTTTGGCTGTTTTGTACAGTTAGTAACCTCCCACATAAGCGACTTTGACTCTTGAGATCCTGGGCCGATTAGCCAGGTTTTACAGTTCTGCTACGGGGGTTACAGTTATCCTGAAAACAAAACCTGTAAAATTTCAAAGAAAAAAAATGAGTGAATAGTATATAAGATTTATTATTAATTTATAATATTTATTTTAATTTAATAAAAATAGTGATTAAATAGTTTATTGTAAGTATTGTTAAGTTTATAAACATTATTAATATATATTTATTTTGACTTTCTAAGTTTATTAATTTAGACACACAATGCGATTGCTATAAAAATCAATAACCAACATTTGATATAAAGATGAATTTAATTATACGTACTGCCAAGTTGAGCTTGGATTTGGTTTGGGCCCAATTGATAATCCGACTAACTGATGAGAGTGTGAATAGTAAACACAATATTACGTACGTAATAGTGTTTATATTACGTACAAATAAAATTATACACAATATTTATTATATAACTATCAATTCACACGGTACAAACACTTAACACAAAAAATTCCCGTCTGGAATGACCCTTCCATGGACCATCACGGAACCGGTAAGAAAGCTTTATTACAGTATCAAACAATGACCCGCATTCTTGGACCTCAGCTTCAGGCTGTGGTGGTGGATGCTGCTCAATTCAAAATACCATAAATTAGTTTCCAATTCCAAACATAAACTTCCAAATACCTAAAAGTTTCAAAATAACTGGGAAACTCACTCACGTACCATTCTTTTTAACTTTCGGTTTCGGTGAAGTGTTGCCATTTCAGTGATGCGAACATCAAAATCCGAATTACACACACTCTGTTGTTCTTGTTTGATATTTTCTGCAGACGCCTCAACAGTGAAAGAACATCCACAAAGCTCAATGGACTCCAATGTTGTCATTTCCCCAAAGCAAGAAGGTATTTCTTCGAGGGATAAACAGAAATTCACAACTAGGTGTTGAAGGACGGGGAAGTGCTCTGTCTCAGCTATCCAATGCACAATGTCTAGATCCTCCAACACCAGAACTTTGAGTCTTGCGAATCCCTCCACAGTTTGTTCGTATTGTGGTCCTTTAAAGGCATTCTTCTTCAGTTTAAGCACCTCAAGGTTAGGCAACGTTGCAAGAATGTTCATGTCTTCCCACGGCAGGTGGCTTCCCCTTAGGGTCAACTTCTTCACACTAGGAGGGAAAGTGTCCCGGCAGAGATTTTGTGGCTGTCTTCTCATTTCCTTGCTGAAATACATGTTCAATTTTTCAAGCTGATGTGGGCAGCTAAGATTGGTGAGACAATCAAATAACTGCTCATCTTCGTCACCCATTCCATGAATCTTTAATTGCTTGAGATTGGGAATTCTTGAAAAGACTTGCTCTGTACAACTAGTAAGGCTTATAGTGGAAAGCGTCTGTAGATGAGGAAGAGACGAGACACCAGGACCATCGGCTGTTGCACCAAATGCACCTGGCAGGTAAGTGCAGATACCAACATGAAGATGTCTTAGAACCGACAACAGCCATATTTCCTTTGGCAAAATTGGACCTGCCTCTATATGATTATTAATTAAGGTTTCCAGATTTCGAAGTTTGGCTACTGATTCTGGAATATTACTAAGACAGGCAAGTTCAAGATACCTCAAATTCATCAACTCCGTTATCTCCTCAGGAAAATCATAAAGAAACTGAGCATGAATATCCAAGACTCTGAGTCGTCTGAGGAGAGCAGAGGTGCGAGCACAGCCTGCCGAATATGAGCTTTGGAATTTAGTATAGGTGCCCATGAACATTGTGTTGGCAGTAGCATGAAAGTATTTAGGACGGTAAACGTAACGCCCTTCTTTTTCAGCTTCTCTGTAGCTCAAATCCCACAAGAGGTCATGGATCACACATCTGTCGGCTATACCATCAAATCTTCCCGGTTGCACCATAACTAAATTTCTGCTCACGAGATCATCAAAATACTTCTCTGCAGTGTGTTCTGGGGTCTCTGCCCATTCTTTTTGAAGTAATCCCTCAGCGCTCCACAACCTAAATAGCTTCGGAATAGGGATCTCAAAACTCTTTGGGAAAGTTGCCATATAGAGAAAGCATGGCTTTAAATACGGAGGGAGATAATTATAGCTCAAACAAAGAATATCCAAGATATGTTCTTGGTTTCCGGATGTGGCTAAATCTAATCTTTTTACAACATCTATCCAGCAGTTTTTGTTCTCCTCGGTCTTTGAAAGCTGCCCTGCTACCACTACTATTGCTAGCGGTAGTCCTTGGCATTTCTTTGCTATTTTCTTCCCAATTTCCACCAAATCAGGGGGGCAAGATTTTCCAACGAACGCCTCATTGTGTAAGAGTTTCCAGCTTTCCTCGTTGCTGAGACAAGTCATACAATTGGGAGGATTATAAGGGTTAGCATAAGTAGCCACTTGCACAAGTCTAGTCGTCAATATAATCCGACTTCCCTTGTTGTCATCTGGAAATATGGGTTTGAGATCGTTCCAAATGTCGGTGTTCCACATGTCATCAAGAACTATAAGGTACCTCATTCCCTTCAAATTTTTATACAGCACTTGAGCTAGTTGGTGTTCGTCAGTCAACTCGGTCTCAGAGACTGCACGAGCGATTGATGTAAACGATCTTAGAAGGCCGATCAAAACATTTCTAAGTTTATATTCATGAGATACTGTAATCCACGCACGAACATGAAAGTGACATGAAATGTTAGCATCCGTATAAACACTTTTGGCTAGAAATGTCTTACCAATTCCTCCCATCCCGACTACGGGGATAATTTTCAGCTTGGAGAGTCCAGCTATGACTTGATCTTTAATTTGCTTAAGGTCAACGGATCGGAGAGATGTCTGACCAATTTCTTCAGACGAAGAATCATTTAGTCCCTCCGAGTAATCATCTGGCGGAGACAAGACTTCTTCCACCACAAAGCGTAGAGCGCTTAAAGATCGTTTCAGTGCGGGGATAATTGAGACTTCTGTAGGTAGTGCCACCGGCTCACCACCTGTGCAAGATGAGACGTCCTCCGCTTGACAACCAAAGCATCGTTTTATATAGTACAGCACCTTCCGATATGAAACTGAAATGCATCGTGTTGCATAGTACAACATCTTTTGATATGAAACGGAAATACTCAGAAACAATTACCGAAAAAGTTCTGTGAGAAAAGAGAAACTTGGGATTGACAAATTTAAAAGGGGTTCTCTTGTTTTACAGGAGCAGCTGTAGCAATAAAGAATGAAAGTTTCCGATCGTTTCTTTCGGGAGAGGTATAAAAATCTAGTAGTCACAGGCAGCAAAGTCAAGAGGACCAAGTCCACCCAAATATTTCCAAAGTCACCATTCATTACAGGCAGGAATTTTTTGCGAGGTCCATGCATTAGGGATAGCACGTACTGAAAGCAACGAAGCTTTTCCACTTGGCCCTGTGATGGTTTTATCCTCTTTAGGATGGTTGTTAGAAGTTTTCAAGTGCATTAGGGCAGTGGGGCTTTGCTTGTTCAATACTGCAGCCTCCCTCTCCGCTGCCCTAATGCATCCTTACTAAAGATTGAAAGCATCCTTTCTACTTCCATTTTCTCAACTTTAGAGGAAGATGAAGGTTGGCCGAGGAAGATAAAGATTACTATGAAAAATAGTATTAGTAGATTAAAAATTAATAAATCGAATAATTTGGCATAGTAATAAATAAGGTAATGAAATCATTAAAAAAGTTAATATATTCCTTAATAAAATTTTCAAAACGGAACAATATTTTTAGATGACACATAATATATTCGATTCTAAATATATAAATTAAATAAGTTATAATTAAATTTTAATTTTAATAAATAATATATATATATATTTTATAATCTCATTATATTTTAATTAATTTTGAATAATAATTGAAAAATTAAGAAAAGATGTGAATTTATTTATATTTTAGTGAACAATAGTTAAATATTTTATGAATATTTATATTTTTTTTTATTTTTAAAAGATGATTTGAAAATATATTTTTATTTTTATTATTTATTTATCATTAAATATTCACAATAAATTTTCAATTAATTTAAATTTTTATTTACCTTCAATTTTTTTAAATAGTTCATTTTTAAATCTAATTGTAACTATTTAAATTATAGATATAATTTCTATATAAAATTTGAAAATGTTTTTATAATTAAATTCATTCAAATATCATTTTCATTTTCAGTAGCGGGTTCAAAATATTTGAATGAATTTAATTATAATAATATCGGCCAAGTTTTATATGGAAATGATATCCATAATTTTACTAGTTACAATTACATTTAAAAAATGAATTAAATATTTTTTAAATATACAAATAAAAATATCGTTTTAAATATATGATATTTAAATCTATATTTAAAAATTAAATATAAATAAATATTTAAATTAATTAAAAAAATTATTGTGAATCTTTGTTCGATTATCAATTTGGTCCTGAATTTGGTTTGGGCCTAATTGATAATCGGACTAACCGATGAGAATGTGAATGCTAACCATTGCTAATTGATAATCGGACTAACTGATGGGCCCAATTGCTATCAAGTCTATAGCAAAGCATGGGTAATTGGTATTCAATTCTCGTACCGAGAATTGAGTACTACAGCGAGAGTAATGAATGCTACCTTTAAAATCCCAAATCGTCTAAGTAATCTTTAGTCCTGAATTTGGTTTAGACACATCGAGGATGTTTGGACCTAAAAAGATGTGACTACGATACTCTAATTTCATATGAGATTTTAATGAGAAGTGTAAATATTATATGAAGATGGATTTAAATATAACTAGTCATCTTGATAGTTTTTTTGTGCTAATAAAGATGTCGATCAAGTAGTTAATCGTGAATGTTGTTAAGTCTGCTACTCTAATATTCTTGCTTTTACTTTAGAATGACTTAATGATAATTTTTTGCTAGATAAAGTGTTAGCCCTATATTTCAGAAAAAATAGAAGAAGAAGCAACTGTCTCCTCAGACACTACAGGACCCGATTGAGGGACCGAAAAGATTCCTCCACGATTACATAATACAACATGGGGAATGAATGACGTGGGTATATAACTAAAATAATTGTGAAGTTTTGCCCATTTAGTAATTTTATGAGTATATACATTCCCAAACCTAGGGACATAAATATACTTCCAAAAATATCTATCACTGAGTATAGATTTCGTAGCATCCATCGATCCTTTACCAAACCATTCCTCTACTGAGTGAACGCCAGCTATTATCCTAATGACATTGAGAGAGTCGCCTTCAAAGATGACTTTAGATATGTCGGCCACATTTGCGATCAATGAAGCATTATGGGCAGCAAGAGCTTCAACAGCAAAAGCATTGCCAGCAGATTCTTTCCCAATCCAAACCCAAAGAATTTTACCCAAATGATCCCTAAACACACAGGCAGAAATCGCAATCTCATCTTGAAAAGTAGCATTAAAATTGACTTTGATATAGGGGAATGAAGGAGCCTGCCAAGACTAGGGAAGATCTAGGGTTTTCCTCCTCCAATGTCGACTAAGACTAGTATCCCAGTAGATCTTAGCTGTCCTAGAGATATGAGTAGAGATCACAGTCCACTGTTGAGAATCCTCTCATGAACGCAATTGATTTTTATATTTCCACACTTGTTCCATCAACACCACAGCATAGTTTAGAAACTCTCTCTTAGTCTCACTTGGGAAAGGGAAAGAATTTTCCGAATTCAGCAGTTCCTTAACCCAGTCTTCCACCTTCCAGGTTGAAAAATTGTCTACTCGAAATTGCCATTTAGAATGCCACTATAAACACTTTGAAAGGAGACAGAGTAGAAAAAGATGCTCCAAACTTTCCGTAGAAGACTGACATATATGGCGGGATTGATCTATCAAATCCATAACCCGGGCCAATCAAGACTTAGTAGGCAGTAATGAGAAACCACACGTCATAAGAAATGTTTGTGTCGATTATGTAGACCAGAAGATCACTGATCTTTCCACATTGTGCTGGGGAGAGGAGTATATGATAAAGATGTGACAAGGGAGAAGGAGGTGTTAGGATTGTGCCTCAGTTGATGAAGAATTCTGTAAGTAGACTTAACATAAAATCTCCCTGACTTGGAAGGAGCCCACACCAGCGAGTTGGGTTCTCCAATATGGGGAATATAAATTTTCATGATTTCCCGAGCGATAGATGGTGGAAACATATTAGAAATAAGATCATAGTCCCATATATGTTGATTAGAAATCATGAGATCTGGAACAACATTTAGATTTTGTGGAGCTATCGGAACCGAGGGAAGACGATGAGTAGGTGTTGGAATATATGCCCTCTAATGTATCTAATGTAATATTGAATAAAGAATTTTTTCTCAAAATTTATTTGTGCATGATTTACGTTTGGAAAAAACCCATTGTGTTTAAGTAAGTGGTCCATGTGAATAGAGGTCTTTCACAGTAAGGTATGGATCACGGGTTACTTAACACATAAACGTTTATTCTTAATCGATTGATGAGATTTCTAGGTTATTATGTTATGAATTACAAATGGGGAATGGCTTACCTTTAGCCAGTGAGTAGTCCACTTACTTCATGACATAAACGTATTTCGAATATATAGAATATGACCTGTAGTAGTGATTTCTTAAAGTACTATATGATAGAAACCTAAACTACTACTGCTTCAGCGTGGACTAGTACTCTATGACTTGAGTATAAGTTGGTGGTCTGACGAAGCTGGAAGCAGGTACTTTGATATGCTATAGTTGATATTCTATCATAGGACCAACATACTTGCATGTTGGGTATGTGTGACTAGTTAGTTAAGACAGACTTGTACAAGATAGTTTTTATACTATATCGGCCCTTGTGGTTGTCTGAATGATCTAAATATTCAGGGTCTTGGGAAACATGACTTGAATGTTTGCTTTAGGGTAGCTTCCTTGGAAAGCGGAAATAATCCAGAAAGTCGTGGATCATTGGATTAGAAGCTTAAGGATGGTAGATGTCATTTAGAAAGGTGTTAGTACATTTCTTCCTCTCAAATGTACGGTGATATATAGAGCGGTATTTTAGTTATTACACACGTAGGTCGAAGGCTTTGCTAACGCAACATTGCCCTTAGGGTCAATATTTCCTTATGGTGATATTATGAATTATTTAAAATACAAAATACAGCTATTTATATAGCAAGGGTATTTTGCTCATTTAAGTAGCCAAGACGATGTGTCTTTTGGTCCCCGAAATGGCCCTATAATGTCATTAACGATTTAGGTTAAGAATGGTCTATTTGAACTTGTTAATTATTTATTGAGTTATTTAATAATGTCCGAAAAATAAATAATTGAGATTTATTATTTATGGGTGTACAAACCCTAAAATAAATAAATTTTTTAATCCAATTGAACACAAATGGATGCTCTCCCGGGTAAATAGGAAAATGAATTTTTGTGCTCTTTCATTTTGATTTTTAATAATGGAGCTTTTATTACAGGACTATATATATATAGAGATATATATATGTATATATGTGTGTATATGTATGTATATGTATATATATACATGGATATATATTATATAATAAAGAAGCTTTTATTATAGTGCTATATATATATATATATATATATATATATATATATATATATATATATATATATATATGGATATCTATTATATATATTATGCAATAATGTAGCTTTTATTAAAGTGCTATATTTTCTATTATGCAATAATGAAACTTTTATCAAAGTGCTATATTTTTGCTATTATGCACTAATTGAGCTTTTAATTCTTAAATAAAAAAGCTTTCCATTTGTTATGCATTAATGAAACTTTTAATTTTTAAATTAAAGAGCTTTTCATTAATTATGCATTAGTGGAGTGGAGCTTTTGATTTTTGAAATTAAAGAAAAGAAAAGGAATATAAAAGAGCACATGGTTATTCATTTTTCCTCCCTTTAAATAGAGAACACTTAGTTGTTCATTGAAAGGGGTGTGAAACTAAGAAGGGTATGCAAAAGAGAGTAGTATTTATAATTTTTGAGCAAGAGAACTCTTGGTTATACAAAGAGTTCTTAAGTTGTTTATAAGGAGACCAAAGAGAAAGCCTTGTTGAAGCTTTCAATAAAGCTTGTCAAAACCCAATCTTCAAGCTTTTACCGGCTGTACTACGGGTAACATTTCGGAAGATTAAAAGTTTTGCGTGAATGAGACGTAGTAGACGGTTGTAAGGACGTGATCCATTGGCCTCAAACATTCATACACAGACATCTACTCCAGTGCAAAGATGTCCATCTAAGCAAAAAAGTAAATTTTCGTTACGCTAATATGCTATTATTTCCGTGATTTTTGCCATATTGTGCCCTTTAGTAGGAAGGCCTAGGATCCATAGATCTTAAAGATAGGGGTGGACACATGTTGAATCCTTGGGCCCCCTCCCCCTCCCTATTTTTTTGAAATTCTTAATAATAATAATAATGTATTAAATTATAAATTATAAAAATATTTGTATACATGGCCCCCTTATTTTTTTTTAAAAATCCTTATTAATGCTAGTAATTGGTTTTTGGATAGGATCGAACAGTCGGACCGTGAATCGGTCTCCAAACCAATCCGATCCTCTCATTTGAACCATGATACTAAAAAATTGCCTTATTTTGTACAAATATCTTTGGACCGGCCGATCCAACTGAATTGAACCATTCTTTTTTTTCTCTTCTAAATAAGATAATATATTCATAGGAAAGAAATAAGTTATACAAATGGATTAAATAGTCTATAATAATAGAGAAAATACCATAATTTTCTTCTAATTTCATTGTTTATGTCTTTATGGACTTAAATTATACTATATTATGGATCAATTTTATTCTTAAAAATAATTATATTTTTAATTTTTAAATTATAATATTACTGGCTCAATTACGGTTTAATTATGATCCAATTATGCTAGACCATTGAACCGTGAATCAATAAATTTTTCGACTTGATGTCCAATCCAATCCTGAAAACATTGCTAGGCTAATATATTAAATTATGGATTACAAAATATTTGTATACGTTTTATATTATTAGACTTCTTCCAAATCCATTAGTCATTTTTTAAAATGTTTATTAAATTTTAAACTTTTAATATCTACTAGCCGACCAAAATATTTAAATACTTATTTGAGATTGAGGCATTCTTATTGTTGTCTCGTTCAACCATTTGGCCCAATTTTCTTTTCATCAATAAGACTAGACAATAAAGTCATCTACTTGGCCATTTTTTCTTACTCCAGTTGCTTCGTTCATATCGTTTGTGACTCTACGTGAACGTGATTGACCCTGCACATCTCTAGTTTTCCAACTTCCAAGCACATGGACAAAATTTCAACCTCTCATACATCCGCCCCCTACTTGTAGAGGATCTTCTAATTATTGCCTATATGACACCTTGATCATAATTTACATGTGATTTGAAAAAAGGAATATGCAATAATCGAGTTAAAATTTGTTAAAATAAACTTATCTTGGTAGTTAAAAAGTGACTTAAAACTCGAGTCATCTTTAATGCTGTCAATTAGTCAAGTATACCCAATCGGTAACCTAATTATAATAGATTTATCATAATTATTTTATTATTCCACTAAGGATTGAACCGAATCTGTTTATCCGATTATCTTATATAATCAGATATGAGTACGAATATTAGAATTTGTACTCATTTTTCGATTAATTCAAAAATTATATAAAATATTATATTATATTATATATTATTATATTTTCGAATCAAGTATACCTGTATTCTCGAATATAAATATTCTTCTATCCTACCGATAGATATTCAAATCGGATCAAATATAATATTATTAATGAGATAAGTCTAAAACAAGGTGACCTAAATCCAACCCTACCCCGTGTACACCCTTAGCTGTCCTAATGCTTGGAATCAGTAAAAGCTTACAAGCAACTACAGTATACCCTCAAAAATTCAAAATCAAAAGGATGCAAAGCTAGATCGGCCATATTTATCTGTCCCTTTCGTGCTTACTGGTCAAAGCCGAACTCATGAGTTTCACAAGAATAGCTGAGATTACTAAGGAGAGAAGGTACGAGCTGATAGTCAGAGTCCGGAGTCATCTTTTTCTAACGCCATCCGCCACAAAGCTGTGCAATTATTCCCATGCCATGGTGATGTATCCTCCAACTGTTATTTTGACCGGCTACACTGCAATGCAGCAACGTACATGGAGAAAGAAACGAGATCAAACTGGTGTTCTGAAGATTTTTCGCGCAATGAAGTATTTAATCGTGGGTCAAATTCAATAACATACATATCGACCTGGGCTACTTTCCTGACTGCCAACAAAAGGAAAGATACTATGATTAGGCTTTGCAATTTCTCAATGTCTAGTCTGGTTTGATTCGTTCATTCCCTTTTTATGTTCATTCAAATCCGATACTAATTTCTTGAATGCTCTTTTTGCGTTCTGCTTCCTCCTCTCGTTTTGATTATCTCCTCCTACCTACCATACCTACTGAATTCGGAAGGAGTCATGTTTTTTTTCACTGCAACATAAATGAGAAGGAACATAAATGCTGTTCAAGGATTTTGATAAAATGCAGGAGTCATGTTTTTTCACTGCCAGGTAAGTCTTCGATTGTAAAGTCTGAGTTGCAGGTGCAATGTGCATCAGTTGTGCACATTGTTTCTCCTCTTGAATAACTAAATAGTTTCCCAACGAAGAGGTTACTGAACAATCAACCAAAATAACAATCAAAATACTCAAAAATGCAGCAACATCTAAGACAGCATTGCAAGAAGCACTCCGGAGATAGATGCCTATTGAGATCACAACATACATAAAATGTTTGCACAGGTGGACGGTACGACTAGAGAGAATGCATGTAGGCATGATTGTTCTACAGAATTAGGCACCTCTACATTCTAATATAAACACTTTTGACGTTTCAAAATTACAATTTACCTCAGTTACGTTAGAGAGTAAATAGTGCTTCAGAATTTCATATTTCTAGACCTCAATCTGGACAATGACTATATCAAACCATGGAATGCAGCTGTATCCAAAAGAGTAGCTTTGATTTGGTCTTGATGAAGCTCCATACCTCCATTGAATTTCTGCAATATAATTGCAAAACAGGATATGTTAAATGTACCAGAACCGAGACATGAAGAAGACGAATGATTGTTTATCCTTCTTTTCTCCCTTTGGGCCTGGGATGATGGCGGGAATCAAACATTCAACGATGGGATTCTGGAAAGAATGACATGATACATTTCAATGGACGACTCTGTGTGTGCATGTCCCTTTTAGTTCACCAAACCAAATTCTGCATGCCGTTCTCAATGTCAATTTGTAATTCAAGGAAGGTGGGGGAAAGAGAATCAGTTATGTTACATTTCGCTCATGTTATAAAAGAACATACAATAAAACATGGTGCCGATATGTTCACAAACATGTGCAACTGTTATTCACAATTATCATAATTGTGCCACATACCCAACATCAAGTTGAGAAACTGAAATCCCTGAGTCCCCTTCCCCCATCTCCCCTCCCACCCTCCTTTTGTTTCTGGAGCAATTTTCAAGCATTTCATATTACTTTGGCCACCAAATTCTCAATTGCATTGGCTCCTTGTATCCTACTTTTCAACTAAGATTTTCAGAGTGTTCAAAGTCTAAGAGTAACATCAACACATACCACTGGCCTTATTACCAGCACTTGCACATTCAAAAAAAATCATGCGTACCTCAGCTCTGAAAATGTCCAAAGCAAATCCGTTGAAACAGCTGATAACTGCTTGCTGAATATCTAGCCCGAGGCTATCTAAAGCCCTGATGGTGGAAAGCAAGAGACCAGGTCTGCGGGTACAAAACATATGGATATTGAAAGCGTTTTCTTCTCTTACCTCGACATGAACCTAGATGTGAAACAGAAGGATGTTATGATGATTCTTAAAAAAAATATAGGAAAGCAATAAGAGGGAGAAAAACATTCATAGTTGTATAAAGGATCGAAAATTTTATGAAATTCAAATCAGGGATTCTAATTTCAATTATAACTATAAAGAAGCAGATATTTCATTGAATTGGATAAACAGACTTTTGATTTACCATTGGGGGCTGATTAATCGCATTTGGTGGCGAGTTTTTGCAAACTTCTTCTTTAAAAGGATAGGACCGGCCAGAGCCAGTGGAAGTTGATGGAAGAGGGCTCATGTGAGTTGGTACCGAAGATGTCACCGGCATTGACTGCAGTTCATCATTGAGCAACTTGATCTGGTTCAAAAGATCCTTCAGGTAGTCAATGGCATCTGCAAGGATGGAGGCCCTATCCATCTATTGTTACAAGAACATGTCAATTTCGCATACGAATGATTTCTTTAAGAAACATTTAAACATAATGTAAGAAAGTGGAAAGTTCTATGATATTTTCATTCAAATGCTATATGCCATGAAATTCCCCATTTTCCAAGTAGGTTGTGCAAATGGAACAAGATTATCTGATTCATCCTTGCCAGATATAAGAGATTACAAACTTAGTAGTTTAGACAAATCAAGAAGCTTCTTTCAAATCTCCGCAAATGCTAAACGATAAGCTATAAGCTTGGGAAAGAAGCAGAACTGATTCAAATGCTTAGTTTGCTTGCGCTGTTGGCAAATATAGTATGAAAGAAGGAGGCTATAATCTGTGAAATGGAACAAACGTTATACAAGGCTCACTTGTAAGAGAAACATTTTGATTAACGAAAACAAAAATATCAGACGGAGGTAATTGTTTTGACCTTGCTAATCCTGGGGACAACAGATCGCAGCATGTAGAGCCTATCATTGAGCTTCTTTCTCCTCCTCCTCTCTGCCATAAGATTTTTCGCTGGAGGCCTCCCCTTCTTGCCTTTGTCATCTCCATTAATCACCGAGCTATTAGCATTGGAAATATCCAAACCTTGAGTTGCATTTTCTCCAACAAAGTAGTTGTCTATTTGCTCTTCAGAATTAGAATCGAAACCTGACCGCTTCATTTCCTCCGCATCAGCTTCCGCATTTATGTGTTTGTTCTTCAATAGTTCATGTTCGTCATCCGCTAGTCCCTTGCCCTTATCAAGGTTAAATCCGACAGGAACATGCATGTGACCTTCATTTGGATTTCTAAACTTTCCTTGGTTGTCTCCTGAATTATAATGCGGAGCTAATCTTCTTTGGAAGAGCGTGTTTGTCAAATTAGAGCCCGCCGGAGACGAGCCAATCTCGAGAGGCCTCGGCGCCTTCGTTCTGTCCACAAACAAGGGATTCCCATAACCATCCAAACAGAACGGATTAAAGTCGCCATCATCAGCCCAAGGAAGAAAAAGGGCTCCAGAATTTTGTGAAACAAAGCCCAAATCAGAATCCACCGGCCGTGCTTCTGAACTCATGCCACTAACACCGGTAAAAACAGGGGAAACCAGAGCATGTCCTTCGTGCAACGGCCCCAAAAACCCTGTAGAGTCATTTACCACGTCCAGACTACTGTCAAAAGGGTAGTTATAGATAGCGTTGAGAATCGAAGGCAAGGAAGGTCTGGGTGGAAACGGCGACTGCACTGATTCAGCAGCATAAACTGAGTCAGAAGAGGAATCCATTGGATGCAAAGGGGAAGTCTCTCCTAAGGTTAAACCATGGCCGCGCGTAATAGATTCACAATTGTTTTGTGAACTTCGAAAGTGGTTGGGATGAAGAGAGGATGGGCCCTCATAATTGTTGATGCAGCAGGCGGAGTCACTTTCATGCAAAGGTTTAAAAGTAGAGAAAGGATCCATTTCGCGCTTGATGCACCCCTCTCGGCTGTTTTTGAGCCAGAGGAAGGCCTTTGCTGCTGCAGATTCGTCTCCTTCATTGGTGGGCTCCTGGGTTTCTTCCTGAAACTGCTGCATCAACACCAGGTTACAAGAAGTGGAATGCAGTGCCAAAAGACAGTACTGGATTTTGATAAGAGAAAACGATGCAAATATGCAAACAGATTGCGAGCACAGGGTTGCGGTGGAATATGAGGAAGAGATTTGTGGAGGCAGCGGTGGCTTCAGTCTTGAGAGCTGAATTTTGCTGTGCTATGGCTGTATTTTTGGCGATTGAGAACAGTAGAGTTTGGCTCGGTTATCGTACCCTGTTCGCTCTTGGCGGTTCTCGCCTCTCTCTCTCTCTCACTTTCTTGTTCTTTCTTGGAGTTTGGTGCCTGCTCTCTCCTTTTGGAAAAAAAGAAAAAAACAACAACAACAATTTAGAGGGCACGAGAAAATGAAAATAACATCTCTTTTTCATTTTTTTAAACCTAATTAAATCACTACATAATCTAACAATTGGACGTTTTCAAGCAACCTCACCACTCTTGTCTTGGAGCTTGAATGTAAATAGCACTCCTATTGCCCTACAGTCTTGTCTGACCGGTTCAATCAAAGAAATCAATAAATAATTTTTAATAAATATTTTTTAAAATTCGAACTCATAATTTTTTAGTCATCGTATTTTTTATTTAATCAACTCAACAATTCTTTTTGAGATTGAAAATAATCTCTCTTCAAAAAATGTAAAATCGTTCGCTTACACCCATCCGCAATAATTGGCCTCACACGATCAGAAATAGAGATAGAGTAAGGATGTGTACCTCGTGACCAGACAGAAGAGTCCTCCTACTACAACGTCTCACGATAAAATTCGAACCTGAGATATGACCTCTTCAAAACTTTAAACTCTCTTACTTTAACCACTCGACTTATACTCTTAGGAATTCGAAAAAAACCTCTCTCACTAGTTGCTATTGCAGTATTGCTAATTCTACACAAGGGCATAAGTTTCTTCCTCATGTTATTTTTTACTTCCTTTTTTTTTTGGTGCCTTCTAAAATTTTCTTTACTAGGGAGGAGAGGTGTGGTTTAATTTCAATTATATCAAATACACTAAAAAGGTTAATATGAAAATAATCCAACCGCAGTGTAAATAGTTAATTTCTATTTGAAGGAAAATAACAAAATAGAATTACAATCCTGATGGTGAATAATTGATGAATCACTTTGCCTTTAATATGGTCACAAGGGTGACTAATACTTGTTCCAACTTTGAATATACGGAATGAAACACTGTTACACTTGCACGAGGGAGAGTCATCGTCATGGACAAATTTTGCCTTTTTTTGTTTTTTGTTTTTTAATAATTCTAATATTTAAATTTTGCTTAACTATTCTTAAACACTATTTTCAAAATTTATAATCACATAAATTCAAATTTTATTTTATTTTAATATTCAAAATAAGATTGAAACTCTCAGTTTAATGATTAAAAATTATTTGAGTTTATCTTTGGTATCCCTTGAAACGGCTTGTTGATGGTACTGGGGCCGTTAAGGGCGGGTACCCCTAGAAGATGTAGAAGTAGTAGGAGTAGAAAGTAGAAAGACAGGAGACCACCTTTCTGCAGAGACTGCAAAAACTCAGAGTGAAGAAGAGGACAGATTCATCAAAAATGAGGAAGATGCCTATTCTAATTTCCATGCCTCTCTGCAGATCTCCTCTTCCGTTTTTTTTTGTGCATGGGATAGTGAAACCATATCAAATCTTCTTATACCATCATCATCTTCAACCCTCTGTTCATATTTTTGGGCAAAAGGGAATCAAATACTGGGGGTAAAAATTTTACAGAAACGTAAGCACTATAAAATTCAAGATTGTACGCATAAGAAACACAGACCCTCTTACAGAGGGAAACCCAACTCAAAGGGCAAAGACCAAATGAAAGTAAAGATCTTATCTTTAGTCAATGATTATAAGGCACATGCAATGTGAAGTCGAGTGTTTCCAAAAGCTGTGGCCAAATTGAGAACAAACTTGACCTCTAAACACTCTCTCTCCCTCCCCCAAGTTTCTCGTGAACTTTCACCGTCACCGCAATTCAAACTCAAATTCAAGGGAACTTCCTACCATATTGATACCACGAGCTTTTAGCCATTTATGGTGCTGTAGCGCCCCCAGTTGCCAAATTAATGGACTCTCTTATTAGTATACACTCTGAGGTGCATTGTCCACTGCTCTCTCCCTTTGACTAATTGGTATGAGACCATTGAGATGGCCTTTTGTGGCAAATGGCAGAGCCCTTTTTCTGTTACCATATCCTCTGGAGGTTCAAACTTCAAACTTGAATGAAATGCAGGGCACCATAATCAAATATAGCTACTTAGTTGAATTGCCTTCACCCCAAGTAAGGAGGGGGGAAAACTAACTAATCCAACTAAAAGCAAGGCAGTGTTTTGTGTTTCGTGTTTGTATGGATATGCTAAATTACTTTTATTTGGAAGGTACTAACAAATTTGATTTGAGTAAAAAGATAAAAAGAAATATGTAAATATAGATATAAATAAGTAATTTAAATCATTTGAATACAAAGAAATATTCTTATTAGGGAGTTTTCTTTACGTTAAACATATAACTCGTCTAAATTAAAATAATATTTATTATTTATTTTTTTTAACTCCAATGTTCATTTCCGAAAATAGTATGAGATAAATTAAAGAAACGGAGAGGTCCACTTGCAAATGGATAGAGCAATCCATCCCTGGCCCAAATTGAAATACCAAATTGGACGAAGGAGACTGGAAGGGTAGGCCTACCAATCCAATCATTTTCCAGAAATTCTTCTTCCTTCTTAACTTGGTGGTCGGCCATGCCATGCAGACAATTGTAATGGCTTTCCCAAATTCATCTCTTCCTTTTAACAACATCTTAACTGCAAATTACGCAAAAATTCCATCATCCCTTTCACTGAAATCCAACATTGCTTCACTCCGGAATTCACCTCCAGTTCAGCAAGGAAAAATCGAAAACCTTTATTTAATTTCTATATCAGAACAAGGTAAACTCGATGAAGTCCATCGCTTCCTTCAAGAGATGGACTCTGCTGGAGTTTCAGTCTTACCCCAAACTTACCAACACTTGCTTCAGGCATGCGGAAAGTTAAAATCTTTGCGTCATGGTAGATTAATTCATGATAGGATACGTGCAAAATTCCAAACTCCACCTGGGTTTCTCCTGAACTGGGTGCTGAGAATGTACTGCGATTGTGGGAGTATGTTGCATGCCGAAAGGTTGTTCGATAAAATGCCAGAAAGAAGTATGGGAGCCTGGGCTATTATCATGTCTGCATTTGCTGACAAGGGGTGGACCGAGAAGGCGTTGGGGATGTTTCTGGAGATGAAGGAGCTGGGTTTCAAAGCGAGTCCTTCCATCTATATAAGCCTTTTGAGGGCTTTGCACCACTCTTCATCATTAGACCTTGGGAAACAGTTTCACTCTCAAGTGATTAAGTCTGGGTTCCATGGAAATGTAGCTATGGACACTGCCGTAGCTAATATGTACATCAAGTGTGGTTGCTTAGATAGTGCCGAGTGGGCTTTCGAGAAGATGAATGAAAAGAATGTGATCACTTGGACTGGGTTGATGGTGGGGCTTACTCAAGCAGAGAGGGAAGAAGATGCTTTGAGATTGTTTCGTAGAATGGTGACTGAAGACATTCAATTAGATGACTTTGCGTTCTCTATTGCTCTAAAAGCCTGTGCTAGATTGAGGGATACGGTAATGGCGCTGCAAGTTCATGGTTTGCTCGTGAAACTTGGGTTGGAGAGTCGAGTCTCTGTAGGCAGCCCCCTCGTGGATTTTTATGTCAAATGTGGAAATATAGATTCCGCTAATCAAGCATTTGAGAGGATATCTGAGCCAAACGATGTTTCGTGGAGTGCAATAATTTGCGGTTATTCCCAAATAGGTGATCTTGAGAGGTGCTTTGAAGTTTTTAAATCATTAAGGAGGGAAGGTGTTTTAAATGAATTTATTTACACTAGCATTTTCCGGGCGTGCTCTGCTCTCGCAGACCTGAATTTGGGAACTCAAGCTCATGGAGATGCATTCAAACGAGGTCTGGTTTCCTATCTACATGGTGAGAGTGCCATGATTACCATGTATGGAAAATGTGGCCAACTTGATTCTGCATTTCAGGTATTTGAATCCATGACCGAACCAGATACTGTGGCCTGGACTTCAATAATTGCCGCGTGTGCTTATCATGGTCATGCTTCTGAAGCTCTAAGTCTCTTTAGCCGGATGCAGGGTTCTGGGTTGAGGCCAAATGAAGTTACATTTATAGCAATTCTAACTGCCTGTAGCCATTCGGGTTTAATCGAAGAAGCCAAGCAGTACCTAGAATTGATGAGCACTGAGTATGGCCTTGATCCAACCATTGATCATTATGATTGCATGGTCGATTTATATGCTCGAGCAGGGCAGCTAATTGAGGCATTGGGCCTGATTCAGACAATGCCGTTTGAACCTGATGCAATGAGCTGGAAAAGTTTATTGGGCGGGTGCTCAATTCATCAGAATTTTGAGCTTGGAAAAATTGCAGCTGAGAAACTCCTCCAGCTGGACCCCCAGGACACTGCTGCATATATACTCATGTTTAACTTGCACGCTTCACGTGGTACATGGGATGAAGCTGCTAGTATTAGAAGGATTATGGCTGAGAGAGATTTAAAAAAGGAAGTTGGCTGCAGTTGGATTACAGTCAAGGGCAAAGTGCATCGATTTATTGTGGGCGACAGACATCATCCTCAAACAGAAGAGATATACCTGAAGCTCGAGGAGCTCAAATTTTCTAAAGATGATGATGCTGTTCTACTGATTAATGGCAGTGCAACTAATGATTTGCTTCAGCGTAAGGAACAGCTTCTTGACCACAGTGAGAGACTTGCAATAGCATTTGGGTTGATTGCTACGCCAAACAATGCTACTATTTTGGTTTTCAAGAATCTCCGTGCTTGCAAAGATTGTCACGAGTTTGCCAAGCATGTATCATTAGTCACAGGACGCCAAATTACTGTCAGAGACGCTAATAGATTCCATCGCTTCAGAGATGGAGAATGTTCTTGTGGTGATTACTGGTGACTGACTAGAAGAAAGGCAACGTTTTACTACTCCAGTTTGCCTGGTCTCCCATGCTGTAAATTATTACTTCTATACCTCTGTGAGCTCACACTTGATATTGGAATTGATCACATGATTTCTTGATTACATTGAACCTCTCGGATGGAGGGGCACTCAAAGGAGGAAATTGCCTGTAAACTACAAATACTGGAAACGCTTTCATGCTGGCAATTGATGGCAAAATACTGGAATTAAAACTGTGAAGTTCAGGTCTCATATCATCATTATTATTTAGAACTAGTATCTATTATCTTGCTGAGGCACAGTCCATGCCTGTAGCAGTAGCCTTTTCCTTCGTGCCAGTACAGAAGTTGGCAAATGCCTCACCTAGTATCCAATCCTGTGCTTTTCATATCATCATTATTATTTAGTACTGGTATTATTATCTTGCCGAGGCACAGTTCTTTTCCTTCCTTTGCTCCTTCTGATAGAAGGCCATGTAGCTTTCTTGCCAGTACAGAAGTTGGCAAATGCCTCACCTAGTATTGAAGGTGGGCTTCTTATCCTAATTTTGGGCTACTTTATTCACCCGATTTATAAGAATCCTGGAAAGTTTACACAGCAAATGAGTGATCCAAAGAAAGAAACATGTGCAAATAATAATAATAACTTTAATGCCGGTGGGGGACTAATGTGATGTACTTGTCATGCCCCAGCAATCCTCTTGCTGATTCTGCACAGTGCTTTTCTTGTATCTTTGCCAATAATTTAAGTACAAATCCACTTATATTTGTTTCTAAAGGCTGATTTTGCCCATATACATTGACAATTGATTACTGTCATTGAAGAAAATGGATTTTTGTATTACCTTTACATGGAGAGGAGGGAAGGTTTGAGTGAAAAGCTCGTCAAAAGAATGATGGGAGGAGAGCTTTGGCATTCTTTCCAGGCTTGGTGGCTGCTGGTCAGCCTGAGCGAGTGCATTGTGATGTGGATATATTAAATAAATAAACAAACAAAATTGAAAAAAAAGAAAAGGAAAATGGTCGGGTGCGTGAATTAGCTTGTGGGACTAAAAAATAAAAGTACGATGATAAAAGAGCAAAAGGAAGGGGACCTCCGGAACTGACACGTCTACCTTCCGAATCAACCAACTCTGCACTTCTTCTTTTCTTTCTTTGCAGCTTCCTACGCCACCGTGGCTTCTTATGACTTTTTTTATCAAATGTAGTGTAATTTATTTATGTGGTTTGGATTATATTTGAAAAGGGTAGTTTCGTAATTTCAGAAGCCTAAGGAAATCGTTTGTTTTCCTTACTTGTGCCGCCGCAATTGTACACCAGCAGTAAAATTCATCTATTCGTTTAAATAAATTTTAATTAACCAGATACAATTCATAAAGTGAATGAATATTTCAAATAAAAAATTCTAAACAAGTACTATAATAAATAATAAAAAAATATTCATAAAAATTTTGAATTCAATAATTTTTTTGATCTTGGATGTTACCTTGTCGGCCCGAAATGGTTTGCTGTGATACTAGGAATGGACAATCATATATTGCGTGGCTTCTGCTTTCCGTCTGTCGCCAAAACAACAAAGAGATAACTAACTAATAAGGCCTCTTGTGCTCTTTATTTGGCTGATCAAATTCTGAGAACAGCTTTTGCAGATGATTCCTTGAAGTGTAGTTAAAATTAAAGAACGAACGACTGGCGGCCCAGAAATGGTCTTCGACATGTACTGCTTAACGGTTACCTATTATGGAAGATGAAGAAAGTCCCGGAAAAAAATGACAGCACAACAGTCACCAGATCGGAGACAATTATTAGCAACCCTTCCAAGGAAGAAAAACAAGAAAGAAAAGAAAAGAAGGCAGCTAGAGTGACCGTAGGGCCTGAGGAAGGGGAGACCTATGCTCAATTGATCGCCGCAGGCTAGAGGCAGAGGACGATTCTGAAAGAGATGCTTAGAACTACATTAACAATTAAAGAAACAAAAAAGAATTCGATAAGGATAAGAAAACGATAACAATGGTTGGTTTTTTTATCTCTCGGGATTCCACTGCGGTGTTTGCTATTGGATTATTACAGTCACTTTGGCACCAAATCAGAACTCATGGAGGAGGAGGATTTAGTAGGTAGGGACATCTCAGATATAGAGCGGCAGTAGTATTCCGTTCCGTGTACCAGTTTTATCCACTTGATGCTGATGTCATGCCTCTAACCGGCACGAGCTCTCATACCTCCCTGTCGGTCCCTATTTCTCATTCTCTCTCCCTCACTTATCAAGTAAGCAAGGATTGCTTTTTTCTCTGCTGTCCCATATATGCAGAACACCTCTCTGTTCTTCTATGTGCACTCACTCCTTCAACTTTTGCACGCGCAATCTCATCTGGGTTTTCTTCCAAAGTTCTTCTCTTTTCAGCTTCGGTTTATTCTCTGTAAGTTTGACAGAACTTGGAATCAGTTTACGGTATCGTTTGCTGTCTATGACTTCAATCCGCAAGAAACTATTCCAGGTATTCAATGGTTCAATGTGAAGTTGCTCCCTTTTTTATTTTTAAATTCTTTTTGGTTGTGTGTATTGCTATGATCACTCTGTGCTTTCGATTTGTGCTCCTCTCTTTTTATGGATTTCTCTCCAAGTAGAATTTTTTTGCTTGCCTCGTTGGTTTCTTGAGGAATGCAGAAGCGTTTCTTGTATTGACTAAATTCCTAATGTTAATGGATGGAGTTGGAGTTCTAATTTAATGTCAGAGACTCTAGAATTCGGGAAGATAACCAGTTGACTTGAAAGAACACATTAGGCTTCAATCTTATTTAGATTTAATGCTGCTTTAAGGTAGCATTTGAAAAATAATGCAAGGAGACTCCTAATTCTTCATCCTGTGGCTGCGACTGCTAGCATTCGGTTAAAAGGATCCGTGCCCCTCATTTTTTTTTTTTTTTTAATGCATCCAGTCTCAACTTGTGCCACTTGCGTGAAATTTGCTGCATGTAGCCTGTTTTCCGTCCGTCTTTTGTCTCCTCCACTGCAGTGATTCTGTTGGCTTGTTTTAAGATTGTTTATGTATACCTGAACTAGTTGCGGCGCTACTTGATGCAGTAATTTTTGGGCTTCAATTCTGATCCTGTATGTAGTCGACTTTATGCAGTAATGCTCTACAGTTTCTTTCTTTTCTTGTTTTTTTCCCCCACAATATAATTGAGTTTTCTTTTCTTGCAATTTGTTCTTTTTCAGGTTTCTCATGGATCTCTTTTCCTTTAGTGGTCCTTGTTTTCTAGTTTTCTGCTTCTCTTGTTAGAAAGAAATTGCTTTGGGGTGCAGTCTAGACCAATGGAACGTGAGGAAATACATGCTTCATCACGATATGGGAAACCCCCCTGGGTATTCAGAGGCAGGCAAGAGCAGTTTCATCTATTGGATTATTGTATCAAACTCATACTATCTCCTTGGCTATCCTTCTTTCCCTCTTTGACATGAAAGACAAGTTGCTAATAGTTTATCTTGTATTGCAGTGCCCTGTACCAACTCCATCTTGTCAAATCAGAGACTGCTCGGGCTTTCATCCCTAAGGAGTTCCGATTAGTTGAAGCGTTTGGGTATTCATAATGCTCAGGGTTAATTAGTATTATCATGTTTTTCTAGAACAGGGGTGATAATTTCTGGGTGGTCACTTTTTAACCTCGTTTACACTCCCTTTTCTACAGATACACTCTTGGTGGATTCTTTTTGGCTAGTTATGACGATAGCCCAGCTGGAACATTTGATGAGGTGGTATAGTTTAATTTAAATGGTTTTCTTGATCGAGTTACTCCTAATTATAAGGCTATCATGCCAGAGATAAATAAATTGAAACAATTATATTTGAATATAATTGATTTCTGTTCTTGGTTCTTAGGAGATGCATTTTTTGAATAAGGAGCACATGTTTTCCTGCTTTGAGATTATCAATATTATGAAGTAATATTAACTCCATTGTTTTAATTTCAAAATATTCAGCTTGTGGTGATTGCAGGCATTGTATGGAATCCACCAACATCTTGTGCGTAAGTTTCTGCCGATTGTTTTTGTTCTTGTTAATCTAAATTGATGGCAAGTAATTAAATTAATAAGAGGGGAAAAAAAAAAACAAATAATCTACTGCCTGAATGTCTTTACAAGTCCGGCACAACTACAAAATCTGAATAGGTACACAGCACAGGCTCACTAGGTGCTTATTTATTTGTTTATCGCAGGGAGTGGGGATTGGAAGGAGTGTTTCTTTGTATTCTAGCTTTACAACGACAATCTAATAGGTTGCTTATCATTCAAAATATGTAGTCACTCATTTCTATAACCAGCGTGTAATTGTGAGTTTGTTTCCATATCTAGTTGAAAGAGATGTCATGGGATATTTAATTTTAGTTCATAAGTTCTATCTATCAAATGGACTGTAGTCTACACAAACCTTGATAATTTTAGTAAGGTCAGAAATCAAGCCTGGGCTGATTTTATAGAAATCTTAAGTGCGAACTTGTTCAAAGTCATGGAACTCAATTAGTTGTAGAGTTATTATTATTATTTTGTTCTTCTTGTTAATAAGATAAGCATACTTGGTGACAATGTTCTGTGACCAGATGGGCTGCAAGGGTGCTGGTGAACAGTGGAGAAGCTTGTATACATGGACGAAAGGTAGGCAGCAGTATTTACATATACAAAATCTATATATCAATGTACAACATTGCAGAAAAAAGAAAAAAAGATCTTCAAGAGAGTTGCCCGTAATTTTTCAGGCAATTTCTCAAACAAGTAAAAACAATTGGAACTGGAATCTCTAAAGTTTATGGTAGTAATACTAGACATGGCTTCACTTGTTACGTTGATTGTTACAGGATGTTGGACTTCCAAGCCAAGTTGCCATGTTTTCAAAGGTGGGCTTTGAGCTAGGTAATTTCACCTTTTGTTGATAGAATGTGCATTTCGCAGTAATGATATTTTAAGTTGTGAAACCTTTCCAAATGACCCGTAAGGTTCCTTTCCTCTCATGTTGGCTACGACCACTCTTATCTGCACAAGGTAGGCTCAGAAATTTTGTGAGATGTGCATGTGCTCATGATAGATATTGTGAGCATTTATGTATCTAAGTTGGCTGCTAGTTAATTCTATCATCAAACAAGCTTTTAATGGCGCATCTGATGTGGCAGACTCTAAGAGCAACCGCAAAGTCTCCAAAAACTAGAAGGAGTAGTTTCCTTGATTTCGTTGGGGCCTTTCCTTCTCATAGTCCAAAGAGTTGTGTGGATGTACAAGTCAGTGAAACTAAGGGACAGAAACCGATGAATATCTGCAATATCAACTTTAGTGCTGAAGGTTTGTAGGTTAACTCCATTTATTTTTATATTTTTGGTGGCCTAAGGCATGTTATTGCACTAACGGTCTTATTAGATGTGTCAAGGTACTTGTGCCAAGAATAACAATGTCCATTGAAAATTTTTCTATTGTGGGGCTTTTGTCAGTTCATTTATGGTTTCAGCTCTGCTGATGTGTTTTTGTGGTCTTTCACCTTTTCAATGTCAATTCCAGAGTTAGATTCCAGCAAGTGGAATGGTCCACTTATTAAAATGTCACTTCCGAGCTTTAGGTAACAATTTGTCAATGTATGCTTTTAATCTAGCTTTCCTAAACTAATTGTTTCTTCATCCTATATTTGCAGTGGGCGTACAGAGTATAATCCTCACCTCCTGAAGTATTCGTGTCAGATTGAGTGCAGGTTTTCTACTTCTTATCTTTTTAGTTTGAGATATAAGGTTTTATTCTCCATATGTAGCCACACTGTTAGTGAAGCTAGTTCTCTTGGCATTCCTGAGTCAGGAAACATGTTAAACTTCGTAGTTTAAGAGATTCTCAGAAGTATGAACTTAAAGTGCAAATAATGTCACTAAGATATATCTAATAAATCTTTTAAATTTGCAATGTAGAACTTAGACTGACAGGGAAATCTTTGGTCATAGCTTACATATGATAGTAATAGATAACCTTTCTGTCACTAAGTTCCCCCAACCTTACCATGCACTGCGATCCTCTGAAATTAGGGTGAGACCACTGTCACCAGCAAAGGTGTCTGGACCACATGCTGTTGATGCAGAGGAAGAAAAACACACTGAATTTGAAAGTTCTGCTTCTAACTTCAAAAACGGAGAACTCATGCAAAATAAGAGAAGCCTCTACATGTCTGTGATGTTATCCAAGCCAATCTTAGCTTTACAGTTCAACTGTCTGGAAATGAAGGTTGAAGCCCCTACAATGGTCTCTAAACACTCGCAGAATTCTCTAAGATATTAATTGCATATGTTGTACTAGTGCCCTTTCTGCAAGTTCCTTGCAGATTTTGCAAGATGGACTAGTATGTTACCGATCATATTTTGTTCTTTGGACTTTCAATCTGTGATTTACTTTTGCATTCATTCATAAAGCATGAAAGTGCAGATGTTTTCTCAGGATATGCTTCTTGATTGTGAACCTTTCACTTGTTTGCATGATAATCTTCCTTTCTTGGTGATGTAGATTTGTCATCTTGAGATGAGAAAGGTAAACATAGTATATCCCCTTCTTTGAGGGCGTTTAATCTGACTGTTCTCGCACTTGAAGTTTTCACAAAATAAGAAAGTCAAAAAGTAGATTTTAGGTTCTTTTTGTTACATCTTTACAAAATTTCTTCCACATTAGCCGGCTTCCCTGATGTGAAAGTACTTTACAAACCAAAAAATGCAATTGCACCCCCTCAACAACCCTCAACAAAAGCCACAATAAATAGCATTTGTGCCTACTGAGTTTTACTTACATATCTCGACGATTTCAGTAGAATCAGAATGCTTCTGGCAGCGGTCTGCCTTCTAGAAAGGCCTTGAATAGGACCAGCGATCTCTCTGGTTGAGAGAATGGAGCTTCATGTGATGCCCCTCTAACGGTGGCGAAAGAGAGGAGAGTACCATATACTTGAGTCCATCCACCAACCTGTATTGAAGAAGCAAGAAGAATTACATCAATTTGGTACAATTACTGCTCGCAGAATTTATCTAATATTTGCTTAATTTTACTGTCAGCAAGAATATTACCTGCATCCCGGAAAACCAAACTCTGTAAGGTGTAGTTGTATTCAATCCCAGTTCTCCTGCCAGCCCATGAACCAACTTTCTACTACCCGTCAATGGAATTACAGAATCCTGATCTCCGCTGCAGTATGTTTATTTTCAGCATAAGTAGTTATCCAAGCTAAAAAACTTGCATGATCCAATATGATTTAGCATCTTTCACGATACCTGTAAACCAAGACCGGAATTCCCGCTTTGAGTAGTTTACCCAGTATAGTGATTGTTGGAATCTCCAGATCAAGCAGCTGGTAATCAAGGATGCTAGAAGCAAAGCATCAGGAGTTACATACAGCTACAAGGACAGATGACATCAAGAAACTGGAATATAATCTAACAATCTAGCAAAAAACTGTGTTGTGTGTGTTCTCAGTAGGTAATTACTTGCTGCAAACAAGCCACTGGTTGACCCCTACAAGTCTTGCATGGAGAGCCTTCTGAACATCTCGTCTATTCAAGTAATTCACTGTTTCATCTTCTATACAAACATCTACATTTCCTGTCCCTTGCTGAAGTTCAAATATAAACAAGAGGCTCGAAATCAGTACTTGAGCTCGGATTGATGGTCAGAAGTTCAAAAATGGATCATCTTTACCTGTGGAGTGAGGACCAGGGATTGTGAAAGTACAGATGAGATGCAAACATCCAGAGTGACATCGTACTTATCCACAAATCGACTGGTTTCTCTGGTTACCAGGCTCATCACTCTTGAACAAATTGGAGATAAAGAGGCTCTATAATATTCACTAACATACCGTGAATAGTTGCAACTGGAAGTGAACAATTTATATACTGTGTCCGAGATCAACCCGTGAGACCAGAAGAACTCGGCTCTTGAATTAAAATCAGTTGCAAATTCCAGTACTGGATTACCAAGCTGCAGCCAATGAGCGAAATTGTGAATCAAAGCAGAGAGGGAAAGAGGATGACCAAAAAAAAGTACTAGTACTATGAAAACATTGCAATATGCTATCAAATTGGAACTTCTTGAGTGCAATTTCAAACTCACAGCGACCCCTGTCAAGTTGAATAGCACTTCTTTCTTGTTAAACTGCAGCATGAGCTCTGCCAGCTGAGGGATATAATGGCCTGCATATATATTAGCCATCTTTATCTATCTGCTTTTCTAAGCATAATGAAATATTTTTAGAGCAACAAATGAAGTACCGGCATAGCTTTCTCCTGTGATGAATAGGCTTCTGTTTCTGTACTCTGGAAATTTGATGAGCCATTGGTGCAAGAACCCCAAGTTGTCCATTGCTATAGCATAGCACAGACACAGACACAGACAAAGTTCCAAAATTCACAGGCAATATCAACATCATTGTATTGTGCTTAAAGTTCAGGAAGAAAACAAAAACAGTGAAGGTTTTTCAAGACAGGTAAACACAGAGCATTAGACATAAATGACAAAAGTGGAAGCTTACACGGTACTACTGCAACTAACAATTCTCTTTAGCTTTATATGGTGTGAAAAGCCAATATACAGCCAAAAGAGATAAAACAGATAAAGGATCCTTTTAGCACAAAAAGAGGGAAAAGAAAAGGTAGTAAAAACTCAACATGCTTTGCTTATGTATACGTTTTCGTTAAAATTTAGTTTAAAATATTTTAAGCATCAGACCAGAGAACGAACCTGTAATCTTGTCACTTACACCCTCATAGAAGGAGAAATCAGTAGAGTAGGAGAAACCCACGCCAACTGGGGACTCTAAGTATAACATGTTTGCCTCTGCATACGTAAAAGCAGAATTCTTGCGTTGTTATGCACAGAGAACAAAGGCACGCACTCCGTCGTTTCAGTTTACAGTGGAGCAATGTAAGTGCAACTACAACATATACCTCTATTCCAGCTATGCTCATTTCTGACTAGAACTTGCCCACTTGGCCTAAAGGGGCCATTCTCAGAGAATGCTCCGACACCCAAAGAAGAGCAACCAGGCCCTGCAACGCTTATAGAAAGCATGGTTGAAACGAATTTGTTTTGCCAAGTCAATAGGTATGGATACCACGGGAATGTATGTCAAACTGCATACCTCCATTTAACCAGAGAACAAGAGGCTTTGAAGCTGGATCAACTTCTGCTTCAACGAAGTAGTAAAAGAGAGCTTTTTGCTTCTTCTCATCGACTGTCACGTAGCCAGAGAACTGCTGGAAATTGACTTGTGGTTGTCCAGGTAAAAGAGTAATCTTATCAGCTGCCGATGGAGAGGAATCCACCTTCCCGGAAAGGCATAGCTGAGCTAAAGCTATAGCCAGTGCCATTGTTTTCCATTGCAAACACAGCATGACCTCCATTCCAGTTTTAGACTCAGAACTCCAGAGATTAAGTCTGAATGAGAAGCCACAAAGAGAGACAGAGAGAGGGGGAAAGAGAGGCACCAAAAATTGCTGCTTAAATGGGGGACAGTATATAGAAAGAGCGGAGTCCAGCTCTTTTGCTTGGTATTATGTTATTGTGCTGTGTGAAAATTTTGTCGTTTCAGGGCCTCGCCTTGGAGTGGTCAGTGGAGGATCTAAACAGAGAACAGTGTAAGAGAGGAGCAGAGAGAGAGAGAGAGAGAGTCAAGTCAAGATCACACCTTCATAAGTCATTTCCCTACAGCAATCGACCCTCCACCGAGCTTTGCTTGTGCCTACTGGGCCCGTAGTCGGAGAAAGTGGTCTGGTGGGGGTGGGGAGGTGGCGAAGGGATGTGACCATTTTCTTCTGTATCTGAAACTGATATGAGAATGCTAGACAGAGCTGTGAATTAAAAGAGTATGGTTTGTAGTCCCAAAGTTCGCTTTCTGGTCCCTCTTTGATGCTTAAATGAAAGAATTTGGCCAAGAATTTCCAAGTTCCATTGTTAAACAAACTTTAGAAGGTAAACTCTGTGCATCTGAAAGGAGCTTTACAGGATAACTTTCACTTTTTTCCACAGTACATCTTTGAATATGCACATCCAGTCCACTGTAATTACTTCTCCAAGAAAGACTTGTTTGCTTGCTCTTGTGGCAAAACACTTTCTCCCAAACTAGGAGATTTTCAGCCCTGTAGCTTTCAGAAATAAAGTATGAAGTATCCACACCAGACTGACGAGGATCTTTGCCCACGGTCCCCGGTCTGTTTTGTTTTTCTTCGTTGTTTCTAATAACAAAGAAAGATACAGCTTTGATAAATTACACTATCAAAGAATAGAGTTTCTTGATTTATTTTCCAGGAATTTAATATCCCATTTTCAGCCCTGCAAATTCTGAGATGATAGTAAATAGAGCAAGAATTTTATGTTACTTGCCCTTGATGTCAGTGCTCCAACTTTCCAGAATGATATCAGATCATTATCAGCTTGGAGCGCAACAGCAAAGTGAGTTATTTTTCTAACTTTTCCAGATAAATGATATTGGCTGGCATTATCGCACTTCACTTTGTGTTCCCTTCCATTTGCAGAATATAAAAACAGAAACATAAGAAAGGCAAAATTGAAATAGTTTATAGTAACGGTTACCCAAAAAGAAGTGAAAGAAGAAAATTGCATACCTTTTCATGTTTTACTATGTCTTCACATGCCTTCTTGGATTGATAAGGAAGAAAGCTCTGATTTCTACATGTTCACAAGAAAAGACAGCTTTGTGGAATCATCTCTCAGCACGCCATTTCTTGATGTGCAAGCAATTATGTCTCCATATTTCTAGACAAAATTAATATATGTAACAGTAAATTTAGTCATACTCAGTCCAATTCAGCTTAACAATACCAGTTGCCTGCAGAAGGTTCTGAAGCAAATTGAAAAGATTGAAAGAATTTTACATTCACCCTCTTTGACCTTTGCAGGCAAAGCATCTACTACATCCCATAATGACTGATGAGTAAAGTTGGTTCTTTCTTATCCGATTAGGATTTAAACCTCAAGTAATTTTTCTAAGTGAAGAGGAAGATAAAAGGGTGGGCTAGATTAGAGAGAAAACCAAAAGAAAAGTTGATTGGAATTTGGAAACTACTAGATTAGATATCTGTAATGATGGTTTTGAAGATGGAAATGATGTCCACTTGAGCACCTTCCCTTCCACGTTGGCATAGTTTCGCCAAGGTGTACCTAATCCTATTCATTTTGAGAGACAAAAGGCTGATCATCCATCATCGAAAGAAAGCAAAAAATGGACAAATGATGATCATCATCTAATCCACACCCCACACCATTAAATGCCTCTATGGCACTTGGGTTGGTTTAATTTCCTCTGCCCCACGTCTAGTTTTCATGATCTGATGCTAATTCGATTTCATGGGTCATGCAGGATGTGGAACCTGAAGGAAAGTGTACGGGAAAAAGAATACAAAGCAATTTCTTTTGTTGTGCTTCAAAAGAGATCGATCTTTCTTTCTTAGCTTTAGTTGTAGACTTGTAGTTGTAGTTTTGAAGTAGTAGGTAGAAAAGATAGAGTAGAGTGGGAAATTGTTAGTTGGGGTCAGAATTTCCATTAACCTCTTCCCGGGGCTTGCCTTTCCATTTATCAACCAATAGAAAGAATCCATTTTCTCTTCTTGCATTATGCATGTTCCCTCCCAAATTACATATTCTACTAATATTTGTACCTATTTTTCTTTAACATTCAACTTTAAACGAAAAAAAATATAACTCACGAATTATATTTTTTAGGAGAAAAACATGTATTGTCTGCCAAATGTTCAACTTGAGTATTTCTTTCTATACAGATCCTGATCTTCGACCATGTGGTGGTCTATGGCCATGTGGGTTTAATTTCATGGGGCGTATACATACACAGTGTGTGTATATAGAGAGTAGTGGTGTGTAGCATAGCAACAACCTGTAACGCATGCAAATCCAAATGGCTTCGGACTTGGACGCCCCCACCATCACCCCCAATGGTAAGTTACAGACTTGCATACAGCTCAAATGTTGGCCCCCCTCCCTCTCAGAGACCACAAAATCAAATTCTTTACCAACCCAAACGTCCAATTTACAACCTTCCATCGGGAAAAATGACAAGACGTTTTTGCTCTCGCAACGTTTTTGCTCTTCACAATACATGCCCCCTGTAGAGTCAGTTTCGCTGTAGTTGTTTGCCTGTCCTTCTGTCCACCACCAACTGATACACTGTCATCACTAGTCTATCCCTATAGGAATCTGTGTTGTTGTATCATTTGCAAGGCGGAAAGATGCTTTTGAGTCTACTCAAAATTTCCACTAACAGTCCCTTTTTCATCTTGCAGCTTGCTTCGCTGACATAAATTGTAAGACCCCGGACCTCAATGCCTCTAACAGAAAGCACAAAAATCCTTACCCAACCCCTAGCTTTACAATAACATGGGAAGGATATGATTGATGAGGGTAACAAGCTGAATGGCCGATTTCACGTTTGGAACGAACCAAGCTTAAAGATGAAGAGAAAGAATGGCAAGCCTGCATTTTTACATTCTTTGGTTTTCAATGCAGTTTCTATTCAATTCTATGACATGTCTTGGCAGGTCTAGCTGATTAAACATTACTTACATGGATTGAATTACCGGATTCTGATTTTCTCTACTAAGATATCAACATTTTCATTACAACCAACGTATCCAAGCTTCAAATGCAAACAAGATTATAAGCATTATTCTTTTGATTGTCACATATAAATTATAATCCAAGTATTGCTCGACTATAGAAAGACGATCTGTGCTGCAGTGTCTAGTCCCAGTGAAGATGGTAACAATCTGGTAAAGCAGTGCAAGGAGATGTGACTGATAAACTATCAACAAACATCTTCAGGGATCAGCTAGCTAGCATGTTTTCTTCCATTTGAAAGAGAAGAATTGTGGTCAATTTCTTTGCGTGATGCCTCCCAGAGTCGTTCCTCTATGCCTAATTTCCTCAGTTCCATTAGACCTTGCTCCACTACACATGAAATCACAATACTCGTTAATACAGATCGAGCATCATAGATTTTGTTAAAGAGAACGCGATTTAAATTTCTCATTACTCCTTGCCTTGGAGCACCCACAAGTAGCTTGAGCTGTGTAAGCAAAAGGGAATACTATGGCTCACTCTATTCTTCATCATGCACAAATTTAACACACTCAAAAAGCTCCTCTTAAGAGACTCATTTAAGTGCTTAAGGGGACAAATTTTAACACACTGAAATATGCACATCAATGAATCTAAGCAAGTGAAAGAGGAAAACTTGGAGACCAATGTGAAGTCAGAGGGTTATAGTATTATGCCATTCAAGATACCAAACAGTTTTTCTATCTTTAGAATTTTTTTTCACACAATACATATATAAACAGATAATAACATTCAAGAACAGCATCATGGGAGGTACTCTCCACAACAGGAAAAAAAGGATTCTTTGGAAATTTAAAATAGAAAAAAAATTTAAAAAGAAAAGTTCTTTCAATATTATCACCTAGTGATGATCTTCCTTATAAGCCAGACAGAACTTTACCACAATAAGATCAAACAAGACCATCCATCAAAAGTTTCAACTTTACAGAAAATGAGTTCTCCTATAACCAGCAAAGTACAGAGCACCACATAAAACAGGCTCAACGGCAGCATTACCAGAATGACTCCTTAAATGGCATGCAGGTAAGGACAATATATACTGCCCTCCAATTTGGAAAAGGTCAAGGAATTCTTCAGCGCAGCATTACTATTTCCTAAAGCTAAGGTTACACAAATAGATATCAATTAAGGATATGTCGATTTTACCATCAACAGCATCATGAGAATTAGGTGATTGTGCACTGCGGCTTATCCAAAATTTAAGCCGTTCATTAGCTATTTTCTCCTCTATCCCATGGGCTTTGGCTCTTCTCCAGAAGTAGGTAAGCCATGCCTGTACAAAATTATTCGCACAAGGTCAAAATAGCTAAAACTTAAGGTGCTTACCTAACCGCAGATCTTTGGGCTTATTAAGGGAGAAAATAATGTAGCAATGTGTTGCAGGTCATGGTTTAATATTTCTTTTCCTCGTAATATCCATAAATCAAATCTGAATGGAAGTTATTTGTCAGTTTAGTTTATCATTCTTTAACTGTGACTTTTAACAGAGACTCATTGATACTTGTGTTTCCTACAGTCTGGTGATTAGTTTGTTTCTTCGGCTATCAAATACAATGACTTTACCAATAGAAAACAGATATCAACTCTAGTTCCCTTAGAAGTATATATACAACACATTATGATCAAAATACAGGAGCATAATCATAGAACAGGACCAGACCTCCTTGAAAAGGACATCCTCAGATTCCTCTGGACTAAGTTCTGCAACAAATGGGAGAGCTGGTGAATCTCAATTTTATGATTATCAATTATATTCACAACATCCTAATGAAATCAAGAGCACCAAAATATCCAGAATGGCAGCCAGGAAATTATCCCTAAAAATCAAAAGCACCCAAAAGTACTAAAAAAAAAAATTCAATTAGAAGTGTGAATAAGAAACTGAACGCAAGATTGTGCCTTTAGATGTTGAAATAGACGAGCAACATCACACAAAAGGAAAAAAAAAATAATAATAATAGATGCATCAAATTAAGCATCGGAAACATTTGCAGGCATTACACAAACTTGGGCACTGTCACAGTTCGAATCCACCTCCTTGGTCACAACTGCGGCACAACCCAAGCCCCATGACATAACCCAGTGCAGGACAGAGGCGATCAAGACTGCACCCTTCAGCTAGCCAAATGCTTGAAATAATACTACATATTTTAGGCAAATAACTTAAAACTGTAACAGTACAGCTCAATGAGACTTACCAAATGCTTCCATAAACTTGGGATCACCTGGTGACTTGATATCTGCAATACAATATAAGAGATAAAGGCATCATTAGCAAGAAATTGTAAATTTTCATCTTATCAACTCCCAAAAGCTAAAGTTGACATTAAGGCTGTAAGTGGGAACAAACTCTTCCCTATCCAAACTAAAACTCCAATTTAAATAATTTTTATTTCCCAAGAGCTGTTATATACTCATAGCACATCATATTTTCTCTTTTTCTTATTAATAATTAATCCCCATATTTACCTTACATTTAATAATATTTTATTAAATTTTAACAAACTCATCTCAATCCAAGCTTTATCCAAATACAGCCTAAGGTCTTTAGAAATTCCAGCTCAATCACAGATGCCAACTAACAGCTTGATTGGATAAAGGAATAGGTAAGTGGCTTCATAGTTAATGCGGGGCCTTACCTATATCACATGCTTCTACACATAAACATTTATAAGTATTACAAACACCTACAGCACTTAACAAAGTCATGTTTGAGACCAACTTATTTTGAGCTCAAACGTTATTTCCATTTCGTGGGAGAGTTATTAGATCAGATTATATCTATTAGCCTGAGCTTTTAATATTTCTTACAAGCCATCCAGCAAAAGAATGTCAGCATGAACCCTCTACTTTCCTTCCACCATTGTCAACTGGCAGCAGGAGTCTTCTGGATTCATTAAAAGCAGGCTTATCCCGCTTAGAGGAATGCACTCATAGATGAAATAACTAGATAAATGCAGCATGAGGTTATACATACACCTAGTTAGAGGTATGTATAAATATGTTCAAATGCATGAAAATGATAGTGGCAGCAAAAGAAAATTACTAATCTAAAGAAGATAAGAGACGTAATTAATTGCCTTTGTCTTATTATGATAGCCCTTCATTTTATGGTGCCCAAAAACAAGAGAGGAACCAGTGAATTGTAATTCAGATAAGGTACATACTAAGTTTATTTTTGACACAAGTGCAAAATCAAGGTAAAATAATAACGGTCAGATTATCAGAAGATTACTTGATACTTTCACCAATTAAGGTGTCATGCGATGGCAAAGGCATTGTTGCATCCAGATAAACAAGTTCCACTTGTACAGAAACTATTAAAAGCATACCTGATACGGATGTCCGGGAAGAATTTGGACGCCTTTGTTGGGCCAAGGAAACCACAATGGCATCTTCAACCTGGGGGAAAAACAAATTAAAGAAAATTTTGGCACAAGGTCCAATGCAAATAGAAATTAAAAAGAAAAAAATTGTAAATAGACGAAAAACCTTTACTCATTGGTCTAACCATAGATTTGATATTATAATTATCAGATAAAGAATAAAAATACAAAAGGATAAAAAATTTCTCAAATGCCCATCATAAACCTTTAAGGAAGCAAGCTCGTTTAACCCCATTTCTACTGAAAGCATACTCTCTATATTTCCTTCTCCAGTAAGATCATTGAAGTCCTGAACAAGTTTTGCTCTTCCTGGGTTGTTATCACCTGTCATTTCATAATGCACAAGATTACACTTAGCATATATAGCTGCACATATTTAGGAATTATAGCTGTAATTATTTCCTGTAATTGTTTCTATATTTGTAATGTATAGTTGGCTTACTTTAAATAGGTCTAAATATCTTGTATAAATACTTTGAGATATATGAAATAAACACGAGTGTTTTTCAGCCAATTATTAATTTGGTATCAGAGACAAAGAAAAAACTTCCGCTGCCTCCTTTTCCCAAACCCTAGCCGTCATTGTCTCTTCCAAAACCAACGTGGCACTGTAGCGGCAGCGATACTGTAGCGCGCGGGTACTGTAGCGAATCGTGCTAGTTATAACTGACAATGAAGCGATCCCCGATAGCAAGAAACTCTCGACGGTGACCATTCATGAAACCTCTTCTCCAATTCATATTAAATTGGATGGTACTAATTATCGTGTTTGGTCAAAGATTTTAGAGATGCATATTGTTGGCAGAAAGAATAAGGGTTATATTACTGGACGAAAGACTGCACCTGCAGAAAACGATCCGAGTTATGATGAATGGGAAGCTGAAGATGCTCTTGTCAAGTTTTGGCTTATTAATTCCATGACTGATAATCTGATGTCACACTTTGTTCAGTGTGGGATATCTAAAGAAGTTTGGGATGCGGTTAAATGGAGCTATCTTGATGTGTCTGACTCTTCCCAAGTCTATGAACTGATGAAGAGGTCATTCCAATTGCGCCAGGGTGGTCGACCTCTGCCGGAATATTACAACGAGTTGAATTCAATTTTCATGGAACTTGATTATCGTAGGCCCAATGACATGACATGTGCTGCTGATATCGAGAAACAAAGGAAGCGTATTGCAGAGGATCGCATCTATATGTTTCTTGCAAGTCTTGATCACCATTTGGATCAAGTTAGTAGTCGTGTTTTGGCTACTTCCCCTCTACCAAGCTTGGAAGAAGCCTACTCTTTAGTTCGTCGTGAAGTGCAGAGACAGGTCACTATGGAAACAGAAAATCATTCTGAAGCTTCAGCTCTAACGATTCAAAAGAGCACCTCTCAGTTGTGTTCCTGTGAATTATGTCGCTTCCAATTCTCGCTTCTGCACTTATTGCAATAGTACCAGGCATACCATAGAGGTTTGTTGGAAGAAGCATGGATATCCGGAGTGGTATAAACTTAAACAAGCTAAGAGGAAAAATAAGAAATCTGCTCAGATTGCTGTTATTGATACTTCTCCACCTTCTGCTTCTCATGTCTCTTAAGTGTCTGCTCACCAAGGTAATTCTAACACTTGGGTTATTGATTCAGGGGCCACTGACCATATGACTAGTAATTCTTCTATCCTTGCCTCTCTAATGTCTTCACCTGTCAAGTCTGTACAGGTTGCTAATGGGACCTCTATGCTAATTACAGGAGTCGGGAGTGTCTCAATTTCTCCTACATTCTCCATGTCATCTATCTTACTTGCACCTGCTCTTTCTAATAGTCTTCTTTCCATTAGTAAGATTACCAAAAGTCTTAATTGTTCTGCAATATTTGATTCCACTCATTGTATCTTTCAGGACAAACGTACGAAGAGGACGATTGGCATTGGTAGGGAAAGAGGCGGTCTTTATTACTTAGAGGGGCTACGCAATTTCAATCTGAACCTAGCCATGGCCTTCAAGTAGAAAGCAAGTCATTTGATAGAGAGAAGATTCTTTTATGGCATTGTCGTCTAGGGCATCCATCTTTTCCTTATTTAGAGCGTTTATTTCCAAAATTGTTTCGCAATGTTGCTATCTCTAGTTTAAGATGTGAACAATGCATTTATGCTAAAAACCATCGTGTTCCTTTCAAAACTAGTTTCAATAAGAGTTCTATTCCTTTTTCGTGTGTTTACACTGATGTATTGGATCCTTTTTCTACTCCATCTGCTTCTGGCCATAAATACTTTGTCTTTTATTGATGACTGCACTGGAGTAAGCTGGGTATATTTGATGAAATCTAAAAATGATGTTATACAAGTGATTCCTCAATTTTACAAAATGATTGTGACACAGTTTCATACTCAGGTCCAAGTTTTTCATTCTGATAATGGTCGTGAGTTTGTAAATCAATCTCTTACCCAGTTCTTCCTAGAACATGGCATCCTCCACCAAACAACTTGTGCCTACACACCACAACAAAATGGGGTAGCAGAGCGTAAGAATCGTCATATCCTTGACGTTGCTCGGGCTTTGAGCTTTACTATGCATGTTCCTAAACGTTTTTGGGCTGAGGCTGTCATGAGTGCTGTCTTTCTTATTAATCGCATGCCCGCTCGTATCCTTAATTTTCAAACCCCTTTACGAATGTAGTCACAATTTCACTCTATCCCTTCTGCTCTAAATATTTGTCCTAAAGTCTTTGGTTGTGTATGCTATGTTCATGTCCACTCTATATATCGGGATAAGCTTGATCCACGTGCTCTCAAATGTGTTTTTCTTGGTTACTCTAATTCTCAAAAAGGCTATGAATGTTTTCATCCTCCTACAGGTAAATATTATGTTTCCATGGATGTTCAATTTTGTGAACAAGAGTCGTATTTTTCTGGAGATGTCTCTATGATTCCTCTTCAGGGAGAGATTAGTAGTAAGGAAGAGGAACGGTTATGGTTAGAAGAGAAGAAGTTGTAGATGTCGAATAAGGGGGAGAACTCAACTATTGTGGAGAATAATGAATCTTTAGATGATACTTGTTCAGCTGAGGTTGAGTCTGAATTTAAAGAGGGAAAGGATGAGAGACCAGCTAGGTTATTTCAAAAAGGCTATACAAGAAGAAAACAGAATACCACTGTTATGCCTCCTCTTGATTCTAGTGCCCCTCTTGATGATGCTACCATGCCATCGGATGACTCTTCTACTATTAACCTTGAGGTATGTGTTCCTTCTCTTCCCACTTCAACTTCAGAGATAGATTCTACTACTTTGACTCTACCAGTTATGGATCACGATTATGGTAGACGATATCCCCTTCGTGAACATAGAGAACCTGATAGGTTGGGTTTTTTCCAAGTCATCTTTTAATGTCACTTATCCTATTTCTGATTTTATCTCTTATCACCGTTTGTCTAAGGCTCATCTAGTTTTTGCTCTTCAGTTGTCTTCTGTGTCTATTCCTAGTCATTTTCAGGAAGCCCTTGGAGACCCTAAGTGGAAGATTGCTATGGAAGAGGAGATGCAGGCCCTTCAAAAAAATTCTACTTGGAAGATGGTTGAGTTGCCACGGGAGAAGAAGACAGTAGGATGCAAGTGGGTGTTTACAGTGAAATACAAGTCAGATGTGACAGTTGAAAGGTATAAGGTTAGACTGGTGGCCAAGGGTTACACTCAAATCCATGGGATTGATTATCATGAGACTTTTGCTCATGTGGCTAAGATGAACACCGTTCGAGTCATTCTATCTCTTGCAGTCAATCTAGACTGGCCATTACGCCAATTTGATGTAAAAAATGCTTTTCTCCATGGTGATTTGACCGAGGAGGTGTATATGGATCCTCCTCCAGGATTTACACTAGGGAAAGGTAAGGTGTGTAAGCTGAAAAAGGTATTGTATGGGTTGAAACAATCACCAAGGGCATGGTTTGGCAAGTTGAGCTACTCGATGAAGGCGTATGGTTTTAAGCAAGCTTTAGCAGATCATACTTTGTTTTATAAGCGGAAGCATGATGATATTACCTTGCTTATTGTTTATGTTGATGATATGATTGTTACGGGTAGTAATCTTTGGTGAGATAGAGAAACTTCGAAGCTATTTGGCCAAGGAATTTGAGATGAAGGACTTGGGGGTTCTAAAATACTTCTTGGGTGTTGAAGAATCTCGATCCAAGCAAGGACTTTTCCTCTCTCAACGGAAGTATATTTTAGATCTCTTAGCTGAAACTGGTAATTCTTCCTATGAACCTGTAAATACTCCTATTGAGATGAATCATGGCCTGGCTATCTATCCCGATCGGGTTCCAACTAACAAGGAGAGATATCGAGAGACTAGTGGGGAAGTTGATTTATCGACTCATACTAGGCCCGATCTATCATATGCGATTAGTGTTGTCGATCGGTTTATGCACAATCCAAGTGATAGACACATGAATGCAGTGAATCGTATTTTGGCTTATCTGAAGTCCTCTCCAGGTAAAGGTATTATGTTCTCCAAACATGGGCACTTGGGTATTGTTGGTTATACAGACTCTGACTTTGCTGGCTCTAAGTTAGATAGAAAGTCTACTTCAGGCTATGTGTCATTTGTTGGAGGTAATTTGGTAACTTGGAGGAGTAAGAAACAGAATGTAGTGTCATTATCTAGTGCAGAAGCTGAATACAGGGCTCTTCATCATGCAACCACAGAGCTTGCTTGGTTAAAAATTCTCTTGACAGAACTCGGGTTTGGTCCAAAGAAACCTATGGTATTGTATTGTGATAACGCAACAGCTATTGAGATCGCTAACAATCCAATTCAACATGATCGAACTAAGCACATTGAACTTGACAGGAATTATATCAAGAATAGTCTGGATTCTGGTATGATAGAGGTTCCGTACATTAAGAGTGTAGAGCAACTGGCTGACATAATGACTTATGCTGTTACTAGTGGACCATTTTATGCATCATTGTCCAAGTTGGGTATGTGTGATATCTATGCACCAACTTGAGGGGGAGACTAAGCATATATAACTGCACATATTTAGGAATTATAGCTGTAATTATTTCCTATAATTGTTTCTATATTTGTAATGTATAGTTGGCTTACCTTAAATAGGTCTAGGTATCTTGTATAAATACCTTGAGATATATGGAATAAACACAAGAGTGTTTTTCAGCCAATTATTAATTTACTATTTGTACCAAGTACATCAACAATATGCAGAAATTATTGCTTTCATCGGATCTAGTGTAAGAAAAAAGCTTCCAGTGTAATTTAATAATTATTTTAAAAAAAAGCCAAACATGATCGATGAGCTAACCAAAAGAATATGAATTTATACTCTTTGGACAAGAAATATGGATCTAATTCCATGCAACCCACCAGCTTTAATCAGTTGAGAGAAGCAGGGATGGTGTATCATGTTTAAGCAACTGACCTTTCTCCCAGCATTCCTCCTTGGCCTTTTGTCCAGCTGAAATTACAATCTCAAAAGGAAGAGGCGCTAATGAAGACCAATACTCGTGCTTTGCAACAGCTATATCTGCACAGATGCCTGAGAGGCATAGAAATTATTATGACACTGTTCATCCAATTGAAAAGAATAAGCATATTGAATGACACACAGCCAATGTGAAGAAAAATAGTCCTGCAACTGAGAGAAAGAAGGGAAACAAGGATAGTGCTCCAGCATATCAAATTCATTTCTACTCCTCCAATCTTTCTTTCTCTTATTTTTGGGCTTCTGTTTGGCAGTAGAAGCTCCACCAGTGACACATAACAAATAAAAATTCAAGTGGAATTAAAATTATTTTTACACAACAAACACACATGAGAGACTCTGGATCATTTCCATCTTTTGCAAGCAGTTTTCAGCTTCTTTAAGCTGCATGACCATCAGGACATCAAAAGGGCAAACATGAAAATTAAAATGATCTTTACAGTGCGTTCCCATAAGAGATGATGACTTGAGCAAATAATTTACCATACTTAGCCGCTAGACCCCAATAACGCGCAAGCCAACACCTTTTAAGAACAACTTCCTCCTGAAAATCCAAAAATGTAAATATATGAAACACCTCAATAATATGGGTAACCATGTAAAGGACAGCAGCAATCTAAGCACTTTTAGCTTCAGACCATTTCATTTTGTGTCAAAATCATTCTTTGTGTCATTAAGTGAAGAGCTCTGACTTCCGATTGAGCTGCCTGAAGCTGATCCAGAGCTGCTGTGGCGTCAACTTTTGCATTCTACTTCCAAGAAAACTTCAAAATGTCAAATTAGAATCATCAAGATGCAGTAGAACAGGTATCTATTATGTAGAATCTGTTACTTTAACAGCAGATTGCAGGGATGAAATTTCCACATCCACACCATCCTTCATTTGTTTTGCCTCTTTAAGCGCAGCCTGTAACAATCACAATTATTTGCAATATCACGATGTGCAACAACAGCATTTTCAAACATCATACTGCCTCCTTCCCCTTTTTTGACCTTTTCACGGAAGGAAAGTTGTAATATTACCCTCACAAAATTATAGCCATATAATATACTGGTTTTGTATATCTCTGTACTTGAAATAAAGTTCTGGACCACACATTCCCTATTTTTCATGCTATTATTATATTTTTTTAGTCTGACGTAAGACATCATGCCGGTTACAGTCCAAATAAATGGGCCGCAGGGGTGCAAAATATAAGAAGAGCAATTGGAAAGAACAAATCATTTATTCACTCATGTGTTCTTCTTATTTCTATTCTCTTCATGCTTTGCTTTCTAGGTTCAGCATCAGACTGAATTCATATTAGGATGTCCACTCATAAAAGAAACTAGCTCAGCTAGCACAGTCTAGTTAACTCAGAATGTTTCCAATTACCTCTCTCTGGCGCAATGCAGCCTCTTTTCTGCAAATTGATAACATGGAAAATCATCAGGCTGCAGTAGTAAGATAATTAGCAGCAATTGGAAAGACACAGCAGTATTGAAGACCCCCATATACCTGCTCAACAGCTTAGCTTCCAAAGAAACCCCTTCACCAAGAGCAGCAACCTGAGGCACAAGCAGCAATTGGATACATGAAAAGAGAAGTAATGACAGGAGAATATCCTTGTAAGACACAAGAAGAAGGATTATAAAAAATATTTAAGTTTACATCACTGAATCTCCAGAACCTGAATAACCTTATCACAATAAATTAGAGGAAGTAACAGAATAAGATTAGCAATCTTAGAAATGGCATCACTTTCAAAATCAGAGGAGGAGTTATTGTATGTTTGAAATGACAAGTTTCTATGCTTTCTCTCCCCTAGAGTAAAAGGATGAGACAATAAGCATGCAAATTTAATCAACATGAAAATAATAGGATAATCTGATTTCATCTAGAAGCCAAGTCTATCCTGATACCCCCTTATAATGCAAAATACCAAGTAATAAAGAAGCAACCTGTTTCTCAAGCTCCTTCACTCTAGTTTCAGCCTCCTCAAAACTTTCTTCTGCAACCCTGAGCTGTCAAACAATTACAAGATTGGAAATGCCCGAGATACACTAAGTATTTTGACAGTCAGTACAAATTGAACAAAGAAATAGGACTAGTGAACAAAGTGAAATGGGCACCTTTTCAAGAAGAGTTTCATTTTCTTCTTGCAGCATATCAAGCTGTCAAACAAGAAACATCAGCCCAAACAGAAAACCATACTCAAACAGAGTGCAAAAAGTAACTTCAAGTCTTAAACCAAATGATTCGAAAGTCACAGTGTATGAGCAAAATATCAACTTAGTCAAAAAATAGCAACATGCAAGCTTAACATGCATAGATACCTCATCATGAAGTGCTGAAGCCGCACGCTGATCTCCTTCATCTTTGAAGCCAAATTGGCCAAGATCTGGTGAGAATCTGTAAATTCATTCTTGTGAACATACCAAGGTCACATACTAATTATGTGGGCTAGAAGCAAAACCAGCAACTAATGGAAGAAACCAACATGTAACTTGTGCATGTGAATGCTTCCGCATTGGAACTAAGGCAAACCTTGCATATATGCAGTTGAAATCAAATATGAATGTTCAATGAAAAAAGCCTGGTTAACCCACTAAATATGCAGAATAAAGATCTGTTGGACTGAGATAGTAGTCATACTAATGATGAAATTGCAATATTCCTTTTTTACTTGTTGAGTTCATTACTTCAGTTACTTTTGTTGAAGTTGTGCTTCAGCTGCTGCAACATTGTCCAAGCTGGAATTTTACATATATATTTTTAGTCGTTTGACTGTTTCGAATGATTTGCTGATTTTTAGGAAGTTGTTGATCATGGAAATGTGTTCCATGTAGTGCCTTGTTTTTAGATGTTGATCATGGAAATGTGTTCCATGTAATGCCTTGTTTTTCTCATTTCTTCAGTTACTATTTTTGCTGTATTTAAACACATTCTCAGACAAAATAAAGACTTAGACTTTACACAGCAAACTGAGTTGTTCTTTCTTGCTCTTATTGATCATTTGATCATCTTAGTCTCTCTCATTCTTTTTAAAATTCCGACAAATTGGTATCAAAGCACTCTTCTTGAGGGACCTGTGGTCAAGAGAAATTTTTTTTCTGTATTTTTGCTTTCTTCGTCCATGGATTCAGAAACTCTTTTCACTGCACTAGCACCACCAGTTTTCAATGGTGAAGGTTATCATGTCTGGCAGCAAGGATGGAGGCTCATCTGGAGGTAAATGATCTCTAGGAAGCAGTGGAGGAGGACTACGAAGTTCCCCATTACCTGCAAATCCAACTATGGCACAGATAAAAAATCACAAAGAGAAGAAATCAAGAAAGTCGAAGGCAAGAGCTACGTTATTTGCTGCAGTCTCTTCTGAAATCTTTGTCAGAATTATGACAATGAGATTAGCTTTTGAAGACTGGAATTTCCTGAAGGAGTATGAAGGAGATGAGAGGATTAAGGGAATGAAAATTCTGAACCTAATCAGGGAGTTCGAGCTTCAAAAGAAGAAGGATTCTAAGACAGTGAAGGAGTACTCTGACAGTTACTTGGAATTGCAAACAAAGTAAGGTTACTTGGTTCTGAATTTTCTGATTTCAGATTAGTTCAAAAAATCCTTGTAACTGTTCTTGAAAGGTTTGAAGCTACCATTTCCTCACTAGAAAACACTAAAGATTTGTCAAAGATTAGTCTGGCAGAATTGATGCATGCTTTACAGGCACAAGAACAGAGAAGGGTCATGAGGTCTGAAGGGTCTGTTGAAGGTGCATTAGCTGCAAGCGCTCAGTCCAATCAAGGAGGAAAAGGGAAGAAGAATGAGAAGAACAAGAAGGGAAACTCAAGTTCTGATTCTCCTAACACTAGTAAGGGAACAAAATCTGATTTTCCTTCTTGTAAACACTGTGGAAGAAAGGGTCATCCACCCTCCAAATTTTGGAGAAAGCCAGACCAGCAATGGGACATAATCAAAGAATTTGCAAGGGTAACACTCAACAAAAGACTGTGACACAAGTGAATTTGCATCAAAGGAATGTTGCTCAGATTGCTGATCAAGAAGAGGAGGAGCAACTCTTTGTAGCCTCTTACTTTGCAACCTGTCATTCAAGTGAGAAGTGGCTCATTGATAGTGGTTGTACCAACCATATGACCTTTGATCATGATCTCTTCAAGGAATTGGACACTTCTGTAGTTCCAAAGTGAAGATTGGCAATGGAGAGTACATTGCAGTCAAGGGAAAAGGCATAATAGCAATTGAAAGCACTTCAAGTACAAAGCTTATCAAAGACGTGTTATTTGTACTTGATATTAGTCAAAATTTGTTGAGTGTTGGCCAGTTGATTCAGAAAGGTTTCAAAGTTCTCTTTGAAACAAATTAGTGTTTAATCAAAGATGCAAAAGGCAATAATGTATTCAAAGTAAAAATGAAAGGGAAAAGCTTTGCACTTGATCCATTGGAGGAGGAGCAAGCAGCACTCTCTGCAGCAAAAGTTAATGCAGAAATTTGGCACAAGAGACTTGGCCATTTCAATCATATAGCTGTGGTGAATTTGCAGAGAAAGGAATTGGTTCAAGGTCTCCCTTAACTTGAATCTGAAATTCCAAATTGTAAAGCCTGTCAACAAGGAAAGCAATCAAGACTTTCCTTCAAGCAAGCAACTTGGAGAGCTACTGAAAAGCTGCAATTGATACACACTGATTTAGCTGGACCTCACAAAACTCCATCTCTGAATGGGAGTAGGCATTTCCTTATCTTCATTGATGACTATTCCAGAATGTGTTGGATCTATTTTCTCAGATTCAAGTGAGAAGTTGCTGGTGTTTTTTGGAAATTCAAGCAATGGATTGAAACACAAAGTGGTCACAAAATCCAAACCTTGAGATCTGATAATGGGAAGGAGTACACCTCCGATCAGTTTAATCTTTTCTGTGAAGAAGCTGGGATTGAACATCAACTCACTGCTCCATACACTCCACAGCAAAATGGAGTTAGTGAGAGGAAAAATCGTACCATAATGGAGATGGCTAGATGTTTGATGTTTGAGAAGAATTTGCCAAGGGAATATTGGGCAGAAGCAGCACACACTGCAGTCTTCCTTCTCAACAGGCTTCCTACAAAAGTTGTAGGAGAAAAAACTCCATATGAAGCCTGGTATGGTTTCAAACCTTCTTTGAAAAATCTCAAAGTATTTGGATGCTTGTCTTTTGTCTATGTTCCTCAGATCAAAAGGGATAAACTGGATAAAAAGGCAGAAGCAGGGATCTTTGTTGGTTATAGCACAATCTCTAAAGCATACAAAATTTTCCGACCAAACACTAAGAAAATCTTGATAAGCAAAGATGGGCATTTCATGGAAAATGATGAGTGGGATTGGGAAGGAAAGCCATTAGCTTTGGTTCCTGACCAAGTTCCAAAATTGCAGCTCAAAGAAGATGAGTTGCTTGATGACATTCCTATTAAAGGTATGAGATCACTTTCTGATATTTATCAGAGATGCAATGTGGCTATACTTGAACCTACAGATTTTTGGGAAGCTAAGAGGGATCCAAAATGGATTATTGCAATGAAGGAAGAGCTCAAGATGATTGAAAAAAAATCAGACTTGGAAGTTGGTGAAAAGACCTGCAGATGGAAAAGTGATTGGACTAAAGTGGGTATTTAGAACCAAATTGAATCCTGATGGCTCAATCAACAAGCATAAAGCTAGGCTTGTTGTCAAAGGGTATGCTCAGATTTCTGGTGTTGATTTTTCTGACACTTTTACTCCTATTGCCGGACTAGAAACAATCAGGTTGTTGCTTGCAATAGCTGCACAAAAAGGTTGGAAAGTCTATCAACTTGATGTTAAATAAGCCTTCCTGAATGGTTTCTTGGAAGAGGAGATTTATGTTGAGCAACCTGAGGGATTTGCTGCGAAAGGCCAAGAAGATGATGTATACTTGCTCAAAAAGGCCTCGTATGGCCTGAAACAAGCTCCAAGAGCCTGGTATAGCAGAATTGATGAGCACTTGATGCAACTGGATTTTAGAAAAAGTCTCAGTGAAACTACCCTCTACATCAAAGGTGATGAAATCAATTTTGTAATTGTTTCTTTGTATGTGGATGATTTGCTGGTTACAGGAAGCAATGAAGAACTTGTGAGAAAGTTCAAAGAAGATATGAAGCAAACCTTTGAGATGACAGATTTGGGAGAGATGGCTTACTTTCTAGGAATGGAAATAAAGCAGAACAATGGAGAAGTGTTTATCTGTCAAAAGAAGTATGCTAAGGAGATTCTGAAAAAATTCAAAATGGATGCATGCAAGAGTGTAGATACTCCAATGTGTCAAAAGCAGAAGTTGAGTAAGGAAGATGAAGCTGAGAAGGTTGATGAAACCTTTTACAGAAGTCTAGCAGGTTACCTGATGTATCTAACAGCTACAAGGCCTGATATCTTATACACTGTAAGTCTATTATCCAGATTCACGAATTGTGCAACTGAAACACATTTTTCAGCTGCTAAAAGAGTCCTTAGATATGTGAGAGGGACACTAGATTATGGAATCAGGTTTTGTGCAAATCAAGATTGTGTTCTGTAGGGATATTCTGACAGTGATTGGGGAGGTTCACCTGATGATATGAAAAATACTTCTGGTTATTGTTTTAAGTTTAGTTCAGGAGTGTTTTCTTGGTGTTCTAAGAAGCAGAATACAGTGGCACAATCTACAACTGAAGCTGATGAGGCTACTGTTGCTGCAAATCAGGCTTTGTGGTTAAGAAAAGTGTTAGTGGATTTGAATTTGAATTTGAAGCAAGAAGGATGCACAAAAGTGTTTGTTGATAATCAGGCTGCAATTGCTATCTCTCATAATCCTGTTTTTCATGGGAAAACTAAGCACTTCAATATCAAGTTATTTTTTCTTAGAGAAGTGCAGATGGAAGGTTCATTTGGTTTGAAATATTGCAAATCTGATCTTCATCTAGCTGACATATTTACAAAGCCTTTGCCAAGAAGCAAGTTTGAGTTTCTTAGAGAGAAACTTGGAGTTTGCAGCAACCAAAGCAAGGAGGAGTGTTAAAGTTGTGCTTCAGCTGTTGCAACATTGTCCAAGCTAAAATTTTACATATATTTTTTTAGTTGTTTGACTGTTTCAGATGATTTGCTAATTTTTAGGAAGTTGTTGATCCAGTTATTATTTTTGCTGTATTTAAACACATTCTCAGACAAAATAAAGACTTAGGCTTTACACAGCAAGCTGAGTTGTTCTTTCTTACTCTTATTGATCATTTGATCATCATCTTAGTCTCTCTCATTCTTTTTAAAATTCCAACAACTTTCTACTTCTTGTAGCTTGAATGTTTGATAGTGACGTGTGTCTACTTTATTGCTTGTAAACTGATTTCATGTTCAATAAAGTTATATCTTTAAAAAATAAGTAGAAGAGTTCTTTCGAAAGGCAGGTATCAGACTGCAGCAACCAAATGCTGAAAGATAAAGCACGTTAATTATTGATTAATGGAATTTGGAAAACCAGTGAGGAAACAAAATAAAAGGACAAAAGCGTTTGAGACCTTTTCTCTCTTGGCTTGCTAGTAGGAGGATCAATTGGTGGTATTGGCATCGGAGTCTTCAGGGATGATGGCTTAGAAGGTGGTGCTGCTGCTGCAGTGGTACGAATTGATATTGCTGGCCTTCCAGTTGATGCTGATTGAACGGAAGAAGCTTCCTCCACTATGTTTCGAGTTAGCTAATCAAAATAACAAAAAAGGGGAGTGGAGGGGATAAAAGCACCCATAAGCGTTCAAATATAAAGCTAGGATAACTTTTGCAATTGCAGCACTATTATTGCATTCATGGACAACTATTAGACCACAATCCATAGCTCTGCATGATTTATTCATGTCCTAATGGCAGAAAGAAGTGACGGGAGTTCAGCAGACTATTGTATGTTTATGATAATATATTGTGTGGCATGCATTAGAAAGCGTCGTGAAAGCAATCAAATAGTCTATGTTATTCTTGGATACCAAAACCTACTCCAAAAGTCAATGTCATATTGCACTGTCCTACAATAACAAGAAGAAGGTAAGAAATTTAGATCTGTGAGTGAATAGCAGTATAGAACATGGACTTAGTAGTCATCGAAACAAAAAAACAAACAGGGAAAGCATATGAATTAGAATTTTTAAAAAAATATGTGTAAAATATTAAATTAGGAAATACTTTCAAAATTAGATTAGACACCCTTAAGACAATAGCGGCACGAAATGGACTGTGAGAAATATGAAGATTAGAATTGAATACAAATATTAATAGCCAATCCTCAAAAGCGAACCAAGACCACTAATTTTAATGAAATTTGACATTTTTAACTATCCGAAAAAGATGAAGTTTCCAAATTTAGTCAATCCGTTTCTCACTCTAGAAAAAATAACAGAGGGCATGATGCACCGTTGGAATTCACAGCTCAAAAACATAAATGAGAATCATCAATACTCAAAATACCAATAAAATAAAAGCCTCTCAGATGAAAAACCATTGTGGATTTGCAGCCAAAAAATGGAATGAAAGTTGTAAGTCACCTCAGTGGATGAAGATCTATTGATATTAGTAGAAGGCAGAGCCGACTTAGTCGTATTGGCTTTGGCATTAGTGTCTGTCTTAGTGCCATTGACGGTTCTGGAAAGAGGGCGGGGAGGCGGTGCCGCAAATCTGAAATCGAGGTCATCGTCACCGTCATCATCATCATCGTCATTACTGTTGTCGGCGGCTTGAGATGCCATGACCTGAGCAAGTCGCTGAGCCGCAGCTTTAGCGGCATAATTCTGATTGCGCTTAATATTGGAAATGCCTGTCACGGAAGTGGACCGACCGTGGTGATATTGACGCGCAGGTGAAGATGACCCTCCTCCGGCAGCTCCAGCAGCAGCAGCGCCAAGAGTGTTAGAAGTGCCGGATTCGCTGCTCCAACGGCGAGCATAGGCCGGACTCTCCGTTCTCTGGGTCTCCATATCTACACTTAAATGGAGTACGCAGAAAGCAAGCAAGAAAGAGACAATGTGGGTTTTAAATTGAGAAGAAAATCCGTAGATCTGTGTCTCGTGTTGTTCGGAGACAAAGATATTTTTTTGGTAGGCGGAGAAGGAGTGAGGAAGAAGTGAAGGCCACTTCAAAGGTTTAAAGAGCTAAACTATGTGTGTGCATTACTGTGTGTTTCCTTCTTCCTTCGGAGATCTTAGATTTAGCAGTTGGTTGCAGGGATTAGAAGGCTCGTTTAAGAAGAAAGCTCAGAAACGAACAGTCAAAATGGTGCTCCCTTCTGCAATTAGGAAAGCGGAGCCATGGAAGTACGTTTCCCGGGAAAAGCGCTTCTGCAGATAAAGGCCAAAAGCTTGGGCCTCTCGACATGCCCCGGCCCAATCGTCTTTCTACCACCTCGCCTCATGGACTCTGGTTTACAAACTGCATTACCCGGCCCCAATTCTTAGAAGGTAAATTTGTATTATAATTCTTTTTTTTTTCCCCTCTAAGTAAAAGGTATACTCCTTCCCTTTCAAGTAAATTAACACTACGAGATTTTATATAAAAAATAAAAATATATTAATATTAAAATATTTTATATCAAATTTAAATATATAAAAAAATATTGATTATTTTATAATATATAATATATTAACATTTTTTATTTTAAAAAAAAGTACTAATTCTTTGAAAAAAACGTAAAATAGTAAATAGGTCAATTTTGTTGGAACGATAGAGTAATTAATATAATAAATAGTATACCCTAAAAACAAAAGTTATAAAATAGACAAACATACAACCGTTTTCAGATTTACAGCCATAAGCCACCTTATGCAATGGCCTTGAAAATAACCTCAAAAGATACAACAACAAACTAAAACTTGGGGTCGGCTACACTAATGTGTGGTAATCCACATAAATCTTATCTCGCCACTTTCTTCTATCGAACGTCATACCTCAAAAGAATCGAGAAAGATCCAATAGAAGGGGATGAAAGATAAAAAAGAGTTTAAATATGGTCCATTAATGTGATTTATATATAAGTTGAACGATAAATACATATCATAACTAATTTATGTATGATGAAATTATGGCACCTATCAAGAGTATTGCAAATTTAAGGTCCAAATCTATTTAAACCAAATGTTTGGCAAAATATTCCTTCTCAATGTAACACTTCAACAATATTCCTTGTCAATATAACACTTAGACCTTTGTTATTTGGGAAGGGTTGGTTAGGGTGAACGAAATGGACTAATTTCAGAGGTACTCCATAACTCGTCTTTTATCATGTCGGTAAGGGTAAACGAAAGAGACTTTCTTGGCTGCAAGGCGAAGACCCTCGACCCTTCCATCCCGCCCCACTCTAAAGATGTGGAGAAGGAGAAATAAAAAGGCTTCACAAGGACCAACTGAACTGTCGTGGAATAAAAAACTTTAAATCAATAACAAAGTATAATCACTTGTCTTTTTCCACTGCCGGAGCATACTCCATTGGTACAAAGTGGACTTTCTTGAATGAAAAAAAAGACATGATTTCAAAATATTGTTTATCAAGAAAAGAGTTGGAGAATTTGAAAATGAGAGAGAAAGGAAAGAATACTATCGGAGCAACTTCCGGAGACCAGCCTTCCATTTTGAGTTTGAAGAACTGGTCGAAGATGGAGTTTCTTTGATGACATTAATCTTGCGCTGAGCCAGTAGATCTCTTAAACGCCTGTTCTCCTTCACTAGTTGTTTCGCGTAGTCTCTTTTCTCATTGTACCTCTCTATCAACTCAGCTTGCTTGCTCGTGTTTTCTTCGATCAGATTTGATACCTCCACCAGTAGTTCATCCCAACCTCCCTTCTCTAATCCTGCTGCTGCAACATCTTTCTCATTAACCTTGTCCCAGTCTGAGTAATAATGCTCAACACCCCTCCAAGCATCTTCAGATTTTTCGACCATCTTCTGCTGCTTTGGCAACTCATCAGAACTGCAACTTTGATGATCACAATCAGAAATAGGGTCAGAGGGCGGCATAATAAGTCCGGAATTGCTATGACGACTCTGCTGCAGCGCTTGTCTAAAGGAATTTGAAGTGGAACAACAACGAAGGGATTCAGACCTCAGCATCAGATCATACTTATCGGCTAAGGCGCGGTATGATTTGTGGAGGTCTCCTACCATTTGAATGAGTTGGGGTCTCTTCTGGTAGTACATTTCAGCCCTCTGAGCAAACGTGTCTCCGTTATCTTCCACAACCTCCAAAATCTTCTTTATCTTCCAGTCTAGCTCTGCAACGCATGCAAGCATGCATCCGTTTAAAATCAGTAATTTTTTTAGTACTACTTTGATTATCGTGAAAAAGGCAGCAGTTATACATAGCATTGGTAATTTCCTTAATTATCTTTAAAGAGAAGAAATAGTACAGCTGAAAATTTTCCGGCAAACAGAACTTCAACTTCAAGAGTATATTAATAAAGAAGCTACTAGAGAACAAAAGCATTAACAACCAAAAACGAAACGTCGTATAACTCCCCAAAGCCTTCAAGGAGCCAATATGATCAGGTGACAGAAGAAAGACAATGGCAAAAACTATAGTAACGTAGATTATATAGACATGTATGGGGGCAAAAGATAGAAAAAGGGAGTAGAAAATCATCGAAGAAATAACAAGAGAAGCGGAAAAAATATATAAAAGAAGATCCCACAGAGAGAGAGACCAGCTAAGGTAGTCTGAAGCCACTGAGATTGGTGGGGGCGATTGTTATTATCCAACAGCCATAAAAGGGAGGAAGGCTGCTGCGGGTGGCTGCCGCTGCCACTCTTCTTCTCCATAATAGGGAAATTCTTTTCTTGAAGACTAATACAAGTCTCGGATTTGTAGTTGCTCTCTCTCACTGTCTCTCTCTCAAAATATAGTAGCAGACTCCTATGTCTCCATGGGAGTCCTTTTCCTAGTTAACCAATACAAGATTAGGATCAGTAGGTAATCCCTCTCACTCTCATATACTATAGTGGAGCATATAATGGCAGACTCCTATGCAATTAAGGAAAGGTAATCAAGTTAATAAAACCTTATTAGTCATTATTTTCATTTTTTTTTTCAAACTTAGACTTTTTATTCTAAAAATTAACTGTCTTACCATAAATAACTCCAATTCACCAAAATTAACTCCCACAATCACAACCCAAATCCCATCCATTTTAACAAATTTCATCCTCTTTACATCATACATTTTGCAATTTTTTTTTAAAAAAAAAGAGTAAAAAGATTTTATTAAAAAAAATCGCTTGAGGGGATGGGAAGACTTTCCATTGAATAGAATAAATTAAGCATAGGTTTCACTTGATTTCTTGACGTACAAACTACTAAAGAGCGGTAAACATATTTTTCTTGCTACACAAGAATACTTCATTCCTTTGAAACCCAAAAAAAAAAAAAAAAACCGCATAATTGTTCCACAATATTTGTCTTGTCTTGTCTCATTTGATTGAAATGGCAAAGGAAATAGCACTCAAATCCGAACTTTCCAAAATTGAGACCAGTTTGTCTCCTTCAAATTACAAAATTAAAGTGTGAAAAGAAATATGCAAAAGACCCGGATATTTTAGTTTCCAAAATGATATCCACCCCAAGTTTGCCCTCAATTATAGCCATTGAAACTCTCTCACTTTCTCTCATTAAAAAACACAAAGAAAGGAAAACAAACACCTCAAGTTGTTTTAACTTTGGCATAATTAAAACAAACCCCACATACTTTAAACAAATTACCTTTTAAAATTTTCTCAAAAAAATCCCTCGATGGAGTTAAGAGGTGGAATAACTTTTGCAAAAAATTTCAAGGTGACTTATAACCTAATTCACAATCTTTGTTTTGTTCCGTATATAGTACATTGTCTCATGTGAGAAAGACCAAAACATAAACGCAAAATAAATTTTTAGGTCAGTCGATATTGACAATATTAACTCTTTGTTTGGTTATTCTTTTCTTGGATTATCCGAAGAAGGGATGTTCGACTTGTCACGTCCATTCTCCACAGGTGTTTCCACTCTCTCAGCAGCAACCCAAAACAACCCCGACATGGATAGAGCTTGATTCTTACCAAATACGAGAAACATCCGTCCGCAGAGTTAGCCATAAAAAGAAAATATTTTCCACCTCGAAAAATGTTAGCAATTCTTCCTTTTAAACTTTCTCCTGTGAATTTTCTCTTTGTTACAATTATAATGAATCCGAGAAGCAAAGACAAGAATCAGGGGGTTTCCTTGAAATTTTTTTAACTAGTATTACTATGACAGTCCTTTTTCTTTATATTATTTCATCCATGAAGAATTTAGACCACCCTTATATCATATCAGCTCTCTCTCTCTCTCTCTCTCTCTCTCTCTCTCTCTGCCACTCCTAAGTCCACTTTTCATCTAGGGAAGCCAACACTTACTTGCATTCAAAGCTCCCAAAATTCTTCCCCGTTAGTCAATAGTATTGCAATGGCATGTTATAACATTCTTCAATTTCTCTCTCCGCGGTCAAAAGGCCCCAAACCCCGTTCGCCCCTCCAAACCCAAACCCACTTTCACTTGGACCTTATTCCATTCTTGCCAAGGCGATGATTTTGGTGAAGGGTTAATTCGGAGGAATTCCTCCAGAAGCCGCATCTGGTAAAGGTTCCTTTGGAAGCTTGGGATTGGACCCCTTCAGGGCATAAGAGGCAGGTTAAGGTCTCTAAGGTCAATTCTGCATCAGGTCTCACCCAGCATTGACCTGGCTGCTGTCATTCCTAGCTTCAATATATGATGGTAGAAGGTATGGTCTGCCCAATTTTTACCAGAGCAAGAAATGGTGATTTCTATGGTTTAATAGCAAAATCAAGCTCATTCGCTCTCCGATAAAGTAAAGCTGATGCTTCCACCCTGCATTTTTTTTTCCCCAGAAGCATGTTCAGATCATCAACATTATTTTCTTTAAATATATGTATATATATGCATCAAACAGACAAGCGGGAATCCATACCAGCCAGGATGCACAACAAATTTCCCTTCAGAAAGAGCTCGATTCACCTTTCAAAATAAAGGAATAAAGAACAAAATTAAGACCTTATCATTTCCTTAAAGAAACAGAGCAGAGCAAAGCTTCACTCTTAGTAAAGGGGGGGAAGCCTTTTTTTTTTATTTTTCCCACAAACAAAAATTACCTTATCAGTTCCAAGTGAGTTTGCGACCACATGGGTGACCTGTTCATCCAGCGTATTAGTACACACAGCACCAAATTGTTCAGCAGTCTGCCACAGCGGATGCAAGTGAGGATTGGCTTCACCAACTGGAAAGACCCTACTAAACACAATACAACAACCCGCCAAAATCTTCCGCTGTTCTGAGGCTAAGATGTTTCTAACATCAGCTTCGTCTAACGACTGATGTGCAAAAAAGTTATGATGTATTCTCTCAATAACCTATAATTGTGGGCAATCATCAGGAATTTAGACGGTGATACATCAAAAATCCACGTGCTCTGAAGAAAAACCTCAAAAAAGAAAATCTCACCGCCAAAGAAGATGCCAAAGTACCATCTTCTGGTCTCTCATCATGATCTATCTCAAGGAGAGAAGGACCTAAAAGCCCAAATTGACGCCGGCTACAGGGAAAGTAAATATATCTGCAGATAACAAGATATTAGACACGATGCTTAAGAAACAGGCAGATATATCTTTTAATCACAAACAACTAAACCGTACCTTTCAACAACAATTAAGTTGAGTTTGTTATGCGGCCAGACTCTAACAGAGTCATCTATAATTACAACTGCTGACTCCATACCTAAAACCCCCTCTAAGTCCTTACTTTTTGGAACTCTTTCATCACCATCAAAAAGATCGCCATCATCCCCCCTTGAGATGACTCTACCAGCAAACAATTCCCCCTTCGGATCAAGCAACTTTGCCATCTCTGTGGCATAGAGTTTGTTCCCCATTGTGTAGAGATGCAACTCATATAGCTTACTAGCCTAATAATAGGAAAACAAGAAATAATAAAACTTTAGCAATATCCTGCAAATGGCAACTTAAGATGGACCAAATCAATTAACACCACTCACTACCTTTTCCAGGAAATTCCAGATTCCAGGCCGCAATTTAGTCCACATACTCATGTGAGGAAACCTAAAAAGATGCCTTTGAGGTTTTTCGCGATCCTGTTCCTCCTTTTTTCTCAGTATTTCATCATGCACCAGATCCACTTCAGCAAACTGGAAAGGTAAAAAAGGAAGAGTGTAATAATCATGATTATAAGGCCAACATCAAATAGCATACACAGAATCATCATCAGTCATACCTTTGCTGAATTTAGAAGAGTATGATCCAGATCCAAGACAAGACACAGCTTTCGAGCAGCAAACATTTTCCTTTGCTCTTCAATTCTTCTGGCTCTCTCTCTCTGGATGGCAGCTCTTTGTTGGTCATCAAATCCATCAAAAAGATGCTCAACATCCCCCCAATTATTCTGTGATCGGGAGGAGACTGCAGAAATTTCTTTAGAAACCAACCCAGAGCTAGTTTGAAGAACCGCTGACTCCAATACTCCTTTTGCATCCATCCTACATTGAGGACTTTGGGCTGGTTGCGAAGAAGGAATCTGAGGAAGTGCAGACTGAGACGAACTTGCTTGAGAAACAGACAAAATATCAGCGAGGTTTTTCAAGTTTTCTTTCAATTGCAGAGAGATATCTGGTGCATTGTTGAAAGGCAAAGGCACAGAAATCTTATCATGCTGATGATCTTGTATTTGGCCATTCAAGTTACTAATTACAGCTGGAGTGCTCAAAGTAGTTTTTGTCTGAGATTGATCAATTTCCATGCTCCCACCAGTTTGAAGACCATTAGTATGGAGAACACGACGAGGATCACGAGGTTTCATGCGGACTGACCCCAATTCTTCCTGCAAGTACAGTAGGTTGTTAGCTATTGTGACAAAATAGGCAGAATCAGTGGAATTAGAAAGAAAGAGAGTGGTCAAAGGACAGTTTCAATAAGAGTATCCACACAGAAAGTTTTAAAAGACAAGTTAGTACTCTCATCTTCCATATGATGCAATATGATAAGCAAATGAAAACTGTTCAATATCAATTATCAAATAATCAAGTGGTAAATCACCATAAGTAGAACATTTCACTGGCAACCTACACACAGCTGCTCCTCTAACAAAATAATTAAGGCTTCTGTTCAACTCTCAACAACATTCATGCTTTAAATTCACCCATATACACCACCATTCAGCCACTCACTAATGCTGGTCAAAATCAGCTGCAATAAATAACAAAGATACATGTACCACCATAAACTGCAATGGCATTGAGGATATCATTTTGTGATTGGAAAGGAAACCAAGCCAGCAGAAATATCAACTCAAGCCAAAAAAGAAAGATAAGCTCACCACTAAAGCTGTTTGTGGAGGAGTCTGGAGAATTCCAGCTGATCCCTGTCCAAAAACAGAAGGCTTGCAGGTAGCTAAATTTGTTGATGGAACTGCCCCCAGAATTGAATTTGAGGTTGCAGGCTGAGTTGTGCTTTTGGAAAGATCAGCAGCCTTTTGTTGCCCCTTCAAAAGGTTCAACAATATAGACGGGTTTACAGCAAGATCTGACCACAGAGCCTGCAACGAAGCAGTGGAACTGGGAGTTGCCAATGGTAAGTTTTCATTGATGTTAACCGATACATTCGGCATGCTAATCTTAGAACTGGTGCCCATTGCAGTATCTCCAGGTTTCCTAGGATCAATAATACCTAGTTCAGGTTTTCTGGCTGTGATCTTAAAACCAACTGGGACTCTATCCTCCAACCAACCACCAGCTCCAGTCACAACTTGCGCAACATTTGTATTACCAGCATTGGCCAACCCAGTTTTTGCCCTTTTCGGTGCGGGACCATCTAAAACTTGCTCTTCAATTGATTTCTGCTTCTTTGAACTTATAATGTCCCCAAGAGGCTCTTTAGTTTCATTGGGTAAAATGTTGTCGCAAGAAGTTGCATCAGAATTCGCTAACCGAAGCCTAGGGTCTCTGCTTTTTGCCAAAGATGGTTTCAGTGAAAGATTTGGACCAGGATTCAAGGGGGCAGCAATCTGAACACTGTTAACCCCTTGCACACAGAGATTGTCCAACTTGGGAGAAGAAGATACAACAGGTTGCCCTATCATTGATGAGCCCTCAGGATCTGATTTCCTCTTGAGGGAACTAGAAACCTCGCCACTGAGGTCAGCATCTCCATTCTCACCGTCTTCTGAAGGGGTTGGGCTTGGGAGCCTGTCATTCATAAGGAAGGAACTTCGACCAAATTTCTGTTGATAAGTAGAAACAGCTTTAACAGCATCAGTTTCATACGGATGCATTGGGACTTTATCTGTCTCAATAACTACTCTGGGAATAGGCCATTCTGGTTTCAAGACCTCATGTCCCATTCCAAACCCTTTGTCAATGGGCAAACAAGGTGCGGCTTGTGTTGGTGATGGAAGACTATCAGCATCATGATCCTTGTGAAGGTCTAGCAGAGGAAGGGATAAACCTCTATACTTGTATTTAGCTCCTCCATGTTTCAAGTGCGATGTCTGGGTCTCCAAGTGATCTGATGCTTTTCCGGGAACAGACTCTAGAACAAAATTTTTTGACAAATCTCGATTGACATCCCCGGAAGAAATATCAATGATACTCCTAGCAAATCCCTCCACTGCTTGCATCTCTTTGTTTCTATCAATAGCTTTACTCAAAGGTACAGCAAATGAATCCAGGGAAGAAATCATACCCCCAATCTGTAACAGCAGCGGGTAGCATTATAAGTTGTTACCATAACTACTAGATATTGTCCAATATAGAAAATAAACAATATAACCACCTCTTTCAATTGCTCAGCAGAAAATAATGGATGCTTTTGGTTCAACAGATCAACCAGCAACCTGACCAAAAATAATTGAGGTTTCATCCAAATGGCAACAAAAGAAGGAAAAGGGACAAATCCATTTAGAAAATTACAGAAACTAATACCTTTTTATACTCTCCCGGGTCTGTTCCTTCTGATCTTGATTCATGGAGCAGAAAACCTGAGAAAAACAAACTCTCAGCAACAAGAAGCGACTACCAATTCAAAAACTGAACTCCAGCTAAATGATGATTTCAGTGAGAAATAAAAAGTGAACAAATATGACAGGGCAATGAACTAAATTGATCATTCAAATACTTACAGTATCCAGAATTCTAATTGCAGTAAATAAGAGCTGAATAAGGTCTTCTCTCTTGTTCAACCAATTTTTCATAGCCATGTCCTGCAAGATGTCCAACAAGTTTCGCACTCTGGCACAGGCTTCAGCAAATGATCTTCAAAAGACAAAAGAAACACATGCATTATCAGCCTCAATAATCAAAAATCGAAATTTGATGAGTCTACTGTCAAATTCCTAATCAACTTACTTTTCAGCATACTCCAAAGTTACATCCTCAAGTCCATTGCGAATAGAGTCCAATCGCTCGTCCAAGCCAGCATCTCTACCCGGAAGAGATTTCAAGTCGTTCCCATCAGCATCAACAACCTCGGAACCCAAATCAATCTCACCTTCCTCCAACTCCCCCTCCTCCTTCTCACTGTGGCCCTCCAGCTTCCCGTCATCATCCACTTCAATCACAACCCTGTCATTGTTGTTCCTATTATTGTTCAGCAAACCCTCGGGGCCAACCCTGTTGGAATTGGTACCGGAATTATTCTCGCCAGCGGTCACGGGGAGCTCCATTACTAAAAATTCGTTCAAAGACTTATTCTGCACGCCGGAAGCCCAAGCCAGATTGTTGAAACCAGAATTGTAACTCCCTGAAATTCGATACTTGAAAAAATCCCCCATCCAGAACCTAGGGTTGGGATTACTACTACTATTATTAACATTAACGTTATTAATAGCATGATTATTAGCAGTATGTTCTGAATTGGCATTTATAGCCCTGGAATGAGGAAGATCAGGCGGAGAGGTAGCGGAAGCAGCGGCGGCAGAAGGGTCTTGCTTGTTAAAGTCGTCTTCAGTAATTTCTTCAATAGAAGAAGCAGAATCGGAGATTTCCCCTTCTTCAACGTCGTGAACTTCTTTCGGAGGCAGCTGTTGTTGTATACATTCTTCCATCTGATGTGGGACTAGGGTTCCTTCTATAAGTAGCGGGAAATTGACTGACTCGAATCCGCCACCCAGGAGCATGCGGCAATAAAATCTTCGCCCCCCTTCCCCCCTATTTATGAATCACTGGGTATTTACCAAAAACAGATCTTTCTCTTCTCCGTGCAGAGGAATCAAGAATTACAGGAAAAGAAGGAAAGAAATTAAAGAAGAAATCTCCCTTTCCCTTTATAATTATTACAAGAAACAACACCAAAAACCAATTTTTGATTTAGATCCGATGAGATGAGCTACAATATTATCCTAAATTCGGATCTGATTTTGATCTACAAATTTTTGAATATACTGTTCGTAGTTTTAATTTTAGATTGGACTGTGCGAAGAGAGAGAGAGAGAGAGAGAAGGATGACGGAAGAAAAGTGTCGAGAAGGAGAGAGAGAATGAAGAAATAGAGCCAATAGAGGAATCTAAAGGCTTTAGATGGAGATAGATGAGCTGGATCCGAGCCGTACACGTCATCGATCCTCGAATACAGCTGGGGATTTTGGTAAATAAATGTACAGTTCCTCTTTTGGGACTATTGGGTGGCTGGCTCTCTATCTAGTGGCTCCCACTTCCCCTGCATTCCCTGCCTCCCTCTCCCCTCCCAGTTTCCATTTTTGTTTTTCCTTTTTCCCTTTTTCCAATATTCCTAATCCCGAATGTCTTATTTTTATTTAATATTTTATTAATAAATGAATGTAACCTTAAATATTAATTAATTTAGTAATTTAAATTGAATTTATCGTATTTTAAATAAAATATTAAAATTTTTACACAATCGATTGATCAAAGGCACATTTCGTTTATAAATTCTAATTTCAAAATGAATGTGTATATTCCAAATATATATGCTATGATACCTTACTTTGACTAAGTAGCTGATTAGTAAGATAATAACTTACTACAGCGATAATCACTAGTTGATTCGAGAAGATGATTGCTAGATTGAGATACAAAAAGAAATTTTTGTGAGATGAAAAATAAAAATTATAAATTTTATATTTGTGATTAAATAATTATTTGTCGTAACGATTAAATCTGAAAATTTATCTTTATATTTTCTAAATTTCTACATTCTTTGTCATCTCTAGGAACAGATACAAGATCAAGATTTGAGAGGGTTAAAATTTTATTTGTGTCTTGAAAACTGGAAAGGTAGAGATAAATAGTGCCAATCACACTCATGCAAAGTCTTGGACGGCAGAATTGAAGCAATTAGCGCAAGAAGAAAGGGCAGAGCAGAAGACTTGTTTTGAGTCGGATTGATGACTTGTTTCAACGGGCCCTGGTCATCTTCTTATTCCAACCTCCTAAATTGTCTATATTCTCTAGTTATTAATAAATTCATTTCTTTTAATTCTTGTTTTTCAAAATTATAACAAAGAGCCATAATCCACAATCAAAAGGTTAAAAGTTGAATAAAAAAATTACGTGAAATAACATGTTGAAAAATAATATTATATATATATATTTTTTAACAGAGAGATTATAGCATTTTATCCCACCCCTTTTGGATTTGTCTCTGTCTGACCCCTTAGAAAGATATTGAGAAATACTATAGTATAAGGAACAACAATTTAAGATTGTAAGTGAATAAGAATTTAGTTAAAATGAATTTGTTTGAATTCAAAGAGAGAGAATATAATAGGTTGTTAATATATGATCGTTTTTAAAAAATAAAAATTATTTGAATTAATATTCTTTTAAATTAAGTGAAATTTTAAATAGAGAATGTTGCTTTCCACGTACCCCCCTATGCTCGTTTAATATAATAGCTTGTTTTACTATGGAGAAAATTGAGTTACAAAAGTGTTACTTTGGTTTCAGATGGGGTGGATACACTGTGTCAAAGACAATTCTACCAAAAGCTCGTCTAACTTCTTGCATTCTCCCCAGTGTTAAAAGCTCGTAGTTAATCTTACTACCTTCCTTTGGCACGAAGCTCTTTCCCTTGTTCTTTCGAATGCAGTCAAAGATTGCGCGAACCTTGAGGGACAATGCCGGAGAGATAAAGACCTGTAACATGAAAACCAACGAGTGAGAAGGTGGCTGGACAAGAAGGCAGGTCACAGATATCATTTCAAACAGTGGTGATATACATCTTAGATGAGTTCCTGGGAATTCAACTCACTGAAAAGTTTCCTTACCATATCTGATTGTGGTGCTTGTGGGTATTCGATTAATGCTTGGGAAATGAAGTGCTCATCTGTCATCTTCTGTAGAGCAACACTTACAGAAGCAGCAAGATCCAGGACCTCATCTGCAAGGCCATTATTCGACTCAAAGCTCTGCAGGGCAGACACCTCAACAAATCCTGCTTCGTGAGGTTGTCTGATCCTCCTTGCAATTTTTACTGCATCAGACAAAGATCCGCCACTGTAAACAGCAATACTAAATACAGCAACCACCAGAGGATCCCTAGGTTGGTCTACCAAGGCTTTGTGAAATGCTAATATGGCAACCCTGCAAATATAAATAATGATTAGTTTTTCAAGGCCCTGTATCCCTTTTAGAAATGTAAACTTTTGAAGCCCAAGAACATACTAATATGCAGTATAAAAGATGTACAAAGTTCTAAGAGTTCCTAGATATATGTATATAAAGTTTCTTACCAAAGACTACAGTGACAAGGACGATCAGGTGCCAGAAGATTATCCAGGCTTGAAAACAAAGACTGAAAATACCAACATCAAATGACATTACCAGTTAAGTAGAAAAGCCATGTTATATTTCTCTTTATCATCTAAGTAACCACAGCATCACATGGCACAGATACAGATTACAAGAATAACAAAAATTATCTGCATACTTATAAACCATAAAGGTTTTCAGATTGGCAATTTTAAGGTCTCAAGTGCCAAGTCCACTTACCAGAAGCATGTTCGATCTCTTATCACGCCTTCGAAAACCTTGAGAAACAAAATATGCTGCCTGCATTAGCAGCAAGTTATAAACTACTGAAATATTGATAAGTAAAACAAGCACATGACAATTAGTGAAGATTTTCATACTTGGATGGGTAGAAGAATTTCTAATAGCCCAAATTTCCATAATAATCTTAATGAAGCTTCTGCAGATCCATATGCTAGCATATAATTCATTTCCATGAGAATTCTTCCCTGCATCAGAAGGGTCAAAAGGTGGGGACTTGAAGTCACAAGAAAATAGTGTGACAAGTAGTGAATAGATAGGAACAGTCTAAATGTTAAATACCTTGTCAAGTCTTAGCACCGAGGAAGATAAATTTTTTATAAAATGAGCTGTTTCTCTAGCAAATCGGAATCCTAAGCGAGCTGCTATCCTCACCCCACGTAAGATACGAGCTGTTGAAGAAGCTCAGAGTTAATTGCAAAAGTTGGACATAATGTGAATCAGTCACCATGTCTAGCAAAGTCCAGAAAGACAGACAGAAACAGATGTAACTTACCACAATCATCCATGAAAGAAGTACCAGCAGGAATGATACTGCGAACCTGCAAAGTATATAATCATGAGATTAGGCACACCATTCTAGCATTTCTGTAAACAGTGACCTATAAAACAGAAATGAGTACATGCCCACTTTAGCCCTTCTAATATCTTCTAGTCCTCCCGCGTAATCATAGACTACTCTTGCAAAAGGATCAAACATTAACCTGCAAAAGTATGACAATTTAAACAAAGACACGCAGAAAAATAGAACAACAAGAAGGCGATAGGGATGCTTGAGATTTTTACGAGGGAAAAGATTGTATGCATTTTGACGACAGTTAAATTCCTACCCATTTATTGTAAAATCCCTGTTCAAGCAATTTCTCCAGCGAATGAAATCTGCTTCATCACAATTAGAAGGTTTTCTAATAGGAAAATGAGAATTCCTTCCAAATTTCCTGCCAACTGTGCTAAAACTTGAAACCTGATCCAGAAAATATAATATCAATGCAAACGAACAGAGAAAGCAGTAAAGATGTATTTCCATCATATGAGATATGAGTCAAAGGCCAAAAGACATTTTCAACTGACCTCCACAATTGTATCCTCCACATGCACATGGCAAATCGGAAACCGTTTTCCTATAACTTCACATTGGGGAAAAGTTCTCAGAACCTACAGATAATAAAGAAGATTTTAGTAGAATAAACAACGACAGCAACAAGTAACCTTATCAGTTCAGAAATATGTCAATCATCTAGTTCAAGAGGAACTCCATGTCTATTGATGATTGCATGTCACAGAGAGACATAACTGCAAATGGGCATATAAAATTTAGCAAGGTAAGTTATGACCTTGCTAGATAGCGGCTCAGGTTTGCAATACAAAAGTGGGAACAGAGAGAACTCATATCCTAAGCCCAAATAATAATAAATCTAACAAGGATTTCTGTTCCTGATTTCAAAAGCAAGCTGAAATACAAACTTACATTCTAAAGTCACAAAAGAGCAACCATACTGTTTTCGAGGGCTTGCCATTTACTTGGGATGTACCTTAACTCCAAGTTACATGTATATACGTATTGACTTGCACAGGTAACATTCTATAATTTCATCCAGCAACCATATAAAGATAAAGCTAGGAACCAAGAGCTCATAGGTCCTCCAAAATTGGGACCACACCACCATGCGAGACTGCTGATAAGCTAAATTGGGAAGCAGCGAAACTAAAAGGGAAGTAGAGACAATAGCTTATAAAATAGAGCAGGAGATTGTGTTTCATGAAAGCATTGGTGACAATCACTGTTAAGTTACTACTGAATTTATCGACAGCAAAAGTAATAGTTTCATCAATATCCATCTCTGATAGATTAGCATACAAAGAAACCAGCACTAGGCCAAATAGAGTACTCAACTTTAGCTGCAACTTTTAGATTCAACATTCTGTTAAACATGAAATGAATGCAGAAAGGAGAACCTCTTTAAGTTCAGCCGACGTTATTATGTCAAAATCCTTTGGAGTTCTGTTCAATATAAGATCCCTCACGCAACCTCCAACAAGATAGACATCATATCCTGCATGTAATTTAGTGGGGAAATCAATTCGCACAAATGAAAAAAGATATAAATGCAAAAGCATGCTGCAGTGTGTCAATTATTCAGATTTCAAAAATGGATATATAAACTATAAATTAGCATTATATGAGAAGGTCTAGTCCAGTTCTGAAAGTTGAGATATCCTGGCTCCTTGTAACATAAGCCTCAACGAATCACAATATTCTCCAACAACTTGAATTCAATACACAAGAAGTATATTACATAGTGCCAGAAGCAAAGCTGCTTGTTTCAATACAGTTTCAATGGAAAAAACAAGCATTGAACTTTACCACAAAAAAAAAAGACCTTATTGCATACCCTTTTTCCTCAGTCCATTTAAAACCAATATAGTAGAACTTGCAATCATCGAGCTCTGAATTCCAAGCTCTCCAGAACTTAATTTCTTCCATTCCAGGGCCTTGTAATCTCCATCATTACCTATAATCCCGATATACAGATAATGGGCTCTCAAATATGAGGAAATCTAAGTAATTCAATGTAACTGACACTGCTGAAAAAAAAAAACCCCAATTTTTGCACTATCTTCTTACTTAAGAAAATCATATAAACAAGAAAAATGATTAAAAAAATTACCAACTTTATTTGTTTTTCCTCGAGGTAGAGCTTCTTTTCTTTTAACATTAACTGGTTCAACTAAGGATTCAACTGCTGCAAGAGAGTTACATGCACGGGCCTGTAATCAAATAAGCAAAGGCACAATAAAAATTTCAAGGTTGTTGCCTTTTTGGCTACAGGAAAAACTGGTAACTAAGAGTAAATGAAAAGGACCTTGTGTACACAGTAAACTAAAGGCCGACGGAAAGCGAGATGGCCTTTGCAAACAAGACCGTGAAAAGCAGCGATCGCCATTTCCCCCCAAGCAAATTTGATAGAATTCAGTGCATTTACAGGTACAAAAACTCGATAAGCTTAGGAATATCAATCGAGATTGATTGATTTGCTCGACCTGAGAGTCAAGAGGAGCTTCGTTATCCGTAGTTGCGGCGGGGAAGAATAGATGTTTGAAGTCGTGCTGGGACTGGATAGGAGTAAAACGCTTTCAGCTTGGTAGAAGGCGCGGTTAGTCACGTCTTCTAGTCTGTTAGCCGTATCGCCTTCTCTCGCTTTGCCATAACTCACAAATTTACTAATTCACTTTTAGCTCGATTTTTGTGGAAATGTTTGGGAAAGGGAAGATTAGGTTGGCTTAATTTGGAAAGTAATTCTTTCCGATCTAAAATTTTAAAATAATATTAATTTAAATAAATTTTATTTTTTAAAAATTATTATATATTCATAATACATATATTTATTTTTCATTTAATAATATTTTATTAAAGAGTAGTGTTAAAGGGATCAAATTAGCCACAATAAATACAGTTCAAGAGTAGTTGAAAGTTATAAAAAATCCAATATGTCCTTTATTGTATTAGAGGGAATTTTATATCTTTCCCTCCAAAAATATTTCTCTCTATTGCATTTTCTCTTTTCTCATATTTCTTCCTTTTGGATTTTAATATTTTCAAAGTATTTAATTCACGATGAAATTCTTAATTCTATACCATTTTGTCAAATAAAACCTCCAACTATTACATACAACATCTGATTTCTTATCCTCCATTACCATATAGTGGACACTTCTTTCTTATCCTATCAATATACCACAATTATATTAACGTTTTCATCTTATACTATCAATTAATATAGAAAGTCATAGTCCATTGTAAGATATAATACAATAAGAAGTATTTATCAGACTATGACTCGAACCCATAAGGTTACTTTTTGCTCTAAAATCGATAATAGATTCTATAGAATTCAAAAATAGAAGAAATGGTGAAAATAGAAACTCTTTCGAATTTTATTCCATACTAATTCGAAAACACTCACAGGATGAGAACATTTTAATTCTATGTGGGACTTTTTTTTATAATTAAGTATTTTAAAAATATATAGTATAAATTATTTTTAAAATTAATTTACAATAATATTATTAAGACTGGCTTATTATATAATCTAAATATTTATTTAGATATTAAAAATTTATATTATTTATCCTCTAAATTATTACATAATCTAAACTTTGTCTCATTAATGACATTATTTGTATACAAACATTTCAAATTAAAATGAATGCCAGCATATCATTATAAAAATAGATAAATATAACAGGAGAATATGTTGATGTGATTTAATTTTAAAATATTGATGTTCATAAATAATTTAAGTAATAATTATATTCATCGTGTTTTATAAGATTAGTTTTTTGTGCTTTTAATTAGATGAATTTTTATATATTATTTGTAAAAAAAATTAGAATAGAATCTAATTCAAAGTGTCGTATTTAATTTTGAATGAATGTAATGTATATTATTTTATTTTTGTCAAATTTTAAATTAATGTCGAAAAATTCCTCCAAATTCATTATTAAATTACCAACTGTTAAAAGAAAATCATTTTCTTATTTTATTAGCTATAATTCATTAGTAGAATAGATCTAATGTATGTTATTTTATTTTTGTTAGCTTGAATATGCCAGCACACCATCAGATATTTTGTGATTGGTACCATCCACATTATATTTACATTTTACTTCCATCCCGCATCCAATAATAACATTCACAACAAATATCTCGTTAGATATTTGTATTTTAATTTAAATAATGCAATAATTTGCACTTTCCCGCGCAACCCAATCCAATAATAACATTCATAACAAATATCTTATTAGATATTTTTATTTTGATTTAAATAACACAATGATTTATACAAATTGTTTATAAAAATTAGAAATTTATATTCAGATAAATGTAATATATCTTTATAATATGTGTGTGTGTGTATTAAAACTCATAAATGTAATATAGTGTTTATGTGTAAATAATAATTGGTTATATATATTGAGTTGAATGAATTGTTTTAAAGGTTAACATACACAAGGATATGAATTTATAGGTAATATAAGGTGTTTGAAATTTCAACAAGTTTATTTTCATATAAATGACTTTACTTATTTTTCATATTTATAATTTATTTGACATATAACTCAACAATGATTTATGAAAATCCATTTATCTAACTTTATTCAGTAAACATTCATTTATTTAATTTTAGAAGTAAAATACTAAAAGGAAAGGTAAAAATATGCTTCGAAGCAATGGCATTTATTAAAAGATAATTTAGTATTTACTTAGTTTTGAATACTAAATGATGGAATTATATCTTTTCTACTATATTGAAAAATTCCTTTAATATTCTCTTAGTAAACCATTACTAATGTGGAACTATGGATTACTAATAGGATTATTTTTATTTTTTATTATTTTTTATATTTCTATTGGTACTTCATTGGTAATTTCTTAGTAAAATTAAAACAATTAATAGAAAATTAATAAAATATCAACGGATGAAAATATTTATTTTTAGTTTTTAATAATCCTTTCGGTAATTAAAACCATTATCAACCCGATACCATTAAACCTATTAACAAAATATTAATTAAATACCAACTGATATAAGTAGTATTCATAAAAAAAAATTTATAAATAGAAAAAATTTGATGGTATTTTGTCGGTAATTAAAATATTACTATTCATTGCCAGTGTATTATTGAAATTCTTTTTCATTTTATATTTAATCTAATTTTTATTTTATATTTCGCTGGTAATCTATTGGTAGTGTCTTTGTAAAATTAAAATTTCTAACCAATTGTTGACGGAATTACCTATGAACTTTTTATTTTATAAAAACCTATAATAACAAAGATTCTATTTATATTCCAATGCTAATTGATCGAAAATATTATTGAATAAATACTTTTTTGTAAGTTATTCAAGATATTTTAGAAATATTGAGGACATGAGGCTCAATTTTAATTTATTTATTAATGTTAAATAAAATAATAGTGAGTTATTACAATTAATTTAAAAGTAATTAAAAGACAATTTTTTAACTAATTGAAAAATTAGAGCAAAAGGACTCGAAAGAGTATGATTTTTTCTTTTAATTATTATGGTTGATTTTTTTTAAAACCTTTTAAGTTGGGCGAACTATATAAAACAAAATACTTTGAATTCTTGAGATAGTCATTTAAAGTGTAATAATTTAAAAGTGAGTGTAAGTAAATCATTCAAAATCTTTTTTCGTTTTATTAAAATCAATCACCTTTTTAAAAAAAATCAAATTCTATTCATACGTTAGTGAATAGAAATAAGGAATTCCAGCCATTGCTAATTTTGTCATCATCCAATAGAAGAATAAGTTTTTGAAAGTCCTGGAATGTTATATCGATTGTGGATGTAATTAAAAATCGTATATATATATATATATATATATATATATATATATATATATATATATAGATTGTTCTAAAAAGTAGTCGACGTGGATGTATTCAATAATTTATTAATATTGACGTAGCAAAAACAAGAAAGTTACAGTGTTAAACTCCTCTTGAAGCTTTATTCGATTTTAGATATCTAATTATCAAATTTTATCCATATATTTTTTATTTATTTTTTAGTTTTACAAAGTCGATGTTATGTACGAATTTGAAAATATATGTTTTGGTTAGTGAATTAATAAATGAAATCTAAATTAATCACAGCTGAACTCACAAATATACTAATATTAGAAGAAGAACATAATAACGAAATATTTATTGATTCAAAATAAATTAAACTTCAAAAATACTATTATAAAAAAAGTCTCACTTAAAAATATTCTAGTTGATAGTAACATTGAAATATGCATGTAATTAATTGTTGGTATACAGTTGAGACACACAATTAATAGTTGATATTGTAAATATATAAGTTTGAATAAACAGTGACATTAGAAACACACAAGTTTGAATAGATAGGTGACAGTATTAATATCATATTTGAAAATTTCAACTTTTAAATTCAAAATTCGTTAAAATCTTGATTGAGGATAATATTGTCAATTAACTTAAAGTTTAATAACAAAAAGACTTAAATACTCCTATTGATCTCTGAATCAATTTGATCCGCAAAGTATTTCCATTTATTAAACTGCAATCGATTTAATTTTAATCTAAGGTAGACAAGAAAAACCTACCAAAATATATAGTGTATTGAATATATATTTTGACTTACTAATAACAATTTCATTGTAGTTTTTTTTTTCTTTTTAAAGAAGTGTATAAGAATGTTTTAGTTTTTATTTTTTTTATTAATGAAACTTGTTGTCATTATCGGATATGTATGAACTTCATCTCGTATAATGATTAATATATTACGTGAAAAAAGTAAGTTATATGAGGCAATGTCACCTGTAATAGGTATATATTTTATTTGTTCAAATCTTATGAACATTTTGAATTTGATTAGAAGGTAATAAAATTTCACTTGTCTTCCAACTTTGGACAATAAATAAGGACGAATTTAGGGAGGGGGTTGGCCAAAATCTTTTAAAACTAGGTTTTTCTTTTGAAATTTTTGAACATTAAAAACAAAATTTATGTAAATTTTATTTTCGACCCCATAAATTTTATTTTAAATTTGTAAAATTGTTTTCTACTTCTTTCCCTACTTTTTCACTCTAAATTCAACATTCTGATTTCGTCCATAACAATAACTTACATTAGTACATAAAACTAACATATATTACTTATTGTACACAAAAATATATATAGTTAGACACATCTTATATTATCAACAATACTATTTTATCATACAAATAAACTAATTTTACAACCCCCCCCCCCCCCCCAAGGACCCTCCTCTACCTCAAAATTTCCCCTATTAGAAAATGATCTTAAATCCATCCCAACTTCAAGTATTCTACTTCCTCTCAATCTAAACATTAACAATGTTAGCTTAGGGAGTGAAATTTGGAATTAGAATGACATGAAAACCTCTAGAATCATTATCTCAAAAATATTGCACAAGAAATAAATACTAACTATGCCCAAATATATATATATATATATATATTCAAAATTAATCAAATAGGAAGACTTAATTCCATATGTGAAGGAACACAAGTGAGAGTTCAGATAAATTGACTTAATGCATGATCTCTCTTTCTCTCTCGACCATCTTCAGCATAGGTTTCAAACCCTAAAATTACGACAAGTCACTGAAGTCGTTGTCCATGTCCCCCAGATGCACGGGGAAACCTTCCAAGTTATCACTGTAACCAGAAGTACTTCGTCCCACATGTGGAACAAACTGGAATGCATGGTCAGCAGCAGCAGCAGGCCATACTATGCCCTGTATCTGCATCCCTTCAGAGTGATGAGGGAATTGAGGTGCTGGCCATATCATGGCATTGTTGTGTAATGCCAGTGCTGCTGGTGGTGATGGAGCAAAATCAGGAACATCATCCTCGTCGTCGAGGCCACCTGCAGGAACAGCCCTTCTCACCCCGACAATATATATAACAATCCAGTTGCTTCACATCAAGAGGGCAGACTTTGATTCAACCATATTCAAAGTTATCGAAATTTACAAATGTTTGAGTCTCATTGTCTTTATAGATCATCAAAAAGTCTCCAATTTGCAGTTCACACGAGTCCTTACAAATTCAGCTGAGAAGCAAAAGCTTTCAACTTCACAGTAGTTCTTCATGAAAATGTTAACCAAATCAAAAAGTGAACATTCATTTTACCTGTGTTCTCAAGAACATAGACCCTACTTAAATTATTGGGCCAAAACCTGTTCAAGAAAGTCATCTTAAAAGATAAAAAGCTGGAGAGTCGAGACAGGGGTTTCCAGAATTTATTGGCAAAGTAATACTAACTTGTATCTGAACCTCCAAATTCTGACTTCGGTCAAATCGTCCATGAAGATGTAAAAACCTTCTTTTGCTTGCAAGCATGGCATATATTTTTTTGCAAAGCTCTGTGCAATAAAAATAAAAATTAATGACAACAATGTTTGTAGTGAAATTTAATGAATTTTTCATATATTAAACATGTGGAATGCAGCTTAATTTATATATATAATTAGTAAGCAAAAGCAAACCTCAGGAACAATGATGCAGCTTCATCTTTAACATCGCTATATTTCAAATGTTTCTCAAAAAGGAAAGTAATGTTCAATGGATTGACCTCCTGCACCATAAAGATATATAAAGAAATATCCAATTCAATTTCTCTCTCTCTCTCTCTCTCTCTCTCTCTCTCTCTCTCTCTCTCTCTCTCTCTCTCTCTCTCTCTCTCTCTCTCTCTCTCTCTCTATATATATATATATATATATATATATATATATGTATATCCACATAGGTTCCAAAGAAGGAACAACATCTGTCTGTTCGCTTCAAAAAGAAAGCAAAGTCCCTGCAACATTAAATCCATTTTTCTAGTAAAATAAACTGACCGAATATAATTAGCTTTTAATTAGAAATCAATTGGGCTTTCCGCTCATGGAAGACATCTAAACAATTTGCAAGAAAAAATTTGGCAAATAAAGGGAAAAAAAAGAGGAATATAATGAATTTTTTTATACATTTACAAAATTGATAATAGGCCAAGACCAAAAGAAAACTAGTTGAGAGATCTATCCTTTTTGCTTTGATTTTCACAAAGAAAGAGGTAGATCCTAGCCTGAATATATAGATGGCTTGGGTTGCAAAAAATGGCACTCTTTTGTTACACAAAAGGAGAAAACACACACATACACACGCAAAATGTAAACACATATTCAATCCAAATAGAAATAAATGTTATAGATGATACTAAATTTTTGAAAAAAAATAGCTTTAGAAATGACGAGTAATTTATGATGAAACTAAAAAGGTTGATAAAGAGTGAGGGTAAGAAGAACGAAATAGAATAGAATAAAATTGAATTAAACTTACACGAACAGAGAATGTTGGAGGAGAAATTCTTCAATGCAGCGGCTGCACCACATCATTGAGATTAGGTGGTGCAGCCCTCCAATCAATACTCTACACTTATTGCCTATTGTCACGTCAGATTCTAACTTCCAATCAGTCACTACCGTCAACCCCTAACATTTTAACCTACGATCAAAATCTCTGAAGTTTCTTCCTATTCTGCATCAACAATCCAGCAAAGCGCTTAAGGAAAAGGCGTAGAAGGAAGTGGATTTCCATCTCTGAAGGTCGTCATATCTCGTTGGTATTAACCTTCCAACTACAGCATGGAGTGATAAGGATGATAAGGATTCAAATCGGAGTAATAAGGAAGAAAATCAAGCTGTGGTTATCTTTCCCTCAAATAGAAGAAATCGTTAAGAGGAATAGGAATCTCATTGATCTCCAATCACTGCATAATGGGAATCCATTGAGCAATATCTTCTCCTTTAAAATAGCTCTGTGACAGCACTAGTTTCCTAGTTTACTTCCGGTTACCTTCTACTGTTGTAACCATGCATATATCTAGAGATGTTAATGACAACTCTTGTCTCACGGTTGTTTTGATTGAGAAGCCTTTCAACAGACTTTGCACAAGTCTAGTTTTCTTTATGGTATCAGAGACATTGTGAGACAAGAGAGTTCTGTTTGTATAGTATCAATGACATCCACAATCTCTCTCAATGTTGCCAACTTTGTAACCCTCAAACTCACCCCAGACAACTACCCTCTCTGGCATGAACATATGCTTGCATTAGCCGAGAGTCAAGACATGGTCGGTCTTTTCACAGGCGAGAAAGTGACACTACAAGAAAAAATCAAATTAGCGATGGATTTTTGCGACGGCCTAGGCCGTCACTAATTTGCGACAGAACAGCGACGGAACAGCAACGGAAACAAAAATTTTGAAAATAAATTATTTTTTTAAAATTTTCGTCGCTAATCCGTCGGTAATTGCGACGGATTTCTAAAATTAAAAAATAAATTAATTTTCTTAAAATTCCAAAAAAATCCGTCACTAATCAGTAGCAAAATTGCTACGGATTAGCGACGGAAATAAATCTGTCGCAAATTTGCTACGGATTTGCTACGGATTTTTAAAATTAAAAAATAAATTAATTTTCTTAAAATTTAAAAAAAAATCCGTAGCAAATCTGTAGCAATTTTGCTACGTATTTGCGACGGATTTTTAAAATTAAAAAATAAATTAATTTTCTTAAAATTAAAAAAAAAAATCCGTCGCAATTTTGTGACGGAAAATTCTGTCGTCGCAGATTCGTCGCAAAGTCCTAGCAAATCCGTCGCTAATTTAGAAAAAAAAATTACTATATAATTAATATATAACACAATATATCACAAGAACTTCAATAGATTAGTGGTGGAATGTGTTTTCACCCACATTAAGGACGCGGGTTCGAGCCCCAAATCCGACATAATCTCATAATATTCTTGGCGGGCCGGGTTGGGCCGATGAACGAGCGGGTCGAGTAGCTAATTAATTAATTTTTTTTAATAAAAATTTTTTGCCATCGCAAATCCATCGCAAAAATTATTTAATTTTTTAAATAAATTTTTTCGCTACCGCAAATTAAATTAATTATTTTTTAAAAAATAATTTTTTTTGCCGTCGCAAATCCGTCGCAAAAATTAATTAATTTTTGAATAATTTTTTTCGCTACTGCAAATTAAATTAATTAATTTTTAAAAATAATTTTTTTTTTCGTCTCAAATCCATCGCAAAATTAATTAATTTTTTAAATAAATTTTTTTCACTACTGCAAATTAAATTAATTAATTTTTTAAAATAATTTTTTTCCCGTCGCTAAATTATTTTAATTTTTGTAAATAAAAAAATTTTTTGCCGTCGCAAATCCGTCACAAAATTAATTAAATTTTTAAATAAATTTTTTCGCTACCGTAAATTAAATTAATTAATTTTTTAAAAATAATTTTTTTTCCATCGCTAAATTATTTTAATTTTTGTAAATAAAAAAATTTTTACCGTCGCAAATTCGTCGTAAAAATTAATAAATTTTTTGATTATTTTTTTTTAAATAAAAGTTTTTTACCGTTGCAAATCCGTCGCTATTTGCGACAGATTTTCTTTCCATCGCAAATAGCGACCCCCTTTTCAGCGACGGACTTAATCCGTCGCTAATTCGTCGCTAAACATGATTTGCGACGGATTTGGCCGTCGGTAATTTTGTTTTTTCTTGTAGTGTGAAACCGGCTATGTATACCAATGTTACAGCAGAAAAGACAGCAGCGGACAACGAAGGCGTAGAATAGGTTTCCAACGAGTTTCTCAACTGGAAAAAAGAAGATCGTCTCCTACGTGGGTGGATCATTGGAACACTCACAGAGGAAACATTGGGTCTGGTCATTGGCCTGGACTCATCCCAATCAGTTTGGAATGCATTGAAAGAAGCATATGCCCAAGACTCACAAGAGAGGGAATTCACTCTCCGGCAACAACTTACCTATCTCAAAAAGGATCCAAGTCAATCCTTAGCAGACCATTTAAGGAAGTTCAAAACTATATGTGACAGCCTAGCAGCCATAGGCAATCCCATCCCTGACAAAACGAAAGTCTATTGCTTATTAGCCAATCTTGGTCCCAAGTATGAATCCTTCACAACAACAATGCTTAAACCTCCAATGCCATCTTACACGGAAGTTGTTTCTCTGTTACAAGGGTTTGAACAACGGAATTCATGGATTGAAGAGTCACATACACCATCATATGCATTCTATGGAGAACGTAATCAGCACCAGCAACAACAAACCTACAATAATCGCAATCACCAAAGCAATCAATTCACATCAAAAGGAAGAGGATTTCAGGCCACCAAAAACAGTTTTCATTACTCCAATTTTGCAGGTAACAACTCGGGCTCACAACAATCATCTCAAAGGAATAGTAATCGTGTGTCTCGACCACCACCACCCGGTAAACGAAGGATGACCATTACAGAGAGAGAAATGTACAAAAATGAGTACTGTCAACTCTGCGGGAAGCAAGGACATATTGCCAAAATCTGCTGGAGTTTACCATCACAATCAAGCAATGATGAACTTCCTCAAGCGCTTGCGGCTCTCACCATGGACACCTCCGTCGCTGATACTGAATGGACCACCGATACTGGTGCTTCGAACCACATGACGGCAAATTCCGGTATGCTATCTAATCTCAGAAAATATGTTGGTTGTGATTCTGTATTTATTGGTGATGGTTCTCCTCTGAAGATAGATGCAATTGGTGATACCTTAGTATCAGATGGTAAGAACAGATTAATGCTGCGTGATGTTCTTCTAGCACCACAATTAACAAAGAACTTACTTTCCATTAGTCAGCTAACAACGCAATATCCCTTGAACTGTGAATTCACTAATGAGCTATTTTGTGTTAAGGAACGAGCAACAGGACAGATTTTACTAGTAGGACAGCGTAAAGGAGATCTTTATGTTTTGAATAAGATGAAGGAAGTAAACTTCTCCACTCGACAAACCTCAGGAACAGACGAGTTATGGCACCAACGTCTTGGACATCCGCAAAGCTCTGCTGTCAAGATTTTACATACAGAGAAGTTAATTAATGTTAATTCAACGAAGAAAACTGATAGTATTTGTGAGAGCTGTCAACTGGGGAAACTCAGCAAGTTACCTTTTAATTCATCTAGTTCCATTAGTACTCAACCTTTTGAGAAAGTTCATTGTGACATTTGGGGTCCAGCTCCCATTTTATCTCTTGGCAAATTTCGGTTCTATGCATGCTTTGTTGATGATTATTCTCATTACATGTGGATAGTTCCCCTCTGTGCTAAATCTGATTTTTTTAATGTTTATTTGGCTTTTGAAAAATATGTGCAGCGACAATTCAATGCCCAAATAAAGATCTTTCATACTGATGGGGGTGGAGAGTTTGTGAATAACAAACTGAAATCTCACTTTCAGCACCAAGGCATTGTTCATCATCTTTCATGCCCATATACGCCTGAGCAAACCGGGATTGTTGAACGTCGACATCGCACTATTAGAGAACTTGGCATGACTATGATCTTTCACAGTGGTGTGCCTAAGTTTTTATGGGTTGAAGCATTTACTACAACAACATATTTAATCAATCGGTTGCCCTCTTCATCACTAGCACTTGATACACCCTATTTTCGACTCTATGGTTCTCATCCTGCATATTCTATGTTACGTGTGTTTGGGTCTAGATGCTATCCGTATACTTGGGATATGAAGAAAAACAAGTTTGATGCTAAAACAATACCTTGTGTTTTTGTAGGATATAGTAATCAACACAAAGGGTACCGTTGTTTAGATCTAACAACCAATAGGATTTTTGTTTCCCGACATATGGTGTTTGATGAGAAACATTTCCCTTGCAAAACAAAAATGTCTCCATTCTCTTCTGTCTCCTCTTTCACTGAGTTTGTAAATCCCTTCCTGTCCTTACCGGTAGATCAGCCTACTGCTCCTGCAGTGCTTGCATCTCCATCTGTTCCAATGCCATGTAATCTTCAGCATAATTCTCCAGCTATCCATGATCCTATAGTTGAAGATGTTACCACTGCTCCTCTTGTGACGTGTGATCATACCCTAACTACTGCACTTCCATCACCACCTGCTACAAATACTTTGCTCCACAGCGATGATCAGTAGGATGCATCATCTCCACCTCCAGCCGATGACCTACTACCGAGTACAGGTAATTACTTACCTCCTTCTTCTCCTCCAACTTCTGATTCTTCTTCCCATGTTGAACAGGTTCAATCGGAGTCCCGTCGCATGGTCACTCGTTCTCAACATGGCATACATAAACCCAATCCCCGATATGCTCTCGTCCATGAGTGTGATGATATTCCAAAGGAACCACGCAGTATCCACACGGCTCTACAGCATGCTGGTTGGAGACAAGCTATGCTTGAGGAACTTGATGCCTTGCACCAAAATCAAACATGGACCTTGGTACCTCGGGAACCTCATATGCATGTCGTCGGCTCCAAATGGGTGTTTAAAGCGAAATTGAATGCAAATGGTACCCTTAATCGACTAAAGGCTAGGTTAGTTGCAAAAGGATATCATCAGGTTGATGGAATTGACTATATTGAAACGTTCTCTCCAGTCATCAAACCAGGTACAATACGGTTGGTTCTTAGTCTAGCCTTAGTTCAAAATTGGGACATTCGACAACTTGATGTCAAAAATGCCTTCCTTCATGGCTTCATCAGTGAAGATATCTTTATGGATCAACCCCCTGGTATGCATGACCCCACTTTTCCCTCTCATGTATGTAAACTGAAAAAAGCTCTTTATGGTCTTAAGCAAGCACCACGCGCTTGGTTTGATCGCTTTAGTTCTTTTTTGCTTGCCAATGGTTTTTTTGTAGCTTGGCTGATCCATCTCTTTTCATTTTACATTCCTCTCTTGGTACATTAATTTTACTCCTCTATGTTGATGACATGCTTCTGACAGGCTCTCATTCAAAATTACTTGATGATTTTATTCAACTCTTGCACTCTGAATTTGCTATGAAAGATCTCGGTCCTCTACATCATTTTCTTGGGATTGAAATTCAGCGGAGTAACAACTCCTTACACCTTTCTCAGACTCACTATGCTTATTCCATTCTCGAGAAGTCGAAAATGCTTGATTGCAAACCTATGCATACCCCAATGGACTCTAAAACTAAAGGCCTTCCTGCTACCACCCCTTATCCCGATCCTTCTTTCTATCGTAGCATTGTTGGCGCTCTCCAGTATTTAACTCTTACTAGACCAGACTTGTCTTTCTCTGTTAACTATGTCTCTCAATTTATGCAGTCCCCTTCTCTTGCTAGTATGAAAATGGTTCGTCGCATCTTACGCTATGTCAAAGGCACGCTTCACTTTGGTTTACACTTCACTAGTGATACTACGCTTGATCTTTGTGGTTTCTCTGATGCAGATTGGGCAAGTTGTCCAACCACTCGAAGATCCACAACTGGTTTTTGTACGTTCTTAGGGAGCAATATTATCTCCTGGTGCGCCAAGAAACAACCCATTATTTCTCGATCCAGTACTGAGGCTGAGTATCGTGCTATGGCTAACACCGCTGCAGAATTAACTTGGCTTACGTTTCTCTTACGTGATCTTCATGTTCCTCAATTGCAACCGCCAACCCTGTTTTGTGATAATTTAAGTGCGTTACATATGACTATTAATCCTGTCTTTCATGCTCGCAGCAAGCACATTGAATTGGACTACCATTTTGTCCGTGAGCGGGTTTCAATGGGACTCCTTATTACTCGTCATATTTCTTCTCCTCTCCAAGTTGCGGACATCTTCACCAAGCCTCTTTGTAAAGGCTCCTTAAATCACTTTCGCAACAAACTCTGCCTTCGGCCTCGGCATCGTTTGCGGGAGGGTATTAACCTTCCAACTACAGCATGGAGTGATAAGGATGATAAGGATGCAAATCGGAGTAATAAGGAAGAAAATCAAGTTGTGGTTATCTTTCCCTCAAATAGAAGAAATCGTGAAGAGGAATAGGAATCTCATTGATCTCCAATCACTGCATAATGAGAATCCATTGAGCAATATCTTCTCCTTTAAAATAGCTATGTGACAGCACTAGTTTCCTAGTTTACTTCCGGTTACCTTCTACTGCTGTAACCATGCATATATCTAGAGATGTTAATGACAACTCTTGTCTCACGGTTGTTTTGATTGAGAAGCCTTTCAACAGACTTTGCACTTTAAAATAGCTATATGACAGCACTAGTTTCCTAGTTTACTTCCGGTTACCTTCTACTGCTGTAACCATGCATATATCTAGAGATGTTAATGACAACTCTTGTCTCACGGTTGTTTTGATTGAGAAGCCTTTCAACAGACTTTGCACAAGTTTAGTTTTCTTTAGTTGGAAATCAAAGAATTCCGATGGATACTGCTGTCATGTGCCCAACTGATTCCATAGGAATGGTTTCAGCTCGTGGAAGTCTCGGGTCAATGATTAATTGCTAAAAAAATACCTGATACTTTCCTATCTTTTACCATTATCTTTGGTCATTTTGCTTCTACCATTGACATTGTTGTTCAATTGTAGAAAAGGTTCATGGCTGCTTATAGTTTATGTTCGGAATAGACTTCCCTCCCCAAGAACACAAGAGCAATTTTTCAATCTCTTCATTTTCAGATTTTTTTCATGGAGAAAGAGAATAGAAAGAAATCTTAGGACAAGAGAAACTTTAAAGATTTTGACAGAGGGTTTGAAACACTATGGGGTTGATGGTAGTGATAACTAGAAGTTAGAATCTAATGTAACAATGAATATTAAGCGGCGTAGAGTATTGATTGGAGGATTGCACCACGTAATCTGAATGACATAGTGCAACCACTGTACTGAAATTCTTCTCGTATTGAAGGAATGGGGATTGGAGTAGATCTTGGTCGACCTCATTTTTAGGCACCACTACTTTCCTTTTCCCCCTAAGCTTTTTAAGCTCTATTAGAATTATCTCTTGGATCAAGCATAGTAACATTGCCATTCCATGTTGTTTCAGCAGCTTATGGTCTTTGTGAAAAGCTGCCCTCAGGGTAGGAGTAATGGATTTCTATTCTCACTTGGTATTTATATGTAGAACCGTTTATAAATATATGTGGTTAATTATTTTATTTTTATCGATATTTATAAAATACTTTTTACATGTAAAAATTCCATCTTTCTTTTTGTCGTTTAACTGATATTCAACGATATTCAATTTTGCTATATTTATGGAAAGAATGATTGTCTTACCTTTATTTTTTGATTAATTTTATGTCATACTTGTTAATTATAATGACTATAAATTGATATTAACCTCGATGTTTTTCTAAAACTTAAACAAAATAAAAATTTAGTGTATGTACTTTTTTCATTTTTCCAAAAAATGAAGAATAATCAAGGAAATTCTTAAAGCAGTCAATGGAAATCAATCTAATTATTCTTATGATGGTTTTTTTTTTTTTATAATTCAAAGTGGAACACATGAAATATGTGCACTCGATTCCCAAACAGCTTTGCAAAAATTGTTCTTTCCTACAGTTAAATGTCTTATTGTTTATGTGATTTTCTTTCAATTGTTGTGTTAGATGATGTCAAAAGTTACAGTAGAAAAGGAAGAATAGGGTTACAATTGTCATATTTTATTTTTTTATTAATATTTATTTTTAAAGGAAAAGACAACCGCATATAATGTGACTTTGAATTGATTATGGTCACCTCTATTCTATTTAGGCAATTTAATCTTTGTATTTTCCAAATAAGGTCTGCATTAAATTAGATAACCAGAGCACTTAAATTGTTCTCCATTCTTAATAAGTAAATTAAATCTATAATCCAATATAGGATAGAAGAAATTACCTTTAGAAGGTAGAATAAAAAAGGAAACTTAGATAAATTACCATATTTATGGTGTACTTGGATTGGGATTTAAATGAAAATGTTTGCAAATTTTTATCAATTCAAAATAAAAATTTTCAATTCAAATGATTTATATTTCTTGAAAATTGTTATATACTTACAAAAATAATCATATTTCGCACAATAACTTATAAATCACATGGGAAAATAAGTTACATAAGGCAAACCATGTTGAATAGGCTCATATTTTAAATGCTCAAGTCTTATGAAAAGTTTGAATTTATATTTATTGGTAAAAATTTTCATTAGTCCTCCAACCCGACCAACCCCTTAAGGCTTTTTTGGTAACTCAATTAAGAATTAATTAATTATGTACTTATTTCATTAAATATATTTGATAATAAATAATATTAAGTAATTAATTAATTAAATACATTTGATAATAATTTTTTATTATTATTTAATTAATTAAGATGTATTAAAATACTATTATAAATTTAAAATAAATTGAAAGTTATTTACGTGTGAAGTTTGAATATATTAAATATTCATCTAATTATTAATAATTTTTATATTTAATTTAAATTATAATAAAATATAGTATAAAAATCAATTACAATTAATTTACCCCTCAAATTCACATTTCAAATTTCATAATTCAAACTTCATACTTTAATTTTTAGAATCTAGTACTTAAATATTCAAATTTCAATCTTCATATTTTTAATCTTATCAAACGAGTCTTAGACAATAACTAAGGACGGATTTTTTTTTTTTTTGGGGGGGGATGGGGGAGTGGCCAAAATCTTTTAAAAAATAATTTTTTCTCTTAAAATTTTGAATTGTTTTTAAAAAATCTATATAAATTTTATGTTTTGCTCCTATAAAAATTTAAAATTTGTAAAAATGTCTTATATCTTTTCTTTCCTACAACTTTGTCACTCCAAATTCAACATTTTGATTTCGTCACAATAACTTATACTAATACTTAAAACTAACATATATCACTTAATTATGCACCAAAATTATACATCTTATATTATCATCAGTACAAATTCATCATACAAATAAACATATTTTACACCTTAATTAGCCATCTTTCCTCCCTCTCAAATTTGCCTCCTATTAGAAAATGATCTTAAATCTATCACAACTTCAAGTACTTTCCTTCCCCTCAATTTAAATTCGGGGAGTGAAATTTATAATTAATCATTGCCTCGATGATAAATTGAACGAGAAATAAATAAGAAATATCCAAAAAAAAAAGGCAGTTCAATAACATATTAACCAAATAGGAAGACTTCCATGTCAAGGAACAACAAGCATTCAAGAAAACCACATGAAATAACACAAATGAGAGTTCAAATAAATTGACTTAATGCACCATCTCTCTTTCTCATGACCATCTTCAGCGTAGGGTTGAAACACTAAAATTCTGGCAAGTCAGTAAAGTCGATGTCCATGTCCAACAGATCCATGGGGAAACCTACCAAGCCATCACTGTAACCAGAAGTACTCCCTCCCACCTGTGGAAAAAACTGGAATGCAGGATCAGCAGCAGCAGCAGGCCATACTCCACCCTGCATCTGTAACCCTTCAAAGTAAGGGAATTGAGGTGCTGGCCATATCATGGCATTATCGGGTAATGCCAGTGCTGGTGGCGGTGGGGGTGGTGGTGGAGCAAAATCAAGAACATCCTCCTCGTCATCGGGGCCATCTGCAGGAACAGCCCTCCTCACCCCGACAACCTATAATATACATTACAAATCATTTGCTTCACATCAAGAGGACACACTTTGATTCAAGCATATTCATAGTTATCTGAACTTACAAATGTTTGAGTCTCATTGTCTTTATAGATCATCAAAAAGTCTCCGATTTGCAGTTCACGAGTCCTTACAAATTCAGCTGAGAAGCAAAAGCTTTCAACTTCACATTAGTTCTTCACGAAAATGTTAACCAGATCAAAAAGTGCACATTCACTTTACCTGTGTTCTCAAAAACATAGACCCTGCTTAAATTATTGGGCCAATACCTGTTCAAGAAAGTCATCTTTAAAGATAAAAAAGTAAAGAGTCGAGACAGGTTTTTTCAGAATTTATAGGCAAATTAATAACCTGTATCTGAACCTCCAAATTCTGACTTCAGTCATGTCGTCCATGAAGATGTAAAAACCTTCTTTTGCTTGCAACCGCGGCATATATTTTTCTGCAAATCTCTGTGCAATAAAAATAAAAATGACAACAATGTTTGTAGCGAAATTTAATGAAATTAATTTTCATTTATTAAACTAGTGGAATGCAACTTAATATACATATATCTATATATATATATATATATATATATTATAATTACTAATTAAGCAAAAGCAAACCTTAGGAACAACGATGCGGCCTTCATCTTTAACATCGCTATATTTCAAACGTTTCTCAAAAAGGAAAGTAATGTTCAATGGATTGACCTCCTGCATCATAAAGATATATAAAGATATCTCCAAATCAATCTCTGTTATATATATATACATAGATTCCATGGAAGGAAACAACATCGGTCTCTTCGTTTCAAAAGGAAAGCAAAGTCCTTGCAACATTAAATCCATTTTTGTAGGAAAATAAATTGACCAAATATAATTAGTTTTTAGAAATCAATTGGGCTTTCCACTCATGGAATACATCTAAACAATTACCAAGAAAAGATTTGGCCAATAAAGCAAAACAAAAGGAATTTAATGAATTTTTGATACATTTACAAAATTGATTAAAAGGCCAGGGCCCGAAGAAAACTAGATGAGAGATCTATCCCTTTTGCTTCGATTTTCACTAAGAAAAAGGTAGATCTTAGCCTGGAAAGATGGTTTGTGCAAAGGATGGCACTCTTTTGTCACTCAAAAGAGAGAAAAAAAACGCACACACATACATACACAAAAAATGTAAACACACATTGGATCCAAATAGAAGTAAATGTTATAGATGATACTAAATCTTTGAAAAAAATAGCTTTGGAAATAATGAACAATTTATGATGAAACTAAAAGGATCAAGAAAGAGTGAGAGTAAGAAGAACAAAATAGAATTGAATTAAACTTACACGAGCAGGGGGTGTCGGAGGGATGGGAATTGGAGCAGATCTTGGTCGACTGTCATTTTTGGGCACCACTGCTTTCCTTTCCCCCCTAAGCTTTTTAAGCTTTCCAATGGCATTAGCTCTTGGATCAGGCATAGCAATATTGCCATGGTCGGGTTCCATGTTGCCTTGCATGTTGTTTCAGCAGCCTGTGGTCTTTTTGATAAGCTGCTCTCAGGGTAGGAGTAAGGGGTTTCTCTTTCACTTGATATTTATAGGACCGTCTATAAGTGTACGGAGTTAATTATTTTATTTTTGTCGACATTTATAAAATACTTTTTACGTGTAATAAGCGTATCTTTCTTTTTGTCGTTTAACTAATATTCAACGCTATTCAATTTCGCAATATGTACGGAAAGGATGATTGTCTTATCTTTATTTTTCGGTTAATTTGATATCATATTCGTTAATTATGAAAATTATAAATTGATATAAACCTCAATTTTTTTCTAAAATTTAGACAAAATAAACATTGAGTGTATGTATTTTTTTTTCTTTTTTCCAAAAAAAAATGAATAATCAAGGAAATCCTTGAAGCAGTCAATGGGAAGTCAATCTGATGATATATATATATTTAAAATTCAAAGTGGAACACATGAAGTATGTGCACTCAATTCTCAAACAGCTCTGCAAAAATTGTTCTTTTCCACAGGTAAACGTCACATTGTTTATGTGATTTTCCTTGGATTGTTGTGTTAGATGATGTCAAAAGTTACTTGTGCTGGATGATGTCAAAAGGTACAACAGCAAGTGACGTTTAGCATAAGAATTGTGATATTTTATTTTTTTTATTAATATTTATTTTTTTTAAGAAAAAGGCAACCTCATATAACATGATTTTGAATTGATTATGGTCATCTCTACTCTATTTAGGCAATTGAATCTTTGTATTTTCCAAATAAGGTCTGCATTAAATTAGATAACCAGAGCACTTAAATTGTTCTCTATGCTTAATAAGTAAATTAAATCTATAAGCTATTATAGAATAAAAAAATTACCTTTAGAAGAGGGAATAAAAAAGGAAACTTAGATAAATTACCATAGTTATGGTGTACTTGAATTTGGATTTAAATGAAAATATTTGCAAATTTTTATCAATCCAAAATAAAAAAAAATCAATTCAAATGATTTACATTTTTTGAAAACTGTCATATACTAATACTCACAAAATATCCCATTTCGCATAATAACTTATAAATCACACTAGAAAATAAGCTACATTAGGCATATAAATCACAATAGAAAATAAGCTACATTAGGCAAACCATGTTGAATAGGCTTATATTTTAATTGCTCAACTCTTATGAAAAGTTTGAATTCATATTTATTGGTAAAAAAATTCATTAGTCCTCCAACTCGACCAACTCGTTAGGGCTTATTTAATAACTCAATTAAGTATGTAATTTAATTAATTAAATACTTATTTCATTAAATGTATTTGATAACAAATAATATAAGTGCTTAATTAATTAAATAAGTTTGATAATAAATTTTTATTATCATTTAATTAATTAAGACGTATTGAAATCTTGTTATAAATTTTATATGAAATCTTGTTTTAAATTTTAAATGAATTTAAGTGTGAAGTTTGAATATGTTATTTGTTCATATAATTATTGATATTCTTTTATATTTAATCTAAACTATAATGAAATATAGTATAAAAATAAATTATAATTAATACAACTTTCAAATTCAAACTTCAAATTTCATAATTCAGTTTTCATATTTTAATTTTCAAAATTCAGTACTTAAATATTCACATTTTAATATTTATATTTTAATTTTATCAAACGAGCCTTAAACAATAATTAAGGACTGATTTGGGGGGGAGGGGGATTGGCCAAAATCTTTTAAAAAATAATTTTTTCTCCTGAAAAATTGAATTGTTTTTAAAATTTTTATCTTTCACCCCATAAAAAAAATTTAAAATTGTCTTATATCTTTTCTTTCCTATAACTCTGTCACTCCAAATTCAACATTATGATTTCGTCCCTAACAATAACTTATATTAGTACTTAAAACTAACACATGCCACTTAATTATGCAGCAAAATAGGCATAACTAGATACATCTTATATTATCCTCGGTACAAATTTATCATACAAATTTTACACCTTGGCCATCTTTCCTCCTGACCCTTTCGCCCTCGTTTTCAAATTTGCCTATTATTAGAAAATGATCTTAGATCCATCACTACTTCAAGTACTCTTCTTCCCCTCACTACAAAAAAAATGACAATTAGCGAAGGCTTTTGGACTGTCGTTAATTTGTAATGAAACAGTGTTAGAAGTAAACAATTTGAAAATAAATTTATTTTTTTAAAATTCATTGCTAATCTGTCACTATTAAAATACGGATTTGCAATGAATTTATTTTTAATTATTCATTAGCACTAATTAAATTAGAAGTCGTTGCAAATCTGTTGTTAATTAGCGACGATATTTTTTAATATTTAATTAACACTAAAAAAATTAAAGTGCCATCGCATATTCATTACTAATTAGTGAAGGATTTGCGACAACCATCCGAAATATGAAAATAAAATCATTTTTTAAAATTAAAAAAATAAATTATCGCAAATCTGTTGCTAATTAGCAACAGACTTGCCACGGCCTTCCAAATTTTGAAAATTTGAAAGGCCATCGCAAATCGCTCGTTAATTAGCTATGAATTTGTGACAGTCGCAAATTTAAATTTGGGGAGTGAAATTTATAATTGGAATGGCGAGAAAATAGCTAACATCATTGCCTCGATGATAATTAAATTGAACGAGAAATTAATAAGAAATATCCCAAAAAAAGGCAGTTCAACATTAACCAGATAGGAAGACTTCCATGTCAAGGAACAACAAACATTCAAGAAAACCACAAGAAATAACACAAATGAGAGTTCGAATAAATTGACTTAATGCACCATCTCTCTTTCTCTTGACCAACTTCAGCACAGGGTTGAAACACTAAAATTCTGGCAAGTCAGTAAAGTCGATGTCCATGTCCAGCAGATCCATAGGGAAACCTTCCAAGCCATCACTGTAACCAGAAGTACTCCCTCCCACCTGTGGAACAAACTGGAATGCAGGGTCAACAGCAGCAGCAGCAGGCCATACTCCACCCTGAAGCTGTATCCCTTCAAAGTGAGGGAATTGATGAGGTGCTGGCCATATCATGGCATTATTGGGCAATGCCAGTGCTGGTGGCGGTGGGGGTGGTGGTGGAGCAAAATCAAGAACATCATCCTCGTCATCGGGGCCATCTGCAGGAACAGCCCTCCTCACCCCGACAACCTACAATATATATGTAACAATTCAATTGCTTCACATCAAGAGAGGACATACTTTGATTCAAGCATATTCATAGTTATCGAAACTTACAAATGTTTGAGTCTCATTGTCTTTGTAGATCATCAAAAAGTCTCCAATTTGTAGTTCACGAGTCCTTACAAATTCAGCTAATTAAGAAGCAAAAGCTTTCGATTTCACATTAGTTCTTCGTGAAAAATATTAACCAAAAAAAAAAGTGAACATTCACTTTACCTGTGTTCTCAAAAACATAGACCCTACTTAAATTATTTGGCCAAAACCTGTTCAAAAAGGTTATCTTTAAAGATAAAAAGGGATAGAGTCGAGACAAGTTCTTCCAGAATTTATAGGCAAATTACTAACCTGTATCTGAACCTCCAAATTCTGACTTCAGTCATGTCGTCCATGAAGATGTAAAAACCTTCTTTTGCGTGCAACCGTGGCATATATTTTTCTGCAAGGCTCTGCGCAATAAAAATAAAAATGACAACAATGTTTTGTAGCGAAATTTAATGAATTTCTTATTTATTAAACATGTGGAATGAAACTTAATATATATATATATATATATATATATATATATATATATATATAAAATTAGTAAACAATAGCAAACCTTAGGAACAACAATGCGGCCTTCATCTTTAACATCACTGTATTTCAAACGTTTCTCAAAAAGGAAAGTAAGGTTCAATGGATTGACCTCCTGCACCACAAAGATATATCAAGAAATCTCCAAATCTATATATATATATATATATATATATATATATATATATACACTTCCACATAAGTTCCATGGAAGGAAACAACATCAGTCTCTTCGCTTCAAAAGGAAAGCAAAATCCTTGCAACATTAAATCCATTTTTGTAAGAAAATAAATTGACCAAATATAATTAGCTTTTTATAGATCATTTGGGCTTTCCACTCATGTAATACATCTAAACAGTTACCTAGAAATAATTTGGCAAATAAAGGACAACAAAAGGAACTTATAAATGAACATTTGCAAAATTGATTAAAAAGGCCAAGACCCAAAGAAAACTAGATGAGGGATCTAGCCTTTTTGCTTTGATTTTCAGTAAGAAAAAGGTAGATCTTAGCCTGGATAGATGGTTTGGTTTGCAAAAGATGGCACTCTTTTGTCACGCAAAAGGGAAAAAAAACACACACACACACACAAACACATACGCACAAAATGTAAACACACATTCGATTCAAACAGAAATAAATGTTATAGATAATGCTAATTCTTTGAAAAAAATAGCTTTGGAAATGATGAGCAATTTGTGGTGAAACCAAAGAGGTTGGAGAATAGTGAAAGTTAGAAGAACAAAATAAAATAGAATAGAATTGAATTAAACTTACACGAACAGGAGGAGTCGGAGGGATGGGAATTGGAGTCGATCTTGGTCGACTGTCATTTTTAGGCTCCACTGCTTTCCTTTTCCCCCTAAGCTTTTTAAGCTTTTTCTTAGCATTAGCTCTTGGATCAGGCATCGCAACATTGCCACGGTCGGGTTCCATGTTGCCTTGCATGTTGTTTCAGCAGCCTGTGGTCTTTGTGAGAATTAGCTGCCCTCAGGGTAGGAGTATGGAGTTTCTCTTTTCACTTGGTATTTATAGATCCGTCTATAAGTATGTAATTTTTTTTTATCGATATTTATAAAATATATTTTATATATAACAAACGTATCTTTCTTTTTGTCGTTTAACCGATATTCAACGCTAATCAATTTCACTATATTTATGGAGAGAATGATTGTCTTACCGTTTTTCGGTTAATTTTATATCATATATTTTAATTATAATGACTATAAATTGATATTAACCTCAATGGTTTTCTAAAATTTAAACAAAATAAAAATTTTGTACATGTATTTTTTCTTTTTTCCAAAAAGAAAAAAAGAATCATCAAGGAAATTAATGAAGCAGTCAATGAGAGTCAATTTGATGATTCCTATGATGAATTTCTTTCGTTATTTTTTTTTTTTCAAATTCAAAGTGGAACACATGAAATATGTGCACTCGATTCTCAAACAGCTCTGAAAAAATTGTTCTTTTCTACTGTGAAATGTCACATTGTTTATGTGATTTTCTTTCGATTATTGTGTTGGATGATGTCAAAAGTTACAGTAGAAAGGAACGAATAGCGTAACAATTGAGATATTTTAATTTTTTATTGAGATTTTTTAAGAAATAGACAAACCCATACGTGATTTTGAATTAATTTTGGTTGCCTCTGCTCTATTTAGGCAATTTAGTATTTGTTTTCTTCCAAATAAGGTCTGCATTAAATTATATAACCATAGCACTTAAATTGTTCTCCATTCTTATTAAGTAAATTAAATCTATAATACAATATAGGATAGAAAAAATTACCTTTTAAGGAGGGAATGAAAAAGGAAACTTAGATAAATTACCATATTTATGGCGTATTTGGATTGGAATTTAAATGAAAAAAGTACATAATTTTTCTCAATTCAGAATAAAAAAAATTAAATTCAAACGATTTACATTTCTTAAAAACTATCATTTATCAAAAAAATATTATATTTTCTCTTTTTAAACCCATATATTTTTTTACTCGACTCAAATTTCTTTTCACTTAAAAAGATCGTAATAAAAGTCCTAAGCCAAATACATCTTAACCTGACAACATTATAAATTACTTGGCCTCCAAGCCTGAAGAATGCTTTCTCTCTCTCTCACACAAATAAATTTTAACAAAATTTACATGGTTTTTATTTTTCTAGAGTTTTTATTTTTCCTTTTAAGTTAAATATTTTTTGGGGCTCGAAAAATGAGGGAATCTATTTTCTGTTAAAGAAGTGGACAAACACTATGTTTGGTTCCTTGTGGGGGAGGAAAAAAGGAACAACTGCTTTGTCTGGGGACGTTTTTATTTTTATCCTCTTCTTATTTGGTATGAAAAAAGGAGAAATAGAATTGTCAAGTTATATATCGTTTTATATTTTATATATGCTACATTACATAAAGTATAAGATATTATAAAGCAAAAGACTTTATAGATACACTTAAAATGAGACAATTTATATTGTTTTGTATCGAGGACGTATCCACTCCTTCCTCCCCTTCCAAAATTTCAAAACTTTTGAATTTGCCTTAAAAATTTTTAGTTTTTTAAAAAAATTGTTTAAAATTTTATATTTTGTTCCCTTAATTTTTTTAAATAGAATATTATCTATTTAGTATAACTTACTTTCCTAACACAAAATTTCTCATTCTGTCCTTAATTTATATATTGAGAACATTATAATCACCCTTGATAATTGGCTTACTAAACATTCATACATCGTACTTTCGGTCGAGTGCGATATTTGATGCTTTTAATCACTTTGGCTATCCCAACCCTTCTAGTTTAGGAGATACAAAAATGCTTACATGGAGGGGGAGTTGTAGTCGTCCTAATTTACTTCCTCCACATAACATTCTAGTGAAAATAATGTAAATAATAGCATTTATATTCACACATAGGGCTATTTGATAAAGTTAAAATATGAAAGATATAATTTGAATATTTAAATATAGATAATTTTTAAATTGGTCCTCCAAAATATATAATTGTCTCGATCAAATCTCTCAAAGATTACTTTATTCAATTTAATCCCTAAAAATTAAGTAAAGTAATCTTTGAAGGATTTGATTGTGACAACTATATTTTTTTCTTTTTTATTTTTTTAATAATTTCAATAATTCATATTTATTTTTGAGGATATGTTTTTTCTTTTTTTAAGCTCATAATTTTTTCCCTTTCTCCTTTCTTATAATTTATCTAACTCATTTTTTTTCCCTAACAATATATTTTTTCCTGTTTATTTTAGCTCGTATAAATTTTTTTCGTTTTTTTACTTTCTTGGAATTCTTTTAATTCATATCATTTTCTTGATAATTTTTTCCCCCATTTCTTTTAGCTCATAAATTTTTTTTCTTCCTTCATCTTTCTTGTAATTCATCTAACCAATATTTTTTTATCGACAACATATTTTTTCCTTTTCTCTTGGCTCATATAAAATTTTTTATGTTTCTTATTTCTTATAATTTTTAGGCAAATTGATGAGTTTAGTCCTCAAACTTTTTATTTTGATATGGTTGGTCCCTATTCTTTTTTTTTTTTTTAAATTTTGTAGATCTTCTATCTTTTTTATTTTGGCCTGGTTTGTCCCTATTTTTTTTTTTTAACTTTACAGGCCTTCTATCTTTTTTAGTTTGGCACATTAGGTCCTTTCGACCTAATTCCAGCTAATTAACCCTAAATCAATGATATTATTTTTTTTAATATAATGTAATTTCAATGTCTTCATCAAGTAAAGTTGTTTGATAAAGTTTAACGAAGTCTGAAATATGAATATTTAATGATTGAAATTTGAAATTTAAAGTTTAAAAATTAAATTTTAAAATATGAAATTAATATTGTATTAATCATAATTATTTTTATACTATAATTTATATTAAACAAAAAAGAGTAAGAATATTTAGACGAGTATTTAATTTATTTAAATTATAATTTTTTTTTAAAAAAATTATTAATAAAGGATCTCATAATCGCTCAAAGTTACACACATGGTTAATGTCTACTCTGATGTGAAAATCTCAATATTAACCATTTCGTCTAACTCAAGTATTATTTAAAATATAAATATAAATAATTAAATAATTTTAAATATTTAATCAAATTATTAAACAAATATTATTTTCTCCTCGTAAAAGGTAAGAGATGTGTCTACGGGAATGGATAAAGTGTGACCCATGAAAGAACAGCCAAACACGAAGGGCAAAGCCCTTTTCCTACTATCAGGCCTCAGCCCGTCAGCCACTGTACTCTCAGGGAGGATTTGGACCGCCGCATGTCCCGCCGGAGATCTCCCCAAATCGACGACAGCCGCAAGTGCTAAACTCAGGCCTAAACAGCAACCACATCTACTGGATTTCCCTCTCCTCCACCGGGACAAAAGCTTCCTCTTATCTCCTGCTCGCTTCGCTGGGAACTCTAGCTGACTTTACTTCTCATCATCATCATCTTCTTCTTCTTATTCTTCCTCTACGCCTCCTTGTCTGACACAACCACCAGCATGGCAGAGCTACAGCCGCCGGACGGCTCGATTTTCGCTGACCCACCACCCGTCGCCACATCTGCTACTCCACAACCTCAATCTCCTCCACCTCCCGCTGAGAATCCCACCAGTACCGCCAATATTAGTAACCCCGCTAATCAGGGCCCAGGATTAGCCCCGAAACGCCAACGCCGACCCAGCGTTCGATTGGGGGACATCGGAGAACAGTCTTATGATCAGTCCAATTCCCACTCTCGCCGTCCCAAAACTTGGCGCTTCCATAAAGACCCATCTCTGGCGGCCAAAACCTCAAAAACCCGACCTTTAACCAATCTCGTCAACGGTGGGGTTGCTCATCATCATGAATCACTCGAGAACAACGACGAGAATCACAAATATGGCTTTGATTTTGGGGGTAAAAAGGCTAAATCGAAGAAACCCACTAAAAGGGTGAGGACTAATTGGTCTTCTGCTGCAGCAAAATTCGAAGCTAACGGAGGTGGAATAATTGAAAACGACAGCATCGTTAGAGATGAGAATCATGGGAATGATGACTTTCGGCAGTTCGAGGTGGGGGCCTCGGAGAGTCCAACGAGGGGGAAGAGCCCTGGTCATTCTGTAGAGAATAATATGGGGCTTGAGTTTTGGGATAGGAGAACCATGAGGTCACGGTTTTCTGGTTCGGAGAGTCTGGACCGGCACGAAATCAACAATAACAACATTAATATGAATAATACGGTCAACAGAATCCACAGCGAAATAAATTTGGAGGATGAGGATAGGAGTGGAGGGGTGAGGGATTGGTTAATTGGCTTGGGACTGGGGAGATATGCACCTCTTTTTGAGATACACGAGGTTGATGACGAGGTTCTTCCCATGTTAACTTTGGAGGATCTCAAGGATATGGGGATAAATGCTGTGGGTTCTCGGAGGAAAATGTACTCTGCAATTCTGAAGCTGCGAAAAGGTTTCGCTTGAGTTCTTCTATGCAGAAAATCAACGAACTCTGATCCCTTGGTCATGGCAGCTGTATGGAGAACATTGAGCAGAAAAAGATGTGCATGTCAGAGATGGTTTGAGTTCTTTTTGCTCCTGTAATATTCGTTTTATTCTTTTTGTTTTAACCCCTCCTTACTTACATTATGATACGATATGTTCTAAATATGTGCTAATTTGTTTTGGACCTAGATTTGTTTCTTGAGTTAGCTTTTCTTTTGATGTGCGGTTACATTGTAGTAGTTGTGAAATATAGAGAAGGATACAAAAGAAAAGAATACTTGACTGGTTAACAGAAGTTTTTCAGTGATGAAGGCTCTAAACTTCTTAGCCAAATGAATCTAACTTAACAAGCAAGCAAATTTATCAAAATTCAGTCTTTATTTGTGCTTATTATTGCTGCTCTTATTCAGCATTAAGTTATTCTCATGATATTAGCTAATCTTCTGTAGCTATGGCTTGTTTCATCATGCCTGATGTCCTTACATTCCAATTCTGTTCTTGTTGGCATTTAAAAGAGTCCAAATGTCTTTGCACTGTGTCAAAGCAAAAGGCTCGGCCTGAACAAGTTTGCTGGAATTTCTGTTGTTGAGGTTGAGTTTGTTGCGTTCTCTTAGTTGATTGCATATATCGAAGCTTCAAGATTGTCTTGGTTGAACCCGAATTATGTGCTCCTATGCAAGGATTGGGCTGTTTGCTTTCATATTGGGTTTCTATATAGACATCAGAGACAAGATTGTCGTCTTGCTCAGTTTTCTCCCTTACCTTTCTATGTATATGTGTAATAGAGATGCTAAAGTCCTTGGATATTTAGGGGCATAATCTAAATCATTCATGATTTGAGTACGTATACCTTTTGTGAAGCTTTGCATCTGTTATTTTGCAATTTCTAAATGTGCCTGGAGTTGTAAAGGTTTCATGTTTTATATTCTGGACACAGGTTGATGTCTATGTCTGGGAATGGACTATGTTAATATGCTATTATTGAAAGCCTTTTCTAACTCACATTTTCCATCAGCACTCCCATCTCTCCCGCTTCAATTCAAATCTAATGTTAACTTGGGGTTTTTTCCCCGTACGACGCAATTTCAGGTTATCAATTAGTTTGAACAGAGTAGAATGATACTGGTCGAAGCAAATTTAATGGTTGAAATGGGGTTACTGGTTCTTTGGCTATAATGTTTGCACATGTGGATATAAAAAACTAGCACATTTTTTTCCCCCCAACATCCTGCTTAAATTATATGCTTTTCCATGTTAGCTACCTCTCTTCTTTAAAGTAGACAGATGACTTTGTTGGCTCTTGCAGTTGATTACCAGTTTCATTTAATAACAGATCACCTGAAAAAGTCATAAATAGTTTCATTTGTTTAAGTATCTCCAATTGTACTGGAAAGCATAGGAGTAGAATTGTATAGTCCTTTGATTAATTATAAACTGTCAGATTCAAAAGAACAAAATTGAAAAATTTGAAGTAAGAGATATAGAATCTGCTAATTTGCCAAAGTCATTTGTTGTATGTTGAGGAAAGTATATTTCAGTGAACCGTTGAAAGTTTCATATTCTCAATTACTGAATAATCTTCTGCAGAGCCAAAAGTGCTAACAAGAACTAGAAGAAGCTTATGATGTTTCCAGCACCCATGGACAACAAGATGATTGGTAGAACTTAATGATATGGAAAATATATGATAGTAGATACAATAAGAAAGTGGTGATGAAGGAAGAGTTCTGCCATACTACATATCAGGTAATTGCTCTATGTTGTGAGATTTAATTTGGCATGGATCAATCGTAGAATTATAATTTTGAATGAGTTTTCATGCTTGTCCTTTTACATGATCATCTCCTATTGAAGGATTCTGCATCTTTTTAGCTTTTGTGACGACCCAAACCATCACTGTCATATACAACTATCCCAATTAGATTGTCCTTTATATTAGTTATTTTATTAGTGCTCATTCTGGGTATCTTCACTAGTTGCCCTTCTCCTCTCTTCCCTTTCAAGAAAACTTGAATTAGACTTATTTTTACCATATATATATATTTTTTCCATGAGAATTTTTTCATCTTTTGTCTTGATGGATTATTCAGCTTTGTGTACCATGGACTGTGCAAACAGTAGAAAAAACCAATAAAGGTTGGTGCTAATGATTTTTCAAGATTATTTTTATCATTTTTTGTAAGGTATTGTTTGGTTAATAATATGGTACGTGGTACTGCACAGGTGTAGGTTTTTTCTTAATTGAAATACATGGTCAATATCTACTGTTATATGAGAACTTATAGATATATATTTTTGTAGTGTGATCAGCAGATCCATCATGGATTCAGGCTACCGTGGGATATTGTCAAAACTACACCTCAAGACAACCTCCAAAGATTCATGTAATTAAAAATTTGTTTAATCTCGGATACATAGCACATGGTCGTCCTGTGAAAATGGTACTCAACTACTCATTGATGTATAATATTCATAAAAATCAATGTATATGTAATGTGAAACAAAGTTAGCTTTATGAATCTTACTCGCGGGATGCCTCTAATTAATTAGTTAATGAACTTTTACCAAACTGTTTCCTCCCTAAGGGATTGAAGGGGGGGAAAGAGTTATAACATCGTAGTCTTGAAGAAAAATAGATGACGGAGCACATTTTATCATCTTCTTTCTACTAATAAGAAAAAGGGGTATCTTAAAGGATTGAATAATTTATCTATGGTTTGGGGTCCATAGAAGGTGGCACTATTTAGCCTTCCTCCTGTCAACAGAGCAAATCTGACATAAACTATGTACATAATGATTCAGTGCAAAAAGAAATGAATGTGATAGGCTATTTAAATCCTTACACAGCTTTTGCTAGGACATGACATGAAGCCAAAGGCTGATGATGATGATGAAATGGAGGCAAGCCTACATGAGCAGGTGTGGTGTTGGAGGGATTGGGACTCTAGTAGCCTTCGGCCGACTTCCATTCTCGGTCTCCTTCTCATCCTTCGTTTTTCAAGCTTTTCCCATACCAACATTTAGCTCTTCGATCAGAGGCATATGTCAACATTGCTATGGTTGGATTCCATGTCGTTACTGCAGCCTCCTCTGTGATATATAGGAATTGAATCATTCTCAGCATTTTTCTTTTATTTTTCATAATCTTTTTGGGTTTTTCTTGCAAAAGGAAGTGGGTCCAGAAAAATGTTGACAATAATTTATCTTCTGTGGAATGCGTGGGTAATAGATGGGAACTAAAGCCCAGGGAGTATGGTCCAAAAGCCCGTTTCTATTAGGCCCAACTTTGGGCCTTAGGAGGGGTCTCCTCTCCTCGGTCCTCAGCCATTGTAATCTCGGGGGACATCTGCAGACTGCTGCGCCACATGTCCTCAGTCTCTCCAAATCCCAACCCTTGAAAACAAAGAAAGGCAATTGATCGGACCGCCGCAAGAGGTAAACTCTTCTCTCAAGTTTCGGGCCTACACTGCAACCACGCCTACTGGATTCCTTCTCCTCCACCGGGGCAAAAGCTTCCCTTATCTCAAGCTCGCTTCCCTGACCCTGACAACTCTAGCTCACTTTACTCTTCCCTACGCCTCCTTGTCTGACACAACCACCAGCATGGCTGAGCTACAGCCGCCGGACGGCTCTATTTTCGCCGACCCACCACCCGCCACCGCCATCGCCACCGCCACCACATCCGCTGCTCCTCAACCCCAACCTCCGCCACCTCCCCCTGAAAATCCCACCAGTACCGCCAATAATAGTAACCCCGCCAATCAGGGCCCAGGTTTAGCTCCGAAACGCCAACGTCGCCCTAGCGTTCGATTAGGAGAGATCGGAGAACAGTCTTATGATCAATCCCACTCCCACTCTCGCCGTCCCAAAACTTGGCGCTACCATAAAGACCCATCTCTCGCGGCCAAAACCTCAAAAACCCGACCTTTAACTAATCTCGTCAACGGCGCGGTTGCAAACCATCATGAATCCCTCGAGAACAACGAGGAGAATCACAAATATAGCTTTGATTTTGGGGGTAAAAAGGCTAAATCGAAGAAGCCCACTAAAAGAGTGAGGAGTAATTGGTCTTCTGCTGCAGCAAAATTCGAAGCGGCGGCTTCCAACGGAGGTGGTATAATTGAAAACGACAGTATTTTTAGAGATGAGAATCATGAAAATGATGACTTTCGGGAGTTCGAGGCAGAGGGCTCGGAGAGTCCAATGAGGGAGCAGAGCCCTGTTCATTCTGTAGAGAATCAGAATATGGGGCTTGAGTTTTGGGATAGAAGGGCCATGAGGGCCCGGCTTTCTCATTCGGAGAGTCTGGACCGGCACGACAACAACAATAACAACATTAACATGAATAATACTGTTAATGGTATTCACAATGAAATGAATTCAGGGGACGAGAATAGGAGTGGAGGGGTGAGGGATTGGTTATTTGGTTTGGGGCTTGGGAGATATGCCCCGGTTTTTGAGATACATGAGGTGGATGATGAAGTTCTACCTATGTTAACGCTGGAGGATCTCAAGGATATGGGAATAAATGCGGTGGGTTCTAGGAGAAAAATGTACTCTGCAATTCTGAAGCTGCGAAAAGGGTTTTCTTGAGTTCTTTCAGATAGGAAATCAACAAACTCTGAACCCTTGGTCATGGCAGCCGTATGGGGAACATTGAGCAGAAAGATATGCATGTCTGAGATGGTTTGAGTTCTTTTTGTTCTTGTAACTTTCCTTTTATTTTTCTTGTTTTACCCCTTCTTACTTAAAGTATGATAGGATATGTTTTAAGTAAGTGCTAATTTGTTTTGGAGCTAGATTTATTTATTTAGTTTGCTTTTGTTTTGACGTGTTGTGACATTGTAGTTGTGAATGTAATTGTTAATATAGAGAAGGATATGAGAAAAAAACATAGCTGTTGACTGGTTAACCGAAGTTTTTCTTTGAAGCCTCTGAACGTCTTAGCGGAAAGAATCTAACATAACACGGGAGCAAATTTATCATTTATTATTCTTGATTAGAGCTCTTATTCAGCATTATTACATTCCAATTTTTTTCACGTTTGGCATTTAAAATTGTACAAATGTTGATACATTGTGTAAATGCCAAAGTTTTGGTCTAAAGTTTTTTGGAATTTCTAATTTGGTCATTTCTGCTGTGCAAGTACTTAATTCTATATTAGTAGGAAGCTTCATGCTTATTCTTCCATATATACTGTGTCATGTGCATATTGTCCAATGACGAACCTCCCTAAAATTTATACTGCATTCAGTGATTGCCCAATTTTAGAGCCATGAGATGGTTTTGCCTTATATATTGGCTAATATTTTATCTTAGGATGGAAAACGAATCTACTAGATTGCTGGACATTTCTGTTGTTGAGGTTGAGTTCATTAGTTGATTGCATATTGTCAAAACTTCTAGTGTGTGACTATATTATGTTTTTCCAAACCCCAAATTATTTGCTAGTATAGTATGCATGGATTAGGCTGTCTCCTATCGTATCTGTATTTTGGGTTTCTCTATAGACTTCAGAGGTAGGAAGGAGGGTTGTTGTCTTCCTCAGTTTTGTTCCTTAGGTGCATCATCTAAATCATTCTTGATCTGAGTATGTATACCTTTTCTAAGCATCAAATCTATTATTTTGCTTGGAATCACTAAATATGCCTGGAGTCATAAGGGTTTCATGTTTAATAGTTTGCGCAGAGGGTGTTAGGGTTGATGATGATGTCTAGGGAATGGACTACGTTAATCTGCTGTTACTGGAAACCTTTTTCTAACTGAAATTTTCCTTGGCACTCCCATTTTTCCTGCTTCAAGTCAAATCTTAGAATTTGGATCTTACAATCATATGAGCTTGGGTTTTGACTCTTGAAGATGCCTTTGAGATTACTAAATATGAAACGGAGTAGGATGATATTGGTCCAAGAGAAATTAGAGTAAATTTAATGTTTGAAATAAGGAGAAATGCAATAAATTTTCTTTGGATATAATGTCGATACATTTGAATGTAAAAACTAGGACATTTTTTATTTTAGTTTTTTTTTCTCTCACATGTCGTTATAACTATTTGCTTTTCCATGTTAACTGCCACCCTTTCTTTGAAGCAGACAGATGACTTCATTGGCTGTTGCAGCTGATTTTCTGGTTTTATTTACATACACCTTGCCTTCTGAGAGCATAAAAAGTTTCATTTCTTTAAGAATATCTCCTATGGTTCTGGAAGTATAGGAGTAGAATCATAATAAATTTTGGTTAAGAAGAGGGAAATATTAAAAGTCCAAGCCTTAAGCATTAGCTGGCAGATTTGGGGGGAAAAAAAATTCAAATATTTTCAAATATGAAATACGGAATCTAGCTGATGAGCCTAATCTGATATGGAATAACATAATTAGATTCCCGTGACGTGTGAACTGTGGGGAAATCTGATTGTGGTTTCAAGGAAGTTTAGGTTCAATCACAACAATATGGCTGTCCTCTGACAATTGTGAAAACAGGAAATTAAAAACTTCATGGGATTTGCTTCACTAAGGACCCTGTTAACGGACGCCATTGGGCTAAAAGTGCTGTAACACAAGACCATTGTTTATAGAAAAGATACAAAGAAAGGTAGAAAGGTTTATTAACATGCTAACTGATGGGAAGAAAATGAGATTTTGGTCTTCCATGGTAGATGAGTTTTTAGCTTCCAGAAGATTCCCTCTCATTCTTGTGATTTCTCTTATCGTTGTTCCTCTCTTCACCCACCACTAAAGGATTGACAAAGACCAACTTTGAAAGCTATATTTTATTTTTCATAAAATGAGGACATGGTTATGAAGCTGGTGATATGTGTTTCCCTTGCTGTTTGTCAATTTGTAACATAGGGAGCCTTGTCTGATACTTCTTACTGAAGTTTGTGTTTGTTTAAATCATTAATATGAATTGTCTTGTTGCCTAGCTTCTTGTAAGCTCCTACATACGAGCAGTAATTTAGTATCCTTTTTCACCAATTTCCTCTTGCAATGAACTCTCAATAATGTCATTGGCCCTTTTGATCGGCTAGAGAAAAAAGCATTACTGGCTGAAACTTGCTTTTAGTATCTGCAGAAAAATTTTCTTATGTTCAAAAGTAGATACTGGTTTTGACACTGAAGTGGGAAGTAAAGCTGTTGTCTCTGTGAGGGTATAAATATGGCAGTGCCATGACCAGCAGATTGTGCTTTTGCCTTTTCGTTTCGTAATAAAGGTTTTTTGGTTACTTAGTTAAGCATGTGAAATTGCTGGGATGTTCTCGACAGTTTGAGTAACTGTTCTTGGTCTTGTAACTGGCATGTGGAATGTGCAAATCTTTTTTGTGCAAGATGAATTCTCTTTTAATAATTATTAGCTTGGAAGGCTTGCATTATAAAGAAAATTTGTCAGAACTGCTAGTGTTGCAATGGTGCTACCGGTGGTGTGAATAATCATGTAAGGATTATAGAATATTTTGGACTTCGTTGCAGTTTCTATGCCGCAATTCAATCCATTTTCATTGCACAATGCTTCTGCCATGCAGGCAAGTCCACGTAGATACACTTGTAAACATTTGTGCAGATAGTGCACAAACTGGCACTGGTTCTACGGCTTGTTCAGGTTTCATTTGACCAAAGCTTGTTTGAGTTTTGCATTATTGTAGGTTGTGTGAGCTAGCAAGAAATGTTTCGAATGACACTGGGAGCCATGAAGGAAGGGAGCACTTAACAGATTTGAGGAAGGAAACTTTTTGTACTTTTTTCTGCTCTGTTACATGCTGATCTGGGCCTGGTACTCATAGAGGACAAAAGAGGAACATGCTTTTGAAGCCATGTTTCAATAAGGGGAAGGATAACTGTAATTAGAAAAGAAGCAATGGAGAAAGGAAGGGATTGGTGTAATGCAGTGATGATTAGGGAGCTCTGTAGCAGGCAATTTGTTGCGGCTTAGCATCTGTTCATTTTGCTCTTTCTAATTCGTAAGTTTCTGTATTTTGGTTTACCCTGATTCCTAAGGACCAGGTGGGGGGAGAGAGCAGGAGAGTATTCAGAGGCTTTAGGTGATAATTGCATATGTATATCAATGGTTATTAAGCTGCTGCTTAAATGGTGAAATGAAGTTGGTATTAGGAGGTGGATCATTCATTCTTAAACTCCTAGTAGTGGCCTCTTTGTATTCAAGTGTTAAGGGAAGACAGGTATCAGATGGGATATTCGTGTTTTGGCCACTGAACCCTTTGTTTAGGCTTTTGCAAGGTGGTAGTAGTAGTTAACTCATGGGTACTGCGTCTATGCCATGCCATATCAAGAAAGAAAGCCCTTGTACCATTCGCTGTTTGGACACCAAAATTGCTTTCTCTAAAAGATGCCCCGAGAGAGCTTCAAATCTTCTTTTCAACAAAAAGACCAAACTCTAATCCAATCTAGTATTCGTTTTTGTATGTTTCATGTTCTGACATTCAAATTCTGACGGAAGAAGCCCAAAATAGTTTGGTTTTTCTGAGGTAACATGATCAAACAGAGTTGTGGGCTGGATCTATGCATGTTTTAATGGAAAAGGATACGCCTTGAGGCGGGAAGCACTTTGCCGAAGCAATTGTTTGGACTGGACAAGCTAACCTATGTCCCATTCATAGCCATTGAACCTGCCATGGCACTGGACTTCACCTTTTAATCGCTCCTCTGTTCATTTTCCCCAGCTGAAACAAATATTTCATCATTTAAACCATAAAAGGGGAGGTAGAGATGAATCTAAAAAATCCAATCAGTCAAATTAAATAAAGAAAAAAAATATATATAACAGCAATCTCCAATGTTTGGCCTTAGCAAAGAGGAGTACAATTTAGGTTAAAAGTGGGAAACCCCAAAAGCCATATACAGTACAATTCTGGGATTCTCCAAAACTACTTTAATTCCTCATCAATGAATTGCATAAGTAAGCCATCACCAAAAACTAATTAATTAGAGGGTCAAACCGCAAAATAATAGTATCCATTTGGAAGGGGGAAAAAAGGAAAATTTATAACTTAGTACAATAAAAATAAAAAACGGGGGTGAGATAGAGAGAGGGAGTGAAAGAGGAAGATAATGAAAAATCAAGGGCTTCTGCCATATTGTAGCACCATGATATGATCAGCCGCTGGTCCTGAGGAAGAAGATAAGTCGTCTGCCGGAAGTAAAGTTACCAAAGCGTCCCTCGGACTCCATATGCTGTCTCTTACATGCTGCAATGTCAAGAAAGGTAGAATCTGTTGCCCTCTGCACCTTATCTCTACCTGATTTTTCCCCGTCACACACCAATACAAATAAATAAATAATATATATTTCAATACAAAAAAAAAAAAAAAAAACTGTACACATGAAATAATATTTTTAAACATAGTCTATATTTTTTTTTACTAGATAAAGATTTATCCCTATATTTCAGAAGAAATAAAAGATTTAACTATATATTTCAAAAAAAATAGAAGAGGAAGTGATCGCCTTTCCACATAATACAGGACTTTATCTAACAAATGGTTTTCTCCTTTCCTTTTTCCTTTCTTTTCTTTTTTAATTTTCTTTATATTGGATATATGAAGTAGGGTTGAAGTCATGCTTTGGTAGAAGCTTACGTCTTCTCTCCATTTCTATTCACTGTCGTATCAACTTAAGAAAATATATTCAATGTGTAACGTCTAATTCAACCTCTTTCCATGACCCTTTCTTTCCTCACCGTGGCGGGCCTAGCAGGGTCTCTATCACACTCTTATTTTATATATATATATATATATATGTATATATATATATATATATATATATGTATGTTCTCCCCTCCAAAAGGAAAAAAAAAAAAAAAAACATAGAAGATGGGTGGAAATTTCAGAGGAGAAAGCAAGCCACATTACATTGGTAAAAATAGTAGTAGTAGTAGATAGACCAAAAGCAAAGTATAGATTAACAGTAGAGGAGGCTGCCGCCCAACCCACGATTGAAACTTGGCCTACTTTTAATGATTCAAGAAAGGACCCACGCAGACTTTGTTCTCAAGCCAAAATCATTATTCCTTGGACTTTAGTTTAATGTTAGTACATTTTTAACAACATTTACACCATTCAAATGCAAACTATGTCTCAATCGCAAATGCCCATTTCTCCAAAAACAAAAGCTTTTTGATATTATTTCACCAATACCTTCCTCTATTATTCACTACCAATCGCGCACTATCTTATTATATATCTTGCGCGTGTGTATATACGGTGATAATTAATTCGATTTTTTATATTTTTTATAATAAAATTTGTAATTATTATTTAAAGTTACGTTTTGTATGAACTTTATTCTCGTACAATAATTTATAAATTATACAAAAAATAAATCGCACTAAATGAGTTTTATACGATAAATGTAAGAGAAATTTAAATTCTAGTTAATCGTGTAAGACTTATTTATACTAACTAACAAAACCAACTGGGGCTTAATCCAATCAATTCATAAGGAAAATTGTATGTTCATTTGTGATGAACATTTTGAAAAGATGGCGTGAAGGATCCAAAAAGCACGGCGTGGAATCGGCACTATCTTTTTCTTCGTTTCCTTTCTACTCTATAGTAGTTTTCAATTACCTAACTGATGATTAAACTACATATATACATAATATCAATACCAATTCCATGCACGCCTCATTCACGTTGCTTTCTCAACAAAAACCCTAGTGCAAAGGTCAATATTCCTCACATGATGCCCTTCTTCTCATATTATAATACTAATCAAGAACAAACTAAACTTTGTCTAGTAATAACCAAAAAAATCCTGGCAAGAATCCCATGAGGCTGTGTATGGTGCATGCATCCCATTATTCCCACAAAGAACACATTTTCATTTTAGAACATCCGATCAAATGATTCTGCTGGGGATTTTTGTACCTCATCTCATGCATTACTTACCCCCCCACCCACCTCGATGTAAATCTTTAAAGAATGGAACGAGGAGGAGGGTTCCGGCCTCTAGGGGGTTTTGGAATTGGTTGAGTGGTTGTGGAAGGAGGAGCTGCATGTATTATACTGGTAGGGAAGTGCAGCACTTAAGGTTTTGAAGGGGGCCTTTATTACGTGTTACAGAATAAAGAAACCAGAATCTATCATCCATTCATTTCATCTGAAAAGAAAAGAGGGTTAAATTAAATTAGGGCCTACAAAACATTAGCTGTCCAAAGAGGTGAGTTGAAGCAAGCGAAAGCATGACGATACAATCCATTCCAGCATGCAGATTTTAACTGGACGTTTGATGAGATCTTGAGAACGACAGGGTCCACGTGTGATTTCTCCGGCCCCTCTGAATATGATAATTTCCATGACTTAACATCTACTTTTATGGAGGCTATTTCCAACTTGAATGCAAAACCAATTTTTTTTTTCTCTCTCTCATATTCTAAAGTCAATGCTTTCATAAACTAGAGGAAATTAAAAAGGGCAACATGCCCACCTCGAGCTCGATCTTTTGCTTTTCTGCTTTCATCATTTTTGTCTACAACTCGTGTTATGTACCCATCTATCTATCCATATATCCCGTTCTTCGAAACGGATTTCCCATTGCTTGCTAGTTAGTCTCTCAATTTCACGTATCTATTGTGGCTTAGTTAATCATTACTGCTAGATATTACTCCTATTTCTTTCCAATATCTATCTGTCTATATCTGTGTCTGCCCGGTAAGAATTATATGTATATATGCATAAACAAAGCTAATGAATGCAAAGATGAGAAATCACTTTGATTTGATACCGAATCATGGTCATTATTAGGTTTTCTTCTTGCATGTTTCTGTCCGTGTTATGCATACGTGAGAGAGAGAGGATTTTTTCGTGCGAAAACAAGAAAATAATTAAGACAAACAGATGATCATCAAAGGAGTTGGTAGGCAATTAGTATTGCTTTGGCACAATCTTATTCCGTGCTATTATGACAGCAATGATTTGATTACCCAGTTGCATGTCAGGGTTTTGGACAGTTCTACATGAGAACGAAGCCATCATATATATAAATGGGGTCTATATATTTACACGATCTCAACGTCCATGTAGGGGGACTCAAGTCAACTGGGCGGGCATTACAAGCCGAACAACGCTTATGGACGGACAAAAACTACTCCGTTAAGCCATGTAAGGCCAAGGTTGACCTAAAACAATAATGTGGTATTCCTACACGAAACCAATCAGAGACAAGCAAAGGAACGTTACGTGTTCGTACAAACCCAGTCGGCTACCAATTGATTAGTATGTATTGAATCTTCTAACATTATAAATTATTACCAAGTATGAGAATTTCTGTGCATTTTTTGAGGAAGATGAGAATAAATTTACATATATACTACTTTATTAAATGTTAGGATTAGGTTAGAAAACGATTCTTGGTTGTTGCATACACATATTTATATGCATATATAGACAATCAGAAATGCTTATTAAACAAAGCCCGGTGTCATATTCTCATTCCCTTGCTTCATGGTATCAACTAATGATCAAAATTCAAGAAAACAACAAATTTGCATCTTCGTTTTAAAAAAGAGGTTGACCTTTACACGGATGAGATGATGAGATTATGCACTAAAATAAAGAGAATGGAATGTTATATGACATGCATCCGATGAGGCAAAGACTACTGTTCATATTAGGTTTTTTGATATTTCTTCTACGGTTGGTTGTTTAATATATCATTGCAACATACTATACAATTGTTTTTATTTAGGTAAAGAATAAATCCTTAATACTCTCTTACTCCAAAAAAAATCAAACAACCCTATGAAAGTTCACCTAATTATTAATTATTTGATCACTACATTTCTTCCACGCCAATAAGAAATGAGATGAGTATAATATGATATATATGATGTGATTGCAAACGTATTCTTGCATTTGTGAATTTGAAGGAGTTATATATTCCGCTGCTTGATGATTTCTTCTTACCTGGACATTCTGTAGTTGAACTTCAGACATGGGTTTTATTGAGTTGTTTGGTAGAGTTTCCTTCCTAACATCTACATGCATGCAAGTTCTCTGACTCTAGACATAAACTAAGATCGACACGTGAAATGAAAGAATCAGCCGACTACAACTTCTACTCCAGAAGCATTCTAATTTAGGTTTTCTCTTACAAGGAATATATAAGTAAGAAGAGGATTGTTTCATTCTTATAATTAATCTATTACTTTACTGCATGAAAAGAAGAGAGCCACCCTTGTTACCAGAAGAGGATATGTTTGGCTCCATTTTTACTCTATATAGAATGCTGTTTCTATTTTCTAAACATGGTTGGGAAGAGTGTCTTCGTGGTGTAGAGTTTTATGGGCAGGTCCTACCTGTCGAGTTGTACCAGAAGCCTGTCCTAACATATTGGATTTGCGAATAGCACACAATTACAATAAGAATTATAAATGCAACTTGTTTTTAGTTCTTAATTAATCAGCTGTTAACACGGGCATAACTTAAAGAAGAAGAGGCTACCAGCAAACTAATTCTTTCGTGTTTCCTGTCTATAATTGTCAGAATTTGACCAGTTATATACTAGTATTAGCTAGCGTTATGACATAGGGAAGGAGGAGCATCAAATTCAATACCCCAATCAAACTTTCTAGCAAATATGTAGTAGCTACGTGTGTGCTAGAATATCAAGATACCTACATATAGAAATTGAGTATATATATAATCCTCTACGCAAAAATCCCAAATTGATTTAGTTAATAACAAAATAATTAGGGAGAGATTATATATCAGGTTTTCTGCAAAATTAATTCATCTTTAATGGCACATGAACTTCATAAAGAAGTTGAAGCAAAGCCCATCTTCAGCACTTATTCATTATTGTCCTTGGAGAAAGTAAATTTCTTAAAGGTTTTTGTAAATTTTAGGACTGCTGTGAGTTTTATTCATAAAAGAAACAATTTTATTCGATCAAGAAGAAACTTTCCTAATTTGAAATGATATTCTAGATTAATAATTATTTACAAACTTCAGCTTGAGTGATATATGCCAAATAGTATGTTTGAAGGACAAAAAGTTTTCCTTGGTTAGAAATTAAACCACGATGAAACAGAAGAAAAGGACGCTTGACCTTCAAATGTTCAAGGTTTAAATGAAATTAAGTATTTCAATGATGGATATTACTGAAATCCTAGTCAAACTCTATGGGGTGCTGAAGCAAGCTAATGCGTAGGCTATGCAAACCAATGAGTATTAGGCTTCAAGGAAGAGCTCTGCGGGGAAAAAAATATGGAGAATAGCAATGAAACGGAGGGTTCTGCAATTTCTGAAAGAAAAAGATATTGCTTGAAAACATTCTACTTGTGCTTATTTTGTCTGTCTTTTGTTTCCTTTTTTTAGCTCATAAAACAAGATAGACAATCGCACCTAGTTGGAATGATATATAAAGAGGAACCGTTAATTAATACTAGCCTATAGTTCGTCCCAAATTGGAATATTTTACCTAATCTCAAAGTTCAACGAAAACCAAGTGTTCATTGCCAAATATATAGCAAAGGAAAATCCCTTGCTGCTTCTTGTTTACTGAATCAGATTTGGTAAACAAGAAGCATGCTTTATGCATAACCCTACAAAACTTGTTAAAAGAATTGAAAAGTCATGAGAAAGCATTATGAGAAAATGAGGGATTTTTGAGAAACGAGGAACTGAAGCAATTATGAGAAAAGGCCACGGGAAATCGTAATGGGATACTGATGATGGGTTTACGCCACGACATTGAAAAGTTACTTTCATACAAGTAACTAAGGATGAAGGAAAGCATCGAGACCATCCATGGTTGGGGTTGATGAGGTGAAATGTAGTTTTCTCCTCTATATTTCTTCACTTGTGCCCTACACCTTAATCAACAGTTACGAGACTAAAGTCTAATATATAACTAACTATAACCACGAAAACTTATTTATATCTGCCCATGTTTCAGAATTTGACACAAACATATCCTATATGGCTCTTCTCGATCGGTAGTACACTTGCAAGAGAATTGTTAAGAGAACAAAACAAAAGCAGAAGATGGCTACCTAGAAATACACTTGCTACCTACTTCTGATGTTGTCTGAAGTAATAAACATCCCCATGAAAAACCCTTTAGTTCTGCTGTTTCTTTCATGCTCCCCAACACCAACCCTGACTGACTAAGGAATCTACTTTTGGGAAAATTTTCTTACTTCCATTTTTTTTTTTTTTTTTTTTTGGAGAATAAATTGGTGATTAGTGAATAGAGATTAACAGAAATGAAGAAACCTATATGCATGGAAAGATTGATCAAATTAATAAATCCTACTTGTACTATATGGCATTCCAAGATATAGGTATAAGAGCAGCAGTGCTAATTAACATACCTCTGATTCGCTTTCCAGTTTTAGCTTATTAACCAGATACTTGATGACTAATCGAATTGTCATTCTTCCATCCCTGAGCAATTTGGAAAATCATCATAATAAGATATATGTAACCAGTTGACAAGAGCTGTTTCGTTCATATCAAGGAAACTGGAGACAGCTCGTGTAGAATCATTACCTAGTTCTGAGGAAACTCTTGGGTATCTGGGGCAAAAACGGTTCCTTTGCTCTGCAAGAATAAAACAAATCAGGAGAACAATGTTATGCACGCATGATGTCTAAAAAGAATATAAGAAAGATAGGACAAAGAGACGAATTAAAGAGAAGAAGAGGAAGGTTAATTAGAGGAAGAAGAGGGTGGAGACAAGAAGTTATATGTGAATCTCATCTTTTGGGTTTTGGGTTTTGACCTGTAGGAATGTGTTCCTACTTACTGATTTTGCGCTGCTTGTAACACGAACCAAATGCCAGAATGTGGTCTTCGAGGAGGATCAATGACTCTGAAATCAATACCTGGCCTAGCTACACCTAGTCCGGCATGGAGTTGAAATGGTCGGGCAAAATAAGAACCCGGTGGCCCTAAAGACGAAGAAGACGAAGGAGAAGCTGCTACTATATTTCTCGGGAAAGGCCTAAATGCCCAGTTAATATCTTGATGAGGAAAACTAGAAATAGTTCCTGGATGTTGCAGAAACAATGATGTAGAATAAGCAGCGGCACTTGTAATGGACCTAGGAGCGTGAATTTCAGGCACATGGAACATAGGTGTTAATGATCTTAATTGCTCAGAACTACTGCTTCCCGGTAATAGATCAAGCTCAACCGGTCCGCCTCCTCCTCTTCGAGAGCTTTGATGATCTACGACCTGCTGGTGATCTTTCTTATTGTTAATCTGTGAAGCCGGGTGAGTTTGGCCTCCAATACCGAGTTGAAGCCATCCGTCATCCCTCTCTTCTTGAGCATCCTTAGAACTAGAGCCTGCTTCGTTGACACTTTCGGTTCTCGATTCATCTTCAGCCATTGGACCAACCACTAAATCAGATCCTAAGCAAGCTTCGCTACAACCATATCCCTCTAATCGACTCATAAGACCGAAACCGTCCGAAAAACTACCACTGCAACCACCAGCGCCACCATAATCACCACCGTAGCAATGCTGTTTGGAGAGATTTTGAGCAGCAGGAATCATGGTCATGTTGAAAACTCCACTACCCCGGCCACCAAACAAAAAGTACAAGTATTCCGAAACTTATCCCGGATCTCAAAAAAAGCCGCCATGGATTAACGAAAAGGTTTCAAGAATCAGCTGCTCAGAGTGTTTATATTTGGAAGAGACAACAAGAGACATGTTTTGGTGCAGTGGAATCAACAAAGATACAGATACCCATTGACCGGATATATGTTATATGTGTGGTGAGTTCTACCTTAGGACAAATGAGTGCGCAGAGGCATGTGTAAGAAATTTGCAAGTCTCACTTTCCATTAATTCTCCTAGTTTGGAAGCTTGTGAGGCATGAAATAGTTGCAGAGGTAGATAGATAGATAGAAGATGGTGGTCAGTCAGTTATGTCGGATTTATATATTGTTTTCTTTCGATAATTTTATATATATATATATATATATATATATATATTATGGAGATTGAACAGTAAAAAATATTTTTGACTTTATGTGGAAGAAATACTACTGCTACTTCTTTTCCTCCTGATCTTTATTTTACTATAAAGAGGGGAGGAGAGGTCTCGAAGCTAACGACATTCTTGAAGTTGAAGGAGTACCAAATTACCATAAAAGTTTTTCTCTTTTTCAGATAATCTAAAAAGGTCCCTTTTAGCTTCGCAACTTCATTCCCTTCCCTTAGAGAGAAAGAAGAAGAAGAAGAAGGGAGAGAAGTAATTAGATAGTTAAACTCGGCGTTTAATGCGCAAAGAGGCAATTTAGTTCTATCACATGCTCTTGAATATGACTTCTTTGCAATCCATGCCTTCTCCACCATGTCATTTTGTGCTTTTTATAAATTCTCAAATTGACCACAGTCTTTTACTTTATTTTCAAACTGCACTGTTCCATTGGAATTTTTTGCCAAATACAATTACTAAAGAGGCATGCATGTACTCCTTTGTGAGAAGAAGAAAAAAGGACCACCAACCACTCCCCCAAACCAAAAAAAAAGTACTTTTCACCATGCATTATTGTTTTTTGAGTTTAATCATTGTTTTTGCTGTTCTCCTTCTATAAGGATGAAAGAGAAGTGCTATTAACATAATTAAAATGAAATTAGAATTTATGGCTGGCTCTTTCTAGCTAGATGCTTCTCAATTTATTTTTAATATGAGTATGAAAATTTAAATGTCAGAGATATACATATACTTCAAGAAAAAAGTAAATCATGAATATTGAAAAACGAAACCTTTATAATTTGATGGACAAAGATATGACTTCTCGTAATTATTTGGCTACCAACTACCAAACAATCCATGTATAACAATAAGCTATAAGGTTTCCTATGATTTGCAAAGATCCTACTATTATGTGCATAATCATTGATGGAAAAAATAATATTACTATAGTATTAGCTAGGAGAGAACTTCAATGCAGCAACATAGCTGGCTAGCTTAGGCATATATAAATTAAAATTAGTACCAATATTCTAATTAAAAATTTTGCCCGATTATCAATACCTTGTGGGCATTTAAGAAACCAAAAATCAAGCACATAGTACTAAGTAAAAATTTCATCTAATTATAAACAAATAAATAAGCACTCTGCCAATGTATGATTGTGTTTCCCCTAAACCCAAGAACAGGAACAGAGCGACGTGGTCGAGAGAGAAAGACATTCCTTTGCCAAGGAATGAGCCATGTGCTTCCCACCATCCCTGCAACTCTCTCTCTCTCTCTGCGGCTTACTGAATTGTCAAATATCCTTTCACTGCCATTATTCCCGGTCTTTCCTGCTGCTTCACATGAACAGAGTTAGAATTCTAGCTAGAGTACGATCCCAGTGCTTAATCTTGCTTCAGAATCAGAGACGTGCATGCTATTTAATTAAAATGGAAGCCATAGCTGGTCTTCGCTGCCTGTCTTGCTGAAAAGCTGAACCATGTACCTCCTTTCCAGCCCATTAGAGTACATGTGTATATATATTCTTGCTCTCTTATCTCTATCGCTGATGCGCAGGTGCATATAGAAATAGAGGAGTCGACCAGCGCCCTAGAACATATGGTATAGTAACAAAGAATAAGCCTATAGATAGTAATATTTTATAAAGTTACGAGTTTAATTCTTAATTATACGTTGCACATCTTATAATTTATATCCTCTATCTCAGGATAAGAATAGTGGGAGGACCTTTCTTAATTTCAAAAGAAACAAGGGGACCTTTAAGAAAGGAGAGGAGGAAGAGTTCTGGATGTCATTTAATCGATTGTACATCAAGACTTTACTTTCTAATTAATGCTCGTTCATAAGAAGGGAATTTCATAAGTAAAACTCGATAGCAATCGATGACACTAGTGTTACTAAATCAAAACGGTTTATTTGATTAAATTCATTATTTTTTCCAAAAAAGAAACAAAAAGGAGGAATAAGAGACAGAGGTGTGGTCAATTTAGTCAGTACTGGGGAAGAATTTGATCTTGGAACTAACTCATAAAGAAACTCAGAGAAGGGGACAATTTAGAACTAGTATACTATATAAATAAAGGAGGAGAAGCATGACAAGAGGGAAGAAAGGCGTGGCCATAGGGGACAGTGCATGGGCATGGAATGCCCTAAGCTTAGAATAAAAGCATAAAAGTATGACACTCTTCACCCTTGACGGGGATATTTTTCTACCCAAACAATTCCCTCTCAAGATTCCAGCAACCCCAAATCTATACATTTTATTCAAATACATATATTCTTTTAGAAAAGCATTTAAATTTCAAATAACATTACATCTATCTTTTACATTCTTATAACGGCGAACATTCAATTTCGAATAAAGAACATCTTACAATGATGAACAAACACGTAATGATAATGCATGGGATGCTTTCAATTTTCATGAAGAAAGTTACAAGTGAGAAAGAGGGGAGAACCAGCAGCTGGGGGTGGGGTGGGGGAAGAGAATTGCATGCAGTTGACTCCACTACTACATCGTGCACTCTCTCAAGCTATATATATATATATATATATATATATCCCTAATAACACCGTACAATAAAAGGAGGGACCAAATTATCATGGCTTCTCTCAATGTGCAAGCTTCCATTGGACAGGAGAAGGCCAAAGCCCCCACAGCCATTGTATGCTTGTAGTAGTTGAAAACGAAAAAGGGGAAGCCTCTCTTTAATCTCGTCATCATGTCATCACCAATACCATCATCATGGCTCTTCTACATTTTCATGAAATCGAACCAAAGTGCGATCCAAACAAATTAACAGTGCTGTACTCAAATCCATATAAAAAGAAAAGAACACTGTCTCTGTCCCTTAGCTTAGAGTCTTTAATTTCTTCAATTTTGTGTATTCTACACGCACTGGTGTTGGTGGGGAATCGGAGAGGGGCGGCTAATTCTTCAGCACTTGAGGCCGAGCAAAAGTGGACGGAGATCAATTTTGCATGTGCATGTGGTATAATGAGTAGTGATGTCAGTCCATGCATGTGACGGTCAAGGTTGCCGTTTGGTGAGTGTAGCTGTGGGTGTGGGAAGAGGAAGATGGCGCATATATACTAGTGGGAAACTTGAATCTGCTGGTACAAAAGACAAGGCGTGTGCCTGGAATTTGTCAGCTCTTTTTCGAAGGCACAGAACTGATAAATATTTTACATATAGAATTTCTTTTTATTTTTTACAAATAAAATCTAAATGTGTGTGAATACAAAAGCAGAATAATAATAAAGCCAGTAAGATGGTGGATTAATTTTATTTATGAAATAAAAATGCAAAGAAATTCTATTTATAATTCATACAATAAAAAGCATATAAATATTAAATTGAATAAAATTTTGATCGGTAATCATGTGTATACGGTTTGTCTTGTAACCATTTCATACTTGAATAAATGAATTATTTTACTATTTTTCTCTTTCTTCGAGCATACCGACGTAAAATCATCATCAAACTCATTCATACCACTTTCAATCAAATCGGCATTTAATTTTGAAGTTTAGGCAATCCATTGTACTTGCTTTCTTACTTCCTTTTTTGTACGCTTTTAGTTTTTTAAGCTGTTATTGAATTTTGAGCTCAAAATCTAATCTTATTGAATAGCGAAGTTCTAATAGAAGCATAAAGTGATGTGGATTATTCAAGAATCGAAGTCAATTTGTTTTATAAAAAGAAGATATCAATGAACTTCTATGAAATGGTTTTACGGGATTCAGCCAATTGTCTTGATTGTGGAATATCATTGATAAATAGGAATCGGTGTTATCAAAGGATTTCCCGCGATTATTTCTAATATGGAATGAGTCAATCATCCACTTTGGTATCTTATTGAACAAAAATGGTGATATTGTTCCTCCATTGATCAAGAATTTTGATTTTTGGAAAGTAACATGATCATCCAATAAGAAGGGTTTCAATTTTTTTAAATGAACAATTTGAAGAGCTATTGATTCTAACAATTGATTGCAGAGTTGATCAGATAATCATAATTATATAATGAATCATGGGTACATTGACCAATTCGAATATTATTCATAACAAGATAAGGTAGTTTAATTATAGTGCAATTATCAACTTTATTAAGTAGTTAAACTTAAAAAAAAAAAGGCTACTAGTGTCACGTCCCGTGCTTGCAGACCACAAAAAACTTTCATCAATATATAATCACATTTTTTTAAAAATTTTCGTGGTTGATTTGTAGGAGATCAGCCACGAATCGACCACGGATATTTTTTGTAACTGATCAGCCATGAAAATCTTTCATCAATATATAATCACATTTTAAAAAATTTTCGTAACTGATTCATAGGTGATCAGTTACGAATCGGCCACAGATATTTTTGAAATTTTAATTATATTTATACAAAAATATCCGTGGCTGATTGATGGCTGATCTCCTACAAATCAGCCCCGAAAAATATTTATCAATATATAATTATATTTTTAAAAAATTTTCGTGGCTGATTCACAGGAGATTAGCCACGGATATATAAGAATCTTTCATCAATATATATATTTGTAAATTAATATTTAAAAAATATTTATATATATAAATAAATATTTATTTATACAAATAAAAATATATTTATTTTATATATAAAATATTTATAAATATAGATATATAAATAAATATTTATCTATATAAATAAATATATATTACATATACGTATATATAAATAAATATATACATACACACATATATCGAATGTTGGGAATATTTTTCATGAAAAAAAAAAAGATATGTCCAAGCAATTGGACTTAGCCTAGGGAGGTCTTGGGGATGTCTTGGGTTCGATTCTTTAGGGAAGCAAAAGTTCTCCAAATAATTTGAGGGTCGCAATTGGGTGTGTTTGGTTCATAAAGTGAGTTGTGATCTACAAGGTGGGTTGTGGTCAGCTTGAAAATTCGTTGCGAATTTTTTAAAAATTCTCACAAAAATCAATTGCGTAATAGCCACAATATTCCATGGCAAAATTTTCAAATCACCAACGAAATTTTCAGTCCGATTTGAAATTCGTTGTGAATTTTTTAAAAATTCTCACAAAAATCAGCTACGTAATAGTCATGACATTTCGTGGCAAAATTTCCAAATCACCAACGAAATTTTTAGATACTGAACTGTTTCGTTATTGGTTCTTTTTTAATTAAACAAAATATCATTATTTGAAATTGAATCAACCACGAAATTTTTCGTGATAGATCACCAACGAAAATTAATTTTGTGGCTGATTAATTGGCAATGGGGATATTAGCCACGAAATTTTTTTTGTGGCTGTTCCGTGACTACGGTCTATCAACCACGAAATTTTATCAATCAGCCACGAAATTTGGCGTGGCTAATTGCCTAATTTCTAATAGTGAATTCTTTTTGAATCCTTTCTAAAGTTGGATAACCTTGGGCAAATTTGCCCACCAATGCTAAACACAAGGATTTTGCAAGGGTAGCAATTTCTGAGTGGATGAAAAATACATAACTACAACTTCTTCCTTGTGAGTAGTTAGAGACTTATTCCGTTGAGAGTGATGAAAAGCCATGGGGGAGGAAAAAAGTGATAAAAACGAGCGCTTGTCCCATGTATTTTGTCCGATGGACTGAGTGGGGGCCTAGCAACATAACTGCCATGTGAAGAAAAAGTGACTAGAGTACAGGTTAAAAGAGAAAGGGCAGCTAAGGTTTTAAATATATCAAAACGGTCTACATCCCATTCCTTTTAGGGCAATTGATCAGAATGGCCCCAAATGGGGCCATTTTGCTTCAACTGACCCAAGCGGTGAACGGAGTCCTTTTTTGGCCTGAACGCTTTTGGTAATAGCGTCTTCATTAAAATACGATGCCATCTTAAATAGCGTTCTCCACCCTTTCTTTTTCCGAGTGACAGTCAAGCTCCAAACAGCTTCCGTCTTCTCCACTGGAAAACCCACACCTACCCGTTGCAATTTTCTTTTCCCCTCCTTTTTTCTTCCTCAATTTCCTTTCTCCCTACCGACGATCTCCTTTGTGCCGAGGCCCCACTGCCTTGGGCAAATTTGTGCTACTTGAAACCTTGATTTCGGCTTATTAGATTGTCACTTTATTAAATTAGTGGGTTAGGAAATCCATAGGGCTTAAGAGTTAATATTTTAAGTTAAAGGGTTAAGTAGCAATTATTTTATTAGAGAGTTTTAATTAATTACTTATTAGAGGTTCAGTCATAACTGTTGGAATTCGTGGACTTCTAAACTAGGAAAACATCAACGAATCCCTCCCGAGGACCCAAGTAAACAATTAAGAAGATTCAAGGTTTAAGAATTACCTCTGGTTGCTGTAATCGAAATCCTCCGATTCTGATTGCGCTGTTGTGCATTCAATCCGAACAATCATCAGACGCTGCAATATGCAAACGTCCTCTATCGGATACACACCGCGAACTCACTCGATACCCGGGGAGTGCTAGCGCCTAGGGTTTGAGAGGTTTTTTCCTTCTGGTAGAGAATGGCACGAATGTTCTCAAACGAAAAATTGGACTCTTGAAAAGACGGCTAGGGTTTTCTTAAAAACCCCCGAACCTCTTAGAGTCCAACCCTAATAATATCTTATCATGTTTTAATTTAAATTCAAATTAAATTAAAACTGATATGATAAGATTCTGCCATTATCTTGGTAATTTAACTAATTAATTTATCGAGTCAGATTCTTATAATCTGGATATCATCCAGATACATCGAATGTGGACATATTTCCAGATTCATTGTATCTGGTAAATTTTCTAAGTACGATTAACTTAGACATATTTCTAGATTCATCGAATCTGGTCACCAGAAAAATAACCTAACAAGTTCGCTTATTGTGTGACCCTATAGGTTCATTTAACACTGACAGTGTGCCTAAATCATATTTAAATGGCCTACAAGTTATAAGCGGTTTCTAGCAAAACATTATAACTATCCAGGTTAAATGAAGATCGGTGATCTCTTTGAACCAAACCATAATTTTATATTTAGTCCTTTTGTCACACGATATCCAGATTACGAATAAGGCACGGAGCATGTCATCCTTATTAAGCTTAATCAATTATTTCTTGATTTCATAGTAGACTGTTCAAACAAATGATATCAATATCTTAGATTGATATATTTGAGCACGGCCATGCATTTTTAACAGTCTAACTTATCAAGGGGCCCATGGATATCTCTCCCATAATTGAGAGGGACAAATTCCTTCACAATCAATTCATATTCCTTTTCTTGATTTATTCTATATCCAACAGTAGTCTAATTTATTATCCGGTTAAAGAAAACTTTAGATAATGTCAAAATATAGAATTTATCAAGTAGGAAACTATGATGAATTTAGGTCGAATGACTTTCAATATTATTATGGCTAGAAAGTACTTATGACATATTCCATGAAGTACTTTCACAGTGGGTCATGTCCAATACAATGTTCTCTAACATTTATTTATGTCTTGACTTGATATCACAAATATCCATGGCCAGTAAAACATAGCCATCAAGTCACAAACATACTAATCTTAATTTATTATTATTCCAATAATAATAATCGATCAGGGACAGTTTTAGAATAGTCATTGTATTCATTGTAGGGTTTTACTATCAAGTCACGTACTTGATGACCACAAAACAAAACTCACTATTCATGGAAAGGAAAGCCTCATATTATTATACAAAATATAATGACAATAGTATAAGTACAAATTGACTCTAGGGCATATCCCTAACAATAACGTTAGTTATGTTGTTTCTTCAGTATCAGTGTTAGAAGAGAAAAACAAAGAAGAGAGGAGAGAGGGTGAAGAATCTGAGAAGGAGCTTGAGCCATTGATATCAAATCTTGGTAAGTTAGCTGTTCTTTTGTTATTTAAGGTGTTTATAGCATAGGATTGAGACTTGTGATTCTTGAATTGAAGTTAGCGTGTTAGGATTTTAAATTGGGAAAAATCGATTAGATGATTAATTGTGTTGCTTAGGTTTCAATTGAAGGTGAATAAGTGTTTGGTGGCTTGAAGGGAAACTTTAGGAGGATTCTTGGTGGTTGAATTCCTAGGTAAGGAAATTAGATTTACCTGTATTTTGGCTACTGATTGTTGTTTTTCAGAAATCATGTGCGTTTTGAATGCTTTATGAAGTTGCTATTTTGATTATATGAAAATAGTATTGAGTATGGTATGATAATTTGTCACCTCTGTATATATGGTTGTGTTATTGGGAATTATGGGTTTTAAGTTAAATTCTATGCTATATTCTGGTTTATGATTCATGATATGTTGCTTACTTGTAGATTTGCTTTGGTAGGGAAATCCCAACTTTATAAGCTATAAGACTGTACTAGAGGAATACAAAGCATGAATCATCTTCATGAATTAAGTTATGTTTAAGTATGTATTATATATGTTTAAATGATTTTTGTGCACAAAATGGTACATTTCCTTGATAAAGTGGATGGTTGAATTAGTTTTTGAGGTTGAGATGTTGCAGGTTGGCTTTTGGTGCTCTAAAAATCGTATTCGCGCAATTCCCAGAGCACAACCGATGCCGGCTACACACTATTCGGTGCCAGTGTCGCTCCGGCACCGGCTGCGCCCCCCTCCACCCAACATCGGCCCTACTCTGCTCTATTTCGGCATCGATTTTCTTCCATTCAGGCGATGGTCTTTTTCCCCTTGATTTATTTATCATTATTTTCATTAAACAAACAGCATCGATTCAATATTTAGGTGTCAGTTATGTCTCATTCGATTCAGTATTGAGTAAAGCTAAGAAATTTATTGTTCCTCTTTTCCTCCCTCTCTTGTTTCTTTATGTGATATTCCGAGATTTTCATATAATGCGACTAACCCACTAAGAAGATATTCTGAAACCCCATGAGTTGTGTACTACAGTGATTTAAAAGCTATTTTGAACAATCGTTTTATAAATGTACATATATATGTAGCATGCTTAATCCCAAGTAAGTCAGATTTTCTTATTGAGTTAGTAAACTCACTCATTATCTATCATTTTGCAGGATATCAGTTAGAAGAAGAAGAACTAGACGAGTGATTTGAGGAAGATTGGCAATGATTTTTGGCTATTATTTTTGAATTTTTGGAGTATGTTTATTTATTTGAACGCTTAAGATGTTTTGTTAGACTTTGATGGTTTTGATGGATTTGTATTTGTTATGTACTTAATAGACTATGTAAATAAATGCTCAGTTAATATCGGTTGGATTGCTTAGACTTGATTACGAATTTGAGTTATTAGGAATGTGAGTTTATATGTGCGGGTTATTTGAGTATCAGAGTAGCGCAGTGAAAGCGTGGTGGATTAATTTAAGGTGCTAATGGTTCGGCATTCCAATTTGGAGGGTGTTGCCATGTCATCCCCAGACTTGGGGTGTGGCACGGGTAGGTGTGGATTTTTCAGTAGAGAAGATAGTGTTAGGGATATGCCCTAGAGTCAATTTGTATTTATACTATTGTCGTTATGTTTTATATAATAATATGAGATTTTTCTTTCCATGAATAGTGCATTTTATTTTGTGGTCATCAAGTACGTGACTTGATAATAAAACCCTACAATGAATACAATAACTATTCTAAAGCTGTCCTTGATCGATTATTATTATTGGAACAATAATAAATTAAGATTAGAGTGTTTGTGACTTGATGGCTATGTTTTACTGGTCATGGATATTTGTGATATCGAGTCAAAACATAAATAAATATTAAAGAACATTGTATTGGACATGACCCACTGTGAGAGTATTTCATGGAACATGTCATAAGTACTCTCTAGCCATAATGATATTAAAAGTCCTTCGACCTAAATTCATCATAGTTTCCTACTTGATAAATTCTATATTTTGACGTTGTCTAAAGTTGTCCTTAATCAGATAATAAATTTGACTACTGTTGGATATAGAATAAATCAATGAGAGGAATATGAATGATAGTGAAGGAATTTGTCCTTCTCAATTATGGGAGAGATATACATGGGTTCCTTGATAAGTTAGACTGTTAAAATGCATGGTCGTACTCAAATATATCAATCTAAGATATTGATATCATTTGTTTGAACAGTCTACTATGAAATTAAGAAATAATTGATTAAGTTTAATAAGGATGACATGCCCCGTGCCTTATACGTACTTAATCTGGATATCGTGTGACAAAAGGACTAAATATAAAATTATAATTTGGTTCAAAGAGATCATCGATCTTCATTTAACCTAGATAGATATAATGTTTTGCAAGAAACCGCTTATAACTTGTGCGCCATTTAAATATGATTTGGGCACACTGCCAGTGTTAAATGAACCTATAAGGTCACACAATAAGCGAACTTGTTAGGTTATTTTTCTGGTAACCAGATTTGATGAATTTGGAAATATGTCTAAGTTAATCGAACTTAGAAAATTTACCAAATACAATGAATTTAGAAATATGTCCACATTCGATGTATCTGGATAATGTCCAGATTCTAAGAATCTGACTCGGTAAATTAATTGTTTAAATAACCGAGATAATGGCAGAATCTTATCATATCAGCTTTAATTTAATTTGAATTTAAATTAAAATATGATAAGATATTATTAGGGTTGGACTCTAAGAGGTTTGGGAGTTTTAAGAAAACCCTAGCCGTCTTTTCAAGAGTCTAATTCTATTGAGAACATTCGTGCCATTCTCTACAAAAAAACCCTTTCAAACCCTAGGCGCTAGCACTCCCCGAGTGACGAGTGAGTTCGCGGTGTGTATTCGATAGAGGACGTTCGCGCACTGCAGCGTCTGGTGATCATTCGGGTTGTACGTGCAGCAGCACCATCGGAGTCGAAGGATATCGATTTCACTAACCAGAGGTAATTCTGCAAACCTACGATCTTCTTAATCGTTTACTTGGATCCTCGGAAGGGATTCGTGGATATTTTTCGTATTTAGGAGTCCACAAATCCTAACAGATAGGTGCTAGACTGCCGCTGGGAGATTTCGCCAAAATCAACAGTGAGGAGGACGTAATCGGCAATAAAGAAGAGGGGAAAAGAAACACAATTGCAGTAGCGGAGAAAAGAAAGGAAGGGGAAGGGAAGCCGCGTCGAGGAGGATAGCGTTCTATTTTAATGAAGATGCTATTACCAAAAGCATTTAGGTCAAAAGAAGACATTGGTCATAGCATGGGCTAGTTGAAGCAGAATGGCCCCATTTGGGGTCATTCTGATTAATTGCCCTCCCTTTTATGAAATCACTTGACCCAAACAAAAATAGAAGAAAACTCATATAGAATTATAAGTGCTCAAGCATTAAATTATTAGTCTAAACGTGTGTGTATTTATATATATATATATATATTATTTTTCTCGGTTAATTATGGAGAAAGGACTGACTCTAAGACAATGAAGAGCATATTCTGGTGAATATAAAAAATTTCATTAGACAAATTAAAATATAATAAAGCACTTTTTACTAATGTGGCAAATTTTGAGTCGATGTTTATTGAGTGCATGCAAGTCTTTCCATTTTCCCTGGTAACCAAAGAAAACTATTTTAGTTTGGTGATTGCCAATCAAGTAAAAAAAAAATTGGTATGATTATTTAGTGTTTGATCATTCCACTTTGCTCTCAAAAAGAGAAAAGCTAAAACTTTCTCCCCCATTATATATATAAGTTTAGCTTGCAAACGAGGCAAAGTGGAAAAGATAAAAGGGCATATATATATAGAAGCGTATCAGTGCAATTGAGATGCTGCAAGCAACTCAAATCATGAATCAACTATAAGGATGAACTTATCATTTTCCAGTTATAAGTATCCTCAAAACAAATAATATAGTGTATCTTATTAGTCAAATGTTTCGTGCTAATTAGGATAAGGAAGATGATGAGAATATGAATCGGTACAGTTTCGGCGTCTCGTCAATTAGAAATTTACACACTGAATACTGAATATTCTTTTAAATTGCCTAATAATTCATATATCTGATAAGATAATTTGGACGTATTATTTAGATTTCCACTACATTGTTTATTTCTGATAAAGGTGAGGTTGAAGAGTCTGCAGACGTACACTAGCTAGTAGTAAACATCAAATACAGGTGGTTGGCTCCCTCATCCCAATTTAGCATTGGCCTAAGGAATACAAACTGCGCATGCAAATGGGACGACATATAACGTGGTTTCTATGGTTTCTTTTCATGATCTCTTGATGGGGACTAGTCTATGAGAGACCGGCCGGAATCTGCCTAAGATGGTGCGGGAGTAGAAATCAGAAATGTCTTTTGTAGTCGTCTTCTTGTTGGTTATTTTTGTCATGGCCTGATCCCTTCATGTTCATACTCATACATATAGCTAGGAGCCTGTGGGGTGATCATTCCAAAGTTAAAAAAGAAACAAAGAAAGAAAAAAAAGGGGGCCAACTTTCCATGACTCCTCTCCCCCGACCCCCACCCCCACCCCACCCCATCTTTTTGGGTTGCACTTGCATTGCATGTTCCCTTTTAATTTGGGCAACGATCAATCCAACAGCGATAGAATATGTTCCTCCTCCTATTTTTTCCCATAAAGTAATTTGGACGCACTCATTTCCACTTGTACTGGAGTGTGGTGGGGTATTCCTTCCAGAAAAACCGATACCAAAACATCCCTTTCCGGCTCTCCCTCTCTTCCCACTATTAGCAAAATGTGTTACTGCTACAATGTTGGATACTTAATTATAGGACGAAATACACATAATAATTTTCACACAGGAGCCATAATATACTACAGTGAGCTTTCTTTATTGTCAAAGTTGCAGTTTCTTTATTGGTTTCACTGACTTGTTTGTTCTTTCATCCAAGGGGAAGACAGGCACGCCCGATCAAGCACACATGCATGGGACGTTTCGAATGTAGAGAAAACTTCTGTTAGAGGAGAGGAGAAATATAATTATATATATATATATATATATATATATATATATATAGTAATAGGGTTAGACTTTCTTTCTTCTTCTCTATTCTAATACTGGCAGTGCCAACATTCTCTGTGAGTCTGCGTGTGCCTGTGAAATGTTATATATATGATGAGACTTTGCATGGTCACCTAGCCCCAAATATTCCATTCTTTTCTTAACCTTTTTCCTTCTTCATTTCACTGCAACTTCGACCCCACTGGATCGACATCATTACAGCAACCTCATCATTTCCAACTCCATGTTTGCATTTGCATAGTTTTCTTTTTTCTTTTTTTAATGATTTTTCATGAACACTTTTTCTATGGCCGGCTGCTTACCTTCGTATTGATTTCTTTACACGACCGTTCTAAACTTTCCTACTTTTTATCATTAGTATTTCCTTACATCTATCTATCTGCGAATTATTAGTCTTCACCACCACGCAGCAGAGTATTTGCAATTGGGCTCAAATTGACTTTTGAAACCCCTTTTCCCCCACCTCCCTTTCTCTCCATACGTATATCTTCTGTATCTACTACATACCCCGTCGAATATGGTCCCAATTGAATTTCACAGGGTGTGTTGGACGCGGCTGATAACCATTTTAAGCACTAAAGGGTCTGAAAATGACGCGTGCAGAAAATCAAAAGACAGATAAGAATAGCTTATTAGACAAAGAGTAACATATATGTTGTGGTGTTACTGTCCCATGGGATCGTTTTCTGTCCGAAATTGCTTTGCTTTCTGCATAGATTTCCCGATCAACTCATCACTTCATTTCTTACTATATCTGCACTCTCATTTACGAATCAAAGGAGCTAGCCAGTATCTCAAATGGTCAAATATCCCTAGTACTAGTGTCCGTCTTTCTCCCAAACTTGTCCAAGAAAGTATAAATGCTTCCGACGGGTCCAAATCATTAGTTTTTTTTTTTTTTGTCTACTATGCGTGAATCTCCCTAATGGAAATGGATAAGATACATAGCACTGACGACGAAGCCTCCTCCTCCAGCTCCTCCCCCTTGTGTTTTTATCTTTTCTACTGGTGTACTTCTGTGGAGGAGGGAGGGAGGGAGGGTGTGAACTCTCAAACCCTTACTCCAATTTAAGCTTTTCTTCTTGCTCTGTCTTGTGTTAGAGCACATGACATGACTCCACAGATTCATAATCATCTTTTGTCCTACCTCAGCTGTCTGCTACCCGCATAGCTATTTCTCTAAAGCATGCAATTTTACGAGGAAAATACGGGTGAACCTGATTCACATTATTATTTTAAAGTATTATATTTTTAAAAAAAATATATAATATATAATAAACTAAATCCATCAAAATATTTCTCATTTTATGAAGTTAGCTATCTTTGAGGGCAGGCTAGCTTAGAGTATAAAGTTTAAAATGAAATAAATAGGACTAAATCTTGATATTTTATAGTAATTCACATATAACACCAACGCCGGAGGCAGAGGATAGGGCATGTCATGGGAAAAATTTTAGATATAGCAGGTGCGCCGAATACTGTAGGGAGAGGATAACAGCGTCGTCGGACCTACAAATTCCCGACTAGGGTAGCAGGGCATAAAATTCCACGCATTGGTATGGTGCATGGACGTGCGTGGGCTCACTGCCATCACTGAAACAAGAGAAAAAAAAATTCTACAATTTGTTCTGCAAAGGGGATGTTCAAACACAGGGTGGGGCCCGTTTCCTGACTACGCGTGCAAAGCCGGAGCTCATGGGCTCCCCTCTCCTGGGGGCCCACAGTACACGTACTACTCCCCCTATTGTTATTATTATTATTATTATTATTATTATTATTATTATTATTATTATTAACTTTGTTTTATTACTAATATAATATAATCTCTTCATTTATCAATACATTAATCATAGCTGTTATATAAAAAGAGCCTTTTTCGAGGTTTGCTTGCAGCAATTTAACGATTATTTTATGGAAAACTTTTAGCTAACAAAAATCCACTTTTGTTTCTTTCTGGACTTAGCTGCTCTTCGTGCTCTGTGGGCTCCTTCCTTCTGTTTATTCTACATTTTTTCCTTTTTTTTTTTAAATAATATATATATATATATATATATATATATATATATATAATAAAAAGATAATTAATTTCTTGTGATTCTCATGGTTGACTCTGAGACAACGTTGTGATTTGTCATTTCCCTGCAACCAAAACGTTATATTGCCTACCCAAACAGCTTTCAAACAGCTTTTGCACTAATTGTTTTTGGTTTTAGATTCTATTGTCACAGAGGTTGATAAGAGTCTTATAGAGGGTGGTTATGAATGAACGTGACATCTCCTTCCTCTTAAATCTTGAACCTTAATCTAATCAAAATCACCAAACAATGCCAATCTGGAGTTCCTATCTTTGGGCTTGGATGACAAGTCTTCATGTCTGCTCTGAGTTTCTTTCCATCATGAATGTTCCCACCATCTCTGCCCTGAAATCTTTTAGAGAACATAAACTACGCAAAGCTAAAAATTAAATCGGTCACCTCACATGACCTGCTTCTAATTTTTTCCTAACTAATTTTACATGTAATTGAACCACTTTATGCCATGAAATTGCACTTCATTTTTCATCATCTTTTTCTGCCGAAACACATCCCTGCAAGCTTAGAATATAAATATGTACCCTACCCTACCCTACCCTACCCCTGCAGATGCGGCGGTCAAATGTACAGTAACAGACCCAAGATCAGTAGTCAATTCTAGTATATGCAACATTTTTCATTTCAGCATAGCACTGCCCCATCCATGACCAATTTGAGTCCAGTTGCATAAGCCAGGATTCTTTACTGCTGAAAATACTGAGAAGAATGACATGTCAAAGTCTCATCACTGCATCTCTTACAAGTATTCTTAATCTTAAAGCATTAAACTAGAGCATTACAACAAAGATATAGCTAGGAGACGACAAAGAACTTCAGTGTCATGATAAGAGCCTCAACATCCAACAAAAGTTAAAGAAAACAGAAAAACAAATAATAGATGCATTAAGAGCTATGCCTGAATAAGCTATTTATCAGCCTTTCTTTCTTAAGCTCCTTTAACCAATATGAAGAATCCAGACCATCAATAAGTAACCGCCTAGAACTTTTAGTTCCAAGTCTTCTTTCGAGTGAAATCCAGTTCTGGGGACAAATTTCTTTTGTGAACATGCATTTGAACACAGAATAAGACAACATATGGATCGAGACTAAGCAAATACTGACATCATGTCCAGCTTTCATCAAACATGGTTAGGACAAGATCTTTTTGTTTCAAATCCTGCTTTCATAAAATACAGTCAACTTAAGTGAACTCCATCTTCAATAACTATGGTTAGCCAATTTGATAAGTTACATAGACTTCATTAGGAATCCCATGAGCAATCTACCTTCTGAAAGGAGTCAGGCTGCAAGTATAACTTCTCCAAATAAAATGGTACTCACTATATCATTTAGTTATTCCCACCAGCACACCACCATAACAAACATAAAATCTATAAAAGATCCTCCGTTCGAGAGAGGACAAACTTCCTCTGAAGACCAAAGTTTACCATTCTTATCAACCTTAGGCCGAGGCATTCTATTATCCAATACCATAAATAGATTGTATATTTTCACTAATCCTAATTAAAATGAAATTCGATAAGGACTCGGAATTTAATTGATAAGGACTCAGCATTTAATCTCAACACAAATAATCTGGGATACAATGGCAGAATTGGAGTGCCAAAAGGAATTCTGTAGTTGGTTTGTCAATTCTATCTTACAGCATGACAGTAACTAAAAACCATATTCCTGGGAAGCAAGGTAAAGGGTTGCTTTCAAAAGGTTAGAATATAATCAGTTAACATGATTGTTTACTACAGAATGTATTTAAAAGACACCAATTCCATTACTCCAGAAAATCAGTCATTGAAACAATTAGCAAACATCAATAGATAAGGAAGAATAATGTTTAACGTGACGGTAGTGCCTAGACTCAGAGATTTGGTTACATGCTACTCCTCACAGTCTCAACAGGAAAAAACTATCAATGTTTAAAATTGTCGGCATTTGCCATTAGTGATCATTGACGTCAGCCTAGCAACCAAACAATATCATTGAAGTCCAAGTAAATCTTAAATCTAGTATTTGCATTTGACATAACCTCTTTCCAGAATTCAAGTTTTGATTGGCTGATATTTTGCCTAGCGTTAGTGGGTGGTTCACCTTAGCTTCAAGGGCATGCTTACAATAAGATCGCCATAATCATGATTGTGTGGCAAGACTAAGTCCTGGAAGAAGGATGAAATGTCACGTTACCTATAAAGCCTGACAGTGTGAAAGCTACGTATTCAAAACGTGTTTTCATGTCTTTCACTGAACGGTTTAGCGGCATAAAAGGGACATGATTGAATAGTTCTTTTCTGTTTCTTTCACCATAATCCAAATCGACATACAGAGACGTTGAAAACACAGCACAAAAGGTCTAAAACAATCAGAACCATTCCATTCCATTTGGTGCCACATAAATTCCAGAAAGGTCTTCTAATTATATAAAGGCAGACATTTTAAACAAGACACTACAGACAGCTCACATGATATTTTTTTCTTTGGAAGATCATTTAATATGTTGAATCATTCAAAATAATGTAATAAACAGAAAAATGCTTCTAAAGGAACCAACATTTACCAAACCAAATTGAAGTTTAATATGGTTCAAGTTCAAAATGTTTATTTGTCACGATAAATTCTCAGATGCAGTTCTTTTCATCTCTTCAAAGTAATTTGTAAAAAGAATAAAATTCATATTAACGGAAAAGTTTTCACCTCATCCTCTCTCACTGCATCCAGAAATATTTTCAAATTTAAATTGAGCAGTGAAGAAAGAAGCTTCTGTTAAGTTATTGCACTTGGATTTATATAAAAGTATGAGAAATGCACTGATATTTAGAAAGTTTCTACTGGAGGTGAATTCCACCTCAATTTTGGATGGAAATGGTACAAGAGTCTATGAGATCAACTCTGCTAATAAGTATTAATTGAAAATATCTTCATCTATCAACTTGCATTTCACTTTTTACTGGCACACAGAATGACATATGAGTCCATACAAGAGCATGTCCTAGGATAAATAAGAACAGAATATTGGTTTATCTTGGCTAAAGTTGATGCATTCGTTAACAGACAGAAAAATTCTAAGCGTATGCATGTGAAGTATGAGAGGCCCATATACAAATAGCTGAATCAAGGACTTACAAATGGAATGAAATAGAGATCTTTTCTTCTCTTCTCAGCGAAATAATATAGCAGATAAACAAAATAGTTGCAACACAATACTGTACGACAGACAAATAGTTGATGATAGATTTCAACAATATGTCATGGAAGATCTAGGGCCTAATTCCTTACTAAATCTTTAACATAAGGCTTTCTCAAGAAAAATTCAAATGTTTAGGATGACACGGTATAAATCCTGATGGTAGTAGATATACTGGAATAAAAATCAGCTGACCAGATTGTTATGGAAACACTAAGTGTTTGGAAAGGTAGGAAAGCGGAGGCTTCTGCAGTAATTTTGCAATAGCAAAAGTTCTAAAAGCAACTCATTTATCTAGATCAAATTAATAAAACTACACAAAAATAAAGCAAACTCTTCTGTGAGACAGTTGTTAGTAAAAATGCAAACAGCAAGCAGAGACCAAAACTTTCAATTGAACAACTCTTTCTAAGCAAAAGTTAACAATTTTCATAATTAAGAAGTGCACAAAATCTGAATAAGTAAACTACAATGACAACAAAAGAAAAGAAGAGAAAATTAACATGCAACTAAGGAGACTAGACTGTCCATGAGATGAGTTTCATCTCAATTTGAGAAGCTAAAAGAGTTAGATCTAACATTGCCAGAGAAGTTTTACAAGGGGTACCCATCTCCACAAAGTAGTACCTTTGCGCAAGATTTATCCTACAGCACATCATACTGAGGTTGTCTCTGCAAAACCTGTATGTGTAAGTAAAACAATCAACATCTCACGAAATGTTACACAAGCAAAGGTGAGCATCAAGTGAACTTATAGATGCCTACTTCTTGAAGGTCAAGAACATTGAATTGACTCAAGAATCAGTTATCTTACACAATTGATTCTTATTAACCTTTCATAGAACCTTTCCATATTTCACATCTTCAAACAGTTTCCATGAACTAGCTCCTATACTGACAGAGTTGGGACAATAAAACATTGCTTTCATTTGAACCATGGATAAACAGTATGTTAAATACGGCCGTCTACAAGACAGTGTTAAGTATATGATTATCACAGAAAAACAATCGACTGAATGATCCATGTGAAAATGAATTTGGCACACATTCATCCTCCTGTTTCTTATTAGACAGGTTTATCCTCCTCAAGGTTTTTTTTTTTTTACAGTGTATTCCTGTTTGAACAGTCCAAATTTTCAAGAAATGTAGCATGGGGTTAGTTTCATCTCTACATTCAGAAGATTTTTGGTCTTCAATGAAGAGATTGGGGATACTGAACCATCAAAAATTATGACAACACTCACAAAGGAGTCAATACTGAAATTTGTCACCAAGGTGAAGATTTCACACTTCCAAGCAATGCACACAGCCAGGATTAGTTAGTGATAATCTTGATAAGCAAACTGTGCCAGGTCCAGTTTCAGTAAGCTGGTATGGGGGGTAGTACTACTGGGCCTTCCTGGCAACTGCAGGACCTAAATGACCTGCCTTCATCTGGACTGATATGTGACTTCTGTCCAGTAACAAGTCATCCCTTGATTTTCTTGAAGAGCACAGAAAAAGTACCACAAGAGATGCCAACCCTCCAACAAAGACCTAATAAGGAGAAGAGATGGCATTTTTATGGTACATTTCACCAATAATCACCACAAGAACAAATGCCATCTTGGAAGTGATGAAACCGATTTATATCCCTAATAACTATTTCTCGCATTGTATAATTTGATATTAACTTTATAACAGCATGGCAGTCTAAACATATCCGGAGATTTTTCATAATACAGATAGGGCTTCCAGTTGGTGTTCTGATAAGAGCAAAAGCCAAAGCTATTCTCTCACTGTGCACCCATAAGAGACGCTGCTTTTCATCTTCTTCTACATCAAGTAAAACAACACCTTGGTTAGGAATATAACAAGCTGCATGGCTTTTCATGTTTAACCACTCCAGCATCCCATGAATTAACTTTATATCAGGGTGTGAAATATCTCCAACTGTAAAATAATGCACTGTTCCTTGGTGCTCAACCCAACTCAGTCCAGGTTCTTTCTTAATTCGTTTCTTTTTCATGCTTTTCCTAACTGAAGATACATTATCCCACCTTTTTGCAGTGGCGTATATATTTGACAACAACACATAAGCTGCTTCATCTTGTGGATCCATCTCCAGTACACGTTCTGCAGAAATTCTACCAATCTCAGTATCATTATGAATAGCACAGGCTCCAAGCAAAGCACGCCATACCATAACACTGGGTTCAAAAGGAATTTCTTTGATCAACTTCATTGCCCTGTCAAGATGACCCAATTTGCCAAAGAGAGACACCATACAAGTATAGTGCTCAACAAAAGGTTCAATGCCATACTTCTGAAGCATTGAAGTGAAATAAGCCTCTCCTTGAACCAATGACCCTGTGTTGCTACATGCTGAGAGCACACCAACAAAAGTTAATTGGTTAGGCTTAGTGTCTGTTTTCTGCATCCTCTCAAAGATCTGTAGAGCCTCACCACCAAGGCCATGCATGGAATATGCAGAAACCATTGTATTCCATGAAACTACGTCCCACCTGATCATTGTGTCAAAAACCAAGCGAGCATCCCTAATTTTTCCACACTTGGCATACATATCTATTAGAGCATTTCCAACAAGAATATCTTGATCATAGGTAGTTTTTATAGTTAATGGATGTATCTGGATTCCAGTGTTAAAAGCTGCTAAGCTGGCACAAGCACGCAAAACAGTTGAATAGGTCACCTCGGTTGCTAGTACTTGGTTTTCAAGCATAGTCAAAAATAAATGCAGTGCCTTCTCCCCTTCTCCCAATTGCACGTAGCCAACAATAATGGTGTTCCAAGATACTTCATTTTTATTTATTGCCTCCACAAACAAGTCCACTGAATTCTCCATCTTTCCACATTTGGCATACACGTCCATGAGGGCATTTGAAACAAATACGTCAAGAACAAGACCAACCTTCAACACATGGCCATGAATTTGCCTCCCCAAGTCAAAAGCTTCAGATTTTGCACATGCTTGTAGCACGCTAGCAAAAGTAAACTGGTTAGGAACAACAAAAGTTTTTCTCATTTGACAAAACAATCCCAATGCCTCATTACAGTAGTCACTCTGCGAGTAACGTGCAATCATGAAACTCCAAGGAATAACATCATCTTTGGGTATGTCTTCAAAAATCTGCCTAGCAACTTCAACATCACCAATGGTGGTGTACAACTCAAGTAACGAAATGCCAACATATGGATCTATCTCATAGCATGTCTTTATAACACAACCATGAACACTCTTCCCTGTTTCAATGGCCGCCAATCCAAGACAGGCCTTTATTATACTAACAAAGGTAAAATTGTTTGGCTTCAATCCTACCATCTTCATCTCAGAGAATAACCCCAATGCTTCAGCAAAACAATCATTTTCCGCATAGCAAGCCACCATCCCAGTCCACAAGACCATGTCCTTGTCAACAATACCATCAAACACTTGTCTAGCCATATTAACAAACCCAGATGCAGAATAAGCATCAATCACAGCTGTGCCAACAAAAGCATGTTTATCTTGACCGAGCTTACAAATACATGCATGAATGCCACTTGCAAGCGCTGCCCAGTCCATATTGACGAGCAACTTCAGGATAGTAGTAAAAACAAAAGGATTCAGCTCGTGACCTTCTCTGTGCAGCTTAGCAAACAGCTCAACCGCCTCAACAAATCTTTCGCACATCAAATAACCCTGAATTAAGGTAACAAATGAAACCACGTTCCTGTCGCACATTTCATCAAACAGTTTACGGGCATCATCCAAAGATTCAGACTTTACATAAAAGTTGAGCAGAATATTATGCGCAAACAAGTCTAAACAGCCACCTCGCTTCAGTACTTGACAGTGAAGGGATTTCCCGGTTGGACATTGGCTTTTTTTTATGCAATCCTGAAGCATACTTGCGTATGCATAAGAATCGAAAACTGAAGTTAGTGGCCGCACAGTGTAGTTTATTGCGGGTTGCTCTTCTTGGCTCAATTTGGCTGCCAAAGACGAGAACCCACATTTCCAAGAAATAATGCAAAAACGGAATCTTGAGCCTGTGCAAAAATTCATCCATGACAGCGCTCTGGGGCGGAGATTTATGATCATGCGTTCTCCTCAGACGCCTACTCAAAGGGCGAATGAAGCAGGTTGAAATCATAAGTTCATAACTGAAATAACCGTTAATAACGTTTTTACCATTGTCGCTTTCGCAGAGAATTGAGATGAATAAAACTGTAATCGAGCCCAGCTACAGTTCGAGCTCAACTCCTATTCGGTGCTTGGGCTCTGCCTTGAAGGTTCGAGTAGGACCCTTTTGGTGGATTTATGGATAAATCTCCCTATGGCTTTAGAGTTTAACCAACGTGGTGAACTCTAAATTTTATAAATTAGGGCAAAATACAACGGTCATCTTTGAATTTTTTTATATTTTTATTTTTATTCTCAAATTTTAAAATATATAATTTTAATTCTCAAACATTTAAAATACTTAAAAAATAATACTATTTCAAATAATAAAAGTTCAAGTACAATATAAAACTACTAAACTTTAATCCTTGTTTCCCTCTTTTCTAATTCTACAATATTATTCACTTTTTTACTTCTAAAATATAATCTCGTTTTGACTTCATACCTTTTATGCCGTTCAATAATTTTAAGATTACTTTTCCGTATATCTTCAAATTCAATTCAATTATACAATAAAAATAACATATTTTACTATTTAATAAACAAAACCAAAATATAAATATGAGAAGAAAAAGAAAGAAACCAGATTCGATTTTTTTAAAAAATTGAAAATTTTTCTCTAATTCTTATAAAGTAACTTTTGTATATAACAAAAAAAAAATACGGTGGCGACTTGCACATTAAAAAAATACTGTTGCGACTTGCATAACAGTATTCTTAAAAAATGTGCAAGTCGCAACAGTTTTTTTTTTTTTTTTGTTATATACAAAAGTTACTTTATAAGAATTAGAGAAAAACTTAACTTGAGAGTTATGAATGGATAAAAATATTCATAAAAAAAATCAATGGATGAAAATACATATAAAAAAAATCATATAGAAACCATGTAATGAACTTACAAGAGTGCTTAACTGTTTCAATTAATGAAATGGTTATTTTTTTAATATTTTAATTATTTGAGAGTTAAAATTACATATTTAAACGTTCGAAAATGAAACTTGTAATTTATAAAAGTTTAAAAATGGACTGAGATATCTAAATTGGTTAAAGTTGATTCATTCAAAACATCTTTCGGTCTTCTTTTGCCAACATAAAAACACGAATTTAACTTATAGTATAATATTAAAATTTTATATTATATATTAAAACTTTTAATATATATAAATATATATATATATATATATATGTATAATGCATATAAGCACATGGTTATAATGCAGTATATAAATCAAGATGATAGGAGATGGTCACCCTATTAGAAATGCCAAAAGCACGTGGCTTATAAACAAAGTGCTACTAAAGATTATAGAACAGAAAGATAGGTTCGATGTTGACCAGAAGACCACAAGAAACTGCAAGGAAATTTCTGCATCTAGATTCTAGCCCACCCGCCTCATAATGCGACTTTGAAAACCATAACTACTAAAACGTGCATTTTCGTTCCAGCTATAATATATGCATATATGAACATTTCGTCTACAGATAATCAAAGAAGACCTACCCCAAAACATTAAACACTGACAAGAATGGAATCCCAATTCCCATATCTAATTTCTATTCCTTCATGTCCTCATCTTTCTTCTCTTGATCATCATCATCATCGCCGGAAATACCACTGTAGGGGGATGACACCGTATTGGTCTGCCTGTGAAAGCAATTCATAAATCAAGACACAAACACGAGCAGCAGCTGGATAAGGTTAAGTTTATGACATGTAATAAGCATGGTAAGATTGAGAAAAGTAAACAGAGGACGACTTGGGATATTGCATTTGGCAACATTTCTTGCATGCGAGACACCAACATAGTACGGTCACTGTCTGTGTGATGGAACAGCCACCTCCATAACTATTGCTTATTACGACTATGATTTATGATTGACTAAACAGTCACGTACCCACCACCAAGTGGAAATTGCGTTGCGCGAGAGCCTAGGCAAGTTCCATGAGAACAGCAATAGCCTACCCACGTTTTCCATGCAAAGCAGGCGTGAAGCTTCCAAAAGGCTACCAGAGGAAGTAAAATCCTTGTGTGCAAGGTAGAAAGAAGGCCATTTTCTATGGTAAGTACAAAAGAAGAAATAAAAAGACATGGGATTCTTGTGGAGTCTATTTGGACCAAATTGCTAGTCATTAACCAAACACATCATGCTACACATTTCAGTGGTTCCGAGGCTTTGTTTCCTAAAAGAACAACGAGAAAACGTAACATTTGGGTAACCAGTCGGACAAGTAATAAATTTATTTTCTTGATCCGACAAAGGTAAATTGACAACTGAACTGACAATACAGTCCTCATGCATACCCCACAGGTAAGTGGAAAAAAAATTCACACAAAGTAAGGAACTCCTGCCCTTTCCATATTTCTGGTAAGCCCACAATCGCTTTGGTTTTGGTAATGGCTAACAATGGAACTAGAGTAAGAAATTAGAGTAGCTGAGGGTCAATGTGATTGTAACTCGTGAACAACCGAATTGACCTATGTTTGATAAATGCAGCAGGAGACATTGGCATACGAGGATGCATTAGCACCCTGTCAGATCTGCTAAACCCCAACAGGCCAAGGATCAAGAAATTTACAACAAAGCCACTACGGGTTTAGCCAAATTGATTTGGCGACAACAAATTAGAAACAAGAATTAAAAATAGATTTTTATCAAGATTAATTCTTTATAAAATAATTCTTTTATTGTCAGACTGGCTCGTCATTTTCGTAATTTACCATCTCTTGGGATGGGATGCGAAAGTCCGCGAGAGACTTCACCTTTCTGGGATAAGAAATTTACAACAGTGTTTGTCATCTACCTAGTCAATTTTTTTCTCTTACATGCCTGACATTTCTTAAGTCTGCCATAATTTTCTGTCGCAAATGCATTTTCTTTTTAACCTTACACTATAATATTTTCATGTTTGCTTTTTATACGAGTCTTGGGCTTCACAAAAACGAAAATTTCAACATGTATTTTGCGAGGTTGGAGGACTTCTAAGACATTATTTTCTATACTAATATATTATTCAATTTGAAACAATATCTTGTGTATTAGATGATATATTAAATTGTTTCGAAAGGACATAATATAACTTTTTTTAAAGAGTGGGTAAAGTTTTAGTTTGATCTATCCATTTCAACTAAGGAATCCTATCCTAATCCAGTTAGATCAAGCATAGAACAGACAATTGTAATATACAAGATAATGGACAACCACAAAAGAAAAGCGATAAACATAAATATTTAAATGAGGGAAGAGTTCAACAGCATGCCAACCTCTGTTTTCGCTTCTCCAAGAACCTTCTCAGAGATTTTCTGCGGGTTAATGGCAGACCTACAGCAACCATCAATTTTATCCAAAAGAAATCCAAATTATCTTCTAGTTGAAACTATCCATTCAAGGAGAAGCACCTAAACTGACCTCCGTTTTCAGCGAACAGATTGGATTTGATATCTGGGATGGATTCAGCAACATCTTCTGCAACTTTCAGAATATTCTTCGCCTATCAAGATCATTAGTATCTTCAAGTTAGAAAGTTTTAGAATAACCTGACCGAAGGGTGTCTATTCTATTCTAGAAAGAAACAAACCTGCTTATGAGGGACATCAAAAACGGTGACGGCTCCATTGTAGAAAATGGTCATGGGAGCAGTTTCAACACCGGTTTGACGAGCACAACTAATCAAATGAACCCAGACAAAAAAAAAAGAAGGAAAATGATATATTATCCCCAAACCAATGCAAAGAAACATAAAAAAAATCCTCCGTTCCATCAGATTGATGAGTACCTATAGATGGGATTATAAAGAGGCAACGGAGATGAGAAAAGTTGATGCTTCTTCTTTGCCTTAGGGGATTGAACGTCGCAATTCCCCATAGATACTGCATTAACAGAGCTAGAAGCAATGACAGCCTTCACAACCTCCGGGTTGATCTTAGATATCACACCCTGAATATCTGCACATTCCACAGCAACATCAACTTCTGCCCCTGCAACATATCTAAACCGGAGCCAAAACTTTGACTAAAAAGAAGAAAGAATGCGATGGAGATTCAAGAAACACAGACCTCGAAAGCTTCGCTTTCTTTCAAAGAGCTTCTCAGAGAGAGGTTTAACAAAGTTAGTCTCTTTCTCCATGCGGAAGAAGTCAAGTTCCAGAGCGGCGGAGCCTCTTGCTGCTGCCATGGCTATTGGAAATGGAATGGTAGACGATGCAAAATATAAAGAGTTGTTTCTGTTTGTTGTGAAAGGTTGTCAAAGTCAACGAATTCGTAATTATCTGTTCAACAAAACAAAACCTAAACTTGGGTTTAATATAAACACTTTTCTTGCACGTGGATAATGGAGGCTGGGGCCTTCATCCTCAACCAACGGCGGACTGCGCCCCGTATTGGTTACGACTCCTTGGTCCAAATGCTACTTACCTAAACAGGTCCCGTACTCCGCACAATTTAAAAATTTAAATATTTTGTTTATTTTTATTTATAAGTTTATTTTATAAATTTTGATATAAAAAAATTAGTTTAATTTTTATGAGAATTTTTATTATTTAAATATAGTTTGTAATTTTTAATTTAAAAATAATTAAATTGTTGATTTAATTTAAAGTTTTATATTATTAAAATTGAATAAATTTTGTATATGAAATATTTGTTATGATTTTTTTAAAAAATTAGTTTACGTGTATTTTTTTATATTCTATACAAATACAATAAGAAGGAAGAGGCAGAGTGCTTGTCCCCTTTTATTAATGGAATACATATACATCACCTATGCATTTCTAATGGGTCATGATTGTGAACATTAAAGAGTTGTGTTCATGACATAATAGGAATTGGTGTCTTCAAAACTCCACTGTATAGATGCATTTCATCTTTTGCAGGATTTTTTTTATAGTAAGGTCTTGGCATGTTCTATGTCGGTAGTGAATTCACATTGGACATAATATTATATTCTGATATGTAACAAAGACCTCTAATGCAAATCCTCAAAACACATCGGACTCAGAACCACCAGTAATCCAAGCTTCATAAGGACTTTCCCTACTGATATAGCCAGTTCATCTAATAGTAGTTTCTTGTAAAGACAACATTATCATCTCCTTTACCTGTTATGTCTAGAAATGGTGAAAGTTGTAAGCAAATACAGGTGCCAATGCTTGTGTCACTAAAACAGTTGACCAATCCGAGACATAGTACCTGCCATTCTTCAAAGCCTTGCATTCCCTCATAATTCAACTTCTTAATAGCAACAACCTGCATTTCATCAAACCTACTATTTCCTGGGGAAGTTTAAAGATTCTTGTTTATCAAGAGGGTGAAAAAAAGATGTCTTCAACTTCAGATGTTGCATTCCATGACATACTATTGTAGATGTCATGGAATGCAACATCTGAAGTTGAAGACATATTAAAAGCCAAATATGTTGCATTCCAAATATGTTGCACCATATTCAGAAGGATTATGTTGCATTCTACGTATAGTCTTCGACTTTTTGCATTGTTATCTAGCTAATATAGTTCAAATCATATTTCCATACAAATAGCTAATAATGAGCAAATTTCTTAAACAAACCTATGATGGTAAAAATTAAGTGCAGCCAACTTATTACATTTTCAAAGCAAGAAGAAAGGTCTGTTTAAAGAGTGGAGATTTCTTACTTTTATAAAAAAATTGGAATACTTGGAAGGCCACTCATCAGTATCTTTGACAGCAGATCTGTAAGTAACAATAAATTCATTATTATCATTGGCAATATGATATTATGATCTGTAAGTAAGGGGCAAAAAAGTCACATATTATAACACACCCCATAAAGCATCAATAGCAGTAGACCATTAAAATTACAAACTTTGATCAATCAAAACCCTTTTAACATCAGTAGCAATATCAAAGACACATCCTTTGTTCAGTCTAAACTCACAATCAAAGCAATTTTCTCATCAAATTATAAAGCTACTTGATTAGAACATATCTATGAAGGTTTTAGCCATATGTTTCTACACAAATAAACCTAAAAATATAGAGCATATGTTGCATCTTTCTCATATGTTTAAAAATCATTCTCAGAAATCAAAAAACTGAATTTCAAGTATGGATTCCAAGAAAGGCCTAAATAATTACTGGAGTTTGTATCTTGGATAAGGGGGTGGGAAGATATTCTTACAGTGACATGGGCTTTGATATTTTAAACACACAATTTCAACACCAGAATATACAAATACAATAAGAAGGAAAAGGCAGAGTGCTTGCCCCCTTTTATTAATGGAATACATATGTGATACTAATGCCTTAATTTGAAGGATACACATTCTTAGCCAACTGAGGTTTGGCCAGTGCTAGTAGAGATTTCGCAAGGAACAGGTCGGATTCGGACTCTGCTGTGTCAATCTTCGATTTGTCACCTGGAATATTCCAAGTGAATCCTTGGAGAATCCGACCAAACAGCATTGTAGTAATTGTAGAACCCAATGATTTATTCATATCAATATTAACGGCTAAAAAAGTATCAAACAGAAATTCAACATAATTGAAGAATAAAAATACGATTTTACCGAAAAGCACCATTATTCCACTCCTTCTAGGGCAACACCAAGAATCCAATAACATCTAACCCATTCAAACTCTATATAATTTTGATGAGTTAGATAATTTCTACTTCCTCCCACATATCCAAGATGTCGCATGGGTATCTAGAGGTGGCACTATAGACATCAAATTGCTAGCTCTGGGAGTACAAATGAGTATTACCATAAAGAAGCCACAGCACATTGTTAGCAGGATGGTCTTCTAAGTTAAGTTAATTCCAGTCTATTGAGATCACTTCAGTATGCTTTAAGGTCTATCCCATTCTTTGGAAATTCATGTTGCTCCTAATTTCTCCTACTCTCAGTTGCAACCATGCTTATTTTAATCAATTTTAAGAGGCAAGGACTAAGTTTCCCAAATTTAGATGGTCAAAATGATATAAATTGATAGACAACATCGTCTTCATCTCATATTGGGAAATTCATTAGCCTCCATAATACTGCACATATTCCGAATATTACCTGCCATATAGATATGCATAAAATTTAGCTTGTTATCATAACCATTATGGAATCTAGACAATTAGAACATAATATCAACAGTTTTAATTCCAACTTACTTTTTCAAAATTTACCCGGTGCCACAAAAACCTAACAGTTTACAACACCTTAGAAGGAATACGTCCAACGTTGAGACAGGTTCTGCTAATGCTTTCTTTCAATTTCTTCTCCTTGTTCAAGGCAAAAAAAGGCCTTCTGGAATTTTCCTATTTTATTCAATCACGAAACTGAGTTTTCTCGGAGAACTCGAAGAAGCCTAAATAGTAATCTGATGTTACCATGTGAAATGATAATCTCCATTTCTAAGTCTTGATTATTTTCTCCAAGTTTCGAAACCATCATTTCTAATGGCTTCAATGATTCCAAATCAAAGGTATTCAAGGACCAACGACCCATTTAAATCAGCTGGATCATCGTCTTCCACACACAACAGCGATACTAACAATTCCAAGAAGAAATGGTCGAATTGGGTTCCACTTTTTGTGGCTCTGGTGGTGATTGCAGAGATTGGTTTTCTGGGTAGGCTCGACATGATCAAGAATACTGACTTGGTCAACTCTTGGGTTGACTCGTTCTACCAGTTTACGACGTCGTCTTGGTTGCCGAAACGTACCCCTGTTGACAGCGGAGGTGATGACTCTGGGCTCGGCGTCATGAGCGGCGGCGGTGACGGCGAAGGTCTTCAGCGGGACGGTGCCAATTTTGAGGGCAGTTGTGAGGAGTGGTTGGAGAAAGAAGACTTTGTTGTTTACTCTAGGGATTTTGAGAAAGAGCCCATTTTTGTAACTGGTGGTGAACAGGTTCGCTCTCATTATTCGTGGTCATGATGCTTATTCTGATGTTACCTTCAATCTCACAGATGGTTGTCCTCTGTGAACATTAATAATGAAGCAGATGAGGGTCAAGTGCTCAGGTGCACCTCGTTCCAGAGGAGAGGAAGTATCATGAGATTGAAGATTAAGTCGAGGTTGTTGGACCCCTCACCTGAGAGAACGGAGATAAAGGCAGAGATGAAGTCTGGGCGGATTAGTGAATCAGGCATCCTTAAGTCAGGCAGGCTCAAGTTAGGGATGCTTAAGTCCGGAATGTTAGGTAGGGCTTCAGGGATGTTAGGGAAGCCGGTGGTGGAAGAGGAAGAGGATGATCTATTGTTTGATGAAGATATTCCCGAAGAGTATAGAAGGGTAAAGTTTAACGCGCTGACGCTGGCCCAGTGGCTTTATTTTAATTGTGACGGCTTTTGTATGTAGAAGGCTTCGAGGAGTTGCGGCATCTTCATCAAGAGGATGAAGCAGAAAACTAAGAATGAAGTGGGTTATTTTCGAAGCATCTACTATAAATATAGTATTAACTCTGAAGAAATAAAATTGAAGAACCCAAGATCCTATAAATAATCCATTTCATTCTTATAAAAAATCTACTCTAAAGATAATAAGAATCAAACAAAACCTATGAACTAAATCTAAAATTCTAAAACCAAGATCCATACATAATTAATAAATCTAAGAAAAAACCTAAAGAAATACTACAAAATACTTCACAAATACTTCTTTGGCAAAGCAACCAAGAAGTCAACAAAAAATTTAACTATTAACCTAATTATGTTAAGTTGTCAAACCCACGGCACTTTACCCCTCAACTTTACATATTATTAATTTTTATTTTGAGTTTATTACGAACGGATCTGTAGATTTATCTTACTGTTATTAACACATCAGATAAATTTGAAATGTATTTCAATTAACCGATTCTAATTCAACCTTAATTGTGAGAATAGTCGGGTGGGATTTGAATGTGTAATATAGAATTGTAATGTATATTGCGTCAAAGATATATTTCAAAAATTAACAAAAATTTGAAATTTGAAAAAATATTAAAATTCTTTTTTAAACTCATTCATTATTTTAACAAAATACATTTTATCAAATAGATTCAATGTTTTATGCAAAAAAATGTTGATTTACATCAGTTCAGTGTAATTCAATTTTTTTATGTAAAGAATGTTGATTTATATCGGTTCAGTGTTTCATAGAATTCATGAATAATATGGTTCAATGTTTTAACTTGCTACATTCATGTTATATTTGAAGAATAATCTTCTTCTTGCAATGCATAAATAAGGGGGCATTTTTTTGTTTAAAAAAAATATCAGATTAAAAAGATTGAAGACAGAGAAAAATATAAAAAACTTCTTTCTCATATTGAAACAATCTTGAGGTAAATACAAAAGTTTAAGAAAGAATGATAAGTTTCTTATTTGTTAGTTTTGTAATTTAGTTGAATATTAGATACTGTATTGTCAATTGCTTTTATGCTTATTTGAGGGAGTGGTTGTAATTATTTTTAAAAAGTATATTTCACACGTCTTTAAATTTATAAAATCTCACCCCCTCCGTTTTATACTATTTGGTTTTGTATTTTATTTCAAAATATTTGACTCTTTACACATTTCTATGCATTAATTATTAACAGTTTCTAATATTACTTTTAAGTTTAGTCAAAGTACTACCTCCATTTCATAATATAAGTCGTTTTAGATTTGAATTTTTTTTTACAATATAGGTCATTTTATAAAGTTTTATAAAAATTTATTACTTTTTTCCAGTTCTACCCCTCTCTGCAATTTCTCTCTTTCCATTAATTATGACCCAACTCTCTCCAATTACCAAAGTAAACAAAGACTTAATTAGGAATATTTTTAGAAGTTTAGTTTTAAAATTATTCAATATTTATGGACCCTTAATTCATGTGTATAAATCTAAAACGATTTATATTGTGAAACGGAGGTAGTATATTTAATGAAAAGATAAAAAAAATCTCGTAAATGATTACACATCTTTATATTTATTAGGAGTAAATTTAAAATGCAACTAAAAAATATTTATTAATTTCAATATTTTTAATCTGTATGTAAGTGGTCAAAAGGCCAAATTTACGTAAAATGAAGGGAGTATTAATTATTTCTCATTCTCTCTTGTAATCACCATTTTGAAGACAAAAATGTGAAGATATATATAATTCCATTGTTGATTCCAACATTTTTGAAGTGGTATATTATGAAGATTAGTTTGCCCAAGTATTTTCCTACCTAACTTGATACAAAGATAGTGAAAGTATCAAGAAGACAGGTTTTGGCTGAATGTTGTATTGTTCATTAATTCTAATGAATAATTTTGGCACATTTGAATTTATGTTGCTAGTATACTAAATATTGGATTTGGAGCATCATCCCTTTATTCACCATCAACTCTTTTTGAAAGGTTAGCGGTATTGTCATAGTAATTTTCCTTCCACTAAAGCAATTTTTATTCTATTGACACATTTATCTTTCTTGCTCAATTCAAATATATTCTCTAAATATTTGGCCTTCCTAAGATTCTCTGGCTACTATCTATGATTTGGCCATGGTCTTCTTCTTTTATTTTGTATTAAAAAAAATAATGTTTTACTTCAAATAAAATTTGATGCAATTTTTTTGATTGATCAAGAAACTCTCGTGAAAGCCCCCGGCTAGATAGCTATTGAAGAACACTATGCACAGAGGACTTGCAGCACACAATTGGAGAACACTAAAGACTTGGAAAATGGTGTGCAATAGAGAAATGAAAATGCATGATATTGCCAATCAAACAATGAGAATAGGTTAAGAGGGGATATGAATGAAGAAGGCTTCATAGATGTATAATTAAGATATGATGACTTGTAGGGGTTTTGGAGATATCAGCACGTTGATCGTGAGGTCGTGTGTTCGACTTTCGAAGGGAGGGACTCTTTGTCTTTTGAGAAGTCGGTCAGTCATGACTTACCTAACTTGATTTAACTTCACAAATTTTTTGTCGAATAGGATTTCACGTTTAGCTTCACCCAATGCGTACCTTTAATAGCGACTTCCCCAATTCCGAAGATATATTGACTTGTAATATGAGAGTAGTTTAAAAAAAAAACATATATTTAAAATAAGAAAATATATTTAAATTGATAAAAAAAATAAATATGTCATTAGAATAACAATTGTTCGGGCAACATCGCTAGCCTTCTTCAAATCCACCACTAATACATATATATATATATATATGAGAGAGAGATGAGATGATAGATGAGTGAGTGAGATGAGAGAGAGAGAGAGAGAGAGAGAGAGAGAGAGAGAGAGAGAGAGAGAGAGAGAGAGATGTGTATGGTCCAACATTTTGACACCAAATTTCACGGCATCAGAGATGATCCCATTTTGGGTGTTGGTTGATTCGATTGGCCAGTTTAACTATTGACAACAGTTTAAAGATAAAATCGTTAGTTAAAATCAGTTTATATTCATTTCGGTTGAAGTTATAATTTTTCTTTTCTAATTATCAACTGGTCATTCAATTATTGATTGATTCAATTTTTTTAAAAATAATAAATTATTTATATATATATATATATATATATATATATATATATATATAAGACGGTTCGGCCCAACCTCACCCATCTTTGTTTAAATTAGGGAATATTCGACTTAATCGAGCCGGGTTCTCGATTTAAGTGGAGATATTGACATCCCTAAGCTTAAGCATAATTTAATTCGAATTGTGATTGAATTCACTTCTACGAAAGTTTCTAATTTTATTTTTCTTACGGTAACAAAATCGAGCTAGAAATAGAAATCTAATAATAATTGATAGTTCCTTAAAACTGTTAATTATAATTTCCTATTCGATTATATTTGGATAAAAACTTTCCTCAATCTAAAATTTTACTTTAATTTAAATAATTTTCGTTTCTCGATAACTATTATATATTCATAATACATCATATTTTTTTCACTTTGGCCTCATATAAACTCACATATTTAATAATTTTTTATTATATCTAAATAAACTCATCTCAAACAAATTCATATCTACTTGCATCTAAAAAATTGTAATCAGTAATTTGAAACTGTAAGTTCTTATCATATTTATCTTCTGTTGAAGACAATGTTTGCTTCTTTATCTTTTTATCATAGATTATACTAAAAGAGGGATTGTAATAGACATTTTAAAACCCATGATTAGATCTAAAAGGACTAATTGATGGGGAAACATATTCTTTCTAACCATGTCAACTAGAAAGCATTATTTTTGTATATATAATGAGGCAACCATTTCTTCTATTTGTGATTATTTCCACCCTTGTGGATGTTGCCACAGGACTTAAAGCGTCTGGTAATTACTCTACCGTTTTGATGCTCCGGAGGCTCTTGGACAATGGATCCGAGATATTGTTTTAATCTCTATCGTTAAGTAATTGCACAACTTTCGTATATAATTTACGCAGCCGCCAATCTTTAATATATATATATATATATATATATATTGCATTGTCTTGTGAATTTTATAGATATGAATATAAACGTCAATAAATAATTTATATTTAAATAAAAATAAAATATGAAAGAAAAGTAAATTAGAATGAAGAAGGGGAGACGTTGCTCAATATTGCTATTGGTGCGAGTTGTAAGGAGTCTTGGTCTCGAGTCAAACTAGGGCCTGAAAATAGGGGCTTTTATCGCAGTGGATAGGTGAACTTCCTATTACCTACTTCTTAGATGCGGGTGTGGAGCACCCACGAATCGCCTATTCTTCACCTACTAGATCGAAAAGGAATAGTAAAAATTGTATAACATTATTCAAAATAACGGAAGTTACTCTTTACGAGGGCGCAACTATCCCAGCCCGAATCCAGCCGGGTTCTATTGATCATGTCCCTTTCCCAACAGCCTTAACGGCCTTGTCTTAGGGCATCTTTGGCTTTACGAGAGAAAGCTCGTTGGAGAAAAAAGTGTTTCTCTTCAAATCAAAATAATACTACTTCCGTTTCATAATATAAATCGTTTTAAACTTATGCACAAGAATTAATGATTCTAAATTTCACACAATTTTAAAACTAAATTTTTAAAAATACTTCTAATTAAATTTTTATCATTAGAGAGAATTTTGTCATAATTAGCGAAAAGAGAGAGATTACAGGAAGATGTAGAGTTGGAAAAAAAGTAACAAATGTTTATAGAACTTTGTAAAATGATTGTGAAAAATTTTTCAAATCCAAAACGACTTATATTATAATACGAAGATAGTATTTATTATTTATTTTCATTTCCACCCTACTAAATAAAATAAAAATAATTATGCTTACCCCCGTTGTTGTTGGAAGTAAAAGTTCTCCTCCTCTTCTCCCTTTTCCTCCTCTATTGTGAACTAAATGTAGTGCTAATGTCAAATTAATCCCTAAAAATAGCATTATAGGGCTGAAGCATAAATCACAGTTTTATCCCCTTCGTGGGGAGACTTGGGCATACACTTCAAAAGAGTTAAATAGTATTCATCGGAGCAAGCCAACAATAAGAAGAAAACTTGGAAGGCAAAAAAAGAATTAAAGACAAGAAAAGCAGGCTGCATATATCATATAATGTAATCATCTTCCATAGAATAGCAAGAATATTTCTTTCTACTTCTTGAGGCTTAGATCGCGAGACAGCATCTCCATAGATCGACTGCTCAGAAGCAGGACCCGCAGCACTCCTCCAAAGCGCAGCAGCAGCAGATAGTTGCCAAGCTGAAGCACCAGTAGTCACACTCATCAAACAAATGCACTTTATTTATATGGTCATAAACTCAATCAAGCATATCAAGAAGACAACATTACCAGCCTTTTATGAATGAACAGCAATCATCACCGCCGCCATCCTGATCACTGGGTGGGGGTGGTTGAGGAGGAGGAGGAGTAAAGTAGCCTTGATAACTAGGAGGTGGAGGAGAATACCCTGAGGAAATTATGCACGTTATAGATTACCAAAGAAATCAAGTAGGCATTAGGACATATACATATGAATTCCAGTGACTTGCCTGGTGGAGGATATACCGTTTCTTCAATTACAGCAACCCGATCGTAACTCATTGCTAAGTTAATCAAATCTTTACCCTTTTTGAACACTGATCTATAACACTACTTCAGCAATGTTCAATATTTTCTGCTATTTGCTAAAGTCTAGGAAGGAAGAAACAAGAATAGCAAGCAACTTAATTATAAGGAGAAAAGAAGAAGCACCGGAAAGTCAATTCGGTCGTTGGAAGATGACAACACCTAACTGTCGTTCTTTTTCGGCCAGTCAAGTCCGCGGGAGGTATAAGTTGAACCGCCGTTGTTCTGAAATGTTTGGTTTGGACATCAAAAGATGCAAGCCCACTGGTCTAGTGGCTGTTGCCATTAGTGGAGCTGTCTGCCAACCCAGTTTGCTTTTGGGCCTTAAGGGCTGGCGTATACCCTTCTGCTTTTGTCCTCGTGGATTATGAAAGACTGTAAGTTAGTCCAGTTGTTGCGTTTAATGGGATCTAGTGATAAATGAGTGGTGTACATAGAATTTGATCTGCATAAAGACACGATTTTGGCCATGGAAACCTGTATTATTGTGCCTAAGCTAGGTGAATTAGTGTATCTCGACCTATGGCTATGGTGGTGTAGTTTTTTGCACCATCTCAATCTAAGATGTAAGCTAATTGAGAAGCAGCTTCTTGTTTCTTCTGTTACCAGGAAGATAACAAGGACCCACAGACAAAATAAAAATCCTACAAAATTCCAGACGTGTATTTGGATATCCCTTCTAGAACTCGCGTAGCTGCCCAGCATAAAGCCGTAATCTTAATATGCAAAAGAAAGAACACGTGTTGCTCAATGGATACTTCATGGTATTGATCGATCCAATTCTCTCAGTTTTGCATTTCTTTTGGGATCAAGAATTTATCATCTTTCAAGATCATCATCCCATATATTATACTGCTAATATTGAAACCTCTTTAATCAATATAAAGGAATCAGATTTGCACCGTCCACCAAAAGTAGAATCTTTCTCTTTTGCTGATTCTGAACTCCAAAACTAGTTATTAGCTTCCCATTCAGCTGAAATAATGTCTGGCACATCCGAGAACAAGCAGCCTCCAGCGTCTTCTGGTGGTGCACCAGGAGGAACTCCTCAACCAGCTGTGGATGCGGATCCGGCCAAGTGGGGTACCCACGTCATGGGTCAACCAGCAGCCCCAGCAAGCCATCCAGACAATCAAAAGGCAGCCTTATGGAGAGCTGAGGACCAGCAGCGGTACAACCAGCACCACCCTTACCTTCTGTACTCCCCTATGGACAAGCCTAACGACAACCCTTTCGAATCAGTGGTTCACATGTTCAATTCTTGGAGTCACAAGGCTGAGACTATTGCACGGAACATCTGGCACAATCGTATGTTTTCAAAACTCTAATACTTTTTCCTTCTCTATTCGTAGATACTGATCAATTTTGGACATTTCGCATTAACTTTTTGACTCCAGAATTTTCCTCTGGTCATATTGATTCAACAATTATGGACTTTGCACATGTATTCTGAACCCAAGATTAAATTTTGAGGATTGATTCGTTCTTACTTGGAAAGTTCAAGCAAAGATTCAACATAATTTTCTACTATGTCTACTATAAGATAAGGTTTTATCAAGGAACACGAGTTGATTCTTGTATACTTTGTGAGTTTTTTCAGTAAAGACTGGTCCGTCTGTGTCGGAAACCGCCTGGGGAAAACTTAATTTGACAGCTAAGGCTCTAACAGAAGGGGGATTTGAGTCTCACTTCAAGCAGATTTTCCCAACTGATCCAAATGAGAGGCTGAAAAAGACCTTCGCCTGCTACCTTTCCACGACCACAGGCCCTGTTGCTGGAACTCTCTATCTTTCAACTGCTAAAGTGGGTTTCTGCAGTGATCGTCCCTTATCTTTCAGAGCTCCATCTGGACAAGAGACTTGGTGCTACTACAAGGTACGAGAGATTGTCTACATTTTCTTTCTGAGAAAAAATGGTTGGCTTGGCTAAAAATTACCTAGAAGCGTAAAAGTTTCAAACCACTGCGAAAAGACTCCAGAATGTTGCCAAGACCAGGAGAATCTCTGCTAAAAGTTGAAATCTTTTCAAGCGATTCTGCTGATATTGCAACCTAATTGACTTGATTTAAATCTGCATTCTCCATATACAAGTGTCATCTTTAATCTAATTATGCATTAAACAGGTTATGATTCCTTTAGCTAACATTGCAAATGTGAACCCGGCGGTTATGAGGGAAAATCCTCCAGAGAAATACATTCAGATTGTAACCATTGATGGACATGAGTTCTGGTTCATGGGATTAGTGAATTATGAGAAAGCATCTCATCATCTCTTGGAGAGCGTTTCGAATTTCAGAGCACATGGGAATGCACCACAACCTGCTATGAGCTAATCATACCACCTCTTGTAGCATGGAGAATTGGAGATAATCTGGTTATTTATGTTTCATTTCCCCTGTTTCTTTGTTTTGGAGTCATATACAAATATTCAAACATGTCCGACTATGTAAAAATTTTGATAGTTTTGTCTTGCCTGTATCTGCTTCGTGCTTTTCTGTTTTAGCAGTGTGTTTCCGTTGCCCTTGTTAATTTTGCCTGTATAAAGACACAGAATTGAATATGATCCATCTTGGACAATGTTTTAGGCAAAAAAGGAACATTTTCTATTCCCTATAGTCTAAAGGCTGACACGAGCTACCTAATCCACAATCCATGCAATTTTTTTTTTTTTTTGTTTCCTTTTTTTGGATGAATTAAGGCCTAGCTAACTATTATCATTAACAACGAAAGAGCTAATATAAGAGAATTCAACAGTTCCTCCCCTATCAAACAGAACCAAGAGGGTTAACTAGCGAGGGGTTGTAGCCACAGCCCACAGGAACTGTTGGTCGTAGCCCACTTAGTCAAAAAGAAGCAACTGAATAGCCCTTTTGGAAGTTAGTCCAGCAGCAGTACAACTTGGTTAGGGGTCACTTCCTAGCCTAAATAGCTGCATGGAATGAAACATGAACGGGCTTCTACTCAAGCCCATCGTAAGAGCACCTGAACGACGTTTTGCTTAGCTCAAACCAAACTAATTCATCATTGAGAACCATCCTGACATTCTGTCTGAAAAAGGGTTAACAAAGATACCGGGCTGAGTGAGAACAATTTTTTGATATGGAAATTCTTGGAAGTACTTGATCCACGTATATAGATGTATTAACATATTATATATTTCATATAATATAAATTATATAATATAATTTATTAATATATTTGATTTACGTAAATTTAATTTGTACAAAAATATCTCTTTCTGATAAGTATTGCTCCATTTAGAGTTCGAAGAATGTATGTGATATTAGTCTGAATGCATTTTATAAGAGTGTAGGTGGGAAGGAATTCTTCTCATTCTAAATTAAAATTAAAATTTAATATAATATTAATTTAAGTAATTTTTATTTTTCGAAATTTGTCATATATTCATAACAAGTTATATTCTCTCTTTAATCCAATTTTGGACTTTACATAATCCTACATTTTTAATAATTTTTATTATATTTAATTATTCTCATCTCAAACAAATTTGTATCAACTTACATTCTAAATGCGCTTCAACTAAATAAAGATGTATTTTGAAAATGCGTCACCTATAAAGAGAAGAGTGAGGGAGAATGAAGAATAGTAGGATCTAGTGATTGTAGAAGGAGAAATTGCATTATTGGAGTTACAGAGAAAAAGTGTAGATTTTGGAGGCTCTTTGGACCATAGATCGGGCCCTTCTTATAAAAAATTCCAGTTAAAAATCTCGAACCACAGCAGCGCCCTTATCATCCTAACTTGATCTGAATCGAGGAAATCCGGTGGCCAACAGAGCTATTTAGTGACTGGTTACAGAAGTAAAGTAGTTCGAGGATCGAAGTTTGAACTTGATATTTTGATAAAAATAACAGTGACCAAGAAGATGCTGAGGGGAAGATAGAAACAAGAGGTTGCAAAAAGGAACAAGACAGAGAGATTCTCTTCTCATAACCTTTTGAATGGGAAGAGGATAAAGCGTGGAAGACCAAAGCTAAAATGCTTCCACTGTTCCACAGTTTCAACTTCCTACATGCCTTCCTGCAAAGTAAACTGGTCATTACTGCAAGTTAATATATTTTATTTTGGGCAAGAGAATTTGTAATTACTGATCAAGTTACACTGATAGTCCTATTTGATGGACTCATGTTTCAAGAAATGATCGAACTTTAATTTATTCACACTAACCAACCAGTTAATATACTCATTTGAGTCATATAATGGATCATCTACTCTGTGAGAATCCTCTGCATATATTCGTCAAAACCCTTGAACTTGACCACTTAATTTGGAAGGGGTGGAGAAGAGACAGGTAAATTAACTTGCATGAGATGGACGTTTCTCTATTTTTCATTGGTACCTGTAACCACAGTTTTATCGGTCCCTTTCTATAGTGGTGATCAGTTCTTAGGGCCTTTCTGCTTAGATTCCTTTCTGCCATGCAAGTGAAAGAAAGAAAGAAAGGTTCCTTTGTTCTTCACAGTCTCTCTCCTGCTAACCCAGCCATCCGACTTCTCCCATTTCTCTCTCCAGTCTCTACCAGCTCAGGTGTGGACCATTTCTCAGTTCATTCTTTTTATTGGACACATCCATCGATCTTTCACTGTTTACCTTTCCTGCAATTCGAATCTTTTCGGAAGATGGGATTCCTTTCCTATAGCTAACTAGTGGACGATCATTTTCCAAACTACCTTTTCTACTCACAAGGAATTCAAATGAAAAACTTTCCCGCTAATCGAAACATAGTAGGGTCATTAGTATCACTAACCAATTTACCCTTTATTTATGCCTGCTTCCTTCTTAAAACTAGTCCTTCTCTTGTTTGTTATATACTACAATTGATTCAACTTTTTCTTGTTTGCTCTTTTTTACTCTTTAGCAGTTGAAACTCGAGAATCAATGTTAAAGAACACAGCTAAATATTAGTACTGATTGCTTCCTGTCAGATGATTCCAGAGGATTGGTGATGTTGTTATAGGAGTCGGTGGATTGGGTTGTCAAGATATCATAATTAGCCATATGCAGAAGTCAAAGGAAGCAACTAAGAACAGACTAGAATTTGAGGTTACATATTCTGGACAGCTACACACATGACCAAGGAATGGAACATGAGGTGAAGGTGGAACTCAACAACTATTTGCATTTTCCCACCTGTTATAAAAATTCTTTGGGAGGCAATTATTTGGATAAGGACCATTAGTCCCTATAACTACGGCAACAAAATCATTTAGATTAGGTTGGATATTGCTTTCAGATCTGCAACTTTCTTAGGATAAGTGTTTGAATAAATGTCAAACTCTTATACACAAATAAATCGTTTATAATAAATTAAAGGAATATGAATTAAACTCGAGAAGTCTCAGAACACTATTATCCTAAATTGTTTGGCAGTGCAATCTTTATCATTTCTTCTCAGAGTTATGAGGAGCATGGCAGTTGACCTCACCTTATGGCTAAGTCCAAGAGAATATAAAGAAACAAGATGCTACATCAAGAAACAAGAATAATGCAAAATGGTTTATGTTGACTTTCGAGACAATTATCTGAGATTAATGCATAAGAAACTGGAAAATTGTGTCCTATTTCTCTCATTCACTTCTTTAATTTCTTTTGGGGACAGGGGTATGTATCAAAACCTTAAAAGGATTCAAGCCATTAAGGCTTTGCAAGTTAAGACTGAGTTAAAACCATGCATTAAACTAAGAAGGTAACAGCATTACACATGGAAACTAGGACACAAAGGGCGATTTAATGCATTAATTGATCATTTGTTTGACATTTTGGATATAACATTGTGCCTTTCTTTCTTTTAAAAAGAAAGGATTAAGTAGCAGATAGAGGGAGTTTCCAAAGTTAGAAGAATAGGAAATTAATTAAAGTAGTATGTCGCGATCATTACCAATATGATTCCTTTGTTTTTTCTTGGTTATAAATGGTTGACCTGGCCCTCCACATGAACTCATATCTCCAACTTTCTCTTTCAGTGGATCCAAATTTTTGCAACCAAAAAGAGGAAAGAAGAACAGAAACACAAGATTAGACAGTACTACATAAAAACCACCACATGAGAGAAAAAGGGTATTAATCAGAAACAAACCAATAACAAGTTAACAACAATAATCCTTCTGTCTTATCATCCCATAAAATCCACAGTTGAGAGCCACATAATTCATTTTCTCGAGCCAAAAGAACAAAATTTTATCAAGAAAAGAAAAAGAAGAAAAACAATTTATGGAGAGCCATTTTCGGATCGATCAAAATGGAGAAGTTGACCATAACATTTGGGGCAATCTTCCACCTGTTTAGGCACCATGAAATACATCAAACAGCTCTTGCATCCGGCCACCACTAGCACTTGGGATCTGTCATTGCTTTCGGGGGGGTTGTATTGATATTGCTCTCTCGAAGATGATGGAGATGACTCCGAAGATGATCCTTCAGTGTCACAGGAACTATCATCTTCCGAGTAAAACTCACCATTTATCTCAGGATTTGTCCTCGGATCCTCCTGCGATTTCATGCCGGTCCTCCAGTTTATGAAATAAACCTCCCCAGTCTGAAACCCAAAAAATGCAAGAAATGTTACCATAAAAAAAGAGTTCATCTTTATAAATGCAGAATATAAATTTACTTTCTTGACCTATGAACAAGAGAAGAATAGGCTTGAATTATGATGCCAAGCCATGGTCAACATGCATATACGTGTTGTGAACTTTACCCATCAAGGGGAAGAAATCTATGGACGGTTATTTTCTTTTTCTTCCCATCAAAGGACAAAGAGACGGTGAAGGAACAAGAAAGGAGGAAATTTGACGCCTCTCCTAGGGTTTTTGTTCGGCAGAACCACCCATTTTCGGCTGTTGGAGAAGAATCTTGGAGGCTATATAAATGAACTCACAGGAGACAATAAATACATGGCATTGAAGGAGAAAATAAAATTCCCTTCAATGAAGAAGAAGAAAGCAAAAGAGCAATAAGTGCGAGATCTGTTAAGCTTCCGTGCAATTAATATGAAGGCAGGGAAGAAAAGGACATTTATAATGATAGCGATGAGGACAGAGCGGATACTGAACTTAAATTCTAGCAGCATTCTTTGTTCTTTCTTTAGGTACCTTTAAATCGAGGCATTGCTCCCAGTAGTAAGGAAGAGGGGTTTCGGAATTGAGTTCTAATGAGTTGTTGTTGGAGGGATAAAGATTTTCCGGCGAATCTGAACAGGTGGATGATCTCCCGGCAGCAAACCTGGGCTGTCGTATGCCTCCAGGGCTATTGCTACTGCTGCTGCTGCTAGTGCTACTACTATGATGATGGTGGTTATTCAAAGAACAGTTCTGAAGGGATCTCTCTATGGACGCCGTGATTGCAGCCATATTCGGAGCTGTCATCGCTTCATCCACACCTCTCTATCTAAAACTAATGAATGATCCAGATCACCACCATTCACATACTCAGAAGCAACAAATACCTCAGAATTCAAGAAAAAGTAGAAAGATATGAAAGGAACTTTCCATATTTTCTGTGGCTAATGATGAAAGGAGAAGAAGAAATAACTGATACTACTGCTGCTATTAAGAAAGACAAATGCATAAGAGAGTTGGACTTGCACTAGGAAGAGAAGGCAGGAGAAGGGATAGGAATGCGCGTGGTGTGAGGAATCTTTCAAAACGAATCAGGTGGGACCAGTGGTGTCCCACGCATTTGAAACCGACCGTCCCAAGAGTCACTTTGCCATGTTTTTGTCTTGCATTATGCCCACCACTGCCCCAGTTTTACGCGCACGAAACTCACGTGACTTCCAACACCAGCCCCCCCCCCCCCCTCTCCTCCCCACGCCACAGTAGACAGGTAATACTGAAGCGGTTAAACATTTAACTCACAGTCCATTCTTGATGTATTTCAAGGGCAAACCCTATGGTATTAGAACTCGTGATCTATAGGTCACACTAAAGAAGCAACTTATTATTGCGTCAAGGCTCGCCCCTAGTCCATTCTTGACTAATGATAAAAAAAAATGGTGGGTTTGGTGTAGGATTGTTCTTTCTAGGAAGAAAGATTGGGAATTTCATGAGGAAGGAATGGTGGGTTGGAGTCTTGGAGATGATGCAGTAGTAATAAGATAATTGAGCATGAGGGGGAGACAGCAGAAAGATCGATACTTGAGAATCGTCAAAGCATCATTACCAAAAAGAATGCCGGGTCTGTCTCTAACAGCCTTTTGATGGTTTTGATGATAGACTTCTAAGAATCCTACCTTGGACTGGAAATTCTCTGGTTTAGGCATGATGTTTTTGATCAAGTTTTACCATACAAAATAATACACATATTATAGAATGGGTGTAAACACTCTAAACTAGTGTAAATTTTTACACAATTCAGTGTCCAAGTCCAGCTCATTCTTAGCATAAATGGCATCTCGATTCTCTTGTATCCTTCTTTTTCTTCTTTCTGTTTCCTAGTTGTAGAAATCAAATTCCATGGTATCTTAATTATTGGATTTGCTTGATTTCTTTTGTCCTAGCTGATTCTATGATGGACTTTGTCCTATTCCAACCTTTGAGATTAGCCAGTTTGATGACATTTTGGTTAGCAAGTTTACAGCTATTAGTATAATGTAATTGGCAAAGTCCAAGTCAGTAGAAGGGAGCTTAGTAGTAACATGGTTATAACAAAACAAAAGTTGAAACAGTTCTTCAAACAAGCATTTTCCTGAGGCGCTATGGAGTTGAGGTTGAGTTGATGATTGCACGAGGAAGACCAGGGGAAAATGCAACTGGGAACCAAGAAGCTTTCAAGAAAACTGAAGGGATCGTTGCAAGCTGTATCCATATGTGGGAAGTTATCGTCAAAACTGAATCCTATTCTTTTTTTTTTTTGTTTTGGTAGATAAAACTGAATCCTATTCATCTATACTATAACAAGGATTTTCCTCCCACGTTCTCGAGTGGCTTCATTCTTGATTTATCAGATCTGTATCGTGGAATGGAATTGATTGGTAAATTCTAAGAATAGTCGGATGAAATTCAACTATCAAAATTGTTTTTTTAAAAAAACTAAATTGAAAATAGTATAGACTCCCTTCTTTGGCGGTTCCTCCTTACCTCTTCTGAATGTAATAGAATAATGGGGAACATACATTATTTCCTGTTAAAGGAAGGACGGTTTAGGAAGAAATGGCTAGAATAAAATCAAATCCCCCCAGAGAACTGTTGTGGTTCTTCTTGCTCTAGGAGGAGATAGTGCAAAATTTGTTGCTTCCAGCTGGAAAAGTTCTATAATGGCAATAGATTCTTTCTAGTTATAAAATAGTTACAAAAGAGAACCTCCTAGTAGTAATTCAAACAAATTGCTAGGTATCGGTACAATGATGGGGTAACTTTTCTAGGAGTGCATGATGATAACCACCATGATTATATATGTTGAGACTAGATCAGAAAGAATTCTACCAACTGGAGAGGAAAGAAATAAAATACGGAATAAAATAATAGTTAAAGTTGAATTAATAATATTTTTTTTTTTGGTTATATGTTAGAAAAAGAAAAGAAAAATTCGACAGGTAGAATGTAAAGCAGTGCATTGGGGTTGCAGCCCCGAGAGAGAAAGAGAATAAAACTGTAGACAAATTCCACACAGAAAAGGGTATGGAGAAAGAAAGGGAGCTTCACGAGATGGTGGGTTGGGTTGGGTGTGTTGTCTGTTGGGGTTACCAAAAGGGCCGAACGTAGTTGGTTTTTTTCCGGAAACGGAATCTAATCTGAACTCTTTACAGTCCTTCCTGACATCACTCGGCCCTTTGTTTCGGACATTTCCTCCTCCCTCATTGTGGAATGTGTAGTGTCTTTGTACCTACCATCCCCCTACACCTTCCTCCCCTCCCCTCGATCACCAAGTCGTTCCATTAATTCTGTGCTTCTCTTTTGCTAATAATATAAAGCTAAAACCCTGCCATTTTCCCATAACACCATCAAGAAATCTCATCCAAAATATTATCATATATATTTATGCGAGATTCAAGATTCATTCCTTTTCTACATTGCAAGAAGTAACATTACACAGCATAATTTGAGATGACTCTCAGTCTTGATCTTTCAATCTAAACAGATTAAATAAATTAAGAGTATATGTAAATAGTTTGATTTTGATCTAATTTCAACTATAAAAATAATTTAACGATATTTAATTATCAACTTATAATACAAATACTAAGAGAGTCACAAGCGAATGATTTTCACTTGGGAGAAGGGTGGGGGGGGAGGAGTGCATATTAGTTTTGTTTAGTAGTATGTTCACTTCCTCTCTTTTTTCTGTTTTGTCCTGGTTTCGCTGTCATCGCTCATGCTGTGCTGGATTCTGTTAATTCTTGCATTTCGTATTTGATGATATGTCAAACATCACTTGCGGTTTGTCCCAAATGTCCCGAATATAAACCGGAGAGCTGAGACCCATGGTTTTCTGTATGGACTCTTGTGAACAGAATGGGCCTGGGCCAAGGTCCATGTTATGCAGCAGGAATATTCTGAAGATGGGTTAGGATTCTTCTGCCAAACTTCCGTGGAGGCTGCTGTCTTTGACTCTTCAAAGGTCCAAAATCCTCGATAAAATCTAGAAGCAGAACTCCAAAAAATATTCAATAAGGCCCCGTTAACTCTAGAAGCTTCAATCTACCTCATTCTTGGCAGCAAAAGGGAAAAGAATAATCACGATAACTCAATAACTTTCAAATAGGAATAAGAAGATTCGGTGTCTATAAAGATCCACCCTCTTATAGAGGGTATGAAAATTCTAGCGGTTGACGGAATTCAAATTTGTATCATTAATTATAATTCTATTATCCAAGGACCAATTGAGCTGTACACAAGGACAATCTATCTGATATTAATAGCCTTGACAAAAACGCTTCTGGTTTTTCCCCTCTTCAAATCAAACATCAGCATATGAATATTCATAGTGTTAGAAAATCACTTACTAATTCAAATATCATCATCATCATCACCAACATAGTGATTAGGTAGTAATTCTTTCGCTCCCTATTTTGAGTATTGAATTTGGAGCTTATTGAGAACGTCTACTAATTAATTGGATATATTATTTAGAATGTAAAATTTGTTAATTAATTAGGAATATTATAGATTAGAGTCACATCAAATTTAATTCGATTTAATTTTTTACTTAGCAAAAAACAATAATAAATGCAAATATCATCATGCCCTAACAAATTTGATTTGAGTAAGCTACAATACATAAAAAAAAAATTATAAACATACTAAATTTTATCTTTAATTTTTTTATTGAACACAAGAAGTTCAAATCTATCTTGTTATTTGAGTAGTAATCGGGAAGATTTTTATAAATCAGTAACGTTAAAATATACTTGAGAAATAAATAAAAAATTGAGTCACCGTCTAAATTTAGTATTGATATAGACTCAAATCTAAAAGAATATAGTAAATAGTACTATTTTAAGAGAACCTATAATAAAATTATGCTAAATAATTTTAGATTAGAAAAAATAAAAAAGAAGATTTTCATGATTTGTGAACAAAAAAGAAAGTGAATTTACCAAAAAAATAAGTGTATTTGGATACCATTTATAATCCAAATCAAAATCACTTCAAGTTTAAAAAATATTTTTTTAATTTTCTTTTATCTTACTTTAAACCTTGTTTGACCATGTATATTTAATAATTTTTTAATATATCCTTATACTCCATCCGTCCTAAAAAAAATGTCAAAAATTTTTATTTTTGTTATACCAAAATACTTATTAATTTTACAAATCAATAATATATTTATTACGTATATTTCTAATTTATTCCTTCTTCAACTACTCAATAAATATTTGACTCATTAAATATGTGTATATTTTCAATCTAATTAATGAAAGTTTATTTTTATTCAGGAATATAATAATTATTTTTTATTATAATTATATAAATTTTAACAATTCCTTAATCCATGTGCCATTTGTTAAATTGATATCTTTTTAAGACGGAGAGAGTAATTTAAATTAATTACTTTCTAAGTCTGATTGTCCAAGATAATTGAAAAAGTCAATAAGTATCTCATAAGATTCAAATTCATATGTTTTTTATTTTCGATAACCTTCCGATCTCTGCGTTATTTACTTAACCAACTCGATTATTCCAGGATTACTTCCCATTAAGAAAAGGATATGGTATGGGATATGACCTTCTTAGCAAATAAGCAATACATTAGATTGTAATTATTACTGGGTTGATGTCTCGTGCGTTACATGGGTTGTTATATTATTAAGATTTAATGTATTAATATTAAATATATATTATTAATTAACTTAATTCATGATTTAATTAGTTAAGATTTTAAAATAAATTTAAATAGTATTTAAAGAATCACACATTTTAATGTATTAATATTATATATATATAGTATTCAAAGAATTACACATTTCAATATATTAATTTAGATAATATTCAAAGAATCACACATTTTAATATATTAATATTAAATACATATATATTTTATTAATTAATTTAATTAATTATGAATTTATATATAATTTTTATTTTTTAAAAAAATCATTTAGTCACGTATCACCTTATTATGATTCCACGTGTCATAATAGTATATTTTATCTTTTACTTTTATATATATATATAAAATTTAAAAAAAAAAAACCTCAAAATGCATTTATTTATTTATTTTGGAGATAGGAAAACACAGGATATAAATATTGTAGGTAGTAGCAGAATAAGAAAGGCGTAAACGTGTCGGGAACATTGGAAGGAAAAGACATTTGAGCAGTCTTTGCGTCGGAACGTGATGTCGAACAAGGAGGAGCCGGCGATGGGAATTCCCTACAACGCCGCCTATCAATACAACCAAGCGCCGATGCCTCAGCAGATCAACCAGCAATACTACGTCGGCCAAAACCCTTATCAGGCTGGTGCGGTTCCTCCCAACGCTGTCGTTGGAGACCCTAAAGGCATCCCCATTCAACAGACTATCTACCGAGACACTCCTGCGCCATTCAATTGCCTTTACTGTGGCAGCTCTGGTGTCACCACTGTCAAGTAACGGATCTTAAATCCTTTTTTTTTTTGTGAATCATTAATTGTGGGCTTGATGTTTATACATCAATTGTTTTTGGCAGTGACACTGATATAAGTAAAATTCCTCACTCATGATATGTAATTTTTGTATTAAAAACAGGAATTCCGCTAACATCTAGCAAAAAAAATGAATCTTGTTTTAATTGGATATAATACCTAGTGCACAAGAATTCCTATTCGGATGGTCTAGAAGAAGATTTGTTTCCCTCATTTCGCAATATGTTGTTAATTTGAATTTATTTCTTGATTTTTGGAATGGATTTTGAAGTGACTATGGAGTGGAACGAAGTAACAGAGCGGTGAATGTTTTATTTCAAACTGAGTGTTTAGTTTATACGGTGAATGATCTCTAGAATAAGGTATTATAAAAAATGCTAATGTGAAGTGATTCGTGAAGTCTGGCTCAAGCTTAAAATTCTGGGGGATAGGGTGCAGTTTTGTGGAGCGAAAATCTGTTTTCTTATACGCACTTATTAAGGGACAGTTTTTGTGTCATCCATAAAATGTGTCTGTGGGTTGTTCTAGATATGTACCATTCGTTTAGTTGCATGAATTGCATTGTTGGTTGTGGATGAGATCATTGATATAACTACTACTTTCCCATGTGAAATTCAGATCAAAACCCAGTCTTGCAGCTGCTGTTGGTTGTATGATGCCAATGATGCTTGGAATTTGTTTTCTTTGTCCTTCAATGGATTGTCTTTGGCATAAATATCATTATTGTCCAAGCTGCGGCGAGAAGGTATGTAGCCTATTTGTGATGTGCACTCTTTGCAAATCTCGGCTAAGATGCTGATAGTTAGTTTGATACTCTTTGAACTTTATGCTTACTACTGCTGCAGGTTGCTGATTTTGAGAAGTCTGATCCCTGTTTGGTGATGGATCCTCCTCACTGGATGCAGGAGAGCTTTGCATTGCCTGCATGATTTTACAAGTTAATAACTAGCATTATGGTTGCAGTTACTTTTCTGTTTTTGTATGTGGTCCGTTGTCTGATCTATTATATAACTGAATGCAGTAATCGTATGTAATTGTTCATTGAAGATTTATCAGAAGTTTCACAAAGTGTACCTTTTAAAATTCTGTATAAAAATTCTGTACAAAGTACTTACTTTTGGATAACAAAATTTTTATGGGTTAGCTTTTTTGTACAATTGACTTCATCAGTAATAATGTTCTGTAGTTGATATGTTGTAGCTCTGTAAGTTGATTCAGAGAACTCTGTCCATCCCAATTCGAGAGAAAATGCCATTTTGCTCAACTTTTGGTTCCTTGCACAATGTGTGTCTTTGCATCATTACGTAATTGCACTAGTTCTTTGCCATCAAGGAATGTGGATTCTAAGGGCATTTAGAAATTGTGTCTTTCTGTTTAGCATGTTGCAGCTTAGCATTGTTGAGACCCAATAAGTTATTAGTTGGCCAACTTTTTAGATGTTTACATGACCTTCTTATCAAAGATTATTCTGATGACAAGCACCTTCTTCTCATGGAAAGAATGCCATATTTTGAATGTCGTCCTTCATGTCACGCATGAAGAATCAATTGCTATATAGTTCAGTCCTCCAATCTGTTGTGATAAGCATGAGATTTCTAATGTTTAGATTGAATGAAGCAAAAATAGTCCTTTTTTATAGTTGATTGCATAGGGGAGAGGGAATGATGTATGTTTGTTACTGACTTACTGTTTTCTATCTTCAGAATGTGCAAGTTAATGTACTTTCATATACTGATACATTGGATTCAGAAGCTTATCCAGTTGAAAGATATCATATGTGTTAAGTTCTTCACCAAAAATGTTGGTCTGCCCTGATTAGTAAGAGACTGATCAGGTCAGCCAAGGAGACTGCCAGTTTGCAAATATTAACAATTCCCTGAGATTATTTAGTGGCTGCTGGCAAGTTATCCTTGGCTACCAATTAAAACCCATTTCAGCATTCGTTAGGCCTCCCCTTCTCCTGCTTTAGTTTTGCAGCTTGTCTGATTGAGTGATACGTCCTGTTTCTGCAATAGATTATATTCAATTTGGCCATTTTAACTTCCTCTCCTTCTCCAGCTCTAGTATTGCAGCTTGTCTGATGGAGTGGCATGTCCTGTTTCTGGATCGGAATGTATTCAAATTGGCCATTTCGACTTTACACCAATTTGAACTTAAAATACATTCTTCTCAGATTGTTTAGGCAACAATATTACATTTGAGAGGACAATATATAGGAAAAAGGGGAGGGGTGGGGGAGGGCAGGATTACAGTCTGACTTGAACCACTGCCTATTCGAGGAGGGTGAATTTTGTGTTGTGAAACTGCAGTCATATCGTGAAATGCAGGATTGCGTCCTGCTTCTGACTTGAACCATTGCCAGCTACCAATTCCCTTGTGATGTTTCCATTTTTCTCCTTGAAGAAGGTGAACATGTGGAAAATGCTTTCGACCTTGTCGAAAAACAGGGCTCATTTCTTAAACTTGGGGCCTCAAATTGGCTTTTGTTGATGTCAACGTTATGGCTCTGCAGTGTGCACATTGTGATGAACCCTTCTCTAGTCCTTGTAAGAAAAGAGAAAGAGAAAAAAAAAGAATAATAAATAAAAATATCAATATAAAAATAATTTTAAAAATTTATTAAAATTTTTTTAATGATCTATAATTTAAAAAAATAAAAATAATATCTTACTATTTATATCATGAAAGAAAGAAATAATAATTTTTTTAAAAAAATAAAATAAAATAGAATTGGGTCCCATCCCCAGGGACAGTGCTGCGAGTGGGGGCCGGGGGCCGTGGGACAGAGCCAAATAAATAATGGGAATTACGTCACAGGTGACGAAATAAGGCCTGGGGAGCCGCAAAAATGACCTAGAAAAGGCGAGAAATAGCTGGATTTGCTCCTCCATTGACTCGACACTTTCTCTTTCTCACACGTGATTTTTATTTTTTAAATTAGTTTGTTTTTTTTTTTTAATAATTTTGTTGGGCTTTCAGAAATGGTCCTTCCCTCCCCCTTATTATTTCCGAACTTTGACCGTATGGTTTCATTATGACACGCTTTTCTCGTCTGTTTTCAGACGCAGCACCTACTACTGTACGCTGCCCCTTATTCTTTTTCAACTTAAATACTTATTACTATTAGTAGGAGTATTATTTTTTATTTTAAACAAATATATATTTATTTAAACGTAATAATTATTTTAAAAACAAATAAAGTAACATGTCCTACTACTAACAATTACTATATATTATTCTTTCGCATATTGTTGTATTAAAAAATATGTTATTTCCATAATAAGTAAATTGATTGATTTAATTCTTTTTTTTAATTGACGAGTTTAATTTTTAAAAATAGAGACGTTGATTTTGCATTCAACGTTACATGATAGATAGGAAAATTAAATATTTTATTAAAAAAAAGAAGAAGAAAATTTTTTTAACATAAATATTAGGGTCTAAACTTCTTAATAAAAAAAATTAAGGATTAAATCTATCAATTTATTTTACTTCTTCTATCCCTAGTTATTAATATGTTTTGTGCATTGCACCATTTGTTATGTTAGTAAGATTCAATATATTAATATTAAATATATATATATATCTTATTAATTAATTTAATTAATTAAAATCTTTAAGAGATTATATTCAGATAATATTTAAAGAATTAAATATTTTAATATAATAATATTAAATATATTTTTATTAGTTAATTTAATTACTTACTTAATTAATTAAAAATAAATTTAAATATAAATTTTAATTTTCTTTCAAAAAAATTTCGTTTAAATATGCATCAGCTTATGATGCTTCTACGTGTCGTAACGATAGATTTACTCTTCAACTTATATATATATTTAACTACTTTTCATATTTAAAAAAAAAGTGAATCTCTCAAATTTATAATATAATTTTATTCATGCATTCCAAAATTACCTATGAATTTAATATTCTTCAAAGCTGTTTTCATATTTCAAAATATATTTATTTTATTCTCCATCTAAAATTATTACACTTCTATTTTTTAAAATAATTTAATATAATAGTATAACAGTAAAATTAATATTAATATTACTTAAATTTTTTTAATATAATAGATAAAAAATATAAAAATTTTTATTTATAATAAATAAATAAAGACAAAGAAAATATTAATTTTAAAAAAGTCAAATTATAATGACTTTAAACGAGAATCTCGTAACGTGTAATATTTAAAGATTGATACACAATTTTCTTAATGTACTAAAATCATAAAAGCAATATATTACTATTAAAACGGTACGATGAATGAAAATTTACATTTTTTAAGGATGGAAAAAATCTTTAAATACTTCCCCTAGAGAAACTAGCTGGTGCATCGTGTGTTTAGTGTCTTGGAAGGGGAGGCTTTGATTGAAAATTGATGGATTTGATTGTGATTAGTTCTAATAATGCAAAATGGCTAAGCCAATAGAAATTATGCATAGCTTATTAAGTCAACTAAATTTGGCAAACCATCTCTTTCATTGAGTTTATCCTTACTCGTTTTTTGGGGGGGTTGAAAGGTTGTGTTTGATGTGGACTTAGAAATCATTCCGGACACATTATTATAATTATTGCTAGCAATTTGACAACAATAGTAGTAGTAATAGTATTAAGAAATGGATGTGTGTGTTTTGTGTGAGAAAAGACAGCACACCCATCCTTAGGATAAACTACTACTATAATTAATTAAATTTGTGTCATCTCAACTCAACTCATCTCCTTTCCTAGGTATATAGATAGGAGTATTCATACCTTGTCAACAAAAAAAGTAACTTTTTGTTTTCCTCCACTTGCAAATCAAGCCAAGCTAAATTATTTTTATTTGACCCTCATAATTTATGAAATTCCATTTATACCCTTAGAAAGAATTGAAATTCTTGTATAGAAAAAATTTCCCATTGTGCATCTTTTGAGTCATGTACTTTTGTATTCGCAATAATTTTTGAAGAAAAAAAAATCGAGCAGGATTATTAGAAAAACGGAATATGTAAGTTGGTGTAGGAGGTCTTCAACTCTCCACTAATCAACCTTAATGAACAAGGATTGAAACAATGCTACTAAGGCCTTACTCGGATTAGAATTAGTTTGAGATAAGTTTTGTAAAAAATTATTAAGCATACCGGGTTATGTGAGTTTAAAGTGAGAATATAATGCGTCGTGAATAGATAACCGTTTTTTAAAAACAAAAATTATATAAAATAATAATATATTTGAATTAAAATAAAATTTTAATTTGAAAAAAATAAAAATTTTATTTCTACTTATAACCTAAGTATAATTTTTATAGGATTAGTCAAATGGTAAATATATGAGGATGGACTCCAAATTCAAACTCATGTTACGTCACCTGTGACGCATGACACCCCATTATAGTATAATGGTAGTTTGTATTATATTTAATAAAATAATTAAGGTAGTTATTTTTTAAAAATTTTAAATTATAAACCCTTGAATTTTGGTTATAATTTAGTATGAGTGGGCCATAACATCAAAGCGGGAGGTGGAGTAGTTTGCCTGACTTTAGGATTAATCCCATTCTTCTCAACTACGTTACTTACCACCTTTTCTTTTTCCCTCACAATTTGGCTTTAAGTATGGAAGTTAATTTCAACTCTCGTCCCAATTATTAATATTTACGGCCTTATTTTAATTTCGTATAAAATATTTAAAATTTTATTTAATTATAAATATGTTATCGTAAAAAATTTATATAAATTGTAAATAATTAATTTTTTAAAAATAAATTTTAATAATTAATATAAAAAATTTCACATTAACATCTCAAATTTTATAAATTTTTTCCATAAAAATCACACTTGTTAGGAAAAGGGCGGCAAGCAATGGCAGGTGAGCCAACAACCCAATCGAAATTCCAGCAACAAATGACGACCCCTTTCCATAGCCAATCACCTGCTGCCTGTACTCTATTCATCAAAATCACACCACCATCAAGTGTTATTCTCTCTCTCTCTGTATATATATATATATATATATATATATAAATCTCCACTCGAATCACTTGTACAATGTCCTTGTGTCCGAGTACAAAGAATCCAGCACGCCCCCCCCCGGGGGACCCTACACACGTTCCCCACCTCACCCACGGCAGCAAAATATCAAAGAGGGCTACAAAGAATCCGAAAAGTGCTACTTAACTGTAGGATTCATATAATAGGAGTAACATGGACGGGACTGTGCCTCTTCAAAAATGTTTACAAAATATATATTTTATTAATAAAAATTTTCATTTTTAAATAATTTAAAAAATTATATTATTATCCCTTTATTATATATATACATAATTCAATTTTTAGTTTTGTATCTATATAATAAATGAATATAATTACATAATTTGATGATAATGTGTTTAATTTAATAAAATAATAATTTAATTAAATGAAAAAATTATATTTTATTAATAATAAAAATTGAACACGATTATAATTTCCGTCCCTTTCATGCATTACTTTAAAAGGTTTAAAAAATAAAAAAAAAGGGGGGGGAGTGGGGGCTAGGGTTATGAGAAATATAAAAATGAAGTGAGAGGAAATGATTATGTTTGTATCCCCCAAACCCAAAGGGCTAACTAATTTTACAACTAAAATTAGTGAGGAAGAGGATAATTAATATCCAAAGGCAGATGCCATTGCCAGCTCAGCAAAAAGGTAAGATATTTTACAAATTGGGTCCCACATCATTGGCAAAAAATAATAAAATAAGTACATTACCATCGATAACAATACATCAGCTCATCCCAGCAGCAGTGGCAGCTCTCTCTCTCTCTCTCTGGACTCTGAGACTGTTCTTTTCTTCTCTCTCTGCAACACAGAAGAAAAAGCTGAGGGTATTTTCCGCAGTAAACCAAATCCCTCGAGCTCGCTCTCTCGTGTGTTGATTTGTTCCTTTCGCTTTCGCTTAGCAGACAACGGGTTTAGGGTTCCAATTCTTGGGCAGAAATGGTGAGTCCCAAAACCAGAAATATTGGAGAAAGTGTTCCTTGCGATTTCTGCAATGAGCAGGTCGCGATTCTTTACTGCAGAGCCGACTCGGCGAAGCTCTGCTTGCTCTGTGACCAGCTTGTTCACTCTGCGAACGCGCTCTCCCGTAAGCATATTCGCTCGCAGATCTGTGATAACTGCGGCTCCGAACCCGTCGCGGTCCGTTGCGTCACCGACAATCTAGTCCTGTGCCAAGAGTGTGATTGGGATGCCCATGGCAGCTGCGCGGTTTCCGCCGCGCATGAACGTAACCCCGTTGAAGGGTTTTCTGGCTGTCCTTCTGCTGTTGAGCTCGCCTCCGCTTGGGGTTTGGAAATCGAGGATAAAAAGCCGAACTTGCCTGTAGATTCTGCTCCAAATTGGGGTGGTGGGTTCTTGGACTCCTGGATGGGTGGGAAGGAGATTTCGCCTTCGGTGTTGTTGCATGATTTGATCGTACCAAATCATCATAATCCTGCTGTTATTTATTCTAATTGTGGGGGAGAACTGATGAAGAAGCAGAGCCCGAGTTGTGGGAAACAGAAGCAGGTCATAATGAAGCAGCTGGTGGTGTTACTTGATAGGGATTTGGTGGATGGTGGTGGGGGTAGCAGTGGCGGTGGGGGCGGTGACGAGTTGGGGCCTGGAACACCGAATGGGAGTGCCGGTGCCGGTGGGGTTTGGCAGGGAAATGAGGAAGCTGGTGGTGGATTGGGAGACGGGGGGGAGGTTGTTGTGGGCATTGTGAATCAGCAGTTTCAGCAACACCAGCAGAATGCCCCGTTTATGTCTTTGCTCATGATGCAGACTCCGGCTAATCCCAAGGAAAATGATCGGATGATTGAGGGGAACATGTTATGGAACAGCAGTCCCTGTGATCAAGCGACTCAGGTTTTTGTCCTTTTCCCTTGAATTTTTCTAACTTAATATTTTTAGAGCATTTTATGCTTTGTAGATATTTGTAGATAGATTATCCAAGTTGATGCCTTTTTTAATCTTAAACCTTTTTCAATAGGGAGTGGCGTTTTTGTTTATGTATTTATGTATCGTGTACAGTGTGACAGTGAGTTGGTGCCTACGGGTCCAATGAATATCGCATACTATGCAACTGCATTGTTGCAAGAACCTGTGATGTATTCCGATTGGGATTTTTTTTCTTCCTTTTTTCTGAGTATCCTTATCTTGAGCGTGGATATTTTGCGTTGGGGAACTGGGAAAGGAAGCAGGATATGGTGATTTTGACAACTTGTTTGTGGGTCTTTCCTGCTTATGATTTTATTCGCTGGTTCCATTTTTCAGTTTTATTGAAAAATATATCAAATTTCTGTTGATAAATGTTGTCCAACCCAATCAGATGTTAAAGAAATCCGCTTTCTGCTCAGTATGGATATGGGCATCTGCATAATGCTGCCAAGAGATATATGGGGATGGGCATCGTGTCTTGTCCTGATATTCTCATATTTGTTTTCTTTCCTTTAATGCTTTTCTATTTTTTTTTTATTATATGTAGTAGTCAAATTTGGAATGATGGATTCCATCAAATTTTAGTTCATTTCTATTCTCATCTGCCTTAAGATCTTGGACCAACTAGCTATTTTGCCACTTCCGGTAGTTATGTATTAATAATTCAGAATAGCTTGTGAGCTTCAGTAAAATAAATGAGGATTAGTTACAGGTAGTAAACAGAAAGTGGAAATAGCAAGCTGCACAGCATATGAGGGAGTGAAGTCGTTTTATTTCTAAATATGTTGTATTATTCATTAATGTGAGGTAACTAATATTTTCTTGCTTTTGTGACAAAAAAGCTTTGTTAAATGTGATCATCTATAAAACTTCTTCCTTAAGTGCCTTTGTACACAAACACACCCACACACACACACACACACAAAATTCATGCCAACTTTCTTGACCATATGTAAATGCCATTTCTGTTCCTTTGCATCTCTACACAGATTTGTGTGCTCGTGCTGTTTTGGTAACTGTTGCAAAATTGCTTTCGCAGATATGGGATTTTAATCTAGGACAGTTGAGGTGTCATGATGAATCAAATCCTCTAGAATACAGTTCTAGTGATGTAGGATACATGATGAAGAGTTATGGTGAACTCCTCAAGGAAGCATCCTTGGCAACTACAAGAGGGGCAGAACTCTCCGGATTGAACTGCTCAATTGTGCACGAGGATGTGGTGGGATTCAATGTAAGTGATTTTATTTGCCTCAACAACTGAATTTACTAATTCAGTGAGAAACACAAAAGATTGCCCTTTTAGGTTAGAGGGTGTCCTTTAGCGTCAGATTCAGTTTGCTAAAGCATTTGGAAGTTTTATTTGGACAAAAGAAGTGTAGTACAACAGAAAATTAAATGCACGAGTTTATTTTACCTTTGCTTTTCAAAATTATTTTTTCAAAAAGCAAAACTTGCATTTATTGTATTGCTCAACACACCTCAAGTTTCTTCTGTCTGATGCAGTGCTCGTCATATTTTGAACTGAAAAGTTTTGACCCATTGACATGCAGAACACGAATAACCCAACGGCAAGCCAGGGGCCTGCAACTTCAGAGAGCAACAATTTACCAATAGGAAGACCAACATCAGGTTCTGGTATTGGCAAACGTAAATGTTATGATGGCTTTAAAGATTTTCAACTTTTAGACCATAGTGTTCTGGTGAAAAATGAAAGTGCCACAGCTGCGATAACCAAGGCTGATATGGAGCTACTGGCAAAGAACAGAGGCAATGCCATGCAACGCTACAAGGAGAAAAAGAAAACAAGAAGGTAGTGTATCTCTTTAATGTCTTTTATTCAGATGATAGTGTTATTTGTGTCAAGAATAGTAGCAACAATAGTCTGCTTTACTGAAAATGTCTCTGTTTTACTAGATATGACAAGCACATTCGGTATGAATCAAGGAAAGCAAGAGCTGATACTAGAAAGAGAGTCAAGGGTCGATTTGTCAAGGCTAATGAAGCACCAGACGGATAATGCACTGGTGGGTGATACCGAGTGTTAGCATCAGTCTGTTTTGTATGTAAATATATCTTGCACTCCTTTCTAGAAAATGTATAATTTCATTTAGCTGTGTTGCTTCCTACTGGATCAACCATTATTTGATTTCACAAGCTCTCTCTATCTCTCTCTATATACATTACTGCAGCAATGGCCTAGGGTGTGTGCGATTGGCTCCCTCTTGCAGTTTTGTTTTGCATCCTAGCCATGTCCTATTATGTAGTGCAGTATCATTTTTTTTTCCATGTGAAATGTGCAGAGATCTTTTAAAGCGGGTTCATGCGTTAATCAGAAGCCTGAACCGCATGCCTTTTCTGAATGGAACAACTGTCCCAGACATACTTTTTAATTCATAAAAGAAACTCGTGTTCTCACAAGTGATGGATGGATGTCATAATGTTCCTTCAGTTTTTTCTCACCCTCGGCCCCCTCCTATTGTTTTCCTTCTGCCTCCATTTGTCTCGTTTTTCATTTTTATTTTTAAAAGAAAATGATTCTGCGGAAGTGGGGCCTAGTAGATTGGCATTATAAAAAATTTGAGGTCAAAGAATGATTTTCTCTTACTCCTCTGGATAGTGAGATTGGCAGGTTGGTTATGTAGAAGCAGCAACTTGTTGCAATTAACTGGAAAGGAAAAAGGGGCAGCGATATAAGTTCCATTTCTGGTTGCCGTCAATTTGATTGCCAAGTTTATCTTGGAACTGCCAGAAGCACCATAAATGGAGCGCGGAGTGCAAAACATGGTACGGTGTTAACATCTTACGTTGGTTACTCTCATATTCTAACACCTGATGAATTGTTGGATCTGTATAAATGGCTATAGCAGGGTTAGAATAAATCGGCGGCATGCAACCAATGACCGGCAATTATTACAGTTCAGAATCTAATTTTTACCGTAAGAAATAAGTTCCAATTGTTAGAATAAGAAGATGGAGGTGCCTGACTATATTTCCATCTTCATGTTGGTGCCTGACTATATTTCCATCATCTACACAATATTAATAACAGCACGTCCTCTACCAGAGATTTTAACATGTTGAACTAAATGTATTGTGGAGAGCATGCATTGGACGTGGGAAATGCAGGGCTTCTAGTTGTTAAGCTGAGCTTGTCAAGTTTGAAATTCGAGTTGGTGACTCTAAGGTGAAGACAGTCTTTTTTGCCCAACCAACAAATTTAAGTGAGTAAAATCGTAGCTCGGGAGGGGTGAGCTCGTGAAACCTCTGTTCTTTCATGTGAATGCCTTTAAGGCCATTTAATAAAAGGGCACACCGCTCTCTTATTGATTCCGTTCACGCGTTGTGTTTCTCGACACTTGATCTTACTACTGCTCTGTTCGATGTTGCGCCCACTTTTAAGCACCTTGAACTTTTCAGGGGTTTTGAAGCGCACGGACAATGAAGGACCTGTCCTTCTTTCTCCTCAAGAATGCTTTTGGGGCTAAGATGAAGAAAGGCTTTGGAAACTTGTGCAGTGGCGATGATTCGACTTCCACGGCCAACCAGCAAAGAACCGAGCAGGGTTCAACCTGCATTGGGGCTAGATCAGTCGTCGGTTCCCCTTACATGCAGCATGCTGCAACTTTAGGGGAAAGCCAACCCAGCTTGGAAGAGATGATCCTGCAATTAGAACTGGAAGAGCAGGCCGCAAGAAGGGCAAAACTAAAAGAGTACGGGGAAATTCGGCATAGGATGTCGTGTGTTAATAGTTCCGACATTTTACGAAGTGCAAGAAACGCTTTAAATCAGTATCCTCGGTTTTCTCTTGATGGAAGGGATGCAATGTACAGATCTTCATTTCGGAACATGGTTCCTGCTATGAACAACCAAGGATTAGGAAAAGGGTTACACAAGAATGGTTCGGATTCAGAAGTGGGAAGGACTAGGCAGTTCCCAACAAAATTAGCGGGGGAGAATGTGGTCTGGTGTAGACCTGGAGTGGTTGGTAAACTGATGGGTCTTGAGGCCATGCCAAAACCTATCGGCAGACATCGTAGAAGGGAACACGGTCCAACTGCTGCCATGAAAAGACAACATCTCAGGAGGAGGAAAGATGATGGAACAGATGAGATTGAAAAGACAAGATTGTCGGTTGATAGAAATGTTTCGGTTGGAAAGGAGAAAGAGGTGAGGGGTTCTTGTTCAACAACAGGATACTGTCTTTTGAAGCCAGTAAGAGTCGATCATCGTCCTAATGAAGAAGTCGGCTGGCCAATGCGCCGCTATCAATAGGAACTGGGAGTGAATACCCATGGAAATCACAGTCGACAACGGGGAAATTCTTGGGTGGACTCGATTCATCATAGACCAATATATAAATATATTGTACTTTTGTATAACTTTCACTGCATATTATACAACACTTGATGCATTGATCCACGGTAAATCGGGTCCACCCAAATATTTCCCGTCGACAACCACCGAATGGTTTCTTGTTTGAAAAGGTGGATGGAGTGAAAGCATGAAGCATCTCTTCGTCGTACTTTTTTTTATTTATATATATATTTATATAACTCGTGTATTTAAATTTTCTTTGATTATTCTTGAAGCCTATGAATCATTATAATTTTATAAATTTGAATTTATTATTGCTTTAATAAAATAAAAATCTTAGTGTTTAGAACCGAATTTGAACTTGGCTTGATGTCCAAAGTGTCTTTGCGCATCCTTTTATCTTATTTTTTTTAATAACTCATGTATTTAAGTTTTGTCCCATTATATTTGGAGATTAAGAGTCATCTTTTAAACTTATAGTTGTAAATTTGAGTTTCATCTCACTCTAATAAAATATAAAGTTAAAAGAAAAAATTTCAATATTTAAAATATAATTCAAAATGTCTAAAGTATCTTTGCAATCATATGAGCTTATTCGACTCCATTAGTTGTGAATGCTTCGTGATCTAGTATTCTCTTGTGGGGAAGTGTTTGAGTGGACTTGGTATATCGTAGACTAACACTTTAAAATGTTATATTTTTTAAAAAATATATAACTTTCAATGCATATAATACAATTTCCTTGTCTTTTCAATGTTTGCACAAAGTGTATTATCATTATACCTTCGATGGGGTTTTCCGTCACGTTCCGTCATAGTTTTAACTATTGGATCACAACAATGATTGAATACTTGAGTATATCAGACATTTTCACCAGAGACGTCCTCTTTTCGTTTGAATATGAAATTGTTGTTGTGAAGGGTTGGATGCAGACTGAATTTGCACGTTGTAATGAAATGCTGCTCGTTCAACGCTAAAGACTTTGTCGTACATGATTTTGTTATTCTATCTTGTAAGTTGGAATTGTAGGTGTTGAATGGTCAATTTTAGCGGATGCAAACTTCTGGAAATGACAACTCGACCATGACGAGGGGGTTCGATTGAGGGAGGAAGTTGCCCACTTCCCATCCAGTTTCTTAGATCAACCATTAAATTACAAATTACATCCTTTTTTAAAGATAAAGCCTTTGAAAATGGATTGTCTGACTCTAATGAGCTTCGTTGAAAATGGATGAATAGCTAGTTTGCAAAGATAAGGACTTTGACAATTCGAAACTTGACTAAGTAGGTCAGCCATACCAATTTCCATGGTACTGGTGCATTCAACCGCATTATAAAACAACCACACAGAACACGGAACGGAGACACACTGTTTTCAAACATCAATTTGCTTCTTTCTTGATTTCCAATTCTTAGCTAAATCTCGATGAAGACTGAAGCTCTTGTTGTGCTTCTCTTTGCACTTGCCATTGTCGTAGCAGATGGCAACAGCGAAGGTATCTATACATACTATGCTGAAGAACTTCAATAAAACTGACGTTTTTATTCCAGAAACATTTGATGACAACATGCGGGTTGTTGTTGTTGTTTCCTCAGGGGATGCCCTTACTGCTTGGAAAGTCGGTCTGAGTGACCCTAATAATGTACTTCAGAGCTGGGATCCGACACTGGTTAACCCCTGCACCTGGTTCCACATTACCTGCAACTCTGACAACAGTGTAACAAGAGTGTAAGCCTCCAATCCAGTTTCCTTATACCTATCAAAGCTGATTGATTGTCACTCCTTCCCTTTCTTCAGTAGGAGGTGATTACATAGTTATCCTCTTTCAAGATTAATATTCACTGATCAACAATGAATTTGCATAATGAAGGGACCTTGGCAATGCTAACTTATCCGGACCTCTTGCTCCTCAGCTGGGACAATTGGCCAATCTCCAATACTTGTAAGAATGCTACCGTGACTTCTGATTCAGCGCGATATGCATACAATTCCATTTTTTTGATCACCTGAAGTTATATTATGATGGATTTTGGCAGGGAAGTCTCCAAAAATAGGCTCAGCGGAGCAATTCCAGTCGAGATAGCTAATCTGACGAGACTCGTAAGCTTGGGCCTGGACCATAATCGACTGAGCGGCGTAATCCCAAGAGAGTTTGGCAACCTAAGATCCTTAAGATTTCTGTAAGTTTTGCAATCAGATTCATATTTCATACATCGAATCAAAAGCCTCCGTTACGAGGGCTACCCCACAAGAAAAGGTACATTGTTTTGTTCCCTCAAGGTTTTGATTCCATTGTGGCATGATGATGGTTGCAGGAGATTGAACAGCAATAAGCTGTCTGGGACCTTACCCGACACAGTCATTCAGCTTATCACCCACGGGAACCTGCAGCTTCTGTAAGTCAACCACTCGTAGCTTTGATTAGTGCCCGAATTCCAATTAACCTCTAGTTTTGATTTCTGAAAGACCACCATTGAGGCTCAGTCTAACTCTTCCTGCAATCCCTTTTCTGGTTCTTTCTGCGATCCTACTATTTCTCCCTTTACTTATCCATGTTCCATGATCATCAGGGATGTCTCCGATAATTATCTGGCAGGGACTGTCCGTGCAACCAGTAAAAAAGGTATTATCCTCTTCTTGTAGTGCCATCTCTTTTTTTCACCAAGTAATTGTGCTGAAGCTGTTTTGAATGTCTAATGCCTCTTTTTTTTCTTTGGTGGTGCATTTTTGATCTGCAGAACTTGTCACTACAACAGTAATTCAAGATCCAAAAGCTACAAAATGAGGAGGGAAACAAGAAAGTCCACTAAACCTTTGGACACATCAACTCAGGAAACAAGATCCAATTTTTGGATGAATAAAGTGCCAAGCAAGGTCACAAAATAAAAAGGAGATGACTCTTTATGATCATGTGTGCTGTGTATTTCGCAATTCTATGATTTCCAATTTGGGAAAGCAGCTTCATCTTCATTCTTCCAAATTTGTGATGTTCAGTGCAATAATTCTTGTCATAACAATTGGATTCCTATAATGAAATAACTACATCGTATTTCATCCGATGTAGCCTTTTTATTAGAGGGGGAAAAAAAAAGGACCGCAAACCTTGCCTTAGCTAGAACTTTTTGTAAAGTTATGCACTATTTAATTTAAATCGAATTTTTGATCTGAATTAAAAATTTCAGTTCGATTTTAAAGTAGATTGATTTTTAATTTTTTAAAATAAAAATAAAAAATAATAAAAGATCGAAATCATATTTTTAATAAAAAATATATATTCATTCCGTTTCAAAATATAGAATTAGTAATTGGATTATAAATGTTGGTTTTAGATTCAGTTTAATTAGTTATTGTACCTATTGAGTGTAGTTTTGAATTCAATCTTATAGGATTTCAAAATTAGATCTGAAATACTCAAATATCTAAATACGTACCATTTAAATCATCGATTAAACTAACAAAATTACACTCACTAATCATCGATAAAACATAATTTAAAATAAAATCAGAACGATTGAGTTTAATTACTAATGATCCAATGGATAGTAATATATATTGTATACAACTAAATATAAAAATTTAATAAAATAAAATACTCTATCCATTTCTAATTATCTTTACTGTTATAGACTTTTAACGCTATAAATTATTTATCATTTTAAGAAATCAATAATACATTTATTTTCCTTTTCAAATTGTACTTTTTTAATTTATTCCTTTATTAAATTTTAAAACTTTACAATTTATAATAATAATTTAGTTTTTTTTTTAAAAACTCTATAAATATTAGAATTTGTTTTAATTTCTATAAATTGTGTAATATTGATAAATGTTTTAAAATAGAGGAAATATATAACAGTATTAAAAACAAGATGCTGGATGTGGGACAATCGGATCCGGAGCATATGGTTTCCGAGGCTTAGAAATGGATTCGGATCTGGGTTCAATGTGGCCCGAATCTGAGTCTCGACCTTCTCCATTGACAGGCCTAAGCCGAAGTAAGGAGTGGTAGTTGGGCCCCATGGTTTTCTCCATTTCTGACTCAACCTTTCTCCGTCCTTTAATTTATTATAGTATTATTTATCTTATATTTTATAAAAATTTATTATTAATCTATTTTAAGAGTATAATATTTACATAATTTAAAATTTAGTAAATGGTCAAATATTTTTAAAATTTTCTAAAAGATATATAATAATGTCTAATGTAAGATAGAAGTAATATTTTTTATGATTAATTTAAATGGTTAATAAAAGTATTTTATTTTTTATTTTTTAATTAAAATATAAAAAATATTTGACTGTGTAAAAGCAAAAGAATTTCATATTTGATTTTTCCATTTTATAAATTTTCTTGAAAACTACTCCATTTTCATAACTTCTTATATTTCATTACTACTGATATATTTTATTTATTATTTGAAATTGTATTTTAAGATTTTATTATAAATTTTTTGAATACTCAAATTATAATTTTATTGATTTTTTTTAGTATTGAGCTTTTCTTTCTTATTTATTTTAATTTTTAGATCTTACTGGGAATTTTTTTCCCTCTCGATTTGTTTAGACCCACTTCCCGACTCGGGATAAATTAGAACAGAGATAATTTTGTTTTTGTCAAGTTAGAATTAGGAATCGCTATCTTATTTCATTATAAAAATAAATCGATAATAAAACGAGTTCAAAATTTCTAATTCTTGATCCGTTTCGATTCATATATGCCATTCTTAAGTGCAGAAGCTGGTTGCACAAAGTGAATTATTATACTTTCGATGGGATTTCTTCCGTTAGAATATTGCTGCCCCAGTTTGAATCGTTGATCTACCATAGAGACTCACCCAACTCAAAACTTTGCACTGGTGACTTTTTCTTTTCTCTTGAATTGATTTCTTAAACATAAAAGTGCTTTTGGGAAGGGTTAGATGGACACTGAGCTTGCCTGTTGCTCATTCAACTCTAAGACTTTATCGTACTTGATGGTTTTGCTAAACGGGGCATGATAGGCTGACCAGGTCGAACTAAATCATCCAACATTTTAAGGACGAAATGGCCAAAATTGCAGTGGAAGAGGAAGCCATATATTATTGATAACTTTTACTCACGCAAATGAGGTCCTCTTCTTATAAGGTGGAATTTATCGATATTGAATGGGTCAATTTTAACCTATACTAACTTCTAGAAATGACAATAACTCGGTCTGTGACTTGGATGGATTAAAACTTTAACAAATGAGTCGTTTTCCTGCTCATTATCATTTTTATATATTGAGTTTGTTGCAAATGCATTCAAGAATAACAATTTTGTAATAAGTTGAAAATTGATTAAGTTTAGGTTGTTCAACTAGTCATGATTTTTTTGATAGATTATATTGTGAGTTAATTCTATTCTTAATGGTCCTCTCAATTGAGTCCAGATCGAAGTCGGTCAATTAAAATACATATTAGATTTACTTAATTTGTTATTATAAGGTTAGTTGAGACTCCAGGAATAGTAGGACGAAGTTGGACCTTAAGTTATCATTTAAAAAAAAAAAAAGCATGCAAGGTTTTAAAACATCCAATTCCAGCCAAATTTCTACGGTAGTCTTTGTGTTGTATAAAACGGCAGAATAGCTCTCAAACAACCACAAAGAACGAAGAATACAGAACATAGAGATTCTATTTCACATCATCTGTGCTTCTTTTCTTGATTTCCAATTCTTAGCTGAAGTCTTGATGAAGACAGGAGCTCTTGTTGTGCTTGTCTTTGCACTCGCCATTGTTATTGCAGACGGCAACAGTGAAGGTGTCTATACAAATTACACCGAAGAAATATCCCGCCTTAATCTCTAAAAGTTCTTCTCTATAGAAGATTGATGTTTTTATTTCAAAAATATTTGATGACAACATGCGGGTTGTGGTTGTTTCCTCAGGGGACGCCCTTAATGCTTGGAGAGTCGCTCTGAGTGACCCTAATAATATCCTCCAGAGCTGGGATCCAACACTGGTTAACCCCTGCAACTGGTTCCACATTGTCTGCAACTCTGACAACAGTGTAATAAGAGTGTAAGCCCTCTAATCCGTTTTCCTTATACCTACCAAATCTGATTGTCTGTCTCTTTCTCTCTCTCATCAGTAGGAAGTTATTACATATCAATCCTCTTTCAAGATTGTTCACTGATCAACTATGAATTGCATAATGAAGTGACCTCGGGAATGCTAACTTAACCGGAACTCTTGTTCCTGAGCTCGGACAATTGCCGAATCTTCAGTACTTGTAAGAATACAACCGAGACTTCTAATTCACTACGAGATGCATACAATTTCTTTTTCTTGAATTTTTCTTGGAACACATGAGAGTTATACTATGATGATATTTGGCAGGAATGTCTACAAAAATAATCTCAGCGGAGCAATTCCAGTCGAGATAGCTAATCTGACAAAACTCGTAAGCTTGGGACTGGACCATAATCGACTGAGCGGCGCAATCCCAAGTGCGTTAGGATACCTGACATCGTTAAAATATTTGTAAGTGTTGCAATCAGCTAAATGTTTCATACATAGGATCAAAAGCCTCGTGAGGCTATCCCACAAGAAAAGGTACTTTGTTTTTTTTTTTATTTATTTATATGGGTGTCCAGACCTTCGGTCCGACTATTTCTCATGGGCCTGAAGGGCCACCATGTAAATCCCCCAATATATTCGCGGCAGGAATCGAACCAGTGACTTGGGAGAAGTCAGGAGTTTAAACCAAGCTGAAGTCCCAACTCACTTACAGTCCGCGGATAGAGGTACTTTGTTTTGTTTTGTGAGGTTCTGATCGTATTGGGGCATGATAATGAGTGCAGGACACTGAACAGCAATAACCTGTCGGGGACCTTACCAGACACTGTCATTCGGCTTATCACCCACGGGAACTTGCAACTTCTGTAAGTCAACCACACGTATCTTTGATCAGTGCCCAAGTTAGAATGATATGCTATTGTCCACTGTAGATCATACAACTCTTTCTGCAATATCCTTTCTGGTTCTTTTTGTTGATGCTATTATTCCTTCCTGCTAATTGCTTATTTATGCTCTATGATCATCAGGAATGTCTCCGATAATCATTTGGCAGGAACTGTCCATGCAACCAATAAAACAGGTACTATATTTTCTTCTTCTTGTAGTGTTCTATATATCATTCCCATTTTTCACAAGTAATTATGATTAGTAGATAAATGATTTTTCAGATGTCTTGATCATTATGTTATAATACCTCTACCTCCTCTTTCTTTGATGGTGCATTTTTTATCTGCAGAATTTGTCACTACAACTGTAATTCAAGACCCCAAAGCTACAAAATGAGAAGGGAACAAGAACATCCACCATATACACCTTTGGACATACCAAGTCAATAAACAAGATCTATTTTAGACGAATAAATTCCCTTTGTATTTTTTTTAACCAACTTAAGAGGAGATGACTGTTCTGTTAAAGTGCAACACCAACAGTTGGATATCAGATTTGACTAGTTCTTGTTTAGATATTTTCTTTTTACTGGGTCAAGAGTAATTAGTTGCTATTTTTTAGTCTATTTATCTGTTGGTTTTGTTGCTATTTTTTCAACTTTCCTATTTTTTAGTGATCAGATTTAGTCTGGAGTCATGGTCTGTAAGTTTATTTAAAGGCTATTTTACTCAACTGAAGTATGTATTCTTCTTGAGAAATAATAAAAGAAGAGTTCATACATATAATCTTGTGTTCAACATTGTGGTATCAGAGCCTTGTTGATTGTAAGATCAATTCTTCTGACAAGATGAGTGATCTTCAAGCCATTAGTGGAATCAAAAAGCTCAACAATCAAAACTACAATTCATGGTATACATGCATGAGCTCATATATGCAAGGCCAAGATTTGTGGGAAGTTGTCAATGGGAGTGACGCTACACCACCATAAGCAGAAGAGCTAAATGGTGCATTACGGAAATGGAAAATTAAAGCAGGAAAAGCCATGTTTGCATTGAAGACAACAGTTGAAGAGGAGATGTTAGAACACATTCGGGATGCTAAAACTCCCAAAGAAGCTTGGGATATGTTTGCTAAGTTGTTTTCAAAGAAGAACGACACCAAGCTCCAAACTCTAGAGAATGAGTTATTGTCTGTAACTCAACGTGATATGACTATTGCACAATACTTCCATAAAATGAAGTCATTGTGCCGAGAGATTTCAGAATTAGATCCACAAACTCCAATTGGGGAAACCAGGATGAGAAGAATAATCATTCATGGTTTGAGACCTGAATTTAGAGGGTTTGTTGCTGCTGTACAAGGATGGCCAAATCAACCATCACTTGTTGAATTCGAGAATTTGCTAGTTGGACAGGAAGCTTTGGCTAAGCAAATGGGTGGAATTTCATTGAAAAGTGAAGAGGAAGCACTTTATGCCAAGGGAGGTAAATGGAGTTCCAGATAACATGCAGTTGGTGGATCAAAAAGAAAGGAGGATAAGGCAAAAAAGTCATCAAGAAGAGAGGAGCGATAGTACAGAAGGAGCATCAAAGCACTTTAACAACAACAAGAAGTTTGAAGGGAAGTTATACAACTGTTGGAAAAAGGGTCATAGAGCAAAAGATTGCTGGTCAAAGAAGAAGTCTCTTGAGAGTAATGTGGTTACCTCCAAAAGTGAAGAAGAATGAGATGCTGAGGCACTCTTTGTTGCAGAAGAAGAGGAGTTGGCTTTCTCTGCAACAATTGATTATAAGAAGGATTGGATTGTTGACTCTGGCTGCTCAAATCATATGACAGGTGACAAAGAAAAGTTGTAGAATCTGTTAAAATATAGTGGAAGTCGTGTGGTGGTGATAGCAAACAACATACAGTTACCAATTGCCTATACTGGTAATACAGTAATTTCTCCCCAGTGTAATGATAATGAAATATCACTTCAAAATGTTTACCATGTTCCAGGTATGAAGAAAAAAATGCTTTCAGTAGCAAAACTAACATCTTCAGGTCACTTTGTTTTGTTTGGGCCGCAAGATGTGAAGGTGTATCGTGATCTCAAAATTTCAGAAAACCATTGATGGAGGGACAAAGAGCAGAATTTATTTATGTGATGTCAGCAGAGACTGCATTTATAGATAAGACTCGGAAGAATGAAACAACAGACTTATAGCACATGCGATTGAACCATGTGAGTTATTCCAAGCTGAATTTTATGATGAAAAAGTCGATGTTGAAGGGACTTCCTCAACTTGAGGTAAGAACAGACACAATTTGTGCAGGATGTCAATATGGCAAAACACATCAATTGCCATATCAACAATCCAAATTTAAAGCAAAAGAACCATTAGAGCTAGTTCACTCTGATGTCTTTGGACCGATTAAGCAAGTCTCTGTGAGTGGATTGAAGTACATGGTGACATTCATTGATGATTATTCCAGGTTTGTGTGAGTCTATTTTATAAAGGAGAAATCTGAAACTTTTTCAAAGTTCAGAGAATTCAAAGAGATAGCTAAAGCAGAGATTGGTAAGAAAATTTGTTGCCTGCGAACTGACAATGGAGGAGAGTATACTTCGAATGAATTTCTTGAGTATCTTCGGAAATGTCGAATACATCATCAGTTTACATGTGCTAATACGCCGTAGCAAAATGGGGTGGCAGAGAGGAAAAGCAGGCACCTAGCAGAAATTTGTCGAAGTATGCTTCATGGGAACGAAGAATGTTCCTGGACGTTTTTGGGCAGAAGCAATGAGTACTGCAGCTTTGTCATCAACAAGCTTCCTCAACAAAGGTTATGTTTTTTCTCACCCTTTGAAAAATTGTGGAATATTAAATCTATAGTTAGTCATTTTCGTGTTTTTGGATGTGTTTGCTATGTATTTGTACCTAATTATTTATGTAGCAAAGTTGACAAAAAGGCTATCAGATGTATCTTTATGGGTTATGACAGCCAAAGGAAGGGGTGGAGATGTTGTGATCCTACAACTGGAAAATGTTATACATCCCGAAATGTTGTGTTTGATGAAACTTCTTCATGGTGGTCCTCAGACAAGGAGGAATTACCAGATGCCAATGAATCAAAAGATGTGTTACAGTCTTCACATATTCGGTTAAGTTTTGATGAGATTGAAGATATAGATAATGAAGAAGCTACAACTCAGAACTCTTGGCAAACTGGTGTGTATCAACCACGAAATGAAGAAGGCAATCAAGGTGATGCAGATACACCAGCCTTACCTAGAAGGTCGACTAGAGTCAGAAAGCCAAATCCCAGATATGCCAATGCTTCCATAGTGGAGGAAAAAGAAGCAAAAGAACCAGAAACTTTCGAGGAAGCACTTCAAGATCTAAAGTGGACTTAAGCTATGGAAGAAGAAATTGTTGCATTACAACGAAATCAGACATGGGAGCTTGTGCCAAAACCAAGAGACGTGAAACCTATTTCCTGCAAATGGGTTTACAGGATAAAGCGTCGCACAGATGGTTCAATTGAACAACACAAAGCTCGTCTGGTAGCTCAGGGATTTTCTCAATAGTTTGGATTGGACTATGATGAAATGTTTAGTCCGGTTGCAAAGCTTACAACTATTCGAGTAATACTCGCACTAGCAACTAGCAAAGGGTGGAATTTGTGGCAAATGGATATAAAAAATGCATTTTTGCATGGGGAGTTGGATCGAGAAATTTATATGATTCAACCACTGGGTTTTTAGAACCAAGCCTGAATATATGTGTAAGCTTCGAAAGGCTCTATATGGCTTAAGACAAGCACCAAGGGCTTGGTATGGTAAGATTGCTGAATTTCTTACTCATAGTGGCTACTCTATGACACATGCAGACTCTAGCTTGTTTGTTAAAACTAATAGTGGAAAGCTACCAATTGTGTTAGTGTATGTGGATGATCTAATCATAACAGGAGATCATGAACAAGAAATTCTCTAAACAAAACAGAATTTATCAGTTCGTTTTCAGATGAAAGAACTTTGACAATTCAAGCATTTTCTTGGTCTTCAGATTGATCGTACTGAAGAAAGAATCTTTCTTCACCAACAAAAGTATTCCAAAGATTTGCTGAAAAAGTTTGGAATGCTTGCCTGCAAGCCAATTTCAACTCCAATAGAGCCACATGCAAAATTGTGTGCTCGTGAAGGGAAGGATTTGGAGCATACAACAATTTACCGGCAATTGGTGGGTAGTCTGATTTACCTAACTTTAACCAGAGTAGATATTCATATGCGGTTGGTGTGGTAAGTCGATACATGCAAAGCCCAAAGAAACAACATTTGGAAGCAATGCGACGAATTTTGAGATATGTGAAGCATACACTTGATTATGGTGTCTTGTATAAAAAGGGTGAAGATTGCAGGTTAATTGGCTACTGTGATGTTGATTATGCAGGTTGCCATGACACTTTTCGTTCAACCACAAAATATGTTTTTAATGCTTGGATCAAGAGCAATTTCTTGGAGTAGTAAAAGGTAACAAACGGTGTCATTGTCCATAGCTGAAGCTGAATACCGAGCAGCAGCAATGGCAGCTCAAGAAAGCACTTGGCTTGTTCAATTGTTGAAGGATTTATGTCAATCAACAGATTATGCAGTCCCAATATGTTGTGACAATCATGCAGCAATATGTTTGGCAGAAAATCCAATTGATCATGCTAGAACTAAACATGTGGCAGTTCGTTATCATTATATCAGGGAAAAAGTTTTGCAGGAAGAAATTAAGTTGGAACAAGTTAAGACAGAAGATCAAGTTGCTGATTTATTCACAAAAGGCTTGAGTGGTAATAAAGTTGAGAATTTTTGTCATCAGCTTCATGTGATGAGAAGACCAGAAGCTGGTGTTGAGGGGGAGTGTTAAAGTGCAACACTAGCAGTTGGAGATAGGGATGGCAATTTCTCCGCTTAAATCGGGGGCCCGGCCCGGTTGGGCCGAGGATTCCCCGATTTAAAGCGGGGACGGGCCGGGGGCGGGCTTCATTCTTCGGCCCGCCAACCGGGGCCGGGCTGGGGACGGGGATTGCATGATCCCCACCCCCGGCCCGGCCCGCTTTACATATTATATATATATATATATATATATGCATATATAAGTAGATTATATAAATATATATATACGCACATACATACATATAGAGATGAATTATATATGTATTGTATATGTATACATACTATATAAATTATATATATATTATATATGTATACATACTAATATATATATATACACACACACTATATAAATTATAAGTAGATTATATATATATTATATATGATTATATATGTATATAAAGGTAGATTATATATGTATATAAAATAAAATAAAATAGAAAAGAAGAGGAAAAATAGAAAAAGAAAAAAAATTATCAATTATAAATTATCAATTTTACTATCATTAATTTAGTGATATGATAAATACATGAATTATTGAAAAGCACCACAAAATTTTTTTATATGATTAAAAAGTTTTGAATAAAAATATATTGGAGGAAATTTTTTTATAAAAAAATCTTTATAAATATTTCCGGGCCCAAACGGATCCCCGCTTCCCCGTTGGGCCGGGATCGGGGATTGTTTTATCCCCGACGGGCCGGGGGCGGGAATTCCCGTCTTTTCCCGTAGTGGGGACGGGCCGGGGATGGGGATACGGGGGCAATGCGAGGGTGGGGCAGGGATTTCTAGTCCCCGGCCCGGCCCGGCCCCGTTGCCATCCCTAGTTGGAGATAAGATTTGACTAGTTCTTGTTTAGATATTTTCTTTTTATTGAGTCAAGAGTAATCAATTGCTATTTTTTAGTCTATTTAAATGTTAGTTGGTTCTGTTACTATTTTTTTCAGCTTTCTTATTTTTTAGTGATCAGATTTAGTTTGGAGTCATGGTCTGTAAATTTATTTAAAGGTTATTTTACTCAACTGAAGTATGTATTCTTCTTGAGAAATAATAAAAGAAGAGTTCATACATATAATCTTGTGTTCAACATGTTCTACATTACAAAAAAAAAAAAAGAAAAAAAGAAAAAAAAGGAGATGACTCTTCATGATCACGTGCAGTGTCTATTCTGCAATTTTAGAATCTTCAATATGAATCGCGTCCTTTGATTCCCAATTGCTAGTTGCAGTGTATATATATATATATATATATACTGTGAAAGGGTTTGGATGGACTGAGTTTGCATGTTGTAATGAATGTAATGAAATGCTCCTCATTCAAGCCTATGACTTCGTTGTGCTTGATGGTTTTGTAATGCTAAATTCACCTCTCATAAGGATGTCCTTCTGGCTATACTGGTTAAACAGATCATAGAAGAGGACCACGCACTCATGCGCTGGACCCCCTCAAGGTGATGTTGCTTCACCCATGTGATCTAGAATGGTAGGAATTGATTACTCCTACTGAAATTAAGGTCCACATCTAACAAGTTGGAATGGCCGATATTGAATGGTCAATTTTAGCAACGTATTGACCTGAAGAGTTGGAGGGATTAACATGAGGAAGTTTCCCATTGAATTTCTATATATGAAGCTCATCTTTCCTTAGATGAAACAAGAGTTCAAGATTAATTAATGGATCATTTTTCTGCTCATTATCAGCTTTATATGTTTTTATTAATACGTAATGGTCTGCCTAACTCCCCACCTTGACATCGATGACTTTTCCAAAAAAAACAAAAAAAATAAAAAAAGGCTTTATATGTTAGGCTCTGTTGAAAATAAATTCGGGAATAAAGACAACTTTTGTATGAGACAAGCTCTGAAAAGTTGAAAATGGACTAAAAGCAGGTCAATCATGGCATGCTTGGTATGTGTTAAAACGGCAGTGAAGCCTTCAAACAACCACAAGAACACCGGACAGGTCTTAGCTAAGGCTCGATGAAGACTGAAGCTCTCGTTCTGCTTGTCTTTGCCCTTGCCATTTCCGTTGCAGACTGCAACCACGAAGGTATGTTTATTTATTATGCTGAAGAAATGTCCCGACTTACTCTTATGAGCTCTTTCCATAAGACTGACGTTTTTGTTCCAGAAATATTTGATTACAACGTGCGGGTTATTGTTTTTCCTCAGTGGATGTTCTTTCTGCATGGAAATCAGTTCTTGTTGACCCCAATAATGTCCTCCAGAGCTGGGATCCAACACTGGTTAATCCCTGCATCTGGCTCCATGTTACCTGCAACATCAACGATAGTGTAGTGAGATTGTAAGGCTCTAATCCGTTTTCCTGATACCCATCAAAGCTTATTAACATTCACTGATCAACAATGAACTTGCTTAATGAAGGGACCTCTTGAATACAAACCTATCCGGACCTCTCATTCCTCAGCTGGGACAATTGCCCAATCTCGAATACTTGTAAGAATACTACCATGACTTCTATCTCACTACGAGATGCATACATTTCTTTTTCCCTGATTTGTTGATCGCCTGAGGCTGCGAGTAATATTGCCATGGTGTTTGGCAGGGAAGTCTTTGGAAATAAACTCAGAGGAGCAATTCCAGTGGAGATAGCTAACCTTACGAAACTCAAAAGCTTAGGCCTGCACCATAATCAACTGAGCGGCGTAATCCCCAGAGAGTTAGGCAATTTGAGATTCTTGAGATTTATGTAGGTACACAATAAACTTCAAACTTCATATATAGAATCAAAAGCGCATAATGCCATCAGTTTTACGAGGGCTATCGCACAGGAGCATATATTTAGTTAATTTTAGACAGCTAAGATTTTGATTGAACTGGGGCATGATGATGATTGATGACTGCAGGAGACTGAACAGCAATAAGCTTTCTGGGACCGTACCAGACACAGTCATCCGGCTTATCTTTCACGGGAGCTTGCAGATTCTGTAAGTCACACACGCAGCTTGGATCAGTGCCCAAGTTTGAACAATGCTCTTGTTTCGACTTCTGAAAGACCACCACTGAAGCTCATTCTAACTCTTTTTCCTGCAATATTATTGTTTCTCATTGTTTTTGGTGATGCTATTATGTATTCCTTCCTTCTAGTAACCTATTGATGTTCCATAATCATCAGGAATGTATCCGATAATCATTTGGCAGGGACAGTCCACACCACCCCTCCAAGAAGTACTTTCTTCTTCTTGTATTGCTATATATTCCATCCATTTTTTATGCATGATTAGTAGATAAATGATCATTGATGGCAAACTATCTAACATCTGTTTCTTCTTTGGTGGTGCATTATTTATCAGCAGAATTTTTCACAACAATAGTAATTCGAGACTTGAAAGTTGGAGAATAATTAGCCTTCGTGTTTCTTCAACCGAAGTCAAGAAAATAAAAGGAGGTGAATCTTTATGATGATCTGCGTTGTAATTTACAATCTTCAATGTGAATGGTGTTCTATGATTTCCATTTGGGAGGGAGCTGCTGCTTTATCTTCATCTTCATCCATCCAAATGTATCATTTTATCTGGTATTAATAGTTCAAATCTTGTCATTGTTGTTGGAGGTGTTCATGGATTGGTTTTGCTCAATTTTCATTTTGGTTTGAAAAATTTCCAAATTAACAAAATCATTTAAGATTTTGAACAATTAGGTTTGGTTTGTATTGGTTAAGTTTGGTTTAGTTCGATTTCATCTATTTTAACTTGTACAAAATTATAAAAACTATTATTAAACTTAAATTCTCTTAAAATAATAATAATAATTTAAAAAACACACAATATATCAGTTCAATTTAATTTGATTTGAGTAAGTATTCAAATTAAACTAAACTTTCAATTTTGTTAACCTCCAAACCGAATTCAAGCAAACTCAAATAAAAAATTTCTAATTCGATTTGATTTAATTAATTGGTTTCAAATTTATTGTCAAGTTTCTTGCTAGCCGGTAGCTAGAGGCCCAGCCCGGTTCAGAGGACAACCCAGTTGTATACTCACGGTTGGGCCCAAGTGTCAGTCAATGTTTAAGTCTTAGACGACTCAGTTCTCTGCCTCGAGCATAACATGGCCGCGGGCCCGTGGATAATGTTTTAGGATCATCTCGGATCTCGAAAAATTTATTAATTTATAATTTAATAATTTAATTATAATTGAATTAGTAATATTATAATTTAAAAATTAAAAATATATATTTTTTAAAAAATAAAATTAATTAATAATTTAATTTAATTTAAATTTATAAAGACATAAATAATGAAATTTTAAAAAATAATATTTTCTCTATTGTTATGAATTACTTAATTTTTTTGTATAATTTATTTCTTTCTTATAAATATATTATATTATTTAGTAAAAAAAAGTGAGAGAGAACGATTCAATTCGGTTGGACTAATCGATCCAAACCGATTTATCCAAGATAAAGTGATTTTTTAGAATCACCATTTAAAGAAGAGGATTGAATCGGTTTGAAAATCGGTTCATGATCTAATTGGTCAGTCCGATCCGATCCAGTCCAAAAATCAATGGTCATAGCGATGAATCACATTTAACTAAGCTAATTATTTTCTTTGTACAAAAAAAAACAAGATATTTTGTATATTACAAAGTTTTATATTCGTATAACATTTATAACAAATAATATTTTTAAACACAGAACTAATATAATATTCTAATTGTATATACAATTAAGATAATAAGTATTGATGAATAATAATATTTATTATCAATTTGAGATATCTATTTTGACTCAATAAAAATAACAATCAAGTAATTGATTAAATACGGTCATATTTATAATCGTATTTTTTTTAATTCAGAATTACGAGACGTGATAACTAACAGGTGGATAGTATAAATTCTTATACAATAAATTAAACTAGAAGTGCAGTCATAAAATAAGCCTTATATAAAGTCGTCTAGCATCCCTTGAAAAGAAAAAAAGAATTCGATGGAACCAAGCAGCGGGAAGGTTGGTGCCTCTTTAGTTTGAACGTTTGGGTCAGTAATTATTATTAAAACCAAAAGATCCTTTTGACTCATTGCTTCTCCTCTCTTTACACGTATAGCAATGGTCATCCATCCTCATCTTACTTTTCAAGAATGGGGCACTTGCTTCTGTTCCTTTATTAGTCAGTAAATGATGCATGAAACATTGTCCAAGAAATCTCGTTTTTCTTTTTCTTCCAACAACCACTTCACAACTTTACGTTGCTGGAATGGTGGGCCTCAAGAACAGCTAGCTTCTGCAGCTGAGTAGATGAAAAGAAAAAAGAAGAAAGAAAAAATGGTCAATGCCAATTAGGGTTTGCAGAGTGGGGATTCTGCATTTGATCATGGTCCGTATGGAAAGCCCTTTATATCTGTAGAAGAAGAAGAAAGGTTTTTTGAAATGGTTTCCCTTTGGCCCTTTTCAATCCTCTTATCATTGCCATTGAAAAGCAAACCATATTCATGTTCATTATAGTGCTAAGTTTAGTAGTCAAAATATCGCTTCTTTTAAGGAAAAGGATGTCTTAACCAAAGCCCCTTAACATGCAAATTTCAAGAACGTGTCTCATCTCTCGTCTCGTGGTGGTTGACAGAAGAATGTGCACAATCTAATCTCTACTGAAAGATTACTACTGCTTCAGTTTGAATGTGACCATGCAGAAAAGGAAGATATCAATCAAAAGTCAGTGGTAGACCTCCGCAATTATATGGTTTGGACGTTAAAAGACGAGTCTCCCATCTCATGATATGCTAACCAACACCGCATCTTGCACTTTGACCACCCTCCCCCCCCCAGTCCCACCCTTAGGGCCACCACTGGGGAAAATCTTCAAGTAGCCTTACACTTCGTAATTTTTTCTACGCACGATTGATTTCTTATCTTATAAAAATTTTAAATTTAATTTACTTTGACGTATAGATTTTGAAAATAAAATTTCAAACATACTAATTAGAAGGACTAAACTCTTATTATTTGCATAAGATGTCTTTAGCTTCGGAGCTTTGAAAGGCTTGACTACTATCTTGAAGACTTTGGAATGTATTGCAAGAGTCTAGTTAAATGATATTGACCGGCGATTGATAATTGAGAAATGACTAAGGGACACATCAGGGATGCTTGCAATTGGCATATTTCCACAAAATGGCAAGTCTATTTTAGATCAACTTGGGCATGCTTACTTTGATAACCAAGAGAAGAAAGGTAAGAAGCATTAAAACTAGTTTTGATTTGTTTTAGCAGTATAATAAAAAGTTACTTCTAAAAAGGTTAAAACATTTAATTTGACACGAAACAAATTTTCTTTATATTTTTAAGTGGACTACGAATCTAAATTCCACTTGATTTAAAAAAACTTATATGAATTAAAAATTTAAATCTGTGAGATTCCCACTGACAAAGATACTTAATTAAAATGTCACAAAATAAGAGGAACATTAATTTAACGGTACAAAATTAAGAAACACAGAGCATGAAAATGTATGCCCGACAACCACAGATTCCCATGGTATTGTAGTCTCCTAAGATGTTTGCTCTGCAGACTTGTCCATATCACCATATTTTCAACTCAAAATTGCAATGCCACAACTCTCTGCAACATTAATCTAAGTGCATTTTTCTTTCTTTTTTTATTTACTGTTTCTCTGGTTTCAATCATTCTCGTCTCTAGTTTTTCCATGGCACTAGCTGCTCAAACTTGACTAGACCACCATTCCCGATTCCAGTCTTTTCCACTTATTCCATTCCCCTTCACAGTGCGTGGGAAGCAATCCATACTTGTTTTCTTTTTTAGAAAATTAATTCGTCTGACTCGTTCTTGGAACAATTTTTGCATAGAAATGTGCACTGAGGCAGTGACTGTAATGGGTTCTTCTTTAACATTGCTTCCTCAAGGAAGGAAGGAAAAAAATCTAAGAGTGTTATTTGGTTTGTGGCTTCTACTATTCATTCTCTAAGGCTAAGGGTGAACACATGGATCTAAGCCATTAAGGACAGAAATTGTCCTCCTCAACTTAGCAATACATCCAAAGTCCCGTACAGTATCATCAGTGGCTCACTACTTTTCTTTCTTTCTTTCTCCAAGGTTGTCCTTGTGTCTTCTTGGAAACACTATGCCCAAGTTAAAATGCACAGGTTCCTGCTAGCAGTTTAGTATTATTTGGTTTCCTTCCTTTTTTCTTGTCATTTCATTTTACTACGATTGCAAGTCTTTAAAGCGTATGGAAGTTTGATTTACAAGGGAATCCTGCTAATGAAATTCTAGTTTCTTGTTTTATATTCCCAGTCAAGCAAAACAAGAAACTTAAGCAACCTTCAACTCGTTTTTTATCCTAATGCAATTTTCCATATGTAATAGAGAAACCAAGAAACTGCTTGGAGAAATTAGATGGAATACTTCCAATATCATTCCTAAATACAAACTTGAATTGATTATTGACATATACATGGTATAGTAGAAGAAATACTTTACGTGTTAAAAGTTACATAAATTATCAATCAATTAATACAAATTTAAATACTATTATGATGAATGACTTTTAAATAAAGAAAGTATATATATATCTATATATATATATATGTTAATTACTAAATTATAAAATACTACAGATTCTCTCTATCATATTTTGTAGTATGATATTGTGTATATAAATCACTTATTACATATAGTTTGGATGCTAATTTATTCCTACTTAGATTCTCACTATCTCTCTCCCTCTTTTTTTTGTATTTTGGAAAGAGAGAGGGCACTGGGGGGGGGGTTGGTTCAACGGGGAACCAAGTCGTGACACTAGTCAACCCTCTTTTTCAAGTTTTGATGGGCTCTATAAATTTTGCAATTTGGCCATAGATTCTTTGCCTCCCTCTCGAAAACACGGCACACAAGTTTGCCAATTTCCTCTTCTCTCTAAGCACAGATAGAAAGCTCAAGTTTTCCAAGGACTTCTTTAGAAGTTAAAGATGGTCACTTCTCAAATGGCGATCTGGTTTCTTTTTCATCTCTTCCTCCTCCATCTATTAGCTCCAGGAAATGCAAACCTAGAAGGTGGACTTTTGATGAAAGATCTTTATTTTTCATATGATCCAACATACAGTTCTTTGTTTGTTTTTGAATTGTGTTTCGAGTCTCTAACGTTTGCCTACTACTGTTTCCGGATGGCAGGAGATGCTCTTTATGCATTGAGGAGAGCTGTGAATGACCCTGATAATGTGTTGCAAAGCTGGGATCCAACCTTGGTGGATCCCTGTACTTGGTTTCACGTCACATGTGATGGTGATAACAGGGTCACTAGACTGTAAGTAGCTACCTCTTCTTGTACTCGTTTTCCTAGTATAATTTGATATAGCTCGAAGTCATCGTCAACTGCTTTGCTCTTGGACTGGATTCTTAATGGGTAGTTCATGCTTTCAAACTTACATGGTCTTTGGTGTCTTGGGCTCTGAGATTTAGATTTTGTTTGTCTCTTTGACTTAAGCCATAAAACCATAGGCCTGCGCTTTGAGAAGAAAGACAATATCTTAAAGTTTTGCTGTAACTGGTAAACAGAGAACTTGGAAAATGAATTCTTGGGTTGTTTTTTCTTTCGATGAATTTGAGTTGTTGCAGTATTTCAGTGATTTTACTCCTCTGCAACTGATTTCTATCTCTTACTTTGTGCTAAGCTAGTTCCCATACTGATTTAATGAAAAGTTGCCATTTTTCAGTGATCTTGGAAACGCCAAGCTATCAGGCAATCTAGTTCCTGAGTTGGGGAGGCTCGAGAGGCTTCAGTATCTGTGAGTAAATTTCAGGCTTGAGGATTCATATGCACGAATATGAACAAAACTATGTCCTGAATATTTTCTTGATGAAGAATACTAGTAGACCATGAGTCTTGAAGCTTAAAAATGCTTTCTTGAAGTTTTTCCAAGTGGAAGCCCGTTATAGTTATTGTGAAATTTGAAAGATTCATAAACACTTGTAATTGCACAACTTGGGTTGCAGAATCTGTTCCTTCTGCAATTAGAGCCTGACCAGAAATTTATGATGAATCTCACCTAATCCCGTCAGTCATTGGATCAGTGTCAGGAAGATGATGGAGTCCCAGTCGTCGACCATTTATGACTGTTTCAGCTCTCCTATTCAATTCCAGCATTAAATCGCAATCTGACTTAGTTGGTTGCACACTGTGCAGGGAACTATACATGAACCACTTGGTGGGACCAGTTCCAGCAGAACTTGGAGGGCTCAAGAGCCTCGTAAGCCTTGATCTTTATCACAATAACCTCACTGGACCTATCCCTCCATCGCTTTCCAAGCTCTCCAATCTCAGATTCCTGTAAGCATCTGCTGCTACATACACTGTTCAGGGAATCACGTAGTGCAGAACTTTTTATATGCAAGTGTAGTATTCTGATTTGACGTTTCCTTCCCATAAGCATTGATTCCCTGCTAATTTTTATGCTGACCCACTATGGGTTGGAATGTGTCCGTTTTACTAAATGGGTAGGTCTTGCAACTGGGCTTGAGAACCCTTCCTCTGCAACTTTCTCAAAGAGAGAACTTTATTTGATTGATGCAGAGGATGATCTCTTCATTAATTGAGCAATTGATGAATTCGTGATTTGATTTTAACTCAAACGCAAATGATATCATTTGGACCTTAATAATGATGGCTACTGACGCACCAAATGTGAATCCGCAGGCGTCTGAACGGTAACAGACTGACAGGAAGAATACCCAGACAGCTTACCAAGCTAGGAAACCTCAAGATTCTGTAAGCACTAAAATCCACTCAAGTAAATGTCAAGACTTCCCTTCTTTTTAGCTAATGAGAATCTAAAATTTGCTCAGAGATGTGTCAAATAACGATCTCTGCGGGACAATTCCAACCGCGGGTTCCTTCTCTAAGTTCACAGAAGAAAGGTAATTGAATCAATGGTCCCTATGTATGCATCCAGGGTGAAACACATGCAATAGAAGGATAATTGAGGCATTTGTCTTCTCTGATGCTGAATGATGATGTTTTCTCCCCGTTTTTCTTTGCAGTTTCATGAATAATCCCAGATTAGAAGGGCCTGAGCTGATGGGATTTGTGAGATATGATGTCGGGAACTGTAATTGAAGATGAGGACCGATATTTTCCTCCTTGTTTTCTTGTCTTGTTAATATATTATATCAAAGATAAAAGAAGAAAAGCAGGAATATATGGGTGGAGATCTTAGCTCCACATTTTCTTTTCTCATGTACTCAAACGTTGATACGGATGTTTCGCTGAGGCATTCTATAAAATGTCAACATATTCAACGCCAAGAAGGAATTTAACAATGACATTGGAAATCAAACTAAACAGATCACCAAGGTCAATGACAAAGGGGGAAAAAGGAGTAAAATGAAATTCTCAGCCAAATTTGGGACATAAACTGCAAGAATGGTAGAAGGGGATTCTATAACGTTGTATTCTTGCACTACTGCTTAAAAGGACTACTCAGAAAACAACCCCACCATTAGTTCTTCAAAAAAGCCTTTTCTGGACGCATACATTTTTCAGATGTTGTTCCTGGAAAACTTTACCAAACCATAGGCCTGCCTTCTAATGCAAAAGCCTACATAACCACAAGGTACAAAAAGTGGCTTCACTCAATGTTCTCTACAATATGCCTGAGTTTGAAGTCAGGCCCGAGAAAGGTTATCTTATTTCCCTTGCACTTGCTCAATTCTGAAGCTATCAAAGACACTTTAGGTTGTGTTCTAAACACGTATATAATAACAAATTGAAATTTCTTGACATGAACAGAAAAGTAAGTAACAGGAATTGTCACAATACATCGCTGTGAGTATGGTTAATGAGAACTATAGAAGTTCATAATGAAATGCTCTGGAACTGTTACAAAATTGCTCAGATGAATAAAAACAAAAATGGAATTTTATGTACATAACCTAATCCACAGCTAAATATTATCAAAGAATAAGATGGGGAAAATGAGAAGCAGCATATTTACACTTTCCTGTGTTCCTTTACCAGGTGACTCGAAAGCATCACAACTTATCCTCTTCCAATGGTTGGGGAAAAAGTTAATTCCTGAATGAGATTCTATCAAGCTAAATCTTGTCCTGAAGAAGCATTAGCAAGTTAAACATCATAAAGTTAATCCAGCAAAGAAAAGAAACTGCACTGAATATGCAGACACAAAATGCACATTCTGTGACTATTCTAGACTAACACATTTAAAAAAGTGAGATAGTATGCTCAGAATTATCCCTGCCTCCATCACATGGGAACAGAGAAAGATAAAGGAGTACCAAAGATGGAGAAGAAAGCATACTGTATTCACAACTTGTTAAGATATGTACCACAGAAAATAAATAAAATCAAGAAGTAAAGTTGCCCAAACAAAAATTCAAATACAAATTTGATTTTCATCCAACTATGAAAACAGGTGGTCCCAACAGAATAAAACATTTAGAAAATTATCCAACTTTATCTTGCAAAATTATCTTCTGCAAAAAATTGCGGATATCAAAAACTACATCTGAGATATCATCAAAAACCAAGGAACGGATTACACATGCATGTGATTTCTGCACTCGTACTACATCTCTTTCATCTTAATAGTATGAGACTATCATGACAACTAGTTACAGAGACACTGTGGTGTTAGATGAAGCTGAATTTAGAGTGCCCCAATTTTTGTGCCATGGAAAGGTGCCTTTGATATGCTTCAAACCAATACCTCAAGCTATTATGATTGTTCGGCTGAATTAAAAGCTCAAGTTGAGTTTAGCTCACAGATACAACAACAACAACAAACTAAGCCTTAATCCCAAGTAACTTGGGGTCGGCTACATGAACCAACGTCAGGCAACGTGTGGTCATCCACATGAATCCTCTCTCGCCACTTTCTTCTATCGAACGTCATACTTTCATCCAAATCTAACAAAGACATATCTCTCTTAATTACCTCTATCAATGTCGTTTTAGGCCTACCTCTACCTCTACCTCTGTCTAACCTATCCTGCCTCACTCTCTCCATCGCCCTAACAGGAGCATCCCTCGGTCTTCTCTGAACGTGTCCATACCAACGCAGACGACTTTCTCTCATCTTTTCCTCAATAGATGCCACACCTACCTTTTCCCTAATGATCTCATTTCTAACTCTATCATTCCTAGTATATCCACACATCTACTGTAACATACGCATCTCAACTACTTTCATTTTTTGAATATGACACCTTTTAGTTGTCCAACATTCCGTACCATATAACAAAGCAGGTCGTACGACTGCCTTGTAAAACTTTCCCTTTAAATTCAACGGTGCATTACGATCACAAAGAATACCAGTCGCACTCCTCCATTTCAACCAACCCGCCTTAACTCAATGTGCAACGTCGCTATCGAGCTCTCCGTCTTTCTGAATAATATATCCTAGATAGCGAAAACAATCAGCTAACGGTATATCTCTACCTTCCAAAGTTACACTCTGGGCTATGTTTCTGCTACCACTAAACTTGCATCCCATGTACTCTATTTTACTCCTACTAATTCTGAAACCCTTGGATTCCAATTTAGCTCACAGATGACAAGAAGAAAAAGAAAACGGCCAAAAAGGTATTAGAGAAAGATCTACCATCCTTCAAATCTATTAAATTGCTCAAAATAACAACAGACGTGATAATTAAGCAACTAAAGTGCAGTTCTAACAGGCAGACAGTTACGAACTTTCATACTTGTGCAATACCAAATAATCACAAATTCAGCATGTGGTTGGTTCATATTCTTCTAAATCCTAAGTAATACCATGATGAGTTCTCAATTACCTCCTGTGTCACTGGCTTGAAGAAAAACCTAAGAAGCAGGGGTAGCAATATCTTCAGCCATCTTCACACTGTCAGGAGTTTCCAGTGGCTTGGACACATGCGATGTAGCTTCAATTTGACCTCTGGTTGGGATGGAAAAACTACGAGCAATAGTTTTTGAAGGCACTGGAAGTGCAGACATTACCATGGGTGCTTTGTTGATGGTAGAAAGTTCACTTTTGGACACCAAGGGTCCAGAATGAGCAATACGATGTGTAGGTACTGCCAAATGGGATGGTGGCCTAGGAAGCTCATGAAGCTCACTTATTTTGGGTGATGACACAAATGTAGGGGAGATATGTGAAGATAATTTAGGGGTTGATGCTGGCCGAGGCATTGGGTTGCGTGAGAGGGGCCCAGAAAATTGCTGAGAATACCCACTCGAGGCAATAGGACCGCTGGCTGATAAATTAGACTTGTGTGGCCATGGCTTGCCAGTCAACGGACCAGAAAATGCTTGCCTTTTTGGCTTTTTGTAGTCAGGTGCACTGCGCGGATCTTGCCATGGTGGGGAGAGGCCTTCTGTTCCTGGAGGAGGTAACCTACTGGATTTTGTGTTGTCATTGGACTCTTTGAGAACTGACTGTGTATTTGCCATTATAGGTCCAGAGAAATTCGCCACAATCTTTTCATACTTGTTCCTTTGCAAAGGGGATGAATGCCACAGGTTAGGTGTGACATTACTCATGCTAGACCGCCTAGCTTGAGAAACTTCATCATCAACTTTTGCAGAAAATGAAGCCTTTGTCTCCTGTGGAGTGGGTAGTACATATGAGCTGAACTTTTGTGAGGGTGATTGCCGCATTTGTGCAAGTCGCTCAGCAGGATCAAATTTCTTATCGGGTAAGAGTGGCCCTGATCTGCTAATTGCCCGAATTTCTTTGGAGAATGCAAAAGAACTTGCACTTGGACTTCTATCTAAACTTTCCTGCAAACATGCATAAAAAGGAAATAAATTGATGTTCCACTCAATATTAACAGTTGGAGGTAAGTGGTTGCTGCTTGAAAAAGAAATTCACAATACTTGACAAGAACTGGAAATTAAGCCTTGGACTGGGATTTGTTCAAGGTAAATCTTCTTCGTTTTTTATGAAAGTGAAGCATTTTTCAGAATAATGCATTGGAAGACTAGCCTTGGTTTTTATTTTGGAAAACAGCGCAAAACAACACTATTTTTATTTGTATTCTTCTGTTTTTAGTCTGTGAAAGGACTTGGAAGTTTTCTTAAGGAAACCTGACCACACTTGGTTTATTCAAGTAATTTCTCCTTCAAGAATTCAGTACTCATTATCCTCCCTGATAGCTGTAGTAGGAAGTTATTGATATATTAAGCCTAGGCAGGATCCCGACTTCTTATACATTTGTGTGACATAGGAGTTTCTTAACCAGTGATAGAGTACCACATGGACATATGTACTCATTCGTGCCCTTGAAGAACAAAAAGTACACGCCCCCCCCTCCCCCCAACCCCCAAAAAACACACTAAAAAAGGCCATTTAGCTGGGAAAAGATAAGTGAAACTGGAACTAATAAAAAAGGACACATTGTAGGTCATTAGTGCAGAGAAGTAACTAATCTATCTATCCATCCTCTGCAGTTGTGACAATTGAAGGTTAAGGCACATCAGCTCCAGTGAAATTGAAGTGATAGAAATTTGGTTCTCATTAATCCCTGAATTAATAGCCTCTAAATAAATCCAATTATTTAAAAATTTTAAATATCATAATTTCTGATAACGAACTGATGAAAGAAAGTTCATAAAGCATTCAAGAATGAAACTAGTTATGGTTTCTTAAATTTATAGAGCAAATATAGAAACAAGATGGACCATGCGGTTTACCTTTGCTGCATCTGTTGTGGCAACTTGAGGGAATGTAACATCTGCATTATCCAACTGCAGAATGTATTTCATATTTTAGTGTGCCTTTCCAAGATACAACTTAAAACTTTCTGGAAAGGAATTATTGACTGCTCAAACCAACCAAGCAATAAAACATTGATGCTTTCACTTTGAAGAGCAGAGAAATTCTTCAGTTATGATTTATTATAAGGTTATACATCCTCTTTCACGCTGAACAAATGCTATATCTGGCTACAAAATTGGGCTGTGAAGCCAGCCAAGATGCTTTACATTACAAGGTAGAGTAAAGCAATGATCTACGTCTGCTAGAGCTGCAAGTTAAAACTAGATAGCAGTCATTTACCCTATTATCAGGAAGTCATTAATCATAATCCAAGACACTCTTTCAGACAATTAAATACATTCAAATTGTGATATCAAGGATTTTTCAGAAACTCTCTTTAGTTAAATGTAAATGTTTCTTACTCAACTTATTGTCAAGGCAAAAGACCCACAATTTCTTTTATCACAAATATTTGTCTCATCATTGCATAGGAAGTTAATGCCTCCTCTAGCATCCACCTATCCTTTCTTTCACTCTTTCTGGGCTTGTAGATGTTGACAAATCCAGGTATTCTCGAAGTCAGGCTCCAGAAGCTGACCAAAGACTTGGACTTGTTTTCTGAAGACTTAACTTAGGTTCTGCCGTTGCTCAGTATTTAGTACCTTCTTCAGGAGTACAGATTTGGTAAGGACATACCCTAAATCCAAGAATTTAGCTGGGCCCCGTTCTAGATATTTAAAATTGGATAAAGCGCAAGCCATACTTTCAGAATTAAAATGATAAGGATTCTATTGACACTCATTTTTTTTTATTTTATAATATTCTCCTAATTTCCATTATATTTTATCAGGATCTTTCACACAAAGGACTTTTGAAGGTTGCCCTGCTTTAACGTCATAAACTTAAACACTTACCTCCATTGAGGTTCTTGATGCAGAAATGTCTTGCCCCTGTGCATTTTGTCCATAGTCAAAACTCAGCTCACTCTCATCCTGTGATTCGGAGTCATCTTCAGTTTCGTCCTCATCATTGTCAGCAATATCATCGCCATAGTCATCTTCAAGTCCAATAAAATGGTAATCAATGTGCTGCTCTTTAGCAACTAACTGGACATGCGGCTCAATTGCCTCAAGAGATTTTAGAGCCTTTCTGAAGAAAGCCAACTGTTTTCAAGAATGAAACACAGCAGGTCAACCATTGTTCCGTATGAAATCAGGGATGCATGAAACAAAATTTTCCATAATAAGACCTGAGCAGCATGATGTCGAGATGCCTGTGTAAGAAGACTACAGGATTGACCTTGCTTCAGAGACTTCATGCGAAATACAAAAGCATTTATCTCCTCATCATATTCATCACGAGCTTCTTGCAGCTGGTGAGAAGAGAAACACTCACCCTTGCTGCCTCTCAACCTCCCTTTCTCTCTTGACTTCTTCATGAGGTCATCATATGCTTCCCTGAAAATTAAAAGATCAATGGAAAAGAAAACTTGGTCAATAGGTACATGCGTTGCCAAAACATATGCAGACAACCAAGTAGATAGACAAGTTTGAACCTTTTCTCATCACAGCATCTCTTCATCTCCTGCGGAGACAAGGAAAAAACCATGAACTTTATGCAGCAATGAAGAGTCTTACACAAAATATATGCCCCAATAAAAACCATACAGATTAAAGCAACAAGAGTGTCAAAACATTTTCAGTACAGTTTTCAGGTCCTAGATATCTAATCCTGGCACTCTACATAAGAAAAACCAGAAAAGTCCAACAACCAGAGAATGAAGAAATTTTGCATTGTACAAGAAAATAAGTAACACTTCAAGAAATAAAAATAAAAATAAACTACGGTCACAATAGCTCAAAAGATTTAGCAGCAACTACTGAATACACTACAAACCTCAACTATGCGCAGCTCATTAAGAAGGGACTCTGATGGAATTGAAATTGTCTGGAATATATGAGACCGCTGAAAGACAAAATAGATTTGTTAGGTCCATATGCGAGGACATTTTTTCACATGACATCCATATTAAATAAGTACTTACGTAGCCATCTACATGTTTCTGAAGTTCCAGCTGCACTTTCCCTAGCATCAACAATACCTTACCTGCACAGCAACACAGACTAGTTTGTTTTTTTTAAGGGTACAAATATTACCATACTACAATCTAACATACTAGAGCCAGAAGTACAATGATGGTTGAAAAATAGGGGTAAAGAGAAATTTTCCCTGCACGACAACCTGGCAGGTGATCAATCTTGGATTTGCTTTACACAGAGAAACCATATGGGCATTTCCAATTCAGACGACACACCAAGGGAATAAAGTTAATATGTACCCACTCTGCAACTCTCAAAATAGGCAGTTAATCAGTTTAGAGGAATCATATGATATTTTGTAGTTATTCATAAGAATCAGACAATGTATTAGCCTCCATGACCTTTGATCAGATGGATACACCATACATCTTATCTCAAATGATCCTTCATATCCCACTTCACTCTAACTAAAACGTTCCCCCCTCTCCCCCCCTCCCCCAACCAAAACTCCCCACCTCCCACACAAGGACAAACTAAGGGGAAAAAAAAGCTTAATATAAGACCATCCATAAGCCTAATCTTCCTCAATGATGTATTATATAGAGCAACAAAAAGAATTAACTGGGTAGGTATGACCTCAAATGCTAGTATGGATGTTAATTAAAACAGAAATCAATTATCATCATCATGCTTAAAGATGATCAGGTTGACATGGTCAGTATTTCCAACAGAGAGAGAGAGAGAGAGAGTGTGTGTGAGATGGCACATATTTCAGCAATGCTCAGTAAAGAAGAGACAAAGAATTTGACAACAAGGCCACATGAAGGAACATCTTAAAGTCCAGCAACATCTCAAGATATTGAGAAGTTCAAAGTTATGTGGTTTTGAAAACCAAAAGGAAACCACATTGATGAAACTTAAACTTCAGACTTCAGGGATGTTATTTTTCTCCATGTTGAAATGATTTAAGCAAAACAGACATACAAGTGAATTATTTCTCACCAGTTTCTTCATCATCGCTCAAGGCTGTTTTCTCAAGAAGGCAGTCACCCATTTCCCCCAATGATTCTGAAAATTCTGAAATCAAAAGGGTTTGATTAGAGAAATTTCTATAGAACTGTCCCAAATAACCTAGACAGATAAGAAGAAAAGGAAGTGAAAACAGAGAGAACAAAATTCTGAAAAAGCTAAACTGAGGATTAAACCACCAAGTTGTGTGGTAAAGCGGAAAAACACAATCAATTATATTTTAAAAAATTCTCCAGGCTAAAAGAATATTTTATAGAATGAATATTTTACTTTTCCTCATTACTTGATGTGCTACAGGCTAGAGTTATAGCATATCAAGTTCAAGAAGCTATTCAAACAATAAACAGGGACCACAGACATTGATCCAACTATACGCATAAACTCTGGTCAAGACATTACCATAAACACTATTTGCAGTAGCTGCTGCAGCAGAGAGTAATCTATCATAACAGTCTCTCATGTCTTTCATGTCCTGAAAAAATTATAATCAAATTAAATGGAGATCCCTAGCGAAGAATAGTGTAAAACACTGGAACCACATATAACATTTACAGACAAAACATATAAAGTTAGAAGGAGATCAGGCAAAAGTGGAAATCAGGAAACTGGATATCACTTTCATTGAATAACCGGAAACAAGGTGCACAAGGACCTATCACTGCCTATGCCCAGGAAGGGTAAGTCATATGCAGCTTTACAATAGCATGCAAATGAGTCGCTAGTATCAAACTCCAAACCTTGGTGTCAAGTTGAATGCAAAAAGAAAAGTGAGTTTTATTATTTAAAAGAAGAGAAAAAATAGTTGTTGTTCAACTACCACTCCACCTCCATTTTGACACCCATATTTATAGATCTTACAGTCTCAGAAGGACACAGCTTTTGCATAGCAGCACTGAAAACATCAAAACTGTTTATCGTCGGCGAAGCCAAAGTACCTTCTTTCAAGTTGTTCTTAGTTAAAACTTGTGTTTTCTGCGTCACATCCAATACAATTTTCCATTTTTTAATACTATACTACATTAATTCCACAGAACCATCAACAACTATAGTTATTTGAGAACCTGGTCAAGCCTGTAGTGGTTTGCCCAATCTGTACTATGATGCCAATGTTAATGCATCCGTACTAAAGGTAAAACTTAAATCTCATTGAAAACAACACCAGATTACAGAAGGTAGTCAGCATGAAATTTATAAACGTCAATAGCACATTTGGTTACTTGCACATAACAACTGCAGCTGCCTCTGTGTACACGAAGAATTCTATGCACAAATAGTTGCGAGATCAACAATGATACTGTGTTTCTTGACAAAAATACCATTGATAGTTACACTTGTACAAACTTAAGTTGCCCTAATTCACCACCACAACCAGCTCGCTAAGATGAATTTGATTGAAGAACAGGATACCGGAGCATGGATAAGCTTATGGGAAATACACATTCTACATTTCAGATATTCTACTTCAACTGTGCTCAGAACAAGGTACATTGACCAAAAACAAAACAAAGCAAGGAAAAAGTTCAGATTTTTCTAAAATCCATTGGTTGCATTCCTGGATAATAAAACGCGGCCGCAGATAAATTGAAACAATAAAAACAAGGACAAACTAAAAGGAAGATAAAGAAAGAAGCAGAAACATAAGATCACACAAGGGGGGAAAAACCTGGGTAGCCTGATCGAGTTCATCTAGATAAGCCCAACCCTTTTTAGGCCTGCGGTCTTTTCTTTCATGTCTCAACGCTCCTCGCAGCTTCTTCAACGACGTCTTCATCTTTCTTGCAATCGCCGTCGACCCTTTTTGGAGATGCCCAGAAGTACACTGAAGCGAACACTCAACAGGCACGCAGACGCTATATCTGCATATACAGAAAAATTGTATCTGTATGTGGGTGGGGAGAGAGTCAAATTCCTAATTTTGGTCCAAGAATCTCATTCACAAACGAAAACGCAAGGGCCAAGAAAAGGGCAGGCCAAGTGGGGAGGAGGGGTTGTAGTCAGTGGTCAAACCATCAGCGTGGTCGTCGTTCAACACCGCATCGTATCCATGACAGATTTTCCCTGGGATTCAGGTTACGTCAAAAGGGTTTGAAATTGGATAAATGACAAAAAAAAAACACATAACTCATTATGCAAAAACAATTCAAGGTAGATACCCTTTGCTACCCCCTACTAATTCATTGAATTCGTTACTCAAGTATTTTATTTGGAATCATGACTTGGAGTATTTTATTTGGAATCATGGTTTAATTATATCAATAGAATTTGGTAGTCATAATTAACCAAGACTTGGAAAAGATTGGTTCTTGCTTTCTTTGTTGGTTCAATCTGTGGGCACCACTTCGACTCCCACTCGTTTTTGTGTAAATTCTTGCACGCTTTTAGACGTTTGCCATTTTTTAATAATATTTAGGCGGTGTTTAAGGGAACAAAGAAGAAATGAAATTTCAATTAAATTATCCACTCCTGTCTTCTCGCCAGCCGTGACAGACAATTCTACAAGAAATTTTGCGCATCATCGAAGGTTTCAGTTGCAAATTCTTCTTTTCCTACTATTATTGTATTGTGGATACCATACTAGGTTTACTCAATGATTGATAGTGAAGTTTCTTGGCAATTTGTTATCTTCTAGTGTAACTAGGAGGAAGAGGGGGAAAAAAAACAAAACAAAAGGTGCCCTCAAGATTATGCATAACCCATGAGGACAAAATATTAGCCATTCCTTTGTGAGCTTGGATGAGATTGTTACCAACAATACCTTTTCTAGCCTTTTAACTTAAATCAATCGCTGATATCAAAGAAAAAGGCATCGAAACAATATGCCTAAGAAAGTAGTCCCACAATTTTTTCTTGGGTAGTTAATTTGATTCCCTATTTCTTGAACTTCAAGAATTTTGCCTAAACTTCATAGACCATCCCATTAACGATCCCATACCATGTTCTCAAAAGCTGCACACATAAAAGAAATAAATTTGTATTCTATAATCTTTATACAAACCACGTGCACACTGCATGCCCGGTAAAAATCACTCAGAAAGTTGGCCACACTACCGCGTTATCTAGAAATGAACAAGAAATCGTCCAAGAATTCTGCGGAAACGTCATGGTGATGACCAAACTCTCTATTGGTTTTTACCTGAATCCAATACTTGTTTATTCCAATCTACAAGCAAGATAGCCGACCAAGTGCTCATCAGAGGAAAAGTCGTTGACAATAACTAGGTAGTTTCAGGATATTGTTACATCCCAACAGGTCAAAATATAGGCAGATGAAGTGGAGTGGAACTTGCCAGGAGTACAAAATACTATTCATACAGCAGCATTGATCTCCAAGGAAATATATATGCCTGCTGCTAGGGGTTAAGCAGTAGCCGCTGCAGGTGCAGACCTGTAGCATACTCTCTTAGCAGCTCGAACAATATCTTCAACCTGTTGATAAAATGAACCAAAAGCAAGAATTAATGCTTCAAGTACAATGAAATTAAGCATATAAATGACATACTATGCATTCCTGTAATGTAGAAGATCAATAATTAGAAACACATGTCAAAAGCGAGAACGATATACCTGTGGAACAGCCAGTCTCTCTAGATTAGCAGCATAAGGCATGGGAACATCTGCACCAGCAATCCTCTCAATAGGAGCATCCAGATGAACAAAACTGTCCTCAACAACAGATGCACTGTTGAAAAGGGAAAAATATAATACAAACATAACTTGTCATTGTCTATTATAAATAGGAAAATGTAGACTTGACATTTCTAGAGAAGTATTGTCTGTATGAATTCATGTTAGTCCACTCATTAACAATGAGCGCTGACCAGATTTCAGCACCGACACCATGTTGAGGAAACCCTTCTTCAACTGTGACAAGTCTGCTAGTCTTCCGAACTGAACTGTTAATTGTACATCTATCTAGCGGCCTAATTGATCGCAGATTTATGACCTGTGGCAGATTAAAAAAGTTCCAACCTAAAAACCAGTTTAAAGCTGACTACTTCTTTGCATGTTGGAACAACAAAAAATCTGGACTTGAAGTAAATGACACACTCCCAACATTCTTTTTCCTACTAATTTACCTCAGCATCAATCTCTTCCCTTACAAGCATCTCTGCAGCCTGTGCAATTTAAAAAAAAAAAAATGCACTAGATGAGTGGGATCTGTATCAAATTCAGAAACATTAAAAAGAGATATCACAGCAATAACAATTTTAATACCCAATACAAAGCAAAATGAGGAAAATCTGCTCTCCAGTGCCACCATGACAAAGGAACATTGTGGATTTAACCTCAATGCCTAATCAGATCCAGACTGTTCTCCCTAGTAAGAGAAGGAATGATCCATCCCATTCATTTCCCAACTACTTAAAAACTTTAAGTGACACTGAATACAAAATGCCCTCATATCATGATTTTAGATAAAGAAGAGAAGAACACTGTCCTGGGTGCTAAAGTGACACCAGAATGCTATCATCCATGAAGTTTAGAACACACTCTTAGAACCTCTGAACAGACGCTTGAATACTTATGAAGCCATTTTAGCTGCATCTCTTGTGCACTTGAGCTTGAGTTTTCCAACATTGCCTTTCACATCACCCACACTAAACAACATCCCTAAGACTAAAGTTGCTTGTCTTAGAGTTTAGTGACTCCTAGTGCAGTCTAGATAGGGACTATGATAAAAGTGAACATCAGGTGCCAAGACAAACCGTAAGAGCATAGCCGACCATTTTTGAAAAGGCTGTAATAGTGACATCTTTTCCTTCTCTTTCAATCTGTCACTTGGAAAAGCATTAAAAGATAAGCAGAAACTATTGAAGAATCAAATCATGAGAAGAGAAAATCAAACTATATTGAGGAAACAAGAATATTCTAGAACAAACCTTAGCTTTCCCAATGGGGAGACAAAAACTGGGATCCAGAACATCTTCTGAGACAGGGAAAGATTCGCCGTACCTGGCCATCAATTATTTAGTTTCAGATGTGACACAAGCTGGTTTACTTGAATATCTTTATCACTAGAGATGTTATTGTTGCATACTCACAGCATTTCATTTTCAAGGAAGACAACCGGATCAGGATCTCTAATGGCAGCTTTCAAAAGTCCACGAGCATCTTCAGATGAATATGGGGCCAATACTTTCAATCCAGGGCAGGAGCCATACCAAGCAGCATAGCACTCCATAAATTATAGAAAATCAACACAAGATGGTCACCCACATCAATAATTCAAAAAAAAAAAGGGAAACAAATAGCAAAATTGCATTCCATAGAACCAGGAACATCATCAGATGTTGGTATTAAGACAAATAGTGGTGACTCTGCGTTCTTTTCTTTCATTTTTTCTCCTCTCCGCATGCAAAGGTTAATTTTCCATGTTGTTGGCAAGCCTTATATTAATTCTCATCTATATCATTTGTCTATGCATTCAGATTTAAAGCTACTTAATGGCTTGTAATTCAGCCCCATGAGAGGAAAAAGTATTTTTCCTTACAACAACAGATGCAAATACACTAAAAAGAAAATACCTGAGAATGCTGTGCACCAACCCCTGCAGCAGCACCATTTGGTCCTCTGAAAACGATAGGGACACTTATATTGCCCGCAGACATGTAGTTTGTTTTTGCAGCAGAATTAATTAGTTGATCTATTGCCTGCAATGGAAATACTAATTGAGCTCAAAATTCAGCCACACTTTCCATGTAACAAGAGATGAATGCTGTAATCCATCAATCAAAGCATGAGACCTTAGCCATGGAGGACTAGGCTCAATATTCATGGTAGTTCTGAAATAAGATACACTTGTAATTAACCAAATGTTCTACCTGCATTGCAAAATTAAATGTCATAAATTCAACAATAGGCCTAAGCCCGTAAAAGGCAGCACCAACTCCTATTCCAGTAAATCCAGCCTGCAAAGAGAGCAATGAGCATTGCAATAAGCCATTATACATTAATGGCCATAAAATGTAGTTCATGAAAAAACTGCCTATTGCAGAACATGTTGGAAGTTCAAAGACATTGGTTTACGTCATATGCTCGAGTAATGCACATTCTTCCTCTTTTCTTTTATCTTTGTTACATACAGATAGATAAACAAGCCACAAAATAATGAAGCTTGGATCAGAGGACTCTTAACTCCAACTTAAATAAAGTAAAGAATGCCAGTTATCTTATTAATCAAGAAACCTCAAAGGATAAACCAGATGGCTAAACCAAGTAGAAGGAACCTCAGTGATTGGAGTATCAACAACCCTTTCTGGCCCAAACTTCTGCAGGAGTCCTTTAGAAACCTATCAAAAGAGGAAAATGTTAGGAGTCTTAAGATGGCTACAGTTCCCCCCCCCCACCCCACCCCCCTTTTTCTTGTTTGTTTTGTGTTTGTGTGTGTGTGTTGGGGTGGGGGGGGGGGTGAATATGCATGGTTGAGAATGATAAAATAGCATTTTTCTTGTCATGAAGCAAATCTAACCTTGTATGCACCTTGATACTCTCCCACCTAAATCATAGAAAAGGATTATGAAAAAATCAGAATTCAAGTTCAAGAAAAAATTTCCATCTCTTTATGCCATTAAACATCCCACCACCTTACCTCTTCGCCCATCAAAAAAACTTTGGGATCAACAGCCATTTCCTCGTCAAGGGCAGAGTTTAGAGCCTCTCTAACTGTCATCTGCATGAAATTATAAGCTCAGCAAGTTCCTACTACCTTCTAACTAACAATATTAAGAACTAATGTTTAATATTGCTCTCCTAGCCAAATATTTAACACTCGCAAGCCTAATTCTCGAATGTTCTGAGTCTCGTTCAAGTTTTCTCACAAAAGGAGATCACCATTGACAAAACTACTAAATGAAATACAATAGGCCCAGCACAAATATGATCGTGCATTTTAATCCCAAGTAAATACAGTTATTATCAGCAGATGAATTTACAGTCCTGCTGCTGCAGGTATAATCAATTTACACACGGAAGAGGGACAACCATGCACACAGAAAAATTGGAAGATGTCTTAAGTTACATTAGCGGCGGAGATCAAAAGGCACCTTTTTAGACGTGGAAGAGTAGCTTCTAATTGCTGATAAAGCCGGGATTAAAATCTGAAAAAATGAAGCGAAATTCAAAACTTTCACAGGAAAAACACAGCATTTTCACTTTTCTATAAGTTGATTCTTGAATTCAGACATCAATCAAGAACGAGGCTGTTCGTTTACTTTACTTTTCGTGTAACCTTCCCTGTTTTCCCAACAAATTTTTGCCTAAGAATTCCCAGCATTTTTCTGTTCTTGTACTCCAATTCGCTCAGCCTGTTTACAGATATATAGTTCAGGCAAGAAAACAGAGTTAAAGAAAGCTGAAGCTGAAATTTCAAATCCCTCCTGCAGCTTTTCAAGTTAACCATATATCCATAGACACATCGTTTCTATGGAACTCGATTCCTCAACACAAGCTCCTCAGAATTTCCTATCGATACAATCAGCAGACACCAACCCAAGAATCCATAATATCAAAAAAGAAATTCAGAAAATTAACCAGACACACAACGCCAAGAACCACAGAGAAAAAATGACAGACTAATCACCGGAAACAACCCAAACACCACCGTTGAGAGGCGATTCACGGAGCTTGCATGTACTAAAGTTGTCTGTTTCCGCATTTTCGCATACAATAAGAAGAAGGATGAAGAAGAAGGGCAGGTGTCGCGCTCGTAGCTCTGCCATCGCTTTCAGAATTGCCATCTTTCCTTTGACTCTGCTGCGTCAGAGATACGTGTCTACTTCTTTGTGGGACCATTTGGGTCGAAATGGAAGCTACGACTTATTGGGCCACGTGAGCCCAGGTATTTTCAGTATTGGGCCTACAGAAATTTAGATCACCACGACTCAAGCCCAATTATTTTAGGGCTAAATTTGCTAAGTTAAGGAGAGAAGAATGGAACAAGAATCCAATATAGAGAGAAAAAAGGAAGAGACTGCTTTAAAAGTTCATTTACAAAATTAACCTTTCGGGTAGATTATGATTCCCCAATACAAAGTTTAGCACTCTCCGTCTAAAATTGTAATTTCAAAAAATTTACTAATGGCCCTCAAGTGATCCATCTGTTTCTTTCCACTTTTGGAAAGAAATAATTTGAGGCGTTGGATTGATCCTCCCATCATTACCCCGTTTTGTTTCCTTTCTTTCCATTAAAAGCTTCCAAACAAACTAAGCTGCCCCACTTTCTCTCCAAAACCTTCTTTTCTTTCCATTTCTCTCCCCTCAAACCAACCCTTAATGAATTGAAGTTACAAAGTTTTTCATTTTTTGTGCATATACATCCTATCAAAATTGAAATAAATCTCATACATAAATTAAAAAGAAAATATCTTTTATCGGTATTTTGTACAATAATGGAAATAAAAAATATCAACCTCAATATTAAGAGATTTCAAGTGCTGCAAAACCCAAAAAGAGACTTAATTGAAAGGTAGTATGAAGGAAGAGTGACTATATATATTACCAAAAATTCAATCATTTTATGAATGTTTCATGAAGGTGTCTCATTGCTTCCAATTAGTATCATCTTCTTGAGCAAGAGCTCCTCTTTTGTGTTCCTTTACCAAGAACATATACTCAAGAAACAGGTCCATTAATCCTCTTCTGATTCCATGCTGAGTACTGCTTATCTTCTCATCATGGTGACTTATTTTATATAGCTTAATTTCCCTCATGGAAAAGGAGCAATCCAGTAGGGTTATATGATGACTGTAGCCGTAGAAGAGATAAAGGAAAAGGATGGTGAAAAAAATTGAAAGAGAAGGGAGAATAACAAAAAGGGAAATCAAAGCTCAATATTACCAAAAATACTAACCTCCTTGATTCCTCATATAACCATGTTCTTCAATCCGTACTGCTTTCTGGTATTTGGCTGCCTTTGAGATATTTTGCTTATAACCAATAAGAAACTTCATTGGCTGATCATGAAGGGATATGTACGAACTGTTTTAGGAGTTGAGAATAGTTAATCCAGGGATAGTGAAGTCTTTTCCCTTCCATTGAAAACTAGATCAGAAAGAATTCCACTGGTTGCCGTCTGCAAGGAGCAAATTCAATTGCAGCGAATTAGCAATCCACGCATTGGAAGATATCGATCGGCTGCTGAAGAACATGCATGCATGCACACACGTACCAAAACCAAAGCCAACAATGGAGGAACAACCGAAGAATGAAGTCGATGGTGCCTCGCTTTGTGCACTAGGAGAGAAGATCTTTCAACCATATATAATATCCGTCCTCACGTCAAAGGCCAGGTGTCGGATACACGTAGAGGAATATATATAAATTACTTATAACTTCCTTTCTATAAATACCACGAGCGAGGGTTGAATTTTGGAGCTTGATGAAGATCCCTTCTCGTCAAAATGTCCATTACCTCTGAGCTTCCAGCTTTTACAAATGCCCTTTTGAACAGTCCTCTTACACGTTGAAACAACGATGCCCACAAAAACAAAACGGAACGTACAAAGTACATTGTCAGATAGTGTAGGGGAAATTCTTAGGTGCACCCGGTCCACGGTCCCACTTGTGGACTGAGTTCACCAGAGGATGACACTTGTTCTAAGTGATTATTTTATTCCAACTCACTACTTTTTCTTTTTTTACTTAACCTCAACCATGGTTAAGGAATTGCTGAACCCGTGTCTACTTGGAGAAGTCCTCCAAATTTCCCAAAGCACAGATTCCAAACCCTCTCTCTCTTCACTCTGTCTCTCTCTCCATCACCGAACTCTCTCTCTCTCTCTCTCTCTCTCTCTCTCTCTCTCTCTCTCTCTACTTGCCGGACCTCCTCCTCTCTCTCTGTCTCTTTCCGTCACCGTTTTCCTCTCCTACCTAAGAATTTCCCCAACAACCAAAAACCGACCCAAAATAAACACAGCTTGTAAGCCGACAACGAAAAATACTTTGTGCGATTTACGCGAATGAACAAAGGAAGACAACAATGGCGAGCAGTGGTATCGATGGCGAAAAGGTGTCGTTTAAGGTCATGCTCACCTCCGATCCGAAGCTCCCCTTTAAAGTGTATTACCTAAACTCGATTTTCTCTTGCATCTCTCTATTTTCCTTTTGTAGTTATTCTCTTTTTAAAATTTTCTTTTTTTTTCTGCTATTTGATTAATTTTCAATTGAATGTTCCGAAAGCCGCTCCATTCACTACCGTTCTCAAATTCGCAACTGAGGAATTCAAAGTCCCTCCTCAAACCAGTGCTATAATTATCAATGGTACTTGCTTTTTGTGTTAGCCTGCTTCTGCATGTTTTAGTTTTGTTCATATTTTCATTTTTTTTATGAAATTAGAAAATACTTCTGAGCATGTAGCAAAGATGCCAAAACCATAGATAGGATTTGTTCCCCATGGATAATCTTGAATTTGTATTCGTATTATTGGATAAACTATGATGAGTCATGCTAGCTAATAAATTCTTGTGTAGAATAGCTGAATTCTGATGGGAAATAAGAGCAGTGGAGATGTAACTTCCTATGAGAATCTAAAAAATGATTCTTTAAGAAATGGTGAATATTAACAATACTTGCAACTATTCAACTATTCGAACAAAGGCAGCAACATGGAGGTTGAGACTTTGAAAGTAGATCTTCAAATTTCATGTATTACAGTGTGGCTGAATAGGAGTATTGATTCTTCTGATGGGAAGGTGCAAATCCTAGGCTTCAATTGATGCATAAGGTTGACTGTTAGTTCCTTAGCATCATTACTTAGTCATCATGAATTCCTAGGTCATATCTGTTAGCTGCTTTTCTCTTGCTAAAGTAATTATTTTGAATTTCATGGTGAGTTATATTATCTATTAGAGATTAGCAGAAAAGCAATCAAGCATTCTTAAATAAGATTTGTGCATGTTCTGGAAATTTAGTGAGGATGACAAAAAGTCAAACTAAGGACAAAAATGGAACCGTAAAAGGGCTTGGGTGAAATATGTTGTTGGGAGTTGATTCTAGTTTCAGGGTTTTAGTTCATCTGGTATTCCCTTTCTACTATGAGAGATAGTTGCTTTTCTTGGGGTTATACTTGGAGTTGCTTTGGTATCAAAGTCCTTTGTGAGTGGTGACTGAAATGAATTTTCTTGTTTGAGAACCAATATTTGACATCAAGACCCAATCATTGGCAAATGTGCATATTACCACAACTTTCATTTATTTATTTATTTTACTTGTCATGTTTTCGAGTCAACAATTTGTTAATTGGCTATGCATTACTTTCTAATTGTGCTAACCAGTTCCTTATTTCACACAGATGGTGTGGGAATCAATCCTTAACAAAGTACAGGTAATTCTGGTGTTCCTTGTCTATTTGTTTGCTGAATGATTTTTTCTTATTATTGGGCCTTTAGATTTATGTCTTCTTTTTTGTTTTTTTCGATAAAATATACCGGTACATGGTTGTCTGCTCTTGAGGGGTTATTTGGTTTTTTATGATCCATTTCTGTTTGTAAGTTTGATGTTAAAAGTTCAGCATCTAGTTAATTCTCAAATAGTCCTGTTAGGTGTATTAAAGGACTGATTCGAAGTTTGTATGTCTACAAACCTTAGTTGTCCCATCACCCCAGCTCTGTCGTTTAATGGATCATTTTACATCTTGTTAAGAGGATACCCCTTTTGTCTTGTTTCTATGAGCAAAAACTTGATATATAAAAAAGTGAGAATTGAGAATGAATCATCTGATCTACTAGGATTTTTGTAAATTTTTTCAACTTCTTTGTGTATGAATTTTTCTCATTTTGCTTAAATAAATGGTGAGCAGTTCTTGAAATTTATTATATGATTAGCACTTTTAGCAGGTGAATCTCAAGAAATTGAGGTTTTCAGATGAATAGGGAAGGGGGAAAGGAGGAAGAATTGGTAGAAACTATTGTAAATAAAAAATAGAGATTGTGATCTAATGATTCAATGTAAATATGCTTTAGTTGTTAAATTTACTTTGTTAGTAACTTATATGTATTTCTCTTTTGTTTTGCAAGCAATGTGTTTCTTAAACATGGTTCAAAACTACGCCTGATTCATCGGTACAGAGTTGGTGCTCATGGTATGTTACTGTAACGTAATTTGGGGGAGAACTTTGTACTCAGCTTTGAAAAAATAAATTTCCTATCATTCAATTGTAATACTTAGATTCTGAACTATAAACAAAGGCTGGACTCTTATATCCAGATTACTTAGGATCTTTAATTTCTATATAAGGGACTACCTAATGGAAGAATTTAGTCAAATTTACAGTTACTAGGGAGAACCAACATCATGTATGAATTTTTTTTGTTTTACAGTCATGTATGAATTTGCAGTCAAATTTACAGTCATATATGAATTAATCCAAAACAAGCTAACATGGCTCATCTTGGACATTGAACATTGTAATTTGATTTCACGAACTTTCTTTTATTCACATCAAGCACCGATACACAAAGAGAGATACATTGAAGAAAGCTTGTATAACATCAAGTTGGGAGTACACTCAGCTCTCATTTCAAGTCTCAATGTGGCTTGCTGCAAATGAAAATTTTGGTTAAAAAATAAGCAACAAATATGACGCTACAGAGCTCAAATAAACATTATTTCTTCACTTCTTGAAGTGTGTATGTGTTCTAAATTGAAAATGGAATTATGCCAGTAGCATTTATATGTTAGGGAGCAAGCGGCATGGATCTTCTACCGCATCTTTGATTCTTCTCAAAAAGAAGACTGCCTCTCTCCCATCAATCAGATGACCGTCATACGTCAGTGCAACATATATCATTGGTCTTGGGATTATGTTGCCTCCAACAACCATTGGACGTGAGACGATAGGATGCATACCCAAGATTGCATACTGCAAAACAAGGCAAACACCTAAACAAGGCATACCCACATCAGCTCTGTATGGATCCACACACATCTACACATTCATGTGAATAATTTTCCTTTTAATGAATTGCATTCGTGTGAGCATGATGCACTATATGTTGTATAAGATACAAGGGAAATTCTTAGGTGTTTGCCTTGTTTTGCAGTATGCAATCTTGGGAATTCCTCATTCCTTATTCCGCTGGCAATCAGAAGGAGGCAAACAGAAAGATGGGGTTCCCAATTTCTTCCTTCAACCAAATATCATGCAAATTCCTCCCTAACGATTCAGCTAGCTCATGCCAAGAGTGATTTGATTTTGCTCTAGAAAATTTGGTGGAGAATCCAAATATTCAGATTTTGCTCTCGTGTTTTTCTGGTAATTTGCATTCTGATTTGTTGTTGAACAGTGAACCCTGTTAGATCTAGCAAATGCTGGCGAGTTCTGGCTTTGCCTAGAATCCGGTCCACATTGTCGTTACCCTGTAGTCTTCAAGAATATAGTGACAAAAAGAAAGAGAGAGAAGAGGAGAAGGAGTTCGTCCGGCGAGATGTGTAGCGAGAGAGAGTGAAGGGTAGAGAAAGAGAGTGGTCTGTAAATTGGTGGTCTGGGGTAAAGAGAGAGTGGACGAAAAGGAAAGATTAGAAAGAGAGAGAGATCTAATTTTGCTCTCGAAAATTTGGCGGGGACTTCAAATTTTCAGATGATTCCCTCAACCAGAGTTAACTACAGTTGAGGTTTAAGGACAAAAAAAAAAAGGAAAGAAGTTTAAATTTGTAGTAAAATAATCACTCAAGACAGGTGTCATCCTCTGGTGAACTCGGTCCACAATTGGAGCCGTGGACCGGGTTCACCTAATAATTTCCCTTAAGGGAGACCTTTTTCTTCAAATTATAACTATTCTATATATAATTTTGAGATAAAAGGGCAATGGGGAACGAGATAGAAGGCAACGGCGGTCTTGTGAAATGTCAGACAAAGTACTTACGAGGCCGCCTACAATTGCTAAACATCTCAACTTCATGTGGGGGGTGTTGAGAGGGGACGGGGCGCCTAGGGCACACATTTCGCCACGACGGCAGCTATCGAGCAATGAAGCACGAACTAGGTGGCATCGACAAGGCAAATAATGCCCTCTACTCTACAGATAGATAATACTCCTTCCGTCCCACTAAAATTTACAGTGATTGATTTGGCACAATATTTAATATAAAAGTAAAAATTAGAATATAATAATAATATAATATAGTATAATAAAAATAAAAAATATATGAGTCCCACAATATTTTATATCAAATCTAAGTATATAAAAATAATATATGTGGGGTATATTAATTATTTTATAATAAATTGTATAGTAAAAACTTTCCTTTTAAGGAAAGTGTCAAATTTTTTAGAACAGCCCAAAATAGTAAGTAGGTCAATTTTATTGAGACGGAGGGAGTAAGTGTTAAGGATGTTTTTGACTACTAATGTTACATTATCATGAGTATTTATTTCTTAAGAAAATATGATAAAACGTATTCTTTGAATCTTTTATTTCTTACTAATTTGTCCTTTACTTTAATTCATGCATAAAAAGTTACTATTTTATTATCTAATAGCTTATTCTAATAGTTAAAAGAGGAATAGAGTTTAGGGTAGTTTTTAAGCGATAAGTCTTGATTTTTATTATGCTATTTTTGTTTATTGCACTTCCCTACCTAAAAAAAAAAAAAAAAGAATCATTCACTAAAAAATACCTACTTTTATTATTAGCCAAAAAATCAATTATAGATATAAAGACATGTGTGTCTTTTTTCTTTTTTTTATCTATTCAAAAAAAGGAAAAACACTACTCTTTTCTATATATGTTTATTTTTTTCCTTATGGGACTGAAACCCCCCTGAACTTTTAGCCTAATCCCAAGTCACCTCTTACAAATTTAATTTTTCCAATGTTCTCCTTCCTTTCTAACTCCATAATTAAATTAATAGAAATTTTAATTTTTAATAATTTATATAAAATAACAAAGTTATCCTTACCATCATCTTCCTCAAACCAAAATCTTAAAATCATATTCCAACTGAAAAAGCCGAGTTGCTGCCACCTTTATTCATTTTCTCCTTCCCCTATAGTTGGTGTTGTTAGTGCTTTCTTCCTTCTCCTCCCTCATTGCCGCCACAACTTCCCAGCCCTTCTCCTTTCTTTTGTCGCTGCCTCTTTTCCCCTCTCATTTTTCTTCTTCCTCTTCTTCTTTCCTCCCTACAATAATTAACTCTTCCTTCCTACCTCTTGATTCTGACTTTCTTCATTTTTTTTTCTTCTTTCTTTTAATTACCTCTACCACACCCCCGTGTTTCTACACTTGCAATTCTACCTCTCTTGATTCTCACTCTCTTCATTATTTTTTTTCTTTCCTCCACCTCTTCCGCCTACAATTCTACCTCGTTCCTCGTCTTTTTTCTTTAATCTCTCTACCTCAATCCCACCCTCTTGGTCCCTTTCCCTTTTTCCTCCATCTATTCCCTCTTATTTGTTTTTCTCTTTGCTTAGCCGCACCCCCCGAAGTTCCAGGTCTCTTTCTTCTTCTTCTTTCTTCTCCCTTTGCCTCAATTCCATCCCTTCGATCCCTCTACTACCACTGTCCCTCGATTCTCCCTTTTTTTTCTTTTTTCTTCTCCCTTTGTTACACACTCATAATTCCACCTCTCTCCCTCTCTTTTTTTTCCTCTATCCCTTCCACCTATAGTTCTACCTTTCTTCCACTTCTTATTCTTTCCTCTCCCTATGCCTTAATTATACTCTTTTTAATCCATTTTCTGCATCCATCCTTTAGGATCTCTTCTCTTTTTCTTCGCTATTCCATTCCCTACGCTATCCTTCAATTCCACTCCACCTACTACCATATCTTTAATCTTCCACAACCCCATGTGATCTCTCCTCTCCATGGTTTCTTTTTACCCTTCCTCATAACTCTACCTTTCTTCAAGATTAGCCATGGCTGATCTTCCCACGGCCTTGTTGATATCCCTGCAATATCATTTCTTTATCCAATGCAACATTTTCCCCCTGTTGAGATTCAAGATGAATCTACGTCAACATCCACATGGACATCTAGCTCAGCAGCTGCCAACTCATCTTCTTATGTTTCAATCCCATATGAATTTTGCATTTGTCGCCAAGTTTTTTTTCTTCTTCTCGTTGCCAGCTGTTGATTGTTAACTTCAATTTAGTTTGGATTATGTGAAAGTGTATATATAGAAATGTACTGATTCATTTTTATTTAATGAAAGAGAGGAGGATATTTCTTCTGCAATTTTTCCTTTATTATTTTCTCTATATCGAGCACAGCTTTCATTTGCTTTTTCAATGGTGTTTCAATTTGTTCATGGTATCAGAGCGATTGTATTCAACTTGATTTGATGATTCGGTATGGTGGAGTATGAAATTCTGATTGTCGGAGTCATGAGGTAATTGTTGAATATCTCAATTTTATTCTGCAATTACTGGTTATGGTGTGAGGCAATCCTATGTGATTTGATTTTGTATGGTTTCTATATTGTCTGACTGCATAATTTGAGTTTGTGGTTATGGCGAATCAAGAAATTACAGCTTTCGGTCCTTTTTACTTGCATTCGAGTGAAAATCCCTCTTTAATTCTGGTTCAATCTCCTCTAAATAAAAGAAACTATCATCAATGGTGTAGAGCAATGAGATGGCTCTGATTTCTAAAAACAAATTAGGCTTTGTTAATGATACAATCAAAGCGCCAAATCATATGCATAACACATATGATGCTGGGGAACAATGCAATAATATGGTTTTATCATGGATTTTGAACTCCGTTTCCCCTTCTATAGCTCAAAGTATGATTTTGATAGATATAGCCTGTGATGCTTGAAGTGACTTGATGGAACAGTTTTCACAAGGAGATTCTTTTAGAATTTCTGATCTTCAAGAGGATATATATAACCTAAAACAAGGATCCTAACTGTGAATGAGTATTATACTAGTTTGAAGATATTATGAGAGGAACTATTGAATTTGGGTCCACTACCTATTTACCATTGTGAACCTAATTGTCAGTGTCCTGCTTTACCTGAGGTTAAGGCTAACAATGAAGCATATTTCATTATCAGGTTCATCAATGGTCTAAAAGAAGAATTCAATGGAATTAAGTCTCAAGTGTTATTAACTAAGCCATTTTCTACAATAAATCAGCTTTCTCTATGGTTTCTACACATGAAAGATTCCTCAACTACAATGCTGCTCATTCAGATATGTCTGTTAACCCTTAAGTGTTTGCTGCAAGAAATTCTTGGTTGAATCATCTGTGCAGATAACAAATTCTTCTATGAATGTGCAATTACTGAATGCAATTGGTAATATGAATGGAAGGGGTACACAATTTGTAGGTAACAACAATTACAGAAGAGGAAATAATGTGAATAGAAAGTTGACATGTACCTTTTGTGGATTACAAGGACATACGGTTGATAGATGATATAGAAAGCACGGCTTCCCAGCTGGCTATAGAAATAAGCCTAAGTCTTCAAGAGGTCATGGTTTTATGTCACAGGCAAATGCCATAGCTGAGAATTGTATTTTTCAGCTTAACACTACTGTTGTAAGTCAAGCTGCAGGTTGCTCAGCCATTCCACTGAATTCACAGTCATCAGGATATATAACTCAAGAGCAGTACCAAAAGCTATTGAGCTTGCTACAAGCTCAGCACCTTTCAGCAAGGAATAATTCTCAGACTGATTCCACACACACTTATTCTATCAACCAAGCTAGCCTTACTGCAGACTTCTTAAGTTTTTCACAAGCTGCTCAAAGCATAGGTATAAAATCTTCCATATGAATTTTAGATTCAGTAGCAACAGACCATATTTGTCCTTCTATGGATTATTTCACTGAATTCCATTCTGTTTCAAATACTTTTGTCAAATTACCTACTGAAAACATAATTCATGTGTCACATATAGGAACTATTGTCCCCTCATGTAGTCTTACACCAAGTCCTTTACATTCCACAATTCTCTTTCAATTTGATATCCATTAGTAAATTGAATCAGCAGTCAAACTATGTCATAATCTTCCAAAATGATTGTTGTCTTATTTAGGATCCTCATCTTGGACAGATGATTAGATCAACTAGGATGACTGGAGTTTTGTACCATCTTGATCTTCACTAGTCCACTTCTTCAGCCCACACAGCTTGTATTACACCTAATGGTGATTTCAATAATCTGTCTTTTTTTTATAAATCTTTGATTTGGCATTTTAGACTTGGTCATTTGTCATCTAACCAATTAGCAGAGGTCACTAAATCAGATTCATCAGTTGTTTTGCCTAATAACAATATCTTTTGCGTTTGCCCTCTAGCTAAACAACACAAGTTATCCTTTCCTTTACATCATGGAACTGTTGATGCCATTTTTTATTTAGTTCACATGGATATCTGGGGACCTTTCAATACTCCTACAATATATAGGCATGGATATTTTCTCACTATAGTTGATGATTTTAGTAGGTTTTGTTGGGTTTTTTTGTTGAAACAAAAATCTAAAGTTCAACCTTTAATACAACACTTTGTGGCTTATGTTGAGACACAATTTAGCAAGAGAATCAAGACTTTGAGATCTAATAATAGACTTGAATTCAAACTTGCTGATTTCTATCATTCCACGGGAATTATTCACCAAACTTCCTGCCCTTATACACCTGAACAAAATGGTATTATAGAGAGAAAAGACCAACACATCCTCAATATAGCTAGGGCTCTTAAATTTCAGTTTCAGTTACCTCTCTCCTACTGGGATTATTGCATTCAACATGCTGTTTACTTAATAAACATTACTCCTACTCCTGTTTTGCATTAGCACACCCTATATAAAAAATTATATCATAAGCTGCCAACTAATAGTGCTCTTAGGGTCTTTGGAAGTTTAGCTTATACTTGTGTTCAGTAGCCACACAAAAACAAGTTTGATTCTAAAAGTAGACCCTGTGTCTTCCCTGGATATTCTCAATCTACAAAAGTGATAGGAATCTATTCAAGTAATATGTTAAAGCTAAAGAAGGGAGATTGAACTATAAGCCACACTTCATGGCACATTGGAAGAATGCAAGACATGGAGGCTTATAAGGGAGGATTCAAGCAAAACCATTCAACAAGCCAAGGAACATAAAGAGTATGAAGAGATAGATGCCAAAGAGAAAGCCCAAGAAAGCTGCATTTGCACAACAATTTGTGTGGAGGGCCAAAGGAGCACAAAAGGGGGTTGAAAGGACAAGAAAATGCCGATGTGTGGAACCAGAACACACTTGGCACTGAGTACACTAGTACACCTGGCGCCAGGTCCACTTTGGAGGAGTTGTTCCATTTCAAAACACACCTAGCGCCAAGTGCACTAATGTACCTAGCGCCAGGTCACTTTGGGGCTTCCCCTATTTTGCTGAATTTTCTTATTTTGTTTTATTTTGGTCTTTAAATTAATTTTCATGACTTTTATTATGTAGGGATATTTTCGAATGTTTAAAGACTTGAATGGCTGAGATTTCATCTCATTTTAGTTAGGTTTAAATCCCTATATATATGACATTATAACATTTCAAATGTAACTTGGATATTTTTAGTGAAATCAAAAGACACTTTTGAGAGAGTTCTTTGAGGGTTCTTCTATGAAGGCCAAGACCAATCTTAGGATTCCATTCATTGCCTTATATTTGAGTCTATAAACTCTTAAAGATAGATCAAAATAACCTATCAAAATAGAATCTTAGATTCTTGTAAATCTAAGGGTTTAGAATAGAGGTTATCTTTGGTTGCCTAATTCACCTTCTTTGAGTGTTCTTGATTCCTTGTTGAATCAAGGGTTCTTGGATGTAAGTTAGTAGATTTGATTCTTTTTTCTAGAGTTCTAAGTTCTTTATTTGGGTTTAGGATCCTAGTATTTGAATTGAGTGTTTCATTTCTTTATAAAATTCTCTATTTTGAATTCTTCAATAGGTCTTGTATTTTGCTCTAGATATAACTACGAAATTCAATAGAAAATCAATCCCAAGGTCATATCAAATAGTTTTGTGCTAGAGCGAGGAAATCTTTGATTCTCATCAAAGCTTGGAGACATTGAATAAGGCTTCAAATTTGGTAAATTCCGTAACTCAAATTTGTGCTACAAAAAAGTCAAGTTTTCTTTGATTTTTCTTGTGTTTTATGTGTTAAAATTATGCTTTGTTGATAGTATAATCATTAGGGATTGCAAATTTCTTGTTGTTTGTTGATTTTGGGGGTTAAAATTACTTAAAATTTTTGTTATATCTTGAGTTTCGAAAACTGCCTACAAAGTGTTTGATATTTTACTTGAGTGAATTTTTCACTTGAAATTGTGGCTAAAACTTTTGCAAACACTTTCTATAGTTGATTATCTATCATTTTAAATATTTTGGGGACATTGCTTATCTATTGAAGGATCATCTTAGTTGATAAATTCTTACTCTTACTCTTGAATGTTATATTCCTTGAACCTCTAGTGTTACATTAAAAATTCTTGTTAGGTTTTGTCCATTCACCCATTCCTTAGTCAATTTTATTGAGCTTTTTGAATTCATTTAATTTTCTTGATTAATATAAACTCCTTGAGGCTCATTATTGTGTGTTGATCAACTTTCACTATTAGTCATCTAGTTGATTGTCCTTAGAGAGTTAGTAGACTTGTCAAAGTTTGGACTAATTCCTAAGCAATTGGGGAGACTTTTGTGAAAATAACTTGTTGAACACTTGAGTAAATTGAAAAGGATAAGAAGGTGAGCCTATTGATATAAAAGCCAAAGAGAGTTAAACACGAGAGTGAGTGCAAACACGTAAGGGAGTGCTTGTAAGGAAATTACTACTTCTATCTAAACTTTCCAAGTAAAATTCCAACAAAATGTCACAAGACTCTTTTGATATTCGAGCTGCCTTTGAAACTCTCAATGTAAAAATGGATGAAATGAGGAGAGATATAATCGAATTGCAAACCAATCAAGGCCAACCCCCAACCGCTGCACAAAGAAGGAGTTATAGAAAATAAGATAACCCTAGGATGAGAGAGGGAAATAATGTCACACCCCTATTATATAAGTAAGGAGAGGATTAGGATGAGCATTCTGTAGAAAGTCATCTACCTACACCATTAAGGGGAGGTAGGCAATGGTTGAGAAGAGGAAGAGGTAGAATGTAAGGAAGGTATGGCGGACAAAATGTGAGGGGGCTTGAGAGAGAGTTTGAAAGAATGGAAGATTGGGATGAGGGAGTCCATGAGGAAGATTGCAGAGAATAAAACTGGGAAAACGAGATTAGAGTGAGAAGGCTAGACGAAGATGATTGAGATAGAGAGTTGAGGCATATCAAAATGAAAGTGCCCCCTTTCCAAGATAAAAGTGACCTGGAAGCTTATTTTGAGTGGGAAAAGAGGATGGAGGTTTTATTTGAGTGCCATAAGTATAGTGAGCGGAACAAGGTTAAATTGGCCATTTCAAGTTTCATTTAGTATACTTTAGTGCGGTGGGACCAAGTAGCATCCCAAAAAAGAAAAATGGGGGATCAGCCGATTGTCACTTGGGAATTGTTAAGAAACTTGATGAGAGGAAGATTTCTACCCCTACACTACTATAATGGACTTTACCAAAAGTTGCATGTGCTTAGACAAAGAAATAAAAGTGTAGAGGATTTTCATAAGGAATTGGAGGCAACCTTGATGAAGGCTAACATTGTGGAGGATGGAAGGGTTATAAAAGCAAGGGTTTTGAGTAGGTTGGATAAGGACATAGCAAATGTGATTGAATTACATTCTTATGAGACATTGAAGGAGACGGTGCATATGACCATAAAAATTAAAAGACAACTCAAAAGGAAGTCACACTCCATAGAAACCATATACACCAATCCAATTTTTAACCACCAACCTAAAGAAAAGGAAGAACAACCAAAATCACAAAAACCACCAAGAGAGCCCTACAAGCCTAGAGAAAAATGGGCCAAGAATAAGAGGAAATGTATTGAGAGATCTCTAAGGATTAGGGACATCAAATGCTTCAAATGCTTAGGTTATGGGTACACCTCATCTGAGTGTCCAACCAAGAAATTGATATTTTCCAATACCCAATAAGAGATAACTAGTGGGGAGGAGGATTGTGGAAATGAGAAACGAAATGAGGGGCACAATGGTGATGATAATTCTAGTGATGAAAGAATGGTTGTACCACCTCTTTACTCATTAGTCGGAATTGCAATTAAGGAAATAGGGACTTGTGTTGTGGAAAATGTTTGTGATGATGAAGTAAAGAAGAGCTTACAAAGAAGCAACATTTTCTATTCTCATTGCCTTATTAACCAAAATCCATGTATTGCTATCGTTGATAGAGAGAGCTTTACTAATGTTGTGAGTGCTAGTCATGTGAAGAATTGGGTTTATATGTGATGAAATACCCTAACCCCCTATAGATTGCAGTGGTTCCATGATAGTGAGAAATTGAAGGTGAATAAATAAGTATTGTTGACAATTGAAATGGGAAAGTATCAAGATGAAATTCTTTGTGATGTAGTCCCTATACAAGCTAACCACTTAATTTTGGGAAGACCATATCAATTCAATAAGAGAATGTTGCATGATGGAAGGAAAAATTCATACTCGGTTATTAAGGAAAGCAAGCTATATACTCTTCTACCCTTACCCCCAAGTGAGGTGAGAGAAGTGCAAAGAAAAATGAGAGACAATGAGAAAAAGAAGAGTGTAGTAAGAGACCTTCCAAAGGAAGAGAATGAGAGGAAAAATGACAAAGGAAAAGAAAGAGTTCAAACGGAGACCTCCAAAAAAAAGGGAGCAAAAAAGGAGAGTGAAAAAATGAGAGAAGAATGAGATAAAATGAGAGTGACTCTTTTGTGCTTAAAAAATGACAACAAATAGGGAGAGACTACAAAAAAGAAAAGTGAAGATGAGAGGAAAACTTTGTTGTATGTGGGAGAGTATAAACTTGTATTTTCATCTTCACAAAAGCATTCTTGTTTGAAATCTTATGTAGGTGCTCATTCAAAGACGAATTTGCCCAAAGAAGGGGGAAATAATAGGAATCCATCCAAGCAATATGCAAAAGTTAAAGAAGGGGGATGGAACTATAAGCCACATTTCATGGCACCTTGGAAGAATGCAAGACATGAAGGCTTACAAAGGAGGAATCAAGCAAGACCATTCAACAAACCAAGGAACATGAAGAGTATGAATAGATGGATGCCAAAGAGAAGGCCCAAGAAAGTTGCATTTGCATAACAATTCGTGTGGAGGGTCAAAGAAGTACAAGAGGGGGCTAAAATGATAAGAAAACGCCGGTGTGTGGAACTATGACATACTTGACACCTGGTACACTAGTACACCTGGTGCCAGGTCCACTTTGGAGGAGCTGTTCTGTCACTCCCCGTGCCCGCGGACCCAGGAGTACAACTATGGGCTTGGCAGCACCTACGGTCAACTATTTGACCGCCGTCCTCGTTGGGCCAAAATGGATATCTCAAGTTGACAATAGGTACTTAGGCCCATTCTTATATACCATTCACACTTCTCATCCCAATCCCATGTGGGATTGGGGTATCACATTCACCCCTCCTTTAGGTCCAAGCGTCCTCGCTGGGCCCATACTTAGGGGCCAAACCCATGACCAACCAGGCGGCATAGGATTCTAGAGGTGGCTCCCACCGCGCACGGTGTAGCACTTAGTTCTCATACCGGGACTGGTTACCTGTTCTGATACCAAATGTCACGCCCCATGCCCACGGACTCGGGAGCGCAACTATGAGCCTGGCAGCACCCACGGTCAACTACTTGACCGCCGTCGTTGCTGGGCCAAAATGGATATCCCAAGTTGACAATGGGCACTTAGGCTCATTCTTATATACCATTCACAATTATCATCCCAATTTCATGTGGGATTGGGATATCACATGTTCCGTTCTAAAACACACTTGGCGCCAGGTGCACTAGTGTACCTGGCACCAGGTCACTTCGAAGCTTCCCCTGTTTTGCTAAATTTTCTTGTTTTGTTTTATTTTGGTCTCTAAATTACTTTTCACGACTTTTATTATGTAATAGGGATATTTTAGACCATTTAAAAACTTGAATGGCTGAGATTTTATCTCACTTTAGTTAGATTTAGATGCCTATATATATGGCATTATAACATTTCAAATGTAACTTGGATATTTTTAATAAAATCAAAAGACACTCTTGAGAGAGTTCTTCCATGAAGGTCAAAACCAATTTTAGGATTTTATTCCTTGCCTTAGATTTAAGTCTAAAAACTCTTAAGAATAGATCAAACTAACCTATCAAAATAGAATCTTAGGTTCTTGTTAATCTAAGGGTCTAGAGTAGAGGTTATCTTTGGTTGTCTAGTTCACCTTCTTCGAGTGTTCTTGGTTCCTTGTTGAATCAAGGGTTCTTATGTGTGAATTTGTAGACTTGATTATCTTTTTTAGAGTTCTAAGTTCTTTATTTGGATTTAAGGTCCTAGTATTTGAATTAGGTGTCTCATTTCTTCATAAAATTCTCTATTTTGAGTTCTTCAATAGGTCTTGTATTTTGCCCTAGATATAGCCACAAAATTCAATAGAAAATTAACCCCAAGGTCATATAAAAAAGGCTATCTTTTGCTAGATTATTTTTCCAAAGAATTATTTATATCAAGACATGTTTCCTTTGTTGAATTTTATTTTCCCTTTATTCACAAGTCTTTATTACCAGCTCCACATGGCAGTAATCCTGTGTTGCCTTTGCCTCACTTTTCTCTATCCTCTTCATTTCCTATTCCTTCTGCACAGTCTGATTCTGTTTGTGATCCTCCTTCTTCATCTTCTTCTCCTCTTCCTCCTAGGAGATCAACTAGACAACCTGTACAACTAACATACTTGTTTGGTTACATTTGCTCCAAAGTTTAAAAAGTAACTACAACTTATCTTCTACCTTTCTCTATTGCTAATTCAACTTTTTTGTGCAATTCAAATTTGCATGTTGAACCTAAACACTATTTTGAGACTGTGAATTCTAAAGAGTGGTGTGCAGCAATGCAAGTTGAAATTATAGCTTTAGAACCCAATAATACCTGGCATTTGGTTTCATAACCTTAAGGCAAGAAAGCTATTGGTTGTAAATGGGTATATCGTATCAAATATAAAGTTGATGGTTCTATTGAAAGGTATAGAGTCCGGCTAGTGGCAAAGGGGTACACATAACAAGAAGGAGTATATTTTTCAGATACCTTTGCCCCTATGGTTAAAATTACCACCATTAGGCTGATGTTAGCCTTAGCAGCTAAGTCCAATTGGTACATTTATCAGCTGGACATGAACAATGCATTCTTACATGGGGATTTATCAAAGGAGGTATTTATGGAGTTGCCACCTGGTTTTGCTTCTGATAATCCAAATTTGGTTCGTAAGTTGGATAAATCCCTATATGGACCCAAACAGGCCAGTAGGCAATGGAATGCCAAACTCACAGGTTTCTTGATATCTCTTAGTTTTCACCAATCTAAGAGCGATTATAATTTATTTTTCAAGAGGCATGATAGTTTGTTTATTGTTCTACTGGTTTATGTTGATGACATCCTTGTGTTGAGCAATTAGCTAGTTGCTATTAATAACATTAAGGCTCAATTGCCTCACCAATTCCAAGTTAAGGATTTGGGAGAGCTACATAATTTCTTAGGTTTTGAAGTGCATAGAAATGAGGCAAGCATTACTTTATCCCAGAAGAAATATGTTCTTGACTTGTTGCAGACTTATGGTTATGTTGGGTGCAAATCAGTTTCAACTCCTCTAGACAGCAAGCATAAATTGCTGCTGGAGATTCAGAATTATTCTCTGATATTTCTCTTTACAGACATTTAGTTGGGAACCTGTTGTATTTAACACACAACAGACCATATATTACTTTTGCAGTCCAACAGCTTAGTCAATTTCTTACTGCTCCTATTGTTTTCCAGATGCAAGCTGTGTTTAGAGTCTTTAGATATCTCAAAGGATCTGTTAATCTTAGTTTACATTTTCTAGAAGAATCTTTATTTGATCTTCAGGTTTATTCAGATTCTGATTGGGCAGGGTGTCTAGCCTCTAGACGATCCATTACTGGTTTTTGTATTCATTTTGGCACTGCACTTATTTCTTGGAAATCTAAAAAGCAAAGTGTGGTGGCTCGTAGTTCCGCTAAAACAGAGTATAGAGAAATGGCTCAATTAATTTGTGAGCTTCAATAGATTCTGCATCTCTTCCAGGAGCTTTCACTCTCTTATTCCCTTCCAGTTCTAGTCTTTTGTGACAACCGCAGTGCAGTGTACTTGGTAGAGAATCCAGTCTTCCATGAATGGACAAAACATATAGAGCTTGACTGCCACTTTATCCGCAATTTGTACCAAGCTGGAATCATTAAACCTTTGCCTGTGTCATCAACTTAACAGTCAACAGATCTTTTCACCAAAGCCCTTCCACCAGCTGCCTTTCAAGCTCTACTCTCTCTTTTAGGTGTTTCCTCTTATTCCAGCTTATGAGGGGCTGTTGAGATTCAAGATGAATCCACGTCAGCATCCGCATGGACATCTAGCTCCAGTTCAGCGGCTGCCAGCTCATCTTCTTATGTATTCAATCTTGGATGAATTTTGCATTTGCCGCTAAGTTTTTTTTTTCTTCTCTTTGCCAACTGTTGATTGTTAACTTCAATTTAGTTTGTTTAGTTTGGATTCTGTGAAAGTGTATAGATAGAAATGGACTGATTCATTTTTATTTAATGAAAGAGAAGAGGATATTTCTTCTACCCTTTTCTATTTTCTTTGTATCGAGCACAACTTTCATTGTTTCAATTTCTTCACCCCCACCTTTGTCATAAAGCTTTTTTGGCAATTGGTAAAAGGTTTTTAAGTCGAAGAACATTCCAAACATTTCACGTTACTCGTTTATGACTTTCTAAACGATCTAGACATAATTTCAATTGAGGGGAACATTGAAACAATTAAATTTATAGGGGGTAGATGGAAATTGGACTAAGAGTTCAAGGTGTTCTTTAGTAAAGGCCAAAACTTATGGAGCGGCGAAGACCCATTAAAGAAAAATAGAAAGTGACGGAGTTGGAGCGCATGGCCTATATACTAAATGGGCCGAATAAACCTAAGGCATGTCTTACTAGAAACATTAATTTCGAATTGGGCCCTGTAAGTTGGTTCAGAGGTCCTGAGGGACGCCGGCGTTTGCACAAATTGAACTCTTCTCGGTCCTGTCGTTGTCAAGATCGGCGGAGAACCGGAAGAGGAAAACAGAGATGGCATGGGGTGCGTTTTGGGGTACTCGAGCTCTGGAGATAGTAAAGAAGCATGACTCAGGAGGGCTTGTTTGGAAGAGAATAAAGCTCACCGCCACTCGCAAAGCCAACGCCAAGAAGCGTCTCCGCCGTGTTTGGCAGGTACCTCTTACAATTTTCTTTCTTTCGGTTTTTTATGTATTTCATTTTCATTTTCGTTTCTCTTTAGGGTTTTTAGTTGCTTTGCTTATTCGTAATTGCTCGTGACTAGGAAATCATCTGATTTGGGAGATGATAATAAATGGTTTAGAGGAGTTCTTGTAGCTAAAAGTAATATTTGAGTGGAAGTATTTGGCATTTCCTAGCGCTACCGAAACTCTGCGTTTATTTTATAAGAACATTAGGTTATACGAGCTGAAAAGATCAGAACTTTATGAAAATTGTTTCTGACGGCCTCTATACCTGATTCTTCTTTAAGGCTCTAACCATGGAATTGTGGCATATTATAGAATTGGCCGGGCTATATTCTAATTGTTTCTTGTTCTTTTAAAATTAAACTGTTAACATTGCTCTATTCAAATTGGGTTCTATTCTTCAAAGAAATCTAAGGTGGTCCAGATACATACTGTTTACAACCAAACATGATGTTAGATTAAAAGGGCATGAATGCACTTAGTGTTTGTAGCAAGGCTGCATCCCGGTGAACTATTTTGATCTCCTAAGGAAGGCCATTGGTCTGGAATTACTAACTACAGGAGCAACTAGAGGTTGCTAAGGATGTAGTCATGCTTGAATATTTTCTATTTTTAATATGTAATGGTATGTTTTATGACCTACGACAACCAAACTTTATGCTTCCCCTTCCTTGTCTAGGAAAAAGAAATTAACTTTACGTGAATTAGTTTAGTTATACGAAGAGCACAGAGTGTGCATCTAGCAATCCCAAAAAGAAAATAAATAAAAATAAAATAATAATAATAAATAAAAGAAAAAGACAAAGAGCACAGTATGTGCATATGAAAGCTATTTTATCCCTCCAATTCTCCAGCCAGAAAGACAATATCATTTAAGTAGCTAACAAATTAATGGTGTAACCTGTCAATGTCTACTTTTCAGTATGCTTTTGTCCAAATCAACCATCTCTATGTGCTTGTGTAGGAGAAAAATTTTGATTTAGCATAGGTCTGTAGGGGTTTAGGGTTTAGAAAAATGGAGGGTGAGTATGCAAGTAACAAGCTATAGCTTCTTGAAATCTGTTGTATCCCTCCAATTCTCCTGCCAGAAAGACAATATCATTTAAGCAGCACAACAAATTAACTGTATAACATGTCAATGTCTACTTTTCAGGATGCTTTTATCCAAATCAACCATTTCTATGGGCTTATGTAGGAGAAGAATTTTGAGTTAACATAGGTCTGTAGGGGTTTAGGGTTTAGGAAAATTTTAAAAAAAGAGCACGGAGTATGCAAGTAACAAGCTATAATTTCTTGAAAGCTGTTGTATCCCTCCAATTCTCCAGCTAGAAAGCAATATCATTTAGGTAGCTCAACACATTAGTGGTGTAACCTGTCAATGTCTACTTTTCAGGATGTTTTTATCTAAAACAACCATTTCTATGGCCTTGTGTAGTAGAAAAATGTTAACATAGGTCTGTAGGGGCAAATTGTCTCTCTATCTCTCTCTTATTTGTACACATAATCTGAAGTTTGGATCAGCCTTCCAAAATTACTAAAATGGATCCCTGTAATAGTAAAGTGAGGAACTTTACTGTGGGATTTCATGTTTTAGCCTCTCTTATAGGTTTTGGGATAAATCTAATTTCTTGGAGGTAATTCTGTATGGACTTCTGAGTAGAACTTCTAGTTCAGCCATCTTTTGATGTTTCTGTATCCTTTTGAATTTCTTGACTTTAATGTAATGTAATTACATTAGCTTGTAAACTTGGTGCGTTGATTGATCCAAAAAGATTTAACTATAGGTCACTCATCCTTTTCTTTCCTAGTCTTAAAAAAAAAAAAAAAAAAAAAAAAAAAAAAAACCTTACCCTTCAATGCAACTTGGGCTGTGCCCTTTTTTCTTTTCCAATGAGTTCATTCGTTTAGCTATTCTCTTTCTTCGAATAAATTTAGGGGATTTTATTTTGCAAAACAACAGCTTAAGCAACGTGAGATGTAGTTTCTTTTTTTCCTTGTCCGGGGAAAAGTATGTGTGCTTGTGTATTCTACTGGGGGCCAGGGGGAAGGAGTGGCATCCGCTTCCTTTTTGGATGCATATTTCTTTGTTGAGGTTAAGCTTAGGCCATAAACCTTAGCTTAGTACCTTTATGCCTCATGGACTTGGTAGACAGTTGTCCAGTGTTGTTATAGGGTATGTATATTCTCCATTCTTCCAAGGAATTCAGTACTGCTTTATTTTCTGCCTATGGAATGCGTTATCTATTCCTTCCCAAATCCCATTTAGTATGATTACGGAAGCCTTGTTTGGATTTGAGACCTTTTTGTTTCTGAAGTAAGTTCTATAAAATGAATACTACAAATACGTGTAATGTAAGTGTTTCACTTTATAGCCTTCAAAAATGCGCACTTTCTAATGAATATTAACTGTCTGACAACTTAGTTTTTGTAACAGGAAATGCTACATTTCCACCTTTTCTCACTATAATAACCTACTTTGCTTATGATGTGATCACCTACTTACCTCTATGTTTATTTTTTTATTTATTTTTTGGGTGCATTGTGAATAATCTTTTCTCTGTTAATAGTGATAGTTGTTTATGGGAAAAATGTAATTTGACATTGAAAACTTGATTATTTAGAAATCTTTTGGTTCCGTACGTATCTAAAGAACAATTCAGCTGCCAAGGTCAATACAAGTGGTTGCTCTACAGAAATCACAGTTCTGTATTTTATCAGAAGTACCTTGTTTTCTGAGTGTATTTTTCATCTTCTTTTTTTTCTTGGGTATCACAATTCTTTCCTTTCTTAGTAACTTCCAGTTATCTGAAGTAGAATGGAAATCTTTGCTGTAGAATGAAGCTGTTCTAAGGGCTTGTTCGGAGCAGCCTCCCTTGGGAATTTCATCGGTTGATTCCGGAGGTAGAGTTGTGGAGAGCACAAGATAAGTAAGACATAGTACACAAGGATTAGTGAAATGCTACCGTGACAGATTGTTTCTTTATTAAATCTTTTGGTTTTTCAGTTGTAGAATAAGATATGAGTAGAAAAAGTATTTGACGACATCCGTGGTAATCTTTATATTCTCCATGTCTGTTAAAATGATTATGTGCATTATCCTGTACCTGGGTTTCTTTTTGCAACTGTACGAGGCAGACGTGTTTGCTGGATCTTCGTTGATCTTGGAAGTTTGGATATGTGATTGAGCTAATTAAATGCTATTTTTCCCATGGCTTTGTGATGTAACTTCATTGACTTTTCTTATGGTCCCTTCACTACATCAATCACTTGAGGCAGTGGCAATTTGTGACTTTCAGCGGTCTTCAACTACAATCATGATTTGGCGCTTTTTTTTTTTTTTTTTCCCTCTCGTTTCTTGCTAGTTCCTTAAATGGAACAATTTGCCGGAAGTTTGAGCATCTTTATCTGTGTGCCAAAAGGGCCAGTGATATTGATCGATGGGATATAAATGGTTGCTGAAATTTCAGCAGGAATAATTGTGCTATCAGAATTACAACCACACATGGGATAATAGTGATCTTATGAGTGGGTAATGTGGTCCAATATGGAAAAACGTAAACAGCAAAGGTTGGAGACCAGAAAGCTTAATATTCCATTTGAGTCCCATTCTAAATCTACAAGATTGATCTTGACGTAGATGATATCATATCTTAGAGTGGTTATATTTCATTTTGATTGCATGTCACCATGAACAAAAGAAGATTTTCTTCCCATGCCTCGTTTTTCTGTTACATTGATCCTGCAATTCTTTCACTCTGTATGGCCTTGTAGCATCTCCATGAAGTTTTCTATCTTGCAACTAATTCTTGTTCAAGAGTTATTTTGATTGTCTGGTATAAACATAAGAGATGTTTCTGTTGGTATAAGTATATGGTAGCAAAAAAGGATGTCTTCTGCTAAATAATGCACTTGCCCATAAAATGTCAAAAGATTTTAGTTTTAGACACCGGAAAAACAGCAGGATTCTAGTGTCTGTCGTCATAGTCAGTCGTGTAGTTTGTTGCTTGATCCCTCCCATGTGCTACGCCATGTCTGACCTCTGACCTCTGCAGTTGGATACTTGAATTCTTTGGGAAAATCTCTAATTCTCTTCTACCACAAGCAACATCTTTCTACCAGATGAGTCTTCCAACTTGTTTTGACCATCGATCCTCCATTGTCCTTGCCAGAATGACTTCATCTGATATCTTTTCTGTTTCTTGAATCCCTTTCCAATTTCTAGAATAACTTTATATTTTATTTTTGCTGAAAGTTTCCTGGTGATCTATCAAAGTTTCTAGATTGATGGTAAGAAATTCTTGCGCTGTTATGGTTGGTACAGGAGGACAGCAGGGGAGGGGTGGCTCAGAACCCAAATATCCTCCGTTCACATTAAGTGGCCTACAACATTTATGTTTGGTCTGGCTGTATTCATACTGGACAATAATCCGTAACAGTACTTATTCAATGTGTAGCTAAAACAAATGGAGATGTCGTTGTTGCAGAGATCCTAAGCAACCAAGAAAATTTTTCATTTTGTCAGGAAAGGCTTCGCTTTGGAACTGGTCAACCTGCATATAATTATCAAGTACTCCCAAAGTCTCAAAATCGCACAATTAAGAGAGAATTCACAGCCATTGCCATCATATGCTTCTGGGACCTTTTTTCTAACTTACTTTCAATCTAATAGTTTATACGACGAGAACTCTCTAATCAAATTGATAGGTCTCGGATTTAATATTCATAAGGACCTATAATTCATTTGGTCTACCACGATGACCCACCCACGTGATTGGAAATTTGAAGAAGGCCCGAGTTAGTCTATCCCTCCTTCCTTTCTCCTGTGGCTCTAGTCCTTTCGTTTTGGTCATGAAAATGAGGCACATCCAGCCATGGACAGAGGGAGAATAGGTGCCGTAAACAACTCCAACAACGACGACAACAACAACAAGAAGAACAGTCTTCGATGATTGATTCTGAGCCACTGTCACAAGAAACTCTGGTCGGCAAATTTTATCATAAAACTGTTCTTTGTTAACAACCCAAATTAAGTTGTATTAAAATACCAACGACTACTTTTCCTTGTCGCTGTTTTGTTATGGCCTTCAATTAGCTTAAATAATTCTATGCAACAAGACGTTTAATCCCATTGTAAAATATGCCGTCCCTTATCTCTTCAGCAACCACTTGGCGTTTTCGCGACGAGCTTGAGCCCACCTTGTAAAATCCCTGTCTGCTTCATAGTAATCAATTAAGATCATTAACCCTGAGGAGCACGGCACCTAGCAGTCCATTTTCCATTACCAGTAAAATTCAAATTGGGAGGAATGAGTTTTGAAACAATGCATTAGATTGTGATCTTTTAAATATTTATAGCAGTTATGACGCAGAAAATAAGATAGTATAATGGCGTGACGAGCTATGTGAAATAATTTCACCATCATGTCTATTGCACAGCGCATGCTTGAAGAATTATTGAGTGCATAGATGGTCAGATTACAAGTAGTTTGTTATAGGTTTTTGCTAAATTAGGTCAATACATTGGAAAGCAGTTGGAACACATAATGTGAGAGAATCTTTATGCTTAATTTGCTACCTGTTCTCCAACAAATTATATATGGGAATGTAGTGTTCTTTTTTGTGTGGGCGGAGGGGTCTACTTCGTCTTCATCTGTAGACAATCAGAGGAATCAAAATGGACTTTTGGGATGAATTTGGTCCCATCACACCCCAGTTTTTCTCCATATTTTGGCCAATTAGGTATTGTACATTTCACTAACTTGCAAGAGGTTGAAAGGAATCATATAATGGAAAAAAGGGGGGTTGTCATTTTTGGACCAAATTTCAAATGCTGTCGTGTTTTCCTTCAAGAATGCAGGCTCTCCGCCTGCACCCGCCAGTTTCACAAGTTCTAAGTTTTACGAAGTTAACTCTGTTCCCCCCACGAAAGCTGTCGAATAATTTTCTCTTTCTTGTGGTTTTTTGTACCGGGACCATTGTGACAAAACAGCAATTTATTCCTTGTTATTTGCATTGGAAGCCTACTTAAAATTGTCAAAGATTCAAGTAGACTTGGAGAGAGTATCACGGAACTGGATTCTTTATGGTAAATTTGCCTTTTGCAGGTTCTTGATAGGGGAGAAGGGCTATTCAGAACCTTATGCAAAGTTGATTTGCAAAGATTATGTTCTTATTCTTGTGCTTCCAAAAAAGTAACTCGCTTTTGGCAAAGTTGGTTTGCAATTAGCATATATGCTTGCACATGCCTCCCCTTTTCCCTTTTTCCATGTTTTTTTTCCCCCCGTCTTGTTGGCTCGTGTTTCTTTAGTTCTACACCCTTGGAAGGAATACCAAGGAAATTTTATTGTTTTTCCAGGAGCAAAAAACCCAGGTTGAGTTTTGAATTCTGGTTAGATAATATGCAGTGGAACAAGAAGAGGTCTTAACTTTCAATGCATAACCAAAGAGCACACATCAGTAATGCAGAAATCTTGATTTTACATAGTGCTCTGTGTTGATGTTCTACTCTCCCAACTACATTTACTGCTTTTCCTGTTGCTGTTGCGGTTGCGGTTGCGGTTGCGTGCCGGTTTCGATATCTCACCTTCCTTTCACTTCTCTGCCTCTTCCAAGGAGTTAAAGAGGACAATCACGGGAAGAGAGTTGCCAAAAGTTTTTGAAAAAAAAAAAAAAGCTCTAAATTGGTTATTCTGATAAGGGTTGTACTAATTAGGGCCATGGTTTTCTTCTGACTGAAGTGCTAAAACTATTGGAACTACTACTTTCTTCATGGTCATCTGATTCATTGCTAGTGAGCTCTGTGATGCCACTGGAACCCGAAGATGAGGAAACTGGAGCTAGAGTTAATTCAGTTCGGTCCCTGGCCATAAAATCATAGAAAACAAGCCCAGATTTTTTCTGACTCGCAGCTGATCTATTGCATCTGTGGGACTGTGTTTGCGCTGCCATTTCTTCATCATTTTTGCCACTTCTCTTCTTCAAAAAGATGCGGCACAGAACCCAGTTATCCTAAACAAAATAAAAAACGGGACAAGAGTGAGAGAGGATCATTCAACTACTAAGAATCCTTAATAACAAAATTTTTTCTATAGCAAATGGCTAAATGTTTATGGAGAATTTTGCTGCCCTGTTCTTGAATTTTTTCATATAGAGATATTTGTCCAAAGCCGGTTTGATCAAATCGGAAAAAGCATATACTCAGTACTATAGTAATATTCAGCTCGGCAAGATGCTATCTTACCTGGGTCAAGTTCTTTGCTTGTGGGGCATTGCCGGCCACGGTTTCTTCGACATTAACAAGGCGATACTCATGCATGATCCAGTCAGTTCTGGTCCCATTCGGTGGCTTTCCTCTGTAGAAAACAAGAGTTTTTTTCATGCCCACCACTTGGCGGCTCCGAGACGTTACAATTTGCTTGTCCGCTCCAGTTGCCTTCCAGTAGCCGGAACCAGTTGCCCTGTTGGATCTGTTACCGTTGGGGTACTTCACCTCCCTAGTACTGAAGAAGTACCTCTCTTGCTCAGAATCACCTAAACACATTTACCATTCCCGAGAGTTAGAACAACTTCCCATCTCCTTTTTTCAAGTCCCGAAGATTAGAGAGAGAGAGTGTGTATGTGTGTTTAGCATTGACTATGATGTTCTGAAATTGCATTCAATATGCGACGAGCCACATTTCCTGGCTTATTTATTAGTAGCTAAATCATATTCATACTCGCCATTGCTGCTAATGATAACAGACTAATCCAAGAACTTGATTATGTTAAAGCTTGGAACTTTAACTCAAAATGAACAATCAAGAATTTGGTGGACCAACCTGGCAAATCCCAAGGATCGGATTTGCAAACATCGACCTCGGGGATTATGGAAGCGGGCAAAGGGCAAGAGAAGACCTTACGCCTCAGGTACTGGACAACAAGCTCTTCATCAGTGGGGTGAAACCGAAATCCAGGAGGCAGCCTGAGCACACCATTCTTGACAAAGTTCAATTTCTCCATATCAAGAACTGACAGATTCTTGGACAGATTGCAATCAAACACTTTATTGCAAACTGATTAAGCTCGACGAATTGAAGTCTTGCAACTCATATACAAATCAAGAACTTGTATAATAACAAGTATGTGAGATGAAAGGAGAACAAGAAGAGGAACACAAGAAAGAATTGAGAGGTACAAAAGAAAAGATGAAGACTAGTGAGCAGTGGGTGTGGGTACGTGGGAAGGAAAGTGAGGCTTCTTTTTTATAGTAATGGGGATGTTTGAGGAAGGAGAGGACTTCAGAAGAGAGAAGGAATATAATAAGGACGAACACTTGGCGTGAACAAGACTCAATCTCATTTGCTTTGACGCATTTTAAACAAAAGTTCAAGGTTATAAAGCTTTGTTTCTCAGTGAAAAGACCATTTTTTTTTTTTTTATAGTGCCTTTTGTTCTGTTCAACATTGGCTTATGGGGATAACCTTAGCTGTTTGAAGAACAAACTCCCAATTGTTTTGCAAGTGTATATCTGTCCAAATTTGAAATTGCGTAATTTTAATGTTTACCTGCTTGATATATGAAAAGTAATATTCAGCAAAAAAATGTTACTATGATACCATAACTTCTCATGACGTTTATTAACTTGGTTTACGCTATTTTTCCATCGTGATTGTTTTAAACGTTTCGACTTTGAAAAATAAACTCCATTGCGTATGGGAAATTGAATAATTATGAAGAAAACGAATAGTGGGAAGGGGGAATTTAAGGAGTTTAGTGCTTGTGGAACATGAAATTGCAGAATGGTCAATTATCAAGAAGAGTAAAAGTTGAGCCCACCAGAGGAAGAGGAGGACCCCAAAACGAAAAGGAAAAAAAGGGGTTACTCTTCCTTACTCAGTTGCGGGTGAAGTCATCTTATGTCAGGCTTACAGCTAATAGAGAGTTTCCCAGTTGGGTTTTGGTCCTTCTGAATATAGCAAGGCATTGGAGAGTGAAAGTACACAAGTACCCCATAATGCACAAGCCTTTTTCAAAGTACAGTCCGTCGTCATCACCATGGTTGTGAGGGAAAAGGAGAAGTGTTTAGTTTGGTTTGGGTTTCCCGTGTGTGTTACCGCAACCACAACACCTCACGAAATTGCTTTTGCCTCATATGGCAAAGTCGTGTTCAACTCTTTCTGCAACAGCCATTGGAGGGATCCAATTCCATTTGGCAAAACGCAGCTCAAGACCGCAACTACATATTTTAGGACTTCATATGACTTGGTCTAATCTTTGGTTTTGTTATGTTAATGTTGGCCTTTTTGTGTCGCCAAGAGTTGGAGCCCTCACTTTCCTATTTCTTGGTCATAAATTTATTTTAATTGTAGTGAGATACTATCTAGTGTTTATTTTATTGTAGTAATTATAATTCGTTTATTTGTTCCATATTTTCATAATTTAATTGATATTTGGACATAATTTACTAATTTTTATACTTTTTAAGTATTGGCTTTGGTAAGTCAAAATGATTAATCAGTACCTAAAAGCTACACTTGCCAGAAGGAAGTACAGTTAGTTTCGAAATTCAATCTTCACTTCCCAATTCCTCTCTTGATGTATTAGGTGTTAAAGAGGCAAATTGGATTTGTTCATGATCATAAAGAAATTGTCAACGTATCTGTATATTCGAAAACGTGATTATAAACTTAATAGTACTCACGATCAATTACTTGATCGTCATTCTAGTTAAATTAAAATAGATATTTCAAATTGATAATAAATACTTAAATCAATCCTTTTATATCCCATTAAACATTAACATTGGATTAGGGTGTTATAGAAATTTCTACCTTAGACTTAACAGTAGTAATTAAATAAATGGACTTGTGAATTCTTCTTTTAAAAAAAAAATAAAAGGAAAATATACAAAGAAGGGTTGGGGTCATGTCACCTTTTCTTCCCAACAAAAGGAAGAGATTAGCAAGTAAGCATGCAAGAAGGATGGAGCAAGGCAATTGGCAATGGCATCATCATCGGTTACTTCTAAAAGAATGGCGTTTCAGTTTCATCAAGTGCTGATCAAGATGCTCTTATATGGAATCAGATTGGTTGCAGATGATGCAGATTTTCTATATCTCACTGATTCACGGATTCCATTTGGCTAAGATGCTTCAATTTTCCCTTTAGCTAGTAGCCAGTACATCTCTTTCCCATCTCCTAACAAGAAGCACGAAATTGATATATTCCAATTCAGCTACTTGCTAAGAGTATCATTATTAATATTTCACCAAAGGGTGCACGCCATGGTTAACCAAGAATGAATGCTTTTGGTACAAATGCTGAGAAGAAACGAAAGTTGCTCTCCTTGATACCTTATCCGACAACTTTGATACCCCAATTCCTTATGTGATTGGGATGAGAGGTGTGTATGGTATATAAGAATGGGCCTAAATACTTATTGTCAATTTGGAATATCCATTTTGGCCCAACGAGGACGACGGCCAAGTAGTTGACCGTGGGTGCATCAGACCTTGGGTCTGCGGGCTACACCGTGCGCGGTGGGAGCCACTTCTAAAATCCTATGCCGCCTGATTGGTTCGGGAACTCTCTCATATAGGATGATGTGTCTAAATACTTATTGTCAATTTAAAATATTTATTTTAGTCCAACGAGACGACGACTAAATAGTTGACCGTAGGTGATGTAAAGTTTATAATTACGTTTTTAAATTCGCGAGTACATGACGTGATATTTGGTGGAAAATTACACTATTTGAGTAGTTTAAATTTATATTACTATTTTAAAAAAATATAACATGTAATATAAATTTTTAATTAGATTACGTATAAAAAGAAGGATGAGCATATATATGTAATTACTTTGTGATGAACCTAAAGAAGAGGAAGCATGCATGCTTGAGTGAAGAGGAAATGGGGGTATTTGAAATTGACATTTCGGTGGAGATTCTTGAGAAAGAAAGTCCAAATGGGCATCTCTATTCTATATTTCTCAATTGAATAACTTATCTCTTTATGGGTGGAAATTTCAATATTCATCCTTGTCTTTCTGTTACTTCTTTTCAAATTTTATCATTCTTTTATTATTATTATTTTTTTTTTGGGGGGGCGGGGGGAATGGAATAGAGAGGTCCAGGGTCCTACTTGGGCAGACTAGTCGGGTTCAAATGCTAGATGACAGATTCAATAAATTCAAAACTATACCCCATTTCAAGATTTCCCTATATCTTCATGTCTCAGGGTTCTTAATCACAAGGCAAGATTTAGGATAAAATCCTAATGAATCATCCATTCTGAAAAGACCAATGCATCCCTCACTCCAACTACTTTGAGGGTTCGTGTTTCTCCATTGGCAGCATTGAAAGTTTGCCACTATTAAAGCTAATAGTTTAGCAACGTAACGTTTGATTAATAATTTACAAACGTGAATAGATCGAGCACTATATACTCGATATTTATTTGTTAAAGTAAATAAAAATTAAAACGAAAAAAAAATAATATACATTTCAATCTTTTAATGAAAAATATTTAATCTCTCTCGATTATTATATATATATATATATTTTTATTACTTCGTACAACATTAAAATAGTTAATGATCATGTAAGACGCTAAGACAAAACTCGACAACGGCATTTATAATAGTAATAACATGTTTGAATACGCCAACAGATGTGGTGGCAGGGAGGGTGGGGGAAGGTTTCATACAATATTAGTAGTAGTAAAATTAATCACTATATGGGATATTTATTTTATTTTATTTACTAATAATCAATATAGAAATGAGGGAAGCACGATGATGATACCGTGAATGCAACCACTCAAAGGGGACAGTTGTGACATATAATTAATGAAAAAAATAAAATGTGAAGGTGGAAGGAACGTGGGATGGTTGGGATTTAGTTAAAATGGAGCCTCAAACATTGACAATTTCACTTGTTTCCGTATAGGGAAGGACAATTCTCTTCTAACCCCCCCACCCCCCCCGGCCGCCCCTTTTTATTTTTTTTACCTTCAATTTCTAATTTTCAAGAAACCGAGAAAAAAAACTTCGATGTTTATATTGTATATGTCGAAAAAAATAAATTCAAAATATAATCGCGATAAATAAAATATTGTATAAGTAAAACGTTTGAGGGAGAGAAAAGAAAGAGATGGAAAGGGGAAAGAAGAGATTCCGAGGGGCAGGCGAATGGTTTCACATCCAACTTGGGGGGAAAATGAAAGCAAAGCAAAGTTGTCTTTCTTTAAGATGAATTGCGGCTGTGATTTCCTTTTCTTGTGTTCTCTTGTGATATTTGTAATTGTTTAATGGTTGCGAGTCAAAGGAGATTGCGTGTGAGTATTGAAGAGGGTTTTGAGGAGAAAAGAGAAAAACGTCAAAGGTTGCAATTATTTGTGTTTACACTAAAAAATATATATATATATATATATATATATATATATATATATATATGGAACATTTACCCCTCTAAGTATCTATTAATCTCTTTTTCTTGGTCTTAAGCTGCATATAATATATGTATTCTCCTATTATTATGGACAATATATTCTTCCTCTTCTTGTTGTTGATCAGTCATTTCTCTAAGCCCACATGAATGTGTCATTAGTTGTTGGGGGTAAGGGTAACCTTTGTTATTATTTTTATGTCCTTTAGTATTAAAACTTCTTAATTGTAGCTTTGTCCCATTTGGCCCCTCTTATTAAGCTCTCTCATTTCAAGAACAATATCAAAAGGAAAAATTATTAACAAGTTAAAGAATCGATTCTTATAAGTTACTTTCATTAGTAGAAGATGAATTTGAATTCTTTAAGTTAACGTTAAATAATCAAACTCTAAATTATTAATTCAGTATTAGTTTAAAATTAGCACACAAATGTGGATTCCATGATTATCATATGCTATCAAGCAATTATTAATAAGGAGTAGTGATTAGACATACTTTTATTTGTTTAAGAAATCTTGATAGTAGTATAAATTGATCTATTTTGGACAATTATATATTAAATGAAAAAAAAAAGTAGGAAAGTAAAAGTGAACATGATGTTCAAGAAGAAAAGGGTTCTTCCTATGAAGTCAATCATTTACAAATAATGCTCTTTTTCCCTTTTGCCATCATGACTCGTGTGTTTCAACTCTCAAACTTCTCCCGCAATATTTTTCTTTCTTGAGAACTATTTGATCAACATTATTACCACTCCAAATTCAATTAGAACCAAAACGCTAACACTAATTTTCTTAAACAAACAACTTAGCACTAATTAATAATTGATTACAAGAATCTTGTTTCCAGCAAAGATATTCATGTCACGGATGCATGTTTCCAAAAAATTAAGCTACGTGTTTACTAAGTTATTGGAATTTAGAAGGCAAAGAGATCAAATATTCCATATTTGTATGCATAATCAAACAAGAAGAAGTAAACGACTGTTTAAACAAAAAATTCTAGAAGAAGGATGCAAGAATTCAACAATGACAATGAATTCCATAGTTGACTAAGCCAATATTCTTTAAAAGACAGACATGCCTTTGAGGAATATGTATAATCTATTTTGGGTTCGATTCTTGGAATATTAAAGCCGCTTTTTCTTCAATTTAAAGCAAAATTTGTCACTCCTAGATATACTATTTCCATCTATTTACAAAGAAAGAATATAATATATATATATATATATTTATATATCAAAAAGCAAATTGTGGGTACCTTTCTTCATTGGGAGGCAACCTAAAGTCTACGAATATTATCATCAAAATTGTAAGCAAAACCAGGATAGTGTATCCTTTATAGAGAGGATATATAGCATTCCCTGTTGCTTTCTTAGCCTCCACCGCTGCTTTGCTACAATCAAGTACGCAATGAAATGACTGAATCAGACCGGCGCCTGCATATCAAATTGTGATGTGGAGACTAACAAATTCGTATTTGTACAAGGAATGAAAAGGATACATCACTTGTCTAACCATTTCTTTTAGTACTCGAAATTTTGTCAACCACTACATAGTATTCAACGTAAACTATGAATCACATAATCGTTTAATTAAAATCTTTGACGTTAATTAAAATTGTATTAAAATTTAATTTTTCAAGATCTCATTTAGTCTAAGGGATACATGTGACTTAAAACAGAGGATCGAGTTAACCATATTATTTTTTAAAGGAGGTTCTCAAATGTAGATATAGCAAAGACGTTTGAGTTTAAAGATGGATAAATGTGATACTCTAATCTCATATAAGATTAGAATGAAAAGTCAGGTGAATGGTATGTAAAGATGAAGGCTTAGCACTGCCTGTCAACTTGGATATTTGTTTCTACATATAAAGTGATTTGATACTAGTAAGGGGAAGGTATTTTTGGGTTGTGACGAGGGCATTGAAATGAGAGGATGTTGCAGATTGGTTTGGCGGCATGTTTTGCTCAAAGTTTTTGCTTGCACGAATGCAAAATGAGATGTAGTCGTACACAGAAACGTACTTAATTGGGTACTACTTTTATTTTCTCCTGTAGAAGGGTCGATCTATAGAGGGAGGATCTAGTTTGGGTACTATTAGAGTGTGAATGAAGCAAAAGCTTTGAAGAGAAGAAACTTCCTGTGTAGGGAAGGGGATCGCTGCAGGTCGCATCCGCAGGCATAACAACAAAGGAGAAGACCTCTTTGGACATGTGAAAGGAAGCAACCAACTCCAATTCATCACATCAAAAAGAGTTTTCGATGCCTTCTTTTCTTTTTTCCCTAACTTTTCCTCTCATTTTTCTTTCCTCTCCCCCTTTGCCTTTCACTTTACTGAGTTTGCATGTAGGGCGACTTTGTGCATGCATGTGACTCCCTTTTTCCTTCTTTATGAATGTAAAGTGCAAACAATAAAGGGGAATGACTTCTTAGTATATAGATTTTTGTAAGAAGACCTTTCACCTATCTCTCAAGTATAACTCGATAGTTTATAACACTCTTAGTACTCGTACTTTGAGTTAATAAATCGTTGTAAAAAGACTTTTCACTTAACTCTTATGGTATAATTCGATAATTCATTACTCTTTTAGTATTTACGATATAAATTGATAGTTATAAGATCAAATTTGGTTAAATTGTCATAACAATTAAGATCAAGTCAAAATCTAACTATTAAAATACATTTCGTGATTTATTTAGTGTATTGGACTGAAAGAACAGTTACACAGGAACGTCATCCAAGAATACCTCTCACCAATGGCAACGCTTTTGAGAAGTGGACATCCAAAAATACTTCTTACCAATGTAGGATGGTTCACTTACGTTTTTGAGAAGTGGAAATTCTTTTGTCTCATTAAAGACATGCCAATCCAACCTAAAATTAGATAACCTAATCCGGTGATTGGGCCGTCTTTGGAGAATTCTTGGTCCATGGGAGACAGAAGGCGTGGGCTTTTCCTCTTAGGTAAACATTGCTAGTTTCAAGCCCAAAGAAAATTAGCCATTCACAATTAGAAAAGAGAACATTGTTATTGTTATGAATTATTAGAATCTCCATTAATTAGTAGAGGCTTCACTAATTATGGATTTATGTGAATTATTAGAAGATTTTTATGAATGTCCACCATTTAGTGGAGACACCATTAATTGAGATTAGTTGAAGATGATGTATGCCATGTTGTATTCCACTAATTAGAGCTATATAAATAGAGCTATTCTCTAAGCTTGTAAGACACCATCATTTTGTGAAAGAAAGATTAGTGAAAGAAAGATTGGAGAAAGAATTGTGAGAGAAAAAAAGAGAGAAGTTTGAAGAGAAATTCTTGTGCAAAGAATAGTTAGAATTTTCTTAGTGTGTAGTGTGTAGTATGTAGATTTTATTCTAACACTACCCTAATTTTATAACAATCTAACATTTCTTTGTTAGGGAACTTCAACAATTGGTTTTGAGTCTTTTGACATTGACACACACCGAATTGGATGCCAACTCTCTCCTGTCCTGATCTGGAACATTAGAATTAAACTTGAAATTTATTATTTGACAAATATATTTTCAAACAATCAAACTATTATTTTGTTACGTCAAACTTTGTTTAACAAATTATAAAAAATTTATATTATTACAGCGATTTAACGTGATGAGTAAAATGAATGTATCAATATAAGTAAGCGGTTGCTAAAAATGATTGGACACTAGGATATGTTGCCAAAACCAGCTAGACAATGTTTTCCAGATAAGAAAGCAAAAACACACTACCAGAAGAAAAAGGCAGAGAAGAAAAAGAGGGGTGCCTTTTTTCACAATGAGTAAATCCCAATCCAATCAATATGATACTGATGTTTCTCCAACTCTCAACAGCATGACAGCTTACTATAGTTTCGAAAATTAGGTATGTGGCTAATATCCCCTCGTTATAGAATAGGCATCTGACCGCAAATGAGTCCAGTTGTTGTCTTGACATTCAGGCCTTCGGGGGACACAGGTCCATTCCAATTCAAGTATGTAGCGGTAGATTCATAGCCCGCCATTTGTATACGAAAATTATGCGACAGTTATTAATATTTCTATTATCATTATATATGATTATATGAATATTTTATATGATTATATAAATATCATATATAATTTAATAAATAAGTTTTAAAACAATCAAAATGATATCATTCTACTCATAATTTTTTTAACATATAATTATTTTTGTCACGTTCCATACTTGTGAACTTAAAAGTACTTCCGATACTGAGGGTTGGTTACATGTTCTGATACTAAATTTAACACGTAATTATTTTTATCACGTTTCGTACTCGCAGACCTAGAAGTACTTCCCATATGGGGGTTAGTTACCTGTTTTAATACTAAATGTCAAACACTTCCCATATGACGGTATGAGTACTTAAATCCATTCTTAAATACTATTCACACTTCTCATCTCAATCCCATATATATCACAATTTCTATCTCACTGAACTGTAAAATGACTGCGCAATTGCCATATGCAAATTGTGCGCCCCCGATCCGTTGTAGTATTAGATTACACAAAGAATGTGCAAAGATGAAATATCACGTAAGAGACAAGGAAAAGTTTGAAGAGCTATATATCTATGATGATTATTTCAAGATACCATCAATCTCTGAAATTTTCTTTCCTACTGAAAAGGATTCCTCTCCCATTCCACCCTGAAGTGGTCCGTTCAAATCTGAAACTGCATTTGTTATTTCTTTAACTAAGTCGACTATGACTCCATTGATGCCTAGTAACTTCTGCATGTATACCACTTCTGGCACATTACTGCAAAAACAAATGTCTTTTCAAGTTATAATCACAGCTTAGTGTGAAATCTTGGTTGCTGAATATGTATAGATAAGGGAAAACTTACTTTAGTTGCCCATAAGTTAGGAGGAGAAGATTTGACTGTCTGATTTTGGTCACTACACTTGGATTCATAATGATTGCTTTCACCTCAGAGACAATGCCATCCAAACTGCTTGCCAAGCACAATTTTATGGCCTGATCCAAGGAGCTTCTTCTGATGTCACTGAACACTTCAGTACCTCCTTTAGTGATGAAGAATACCTATATCAGCAAACACAAAAATCAAGTGAAAAAGAAGTTCTGAATTCTTGATACAATGGCCAACTCTGTGATGATAAGTACAATGATTTCAAAATCTAATGAAGGTAGAGTTTTCAGTCTCCAATGATGAAGTTGTCTTGAGATGCTTTTTGAACAGATTTATCTTCTCGTAATGTCTGGTACCAGTTGTTTAGTACTGAAGGAAGGGAAATATTTGTGTGGACCTAATTCATTGTAGACCACAGTTTTAAGTATTGTATTATATACAGCGAAAGTTATATACTTTTAAAAAGGTACAATACTTTAAAGTACTTGATTCACATGAATCGAATCCACCCAAGTATCTCTAACAGGTTTAGGACTCATGGTATGTATAGTTACAATATTTTGGATTTCAAACTTATTGAAGTCCGCCTAATCCAATCTAAAGGTACCAACGTATCAAGTCTAGAGGTATCAACGTATCAAGTTTATATCTTTAGTGGTTACAACGCTCCACTTCTGCTGATAAATATGGATACCTAACATACAGTTTTTTAATTTTATTTTCTGCAAATAAGTGATGGGAGAAATCATTTTGCATTGCTTGATCATGATATGCAAATGGCAAGTACTTGTCCTCAGGACAATGATAGCATAAAGAACAGGTTGAGCAGTGTTCATAAGATGGGGAAAGACTTCTTACAGGGTAGGCACTTTGAAGTTTCCTCATCAACACTGCAGCATCAGGATGGAAACTTGAGAGGATGATAGGTCTATCCATAGCATATTTATTCACTACCTGTTCCATGAAGTTTATGAAAATGTTGATACCACAAGCATTAAAGTTGATGAGAAGTTCTGATAACTAGAAAGCAAGTATACCTGCAGGACTAGTTCAAGAAGATGAGCTAAGACATCTTCTTTGTAATCTACTTTGTCATCAAACTTTAGCTCAACATTGAAGCCTAATGAGTGATTCACCTTCTGGAAAACCTCTTCCAGAGTGCATAAATGATTGTCCACTTCAACTTTCCATTCGAACATTTGCCCATCATTTGTCTTCCTGAACAGGGGCTTTACAATCTGTTTGATTTGATTTGAGGAATGAGTGACATGGTGTGAATTGAGATTAATGAAAAGTTTCAAATTAAGAACCAGAAATCATTGCCTTTATTGGCTCTTCCTGAGGTCCAAACGACCGAAACTCTTCCAATGTGAGCTCTGTAACTCTTTTCTCAATTATTGCACCCTGGACTAGACAATCAAACTTATAAGAGTTGGCATTCCGTTGCCTTCCTAATTCAAAATGGATTTGAGGGAAACACATAGATCCATCGACTAACCTGGTGTTCAGTTTGGATGAAAATGTCATGAAAAATGACTGGATAACCATCTTTTGTCACCTACAAGAATGTTTTGATCCAACAGTTTGTCTAAGGTTCTTCCCTCAACCAGTGCATAGAACCAAGTTAATGTACAATAGAACTGTAACATTAACTGTGCGGAATTTTTGAAAAATAGGGCTACTTTTTAAAGAAATTCGGATAATGGGATTGTCGCCACCGAAATTCCCAATGTAGTGTGGATGCGACCAAATAAAACGAGATAACCCCATTTTTTCTACAAATCGCTGCATATTACCCCCCAAAAAAAAATGCCATGTGAATGCCCCCCAAAAAAAAATGCCATGTGAATGCGACCTGAAGGCATTGGGATCCACACTTGTGCTCGATGCCATGTGGAAAGAAGTTGAGGTGTGGGCAGTGGTCATTGCCCTCCCTGTTTGGAAACCATTTTTACAGATTTGACGTGTGCTTGTGGGAGAACTTCGATTCCTCCTCCATTGCCTTGTGGTACTGCTTCCCCTTCTTGTCAGTATCCGTGTTCAGTTCCTCAACCATGTGGTCATCCATCTACTCATAGCTGCCATTTTGGAGACTGCCCTCCCTGTACAATTCCTGTAGCCAAAGAGTGCATTGGTGGTCATGTGGTTCTGAGGAACATTTCCATGCGGTTTAAAAGACATACGGTGTAACAAACTTTGTGGTAAGACCAGACAGTGTGGTTTGCATGCATTGTCCCACCGGAGCAAGTATTGGCTCAAGAGCTTCCTGTGGGCAGACCTGTGGTGCTCCAAGGCGAGACTGCAGACATACATGTACTGCTTTATGTCATCCCTCTGCCCCTTGTCCTGATTCAAGGTGTGAGTTTCCGGTTATTGTTGCGACCTGAAAGGTCGCATTCCGATAATGCGATCTTAATTTGTGGGAAAAAAAATGTAGTTATGATCGACCTCATTTGATTTGGTCCCATTCACAAAATGCGACCACACTATTACGTTCAGAATTCCGGCCGCAGCAGTCCCATGGTCCGAATTTCTTTAGAAAATAGCCATATGTTTCGAAAATTCCGTTAATTGTGCTACCACTGGGATAGTGCAAGTAAACAAAGAAATAATCCAAAAGAAAAACAAAGAATTTTTGCAGTAAACTTCTCGCTCTGGGCTGCTCTTGTATATTGATGGACCTAGCCTTCACTTGCTATCGATCTTGTTTTTGCTTATATTTATAAGACACTCATTTAACCCATCCACATACCCATACACTTCAAAGCCGAGGGAAAAGGGCCGAGGCCAAACCCACAGGTGCAGAAGGAAGACCAGGTCCTTTTACCAGGCCCCAATTGGAAACAGGAGCAGCTAGCGAAATTCAACTCAAAAAGGATAAAAGGAGAGAATGAAATGGTTACCTGAACGTCAAATTCAACAAAGTCGATGTCGAATTTGGCAGCTTCGTTGAATGAAGTAACGGTATTCTCCCTGATAGCTTTCATCCTTGGGTCTGAAGACTGCAGCAAGTTCATCCCACTTCCTCTGTGCCCCATAATCATAAACTTTTTGGGCATTTTAGAGGACATCCTTTGATCCTCGTGACCACCCGCGACCTCAATGCTTCCTAGATAGGAATGTAAAGAGAACTATGAGCGTCGGGAAATCAAAAGGGAAAGACCCCAACATAGAAAGAACGTCAAAAGCCAAATCTGATCACCTTTGGCGAAGCAGCTTGGACAAATGGACAACGTAGCATTCTCTTGGACGTGATCGTGATGATTTGGAACGTCTGAAACATGAACAGCCTTGAGAACCATTTTCTCTGCAAAGAATTACCTGGAATTCAAGACTTAAGCGCACGTAGAGAACATGGATGAAAAGGTAACAGAACCAACCAAAGTTTGAAAGGAAGAAAAACAATCCTTCCTTGATTCTTCTTCTCTCTTCTTGCTTGAGATGCACAACACCATCGAGTGAAACCCGCTCTACGCGTATGGCAGAGTTATAAGGCGAGGATGGAAGCACTAGCGCATGCAGGACCGTGTTTAAGTTGAGATTAATTTATTTAAATATAATAAAAATTATTAAATATATAAAATTAGATATAATTAAAAAATAATATTATATTATGAATTTATTAAAATAAAAATATATAAAATAATAATTTTTTAAAATTAAAGTAAATTTTTAAAAATTTGCCAATCACACTTGGTTCTGATTGCACTTGGTCACGAGGGCCAACTGGAGTTTCTATTCTAGATTGTTGTAGAAGCCAAAAACCTGCATCAAAGATCTCACAAGAAGTATCTTGTTATATTTCTTATGGATCATTTGGTCCACTTTTTGACAAATCATATATTCGCGTCAAGATTTTAGGCTTAGTCATGCCCTTTTTCTCTTTGCTGGTTGGATTAAGACTATATAGTTCCGGGCCTGACATGTCTTTTTCTTGGCGTACACCAATGTTTTTTCTTTTTCAATTCGTATGAATAAGAAGTCACAGGATTTATGAAGCCATAATTCAAATTTGCAAACAAATTAAAACCAGGGATTCTGTTCGTAGTGCATATTTTTTATTTGTTTCCTACAAGAATTTCGGATAGAGTCTGGTCTTTTGCGGAACTGCAGCATAAAATAGAGAAGAGAAAGAGATGGATTGTCTTGCTTTTTGGTTAAGAAGCCCACGGGTTTAGCGAAGCCCAAGGATGTAGCCCATAGGGATGACGAGAGGGGCGATGATGAATCTGCAATCCTGACTTTTGAAGCGTTTTTCTGGAGGTGCTGCATTAACTCCCATGAAAGCGTAAGGAAGAAAAACAAATTAACAGAGCTGAATCATGATTTTGCTGTCTGAAGAGCCTCAGTAATACAATTATAACAACAACAAATTAAGTCTTAATTCCAAAAAACATAAGATCGGCTAATGAATTAATGTCCAGCAGCGTGTGACATTGCCCCAATCTTATAATGTAACAAGGCCAACCCCGATAACTATAATTTGGCAAATGAAGGTTTCCTCCTCTGCCTTTGTGCCAGAATTGCCTCTTTGGGATCATTAGATAGAAGAACACCAGAATTCCATGTTGCAACATAGTCTAATCCTTGGTCCAACGTGAAGTCCCTGCTTTTGAGCAACACTGCCTTTGTCCCTGTGACAGCAAGAGGAGATTTTGCAGCAATCCCTGCAAAAATTTTGAATCGTGGATCAACAAGCTTGCTCCTAGGTTGTCATAAATTTATTTCATTCATTTATGCTTTAGCAGTGGAAGCCCATCAATCAGTCTACAGAAAAGCAGAGAATCAAACTAAAGTCTAGTCAGTTTACAAGGTTTCGATCAGCAAATGCCAAACAATGTAAAATACCAGCACTGTGCTTATGCAGCCATCATAGGAATTTGGAACTCAACAAACGGAGACAAATTCCAGCTTCTTGTCCATCACAAACATTTCAACATTCTAAAGCATCCTAAATCAATGTCAAACCTTGTAAAAAGCTAGAAGGCATACAAAAGTTAGCTCTGCAGTCAGAGTAACCAGACGGTCAGAATACAAATGATATGTTCTGGATTCCCCGGGCCCCTTTACCGAGAAAAATGCAGTACATACACATGGGGAACCACACTGGCTTCAAGTTCACATTGCCATGGCAGACTCCACGAAGAACTGTCCCCCAATCTTAATCATTCAGCATATGCTCAGTACTAAAGACTCGAATATGCAGCACAAGCATCTAGCGCGCTCACATGTTTCCAAGCAGATACGAGCAATGATGGTACGGCAAAAAGCATGCAAATTCTTGCTCGTTCAAAATGTGGTCAATGTAAAGATCAAAATTTAGATAACAGCAAGTATCTTTTGTCTTCATATGTTTCCTGTTGAATACCGCAATGATCTACAACAGAAAAGTAAGGAAACAGAAATCATGGGTGTTGGGCAAGTTACACAAACATCCACAAACCAATCTGACTTGAAGGGCCACATTGAATTGCCTAGCTGGTCTCCTGGCCCTCTCTCTGTATCCCTGATGAGGATGAAATTATTGAAAAAAGACAAAGGGAAAGAATACGTGGTGTACAAAACACATGCATATCAGCATATACTACTAATCTTGTGCAAGACTGATGAGATCCATCATGGAAATGGATGAGATGAACTGTGAATGTATAATTCTATAAAATGAACTTTTTTATCAGCAATACTTCACTGGCCAACAGATCATGCAGTTATCAAACAGTTACAATCACATGAAAAAGAGCTGAATCTAGAAGATATCTACAGTCTCAAATTTGATTACTGCTACAATTTTCTAGAAGCAGACAATGAAACTTGCTAACATTATCAAGAATCTACAATAACATTCTAAAAGTATGGGAGGGAAAGGGAAAGATTACCCTCAGCAACAGCTCTAATTCCCTGATCCAGAGCTTCCTTGGACGGAAAAGCTCCGGAAACCAAGCCCATCTCCTTAGCCTCTGAACCCGAAAACCTCCGACCCGTTAAGGCCAATTCCATCGCGTTCCCAAACCCGACAATTCCCGGAAGTCTCTGGAGCGTTCCCAGATCGGCAGTAATGGCGAAATCAACCTCCTTCACAGAAAAGAATGCATCTTGCGTACAAAACCTTATGTCACAAGCAGTAATAATATCAATTCCCGCACCTATACACGCCCCGTGTACACCCACAATAACAGGCTTCCGGCACCGCTCAATAGCCGTAATAGCATCTTGAAAGAACTTGATATCCCGCCGAAGCTTCTCCACCTTCCGGCCGCTGTCCGACGACGTATAATTGGACATAGAATTGAGCGTTTGCAGGTCAATTCCTGCACAAAAATGCTCACCTGCACCGGAAAGGATAACGACTGCAACATCAGGATTCTGATCAAGAACTGATAGAGCTCTGGGAAATTCGGTGAAAAAGTCCCCTGACAAAGCATTCCGGCGAGAGGGCCGATTCAGACACAGATTAAAAACCCGTGAATTAGGAGATATCTGGCTGATCTGCAGAGACTTATAGTTGTCATCGCACTTGCCTTCCTCCATTTCTTCTCAGACACTTGCAGCTTCCAGCTGAGATGGCAAAGGATGAATTTCTAAGACGACGGCGTCGAATATCAATTGCGGATACGTTTTTCCCAAGATAGAGGAAGAGGACACAAAAATAATACTCCGTAATAATAATAATAATAAATTTAAAAAAGAAATATTGTATTGATTCTCAAGGTCCTACCGGGAGTCGAACCCAGGTCGCTGGATTCAAAGTCCACAGTGCTAACCACTACACCATAGAACCTAGACCGCCTAAGTAGCTGGGCTAATTCATCATGTTCATTGACAAGGGAGTTGGGCTCTGCATCAACTTTTTGGTGCAATGAAAATTGTTAGCTTAAGTGTAACGGACCAAATTTTAATTGTTAGCTTAAAAAAATTAAAGGACCAAATTTTAAAAAAAAAAAGCAAAGTAACGGCTCTCTCAGGCGAGCCGGCCCGTGACAGGCCAGGAATTTTATCCCCTCCCCGGACCCTAGGACCGAGCCAGTGAACAGTCCTCGGGCTGCCGAGCGGGCCGGCCTAAACCCGGCCCGACACAATTACCATTGCTAGCCATGCATCAACTTTTTGGTGCAATGAAAATTGTTAGCTTAAGTGTAAATGAAGAAACATGAAGTTTTGTATTAACATTTCATCCTCTCATCCAAATTACCTTCAAATCGATGCGCAAATCATGTAAATAAAAAAGTTATAGACTGCATTATTCAACAAATAATTGTATTAATTAAAAAAATACGCTATACATTTTTAGTTCATTATGAACTTTCATTGTCAATTGCTACCAAGTTTGTTGCCAGGTCTTAGATTTCTATGAGTTGTGGGTTTCAAATTCCTCCTCAATCATCAAAATGGACTTCCAACCTTTATGCACTTGTACAACGTCTCCCCCCAATCTTAGTAAGGTCACCTAATCCAATTTCCTTTTAATCACAAGCAAATGGTACACTCCATAGTCATTTCAAATCAAATGGTTGTCACATAATTCATCCCAAAATCAAACTTGTTTTTGTTCACCAAACATATATTGGAAAGATATAGATCAAGATTTTCCAAATGGATGGACCTATTTATCTTCTAGTGCTTTTTGCAATAGTTTTCAAAAGGTCGAACAAGATCTTAAAAGTTGCTTCTATAGTATGGTCCATAAGTTTCACTTACGTGGATCCAACACTTGAATGTTTCCGTCATTATTGGCTTAACAATCACCTTTTCTTGCTAATCAAAGCTCACATCCACAAATCATATTTAGGAAAAGTGAAGGGATCAGAATATTGTATCTATTAAATAAATGATGTACGCAAAAAAATATTATATGAGATGTCTTCATATGAACATTGTCTTAAAGTCAACTATGATAATAACAATAAATTTATTTCAATCAAATCTCATTTGTTTATTACATATTACAATATAATTAGTTTCAATCAAGATCATCAGTTCTTTTGCTAATGAACTAAAGTTCACAACTTATAATCAAATGACACATCCGTAAATCACGTTAGCAAAAAATAGATAAGAAAGAATATTGTATCTATTAAACGAATAACGTGCATTGATAATATTATAAAATATTATTTATAAAGTCAACCAAGACAAAAATTAATCTAGCTCAATCAAATCTCATCCCTCTATTATTCACTAAAGTCAACTAGTTACAATCAAGATTACCAATCCTTTTGCTAATGAAGTAAAGATGACAACTTTTAATCAAATACCACGTCCATGAATCATGTTAGTGAGATAGAGTATTGTGTCTATTAAATGAAAGGCCAGTATTGTTTGTCAACACTTTACAAGATATCTTTAAACAACAATTGGGATGGTAATTAGTATGTCCCGATCAAATCTTATCATCTTATTACTCATTAAAATGAATCAAAGCTAGAATTAAATTACAATTTGTTGCAATCAAATATCACAACTTATAATCAAATCCCACATCCCTAAATCATGCATGTATTAAGAGAAGTGAATATAGGAGAATGTTGTATCTATGGAATGGAAGGTCTATTCTAATGTGTTACAAGACTATCTATTATGAGATAAACAATTAAGTAGGTAATTGATCTGGACTAGTCAAATCCAATCAACTGGAAATCATTGAATCTAATCAATTTATCAATCAAGTTAGAATCAAATTAGAGTTTATTTCAATCAAGCTACAATTAATGATTGATTTACAGCCATATATTTAGATAATATGGTTGTGATAATCTTTAGCTACATGGATAAAACAAATAAAGGGGAAAAAAAAAGAGCACTTGACCCCCCCCTTTAAAGGTCAAGTTGGTTGAATTCTAATTTAGTTACCAACTTACAGTCTGTTTGGATTGAGAAAAATGGAGGAAGATGAAAGAAGAGGAGATGAAATTGAAGGATATTTGGATTAGTTTTTCAAGAAAGAGAGGAAAGAAATGGGAGGAGAATGGAGGGATTGAATTTAATATAAAAGTTTGAACATTCTTTCCCTCCAAAAATAAGAAACTATAGTTAATATACTTTTATTAAACTGTTTAAAATACTCTTGATAAATAAAAGTTTTAATATTATTACATTAAAATTAATGAATAAAATATAAGTGCAAATCTTATCCTTTTCATTTCTTTTTCTTCCTTTTTCTATAAATACTATATTTAATCTTCCATTTTCTTTTTCCATTCATAGGTAACAAAACATCATAAATAATTACTAATATCCTCTCATTTCTTTTCTTTTTCTTTCTATCCGACTCCGGTCCTCTCCCCTCCTTTCCTTTCCTTCAATCCAAATAAATCTTAAGGGAATTTAGGTGTCATGAAATGTTCGTTTTGCTCAATAAAAAATAGGCTGGTTGAAATATAATTCAACTTAATGACCAATAAATCAATATCTAACCCTACTAGACCCATAGACAAAATTATAGGGGGACGGGGTGGCGGTCGCCCTTCAAAATTTTTCAAAATATTAAAAAAAAATTAAAAATCATTTAAAATTTTATATGGCACCCCTAATTTTTTTTCCTCCAAAAATCATAACATTAATCTTCAACGTATTCTTTTATATAACTTGTCTTTTCAACTCTAAATTCCTAATTCCGTCCTCGTTATGCCAGCATGATGAGTCAAGTAATGTTATATCGCTACAAAATTATGAATCCTCCATCCTTAGCCATTTTTAAACCCCAAACATTCAAGTGAGAGATAATGATTTGAGGTAACAAATGAAGGTTCAATAAGAACACGACAAATATATGTTTTAGGAGCAAATCATCAAACCAGTGAAAATGCCTAGTGCTAGACTCAAATCATTAGGGCTATGATTTTCACTTATTATAACTATTTAAAAGAAAAATATACAATTAAATTATACAATAATATAAGATTTATTTAAAAATAATTTTAAAATTTTTATATATAATATTTTATTCTAAAATATTAAAAAATATTTTATATTATTTTCCTATAATATTTATTCAACCTTCCAAATAGAAAAATATAATTGATTTGAAATTATATTTTATAAATTTACTCTATCATGATCTAGATTTTGTAATATTACTTATTCATATGCCAATCAAACAATGTCTAAGAAATGTTCGTTTCGCTCAATAAAAATAGATTAGTTGAAATACAATTCAACTTAATTACCAATATATCAAGATCTAATCCTATTAGGCTCAAAGACGGAATTAGAGGGGGTGTGGTGGGTGGTGCCCAACCGTTCAAATTTTTTTAAAATATTATAATTTATCTTAAAATTTTATATTTCACCTCTTATTTTTTTTTTTTTTACAAATCATAACGTAATATATCATTTGATATAACCTTAAATTTTTTATTCGATCCATGATTAAAACAACATTATGAGTGGAGGACTGTTATATTACATCCCTACAAAATGATGAATCCTACATCCTTAGCCATGTCTAAACCCAAACATTCAAGTGAGAGTTAATGATTTGAGGTAATGAATGGAGGTTCAATAAGAATACGACAATCATATTACTTCCGTCTCAACAAAATTGATCTATTTATTATTTTGAGCGGTCTTAAAAAATTTGACACTATTTTTAAAAGAAAAATTTTTATTATATAATTTATTATAAAATAATCAATATATCTTATATATATATATTTAAATTTGACATAAAATATTATAAGATTTATATATTTTTTATTTTTATTATATTATTATATTATTATTTTTATATAAAATATCGTGCGAAATTAATTACTATTAATTTTAGTGGGACGAAAGGAATACGTTTTAGTATCAAATCATAAAACAAGTACTGAAAATGCCTTTGTGCCGGACTCCCCTTTGTATTGTAATAATCGTGTCCGAATTGTACGTATCTTTTATGACATCACCCCAATGTATAAACCATTCAATGATTGCTAAAGCGCACCAATTGCCATCACACGTGGAATATTTGAAGGAAAAGCTTTGCCAAAATTGTAAGAAAATGAAAAGAAAGCCTCGATGATATGATATGATAGTGCGGGTAGCAAAACTCAAACTGTTAATGTGAAAATGAAACGACTCCAATTATATCAAGTAAACTGTCAAGCTAGGGATTGCATCGTTTTCAAAGTTGACCTCGGTCTCTGAAATTTATTCGGTGAATTTTAAAAATTACTTTCTTCGTCTCATAATATAAATTATTTGATTTAATTTTATATATATTAAGATTTTTAAAAATAAGATAATTTTATATTTTTTCTTTCTAAAATATCCCTATTTAAATGTCTTGGAAACAAGCGAAGAGAAAAGAGAGAAATAAAGGGAAACAGAACAATAAATAAGGATACAAATATAAAAATAACTTTAAAACTTTCTTGAAAAATCTCCAACGACTTATAATTTAGGACAGTAAAAGTAATCTCTAACGATTTTTATTATGAGACGGAGGGAGTACTATATTTTATAGAAGGGAGGGAGAAAGAAAAATGAGAAGGGCTAAAATATGATTTGCTAGGCTAGTTACTATTTTACCTTTTTTCTCGTGCATTTATTCATCTAGATATCTTGTTTGATAAGAGAATTCGTACTCGTTATTTTGAATAAATTTTATTCACATGTAATAATTTGTAAATTATACGAAAAAAATAAATCACGGCTAGATAAACTGTACTAGTCCCTATTACCTTTTTCTTGTCTAATTAAATCAAGCTACTTGGTGACTTTATATATAGAAACATCAATTTTGCAAACCACCGTGGAGTTCTTGATGGTTGTGAACAATTCAAATGAATTATTTGTGTCAACAAACCACATGAAGCCCATTGTTAATATGGTTAAATTTTAACAGTCCAAAACCAATAATGTAATATTCTCTCCGTCCAGAAATAAAAAATCTAAATGTCAAAATATACATAATTATGAAATTTCATAATAAAAAGAATTAAAATTACTATTCTACCGTTCTTTTAATTTCAACAAAATCTCATCTCATTAATTATATATTTTATTTTTGATAGAGAAAATAGTTAAGTAGACTTTTGACTTTTTTTATAAGAGAATATGTTATCATTCTTGATTAAAATAAATTTATTATAGATAGTTATAATGTTAATTGGTTGATGAAAATTATTGTAAGGGTAAAATTAAAAAAAATTAAATACGACTTACACTTAGAAAGTGAATAATTATTTTTTGACAAAATAAAAAAGAAATTAAGTCACTTTTTTTTTTATGGAGAGAGTATAAATCAATATTGTCTTCAGCCACCTACTTTTACTTGGAGAAATAATAATGACTCCAAGAGTTATATATATAAGGAGAGAAATAGGAAGAGAATGTCTCAAAAGGGATAGTGGAGTTGGTGAGGTAATGAATGCGGAGACTGAAATATCACGAATTCCAATCTTCTATACGAATTCATCTATTAACTTTCTCAGTTGAGTTGATTAGTTAAACGCATGATTCTTTATCAGACAAGGTCATGAACCGAGTTTCTACTCTTAATAATAGGAAGAAAAATTAAAAGGGGTAAAAAATGAGTGCTAGACCAATCACTATATATTTTACCTTTTTCTTGTGCAAGATACGGGCATATATTCATCTAGATACCTTGTCTAATTAAATCAAGCTACTCGATGGCTATACAGAAACATCGAACTTTGCAAGCCACCATGGAGTTCTTGATGGCTGTGAACAATCCAAATGAATTACTTGTATCAATAAACCACATGAAACCTGTTATTAATGTGGTTAAATTTCAATGGTCGGAGACCAATAATGTATAAATCAAGATTGTCATCGGCCACCTACTTCTACTTGGAATAATAACAATGATAGCTTTTACTATCTCCTCTACGTCTCCACGGGAAAGAAAAGGGTCACGCAGCCTTAAAGCTGCGATAAGCTCCTCTTCCGGAATTTTCCCAAATTCTCCTTTGGGATCCATTCCAACCTCTCCACTTTTCGAACTCATCTGAAATAGTATGCATTCTAACCAAACAAAGTATGTATAAAAAATCAAGGATATGAGCCTCTCGTACTCCCAGAGTCCCACGTAAGCGAAGAGTTCCCCTAATGGAGAAGTTTATCCGCCACCATTTAATGGAATAACACTTAGACATTATATCGAACACCTGACACTCAAATACGTTAATGACGTGAACTTCTCGAGTGTCCATTAATTCTTTGTTGTTTGTCTCCATCAGGTCTCCATTTGTGGCCATACGAGAGGATATCACCCTTCCCTACGATCCCAAATCAGGCACGGTTTTCATTCATTACAGGGTGACAATTTTCATCTATCTTCCTTCCTTCTACTGCTTTAAGGGCACCCAAATTATCGATCATTGGGTTCAAGTTCTTGTTTTTTATACATAAAAAATTTTGAATTTGCAGAGCATTTTTTTTTTTTTTTTTTTTTGAGGAGGAATGGCAACCAGATCAACCCAATAACGAATTGAGCCAAGTGTTCAGTGCACCATGATATTGGGCTCCACCTCAGTCTTCAAGATTGCAGCTTGATCACACAAGAAGGGAAATTTCAGCCATCGATATTACGTTATTGAATGCAAGAGCTTCCCATTAATCATGCATGCAACTTATCTGAAGCTCAATTATTTTCATGACGCTGATGCTGATGCTGAATTTGTCAATAGATCTCAAACATACCATAAGGCTTGATGGGATGGGACGGATGCCCCCACCTTCATTTGTACTCATCTTCCCTGCATGGCTTTACATGCAAAAAGTTTCGGCCATCCATGCTGATCTCCTTATTACGTAACCCAGCTGTCATGAAATGGTAGGCTGATGAATTTTCATTTTCCAATTTAATTTGTTTATTAAACAAAAGGAAAGATGACGTAAGAGGATACCTTAGCAGGCTAGAAATTCAAAAGAAACCACTAAATAAGCACTCCAAAGTTAAATTTTTTCCCCCCTAATTTGACTTGACAATAATTTATTAAAATATTTGATTGTGTTATAAAATTATGGTACTGTTAGAATAAAATCTGCACACTACATACTAATAAAATTCTAACTATTTTGCACAAGAATTTCTCTTTTTCTCTTCTCTCACAATTTTCTCTAATCTTTCTTTTACTAATCTTTCTTTCACAAAATGATGGTGTATTACAAGCTTAGAGAATAGCTCTATTTATAGAGCTCTAATTAGTGGAATACGGCATACATCATCTTTCACTAATCTCAATTAGTGGTGTCTCCACTAAATGGTGGACATCCATAAAAATTTTCTCTAATAATTCACATAAATCCATAATTAGCGGAGCCTCCACTAATTAATGGAGATTCCAATAATTCATAACAGATTGTGAATAAATTATTATTTTATTTTTATTAATAAGGAATGTTAATAGTGTGATACTTGCAGTTATTAGAGTCTCCCCCTCTTGGTTTAGGCGGGTGATCAAGAGGTCGCCGGTTCGAATCTCGTTGTGGGTACTAAAGGCTTATCCGTTCGGAAACTCCAGAGCTCCTGAGGATTGGTCGAGTTGCAAGATCCGGATACCCTAGATTAATCTAAAAAAAATGTTAATAGCGTGATCTATATGTTTATGTTACAAAAGTAATAAGTTTTTTGTTTTTAGATATCTGAAAATATAAATGTGAACATTTAATTCTAAATAAAAAAAAGTATTAGGTAAACAATATCATAAATAAAGTTTCACTTACGTCTTGTTTATAAAATGAAATTTAAATATGTAAGAGTTGAATTTTGAAATTTAAAGTTTAATGATTAAATTCTAAAAATTAAAATTGAATATGAAGATTGAAGTAATTATTATTCATTTTTATACTATATTTTACCACGATTTGGATTCAATATAAAAGAACAAGGATAATTAGTAACCATTTTTCAAATATTCAATTAATTTAAATTTTTCTTAAACAATTAAGTAGCAATAAAAATATATTATCAAACACGTTGAAATAAATAATCAATTAATCAAATATTTATTACCATACACATTTAATTAAATAAATATTTAATAAATTAATTTTAAATATATGACTAAGTTGTTAAATAAGGTCTATGCTCTTAAAATTTTACATTTTACTCCACCAACGAATGGCGAATTAACTACTTTTGAGGGCGAGAAATGGTAGGTTTTTCTATATTCGTAGCTCAAGTACATATTAACTATTTAGGTGTGTTTTTTTCCCCCTCTCTATTGTGATTGGGAAATAAAGGTTGAAATATAATAGAATCATTCAATCAACAAGAGAATAACAAAATTTTTGACAGAAAAAGCTCCACCTAGCATTTGTACAAGGTGCCAACCTTCGCCTAGGTACAAGAAGTAACGACATAATCATTGTTAATGGGACATTATTATTATTATTGTTATTGTCTTAGTGCCATGCAAATATATATGCCTATTCATAACTCGGGTTCATAAAGAAGATGATCAAATTCAAGAACCCACCGAAAATTTTTACCATTTTACTGTTTCACAATACATACCAAATCGACCAAGAATTGTACGTAATTTTACTATCAATACAATCCAATAGAATTTTACTTCATAGGGTCGGTATAGGTCTAGGAGGAGAACAGCATAGAACGGTGCAAATGGAGGACAAAGCAGCAAAGAGAGGGGAAATGATTCTTGCTTAGCTAAGGCATGGCGTGGTTTCTGTTGAGAAGAAAAAACGACTAAGACTTTCCATGGAGAATTTCACGTGAAACAAGGCCTTTGTAAGGGAAAGTTTATTAGTTTTTTTTTTTATAAAATATAAATGTCACGCTATTAAAAGATATATTATATTTATTTTTTGCATTCGACGTCAAATCTTGTCCCCCACTTTAGTTGTCTATTTAGTTAGGCCTTTGTTTTTCTTTCCATTAATAACAATACCAAGAGTCGTTTTAGATATTTATTTTTTGTGGTTCTCTTGTTCTATATATATTAGTAGTATTTATAAGTTTAGGAATATTTATTGTTTTCTTTATAGTGAAATTTTATTCTTCTTCCGCTTATAGATGTAAATCGTTTGATCAAATCATGTAATTTTGTATCCCTTTTATTTTTTTTTTATCGTTATTTTATTATTTTATTTCTTTATTATCTTCTTATACCATTTTTGACATTGGAGTTTTTGAGTTTGTTCCTAGGACTTATCCCTAACACACTCTATGCCAGCCGTCTGGTTTTGCGTGAGTTCTTAGAACAAAGTCTCACAACAAAACAAACTTTCCTAGCCCAGAAATGGCTTTTCTTTAGGCCATTAATCTTCAGAATTGTCTGGACTCTGGAGAATTTCAGGGACATGGTATATCGTGTACCAAACTTCTAGAACAAGACAACATCAAATCCTTTACAAGTGATCGATTGCTAATTGATTAATATATTAGTTTTATAAATAAGTAATAATTTATTTTAATAATAATAAAGTTATTATTCGAGACATAAATTTCAAACTTGATACTAGATTATATCTATCTTTTTTGTTATTCTTTTTCACGTTCCTTGTCTTTCCCTCCTCCCACTCCCCCTCTTCCTCTCCCTAAAAAAAATTTTTTTTAAAAAAATTGGCTCAACAATTAATTCACGTTTTTAGTTCAAGAGAGTTATTTTTTATGTAAAACATTATGAAACTTGGTCAAAAGTAAAAGTGAAAGAAGATATAAATGAAGTATTGAATACAAACTCTTCACTAATGATTTTCCTTTTTCTATTATTATTATTATTTCTTGGAGGGTGAGTGGGGGGTTGGAGAGAGGGGCAGATGGTTTGTATGTGACATGCTGATACAGCACTTGAAGGGACTGTGACTGTGAGGCTACTATTGCCGTTTTGCAAATGATTTTTGGCTAGGCCACCTACTAGGATTTCACTTGTCATTTAACAATGATGAGTTCGATGGGTACCGTCCTAATTCTCCTATATAAATATTGATGATTCACTTCTCCATTTCCTCATCCTTCAACCATTTGCATGAGATCAGTGTAGGTTTCATCTGCCAAGATATCACATTAGCTCAGGGTTTCGAAGAAACCCTCTTGGGGAGAGATAAAAAGAGAAAGTGAAGGAGTTCTTTTTTGCTTCCTAATTAAGGAGAGATGGCTCTGTTCCACATTCACCATCCTTGGGTATTTGCATTTGGAATGTTAGGTCAATATCTATTTCTCTTTGCTCTGTCCAGCTTGTTTTGCTGCTACTTGATCTGCAGATTCATGATCCACTATGATGACCTTCATTTTGCTAAAATCTTCAAGAAACCTTCCATTTTCTGTTTCTTGTTGAATTCCCAGAATAATTATCTGCCATTTAGGTTGCTGAACTTCAAGATCCCATACCAAAATGCTCCATATTTTCTTATTCTTTGCACACATCACATATTCTCTGCATGATGAACCTTCCACTGTGTTATTGTACTGTAGCAAAATTCAATTATTAACAGTTTGCTTTCCTTTTGTGTTTGATGATTCAGGTAACTTTGTCTCCATCTTCGTCTACCTTTCTCCATTGTAAGTAACTAGTTGGCTAGCTAGCTCAACTTCTTGGTTTCTTCTGAAATATGTCTCCAACCATCCTAATATGATCCTCTCCAATTGTGTTGCAGGCCAACTTTTGTTCGAATCGTTAAAGAAAAATCGACAATGGGGTACCAATCCGTACCTTACATTGTTGCACTATTCTCCGCCATGCTCTGGATGTATTATGCACTTCTTAAACAGGCGTTTCTTCTTATCACAATCAACTCCCTTGGTTTAGTCATCGAGACAGTCTACATCTTCATTTACCTTCTTTATGCTGCCAAAGAAGCTAGGGTAATTCAGTTATGTAGTGCAAATTCGTACTTAGACTAGAGCTTTTTCTTTCGTCTCCTTGATAAATGATGATCGTTTATTTAACCACAGAAATGCACCACCAAGCTATTGGTTACTCTGAATGCTGGGACTTTCTCTGCCATCTTTCTTGTCACGCACTTCGCTTTTAAAGCTGATTTGCGTCTCCAGATTGTTGGATGGATTTGTGTTGCTTTCTCCGTGTGCGTTTTTGCAGCTCCTCTTAGCATTGTGGTAAGAACATGCTCAATTCTCTATCTATTTATAAACAATTAGAAAATCCTCTACTAACATTAAGAATCACTGCAACAGACAGTTAATATTTGTTTAATGATGTCTGTTTCTGTTTTGCAGTTCCAAGTAGTCCGAACTCGGAGTGTGGAGTTCATGCCATTTGCTTTGTCTTTCGCCCTCACCTTGAGTGCAGTCATGTGGTTTTCTTATGGTTTATTGCAGAAGGACATATGTGTTACGGTGAGTAAAAACCAAAAACCAAAAGCTATCGATAAGTCAATATTTTCTGGAATCAGCTTTGGATTTTCCATAGCTCGAATGAAAATTCATTTATTATCATTGATTGGAATGGTGCAGGTTCCAAACATTCTGGGATTCATCTTGGGAGTCCTTCAGATGTTGCTGTATGGAATGTACAGGAATGCAAAACCTATTGTGGTGGATGAGGAGAAGAAGATGCCCGAACAGGTGATAAATGTTGTCGTTTTAGGGAACTCAGAAGTGCATCCGATCGATTCTGAAAGAAGCAGCTGTGACGAAGCTGCTGCTGCTAATGAGGCCGACGAGGAAAAAAAGCAAGAAGAAACAGATTGCGATCTGCCAGAAAAAAATGTGGCCACCGTCCCAGACGAACCCTGTGGTAAAGCGACAGTGCAGATTGATACTCCTCCAGTACTTGTGGTCTGTGCAGCTTAATTGTTTTTCAGTGATTCACTTTCAGCTTCCTCTCTCTCGTTCTGTCTCTCTCAATGTAATTTGATTTTGTAACGAAGGCAAGAAATGATATGAACTTTGTTTGATTGGATTGGATTTTCTCTCTCACTTGATTAGCACCCACCATTTGGTTATCTAAACCCCGTTTAACTCTATAATCTTTCCTTCCTCACAAAAACCACAAAAGAGAAGAAAGAAAAATACTATACGAACCAAAAAATCAGTATGTCTTCTTGGTTGATTTCGTCCATAAGCTAAGACATAAGGGGCTTAGAGCGTACGGCCTCAACTAAACCGTTTTGAAAGCTCATATTATTGGCCAAGCAAAAGTGTGCCACGGACTCGAAAAGGACACTGCTTGATTAATTTTGCCAATATTTCTGTGCCTTCCTAAAGCAGAAAGGAAATGCTAACAACCAGCAGAAGAAAACAAATGCATATTCCACTGGCTAACCATTGCTTCTGCTTAGAGATATTTCTATATTTGCAAAGAAGAGGTCCGTCTCGCCATCTCCAATTCTCAAAATTTACTTGGAGATACTCTTGAGCATAAGGGTTAAGTTTTTAAAGTTTTTGTGAAAAAATGAAAGGTAAAAGAAAGAGAATTAATCTTAGTTATCGCTGTTGTTAGATTTTTGACGTATACTAAGAAACTTCCGGAATTGGAGAGGAGGCTTGCCAGTCTTGTTCCTCGGAAAGGGCTCCTTCTGCTTTTGCAAGAACGCCCCAAACTCAATGGAATAAGTCTGCTGGATTGCCATCCGCGCCTGATTTGCCTTAATGGTTTTACTCTACTCAAAAGTCAAAAACCAGAATACACAGTTGTAACTGAGATTATTTGGTAAGGGACTGGAGAAGCTAAGATACGCTGTAATTATATCAATGCGATGGGAATCTCAAAAGTTCAGATGCATCCTTGGTGCTGGGGAGACCTGACACAGTTATACGGCAAACGGGGGGTAAACTGCCCACCTGCAAAACTTCTTGCCGAACCACATTTTCCATGATAGTTGAATCTGCTCTCCAAATCAGATAGACCAATCGACGAAGAAAAGTAGGTCGAAATAAAGGAATGTTTCAACTCTATAAGGCATCAATTAGTTGATAACATGTTACAGAAAAAGATTACAGACACTGGATTGTTGGTATAGCACGAGCCTAACAGGAGCCAGCAAAGAGTAAGCCAAGACGTGCTTAGTCCAAAACTTTTTAATACGTCCTTACTCTTGTCCAGCTCTTCTACCTGTAAATGTACACTCTTTCTTTGCACTCTTCTTCTTTGATTTGAAAGAGGGAACAGAGTTAAGAAAAAACAAGGGGAGAAAAACAAAAAGGAAAAAATGTGGTCCCCTGTGACTCCGCACTAGCTCTGGACACTGATGTTCGACTTAGATGGCCGGTGAAAGACATCAGTTTGTTCAGTATCTATGATTCTTCACTCCCTCAGCAAAGCAAACTGGATAGAGCCAAGGTGGAAGATGAGGCCTTGCATCGCATAATACATGCGAGGCACTATCCATTATTACCGTCAAAACTGCCTTGAGCACTTTGCCTTCTTTTCTCACGCCAGTTTTCACCCCACATTTTAGCCTCTGCAACAGCTCGTTCCCTATCTAAGTCCCTGTTTAACATCCTTGCAGTCTCTCTAGGAGAGTCTTCCTTTTCAGATCCTTCCAAATCCCATTTGCGCCCAGAACCTCCACCGTCTTCATTTCGTGATATTCTCGAACCTTTCTCGTCTTTATATCGCTTATCATCCTTATCCCCAGCAAACCTGTAACTATGTCCAGGTAATGCACCAGGATCATATGCCTGATTTGCCAGATAAGAAAGGGCAGTAACCACATCCCCTATGAGAGGACGAGCAGCAGCTTGTTCTTGGATGCACATGGATGCCACTGCTAGAGCTTGGTAAAGACCCCTCATTGGATATTGACCCTGCAGCCGTGGATCTGCTAACTTCGCAAACTTTCTCCGGTCATTAAATAGAGGCCGAGCCTGCAATTAAACATTGAACTATATTTACTCCAAAATTTCCAGCAGAAAGACAAAAACTCTAGAACAAGACATTTCAACAATTTCTGTGCAGCTTACCCACGTGACAAGATTTTGTTCTCCCTGGGGTAGACTGTTGTCAATGGCTTTACGCCCAGTAATAAGCTCTAAGAAGACAACCCCAAAACTATAGACATCTGATTTTACCGTCAATTGGCCGGTCATAGCATACTCAGGAGCACAATAACCATAAGTTCCCATGACCCTGGTGGACACATGTGACTTGTCTCCAGTAGGGCCAAGCTTTGCCAGCCCAAAGTCAGAAAGCTTTGGAACAAACCCTTCATCCAGTAGGATGTTGGATGACTTAAAATCCCTATAAATAACTGGGGGGTTTGCCTTATCATGAAGATACTCCAAACCTTTTGCTGCACCTGCAGCTATCTTCATTCTTGTGTTCCAATCTAATGGTTCTTTATCAGGTGGAAGATCTGAGAAAGGTTGATGCAGGCGTTTTAGAGGAATGTTGGAATCAATTCTCAGCAAACAATTAACAGGATAGACAGAATAACAAACAAGGATTTGATATAATCATGCAGTAACGTCTGCAACCATAAAGAGACTCATAGACAGAAGACATTCAAACAGAATGGAAAACAAGCACATAAACAGCTGCATGGTAATGATTCACAACCCTTTCGCGAACATAGGAAATGACTACACCCGGACATTGCTGATGATCACCACAAAGCAAGATAATGCAACAGGTGACTCTAAAACCAAAAGTAATATCTACTTTGACTCCACTCGAATCTTAACTAGGGAGATGCCCAAACAATACTTCTTCAATGAAACAATTCACAAACATCAACTTCAAAGGCAAAAAACCAACATAGAGGAAAAGAATGCATCTGCATTATGCATATGGCAAATAGTAGGTACACCCATGGCCACAGATCCTCTACTGGGATGCCAAAAGCAGTAACAGGATACCCCCTCTCACTTTGCCTTCTCTCACGGCAGTGGACAAGAATAGATTCCATGGAATCACATACACACGTGTATACAATTACCTATTAGGTTTTGTGATCAGACATTTCTTTAGGGCTGTTGGTATTGGAGATTTAGTCCTGGTTTAGAGTTCCTTTCGTCTGAACCAATATTTTTTTACTCGTCATACAACTTTTGTTCAATTTAAATTTCATTCAGGGATAAATTGTTGAGCATTTTTTGAAAGGTATGGGGCTAAAGCAGAAAGCGCAGCCAGGAGGGAGATGGGAATGATGGAATGCTGAGTGGCAGGGCAAAGGAGTTTTTGGGTACAAGTTTGGCCGGTTAAGCAGGGGATGCCCTGTCCCGTTGCCACTAATAACGTCATCAACTGCCCCAGTCAATCACATGGACAGTTGCTCTTCACTAATTCAGGGATTCAGTAAGAATTCCTCAATATTACTTCTTTCATTCTCAGCTGCTCCTTTCCCTTCTCGTAGATGGCAAACAGAGACCATTGAGTAGACAATCCCAAAATTCAGAAAGCACATCAAGCAGGGGAAGAGAAATATGAACAGCTAAGATTGGTTGTACCATCTATAACTCATATTAGTAACATTGTAAAATCAGCCGATGTAGAACCATTCTATTGTCTCTAATTTGGAAGGTGCCCAGTGAGCTGCTCAGCTTGCCTTTACTCAAAAAATGCCCCGGAGAGGCCAGCAGGAGGTAGCCGAGAAAGCCAGGCATTTGCACCAATGCACACAGTTCAGTTACTTGTAACTCTACCTCTAAACAAGTCACTAGATTTGTTATGACAGATGTTAACCCAGATATTTACCTAGTTTGCTGTGACCTAGGAATTTCTTTTTCAGAAGAAGCTCATCGATTCCAGTCTTTAATCTCAAGTCACTTTCTTTTTCAATAGGAAACAGTAACAATCTCTTCCAGAGAAAGAATTTGTATTTAGTCACACAGTAACAGTGAATCTACTTGTTAATTCTTGTTAAACTAACATGATATCTAATATAATGCAAGAACCCAACGAAGTTAATCATCAAGAAAGCAAGAAAATTATACCGTGTAGGTGATCTTCCAATGATCCCATAGGCATGAATTCATAGACAAGTAGCCTCTGGTCACCATCAGCACAGTAGCCAATTAAGTTCACAAGATTAGGATGATGTAAAAGGCTCAGCATTAGAACCTCAACCAAAAATTCTCTGTTACCCTGAAGCCCATTTCTATCTAATTGTTTAACAGCAACAACCTGTTTGAAATCAAGCAAGACCATTGTTAAGACCCCAAAAAAAAATCAAAACCCAAGCACCCAGTTTCTGCTATGGACCTCAAACAAAGAAAGCAAGAAAAACTATCATTAAAGAACTATGTCATTTTCCTGGCAAAGTACAAGGCTCAAAGTTGCATATTCAAGTCTTCACAATCCAATAGAAAATAAAGGACTAGGTCTGGATTAGGAGCATCCTGTTGAACATTCCTAAAATAAGTCGGAAATTTCAGCAACTAACAACACATGTTGTTGTACACTGTATATTGGTAAGAATCCATGCACTATAGCATCATTCAGATCTTCCTGAAGGATTTTACAAGTTAAAGTGGGCAATTGCTTCTAAAAACAAATGTGATGTGCCTTACATGCAAGTATCAAGAACAGAACTGGAACTCCATACACTGGAGAAAGAATTACCTGCCCAGATGGAAGCCGCCCTTTGTATACACGTCCAAATCCTCCTTCGCCTAGGAATGAATCTGGTCTGAAATTGTTTGTAACTGCTGCAAGCTCACGAAAAGTGAATGTTTGTGCAGCAATCTGAACATCGGGTAAATCCTTTAACCCAGATGATTCCTTTTTTGACCCAATGGCGTTTCTTGCTTTGAATCTGTCTGCTCCTGTAAGGCATCCAGTAATCATTGTACATCATCCCAAAGAGCATAAAACCAAGTACTGGAATCTAGAATTATGCATAACAATCATACAATTTTAAGACATCAGGTACTCAATATCTAGGTAAGATTATCAGACCACCATATGTCTACAAAAAGGTTCTCAGACAGAAGCCCATATATTTTTGTGTCAACACTTGATATCTAAATTACCATGACCAAGGATTCTCCAGGCCTGATTATACACAGTCTAGATTTACAAGATTGAGCCTTTACTGCAAATCCATTGAAGAAGCAAATCATCAATCATTTCAACTATCAAAGTTTAACCTTTACTTAAATATCAATCAACTCAAAGTCTATAACAATTATTTCACTTGAGATCCCAATTGACAACTAATTAAAATGGAAAACAAAAAAGAAAGCATCTTTCTTGAACTCTTATCATAGCAATATCAGGACTATGTAAAACGGGAAAGAATAGGAAATCCAGATAAATCTAATGGAATGAAGTCAATCAAAGTCATAGACAGAGCTGGATACAGAAATCAGCCACAAACGAATAAAACCCAGATCAGATCAATCAACAATAAGTATATATACACATATACAAAGAAGTGCCACGAACCAGAAGATAATCTGGAAATGTTAGAGGGAACAGCTGGGTGGACTTCTTTAGGGCCATTTCGTTCCTTTTGCGGATTCAGTTTTTCCTCCTCCCTTGAATCAAAACAAGGAAAACAACCCATTTATCTCCCCAAAGATCAAACTTTCTGAAATCCTTTCTTTCAACTTTCCCGATGCAATCCGAAATCAAACAACTTTCATATTCTTCAACTTCAAGCCAACCCCACCTCCCTACTTTCATACAAATCCCAAACTTGAGCCTATTTCTTTAATCAATCTATCTCATCAGCTATGAGAAGAAAAAAAACCAGTAATTATCAGATAAGAAAGATAAACACAAAACCAAATAAGAACCAAACAATAAATACCGGTTGGACAGCAAAAACAACAACAACAAAGATGAGGAAAGCCTTTTGGATTGCTTTGGCTGAAGGGGGAAAAAAAAAAGGTCTATAGATAAATTGGTAGTTTGGTTGTGACAGCGCTGTAGCCGGCTTTGTCTTCCGCTTTACATACCACTGTTAGCCTTCTTGATTCTCTCTCTAGCGTGTACACAAGCTTCATACACTTCCACTAACGGTAGATATCAACACTTAACTATTCATCATCCACATTCCACGCATCCCTTTGACCAGAACGCCATTTTACATTCTTTAGAGAAAGCATTTCCTTGGCATTAAATTCTTGAACCCGTTCTTGAAAATAGAAAAAATCCAAATTTCCTCAAATATAGGATGGAAAGTCCTTACTGAAAGATATGAAAAAATGTTGTTGATAGATTTGGTTTGTTACAATAGCTAAATTGATGGATTATTAAACACATAAATTTGTTCTTTTTTAAGAAATAATAGATAGGATACGTACGAAAAAATTATTTTACGCGTATAATTTGATTCTTAAATTATTATATTTTAATAATTTTTTATAATGTAATAAGAAAGTAATTTAATAATATCTATATATTAATATATTTTTGTACAGAAAATTATTCAGCACATTTGCTGGTTAAAATAGAATTACCTTACTTTAATGTAATTATTTAAGAATATTTATCCCAAATGATGAATACCTAAGTAGAAAAAAAACAAGGATTTTTTTTTTAAAAAAATTACAGTTATTTCAAGATGAAAGCAATATAATTTTCATGTAACAAATAATTGTGCAACTGCCTAGATTAGGCATAATGGTGTGATTAACACATGATGATGAGTTATAATCTGTTAATAATCTCATCTTATCAGTACCTTCGTTTTAACTATTGCAATTTGGGCAACAAAGCAATAATTACAATGGGTAAACTTGATTAGGTTAACAATGATGCTTATGTTTGATAAAATCATTTACAAAATATTACTTTCAGCTAAACCCTTTTAAATTATATAACAATAAATTTAACTCGTAATTTACTAAGATTAAAGTTTAATTTGTAAACTAAAAATAAACAATCACTACATATAAAAAGGCTCATATTTGTTAAAGCTAGGAGTTTGTTATTTCGTATAAATATTGTTTCTTCATTAGTTAAAGGTCAAAGATTTAGAGAAGTATTTAAAATTAATTAATTAAATATCTATTTTATTAAAGTACGTTTAATAATAAAAATATTAATTAATCATATTTGATAATAAATTTTTATTATCTTTTAATTGATAAAGACCTACTAAAATCTCATTATAAATTTTAAATGAAATAAAAGTTATTTAAATTTATAATTTGAATATATTAAATACTCATATAATTATTAATATTTTTTATATTTATAATAATATATAATTAATTCATACTTTCAATTTTAAAATTTAGTCTCTAAACTTTACTTTTTATAATTTAAGAATTAAATATTTAAATTTTAATTTATCAAAGGAAAAAAAAATTAACCATTATATTTTCGAAGGGTCCAACATTAGTAGTAGATGATATCGAGACATGAAGATTCAAAATCTATACATTGTTAATTATCTAGTGAAGGCTAAATTCATAAACGAAGAAATATTTATTCTCTTTTTATAACAAACACAACAATACACAAAATTCTAATCATATGTAAGAGAATTTAATTCATGACAAATCTAATATCTCTATTTAATTAAAAATATATTTTATTAAACACTTTCTTACATATAAATATACAAAAAAAAACAAAAATTGACTCAAAATTTATAGCACACGCATAATATGAAAAATATCCTACTTTACCAAGTTGTCACAATAAATAAATAAAATATTAAATACATTTAAATTTTTATAACTCAAAGAATTTATAAATTTTGCAATTAGATTACGTATATGTATTGTATAAAAATATTTAAAATATATCGAATGCTTATAATATAATATATTATACTAATTAATTAGTACACCTAATAAAAATAGAGTACACAATTAATTAATTAAATTATTACGTACTAAGATTAAATTGCTGCATGCAGGTTGGGGTAGATGAACAACCGTGTTATACAAGTTGCGAGCCACAGTACCATACGTAATATTTTATATTATAACAATTATCTATAGAAAAAAAATAAAAAATATATATAATTTTACTTTTGAAGATTTAAGGTTTAATTTACTTTATGCTTGGTTCACGGAAGAGAAATTTTTACTTCTATCGATGGAAGTAAATATAATTTATTTTTCATTTCGTTTGGTTAAAATAAAAGAAAAGTAAATAATATTTAATCCGTTTAAATTTAGATGGATTGTTTTACTGAAATAGAAAAAAAGAGCTTTCATTCTGAACTTACTCTCCGTATTTTTTTTTTCTAACTTAAACGATATAAATCATTTCACTATTGGAAATTGACCGATCAGCCTTAACAAATTCCGTGGCTGATTGATCTCAGTCACGAAAATTTTTTATTAACTATAACAATTATGCTTGACCTTATTCTAACACGGATCAGCCACGAATTATTAATGGAATTGAATCCGTTGCTAATTCCTGACCGATGTATGAATAATCTTATACGCATATATTCTGTGAACGATTTTCGTGACGGATGAGCCCATTTTCAATAGTGTTTATTCACATTTAAATTTATATTCTTTCTTTTTTTCTCTCTCTTTTCAACCCCAATCAAATATTCTGTTAGGATGATGGTCAAGATATTTTGAACCTTGGCCCTGATTATTGTAAGATTTTTGCTCATTGTCAACAACAAAATGGACGGTCCAATATGGGTGTAGAGTCATGCAACGTGCAGTGATTATTTGTCGATCTTCTCCATGCACATCCTGTGAAGATCTTTTCGTTGTGAATTATTCTTGTGTAGTCCTTTTCTCTACCTACACCCAAAACCACCATTCAAAACAGATCAAAACAGTCCAAAGGCTGGGAGCGACTTGCAAAGACCGGTATTTATCTGTGGAAATGATCTCAATTCGAATTTTGCCGCGAATATTTTGGAGGATTTACATGGCGGTCTTCCAAGCTCGTGAGGATTAGTCGGGCCGAAAGCTCAGAACCTCACGCTAATAAAAAAAAAAAAACAGATCAAAACAAAACCTTAATCGGTCTTCTAAATTGTTAGTTAGTCAGATAATTAATCATGTTAATTAAACGGGAAATTATTTGTATTATTCTATAACACGTCGACTAAATTTAATTTTTCTTTTTTTTTTTGTTTTTTATGACTTATGAATAAGTCATGAAGATGCTCAAGGACAAAATAGAAAGAAGAGATTTGACTGGAAAAAACTTGTTTAGCATCATAGTGGAATGAGAATATAACCAAGAAATTTCTTCCTAAGAGCATCTATTATAGATTTGACTGGCAAAAAGTTGTCCACATCAAGTGCCCTTCTCTTTCCAGCCCGTATCATTTGATTAAAACAAAAACCCTAAATTCCAAAACATGGCTTAGTGCCTTTTTTTTAATTATTTTTTTATGGTCAACGAATCAATTCATGCATGCACATTCCTTCACAAATACTATATTCACAAAGGAACTTTTTTCCTTTGTTCAAGATTCTACAAGACTTTTTTTTTTTTTACTACTGTAGATTTGATTTAGTTAGACTGTTTTGTAGAAGTAAATGAGGAAAGTAAGTAAATGTAGAGGTAAATGAAACATTTATTTCGTTTGATTAGATATAGATGCGGAGGGGAAGTAAATCAAGAGGGAGTACACTATCCTTCCATATCAACATTTCCTCTCCTTCCAATTTGGAGGGCTTGTGAGAGAGAAAATAAAGTGAAAATAATAATAACAACATTGACTACATTTTTAACATTAAAAATTTTAATAAAATAAATAATAATTGATAAAATAGTAAATTAAATTAATTATTCTCTCTCTTTTTCTCTCTCCTTCCCTTCCTATTTTCACTTCAACTAAATAAGATAAGAGTAAATACATTAACTTCTCCTAATATAAGTAAAATGTTCCACTCCTCCTCTCGTTTCCTCTTCCTCTCCTCTTCGCAAACCAAACCAAGCGTAAGAGTCTACTATAATAATTAATTATAATATGTGCTGAAGCAATTAAAGTTTTCAATGGTTGACAAATCTTTTATTAGGTTCATGTATTGATAATAAAATTTGGTTAATTAAGCAACCATCACGGCAATGTAAATGAATATTCAAGTAACAAAGACGGCAAATGATCATATTCTATTCAAATAACGAAACACCACGAGATTTTTTTTTAAAGGTAAATATTATAATAAATTATTTAACATTAGATCTAAGTCCTAGATAAATCATTTTTTATTTTTTTTATAATTTAAATTATATTGTATCTATATACATATTTCCATCAATTAAAAATTATAAATTCTCACTAAACACGCATATCCTCAATATTTATTGGACAAAGTGGGATGGAAGAGATAATTGAAACCTTAAAACGCAAGAAAATCAGCTACAAAAGGGGCAAATTCTAGCAAAAATAGCTTTGATCAATCAATGTAGGAATTGCACTAAATTGAAATTCTTCACTACGATCAAGAATAAGCTTAAAGTTTCTAATAGAAGGGAGCCAATTGTCATGACAAATTTTGATAGATTCACCATTCCCAACTCTCCATCTTAAGCCTGCTTCCAATGTTTACTGTCCCTGAAGAATACTCTACCAAAGAAAACTAGAACTGCGGCCCCAAGAAGCATGCAAGAAATCACACATTGGAAAATAATTGGTTTTGAAAACACGATCCATAAGACTAGAGGATGACTTCAAACTCCACCGACCCTGCTTCACCAGCAGAGCAAGATTAAATAGATGTAAATCACAGAAACCCAAGTCACCCTCTTCCTTAGGTAAGCACAAATCATACCATTTTTTCCAGCAAAGCTTACGCTCTTTCTGTTTTTGTCTCGACCAAAAATTATAAACCATAGATAAGATCTTGGTATAGAGAGTTTTAGGAAGGGCAAAACATTGCATCGTGTAGGCTGGAATTGCCTGAATGATCAATTTAATGAGAACCTCTTTCCGAACAATAGACAAAAATCTCTCCTTTCAACCGTGCAATTTCTTCCAATCTCTCTCCTTTATAAATGAAAAAATTGCGGACTTAGAATGTCCAAATAAGAATGGAAGATCGAGATAACAACCATCATCCCTTCCACATTGAATACCTAATGCTTGCTCCAACAAAAGCTGTTTTTCTTCAGGAATGCACTTACTGAAGAAAACTATGGACTTTTGGAAATTTATAGATTGGCCAGACAACCCCTCATAGCAATGTAGAACACATTGAATAGCCTCAATGTTGGTACGATTGGCCTAAGCAAACAATAAACTATTATCAGCAAAACAAATCCCAATCCTACTAAAAGGCATACCATGTAAGAAACTAGCAGCCACCTTATGCCTAAGCATAATTGAGAAACCCTCTAATTATAATTTGCAGAGACTACTAGGACAAAAATCTTGCATTCTAAACGAACCTTTAATCTTTGGGACAAGCACAAGATATGTATGATTGAGGTCACAAAGGTCAAAATTACTAATCCAAAAACTGAAGATGATAATACAATTGCTGTATAAAATTTACATGACTAACTTAATTGGTTAAAATTCTTATTTTTTTCGGAGAAAGTTTGCAGACAAATCGACCTATTTTATTTCAATACGTAAGAAGGATGTGTCCAACGGAAACCTTCCCAATATACTACTTTTACAAACTTATTGACTAGGATTTGACAAAAAAATAAGTTTAACTGAAACTAATATACTTTTCAAGTTTACAATTTCTTTACTAAAATATACAATCTATTTCAAATTACCTACAATCAAGTCTAAAGAAATTGTAATTTTTGGTTACTTTTTTTAGTAAAATTTTATCGCTTTTAATCAATTAGTTAATGTTATATTACTATTTTAATAAGTAAATCATCGATAGTATTGTATTTTTATATAAAAAATTAAATGAAAACATAAAGATTACTTTAATCGCCAAAACAGCTATTGGGAGGTAGGGTCATAAGAATATTATAAATATTTAAAAAAAATTAGTGGCAAAAGGTAAAGTTTATATAAATTTTTTAATAAAAATCTTAAATTTTTAAAGAAAATAAATAGCTTTCAAAAGTTGTAGGGTAGATGTCACCAACCCTCGGCCACCCCCTTGCCTGGGGCAGTAAATCCGTCATTAGCATTTGTTAGACACCGGATATTTACAAGCACAGACAGGTAACTCAACTGAATTGAACAAGCACCGCCTGTACCCGATCAGGATCTAATAAATACAATTATCAAATATCAATAAAGTGGTAAGGCCAAATAGTTTAAACTAGAATTTTAAATTATAAAATTTTTCATCACACAAAAATTACGTTCTTTAATATAATTTTCTGAAAATTTGAAATTAATTTATTCCCAATATTTCATGCTATTCTATAAATAAATATTATTAATTATTAAAATAGTTACATTTCGTGGAAGTCTTGTAGAGAAAGTCTATTCTACGTGGCAACACTACAGTATCGGAAAAATACTAGGTGACAACACCACAATGATCTTAACAATATATATATATATATATATATATATATATATATATATATATATATAATATGATATATATTAATATTAATAAATTTTTAACGCATATTCATGATAGACGAATTTATCATTTAGGTATGCATTTTCCTTCTTTTAGTAGCTAAACATGAGCAAATCAATCAAATTTCGTTATGATTTAAGCCTTTTTTTTTCAATTAAGATAATCCATAATTACTTTCGAGAGTGTATACTTATATACTCCCATGGTCTCATTAAAATAGACTGTAGTTAATTTGGAATGAGATTTTATACAAAAATAAAAATAAAAATATAATAATAATAGAGTATAATATAATATAATAAAAGTAAAAAATATATAAGTCTTACAATACTTTATGTGAAATTTAAATATATAAAAATAATACATGTGAGATATATCAATTATTTTATAATAAATTATATAGTAAAAACTTTCCTTTTAAGGAAAGTGTTAAATTTGTTGAAATAACTAAAAATAGTAAGTAAGTCAATTTAATTGGTACGGAGGGAGTAATAATTTATAAATTATACAAACACAAAGATAAATTATACTAAATAAATTCAGGTTTGTATCCTAGAAGAAGGTTTTAGAAGATAAAAAAATTTACCTATCCTTTACTAACTCTTTCGACATTATGATTTAAGCTTTTGAGGTTTCATAAGCGACAAATGGAGTGTGTTTTTTCCTTTCTATATTTAGTTAAGAATAACAAATACAATGTGAAAATAAATGCCAAAATTCTTAGATTTCCATATAAGGCGGATCCAATCATTTCCTACATGTTGGCTTTAGGAAAGGAAGATCAGAGAATTTGCCATATCAAAATTCAAAGGCTTTCAACAATAAGGTGCCGCCGACAAACTTAAGCGTGTGAAAGAAAACACATATTGCTTGTCATGACTCGTTCCTTGGCCTTTTATATCCTAAGTTCCCAACCAGACCTCAGAGAGAGATCTCCCCGTCCACCCTTTCAACCAAGACAACACCCCTTAGTGGTCCTTTTGCAAGAATGGAAGAAGCTATGCTTCCTTTGACGATGATCTTGGTCGTGTCCTTGTAAAGTATTATCGAGTCAAAGGACGAAACAAAACTTTAAAATAGTTATATTAAGAGAATAATATTATAATTTTTTAAAAAAAATTAGAAAAGTAAAATATTTTTTAAAAAATTAAATTTTCTAAGGCAAATTAGGAAAATTTTGGCCCCCCGCCCCCTAGTTCCATCTCTGCACCGAGCAACTTTTTCCAACACCTTTTCGTAAAGTAAAGCAAAAGTTTCACTAAATTGAGTTATTAACTTTACGGTCTAATATTTAACTTATATAATTTATAAAATAAAAAAAGAAGTTGAATCGAATCTTATATCTGATCAAACTATGTTCATACCATGAGACCTATTTTTGCATCCCGATTTATTCTATAAGAGTGAATTCAATATGATGCTACTTTAAAAAGGCTTGTTTAAAGAGGAAAGGAGAAACATTTTGATTCCAATATGGTATTTATCAGGGCAATTGATAAGTGGGATCATATGACTGACTATTGGTGAGGTCTTGTTTACAACATATATTGTCTCGAGAAATATTTGGGTGGACCCGATTCATTGTGAATCATCGCTTGAAGTATTATATTATGTGCATTGAAAATTATATACTTCTAAAAAAGTACAACACTTTAGAATATTGATTCACAATGCACCTAAGTATTGTCCGATTGTCTAATGTTGGTCATTGTAACACGTACAATTTGTACGGATAAAGAGATGTAGCGTGGGACAGTTTGTCTATGTAGGTTAATTTAAAGGAGTTGTTCCTTTGCAATCATGGCCATGGTGGTCCATTGCAAACGCAGAGGAAAGACTTTGAGAGGCCATTTTGGACACCATAAATAATGAACCATATTGTGACCCCCCATTTTGGTGTAAGCAGAGACAACTACCGCAAAGAGGATATTAATTTCTTTGCTGCTTTCTGCTTCGTCTTGAAAGAAAAAGGAAGAGGTTCTTGTTTTCCAATTAAAACCATCATCATTGAGGCAATCAAAATGTGTGAATGCAACAATCATAATTGGTAGATCTCCTAAAGCGTTGGTGAAATTACGAATCAAAATACTTAACGATAAACTCATCTTGATCTTATTATTTTTTTTAAAAAATATTTAATTGTAAAATTATTATATGAAGGAGGGGTGAATCCATTTCTTTTCTCTTGGTTACAAATTATCTTTAGTGGCTAGAAGGTTGTTATTCAAAATATAAGTTTCAAATTTGACACCAAATTATATTTTATCATTCTCTCTTTAAAAAAAATAAATAAAAATCCATTTCTTTCCCATGATTTGATAAGGGAGAAATGAACCTTCACTTTATACATTGGACAAGTCCTCTACTTCTTGGTGGCTTAAGGCCCATAGCCTCAAATAGCTACAGTTGAAGGATGGTTTTTATTGGGGCCCAAGAGCCTATTATTCTTGATGATCACACTTTCTTTCTTACTGCATTCTAACTATGTTAAGATTGGAATATTTATAACATAGATTCAGATTACATATATTGAAGGATTGTATTTATTCAGTAAACGTTAAACGATATAATTTTTTAATACATATGAATATGGTCCATAGGTTTACGATCCATATAAGAATTTCTTTTTTACGAAAATTCTAATATAGATTCGGTCCACGTTAATCACATGCATTGAAGAGTTGTACTTATGCAGTAAAAATTATACGATATAATTTCGCAATGCATATAATCCACAGGTCTACGATCCATGTAAGAATTTCTTTTTTACGAAAATTCTAACATGAATCCAATCCACGTGGACCACATACAATAAATAGTTATATTTCATACAGTAAATGTTATATTGTACAACTCTTTAATGCATATGGTCCACGGGCCTACGATCTATACAAGAATTTCTTTTTTACGATAACATGGATTCGATCCACATGGATCACATGCATTGAAATATTGTACTTCATGTAATAAAAATTATACAGTACAAATCATCAATACATATGATCCACAGATCTACGGTACATGTAAGAATTTCCCTTCATTTTAGACCCTTTTTACTTTCTCCTTCAAATCATTAAATAGACAAGGTCAAAATAAATATTCTAACATGAATTTGGTCCATGTGGACCACATACGATGAAGAGTTGTATTTTATACAATAAAAGTTATATTGTACAATTTCTCAATGTATATGGTTTACGGGTCTACGATCTATGTAAGAATTTCTTTTTTTACAAAAATTCTAACATATATTCGGTCCACGTGAATCACATGCATTGAAAACCTGTACTTCACATAATAAAAATTATACAATACATATCCTTAATACATACTGTCCACGAAGTCTATGTAAGAATTTCCCTTCATTTTAGACCCTACTTACTTTCTCCTTCAAATCATTAAATAGACAAGGTCAAACTCTTCACCATTAGTGTATAAAATGATAACTTAATTAGTTAAAAGTATTTTTTAACGATCATAAATTTTAGATTCAATTCACCTTTCCTCTTTATGTTTAAAAAAAAAATTATACTCCCTTAATCTCAAAATATAAGTCATTTCAAATTTAAATTTTTCGTTAGTAGTGATTGAAAAATGTAGCAAGTGAAGGGATGAAATATGTGTGAGAAAGTAGTATGATTAGATTATAATGGGACAAAATAGTATTTATATGCATAGTATTAAAATCAGAAATGCCCATTAAATTCTATAAAATGGTTTATATTTTGAAAAGAGAAGTTCACTCTAAAATTACTTATATTTCGAGATAGAAATAACATTAGTTTCCTATAGATTTGATGTGACCCGTATTCTCGTCCTCCTCATGTAAGTAAATAAATAAAACAAAAGCTATTATTGTCCTATATATAATCACATGTAATATCTTTTATATATAATAAATATTTATATTAGTGTTGTTATATCTTTTTATGAAAAAAAAAGATTATTATTTTCTTCGTTCTAATTAAATTGAAAGTTGTTAATTTTGTACGATATTTTATACAAAAATAAAAGTTAAAATATAATAATAATAGAGTATAATATAATATAATAAAAGTAAGAAATATGTGAGTCCTATAATAATTTATGTCAAATTTAAATATATAAAAATAATATATGTGAAATATATTGATTATTTTATAATATATTATATATTAAATTTTTTTAATAAGTAAATTAATTTAATTGGGACGAAAAGAGTGTTATATTGTATATTACTTCCGACTCAATTTATTTGTCACATTTTAAGAGTAAAACTCTGAATAACGCTGTTGGTTAATGATCAATCATTACAAATATAATAATAATAATAATAATAATAATAATAATAATAATAATAATAATAATAATAATAATAATAATAATAATAATAATAATAATAATAATAATAATAATAATAATAATAATAATAATAATAATAATAATAATAATAATAGAAAGATATTGTATTATAGAGAAACAATAAAAATCGTGGGAAGCATAAACTACCCTCATCTCAAACGGGTCAACGGTCAACTACCACCTTCCACCCCCCGCAAAAAAGCAAGAAAATGGAAACAAACTGCTACTACTTCTAAGGCCAACATCTTCCCTATCATCCCCTTCGTGCTCTTCCAATCACTGTTTCCATTTCCAATTTCCATCCACCCCTCTCATCATCTCTCTCACCATTACTGATCACTGGTCACCTCTGTCCTTCTTATCGGCTTTGCATTCCCTTCTCTTTTGCTCTTCCAAGAAAGGATTAACCAAAAGAGGATCCCCCAATATTGTGATCAGAATGGAGAATCATCCCCCTGATAAGGCCAAAAGTTTTGGCAAGAATGGAAGCTGCTACAATGCCTCTGTTCCTAGTCCTAGAAGCCCGCATTCTGTTACTTTTAGCGATACTTCAAGCTCTGATCCTCACTCTAGACACAGCAGCGTTGATAGAGAAAATCTTGATCAGGAGGAGTTCTCGTCGTCGCACGTTCGTAATGTCTCTCAACATATTGACCAAATCACCAACTCCCTAGCATCTACGGACGATAAGTCCAATCCGCCTGAGGTTCCAGACACAGCGGTTGAGACGTTGTCCAAGATCATTGAATCCAGAATCGCCAAGTATAATGCAGGTGAATTTCGGAGCAGGTTGGGCAAGATGACGGAGGAGGATTCGTTTTTCATGGAAGCCGTGATGCGCATATCAAAGCTACATGGTGCCATAAGTGAGTTTCCAGCAAGCTCGGCTACCTCCGAATCATTAAACCGAACCAGCAAGGTTTTGCAGCGAGCCATGGCTTTCATGGAAGAAGAATTACGTGCACTTCTTGAAGATTCTATCATGCATCATGATGCCAATCGAAAAGCTAGGTTTTCAAAAAATACTTCATTCAATACAAAGAATGAACAGTCTGATCGTAGCGCGTTGAAGCAGGAAGCGGAGACCCTCTCGGAGGATGATTATCCGGGGTACTCGAGCGAGATCGTCACCAAAATGAGTAGAATTGTTTCGGCCATGATAGCCACCGGATATGAGGCCGAGTGCTGTCAGGTTTATACAATTTCAAGAAGAAATGCATTCAACGAGCAACTGAAAAAGCTGGAATACGAGAAGATAAACATGGATGACACTTGGAGGATGGGTTGGGACGTTCTGGAAGGAGAGATCAAGAGATGGATAAACATAGTCAGAAGTTGCTCCAAGACCCTCTTCCCAGCAGAAAAACGGCTAATCCAGTCGGTTTTCACCTCTAGTCCCTTGCTTTCTCGCAGTATATTCACCAACCTGGCTCGCTTCGAGGTGATTCAGCTTCTGGATTTCTCCGGTGCCGTGTCCATGACGAAAAGGGCAGCTGAGAAGCTTTTCAAATACCTGGACATGCACGAAGCGCTTCGCGATCTTATTCCGGCGATCACAGATTCATGTTCAGATGAATGGGAAGAAGAAATAAGATCGGAGATCACAGCAGCTTGTGATAGAATTGGTGACGCAGCGGTGAACATATTTTGTGATCTTGAGAATTCAATCAAGACCGACGTTGCCAAAACTCCGGTCCCAGGTGGCGCAGTTCACCCATTGACCCGTTACGTGATGAATTACATGAAATATGCCTGTGAATACAAAGACACCTTAGAGCAAATCTTCGAACAGCAAACAAGATTGGAGCAATCTGGCGGCACTCCGACATCAAAACTATCCCCAAGTGGGAACCCAGAGAGCGACGGCGAAAGCCCCCATAACTCCGACATCCCGGCCGGCTCAACACCGTTCTCAAAACAGTTGGTGACAGTGATGGACCTCTTGGATTCAAATCTTGAAGCTAAATCACGGCTGTATCGGGACATCTCTTTGCTCTACGTATTCTTGATGAACAACGGTAGATACATACTGCAAAAGGTGAAGGGATCCACCGAGATCCACCAGGTTATGGGCGACAACTGGTGTAGGAGAAGATCAACGGTGGTGAGGCAGTTCCACAAGAGTTACCAAAGAGAGACATGGGTAAGATTGTTACACACACTAAGCCACGAGGGCATACAAGGGAATGGAGGGAAAGTGAACAAGCCAATCTTGAAGGAAAGATTCAAGAATTTCAACACAATGTTTGAGGAGATACACAAAACTCAGAGTACATGGGTGGTAAGTGATGAGCAGCTTCAATCGGAGCTGCGAGTTTCCATATCGGCGGTGGTGATTCCGGCCTACCGATCCTTCCTAGGGAGGTTTAAACAGTATTTGGAATCTTCAAAACAAGTGGAAAAGTACATCAAGTACCAGCCTGAGGATATTGAAACGTTAATTGAAGGGCTCTTTGAAGGCAATTACACATCAATGGCTAGGAGAAGAATATAGTTTTTCCTTTGTATTATTAGCATGCGAAATTCTGATGTAGACCGAATCACCCATGTATTGATAAGTGATAGTGTATAACTTATGTATGTGATTCACAGAGTTTACAGTACACTGAGAATTTCTCAGAGAGGATGGCAAGAGTTGAAGAGAAATCTTGTTTTCCTTTGTTTAGTTTTTTTATGGCAATTCCAAATCTTGCTGTATCAGCACTTAGGCTTGCATCCATTTTGACATGTTTCTTTTTTCTTTGTTTGACCAGTTTGTTTGGGCCTTAGAATTGAAACCAGTAACTGGATAAATTGACTTTTTCCCTGTCTCCATTGGGCCAAAGACATATATATGTATATATCCAACTGTTGGTTGGGCCAGTTTTTATTCGGCCTAGCCTAGGATGCCAATAAGGCAACAGCTACAACATGTACAATTTAAAGGCCCAGAAGCCTGGATCCGGCGGTGTCAATCTGGAAACCCACGACAACAATACTATATAAATACACAAAAACTAGGTGGTTACTGTTATAAAATTAGGGTAGTGTTAGAATAAAATCTACACACTACACACTAAGAAAATTCTAACTATTCTTTGCACAAGAATTTCTCTTCAAACTTCTCTCTTTCTTTCTCTCACAATTCTTTCTCTAATCTTTCTTTCACTAATCTTTCTTTCACAAAATGATGGTGTATTACAAGCTTAGAGAATAGCTCTATTTATAGAGCTCTAATTAGTGAAATACATCATGGCATACATCATCTTCAACTAATCTCAATTAATGGTGTCTCCACTAAATGGTGGACATCCATAAAAATCTTCTAATAATTCACATAAATCCATAATTAGTGGAGCCTCCACTAATTAATGGAGATTCCAATAATTCATAACACTCCCCCTTGGATGTCCATCCATACATAAAGAATATGCCTCGTTAAAACCTTACTAGATAAAAACCCAGTGGAAAAAAAATCTAGTGAAGGAAAAAGAGTACACTATTCTATATGTCCATTTATTACTCCCCCTGATGAGATGATTCCTTTAAATCTTTAAATCGACGCATACCGATTTTATATCTCAACTTTTCAAATGTTGCAGTCGGTAAAGTCTTCGTGAAAATATCTGCGAGGTTATCACATGACCGAATTTGTAGCACATCAATTTCACCTTTCTTCTGGAGTTCATGAGTAAAGAAGAATTTTGGTGAAATATGTTTTGTCCGATCTCCTTTAATATATCCTCCTCGTAATTGAGCTATGCAAGCTGCATTGTCTTCATAAAGAGGAGTTGGAATATCTTTGATTTATGATAATCCACAACTTTCTCGGATATAATGAATCATGGATCTTAGCCATACACATTCTCGACTTGCTTCATGAATGGCTATAATTTCAGCATGATTTGAAGAAGTAGCTGCTATAGATTGTTTCGTAGAACGCCATGATATAGCAGTATTTCCACATGTAAATAGATAGCCTTGGAGATATCGAAGGACTTGTTTAATTCCATTCCAATGTCGTCGTGTTGGTGAAGAACTAAATCTTGCTAATAAAGTAACAGCAAAAACAATATCAGGTCGTGTATTATTAGCAAGATACATCAATGCACCAATTGCACTGAGATATGGTACTTCAGGACCAAGGAGTTCTTCATCATTTTCTTGAGGTCGGAAAGGATCTTTATCCACATTTAATGATCGGACGATCATTGGAATACTCAATGGATGTGCTTTGTCCATGTAAAATCTTTTTAGCACTTTTGCTGTATATGTTGATTGATGAATAAATGTTCCACTCTCCAAATGTTCAATTTGTAAATCAAGGCAAAATTTGGTTTTACCAAAATCCTTGATTTCGAATTCTCTTTTTAAATAATCAATTGTTTCTTGGAGCTCTTCAGGAGTTCCAATAAGATTAATATCATCAACAGATATAGCTAATATCACAAATTTAGAACCAGATTTCTTAATAAAAACGCATGGACATACCTGGTCATTTTTAAATCCCGCTTTCAATAAATATTCACTAAGACGTGGAAACCACATGCGCCCAGATTGCTTCAGGCCATATAATGATTTCTGCAACTTGATGGAGTAATTTTCACGAGGATAATGTTTATATGCTTCAGGCATATGAAATCCTTCAGGGATTTTCATGTAAAAATCATTTTCTAAATTTCCATACAAGTAAGCAGTGACAACATCTAATAGGCGCATATCTATCTTTTCATGTACTGCCAAACTGATAAGATATCGGAGTGTAATAGCATCAACAACAGGAGAATAAGTTTCATCATAATCAATACCTGGTCTTTGTGAAAAACCTTGGGCTACTAATCGCTCTTTATATCGAACGATTTCACTCTTTTCATTGCGCTTTCGCACAAATATCCATTTGTAGCCAACAGGTTTTACACCTTCTGGTGTTCGGACTGCAGGTCCGAAGACTTCACGTTTTGTCGTTGCATTTAACTCCGATTGAATCGCATCTTTCCATTGCAGCCAATCTTTTCTATGCCGACATTCATCAACTGATATTGGTTCAGGATCATCATTATCCTGTGTAACATCAAGAGATATATTGTATGCAAATATATTATCAATAACAATTTCTATCCGATTCCAACTTCTACCGGAAGTGGTATAATGGATAGAAATTTTAGTGTTACTTTCATCAACTTCTGGTTCTTTGTCATCAGTTCTCTCTTGGTCTTTATTATTCTTTTCTTCAATATGATCTTCTGGATCATTTAATCCTCTTTTCTTTCGAGGATTTTTATCTTTAGAACCAAGAGGTCGGCCATGCTTTTGGCATGCTTTTGGCTCAGCAGCTATATGTAAAATCTTTTGTTCTGTTGGAACTTCAATTAGAATAGGAGCATTTATAACTGGCATATGCGATTTTGTTACTCTTCTAGAGTCAACAAAAGCGTCCGACATTTAATTTGCAATGCTTTACAAATGAATTATCTTTTGAACTTCAAGTTCACACGCGCTTGTATGCGGATCAAGATAATTTAATGATGTTGTCCAATCACGATCTTTCTTGTACTGTTTCTGTTCTCCCCTAATTTAGGGAATAATGATTTCACAAGAGAATAAGAAAAGAAATATAAGAAAATGATGACAAGCAGAAAATACCAAGCAAAATATCTCTTTTTTTTTTCACTCTTCCCGGTACCGACTTTTCCTCTTCCTCTCTTGTCTTTTCTTCTCCTCCGACCCTCTACCTACCATCTACCTCTTCTTCTTCCTCATACAGATATATATATATATATATATATGTATCGATATATATATCAGTTATCAGTCATTAGTAAACATCAAATACAAAAATCACAAAGCAGATATGGAGACTCGTAATTCATTTGAGACATGGTCAAATTTTGACTCGGTTTCTGCAGCAGATGTTGATGTATTTTTCTTTCCAAACCAACCGCTTCTGCCTAATTCGAACGCAGAAGATTTTGATATGTTTTCCTTTTCAAACCAACCACTTCCTCCTAATTTCAGGTGAGATATCTTTGAGGGCTTCCATTTGTTTTAGTGTGCTTGATAATGAAATTAAACTCTCTTTTGGTTTGTTTTTTTTATGTAAATCAGTGGAAGTTTTGAACATACTGCTTTGGACCAAGTTGATCTGCCCCTACAAGAGACTGCTTTTGATATTGTTCCTCTTGATGCTATTCCTTTGAATGAGGATATGCTTGTGCATGATCCATTCTACTCTCTAATGGATTTTGAACAAAGCCAGAATATGATTCCAGGTTATTATCCATTTAAACATGGATTTTGAATGGTATTACCTTTACTGATATTATTTTATTTTTCTAGGAGAAATAATGAGTGGTCTTGACAACGAAGTCGGAGTAAGTACTCATGAAATGCATAATATCGATCAAGATATTATTGCAGACAAAATTCTTGGGGAGAAGAAGATGATTAAGAGGCAGAGAGAGAAGAAAGGCAATAACTCCCAGACACTATCAAGAGAAACAATTTCGCAGTACTTTTACCTACCAATCAAGAGCGCAGCCAAAGAACTGAATATTGGCATAACCCGTCTCAAGAAAAGATGTAGGGAGTTAGGAATTCGTCGATGGCCTCACAGGAAATTGGTGAGCTTGGAGACCATAATCAAGAATGTCCAGGTTCTCTCTCATACATACTTATTATTTGCAAGTATGAAACTATGAAAGATTTATAAGTAAATAACCGATGATATCACTTCGATTTACAGGATATGCAAAATAAAGAAGAAGGAGGACATATGGTTGAGAAGAAATTAAAAGAAGCCATTGCGATATTGGAATGTGAAAAACAGTTGGTAGAAGAAAGTCCTAATACGCAGTTAGAGGACCAAACACAGAAATTGAGACAAGCATGCTTCAAGGCCAAATATAATAAGAAATATAATAAACTTAAGGAGATCATAAAATCTCAAGACTCATTTCGCAGTAATTTTACGGCTAATTCTGCTGTTAGTCTCGATGCTGGCTCAAAGGGGAAAGAAAATGAGGAGGATGTCGAAAAAGAGGAGCTGAAGTCCATAATTTCTAATTGTTTGTCGTCCTCTAATGTAAATATTGAAAAAGAACAATTACGAACCTTCATCTTACATTTGTCAGCTCAATTACAAAAGAGCAACTATAAGCATGTATCATCAAGTTCATATGAACACTAGTGATATGAATAAAAGATGTGATGCTTATTATTAATGGAAATATATTTTTCCCTTATTATCTTTTCTGTTCCACTTCAGGTGGCCAGTATTTCTCTGTGATAAGGGAAATATCGAGTGTGTCCATGACCATAACCACGGCCACTGCCACAACTACAACTATAACGATGGCTTCTGCTGGAGCTAACAGCATTCACTTCTGGGAGTGCTGTTGAGCCAGTTCATCTGGCTTCATGATTTCTCAATAATAACTCATGTTAAATTTGTCAATTTTGGATACCCTTTTTCTCGATATTGTTACTGTAGGACATGAAAAGTGGAGAATGTCTTCTCCAATATAACTTCATCAGTAACTTTTTCTCCGTAAAATTTTTAACTAAGATGTAGTTTTATACATCACGGAGTTCACGGTTTTACAATCTTGCAACTTCAGGTGCAACCATTCATACCGTGCAGTGGGTAGTACGACCATCTTCAGGTGGTCAAATCTTTCTTTTTATCCACATGACATATGGATCTCCTTTTTTTTAGCATTTAGATGCATTTTTGCATAACATAAATTTTTTTTTTTTCCGAAATATCAAGGGCTACAAATTCGAATTTAGCGAGATCAATAAATGCGTACCTGTCTTCTGGCTTTCATAACGGCAGAGACTCGTGCTGATAACGTGTTATAAAATTAGGGTAGTGTTAGAATAAAATCTACACACTACACACTAAGAAAATTCTAACTATTCTTTGCACAAGAATTTCTCTTCAAACTTCTCTCTTTCTTTCTCTCACAATTCTTTCTCTAATCTTTCTTTCACTAATCTTTCTTTCACAAAATGATGGTGTATTACAAGCTTAGAGAATAGCTCTATTTATAGAGCTCTAATTAGTGAAATACATCATGGCATACATCATCTTCAATTAATGGTGTCTCCACTAAATGGTGGACATCCATAAAAATCTTCTAATAATTCACATAAATCCATAATTAGTGGAGCCTCCACTAATTAATGGAGATTCCAATAATTCATAACAGTTACTTATTTTTTTAAAATTATAAATATATTATAAAATTTAATTTTTGATATATTTGATAGAAGGATTTTAATAGTTATATATGTAATTGAATTTTTTTTTAGAATATATTTTCAAAAAATAATGCTAACTTGTCAAAATACATAAATGAATGAACATGTAAAAGCTCAGCAAGAATTATTCTCCACCAATAAGAAAAAAATAAATAGTGAAAAAATGAATAATATTAATCAAATAAGAATGGTATAATCTTATAATCTTTGCATAAGATTATAAGAGCCTGAATACATAATTTTGTTCATTAATTGAGCTTTAGGTTTATTAACTGAACCCTGAAATCAGGTTAGGCCAGCATGACAAAATACATATGTGTGTCTGAAAATGGTATTTGAAATATAGATGTGTACAATCTCGCCAACTTGATCTGCGTTAGAAATTCTTTATAGAGGTTAACAGCACAAGAATACCCTTGATCAATCCTCTATTTTAAGAGAAATCTTCTCTGGTCCTGGTGTTCTTTTGCTGAATATGGTTAGTGGAAACTTCCATCATCCACACTTTAACATTTCAATGCCAGTCATCAACAAACTAAATAATGCAAATGTTCTTTAGCTTTTGTTTTGTCTTGTCAACATATTTCCATATCAAATTCACTTGAAGAAATGGTATCCCATATATGAAGCTAAAAGAAGGTTAGAAGACATGTCTATTTGGAGTCTGATTAGGCTTCCTATAGAATTCAGAACCTTCATTGCTTATCCAGACGGAGTATTTGGACCCTACGACTAGAGGAATATCTAGTAGCTTCTGCTTTGCATTATGCTTTCACATGCAGGACCTTGTTTCTTCAGATTACCTGTAGGCAAAGAAGAAGACAAACTGAGAAAATGCAGTTCAGATTATGCTTTGGAATTCTATAGTTCATGCAGTATTGATATCAATTGCCTCATCGAATATGTATCCAATCTAACCACAAAATAAAATGCAATACCATATTTCCAAAGGCTCTAAATTCATATAATAATCAGTTTCAAAGCTACCATCTTTCCAAACCCATTAATAGATTACATAATTCTAATTAACCACCATAAGTTTGATAATATTTCCATCGTTTCACCAAACAGTGTTTAATCAAAACAAAAGAAACAATTCCAATATCTAAGCAATTAAATTAAGGTAATGGTAGAATGGAAAAACTTTATACCACCCTTAAAAACTAAGAAAATGACAGAATTCCAAATACAATTCCAGATACAACAAAAATGACAGAATTAATCCTAATTAGGCTCTAAAATGAAGTGAAACGCAAAATATTAGGCATTCCCATCAGACGAACTATATCCTTAGCACAATCATGAAGTTCGTAAAACTAAAATTTAAGGGAAAAGAAAAATGGGAACTTCAATGAATGGGGAAAAAAGTTGGTCATGCTGAAAGTTGGTCAAACTGCTTGATATGTTAATAACTAACAGACACCCCCACAACAAAAAAGGAAAAATTAAAACTCTGACAAACAATACAAAAATGAACAATAAAAATCTTGTAACCATCCAAAAAGAAATATTTTAAGAAGTCCAACTAAAAATTAAAAAAAAGGGGGGGGGCTGCGTCTCGCTTGGTCTTTCTTCTTCCTTTTGGTCTTCGTTTAGCTTTGAAAGGGGGGTCGGAGATGAGTGCAGTCAACAGGAAGAATAGTATTGGGGAAGATTTCGAAGATGCGAGTAGATGGTCCATCTTCCAATTCAAGATCTCCAATGCAATCTCGTGTGGAAGACCAACAAAATAAACAAAGTTCAGTGATAATCCCAAAAAATGCAAGGAATTCGAAGCATCTGCTATAAATATAACACTAAATCTGAAGAAATCAAACCAAGGAACAATCTTATAAATACCCCATTTCATTCTCATAAAAAATCTACTCCAAAGACAATAAGAATCAAACAAAACCTATGAACTAAACCTAAATCTCTAAAACCAAGATCCATACCTAGTTACTAAGAACCTAAGAAAAAACCTAAAGCCATACTACAAAATACTTCACAAATACTTATTTGGCAAAGCAACAAAGAAGTAAAAAAAAAAATTAATTATTCACCTAATTATGCTGAGTTGTCAAACCCACAACTGTTTACCCCTCAACTTTACACATTATTAATTTATGCAGTAAAATGATACCCTTTTATTTAAAGGATAGTGCTAAAGGAATCAAATTAAGTCACAATAAATACAATTCAAGAGTAGTTGAAAGTTATAAAAAATTTAATATGCTCTTTATTGTATTGGAGGGAAATTCACATCTTTCTCGCCAAAAATGTTTTCCTCCATTGCATTTTCCTTTTTCTCATATTTCTAGATGAAAATTTCAACTATTACATATAATGTCTCATTTCTTATCTTTTATTACCATTCTGTCATAAAATCATAATTGACACTTCTTCCTTATTCTATCAAAATAACATAATCATAGCTGATACTTTCATCTTATATTGTCAACTAATATGGAAAGTCATAATCAACTGAAAGACATAATACAAGAAGAAATATTTATCGGAGTATGACTCGAACCCATAACCTTAGAGTCATAGTGAGACCACTTTACTTCTAAGTGAGACTTTTCTTAGAATAATCTAGTTTGAGAGGATAACATAGTATAAATTTATTTTTTAATTTACTTACAATAATACTATTAAGATTGCCGAATTTATATAATCCAAATATTTATTATATATTAAAATTTTATTTTATTTATCCTCTAAATACATACATAATCTAAATTTTATTGTATTAATGACATTATTTGTATATAAATATTTTGTATTAAAATGAATTGCCACATGTGATTATAAAACTAGATAAATATAATAGCAAAAGATATGTTGATATAACTTATAAATATTTTAAAACATTAGTGTCCATAAATAATTTAAGTAATAATTATATTCATCATATTTTATAAGATTAATTTGCGTGCTTTTAAGAATAATTTTTATATATTATTTGTAAAAAAATTAAAGCATTAACCAATTTGAAGTATCGTATTTAATATTGAATAGATCTAATGTATATCATTTTATTTTTGTCAAATTTTAAATTAATGATGAAAAATTCCTCCTATTTCATTATTAAATTACCAACTATTAAAAGATTTTTTTTTTCTTATTCATAGTAAATTACCAACTAATACAAAAAAAAAAAAAAGCCCCCAATAAAGAGGATTTGAACCTACAACATACTTTAAGTTACATACCCTGGATATGCCAATAATTCAGATGTTTTGTGACTAGGACCGACCATGTAATATTTACATTTTCCTACCATCTCACATCCACAACAAATATCTCATTAAATATTTGTATTTTGATTTAAATAATATAATAATTTACACTTTCCTGTCACACTCATCCAATAATAACTTTCATAATAACTATCTTACTAAATATTTTTTTTTATTTAAATAATACAATCATTTATACCTATTTTTTTTATAAAAAATAGAAAATTATATTTACATAAATATAATATATCTTTATATATATATATATATATATATATATATATATATATATATAGTTGAATGATTTATTTCAAATGTTAACATGCAAAAGGATTTGAATTTATAGGTAATATAAAGTGTTTGGTAAATTTAAAAAAAAATCCATACAAATGACTTTACTTATTTTTTATATTTATAATTTATTTAATGTGTAACTCAACGATAATTTTATAAAAATTCATTTATTTAACTTTATTCAGTAAACATTCATTTATATAATTTTTAGAAGTAAAGTACTAAAATGAAAGGTAAAAATAAGTTGAGAGGAAATGATATTTATTAAGAGATAATTTAGTATTTATTTAACTTTGAATACTAAATGATGAAACTATATCTTTTTTATTATGTTAAAAAATTTCTTTAATATTCTATTCGTAAACCATTACTAATGTGGTACAAATGGATTACTAATAGGATTATTTTATTTATTATTATTATTTATATTTCTATTGATACTTTATTGGTAATTTCTCAATAAAATTAAAACTACCAATAGAAAAGTAACATAATATCAACAGATAGAAATTTTTATTTTTATTTTTTAATAATCATTTCGGTAATTAAAACTTTTATCAACACGGTACTATTAAACTTACTAACAAAATATTGTTTGAATACCAGTTGATATACGTAGTATTTATATAAAAAAAAAAAATTTATAAGCCTAAAACTTTTGATGATATTTTGTCGGTAATTAAAATCATTACTCTTCATTACCAATAGATTACTGAAATTCTTTTTCATTTTATATTTTTTAAAATTTTATTTTATATTTCATTAGTAATCTATTGGTAACATCTTGGTAAAAATAAAATTTCTAACCAATTATGAACGGAATTACCTATAGACTTTTTATTTTACAAAAACCCATAATAAAAACGATTCTATTTGCATTCTAATGCTTTTTAATCAAAAAATTATGAAATAAATAGTTTTGTTGGTAGTTATTCAAGATATTTTGGAAATGAAGCCCAATTTTAATTTATTTATTTATTATTGTTAAATAAAATATTAGTGGGTTATTACAATTAAATTAAATTAAAAGATTAATTTTTTAGCTGATCGAAACATATAAAAAATTAGATTGATAGGACTCAAAAGATTATGATTGATTTTTTTTTTTTTTTTTGGCTAATGATTATAGTCAATTTTTTTTTTTTTTTTTTGAACTTTTGAGTTGATCGAAATATATGAAACAAAATATTTTGAGTCTTTGAGATAGTCATTCAAAGTGTAAATGTGTGTAAGCAAATCATCTAAAATCTTTTTTCGTTTTTTAAAATCAATTGCCTTTAAAAAATTTCAAATTAGAAGGAATAAGTCGAAAGTCATGGAATTGTCATATCGGTTGTAGATGTTACTAAAGATTGTATATACATGGATTATTTTACAGCGTAATCAATATAGATACATTCAATAATATATTAATGTTGACGTAGCAAAAATAAAGAAGTTATAGAGTTGAACTCTTCTTGAAGTTTTAGTTGACTTTAGATATCTAATTATCAAATTTTATCTATATATTTTTTATTTCTCTTTTAATTTTGCAAAGTCGACGTTATGTATGAATTTAAAATATACGTTTTGGTTAGTGAATAAATGAAATCTAAATAAACATAGTCGAACGCATAAATATAAACTTTATAACCAAACATAAATTGATTCAAATTAGATTAAACTTTATAAGTAAAATTGTAAAAAAAAGTCTTGCTTAAGAATATTTTAGTTGACAGTGAAATTCTAATTGACAGTGACCTTGAAATATATAGTTAATTGTTGGTATACAACTAAGATATCCAATTGACATGACATTGGAAAAACATAAATTTAAACACAACAATATTGAAAATACACGTTTGAATAAATAGTTGACATCATTAATATCACATTTGAAAATTTTAACTTTTGAATTCAAAATATATTAAAAAAATTGATTGAGGATAATATTGTCAATTAATCTAAAATTTAATAATAAAAAGACTTATATGCCCCTATTAATCCGGATCAATTTGATGTGCAAAGCATTTCTGTTATTTAAAATTTAAATGACAAACATGCCAAGTGTGCATACACGGTTAGACTTTTATTTGTTTTAATCCCGACAACAAAGCTCTTCTCTCATTTTAATAAAATTAAATATCTTTCATTATTTATATATAAATATGCGACTTCAATAGTAATTATATTTCATGATTAAGATTAAAATAAAGCTTTAAGCAAAAGAGGTAATTAGTAAGATGTACTTTTCATAGTAAGAAAAAAAAATACTGTAATTAAATTATAGTCATTTTAAATTATTATTGACTTGTATTAATATAATTAAAATATTATAAGTACTTTTGTGAGAATACAAGTTTGATTCTTGACTTTATATTGCACATTTTACTATTTATATTTTTCACAAAATTTAAAAGTAAGAATAATAGAAATGTTCGTTTATCTAAAATAAAAAGTTGAAAAATCACTAGTTTTTATACTATTGGACTATTAACATTGCCTTGAAATTTAGTTATACTAATAAATTGGGTGGCCACTCTTCATAAAAGCCTATTCCATTGTGAGATCATTATCGTTCTATATCAGGACCATAGGTGGGAAGGGTGGGGGGGGGGGGGGGGACAAGAGCAAGCATGAAAAGAAGGAAGGAAGAAAAGGAGAATGGAAGTACAAGCTTTGGTTTGCTTTTTTTAGCTGATCCATGCGAGCATGACATCAGATCATATCAGTGTGTGAAAGCTTTAAATATGGAGATATGCCATATGAGACTGTTGTTTCTTTTCTCTTTTTCACCTTTGTTTGGTCAACCAACCAAGCAAGCTTCCATCCTCCATCCTCAAGACAGAAACCAACAATGCATGCTTTGTGCTTGAGAAAAAGTGAAAAAAGAGGAAGAAGGACCAAAAAAGCAGAGAGAGAGAGAAGGGTTATACAGTGTCTTCCCTCTTCTGGTCGGACATAGACGGTTTTTTATCCTCGTCTTTCGCCGGTTTTCGCCGCATCCGTACTTATTCCGCCGCCCGACTCAAGCCCCTGCTGCCCGCTGCCATTGCTTCAGTGCACGCGCAACCTTTTCTCCTAGGAACTACCACACATGTCGCTTCTTTAGGTGGACAAACCATTAAATCTTCAACCCAATGCTCCCTTCCCAAACTAACCCATTTATTTTCTTACCATCACCATACCTTTCCGTATCAAAGTCATAGATAGATACATATCATCAGCTGCTTTCTTCTCTGACCCTTTTTCTTTCTGAGCTTAATCTCTGCTCTGAATATGCATCATGCTCAAGCCCTTCACTTTTTTTCACAATTTTGGCCACGTGTTTTGCTTTACTTGTAAAAAATCAAGAAAAGAATCTCAACTAATCAAGCTGTATAATATGAAGTGATATACATTCCCAGTCTTTCAAATTCAAGGGGCTTAAGGACAGCAGCTACTTAGCTAGCTAGGCAGGAATGTTACATGGAAATCAGAAAGCAGCTAACAACGTAATTAGATGCACCCAAATCCCAATCAGTATGTTTGTTGGAGTCAGCAATATTTAACCACCAAATCTCTTAGACCGTGGCTTCTTGCATGATGATCATCACTGTCGTGGTTTTTCATTCATTGCATTGATAAAAGCACGTAATCAGGAGGGGGGCAACATGCGCATTAAGGTCACGTCAAAAAGCAAACTAGTAAACCTTTCTACCACTATGCATTAAGGTCACGTCAAAAAGCAAACTAGTAAACCTTTCTACCACTATCTAGACTGGTATTTTGCAACAGCAAAGCCCCGACAACAAGGACGGAGACAGCCGACTGCATAAAAATTTCTCTACAGAGCTCTTTATACTACTCCATAGATTTCTGCCTGTAGAAAAAAAGCCTGTTCTTCATATTCCTCTTCTTTCTCTAAAGCTTGATCACTCACTGTCGAAGAAGATCAAGATAGAAGAAGAAGTTTTGAGTACTAGATAAAGAAATCTACAATTAATGAACAAAAAGCTTTGATTTTCTTTGAGCGTTGACGCACTCAATCGCTAGAGTAGACATATCCACCATAGCCGCCTTCCCCTGCTGACAGCTTTGTTAAGCCATTTCTGGTACTGTATGTCATGTCTTGCGCTGTCCACAGGGAGTGAGTACTATTTACAATCCTTTTAAAGCAAAAACTACGTATATTTTCTTAGCACGCGTTGCGACAATATCAGACAAGGCCCCCGTATTCACGAAAACGCCATTCACTCAGAGGCCCCCCATATATAAATTCATCCTCCATCCTCATCGTTCCACACATTATCCACTTCATTCCTCGGACACACGTCCATCTTTTTTAAGTTGCATACAGTTCTTGACCTCTTTGATACTCCAGTACGGTTAATTTAGACTTGAGAAAATGCATTATCAGGCGACGGAGTCATGGGGCTACTTTACCCCCGTGAAGCACAACGCGGTGGCCTCAGACCCATTGGAGAGGGTGGTAAGGCTGGCATCCGGGAGTGCAGTGGTGGTATTCAGCATCAGCACCTGCTGTATGTGCCATGCTGTGAAGAGGCTCTTTTGCGGAATGGGTGTCAACCCGACTGTGTATGAGCTCGATCAAGATCCCCGAGGCAAAGAAATTGAAAGGGCACTCATGAGGCTTCTCGGGAACTCACCTGCTGTTCCGGCAGTGTTCATTGGAGGGAAGTTAGTTGGTGCCATGGATAGGGTTATGGCTTCCCATATCAATGGCACATTGGTTCCTCTTCTCAAGGAAGCTGGAGCTCTTTGGCTTTAATTCTCTTCTTCCTAATCAGATGACAACATTCCATAACTCAAAGGGACAGAAGGAACGAGGACATATTGGTTTGAACTTTATTCAAATGGCCAATTTCTCCACTTTTAAGACTCTATTGAGCGTTTTTTCTTAAGCTCTGTCCTTTCTGATTGCTCACTAGTAGTATTGAGGTTGTTTCCGGCGGCTCTTCAGCAAGTACTATGAAAATTACAAAGAGATGTAATGTATTTGAGCCATCCTTTGTAAAGATTAATGAAAACAAAACCCTTTTTCCCTCATCAATCTTGAAAACGGCTAACAACTCATTTCCATATTTGTTCTTGATTCATGCGTGAGGAAGAGAGGAAATGTTGGCGCTTTTATGGTTTCAGGGAATGTTTTGTTTATTATTGAACTGTCTTTTCAGAAGAAGAGAAAGATAAGAAGAAAACAATTGATTGCATGAGGGAGGGGTTTGTGCGCGTGGCTTTTACTGTTTAGGTCATAAACACATCAAGAAAACCTGCACTCTGTCAACTGAATTGCAGCTACAACTACAAGGTTTTGACACTAGGCAGCCACTAAATTTAAAAAAATTTTAAAGGAAAAAAGATTAAATTAATTTTTTTAATATTATCGGACATCATAAATATTCTTTTTATTTGAAATTAAAGAAGATGATAGGATTCTTTCTCAAGTTCTTTAGGGAAGAAAATTGGGTAAAATGTGTACATTTTGGGAAGATTTCAGAAAGATTCATTAAGCCCAGTTTCTTAGCCTGCAAACGTTGATCGCAGGCCATCGTCCCACGACACTGTTTTTCTTTTTATGTGATTATAGTCCAACAACATTTTGGACCATAAGTTTTCAGGGCTCGGTCTCCCAGATGAGCCTTCAAACCCCGGCCACCCTTATCTACCAAACTGACGAATCATAGGCCCAATAGATTAATTGCCCATGGCTACTCCCAAAATATTATGAGAAAGATTATTTAATAATTGTTTTTAAAAGAGTGGTCGGATTAGTTGAGTAGTGAACGCGTAGTCCATAAGATTACAAATTCAAATCTTATGTGGAAACTTACTTATTGGCCTTCTTGATTGTATCAATCAGTCAAGACTTACTTAGGTTAATTTACATCCTTGCGAAACGAATTTCATTCAATGTGCAATTAAAATTAAGGTCACGAGACAAGTTTCACTCAATGTGTAACTAAAAGGCAACCAAGTAGAGACTATTTACATCCTCATGATTCTCTTATTAGCTAAGGTAGCCAATGCTTGCCTAGGCTAGCAGCAATGGGTAACAAAAGGCAACCAAAGTTGCGGCTGTTTACATCCTTACGGTTCTCTTATTGGCTATGGCAGCCAAGGCTTGTCTAGGTTAGTAGCAACTGTTTACATCTTCGCGATTCTCTTACTGGCTATAGTTACGAGACGAATTTCACCCAATATGCACCTAAAAAGTAACAAAGTAACGGCTATTTACATTCTTGCGGTTCTATTATTGACTAAAGCTACGAGTCAAGTTACACTTAATGTGAATCTAAAAGGCAACAAAGTAGCGATTGTTTACATCCTTAGGGTTCTCTTACTAATTAAAGCTACGATGCAAGTTTTACCTAATGTGTACCTAAAAGGCAACCAAGTAGCGACTATAGACTTCTTTGATCCTACGAAGATTATTTAATAATTCAATTACGTATAAATAATATTTTTAAGTAGAGTGATATCATTTTTGCATGCATAATAGAGGATTGAAAGTTAAAAAAAAAAAAATTAACAGTTTAAAATTTACGATATGTGTTGATAAGATTTTAAATATAAAGATATTAAAAGTATAAATAAATTAAAAATCTTCTCAATCCAAAATTTTATTTTAATTTAAAACAATTATAATTTATATATTTTTAAAACTATTATATATTCACGATACATCATATTCATTTAGACCTCGTCTTAACATCTGTACACCTTAATTTGCTACATAAAGGGATATCGTATAATTTGGTAACTGATGTGGTGAGAATTGCTGATAAATTGTCAAAGCGGGGATCCCAAAGATTGAGCCAGCCAAGGATAACTACAACAATCTATTGACTGCTTTATGTTTTTAAGCTCATACTATAATATAAACAAATGATTATGATAATGGAGAGACCTGGAAAACAGCACCGATATCCCTGCAAAATTCCAAACCTTAAAATCATGTCAAACTGTCGAATCTGTGCAGTATTTTAATGTCCTAACATGAATTATTGGATGCACAAATAATGTTTTCAGAAGACTATAGTCTATAGATGATGCAGATGTTAAAGCCATTTGTATTATTGAATTTCACTGCTGCAATTTGCCAACCACCAAGAAAAAAACCACAAACAGAGTTTTTGACCTTCTGGCCAGTGATGTGGACAGTTTATGCTTTGTGATGGCTACATTGTAAGTGCCCGTGAGAATAATAAGTGAAAAGCATGACAGGCTTCAAAGATACTATGTATCACTGAGAATTCAACTTCATCCTTCAGATAATTTATTTCTTTATCCTATGTGGAAGATCCAGAGCCCTCTGATCAAACTTCAAACCTTCCAACCCGTGATTATAATTAGCCCTCACCTCCACACAATCTGCCAAAAGGGATTTTCACATGCTTTTGTTTCTAGTGTTTAATACGTACAAAGTGTTCCAAATTCTGATTACAGTTAGTTGTAACAACCAATCACGGGCTCATTATTTGCATACACAACTCATTATCATGCCATATATTAATGCTTCAAATGCCCCTCGTTACCTACAAGTACCACTCAGATTTCAAAGAAATGATCTATCGAAGCTTCTGTTCCCTACATCCTGTGTTTCTGCTTCCATGGATAAAATGTTTCTCTATATTCTACTCTCAACTTTACTTGCTCAACCTCTTATTCTGATGGCTCAACCACCACAACCCACATCACACATCACCGTCAAGGGTTCTGTGTTTTGTGATGTATGCTCCGATAACACTTTCTCAAGACACAGCTACTTCTTGACAGGTAAATTCTATTCTTGAATAAAGGACTAGTCTAGCATTGCTTGATTCAAGTATTTCTTTTTAATTATCATCTTTGGTTCTGAGTATCTTTGTGTTTCATTGCTAGGTGCAAACGTGCATATACAATGCAAATTTAAGGCAAATTCCCCTGGAACAGCAGAACAGATAGCCTTCTCAGTCAACAGAACAACAGACAGATATGGGGTTTACAAGTTGGACATACCATCTGTTGAAGGAGTTGATTGCGCAGAAGACCCTGAAATTCAATCATTCTGTCAAGCGAGCTTGATAGGAAGCACGTCTTCAGCCTGCAACATTCCAGGTCTAAGGAGCACCACTAATGAGATTACACTCAAATCAAAACAAAGTAATCTATGTATCTACAGCATGAGTGCGCTGAGTTACAGACCACTCGCAAAGAATATCACTTTATGTGGGAATAAGAAAATGAGATTGCCATATTCTCCCTATGCTTTCAATTCTTCAAAGTTCTTCCTCCCTAATTTTCCTCCCTACTATGGTATCCACTGGCCTCCTCTGCCGCAGTTTCCTCCTTTACCTTCCCTACCACCTTTCCCTACACTCCCACCTTTTCCGCCTTTTCCTTTTCCCTTCTCTCCCCTACCACCGTTACCATCTTTACCTCCTCTACCACCGTTACCATCGCTGCCTCCCCTACCACCACTGCCATCTCTACCACCTTTTCCTTTCCCTCCAGTGACAATTCCAAAACCTCCATCTACGCCCTCCACATTTCCTCCTCTTCCACCCTCTCCACCAACACCTTCCGTGCTATTTCCACCACTTCCACCTGGATATAATCCTTTTGTCTCTCCTCCACCTCCGCCAGGGTTCAATCTTGGAGACCCAAGAACTTGGATACCGCGTTACCCTCCATCTCCACCTACTACACCTCAACAGCAGCATCCTTAGAACTCTATGTTCCAATTTTACTTCCAGCTTCACACACCATTCAAAGGTAAAGAAACTATTGTCCTATAATGAGAAAATATCAAACTTAAATGTCTTTCATACGTGAAATGTTGCATTATGAACTATGTATAGTACAAACTAACTTCACCACTACGAAAAGGAAATTGTTGGAAAGTAGCATGCTGTTCTGTAATACTACTAGAACTACAAAGCAGATACTAGTTTCTAGATTGTATGAATTAATAAATATATATTACTTTCCAGATTATGCAGAACCTGTCATTCTCACGATAATGATATAAAGGTGACAGATCATTTCCCATAAAGACACAAGAGAGAACTATATGCTTTTTTCAATCTGCATCATATAATTGCAGATAAAGAAGATCTCAACTGAGGGTCCAAGAAAATAGAAACATCCAGTAATCCTTAGATTACAAGTAATTGATTAAAATGTCATTACCCATTGCAACATAATATACACAGCGTCATAAGTAATCATAACGAAAATTATTTTTTTCGAAAACTATTTATTAAACAACAATTCCTATTTCACCAAGGTACTTAAAACAAGGAGAAAATAGAGCAAAAGAGTAGCCTATCCAGGGAAACAGGGATCACGCTGCAAGCCTTGCTACAGCTTTTCATTTCTACTTTTCACTTTTGCATTTCAAAAATACCCTGCTACTTTCTAACAGCTTCACTTTATTGCATAAATCCTCAATTGTATCGGAAGCACCCTTCAATAAGAAAACACAAAAGATTCAGAGACGATACAAAGAATGATTAAGAGAAGTTGTATATGGAAACGTTTCTGTCATAAAGAACGAGAAGAATGTAAACATGATAACCTTTAACTTGTTCCTCAATTTCTCTTCTTCAATATCTCGTTGACTTCTTTCTTGCAGGAAATCATTGATAATATTTTCTTTCTCCTGAAGCTAAATGCAAAAGTTTAATAATAGTTGTGATGAGCCAAACTAAAGACCTGTATATGTTATGATTTAATAAGTTCTTACCTGATTTTCAAGTGATCTGTTCCTATCTTTTGCAAACTGCAACTCTCGCAAGATATCTTCTAAACTGCAGCCAAAACAAAGATCGAAGAAAAATTGGTCAGCAGCAAGGATAGGGTCCTCATGGATTCAGTTTTTAAAATATTCACATTCCATAGACCAACAAAACTGACTTAATTACCAATCTTTAAGCGTCTGACTCTCTTCCTTCAATTTAACTACCACATCTGGGTCCAAACCAACCAGTTCAAGATCATCACTGCTTGTCTTGGCTCTCTGTTCCTCAAGAGAAGAATATAACAATTAAACCATAGAAAGGATACAAATTCATAACTTAAAGAATAAGTACCCAGAGCAAGTTGGATAAAACAGTTACATAGCATGGAGGAAGACAATATCCCTTGAACAGCAAATAAACAACTTACAAGGTAAAGATCTGTAATTTTCCTTTTCTTTTTTATAAGAAAATAGCTCATGAAACCTTAGGAAGTATTGTGAGCAGAAAAATACAAATACTACAATTGCAAAAGGGGAAAAAAAAATTAAAGTAAAGAGTTCTTAACCACAAGGCAATAATTTCCAACATAAGATACAATTCAAGACTTTTTTTGCTCATCTCAACATTACAAATTAAGCATAGAAAATAGCAACTAGATCTAACCTTTACAACTGAGTGCCTGGAAATTTGATCAGCTTTCCTATTTGATGTAGATTCAGGCTGTGCTTTTCCAGAAGTAGAAAGTCTTTTGCAATCATTTCTTACTTGTTCCTGGTCATGAACTGTTTCAATCTCATCTTGTTGTGCATTCTCGGTAGCTGATCTATGAGTACCTTTAGCTTTGGACCTCAAATTAAGTCCAACATGGTTCTGTACATGCTCATTTGAATTTGACCGGTCATGTAGTTTATCCTTGACAGAAGCTGTAGCTTTTCTCTCAGGAGAAGTGGAGTTTTTTGGATGACGTCTTTTGGCATAACCAACTAAATGGCAATTTGTAGTCCTACAGTGAAATGTTTGAAAAGATAAAGAATCTAAACAGTAATAACAGTTTGGCCCAGTGATGAATGGAATAGAAAGAACGAACCAATAATTTTTCTGGATAGCAACCAAGCGTGCCTCTAGCCTTGAGAACACAATTGTGCGCTCAAAGCTCTGTTTATCATGAGCTGGTTCAACAAAATTTGCTTCTAATACACCTATTATACAAAGGGAAGTACAATAAGTTAGAATTCCTTACACAACCTAAATGAATTTCAAACCCACTAAACTTATTGCAGCGAATTATACCTATGACCCCACGGCCATCACTTCCAGCAGCATTCCAGACCCTCCAGAAGGGCTGAAAAATAATGATCTTCAAATAAGCAAACCGTTTATGAATTAAAATATTAAAAGAAAGCATTAGACTAGTCAAATTCTATTAAATCAATATATTACACCAGTTGCAGTCATTACGAAAAATTCTGGCCTTCAGCATATATATAAATTACAAGATTCATAGATGATGTGAAGACAAATTCAAGGTACTTAGCACTTTCAGTAAGATTAAGTTTAATTGGCTTAGCTGATATTTGCACTTGTTACCGTTCCACATTTTATGTACTCTACTTTTTTCCTCTACTAGTATGGTTGGCTCCAAAACCTTTCTCAGACTGTTAGTTCAGGAAGTCCAAAAGTGAGCAGAAATCTTGTTGGATGGATGTTATCCAAGTTTTAAGGTGTGGGAATCAGAACTTGTCTTCATGTATACCACAACCAAACATGGAAGCAATGGTAAAAGAAACATTAAAACACTCTAATTAATAGAGAGAGATTGTGATCTCTTCTAATATAAAAGCTGGAACAACAAATACATTTTAGAAGTTATAGACCTTGAGAATCGAAAGAGGAAGTTAAGTTGTCAACTACCTAGAAAAAATAAAAAGAACAAGAAAAAGGAACCTTAATGAGCCGATTCTTGTGGTATACATTGAAGCCTTGGACATCAATATGATAGGCTGCATCTTTTACAAAGCCAATTGTTAGCACAGCAAACATCTGTTGGACAAGGAAAAGTATGGTAACTTATGATGTTTGAAAATGAACACTTCGAAACAACCAAAGTAAAGGCTACAATAATCTAACAGTACATTTGGATCCTTGGGTGCTTCGTCAGGAATGCCTTGTGGCCTATATGTAATCTCCTTAGAGTACATCATATCGTTCACTATGTTATGATGCTCAACATCTTTCTTTCTTAGAATAATTCTGAAGTCAGTAGGAATCCTGAGATACAAAATTGAGGCATAATTCTGAAGACAGAATGAAGCCAAATTAGTTTCGACATGTAGATGTTACAAACAGTTTGAGATGTCAAAAAGCCTAGAAGCTCTTCCAATGAAGTCTTCATGCTACCAACACAAATTTTAGGAAATAATAATCATGTTCTATCCATGTCAAGAATTTTGAAATATAAAGAGTCTCATCTAATGCAAAGCATTTTCCTCACTACACTGGGTGCAAATCTGTTCTAAATAATGTAAAGAAAATATCTGTTAATGTCCCATTTGTTGATGGTTGATTTTTGGAAATAACTGCCATGGATAATAACGAATTTTTTGAAATAAAATTTTATAAAACGTAATTGATAATGCATTGATGTCCAATTCTGGTTGGAAAAAAGTGCATTCAAAAGTCCCCAACTCTTAGCTATTTCTCCTGTTTGTTGGAAAATTTTACTGAAAGCTCTTATAATTATAGAAACAGTCTTAAAAATGGATTGAAACCAGTTTAAAATGGAAACCAAATACATGAAAAGAGGAAACAGATTTGATTAAACCTAACCAATTAGTAAACAGGAAATGAAAAATCTATTATTTAACACTTCAAGAAGAAGTGAAATATGCGTGGAACTGCAAAAAAAGAAAAAGGTACCCTCAGAGAATGTCGATAAGTTAGGAAGTGCTTGGAGTTTGGATACTCTTTTGCCATCACTATTTTCTTCTCATCTCTGTTGACACCTTTAATCTGTATGTCCTGAACAGAAATGAATGGAAAAATGAAACATAACATTGCATGCATAGGACCCACTATCCATATACGAGAAACAAGCTATGAAGATAGAATCAAGAAAAGAAAACTAACATAAGAACATAAATAGCATACATGATCATCATAGTCGAAATCAAGTTCAGGTTTTCCCTGGTCATCCTCCCAAAGGTTGTAGATTACAATGCGTGTACCCTGATCTTTAAGGAAAGCAAACTACAAAAGATGAAAAGAATGCATTAGGTAAATGAGGAAAAATTTTTGAAAAAGAAAAGAAGAAGAACATTTCTTATACTTACATTACCATAGTCATATAGAGTACATGCAGTCTTATATTTAAAGTACTAATTTATAGTGCACTAACAACTAGACACAGAACATTTCTACATCCATTTGAATGATCTGAAGGCCTCAAACTTTGAAAAGACTAGATGAAGCTGTGATAAAAATACCTGCTCGAGAAGACCTTCTTCACTTTCATATGGAGCCCACCGCACTATGGTTTCTAAATTTCTTTTCCAGTCATCGGAGGTAGATCGCTTCATTGCTTTCCAGGTTTCACCTCTTTTCTCATAATCAATCTTCCATTTTCAAGAAATAAACCCATTGTAAGAAGAACAAAGAACATTCATGTTACAAAATATAAAAGCAATCAGCAATCGTTCCTTCCTGTCCATGAGCCTTATCACGATATCTAAACTACATATACAGGAGTTTACTATGTACCATCCTGAGAGTATATGTACAGCTTATGAAGCACCAACGGGAAATTTTGATGTATATAGTTTCCAGAACTTTATTAGAAGGTCCATATGCTAGATGAAACATGCTGTAGTCCTCTAGGTCACAGAGGAGTGCATTTTCCAACACCAAATCATACATTAGAAACAACACATTGAACCCTAGAGTTCCTTCAATCATGAAAAATTACTAGAATAGAGGCTGTAAATAATTCTCTCTCATGTAAGTTTTGACATGTGAACATAGCATAGAAAAATACAGCAACAATATATTCATCGGGTTGCACATCTACAAGGACTTAGGAAATCATACCATGGGAACAACAATATCCTCTTTTCCTGTTCTTCGTAGAAAAGTATAGGACAACATCCCAATACTTTGAGTCACACTACAGGAGAGAGCACAAGATCACTTTCATATCCAATTATCTACGTAATATAATATCAAGAGCTGTGGTTAAAAATAAAGTTGAAATCGAACACTACATGGATGTTGAAGTAACTACCTTTTCGTATCCTTCCCCTGGCAGCGCGAGAATACAATTACATCTGCCCCAAGCCTCATTGTACTTGTCTTGAAACCATTTCCATCTGATAGATTATTACCCAAGGAAAAAAAAAAGTAAAGAATAAGAACTTAAAATAATTGCACTCTGTATGCCATCTTCCATTAAATTTACAAAACCATTCAAATGGCATTTATTGGTAATTGGTATATTTTCTTCCTTGAAGAGAAAAGAAGCAGCTCACATTGCCCAATAGTGTTTGCCAACTTGCTTTTCTCAGAGTATCCAAGAGACATACATTGGCGGATTTTGTCTGGAGTCATTCCGCCGCCATCATCTGCACTCCAAAATTGTTAAAATTACTGAGCAAAGATATGTAATATACTCAGATTCAATGAAACATCTTTAATTATCAACAATTATAAACAATTCATATAGCCACACGAAGAATTATTTGTGCAGTTCTTCTACCAATCTACCAACTTTGCACACTTTCAGAATCTTACTACACTTCAGACTTCAGGGAAAAAATAAAAAATAAAAAACTAAGTGGTTATGGTGTTTGGCTGATGATACAGTAAAATACCAGAACTACACAAAAGAAATAAGAACTTTAATCTTTGGCCCAATCAGGTTTGTCTAGTCTGAAACAACATAATTTGATTTTAGCAAAAGTAAGAAGCTGAAGATTATCATGTAGGGCAAAAACAAAGAGCTGCAGATGTATCACTGGGGATCCTAGAAGTATGTCATAGAATGGCGGGAAAATCAAATAGTAGGAAGATCCGCAAGGGTGAGTATGTGTACATGGACCCCAAAAAATAAAATTTAAAATGTGCTACTTCATAATACTAAAAGAAATCTAATGAATTTTCAGAAACTTTAAGAAAAAGACAATGTAAGAGTAAACACCTTCAATCACCAACATTGCATTGTTATCCTTCTTGCTTTTTAGCATATCTATATGTACATACGTAGCCCCATTGGAAACCTGATGATGACCAGTAACGTTGCAAAGTCACAAAGAGAAAAGAGAAACGACATAAAAAAGAGATGGTCAGTGCATAATTACTAGAAATAAGAAAAGTGGAGTGCATGTACCTCATCCAAAGCATTGTCCAGGAGCTCAGCAAAAGCTGGACAAACGCAATCAACAATCAAATATTTGTAGAACAAATCAGATCAAACTTTCATTTTTGGGAGACAAATGGCAATAGTATCGATATTAGCAAAAACGTTTACCTCCTAAGGCCCATTTATGGCTGGTGGCATTCGAGTGTAAGAATTTCGGATGAACCCTAAGATGATCCATGCCAACTGCAGGCATGTAGCAGAAATGGGGGTTAATAAGGCAAAACGACACAACCTCATATACAGTAAAGCTGCTCAGATATTAATACTGGAATCTACGTGAAGGTACTTTATAATAGCAAAGAGGTATAATATGATCTAAAATTTTACTTGTCAAAGAAAATAACTTTTGAATCCTGAAAACAATCTTTAAAAAGAAACATCAGTACTCCAATCCAAGCTTCAAACAGAGATTACCAGCTTGTGAAGCAGCAGCATTGCCAGCACTGCCCTCATAATCTCCAGCTCTCCAAAACTGTCTACAGCTCTTAACAAGAGCTGCATCAATTTGTTCTCCTTCCCTCATCGTCTCCTTCTTCGAAAGGAAATCTGAATTCCCACCATCATTGTGTGCCAGCACCGGAAAGTTGGAGCTGCGCCTCATTCCTATAGCCAAACGAGTCTTGCTTCTATTTACACCCACTATTTGTTTTTGCATGGCCAAGCGTTCTTCAGGCAAAAGAGGATCAAGAAATCCAACAGGAAGCACAGATTCAATCTTTTGTCTCTTCATTGGACTCCCTTCGACACTTGAATCATCGGAATCCGAAGCTGAATCAATATCACTACTACTGCTCGTAATGGCGGTTACATTATCTCCCTCCGTTCGAGTTCGATTCCTTTCTGGCAACTCCGACGGATCAATTAATTCTCTCTTGATGTTCATTCCGATGGTCACAGAGGCGACAATAGAGAGAGGATTTGGCTTACAGACTTACAGTGTCGAACTGGAGGGTGGAAAACTGAAAAGCTAGGGTTTTTCCTGCAAAAAATTGGAGAAGAGAGAGAGAGACCTGCGAAGAGGGGTCAGCCCCAGCGCTAAATTGCGGCGCGAATTTGACGGTTCAGTGAGCTTTTATACGTTTCGTAAACGAATAAACGTGGCCTCTGGCCCATGGTCTTCCTTGAAATTGTAAGTGGGCCTTTTCAAAGTTTATTGTCTGGACCTTGGGCTGGGAAAGGCCTTAATTGTCTGAAGTTTGGACTCTGATATGAATGGCCCAACTCCCCATGTATTCTAAGAATAAGTTCAAATATAATATTTTGGTAACACTTTTAAGAAAGTTTTCAAAACGTTTCCAAAGTAAATCATGGGTAAGACTTTTCATGTATATCATGATTTATAATTATTTCTTCAAAATAATATGCCAAAAATCGAGTCATATGCCTAAAATAAATCTCACGAATAGAAATATTTATATTTTCAAAATAATTCAAGTATACAATGTTTTCTATAAATGTTAGGATTAGCATTAAACATAAAAAGGTTTTCGTGAAATACATAGACTTATCTTGTTCCGAACAAAAGTTGATAGTCCTTAGTTGTGCGGTGCTTGACCTCCAATATCTTCAGTGTCTACCAGACAAATATAAAAGTGTCAAATTCATAAATGAATTCTAAATATAGTATCTAAATTCCAATCCTATTCTTAGTTCAATTATGTCAACAACTTACACTCTTAGGTTCTCAACTCCTAATCATATGTTTAATTTCAATCACAAATCATTATAGGTATGTTCAAATAAGAATTATACATCAAATAAAAATGTCAATCAAATAACCTCAACATTTCAGTGATCATAATTATTCAAGTGTTCAAGTAAAGATTTAGGATATTTTTATCTCAACAGCTCATTTTCAAAAGTATACTATTTTTGTAAACAAATTCTTACAAGCATAAGCTTCTATTCTCACATTAAAACACCCGTATAAAATTCCTAAAATATACTCGAAACTTTATAGAATAAAGGTAAACATATGTTCATTTGATTTATATCAAAATCTCCACTAAATCATGGTTCAACCATAACCAGAAAAATTATATCTTGCATTGTTCAACAAGGCAACAAAAGGATAGCCTTTTGATCAATGAAATGAACTCACTTTTTCATCAAAAATTTCACTATTAAATTACATCATATATACTGAAATTTCAAGTTAAAACCTCTTCAAAATTGTGAACATACTAGTCATTTAAAAGTTCCAAAACAGATTATAATAAGAACAAGAAACTGACTTCTTTTACATGACCGTTTTCTAAAATTTTACCCCCAATGTTCCAAACAATAATTCTCATGCAAAAATTTTTGTATAACATCTAAGAATCATGTCATAAAAGATACTAATATAATTCAATCAAAATAACACCAATCTAAACCAAGAAATTCACATGTTATACAAAGAAAATTTCCAGCAGCAGAGTAAGTTTTCACATAGTATAAAGATAGGTTCTTTACATAATTTCTACATATCAACTTTATAACACTCATAAGACATGATAGTAACTCATTAAATCAAGCCTTCTCCAAAACCCTTCAAAATTCATACTCAATTCAACCACAAATCCAACATGAAAACAATTCCAACAAGCGTGCTTTGTTTTGCATGGTAAATAAGATGGTTCAATCAACCCCAAATCATCATGAACTCAATATAATAAAACATATACTCATAGAAGAAACACTTGTAATTGAAATCCCTACAAAACCTGTTTAAATCATACCAAAAGATCAAAATTTTTTTAGTACAAAAATCTCAGCCAAGAACATTACAATAGGCTAGCTTAGAAGAAAAAGAAGAATATTGAAAATTTTGAATTACCTCTTGAAGAATTTGTTAATGGCCTTAAGAAAACAACAAGAGGAAGCTTTCTCCTTTACAAACAAAGTTAGGGTTCTTGATAGAACATAAAGAAAATCAAAAAAATGAAGAGAAAGAGAGTGAGGGTGACAACTAGATAGAGAGAGATGAGTAAAGAGAATTGTTTTAGAGCAAATTTGCTTAAAGGAAATGGGTTTGCCGACTACAGTGCGTAGGCTAAGGTTTTGGAGTTTCTTGGGGAAGAAGTAAAATAAGTGGTTAAAATTAAGTTTCTTGAGAAATAAGTAAAATGAATGGTTAAGATTAAGTAAGATGGATGGTTAGGATTAAATTGCTTGGAAAGCAAGTATTAGGGTTCTAGTGAGCTTGAGTGGTGGCCAAGCTAGGGGCAAAAATGAGATGTCATTATTGGAATGTATGCCCTCTAGACTAGGTTTCTGATGTAATTATCGAATTTATTAATAAAAAAATTTATTCTCAAATTTTTTTTGTGAATTTACAATTTATTTGTGCACGATTTACGTTTGGAAAAGACCCATTATGTTTAAGTAAGTGATCCATATGAATGGTAGTCTTTCACAGTAAAATATGGATCACGAGTTACTTAACACATAAAAGTTTATTCTTAATCGATTGATGAGAATGAGAATCTCATCATATTTAGATTATTGTGTTATGTTTCAAATGGGGAATGGCTTGCCTTTAACCAGTGAGTAATCTACTCACTTCATAGCATAAGTGTATTTCGAATACGTAGAACAGGACCTGTAGTAATGGTTTCTAAAAATACTATTGAGAAGAAACCCAAACTATTACTGCTATAGCGTGGACTAATACTCTACCGCTTGAGTATGAGCTGGTGGCTTGACGAAGTTGGAAGCATGTACTTTGATATATTGTAGTTGAGGTTCTATCGTAGAGCCAATATATTTGTATGTTGGATATATGTGACTAATTAGTTAAGACAAACTTGTACAAGATAGCTTATGCGTTATATCACCCATTATGACTGTTCGAATGATCTAAATATCCAGGGCCCTAGGGAACATGACTTGAATGTTTGCTTTAGGGTAGTTCCCTTAGAAAGCGGAAACATTTCAAGAGTCAAGGATCATTGGACTAGAGGTCTAAAGATGATAGATGTCTTTTAGAAAGGTTATAGTATACTCTTCCTCTCTAAATGTACGGCGATGCGTAAAGGGATATTTTAGTCATTACACCTGTAGGTCGGAAATTTTGCTAACGCAACATTGTCCTTGGGATAAATATTTCCTTATGGTGATATTAGAAAATATTCAAAATGCAAAATACAACTATTTCTACAGTAGGGGTATTTTGGTCATTTTAGTAACCAAGGTGATGTGTCTATTGGTCCTCAAAATAACCCATAAGTCCTGATGGTTTTGAGTTGAAGGATTGGTCTTGTATAAAATGAATTTTATTTTATTCGAGAAGTCTGGTTTATTTATTAGGTTAGAATAAAATAAAAGGTTAAAAAAGGGAGAAATATTTACTGGTCTGATTTAGTTGGTCAATCAATTGTTCAGGGCTTGAGCCCAGATTGAATGATTAAGGTTGGTCTGGCCTAAATTAGAAAAAAAAAAAAAAAGGCTAAGAGGTTTATATTGGCCCGTTTGGGTTATTTAATTAATTTAATTATTAGACTTGTATTAGTCCAGGAATAATTAAATTGAATTAAAGGCTTAACCCAATGAATTAGGTCATAGGCCCATAGGTTAAGTTTAGTCTGGTTGATGGCTTAATATGATATGGGCCCTAAGGCTTCTCTAATTCTACTGCCTCTATTTGATTTTAAATGCCCGGGTAATAGCCCATTATCCAGGCTGTTGGAATTTAGGAGAATAGAGGTAAATTACATGGAACTACATATTGTGGGTGTAAGCCTGACTTTCTTTCCTCTAGTTGTTTTGTTCTTCTCTCTGTAGACTGTGATATCTATGCTATTCAATAGCATGAATAGAGACACGATACCTTTCTAATTAATGCTTGAAAGCATTCAGTCAGAAAAGGAAGATCATCCTCTTCGTCCTTAGCTTTCACCAAGCTTTCAGGTAGGGTTATATTCCGAAAGACCCGAAGCATTGCTTTGATGCCCAGAAGAAGCTGACGGCTTACGGAACAACGGCTTGAAGAAAGGATCACATAACTATAAATGATTCAGACAGTATCGCCGGCACCTCCTAGACAAATGATAAAGCGCAGAGGTAAAACAATAAAAGCTCTTCCACTGTTCTTTTCTGCATTTTTATTATTTTTCGAAATGCTTTTGTGCGTTTATATTTACCGTATTTACCTTCAGTCATATGTTTTTAAGATACTAGAATTGGGGTTATAAAAAGTCTTTAAGAAAAGTCTTATGTTTACCAAGACATTCAATAGATCATTAGTTCAAATCTCATCTCTTACATTAAGATATCAAATTTTCTAAAATAAATTCCAACTTTAATATTTTATCCTTATTACATCATTGGACCTAATTTATATAGAAAATACTCATAAGTCCCTTCAAAGCTAAAATGGAATTTTCCACCCATAAAAGATTTTTTTCTCTTTGAAGTAATCGAAATAATAATTTAGAATAAATAATACTTCAATCTTCCACACAAATTTAATCACCACTCATATCCACAAAGTGTTCATATAAATATACATAAATTATTCTCAAAAATTCACAAATATACTTTATGTTAAATAACACCCAAACATGCAAGACTTGTATTATACCCTCAGCAATTATAACCATATGAAATAGAACAAAAACAATCATGTTATGTTTTGGAATTGGGATTGAATTTTGAGAGTGTATTGAGTTATTCCTTAAGGGAATACCATTGTGTTAAGCCACCTTGATTTGTGATTATAAAGTTGTTCAATACTCAATGGAGGTAAGATGTCATGTACTAACTCATGATAAATTGAGAGCGTCTTCTGGTAGAGAGGACTTCTTCGGAAGTTTGCCATTGTCCAAATGAAGCGAAAGTACTTAAACATTGAGTCATTCTTAGCTATCAATACAGTTCTATGGGGGAGTCGGTGGTCAAATATGAGACATCTATAATAGTTTTTAGTGAGAAAAAGTGAAGTATCTCTTTCACTAGAGTGTCAATCAATAGGACAAATATCTACCTGTTGGTTGAGATTGCCAAAGTACTTTGCCCTTATACCATATTTTATGTTGTATCATGATATTACATAATTGGTAATGGTTCAACGCTCAAATTTGAATGTTTTATTTTCTCCCAAATTTATATTAATAATATTATCCAAATTGTGATATTATCTCGAAATGACACATTTATACTTTAGTTCATGAGTATTTGAAAAATTTTCCCATGAGTGTGAGAAAAAAGATGAATGAAGGCATACATTATTTACTGGTAATAGTTTCAACTCAGTATTTTTCATGGATCATGATCTGTTTCAAGATTTGAGACATGAGCAAACATTGTACTTATTAAGATTATACCTCACACATTTTTCTTTATCATGATTTAAGAGAAATCTAAATATCATTACAAGTGTCAAATTCCTATATGATTTTTCAATATATTATCTCAACCCCAATCCCTATCTTAGTTCAACTATGTCAACAACTTATACTCTTAGGTTCACAATCCCTATTTCACATGTCTCCGATTACAGATCAACATAGGCATCTTTAAATAAGAAGTATACATCATATGAACATTTCAATCAAATAATTTCAATAATTCAATCATTATAATCATTAAATGATCGAGCAAAGATTTATGATATTTTTATCAAAACATCTCATTTTCAAAAATAGACTATTTTTGTAAACAAATTCTAATAAGCATAAGCTTCCATTCTTACATCAAAACCCATATAAACCTTTCAAAATGTCCCCAAAACTCTATAGATAAAGGTAAAACATATACTCATTTGATTTATATCAAAATCCCCAATGAATCATTGCTCAATCATAACCAGAAAAATTCTATTTTGTATTGTTCGATAGGACAACAAATAGAGTAGCCTTTTGATTAGAATGAACTCACTTTTTTCTCAAACTTTCTACTATTAAACTACATCATATATACTAAAATTTCAAGTTAAAATCCCTTCAAAATTGTGAACATAAATTGGTCATTTGAAAGTTCTGAATCAAAGTATAATAAGAACAAGAAATTGGCTTCTTTTACATAACTATTTTCTAACATTTTATGCAATCTACCCCAATGTTTCAATTATGTGCAAAAAGTTTCAAATTAATAACATCCAAAAATCATGTCATAAAAGATCCCAATCATAATTCAATTAGAATAATATCATTTTAAGCCAAAAAAGTCACATAATTATTGATTTATGAGATCTATTTTATGCATATGACTCGATTGTAATATATTGTTTTGAAGACATGATTGTAAGTCATTGCATTAATACTTCATGTTGACATAAGTACTTGCATTCTTCATATTCATGAAATATATATATTTGACGCATAAATTCTTTTGGAGATATAAGTCCATGCATTTCACAAAAACCTTTTATGCATGAAGTAAAGTTCTTACATTTTATGAAATGTTTTGTGCATGATATATTTTAGAAACTTATCTAAACTTGATATGCAAGTTCTTTCATCCCTGAAATCCATTTATTTGATGACTCGATTTCAAAATGTAGTTTTGAAGAAAGAAATTGTAAGTCCTTGCATTCCATGCATTTATGAAGTATTTAATGCATAAGTTATTTTGGAAATGCAAATACTCTCATTTATGGAACTTATTTTATGTACAGGACTTGATTTTGTTATGATGTTTCAAAGAAAGGTTGTTAAGTTCTTATATTATCATTTCGTCCTTATTTATCTGTCACAATTAACTATTTCATACAATTTAAGAAAAATTAGTTAGTCTCCTAAATACATATAACTTAATTTATACATTCTAAAAATACCCTTGAATTTAATATTCTCTACATCTATTTTCTTACTTTGTTTGCTCAACTCTCTCTCTAAAACTATTACTTTTTTATTTTTTAAAACTATTTAATACAAGAGTATAGCAGTAAAATTAACATTAATGGTACCTAAATTTTTTCAATGTGACAGATAAAAATGGATATCAAAACTTTTCAGTTATAATAAATAAATAGGGACGGAAAGAGTAGTACATGAAATACTTGAATGATCTATTCTAAAAACTCTCTTAAAGTTGATATATATAATATATGTATGCTTTGAGAGTCATGCATTGAACATTACGAAATGTCAAAGTAAACTTGTCACTCTTCCTCTCTTTTCCTCTCTCTCACACCCCCTTTTTATGAACCAAACGAAGTACTAATACACAAAAGTTTTTTTAAAAAAAGGAAATTTTGGTTTTAATAAATGTTTGAGTGAAGAAACATTAATTAGATGGTTGAAATTGTCCAAGATCAACTTTTATGTAACCATGTAATCAATTTACATTATCTCTACTTGAATTATTGGCTTAGGTGATTTTAATTTTAGGCATTTATTAACCTTTACAAAGTCAACCTTATAAAAAAGTTGTAAGACCAGTCGGTTTCGTCAAAAACCAGCACATCCACATATATAGAAAAACTCAAAACACTAAACCATAGTGGTGGTGTAGAGGATACAACTATTTATAATTTCTTGTGTCAAAGCTCTTATGTCAATCTTTTTGTTGATCAATTACACCATGCCATCTACCTGTGGTTTTCTTCCATATTCATGTATTAAAATTTGAATTCTTATCCAGTAAATTATTTTATCCTAACGTATAATCAAGAAATTTTTTTAAAATCTAATCTCAAATAAAAAGAGTACCGTATTTTAAAATATAATATGATCATTATTTACTTTTAATAATTAAGGTGTACAATTATCAATAAGAGAGTTATTACTAATAATGTTTTAGAAACTTGTGAATCAGAAATTGCATCATAGGATTACAATTCATTAGAGGTTTGCCTAAATGAATTAGCTGGGAGCACCAATTTTCTTCATTGGTTAAAATATTGTTATATGATAATAGTACAAGTAGGATATGCTTTTAAATATTTTTGCACGCATCAAAATAATAGTCATAACAATAAATTTACATGTGGCATCTCACAGAAAGAAAAATCTAAAAGCACCAAGGAATAGAGGAAGATAATGAAAAGCAATTTCTTGTATTAAGGACAAACAAGCACATCTCTTTGGACCATATAAACAAATAAAACAAAACTAGCACTATAGCTATATTAATTTGTCCAGTTCCTCAGGTTTCAATTCAGAGGAACTGGCCCTCTACATGTCACTATAAGAATAGATAATTAAGAGAAACAATAATGCATTAAAGAAGTCATCAATAATTATAAAGTATACTAAAAATCCTTTATTATGAAATGATATTTCTCTATATAAAGGACTCCATATGCTACCTCTAGTTGGGTTAACTACAACCTATCACAGACGGAATAGTGACTTGAGAGCCCATCCCGTGAGGTCCTCCACTGTTTCACCCCTTTTTATCATCCTTCTCCTTGTATGCTTGTCTCTAGCAGTCTTTTCTAACCGAAATCTTGCACCTTTTTAGAGTTTATTCTTGATTCTTATCTGCAGCATTTGTAAGTGAATTTTTTGCATGTTTCAGCTTAGTTTAGTTCAATTTCCATAACAATGAGTAACACTATGAGGCCGAGGATGAAGGTCATGTTTAACTTGGTTTATGATAGAGGCTAGAATCAGACGTTCAACTAGCTTTCTTGTTTCCCTGTTTGCTGGCTCTCTAAATTATTGTACAAAATCAGTTGAAAGAAGTACTGCATGATTTGTTCTTGAATTTTCTTGATAGAAATGGATTTGGTTATTAAGGGGAAAGGTAAGAAGGGGCTGATCATCAAGACATGGGAGCGATGCATATCTCTTGGTGATATTGGGAGAAAGAGTCTCTCAAGAGGCCGGCATGCTGCTCCAAAGCTCAGGTGCAGATCGTGGCCAAGGTCTGCTAGTACTGATGAGGACGATAAACGTGCCAAAATTTGTCGAGTTGCTCCTGAAGGCTGCTTCTCAGTTTATGTTGGACCACAGAAACAAAGGTTTGTGATCAAAACCGAGTGTCTGAATCATCCGCTGTTCAAGATACTGCTTGAAGAAGCTGAATCAGAATACGGGTACAACAGCGAAGGCCCTCTTGAGCTTCCATGTGAAGTTGATCATTTCGTAAAGGTGTTAATGGAAATGGACTGCGATGAGATTCCTCCAAGGTGCAGCTTTGTTAGAACTCACAGCTCATATCACCTTCTAGCTCCCCAAAGATTGCTTTCCCTAAATAAGTTTTAATGGTTTCTAGCCACTGCCTACTAGGTAGCTAGCAGCTGTATATGTTTGAATGTCATGAATCATGATATCCCTTTATCTTTTGTAAGCCATTTCATACTTGTTTAGTTAGAAATATGGCTAGCAGGGCCAATTGTATCCCAAGTCCCTTTGAGCCATCCCATTCCCATAAAAGAAGCTGCCATGCCAAAGCCATAATTTTCTGTTGGCAGGTTTCCTTCTGCTTCTAGTTCTTGATTAGCTCTTAGAGACACTATGGCATATATATCATTTCCAGATGCTTGTGATGATCCAGTCGCTTCAAAACTGCAAAATATATATCTATATATGCAGATTATTTCCTGTCCAGACCTTTTACAGAAGCAAAAGGGGAAGAATTAAGAAAAGAAAAACCCTTCTCCTTTTTCAAAAGCTTGTATGAATGGAGGTCATGATGTTGGCCGTTCATGGAGATCATTTCAAAGGCAACCCACTTCTTTTACTTCAATTCCCTTTAAGCTCGGTTCTTCTACCTTTATCATGCTTAATCTATATCAGGCACAAGTTGGTCGTTCCATCGCAATCAATTGCCTTAAAGAATACTTGATCACGACATTAAACAACTCAAGAATGAGATGTCTTATTATAACATCATCGTTCATTTTTATAATCCTTAGTTGATCATTACGGTTCTTCTGCTCCTTGTTCCTTTCATAGCTCTCTGCATTGAACCCATCAAGTGGCGTGTAATTTATTGTACGGATTCCATTAGAAAAATGTCATGTTGGAGGAAAGTTGGCCTACCTTTTGTTCTGCACAACTGAGAAAAGTCGGGAAAATATTGATAAACTATGTACAAATAAGACACACCTGAGTCAATCAGAATGAAGAGATTCTCGGTGCGCAGTCTTCAAATTTATTCACATTATTAGTCAAGGCTCCACTCTAATATAAAAAATATGATAGATTTTTTAATATTTTAATAATATTAAAATATAATATATAATAATAATATAAACGGTTGAAATTGAAATATGACTATTATTAGATTAATTGGGTATCAAAGTAAATTTTTCATGATGAGAAAAAAAAAATATCTAAATTAGTCGGTTATCAAAATAAACTTTTTATGAAGAAAAATAATAAAAAATAGTGACTGAATTATGATGACGTATTTTAATATTATTAAAACATTAGAGATGAGTCATTCTTCAATTGTCACAATATTTTATATTTTTATTTTTTTATTCTTTAAGTTGACTGAGATTAGTAGTGTTAAAATTGCTACATTAACATCTCGAAAACTGTAAGTTTATTTATTATTAGGAAAATTTTTAGATGGACCTACACATATACACCAAATGTTTTAGGTGATTGTATTACGTACGGATAAAATTATACACAATATTTATTGTACAATTTTCGTTACGCATGATACAATTACGTACGTACTTAAAGTATCCGAGTGTACTTAAGAATTTCCCTTATTATTATATATACCTGTTTAACTAAAAATTTAACTCATATAGCGACTTATTGTGAGTAGTTTGAGTTTTCTTCAAATTCAATATTTACTACATGCAAATTTAATGGTACATTTAAACAGTCTAAATTCGTTAAAATACCAAAACGCGATAAGCTTTCTTGTCTTGTATTGTGTGAACTAGTTCCAGAAAATTGCAAGTTGAGGAAAGGGTCTACCAAGATGACATAGGAGTAAGGTTGGACTTGAGCTGTGTAATTTTGTCGGAGTGTTAGTTCACGTTAGTTAGGGATGGAAATAGGTCAAGCTTTTATTAAGGGCCCACAGTTTGATATGGTTTAGATCTAACTTTACCTGAACCTGTTTAGAAAATAGGTTAGACTTAAGTTGGATTTAAAATCAAACCTATTTAGTTAAAGCCTAACTTAAAACTTACCGGACTTGCTTATTTATATATTATATAATATATAATTATTTTATATCGTATATTAATTACAATATGTATTATATTTATATATATCTTATATAATAATTATTTTATACATATAAAATAATATATATATATATAATTTATTAACTTTAATATATATTTTAAATATAAAATAGCTAAATTAAAATAAGATAAAAAAAGAAAATAATTCAAAATAGGCATTTAAACAGGTCAGACATGAGTCTTAAAAAAAAACTTTATATAAACTAACAGACTAAACTCAGATTTTAAACTTACAATACATGTTTAAACCTATTTAGCTAAAACCTGACCTGAACAATTTCCATTCCTAACTCAATTATAAGTGAGTTTTTGAACTTGCTGAATGGCTAATGTCGATAGCCAGAGGTCACAAATTGCCTTGAAAATATAAAGATTAGGCATAAAATTTAAGTCCCTATAGGCAGGCAGTACTTGCTTGCATGCATTTTTCTGTCAAAATACAACTCTTCAAAATTTGTGATTTATGTAGGCTCAATTTAGCTAAGAATTTTTCTTTTTTCTATTGACTAGTCTCTTGATGTAACCTAACTAGTTTCATGAGCATTATTATCAAGGGGAAATACTTGGGTGGATTCGGTCCACCGTGGACTAATGCATCAAGTATTGTACAATATGCAGTAAAAATTGTACACTTTTAAAAAGATACAATACATTTATGCATTAGTCCACGGTGGATCGAGTCCACCCAAGTATTTCCCTATTATCAAGAGGCCATCTAACTGTAGAAACTACCAAAATCTCTTGACCCATGATGTGGGCTTTAAGGTTACGCATGGGTCCTTTTAACAAAAAAAATAAATAAAAGAAAATTCATGAGACACGGTAACATACAAACAATACCAAACCCCACCGCTTCTTCTCCTTTTCCCAAACTGACCTCCTTGTTGTATCTTCCATCTTAAAAAATCGTCACGTGGCTTTTTACTTTTATCTTTTTTAAATACAAAATATTATTATTTTTAAATAATAATAATAAATGTTTTTTAGACTAGATCTGACCAGTTGGTTAGACTGTAAATCCGTCCTTAAACTAGTTTGATTCTTTATTTTAAATTATTTTTCTTGAAAACCCATTTTATTTTACTCAAATTGAATTGAACTCGTCAATTGGATCAGATTGAACCGTTTTCTTTCTCTTTCTTTTTTTTTTTTATTTGGCTAGATAAGATAATATATTTATAAAAAAGAAATAAATTACACAGGTGGACTATAATCTATAATAATAGATAAAATATTATAAATTTCTTCCAATTTCATTACTTATGTCTTTATCGATTTGAATTACATTATATTATTGACTAATCTTATTCTTTAAAATAATTATATTTTTAATTTTTAAATTATAATACCGGTTCAATTACAATTCGATTGGGGTAGACTATTGAACCGTAAATTAATAAATTTTCTGACTCGATGTCCAATTAAATTTTGAAAACATTGATAATAACACCTCCAACTTAGAAAAGAGAAAAAAGATAAAATAAAGTGACCCCATCGATTTCTTGAAAATAAAAAAGAGAGTGAAAAAATAAATTAAGGGGAAGATTCAAAGTGTTCTTAAACAAAACCATCATGTGAAAATTGAAATCAATCTCCTAACTAAGCGTTTTAATTATTAAATAATAAATTTTAAATTCAATTCTTATCAAAATGTCTCCAAAACATCACCAACACCAACACCAACACCAACCCCAACCCCAACCCGGACCCAATTTTTCAAAATTTTTTCTTCGCCTTCTGTGTTTTTTCTAAAGCAATATAGTTTTACTTGGTCACTGTCACAAACTTTGATGACTAAAATCTGTGATTTTCCTCTATGGTGACTAATTGATGAATGGTTCAATGCACCATAGCATGAAAGAGTATAAGAAGAACTTTGCTTTGTTGTTCTTATGTGGAAATACCATTCGGAACGTTTGTCACAAGGAAACTAATTATTACTATGTACACTTAGGTTTAGTTTGGTTCGCGAAGGGAAAGGAGAGAGGAAAAGGAGTTACACATTTTACTTTTATTAGAGAGAATGAGAGGAAAGAATGAAAGGGAGTGAAAATAAGAATGAAAGGGAATGAGAGGGAATAAGGGAGAGAATAATTAATTTAGTTTACTATTTTATCCGTTATTATCTATTTTATTAAAAATTTTAATGTTAAAAATGTAGTCAATATTATCATTATTACTCACGCTTTATTTTTTCTCTCTCAATCTCTTTAAATTGAGAGAGAGGAGAAAATGCTATGTGGAAGGAGAGTGTACCCCCTCTTGATTTACATCTCCTCCACATCTACATCTAATCAAACGAGATAAATATCTCATTTACCTCCACATTTACTTCCCTTCGTCGTTTACTTCTACAAAACAATTCAACCAACTAAGCCTTAATCAAGATTTTTTCATTTGCTTATTTATTCTTGATGAGACTTTTGTGGGGCTGATTCATTTCAAGAATTGACCATATCTGCTAATTACTAACTAGATCAGGATAAGTATATATGAGGCCATAAATCAATCCCTTTCAAGAATTGTATGACTACCTTTTGAATGTTTTAGTGCTAATTCTGCTTTTTGTCCCATCTGATTTCTGTCATGCTTTGTTCATATCCATTAAGTGATGCTTTTTTTTTTTTTTTCAGCTGTTTGATTGTTGAAAATTTAGATTGGTAATATGATGCGTATTAAAAACAGTATTGTTTTATTGTTATAAAATTTGAGTAGTGTTAAAATAAAATCTATACACTATACACTAAGAAAACTCTAACTATTTTTTATACAATAATTTCTTCAAACTTCTCCCTTTCTTTTTCTCACAATTCTTTCACAAAATGATGGTATATTTCAAGCTGAGAGAATAACTCTATTTATAGAGCTCTTAATTAGTGGAATACATCATCTTCTACTAATCTTAATTAGTGGTGTCTCCACTAAATGGTGGACATCCATAAAAATTCATAATTAGTGGAGTTTCCACTAATTCCCTAACAGTTCACATAAATTCATAATTAGTGGAGCTTCCACTAATATATTCATAACAATCCCCTTTGGATGTCCATCCATTACATAAAGAATATACCTCGTTAAAACCTTACTAGATAAAAATCCAATGGAAAAAAAATCTAGTGAAGGAAAAAGAGTACACTATTCTATATGTCTGTTTATTACTCCTCCTGATAAGATGATTTCTTTAAATCTTTGAACCGACACATACCAATTTTATATCTCAACTTCTCAAATGTTGTAGTCGGTAAAGTCTTCGTGAATATATCTACGAGGTTGTCACATCACCGAATTTGTAGAACATCAATTTCACTTTTCTTCTGGAGTTCATGAGTAAAGAAAAATTTTGGTAAAATATGTTTTGTCCGATCTCCTTTAATATATCCTCCTCGTATTTGAACTATGCAAGCTGTATTGTCTTCAGAAAGAGGAGTTGGAATATCTCTAATAGATGATAATCCACAAATTTCTCGGATATCATGAATCATTGATCGTAACTATACACATTCTTTACTTGCTTCATGAATGGCTATACTTTCAGCATAATTTGAAAAAGTAACTGCTTGAAGATATTGAAGGACTTGTTTAATTCCATTCCAATGTCGTCGTGTTAGTGAATAACTAAATCCTGCTAATAAATTGACAACAAAGGCAATATCAGATCGTGTATTGTTAGCAAGATACATCAATGCATCAATTGCACCGAGATATGGTACTTCAGGGTCAAGAAATTTTTCATCCTCTTCTTGAGGTTGGAAAAGATCTTTATTCACATCTAATGACCGGACGATCATTGGAATACTCAATGGATGTGCTTTGTCCATGAAAATCCTTTTTAAAACTTTTGTTGTATATGTTGATTGATGAAACTTGCCAAATGTTCAATTTGTAAACCAAGACAAAATGTAGTTTTACCAACATCCTTGATGTCGAATAATCAATTATTTCTTGGAGCTCTTCAGGAGTTCCAATAAGATTAATATCATCAACATATATCACAAATTTAGAACCAGATTTTTTAATAAAAATACATGGACATACCTGGACATTTTTAAATCCCGCTTTTAATAAATATTCACTAAGACGATTAAACCACATGTGCCCAGATTGTTTCAGGCCATATAATGATTTTTGCAACTTGATGGAGTAATTTTCACGAATATAATGTTTATATGCTTCGGGCATGTGAAATCCTTCAGGGATTTTCATATAAACATCATTTTCTAAATTTCCATACAAGTAAGCAGTGACAACATCTAATAGGCGCATGTCTATCTTTTCATGTACTGCCAAACTGATAAGATATCAGAGTGTAATAGTATCAACAATAGGAGAATAAGTTTCATCATAATCCATACCTGGTGTTTGTGAAAAATCTTGGGCTACTAACCGTACTTTATATCGTACGATTTCATTATTTTTTTTACACTTTCACACAAATATCCATTTGTAGCTAACAAGTTTTACACCTTCTGATTTTCGGATTGCAGGTCCGAAGACTTCACGTTGTGTCAGTGCATTTAACTCCGATTGAATCGCATCTTTCCATTGTAGCCAATCTTTTTTATGTCGACATTCATCGACTAATATTGGTTTAGGATCATCATTATCCTATATAACATTAAGAGATATATTATATGCAAACATATTATCAATCATTGTTTCTATCTGATTCCAACTTCTATCAGAAGTGGTATAATTGATAAAAATTTAAGTGTTACTTTCATCAACTTCTGGTTCTTTTTCATCAGTTCTCTCTTGGTCTTTATTATTCTTTTCTAATATGATCATCTGGATCCTTTCATCCTCTTTTCTTTCAAGGATTTTTATCGTTAGAACCAAGAAGTCGGCCATGCTTCTGGCATGCTTTTGGCTCAGCAGCTATAGATATAATCTTTTGTTCTGCTGGAACTTCAATTTGAATAGGAACATTTATAACTGGAATATGCGATTTTGTTACTCTTCTAGAATCAACAAAAGCGTATGACATTTGATTTGTAATACTTTACAAATGAATTATCTTTTGAACTTTAAGTTCACACGCGTTTGTACGCGGATCAAGATAATTTAATGATATTGTCCAATCAAGATCTTTCTTATACTATTTATGTTCTCCCCCTAATTTAGGGAATAATTATTTTACAAGAGAATAAGGGAAAAGAAAAAGAAATGTAAGAACATGATGACAAATAGGAAATGTCAAAAAATTTATTATAAAAATCTATTTTTTTTTTACTATTCCCGGTACCATCTTTTCCCATTCTTCCTTGTCTTTTCTTCCCCTCTATCCCTCCACCTATCATCTACCTTTTCTTCTTCCTCATACATACATACATACATACATACATACATACATACATACATACATACATACATACATACATACATACATACATACATACATACATACATACATACATACATACATATATATATCTCTCAGTCATCGGTTATTAGTAAATATAAAAAAAACAAAAAACCTCAAAACAGATGTGGAGACTGGTAATTCATTTGAGACATGGTCAAATTTTGACTTGGTTTTTAACGCAAAAAATTTTGATGTGTTTTCTTTTCCAAGCCAACCGCTTCCGCCTAATGTCAGATCTAACACAGAAGATTTTGATCTATTTTCCTTTCCAAGCCAACCGCTTTTGCCTAATTTTCCAAGCCAATTGCTTCCGCCTAATTTCAGGTGAGATACCTTTGAGGACTTCTTTTTTTTTTTTTTTAGTGTGCTTAATAATGAAATTAAACTCTCTCTTGGTTTGTTGTGATGTAAATCAGTAGTAGTTCTGGACATGCTGCTTTGGATTTTCAATTTGATCTACTCATTCAAGAGACTGCTTTTGATGTTGTTGATCTACCCATTCAAGAGACTGTTTTCTATGTTGTTCCTCTGAATGAGGATATGCTTGTGCATGATCCTTTCTACTCCCTAATGGATTTTGAACAAAGCCAGAATATGGTTTCAGGTTATTATACATTCAAACATGGATTTTGCATGGTATTACCTTTACTGATATTGTTTTTCCTTTTCTAGGAGAAATAATGAGTGATCTTGGCAACGAATTCGGAGTGAGGACCCATGAAATGCATAATATCGAAATTCAAGATATTATTACAGATGAAATTCCTATGAAGAAGAAGAGGATTAAGAGGTAGAGAGAGGAGAAGGGCAATAGCTCAAAAAACACTATCAAAAGAAACCATTTCGCAATACTTTTACCTACCAATCAAGAGCGCCGCCAAAGAACTGAATATTGGCTTAGCCCCTCTCAAGAATAGATGTAGGGAGTTGGGAATTCGTCGATGGCCTCACAGAAAGCTGATGAGTTTGGAGACCCTAATCAAGAATGTTCAAGTTCTCTCTCACGCACACTTGTAATTTGCAAGTATAAAATTATGAAAGATTTATAAGTAAATAATGACTGGAATAAATGTATCTCCACCGATGATATCACTTCGATTTACCGGAGCGAGATAAAGACGAAGGAGGACATATGGCTGAGAAGAAGTTCAGAGAAGCCATTGAGATACTGGAACGTGAAAAGAAGTTAGTGGAAGAAAGTTCTGATACGTGGTTGAAGGACCAAACACAGAAATTGAGACAGGCATGCTTCAATGCCAAATATAATAAGAAACTTAAGAGGATGAGAAAATCCCAAAACTCATTACGCAGTAACTTCACGGCTAATTCTGCTGCTAGTCTAGATGCTGGCCCAAGGAAAAAAGAAGAGGAGGAGGATGCCGAAGAAGATGAACTGAAATCCATAATTACTACCTGTTTGTTTTCCTCTAATGCAAACATGGAAAAAGAACAACTACAAACATACATCATCAATTTGTCAGTTCAATTGAAAAAGAGCAACTACACGTATGTATCATCAAGTTTACATGGACACCAGTGAGATGAATGAAGGAAATGCAAGTGAACACAACACTTATGATCAAGAGGAGATAGATTTTTTTTTTTCTGAACTGTTAACAGTAATATAGTATATATTGACATCCGAATGTAACATCTCAAAGATGTGATACTTATTATTAATAGAAATATTATTTTCCCTTATTATCTTTTCTGTTCCACTTCAGGTGGCCAGTATTTCTCTGTGCTAAGGGAAATATCGAGTGTGTCCATGACCATAACCACGGCCACTGCCACAACTACGACTATAACGATAGTTTCTGCTGGAGCCAACAACATTTACTTCTGGGAGTGCTGTTGAGCCAGTTGGTCTGGCTTCAATAATAACTTATTATTGCAGTAAGTAAATCTGTGTATATCATTTTTCTCGATATTGTTGCTGCAGGAAAACGTTTGAGGTATGAAAGGTAGAGAATGTCTTCTCCAATATATTTTTTTTTTGCATAATTTTAATTGAGATGTAATTTTATACATTGTGGAGCTATATTCATTCACGGTTTTAAAATCTTACAACTTCAGGTGCAATCATTTATACCGTGCACTTAGTAGTACGACCATCTTCAGGTGGTTAAATCATTTTTTTTCCAGCATTTAGATGTATTTCTATATCGAGAACTCATGACATATAATTTTTTCAGAAATATCAAGGGCTACAAGTAAAGTTAGCCATAGGGATTAATAAATGCGTACCTGTCTTCTGACTTTGATAACGACAGAGACTCGTGCTGATAACGTGTTATAAAATTTAGGTAGTGTTAGAATAAAATATACACACTACACACTAAGAAAACTCTAACTATTTTTTGCACAAGAATTTCTTCAAACTTCTCCCTTTCTTTTTCTTACAATTCTTTCACAAAATGATGGTATATTTCAAGTTTAGAGAATAGCTCTATTTATAGAGCTCTTAATTAGTGGAATACATCATCTTTCACTAATTTTAATTAATGGTGTTTCCACTAAATGGTGGACATCCATAAAAATTCATAATTAGTGGAACTTCCACTAATTCCCTAATAGTTCACAAAAATTCATAATTAGTGGAGCTTCCACTAATATATTCATAACATTTATATCTTTTATGTCCATTTCTTTAAGCATTTTCATCAACATTTTCCGTTTCTTTACTCCTTTTCCTAACTTTAAGGTCCCCCGTCCCCCTCCCCTATTTTTAGTATGTCTTTTATGTAGTTCACAATGTTTAAATTACTTAGTTTAATAATTCAAAAGGTTAGCAATGCTACCACTTTTGATAATGATAAAAATATGTTTATTCAGTATTCAAATTATAATTACACAAAATAGAAATGTAACATCCAATTTGAAAAGATGGAGAAATTTGAAAGAATACTTCGATTCAATGCTAGATTATACCCTTTTTTTAATATTTTTCTTTCTTTTTATGACTTTAAACTAGGAATATTAAGTCTATTTGGTACATAGAATTTGAGACGTGTAATGTTTTCGTCTTTAATGATATTTTATGTCGTTATGATCTGTAATAAAATTATAACCTATCAAATAATTTATAACTCTTTTTGCTGGTATAAATTTTGATTAGAAAAAGTCACTCTCATTACACACACATATATATATATATATATATATATATATATATATATATTTGGGACAAAATAAATATATTAGTTTGTTTAGATGTAACACCTAGTGCTTTCGAGAGTATAAAACAAATTTATCAGAACTTTGGGCCAGGCCTTCCTTAAGCAAAACCTTATTACGAATATGAATAAAATCATGGGCTAGCATTGGGCCATTAAATATTCATCTACTTGCCCAGACTCCCAAACCAACCTTCCCATCTCCTATATTAAGGGCCTAGGCCATCCTAGCCCAAAACGTTTCCTCCAAACTTCACCGGAAGTTGACTTTCCGTTACGGTTAGTCATTACTAATCAGTAGTACTTCAACTCCCCGGATGACGGCAAGGACCGGTACTGAAGCTCGCAGGCTTCACCGGTGCAAGAGTTCGACGGTTGACCGGCGACGGAGCAAATTTTACCCTTCGGATTCTACTCTTTCAGTCGGAAGGAAAAATGTCAGGGACTAGTACGAAGAGCAGCAGCAGCAGCCTCTCGGTGCTTATCCTCCACAATGCCACCATCGTAACCATGGATCCTCAGAGTCGTGTCTTTCTCAAGGGCGCAATCGTAATCGAAGATGATAAGATCAAAGCTATCGGCCAATCTCACGACATCCTCACTCAATTCTCTTCTCTCTCTTCACAACTTGTGGACCTCAATGGCCAATTCCTCCTTCCAGGTCTCGTATGCTAGTATTATCACAAATTGAAAGTTAATGTTGCATTTGAGAAATAAACTAAAAGAGTTGCTGCAGGTTTTGTAAATACACACGTTCACACTTCTCAGCAACTAGCAAGAGGGATAGCGGACGACGTTGACTTGCTGACATGGCTACACCATCGCATTTGGCCTTATGAGTCGAACATGACGGAGGAGGATTCATACATTTCGTCTCTACTTTGCGGACTTGAACTGATTCACTCTGGTGTAAGTATTTTATGAACTAATTTTGCATGCTGATGAGGTTCAATTTCATGGAAACGTAGTATTTATTGTATTTACTGTGTTTGGAATATGCCGAAAGGTTACTTGCTTTGCGGAAGCAGGAGGGCAGCATGTATCAGGAATGGCAAGAGCAGTGAAGGTGCTGGGATTGCGTGCGTGTTTGGCAGAGTCAATTATGGATTCTGGCCAGGGTTTACCAGTAGCATGGGCTAACCGGACAACAGAGCAATGTATTCAGGTTGAATAGCCCGCCATTAGTTTATGCTCTTGTCTGCCAAGAGGGGTGTGGGAGAAAAGGGGGAGACTTGAGGCTGAACCTGCCATTAGGTCGCTAGTTCAGGTCCCCCCATTCGTACGAGCATATTCTGCAATAAAATTTCATTTTGCTGAGATTGACTAAATGATGCTAAATCCTCCGCGGAAGAGTAAAAGATCCTACTGCATATTAATGGAACCAAGCAGTCCTGTGCTATTTTAGGGTTTTTTTTTTTTTGGTTGAGAATTCTTAGTTCAAATGTTGGTAAAATTGGATAAAGGAGTTAACACTTTCAGACAGGCAGCAGTAGAATAGATATTACTATACAAGGTTTAGCAATAGAATACCTTATGCGGCATTCGTTGTTTCCCTGTTATTAGCAGAAATGACAATGTTTTCGGGACTTTAATTCATTTATATAGATAATCTTTCATTCTCTTGCTTGAAGGCTGTAAAAGGTGCATCTTTTTAGGCATCATTCAATTATTCATATACACTTTTGGCATACTGTGACTAATGTTTCTCATTCATTTAAGGGAACAGTCTCAGAAAGAACTGTACAAGAAGCACCATAATACAGCAGATGGGCGCATCAGAATGTGGCTTGGAATAAGACAAATCATGAATTCAACTGATCGTCTACTTACAGATACAAGAGACACAGCTAAAGAACTGAAAACTGGGATCCATATGGTCTCTCTCTCTCTCTCTCTCTCTCATATTCTGGGCTTCATTGGGCAGACACAGGTTTTCTATACTACATGCTTGCAGAAACTGGAAGGAAAAAAAATCTTGCATGAGTTTGGGTATTCATTTGTATGGGAAGGTTTAAAGTGTTTGAAATTGTGGTTGGCTGTAGAAATATTCTGATTCTGCATATTCATTTTTGCTGCCATATGATTGCATTTCTCTAGCTTGGTGCGACAGTAACATGTATATGGATCACGACAGGATGTAGATGCATGAAACAAAATCTCTCCCATTACCTTCTTTTTAAGATTGTGCTCGATAACTGAAAATTGAATTTTCACTTGTGGAATTTGTGTTTGAGAATATATCTATATCTATATCTATATATATATATATACACTCACATCATTTCTGCTTCAAAGTTTCCAATCAACTTCAGGTGATTGGATGCACTACATGTTTGTTTTAGTTCATTTAATTCTGAACCTTTCTTTAGCATCAAGTTTAAACATTTAGCACCCTTTCACAGAAATTAAGTGATATGATGCACTTTAAGTGTTAATGGGAGGTGATGTTATGTAATCTTCCCTCAATTTAGCATGTTGCTGAGATTCCTTATGAGAATCAAGTTGTGGTGGACACTCGAGGAGTTGATCATGGGACACTTTCTTATCTTGAAAAAATCAATCTCCTAGATGAGAATTTGCTGGCAGCCCATACTGTTTGGGTTAACAAAGATGAGGTAATCTTTTTAGCTTATAAATTTCCAGCCTCAATCAAAATAGCTCATCTTGTTGCACTGACTTATTGATTAGAAGGCCATCTCTTTGCTCAGCTCAGCTTCCTATCAAGGGCGGGTGTCAAAGTATCTCATTGCCCTGCTGCTGCAATGCGTTTGCTTGGATTTGCACCCATTAGGGAAATGCTTGATGCTGGGATTTGTGTGTCTCTGGGAACAGATGGAGCACCATCAAATAATAGGATGAGTATAGGTACCTTTCAGAATGTTGATAGCGGACCACCATGATTATCTACTTTCCATTAGTTTGTTCTACTTTCTTCTAAGTACTACATTGTTGTAGCAAATAAATTTGCACCCTCTTATTTTATTAGGATATATCTCAACTAAAGATTTCCACAAGTGCATAGTACATTTCAGCTAGAGCAAACCTTGGATAACCACTTACTTTCTCAAATTCAGGATTCTTTTCAAGATTTCTTTTGATGACATTCGTGATACTTAAATATTCTTCAAATTTGTGACTGATGAGACATGTTTCCTCTTGAGGATGCGTTCTAAGACCTCAGTCAAAGAACAAACTGCCTTTCCTTTTAGAAGTATACCAAGCAAATGTATGGTAACACTAAGGAGAAACTAATGTCCCTTTAGGTTCATCTGTCATCAATCCAGTTCGGCAATAACTTCATTGCCTGACAAAGCATTGATTCACTAGAGTGATGTCAAATTTTTATTTCATATAATGTTTGTTTCTGTTCGGAGTTAGCATACCTCATAGACACTGCATAATCCCTGATTTGATTAATGATTATTCACATCCTATGCAGTTGACGAGATGTATCTAGCTTCTCTAATAAACAAAGGACGGGAAGTTTTTAATAAAGGAACCACTGACCCTACCACACTTCCTGCTGAAACAATTCTCAAGATGGCCACCATTAATGGTGCAAAATCATTACTTTGGGATGAAGAAATAGGATCACTGGAGGTTGGAAAAAAGGTTCGTTTTGCATCAAATAGCAGGTTATTAATTGCTTTTTGAAGTTCCGTGTTGTTTCTTCTACGAGGGTGGCAAATTCTTTCAATTCTTTAGTTGTGCAACTTTTTTAATATTATTCTGCTTATAGGCAAGGGATGATACTAATATATTTGAAGCCTAGTTCCTTTTTTTTTTTTTTTTTAATTTAAAGTCTTTGGGAGCTTAGGATAATGAAATGCATATATAATTTCTGGTATAATATTATTGACAGCCTTTAATTTCATCAAGAGACTGAGTAATTATATTATATCATAATTTCATGATATTCTTAAGCATCAAATTCCCCAAAGCTATAGTTCATTGCACTAGTCACCTTGTTGTTCATGATTTTGTGCCATCAAATTTGGAATGTTAAGCCTCTACATTTATGCTACTTTCACAATACAAATTTAATTTTCTTTCTCACACATTATTTGGCAGGCAGACATGATTGTGGTCAATCCTTCCTCTTGGTCAATGGTGCCGCTTCATGACTGGTATGTTACAATTTCTTGTGTTCTAAAACATGTAGTCTAAAAAGTTTTGCTTTCTTGGTTCAGGGCAGGGGTGCTCCAATTTTCAGTCCTTTTCATATTTGTCCTCCATGAGTATGCTAGTTTCCAAATTAAAGAATTAAAAAAAAAAATGATAAGCTAGCAGTGGTCTAATGGTTCATGTTTCCGCCGTTCTTTATTTCTTTTATTAAGTTTTCTCATACACAACTTTACAAACACCCTTTCATTCTGGCCCAGAGAAAAGAAACAAAAAAGGAAAAAGGGAAAAGAGAGGGACAAAACTTTAGCAAAAAGTCAAGACTTGGTTGTTAGATCTATTGCTTTTGCAATAATATTTTCCTAAACTCAGGACACACAACTGCCATTCGCAACTTGCCCTGGAGTAACTGTTGTAGGAAATGTTCACTCTTTTAGTTTCTCGTTTGATCTGATTCAAGCAAAGCATAATTGGAAGTATATGTTACTTTCATCTATTCTTCCCCATCCCCCGTTTTTATGAGATTAGTCAAGTCATGAGCTCAATTGATCTCTTTTAATAAATGTGCAGCATTTCCAGCCTTGTATATAGTATGCGTACTGAAAATATTGTCTCGGTCATGTGTAATGGACAATGGATTATGAAAGATTTACAAATACTAACTGTGGATGAGGTATGCCACAAACCTCTCTTTCTTCATAATTCTTACTTCCCAGCATGTCCTGTGTGTTGATGTTAAACTCTCATTTATTCCTTTAACGTGGATTTGATCACTCGTCTCACAGAGGGAGATTATTTCAATGGCTAAGCTTGCTTCTGCTGAACTTCTAAAGAGGGCAGGCATCAAAATCCCGAGCAGAATGAATATCCTGTAACTCTCCCTTTCCCTCCAGAGCTTTGTGAAAATTTGGTCAGGAGTAATACTAGACGTGTTATTATATCTTGAAGGTTCAAGAATAGGGATAAAGAAATGGAGACTATAGCATCCTCTTATTACCTTCTTTCCACTGCAAAATTCCAATTCTCGTATACTGTTGCATCAATTGGAAAAAATTGATGATTGTGTGGTTAGCATACTGAATAACATGCTGAGCTTTCACTACAGCCTTTTGTTACTTTTTTTTTTTTTTTAACCTTCCACTTGTTTGATTATGATAAGGAAGCTAGGACAATTCTGATAGGAAAAAACTCAGTGTTCAATTTTGAGTTTCTAAAAAATGGCTTTCTATTTTATCTTCTATTTTGTGTAGAAGAAATTAGATGGCACTGTGTTAGATGCATACATTTTGTTCACAAATCTCAAGCAGTTTTTGTTGGGAAAAATTTTCTTATTACCTCCACATATTACCTTTAATTAAAATAATGAAAATAGTTAAGCAATTAGAGAGAAAAATAATAAGACAAAAATTTACGTAGAAAATTTTAAAATTGAAAAAAAATCACAATCGTTGTCAAAAGACAATTAAAAATAAATATTCGTTATGTGAAAAATTATTACAATTACACAATATAAAATATAATATTTTTCTTACACTCAAAATTAAAAAAAAATATCTAGAGAGTATCGAGAGAATTTTTTCAAGTCTTTTAATTCTCATAATTTTCTTGAGTTTTAAATTCAAAAATAAACTTACTCACACTTATTTTCTCTTGTTTTCTCTTGTGGTGTTGCTATTGTTGTTTTTCGTTGGTGTATTTCACATGCAAAATATTACTCCTATTTATAGGTAAACTAAATTGTTTGCTCATTACATATTTTGATTGTTTTCTAGCTATCTATGACAATTTGTTTTTAACCATACATATTGATTTGCCCTCCATCACAAATAATATTATTTTTTTAAAATTAATTTTTAACAATCTCCACTTTAATTAAAAAATTTTGTTACCAAACATTATCTAATACAGACAATCATAATTCTTAATTTTTAAGAATTATCATATTCTCCCATAAGGAGTATATCCACTTAGAATTAACATCAACTTTAAGAATTTCACCTCGACCCATGTCGAAAAATTTGCTAATTATAGTACAACTTCCATACTGATTTTTCAGAAATTCATTAGCCATCGATATTCCTTTATTCCACCACATACATTGCATAATTATCAACCAATACAAAAAGTGTAAATTCTTTGACATGCTACTAATCATACGTCCTTTTTCATAACATCTCCAATGGTAGCAATCATGTCATAAGGATATATATATTTTTCTTTAATGAAATTCATCATCTCCCTCTTATAGGAATACGACATTGGTAATATTATCTTTTTTTTTTTAAGTTATTGGCCGAACCAACTCCACCCTTGGCCCATTTACTCACATTCCCAACACGCAATTGTCTTTAGAAAGTTCTTTTTCTTATCATACTCACAAACTGTAAACACTGAGTTTTCTGAAGGTTTACTTTATCTTTCTTATCTTTTTTTTTCAGAAATTAATTTACTCGTCACCTTTGAGTAAACTACAATTTCCTTCCTATACATTAAAATGGGTTGCATGTGTTTGTAAGTAGATGGGAGAGATAAGATGAGTCGCAGAGTTTTATCGTCATCATCTATTTTAAGAGTTTTCAATTCATAAATAATCCCATTTAACACACCCAAATGATTTGAAATTTTTGTACATTCCTTCATCTACAATTTATAAAATTGTTCATTCAAATAGAGTCTATTTGAAATATTTTTTGGTCTGATACAATTCTTCAAACTTATCTAAAATATCCTTTGTTGTAGACAATCCAACCACATTAACAAGAATATTCTTTGCTAAATTGAGGCGTATATGTCTGATAGCTCTCATATCTAGCTCTTACCAGTCCTCATCGCTCATTGTGGACTTTCTTAAGTCTCCACTACTATCACCGGGCACTTCTGAATCTTTTCTACTTGTCAAAGGGATTGGTCTCTCCTTCAAGACTTTGTACAATTCAAATTGGATTAACAAATCCTCGACTTACACTTGCCATAAGACAAAAATAAGACAAAAATTAAATTTTTCATCAAATTTCTCAATATCAAATTTAGTTGTTGACATTTTTCATATACTTTTGTTTTAGTATAAAACACATACTAAAACTCTACCGCACCAAAGGTATTTGTAGGATTAATAAAAAAGGAGTAAATAATAATCTAACTTATTTTCTGATGTGGAGAGTCCACCTTAATGGCAATCACAAAGCATACGATAATTAGATATTAATACTCCAATAAAAATCTGATACCAATTGTTGAAAAAAAAAATTATATTACCCCACATATTATCTTTAATTAAAATAATAAAAATAGTCAAACAACCCCAAATAAAAATAATAAGATAAGGATTTACGTAGAAAATTCTAAAATAGGAGAAAAATTACTACCGTTGTCAAAAGATAACCAAAAATAAATATTCACTACGTGAAAAAATCACACAATATAAAATACAATATTTTTCTCACCCTCAAAATAAAAAATATATAATTAGAGAGTACCTAAAGAATTTTCCCAAACCCTCTATCCCTCACAATTTTCTTGAGTTTTAAACTCAAAAACAAACTCACCTACACATATTTTCTCTCTTGGTGTTGTTATTATTGTTTTTCGTTTGTGTGTTTTCACTTGCAAAATATTACTCCTATTTATAGACAAATTAAATTACTTACGCATCACATATTTTGATTATCTTATAGCCATCCACGTCCACTTGCTTTTAATCACACATATTGATTTACCCTCCGTCACAAATAATGTTATTTTTTAAAATTAATTCTTAACAATTTTTTTTTCTTTTTGTTTCATTTGACTCGACTTTACCTTAGAGGATAAAGTAGTCTTTTTCTCAATTTTTCTCTAAAGTTCTTATACAATGATGATCAAATGATATAGGATTAAAATAATTAATTTGCAATAGTAGTTGATAAACCAACTGTTATGTTAGTAGATCTTGAATTCACTAAACCTAGGTAGAGTTGGGAGTTGTATTTTATAGGGTTAAGAAAATTCGTATTCATGTTATTTTGTCTGTCTTTAAAAAGTTTTTAAAAAATACCTATTTTATTTTTTTAAAAAAACTTTTAATCCTAACTACTACTAACATTCTATACGAAATCTAATAGGTGCCAATCATGTACCGCTCTGAGGGACAAACATGTCATTTTAACATCAGGTGAGATGGACTGTAGAAATTAACTTTGATGGGAATTAAGATAAAATAATGAACTTATTCCTTAATATATATATATATATATATATAGTAATCGAAATTAATTTTTAAAAAATATTTTATACATTGAAAAAAATTAAAAAATATGTAAAATATTTAAAATTTTATTAATAAACAAAATAAATTGCTTACGAATTCTGCTAATTACTTTGTTTTATATTTAGCTTCCAAAATCCAAAAAAAAAAAATGTTATTGATCGCCCACCCCGGCAAAAAAAAAATCAAAGGTAAAAACTGACGACAATGCGCACGTGGCACGTGGGTAATTCAGGTCTAGAACTTCTTGCGCCTATGAAGAGAACACTCCACAATGATCTCGAATCGAAGCTCATCGGGCCCCACAAATTTTAACGTTGAAGCTTCCAAAAATATCTCCAGAAACTTCTGGAAAATTCAAATCCCTTCTCCTTCCCTCCCTTCCCGATAAATAATCCCACCCGTCTCCGCCCATTTCACAAATCAAATCTTCTGCGATTGATCTTTTGCAAGAGAAAAGCCCTCCCAAGTTCATAAATTCTCTCATTCAATTCGCTCTTAAGCTCGTTTCATTCGACAATGGAGATGGATAATCCATTCTTCTGGTCCCGCCCCTCCAATTTCGAAGAAAACCCATTCTACTGGTCCCGTCCCTCTGTTCGTCCAACCAATTTCGTAGGAATCCCGGCCTACTCGCCTCAACCACAGGGCCAGCACCGCAAGCAGCCGGCGAAGATTCCTTCTACTACTCCAAAGAGAGATCAGATACCCATTCACTTTGTGGGCTCTGAACCGTTACATTCTGCTTCCCCGTTCACCTTCAGAGAGCCACAGGTCCAGCGCCGCGAGCAGCCGGTGAAGAAGCCGGTAAATAATACGTCTTCTACTACTCCTCCAAAAGTAGTTCGGATCCCCGTGCAGTTTCTGGGCTCTGAACCTTCACGGTCGGCTTCGGCATTGAAAATTCAGAAAGTTTTCAGGGGCTTTCTGGTGAGAAGAAGCGTGAAGAGGATTATTACAATAAGGAGAGAGGTGGAGGAGATTGAAAGGAGGATTTCCAGTAGTGAAATTCTGGACTTGATTCGTAGGGATGAGAGGGAAAGGATGAGAGTGAACGAGATGTTGATGTCTTTGCTTTTTAAATTGGATTCGGTTCAGGGTGTTGATTCTGGAGTTAGGGATTGCAGAAGGGCCGTGATTAAAAAGGCGATTGCTTTACAAGAAAGAGTTGATACCATTGTTTCAGATGGTGATCAAAATGAAATTCAAATCTTAGGTGAATTGAAGGATAACGGCGAACAGAATGCGGAAGCGGTAGCTCAAGACCTAGAAAGTACCGCCTCTGCCGCACAAATTTCGGTTGAAGAGGGTAATCAAATTGAAGAATCTGCTGGTGTATATCTCGACCATGGACCTCAAGAGAGCTCAGAGGGCAAAAGTGCTGGTCAAGGAGAATTTTTGGAGGATGTGGCCGGTTCAGATAATCTGGTTGCTGACAACTGTGAAGGAGTGGAGGTAGGGGGTGACGTGAAGGTGAATGGAGAGGAAGAAAGCCGTGCTGAGGGAACTACTGATGGAAATGGTGAAGTCAAGCAGTTTGGAGTTCATTCAGAAATGCAGGTAGAAGAGGAAAACTGTATTGAGAATGAAGTGGTTGACAATGTTACTGAGGTTGAAGCTGATGTAGGGACAAGGATCAAGGAGGAAGAAAGGTGTGTTGACAAAGAAAGTGGAGAGCCTTGTCCTGCTGTAAGCGAATGTTTGGAGGAAAGCATGGAGGCAAGTCAAATGGAGACATTAACTGAAGGAGGTGAGGTAAATGATGTCTCAATTAAGGGTGTTGAAGAAATGGGAGAGGAAGAAAAAGAAGGAACAGATGATAACAAGAGGGATCGGCAATTACTGGAGAAGATGATGAAGGATAACGAGAAGATGATGAACCTGGTGAGTCAACTGTGCGAGAGCACTGAAATGCAGACCAGAACGTTGAATGCATTAACTAATAGGGTGGAACAGTTGGAGAAGGCCTTCGTCTGTCATAGACTAAGGAGGAAGAAAGGGAGACACTCTGCTTGAAGTTTGTGGATTTTTATTCCATTTCTTGCTTTGCTTCTGACTGAAATTTGATGTAAATGAGTTGGTTTCACCGTTTGGGGAGTCACCTTTAGTGGCATTGTAAAGCTTTGACAACAGCGTTTAGACTGTCGAAGCTAAATAAAAGACCTTTTGTTTGTTTTAGATTCAGCTTTTGCAAAGCAAGGAAATTTTGTTTTGTTGTGGATTTTTTTTGTTCATTAATTGTACTGTACTCATTCTGAAACTTTGTCATAGCAGTAGTTCAGTTTTTTAGTAACTTATTTTTTGTTTTAAGATATTGATGAGCAGCCATTGCGCAATTTTTTCAATACACTCAAAATGCAATTTTGAACGGAAGTCCAAAGAGTAAGATAAGTACCTTAGAAGATGAACAAATTCATTTCTTTCAAATCAATTCTGTTCAGTAAATTGAAGGATTGAAAGATTCACATTCAAAGGAATATGTTATTTTCGTAGTTCATTCACAGGTTTGATTGTTGCAGTTGGCATTCTCTGTTGTTCCAGTCTGTGACGCCACTTTTTTGTTCAGTCCACTTTTTGTTCATGGACTGAATAGAACTGGAAACTTAAAACTAATCAATCAAACTGAGAAAATAACTGTCAATTTAAGTTTAGCTTTCCTGCTAATTGGTATGGTGCTAATTTAAAAGAAGAAATGATTGGCATTGTCAACATAACCATGGAGAAGGTGCAAAGTGAAGCAAACCATAAGCTGGAGAACCCTTAAGGAAATAAATGCTGTAATTAATTTGTCAAATTGAGCTAGTATTTGGCTGTGTATGACCTGGAGTAATGGAACTAGCCTTCCTTTTTGTGGACAATGCATGAAACCTGTTGCTCCAAATGGGTTTTTTAAACAGAGTTGCATCAGAGATTAGAGAAAACGAATGTGTCAGCTGAACCTGACGGCCAGATAGCTAAGCAGTGGCAGCAATGAGGAAGAGCATTACCAGTATGCCAGTTCCGGTTCTTGACCATTCACTAGGGTCAATCAGCAAAAATAGTAGTGTTTTTTTGTGTTTTTGGTTGTTCTTTGTTTCCCAGTGAGATGAGACAGAATCCACATTCTTGAGGATGGTTCAAGAGTGAGATTAGTACAAGTAGTTATCAGTATCGATGCAAAGTTATTGCAATAAGCAAATGCCAAAGGAATCTGCATTATAATTGATTACTGATAAGAACAGTATCACGAGAGGTATCATTGCTTTCTGTGATTCTGATTGGGGTTCCTGTTTAGCAATATCACAAGTCCTAATGTCCCAGCTCTGTTTAGGTTTTATTTGGACATAAGTGAAAGGAGATGATTTATGTGAATAATTATAAATAAATTTGTATTGGTTTATGTGATTGACTTTAAATTTCTTGAAATTAAAGCTTAGTAATTATTGTTGTAACTTCCACTCTTCTTCCAATTTTTGCATCAATCACAAAGGCAATAATAATACTTTCCACGAATTATTTATCATAAAACAAACTTATATGTAACAACGTCAACTAAATATTTAGATTTAAAACTTGATCGTCTTGAAATACTTGATAAAACAAGTAAATTGTTATAAATTATTGGAATCTCCATTAATTAGTGGAGGCTCCACTAATTATGGATTTATGTGAATTATTAGAAGATTTTTATGGATGTCCACCATTTAGTGGAGACACCACTAATTGAGATTAGTTGAAGATGATGTATGCCATGATATATTCCACTAATTAGAGCTCTATAAATAAAGCTATGCTCTAAGCTTGTAATACACCATTATTTTGTGAAAGAAAGATTAGTGAAAGAAAGATTAGAGAAAGAATTGTGAGAGAAAGAAAAAGAGAAGTTTGAAGAGAAATTCATGTGCAAATAATAGTTAGAATTTTCTTAGTGTGTAATGTGTAGATTTTATTCTAACACTACCCTAATTTTATAACACGTTATCAGCACGAGTCTCTACCAGTACAAAAGCCAGAAGATTAAGCACGAGTGTCTGCCGTTAACAAAACCAGAAGACAGGTACGCATTTATTGATCTCTATGACTAATCTCGCTAAACTCGAATTTGTAGCCCTTGATATTTCTGGAAAAAATTATATGTCATGGGTTCTCGATGCAGAAATGCATCTAAATGCTGAAGGCCTTAGTGAAACTATTCAAGCAAATAATAGTGCATCTGCACAACACAAGGCTAAAGCTTTGATTTTTATTCGTCGTCATATCGATGAAAATTTGAAAATGGAATATCTTACCGAAAAAGATCCATATGGCATGTGGGTAAATTTAAAAGAAAGATTTGACCACCTGAAGATGGTCGTACTACCCACTGCACGGTATGAATGGTTGCACCTGAGGTTGCAAGATTTTAAAACCGTGAATAAATATAGCTCCGCAATGTATAAAATTACATCTCAATTAAAATTATGCGGAGACAAAGTGACTGATGAAGATATGTTGGAGAAGACATTCTCCACCTTTCATGCCTCGAATATTGTCCTGCACCAACAATATCGAGAAAAGGGGTATACAAAATTTACAAATTTAATTACTGCCCTCCTCATTGCAGAGAAAAATAATGAGTTATTATTGAGAAATCATGAAGCCAGACCAACTGGCTCAACAACACTCCCAGAAGTGAATGCTGTTGGCTCCAGCAGAAGCCATCGTTATAGTCGTGGTCGTGGCCATGGCCGTGGTCGTGGTTATGGTCGTAGACACGCTCGATATTTCCCTTATCACAATCATAATCAAACTGTGAGAAATACTGGCCACCTGAAGTGGAACAGAAAAGATCATAAGGGAAACGAAAAAGAAATTGAAGAAAAACATGATGATATATGTTATAGATGTGGCATGAAAGGTCATTGGTCACGAAACTGTCGTACGGCTAAGCATTTAGTTGAATTGTATCAAGCTTCATTGAAAAATAAAAATGTGGAAGCAAATTTTTCTCAACATCCAATAAATAATGCTGAGGATGATGATGATATTGATCCTGAAGATCTTAATATCAATATTACCCATATGGATGTATCGGATTTTTTTGAACACCCAGACGGTAGGATAGACCATTTAATTGGTGATGGCAGTGTCCAGAAGAACTAAAGCCTCACCCTGATATTTTTATATTTTCATTTTCATTCTATTTTAATAATATTTACGTTTGCATATATATATTTGTGTTCAGATGGCTGTTGTTAATGATGATGTATGCATTATTGATAGTGGAACTACACACACCATACTAAAAAATGAGAAATATCTTTCTTATCTCAAAATGGGAGAAATAAATATTTATACGATAAACGGTAGTGCAAATGTGATTGAGGGCTCCGGAAGAGCTAATATATTGTTGCCTAAAGGAACAATAATTATTATTGATAAGGCACTATTTTCCTCAAAATCCAGAAGAAATTTATTGAGTTTTAAAGATATCCGCATAAATGGGTATCATGTTGAAACAAATGAGGAAAATGTGATTGAGCATCTTTTTATTACTCAAATGCATTTGGGTAAGAAAACTGTATTAGAAAAACTGCCGTCTTTTTCTACTGGCTTATATTTTGTAAAAATACGTACAATTGAAATTCATCATCTAGTAAATCAGAAGTTTACTGATCCTATTACTTTTAGCATTTGGCATGACCGGTTGGGTCATCCGGGATCTACCATGATGAGAAGAATCATTGAAAATACACATGGTCATCCTTTAAAAAATAAAAGGATATTAACATCAGAAAAATTCGCATGTACTGCATGTTCCCTAGGAAAATTAATTGTTAAACCATCACCAGTAAAAGTAGGAGCTGAAAATCCTACATTTCTCGAACGGATTCACGGAGATATTTGTGGACCTATTGATCCACCATGTGGACCGTTCAAATATTTTATGGTCTTAATTGATGCATCATCCCGATGGTCACATGTATGTTTATTATCTACTCGCAACCTGGCGTTTGCGAGATTACTTGCTCAAATAATTAAATTACGTGCACAATTTTCGGACCATCACATTAAAAATATCCATTTGGATAATGATGGTGAATTTTCATCACATGCTTTTGATGCATATTGCATGTTAATTGGGATTAATGTTGAACATCTTGTAGCTCATGTTCACACACAAAATGGTCTTGCTGAATCTTTGATTAAACGATTACAATTAATTGTTAGACCATTATTAATGAAAACAAATCTTCCAACATCTGCATGGGGACATGCTATTCTACATGCTGCAACACTTGTACATATAAGACCAGCTAGTTATCATAAATTCTCTCATTTACAATTGGCTTTTGGGTCAGAATCAAGTATTGCTCATTTAAGAATTTTTGGGTGTGCTGTATATATTCCAATTGCACCAAACCAACGTACAAAGATGGGTCCTCAAAGAAGAAAGGGGATATACGTTGGATATGATTCTCCCTCTATTATCAGGTATGTTGAACCCCTGACAGGAGATGTATTCACAGCAAGATTTGCTGATTGTCATTTTGATAAATCATTATTCCCTAAATTAGGGGGAGAACCAAAACAGCATAAAAAAGATCTTGCTTGGACAACATCATTAAATTATCTTGATCCGCGCACAAGCGCATGTGAACTTGAAGTTCAAAAGATAATTCATTTGCAAAGCATTACAAATTAAATACCAGACGCTTTTGTTGACTCTAGAAGAGTAACAAAATCACATATGCCAGTTATAAATGCTCCTATTCTAATTGAAGTTCCAACAGAACAAAAGATTTTACATATAGCTACTGAGCCAAAAGCATGACCGACCTCTTGGTTCTAAAGATAAAAATCCTCGAAAAAAAAGAGGATTAACTGATCCAGAAGATCATATTGAAGAAAAGAATGATAAAGACCAAGAGAGAACTGATGACAAATAACCAGAAGTTGATGAAAGTAACACTGAAATTTCTATCAATTATACCACTTCCGGTAAAAGTTGGAATCGGATAGAAACTGTTATTGATAATATATTTGCATACAATATATCTCTTGATGTTACACAGGATAATGATGATCCTGAACCAATATCAGTTGATGAATGTTGGTATAGAAAAGATTGGCTGCAATAGAAAGATGCGATTCAATCGGAGTTAAATGTACTGACAAAACGTGAAGTCTTCGGACTTGCAGTCCGAATACCAGAATGTGTAAAACCTGTTGGTTACAAATGGATATTTGTGCGAAAGCGCAATGAAAAGAGTGAAATCGTTCGATATAAAGCGCGATTAGTAGCCCAAGATTTTTCACAAAGACCAGGTATTGATTATGATGAAACTTATTCTCCTGTTGTTGATGCTATTACACTCCAATATCTTATCAGTTTGGCAGTACATGAAAAGATAGATATGCGCCTATTAGATGTTGTCACTGCTTACTTGTATGGAAATTTAGAAAATGATGTTTACATGAAAATCCCCGAAGGATTTCATATGCCTGAAGCATATAAACATTATCCTCGTGAAAATTACTCCATCAAATTGCAGAAATCATTATATGACCTGAAGCAATTTGGGCGCATGTGGTTCACACGTCTTAGTGAATATTTATTGAAAGCGGGATTTAAAAATGATCAGGTATGTCCATGTGTTTTTATTAAGAAATCTGGTTCTAAATTTGTGATATTAGCTATATATGTTGATGATATTAATCTTATTGGAACTCCTGAAGAGCTCCAAGAAACAATTGATTATTTAAAAAGAGAATTCGAAATCAAGGATTTTGGTAAACCCAAATTTTGCCTTGGTTTACAAATTGAACATCTGGAGAGTGGAATATTTATTCATCAATCAACATATACAGCAAAAGTGCTAAAAAGATTTTACATGGACAAAGCACATCCATTGAGTATTCCAATGATCGTCCGATCATTAAATGTGGATAAAGATCATTTCCGACCTCAAGAAAATGATGAAGAACTCCTTGGTCCTGAAGTACCATATCTCGGTGCAATTGGTGCATTGATGTATCTTGCTAATAATACAAGACTCGATATTGCTTTTGCTGTCAATTTATTAGCAAGATTTAGTTCTTCACCAACACGACGACATTGGAATGGAATTAAACAAGTCATTCGATATCTCCAAGGTACAATTGATCTCGAATTATTTTATTCAAATAAAACCAGTCCAACATTGATAGATTATGCAGATGTTGGTTATTTATCTGATCCACATAAAGCACGTTCTCAAACGGGCTATCTATTTACATGTGGAAATACTGCTATAACATGACGTTCTACGAAACAATCTATAGCAGCTACTTCTTCAAATCATGCTGAAATTATAGCCATTCATGAAGCAAGTCGAGAATGTGTATGGTTAAGATCCATGATTCATTATATCCGAGAAAGTTGTGAATTATCATCAATCAAAGGTATTCCAACTCCTCTTTATGAAGACAATGCAGCTTACATAGCTCAATTACGAGGAGGATATATTAAAGGAGATCGGACAAAACATATTTCACCAAAATTCTTCTTTACTCATGAATTCCAGAAGAAATGTGAAATTGATGTGCTACAAATTCGGTCATGTGACAACCTCGCAGATATTTTCACGAAGACTTTACCGATTGCAACATTTGAGAAGTTGAGATATAAAATCGATATGCGTCGGTTTAAAAATTTAAAGGAATTATCTCATCAGGGGGAGTAATAAACAGACATATAAAATAGTGTACTCTTTTTCCTTCACTATATTTTTTTTCCCACTGGGTTTTTATCTAATAAGGTTTTAACGAGACATATTCTTTATGTATGGATGGACATCCAAGGGGGAGTGTTATGAATTATTGGAATCTCCATTAATTAGTGGAGGCTCCACTAATTATGGATTTATGTGAATTATTAGAAGATTTTTATGGATGTCCACCATTTAGTGGAGACACCACTAATTGAGATTAGTTGAAGATGATGTATGCCATGATGTATTCCACTAATTAGAGCTCTATAAATAGAGCTATGCTCTAAACTTGTAATACACCATCATTTTGTGAAAGAAAGATTAGTGAAAGAAAGATTAGAGAAAGAATTGTGAGAGAAAGAAAGAGAGAAGTTTGAAGAGAAATTCTTTTGCAAATAATAGTTAGAATTTTCTTAGTGTGTAGTGTGTAGATTTTATTCTAACACTACCCTAATTTTATAACATAAATGACAATATCTCCTAAAATTATAGATTTAATCTTTAACTTTACACTACATTGATTTACTTCATTTACAAAATTCTAAAATAGAAATAAATTTACCTACTATATAAAATTCTAGGATAGAGATAGTAGGGGTGTTTAGCCCGACCCACTATAAAGATACGAACTTCAACCAAGTTCAACTTTTTTTTTTTTTCCTTTTAGTTTTGACCTCTCCTCCCCCTTCCCTCTTTGCCAACCAAACAGGGTAAAGCTCGATGAGTCCTTCTGGACCCAATTGACAGGGCAGGACATCTATATTGACCAGTGAGGGGACTAAACCAAGTGTTTATGTTGGTCAATAACAAGGGGTTACATGCCCATTTACTGTTTTGCCACGGATTGGATCGGTGCATTTGGTCACATCCATTTTTCAATTATTCCTTTTATAGCAAGTGATAGTAACAAAAAGCTCCCTATTGTTTCATACAAACCATTGACAACACCTACCCCCTCATGTTTTTCTTCACTTCTTTGGGCTTAGTCAAGACATGCCATAAAATCTTGCCAATTCTTACTTCGATTCACTCCTTACCAAATTTACATGTGATATGACAGCTCGATTCTATATTTTTTTTAATTCGATATCTATTATTATTTCATTTTATATATTTTTTATTTTAAATTGAGTAGTTGAAAATAATAAATATACACGCTATAATTTTATTTCAATATTTACTCTACTCAAAAATGAATTTTCAATAATTAAGTTCGACAGAGTCATTTTGTTTACGTCACATTTGTATATTGAAATATTTAAATATCAATATTTATATTTTCAAAATAAATATATTGTATTTCATTTCACAACTCAAATCATGTAAAGGGTTAATCTCTACTAATTAAAAAGGATGTCTAAAATCGAGTTACGAAGTATTACTTTGTTCTAATATCTTCATTGTAAATTTCAAAATTATAAAATTTGCATAAAATTCACATTCAGTTTAATAGTTAAAAGTATAGTGCAAAACTCTTATATATATTTATTAAGAGATTTTCTAATAAAATTTAAAGTATAAGTGAATAGCAACTCGTTTAAATTGAGTTTATGAGAATATTATAAAAAATTATTCTATTCGTCTATTTTTATCTATCTTGTTTAACCGATTATATAAGTTTTAAGAAAAAGAATGTTTTCAGTTAACTAATCAATATTTCATATCTTATCTTCAAAGTGTCTTTCTATTAATGAGTAATTAAATTCTAAAATTTTATGTGTTGTAAATATAATTAATTTAATCAAAATTTAAAGCATTAAAGAGGAGTATTTGTAGAAAAATAATAATTAATATACTATTAATTTACTAATAAGACAGAAAATTTGAGACAAAAGTCTTAACTAAAATGAGGCAGATAAAAGAAAACGAAGGAAGTATTTAATGTATACTTAAAAAGAAAGAATATAATGTGTTATGAGTATATGATAATTTTTAAAAAATAAAAATATATGTATAAAATAATAATTTTTAAAATTAAAATCATTTTAAATTGAATCCTAATCTAAATACTATTGTTTTTTGAACCAGATCAGATCGACCGATCAGATTGCTTGGACCATGAACCGATCTACAAACCAATCCGGTCTATCTCTTTTAGTCGAAAATATAAAAAATCGGCCTAATTTGTTCAAATCGATTTGGACCGATCGATCTAATCGATGAATCGGTCGGTCCAACTAATTAAACCGATCCTTCTTTTTTTTTCCTCTTAAATAAGATAATAAATTTATAGAAAAAAATAAGCTATACAAATAAAATAAATAATCTATAATAATAGAAAAAATATCATATTTTCTTCTAATTTCGTTATTTATGCATTTATGAACTTGAATTATATTATATTATTAATCAATTTTATTATTAAAAATATTATATTTTTAATTTTTAAATAATAATATTACTAGTTCAATTACGATTAAACTGTGAATCAATAAATGTTCGATATCCGATTTGATTTGATTATGAAAATAATGCTAAATACGGTTATTGGAAAAAAAGGGAAAAAAAAAGTCATCGGATATAAGTGGGACTGTGGGGGAAGAATAGGGTCAGGACACTTTCTTGACAGAAATAAACTTTTTGCCCGGGGTGCTTTTCGCAAAATTTCCCCTTTTTTTGTCCTTTTTGTCCAAAAATATTTCAATTAAAAAAAGAAAATTAAAAAGAAAAAGAAAAACCCAAAATTGTCCAAAAAATTTAAAAGCGAAGCTTGATTAGTTCATTTGGCCGTTCTGACCACCCACACACTACCTTCTCACCCTTTTCTTCCCCTTTCATCTCTCTCTGCAAAACTCTCCCTCATAAGCTTTCTCTCTCTCTCTCCACCCAAGCTCTGCACCACTTTCTCTCTCTACACGCCATTCACGATAGACTCTCTCCGTTTCATCTCTCTCGGCATCTCTGGTTTTCGCTCTCGTTCGGTTCGCCATCTTCTTCCTATATCATTCTGCGAGCGTCGTTCGCGTTTGTGAGTGTTTCGTGTTTTTTCTTAGATTTTTTTTTTCGATCTTGTGATTCAACTTGGTGAGATATTAACCGCTCGATGGCTGAACGCAAACTCGATCTCCCCGACGATCTCCTCTCGTCCAAGCCGTCTGATCAGTCTTGGACTCCCAAAGGTAATACTTGAAAACTCGAATTTGTTTAATTTATGAGTAGCGGATTCGTTTAGTTAATCGGATTTGATTGCTTCGGCCCTAATGTTAACTTAGGGTTTATTGATCTGAGTGTCTTTTTGTATAATTGAGTTCAATTTGGATTCTAGGGTTTCAGATCGTCATTTCCCGCGAGATAGTGTTTTGACCTGGTTTTTGTGGATTACTGTGTTTACATTTAGTTGAAGAAGTCGTGTAAAAGACAGGCAGATTTGTTGAACCTGCTTGAATTTTAAAGTTTCCTTTTTTCCACTACCTCGGGGAAATGAAGCTGGCGTTCAAATTTTAATACGAGTTTTACCCTGATTTACTTGGGCTGACTTAGAAGAGTGAGCTGCTTAGTGCAATTATTCATGTCCAATAAGGTTTCTTCCCTAAGTGCATTTGTTATCAATGGCCAAACAATTAGAATTATACATTCTAATATTAGCTTGAACTTGCGTTATTTGCTTATAAGTGTTAAGTTGGGCTTTGGGTTTGGAGTATGATTGCCAAGACTTTTTTTTTTTTTTTGGTTCTTTTTCTCGCCCTCCTTTCATCCATACTTCTTTTCTGTTGAAACTAGGAAATTTTCTTTTGCTAAGAATAATGATTGAATGTAACGAATATTTCTTGTGTGCTTGATATCCTAACTCCCAAATTATTAGCCTGTTGCTCCTGCATGTGTGTCGCACACTAGTGTTTGGTGTTTCTTCTACTATAAAAGCATATGAATATTATTTCTATACAAACGAGGACTGTAATATTAATTGCTTGTTTTGTAAAGCTTCTGCAGGGAATGATGAGGAAAGAGGCCTTGATGACTCAAAAGGTAATTGAGCTTTATTTTGTTTGGACTTTGCTGTACCTTATTATAGGCATTTGATTAGCTTTTGTCCTTCCTTTTCTTGCTTATTGAGGGAAAAAAAATAGGGGAGGAAAATTTGTATTGGTGCATATTTTCTGAGTTTGCCTTTGCAACAGATCAAGCATCCTCAGAAAGCATTCCCTTGTCTCCGCAATGGCTTTATGCTAAACCAAGTGAGTCTAAAATGGTAAGTTCTCTCTCAATTGGGTGATGTATATCTCTGCTTCTCTTTTTGACTCTATTTAAGACACTATTTTGTGTAACTTGTGGAAAATAAGACAATGATTCTAGTGTTTAATTATTATTTTGCGTAGTTACCGCATGTTATGTACTCTAATTGATATTTTGTTTTCTCTTCTTGCTGTTCGTAGATAATGGCCTCAATTTATTGCATATCTAAGTAATTTTGTTGTGAAACTTATTTCCTTGCAATGGAGTTCTACGTCTTCCTTTCTTTCTTGCATAACAATTGTGCTTATAATGCCTTACTACTATGTACTTCTCCCTGGAAAGATTTGGGAGAATACTTTTGATTGTATTCATATTCACTTGAACACCTTAACTATATTGAGTTTTCTAGGGCCCATGCGGATAAGGTTTCAAATCTATACCATTTTCTAAGTGAGGCTAGTGGTGGAAACTTGTATCAGAAATATGTTTGTTTCTGAAAAGTGCAGATTGGTAGGAAAACCTAAAATAGAAATGTGAATTTGGGGCTGAATGAGTATCTCTTTTGCTTGTTTTGTGGAAAGTTCATGTTATCTCACGGTTATCAACATTGAGAGGTTCTTTATTGGGAATTTAAGTAAGAAAGGTCATTCTGGATTTTGTTTAGATTCTCTTGTTTCTTTCAATTTGTGTCGGAAATCCTTTTGTAAGTCAGCATCTGTTACCATTTCTGATTACAAGAAGATGTTAATTTTTCCCTAGGTCAGTTTCCTTGTGCATTTGAGGTATGTTTTATGATTTCTATCCTAAATCTAAAGGATTCCAACATTTGGATACTTGCATATTTTGAATTAGCTGGATAACTGTGGTGCTCTTTTTCCACTCTTTTTTTTTTTTTAGCCTGCACTCACTTATAGGAGTTTTGTGCATTTATCATCCTTGCCTCATATGTCTAACAGGAAGCACGTGGACCAAGTTCTCTGTCTCTTGGAAGTTCTGCTGATGCAAATCAGAAGGAGGGCTGGCGTGCAGAAACAGCTGAGGATAAAAAAGACTGGAGGAAGATTATGACTGAGACTGATAGCGGTCGTCGTTGGCGTGAAGAAGAAAGGGAAACTGGCTTGCTTGGTAGAAGAGGGCTTAGAAAACTAGATCGTCGTCTGGACAATGCTTCTGTGAGAGAAACAACTGAAAATAGGCCTTTGCCTGCCAGTGAGAGATGGCATGATGCAAGTAATCGCACTCCAGGTCATGAGGCAAGGCGTGATAGCAAGTGGTCTTCTAGGTGGGGACCTGAAGATAAAGATAAGGAAACTCGGACTGAGAAAAAGGTGGATGTGGAGAAGGAAGATCCTCAGAATGAAAGCCAACCTTTTGTTGTTGCCAGCCGTGCTGTTTCGGAGCGTGAGCCAGATGCACGTGATAAGTGGAGGCCACGCCACAGAATGGAAGGAGTTTCTGGTGGGGTAGGATCCTATCGTGCTGCGCCTGGATTTGGACTGGAGAGAGGACGAGTGGAGGGTTCGAACCCCGGGTTTTCTGTTGGACGTGGCCGAAGTAGTGGAGCTATTTCAAGGCCCGCATCTGCAGAAAGTTTCCCTGGGAAACCGCATTACTCAGGCAACTCGTTTTGCTACCCTAGAGGGAAACTCCTTGACATCTACCGTAGGCAAAAATCAGATCCATTCTTTGCTAACTTGCCTGACAAGATGGAGGAAGTACACCCCATCACTCAAGTAACTGTAATTGAACCGTTAGCTTTTGTTGCTCCTGATCCTGAAGAGGAGGTGAGCTTTATCAATTGCTATAAATTTGCTTGTGATTTTCACTGACATTTGCTCCAGAAATGCATTTTGCATTTAAAAAGAGTTTAAATTGCTCTTTGGTTTTGTATTTTTGTAGGCAATTCTAAATGACATATCAAAGGGCAAAATCACCAGTAGTGGGGTGACATATGGTTTTTTCAGAGGGGGCAAATCTACTGATGATGTTGCAGGTAATTATAGCTTAGTTGCTTAGTCTAAATTTACGTGTGAATAGGAAGTTTTTTTCCTTTCATATTTCCTGACACTTTTTTTTGGGGGGTGTAAATTGGATTCTTCTTGGTTTTTGTTATAAGTCTAATTCTTGTGAGCCGTTTTTTCCCCCTTCTTTAGAAGTGGTAGAGAGCGCCAATGAGAAGCAGATCATCGTCTCTTCAGATATCAATGAAGAAACTGTAGATACTCTTCTGACTGGTTCAAATAAGGATAATAACAAGATTTATATGGAAAGCATCTCATATGGTAATGGTCCTCTAAAGTGTTCACTAGATGGTAAGTTAAAAGGAAATGTAGACATTTCTAAGCAAATTCTCTTTATTGGACAACTTCTTAAATAACTTTTTCATGATTTCAGAGAGAGAGATCAACTGCCAAGAAAAACAAAAAGTTGATGAGACTCTTTTCCAAAAGGATGACAAAGTCGGATTAATTATGGAAAAATCCGGGACCAATGTGCACTTTGATACTTCTCAGGTTCGAGATACAGATGCTGCTGTGATTAGACACCCTGTCCTAGATGGTATCAAACCTACTGGTTCTTTTGATGTCAATGATGGAAGCTCTGTGTTAGTAATGCAATCTCCAGACCAGTATTGGGATGGAAATATGCACAGCTTTAGGGATAGAACTACTGAAAGTTATTTGGGTAGGGGTATCCCACCGGAGGAGTTAAGTTTGCTCTATCGTGATCCACAAGGAGAAGTCCAAGGACCATTCCTTGGGGTTGATATTATTTCTTGGTTTGAACAGGGTTTTTTTGGCACGGATTTGCCAGTCCGCTTGTCAGATGCCCCTGAAGGTTCCCCTTTCCTAGAATTAGGTGATATTATGCCACATTTGAAAGCAAGAAATGAATATTCAGGCAGCACAGACATAGATCCCAAGTTAGAAAGACCTGCATCTCTGGAGGAGAAGTTGGAGGCTAGTCTACGCACACCCGCTTCTCATCCTGATATTATTCCTAATGCTGCTTTAGATGGTTCAAGCTGGCAATTATCCCATTTCGATGGCATCTCAGCGCAACAAGTTAACTTGAGAAAGACGGAGCACCAAGATGCATCACAACTTTCTTATACTGAGGGTCAGGGTTTCCAAGATTTTGTTGCCCAAGATGAAGGTTGTCCTTTTTTAGATTCTTTTGGTGATCAGTTGGCTTGGAAATGTATATGAATTTGTCAAGTATTTATTTTTATATATTTCTTTTTCCTTTGGTAGAAATTGTGTTTCCTGGAAGACCTGGTAGCAGTGGCAGTACACTCGGGAAGACATCAAGGGTTGCTGGTGATTCTTCTTCAAGTACTCTTTCCCACTCGAGTTTTCCAAGCGAATCTATTGAGCCTGGAATAGCAAAGCAAAATGATAAGTTGCATCCATTTGGGTTGTTGTGGTCTGAGCTTGAGGGCACCCATGCTAGGAATGATCAGATACTAAATAGTTCATTTGGAGGTTCTCAGGATCAATCTGTGAACATACTCACTGGGAGGAATGCTCCTTTTGGTGCTACAGCTGAATCAACTCGTGCTCATGAGACATGGCCTGATATATACAGAAGAAATGCTCTTTCTGAACCCAATATGTATCCAGATATGTTGGATGCTCAACATTTGTCTCGCGTGGACCAAGAAACCAACCGCTTTGATGTTGCAGAGAAGCTTCTGTCCCAGCAGTTTCAACAGTATCCCCAGCAGCATGGTTTGATGCCTTCTCATAATACCCACCTGGATGAAGCAATGCTGGAGCGAGGACCGAGTCAGAATTTGTTGCACCAACAATTGGCTGGTCAAGCAGATCTGGAACACTTTTTAGCAATGCAGCAGCAACAGCAGAGGGTACTGCAGCTTCAACAGCATCAGCAGCTGCAGCAGCAGCAGCAGTTTCATCAACAGCAGATACTACTGAAAGAACAACAGGCTCATGCTCGGCAGATGCTGCTTGAACATTTGATGCAGAATCAGATGCGTGATACTATCCGTGGACAGTCACGTGCTGATGCTATTAGACCCAATAGTGCCCTTGAACAGGCCTTATTGAAGCAGCAGATTTTAAGTGAACTTCAGCAGCGTTCCCATCTTCCTCCTAGACACCCAGAACCATCCCTTGAACATCTTCTCCAGGCAAAATTTGGTCAATTGCCTCCTCAAGCACCCCAGAATGATCTGTTAGAGCTTTTATCACGTGCAAAGCATGGACAATTGCATCCTTTGGAGCATCAGATTCTTCAGCAGGAGCAATTGCATGGGAGGCATATGCCAACTGGTTTGAGGCGACTTGAGATGGAAGAAGATAGACGAGTTGGTTCTGTCTGGCCTGTTGAGGAAACAAGTCAATTCCTCAGAAATCCTGCAGTGTCTCATCGAGGAAACTCTTCTGGTTTTGGCCCACTAGATCTTTTTCACCAACAACAAATTCCGTCTCCTGAGGAGCATCTCAGTCATCTTGAGCGAAATCTTTCATTCCAAGAGAGACTTCAGCAAGGGCACTATGACCCTGGTGTTTTGCCATTTGAACGTTCAATGTCATTACCTGTTGGTGCAGCGGGAGCAAATCTTGATGTTATTAATTCTATAGCTCGAGCTCAAGGTTTAGATATTCAGGAATTGAGTGCAAGAATGCACCCTGCTGCTCAGGCAGGAGGATTTTCCTCTGGTGCCTATCCCCATCACGCACAGCACCCTCTGCCTTCCAATCAGTTTCGTTCTTCAAATTCAGATCCAGTGGAGGTCCACTGGTCCGAAAGCAATGGTCAGCTATCAAATGAGTGGATTGAATCACGAATGCAACAACTCCATCTTAATAACGAGAGGCAGAAAAGAGATTTGGATGTCAAAAGGGTTTCTGAAGACCCAAGTTTATGGATGTCAGCTGCAACAAATGATGACAGTTCAAAGCGTTTGCTTATGGAATTGCTTCATCAGAAATCAGGCCATCAGTCACATGAGCCAATGGACTTGATGGATGAAATTTCCTCAGAGAGAAGGCCGCCTGCTGTTCCCTTTTCTGGGACTAGTTCTTCAAATCATCCCTTCAATCTTCTCTCAGATCAAGAAGCAATATTGAATCAGTCATTTGCTGCAGGATCTTATATTTCGAATTCAGTTGGGCAACAACAAGATCGGGTAGCCGACGAGGTGGCCAGTGTAACAGAAACTGTTGAAAGAATGCCTTTCAGATCTAATTCTGAGGGAGAAGCTTTCTTTTCTGGTGTGAATGACTCCTCTCAGGTAATTTTCATGAACTTCCACATAGCAGACAATTTAACCTTTTGATTGACTTCTTAGATATGAACAGAAGGTTGAGTTCTTATGAGTGAAGGTGGTAATATCCAGGGGCCTGCTTCAGAGGTTCGAGAAGCCATGGTTGAGCCAGTAGGTTTGGCTGCTCTGGATCGTGGGGAAATGCCTATTAATATTCTCACCAGGCATTCATCTTTTAGTAGTGGAGGTATTTTTCTACCAATTTTTTAATCCATTTAACTTCATGCTTTATAATTTTGTTAATAGGTCTCTGGATTAGTTCCAGGTGCCAATTCAGGTTTCTATGGTGACAAGATAGGACCACTTGAATCTTTTCCAGATGAAGTTGCTAAGGATCGGTAAGAATATTTTATTTGCATAAGAATGCTATGCTACTGAAAAGTTGTGTATGTTTCTTTCATAACAATTGGAAAGTGTTAATAAATTAATGAAAGTCTTGCTCTGTCTGGTCTTTGGATAAGGTATCACCCTATTGTAGATATAAGATAGGAAACTAATTCTTTTAGGGAAATAGGAGAGGAAGGAAATATCTTCGTAGAAGCATCATGAAATAGATGGACTGTAGCTATAGTGAAGGAGGTGGGCTTTGGAGGAACATTTGCTATACTTTTAGCTTCCAAAGGCTTATCAGACTGGGATTTTTCAAGTTTTTTAAATTGGCCAGATTCTGCCTCTTGACTTTTAGCTTGGGAATCCACTGAGATGGAAACACTAATTTTTGTGTTCAAACTGCTTTCTGAGAGGAATTGATTTCTTTTTCATGACAATATAGAGGTGTATGACTTTGTATTCTTTAGTCTCTAAAGTAACTTTGACTTTGAAAACTTTCTTCTGTGTAAACTATTTTTTCTGTTGGGTTTTCTCTCGCTTTTTATGGTGCCTTCTACAATCTTATTCTCTCTCTCTCTCTCTCTATATATATATTCAGCAGGGCCCCAGCAGCCACAGCAAAAAGGCCGGAAAACATTTTGTTGAAACGTCCACCTGTCTCACGGGCCTCAGCTTCTCAGGATGGCTTATCTGATATGAATTCTGATGCAAATATGAGAGTGAAGAATCCTCCAAGTGCTGTACCTTCTGAAGGTGTGCAAGTGCATGTGTTTTGCATATTCCAATTATTGCATTTAATTGATTTAAATTATGTGATTGTATGACAATTTAACTAGTGTATTAGTGGCTGTGCATAGTGCATTTCTCTCACCTTTTGGTGAGAGGAATGATCGGGTGGTCTGTTGCTTACTGCATTTTCAGGGAAATGGACTTAAGGTTTCCTGCCAAGGCCAGAAAACAATAGGGCTATTTACAATCTTCTCTGTTGCCATGTATCACATAACTTTGTGCAGTCTCATGTTATAATTTCTCACTTTATGTTGTTAGGAGTAAGACGGGATGTTGGTGGCGATCCTGTGAACCAAGGGGGTGATATTGTGGCAGCTGGAAAAAAGGATATGCGTTTTAGACGAACTGCATCTCTAGGTGATGCAGAGGTTTCGGAGACGTCATTTAGTGACATGCTTAAGAGCAATACCAAGAAGCCAGCTCCTCAAGAAAGTAATTTGACGACGACTGGTGCCTCAGAATTGTTAGATGGAGCACAGGGTGCTCGGAGCAACAAAAAGAAAGGGAAGAAGGGTAGACAAATTGATCCAGCTTTACTTGGATTCAAGGTTACGAGTAATAGAATAATGATGGGTGAGATTCAGCGGATAGAAGATTGAATATTCTCTGTATTGGACCTTTGTCATTGTTTCATAGTAGTTGTACAGTTTAGAGTTGTGTTTCTGTGAGGTTTTAGGCGGGTAAATTTTTTCTCCCCTCTTGTAATCTTATTTACCTGTTTCTATTGCTTTTTTGACAATATATGTAGGCAGCTTAGAATTGGTTTTAGTTTAAAGGATCAAAGTAATTGACAGGATAGTTTCCTCAGTTACACATTGCACCGACAGGATTTCAAAGAAATACTTGTCAATAGAAGCATCTTGTATAGCAATTTACACTTGTTAATGTTAAGAGATACTTTTGCCATTTTAAGTACTTCAGTTCCTTTCGGGAAACACGGCAGGATTTAAACTTTCGAATGGGAGTGGCGTCTTTGACGTTCGGCTTCACTTAGCTTCCCCTCCTGTGTCCCCCCACGTTGTCCTTTGTTTGACAATATCTACTCTTTCATTTTGTGCTTTGTTAAAGAATTACAGAAATGAGCTTACAAAAGATTTAAATGCGTACAAAATGGTGTTCCAGAATAATTATTAAAAGTCAGAGCTCTACTCCATTAACTAATTCAATGAATCAACTTCAAATAGCAAACTCTTATGAGTCTAAGACAGCCATGGACTTTGAAACATCTGTGAAATTGTTTTGCCCATGATCCATTCCAATTCTGAAGATGATAGGGGTACTTGCTGGGCAAGCTTGATGACAGCTTCTTTTGCCTCTTTATAGCCGCATTCAGAAATGACATATGGAAAGTCACTGCACCAGATCAAATGCTTAAGTTTCAAACTAGCTTGACAACAAAAATGGGGAACGATGTGAACTGAATACAGAAGATCAGTATACATTACCTTCCCCACATGATGCGGTTTGCACCATAGCTGGAGACTACTTGGGATAGAGCTTGGGATAAGTCATCATAAGGATATGGTTTTCTCGACATTCTGAACAGGGCACTGAATTTTATGTATACCTGTCAAAATGGAATTTCAGGATCAGTTGAGATAATCAAGTATGAAGCAAATGACAGCAGAACACAAAGTATTCGAGTAGATGGGCAATATGGAGCGTCTTCACATTGAAAGTTCCAGTAACTTTATAAATTTGACTAAGTAATTATCCAGATTGGAACCTTGAGAAATGTCAAACGCCAAAGCTTACTAAGTAACAAATAAAATAATCACAGCTCTTCGGATGGGAAGATCAGATGAAGTTGGATGGTCTTACAGAATGCAGAGCATTTCTGCAACATATCCAAGCAAGGTGACGAACTACAAATGAAGATACAGGGATAAATGTATCAAATGCAATCACCTGTGGAAATCTGGATAATTCTACAAGATTGGAGAAGAGTTGTCTTTCCTCGTCATTTCTGCAAGGTGATGCACATTAGAACAACTAGCCTGATCCTTTCACTGTTAAATAGTTTGTGATTACATTTTATATATTTTCCCCCACTTACATTGGTGGCTTACAGAAAGCTATATGATCAAGCAGAACAGTTGTTAAAGGATATTCAGTGCAGAGTCCCTTAATATCTGACAAGTGCAGATTTAGACCCTGCAACCCATTCAACCCTGTATATGTTATATACAATTAAAGCTGCGAAGGTCAATGAGCCTATAGATAATTAAGAATTTACCAAGTAACTTCACAGCAAGATTATGTCAAAATAGTACAATGTTTGAAAGAGCTGAGCCTCTTGAATGACAAATACCTTCATACACATGAATCCCACCGGGACTCCAAGTTCTCCAGCTTTAGAGAAAATAGCCTTCCCAACATCATTTGTCATCTACAAGTGATAAGCACAGTTAGTTATTCATCTCTGACTGATTTAATATATATATATATATATATATATATATATATATATATATATTCCAGCAGATATTGCAAACCTTTTGTTATAAGCTAAAGAGAAAGTATACATCCACAAAGTGAAACATAATCTTTTAACTGTTTCCAGTCCCAGACGGAAACTTCGCTATATTCAGATGACATGCTATGTTCATTCCTTGTCCAGTGGAGTGTGGTACATCAATGATTTGTTTAGATTTCTTTTGTATTTTAGAGCAAACGTCAAGTACATGCTTGGATCACCAAAGATGGTACCTGTTGACCAGAAGGCCATAAATACGGATTAAAGCGGACTGCACGATAACCATCCTAGCATGAAGGAAAATCTAGAATGAGGTCTCCTTTACTAGATGGCTAATGCAAGATAAGGCGATAGGACTCAGAACCTTCAAAATAAGATTTTCAAACTCCTTGATTCCAGTGCCATCTTCTGCAGGATTTGCAAGGCAACACCCAACAAATTTGGAGGGATACTTCTTCAATACACTGTCCAAGGATTAACTTGCATAGAAGTCAAACTTTTGGAAGTAATGTTAACAATATCAAGATAAAACTAAAGAGAGAAAAAATTTTGTTATTCCCATTCTGATTGATAAGAGTGTGGTGTATGGGTAAGAGACTACTTCTTTATGGCAGCATGACAAAGTAGGTTAGTTGGCAAGACTCGGTGGACGCTTCTTTTGTACTCCTATTCCATTGATATACAAATTTCCTCAAGTTTTACTTTGTCTCTCTCAGATGAAACGTTGCAAATTAAGTTTGGGTGTGAAGATGTACTCTAAATTCAAATTTATGTTTGATGATGCATAAGTTGCACACCGCTTGAAATGACTAGTTGAGTTGAAAATGGGCTTGCAACTATAAAAAATCAAGGTTTTGAAGGGACAAGTTATTATGCCACAGCAGATGGGAATCAACAAGATTTAGATCAGCTACCTACCTTGTCACATAAGAATGATCAAACTTATGATTAATGGGCTGCACAATGAGGGCACCATCTACGCCTGCTTCTTCCATGCGCTGCAGAAAAATTGCATTAGTTGATGTTAGTCTTACCAGACAGTATGCATTGAAACTTGTCGTCACCTTTTGTGAGAGAAAAGAAGCACGGTTTAATTGTGGAAGGTATTTCTGGATATTTACATTAGCAGAACAGCAAATACAAAGTGTTAGAAAGCCAACCGATAAAAATGAATCCATAGAGCAGCATAACTAGTACTTGCAAAAATTTCAATTATCCTGGATCCACATTAGTTACCCACCTGGAGACTACTTTCACATCCTAAACTGACTCATGCTACATGGCAATCATAACTAGGATTGCCAACACTTTATGGCCCCTAAAACTTAAATCAATAAGCCACCCAAAAATAGAGGTAAATTTCGTTCCTTTCTAGTTCCGCAAGAAGATAAAGTATAGACTGTATACAAGGAGGAATTCAACCATCAGAATAATGTAGTCTCAACAAAATGCCTTATGCCAGAATAGATACCTCCAGCAAGAAATCTACATGACCTGGCAAGGTGGGTTCTTGGCCTGGAAAATACGGGTACTTCTCCACAGCCTATAAAAATTAACCAAGATCAATTAATCCACTCTGCATTACCACCACTACCATCTAAACTTTTACTAAAAATTGGAGTTCTAAGCATCTCTATGTATACATGTGCCTAGAGAGTTACCTCTGCAGGCGAAGCCCAGACGTGCAAATGCGAGTCAATCACCTTGGCCCTGTTTTCTTGCTCGCTGGTTGCCATTTGATTTTGGACCGCAAGACCCCGCAAATTACTACAGCTAAAGCTCGAACTATGCTTCAAATTTGAGACCAAAAACCTTCTCCTCCCACAATCATTTCTTGAACCAGTGCAAGAACACCACACAGCCAGTGGCTTCAGTGAGTTCACTCTCATTGCCATCCCCTTAAAAGTCTACACGTAACCATCATCTTCCTTATTCTAAACCCCAAAAACACCTGCAAAGCCATATAATTAGAAGAATTAAGATAAACGAGAACAGCAAGGTTTCGTGGTGTAGTTGGTTATCACGTCAGTCTAACACACTGAAGGTCTCCGGTTCGAGTCCGGGCGAAGCCAGGATACAACTTTCAATTTTCCATTTTGGACCCATGTTTTTACAATTTTACATGTTAGACTATATATTTTACAAAATTTATACTCAAGCCACAAGATAATTTCACAAGTCTGATTTTGTCATTTTTGAAGAAATCAAGTACCATTTCGGTCATTTCAACAAGCTCGTCCTCTCCGTCATCCGCTGTCTTTCGTCTGCAACTACGCATTTCTCTTCGACACACACAGTGAGTGAGTGAGAGAAAGAGCTTCCTATTCTAGCTATGGCGGTTCCATCTGCAGCACTGGTAAGCATCGTAGACTTTTGTTTTCTACATCTTTTGTGAGTGTTCTTGTTCTTATCTTATTTTCTTCATTTTTCCCTTTTGCAACAGTCAAATGTTGGCTCGCTCACAGCTCCAAGGTGTCTGTCTCCGCTGAAGGCTGCGAGGCCAATCTGTTCTTATCCGAAGCTTAATAAATCTACATTGGCTTCGCTGTCATCGTCGGGCTTTTTGTCCGGCTCGTTACGTCTCACGCCTTCCAATTCCAACCGTTTAGTTCAAAGGAAAAACGGCGGTTTCATGACCTCAGTTCGAGCCATGGCTGAGGTCCGTCAATTTTTACGGACTGTGAACTCTGTCTGTGTTCTTCTAGGTTTTTTTTTTATTTATTTATTTATTATTTTTTTTTTTATAGTGTGGAAGATTTTGAAAACTAATTAGTATTTATTTATTTTATGACTGTCAAAGGATTATTATGGATTTGTCTCTGGTTAGAGGAAGAGTGGGGATGAGTAATTAAAGTCTTGAGATATGGAATCATTATCGAAAAGTTGCAAGGATTAAGATATGGTATTTACTTGATTTAATTTTTGATGCCTCAGCTAAATTACTTCTGACTGAATCGTTAAGTGAAAAAGGCATTGCTAAATGGAGCTTGTTTAACTTTGTAGTCTTAATGCTAGTGCATTTATATTCATAGATTTTGAATTAGGATGCCTACGTATATTGGAAGTTAGACGAGAACTTTAATATAGATATATAGATGTGTGTGAGTGTGAGTGTTGAATTGACTTGAGTTCCAATAGTAATTTGTCTAATTTATGTGATATGTAATTTAGGAGGCTTCACTGCAATCCAAAGTCACCCAGAAGGTATATTTTGATATCAGCATTTTGGGGAAGCCTGCTGGGAGGATTGTGATAGGATTGTATGGTGATGATGTGCCCCAAACTGCAGAGAACTTCAGGGCCTTATGCACAGGTCTGCAATACATATTTATTCTTTACTAATTTGTTTTATTGGTATCTTTAGATTTTTATCAGAGAGTTTTAATCTTTGTATACTGTTCTTCATTAGGCGAGAAGGGTTTTGGCTATAAGGGGTCAATTTTCCATCGTGTTATTAAGGATTTCATGATTCAAGGAGGAGACTTTGACAAAGGAAATGTAGGTGTTCCCTCCATGAACTTGCTCATGGGTATATATTTCCGTGGTCTATGTATGATCTGTTTCATGTTAGGAGCAGTTTAAATCTGATTACTATATAGCTTGACAATTATGATTGCTGAAAAGGAATAAATCAAACTTATCTATATACTTAATTCTTATGAGTTCTTTTGTTTTGCCATCACGCATTTTTCCTGCTGAACAATTAATTGCATTTCATTAGATTCAAAGCCATCAAGCATAATAATAGATCGATACCATCATAAATGATGGTAAAGTAATATCTGCACTATTTTCAAAAAACTTAACACCCTACTGGTGCTCACATTAGTTTGAAGTTACAATGGTTCTTATCCATAATGGTTACTGAAAATATAAAGATGGCTGTCTTAGTGCACCATGCCTCTCGGGGAAGCCAAAATGTTCTTTTATTTTGTCGTCAAGCATTTTTGCTGCTGGGTAACTAATTGATTTTCAGGAGATTTAAATCCATCAAACATAAGAAAAGATTGATGCCATTCAGAATGATGCAAGCAATGTCTGTACCGTTTTGCAAGTTAAAAGCATGTCATCCAACAGAAATTTTATATAGTTTAGGGCTAAAATGTTCTTATTGACAATGGTAACCAAAAATGTAAAGACGCTTATCTTAATGCATCATGTTACTTTGGAAGCCCAAAATGTTGTTTATTTGTTATTTTTACATAAGATATGATACTACCAGAATACCATGAACTAATGGGAACTAAAGTGAGTTTAGATGATCAAACTTTCCAAAATGAATATCTGATTTAGTGGAGGACAAATCCAGGTTTTAGCTCCGTGTTGCTCTTCAATTTACTAATACAAGTGTATTAATATTGCAGTTAAAGGAAGTCCCACGCGCTTATTGTTGTTATTATTATGCTCATTATTATCATCATCTTTTTGTAATTCATAGATATAATCATCATTATCATCATCCTTGTGATCTAATATACTACAGCTATTGTCACCATGGTATTCATTTTCATTTTCTTTAACTTTCTTCAAACTCAGTAACAACTAACAAATGCATTTTTGTTAACTGTAGTGTTTAAATTATGTACATGCATAATGTTGCCAGCTTTACTTATATTATTTACTTGTAATTTACCCATTAGCTTGTCACATGATATGGAAAGAGTACTTGTCTCTTCCATCTTTGGTACTTTAGGTTGCTTTGTAAGTGCCCCAGTTTCATGCATTTTTTACCTTTCTTTTCATTATAGGGAACTGGTGGTAAAAGCATCTATGGACGTACTTTTAAGGACGAAAATTTCAAGTGTAAGTTTGAATTTGTTACCTGTTGATTCTTTATTTTATTCATTGGATATGGGATTGAAAAAATATTTGCAAACATTTAATTTTTGCAGTATATCATACTGGACCAGGAGTTGTTAGCATGGCTAATGCTGGACCTAATACCAATGGGAGTCAATTTTTCATTTGCACTGTTAAGGTATATGCCATGTGGAAACACAATACTTCTGGAATACATTTGATTTTAGTGCGACACTAGTGATTAATCTGAAAAGGGAGTAAGAAGAAATTTTGTGATGGATATATGTTTGTTTTTGATTTTGAACAAGATCTCTGCGTCAGTAATGAAATTCTTTCCATATTCTGAAATGCATCCTCAATCCCAATTTGAATGTGCAAATTCTTATTTTGGGTCACCCAATAAGTGAATGTCCACTTGCTTAAAATAAACATTCCTTTTTATCTAAAAATTCACCACTAACCTCCTTAATTTAAGAGTATGAGCTTCAATAACACATGGTTCCACTGTTAACCTCCTTTATTATTAAGGTTAGGAGATAATTTGGATATGGTCCAATACTCTTCTATATCATTGTGTCAAGTAAAATGTGGACGCTCAATTTGGAAGGGAGGGGCATAAAGAGTTTCTCCTGGGAACCACCTTAATTTTTAGCTTCACCTTCACTTTCATATTCCTCCATTGAGCCCTGGCACAGTTCTTTACTCAAACGTACCTAAACTTCAGTCCTGCAATGTAATATTTAATTTGTATTGTTGGAGAATATACTCCCTTTGCAGCAATATTCATCCTTGAACATTTCAGAGTGAAGCAATTTTATGCAGTAATATCTATAAAAAGGCTACTCATCCATTTTGGGGAAGAAAAAGAGGGGGTGGGGGGAATATCACGTATTTGTAGCGAGGTTGTTGTATATGAATAGTGCTTATCAATTTCATAATAAAGCTTTTCTTACAGAAAGACTCACATGTTTATTTTTGGCAAATTACAGACTCCATGGCTGGACAATCGGCACGTTGTGTTTGGGCAAGTTTTGGAGGGCATGGATGTTGTTAAAATAATCGAGGGCCAAGAGACTGACAGAGGTGATCGTCCTACAAAGAAGGTGACTATTAGTGACTGTGGTGAGCTCCCTGTGGTCTGAAACAAGAATCCCATCGCATCTCCATGTCCAAATTTTTGGTCACCCTGGTAGTCTTCTCAGGCTACTTCTTGATACAGAGGGCTGTATGTCTGGTGAATTTAGATCCGAATCCAAGTTTCTTTTTGGACTTTTGTATGTACCATTGAGGCACTTAAGAAAAGAGGATTATGGCCATTTTTCTGTATTCTTGTACTCTAAAGGCCCTAAACTCTACTGACAAATGTGATGCATCATCAATATGTCCTCAAATTACACTGAATTGCTTCCAGCTCATTACAAGATGTGGATTCCAACCATGAGTTGTTTTCTGTCTGCTATAATTTTTTTTTTCTTGTTTGGTTTATCAAGTACTAACATGAGAGTTTGCTTTGGGTTTTGGGGAATCAAGCATGAACAAGAAAGAGGCGGATGTGGCCCATTGTGATTTCCACCTGGGCTTGGGCTATAGCATGCTGTTTCTATAGTGCCTTTTGCTCGCGACTGTTCAATTATTGGACTTGTATAAGGGGGATTGTCCATTTGTTCATCATTATTAATATTTGTGAGGCTTGGATTGGAAATGCACAGAAGCACTAATGTAGTGTTCCAGCATAAATATTGTCATGATCCACAGGGATCAAATTCTACAATTGGAGATAGTACATTAAAAAATTTTAAAATTTAATGAAATTTGAAGTTAAATTTATATGAGACTCAATCATAATTTTAAATGACAATAATTTTTTTTTTTTTAAAAAGGATGATGTAGTTCTCTTGTGGCTTGTGTCTCTTAAAAAATATGAAAAACTTTACTCTTGAGGCACAATTCATCTCGCTGGTCAATTTAAAATAAGTCTTACTATAAGCTATAATGTGAGAGTTCGATGTTTAGATAGGACATTGGGAGTTCAAAGTGATGTTTGGATAGAAAATTGGGGGTTCAAAATTTGATTGGAGCAAGAGTTGTTTTTATTGTGCGTAATAGTATACTAAATCTTATAAAAAATTTGAAATTAGATGAATTATATTTCGTAATTCACCTTGCAAAATTTTAGAATAAGATATTAGATTTTAAAATACCCAAGTTATAATTAAAAAAGAGGGGGTTCTATAATTGATGATTTGACGTAATCAAATTTTTGTTCCATGAAGATAGCTGATAAGACTAGCTAAGGTTGTTGGTCGGACATTTCCCCACTGCCAGATCGCACGTGCATCGAGGAGGATTCGCTAGGATCTTAGGCACGTGACACGGTGGTGGACCAAAAACCCGCCTTCGGCCTACAACCCAAAGCCGGAGAAAGGTCATTTTCCTATCAGAGGCCACCACCTGCACCGGCCGCTGATACCGTATTTTTATGCGGTTAATATATTAACACGTTTTCCTCCGGAAGTTCCTGTCAAGTTGCAGCTAAACGACGGAGGAAAGCGACGGATAATGTGGTGGGGTTTGGCCACCGCTCAGCTGCCTCCTTTTGTTATGAGGATATTGAAATTGGTGATTCTGTCGGAGGCCTTTTCATATCTGCCAAAAGCCGTTTCCCATCACTTAGAAATAAATAATCAAGTCCTGGCTGGCCTTCCTGGCTTCGTAGTATTTCTTTTAAGCCGTGTAAGTTTCTATGATTTTTTTTGTGATCACATCATGAAATCATTGTTGTCATCACCATTAGTTCTATCATTCTCAATGATCGATTAACAAATTACTAATTTGATCACATCAACTTTATTCTTCAATATGAAAATGAACATGACCGGTATCTTCATTATTGGCAGCTAACAGTATCTTTTGGCACTTCCTTCTCAGAGCACTCCGATTTTATTTCAAGTACTCATGAATCACATTTTTGTTATTTTTTCTAAATGAATGACAATATATCATATGCGGGTTTTTTACCAAAATGATAAGATTTTATATATGAACTCCGGATGGGGTAGAAAATTTGAGTAACCCCTTTGAAGGAAGAACCTCGTGTTTGCCCGACACAAGGTAAGATGGCACCTCGCGTCTCGCAGACGCGAAGTCTGATGCTTCACAATTCCCCAACAAATTCTTCACCCAATAAATACAACGGATCCTGACGAAGACACTTCGTGTCTGCTAGACAGGAGGTGCCATGAAATTGTGTACCTCGTGTCTACTAGACACGAGGTGCTATTTCCTCAATTTACAATCCGTTTGCATTGCCAATTTTTTAAAATTTCATTTGCATTTTTTTTTCTGTTAATTTCACATTAATTTTTTAGTTTTAATTAAATTATTTTTATTTAAATAAACGATTATATTTAATATTTAATAAATTTTTTATTTAATTCTGTTCACAATATAAAATGACAATTTTTAATTAAAATTTAAAATTATTTTAATTCTCGATTAATATAAAAATTAAAATTTAATTTAATTTATTTTTATCAACAAAAAATGATAATAAATTTTAATTTTTTTAATTATCTTTAATCCATTAAATATAATATTTTTGAAATAATAACTTTTTATTTTTCTAATTTCTTTAAATTTAAATTTAATTTAAAATTTTAGATGCAAAAATTTAATTATAATTATGTATAAAAATTAATTATAATTAATTTTAAATGTCAATAACGTACACCTAAACTCTTCACGAGGTTTGACAATTTGATTTCTCTGCATGATTTCTCTACAGAGAAATCCTTTAAAAAAAAAACATGACTTCTCTGTTTTATTATATGTAGACATGTAATTTTGTTTAATTTAATTTTTTATTTAAATAAACAATTATAATCAATAATTTTTTTGATTTAGCCTCGTTCACAATATAAAATCATAGTTATTTTTATTAAAATTTTAAATAATTTTAAATCTCAATTAATACTAAAATTAAATCCTAATTTATTTTTATCATAAAAAATGGTAATAATTTTTAAAATATTAAATTTATTTTATTATTTATCTTTAATCCGTTAAACATAATAGTTGTGAAATATTAAATTTATTGTTTTTCTAATTTATTTAAATTTAAATTTAATTTTTAGATGCTGAAATATAATTACAATTATGTATGATTAATTTTAAATGTGTACGTTAAAAACATGTAATATTTTTTTTTTAATTTCACATTAATTCGTTAGCGTAAATATTATTATACGTAGATATGTAATTTATTTTATTATTTATGTTTAATCCGTTAAACATAATATTTTTGAAAATAATTAATTATTTTCCTAATTCTTTTAAATTTAATTTTAATTGTTAGAGTTTAATTTATTATTTTGAATGTTAAAATTTAATTACAATTATGTATAAAAATTAATTATAATTAATTTTAAATGTCAATAACGTACATATAAAATCGTCAAAACGAAGTATAAAAATTAGTCCCACAATGAAATACTCGACGGTACCGCTGAGGTTAAACTCGTCTCGCTGGTTGTTGCTGAGGATGTGCTTCAAGTTGTCCTTCTTCTTGTTCATCTGTAGCGTACGGCGGACCTACATTGTCCTCAGACTGTCTATATTGTCTACGAGACGGTCCAGTGGATGTATCAGCAGCAAACTCGCCCCCCGAAGAAACATACCTAGGATTGAAAATTAGGTGCTGCGGAGTTAAAAAATCATCGTGATCACCTGAAACCGCTACACCAGGGACGAAGTCATCTGCAGTTGGCGGAACTGGAACGTAGTCATCACCGACCGCTGCAAGAGCGCCTGGTACATAAACATCTTCATCTCCATGCACTGGTGAGTAGTAATGCTGCGGGGGAACCTCTTCAACTGCAGCGTGCCGACGTGCTCGTCTACCGCCCCACCTTATTGGTGGTTCTTGTCGAGGCACTTGTTGCGAAATCGGCGATATCGGATCAGCAGCATACGATCGTCTGGCTGGCTTATACGGCATTCGATTTAGACGATCGAATTCGCCACTAGCAGCCAAAGTACGCATGGCAATATCGGACATTCTTCTGACTGCCTGTTGCGCGTATGATGCATGATACTGAGACGCTTCATTACCTATGTGCCAGATCCGGTGCAGTGCGCCGATCTGCATATGCATTTTCAAGAACATCATTAAAATTTTAAATAAGTCAGAATTCTATATATATACTTATATGAACGAGGAAAAATAGACTTACGAGTATTTCAACTGCTGAACTACTAGACTGATAGTCCACGGGGTTTGGTTGTTGTATGATAGGATTGTTAATTAATCGCCGTGTGTAAGTCCAATACCATGCAAAATAATCAGGAGTAACAACAGCTTGCCCGAGAGTGGGCTGTCCGGTGATGGTAGAAGCATGTCTGTTGATCCAATTAGCACGGTGTAGCGCATCCACCTCATCCCATTTAGCACCAGTAGTACGTAGGTCCCGCTGATGCAGATTTGACCCCGTGTCAACAGCATTCGGAATTATTTGCAACAATCCAAATTGTCGCATAACTTGATCGGGGCAATGTAGCTTAATCGTCTCCCAACACAGTAGAGATGTGACAAACATCCAAATTTGTTGGCCATGCGTACAGTATGGAGGTAGAGATGCTAACATGTTCGCTGTTAGAATTCGTGGATTCCTAAACGCGGAAAACATCCACGAATTCCTTCCGAGGACCCAAGTAAACGATTAAGAAGATCTAAAATTTAAGAATTACCTCTGGTTGCTGTAATCGAAATCCTTCGATTCTGATTGCGCTATTATACGTTCAACCCGAACAATCACCAGACGCTGCAGTATGCAAACGTTCTCTATCGGATACACACCGCGAACTCACTCGATACCCGGGGAGTGCTAGTGCCTAGGGTTTTAGAGGTTTTTTTTCCCCTCTTCTGGTAGAGAATGGCACGAATGTTCTCAACCGAAAAATTGGACCATTGAAAAGACGGCTAGAGTTTTCTTAAAAACTCCCGAACCTCTTAGAATCCAACCCTAATAATATCTTATCATATTCTAAGTTAAATTCAAATTAAATTAAAACTGATATGATAAGATTCTGCCATTATCTCAATAATTTAACTAATTAATTTACCGAGTCATATTCTTATAATCTGGATATCATCCAGATACATCGAATGTGGACATATTTCCAGATTCATCGAATCTGGTCACCAGAAAAATAACCTAACAAGTTCGCTTATTGTGTGACCCTATAGGTTCATTTAACACTGGCAGTGTGTCTAAATCATATTTAAATGGCCCACAAGTTATAAGCGGTTTCTAGCAAAATATTATAACTATCCAGGTTAAATAAAGATCGGTGATCTCTTTGAACCAAACCATAATTTTATAGTTAGTCATTTTGTCACGTGATATCTAGATTAAGTATAAGGCACGGAGCATGTCATCCTTATTAAGTTTAATCAATTATTTCTTGATTTCATAGTAGACTATTCAAACAAATGATATCAATATCTTAGATTGATATATTTGAGCACGGCCATGCATTTTTAACAGTCTAACTTATCAAGGGACCCATGGATATCTCTCCCATAATTGAGAGGGACAAATTCCTTCACAATCAATCATATTCCTCTCCTTGTTTTATTCTATATCCAACAGTAGTCTAATTTATTATCTAGTTATAGACAACTTTAGATAATGTCAAAATATAGAATTTATCAAGTAGGAAACTATGATGAATTTAGGTCAAATGACTTTCAATATTATTATGGCTAGAAAGTACTTATGACATATTCCATGAAGTACTCTTACAGTGAGTCATGTCCAATACAATGTTTTTTAACATTTATTTATGTCTTGACTCGATATTACAAATATCTATGGCCAGTAAAATATAGCCATCAAATCACAAACATACTAATCTTAATTTATTATTATTCCAATAATAATAATCGATCAGGGACAGTTTTAGAATAGTCATTGTATTCATTGTAGGGTTTTACTATCAAGTTACGTACTTGATGACCACAAAACAAAACTCACTATTCATGAAAAGGAAAGCCTCATATTATTATATAAAATATAATGACAATAGTATAAGTACAAATTGACTCTAGGGCATATCCCCAACATTCGCATCATAAAGTTGCGAAATAAATTACAAAATAAATAAATTTAGTTTCAAATAATAAATAACAATAAATATTATTTAAAATTCGATTACAAGCTAATAATATCGTAGTAATACATACGTGATTGTATCGCATCCGATCCAACTGATCTCTGTAAGCAATAAGCACATGTGTTGGTTTGCGGGATAATTCCAGTGGACTCTGCCATACTGCTCCCCTAGGCACATTCGGACCAATGTCCTCCACCGAACGTACTTTATCGGGTCTAATGGTAGGAATGCACTCCCAAGCCCATAACTGTACTTCCAGTGAAATAATAATATTAGAAAAATATGATTGATTTAACATAGTTAAATTCGCATTTTGGATTTAAATTCATAGCTGAATTAATAGAAGTGGACCACTGATTTGATGCACCGTATAAATAGTAGCGTTGCACATATAATGATACAAATGAGCTAATACTGCACTACCCCAACTCAGTGTACCAGCCAACTCGAGATTGCGTATATACCTAAGGAAGCGCAGATGAACTCAATTTCTGAATTTATCGGAGAACAAAAATCCACCAATAAGCTGCATAATGCGACACCATGCATGCTGTGCAACCATATCAGGAGTCGCGTGCGCTAGGAGAGGTTGTGCCAGTGCTCTCTCAAGTGAGCTTAACTTCAATTGAGATCCATCCAGGTCTGTACCTGTGGGCCGAAAACCAAGGAGCGCGTCGCATAGATCTAGTAGCTCTGCCTGTGGGCAGTTGAACCCACGACCAATAATTGGACCACCTTCCACGCGTAATTCAAAAAGAACCTCGACATCCTGCAGTGTAATTGTGGCTTCTCCCATTGTAAGATCACTACAAGAAAACAACAATTTAGCGACGTTCAAATCCGTCGCTAATTGAGTTTAGCGACGGATTAGTGACGGATTCTTACCCTCGCTAAGACTGGCGTCGTAAATAGCGACGGACCAAAAATCCGTCGCTAATAGCGATTGATATTAAGTAATGATATTTATAATTAAATTTGCAATTAAGGTCGTCGCTAATCCGTCGCTAAATTTAGCGACGGATTAGCGACGACCTTAATTGCAAATTTAATTATAAATTTGCAAGACTCGGCGTAACCGGTTCGGCCCAACCACCGACCCGCCAGATAATTTTTTGCGATTATGTCGGATATGAGGCTCGAACCCGCGTCCTTGTTGTGGGGGAGCACGTGCTCCACCACTAGGCTATTGATATTCTTGTGATTTTTTGTTCTTTATATTAATTATATAGTGTTTTTTTTATAAATTAGCGAGGGATTAGCGAGGGATTCTGAAGCCGTAGCTAATCCCTGGCTAATTAGCGAGGGATTAGCTACGGAATTTTCAATTAATTTAGTGTAAGTTCTAATTACGTATGCCGTAGCTAATCCCTTGCTAATTAATTTCATTTACCGTAGCTAATCCCTTGCTAATTAGCGAGGGATTAGTTACGGCATTTGAACAATTAATTAGTATTAGTGTTAATTTCATTTACCGTAGCTCGCCAATTAGCGAGGGACAACGAGGGATTAGCTACGATAAATGAAATTAACACTAATACTAATTAATTGTTCAAATGTCGTAGCTAATCCCTCGCTCCCTCGCTAATTGGCGAGGGATTAGCTATGGCTTCTGACAAATTTTTAAAAAATAAATTTAAATTAAATATTTTTGTTTGCCGTCGCTATTCCGTCGCAAATTAGCGACCGTAACAAAGCCGTCGCTAATTTCCGTCGCTAAAGTGCATTTTTCTTGTAGTGGATGGAACGTGTGTGTCTCTTGGCGCAATATTTTCACCAACGTTGTAATCAGTGGATGATCAATCTTCATGTACGGTAAACGAATAATCCCGCCGAATCCAGTTATGTCCATAAGTTGCTCGACTCGTGGATCGAATGGTCGAGCAATCCAAAAAACGCTGTCATTGCGTTTTGCAGTAAGGACAGTATCTTCCAACTGTCTTGCCCATATATGTGTCGATCTATGTTGACGTTGCAGGGTCAATAAGTCCGGAATAATAGGGCTGGGATCAACTCCGTTTTGTGCAGGGTCCATCAATGGTATCCTAAAACGAAAAAAAATGATTAAAATATATTATTAAATAAAATAAAGTAAAAAATATCATCATTTATGCAACTGTAATACAACGAAATATATAAACAGACGTGATGAATATTATTACACACATAAGAGGCTTTGATACAACATATCAAAAAAGAAATACTACATTAGTCATATGAATTACGAAAAAAGAACATGTAAAATATTCCATCTTCAATCTACAGCACCATGGGTGCAATTCCTACGAAATAAAGTGAAAATATCATCATTTATGTAACTATAATGCCACAAAATAGATAAACAGACGTGATAAATATTATTACAAATATAAGATGTTTTGATACAACATATCAAAGAAGAAATATTACATCAGTCATATAAATTATAAAGGCAGATCATGTAAAATATTCCAACATCAATCTACAGCACTGTGGGTGCAATTCCTCCTATTATATCCGCTGCGATGGCATAACCCATATCGAGGAGGTGAATCAGGATTACGCTCATCCATTTCATTCCGAATATGCGCCGTCCGCATTCGACCAAATAGTCGATTCTTGAAACGGTGAGCGTACAGCGCCAAGATTAAACCAGGGTTGCGCCAATAATCCTCGTGCGGGATAGGTCTGAATTGTGGCGTATACGTTAACCTGTAGGACATTGTTGTATTCTCCGATGACAGGAGATCCCCAGGGTTCAGCCCCAATTGTTGACATGCTGCAAATGCGTGCGAATAAGGAATTCCATATATTTTCCATTTGCAACAACTACATGACCTGGTACCAACATTAATTTCGTAAGAATTATTTCCCTTTCTATTCTCTCAATGCGCTGACACCACACTAAAAATACCCCTGTCTTGATTAAAAGCCAGCACACGGTGCCTTCTTCCTTTTGTCTCATTCTTCACAAACTTTGCCCATATAGTCGAAGGGAAGTGATACATGCCGTGATTAGCCTCCTGTCAATGATCGTTGAAATATTTGACTGTTTTTTTTAAAGAAGACTCAACAATAACCTTGATGGGTAGGGCACGTATGCCTTTGACGACACTATTGAATTATTCAGCCAAATTAGTTGTCATATTACCCTACCTATGGCCACCATCATAAGCAAGCCTCCATTATTCCTTCGGAATCAAATCCAACCATACCTTGGCTTGGGGGTTCAGCATACTAATTTCTTCCATAGTCTGCAAAAATTTTCGCTTCTTACTTTGATCCCCAGCTGCATACATCAACTTCTTCAATTGATGATTCTTGAACTTTGTATTGAAGTTGCTTCGAATGTGTCTGAGACAAAATCTGTACACTGCCATTGGCTCCTGCCAACCGGGTAGTCGATGAAGAGCATTCACTATCCCAACGTGTCTGTCGGATATTAAACAAATTATTCGATCCTTAAGTACATGCGCCCTGAGTAACGACAAAAATCAACCCCAACTGTCATTTGTTTCCTCATCAACGACTGCAAAAGCAAGGGGTAATATATGATTGTTGGCATCTTGACCAACAGCCGTTAATAATTTTCCCTTGTATATACCCCTAAAGAATGTCCCGTCGACGCTGACCACCGTTTCATGTAAACAAATGCATCAATGCATGGCTTGAACGCCCAAAAAACATATCCAAATATCTTTGCGCCATTGCTGTTCATAGGTAGGAAATGCCATGCCACTATGGTACCTGGATTGGCATCTTGCAAGGCTTGCATATACCGTGGCAGTTGTGCAAATGAAGAAGGCCAGTCACCATAAATCATCTCAATGGCATGCCTGCGCGCGTTCCATCCTTTCTTGTAAGACGGAGTGAAATGTAAAGTGTCATGTATATGGTTGTTTATTTCGCTGACCGTTATTTCTGGATTATTGTGAATCATTGACATAATATGCTTCGCCATAAATTTGGCGCTCATGTTGCGATGATTGTCGTCTATTGTTCGAACTAGACAAATGTGCTCTCCATATCATCAGGTAATTTGCCACAATCCACAATCTTTTTTCTTTCACGCACGAATTCGCCAATAACAGGGATGTTGGGGAGTTGAATTTTTGCATTCGGCAACCCAGGACGCGCTTTTGCTTTCTTGTACTATGAACTTACGACCCAATTTGACAGACCACGATCGAACTGCCCAAAGTAACTCTTCCTTATTTCTAAACCACATTCTAATCTTCAAGTTATTATTAGATTCTGACCATAAATCCATCCGACTGCTTCCTGTCGCCGTTTCATCACATTCATTTTCCATTTCTTGAGTAGTAGTTAGCCTGTCAAGATATATTGAATACGGTGGATTATACAACCGGCCTGGTTCAGCAGGTACATTACCAGGTTGTGGCATTACAGAAGAACCGGCTCCATGTTCTCCAGCATCACCATCTCCCTTGTCCTCGTCGGGGGTATCTTCCGCATTCGGTCCATCAAGGTCGGATGTTGCTCCTAAACCATCCACGATCGCCTTAGGAGCACCTACCCAATTGCGTTCTCGAGCAGCCCACTCATCGACTGGGGTAATATCCAATGGAATATCTATTTCCGCAGTAGAAAACAACGGCATGGGGTTGGGCTGTGTTTGTATATGCTGAACATCGACATGAAATGGAGGCGTGACAAACCCCATCGAAGTTGGTCCGACGACTGAAACATTCGGAACTATCGGAGTATAAAGGGATTGAAAATTATCACTTGGGAGATGTCCAGGATTATTGGTGTAAGCAGGTATAGGCACATTTAAATCAATATTAGCCCTGTGCACTGGAGTAGCTGAATTCACTAATTCAGTGAAGAATTCCGTAATAGGCATGGGGTTGTGTTGTTCTGCAACGTTTGTATCTGTTACATTTTGAATCTATACCATCTCATGATAAACGTGCAAATCGATTGGTTGTCCCTTCATGGTGGATGCATAATCCCACAATCCATCCATATCTTCATCGTCTGTTATGGAAGTTGTCGTAAACCTTAGTGTAGCGCCAAAAACAGTATATTCTCTCATTGTTATTTGCAACTGAACAGTAGACATGTCCCATCCACGAAATGTACATATTTTGTTGACTAAACCGAGATAACTAACTCGATTTTTAACAATCAATGCCTTGCGACATGGACCGTTAAAAAAATCGCCGTTTGGGGTACGCATAATCTCGCAATCCCAATACAACCGTAATCTAACGGGTTGTTCTAGTGACATTGTCCCTAAATAAACAATGTAAAATAAAATTTCAATTAAAAAAAATAATGTATGTCGCAATCTTGAATTACTATATGAAACCAACAAACTAAATTATTCTGCACATCTCAATCCAAAACAATATATTGTGCTATATAATATTAATATAAATATAAATCAATTAATCGTCACAAGTAATCAAAAATCAAATATAAAACAAAATATAACGATTTTTAAAGATGGATGTAGATTAAATTAAATATAAAAAATAACTAGTTAAAAATTACAAATAAATAAAATTATTAAATTCACCATAAAAGCTAAATTAATATAAATCAATTAATCGTCACAAGTAATAAAAAATCAAATATAAAACAAAATATAACGATTTTTTTTATACGGACGTAAATTAAATTAAATATAAAAATAACTAAGTAAAAATTACAAATAAATAAAATTATTAAATTCACCACAAAAGCTAAATTAATATAAATCAATTAATCGTCACAAATTATCAAAAATCAAATATCAAACAAAATATAACGATTTTTTAAGATGGACGTAGATTAAATTAAATATAAAAAATAACTAACTAAAAATTACAAATAAATAAAATTATTAAATTCACCATAAAAGCTAAATTAATATAAATCAATTAATCGTCACAAATAATCAAATATCAAACATCAAACAAAATATCGATTTTTTTACGCGGACGAAAATTAAATTAAATATAAAAATAATTAAGTAAAAATTACAAATAAATAAAATTATTAAATTCACCACAAAAGCTAAATTAATATAAAATAATTAATCGTCACAAATAATCAAATATCAAATATCAAACAAAATATCGATTTTTTTACACGGATGTAAATTAAATTAAATTTAAAAAATAACTAAGTAAAAATTACAAATAAATAAAATTATTAAATTCACCATAAAATATAAATTAATATAAATCAATTAATCGTCACAAGTAATAAAAAATCAAATATAAAATAAAATATAACGATTTTTTTACACGAACGTAAATTAAATTAAATATAAAAATAACTAAGTAAAAATTACAAATAAATAAAATTATTAAATTCACCACAAAAGATAAATTAATATAAATCAATTAATCGTCACAAATAATCAAAAATCAAATATCAAACAAAATATAACGATTTTTTAAGATGGACGTAGATTAAATTAAATATAAAAAATAACTAACTAAAAATTACAAATAAATAAAATTATTAAATTCACCACAAAAGCTAAATTAATATAAATCAATTAATCGTCACAAAAAATCAAAAAGTAAATATCAAACAAAATATAACAATTTTTTTACATGGACGTAAATTAAATTAAATTAAATATAAAAAACAACTAATTAAAAATTACAAATAAATAAAATTATTAAATTCTCCATAAAAGCCAAATTAATATAAATCAATTAGTTGTCACAAGTAATCAAAAATCAAATATAAAACAAAATATAACGATTTTTTTACACGGACGTAAATTAAATTAAATATAAAAAATAACTAACTAAAAATTACAAATAAATAAAATTATTAAATTCACCACAAAAGCTACATTAATATAAATCAATTAATTGTCACAAATAATCAAAAATTAAATATCAAATAAAATATAACGATTTTTTAACATGGATGTAAATTAAATTAAATTAAATATAGAAAACAACTAACTAAAAATTACAAATAAATTAATTTATTAAATTCACCATAAAAGCTAAAGACAAGGTTCACCCTATATTTTTAATATATACTACATTAAAATTTTCCATTTTTGTTTGAAATTTTGTGCATAATTAGATATTTTTTGTCTAATTTATATTAATATTTTCCTAATCAAATTGTTATAAATAATTAGTCTCATTATTCATCACATCTCAACCCAAAATAATATATTGTGCTGTACAATATCAATATAAATCAATTAATTATCACAAATAATCAAAAACTAAATATCAAACAAAATATAAATATGGACGTAAATTGTAATTAAATTAAATTAAAAATAAAAAAACAACTAACTAAATATTATAAATAAATCAAATTATTAAATTCACCATAAAAATTAAAGATAAGGTTCGTCTAATTTATATTAATATTTTTCTAATCAAATTATTAGAAATAATTAGTCGATCATTTTTCCTTTAACCTAAGGGTAAATCATTTAGTCAAATATAAATCATATGCATACTATTCAACAAAATATAAAATAGACAAAATAAAAAATTAATATAAATATTTAAAAATCAGTCAATATTTTACTAAACATAATATTTAAAAATGTCAATAATTTCATTAAAATATTATCGTCTACTAATTAATTTTTTAATATTAAATTCAAATATATCTATTTAAATTAATTAATTAATTAATTGATACAATTTCTATTTTTAAAAAAAAACCTGTAATATAGAAGTCGCGTGTATGTCTCGAATGTACAATCATCAATACTTTTTTTGACTTGTAATTCCAGCACAACAGAAGGTTAGAGATGTGTTGAGAACCGACGGCAGAACAGATTAATTGATTTTCTGTTGTTGTGTTTAAGACGGCAGAATAGAAGCAGTTTGAGATAAATGGGATTGAAGATGTGGGATGTGTGAGCGAAATGAATGGAATGAACTCGGCAGAATGTTGCAAAATTTATAGGCAAAATTTTGCCTATTCCTCCCGTGAAAAATTTATGGCGACTACGTGAAGAATCTCTGATTCCACAGAAAAGCCGCCAACCTCGCGTCTGGTAGACACGAGGTTGTCTGCTTTTCTGTGGAATCTCTGACGCGAGGTTGTCTGCTTTTCAGACACGCCCGACAAGAATATGCAAATTTTGACCTGTTGGGCTGAGGTGGCGTTCCTCGTGTCTGCCAGACACGAGGTACCGTTACTCCTCATGTATGACAGACACGAGGTATCCCCACTCGTGGGGTACCCCGATTTTCCTACCCCCATCCAAAATTCATATATAAAATCTTACCATTTTAGTAAAAAATCCGTCAGATGCATTTAATCAACACATCAATAGATAAAATTTTTGGAATAAGACTCCTTTCTATTTTTAATAACACTAAAGATGTTCCAATATTTATATATAAATGTACTATCTCGGTTACTTGAAGCAGAAGAGGTATTTGACGGTAAAATAATGCTAGATGATGAGAAAAACTAAGAGATTATGAATAAATTACAGCTATACAGATTATCTGCTAAATTTTCAATTTTTATAAAAACTAGATAGGAAGCATTCTCAAATTTTTGACATTAATGACTATTCAATTTAAAGAATCTAAGTGTTACAAAATATTTCTTTCATTATAACTTGTTGGGACTTACAATATGTTTGATTAGGTAAAAAGATGGAGGAAAAGTGGAGGGAATATCAATGTGGACGTAAATGGATAATTTAAGTTATTTTGTTAAGAAGGAAAGATGAAGGGAAAATAAATTAGGAGAGGTCATGTCAGAAAAATAGTCTGTCTAAATTTAGACGGATTGAAATGTAAATCAAAAAATATTTATCATTTACTTTTCCTCTACTCTATTTAAATAAAACAGAAAAAAATAAAAGTTCTTCTCTCCCTCCTCTTTCTCGTCCCCTCCTCCTTTGTGAACTGAACATTAGTAATCTAACATAATAGATGAAGCCTTTGCCCTTGGGTTCAAGAGTCATCCCCATCAAAGCATTCACTAACTTTAGGTTGGTTCAAACTTATACTTCATTTGTTCATATTTATTTGTTAGAATTAAAAAGTTGTGATATTTCTTTTTATTTGTCATATTAAAAAAATTTAAATAATATTAATGTTATTATTATTATACTTTTGTATTAAATAGTTTTGAAAAATAAAAGTATGATAAATTTAAAGAGAGAATGGAACAAAAAATATGAAATAAAAAAATAATTATGAAAAATATTAAATCCATATGTAATTTTAAATTTTATAAAAAAGTGTGTATGAATTTGAGAGACTAACTATTTTTTTTAAATATAATAGATAAATAGAGATAGAAAACGTAACATTTAGAACAAAGATAATATTTTAATAATTAAATTATTGCGTTGATAGTTATCATTATCAAAATATATAAAGATGAATATTGAATATTTTATAAAAAAGAAAAAAAAAACCAAAATAGTATTAACAATGACAAAAAGGAAGAACAATCACAATTTGATACTTATAATGTTCTCCTTAGTCATTAGATCATTATGAACGACGGGAGCTTGGAACGCTAAATTGGAGTGGTGTCCGTGATGGGGCTTCGTCAATAGTGCGGCTCACTTGAAAAGGCACATTGTCTTTGTTCTATCATTAGATGGATGAAAAGTACAGTTGAAGGATTGACCGGCAATGGCAGTAGTGCACACGTACATTGTTCTTTCAACCTAACATTGACATGAAAGGGCATGTGCAGCCATTAACACAGTCACTCATCACATCCCATCAAAGTCGATTTTGACTGCTGAATTCTCCACTAAAACGTTTTCTGCTTCCCATGTTGTTGTAGTTTTTGCCATCTGTGTTCATCTTCTTGAAACCTTTCAAACCTCACCTTCCTCCTTTTTGTGATAAAAAATGGACTTTATACTTTCTTTCGGTCACTTAAAATGGCTAAATTTCTTGTGCATTTACTGTTAAGTCTTCTTTTTTGGCTAAAAGGATTAGGAAGAAAACGGCCAATTTGGCAACCTTTACCCGCGCTTGCCACTATAGTGCATATACACTTGTGCATTTCTTGATTGTAAAGCAAAATATAGATGATTGCAGGAATGATTTGCTTATGTATTTACACGGCCCCCTTAAAGGAGAGAGCAGGGGATATGTACAGGTCATATGAAGCTTTACAAACTTTAAATAGAATGCACACTCAGAGGACTTCCATGATCAACACCTAGTTGACCATAGTTTGTGCTGCTTTATGCCTTTAGCTAATCCTATTTGTACAGAGTACTGGGGAGGCATTTGGCAGCATCCAGCCTACCTAATACAGTGTTCAAGAATATGACCTTATTAGACCCAAGTGATAGAGGAACCTTTCTGATCTTGATCGGAATAAATTCCCCAAGGAGAACTTTCCAGCCTGCTCGGGTTGTGAATTTGAGTATGAATCATCCTTGACACAAAGTACAGTTGATCCTATTTGTTCGCGAACTGCCTCAATCGTTTCGTTTCTGACAGGGCACCCTGATGCATCAGTCACATAGAAAGCATTGACAGCTTGAGAACCTCTGGTAGTGACCTCAGCCCGAGTAACTGAGAGACCGTTCTCCCTAAATATGCGAGTTACATCCGACAGAAGACCAACCCTGTCTTCAATGCACAATTCAAGTCTTATTCCCTGCAAGACACCAAACATATACTTGTAACATATCAGGAAAACAAATCACAAGTGAGATCCTTTAGAATCTTACCTCAGACGTTCGCCTTCGTATAGCAGCCTCCAAGCAATGAATTAGGCGTTCTCTCTCGGCTTCAGAACTAATGGGGTCTCCATCCATGTGCCTAATGTAGTATTCCTATACAAAGGATACAGCAGAAAAAGAGATGAGGCCAATCTACAAAGTAAATTAGATGTTCCATACTTTGGCCATCAATGGCTGTCTGACCAACATTTCTTGTACACTTACTTTCACTTGCTAACAAGAGGTTTTCTAACCAATTCAGGGTTGTAGAAGAATACCTGATGAGCCTCTGGTCCATCAGCAATTATCCTAGCATGATACACAACGTACTGCATATCCGTTAATGTGCACACGGTATCAAAGAGCAGCTTAGGCCTGTCTGGACACCCCAAGTTCACTAAAGTGTAGCCTTTATCTGTGCAATTTTCTACCATTACAAGAGGTTTGCTTCTGTCATTTTTTGCTCTGCAATCCATATTATTGGTGTCATAATCACGATCAGCATACATCATTTGGTGAAGTCTCCTTCCTGTATGGGTTGAGCCAACAGAGACAGCAGTGTTGGCACTTCGTCTGTCTCTATTCCCTTTTAAAACATACAGTAGGAGCTGTTTTATTTTAGCCAGTCTTTCAGGATCGTTTATTGCCAATCCATTGGCTTCATCAGTTATGTAAACAACAGAAGCCATCCTTGAGTTATGAGTCCACACTTCAGCAGCTACTACATTACACTTCAGGTCTGCAAGAACAGCAAAGGCATCAGAAAGCAAGCCCGGCCGGTCTCTTCCTGTCAATTCTATGGTCGTATGCTCCAAGGCAGATTGGACACCAACGGATCTTCTCAAGGACCGGAAGCTTCGGCCCCTTGGCCCCAAGGACTGCAAGATAATCGCTAAGCATAAGGACAGCTTGAATTATTTTATCCAGTTAAAGTTGATTTATGTAACAACAACAACAAAAAACATGATGTTTTGCCTTCTAACCAACTACTTTGCAGATGCATAAAAGAAAGTTCCTGTCATCCTTGACTCTCATTAACGAAAACCTTCCTGTTCTGACCCAAAAAAGAAAAGAAAGAAAGTTCCTGACAAATGACTATCCCTGGGGCTATTGTCAAACGCACGAGGGATGGATTAAATACTCTCAGCAATTATTGAGGGTTAGACAACTCATTTCATTGATCACATCCACCAATAAGACCAAAACAACTGCACCATTTACAATAGATAAGACAAAAAAGACTACTTTTTCTCCTGTAAAAATCTGAAAAAGGAGGGAGGGCGGGGGCGGCTTAGATTATTTAAACAACAGTTCTATGAACTCTTCTAAGAAGCGACTTGAAATTATGCTATTCACAGAGACTGCCCACGCTGTAATTTATTTCAGTCTTGATTACAGAAACTATTTGCAGAGACTTAACTAGTAGCACCCAAAAGTTCAAGCTAAGGCCAAATAAAATAGGTAGGAAAAATATCCAAATCAACCAGCCAAACTGATGACTTCCAAATCTGAAAATAATTCAATCAGACAAAAGATTCTTTTCCATCATTACCAAATGCTTCCCGAACGGAAAATAAGCCAATATCAGGATAAATTATTCTCTTTGATTACTTAATTCTTCACAATTTTGGAGCAATACAGAAACTCTAGGAGCAGTGCTACGCAAACCTACCTGCTGAATATGCTCTGCTACGCCAACCTCAGATAGCTTATTTCCATTTTGATCAGTAACATGGAACACTGCAGAGCATAGTAGAGCACATGAGAAAACAGCAAGTCTTAATGGAACTCTAATCAAAGTGAATAGTAGTAGAAACATAAAGAGCCAAAACTGACCATCCATAAACCATTCTCCATCTGAAGATATGTAAGCTCGCTTTATTATCAGGTTCAAATCAGTAAGAACCTGAACCACCTCCAATAAGCTTCCTCGCTTATTTGCGCTATCGACCTGCAATTTGCATTAAACGAACTTGTCATACAGACAATTCTTCTGAACACTCGTGTCAATTTCCAAGGGAAGTAACTCTTTTTCTTTCCTCCCTTTCCAGGGAGAAGGTACAGAAAAGTAATTGTGAAGTACCAGTTAGGCAAGTATCTTTATCAGTATGACAAATTAAAAGAATCAGATTTAAGAGACGAAAATTTTCAGTACCTTGATCAAAGTTGCCTTCTTGTCTGATTCATTATCAACTGTAACCCTGCAAAGTACGAACATATCAAGACAAGACGTACTTAGGAACAAACATACGTTCAACCGTCCAAATTTATCAACAAAATTGAAAAAGTTACAATCCCAGAATGAAGTGGAACATCCCATCTCCAAAAATGAATACTCAAGGCAATTGAAGCGGAAGAAAAAAGAAAAAACATGTCGTGATTTGAGAAGAAACAAGAACAAGAGAAGTACATTGGTGGGTTCATTCGAATAACAAGCTTCTCAAATTCATCGTCAACGGCGACAGAAGATGACCAGTAATCCATCACTTCACAGAGATAACCAACTAGCAGCAATTCTGAACGAGAGTGATAAAAGATGCTTTCTTTGTTTCACTCTCTCTCTCCCTCTCTGTCTCTCAAGCCTCTGCTCTCCTCTCAAGATTTCCTGCTGTGCTGTTTCAATCTGTTGGATTCTACTATTCTAGAGATTGGAAGAAAGGTCCAATTTTGGGTGAAGCGCAGGTTAAAATAGGCCTATGTGCGTATGTGTGTTGGCCACAGCGAGTGGCTCTTGAGCTGTGCCAAGAGTTTCTGGACCAGAGTTGGGGACAGATCATACACACACTACCGAACCGTTTCCTCCCAATTTTCCATTTTCAAAAGAGGAAAAAAATTGCAGTTAAAAGGGGGCTGCTGACTCATGACTCACACACAAGGGGGCCAAGTGGACCGAGACACCTATGACCTATCCCTCCTCCCACTATTTCCCACTATTTGGTCTCCTCTTTCCAGTTCCCATTCATAGCCTCTCTAGGGTTTGTTACTATTGCCTTGCAGTAGTAAATGTAAAGACAGCGTTAGGCGGCTCAATGATTTTTCACCATGGCCGTCACGGTCATATTATATAGGATCTTTCTTTCATTACTCCTTAAAAAGGGCTCTGCCAAGACAAGGCCAGTAAACATGTGATCCAAGTTGAGGACACTTAGATCTGTTCAGGTCATTTCACAGCACAATTGTGTCTTTTTTGTCTCTTTCCTTTAGACTTTGTGGTTTTAATCCATCTTTGGTTTCTTTCTACTGTTTCTATCAGTGAAAGAAAGAGATCCCATAGGCCTTCTGCTTTTTGACAGAGATTTAAATGGATTTCTCTCTTTTCATGTCCACAAAATCTTTCCAAGATTTGAGAGAAAGGCAAGGTTTTTCTTTGCTTGATGCTTTTAACTTTAGCGAGACTCCCTTTTTTGCAGATCAATGATAGTAGAATGATAAGTAGTATGGCAGCAGCAGTGATTAGGTTAGATTAGATTCCAAATCTAAGAAGGATTCCCTCCTCTAAACGGCATGAGCTCGGTATCCTTTGGGCTTGGTCTCTTCATTGCCTTGCAATTAGCAAATACGAGCCGAGGAAGTACAGTGTCATTCTGATTCCTTTTACCCACACCGATTTAACTACACGCCCAACCCTTTCTTATTTGGGTAAATGACACAAATTACTTCCAAACTTAATAAAAACGTATTGTTTGCCCTCAATTTCATTTTCATAAAATTTTACTCTTGAATTATATAAACTTATCATTAATTATTTTTTTATCCAAATTAAGTGTTAACCTATAATATAATTACCTCATATGATCTGTACATGACATTTTTAAAAGGTATTTTCGTTTAGGGGCTATCTTCAAGTAGGGTGCAAATATTTTCCTCCATTTTGATGATGACGTGGAAAAAAAAGTGCATCACCTCACCAAATAAAATCCTACCTTATTTTTTCCGCATCCACTTTGTTCTGTCTCAATATGAATTCAACCAATAGAATAAGATCTTTACTTTGTTCCGCATCCACTTTGTTCCATTTTGATGATGACGTGGAAAAAAAAGTACATCACCTCACCAAATAAAATCCTACCTTATTCTTTCCGCATCCACTTTGTTCTGTCTCAATATGAATTCAACCAATAGAATAAGATCTATTCTCAACTATGCCAAGAAATTGAAACCAATTTAATCCTTCAAAATGCAAATGTGGGAGATTTATTGTGATCAGGACGTCTTGTACAGACAAAAATCCATCAAGAAGGTTTGTTGTATGAGGTAAAGTGTGTGTTTTTTTTATCTCTTTCTTTTGTGATGCCTGAGTTTGAATTGGGTTTTGTCTGTGGAAGGGTAAAATGTGTGAATTTTTTATTTGGATCGACCCCGAGATGTGCAATAGATCAAGAGAAGTAATCACAGGATTGTTGAGGCGAATAAGAAAATGGAGATAGACATTGAACTTGGTATTAATTAGATGAAGAAATTTGAAAAAAAGTTCGGGGATTTGCAAGCAAAGAGTTAGAAACTATTAGCACGGGTGCATACCAAATTATGGGATTGTTACTTGTCGTCTGTTGTGTTCTTTTGGGTCGAGGGTGTGCATACCACCTTCATTGGATCACTATCTCGTGGGGGAGTCTTCTCTGCTTCTCTCTTTCTTTTTTGATTAGGGGTTTCATACTTGCTCTCACTGTTTCTTCTCTTACCAGGAGGACAACTCTTCCAATTTTCCTTTCTTCGTCATATTTCAGCCATTGCGATGATTTTGTACTTCAAAGTCCAAAAAAACTACATCGTTAAAACCCTAATCTAAAAATTTTAATAGCGATTTTCCTATTGGTTATATGGAATCTCGATTTGTAGAGTGCGAAGTTAAAGAGATGAGTGTAGAATAAAGAGAAGTGACTATTCATATGTCACTTGGAAAGTGTTTTTTTTATATGTCCATATACATTGACCAAAACACCCTTTAGAAAGATCATGTGTGAGTCACGTGATTCCATCATGGGTTATTAACACTCAATTTGGATGAAAGGATAACTAATAATAAGTTTATATAGTTCAAGGGCAAAATTTTGTAAAAATGAAGTTGAGGGACAAACAATGCGTCTTTGTTAAGTTTAGGGATAATTTGTGTCATTTATCCTTCTTATTTTTATATATTGGTTTCCCAAAGGGCGGGAATGGAAATGAGAATGAAAAATAACCAAACCTCGAGATCAAAGCCTTGATGTTACAGTTCTTTTTGTAACATAGGAGAAGGAAAGACGATGGAGAGAGAAATTTTTACTTCTATTAAAGAAAATAAATATAATTTATTTCCTTTTTCTTAATTAGGGTATAAGGGAAGTAAATACTAATCATTATCTTGATTTATATATCAATTCATCAAAATTTAGATGGACTATTTTCTTATCATAGAGGGAGAATCTTCTTCCTTCTAATTTACTTCTTTTTATTTTTTTTCTTAATTAAATGACGTAAATTATCTATTTATATTTTCTCTATATTTTTACCCCAACCAAATATATTGAAAAAAGAGATAAGAATTTATACTTCTTTTCATTGATATAAGTTTAATATTATAACGAAAGATATTTATTTATCTCGTTAAAAAATCTTATCTAGTAGAAAAAGTGTCTTAACAAATTGAATTACTCACGGTGCAAAGTATGGCCTTATGGAATGAATGTCGGGAAATTGAATAAGGCTTTGTTAGAGAGGGTTAAATCATACAAGGAATCCAAGCATTTATTTGTCTTCAAATGGGCAAATACTATCATGGGTTCCTCATCCCATCTGCCATCTCCAAAAATAAGATCCAATATTTCATAAGATTAGATTAAAACTTGGTGGGGTTGGAGTAGACATGGTTTTGGACTCATCCCAAATTGATTTTTAAACCATGGCAGAGGGGACCAATACCAATACAAGTTGGTCCATCATTCCAATTTGCATCTTATAGGGGAAGAAGAAGAAATGAATAGTAACATTTAACCAATCCTTTGTGTACTACTTGTCCTTGTGCAAACTTCAAGATTTTGGACACCAAATCTCTAAAAAAATTTTGCTTTAGCATTTTTTTTTTAAATAGTTGCAAAATTCTTGCTTTGTCTACATTCTCTTATTAAAACACTAGAAATGGAGATCCCCCTCATCAATGTGTGGAATCTACATATTAGAGGAGAATGGGGTGAGAGGTGGATTAATAAAGAAATGCAAGAAATGGAGTGGCAAGAAATGTGTGCAACTTCATGCTTTTCATTATAAACAAATAATTAAAAAGTTCTTCTTTTTAATTTTTAAAATTTCTGCTAGGACTTTTCTAAAGATCCCTTTCACACTTGTGGGGAATTGAACCCAAAAGGTGAAGAATTTTGGGACCCATTTGTGTAGTGATTGAAAATAAGAATATTCTCATTTTGAAGGTCAAATTTTGATTGATTGGATAATGCTAACCACCCCTTTCATCATCTCCTGTTTCTTGATGTGTCTCTTCTCCATTATATTTTATAATATACTGCTACTAAACAGGTAAAAGCAATTCTTCTTGGGTCTTTGACTGTTATAGTATTTACACCCCCCCCCCCACGCCCTCCAGACAAAGGTCATAATTTGGAAGAACATTCTACGGTCTTAATAAGAACGGGAAGAGTGAAAATTTGTCGTGTGCATCCCCCCTCCCCCCCAGCCGACACACATGCCCAAAAAAGAAGAAAAAAAACTATTCTAGAATTGGATAAAACCATAGATGCCAAGATGTTTCCACTGTTACAAGTCTCCCCTTATTTTTTTTTTAAAAATTAATATTTTTAAAAATCTTTATAAATTTTATATTATCATCTTCTATTATATATATGTTTATATATAAATACAAAATATAAATATATATTTATAAAAATCTTTAGAAATTTTATTTTAAACTTTTATAATATTATCTTATTATATATATATATATATATATATATATATATAATTTACTCCCAACTTTATTTTAAAGTCATGGTTTCGTCTGTACTGTCGTAATAAGAATGAAGACATTTTAAGTGCATAGGGTGCTGCTCCACATATCTGTTGCTATCGTGGGCCTGGACCCTGCACCTGCTGTTATCTGTCCTGGTAAAAAAAGGACACATTTCTCGATTAAGTATTCTTTTGTGGGCTGATTACAGTCCGAGTATTTGGGCTATATTTTCTTGATGATCCATTTGTTAAGGACCCAACTAAAGGAACGAACTGGAATATCCGGCCCTACACCCAAGAACAGCAGCCGAAAAATGCTTCTTGCCTTATTTGCAGCACTATTTCCCCTTCCAATCTGAATGTTACTTCAACTAATCTGAATAGCCAACCAAAGATTTTGCATTTTCAACGACAGGGTTCTGATGGGATCCGGTGTATTAGTGCTTGTATGTCGCACCCTGCATTTTCAACATCGCGACTCGCATAAAAACTTCAGGTTTGGGAAACTATGAGTCCGAATGGAAGTGCAAATTGCTGCTAAAAATCTCTCGGACTGCCATGATCAGGTAATTCTGTTTCCACAGCAGCAGCAGCAGCACAACTCTGTGGACTGTGTGTGAAATTCTTGCTTTATGTTGCTGGCAAAATCATACATTCCAGGTATTAAGAGTTAGCTCTAACAGTCAGTCATCAAACAACTCCAGTTAGAGAGAGCAGCATTTTCCAGCAGCAAAGACTTATCCAGAGGGACCTCTTCTGCAGGTGACTTCTTGCTTTGAGCTGATATCAGTTAGGCACAACCTACCTAGGTCGCAAGGTTTTGGCTTCTTCGTTCTTGCCTGCTGCGTTTGGGCAGTGGGTGATTGGTTATTCATTAATGCATTAGGCAGCTTTCTGTTTCTTGGTCAGCCTGTGTAGTTTGGAGCTATAAAAGAGCAGTACTAGTACTAGTAGTGGGGTTCAATAGGTGGCCTTCCGAAGAGGTTGAAAGGTGATATCAAAGTACAGGAGTTAGAAATTTCAAATCCTTACAAAGTTGTATGCCCTTGTCAAAATGGCACACTCAATACAAGGCCCCCAGTTCCTGTTGCTTGTCTTATGAGATTTTGCTTGTAGTGTCGGTCAGTTCAATCCAGGGCGGGACACATCCCAACAAAATTTTCAATTTCCTATTCTTGACGACAAAATGAGGAGTAAATGGAAACTGGGAACATCAGGGAAGAGATTTTGATGGTTCTACCATTTTGGTTTTTGCTGAGAATTGGTTCCTCTACCCTCATAAGCTGTTTTTTGGCGGGGCAAGAATGATTTTGGCCTGGTCTGATCTGTTTATAGGTAGCTTTTCACTTTATAGGTCTTACTATACATACAGGAAACGATTGCAGTCTTTGCCTTCACCTTAAGCCTCCCACTAGCTGCACTGCATTCAGTGCATTATGCATATAGATATTCCTAAAGCTGCAATTTTTGAAAGCGAATACTGCAAAAAAAAGCCTGTACCAAAAGACTAAGGGAGGTAACGAAAGTTCTGCTAACAAATAGCGATTAAAATGCTGAAGCACACTCTAATCCTCTCTATATTCATACTCCAGTTCCATTATTGTCCCAAAAGGTGAAGACCCTCGCCCACAAGGCCCCCACACCTAGCCCCAGAGATGTGGTGGAATAATCACGGCCAGCCCGACAGCAAGAAAACCACCACGGGGAATTAGCCCGACGGAAATCGATCCTTAATTCTTGTCCCAAATCTGCTGCCACCGAACCAACTCAGCTACGCTAGTGGGGGCTTCATTATTGGCAATATGTGTAACGTGGAAAATGAAACTCCTTGAGAATACACTTCCATCACCATTATCCAATTTCAGCTCATGAGGCATAAGTTGTTTGGAACTATCGAAGAATTATGGCATGGACTCCATTGGAACATGAAATATGTATGCAATAAAATCACCAAACAAGGCAAGGAAAAGAGTATACTTTACCTTTAGGCTGCTCTATACCATACGTTCTGCATGGTCTTTTACTTGTTTTTTCAATCACTGGCTAAGAAGGGAAGTTTCATTTCTCCAAAGCACTTCCAATCAAACCAAAACTTAAAGAAACACCAAAGTATCTATAGTTCTTTCCTAACATGTATTCTAGCTCGTGTGCTCTGATCAAGAAACTCTTCAAGTTTACAAGTATACAGGGAAGAAAAGAAAGGGAAATTGCCACTCAATTCATTCAGATGTAATAACAACAAACCACCATATGTGCCTAACGGATCAAGTCTGTAAAATATAACACACCTCAAATTGATATGACAAAAATCACAAGCAACCTTTATGTCACCTTTCTCTTGGAGTCCAGCCTGCACAAATTGAGATCTAATCTTGTTTAGCACCTTGAGTTTACAATTATGTAGTTCAAGTAAAAATATATGCAAAATTTTACCTCTTTGTGGATACTTGGATGAGCTGTGCAGCAGAATAAGAGAGATGGGTCTTTCAGACAAGTTCAGACAGTATTCATCTGAAAGAAAGAATTCCAGGAGACTGCTTAACTTCGGAACATTCTGATTTGCACATAAAAGAAACCATTAGAGGACACTCAGCTCCTTCTAATGCTACTCATATTTAATTGAATCTCAACAAACACCCACGTTCTAAGGCACTCCTACTGTCTTGATCCTTGGGAATCACCTCCACCAGGATTTTGTTGCTGAGTAGTATTGGTTGGAGCAGCACCTTCTCCAGTTTGCCCCAGTTGCTGGTAGAACTGGTGTAGTGCTTGAAAATTAAGACCTCCAATGTGGCCCTCTTGAGAAAGTCCAAGCTCCAAACCTGGCAGATGCTGACCAAAGCTTGCAGAATTTGGGAACTCTACTCCGTGAAACCCGAATTTAGGCATACAATTCAAGTTTTGGCTTCCTGAATTCGGACTCAAAACATTAGAATTGTGCAGAAATCCAGAACCAAAACCAGCCACAGAAGGCCAGGCACCAGTTGGTGGTACATGGGATCTACCCATATTTCCGCTCATCATAGTCCAATTCATCCTAATTCCCATGCCTGGCCCAACCTCATCAAATTTTGAATGCAAACCTGTGGGAACAGTGTTACCCTGTTCAGAAACAGAGGTCCCAGAAGCCGAGAGAGCTGAAGCTGGAATTGTCCCTGTACCTGTTGCAGCAATAATCGATGGCTCAGCCTGCTGCAACAACCACTGAATTGTCTCTCCATCAGTTTTATGACCCAATTCTCTTGTTAATTGAAAAATTCTAGCTGCACAAAGAGCCGGCATCCGTATTCTTCTACCTCTTCCATCCACCTTTTTATGCCTATCCTTGTTTGAGCTTCTCTTGGGAATTACTTGCTTCTTGCCATCATCTTTGTTTTCGGCCAAAATTCTAAAATCCTTGATTTCTGTTGGCTTGTTTTCAGCCATGTCCGATGGTGGGAAACGACTTAAGAAGGTGGGCACCTCTTGTGGCTGCTGCTTTGAGCTCCTGGATTCCGCGAGAATAGGGAGAAAAAATGGGGCCTATTGATTGATGAAGGGGACATGAAAAAGTCCTATACTTTCATGACTTTTCACTGTGATTGCCAATATCTTTAGCTTCTTGTTCAAATTTTGAATGATAACTAGTGTTTTTACTACTCAAAATTAGTAATTATTTTCAGCGATTTACCAGGTGAGAGTGGGAAAAGACCATAAAGGAACAGCCTTTGCTGTGACTGTGAAAGCTTTGTCTCAATCCCACAACTAAGATTGCATTTGCACTAACTACAGCCCACCCTCGCAACTCTACCCACCACACCCCCCCCCCCAAACAACATGATTTCATGCAGTTGCAAAACTAGCCCACCTCCTACTGCTACATGATGTTTCTCTTTCTTTGAAACTGGACCTCCATTCCTTCATCCAAAAATGTCTCCACAAGTCTTCAATTCTTGTAGCAGCAGAGATTGATCTAAACCTAATACAAAGTTTCTTGCTTTAAAATATTTGTCTACTTCAAAGAACAGGACATTCAGGTACTTCACCTAGTTGTCCGAAATGCACAGCTTTTTCAAGAATTCGATAAAAAAAGCAGTTCCTGCTTACGTTATTAGCCTTTTACTTCTTATCTGATCTGATGTAACTACTCTTTTGGCTTCGTCTTCGGCAATGCCCCTTGTCATTTTCCGAGGAAAATTCTCCAGCTAAAGCACTAATTATAAAGCCAGCCAGCCCATTGCCTCAATCCTTACACATGCCATGTTTGCTGGGTAAGGGTCGGTTCCTTCAAACACCAAACATCCAAATCATTGCAGAGCTAGCTCTTTCTCTCATTCGCTGCTCAAGAAGAGAAGAAGTACCCTTACGTAAAGTAATCGATCACTTACAATTGATGGCTTTGGTACAATTTTGTGTTTTGCTTAGAGGCAACAAGAAATTCTAAGCATAGGGACAAGAACTAAGAAGTAACCGACCCTGGAGATATACTAAACAACAAAAGTTACTACTGCTAAATTAGGCTAAGAGACAACTTTTCTTACACGCAATCAATCCACTAGAGAGCGATTTTTTTTCATTTCCCAGAGAATACTAAAACTCTTATAGTAATTAAAAATTATAAATTGTAATACCTGAATGAAACCCTTTTTATATTAGTTTCTATAACTTGTATATTCAAGCTTAAATTAAAAACAAAATAATAACGAAACAACACTAACTTTCATCATATTACGATAATTTTATTTCAAAATATAAACTAAACACAAAATATTGAGTAATATATGCAATTCTTATCTAATAATTCATTATTTCCTCTATAATGAGGTTTCTAAAATATAGAATACAATTGAATCCCCTTACTTTCAATGGCAACAAAACAGTAATTCTCTTCTGATGGTGCCTCCAACTCCAAGAATGTAGATTGCTCTACCAAAAGACCATATAATATCTACCTTGTCATCCACGGAAATGGCAAAGAAAACCTTGCCAAGAAGCAATCATCATATGCCCAATTAAAACGGTGAAGGCAAGTAAAACTTGATACTAGTAATATTTAATGGTATAATTGGGCAGTTGCCAGTAGTACATGTGAGACTCTTCATGTGCATATATATGAAAAGTCATTGGAACACTTTTCATAATTGACTTCACTGTCATGGCTTAAAATGCAATATCTACTTTAGATTTTTAATGCGTGCTGCAACCAATCAAGGAGGACAGGAATCAATTAAACATTCTTTGATTTCTGAGGCCACATATATACGGTGACTTCTTTACATATTGTATTCATTTTTCTTGTGCCAATTTGTTACCATCTCCTCCTTCCTCTACTTGATTGCATGAAACTTTCGATTCAAGCTTTTGTTGGGAGGTGATCATGCATAGTTTTCTGTCATATTTTCTTTCTCCAAAAGCTTATCTGGCTTACTCATTTTCTGGCTCCCTTATGTTATTCCAATAATAGTTTTAAAATATTAGTTGTTTTAAGAAATCAAGAACATATTAATGTTACTATTGTTTTAATTTTATCATTATTTACTGTACACTATACGAGAGTAAAACGATTATTATATTAATCACCTTAAATTATCGAATAAAAGATGATGTAATCTTTTAACTTTAAAATAAATTATTTTTTAAACGAATATAATATATACTAAATTCTTCAATTATATTATCAAAAGATACAATATTTTAATGTGGGTTCTTGAAAATTTCCATGCCTTACTAAAGAAAAATTTGAAAGACTTCATGACATGACAACGTACTTGAAAGGTTATCTATCATAAACCATAACACACACAAATTGGATAGAAGATAAGCATTGATTGAAGTGAATACGATTGATATATGTCCTCAATCTGAGGAGCCCTTAGCTGCTGCCAAGAGGTGCCAAACAGCAATATGGAATAGACACCGGCTCTGATGTTTACCCCAACGTCGTCACGTTCACTTGCAAGGAACGAGTGAAAATCCAAGGTTTGACAAAAACACCACATGCTGCAAACACAGGGATTGAAATGGAAGCCCAAAGTAGTCCCCAAGTCCCTTTCCAAATTTGAAAAGATTGGTTTTCTTTCTCGATATGAGGAGAATAAAGAAGAGAGAAGGAAGTGAGTGAGTGAGTGAATTCGTTGGTTCACTGAGTGAAATGATAATAATTGGGTTGGTGGGCATGAATCATGATGATCGGTGCTTGTATGGCTTGTGAATGTTGTTGCCCATGGTGGAGACAAAGGGGGACCCATTTTAAAAGCTAGTAGTTGATGTATCACCCAATCTCACTTGAATTCAAAGATTTATAAGGGAGAAAAAAAGAGGAAAGAGAAGCCCTCTTTCTTTCTTTAGTAGGTAACCAAGACCCTTTGTCTAAAAGCAGTGTAAAACCCCAATCAATCAACATTATATTTCTCAGCTTAGTCTATTAATCCTTCTTTCTCAAGCTGCCTGCCTCACACGCCACGGTATAATTTGGTTTTTGAAAGGGGAGAAGGAAGTGAAGCTGGAAGGAAGTCGAACAAATATTTCATACAAAGAAGATATTCCTTCTTTTTTTTTTTTTATTTTGTATAAAGGGAAGAATTATTTATTTTTTCTTTTTTTTAAATAACTCAGGGGTCCGAACTTTATTCTGTCAACCAGTTCCACTATGACAGACTAAATAAATTCAAAATATACCTCAATTAGTCAACTTCAATTTCATCTCAACTAAAAAAAACGGTCTGAAATTCAAACCCTCGACCATCAACCCACATTTCCTTCCAACTAAACTATCCTTCAATCCCAATCCCCTTCCTCTTCAGCCAAAACTTAGCTTGAAATCTCACTGGTGAAGAATATCACAAGAGCTATCACGTTACTTACATATTCACTCTAATATTTACATTTTCCATTAGAGTGTATATGAAGTTCCAAATTTCCAACACATCAACCAGACAACCACCCTCCATAATCTTTGGAGCAAAATGTAAACTTTTTGCACCAACCATAGCTGCTTAGAGTTTTTGAACACCAACAAGCCGCCTAAGAGAGAAATCTATACATATTACATATGAAATGTTTATACCTAATTTGAAAATTAAGCACTCAATGAAGCTAGAACAAAAGAAAAAGGCAAGTCTTGGAACATAATTTAGTTGTCTGTCTAGACAAGTAGTGTTTGCCAAATATTTCTCTTACAAGTATCGATATAGACTCAAACCAGAATAAAAAAAGGACCTTAGAATGTATGAGAAGCCACATGAGATGAAGAGAAGGACAGCAATTGTCTTAATCACATGTAGACCAGCCGATGTAATGGACTTCTCAATCATCTTTGCTGCAACGTGGAAAAAAACAATGGCAAATCTCTATCATTAGGGGAAAAAAGAAAAGAAAAGGAAACAAATGATAAATACTTGAGAACAGAGAAATCCAAGTAAACAAAGGAAAGCAAAAGATGCTTAAGAGAAGGGAAAGGGAAATGTGTGTGTTTTCTTTTTCATTTCTCATGAATTGGCCAACCGGGGAATTTTGAGTGGACGGAAATGTTTGACCAAGTAAGCTAAGCCATTAGATAAAGGCCAAATCAAAAAGTCAAATAAAGTGTGTTTCTGAGAAGATAATGTTCCCATGCATTTGCTGCTTATGCACCTTTAATTATTACATGTAATGTGTATTCATATGTAAGCAGACTCTACCTAATCACACAAGATTATCCACATTTAATAATTACTGTAGTTATAAACGAATTGAAACTTACTTAAATTTATTTATATTTAAATAAAACTTGTTCGGTTAATTCAAATACAAACATACCGTTCGATTGAATTTAAATATATAATACTTAATTTGTTCGTATTCAAATACAGCTCTAATCATCAGCAAAGCATGAGAGAAATCCCTCTCCACTGCTTGATAGTCCTATAAAATTGGAAGAGGAATCTCTTCTCCTCCGCTTGATAGTCCTATAAAATTTGAAATTTCGAGCCACCAAGAATAGACTGAAAAAACATTTATTAATTTGACCTTAACAGGAGACGTCTAATAAATAATTGTGACTTTTTCCATTTTTTTCAACTGCTTTTACCGATCATTTATTCGTTTTTCCATGTGGAACAGATTGAATAGTCAGTTGGGCAACGTTCCAATTGGCCCATTATTCTACGTAGGCCTCACGCGGAAGTGCCTCTTAGCCCAAGGAAGAGGGCAGAGGTCACTTCCCTAGCCTTGGGCCCACAGCATTCCACGCGAAGGCCTTTATTTGGGTCCTAAGGCCCAGATTATGTTCAGATTACAAATACTGATTGCTGACCTGAAAATGAACTTCTATTGCAAAACTCATACCTACTCCAAAAACCCCACAAAACAAGAACAAGAACAAGAAAGAAAGGGGGCCTTCTGGGGAGGCTATAGTGAAGAAATATGCAATAAAAGTGAAAAAGAATCAGTGCCATTTTCTCATTGAGTATATATCTGTTAACAACTGGTTTTCTTCTTGAATCTTCTCCAGAATAAGCCACTCCCACTACCATGTGATTCCCTTCAAAGGGCTGGTAGTTGAACAAGTGAAACCGAAGAATTTCTCTTTCTTGATGCAGTGGCCAGGAATCCCACTGTTACTGGTCGGTACCAACATCTCCCCATCTTACATTGTATCCGGCTGCAAGATAATGAGCTCCAACAGGGCCTCGACTCCCATAAGGATAATACTCCGGAATGGTTTTCTTTTCCTCAATTTCTTTCAAGACAGGCGTGAAGAGTGACCAAGCAGCATCCAGTTCATCACTTCGGATGAAAAGCCTCCTTTCACCTTCTATAGCATCAAGAAGAAGTCTCTCATATGCATCAGGGATCTCCTTCGAGTATCTGCAAAAGCCAGGGAGCAAAAGTTCTTTTGTAAAGGGAGGGTTTCAAAGATCCTAAAAAAGTATTAGGTCCTTAGTGATTCAATTCCAAAGTAAAAATTAAGGAATTATCTCTATTTGAAAAGTTCAAATCACAGATCACATCAATATTTTGACTCATATTACATCTTTTAACCCCTCTGATACTTTCAAATAACAATGCCAGTGGTTTTCTTTATAGTTTAAATAAACAAGCAGTGGTTTAACTAAAAGTAAACTTTTGGTAGAAATGTTGTACACCATGAAAGTAAACTATTCACTCCAAATGGAGACCACAGTCAAGCTTGTAAAAACAGCCTAGAATTGTTGCACACAATGAAATAATCTGAGCTGAAGCAATTGCAACAATCATCACCAACAATTTATCTTATGATTCGACAATCACACCGTAACTGATCCAGTTATGAGTGTGTCAATAGGGCAAAAGAAAAAGTAGAGCATCAGGCTACCATGATCAGGAATGCAAACCAAACAAGGTGTTCAGCTAATTGGCCACTCTTTAAAGTATCTAAATACTAGTTATGCCCATGATACTTTCGTGGAGGTTATAGTTATCCTAAAATACCACAAGCCCAAAAGATTTTGTGCTCCATTTGTAACAGAAATATCTGCTTGGCTTTATTTCCTTCAAAATATGGAAGAACCAATTCAAATTTCAATTCATTTTGGACTAGAATGACAACTCCAAGATGAAATTTAAGAACAAATTAACCAACAAAATTCCACGCCACGTTCCGTAGTACCCACGTTTCTAGTCAATTATGAATTACAAAAGTAATTTGGTGCAATTGATTTTTATTTAATTTTCTCATGGACTAAGATTTGTGTTAGTGACACTGATGACTATAACTAAACATGATATTCATTGACATCTAACATTTTGAGCATCTTAACTGACTATGGCATGCTTTTAGAGAAACTCTTTTTTTAGGCACAGAGTAAAATCCATCCCCCCCCCCCATCCCCCCCAAACACCTCCCCCAGCGCATGTGATGATTCAATTATGTTAGTTACTACTCTTAAAGAGTTCAACATGTTTTATTTTTCAACATTACCTTGTAGCATACAGAAGATTAAGATTACTCCGATCCAATCTCATTCCCAGGCCAGGGACCTTGTTGTTGATCTTTAGATAAATAGCTTCATCAGGCTGAACACGGATAACAAGTTCATTTGTTGCTTGGTCAAGATCCGTCCCAAAGTTTCGATTATACAAGTTGCCAGGAACATGCCTAAACTGTACTCTTATTTCAGTCCTGAGAAAAAGTAAAAGCACAAGCATAGACCAAATTGAGACTTAGAAAAAGGAAAAGTAAACAGTTGTATCATTAAAGATACCCACAAACCTCCTATTATGCAGAGCTTTCCCTGCTTTCATTAGAAAAGGTACCCCATCCCATCTTGAGTTGTCTATGAAAAGGGCAGCGGCAGCAAATGTAGGGGTTAGGCTGTCTTTTGGTACAGTCTTGTCATCAGTATATCCAGGATATGCAACATTCCCCCTTGTCTGACTTTTATACTGCCCTATAACCACATCGTCAAGCTTTAAAGGCCTCATGGAACGCAAAACTTTGACCTGGAATGCATTAAGAATGGAATATAAACCTTTGGAAATAAAAAGCACCCTGTGAGCTCATACATCAATATGGTAAAGCAAATACCTTCTCATTTCTGATATCTTCTGCATCCAAACTGACAGGTGTTTCCATGGCAAACAAGGCCAGTATTTGCAGCAGATGGTTTTGCATTATATCTCTAATTATTCCATAATTGTCAAAGTAACTGGCACCACAGCATCACATTCAGAAAATTAAGCATTAAAGTTAATAATGCTAATAAAATAAGTAGCAGGAATGAGATTTACCCTCCGCGGCCTTCAGTACCGAAATCTTCAGAGAATATCAACTGTACGTTTCTAATATACTGCCTTGACCACAAGGGTTCAAAGATGAGGTTAGAGAAGCGAAGAACAGAAAGATTCTCTACTAATTCCTTTCCTAGGTAGTGATCTATCCTGTTGCAGGGAAATCACCAGAAATTACAACCCTTTGACGAAATCATAGGTCATTCATTCAATGATGACAAGCAAATCAATTACAAAGAAAAAGCACCTAAAAATCTGATCCTCCTCCAGGTACTGCTTTAGAGCTCCTGTCAAAGCAGCAGAAGATTCAGAATCCCAACCAAAGGGTTTCTCAACAATGACCCGAGTCCAGCCATTTGCTGAGGATGCTGAGTGGCTTGCGCATCTTACAGCATCTATAAAGATATTTGGTGGGATTGATAAGTAGAAAAGACGATTAGAAACTCTGCCAGCCTACAAGAAAATAGTTATGGTCAAAACAGGGAGAAAATTGGAGTAGAATTTCAGTGTAAACACCATAACAAGAAGGATAAGAAGTTAAATAAGAGTAAAAGAATAAGATGGCTTAAGCGTAGGTGAGATCCCAATAGAAATGATGAAAGGAAATTAAATACTTGAAGCACAAGAGAGCGTGTGTTGGGTTTGTCCTTGGGCAAGACTCTGGTCATCTTTTGCTACAGACTCTAGACCAACTTCAGTTACAGACAAAGATGACAAGAAATGAATTTTCATTTTTAAACTCTCCCCAGCACGAAACATAACTCCGCCTGTGAGCTCCACGGGTTTTGTTTGCGGTGTTCATTGCCGGTCTCAAGCCCGGATAAAGGAGGAGAGTTGCGGTAGGCATGTGACGGCCAGCGTAAAACATAGTCACATCTATGACATGACATGAAACTCTCCTCAGCACGAAACAGAACAAAAGGTAAACAAAAAACGAGCCAATAGAAAATGACGGCATAAATTTTTGGAGCAATAAACAGATTTGCTAAAAAACATGTAAAGTTGCAGTCATACTACAAAGGTGCAAATTTAAGTTAGACTACTTTGGAGACTTGGTCACAATTCTCATGTCAAATGTCTACTACACAACCCTGCAAGATTTTCATTCTTCTGGTCACATACTATTCCCTAATGATGCAAATTACCAATGTAAGCTGAATCAAAAAGTCACAATTGCAATCTCCTCATGAAGTTATGCCCTTAGTTTAATAGAAATAAACCAGAAAATGCTTCGTCTGATCAATCTTTTACTTGTAACAAGATTTGGTCGAACTCTTACAGCTTTGTTCTCTTAAAAAAAAAAAAAATTGCTAAACACAAGATAATTGATTACCTCATGCTCCTTGAGTTTTTTATCAAGCTCTGTGAAATGTTCCAGTGAATCATATTGACCAGAATAATAAAAACATCTCTTCAGGAACTGATCCATCTTTTCACCACAGTTTTCCCTGCAAAAGGGAAAACGATGGAAAAATATATATTTTAAGAAGCCAAGCAAAACAAAGAAATGAGAAACTATAAAAGCCTGCTTTAAAACCATAAATAGAGAAAAAACAAAAATGGGGGTAATTGTATCACGGCAGGCTGCTCATTAAACAGTGAGAGTAGGTGAGACAATTGAGCACATCAACCAAAGAAAGGATTGAAGATCACCTCTGATCAATCCTGCAAGTAAGAGTCTTGCTAACCATGTTTCTAAGCTCTTCATCAGTCATCTTACTCCTTGCATAACCAAAAATGGTGAAGTGCTGCAAAGAAAGAAATCAACAGTTACATGTTTAGTATGTATTCGTCATGTAAAACTATGAGAAATTTTGGCAGCTAACTTAGCATGGAATTGATCTCTTTTACTTCAAAAAGAAGGATGATTAGTCACACAAGCTGATTTATTAAACTATTATAATAAAGAAGTTGAAGACCTCTGGGAGGTAACCCTCATAGTACAGAGCAAAAAGTGCCGGAAATATCTTCTTCTTAGCTAGGTCTCCTGATGCACCAACAACAGTAATAGTGACGGTGGATTTATCTTTATTGATATCAAAACTGGTTACATCCTTGCTCTCTTTCGGGGTGCTAGGAGGTGACAAATCACCTTTCAATTTCTCTAAAGGAGTTTCAGTTGCAATGGGGGCAACAGCCGCAGCTACAACACCTATAGCAGATTGGCATTCAGACAAGAAATCCATGAAGCAAAGCCAAACTCCAGAAAGATAATTACCTAGATGAACATTCGTTTTGGGAAAAAGTACTTTAAAACAGAATAAAAAACATAAGGACAATAGTGAAAGTCTTACCACCAATAAAAACAGAATAAACTTTTAAATACAATTACAAGAAATAGGTAACAAAAGGAACTAAAAACTTGAAAGTATCACCATAATGAAGTCAATAATTCCCAAAGAAAAAAAAAATGCATCTTTTTAGAAAGCACCCGAGGTCCAATAGAAATTTCTCATCTTATACTCCAAAAAGAAAACTATAACCAATCTGAAAAAGGAGTAAGCATTTCCCTTAAAACATAAAGACACATCCATAAATCAAATTCTCTTTGCCTAGTAATATTGATGAACAAGCAAGCAGAGACTTGTTTTAAGCAAATTCAAAGCCTATAACGAAATTCAGGTAAACGTGAAATAAATATTTTTTTAAACAATTCATTTAAGTCTGGACGATTAATCGAGAAAAATTGCTAATTTTTCCCAACGACGGGCTGAAATGTCCAAGTATACAGACAAATAAGCAAAAAATAGACATGTAAATAGGATTTGAATAGAATGGACGGAGAGGACTACCATCTTGCATGCAGACCACATTGGAATATATGTTCGGCTTTGACCGTAAAGAAAACAACTTGGGTCCAAATCTTCTGGGATGAAGCGAAGAACCCATCATCCATTTTTGTTGATGATGTCCAATTGAAGACGAATTTGAACAAGGAGATGATGAAACATGAGCCGATGAAGAAAAAGTCGCCATTTTTCCTACCTCTCTTGCTTTTCAATGTATCTGTAAATATCTTTTTTCGAGGTTACACAAGTATCTACCTTTAGAATAACGAATCTATTACAACAGCAAAACCACAACAAGAGAAGCGATTACTGATTAGAGATGAAGGTATAATTAGTGGAGTAAAAAGGGCCAGAAAGGTAGAGGACTTCGGAAATGTCGAGGGGCTGGCTAGTCTCTTGAGATCTCCGAAAGGCTGTTTTTGTTAGTTGCAGTTCAATTTTGGCTTTGCAAGCACACCAAAACACCAGCCCTCTTGGCCTCACTGCCTAATAGTTTTCTGCAAGAAGCACAAGGGAGAGAACCCCAAGTGGAATAAACTAATTTGGTTTCCACTTTATATATCCCACTTTGGTATGCGGTACTATTCTCATCACACCCTTTGGGCGCTTTCATTACAAGAGAAAGAGGGAAAATAGGTATCCGAAGTGAAAAAAGAAAAAAAGAAAGTTTACATAATTATTTTCCAATTTCCAATAAGCAGAGAAGGGATGAGATGGGACATCTCAAATTTGTTATAATTTTTTTTGTGTTATTGCGTATAAAAGGGAATGGAATTAAATTTTTTTAATCAAAACTGCTATTTAAAATATATTTTAAATTAAGAATGATAATATAATAAAAATTAATATTCACGATCGCAATATAAGTAAAATAATATACAAAGTTTATTTGAAGGAGATTGATGGAAGGGGCATGTGAAAGTAACGATTAAACAAAGGGACCTCGTGAGACATGTGGTGTTGAGACAAAAATGAAGGAGCTAACTGCTAAACCCCACCCCCACCCCCCCGGCCCAGTACAAAAAGGATGCCTTTCAGCTGAGTTTGGAACTTGCACATGCATACCTATGATAGTTGGTAACAACAAGATGGTAAACATAGCTAGAATTTGGCATTTCCTGTGTGTAATGGGCTATCTTTGGCCGGAGAGTCGTCCACATTGAAAAGATCGGTTGAGGGGTAAATACTATTAGTCCACCAAAAGCCAAGAAGTCCAAGATGGTTAAAATGAGATTTTGGGACTGTAAAAAAAACTTTAAAATTATTTTGAGATTGTAAAAAAAGGTTCGGGTATGAAACAACATTAACATTTTAAAAAAAGGGATAAAAATATTAATTACCCTCTTTTTTTCTCTAAAGATTTAAAAAAAACACTGGCCCATTGAACTTTTAATCCATATGGTAGCAAATCCAACGGCCCAAAAGCGCAAAACTTAAAGCCTCGTGATCCCTTTGAAGAACGCCACCACCAAACATAGCCCAGCAGATAATGTACCGAAAGCCCATAGATTCCATCATTTTAAGACAAGGTAATGGCCTTTAACCCCATGCCCTTATTTGGACTCTTGTAGGGAGTTTATGGTCCTTTTCCATTTTTTATATACTATTCCTTTTTTCGGTGGAAAATTCTGTCCTTGAATCATGTATTGTCTTTCTTCAATGCTAAGGAAGGATTCTTAGCCACTTGATGTTCAAAGAGTCAAAGATCACAGACAAGGGCGAAGCACTAAGAGATCAGAATCCTCCTTTTTGCACCTTTTGGTAGCAGCCTCCGGATTTACAACTCTCCCCTCCTTCTCAGAACTTTCATGCATATTCTGCCTATCCAATCCAATATATTAACATTAACATTTTCTTTTTTCAAAATTTTGTATAGTACTTTACAAGAACATTCTCTCCCACGGGGCAAAGATCCTTTCATCTTACAGTATTTGTAATCTAACTTGGGATGGAGAGGTTGCTCTTGTTTTCTTTTCGCCTTGTCTACATTGGCCAATTCTGGTTACATTTTGTTTGCCAGGTTACTAATCGGCTCTGGACACAAGTACAAATGCCAGAAAATTAGAGAGAAAGACTAGTCTCTTCATGAAACACAAAAAGAAAACAATCTTTGATGTGTCATCATGCTGCAATAAGTTGTCTTTCTTGCATATGTGTTCTGGCCAAGCCTGGTTTTCTTGATTTACTAGGTTAATTAGGCATTCAAAGCCAATCTGCTAGAGTTGATAGAAATGAGGTTTTCACCATCGATCCATGCTTCCTAGTTCCTAATTATGTGATTGATCCAAGCTCCAACGTTGATATTATTTGTCACAGGATCTAAATGTCTTGTTTCTACAATTAGGTCTTTAAAGTCAATGAAGTACAAGTTTATATTCTTGAAGACTATTTGCAGACTTCCACCAACTAATTAATCTACAAGCATTTGTTTCTTTTTTGTTCAATCTTGACTGGAATCGAATTCTCTAGCTTCAAGCATCCTTTGTCTGTTCACTCTTGCAATGAACTCCTCTACTCTTCGATTCAACTCATCCATTGACTGTTCCATTTCTTTTCTATTCTCTTCTAGTTGCATCACATTTAGATCATGGCCATCGCAAGTCTTGTCATTCTCATTCATGTGATCTAGTCTCCCAAGGGACTGTGGCCTCGTGAGGCTTTGGCCCATTACTATTCCTTTTTTCTTCTCTTCAAGAGACCTAATATTGTACCGATCATCATCTGGAGTGGCCATAGTTGTCTTCTCATTCCCGTGCATGTCTAGTCTACCGAGGGACTGCGGCCTCTTGAGGCTTGGGCTCACTCTTTCTTTCTCATTCTCTTGAAGAGACCTGATATTGCATAGACCATCGTCTTGAGTGGCCACAGTTCTCTTCTCATTCTCATGTATCTCCTGTCTCCCTTCCTTCTTGTGCTCAACGATCGACCGCGGCCTCCTATGGCTGCGATCCATCGTTTCTTTTTTCTTCACTTCAAGACACCTAATATTGTTTAAACTACAGTGTCTCGTGATTCTAGTCTTCTCACTTTTCTCCATCTCAGGTCCCCCATCCTTTTTCTCACACTCAACAAAGGAGTGCCGCCTAATAAGGCTTCGGCTTCTGTCCACATACTCATCATAAATCTGAGAAGCAGGGGATGAACGCGAACCTGCTAACTTTGATTCTCCAACGAGGATGATAACGATGACATTTCCCAGAATGAACAAGAATATGGGGCTTAGAAAGAAAGCATACATGTTTGGAAGGAAATCAATGAAAACGTGCCTCATCGAGGGAAACCAAAAGAGATACAAACAAAATAGACAAGACAGAAAAGCTGTGAGAGAGTAGACAATGAGATCATAAACAAACTGAGCCTTCTTATAGCTTTTCATGGCTTGAAGCTTATGTGCTTTGATTGAATAATCCATTGGAAAGGTTGATGTTTATGAGGGGTTTGATCAGACTAAAAAGATATTGTCTTGTTGGAGATAGACTAATTAGAGCTAAAGCTATAAGAAGATCTCCAAATTATCTTACAGAACTTAGAGCAAGGGCAAAGGAGCTTATATATATACACACATAGTGCGGTAAAAAGGAGGAAACACAAAGGCATGCATGCAGTGGAGTGGATTCGTCACATGCTGCTTTTTAATGCTAATGTGATTCGAGAGAAGACTGTATGCAAAAGCATGGCTGGCTGAGAAATGTGTAAAATATGCCGACTTGCCTATACCTACTTTTTGAATTTGCACTTCTCAGACAAAGAATAGTGACTCTCGAATTCCTGATGAATCATACCTTCTATAGCCAATTCCTCTGCCAACCAAAACAATTAATAATATAAATTTGACCGTGTTTATTAATCTCGATATTCTATATTAAATGTTTTACATTTGTCTCTAAGATATAATAGTAAGAAGGCCTAAAGTTTTCTTAGTTCATGAATTTCATAACATATACATGGGTTATGCTTGGTCCACACCCACGAAGCTTCAAGAAAATAGTTTTTTTTTTTATAAATAAAATATTAGGACCAATTCAATCTGATGTAACTATTCTATTATAAAAATTCATTATAGAATATTTCATTCATTCCTAAACTCACTGGGTAAGTCATCATAGCCCCTACTACTATACGGAATATATAATCTTTTAAATTCTACCAAAAATTAATATTATAGGCTCGCGTTATAGACTGATCATCATTTGACATCCAAGATGGATAGTGAAAAAATTATTATCCGACCATTATATTGATACACAATATAATAATATATGTAAACATATAATAGCACAAGTGAATATCAAATAATTTTGTTTACTTGTGGTACTATTCTACTTTGCTAAGATTTCATTGCTCTTGGCATTTGATTTTCTTTATCTTTCCTTTAGCCTAAGCAAGTTCCATTGAAAGAGGTGAGGTCTTCGTTTTGAGTTGGGCCAATTTTGATTTCTAATCACAAATAAGTTAGGCAAAACTTTATGGCTCGATAATTGAAGGAGCAAAGCGGCACGTGTATTTGATATTGGACGGAAACGAACCCCCATCGACCACACTCCAGATCCTCTGCCCCAGAGTCTTCCTCTATCATCTCCTCCACTCTCAAAGTTTTATTTCTATTTATTTTTCTTTTCTAAATAAAAATTTATTATTTAGAATTATTTATTTATTTAAGTTAATTTATTTAAATTTATCATTTATTTATTTTGTCAAATAAAAGTTTATTATTTGGATTATTTAGGTTTATTTCTTTCTTTAAATTATTTATTTATTTATTTATTAAATAAAACGTATTATTTAGACTATAAAATTTTATTTTTTATTTTAAAAAAAATAAATAGAGATAATGAGAGAGATACTTTAAATGGAAGTGAAGAAGGGGGGAGGGATATGGAAGAGAACATCCGCACCGCATCGACCATCGTATCCTCAAGTACTAAAGCAAGCACCTCTGGTGAATCCATGATGAATAAATATGGACTTCTTGATAAAAGTTCTCTCCACCTCATCAAGGCAAATTATTTTGTTTAATTTCTAAACTTTTTTTTTTTAATCAATGGTCTCTCTTTCTTTTGTTCAATTTTTTAGGTCTCTCTTTCTTGGTGTGATTGGTCTCTCTTTCTTTCGTTCAATTACTATTTGATCCAATTTCAGGCTAGTCAATGAATCAATTCCATCGTTGACCACATAAAGAAGAATAAGTTTAATACCAAGCGATACATACGAAAAAAGATAAAGGATCTAAAAAGTTTTTCAAAAAGAAAAGAGACTATCCATACAAAAAAAAAAAAAAAAAAAGTTATAAGACTAAACATAACAATCTGCCCTCGTACTCTTGCATCTTTTAATAAGCTGAATTTCACTTCCTTTTTTCTTTCATTCTTATTTATTTTTTTATTTTTTGTAAATGTAGATTTGGTTGTATGAAGGAAAGCAAAATATGGTTGGACAACTCTTTAGAAGAGTCTTTGTTTCTCTTGATTACAAGTATTGAATCAAATGCAAAAATAGAAAGCTTTGCACTTAGCCTCTTTTTTGTCTTTCTCCAACTACTAATTTTGTTTATACTTTATTCTGTTCATTTGCTTTCATAAAAAAATATCGATCAAAGATCTGATTTAGCAAAATAAACTCTCAATTGTTAACAAACCTCAATTAATGGATCCTTAAGATAGCAAAAGGAAAATAAACCCAACACAATTTCATAACTTAATATTGCCAATTTCGTCCTCATTTAATTTTGTCATTTTAGTCCTTAATATTTGTTTCTCTCTTTTTCATTCCCAATTTATTTCTCGATTTTTCATCTCCAAACTATTTTCGTTTTGCCAACTTGGTCTTTTTAAATAATTTTCCAGCTAACCTTTACATTTTTTTTGGGGGGAAAAAAGTGAAAATCCACTTCTTTCATTCCAAAACACATCTAGTCACGTGAGGGCCGGGCTTTATATTTTATCCAAATCTATCTTTCCATACCCAAGCAACAGATGTGTCTATGTTGTTGTACTTCCATACCCATTTGAGATGGAAAGATGCCTCATCTTTCTATACTCAAGCAACAGAGTTCTTGAATCACTCAAGGAGCACATTCTTTTTCTAGGTAGGAACAAAGCTTTCATCATGAAACTCATTTGAGATAGGCTCAATCTAATGTTCTCCACATGAATAGATTTGACAGTATAACAAGTGATGGCTATGGTAGCTTTAACACCCTTGGAGGCAAGTCGTTTCATGAATTAGAGAAGAGGGTTAACATGGCCTTGGCTTGGTATGAAAATACAACTACATGAAGTACATTTGTTGTTTGGGTACGAAAAGATAGATTTTGATAAAATATGAAACCCCTCATTTGACTAGAGTTTTGACAGGAAAGAAATGGATTTCCACTTTTACCCCTAAAAATATATGAAAGTCAGCCGAAAAACTATTTGAAAGGATCAAGTTAGCAAAATAAAAATAGTTTGGGGATGAAAAATCGAGAAACAAACATTAGGGACCAAAATTGCCAAAGTAAAATGGTTTGGAGACAAAATCAGTAAATTTTCCAATTTTAAAAAGTGATTTTTCACGTTTCCCCTTAAAAAATGTGAATGTCACACTACTAGAAACTGGACAATCAGCCACGAAAACTGGCGTAAGAGATCACTCATGAATTAGCAAAGAAAATTTTTAAAAAATAATGAATATATTGATAAAAAAATTTTGTGACTAATTCATAAGCGATCAACCACAAAAAATATTTGTGGCTGATTTGTAGGCGATCAGCTACAAATCAGCCACGATTTTTTTTTTTAAAAATGATTATATATTGATAAAAGATTTTCTTAATTGATTCATAGGAGATCAACCACGAAAAATATTCGTGGCTAATTCGTGACTAATCACTTACAAATCAGTTATGAACATTTTAACAAAATATCATGATATATTGGTGAAAGATTTTCGTGACTAATTCGTTGGTGATCAGCCACGGATATTTTTCGTGCTTGATCTTCTACGAATCAGTTACGAAAATCTTTTATCAATATATAATCACATTTTAAAAAACTTTTCGTGGCTGATTTGTAACTGATCAGCTACAAATCAGCCATGGATATTTTTCGTGACAGATCTCAATATTTTATCAATATATAATCAAATTTAAAAAAAAAATCGTTGCTGATTCGTAAGTGATTAGCCACAAATTGGCCACGGATATTTTTCGTGGTTTATTTTATACGAATCAGTCACGAAAATATTTTATAAATATATAATTAATTTTTTAAAAAAATTTTGTGGCTGATTCGTAGGTGATCAACCACGAATCTGCCATGAATATGTTTCGTGGCTGATCTCCTGCGAATCAGCCACAAAAAGATTTCATCAATATATATTTATACATAAATATTTAAAAATATTTATTTACATATAACTTTTTATATATATAAATTTATAAAAATATTTTTAAATATAAATATATATAAATAATTATAAATATAGATATAAATATTTATCTATATAAATAAATATTATATATATGCGTATTTAAATATGTATATACACACATATATCAATACATTCATATATATATATAATTTATATATATGTATATATTTACAAAAATCATTTAATAAAAATGGTAACATAATTAATAGTATGTAAACTTTTAAATTATACAAATGTACAAAATAATTTATTATATTGAATAATATGGTTTTATAGTAAATTTAATATGGTTGTTGTATTTTGTTATAGTATTAACATTTAAAAAAAATACAAAAAGAATGTTGGGAGTAGTTTAAATGAAAAAAAAACAAAAGAGATAAGTCAAAGCAATTAGACCTAAACCAGTGGTACGGATTCAAAAGTTCTTTAATTAATTAGAAAGTTACAATCAGGTGTGCTTGGTCCACAAAGTGAGTTAAGGACCACAAATGTGATGGTGCTACAATTAGGGCTATCAATGAGTCGGGTATACCCGGACCCGACCGGACCCGTTTATAATAGGTCTGGTACACATATTTTTCTACCCGACCCGGACCCGCTTACCCGTTTACTATATATAAATGGGTTCGGGTATGGAACTATATTACCCATACCCTATTACTCGTTTAATAAATTATATTATATTTATTATATTATATAAAATATATATTATATTTTATATTTTATATAAAATATTATGTTAAGAATTTTTTTTTTTATTCTTACCCTATCTCATCTTATCTCGTCTATAGCACCAGGCTGCCGTCTTCCTCCTCTTCTCTTCTCTTTATTGTCTTCCTCTTCTCTTCACTGTCTTCTTCTTCTCTTCTGTAGCAGCATTTTCGATTTCATCGTTAACCTCACCATCAATTTCCTTATATAGCAGTAGCACTATAGCAGCTAAGTTGAAGTAGCAGCCGCACACAACACACAGAATCGAAGACCGCCGCCACCGCCACCGCCACCGCCGATCCACGCGGCCCACGCCCACAGCAACACATACACCGAGCCAGCTGCATCTGATCTAAGGTTATTACCATCGAGCAATGTTTGAGCAATTAAGATACGTACCAAAGCTGGTCCTTTCTTATGGTAATAGAGGAAATTAATGACATGATCTTGAATGGAACCAAGGATGCGTGTGTGTGTGATTTGGTCTTGTGAAGATGGGTGGGTGACCGAGAGGGATTGAGAGTGCAAGAGTGTCTGAGCTAATGGTATGTTACTATATTGTTCTGTGCAATGTTCTGGCTGTCTTGTATCATTGGTCTCTGCCATAATGTTACTATGTTGTTCTGTTTTTTTTTTTTTTTTTCTAATTGATAAGAAGATATTGCATGGCAGAGATTGTAGGACTGCCAAAATTTTGAAAATTAAATGGAATAGGATAAAAAATCTTTTACACATGTTTTTCGGGTCGGGTATACCCGACCCAGACCCGATACCCGCATACGCGAGTATGGGTCTCTTCAATCCATACCCGTCGAGTAATCGGGCCGGGTCCGGTACTACCTTTCTTTAAACGGGTCCGAGACACCATGTCCCGGACCCGATTAGACCCATTTACAGCCCTAGTTACAATCAGATGTACTGAAAAATTCTCCCAAAAATCGACTGTGGATCATTCACAAAATATTTCGTGGTTGATTTGCCACAAATCAACTACAAATTGTTAGTTGTTAGTTCTTTTTTTAATTAAACAAAATTTCATTATTTGAAATTGCATCAGCTACGAAATTTTAAAATCAGTCACGAAATTTTCTGTGACAGATCACCCATGAAAATTAATTTCGTGGCTGAGAGGATATCAGCCATGAAATTTTTTTCGTGGCTGTTTCGTGACTATAGTCTATCAGCCATGAAATTTTGTCAATCAGTCACAAAATATTATGTGGCTAATTGCCAAGTTTCTAGTAGTGTTAGTCAAAAAAACTGATTGAAATGATCAACTTGGCAAAACCAAAATAATTTGGAGATGAAAAAATCAAGAAACAAACATTAAGGACTAAAATGGTAAAATTAAAATAATTTAGAGATGAAATTGGTGAATTTTCCTCATAACAACAAACCCAACTATACTCAAACCGTTTGCTCCCATTCTATCCAAGGTTAATGATCTATTACACCAAACTACCAGAAGAGGAAAGAAAATTATTGAACTGATTGTTTAAACTAAGGTCGTTATTGATGGAAAAGATTTTTTTTTTAAAACATTTTTTGCTTACTTTTAGGGCAAATTGTTATGTTTGTCCCTGAATTTTTTTTGTCGGTATGATTAGTCTTTCTTCTTTTTTTTTTAACTTTTTAATATTTTTTTGCGTATATTACTTGGTCCTTCCGGCCAAATTTATCCTTCCTTATATGGTCAACGCAGAGTTGACTAGTTGAATGAGTGTTAACTAGCTTGAAAGTGGTCAAAAAGAATTAAGTAATACATGCCAAAAAAAAAAAAAACTTAAAAAAATTATATTAAAAAAAAAAAAGGAGGAACATACCATACCAAGCAAAAAAAAAATTCAAAAACTAAACATAACCATTTACCCCTCATCAATATAAGAAAACCACTAACCACATAACCCCAACACCAAAAAGAAATATCATGCATAGTTCCGTTCTTTTAAATTAAATAAATATATGATTAAGTCATTTGTAAATTGATTTTGAGATAAATGTTCACATTCTTTAATAAGAATTAACAATATTTTTGGCAGGAAAAGCGGGAAATTTACCAAGTAGCTCCTCTTAGCTCATAGAGTTGGGGAAAAATGGAGCGCTAGTTGTTTTAAAAACTGGTAAACAAAAGAAAGGGCAAGTAAATGGAGAGTTCGTCGGCCCCAAAAAAGAACGAAAAACAAAAGAAAGCATCGTGTAAAGTGGAGGGCAGTGAAGTTTCACGGAAGGGTAGCTTTGAATTATCAATTCTCAAATGGGAAAGGCAATTACACCTCCCCCTTTCCACCCCCACGTACCAGCCGTTTTCAATATTATTTCTACTTTACAAAGAAGAAAGCCAGGTTATTTCTGGTTTAGAAATTCTAAAGGGAGGAGTAAAGCTATTCCCGTATATTCAATCTCTCTAGTCATGAATCACACCATTCTAGTTACCTACATGGAACTTGGACTTTGTTAGAAGATAAAATGAAAGCCCCAAGAAATCCATTTGGGATTTATCATATGAAGAAAATAAAAGGGAAAAAAAAAAACTAACCAACATCAAACTGGAAAATCTCTTCCTTCCCATTCACGAGTAAAAAGGTAATGTCTCGTTATGAAAACCTTTATTATTCCTGTAGTAAATTGTAGGATGTATAATATAGTACGAGAAATCAAATTCATAACCACACGAATGCTGTTATTTTTAAATTTATCCGTCGTTACTGTGAACATATATCTTAAAACGTTCATTACCTTTTTACATTTTGCGCGTGTCAAGCTCGAGATCTACTCTAACCTACAAAGCTAGGACTTTGATGCCAAGTTGCCTTGAAGGGATATTCTATTTAAAGAAGTCACGAATCTCATTACATTTAACATTTTTTGGTGTCTCGGATCGGAAGCTTCCCTCACGGAATCTCTTTACATTCAGCGCTTGCTACCGGCATATTCCTTCGAGCTGCTGGATATCCAATTTGGTAATGAAATCTCTCCTCATTTTGTGCCTGTACCTGCTGTTTGATCAAGTCAATGAAAGAAATAAATGGATGACATGAGATGGGATTTTGATAGCTGTCGAAAGAAAGAATTGTTTTGATCACACTGTTCTTGTTCTCCAGCCAGAGCCAGTTCTCAGAGCCAAAAAGGAATCAGTTACAAAAGTATAATATCTGAAAAAGACCATAATTTCCATTCTTCCGATCAGACAAATGACTTAAATCAATAATCAAGAATTGGGAGAAAAGAATTATTTCTGCCTCTAAAACAATCTTCGATATGTCATCATGCTGCAATAAGTTCTGTGTCTTTCTTGCATGTGTTCTGGGCCTTCTGGCCAAGCATGGTTTTCTTGATTTACTAGATTAGGTATTCAAAGAAAACCTGCTAAAGCTGATAGAAATGAGGTTCTCACAATGGATCCATATGCTTCCTAGTTCCTAAATCATGTGATCGATCCAAGCTCCAACATTGATATTATTTGTCACTAGATCTAAATGTCTTGTTTCCACGATATTAGGTCTTCAAAGTCAATTAATGAAGTACAAGTTTATACTCTTGAAGGCTATTTGCAGACTTCCACCAACTAATTAATCTACATTCATTTCTTTTCTGTGTTCAATCCTGACTAGAATCGAGTTCTCTAGCTTCAAGCATCCTTTGTCTGTTCACTCTTGCAATGAACTCCTCTACTCTTCGATTCAAATCATCCATTGATCGTTCCATTTCTTTTCTATTCTCTTCTAGGAACATCATATTTAGATCATCGCCATCACAAGTCTTGTCATTCTCATGCATTTGATCTAGTCTCCCAAGGGACTGTGGCCTTTTGAGGCTTTGGCCCATTTCTATTCCTTTTTTCTTGTACTGATCATCATCTAGAGTAGCCACAGTTGTCTTCTCATTCCCGTGCACGTCTAGTCTACCAAGGGACTGCGGCCTCTTGAGGCTTGGGCTCACCCCTTCTTTATCATTCTCTTCAAGGGACCTGATGCTGCATAGATCATCGTCTTGAGTGGCCACAGTTCTCTTCTCATTCTCATGTATCTCCTCTCTCCCTTCCTTCTTGTGCTCAACGATCGACCGCGGCCTCCTATGGCTGCGGCCCATCTTTTCCTTGTTCTTCACCTCGAGACACTTAATATTGTTTAAAGTACAATGTCTCGTGATTCTAGTCTTTTCATTTTTCTCCATCTCTGGTCTCCCATTCTTTTTCTCACACTCAACAAAGGACTGCCGCCTGATTATGCTTCGGCTTCTCTCCACATACTCATCATAAATCTCAGTAGCAGGGCATGAACGTGAACCTGCTAACTTTGATTCTCCAACGAGGATGATAACGATGACATTTCCCACAGTGAACAAGAATATGGGGCTTCGAAAGAAAGAATAAACGTTTGGAAGAAAATCAATGAAAAGGTGCGTCATCGAGGGAAACCAAAAGAGATACAAATAAAATAGACAAGATAGAAAAGCTGTCAGAGTGTAGACAATGAGATCATAAACAAACTGAGACTTCTTGTAGCTTTTCATGGCTTGAACCTTCTGTGCTTTGATTGAATAATCCATTGGAGAGGTTGATGTTTATGAGGGGTTTGATCAGACTAAGATATTGTCGTGGTGGAGATAGATTTAGAGCTAAAGCTAGAAGAAGATCTCCAAATTATCTGACAGAACTTAGAGCAAGGGCGAAGGAGCTTATATATACACAAATAGTGCGGTAAAAAGGAGGAAACACAAAGGCATGCATGCAGTGGAGTGGATTCGTCACATGCTGCTTTTTAATGTTAATGTGATTCGAGAAAAGACTTTATGCAAGAGCATGGCTGGCTGAGAAATGTGTATGACATGCCTACTTGCCTATACATGCTTTTGAATTTGCACTTCTCAGACAAAGAATTGTGACTATCAAATAAATTACAATGTTGCTATGAATTTGCCTACTTGCCTATTATTAATTTGCATTTTCAAATTCCAATTTGCTACGAATCACACCTACTATAGCCAAGTCCTCTACCAACCAAAAATTACAAATAATAATACTCTCTTACAAAGTAGCTCACCTGATAAAGTAATGTAACTTTTGGACACCATGTAGAGTGTTCAATCCCCACCTTAAACACTAAGATTCTTACTTTGTTAGAGTGAGTTCAAATCCTTGGCCATGTTTATTAATCTTAATATTCTAAATTAAATGTTTTACATTTGTCTTTTGGATATAATGGTACGAAGTGCTAAAGTTTTCTTAGTTCATGAATTTCATGGCAAATACATGAGTTATGCCAAGCCTGGTCCACACGGCCGGAGCTTCAAGAAAATATAGTATTAACATATGCAAATATGTAATAGCACATGGGAATATCAAATATATAATTTCCTTTTCTTGTTGTACTATTCTACTTTGCTAAGATTTTATAGTTCTTGGCATTTGATTTTCTTTATCTTACCTTTAGCCAAAGCAAGTTCCTTTGGAAGAGAAGAGGTCACTGTCTTGAATTGGGGCAATATTGCTTTCGAATCACAAATACGTTAGGCAAAATTTTGTGGCTCCTGTAATTGAAGGAGCAAAGCGGCACGTGTGTTTGATATTGGACGGAAACGATCCCCCATCGACCATCGTATCATTCAGTGCTAAAGCATTCACCTATGATGAATCCACCAAGGATAAATATGAACCTCTTGATAAAAGTTCTCTGTGGCCAATTGGCCTATTTCTTACAAGAATAGCTTGATTTTTAATTTGAAAGAATCATTTGGTCTAATTGTTAGAAGAAATGCATGAAATAATCTTAACATATTTAAAAAACACATCCTTACTGTATAAAAACACGTTTTATATTTTTCAAATCCGCCCTTATTGTTTTAGTCAAATAATTATACGCTCGGACTATTTGTTAATTGATTTTGAATTAGATGTCGGTATTTTTTAATAAAAATTAAAAATATCTTTGGTGCGGGGGTATGCGGGAGATTTACCAGTAGCTCCTCTCAGCCCATAGAGACTGGGAAAAAGGAGGGCTAGCTGTTTTAAAAACTGGTAAACAAAAGAAAGGGCAAGTAAGAGGAGAATGGAGAGTTTGTCGGCCCAAAAAAGAATGAAAAACAAAAGAAAGCATTATGTAAAGTGGAGGGCAGTGAAGTTTCACGGAAGGGTTGTTTTGAATTATCAATTCTCAAATGGGAAGGGCCAGCACACCCCCCTCACCGCTCCCCCCAACAAAAAAGAGCCTTTTTCTACTTCACAAAGAAGAAAGCCATGATATTTCTGGTATATTCTAAAAGTAGTAGTAAAGTTATTCCCGTATATTCAATCTCTCTAGTCATGAATTACACCATTCTAGTTACCTACATGGAACTTGGACTTTGTTAGCAGATAAAATGAAAGCCCCAAGAAATCCATTTGGGATTGAAAAAAAAAGGAACCAAAATCAAACCGAAAAATTCCTTCCCCAACTCCTTTCTATGTTAACCTTTCCCGACCTTTTTGCATTTACACACGGTTTCAAACTCGAAACCTACTCTAAACTACACACAAGATTTCGAATTCGAGACCTATGGACTTTAATGCTAAGTTATCTTGAAAGGATATTCTATTATAAAGAAGTCACGAATGGACTCCTAACATTTAGCCTTCTTTTTTTTTTTTCTATGTCTCGGAAGCTTCCCTCCCGGAATCTCTTTACATTCAACGCTTGCTGCTACCGGCGTACTCCTTCGAGCTGCTGAATATCCAATTTGGTAATGAAATCCCTCCTCAACTTGTGCCTGGTACCCGCTGTTTGATCAAGTCAATGAAAGAAATAAATGGATGATATGAGAAAGGGATTTTAATAGTGATCAAAAGAAAGAACGCTTTGGTCACATTGTTCTTGATCTCCAGCCATAGCCAGTTTTCAAAGCCGAAAAGGAATAAGTTACAAAAGGATAACATCTGAAAAAAATGGCTTAAATCAATAATCAAGAATTTTGGGAGAAAAGAATTATTTCTACCTCTAAATACTTGAATTCATCTCCAAATAGTGAATACAACAAATAGGTACCATTCCAAGTTAAAAGAATAGCACCAAGAAATGACTACACCTGAATAAACTCTCAATGATAAAAACAAAAGCGCCGGAAAACAATTGTCGAACTACAAGAGATCCTCAATTGCAGGCACAGACAACCTGCTACTCGGGAGGAAATCGACCCCCTCTAAAAATTGTAAACACAAAATTGAATGGCCCCCCCACACTCCTCCCACTCCAACACTAAAAATTTGTCAACAAACAATTGAAATCGAGCAAGGGGCATTCTGCCTATATATCCTAGAAAAGAATTGTGAACAACATCAATTCGAAGTCCACTCTTAGCCACAAAATTATGAACTAATGGTCTAGAGGACCAAAGCAACCTTCTCCTGGGAGACAACTGAAGAAGACTGAGCTATGAGAGGCTCATAATGATCAGCACCAGCACCACACCATCCTGTAAATGCCAAGGTAGTAAGCTAAGAGAACCTAGCCAAAGAATCACATTTTCCTCCAAACAATGATAAAAGGAGGATTTCAAACTTCAAGAAAAATAATGCCAAGTAAAGAAAGTTATACAAAGAGATGGATGGAGACATTCACACACCTGTCCCTTTCATGAAAAGAAAGAATGGAGGTTCACATATTTCACTTCTTGGACGATGTGGTAAGAAGAAAACACAATTGTCTTCATCAACCATCGCATCTGAACCATGTGCTTGCACCTGTAAATGATACATCAGATATAACGGTTTAGCAACATATTAAGCCAATGAATTCCAAGAAAGATGTAGCATTTATGAAGATGGCACAATTGTAGTTTTAAAGGAAACAGCTTTGTGCTAATGGGGTAATACAATCTCTAAAATCCATTATGATAGTAGATCAATATGCTTTCCAAGATTCAAGCAAATTTTGGAGAAAATACAACTTTCCGGGTGCAGTTGCAAAATGCAGTATCTCAAACCATTAGTTCAACAACTTTAAGACATCCTTGAGCCTCAGAGAATGTTAATCAATAAGCATAAGTCTAATCCGAAAGATACCAACCATTTGCATACAGCTTACTAATCATGAAAGATTGACTAGGAATTTCTTCATTCATTGTTCAAGCTTCATACATGAAAAAGAAAGAGGGACTTCTAGTTGTATATGGTGAAAAATTATATACCAATTTCTGCCTCTGAGAAATGAAGTACACTTATACAAAAGCAAAAGCTAACAGAGAAGAAGAAAAATGAAGCAATAGCAACCCAAGTGAAAGAAATAATATTCAGCTGGCAATGCAGTATACATCACACCTGTACTTTTCTTTTACTTTTCCACTTTTTACAAAAGAAAGAAAGAAAACAAGGAAGACAACGAAAAAAAGGTTTGTAACAAAAGTCCTAATTTGGCTATCTCAGGGTATTCTTCAGCAACAGATGTAATTAGCTATTTGTCCAAGTCAATTCCAGAAGATCAATCAACTTCATGATAACATGATATTAAAAATTCTAGCTTTGAATGATTTAAAATCACAGAGTGCTGGGACTTGCAAAGACATAAGCAGCAAATAGCTCAACAATTTACTCAACATTCCTAAGGGCATTCAAAATCCAACAAACAGATAATTAATTAGCACAAATGCAAGAACAGCACATTAACTCATGCATTTTCAAAAAGTGACTTACATCTAATCATATAACAAATGGAAATAGGAAAATAAAAAATGTAGATAAAACCTCTTACCACAAAGATCTCTCTTTTGAACTCTGTTGCAAGACATTCTATTGCAATGTCGTCTCCAAAAGCAGCTGCACGACCATCTCTATTCTCATCTACAGTTAACAAACCTTCCTCTGTATAGTGCAAAGTGATGATATCATATTCATCATCAGGGGAACCAGAGATTGACATGTACTTGGCCCAACTCGGGCCACTATCCACAGCTATACATCTCTCTTTGTAAATAGATTCCGCAGCGGATTCTCTTCAATTGTCAATCAGAAAAGTAGAATCAAAAAACAAACACACATGAATACAACCTGTGTGTATGTCAGCAGACAACCAGCAATACTAATGAAAATCATGTGCAGCAGCCCCTTCTCTATCTCAGATTCTTTCTTATTCAAGCCAAAGAGTTCGTTTTGAGCACAAAAATTTTCACAAACAATCTAGATTTATCAAACGTTTCCTTTTCATCCCCCATATGCCTTTAGCAAACGTTTTCTGTATAGACGCATCTTACAGATCAAAATGAAGAATGTATATTAATTCTGGTTTTACTTGCAGATCTCTACTTTTCACATAAACCTACAGTTACAGAGATAAAAAACATTTCTCTGAATCCACAGCAAGAAATCAAGATAAGCAGAAAGGCATTCAGAGCATGGAAAAAGATGAAAACTAACAAAAATCCGTAACAAATTTGCAAATGTTAAGAATTAATTCGAATTTTTGAATGAACAACATCAGGAGCAACAAAAAAGAAATAACTAAAAAGATTTGGCTAATGGGAAAAGAGATCCACCAAGAAACAAGAAACTACCTCTGCATTCCGAGCTGAAGGAGCTCATTGATGGCCGAATCAAGAGACCCTCGATCTTCCTTCTTGGCCAACAACTTGACCTCCTGGACAACATGGATACCCCAACCCGACTTCAGATCCGGCGAGTACATGTGTTTAATCGCCGATTCAATCACACCCCTCTCCTCATCACTCGTAGATCCAAAATCCTCCAAGAACCTCCTGACGGTCCACCTCCTCAAGTCCCTCGCCGTCAAAATCGAACCCATGGCCTTCATAGATGCCGTGAACAAGCAGTTTCCATCAGATTCCACCTCGCCGCCGTGGCTTAATCTGAAAACCAGTGACCTCTTCTGGTCTTCCGGATGCTTCCACAGCACCCCTTTCGCTTGCAGCCTCGTCAAATGCCTCTTCTGCTGCTGCTCTAAACCTGAAACATCATCCCATGACGTAGTTGCAGTGACGGCCACAGTTGAGGTCTGGTCAGCTAGATCGACGGTCGGTGTGGAGGTTGGGTCTCTCCATGGAATCACTGGTGACGAAGTGGTGGAGTCGCATAGTAGCTTCCCCATTTTCAAAAAATAATTTCTTGAAACTGGAAAATCACAAATAAAACGGCCCTTCCAATATCTTTTTAAAATTTTTTGAGATTTTTCCTTCCCTTCTCTTCTTTTTCTTCTTCTCCTCCTTCTTCAATGTAGTCGTTGCAGGGGCAGTGAGAGAGAGAGAAGGAGGGAAGGGAGAGAGAGAGAAAGTGAACGTGGGTTAACGGATAGATTTTACGAGGCGGGAGGGGTTTTGGCCACGTGGAAGAATCCGGGAATACTTGTTGAGGTGAATTCTGGGAGTTTCCGACCAGGGGTTGTTGATGCTAACGTGAACCGGGAGGGGCTCAGGGAAGCTTTGACCAGAGACAGGTGGTCTTGATACGTGGCGCAATGTGACTGGATGTAGATTGTAACGTTAGGGGTGTTTATCGAGGTGGCACTGGTCCGCCTGCCAAGCGTGTGGCGGGATCTGCCATATACGTCCTTCGCCAGAACCCCCGCGTCGAATTTTGACGTCATAAATGTAACGTGTGTAATGTACTGGAAAATATATTGAAATTACATATAACTGTTAACAATGGAGTTCTGGATTCTTCACATAGCATAGCAGTGGGGTCCTCGGAAATTATAAATAAATTATGTCATTGAAATTGAACATATTTTCGTATCCCTTCAAATATTAAAAGGACTTGACTTTAACAATAAAATTTTTTTTATTAGAGTGAGTATCAAGAGGAACATAAGCCGCTAAGTTATGTCCCGAGAATCAAATATTATTAAACTTATTGCTTAGGAGGTTCATGTATTAAATTTAAGAACTTCACTTTTTGAACTCTAAATTCTATCTTTTTCTTTCAAGAATTCATTTTTTAGATAAAAACCTAATTTAAAAAGGGTTGGGTTGACATTTTAATGTGTGATTTGTATATACATACTAGTGCAGTATCAACTGAAGACTGCTCAAAGCTGAAGAATAATTATGCTGACAATCGGAGAAGAGAATTGAAATTTTTTGGTTGGTAACTCAATATTTTTGAAATTGACACTAAGTAGGGAAAGTTAAAACATCTAAGAGGAGGAAAATTGAGTCTAAGGCATATTGGATCATTTCAGATCACTGAAAGAATTGGGATAGTAGCTTATTGTTTAGATCTTTCAGATGGATTAACCGGCATACACGATGTATTCCATGTCTCATAACTCAAAAAATACAATTTGGATCCAGAACATATATTGAATGATGAACCCTAACAATTATATCTGAATTTGAATTACGTGGAGAAACCAATAAAGATTTTGGAGTAGAGTGTAAAAGGATTGAGGAATAAGAAAATACTAATAGTTAAGATTTTGTTAGAACATCATCGAATTCAAGACGTAACTTGGGAAATTGAAGAATGGATAAGGAAAAAGTATCCGAATTTGCTTTAAGTAAGGTACAGTATTGGTTAATTTTAGGGACAAAATTCTTTTAAGAGTGAGAGAGTGTAATATCCCACATATTTACGCATTGAGAATATATTAGTTGTGTTTGCATTCATGAGCATATCATATTTGTTGGGAATATATTTATATGAATTTCACATTTAATTTTTGTGGATTTTGATTATACTCGTGAAAATTGTGTGAGAGACTTAAGCATGTTTATATGAACAAATAGTGATCATTAATAGTGGGTAATTTTATATTGTGATTAAAGTATTATTTATTAGAAAATTGATATTTTTCAAATTATTTAGTGAAAACTTGCTTTCCTTGGAGTAAATCTTGTGTTTAGCTTTATAAATGACTCAGTTACAATTTTTACAAAATATAAACTCTATTTTGAATAATTTGACTTTTCACTTAATTGAATGTCTTGGTCAACCCAAAACTAATTTAATTTTGACTCTTGATTCATTTTAACGTAAGACTATTTTAATTTTAACCCATCGACCTATTACTATTTTATTTTGATCAAGATTATTTTAATTAAATTGACTTTTATTAAATCAAATAGTGTTTCTAAAGTATATAAATTTCCTATTATACCCTTAATGTGCTGCCACCTTGAGGTGTTATCTTAACCATTGATTTGTTTTGATCTTAACTCGCCATTTTATTAAATCTTAGATATCCACTTTTACATCTTATTCAAGTTAAATTAACCCCAACTTGATATTTTGAATGATCTCAATCATACATTTGAATTAATCCTAACTTTTCAAATATATTAAATTCTAACCTTGATTTTACTTCTTACCCAAGTAAATAGATCAAGACACTTCATTTTCTCTTACCAACAAAGGAATCCCACAATTCCCTCATTTCTCCTAAGTAAATTGGTAGCTTCCCTTCTCTCTCACAAAATTTTCTCTCAATCTACTCTCCCTTGGCTGAGAACCCTTCTCTTCCCCCTTGTTTGATTTTTCTCTCACCAAAAGAAGAACTCTAACCTTAGAAATTGAATATTAAAGCTTCTTTTTGTTAGATTTAAAGACTTTCTTCAAGACATATGATTAAAGAATCCATTTTCTTCTTGTTTTCTTAATCTGGATGAAATTATGCTATGTTGGACATATTTGTTGCTTTAATAAAAATGTGTTCTTTGATTGAGATTTTGTTTGAGAATTATTGTAATCTTTATATTAACATGTTATACTAAGTGTATGTGACTTTATTTATGAGAATGATGCAGTTTGGATGTTGATTTAGTACTTAGATAAACCATGCAAAATAGAGTTCTTCACTAGACAGATTTGCCATGTTAGATTCTTGATATGATTATATGTGAATCTCATTGAAAATTGAATAATGGTAGATTTACTGAACTTCTTTGATGTCCTATCAGTATTTTGGTCGAAAAATTATATGATGATCTATTAGGAAGTTGGTTTTATAATTTTTTTTAAATTACTCTATTCTCTGCCTGAAATTTTGTGTTGATGGTGTCTATTAGTTGATTTAGTTAAGTAACTTTTCGGTTTAATTTCAATGTGAGATTTTACAGTATTAAACTTTGAGGTCTTAGGAAGATTTTGCGATAAGAATCATAAGAATCATCAAAACATTCCATGTGGTTTGGTCTCTATGAAATTTTCAATTCAATTGCTCAAAACTATCTCTGCATATCAGTATATTAATTTAGGGTATGAAAATAACCAAACTATGAACACGCTTTTGGAATAAATTTTATATAGTTTATACTACTCATGTTGACGTTTTAAACTAAACTTTTTGAAAGAAAAACAAATTCATTTGTTAGGTCAAATTGACATCTCGATTATTACTCTATTTTTTAATTCAAAACATAATTATCTTATTTGATCAAGTTAGAGATTACTTAGATTATTACTATAAATCAAGTGTTTATTCATTCAATCTTATACTATGATATTCTGTGGATATTTTGATTAGTTCAAAAGGTACTTTATTGATTCCTTTGAATTTCAAACTTGCTACAAATTAATGACACAAAAACAGTCGTGTTTAATTAGGGTTTTCTTGAAAGGATTCTCTAAATATTAATATGATTGCATGAGTGACCATTTGATTAAATTTTGAGTTTAATGGATTCCTATTTTATGATTAATATGTTACTTACATGGAGTCTCATAACTTACTTCTATACTTGGATTTGTATTTGGGAAGAGTGATATAGGTATTTGAGTTGGTAATATTGTTAGAATAGTAATTATGATAGAATTTGAGTTCTATACTTTGAGAAGTACTATAGGAGTTTGATATATGAATGATTTAAATGGTAGATTTGGTGGAAGTTGAAGATTGTAGAATTCAAGGTTAAGTTAGGACTATCATTTTGTTTGGATTAAGGTAAGTCATTACATCTTGCATTCATGAAAACTCTTTTATGTATGACATAAGTCCTTCTATTCATGAAATCTCTTTTTGTGTAGATGACTTTATCATATTGTGATAATTTTGAAAATGGACTTGTAGATCCTTACATTCTATGAAAATAATTTATATATATTGTATATCCTTGCATATGCTTTTATGAAAAATGTTTTATTGTTAAGATAAACTTTAGCAATATTGAATTTTGAGAAAAGTGAAATCCTTGAATCTTTTCAAATGAAATGCTATATGTATATGATATTGAGGAAATGCCTCCAAATATTGATTATGAAACATTATCCTTATGAAATGCTTTGAGCATGATTTATTTGATAAAACTCTCAAGATGATGATAATAGAATATGAAGCTATAATCCGAATTTAGTAACATGCAATATATCACGATCTTTTCTTCATGTACTTATTTGTGAAACTCTTAGCTAGCATGTTTTACTGATGTTTTGACTCCAAATGCCAATATTTTTTTATGCGCAGGTTTGAATATATGAAATATGATATACCTTCTCTTGTTATTGGAAATGATAAGATTATTTATATAAATATTTTACTTTGGGAGATTGTATAAAATGTAAAATATTTTTCAGGATGAGAAATATATTTATGTGTTAAATTTTGGGAACTGAATTTTGTAAAGGAAAATTTGAGTTATTCCGTGAAAAGAAAGCTTTTGATAAGCCTTATGAAATGTGAATGCAAATTCTTGAGTATTCAAAGGGGCATCAATACGCCTGTACTAGTTTGTGTAAGTTTGAGGGGACTTTTCAGTAGGTGGCTACCTCTGGAAGGTTAACTCTTTTTTAACATGATGACAGTACTTGTGGTAGAGAAGTCCTTAGCTAGTAATAAGGTTCCAAGGGAACTCTAGATGTACAAATATGGGACATCCCAACCGTTGGCAAATAGAATAAGGAAAAAGGATCCTCTGGAATTTACATCTACTTGATCTACCTAAAATAGTACAGTATCTTAGTGATACAACATGAAAAATGGATTCATGGCTCAAATTTTGGAAATGTCTATTATTTATTCCCAAAAGATTTTTATCAATGAATTCTCATTGATTTGTGAAAATATCCCGAAATGTTGTTCTTTTTCATTCTCATGAGCATTTTATGTTTTCTCCCAAAAGCTTTATTCAGAATATATTTTAAAGGCACATTTTGATACTTGTACCTATTTTAAGGAAAAATGTTTATCATGCATCATGAACGATTTTAAAACTATATTACACGCACACTACAAGATTTTCGGAGATGTTTATCTCACACATCTTTTATTCATGATTTCAATGTTGTATAAATTCTGTCAGTGTCGAAGGAGCTAGCTTGTTTATTGCTTTGTAATGAGATATTAATATTAAGACTTGTATTAATTTTTTATTCAAATATTGCTAATTATTTATGTTTTGGAGATTTATGATTATGTATTTGAGGTTTTTATTGGAGTTTATTCTTTTTATATTTAAATTTTAGAATTTATTTTATTTTGCACATTATAAAAACCCCTTGTTGTCTAGACGGGAACGACATCCTCGAATCTTTTCAGGTTACGTAGTAGTGGGGTGTTACACTAGGAGCCAAGAACATTTGGATTAGAAGATCTAAGAAACCACTTCGGTCTCCTAAGAAGAACCTTAGATGAACAAGATGTTAAGATCCATTTTAGAGAGATAATTGATCTATCCTTAGTAGTTTAGAGACCTAATCTAAGATAAGGACTAGAACCTTAAGACGATCTTGATGTTTATGGGAAGAACCTAAAAGAAAAAGCTCTCAAAAGAGACTTTTGATTCACAAAAATATCAACTAACTTTAAAAGTTGTGTTTATAATGATATAAAGGCCTATTTATAAGCTTCACAACCTAGCAAAATTGAGATCTAATCCCAACCATTCAAAGGCCTATTACATGTTATTTGTAACCATAATACATGGGAAAAACTGCGGAATTAAAAGGAAACAAACTATAGTTTAATTAAGTAAGAAAACAAAACATAGCTATGGCAGCCAGCCAACCTGGCAGCATGCGGCACTCTGTTGCCTACTTTTAGCACTTGTTGACTGCCTAGGCGGTGGCCAAGAGGTGCCGCCTACCTTGTTAGCACCAGGCAGCGCTGCTCAGTTCACACCTGTTGCGCTACTCCTTCTCAGCTTCACTTCTCCTGTTTTGTGGCACTTCAATCCATACTCCTTTGTCCTCCAATGCCTTCCCTTGAGTTTCTTTAACTTTTCACATGAATTTATGGTCACGTTAACTTACTTTTAATGCTCATTTGACCACCCTTTTCTTGATTATCCTCTTAAATTTTGGCTTGTAGTCTTTGAAACCTTGAAAGCATCCATGAAATCCTTTGATTCTTGATATCTCCCAAGGATTCTTTAAATGTGTCATATCCTTCCATCCCTCCTTCTTTAAATGATCCTTCGTGCTTAGGCCAATTTCTATCAGTAATATATTTGATTTAAAAAACCCAAGGCAAGATGTCAACAAATGCGAGCGAATGAATGAGATTCTTTACTTAGTAAGGTAAAATTATTTTGTGAAGAATTAACATTGATATTCTTGATATGATTGCAATTTATAGAATTGGTAAAGCATCATCCCATGTAAGAAAAGATATAGTCACTTGTAAGCATCATTATAGGATCAATGCCTTTCTAATTGTTATTGACACTTAATTATAGGAGATTGGCAGTAGATTTAAAGAAGATATTGTATAGTTGCTTATACTCAATTGTATGTTAGATCCAAGAAATGACTATAAATCATTTAATATTGAAGATACTAGTTTGCTTGCTAAAATGTTCTACCCTATGGATTTTACTTAACGAGAAATGTTGCATCTAAAAGTTCAATTAGAACTCTTCAAACTTAAGGAGAATCAAAATCTTACTTTGCAAAAGGTGTTAAAGAATTTTGAATTATGTCGAGTTCTAGTAGATTCAAGAAAGTCAATAATTTAACTCATATCTACTCTTTTTGTGTCTACTAACGTGCTTTTTTCTAGTATGAAAATTATTAAGAATAGATTGAGGAATAAGATGGGAGATGATTTTTTTTTTCAAATTCTTTTATTATTTATAGTAGAAAGATATTGTTAAAAGTTTTTATACCAATTCAATTATAAATAATTTGATTGTAAAAAAGAGTAAAAGAGTACAATTTAGAATTTCTATATTTAATAAAATGTAAGTTTTTTATTTATTTTGCTTTTATCGATAGCATTTTGAATAATCAAGTGATAAAATGAATATTATATATATATATATATATATATATGTATATATATATATATATAATCATTTTATTTACGTATTTATCAAGTTAATCTTATAATTTTAAATTCTGACCCTTTCCCCTAAAGTAAAAGTTCTTGTTGTGCCCCTGTTTGAGGGAGGTATTGAAGCAATTGAATTATTGAAAGGTTATGTGCCAATCAGGGAAAGTTTAAAATGGTAAAATGCATTTATCCCTAAATCTTATAAACACTAAAGCAAACCTTCAATTATTATTCTTATTTTTTAAAAAAGAAAAACAATAAAAGTACAAGATAAATTAAGTAAATGAATTGCACACTTATTCATAGAATCAAACATTCACCTATACTATCATGGTAAGGCTGACTTTGTACCACGATGTAAATGTTGAGACTTGTATTACTTTGTTATTCAAATATTACGAATTATTTATATCTTAGAGATTTATGATTATGTATTTGAGGTTTGTATTGGAGTTTATTTTGTTTATATTTAAATCTTAGAATTTATTCTATTTTGCACATTATAAAGTCCCTTTGTTCTATAGGCGGGCACGACATCCCCGACTCTTTTTGGGTTACATAGTAGTGGGGTGTTATACTAGGAGCCCAGAACATTTGGATTGGAAGACCTAAGCAATCAATTCGGTCTCCTAAGAAGAACGTTAAATGAATATGACTCTAAGATCCATTTTAGAGAGATAATTGATCTATCATTATTGGTTTAGAGACCTAATCTAAGGTAAGGACTTGAACCCTAAGACAGTCTTCATGTTTATCGGAAGAACCAAAAGGGAAAAGCTCTTAAAAGAGACTTTTGATTCATAAAAAATATCAACTAAGTTTTAAAGTTGTGTGTATAATGATATAAGGGCCTATTTATAGGCTTCCCAACCTAACTAAATTGAGATGTAATCTTAACCATTTAAAGGCCTATTACATGTTATTTATAATCCTAATACGTGGGGAAAAGTGATTAATTAAAAGGAAATAAACTATAGTTTAATTAAGTAAGAAAACAAAGCATAGCAATGGTAGCTAGCCAGCCTAGTAGTAGGCAGCGTTGTTTGCTGGCGGCACTTTCTAGCTGTCCAAGTAGCACTACTTGGCACATTGCCTGCCCTGGCAACACTAGGCAGTGCTGTGCTTGGTTCACACCGGCAGCACTACTCCTTCTCAACTTCACTTCTCCCTGTTTTGTGGCACTTCAATCCATACTCTTTTGTCCTCTAATGCCTTCACTTGAGTTTCCTTAAGTTTCCACATGAAGTTGTGGTCACATTAGCTTACTTTTGATGCTCATTTGACCACCCATTTCTTGATTATCCTCTTAACTTTTGGTTTGTAATCTTTGAAACTTTGAAAGCATCCATGAAATCCTTTGATTCTTGATATCTCCCAAGGATTCTTTAAATGTGCCTTATCCTTCCATATATCTTTCTTTGAATGATCCTTCATCCCTAACCTAATTCTTATCAGTAATAAATTTGATTTTAAAAAAATCAAGGCAAGACATCAACAAATGCGAGAGAATGAATGATATTCTTTACTTGGTAAGGTAAAATTATTTTGTAAAAATGTAACATTGATATTCGTGATATGATTGCAAATTATAGAGTATATAAAGTGTCATCCCATGTAAGAAAAGGTACAGTCACTTTTGAGCATCATTATAGGATCGATGTCTTTCTAATTGTTATTGACACTTAGTTACAAAAGATTGATTTTGATTTAAAAAAGATATTGTATAGTTACTTATGTACAGTTGTACTTTAGATTCAAGAAATGACTATAAATCATTTAATATTGAAGATATTGGTTTACTTGGTAAAATGTTCTACCTTAAAGATTTTACTAAACGAGAGAGGTTGCACCTAAAGGTTCAATTAGAACTCTACAAACCTAAGTTGAATCAAAATCTTACTTTACAAAAGGTGTTAATGATTTCTAAATTATGTCTAGTTCTAGTTGATTTAAGAAAGTCAACAATTTGACTCGTAACTACTCTCTTTGTGTCTACTACATCAACTAAGAGTGCTTTTTTCTAGTATGAAAAATTTCAAGAATAGATTGAGGAATAAGATGGGAGATGATTTTCTTTCAAATTCTTTAATTGCTTATATTAAAAAGATATTGTTAAAAATTTTGATACTAATTCAATTATAAATAAGTTTAGTTGTAAAAAAGAGTCAAAAGCACAATTTAGAATGCCTATATTTAATAAAATGTGAGTTTTCCCCTCACATTTGCTTTATTTTGTTTTTGTAGATATCGTTTTGAATGATTAAGTCATAAAATGAATGATTATTTTATTTACATATTTATTAAGTTAATCTTATAATTATAAAATTTGACCCCCTCCCTTAAGGTAAAAGTTCTTGTTGCGCCCCTGATTGGGGAGGTATTGAAGCAATTGAATTATTGAAAGGTTATGTGTCAATCACAGGAAGTTTAAAAAGGGTAAAATGCATTTATCCCCAAATCTTATAAATACTAAAGCAAACCTTCAATTATTATTCTTATTTTTTAAAAAAGAAAAACAATAAAAGTACAAGATAAATTAAGTAAATGAATTGCACACTTATTCATAGAATCAAGCATTAACCTATTCTATCATGGCAAGGTTGGTTTATGATATGAGAGGAGGTGAAATTTGATCTTTCCTAGATTTGCAAGAACATCTTCCATACTGCACCTCTCTCTTGGGGATTCCATTGTGCATTTTAGGGCTACCTCAATGATGGATAATAAACACTTCAATTTTTCAGTGTAGCATTCTTCAACCTCATTTACCAAACTAACATCTATTACTTGCGCAAATGCACGAGGAATTGAATTATTCACCCACTCCCTTAAGCTCAGGCCTTCACTGAACATTTCGTCATTGGGCCTTCGTCTTGTGAAAACTTCAATCAACAATATTCCGTAACTGTAAACATCACATTTTGTTGATATCAATCCTTCTAATCCGTACTCTAGAGACAATATTATTAAAAGAAGAGTGTTAGTAGAGTGCCAAATCCAGAATTTTCAATGAAGAAAAATATTACAAGGGGTACAAATTTCACCTGGTGCCATGTAGCCAAATGTTGCTAATGTTTCAGTGTAGGCATTTGTGTGGTCTCGATCCAATAATTTGGAAATGCCGAAATCACTTAGATGTGCAACCATATCTTGATCAAACAAGACGTTGTTAGGTTTAACATCACAGTGAATGATTTGTGTTGAATTACCAAAATGAAGATATTGCAATGCACTTGCAACATCAATCACTATATCCAATCTTTGCATGATATCTAAGAAATAGTTGTTGGAATACAACCACTTCTCAAGGCTTCCATTTGGCATAAATTCAAGAACTAAGGCTTTAAAATCAGGATTAGAGCAGTTGCCAATAACTTTTGTGAGATTTCGATGGCGAGTGTTGCGTAGTACCTGACATTCTGCTTCAAAACTTTCAAAACCTCTTTCCATTTGTAAATTGAACACCTTAACTGCCAAAACTCTGCCATCATCAAGAGTTGCTTTGTAAACAGTTCCAATGCTCCCTTCACCAAGCAAGTTGCTCTTGTCATAACCATTTGTTGCATGCAGAAGTTGGTAATACGAAATCCTTTCCTGTGTTGTAATTGACCATGGTTCGTTTCCATTTGGCGCTTTATCTTTGTTTCTGCGTCTAAGGTATCCCACTCCCAGCCCAATGACACTTAGAATTGATGCTATTCCAAGCACCAGAAACACAACAAGACGAATCTTTTTTGTCCACCGTTTGTGAGCTGACTTGTCTGGACAAGGTGGCAGATTAAACCTGCTGGGAGCTGCACATAGTCCTTCATTAACGATGAAGGATCCACTTGTAAAGTTCTCAAAAGGTCCTTTTGATGGTACTTCACCAACCAATTTATTGAAAGACACGTTGAAGTACTTGAGGAATTGAAGGTTCTCCATTGATTTTGGAATTGAACCAGAAAGATTATTATGTGACAAGTCAAGATACTCCACGCTCATCATCTTACCAATCGATTCTGGAATTGATCCTTGCAGTCTGTTTTGTGATAAAGAAAGATAAACTAAGTTTTCCAAATTCCCAAAAGTGCTTGGAAAACCACCTACCAAGTAATTGGATGACAAGTCCATGGTGGATACACCCTTCAGATCTCCAACTTCAAGGGACAGAGAACCGCTTAAGGAATTCAAGCTGAGGTTCAGCAGCAACAGATCTTTGAGATTCCACAAGTTTGTTGGTATAGATGATGTCAATTTGTTGGAACTGATATAGAGATACCTCAAAGATGTAACATTGCCAAAGCAATCTGGAATCGAACCAGATATGTGATTCTCATGCAGGTATAACTCGCTCAACCTTTGTAGACTACAGAGAGCTTCTGGAATAGTTCCACTTAGCTTGTTAAAGCCAAAATGAAGTCCTTGAAGCACTGTCAGGGCTCCAAACGTAGAAGGAATTGATCCAGTGAACTGATTTCTACTCAAACTTAGGATAACTAAGGAACTCAAATTTCCAATTCCTTTAGGAATGCTACCCTTAATTTTACAATTATTTGCATATATCCTTTCAATAGATTTAGAAAGATTCCCAATTGAAGTAGGAAGAATGCCATCTAAGGGATTGTCAGTCACTGCTATTGACCTCAAATCCTTACATTTAGATAGAAAAGTGAAGAGGTCCAACACTCGGGATGAAGATTTGCTGGTGAATTTATTGTCAAATAAAGTTAAAACTTGTAAGTGTTCTAGATGCCCAAGAGAATCAGGGATTGAACCTGTAAAGTTGTTTTCAGACAGTTCTATAAGGATGAGTCTAGAAGAATTAGAGATTGATTGAGGTATGACTCCACGAAGATGATTTGTGTACAGACTGAGCTTTTCTAAATTGGGAAGTGCGTAACCCATACCTGATGGAAGACGGCCTGAAAGAAAATTGGCACCAAGGTTAATCACTCGGATCGGGGAGAGATTAAAGACTTCCATTGGCATCTGGCCACCTAAATTATTGAAATATAAATAAAGCTCTTCAAGTTTGTCTAATTTGCCAAACACTTCTGGGATATCACCTGCCAGGAAGCGAATCCATGTCATAGAGGGTTCAGATTATCTAGGCTTTGTGATCTTTCATAGTTCGTCAATTGGTGTACCTGTCAAGTTGTTATTGCTGAGCGAGAGTTCCCGAAGCATGGTCAAATTACCGATCTCTTTTGGAATCTTACCTACAAAATTGAAACTTTCGTGAATGAAATTTCAAGCTAATAGATGAATAAAATGATCATATACAAAAACTTGTACTAAATGCATTACATATTTTGCATTTTCTATAAACACACGAGTCATTTTTAGTATGCGCAATCCACTATAAAACAGTGGTTAAAAATTTTCCGTGGTGAGATGAATGAATCACCAATGCTTACCCTTCAATTTGTTATTGGAAGCGTATAACAACTCAAGCATCTTCAAGTTCCCTATTTCTTTCGGTATGAATGCTTCACTGAAGTTGTTGTAAGACAATCCCAAGTATCTGAGATTGGAACATTGAGTTAAATTCAATGGGATTTTACCCCTGAACTGATTGTAAGCAAGGCCAAGCTGCTCAAGCCTTGGAAGATGACGGCATATTTGATTGGGAATATCTCCGGAAAACAAATTCCATTGAAGTGAAATAGATTCCAAAGTTGAGATGTTGAAAATCTGAGAGGGCAAAGAGCCTGAAAGCTGGTTAGCTTCAATGATCAGTTCCTTCAAACTGTGAAGATTTCCAATCTCTGCAGGAATGATTCCTTGGAGAGAATTGCTTGAAAGATACAGTGTCTCTAGCTGTGATAAGTTAGACAAAGAAGTTGGAATAAGACCAGAAAAATTATTGTTCGCAAATGATAAGAATCGAAGATGATGCAACGAACCCAGCCACTTTGGAACCTCATCTAGGATAAAATTTTGCCTAAACTCCAGGACCTTTAATCGGCGCAAATGGGCTAACTCCTGGGGTAGACTTCCATGAAAACTATTATTCCTCAAGTTTAGATAAACAAGAAACGAAAGATTTCCAAGGTGTGGCGGTATAGTTCCAGTGAGGCCCATGTGAGATATGTTCAAGGCAGTAACTCTGTGATGGCGAGGAGAGCCACACTTGACTCCGATCCAATCACAAACTGAAGAACCAACAGACCAGTTGTTTAACAAGAATTCGTGAGGGTCTGAAGAGATGTAGGCTTTGAATGCAAGAAGAGCAGACTGATCTGTGGTGATGTTTGGTGTTTTCTTGGCATGGCAAGACATGATCAGAAACAGCAGCAGCAGCACGAGTACAAGAGCAAAATGGTAGCGAGTTCTCTCCATGGTTCTACCCATATTGTCTGCTATGCACATTGAATACAATAGCTATGAATGTAGAACCGTTTGAAGTGTTTCAAGGAAAAATTCTTTGTGAAAAAGTGAAAATACACCAATATGAACTAGAATACAAGGACATTTAAAGCCAACTGCATTTTTTGGTCTTGATTTTTCTTCCCACTTGGTGAAGATACATCTATCTCCTGCTTGTCGTGCGTCTCTATTGTGATACTGTTCTCTTGCGAGAAAATCCTATCGATCAATCCCACAAATTTGTATCATTTCATTGCTCGAGTGTGCAAAATAAGATGATTGGGTGCTGAATGGGTACAGCAGATAATAGCTCTTCGTGTGCAGAAGTCAAAGTCTTTTTTTAATAAAAAATGACCTCCCGGAGGTCAAAGTCAATGTCAGAAGTCAAAGTCAATGTACAGAATTTGTCCTCCCGGAGGGTATCCAAAAAATAATAATATAAAATAAAATATCAAGCCGAGGAAGCCTATGGTACAAAATATTGCCTGTAAAATTTATAATTTTTCTTTTTCCTCCTCCTTTTTTATTTCTATTTTATTTTATATACGTATATAATATATATATATATATATAATCTATATAGGACGGGTTGGGGTAAAGATCATGCAATCCCCTCCTCGTCTGGCAATTGAAGAATGAAGCCTGACCCAGATAATCTCCAGCCGAACTCAATTGAGCCGAATCCCAACCCCTTATTTCAGCGGGAAATTACCATCCCTAGTTGCTGCGGTGCTTAAGTGGAAAAAAAATCATAGGTGACCTGAAATGTTAGAAGTCAAGGGCTTGCCGCAGCATAAGGGTGGCCTCCGAGGACGGATCTGAGAAAGCTGACATCTAGAGCTAATCGGCACATCAAAACTGACCAATTGAATTCAACTTGGGAGTAGCCATCTGATTTTGAGAACTTCAATCACTGAATCCGCAACCCAGAAACCCAATGCCCTCACTTGGAAAAAGAAACAAGTCTTTTTTTTTTTTTTAATAACTAAATAAAATTTATATTTATAATACGGAAGCAAATTGACATCAAAATTTTTAGTAACAACAAAATACCACACCCTAAATCTAGATGGGTATGATATAATCCAACAGAAAAAAGTACATTTTCCTAATTATTTTGTCGCCATCTACAATCACGAAAGGCATAATGAATCCAACCTCACCAAGTTCTGTTAACAACAATTTTGAATATCATTGGCGCATTAATAATTTGTAAAACTGTCTCTGAAAAAAGAGAGAGATGAGGAACATGCCCCTAACAATGCAGATCTGCAAGAAAATCATGCCACAGGGAGTGGGTGTAGACAAGGGAAACTACTAGGGAAGAGAGGTGTGGTTTGGTGGGGAGCAAAAAGAAAAGAAACCACCTTCACATACTGTTGTCTGGCTGGCTGCTAGGTATGGCATTGAGGCATAAACTAAAATTAGATCATTTCTTCCCATGAATAGATGTTGATCACAGCTAGGGGTAGTTGATGGTCCCGTTTTAATTTTTAAAGAAAATCAATAATTTCAATTTGAAAATTTTCAAATTAAAACAAATAATTCCAAACTTTTAAGATTAGATTTGTATCAGTTTGATTCGATTTGATCAGTTTTGATTTATACAAAACTCATAATACACAATAATTTAGTAACTATTGTAAATATGTTGAATTAGTGAAAACTTCACTAATTATGAATTTATGCGAATTATTAGGGAATTAGTGGAAACTCCACTAATTATGAATTTTTATGAATATCCACCATTTAGTAAAGATACTACTAATTAAGATTAGTAGAAGATGATATATTTCACTAATTAAGAGCTCTATAAATAGAGTTATTTTCTAAACTTGAAATATACCATCATTTTGTGAAAGAATTCTTATGCAAAGAATAGTTAGAGTTTTCTTAGTGTGTAGTGTGTAGATTTTATTCTAACACTACCTAAATTTTATAACACGTTATCAGCACAAGTCTCTGTCGTTATCAAAGTTAGAAGACAGGTATGCATTTATTGATCTCTATGGCTAATCTTGCTAAACTCAAATTTGTAACTCTTGATATTTTTGGAAAGAATAAGAAAGATTTGACCACCTGAAGATGGTCGTACTACCAACTACACGGTATAAATGATTATACCTGAAGTTGCAAAATCGTGAATGAATATAGCTCCGCAATGTATAAAATTACATCTCAATTAAAATTATGTGGATAAAAAGTTATTGATGAAGATATATTGGAGAAGACATTCTCCACCTTTCATGCCTCGAATATTATCATGCAGCAACAATATCGAGAAAAAGGGAATACACAGATTTACTTACTACCCTCCTCATTGTAAAGAAAAATAATGAGTTATTATTGAGAAATCATGAAGCCAGACCAACTGGCTCAACAGCACTCCCAGAAGTTAATATTGTTGGCTCCAGCAGAAGCCATCGTTATAGTCGTAGTTGTGGCAGTGGCCGTAGTTATGGTCATGGACACACTCGATATTTCCCTTATCACAGAGAAATACTGGCCACCTAAAGTGGAATAGAAAAGATAATAAAGAAAAATGATATTTTCATTAATAATAAGCATCACATCTTTGAGATGTTACATTCGAATGTCAATATAACACATTATACTTCATTACTACTAACAGTTCAGAAAAAAAAAAATCATAAGTCTGGTGTTCACTTGTATTTCCTTCATTCATCTCACTGGTGTTCACGTGAACTTGAGAATGCATGCTTGTAGTTGCTTTTTTACAATAGAGCTGACAAATTTAGGATGAATGTTTGTAGTTGTTCATTTTCCATGTTTACATTAGAGGAAAACAAACAAGTAGCAATTATGGACTTCAGATCCTCTTCTTCGGCATCCTCCTCCTCTTCCTTCTCCCTTGGGCCAGTATCTAGACTAGCAACAGAATTAACTGTGAAGTTACTGCGAAATGAGTCTTGGGATTTTATCATCCCCTTAAGTTTCTTATTATACTTGGCCTTGAAGCATGTTTGTCTCAGTTTCTGTGTTTGGTCCTCCAACCGCGTATCAGGACTTTCTTCCACCAACTTCTTCTCACGTTCCAGTATCTCAATGGCTTCTCTTAATTTCTTCTCAACCATATGTCCTCCTTCGTCTTTATTTCGCATCTCCTGTAAATCGAAGTGATATCATCGGTGGAGATACATTCATTCCTGTTATTATTTATTTATAAATCTTTCATAATTTTATATTTGTAAATTACAAGTGTGTGTGTGTGTGAGAGAACCTGAACATTCTTGATTAGGGTTTCCAAGCTCATCAACTTCCTGTGAGGCCATCGATGAATTCCCAACTCCCTACATCTGTTCTTGAGACGGATTAAGCCAATATTCAATTTTTTGGCCACGCTCTTGATTGGCAGGTAAAAGTACTGTGAAATAGTTTCTCTTGATAGTGTCTTGGAGCTATTGCCTTTCTCATTTCTCTACCTCATAATCCTCTTCTTCTCTATAGGAATTTCGTCTGAAATAATATCTTAAACTTCGATATTATGTATTTCATGGGTCCTTACTCCAAATTCGTTACCAAGGCCACTCATTATTTCTCCTAAAAAAAGAAAAATAATATCAGTAAAGGTAATACCATTCAAAATCCATGTTTGAATGTATAATAACATTGAACCATACTCTGGCTTTGTTCAAAATCCATTAGGGAGTAGAAAGGATCATTCACAAGTATAGCATCATTCAGAGGAACAGCATCAAATGCAGTCTCTTGAATGGGTAGATCAAATTGAAAATCCAAAGTAGCATGTCCAGAACTTCCACTGATTTACATCACAACAAATCAAAAGAGAGTTTAATTCCATTATCAAGCACACTAAAAAAAAAAAGGAAGCTCTCAAAGGTATCTCACCTGAAATTAGGCGGAAACGGTTGGCTTGGAAAGGAAAACACATCCAAATCTTCTGCGTTAGACCTGAAATTAGGCGGAAGCAGTTGGCTTAGAAAAGAAAACACATCAAAATCTTCTGCGTTAGAAACCAAATCAAAATTTGACCTTGTCTCAAATGAATTACGAGTTTCCATATCTGCTTTGTGGTTTTTGTTTACTAATGACTGATAACTGAGATATATATCAACACACACACACACACACACACACACACACACACACACACATATCCGTACGAGGAAAAAGAAAATGTAGATGATAGGTGGAGGGACTGAGGAGAAGAAAAGACAAGGAGGAAGGAAAAAAGATGGTAGCGGGAAGAGTGAGAAAATAATAATATAGAGATTTTTTTTTTGTTTTAATATATTTCTTGGCATTTTCAACTTGTTATGTATGTAGTATTACTCATAATGTTCTTACGTTTCCATTATTCTCTTGTGAAATCATTATTCCCTAAATTAGGAGGAGAACAGAAACAGTATAAGAAAGATCTTGATTGGACAACATCATTAAATTATCTTGATCCACGTACAAGCGCGTATGAACTTGAAGTTTAAAAGATAATTCATTTATAAAGCATTGCAAATCAAATGCCATATGCTTTTGTTGACTCCAGAAGAGTAACAAAATCGTATATTCCAGCTATAAATGCTCCTATTTGAATTGAAGTTCCAACAGAACAAAAGATTATACATATAGCTGCTGAGTCAAAAGCTTGCCAGAAGCATGGCCGACCTCTTTATTCTAAAGATAAAAATCCTCGAAAGAAAAGAGAATTAAATGATCCAGAAGATCATATTGAAGAAAAGAATGATAAAGATCAAGAGAGAACTGATGACAAAGAACCAGAAGTTGATGAAAGTAATACTGAAATTTCTATCAATTATACTACTTCCGGTAGAAGTTGGAATCGAATAGAAACTGTTATTAATAATATATTTGCATACAATATATCTCTTGATGTTACACAAGATAATGATGATCCTGAACCAATATCAGTTGATGAATGTCAGCATAGAAAAGATTGGCTACAATGGAAATATGTGATTCAATTGGAGTTAAAAGTACTGACAAAACGTGAAGTCTTCGGACCTGCAGTCCGAACACTAGAAGGTGTAAAACTTGTTGGCTACAAATGGATATTTGTGCGAAAGTGCAATAAAAATAATGAAATTGTACGATATAAAGCACGGTTAGTAGCTCAAGGTTTTTCACAAAGACCAGGTATGGATTATGATGAAACTTATTCTCCTGTTGTTGGTGCTACTACACTCCGATATCTTATCAGTTTGGTAGTACATGAAAAGATAGATATGCGTCTATTAGATATTATCACTGCTTACTTGTATGGAACTTTAGAAAATGATGTTTACATGAAAATCCCTGAAGGATTTCGCATGCCCGAAGCATATAAACATTATCCTCGTGAAAATTACTCCATCAAGTTGCATAAATCATTATATGACCTGAAGCAATTTGGGCGCATGTGGTTCAATCATCTTAGTGAATATTTATTAAAAGCGGGATTTAAAAATGACCAAGTATGTCCATGTGTTTATTGAAAAAATCTGATTCTCAATTTGTGATATTAACTATATATGTTGATGATATTAATCTGATTGTAACTCCTGAAGAGCTTCAATAAACAATTGATTATTTTAAAAAAAAAAATTCAAAATCAAGAATTTTGGTAAAACCAAATGTTGCCTTGATTTACAAATTGAATATCTGGAAAGTAAAACATTTATTCATCAATCAACATATACAGTAAAAAGTTTAAAAAGGATTTTCATAGACAAAGCACATCCATTAAGTATTCCAATGATCGTCCGGTCATTAGATCTGAATAAATATCTTTTCAACCTCATGAAGAGGATGAAGAACTGTTTGGTCCCGAAGTATCATATCTCAGTGCAATTGGTGCATTGATGTATCTTGCTAACAATACACGACCTGATATTGCCTTTGCTGTCAAGTTATTAGCAAGATTTAGTTCTTCACCAACACGATGACATTGAAATGGAATTAAATAAGTTCTTCGATATCTCCAAGCAGCTACTTCTTCAAATCATACTGAAATTATAGTCATTCATGAAGCAAGTAGGGAGTGATTCACTATATCTGAGAAAGTTGTGGATTATCATCTATCAGAGATATTCTAATTTCTCTTTATGAAGACAATACAGCTTGCATAGCTCAATTACGAGGAGGATATATTAAAGGAGATCGGACAAAATATATTTTACCAAAATTCTTCTTTACTCATGAACTCCAGAAGAAATGTGAAATTGATGTGCTACAAATTCGGTCATGTGACAACCTCGTAAATATTTTCACGAAAACTTTGCCGACTGCAATATTTGAGAAGTTGAGATATAAAATTAGTATGCGTCGATTCAACGATTTAAAGGAATCATTTTATCAAGGGGAGTAATAAACAGACATATAGAATAGTGTATTCTTTTTCCTTCATTATATTTTTTTTTCCACTGGGTTTTTATCTAGTAAGGTTTTAACGAGGCATATTCTTTATGTAATGGATGGACATTTAAGGCGGAGTGTTGTAAATATGTTGAATTAGTGGAAGCTTTACTAATTATAGATTTATGTGAATTATGAGGGAATTAGTGGAAGCTCCACTAATTATGGATTTTTATGGATGTCCACCATTTAGTGGAGATACCACTAATTAAGATTAGTGAAAGATGATGTATTCCACTAATTAAGAACTCTATAAATAGAGCTATTCTCTAAACTTGAAATACACCATCATTTTGTGAACAGATTGTAAGAGAAAATTGTGAGAGAAAAGAAAAAAAGAAGTTTGAAAAAATTCTTGTGCATAGAATAGTTAGAGTTTTCTTAGTGTGTAATGTGTAAATTTTATTCTAACACTACCCAAATTTTATAATAGTAAATATGTTTTGTCAATAATTAGGACCTTCAAACTTCTTATAATTATTATTTTTTATTATTTTTTAAACTTATACAAATTCATACAATATTATTAATTAAGTTACAACATTATTTGCAAATGTTCCTCACTTCTTCCCTCCTTGATCAATGAATTTCTTAAACTCCAAATGCATTACTTTAAAACTATAGAAGTCATATCATAAAACCCAATGCTAAACTACTTTTAAATTCAAATTTTCTATAAAAAATATTAATAAACTCTTTAAATTAACACGAGATATGAGTTCAATTTTGAGTAATTTTTCAAATCGAATCAAATTTTCGATTTAACTAATTTTCAAGTCAAACTCAAATTTATATTTTTTTTAAAAAACTCTCTAATCAAGTTTGATTTAGATTGCTGATATTATGTGGGCAATAAGAATGAATGTTTCTCTCTTGCATACATACACTAGTAAGTTGTCTAGCACTTGGCGCGAAGTCGGATACTCATATTATCCTTAATTATTTTTTGTTAATGATCCATTTAAAACATTGAATTTATGTAATAGATGGTTATATTACTAATAAAAAAGAAATGAAAATTAATGTTTAAGATTTTTATTATTTTTTTCTCTCTTAAACTCGCAATCTATCTCTAAGAGAGAAGAATGAATTTAAAGATTTCAAGAACTAAGAGAAAAAGAGTAGTGTGTTTGGAGACTATAGCAAATAATGAGTAACATTTAATGGGCCTAGAGAAAAAATAGAAATGTATATTTTCTCAATTTCAAAATACTTGTTCATAAAATTTTTTTATTTTGTTTCAAAATATTTATTCATGTACATATTTATAGAATTAATAATTAGTTTTGTCATGCCCCGCACCCGCAGAACGTGACACGGCCGTACCACTAGAGTTGTAACCCAATAATACGAAGTCTTACATTAAAATTTAAACAACTAAATATATTTTTTCTCCCAAAATGACAACTTAATAATTTCATAATTAAATCTTCCACAAAGAAATTATATCAAAACCTATAAACCTAATTCTTACACTTGTCTCAGCGAATACAAAAACAAAGGTAGAATTTAGAATAAATAAGATAACATAAGTCACTAAACAAAATTCTAAAATTCTACTTCGTGATATACGTCCAACACAATCTTAGTAGTAATGGCTTTTGTACCACTGATTATCATTAAAGTCTGAAAGGAAGAAATATTTAAGGAGTGAGCCAACCACATGCTCAATAAGTAGTAATGAATCACTTCTCCCGAATAAAATTTATTATACTTTTACATGATATATATATATACATAAATATTACATTAGTAATCACACTAAGTAATAACCATTACCCAACATCTGGTTTTAAAACGTTATTATACCAAATTTAGAAACATACAAACTTTTGTTTACCCAAATAATTTGAAAGACATCAAATTACTTTTAATTTGTACAAATTTTAAACATTTAAAATATACCAAATGACTTTTTTTATTGCAAAACTCAAGACTAACCAATATAATAGAATTAATATTATATATATATATATATATATATATATATATATTATTTATTTTTTACAAACTCATAAAGCATGTTTCCTGCCCCAACAATAGACACACCACCTACTATTTTTTTTTTGTTTAAAACAAGAATGCTTCCATTAGCATTCTGTGGGTCACTTCATGTCATCAAAAGAAAAAGAAAATCATGGACATAATAATTATTATTTTTTTAAACCAAGAACAAAGCATATCAGGCTCTCGATAGCCCCGTCTCAGGCGACTATCGGTACAACCATTCTCGTTTTTTTATTTTTTTCTTCTTTGTTTTGAAGATCTTCTTGAATCTAAAGAATGGAAACCAAACTAACACAATACATTCATTTAATACCACACAATAAATGACCGAGAATATAAACATATAAAAATATTCATTTACACAAATTCATATAACCATTACCTTTTTCTAACTGAATTTAATTTATTCAGTTTGAAAAATCTAAAAAGGTTTAACTCGGCCTTAATGGTCCAAAAAGATTAAACATTCGTCTTGCATTAATTTCAAAAAGATGAATTCAATCTTAACATTGTTCCAAAAAGATTTAACCCACCTTTGAGGCATCATATTCAAATAAATATAAACAGATCCATCATGTACTAAATTCATCAAATATATTCTTACAGAACCATGTATCTATATAATATAAATACCGAAATACACACCATACATTAATTAATCATTAAAACTTATATTTTGAAAAAATACCATACTTTATTCGGAAATTTTTAACAAAAAATAACGTTTTATTCTATTATTCATACAAGAAAACCAAAGAAATTCATTCCTACTTACCTCTTAATATCGACGTTTGAAAACTGTAATAACCTACAATGTTCTTTCCTTCAGATCCTAATTGAACTCTCTCTCCCTCTTTCTGTATCTGTTGATGGCTATAGGAAAACAATCATGTTTTACATAGGTTTTCCTATTTAATAAATTGTAAGGTTTTTTAACTCTTAAATAATTTCAATCAAGTCCCTACTTACTTAAAATATTAACCAAATAAAATTATAATTCTTATTGTGTTAGGATTCAACCCTTACAAATTCTAAAATATCACTATAAATAAAAAACTTCCTAAAAGTGCGGGTTTTACAAGTTTCTTCCAATTTTACTCTTATTTATTCTAAATTAATTATATAACTTTCTAAAATTCTTTTTTCTTCTTACTTCTTAGGAATTTTCACTAATCAATAGCTATTATGTTTTTAATATGGATAGAATAGGAACTTTATCTAAATTATAGTATTATTTTCAACACCCTTAATATGTGTGAAAAAAGTTTCATGAGCAAATATTTTGAAACGGATGGAGTATTTTATATATATATATATATATATATATATATATATATATATATATAAAATAAGGATCGATAAGATAACCTTTTGTTTCCTTAGATAATAAAGGTCAATAAGGTAGAGAAAACGAAGACCGAAATTTGAAGCATGTATTACAATTCTATTATGGAATTCTCTTTGCTATGTTTTGTGTTTTTCAACATTCATTTCATAAAAAGAACAATGACTTTTGCCCTCATAATCTTGAATTGCTCTGATTTTGGAAATCATATTGAAGCTCATTTTTCAATATAATAGAACCAAAAATAATTTATACTCTAATTCCTCCTGTTGGGTTGCAGTCTTTTTTTTTTTTTTTTTTGAAAAAAAAATCACTCTTTACATATTTAAAGTGATACCATTACTAATGGAAAAAAAAATAAAAAAAAATTGGCCCTTGCTAGCTGCTTAGTTCATATCATCAGGTGAATTAGTCATCAAGAGTAGCAGCTGCATGGCTTTCTTTATATTTTGACGTGTTACCAAAAAAACATTAAGCACTTGATCATGTAATCATGGATTATGGTTAGGATTGGATTTATTTCAAAGTCAATTAATATAAAATACGTTTAAATTTCGATAAAAAGCAAAATAGTTGACCTATTCAAAAAAATTAATTAATTAATTAAGTTTACTAAAACCAAAGAATTAAGAAATTTATTTGAAGTCAATTATCGATTAAAAAAAAAAAAACCCTTAAGACATAGAATTAATAAAAGAGAAAATCACATATAAATGTGATATAATTTTACCGATTGTTCCGATAATATAACTAATGCATTATATTTCGATTTTAGTTTCTCTTGAATAAACCAATACTAAATTCATTAGATTTTTATAATAGAAATCGAATGGTTTCAGTTATGGTACTCAAATTTTAACAGGTATCCAATTAGTTGCCTCTCCTACGTACCACGGCAACAAGAAATGATTCTCCCATTAAAGATGATAGGAAATATATTCATGGCTCAATGGCGATAGTTGAAAGCCCGAGCATCCCAAAAATTTACCTGAAATGCAAATTGGATTCGGGAAGCAAATAAACGGACATAGGTGATCGCTTTGCCTGATGATATTTCTGGTGATTTTTAAGTTGTTGCAGGTACACCATTGGATGCCTAAAGGTGGTCAATTGATATTTGATTCCTTCAGACAACAAATCGTCAATTGATCCAAGAAAGGCTTTCAAGATTGACATGAGTAGAGCCAAACCCAAATCACAGCAAGGTTTCTGGTATTGCCAAGAATCAAGACTCGAATTGGGACATTTTTTGGGAAAATGAGTTTCTGAGGGAACCCAGAAGAATCATCATGGATTTTAGGTAACCCAGAGATGATTTGAATACCGGAATTTGCTTATAAGTTCAAATCAGGAGCAGGGCAATGGCCATAAACTCAAACATCCTGTTATATTGTGCTAATAGCAGTAACTTTTGGAAGCAAATATGTCATCCAGAAATGAGTATCATATCCAGAATGGAATATCAGAAGACTTTGAATTTTTAAGCAGAAGTTGATCTCAGGCATCTGTCCCTAGTATGAAGTGACTATGCAAAAAGAAACACTTTACATTATAGAGCAGGAATTTGGATTCTCATCACTGAAGAGCTGGGGAGCATAAACAAGTCCAGGAGGATAATTGCTGTAGAAATCCCTCGTGGACGTTTGATCACCCTGTTTTTCATTTTTGTCATCCTTCTGTCCCTGGTTTCCTTTCTTCACAATCTCTGCGCATTTCCCTGTCTTTTTCTTGACAAACTCTACCAGCTTTTCTGGTTCAATTGCCCCTTTCACAGTCACAAGATTCTTCTCCAAATCAGGCTGCACAGTGAGCACTCCTACACAAAGAACCCACAATTATCTTTTGCATTCAACAGCGATCCGCATTTCGTTTTTGGTTTCTCTAGTTTCCATTGCAGAAACCAACATTAGTAATCAGTTAATGCCTCCCTTTTGCCCTCTTTTTTTCTAGTAAACAAAATGGTCATATCTTGTCTCAACCTACTCTTGGCTCGAACCTCAAAATCTCATAGAACACAAGAAGTCTGAGTGATGTGGTAGCAGAATTATGGAGAAAAGGGAGTTGAATAGAAGGAACACAGTTGCCCCGAAGAAAATTCATCAATCAACTTAGCTATCAAAGTAATAGAAGCTACATTTCTATAGCCATATAAAATACTATACCTGGCATCTTATGAATTTCTTTCTTCACATCTTTGGCACAAGCTTGACAAAAAAGGTATATCTTCAGCACAACTTCAATCACCGGAAGCTACAAAAAGATCCAACAATGGCTGATTAGGCTCAATAATTTTGAAGCCCGATTCCATATAAAACTCTGGAAATCAATTTTTAAGGGTCATTGAATGAACTGACCTCTTTCTTTTTCTCTTCTTTTTTCTCTTCTTTCTTTGGGTTTTTGGGTGATATCAAATCAACGTGTTTGCCACTTTTTTTCCTCAACCGTTCTGCAACCTTGATTGGATCAGCCTTCTTCCCTTTGATCGTTACTTTATTGTTCTTCGAATCAACAGTTATGCCTTCAACGCCTGATGTTGAGAATTACTCAATGACGCAGCCCACATCAGTTAAACAGCAAGAATGTTTTCTAAAACGGCTAAGAATTTGTGGGAAGTGTTTCATTACCTTCAAAACCTCGCAAGCATTTAAGTATTCTTTCCTCACAAGCTGGGCAGTGAATATACACGCCCAGAATGATAACGCCACTCTGATTAACATTGTTCCCTTCGTCTGAATTCCCAGATTTGTCTTGAGCATTGGCTGCCGGTTGATTAAACTGCCCTCCTTGCTGCATTTGACGTGCGTACTTCCTCTTGTTCCTTCTCTGCCCAGAGTGAAAAAATCAAAATTAGAAACCGTGAATCATAACTTAACAACCAAAACCATCCAGAGTTTTGACTACTAATGGAGTGGAGGGCACCTCTGTTTCTGAATCAATGGAGAAGAAAACAAAGCAAAATGGAAGAGAAGTAACATAAAGGATATTTAACCGAACCCAATTGAAAGGAAGTATCAGTACTGATAATAATGTGTGAAACACAGATATTTATAATCCTGCCATTTCTTGTAAGCCAAGAGACGGTTATGCCTCTGTACCTTCGCCATTGCTGTCAGTTGCAGAGTACAAAAGCAGTGTCAGAGTGCCAAATTCACAGTGACAATGTGCTAGCCGCTACCACTCTGCTCTACTCTAACCCAAGCACTGACACACACACACAGACACACACTATACAAGTACACAAATTCAGGAGCTCTCCACTTCCTTCACCATGTGATCACAAATCACAAAGTTTCCCAGATCACTCTGATGGAATCCTAATTCTCTTGCACTACAACTAAGGTACTCAATCTGGACAAAGGATACATATAATCCGATCAAAAATTATACTCTTGGTTCAGTCTTGGGGTTGTAAAATACTTACCAAGTGAGGAAGATATCGGATTAACGAATTCACCATGCAAATATAGTAGCAGCTCAATTGGTCATGGTGACACGAGTACTGTGAGGCAGTAGAAAATGCAAATTTGATTCTGGCAAAATCACATGGAAAAATGAAGAATTGATGGAGTTTCCATAAGAAATATTCATCAGAATCTTGAATCTTGAAAATTGTAACATGAACTAGTAAGATCTCTGGGTTGGGATTTGATGATGCTGCTGCTAAATTTTACCAAACAAGCAGATTCGTTTCTTGATACAGTGATGAAGCTGTAAAGACTAATGAATTCAAGGTAATTTTTTTTTTTTTTTCTTCCCTGCTGAAAGTGATTTTGTTTCTCTATCTGACCACTAGAGGATCAGAAAATGTGTAATGATATTATTACCACTTTTTGTTTGTTGTCCTCATATATTATTAAAATCCGTTTAATGTTTTATGGCTAATTAATAGGAATAATGCAGTAAGAAAATATTATCCTGTAGTAACTTATTCTTTTTTACTGCATTGGCAAATTCTGTAAACCACCCATTACTTGTTATTTAATGTTCTTTAGAAAAAAAAAAACTAAGAAATGGTAGATAAAAACATTTTCATATCCAAACTTTATCAATCCATTTAGTTTCAATATGACAAGAGTTTAACCTAAATCCAATATTTTTAAATTTGATATGTAACTTAAAAATTCGTGAACATGTCTAATTATATATTTTAATTAATTAATTAATTAATATTATTTATCTAATAAAATATTTTTTAAAAATTAATATATTTAGTCGTTAAAGTTTAAAACTTATAATGTTTTCATTCTTAATAATTTTTTTTTATCATTATGGTCTCTAATGAAATTATAATTTGGTAAGTGATCATTAACTCTCTTTTTTTATATAAATTTCAACAAAAAAAAAATCACTTTGATTGCACGGTTTTTTTTTATTTTGAAGAAAATTAACCGATATACTTATTTTACCCTTAAAAAAATCAAGTGTCATGTGGGTGACTTTTTTTGGGGGTTGAATTTTACGTTAAAAGATAGAGTTAAAGATTAGTTAAAATTTTATTAGGAACTATAATAGAAAAAAAATTCATTATAAATGAAAATATTACAAACTATAAATTTTATGGACCAAATAAATTAAATTTTCAAATATTTATATAAATACTTATTTTTATTTTTAATGCGAAAGAAACCACTGTTTAATTATCAATTTTTTTTTCCCTTTTTAGTTATCCGGGTTCTGTAAGAACAGTTTACGTGGATACATTAGCATGCAAAATGGGCTTTAATTGATGGATCGTGTTAGCCCATTTAACATGTTTCCATTCATAAAAAGGCCACAAATTTGGATACGTCAAGTAGCGTTAGCCCACAATTAAGCAACCGGCCACCACAAGACACCGTTAAAGGCTTATTATGCCACACGTTGGCGCTTTACTCATCCACGACGTGGTTTTCTTTCTCTGCTCGGCCTGCACGTGTCACCCATGTCAACCCCAACGGGTGTAAAACTCTGCTGCTTTCATCATCTCCCTCGTTCCCATATGCTAAACACTTGCCCCCTTTGGCCTTCTGATTTTGCTTCCCGTTGGGTTTCTCCGTTTTGCTTCGTCACTGTAAGTAATATATATCTTTCATTTTGTTCTGTTGAAAGCCAATGCGATGATTTGCTAGGTTCTGAAAGGACTAGGGAATTGAAATCAGTTTGTGAGGTGTTATTTTGAGTAGAATTCTTCAACCCTTTCTAGTTTCTCCCTCCTGTTTTAACTTGTAGATGTAGGAATCTGGTGCATAAATTTCTTGTCTTTTGCTGCAGTTTTCTATGTTAAAGAGTGTGAGTAGGATTTTCGTCTCCTTTAACATTGTTTACGTTGTGTTATAATTTCTGCTGAATCAGTTTGGTGGTTCTTGAATTATGTAGTTTCTGGATTTTGATGCAAGTTGAAAAGCTTAAGGCTAAAAGATTTTGGTTTTTTAGTAGGTTAATTCCTGAAATAAGGCACAACAAGAACCTTTCCAATCTTTGAGGCTTCTGTCCATATCTTTTGGAGTAGAGAAAAGCATATAATCGTTGAAAATGTCGGGAGTAACACTAGCCGTGGCACCTCGGTCTGACCCCGACGAAACTACTATACCAGGATCAAAACCAGGGCAGAAACCTCTCCCACGGACGCCGGAAGAGACATTGGGGACTGTGGGAGTAATGGGATCTCTCCGCTTGATTGAACTCCAACTTGTGGCTTTTATTATTGTGTTCTCAGCCAGTGGTCTAGTGCCACTCATTGACCTTGTGTTCCCCGCATTTACTTCCACTTATATACTTGCACTGTCTTTCTTCGTATTTCCATCTTATGGCCGGAATTCGGGATCAAGGGAAATATTCCGTGGAAGTCGTCTCTTCCGGCTGTACGTGGTAGTTGGGACTGCAGCCGGACTCTTTCTGCCATTGGCTTATGTTTTGGGTGGTTTTGCAAGGGGAGATGACCATGCAGTCCGATCTGCCACGCCTCATCTATTCCTACTCTCATTTCAGATACTGACAGAAAACATCATTAGCGGGCTGTGTCTGTTTTCACCTCCTGTTAGAGCACTCGTGCCCTTACTTTACACTACCAGGAGGCTCTTCATTATCCTTGACTGGACAAAAGATGTCTGGGTCAACAAAGCTCAGCTGCCTGCCAATGCAGACCTCCAGGTAACTACAAACATCATTGCCAAGTTTCTTTAGGCACAGTTATTCGAGACTAAACCTCAAAATTCTCTTGTTACTGCAGAATGTTGTTTGGTTCTGGTTCGGAAGGGGACTGGCACTTGCTAACCTTGTATACTTCTCAACCAATCTCTTCGGTTTCTTGATTCCTCTGTTCTTGCCGAGGGCATTTGAGAAGTACTTGAGGGAAAGGGAGGAGATGCAGTCAAAGATGAAAGGGGATAAACGCTCAGCGGCTATGAACAAATCCCAGGATTCTCCTACTGACAAAAAGGCCGACTAATTTCCTCTGCTTTTTTCGCTTCTGTTTTTCTTCTGAGAAATCTAATCTATACTGTACGAGTAGTTATCGTCTTGTATCTTTAAATGTGGAGTATTTGGAGACAATTTCGTTTTTTTTCTCAAAAATTAATTTATTCAATCTTTAAAATATAAAATTTATAATATTTTCATTTTTAATAATTTTTTTATCGTTATAATTCTCAATAAAAACATCATAATTTATCAAGTGATCTTAATTCACTTTTTTTATTTTTTAAAGACAAAATAAATATATTGGTTAATTTTTATTAAAAGAAAAATAAGTATATATTTATTTTTTAAAAAAATTAAGTATAATAATGGTAATTATTTATATTAAAAAAGTAGATTATATACATTTTTTATTATAAAGAAAAAAATTATTATAAACAAAAATATTATAAGTTTTAAATTTTAAAAATCAAGTCATGTGGGGATGTGTGGGCTGAGGCCTGCAAAATATGGGCTGAAATATTGTACCCATTGGGCCAGGAATTTGGCATCAAGCAGTTCGAAGTAAAGCTGGGCATCAATTTTAACGGGCCAAACTTGGGCCTCGTGTGAAACCTTGAGGTAGTCTTTTTCTAGCACCTTTTAAGATTAGGAATTTTTTTTCCCTTTCTTTTTCTTTTTTTTTAAGACATGGAGGGAGCAAGTAATATCCTATTGGACCATAATTACTACTTCATCTGTTTTTGTTTAATGTTTTTAATTAATGAATTATTTTAATTATAAAAAAAATGAAATGAATATCCCTGGGTTTCTTTCGAATATGTAACCAGGCTAAATGGGTTCGTGTCTAAACTCTGAAGGCAAATGTTAGCTGCCATTTATAGTTATTAAGTTATTCTACTGCTGTTTTAAATCATGGTGAATAACTAAAAGGTAAGATTATAAGAATGGTTGGTCGTCTTTATCCATGGAGAAGCAAAGCTTAAGGCCAATAGGAGCAAACAGTGGAAGTTTGGTATGTTTAATAATAATAATAATTAATAATGGTATTAAATAAGAATAAATTGAGTATATATTAAATCAGTATATATATATATATAATATTTTTAATAATATATTAGAAAATATAGCTTACATTTTTCATAAATTTTAAAATAGAAATTATAAAGACGTTCGTAATGAAAGATCATATAAAAAAAATACTAATATATTAACAAATGTATTAGAGGATTAGTACAAAAGGAGATGGTTTGTACTCTCTTTCCCTACTGTAGTTTTCTATGTGTAAGTAATTAAAAATTTATTTGAGATAAGAATGGTTAAATATAATAAAAAAAGTTATTAGAAGTGAGGGGTTATGTAAGGTATTGATTTTTGGACCGAATTGATTGGTTGGATCGTGAATCGATCGTCAAATCGATTCGATCTTTTCATTTGAATCGTATTTTTTAAAAATCGTCTTATTTTATTCAAATCAATTTGGACCGATCAATCCAACCAATGAACTGATCCGTTCAATTGAATTGAATCATTTTTTTTTTCACTAAATAAGATAATATATTTATAAAAAAAAATAAATTATACAAGTAGAATAAATAATCTATACTAATAAAGAAAATATCATATTTTCTTCTAATTTCGTTATTTATACCTTTATGAGCTTGAATTACATTATATTATTAATCAATTTTATTCTTAAAAATAATTATATTTTAAAATTTTAAATTATAATATTACCAACTCAATTAGAGTTTGACCATTGAACCGTGAGCCAGTAAAATTTCTAATTTGATACTCAATCCAGTTATGAAAATATTAATGTAAGGCCTAAAGAAAGATTAAAGAGAAAATATAATGTATTATAAATATATAAAAAATTTTAAAAAATAAAAATTATTAAAATTAATATTATTTTAAATTTAAATTTAAATTTAATGTTATCCCGACTTTCTCGGCCTTGTCTCAGCAAAATATAGTAGAAACATTTGTGCGGACCAAATAACAACACTTGCCACGCACCAACACCTTTTTCCATCACCAACAATATCTTTTTTTTTTTTTTCCCCTTAGCCCTTTTAGGTTTCTTAATGATAAAGCCTGGCCTAATCTTTGATTTGGACCTTTACTAGCTTTTTTTCCTTTTTTTTTTTCTAGTAATTTCTTGACCAATCCATTTTCGGCATATGTCAACAGGAGTAGAGAATCACCATCCATATTAAAAGTCAAGTATGAAAACTTTATCAATTGATTATTTTTTTAATTTAAAAAATAAAAAGATGACGCACGTTATTAAAAAAATAAAATAAATAAATATTAAATTTTAAATTATATTTAGATAAAGATTAAATTGAGATAAATTTATTAAAATTTAATAAAATTATTATTAAATATGTACTTATTAATGAGAAAAAAAAATATGATTTTTTGTGAGTATATGATAATTTTTAAAAAATAATAATTATTTAAATTAATGTTATTTTAAATTTGAGTTTTGATTTAGATTAGGAATTTTCTTTCCAAATATATTCTTAGACTTTTAGTTAATAATGTGTTACAAGTATTAAAATAATTGAGACAAATATTAATAAATTTATTTAGATAAAAAATACTTGTATAGTAATAATAAAATTGTTTAGTTATCACTATATTTATATTTAGAAATGTATAAAAAGATATTAAAGTGTAGTAATTATTTTTTATGAATATGTTTGCCCGTTTTTAATTTTTATATTTTAATAGAAGCTAAAAAAATAAGTATTTATATATTATTTATTAATCTTTTCCTTGCATTTTATATTATTTTAAAAGGAAAATTACAATCAATATAATATATTATTGGCATTTGTGAATTTAGACTTAATTTAATATTTTAGAGATTTTCCGGGGAAAATATTTTAGATTTTAGATTTTAGATTTTATTTTCTGGAAAATATTTTAGAAATATTAGTAAACTCCGGTCAGAAATGTGACAGTAGTAAACACGCCAGGAGTGATCGCGTGGAAGGAGTCCATGCTTTAACCTGAAATATAAAGGTCTGTCCTGTGTCCCCTCTCTTTCCACTGCTCTGCCGTGGCAATCAAGAAAATCAACCCTACCTCTTCGTTCTTCTCCACCTCCTCTCGCATTTCCCCAATCTCTCTCTCTCTCTCTCTCTCTCTCTCTCTCATCACAAATCAAAACATACCCAGATACCCCTCACAAGCCTAGTCCATCATTATCGTTTCTTAGTTTCTAGCTCTCTCTGAGAGCTTTCTCTTTTTTTCTCCTCAAGAAAACAATGAAAATGCGAAACAAAGGCAAAGTACACCCTTCTCCCGGTTCTTCTTCATCATCTGTTTGCTCTCCAAACAATGAAGCTACTCTATCAGTGCTGAAGATGTTGCCAGCTGCTATTTTGGCTATAGTATCGGTGCTTTCGCTGGAAGACCGTGAAGTATTGGCTTACATGATTACGAGGTCCATGAAGGCGCCTAATCCGTCTGTGTTTCTTGAAGAAAAGAACAGGAAGAACTCCAAGAAATCCTCCAGCAACAGCAGTGCCCACAAAAGCCCACCATTTGACTGTGAGTGCTTTGACTGCTACACTAGTTACTGGTGTAGATGGGATTCTTCATCTAATCGGGAGCTCATTCACCAAGCCATTGAAGCTTTTGAGGAGCACTTGAGTATGGGTGAGCAGTCCAAGAAAGGGAAGAACAAAAAGAAGGACAAGATGAATCGTCGAGGGATTGAAAAAAGATTGGATTTTTCGAGCGTAGAAGCTGGAAATGAGTCGCCGGAGATTCAAGAAAGTAGCTCTGCTGTGCAAGCTTCACCAGAAAATGAGGTCTTTTCCTCGGAGTTGGTCTTGGAGGTTGGAGAAAGTAGTCAGGTACCCGAGACTTCGACTGTGGAGGAGGAAGGAGAAGTGGCGGCGGTGGAGCCACCGGTGGAGAAGGCGGTGGTTGTGAATGGAGCTGGTGCAAGTAATCACAAGGGTTTGGCCAGAAAGGTGTTGCCGGACGTGTTGGGGTTATTCAACTCGCGCTTATGGAGTCTTTGGAGTCCGAATGTTTAAAGAAAAGAAAAACAAAAAAAGGAGAAGAGAAAAATACCCTTTGGCTATAATTGGTGGTAGGCAATATTCCTTCTCCAATATTAAATTTTTTGCTTTATCATCTAGCATATATTTCAATGGTCTTTACTTTCAAATGTGCATTTGTTGATTTCAATTTTAATTTCAGAGCCTCGGTTGCAAGGGGGTTTTTGGCCGGCGGGCAGTCATTTTCCCGGCGGATAATGAAAATGTTGTTCAAATGTTCTTTATTTTCTCCCCACTTTGTTAATGGAAATATTTGCTGGAAACTCCATTCACAACTTTTGCTTCGTGGTTAAGTATTGTGAGTTGGTGAAGATATTTACTTCCATTTGTGGCCAACGAAAGGTCAAGCCGACCTCTGCTTATCACTTTGCACCGGTTTAATTAATAGTAAAAAATTTCTCTTGAGCAAAATGGAAACGGAACAGAACAGAACAGAAGGATGGTTTGGTGGGAAAATTCAATGGTAATCCTAATTTCTAGCTTGTGATTTGATATATGCCTTTCAATGTCAAATGGATGCGTTTTTCTATGCTTTCTTGTGATTCCTTTTGGTGAGGAATCGTTTGAAGGAGGAGTACCAATAATTCTGATCTGCTAAATTCCACTTTTTGGGTTTTTCTAAAGCTTTGGCAACCATCAGCTTTCGACCGGTGAAAAGTGGTCTGGGAGCGTTATGTAATGCCGTGGCGGCCCTTCTTTGCGGGAGGATATGATCACCATTTTTTTTTCTTCTTTTCTGGGATTTCCTACTGCCAAAAACTGTCTGATAAATCTATTTTGTTGGGGGCCATAGTGTATTCATTATCCTAACAGATAACGAAGGAGTTAAGAAATGGAATATCGGACATTTATTTTGATGCAGTGGGTGGGGGAATGTATAGTGTTCAGCTTTGTTATACTTGGCATAATACAACTACTGCAATTATGAGGCGTGATTATTAATTATACACAATGCACTTTTGTTGGGGTCCATGAAGGAATGAACAAAGGCTCGGTGCCTTTATATGACGTCCGGTCACAACCGGCACAACTCCGCCATAAACACCATTTGCATATTCCTATGCTGAGGGAAGAAATTTATAGGCATGAATTATTAAGCTTCTCATTTCCCCTGTTTATAAAGTTTAAGCTTGATTTTCATTCGCCATCGCATAGAACAGTGATATTCGCAGAAACAGGAAAGTGTCCAGTGTGTGTAGGACGGTAGAAAGCTGAAGGAGCCCACTGTTATTCTCTCATTTTCTTCAAACTTTGAAGGGAACAGTACTCTGCATTGGTAGTAACAAAAATATATACACATTTCTTGCCCCTTAGAAGTTTTTGCATGGCAATTGGTGGTCTGATGTGGGCTAGCTAGATCTAGGGTGTGGGGTAAAGTTTTCCTCATTTAAATTCTCGAGAACAATGGTCGTAATGGTATAATAATGTAAAACAAAATATCATTGCCTGTGGAGCTGTCCCCTCCGAGCTGGAGCTCTGTTATCTGTACCAGAGTGCAACTTTTTTTACGTTCAAAATGGAAAAGCAAGATGATACTGCCCGCTAGCCGGAAGAAAGCCTGTGAAATCTTTTTCATTTCCAAAGAAAGCTTCTCATTGATTATCATCAAGACAAGCTTTAACCCATTCACAGGAACTGCCTATGGCTGGTATATGTTCCTTTGCCAGGCCTTATCTTGGATACAATCATCACAGCAGCCTCGAATGGCATTGCAGTCTCAGAAAATTTAGCCATACTTGAGTCAATTAATTGGGCAGGACAAAGTTCCATCTCCTCTCATTTTGTTCGTTTTCTTGTGACACTGACATAAATCTTCCTTTCTAGTCTGAGCCAAAGATTGGTCTGCTCAAACTCTTTTTAGATTCAGAATAATACATGCTGGGAAAGGATAAGGCAATCTGCATCTTAGACCGCAGGTCCTTATTAGTGTACCTTCCTTGCAATAAGTATGATATGCAAAAACAAGAACATGATTTTGATTTACTACCACTGCTAACCGTTCAAAACTGCCTATCAAACAAGATGTTTTTCTTTTCTTCTTTTTTAATAACTAAAAAGTTATGTAGGATTTAAATTTGATATAACCCTTTTCATTACGAGGATATAATTGTAATAAATTATTTTTAAAAAATTAATTTATTTGTTCCTTAAAATTTAAGATTTATAATACTTTCGTTCTTAATAATTTTTTTGTGATATTATGTCTTTAATGGAATTATAACCTGTCAAATAGTCTCTAATTCTCTTTTTCGATGTAAATTTTGATTAGAAACAATCATTCTAATTATAAGTGATCAATTGATATACTTATTTTTCTTTTAAAAAAATTACGTGTAATAATTAATTGACAAATAATAAAATTTGAATTTAAACGCCTAGACAAATCTTGAGGTGCTTTCATTATCCGACCAATCAATCTCTATGTAAACTGTCTTGGGGGTTAGGAGAAGAGTTCAATTTGAATTTTGATAAAAACCCTAGTGAGCAAAATTCTAAATTTTGACCCGAAGCAGTCAAAGTACGGGATTAACACAGCACCAAGTTGAATTGAAACTTCTGAAAATCCAAAAAATTGAACGAGTCAAAATTAGCAGGGATGATTGACTCGGTCGATGATTTTGATTTTTTTTTTGGAAATAAATGTAAAGTGATGGATAAGTATTTTGCGTATATGAGGCCATGCAAGTTGTGTACGATAACTTGTGCGGTGATTTTACAACCTAAATTGAAAATGATAAAAGTTTAACGTTTCAAAAGGTGACCGTGTGTAACTTTTTTTTTTTTAATAGAACGACGTCGTTTTGATATTCATGTAATCATGTAAAATGTTCACGTGATTATGTCAAACGTTCATGTGAACTCAAATGAACGCACAAATGCCGTACGACAACTTGCGCGGTCCCAAATCCGTATTTTGCATATTCACCTTTTATTTTCAAAGTCAATACACGTAAGTAGCTTTTTTTTATTTATTTAAATATGCTATTTTTGTATTGTTCAAGGTCATGTGCATTTATTTAGCATTTTGTAAAGAAAATAACATCTGCCAACCAAAAAATAAATAAAGAAAAATTAGTTTTCTACTATGGCAATTTTACTATTTTACTCCCTCTATTTTAAAATATTTTTCATGAAATTTTTTTATTTTGTTTTAAAATATTTGCGCATGTACATTTTTTTAGGATTAATGATTAGTTTCTTCTTATTTTATCCCTATTTATTTTAAGTCAACTACACAACCTTCAAAAACTCTTTTTTCTTCTTCCTTTTTGGGAATATTCACAAATCAATAGTTATCGTATTTTTAATATGGGTAGAATAGGAACTTTATCTAAATTATAATATTATTTTTAACATCCTTAATCGGTATGCAAAGAGGAATTCTTACATAAACCGTAGACCCGTGGACCAAATGTATTGATGAGTTGTACCGTACAACTTATATTGCATGCAGTACAATTCATCAATACAGTGGTCCATGGACCATTGGTCCATGCTAGAATTTTCTGTATGCAAAGGGTTTGATGAATAAATATTTTGAAACGGAAGGAGTAATTTTTATCCCATTTTCAAGAAAAATTATAATAGGACCAATGGTCCATAAATCAAATGCTTTAGTAACTTGTACCGAGTGCAATAAAAGTTATACAATACAACTCACTAATGCACTTGATGTACCGGTTCATGATCCATGTAAGAATTGCTCCATTTTCAAACTCTGACAAATGTGGGTTCACACCATTTTCCCCCTCCATTGCACTGCAGTTACTTGTATCGCTTGCAATGTAAGTTATACGATACAACTCACTAATACACTTGATCCACTACTCTACGATCCACGTAAGAATTGCTCTTTGAAAAAAGAAAAAATCCTTCCATTAAATATAAGACTTTTAAGCACGGTCCTTACTTCCAATTTATCCTCATTAGAATTATGCCTAAACGAGGAAAATTATATGATAAAATGGAAAGTTGTGAAAAAAATTGAAAAAAATTACTTTATCATTTGAAATTCTGGTTAAATTTAATTTAAATTGTTCTTACTTTGTCTTCTCATCAAAATTTCCGTCAAATGTTTGATCAATTTTCTTTAAATTTAACAACTTTTTGTTGTGTTTTTAATGTGTTAATTAATGATATGTTTAGTTAGAGTGAAAATAAAGAAGAAAAGAGGAGGAAAGAGATGTAGATATAGAAATAAATAGGTGATTTACTTTATTTTAGTTAGAAAAGAAAATTTGGTGAGAAGTAAATTAGGGGGGAGGGCAGAGAGAGGGAGTATTATTTCTGCACTAAAAGGATAATTATTGCGTGGATTGGTTGCTTTAAAGAGTTGTACCGTATAACTTACATTGCACAACTTATAATTCCTCATTGCAGTCGGTCTTTGAGAATTTTCGCATTTAAAAAAAATAATTCATCCAAATTTGTACAAAATAAAAATAAATTTATATTTATTTCTCCTAATAAAAATAAAGCATACTTGTTAGGGATGGCAATTCTCCTGCTTAAATCGGAGGCCCGGCCCGGCTTGCTTGGGCCGGGGATTCCCTGATTTAAAGTGGGGGCGGGCTTCATTCTTCGGCCCCGCCCGCTTTACATATTATATATATATATATATATATATATATATATGTGTGTGTGTGTGTGTGTGTAGATTATATAAATATATATACACACACATACATATAGAGGTGAATTATATATGTGTTGTATATGTATACATACTATATAAATTATATATATATATTATATATGTATACGTACTAATATATATATATATATATATATATATATATATATATATACACACACACAAACACACACACTATATAAATTATAAGTAGATTATATATATTATATATGATTATATATGTATATAAAGGTAGATTATATATGTATATAAAATAAAATAAAATAGAAAAGAAAAGAAGAGGAAAAATAGAAAAAGAAAAAAAATTATCAATTTTACTATTATTAATCTAGTGATATGATAAATACATGAATTATTGAAAACCACTACAAAAATTTTTTATATGATTAAAAAGTTTTGAATAAAAATATATTGGAGGAATTTTTTTTTTAAAAAAATCTTTATAAATATTTCCGAGCCCAAACAGGTCCCCGCTTCCCCGCTTCCCCGTTGAGCCGGGACCGGGGATTGTTTTATCCCCGACGGGTGGGGGCGGGGATTCCCTCCTTTCCCCGTAGTAGGGACGGGGCGGAGATGGGGATACGGGGGCAATGCGGGGGCGGGACCGAGATTTCTAGTCCCCGGCCCGGCCTAACCCCGTTGCCATCCCTAATACTTGTCCTCCCCCTCTTCCTTTGTCAACCAAACAAACTTAATCGCCAAATAGACCGAAATGACAAGTGGAACAAATAAAAATTTGAGATATCAATTTAAATTCAAAGTGAAATTTAGATTCTAACGTAAACTTCATCTTATAATTTGAATCGAAACATGAAATTTCCACCTAAAAAATTTTACATAATTCACTCGATTGAAATTACTAAAGGGGTATGCTAATATATTTCTTTTTTAAAAATAAAAAGGTGTCGGAATTTAAGTTTTTCACAACGTTGGAGGTAATGTATAGTACTATCCATACAATAAATGTAATAGAAATTATTCTTCCCTCAGATAACTAAATGTACATATTTCTATATTAAATTATTTAAAGATGAGTATTCAATTTTCTAAAGTAAATATATTTTTTATTTAAACTTATATTATTAGCTTCATTAATTTAAGAGAGATGACTTGAGGTGTACATATATTTCAGAACTAATCTTTTTGTTTATTAATAATAAAGTAGTAATAATTTGAAAATGGTCAAAGATTTATTTGTGTCAAAATAATAAAGTAATAATTTTTTAATAAGTGATAGATCTTTTATACATATATACATTAAAATCTTTAATACCAAACAAGTATGAATATTTAATTTTGCACTAAAATTAATAAATAAATGCATTTATAGCTACATTATATCTTCTTCTCCTCGTGATCAAGAAATTCACCCTAAACCCCTAAACAACAACGGACAAAACAATTTCATTTATCCAATATTTTTGTTGTCAATCATAGATATGCATCAACATCTACAATGTGCTTTTGTAGAACAAATCTTGACCTTATTATATGATTTATATCCACATATTATATGCATAGATATCATGACGCTTAAGAATGTAAATTGTGAATCGAATCTAAAATTTATGATTTAATGGGTATTACTTTAGCCAATATAGGTGGACATGCAAGGAATAAAGGATTGGATTGGATTTTTTGTTTTTTTTTAACTTAATTTTTCATGAAAAAATCCTTAGCAGTGGTTGGGCATAAATGATTGGACATTTTAGGGTGGAGGTAAGAATTCAACTTAATAGCCGAAAGCAAAAGAATCAGAATCAAAACCAAATTATTTGCTTTGCTTTTGTGATTTTTGACTGCAACAAAGGGGAATCCAAACATTAATCACCCTTTATCAGAAAACTCACAAGCATTTCTAATACGTCTGGATGAGCGGTGTTAAATCAGCCACGTAAGAGTGGGGTCCAAGTGTGTTGTCCATCAAATGATTATGATGGAAAATCAAGACCGTCCATTGCTATTGACGATATGTCAAACTCCATAGTAGAGATGACAAGAGAGAGCCCAAGAAGGCTTTGTTCTTCTCTCTGCTGGAGTATTCTGCTAGTACCATTATGAAGAGACTTTTTGCCCCCAGATTTTGGCTGCTCTTGTTGGGGTCTTATATCCTGGCCAAATCACTAGTGTAATAAGCTTCAAAGTTGGTTGGGTGTTTGGACCCCCCCAACACCCCCTGCAGATTTTTGAGAAAAGACGTACCACGACTGTCTAATATGCACATAAGATAATAGTATTTTGATTGCGTTGATATATATATATATATATATATATATATATATATATATATTTATATCACCTATTGAATAGAGAAAGAACTGGAGGATGAGTGGTTGTGGCATCATCTTGTGGTGAATGATGATCCAATGTTGGGGGTCTCTCCTTAATAATTTCTGAGAAAGCACTAATAAGCAGGTCGAAAAAGTGCAGTTTGTAGGCCCAAAAGCAAACCCTTTTCAAGACATTATATATGTGCGTTCCTATCTACAGCAGATTTTGCACGGTACTGCAGAAGGTGGTTGCAACCAAAAAGTCCCTGGTGATGGTCAATCAAATACTACTTGCTACATACTAATATACTTTTGGACCAAAATGGTTATAGCATAGAAAATGTCTAGACGAGTATGTTTTCATGCAGTTTAAATGGTTTCTTCAGCTAAAGTTTCAGGGAAATTTCTTCCATTTCATCGATCGAACTATCCTTTCATGCATAAAATTCATGGGATCAGATGCACGTCCCATGAAACATAGCGGGATGGTTCCGTCAACGGGATGAAGAAATTTCTCTAAACATATATACCAAAGTAATGTGTGAGTTAATACCTTCCATACGAGGAATCTCTTGTAACATTCACTTGATCCAATGTAGCTCATTTGTCTGCTAGAATGGTGAAGGTTGATCAGAGATGTCATTTCTACTTTCATAGGATCGTCCAACCCTCCAGAATGAGATGTTGTTAGGTGTTCGTCTTCTAGCAAATAATAACTACAAGATACAAGTGATTATCAAGTTATGGAACTTGGGATCAATTATTTCAGTGTCTGTACCAAGCCTGCTGGATCAATTAGGCACATGGACAGTATATCTCCCTACCTTACCGAGTCAGGTTCAGTGGCAGAAAATTCTCCAGCCCAGGTTGTGCCCATGTTCACATGCAATAGCTATATCATGTTAAAGTACTCCATCACTTGGTGACAAACACTACATCTGCAGATGAACCCTGTTGCATACATCCCACAAAATTGCAACACCACAATGAGAGAGAGAGAGAGAGAGAGAGAGAGAGAGAGAGGAGAGTGTGTGTGTTATATTAACAAGTGTGTGTCAATTCCAAAACTCTTCTGAAACTTTGAAGTGGTGTAGTAGGGAAGCAAACGTGTACAATTCCAGGATTATCTATCTCTTTGTGAGGGGAATTAACTAGGAGTTGTACTATTGTTTCTTGTTGCTTTCTCAATTGGTTACTCTTTGTCTTCCCTCTTTAGATGATTTATCAAGTTGTTTGACGTCCAGGCTGGATCAGAAACATGGAATGTGCCCAAGACAAGTAAACTTTGAGAATACTATGGTCAGATATGAACCACGATTTTGTACTTCTGCTGGTGTTATGTTTCTTTACTTTTGTTTATAACCTTTAAATAACATGGGAAGAAGAAAACTGATCAAGGTCGGGAAGAATAAGAGGTGGTTACTGATTAGCATTTCAACTTGACAAATATCCATCAGAACGACCGAGGGCACTGACTTTTTGAGCACCAATGGAGAAAATGCCACCTATATCTATTGAAGGTAGGGGATACCAACCAACCATATGCTGATGCTGCTGGTATGTGGTTAATAGACTCTAGACTTAATTGGTGGATGCTTTCGTGCTTTATGTCGCAAACAAGGCCCTTCAACTTCAATTGCTTCCTTTAAAGGAAACAAGGCTTTGTACATGAATGAATGTCCTAACATTAGTAATATATGCCTTATCTGTATTCGGAGTAAATTGTGAGAATATTATCAAGAAAACAAGGTAACTAAAATGAATTAAGTCTCCGCAAGGCAATTGCTTAGATGGTAAAAGAATTGACGCCATTGAGAATGAGTTGTTATGCAACAGAAGAATGGATGTGAAGATATTTGCTATTTTCAAAATTGGATCTTACTCAGTTGGCTTTAAGCTAAAACCATTTTCTCTTTATCCGGTTGCAAGGTCACATCTGCTGGGCATTTTCAGTTTGACATTGCCAGGCATACATATTATATTCTTTGAAGGATATTCAACTTCAAATAATAATAATAAAACATGGCCAACGACAACATTTATCAATTGGAAATGCTGGTACATGATCCATACTTGGAAAAACTGGAAGCCAGATAAAATGGTACAATCACACAATTTTCCCTAGTACTAAGAATGGAAATGCAGGTATATCATACAATGATTAGAACGGTTTACTTTACCTTGGCATGAAAACAGACCCTTCTTCAGCTGTCATGCCGTGCAGATCCATCAAACCATGGCCTCTACTCAAGATTTCGAAAACAGAAGAAAAATGAGGATTAGTATTCCATCCCAATGAATTTTATCTAATCCCTACTTCTAGCATGGTGCAGAAAGGAGGCGGAGCATGGCAATGATATTGTGACTAACAAACCACAATTGGATATACGCAATAGACCCACGGTTTCTTCAATGGAGTAGGCAATGTAATATACTTATTAAACCAGCCAAACCACATGCCGAAGGCAAAGGATAAGACACCTAAAGGTTGTCAGATATATGTATGAAGCAAAGCCTGAAGTGATATTTCCTTTTCTTTGCCATCAGGAACTTATTCAAGGACCAAAAGAAAACTTACAGTTTGAAGAAGCCTGACATCTTTTCATACTAATGAAGCAGATAATCATTTTTACTGTGTTAAGTCGGTCGCATTATTCCTGCAACAAGACAAAAGTAACGAACACATCATTTGCAAGATCTGGATTCGCTTGCATATGAAGACACATATTTCAGTCTAAATTGAGTGGAAATATTAACAATTGCAATTGGTAGGTGTAGTAAATCACAACTAGCATACCTCACGTATGAATGTGAACTGGTGGTTAATATGGAATCGTCAACTCAGGGTGTCCATAGAGAACAGGAATAACTAAATACAGCCATCACAAGTTTGTATTTTTCTTCATGTTCTGTTATCAGCCAATATGTCTGATGCTCTGATGCTTCAAAGATCTGTTTGACGTTGCAATCTCTATATATCATACCAAATATTCATTTCTGTCATTTCCCATCATTTTGCTCTGATAGACACCAAAGATGAAGGTAAGTTCACTTTGCATTAGCTTAAAGATCATCATACCACCTTCCTTTGAAACTTCCCTGATCTCCATTGCAGTTACTAGGCTGGATGCACCGCAAGTTTCGGCAGAACAGCAATGAGCCATTCAAGGATTTTTGCATTGGTAAGCCATCTATCTTAAAATCCATATTTCCTGTTTTCTTTTGGCTGACCGAATCTAAGATACAGATTTGCCTGTTTATGGAACATTTAAGTTGCAGCATAATGCAGGCTTGGAAAACAAACAGTCCAATAAATGGCATAGAATCTTGAATCTGATGAGTTTTTATTTAGCAGCATTATTTTCACAAGAAGCTAACTCTTACTATTTAATAGACTACGGGAGTTCCAAGCTATCAAAGCAAACTAACATGCTTCCGAACCTAATGATGAACAAACTAATATCCTAAATGACCTAAAACCCCACATGAGATTGAACTAAATAGTCAAGAAATAACCAAAGGTTGACCCATTAGATAAGAACTAAATTCCTGCAGTGATCCTTCTAAATCCACCACAATCTCAAGTCCCCAGTTTTCCCACTAACTACCATCCTAGTTACAGTACATTTCTCGTGTCAGGGAATTCTTGTGCTTGTCTTACAGGGCAGGCATCACTGGACGACCTACAATACCACCCAAAGCCAAATTATTGCACCAAACCGCTGATCAAAGCACAAGCAGACAACCAGCTCCGCAAATCATTTGCCGCTCCTGAGGCTGAAAGTGTAGATGAAGAAGAACTTGAAGAAGAAGCAGCAGCTACACTTTCTGACCTCTTTCATGGGTTCCTTGCTATTGGTACCCTTGGTACTGATCCAGTCATCAATGACCCTTCAACTCCAACATTTTCTATCTCTGTGGAAAACATAATGGAAAAAGACACTGAAGTAACAGAGAACGAATTGAAGCTAATCAATGATGAGTTGGAAAGGGTGCTGGGAGCAGACGAAAGCTGCAATATCTCCTCTGGAAGAAACAGCCACGTTAGTACGGGAAGAAACAGCCATGTTAGCACTGGAAGAAATAGTCATGTTAGTACCGGCAGGAGCAGCCATTGTAGCACAATTACACTTAGTGGCAAGCCTTTGGAGAGCACAGATAACAGTGGGAATGGAACAATCGTCTGTCCACTTCAGGGCTATCTTCTTGGATCAGCAATTGGTTTGCCAGAAACAACATCAGCTGCAAAGAGAGAGAATAGGACGTCACTGGGAGAACTTTTTCAAAGAACTAAAATGACAGAGGAGAACTCTGTAGCCAAATCTGATAGGGGAGAAAAGAAAATGGAAAGGGAAACTGATAAGTCTGCTGTGTTCCTGGTGAAGAAGATGCTGAAGAAGAAAATACTTCAAGCTTCCAGGAGCTTCCCAGCAGCTTCTGGGGGAACAACTGATTCTGCTTCAGCTGAGACAAAGCTGCACAAGGTATGTTCATCATTTGAACCGGCTCCTCCCTTATTAAATCCTAACAACTTATCAAGAATAAGCCATCAATCATACTCCGATCTTTTGAATCTCACACCACATCCCAGTCTTTTATCGCTGTCATACATTCTACTTGCTATAAGGCTATGAAACTATGTACTGCTAGAAGAAACGAATCATAGTTCATGACTGCTTTTAACAATTTTTCAAAAGAATAATCAGTAGGAGATTAAAAAGGAGAGAAAGAATGGCCTTCAAGATATCTATGAAAAGGTCAATTAGTTTAGGAAACGGTGAAGGCGCATTGCAAATCCAGGTAAACAATGAGGAACGATCAATCCAACAGTTGGGTGTTTGATAAAGATTGTGGTCTTTTTGTGGTTTCACAGTAGTATTCTGTTTTCCAGCTCTGAACATATGCTACATGCAGATCCTACATATTTTCCACAGGAAAGTGCATCCTGAGAGCACAACAGCTTTGCGGAAGTCCAATAAGCCAACCAAATTTGATGTCAAGAGTAGAGTAAGCCATGGGAGGCCCTACAAAATTATAGGCTCAGAGTCCGCAGACGAACACATCACACTAATTCCGCGGCGAGCCCTCTCAACGGAGAGCATACGACGCTTCAAGAGCCAGTCTAACCCAACCCAACTCATGCACAATGGCGCCATTTCTTTTGGCAACGGGGAGCATTGGATCAAAACAGATTCAGACTGTAAGTACACATGCACTCAAATTTCCTAACCATCTTTCAACGTTAAGATCATCTCATTCAATTCAAGTACACATGCAACTCTTGCTTGGAAAGGGTCGGTAATCAAATCACATCCTTCACTAATATATTAAAAGAAAATAAAAAACAAATACCGGGTTTGTCTAATTGGCTTTTTAATTTCATCTAATGTTTCACCTTCTTCGAACACCTTCCTAGATAAAATCAACCTCATTTGGATAAAGCACAGCGTCATTAACTGTCCTAATCTGGCCTTGTTGTTCACCTTGCAGACCTGGTGTTGGAGCTCTAAATACAGAAGAAATAATACGAAGTGTGCCTCAAACAAAAGCTACAGCTTTAAATATGTTGTGTTTTTGAAAGTTTTCCTATGATTCCTGATATGAGAGCAATTATTGCCTCAGATATATATATGAGAGTTATGAGAGAGAAGCAAAATAAAATGAGCAACTCCTTGGCTTGCTCCTTGTACTATGTTGTCGTGGATATGTAAGTGAGTGGTATTCTTATTTCCAGACAATTCCATAGTTATTAGAGGATCGTTGGCATCACCAATGGCATTGCAACGGGGACCAAGTCATTAAAGCCCACAAATGCCCCCCACCTAGCTGCATGCTTCTCAATATCGACATAGAAAGTAACTTCACTAGAACATACAAACTTCAATAAAACTCCTAAATGAAGGTGCATTTAGGGAAATCTTATCAGGATCACCAACAGCACATGATATTAAATTCCAGGCCAATAAGCTCGCTCCACTTTTGTGAGGATTTCTACAGATCCTCCAAAAGAAGCTATTCATGTAGAATCTCTCCCAAATAAAACCTAATCATCTGAGGAAAAAACATCCATCTAAAAGAAGTGAACAATGCTAAAAGAAGCATGTGAAAATTACCCCCCCAAAAGGAAGGATATGTGAAATTGAATTTGCGAATTTACAATATCTCAAGGCAACCGTAGGACTGAATGAAATATGACTTGCATAAAATTTGACGTTATGTCCTAGTTCTTCTATCTGACCTTTACAAAAGAATTATGCATCAATTCAGTAGAGAACAAGGAAAAAAGTTCCACAGGTTGGGAATGCCACTAACATGAACCATCCATGAAATCTACCAACAAATCTTTAACCATGACTCTGTCTGGCATCTTTCCAGCAGCACCATAGATTGGAGCAAGCCCTCCACTAACAGGACCAGGATTCTCTCTTACCTGAGAGGGGAAAAAGTTTATCAATATGTAAAAATTAATTGGAGTCCTAAAAATTATGGCAAGGGTAAAAATTTCATATTCAAAAGTTTGAGGGCCATAACAGAGTGGAGGGCCTATCAAGCAAGCAGTACAAACAAAAATCCATATGGACTTAACACTAGCATTATAAGCACAAATGGTAACTCTATTATTTGATCCCATGTCATGCAGATGTGAATCTAAGCATAGTCATCCCCAATTCAAGCATATAACAGGCAATGAAATTAACAATTACAAGAGCTTTACTGCCAAAGTTACAGACATGACAATTTCTCCTCATAACGAGGAGTTAAATAGGTTGGGGGGGGCAAAACCTCTCATAGTACAGTCCGATCAGAAATATGATAATATGTTTAATTTTGGAGGTAAACTTACCGTTTGCACAGAATCTCTAAGATCCTTCAAGAAGTCCTGGACAATCGCCACATGTTGAAGTGTCACACAGATGTGGATGCTGTCAAATATACATCATGCAAGAGACATCAGAAAGAACTCTTATGAAGCACTAAAAGAAAGAAGTTCAACAGCTAGAACAATATCTCATGCATAGAACATTCCAAGAATTATCATTATCAGTACCAGTGAGACGTTGAAACAGATTCCTCATAATCTGACAAATTCAGATGGCCTATTTAAGTTACAATCATGCTATTTACTAGTGGTATGACACCCATCAATCAATAGTTCTCAAGCTTCTGCGAGCACACATACCTATTAGGTCTTTGCAATGCATTCAAATGCCAGCCTTTTGATGACATGATATCGTTGACTTCAAATATGTCCACAACTTCAGATCCAAACGCCACGAGGGTCATGTCAGGCCTTCCAATGATGAATAATTCAGGGATCTCCTGTATTCTGCAATAACAGGAAAAATTATGTATAGTAATTCCAATTTGGAACACACCCGAATTTTATCTACAAAGGATATTTACCCCTTCTGTATTCTCTTTGAAGCTTCCATTATAGCCCTTGTGTTTCCCAAGTATCCTGTAAAATGTAATAAAGGGTATCAGTCCATGCCCCACATATTTGAAACTAGATTTGAAATAGAACTGGCAAATGATAATGAACTACAGTGCACCTTCCAGTCCTAGAGACATCATTGCTGCCCAAGCACCAGCAATCAATCCTCCGGGCCTGCTCCCAGCAATGGTTGGAGAGACATAAAGTCCCCCAGACCATTCAGTGACTGAAATTTCAATGTGAGTGAACAGTAAGACACGATTTAAGTGCAAATTTAACAACAGAAGGGTGTACCAATTGGTGAGAAAGCAAAACAATTTGAAGTGACTTCATACCATATATACAAAGATTGCTATATTTCTGAGCATTCCCTTAATGTAATCTACATTTACAGCAATTTTTCTAAATTCTTCCAAATCCAAGTGTATGTGTAAACTGACCATAGAATCTATTTCAGCAATCTTAAGCCACAATTTCTTGAAACTCAAAAGGCAGCTTTAGAATATGATGACTCACCGGCGACAAATTGATGCTGTCAAACAAAGTACAGGAAAAGCAACAATCCCCCGCATGGATATATTCAGGCCCATTGATGAACATGAAATAACAAAAAGAAGATATGAGAAGGTATAACAATCAAAAATTCAAAATAATAAAGAAACTTTCAATTCTGCAACTTGATCCATCAATGCCATATGACATCCTAATCCATGGTATTTTTACAGTAAATACTAGGTGAGAATGGTTAACGGAATTTATACTTATTCTGCAGCAAACTGCTCCTAAAAGTTTGCAAACATACTTGCCCTCAAACAGTTGAGATACATGTTTCTTTAATATATAGGCTCTGACTTAAACTTCTATTTCTTTATTAAGAAGTAAAAAGTAGCCTGAATAAACACAACAAGAAAAGGAGCACTATGAACTTTTAGAGACATTTCATGCAGTGTTGAATACAGCAGAAGTGATGCCTATTACAAGGAAACAACCGGGAGATAATGAAGCCCACGTTCCCCTTTAAATTATCTGACTGACAAGAAGGATATTTTCAAATTCAAATGTCCACCTTATTGTTTGACTAAAAGTTAAAGAGTAAAACACAGAGAAGATAAATAAACAGTTATTTACCTTTCGGATCTCATGGTTTCTGTAGAGAACTACACTAGTTCCTTTTGGAGCCAACCCATACTTGTGTACATCTGCAGATATTGAGGTTACTCCTTGGACTGAAAAATCATATGGTGGTACAGGGTACCTAGGAGGAAACATTAATAGTCATCAGGGGAGAACAAGTTTTCTGAATACATTAATTAAAACAAGACACAGAATTGAAGGTCATTGGCAATGCAGCCTACAAGCTAATCATTGCAGGCTCATTTGTTATATCAGCGAAGAACAACTGCTCTATGGCATTTAAGACAAACAATCATTAAAACACATCATGACTAGCGTCACTATTGAAACTCCATTATGTACTGTTGTGCTGGGATAGCAGAACATCAGGTGAACACTCAAACTCAATGAGCCCAATGCAGTTGCAAAAATTTTCTGTAACTTTTAAAAGGTTACAAGTAGCTGTTCTTACCAGCTGATTGCCGTGATAATGCTACACTCTCCCTTTCAAAAGAGAGGTGGTACATTGCCCTCACAAACTTTAAGAAAATTACAGACATAAATACAGATCATTCTTTCATGAAACTGCATCTAGTTTTGATTTATTCTGTACCAAACATCAAGTTTTTAATAGTATTACACATATCATGACTAAACCTACTATTTCAGAATGGCAACAATGCAGCATCACATCCAGCTTTAGATTAAGATAAGCCATCAGATATAATTGTCAGTAGAAACAGAAAAGTGAATATGTCAGAATATTCAATAGAGAAAGAACCATAGAAAACTTGTATAGAACAGATCGAATGTTCTTGATATAAAAAGGAAAATTTAGCTTCGAAATAGTCTAAAGAACTCAAATTATAACTAAGTAAATGACAAGCATAAGCCGAACAGGGGAGTTCCAACAGACATACCCGAGCTTACGAGCAAAAGGTAATACAAAGCCACCCAGACAGAGGTCAACATGGAAACAAATGCCAAAGCTACATGCTAATTCACCAAGCTCCTAGAAGAGAAACTCTCACATTCATTTTTGAGAAGTAACAGAGAAATGTTCGAGAATAGCAAACTGAGAAGTGAATATCACATGCCTCAATTGGGTCAATAATTCCATGGGGGAAGCCAGGAGCTGATCCAACAATCTGTAAATTCACAAGTTTCGAATTCATGTTGGCTAAAGTTGGAGAATAAAATTAAAGAGAGAAATGAATAAATACCCTCATTAAGAAATAAGGTACTGCCTCCATTTCATTGTGTGTGTGTGCGTGTGTATTTGAATACTTATGCACACAGATTAAGGGACAAGACATTTTGTGTTAAACTAGCTAAAATTCCTTTAGTCAAACTATCTAGGAAACTGAAGAATGTAGTGTTTAGGAAGAGAGAGAAAGAAACAAGAAAAATTAAATGAAATAGGAGTTGCATAAGAAGAATATCATTAACAACCATTGAAATCTACCCCCAAAAAAAGACTTATATTTTGAGAAAAGAAGAAGAATCTAAAAAGACTATATTATGAAATGGGGGTGATAAAAATTTTTCAAAGAAAGCCTTTATTCCCAAAGAAAAATGAGACAAACAAAACCAGACATCAGATCTTCAAGAAAGCATTGTCACACACATACACATACAGAGAATCATTTCCAGTGTCCCAGAAATCCAATTTTATAAGATAATCGACCAAAGAAAAAGCCTAACCATTATTGTGTTTCTGTTGATATGCTGTTTAATAGCTTTGACATCTGCTTGAAATTGCTTGTTTACAGGGACTCGCCACAACTTGATGTTGAAATATTGAGCAGCCTTGTCGTATGCTGAGTGAGCAGATACTGGTATTATCCTATGCTCATGAATAGAATTTAACAAGTGAACAATTTGATTATCAGAATTGGTCAAAAAGAATATTTGGACAAGCAACATACATTTCTGGTTTAGTGATTCCTTTTTTAGCTTTCATGTAGTCACGTGATGATTTCACAGCCATTAATATGCTTTCAGTTCCTCCTGATGTCATATTTCCACAAATTTGTCCTCCAGAAGTCTTTTCCTTGCTTCCAAGTAGGGCAGCCGTCATGGAAACCACTTCTGCTTCAAATTTTGCAACACTTTGGAATACATCCAGATGCAGCGGATTAGTATGTGCAAACCTGAAACACAGTTCAACAAACAGTGAGATGCCAAAAAAAAGGCCAAAAGTTGGTGTTCTTATACATGGCTGGTTATCTACAACTATGAAAGAGACATCCCAAATACACAATGAATAGTCTAGAAGATAAATTTGAGAAACTCTGTCATGTGGGATTGTACATTTTAACTTCATCCCCGAAGCATTAACATACTAAACAGAGTACCATGAACAGATCACATCTTTCTGAGACAGTAAGATAGGTACATTACAGATGTTCCACACGATAGAGGATAGTTTATATTGGCTTGAGGATGTTAAGGGGGGAAAAGGGTGACAAACAGATCCTACAGTAATGTTGATGCATCAATAGTTGGAAGGAGGGGTTAACTAGCACAATGCAATGTTGAACTCTACAGAAGGCCAGTTGATGAAAGAGATGAAGCTTGTTTTATGCAAATGTGCAAATCATTGCCTGTAAATTATATTTATTTATTAAAAAAACACAAAAACACAAAAAAACCATGGTGAGACTAGCATGAGATATCCAGAATGAAAGCAGAACGCAGTCAACTGGACAAAATTTTTACTAATGACATAAAATATTAAGCAGGATCCAGATATAAGACTTGTAGCATACACAACAAGCTAGCATCCTCTGTTTATTTTTCAACAATTCTCCACTTTCAATCTCCGAAATTTATATTTCAATTACCATCCTACTGCACTGAATTTTCTCACTGCATGGCAAGCAAGTATATCTCACCTGTTGAACAATACTTCAATCCCTGGGTCATCAAAAAGTTTGATTTGGATAAGCAAAAGAGAAAAATCTTACTAACATTGAACATGCCTCATTTATCAAAGAAAAATGTCCATCTTGCTCAGTACCCCCAATGTAGCTGCACAAAGAAAATATGGAGTTAGCATTTAATTGCAAGATCATAAAAGAAAATAAAAGTCAGCACTTTTTGTCTTTAAGCTTACAAAAACATATATATAGATCCCCACATACACTGTACCAGAACATTTGCCCTGCCAGACCACATCCTTTCGTTTTTCATTTTTCATTTTCTCTATAACTCCTACTCCAAGTCCTGTACAAGGCAACTCAGTCCTCCAGCCATCTCTTTTAGATTTACCAGAAGCTTGCAACTTATCCACAACCTGCAAAAGTACAAGAACCGGCATCACAGCTGAGGAAGCCAAGAAAGTTGTTACCTTTACTCAAAAACAAAAGGGGAAAAAAAGGACCAGGAGAAAGACTTTGACACACAAAGGTCCCATCATAGTTCGCTAAGTGTAAGGTAGTAAAGTGAATATGGCAAAATGCCCTTCTAAATTGGAAAGTAGAAAATTCAATTGCAGGAGGGAGCAATAAATATCTAGACTGCCTCTTGAAGTTTTGCTCATGAATAAACGGATTCAGATTATGTTATCAGCTAACGGGTAATCATTTAGAGACAAAAATCAACAACCTCATATAAACTGTAATATCACACAGACAATATTGATTGCTCTAATTCACTATCAAATTCTTACTTGTAAAAGATATCACTCTGCCATTTCAATTCACAATACCTTAATAAGACAACAGTGTACGTTGAAAATCAAACCCCTAAGTTTCATCTCATAGAAAACAACAAAAACTGCTAATACACTAACCTTCTGCTTCTCAGAGTCGATGTACCTCTTTACACCGGGCACTAACCTGTCTCCAAATTTAACCAAATTCCAAATATCATATATCAGAAAAATCCAAGTTACCAAAATCGTAACAACTCGGAATGAATAACCAAAGAGACAGTAAGAAATTACTTGATGCAGCTCATAAGGAACCCTAGAAGTGTAGCTTTGAGTCCTTTTTCGTGAATAACATTGATAGAAGACTGAAAAATCTGAGCCAAAGCAAGAGTAAGAATCGGCGCGAAAAGCAACACTACAGGTTCATATTGAGACAAGAAGGAATTCGCAGAAGCTCTCAATTGACTCAGCGAAGAAGCCAGCGGATGCAGAGCTTCCATTGTTTCAGACAGCTACGAGCTCCGGCGAAGGGATGATTCGTTTTTCCTTTCTTCCAAGCTTCAACATCTACATATAACCACCACCAACTAATGTCACCCAGCTATAAGCAACAACAAAATAATTATATTTATATAATTCATAAATTTCGATTCTTGTTTATTTAAAGCATGTTTGAATTGAAGAATTTTGGAAGAAGAAGAAATTAGAGGAAATAATTTTAAATATTTAGATTGATTTTTATAGAGAGGAATAAAAGACATAAAATCGAGGAAAATAAAGGAGTAGGTTTAATAAAAATATTTAATGATAATAACTTATTTTAGTAATAAAAGAGATATTATCCGATAATTGTATCTTTTTTCTTATTTCCTTCACCACTCATTATTTTCCTCTCTTTCTTTAAAAAAATTTAAAATTGTTATAAAATTAGGGTAGTGTTAGAATAAAATCTACACACTACACACTAAGAAAATTCTAACTATTCTTTGCACAAGAATTTCTCTTCAAACTTCTCTCTTTCTTTCTCTCACAATTCTTTCTCCAATCTTTCTTTCACTAATATTTCTTTCACAAAATGATGGTGTATTACAAACTTAGAGAATAGCTCTATTTATAGAGCTCTAATTAGTGAAATACATCATGGCATACATCATCTTCAATTAATGGTGTCTCCACTAAATGGTGGACATCCATAAAAATCTTCTAATAATTCACATAAATCCATAATTAGTGGAGCCTCCACTAATTAATGGAGATTCCAATAATTCATAACACTCCCCCTTGGATGTCCATCCATACATAAAGAATATGCCTCGTTAAAACCTTACTAGATAAAAACCCAGTGGGAAAAAAAATCTAGTGAAGGAAAAAGAGTACACTATTCTATATGTATGTTTATTACTCCCCCTGATGAGATGATTCCTTTAAATCTTTAAACCGACGCATACCGATTTTATATCTCAACTTTTCAAATGTTGCCAGTCGGTAAAGTCTTCGTGAAAATATCTCGCGAGGTTGTCACATGACCGAATTTGTAGCACATCAATTTCACATTTCTTCCGGAGTTCATGAGTAAAGAAGAATTTTGGTGAAATATGTTTTGTCCGATCTCCTTTAATATATCCTCCTCGTAATTGAGTTATGCAAGCTGCATTGTCTTCATAAAGAGGAGTTGGAATATCTTTGATTGATGATAATCCACAACTTTCTCGGAGATAATGAATCATGGATCTTAGCCATACACATTCTCGACTTGCTTCATGAATGGCTATAATTTCAGCATGATTTAAAGAAGTGGCTTGGAGATATCGAAGGACTTGTTTAATTCCATTCCAATGTCGTCGTGTTGGTGAAGAACTAAATCTTGCTAATAAATTGACAAGCAAAAGCAATATCGAGTCGTGTATTATTAGCAAGATACATCAATGCACCAATTGCACTCGAGATATGGTACTTCGAGACCAAGGAGTTCTTCATCATTTTCTTGAGGTCGGAAAGGATCTTTATCCACATTTAATGATCGCACGATCATTGGAATACTCAATGGATGTGCTTTGTCCATGTAATATCTTTTTAGCACTTTTGCTGTATATGTTGATTGATGAATAAATGTTCCACTCTCCAGGTGTTCAATTTGTAAACCAAGGCAAAATTTGGTTTTACCAAAATCCTTGATTTCGAATTCTCTTTTTAAATAATCAATTGTTTCTTGGAGCTCTTCAGGAGTTCCAATAAGATTAATATCATCAACATATATAGCTAATATCACAAATTTAGAACCAGATTTCTTAATAAAAACGCATGGACATACCTGGTCATTTTTAAATCCCGCTTTCAATAAATATTCACTAAGACGTGTAAACCACATGCGCCTAGATTGCTTCAGGCCATATAATGATTTCTGCAACTTGATTGAGTAATTTTCACGATGATAATGTTTATATGCTTCGTGCATATGAAATCCTTCGGGATTTTCATGTAAACATCATTTTCTAAATTTCCATACAAGTAAGCAAGTGACAACATCTAATAGGCGCATATCTATCTTTTCATGTACTCGCCAACTCGATAAGATATCGGAGTGTAATAGCATCAACAACAGGAGAATAAGTTTCATCATAGTCAATACCTGGTCTTTGTGAAAAACATTGGGCTACTACTAATCGCGCTTTATATCGAACGATTTCACTCTTTTCATTGCGCTTTCGCACAAATATTCATTTGTAGCCAACAGGTTTTACACCTTCTGGTATTCGGACTGCAGGTCCGAAGACTTCACGTTTTGTCGATGCATTTAACTCCGATTGAATCGCATCTTTCCATTGCAACCAATCTTTTCTATGCCGACATTCATCAATCGATATTGGTTCAGGATCATCATTATCCTGTGTAACATCAAGAGATATATTGTATGCAAATATATCATCAATATAACAGTTTCTATCCGATTCCAACTTCTACCAGAAGTGGTATAATTGATAGAAATTTCAGTGTTACTTTCATCAACTTCTGGTTCTTTGTCATCAGTTATTTCTTGGTCTTTATCATTCTTTTCTTCAATATGATCTTCTGGATCATTTAATCCTCTTTTCTTTCGAGGATTTTTATCTTTAGAACCAAGAGGTCGGCCATGCTTCTGGCATGCTTTTGGCTCAGCAACTATAGGTATAATATTTTGTTCTGCTGGAACTTCAATTCGAATAGGAGCATTTATAGCTGGCATATGCGATTTTGTTACTCTTCTAGAGTCAACAAAAGCGTCTGGCATTTGATTTGCAATGCTTTACAAATGAATTATCTTTTGAACTTCAAGTTCACATGCGCTTGTATGCGGATCAAGATAATTTAATGATGTTGTCCAATCACGATCTTTCTTGTACTGTTTCTGTTCTCCCCTTAATTTAGGGAATAATGATTTCATAAGAGAATAAGAAAATAAATATAAGAAAATGATGACAAGCAGGAAATGCCAAGAAAAATATCTATTTTTTTTCACTCTTCCCGGTACCGACTTTTCATCTTCCTCTCTTGTCTTTTCTTCTCCTCCGACCCTCTACCTACCATCTACCTCTTCTTCTTCTTCATACAGATATATATATATATATATATATGTATCGATATATATCTCAGTTATCAGTCATTAGTAAACATCAAAAACAAAAATCACAAAGCAGATATGGAGACTCGTAATTCATTTGAGACATGGTCAAATTTTGACTTAGTTTCTGCAGCAGATGTTGATGTATTTTCATTTCCAAACCAACCGCTTTTGCCTAATTCGAACACAGAAGATTTTGATATGTTTTCCTTTCCAAACCAACCGCTTCTGCCTAATTCGAACGCAGAAGATTTTGATATGTTTTCCTTTTCAAACCAACCGCTTCGTCTAATTCGAACGCAGAAGATTTTGATATGTTTTCCTTTCCAAACCAACCACTTCCTCCTAATTTCGTGTGAGATACCTTTGATGGCTTCCATTTGTTTTTAGTGTGCTTGATAATGAAATTAAACTCTCTTTTGGTTTGTTTTTTATGTAAATCGATGGAAGTTTTGAACATACCGCTTTGGACCAAGTTGATCTCGCCTCTACAAGAGACTCGCTTTTGATACTGTTCTTCTTGATGCTATTCCTTTGAATGAGGATATGCTTGTGCATGATCCTTTCTACTCTCTAATGGATTTTGAACAAAGCCATAATATGTTTCCAGGTTATTATACATTTAAACATGGATTTTGAATGGTATTACCTTTATCGATATTATTTTCTTTTTCTAGGAGAAATAATGAGTGGTCTTGGCAACGAAGTCGGAGTAAGTACTCATGAAATGCATAATATCGAAGTTCAAGATATTATTGCAGCATAAAATTCCCGGGGAGAAGAAGATGATTAAGAGGCAGAGAGAGAAGAAGGGCAATAACTCCCAGTACACTATCAAGAGAAACAATTTCGCAAGATCTTTTACCTACCAATCAAAAGCGCAGCCAAAGAACCGAATATTGGCATAACCCGTCTCAAGAAAAGATGTAGGGAGTTAGGAATTCGTCGATGGCCTCACAGAAATTGGTGAGCTTGGAGACCATAATCAAGAATGTTCGAGTTCTCTCTCATACATACTTATAATTTGTAAGTATGAAACTATGAAAGATTTATAAGTAAATAACCGATGATATCACTTCGATTTACAGGATATGCAAAATAAAGAAGAAGGAGGACATATGGTCGAGAAGAAATTACAAGAAGCCATTGCGATATCGGAATGTGAAAAACAGTTGGTGGAAGAAAGTCCTAATACGCAGCTAGAGGACCAAACACGTAAATTGAGACAAGCATGTTTCAAGGCCAAATATAATAAGAAATATAATAAACTTAAGGAGATCATAAAATCTCAAGACTCATTTCGCAAGTAATTTTACTGCTACTTCGCTGCTAGTCTCGATGTCGGCTCAAAAGGGAAAGAAAAGGAGGAGGATGTCGAAAAAGAGGAGTTGAAGTCCATAATTACTAATTGTTTGTCGTCCTCTAATGTAAATATTGAAAAAGAACAATTACAAACCTTCATCTTACATTTGTCACCTCAATTACAAAAGAGCAACTATAAGCATGTATCATTAAGTTCATATGAACACTAGTGCTATGAATAAAAGATGTGATGCTTATTATTAATGGAAATATCTTTTTCCCTTATTATCTTTTCTCGTTCCACTTCGTGGCCGTATTTCTCTCGTGATAAGGGAAATATCGAGTATGTCCATGACCATAACCACGGCCACCGCCACAACTACGACTATAACGATGGCTTTCACTGGAGCCAACAGCATTCACTTCGGGAGGCTCGTTGAGCCGCTTCATCCGGCTTCATGATTTCTCAATAATAACTCATGTTAAATTTGTCAATTTTGGATACCCTTTTTCTCGATATTGTTACTCGTAGGACATGAAAAGTGGAGAATGTCTTCTCCAATATAACTTCATCGATAACTTTTTATCCGTAAAATTTTTAACTAAGATGTAGTTTTATACATCACGGAGTTCACGGTTTTACAATCTTGCAACTTCGGTGCAACCATTCATACCGTGCAGTGGGTAGTACGACCATCTTCAGGTGGTCAAATCTTTCTTTTTATCCACATGACATATGGATCTCCTTTTTTTTTTTAGCATTTAGATACATTTCTGTATGACATATAATTTTTTTTTTCAGAAATATCAAGGGCTACAAATTCGAATTTAGCGAGATCAATAAATGCGTACCTGTCTTCTGGCTTTAATAACGGTAGAGACTCGTGCTGATAACGTGTTATAAAATTAGGGTAGTGTTAGAATAAAATCTACACACTACACACTAAGAAAATTCTAACTATTCTTTGCACAAGAATTTCTCTTCAAACTTCTCTCTTTCTTTCTCTCACAATTCTTTCTCCAATCTTTCTTTCACTAATATTTCTTTCACAAAATGATGGTGTATTACAAACTTAGAGAATAGCTCTATTTATAGAGCTCTAATTAGTGAAATACATCATGGCATACATCATCTTCAATTAATGGTGTCTCCACTAAATGGTGGACATCCATAAAAATCTTCTAATAATTCACATAAATCCATAATTAGTGGAGCCTCCACTAATTAATGGAGATTCCAATAATTCATAACAAAAATTTTGTTTAAATTAATTTTTATAAAAAAAAACTGAAATAAAAAAAAATCTACTATAATAAATATCTTTTGTACAAATTATAATATCTCTATTTAAGTATTTATATTCATATCAAAAGATTAAAAAAAATTTGCTTTGTTCTCCTACTAATCAAAAATCTCGAGGCAAATTTTATAAAATAATATATTATTCTTGAATATTATATATATTTTTAAAAATATTGTAATATTATAGCACGACAAAACTATATACTTGAAATTAAAATAAAAGTAAGATAATAAATTATGTTTTAAAAAATAAAATGAAAAGGAAAATTTAAAAAAAAATATTTTAAAATTTCTTAGTTTTCTGAAAGAAATTGAAATTTTAAAAATATTTGTGATCAAACACCACTCCACACAGATTCGGTTAATGTGTACATTAAGTTGTAATCAGACAACAACTTGATTAAAGTGAATTTGTTTAAAGATAATAAAAAATTATTAAATTTATAAAGTAGGTGTAAAGTAAAAAAAAACGACAAAAAAATATTATAGTTATCGAGAAATAAAATTTATTTAAATTATTATTTTAAATTAAAACAAGATTTTAATTTAAAAATAAAACTTATTCACTTTTAACTTTAAAAATATATATGTATCTTATATTACATATCTCATTACAACATTTCAAAATAAATATTCCCTTCATATTTTTTTATCTGTCTATTTTAATTACGATATTTATCTCAATTTATTTGTTTTATTAACAAATAAATATAATATTAATTATTATTTTTTTATAAATACTCTTATTTAATACAATGAGTATTCTGTACTTGTAATGAAAAATAAAAGTAAAGTAAATATACTTACCACACATAAAATTTTAAATTTTGATTATTCTTTAATAAAGATGGAGATTCTTTGAAGGTAAAATAAGAAATATTAATTAATTAATCGAAAAATCGTATTTTTTTTACAACTTATGAATTGATTAAAATGAATAGATAAAAAGGGACGAAAAATATATTTTTTATAAATATATATAATATTTAAATTTTAACCAATAAAATATTATTAACTGTATATAAATAGTAGGATTGGACCTTTAATTTTGTTAAGTGAATGCTGCTTCATAGCGTGTGGAATTTGTACAAGTTAGTGATTGGCGGGGTACGTGACGTTTACTTTTCCTTTCCTTTTGTGGAACGTCGAGCGTTCGGTCGGTCGTCCATCAATCATCTCCCCCCGCCACGCCCGCCGGCCCCCGCACCCTACCCCCCCTTTTTTTTTTTTTTTTTTTTCATTTTCCGTTCCCATTGTGTTTTCTTGCTTGCGGACAAAACAGTAGCCAATTTTAAGACAATATAATGGTCAACAAGTACAGTATATCATAGTTATCGAAACTAAATTTATTTAAATTATTATTTTAAATTAAAATAAAATTTGAACTATAAAAAATTAATTTATTTATAAATATTTTTATTTTTTAAATATATAATATAAATAGAAATATTTTTTATATTATATTTAATATTTATATTTGATATAAAATATTTTGAGAATTGTTTATTTTTTATTTAAAAAAAAGAATGGAGAGAATCTTTAATAAAATTCAAGATGTAATAATTTTTTTTTACTAAAACAAATTATTTTTTATTATATACTTTTTATTTTTATTACATTATAATATTATTATAATATAATTTTTATTTTTACATAAAATTTCATAATATATTAATCATTATTAGTTTAATTGAGATCAAGTATGGGCCCATAACACAGCCCATCTCCGTTGCCATTGAGAAAAGTAGAGCCCAACAGTGTCCAATGCTATAATTACAGTGTCTCGGAGCCCATTTACAATTACACCTGCTCCGAAATTATAAAGAATTGGTGTTCAATTTTTTATTTATTATACTATAATTTATCTATTATTTATTTTTTATCTTATTATATATATATATATATATATATATATATATCTCCATTTTCGTATAAGCATATCTCACTCATAATTATTGCAATTGACTTTTTTTTTTTTTTATAATTTGAAGGATACATGTTCCGGTAGCAGCTAATCTTATTATTAATCTCTTATCTTCTTTAATGATTAAGATAATATGATAATTTATATAAGAATTTTTTTAAAAATAATTATATTAAATTAAAAATAATCCCTCCAAAAAAAAAAAAAAATCTCGCGTGACACAGACCTTTTTCTATTCCCGGGACACAAATTCCACGAGGTATTTGTGCAGCCAACACATACAAGCCGCCCGGACTCGATTCAAAGTACTCTTTTATCTTTTCCTCCATTTATCTAAAAACATTAATCAGATCCATTTAATTAATTATTTACTTATACTATAATTTTTATATTATATAAAATTTTTCTCAGTGTACAACGCTACATTTTTTGACACTATAAATTATATTTGTCAAAAAAAATTATTAAAAAACATTAATGAACAGGCCAAAAATTTAGCATTATTATCTATTAATATTATAGGAAATTTTCACTTTATCATTAAAAAATTAAAACAAATACCCTCATTTCCATTTAAATTTCACTTTGAAATTACTTGATATATTCATTTGTTATTTTTTCCACTTTGCTATCTCTATTATAACTTCTATCAAATTTTGTCCATGACCACTTTTTTCTTAAGTATTTGTAAATAGATTGGGATTTATCTTAATCCAAATTTTTATTTTAATTTAAATAATTCTTATTTCTAAATACCTCTCATATAGCTACAATATATCATATCATATATTTTTTACCCCAGTTAGATCCTGCATTAACTCTATATATTTAATAATTTTTATTATATTTAAATAAATTTATCTAAAAATAACTCCTATCTAACTACACAAATAGATTAATTTATGATTAAAAAGACAAATATGGTAAAATAAAAATTTAAAATTAAAACGTCAATTACACTTAAACTAAATTTTGAATCACAATATTAAATATTAAATAAAATTTAATATGCCAAATTAATTTTTTTCTCGAGTTATATATATATATATATATATATATATATATATATAACACTTAAGAAATAAAATGCAAAATGTAATTTGATAAAATCAATTAGTAGTAGTTAATTATTTGGTGGCACGTGCTTTGACAAAAAGGTTCACTATCAAGAAAGATGGAAACAATCTCCAATGGCCCACCGAACCTTAGTCGCCCCCCGTGAAGTAATGTTTAACTAAATCGTCAAAAGAGATGGTGCCAATCTATAATATTTTTTAAAATACTAGTTTTATTTTAATAAAATAAATTTTGTTTAAAAAATTAAAATTTATCTTTACCCCTTTAAAAATTTTTAAAGTATAATATTATTTTCATAGGCGGACCCAATAATTTAAGGTGGGGACGAAGACAGATTATACTTTAAAAAAATTAAAAAACGAAATATAATTTTTTAAAAATTTTAAATTTTAAAATTCTATAATACAAATTTAAAAAATTTTACGAGATGGACGCCACCCATACCCCTCCTAGATCCGTCTATGACTATTGTTAACATAATTTTTTATACAATTCATATTTATAAGTTTAGGTTCATAATTCTATGTTCTTTGATTATTCTTTTATTAATATAATAATGTGATAGATATTTTGTGCATGAGATGTGAGTAAAAGTGTATTCAAATCGAATCAAGTCGAATCTTATAATAATCGAGGTGAATTTTATTATTTTTACATAGAGTTCGAATTTAAATTTGAATTCGATTCGAATATTAAATCTTGATTCGAGTTCGATTCATTTGAAATACTTTAAAATTCGAGTTCGATTCAAAATTCGATTATAATAAGTTCGAATTCGAGTTTAAGTTCAAGTTCGAATTTAAATAAGTAATTTATAATATAATATATTATAAATTATATATTAATTAATTAATCGAATATATTCGCGAATTTTATAACTTAATACTTAGATATTCGAATTCGACTCATTTAAAATTTAAATCTATATATAAAATTTATATTCGAGCTAGAATTCAATACTTCGAATTCAAATCGAGCCTAAATATATTCGATAAAAGCTGAATTGATTTATACGTATAGAAGGGTGGAATCATTTATACCTATAGAAGTGAGTTCACCTCCCCCTGGATTCTTCTTCTTTCTCACAGTAAATAGTTAAGCCTGCCAAATAGACCGACAACTGTAATATTTTAATTTCAAATGGTTTGGATTCCTGATATTGACAATTTTGGCATCTTGAAGTTAGAGACCAACCACAAATTGATATATAATGGTATAAACGTGTTAATACACACCACACATATTATCGGTTTATTCTAATATTCAACTTAAAATATTAAATAGTATCCAAATTATGCAATTTCTCAGGTCGTTTTTTTTTATAATTATCATAATGGAAATAAAAGGTTTCAAAAGTATCATTTTAAATCAATCATGTTAAAAAACTTTTAAAACTTTGTTTTTTACTTTAATAAAATTTAAATTAAACTCCCTTTAAAGTTCATCTTTCACTCTCTAAATTTTTTAAAATTAAAATTTTATTTTTTAAAAATATTATTCTATATAATTTGTTCTCTTTTTACTTTAAATTTTTAATTCTGTCTCTACTTTAACTATGATTAAACAAATACCAAATGTAAGAAAATTTTAAATGAACAGGCCTGACCATAGTTCAAGAACTGCCATGGTTCCTTCTTAGGCTTGGGCTTGGTTTGGTTCGTGAAGGAGAGGGGGAGAGAGAAGTGGAGGGAGAGTGGCACATTTTACTTCCACTAAAAAAAGTTAATATATTTATTTTTATCATATTTGGTTGGAGTGAAAATAGGAAGGGAATGAGAGAGAATAAGAGGAAGAATAATTAATTTAATTTAGTATTTTATCTATCATTATCTATTTTATTAAAATTTTTAATGTTAAAGATGTAGTCAATGTTGTCATTATTACTCTCACTTTATTTTTTCCCTCAATCCCTCCAAAGATGTGGTCAAAATGTGGAAGGGGAGTGTACCCCTCATAATTTACTTTCCTTCCATATCTACATCAAACCAAACGAAATAAATGTCTATTTACTTTTATATTTATTTCTCATCCTTATTTACTCCCACAAAATAGTTCAGCTAAACCAAGCCTTGTACGTACTTCTAAGTGCTTGCTTTATCTTTCAACGTGTAAAGGATTAAGATTTTGCACCAACTAATCGAGATTTTTAAGATAACAAAATGAGATTTTAATTAGTGAATGAAATAATAATATTAAGAAAAAATTAGGAGATAGAATTAAGAAAATTAAGAGAGATGTGTGTGAGATTGGGTGGTGAAGTGAAAAGTATTTGTAAGAAATTAAGGAAAGGAATAAAAAATAACAAACACTGTAGATTTATCATTAGAAATATAAATTGAAATAACTTATTTAAAGCCAGAAATAGAATTACAAATTTAAAGTTAAAAGATAAATTATATGAAAAGATGTATTGAAATATATTATTATAATTCTAAGATAAAAATAAAATTAAAAATGATTTTAATGACAATTTTTAATTTTTTTAAATATAAAATTTTTTACAAAAATTTAAGAAACGAACAAAGATCTATCAATTTTTGTTAATTACCTAATATATTTCTTGCTTAATATAAATACTTTTAAATAATAATAATAATAATAATAATAATAAAATCAGTAACAATTTGTGTTACTAATAGAAGACTTATTGTTTGAGACATAATTATCGAGTTTGACATCGAATTACGTTTTTTTTCTCATTTTTTATTTTCTCTCTTTTGCTTTCTATAATAATAATAATAATAACGAAACCAATATAATTAAAATTTTCTTATATATATCCGATGTGCGTATATTGATATATTAGATGATTATATTATATACAGATAAAATTATATATAATATTTAATGTATAATTTTTATTATAAAAAGTAAAACTATTTAATGTACTCGATGAACTTACACCGAATGCAGGTAAGAATATCCAATTAACCGGAATTCTACCTTCCTTCCTGAAAAACTACGTGCTAAAATAACTACCACTGTTGTTCTCCTTTTTGACTTTACGTGCCGTTTACGGCATCAAAATTACGAAATAAAGAGAGAAAAACAGGACTGGTTTTGTAGCCGTCAAGCCGCCTCACTAGTCCAACCTTGAATGATAACTCCACTTTATGAATCCTAGCCAATGGAATGAATATTATATATAAACCATATTCTTCCTCATTTGGAATTCCTAATCTCTTCCTTCTCCCCCAACGACTCTCTTCTCTGCCTTCGATTCCATGGAAACTTTTTCATCGCTCTTCCAGTGCTCATCTTCACCATCATCAACCTCCCATATGTCGTTATTGACCACTGTGGATTCCAGTATAGTTCAGCCTCATGACCTACAAATTTGTAGCAGAGGAAATGGGATGTTGGGGTTGATAACTAATGATAATAATATGGAAGCTCCTCCGAACTCAGATATCAGTAATGCTTGTCAGAGCAACGGCACCGAAGCTGAGGTGAAATCGGGAAAGAAGAAGGGGGAGAAGAAGGTTAGAAAGCCTAGGTATGCTTTTCAAACCAGGAGCCAAGTTGATATACTAGATGATGGGTATAGATGGAGAAAATATGGACAAAAGGCTGTCAAGAACAACAAATTTCCACGGTCAGTTGCTCACTGTTCATGCCGCCATTTTCTTTTTAATCTTATATATGTTTTGCCAGCACCTGCGTGTGTGTTTATTCTTTTTTCTGATTATCAACTAGATGAGGTTTTAGATCTTAGGCATCTTGATTTGCCGACAAAAACCCAAGTTCTTGAACTTTTCTCTCTAGTAACTAGCTAGCACGAGATGTGAGACTAGGCAGGTGAGAGGTCCATCTTTCTTTTGGACCATACTGGGTAGTACGTGTGCTCACCCATATCTCACAGTCAAGAGATCAGCGTCTGTGTCTATCTTGGATGAAAAGATCATTATGTGGAATGCATTCTACAAAGCTTATCGGGTTTCTTCCTTTCTCTGATAAGATAACTGGTTTATAGCATATAATATGTTTCTTTTTCATTAGGAATGGTATAAAATCTTCATTGAGGGATGCATGAATTTGCAGAATTCCCTGGACAAGGTTTTGAAGATTAAACAGTATATATCTCTGGAGTTCGTCATCACTAGTCCCATAGTCCGGCCTTCTATATTGCCCTACCTAGCTGCATGCACCTTTTCTTCCTCCATGTTCTATGCATCCTGCTTAACTGAGAAACACTACAACTAGGACAAGGTGTAATTGGCTGTTTTCTCTATACCATCCATCAGTTTAATTCTAATTAATCCGTATGCGTTTTCACTTGTACTGCAAATCAAGAAATAGAGTGATCCCCTTCAAGGGTGTCTCTGCTGAGCACATTGCATATATAGCTACACAACAAGAATATGTGCGTTTCTGGTTATATTGATTCCTCGATCCGGTGGCTAAGTCTGCCTTTGTTCGAGTAGCTTAACCATGATTTTCCTTGATCAATCTCGTCGGGGACTTCGTATAAATCAACCTGGAAATTAAGTAGTTTCATACACGTGGAGAAGTAAAACCCTGATCTGGTCAAGAAATTAGTTCTATGTTCTCATTTGTCTACGAACCGAGGAATATTCATGACTCCTTCCTCCCACAAGTGACAACTAATGGGTTGGTGGGATTTAACCCCGAAAGTGTACATGAATCTGCTTCTTTCTGTATCCTTCTAGAAATAAATATAATACTTACTGTCTGTAATAGTTTGATTGTGGCTGCATTATTGGTATCGAAAGCCGGTGAAAAGCGAGATGATCTATATCCATATTGCTAGCTTTTAGAATTCCCTTTCATCTAAAAGGAAGGACCAAAAAGGACAATAATTGAAAATGAAGGGCGGCATTCAAAATGTGTCTCACAAGGAATATATGCTATTTCTCTCGTATAATCTTCACTCATCCACGCAACTGCTGCTGGACCTCCATTACGAATTCATGACTGTGCATGAGAATGACTACCTATAATCCTTTGTATTCAAATTTTTATATCTATCATATTTTTTTATAGCTCTCTATTGAGAGTATTAATTGTTATCTGACACAAAATTTTATTTCAATCTCATTTTTATATACATCTTTATTGAGAGTATTATTCATTAGAGTTTAAACTTTTATTCTCTCTTCTTTTATATAAGAGTATTGTTAATTATTTAGATAAACGCCTATCTCCATTCCATTATATAAATCTTTATATATTGAGAATATTATTTAGAATTTAAACTATTATTTTCGTCCCATTTTTTATGAGTCTCTGTTAAGAATATTAATTGTTCATCAATAATATTCTAATATTCCCAAAAAGCATTTGGATATATATATATATATATATATATATATATATATATATATTCTTCTTTACTTTTCAAACCTTAATTAGGTTCATGCCCCTTTGTTATTGTAAGAAACTGATCAATGGAAAACGTGGTACATAGAATAGGATCTTGTTTTGTCGGGTGCATACGTGATTCCCGCGTGCTTTCTTCCTGGTGTGCCTGAAAAGACTATGACCCCCGCAGCCCCTTCGTGTATGGCGGCCGGGCCGTCGTACGTCTTCCCCATGTTCTGCCATTCAAAGATTAGGGGCTAACTGTGTAAAGCAACCAAATTAACCTTAAAATTTCTTCTTAATTATTTGTCATCTTGCAGAAGCTACTACCGATGCACCCATCAAGGCTGCAACGTTAAAAAGCAAGTTCAAAGGCTGTCCAAAGACGAAGGAGTCGTGGTGACAACCTATGAAGGAATGCATTCGCATCCCATCGAGAAGTCCACAGACAACTTTGAGCACATCTTAAGCCAGATGCAGATTTACTCCTCTTTTTGAATATATCCCACTGTTGCAAATTACAGCAGATATCTTATATGGGGATGTAATGGAAATCTTTGTGTCTCATATCGTAGATATTCAAATAAAATTTGTGCCCTTCAAAACTTTTCATGCTCAGGAAAAGAAAAAACGACATGGTGTTTGATTTTTTCCCTTCTTTCAAAGTTATGTGTAATAGCCATAACAAGGAAATTCAATGTATTATTATATATATATTTTTTGAATTCAGATAATTTATGACAACTGATTATGATGGAATTCAAATATTGTTATAAATTTTAAAAAATTTTGAGTGGCAAAAGGTAATTTATATAGACTTTCTTACAAGAAAAAATTAATTTTGATTTTTTTTTTTTTTGAAGAGCCAGATACCATCCCTCAGCCCCTTGAATCCGTCAGTGATGGAATTTATTCCAGAAGTTTGGTTTTGACTATATAATCCAGTCTTTAATTCATAGAGTTCCGAATTTAACTTTGATTTTTTTTTTTGTTTATAAATGTGCTAGTAGTTTATTTTTTAAAAGAGGAAATAGGAGTGTGTAGCTTTTTTGAAGTAATAAATTACATATAATAAAATTAATAGTAAAAGATTTGAGTAATATGAAAAAGTATTCTCCAAATTATTTATTTGTTGTAACTTTGTCTCTTACTCTTTTTTAATCTTTTCTAATCCCAATTTATTTTATTTTATTTTTATTAGTCCTAACTACCGCTTTGTACGGATTTAGCTTACCGAATTTTGTTGCTTTCGTGGTGGTTAGGTCCAGATCCAGTAACAAAAAAAAAAAGAAATTAAAAATAATTTTCAAATATTGAGAAATATTTAAATTAATATATATATATATATATATATATATATATATATATATATATATTTCAAGTTAATTGAGAAATTCATGCGTTAGGTTAGTTTGGGCAAAAGCAATATGGGCCTGGATCCCCGTGGACGTCACTGAAACGTCTGGGGCAGGGTTGGTTGTCCTTATCAAAGCCCAAAGCAATTAGTCAATAGTAGAGGAAATGATGCAGCTTGCCAGCTTAGAAAATTGGGGCATTTGGAGCTCCTTTCCAAATTTTGAATTGTATGAACTTTGACCATCAAGAGCATCATTTTAGGATACATAAATACAGTCTAATTTAAAAATATTATTTTATATATTTTATTTTATGGGAACTGTTATATACTTACAATATATTATATTCTTTCTTTTTGATCTCATCTTTGGTCTCACATGATCTTATATATTTAATAATTTTTATTATATTCTTACAAACTTATCTCAATCAAATAATTGTCTATTTATATCCTCAAAATTTTGTTATTATTCCCCCCTTTTGGTATATAGTCAATAGAATTAGCAAGTCCAAGCTCAGCTTGACTGTTTGTTCATAATTCAAACTATCAACTTCAAGTTCTTCTTAGTGATGCACATAAAATTTATTTGTACGCAGTTAATAATATCTGATTAGATAGACCGGAATATTGACTAATTAATATATAATTATTTATACAAAATGCTCTTATGACAAGTTTGACTTGCATCCTGCAATATATATATATATATATATATATATATATATATTTGATGATATGCGTTTTCTCAATAATATAAATGAACTTGAAATACACGAACCGAATTACATTTTGACTAAGAAATAATTCGATTACATACAATTTTTTTTCCTATTTGATAGTAGAAAGAAATAGTGATACAATCTAGTAATTCATACGATTCTTTATATATATATCACTTTATTCTATAAAAAATTATCATATATATAGTTGTTTATAACCTAAAAATGATTGTATATAGCATAATTTTCTTCATTTATATTCATTAAAACTCAAAAGCAATACAAATAAAAATGGATATGCATTCTATTTTCTTATAATTGAAGTTTTTATCCCTTCATTTTTCTCCTAATTTCACAAATTAGACCTAAGACTAAGAGCATATGACTTTCCCTTATGTCGGTTAAATTTACAAATAGACTTTTCTTGGAGGGTGCATTAGCAAACTTATCTAAATATAGGGGCAGTTCGATTCGAACACCTTTTTCTGGAGTAAATTGAGATACGTGAGAAATATTGGGGTCAAATGTAATTTCTAATAATTTTTATAGTTTTTTCTCCGAAAGCATATCGGTATTTTAGTTGAATACCAGTAAAGCAAAAAAAAAACAAAAAAAAAAAAAAAAACAAACAAAACAAAAAAAAGCCGCAAAAATAAGGGTTTGCTGTTGTAGTTCGGCTTCGTCACTCTATTGAGCTGAAATCTTGTTCCCCAAGCACATCAGACTCTGCCCCTTCGACCGTCTTCCTCTCGTTCCTCCCTACTCTTTCTAGCATACGCAGAGAGACGAGCCAACTCTGCATGATCAGAGTGAAGAAAGATTAATGCTTCACTCTTTTGCATCATCTTGTTAATTATTGATTAATTTTTTCTCAGCGAATGGCCTTACCTTTAGGCAAGCTTACCATCCTCGTTGGAGCAGGTACCGAATTATTATTTTTATTTTTATTTTTTTTGAGGGGGGGGGGGTGGTGTCTGTGTATTTTGTTTGCGTTCTTATGATTATCGGCTAATACGTGGTTATTAGAGTTATTGATGGTCGTATGTTTAGTTTCAAGTCACTATCTTTTGATTTATTAAGAAGTTTGGGGAAGGGAATTGGGGGTATTTGATAAACCCTAGGTATGTGTTATTGGGTTGCGATATGATTGCAGGGTAGCTTTGTAATTTTCTTGCGGAACATCCATTGGTTTAGGGCCATATGTTGGCATAATTTGGCTATGCGGTTTAGTTTGAACCCTGGCTTGGAAACCACTTTACTGGGCAAGTTTATTATTGCTATTTTTTTTTCTTCATTTTTGCCTTTTCTTTTGTGGGTTGCTTGAAAGCTTTAGTTTTGCGGTGCCTAATGCTATGTTTTTGTTTATATTATTATGATTCATGGCAATGTGTAGTCTTTTAAGGTTATTGATGCTCTCGTGCTTACTTTAACTATATTTCAATTTGCACGTGGTTACATTAACTGAGTTAGAATCAGGAAAATTGATAACCGCACAAAGGTCAGACTCCAGTAAAGGGATATTATTTACATTACTTAAAAGTTAAAACACATACCAGAAGATTCAGCTGAGTTATACCTGCCTCTACAGACCTTCGGATGGAAAAAAATAACATTTTGGTTTTGCTTATGAAAGCAAAATGATGATGTAATTAGCACTCTGCTCGTCTATTTTGAGATGGAAATTACCCCTTAAAATCATGTTTTTCACTTTGCACATATGGGAAAGTGGATATTAAACATCTTTGTCACTCATCATGTAAGCAATATCCGAGCTGCTCTGATGCTAGGCTACATTATAGTGTAGGAGTTGGCTTCGACTTCCCTGATTTTCTTTTTAAAAATATATTTTTTAATTTTAATTGTAAAATCCCATGAGTGTTTAAACCCCAAGGAAATCAGGTCAAATCAATTCCTAAGTTATGCCACTAGCAGAAAATAGAGAACTTCAGGATCGCAGTCTTCCAAATGTTCTTCTGAGGGAATGGGGCAGCATAGCACTTGAGAAGGATGTAGAAAGAATTCGTGGATGGACCTTTGTCGTCTCATCTCAAGTGACCTAAACCCTATTAAGCTCAATATTTTACCCATTGATATTCAGGTGAAGTGCTAGGAGTACTTTTCATTTTTAATGTGAAAGTTGCAATCTGAGCTGTGGACTAGTTGGGATAAATTTCATTTATAGTTGAGATGTTATCTCCAATAGAGACTTTATTTTCAAGGGAACCAGAATCGTGTTTGTGTGGAATTATTTTAAAAACTTAAAAATATCAGAGTATTATCTTGTTTGTCGTAGATATGAGCACTTTATTTTGTACTAATGATAGAACTGATAAATGAGGATCTAGTAAAAGTTTTAAATCATGCAAAATTCATAAAAATATCTGTGAATATAAGAAGAGCCATCATCCTAGACCTCTAAAGAAGAGGGGCATAGTTCTTCATATTCCTTCTTTTGTTCTTTTCTACGTGCCTTCATGTGATTCTCACTGCAGCTCATTGGCATTTTCATGATTTACATACTGGCTTCCATGTCTTATATCAGTAATTTGCATTGAATTGGGGAGCATAGTAGGAGGAGTTTTTAGATGGGAAAAATTTTGGAAATTTCCTCAAATGCTTCAATTTGCCATTACCACTACTTTTTTGCCCTGTCTGATGATGAGTGGATGAGGAATCTGTTTGTAAGTTAGATGCCTTCTCTGATTAGCTTTTTCGGTTTAAAATTTGCCCCAATTTTCTATGGTAGTTGAAAAAAAAAATTAAGATAATTTACTTTTTGGCTGATGAACAATAAATTTTGCGATTTTCAGGTATTGTGGGGTCAATTCTAGCTAAGGAAGAGCGTTCATCAGTTGTCTCTGATTTTTTCTCGGGTGCCTTAAAGGTTGTTTTTGCTTTTGCCAACCAGATAACAGTACTGTAGTTGATGTTCTTGTGATTAGAAATTTTGCTTTATCTTGATTGAAGTCCATTACTATTCTTCATATTCTTGGACCAATTACTAGTCCTTTGCTGCAGACTGTCTTCAGGCAACTCAGAAATGATGGTTCTGCCACTCCAAATGCCAAACCAAAAAATAATGCAACATTGTTGCAACAGGTTTGCAGCTACTTAACTCTCTTCTCTATCTGAGGGTAATTTTTTATGTACTGTTCCCAATTTTTTTTCTCCTACTATGTGTTTTACCTGTTAATTACTGGTCTGTTGTTTGTTGTGGGTTGATGTTTTTTTATAATTGTGGACTTTTAGATGTTTGTGTCTTGTTGGAAGTTTCACTTTGTTATACATGAAGTAATGAAATGCTTGGCAATGTCACCATACCTTGTTTTCCTCAAGTTGGATTTTTCCTGACATTAGTTGTTTTGCCTTTAGACTTTTTTTTTGGGTGCATAACTTACTTTCCCGAGTCTTAATAAGTTAATTGAATCTGGAGAGAAGTAGAATTTTTCTGCACAACCATGAAGCATTTATTGCAATAGCTATCATCCATCTAATGCAGTGGAAGGGTGCACAATCCGAAAACTTGGCTAAAATATGAGACTTTTAAAGACTGTGAGATGATGATTGAGAATCTTCTTCATCTTTGTTTGGATTCTGATAAATGTGTTGTTTCAATCAATCTTTTAAGAGTTTAATTTAGATTTATAAAAACAAAAACTGTTTTAGGGCTTGTTTTCAACAACAAAGTAGACCTAATGCAAATGATTTTCTTTGGGAAACATTGAAAGTTTTGTCACCCACTCCCAATGCATCACATTGTCTGTTCTCGGGCTCACAATTAAAAAAAAAAAAATCAAAATCATACATATATTTTTTTATTAAACTATTTTTATAAAGCCAATCCAAGTATACCCCCCCCAACCCCCCTTCCTTTTTTTTTTTTGGGTAACAACCTGCAGTTTCATCAGATTTTGAACGGTTCTCAATTCACTAACTCTTCTTTCTGATTTTTATTTTTTAATTAATTGACATGGAATAAAATGTTTGATCTTGACAGGTTAATAGCCTTCGGGAGGAGCTGCAGCTTTTGGCATCAAATAGGCCAGTTACAATTATAACTTCAACGAGTTCAGGTCTGCTGTTCTAAGGAACTCTCAGTTCCTTGCTGCAATCTTATCCATGTCTACTTGTTTATTGGATAGATGTTGACCTTCTTCTTAACTTGTCCATAATTTTGAGCTTTCCGCAAACTTCCTATGGATGGAACTACCATTACCACTGTGCCTCTAGACGACCAACCTGTTTTATTTGAAGTATCTTTTGTTATAGAAGTCAAAGCGGTCCCCCGTTTGATCCATCATCTTGATAGTGAGAGTGGATATCTGTATGGCTGATTTACATTTTACTGTGCCTAGTAATTATGATGCCATAGTAGTCTAGGGGATTAACGGCCCTTTACTGTCTTAAAGTGCTATCGACCTCATAGCTTTTCTTCCCTTATGATTTTCAACATCATTCTAATTAGCAACTTTTTAATTTACTGGGTCTTTGACTCTTTCTTTTGTGATCATATCATTTCCAGGTTCTGGCAGATACACTGTGATTATTGTTATTGTAGTGGTTGGATATGGCTATATTTGGTGGAAGGTAAATCCTATTATTCTCTCATGCTTCTTCTGCATCTTGGAGATAAGAGAGGAGGTTTTTCGTTTTGTTGTTGGGGGGGGGGGGGATGGGGGTAATTGGAATCCCAAGAACACGAAGATTATTTGCATAGCATGTCATGAACCATCTCTCTGTCTGCTGCCTGATAAGCTTGTTCTGCTTGACCTTGAAAAGTAAATCTTCGCAATTGGGAAGATTGTTTGTTTTGATTTTGCTCTTTGATTAGTTCTTACATTGATTTATTGGTAGTTTTCACCCCATGGCAGCCCATGATGACATGTAGTTCATGAACCATCATCAACTGTCATTTTCCCTTCATATTTGCACCTTCTGAAGTAGATCTATACGTAGACTGGAAGTTTCTTAAATATTAATAACAGCTTAGGTTTTAATTTTAAGATCTTTAGCCATTCTCGTACAATCTGATTTTGTCTTTTTGTTGCACAGAAATCTGCATTTATTATAAGAGTAATCTATTTTCTCATGGAGAATTTGGAAATTTAAAACTGTGTATGTGTCCAGGGCTGGAAATTTTCTGATATGATGTTTGCAACCCGCCGCAGTTTGTCTGATGCATGTGGCAGTGTATCTAAACAACTCGAGAATGTTTACCAAGCAATTGCGGCAAGTGTTTTCTAGTTTATTTGATTGGAATGTCACTGCAATACATACACAATGTGATTGCTTTATTAGTTGGAGCTGTCTATTTTAATTTATTGTTTTTGTTTTAGGATTGTTTCATATGAGTAATGCATTATGCCCTTTTCCTTCATTGGCATTTTGATAAACGAGCATGTGTAATTAAAACATACTCTTAAGCTTGAATTCACTAGTTGTGAGCTGTTCTCTTTTCCCTATCTGTTTTCCATTAGCAAAGGCCATAGATATGATTCACCTCAACACACATATGTATGTGCATAATTAGTGATCTTTATGGGAACAACAACATTTTGAGTAGTCGGCTATTTGAAGTATTAAGTTTCAAGGATGAAATATCCAGACGTGAATGATAAACTTTGGCAGCATCTATCAAATCCCTGGGTGTCTCTGTTGGAATTGTCGTGGAAATATATTACTGCAGTTTAAATCTAACCCTAAACTCCTCTAGAAAACCATATCATAATTTGATTGGAACTTCAAATGAACTTCTGTACATTCCCCCCCCCCCGCCTATGCATTTTTCAATTATTTTTTCCTTTTTTTTCCCTCCTTTCCTGCAATTCTTCTTTGTCAGGCTATGATTTTTTCCCTTTTCTTTTTGTCTTTCAAATGATGTTTCAACAGACTTACAAAGTAAATTCTATTAAATTTCAGAACAGACACATCCATAGTCCCTATTGATCTAGGGAAGATGTAGAGGATACTTGAGATGAGTAATGACATTCACAGGACTGTGTTGTCTATAATAAAAAAGATTCTGAATGTTTCTGGAAAATGATATAACATTTTCTTTAGGTTAATAAGTTCAACATAAACCTGAAACATAATATATAGGGGTGTGTGAATATCTTGCTAATATTTTCTTTGTTTTCCAGGCTGCCAAGCAGCAATTATCTTCAAGAATTGATAATGTGGATTGCAAAGTGGATGAATGTGCAGATAATACAGCTGCTACAAGAGATGAGGTGTGATGAAATTATTGGTTATCTTTTCTGTCTTTTCATTCATGGTTTAACATTTCTTGTTAATTCCTTGAGGATGTTACTACCTTAATAGGTATCTGAACTGCGAGGTGATGTGGGAAAGATGGGTACTGATGTCCTATCAGTTCGTCAAGCAGTTGAATCCTTGGTAATTTGTTATACACTGCAGTACTCTTTAGATAGTATGTTCTTAGTCCTTTGCAGCTTATATTTAGTCCTGGATCTGAAGAAAATTTAAAAATTTTGTGATACAGGGGAGCAAAATTAGTAGTATAGAAGATAAACAGGTATTTTTTTTCTTGCCTAGTGAAATGTCTGCATGTCCATGTATTTCTATTTTTTATTATTTTTCTATATAGCAACCATGGTAATGGACTATTGATATTTATGCAGGGTACAACAATCAGACATTTGGGTAAATTGCTTAATTTTGCACGGAGTTATCAAAACAATAGAACCATGGATCAGGTTGCAGAATCTCTTCTGATGATGAATTGCATTTTATATTTTCTTGATGTTTTGTTCTTAAGTGTATATGTTATATTTTGTAGGGGGCTTTGCCAAGTTCATCCAATCCTGTTCTTGAATTCATGCCTTCAAGGGTATGCTTTAAACTTTTCTGGATGGTATTAGTTCTGATTTTCGGTGCTAGAATACGTTCAAAAGCTTCCCTCCCAAATTACTACCTTTTTTTCCCTGCCAAAATCTTTGTAGGAGATGGTGAGAACATTTCCATGAGCATCATCTAGCATTTGAAAGCATGCTTTTGTTTTGTTTTTCCTTAAAACCTTTCTCTGCCAAGAACATTAGTTTCGGAGTGTGAGCTGTGGACCAAAAGTAAAGTTTCTCCATATGATCTAGGAGGCTACTAGTTCAATTCAGATAATTGCCTCCCTTTTTATATTGGTTCAAATCTTCTCCAGGCTGTCTGCTCTTTGACTGATTTTCATTATAAACTAGGGAACTAGCATGCACAAGGAAATGGTACTGGTGCAAGAAGGCAATCTGAGCTATTCTGAAATGGCAATTGAATTAGAAACTTAATAGCCCTGTCGCAATGAAATTTGCTTAAGTTTAAATTGTGATGATTGGATTAGCTCAAAGTATGGACCAGTCCGTTTTATTATTGTTGTTGATATACCAGTCTTGATAGATTAACCTCCAAAATTTTGTGCAATTTTGTATATGTGAACTAATGGTCACTTGTAACAGTTTTTGAAAGGATTGATTGTAAGGTTGGTATGAAGCTGAATGATGCCATTAGGAGTCTAATATTTTTCATTTCGGTCAGTGTTGAGGATAATAGATTTTCCTTTTTCGCATATTGTGCCATGCTCATGCATTTAGGTTTCCATTCTAGTGATCATTTTAACCGGATTTGTTGGAAAAGAAGGCAAGGAAAAGGAAGGAAAAAGAGTACAATACTTGGGTGAGACTTGGGACTGGTGGTTTTCCTTGGTTGAGGAAACATTTTTGTTAGGAAATGTTCCTGGATTACTTTTCTCCATTTTCAGCTTTTCTTACCTACTACATCATTTTTTTCGCAGGCTGCATCATTGCCTTCGAATTTGTTAGTGGAACCACCATCTCCCTCTACTTCTAATGGACCTGCCAAGGTAAGGAACTCTTTTTTATTGCAGTTGCAGGAAATAGCTATGGCATGTATTGCTTAAAAAAATTTCAGTGTCTCAATCTAGTTTACAGAGTAGTGGGTTTCATTTTCATGTAAGGATGGAGTAGTTCAGGACATGTTTCTCATGTGATTATGCAAAAAGGGACCAGAGAGAGGTGCTTGCTAGTGAATAGAATATGACATCCTAGCATTTCTTTTTTTGCAGCTTGATAAAATGTCGAATGGAGCTGAACCATCAGGACAAAGCAGTCCTCAGGTCGTGAATGGAAATCATGCTTCAGAGACAATCACTGGATTTTCTGGTTCTGGCCTCTCTGGCCTCAAGTCTTCAGGCAAGGTTGCTTCTGTGGTGAGGCGAACCTACAGTGCATCACAGTCTTTTAAAAAACCCCAAGCCCTAAACAATTGAAGCTGCTTTAGTTATATTTTGGCCCTTTGATGTGGTATTCATGGTTAGTATTTGGTAGCCTGGTCAAGCCCTCAGTAATGAGAATGTCATACCATATTCATGGTCTCTGAATTTTGTAGATTTTTTGCTCATTTTACGAGGTTGGTTTAGGATATATACATGTATAAACTCTCTTAGTTGTGGTCTATATATTGAGATGGTTGCACAAAGGGAATAGCAAAAGAGTAAAAGCCTTCTCTTTTTTGTTCCATTTGTTGTTATCAGCTGAATCCTTTACTTCCATCTAGAAGGGTCAAATTGTCTTACTAATGCTGGAGATTGAGTCTTGCTCCAAAACAAGGGGGACGGAGATTTTTCTTTTTAAATAATTTTTTTAAATAAGAAAAGTGTTGGTGATTGGGACTCGTTATTTTCTTTTTTGTTAATCAATGGCTGGACTTTCGTATTTATTAGCGAATAACAATCCAATCAAGTATTAGTTTTATCAATGCCCACATTCAATTATTCCACTTATCATTTAAAGACAAAGAATGTGTTGCGAGTATATTATAATTTTTAAAAAATAAAAATTATTTAAATTATAATTATTTTAAATTAGAAGGACTTTTGAATTGAATAGAAAATTATCCAATTACATCCTTACATCTCATTCCAACTTCATCCAAACTCTTTCAAAGTTGGTGGGTAGATTTTTTTTTAAAAAAAATTAAATATTCATATTTTTATTTTAGATATTTCAAAATGAATATCGATATTTTAAATAAAATTATACATATTTTAAAAATTTTCATAACTAATCAAGGATATAAATTCCATTAGCACAAAGGCCAACCAGTACTAACTTAGTAGATGGTAACTTATTTATAGTTAACATTCTATTAAATATTTTTAACAGTTTAAAATAAAATAATTAAATTTAGATTGTATAATAATATGTATGCAGGGTTTTTTTTTCTTATAAATAATTTGTCTCTATAGAAAAGCCCAAGAGTAATAGACTGGACCGCATTGGACCTTTTCATCATAATACATCTGAGCTAAGGCCTGAGCCCACACCAACGAAGTGTCCTTTATTTGTTCACTCTAAAATGGTGGGAAATATTTCCCGCCATTTTCCCTTGGCCTAAAAGAGAGAGAAGAAACACTCCAAGCTGCGAAGTCAGTCTTCGGATTCAGATTCCACAAGTTCGACAGCGGCAAATTAACTAGATATAGAAGGCGCTGAGGATATGGAAGTCGTCCGATCTCATAGGAGTTTTGGTTCGTCGGACGTTGTCGTTCCGACTCTATCTCTCTACCGTTCTGCCCCAGCTCTCGAAGTTAGGCTCGAAGATTTCGAACTTTACGCCATCGATCGCCTCCGAGGTTTTTTTTTTTTTTTTTGCTTGAATTTATAATCAGATCCCTATTTCTTAACCATGAGATATAGCTGTTGAATTTCCGCTGAAGAAGAGGAAAATAAAAAGGAAAATTAGGGAAAAGAGAGTACTCTTGGGGACCTTAAATCTTAGTTATTGGTCAATTACCTGTTGGAATTATTATGATTTCACTGCACTTCGTGGGTGTGTATTTCTGCTAATTTTATGTGGGATTACTTTGATTTGTTAGACCAGTTGCTATAATTGCTTTTGATTTTGGAAGAATTCTCTCTTCTCCTTAGGAGCGTATTACATTTTTTTTTTTTGGAGTGTGACGTTTTAGATTAGATTCCTCTCCAGCCGGAAGAGGAAACGCTGTACGTGGTTTTATCAGATTTTCTATGCTTTGAAATGCAGTTCTCAAAGGAATTTCTGATGGACTATCCCGGGGAAAGAAACCTGAAGAAATGGAGAAATTGGTGTGTCCCCATTTTTTCATTTTCTGACAAAATACCCTTATGTTACAGCTTGGATTTCCACTTCTGTCTTCTTATTTTTTGAATATTTTTAACTTTGATATTTGTTTATGGGTTTCAAATAGGTGGTGGAGCTGCAGAATTTGCATTTGAGGCGGCATCCACAGGCATCCGAGGTTGTCAACAAGGACATAATATCCCACTTTGTCCTTCGTCTCGTCTATTGTAGAACGTAAGCTTCTATGGTCTTCTTAGATGTATCTAATTCGAGACGCTCATTCTGCTTTGGTATAGTTTGTTATTCAATTTATTTATTTTTTTAAAATGATTTTTGTAATGTTTTAGGGAGGAATTAAGGAAATGGTTTCTTTCCATGGAGACTACTTTGTTCCGATATCGTTTTCGGTCTGAAACCCCTGAAGTGCAGGTGCGATTGAGAAATCTGTGTCTAATATTCTTTTTTTCCTTTGGTTGTGTGTGTGTGTGTTTTTTTTTTGTTAGGGCTTTGGGAAGGGTATGGGATTTGACAGAATAGCTAATGTTGGTTTTTGGCTACTTTGTTTACAGAGAGCACTGATGGCAGAATTTCATCTTCCTTACAAAACTGTGAGCACTGCTGAATATGAGGTACTTTGTGGTTTATCTTGAACTCCTAGAGCGCATGCACTTCATGATCTTAACATTCCCAAATTACTGGTGCTTCATTTCTGTGCTGATTATTTGATTCACTATCTTATTATTGTTATCCAATATTCCTATCATTGTCTTTGCTTCTTTCACTTTGCAGACTGTGAAAGACAAATTGGGCCAAGTTGCACGATCGCTTGGTCAATCTCTCTCTGGTTGTACTTTACCGAAGACTTGCTAGTTTGATGTTTTTCTCTTGCTGATGAAATTTTAAGAAATCTACTTTAAGTTGACTGATATTTATTCTTTTGTGCCTTGACGTTGCAGCTGATTCTATATTCTACAAAGTAAGTTCACTTCACTCCGCTGTTCTACCCAAAACAGATTAGAAGTGGGGTTCTCCTTTGCTCCTGAGAATGTTTCACCACACAGTAGTATTAAAGAAGATGGGTCAACTACCTTAAAGATTCACATAGGAAATAGTAGGCAGCATCTATCTGTTTGAGAGGAATTTCATAAAAATCACTTTGCCAACTGTGCTATATCCATTGTATTTGCTAATAATTGTTGGCAAATGTTTGAATTGGTTTTGACAGTAGGTTTTCTTATTCTTGAATTACACAAGCAGATCACTAAAACCATGAGATCCTGCTAATAATACATAGTGGAAGGATTTATGAGATACTTGGCAAAAATAGTATCTAATTGCCAAATTCTATAGTTAGTGCCAATTTTATTGTAAAATTTACATGATACCTTCGAGACAATGAGCCTTCTGGCCTTCTCCATGTTCTAGTACTTTTGTATAGAATCATTTTTTAGCATTTCTGTTGATTTTAAACTCAATGTATGATTTGCTTTTTCTCAAATCTTGTATCTGATGAATGAAGGTTCCATTTGAAGAAGTTCCTGAGCTTGTGGGAAGTCGCCGTGTGTTTATCCAAAAAGGGCATGCATATGTTGCTATGAGCCAGGTTGAAAGTTAGCTGATTGATTTGTATCCATGTTTATTTGGATTTTATCAACTCTGAATAACGCATCTATGATGGACTAGGTGGTTTCTATTGTTGTCACACAATTTCGTAGTCTTCTGTCAAAAGCACTTGTGCTGACAAACAGGTACACCTTCTAGAATATTCATTCTCCTCCTCCTGAATATTAAGTTTTATTTCTGACTTGGCTATTTAATAACATCTCATAGCCTCAGATAATGAGTATTAGGACTGTTTCCTTTTTTCCTTGGAACACTAAGTTCAAGGGAAGTTTTATCGTAGCAGCTTGACTGCTTTCTAGACCTTTGGTTCTGGTACAAAGCCTGGAATTTATGAGAGGGTTGTTCAAATTAAAGAAACTCTAGAAATGTCTGTAATTTGGAGCGGCTAATCCCTGCCTCCTGAACCAATATAAGACACAGTGGAAGATGACATCATCTTGTGACATCTCATTTTATAATGTCCATGACCCGACTTAATTAGTTACTGGGGAAAGAAAATAAATTAAATGGTGGTAAGAAGAAATAGATTTTGTCCCAACTGCTTGAATAGTTAATGTTGCAGGCCTTGCTGCTTTTATGACTTGCATATGGAAGTTATTCTAATTATTTAGATGACTGCTCTAATGATAAAAAAAACTGTTTGCAGAGAGTATGATGTGCAGCAATATGGTGGTTGGTGTCAGTATGCAAATCTTAATTTTAAACATTCTTTATAACTATCTGTTGATGCCAAGTGGACCATCTTTCTTAATGTGAAATTTGCTTCATCAGGCCGCATAGTAGCACATAAATCTCTTTTGCAAGTGCCCTATAGATATTTGATTATGTCTAGAACAATATCTTAAAGATTTCAAATTCATAACTTTTAGTGTTTTCTTTCAGAAAATGGACATCCATGATCAGAGAACAAGAGAAAGATCGTTTGACTCCTGTGAGTGGTGAAGGAATTCTTAATTTTTGTTCCTCTGAGTTTTATGTTCTGACTTATCTCTTTGCTCTTCAGATCATTGAATCCTTGTCCTCAAGTTACTTAGGACCAGATTATAGTCAGGTACTTTCCATCTGCTCTGCAATCATCTATGTGTTTGTAACTACACAAATTCAAATTTACATTGATAAGATAAGTAAACTTTTTGCAGCCTAAAGAATTTACAGAAATCTCCTTAAAAGATATTGATCAAGTGGCTAAAAGCTCATTCCCTCTGTGCATGCATCATCTCTTTGAAAAAGTAAGAAATATTCCTGTGCTGTCTTTACATTCTACCTTTTTAGTTTTCTTCAGTTGTTGAATTGCAGATATTATCTTCCCAAAATTTTGTCATTTTTATGAATTTACAAGTGAAACTATATGATCTTTTTGCAGGTAAGAGAGGATCATCATCTGAAACATGGAGGCAGGATGCAATTGGGCCTATTTCTGAAGGTTGAATATTTCTACTGGAATAAGATTTCAAATGCAAGATTCCGTGTGCTGTGCATTTTGCAAACTTTATAATTTGTGTTACATGAAGCATCGTACTCTTAAATTTACATAGTTTTTTATGTCAAGTACATTTGATATGCCTATGATTATTATTTGTATTGAATTGGGTATTTCTAAAACTAATATGTTTCTGATATATTAGAATTTTGTCCATGATTCATTTAACAGAGATGCAACAAAAACATGTTTAATGTTTTGTTTCAGAAACAATTTTGCTAAAGAAGCACTTATGCCATCAAACAATGATAATCATGTTGAAATATGTAAATACATAATTTCTAGAAAAAAATGAAGATAGTCTGTGAGTTTACGTGCTGAGATTACATTTTTTAGGCAATGGAAGCCCCTTAGCCTTATCTTTTTCTGTTGTGTGGGTTATTTCAGGGTGTTGGACTGAAGTTGGATGATGCTCTTGCATTCTGGAAAGCAGAATTCTCCAGAAAGGTATGACTCAGTTTGCTTCTTTGTTCTTTCTTTCTTCCTATTCTTCCTCGTTTTTTATATAATTTATTGTGAGAATTACAACATCGGCTAAATTAACTTGAACTTTTCTGTGTTTAATTTAGTGAATATTTCATTCTTTGTTTTGGATTCGTTATGTGAAGGTGTCAACCTACCGAATGCTTGAACTGTGATGTGTATGATCAAGTAAAGAAGGATGTATCTGTGGATTAGTAAAAGAAAATTCATTTAATATGTTTAATAATTAGTACAATTCTGGATAGAACCCTTTCTTTATACTCTGCTCCTCACAAGCTTGTGTATGAAAGAAAATAATTCATATGCTAAACCAAATAGTTGGGACTGGAAAAATCAATGAAAAGAAGGTGCCTTTTATTATCTTATATCTTTTCCAACAGCTCAATATTCCAAATTGCATAGATGTTTCTCGAAATGTAAATGCATTTATCCCCCTTTTGCAGGTTGGTGCTGAAAGATTTGACAAAGAATATGCATATGGCATACGCCACAATTATGGAAAAGAAGGAAAGAGAACAGTAAGTCATCTTCTACTTCACAAAAATTTCAAATGTATATAACTTTTGAAGGTAGTCAGGATCATGCTTGGAAGTTTGTCTTATGCTTGGAGGTTACTAAACTAACGTGGTTTTTGAACTTCAAAAAAAGATAGTTTTTCTTGATTATAAGAAGTTGCAAGAAAAAGACATAGATGAGAAATACTTGGTAAATGATTATTACTCAATTTTAGAAACTTCAATTTGAGTTCCATCTAAAGTATAGAGAGGCTAAAAGATAGTTCTAATCGACTTGCTTTCATTTTTCATTTCCTCTTTTTAATTGGCCAAAGAAGGAAAAATGTCCTAGTAATTTACAATTTAGTACTGCTATAATGGTCTAGGTCTTTCACTGACATTCATATTCATTATTCATAACTGCAGGATTATACACCTTATTCTTGCCAAAAGATTATATCTTCGACGCCAGGTGTTGGAGATCACCATGGCTGTCCTTATCGTCATTTCAGGTCAGGCCTTTGCTCTGGGTGAATATGAGTTTATTCCCTCTATATGCTTTACACTACATTCTGCCTGTTTGAAATATTAAAAAGTGCACAAATGTCTAGGTGGCTGATAACCATGTGCATCTATCCTCCTTTTGTATCTGGCTTAAAATTATTGTAACCACTATCCTGTTGTGCATAAGTAATGTCACCTCAAACTGTTCCTCTTTTATCTTGATAGCAGCAGTACCATGGGTTTGGAAAAGTTGGGGTTAGCATATGCATTTCTAAAGATGGATACTCTTCAATGTTTTCCATTTTTTTTTGGGATTGATATTTTAGCTTACCATTCTTCCTTAAGCAGCGAGGAGAATCTGAGAGCTGCACTCAGTAGGATGGGAGTAGGCAATCGTGCATTAGAAGATGTGATGGACAAAGTGCGAAATAGACACTATCAGGTTAATATACAGTTTTGAATGCTCTTCTTATATTGCATTTGGCTTTTTTCGTTCATCTTTCCTCAGAGCTGCATGAAAAACTCTGAAAACTTTGTGCAGTTGGCGTGCACCTTGACATTTGAAGCTGTTCATGGTGCATCTTGTGATGCTGGGATTAATCATCCAAATCAGTATTTCAGTGACAGCAAGACTCTTTTGGAATCAAGGGTAAACTTTGCTATCTGAAATTGTAATTTCTCTCTAGTTGTTGTGATTATATTTTGTTTATTCGAACATTGGAAGCACTTGACTCAGGTGGCCTTTTATGACATGAATCTCTCATGAACCTGGGAACAAATGAAGTTCGCAAAAGTCTTCTTCACAGAATTGGATGTTAAACTACTTTATTGCTTGCCTTGTTTATTTGTTAGAATGGAGATGTTTATGTTCTCTTGCCTGCCTTGTTTATTTGTTACGGGAATTGTCATTGCAGATAAGGTGTATAGTTCAACTCTTCATGTTCGCACTGCCAAGTCCTCAAGTCCCTTTTGTCTATCTGTTAGACCTCCCCTCTAGGACTGCAATGCATCTCATTAATTTGTCTAATTGTCATCTGATCTATGGTAAACTAAACCGGTTGCAACTTATTGATTGACATCAAATTATGCATGTTGAGAAAAATTATCCACTTCTAGGTTCAAATTGCACCGTGTGTAATTCTGCATTCTACTGTCATCTGATCTATGGTCAATTAAATGGGTTGCAACTTAATGCTTGAGATCAAATTTATGCATGTTGAGAAAAAAATTACCCACGGGTGGTTTCATACCGCCCGAGTGTGGAATTCTGCATTTGACCTATCGCGCTAGTTGATTGAATATGACAAGAAGTAAATGTATTGTTGCCGAAGAAAAAAATTAAGTCAAGTTAGTGTTAATTTGAATTGCAACAACCAAAAACCTCTCCTTGCCTCTTTGCTTCAGGGAGGTGAAAGTAATAGAAAAGCTCCTTTTAAGGAAATGAAAAGTAAATAAAAGGAAAGTATGCTAGCTATTGATAACTTTTCATGATATTTTGTTTTGGTTGCATTGACTTAATTTTTGTTGGTTAAACGATTTTTTCCAAAATTGATATTCTTTTTTTTTTTTGGGGGGGCATTTGATTTAGTGCCATGTCTCCAATTCATCTATTGGTTTTTCATTGCAGAATACCTCCAGTGGAGTCTGACATGTTGTTATCTTAAGAGCAGCTAATTATGGTGTTTTCCAGCCTTTGAGTACGTTTTTCACATGCTGCCTATTCCATCTTCTTGTTCTCTTGAGAAATGGACTTTCAGTTTAAGTTCTGCAGAAGAAAAGTCAATGGAATGCGATTAAGTCCCTTTTTTAAGAGGATCAAGATGAGTTAGATAATGTTTACAGTACTATTATTATTATCAACAGGTTGCCAACCTGCATCCTTCAAGCACCTCTTTAGCTTGATGGCTAGCGCACTTCACATGTTGGGAAAATGCTGTCTTGTGTTTCAGTTAAATAATAGGAGATTATGCACTGTTTTTGAAATGTAAGGTGATGGAATGATTGAAAAGTGGTTAAGAGGCTGGTCAGTAACACGCCTCTAACAAAGTTTTCTAGGATTGAAGTCCTGTTTATTCTTTGAAACTCCCAAGCCACCTGTACTCCTCACAGAATTAAAGTTTTAGGGTTTCTGTAGCTCAGTTTGGTTAGCCTTGCTGGCAAACCGGAAGGAAACTTGATGCTTGACCTCTAAAGGTTCTCTTTTCCCAGTATGTAAGGTGGATGCCTGTTAAAGTTTAGTGTCTTAAAATCATTTTCTAATCGATGGTCATTACCTTTTTGATGCTTATGCCTCCATCAGAGAATTGCATTACCTTACACATCTTAAATGATTTTAGAACTATTTAATCTTTCCATCATGTAATTGTTTTCCAATTAATGAATGAGATTTCCCGATTTCTAGTTCAAAAATTTTAATATCTGTCAGCATCTAATAATGTATTTTTCCTTTTCAGGTGAGCATCTTGGATCAGTACGATCAATTACAAGGTTCTTGTTGACTCTTTCTGCTTATTGCATAGTGATGTTTATACTTTCCTCTGCTGCACTGGTCCAGCATAGCCCAAAGATTCTGAATATTATATGTGATGAAGGGAAGAAATTTAAAATGTAAAAGGAACCTTAACAACAAAAATAGGCAAAAAAGCGAAAAACAGAGGAATATATTCTATGATGACATAGAGGATGTCAGATATTAAGTCCGAAGGACCCAGAAGAGATTTTGCGGGTGTTTAAGCAGATCACTGGAAATGGAAGAAGCAATTATTCATGTGCTGTAGAATGTGTATTTCTCTTAGCAACACTAGTTTCTTTAGAAAAAATGTATGACATCTTGCAATCTCAATTTGGGATAGCAGCATCCTGTTCTGACCTTGTATCATAGCCTTCCTGCAGACAGCCATCATTTCTTGGATATTTGTAAGGATTATTTGTTCTAACACTAACATAATAAATCTGAAGCTCTATCGAAAAGCTTTGTTTTCATAATTTACGTGATTAACTATGGGTATACGGGGTTCTTATGTTATGCTTCTTTCTTCTATCAAAATTTACATGATTTCTTTGAACGCCTTTTACCTGATCTATGATAAAAAGGTTGTCTTTTGTCCACAGAAAATGAAGTGGACATTCGGATTTTTTTTTTCCCTTCTGCCTCATAATGCCAGTCGACAAATTGGTAACTGATACCATTCATACCCATGGCCATTTAACAAATAGATGCTGCCTAGATTGGTTCAAGGTGGCAATAAGAAAAGACTCTTTGGCAGTGAAATTCCAATTTTAATGGAATGAATAGCTTCAAGTTGGGCCTTCCTGAGCAGGTATGAGGTATGTTTCTGACTAACCCCACCATTATGATGACTCTTTGAAATTGAAATACAACTGTGTTTTGGTAGTCATAGAATAATTCTGAAATATGTCTTCGAGTTGTCGGTCGGTGAACAGAGGACAATTGTGCTGAACTTTCAGAAGTCCACTTTTTCTACAGGTCATCTTCTATTTGGTGTTGTTGAAGGATGAAATCAAATGGCATTTAACCCTATTCCAATGACTAAATCCATAATTCGACGTCAAAACTGTGTTCTAGAGGTGAGATGCTATATTATATAGTACTACTATTTTCGAAGATATTGAGGCCCATTCGGGATAGGGGATGGGTGCGAGGGACAACGTGTGTGGTCAAGTTTAGCTATGGAAGACAATGATGACTTTATGTACTTCGTCCCACCGGATAACGACAATAAATAATGTGGACGGAAGTTCTTTGAAGTCCTTGTTGATTGCAGGTTGCCCCTCTTATTTGCTGTACAGATCTAAGCATGGCATGCAACGCAATTGTGGCAGGCTAATAGAGCTTTGATTCACTGGGCTCTTTTAATGCTAGAGGTACATTTGCCCCCAAAAGGTATCACTGTCCATTGTTAGTGTGGATCTAGAATCCAAAACTTGTTTTTGGCCTTTCATTAGGGGGAATGCTTCCTCTAATGCCCTCTAATTATGGCCATCCTTAAACAGGCTTAAAACCATAATTAACAGGTGTCATAGGTAGGGTGGTGGCAAAGGTCCTCCCGTTGACCAGGGCTGATGTATTAGAATTATTTTAGAGATTAGATAATAATCGAATTAATTTGAACAATTAGAACGAAAAAAATCGTTAATTTTTTACTTTTTTTCGAATTGAACTGTTTCGAAATTTTTTATGTAATATTTATACCGAGAATTATTTTGAATCGTATAAAAATCGTTTTAAACCATTTTGAATTGTATTAAATTAAAGAATCAAAATTAGAATCGAATATATATAGTCATGTAGACATATATATTATATTTAAAAAAATAATAAATGTGATTCTAATTATATATACGAGTATATATATAGATTATATAGTATAGAATTATATAATATATATATATATATATATATATATAGATTATGTAAGTTGATTAAATAGATTATTATATAAGTGTCATATAAGTTGGTTGTATTTTAGAATTTTTTTTAGATTAAAATTTAAAAATTATTAACATATTTTTTTTTAAATTTGTAGATAACAGCATTTTTTTTTTAAAAAATGTTTAAAAATATTTAAAAATTGAACTGAAATCGTAATTATTTTGTTAGAATTAAAAATTCAAATATTCATCTTATTTTATTTTGAAATTAAAAATATATATTTCGTCTTATTCAGAAATTACAATTCAAAATTAATACTAAAAATATAAAAAAATCAAAATTTTAGAACCATACAAAAAATTCCGTAGCCCTATGATCCATTAATGGAAGGGGCTAGGGGAGGAGGTCCCTAGAGCTTGAGCGTCGAGATTTTCTTGTTGGGGGGTCTCAAGACTTGAAGATTCGAAAGGCCAACTAAGGAGTTCCTATTAAAAAGTGGGCTATACCTATCTACTAGAGTTTTAATTATTGGCGTATACTATTATTAGGCTTCTAATTAATTAACGCGTGAAAGCCGGATCCGCCAATCTGCATGGAGCCTGGACCGTTTTGTTCAGACACTAACAGCCACCTGGTACTAAATCTAGGAAAAAGGAATTATACTCTAAGGATGTGTTTTTTTTTTTTTAAACAGAAATATTTATAACAAATTACTCTATTTGTTCACAGACTTAATTTTCTTTTTAATTTATCTAAAAATAATTATTTATTTTTTAAATATAAATTGTATTTAATTATTTTTTTCAATTTTACTCTTAGTATAATTTTCTATCAATTAATTAGTATTATAATTATTTATATTGAAATTATTTTAATCAATAATAAAATTACGTTATCATATAAAAATAGTTAAAAGTGTAATTTAATAAGGTAATATTGGTAAAAAGAAGATTCTAAAATAAAGAGTGGGAAGAGAGAGACAAATGACACAAGTGAGAAAAGAGAGACATATGTAATTATTAGAGTGATGTAATTAAAAAAGTGGTGGAAATCAAATTAATAAGATGAGAAAGATAATAAAAATACTCCAAAGGGTATAATGAATATTTTAATCATTTTTATTATAGAATTTTATAATTCCTTAATATGCATAATTTTACAATTAGACTAGTTATTTATGGACGGATGGAATAGGAGATAAGTTTATATAAATTAAATTAAAATGAATTTATTTGAATGTAATAAAAATTATTAAATACTTCTTCCGTCCTTTCATATAAGTTGCTAGAAACTATTTTTTTATCCTAAATTATAAGTTCTTGAGAACTTTTCAAGAAGGTTTTGAAGTTATTTTTATCTTTTTATCCTTATTTATTATTATCTTTTTCTCTCTTCCTCTCTCATCTCTTCTCTTATTTTCAAAACATTTAAATTTGAGTGTTTTAAGAAGAAAAAAAAATATAAAGTCATTTTGTTTTTAAAAATCTTAATATGTGTAAAATTAAATCTAGCGACTTATATTAAAGGATGAGCAGAGTATATAAGGTGAATGTGATATTTAAGTGAAGTTAAAGATAAGATGTAATGTGTTGTAAGTATATAATTATTTTTAAAAATTAAAAATTATTTAAATTAAAGTTTGAGTTTGGATTAAGAAAAATTGCTTGCCTCTTACGCCCTATTACTAAGTGCATCTAAGGAAGTAAAACATGATAGTTGTTATTCGTAAAAATTATTTTTCTTACAATTATTTATCATTTTATGAAATAAAAATATATTTATTATTTTTTAATTACACTCTTATTATTTATTATTTTATAAAATCATAACTTTATAATTTTTTTTCGTAATTTTACTTGATTAATATATGTAAAGCTTTCAAAAATAACAATTTTTGACAACAAAAGGTAAGCTAAGATATTAATTATGTACATATTATTATCGTACCATTGTCATTATAATCAATGAACAGCTAAAAAAAAATATTCTATAATTCAAACTACTAATTAAGATAAAAAAAAAAAAAGAGCCTCACATAGTATTGTTTAATTGGTTGTGGTCTTTTCAATTTTTGTACTGTAAGTAGATAATTATAAAATATTCATTTGACTGTCTTCGTAGTTAAGTTAAAAAAAAAAGGGAAATTTTGTGATGGCGTACTGACTTTCCATCAGTTTACGACAGATATGGTGCTGGTATTAAGGACTGGGGATGAAAAAAGCAATGAAAATCTTCGACATCTTGGCTTGGCCTTTTCTGCGTTCTTTTCCTTTGGGTGACTGTGACCTGGTAATGAGCAGGGCTCAACGTCGGTCTTGGGTGACTTGGTCATAAACCAATTATTGGTAGCAAAGGCAATGCTTCAATATGTATTATATAATTAGCTAGTTGGGTTTTTCTAAGGCATAATGATGAGTAAAAACAGAATATTGAGTTAGTGACAATGTATATAAGAGTGGTTGTTTGTGCTTAAAGTCAAGGTCTAAAGTTTGCTTAGCCCTTTCCAGTAATGGCAAAAGAGGACTAAGGACTGAGTAGTAAGTTAATACTACTACATTTTTACTGCTTCCGAGAGTTGATTTTCCCAACAAGCTCTAGAAAAGACTCGAAAGACTATAAGATTAACAAAAGTCCAAATTTTTTTTGAGGAAATCTAAACTTTAGGACATTCAATTAAAGCAATAATCTAAGCTGTGAGTTGACTGAATTTTTTAATCATCCCATTATTGTAAGGGGTGAGGGGAAAGGAAGAGGAAGAAGGGTTGTTTGTTTCTTTAATCATTGACATCTTTGTGGCAAACTTCTAAATACAGAGTGAAAACGAACCACCAGCAAGAAGAGGAGGTACCAGCTGGTCCATTTTGGTCACTCCCATCAATTTTCTCAGATGTATATTTCATATCCTCTGCGTTCTCGTAGGGCCACCATCACTATGGACCCCTCCGAACTTAATCAAGGGCGGTGCACTGGCCGATCAATCATTCATACCAATTTAAATGAATTTATGGTTCGGTTTAAATTTTTTATTAGATACACAACTTTTTTTAAGACCAACAATAAGTTTTTTTTTTGTTTGTTTAAAATTTTATTAAATACTAAAGTCTATTAAAAAGAAATTTTGTCTGACAAAACTTTTATTTTTGGTTAAATCTAGTGATGAAGCTTATTGAAATAGGTTGGTTAACCTATCTATACAGATGTAAGAAAAGAGTGGGAGGCGAGGGCAGGGGAGCGCAGGGGGAAGGCAGGGAGTGAAAGGGGCAATGAAACTTTAGAGGAGGCAAGCGGACCGCATTCTATAATGTGACACGAAAACTTAAAAACCAAACCAAACTTTTCTACACTTTGTACTTAACTTTTTCTTTGTTATCTTTCAGACCATAAAGTTGAAAGCTACAAACACCCTGTCCCTTTCCTAGCCACTCGTTTATGGGTCTTTGTTCTTCTTTAACTTAATCAATTGTTGTTTTACTAGTTTTTAATCACTTGTAGCAAGGCTTTTAGCTTAAAAAGGAAGGAGAGAGAAGCATGTTTAACCTTTTCTGCATCAAACTTCTCTCTCTTAAAACAAATATACATATATTACATGCTTTCTCATAAGATAGCTTTCTTCATCAAGACTATCCATTGTGTGATGTGCTATAATGCTCCTACCAATAATTCCAACATAAGCACACTAAGCCCTCTTTTGCTCTCTTATGTATATCCTCTTCACCTGTAGACCATAGCCTTTTTTTGACCCCTGTCTTAGTCGTGAAGGGCTCTCTCTCTCTCTCTCTCTCTCTCTCACACACACACACACACACACACCCGGAGCACACACTGAAACAAGCTGTGTCTATCTTTTGCCAGTGGCCAATTTACTGACCTAGACTATAATGGAGTCGTTGTCAGAGAATGAATGGCTGAGAAGACCAAAGTCGTTCTTCTTCTCTTGCACTTGTGTTGTGTAAGTCGTCATACTTATTGCTGTTCTCTAGTGTAGTGGTTCACTTGTTTGTATATATTGCTTAACTTTTATTGCTCCAAGACTTGATCTTCATGCATACTTGGATGTCTTCTTCTCTGGAAATCTAATTCCCTCTGCTACTTAGTGTACCCGAGCTTCAGCTGACTCTCGGTTGATTTTTGAGGTATGCTCACGCTTCTCTTTTTCTTTCTCTACCTACTCTCTGTTCTATAATGGGGGTTTGAGGGCCGGGCTTTGATGTGCAGTGCATCTCTCTTCAAGTTTGAACCTTTTGACATCATTTCCTTTTCATGGTTACTACTAAATAATTTTTGTGGTTTTTTTATGAGCCTTTTCTAGCATGTCATTAGAATGAGCTATTTTTGTGAGCTGGGTAGTGATTGGATTTCTACACTGTTTGCAAATGAAAATATTTTTTTTTTCAAGAAAGGATTGCAAAAGACAGCTGTGACCTTCCCTTTTGTTTTCCCTTCTCTGCTATACTCCACGTCTGCATCGTATTGTTCACTCTCTTAACTCTCTCCGTGCCAAAAACTGTGGCACTGATAACTCTGGTTGCTCTCTCGATAACTGGACAAAGTGGGCTATGTTATTTACAACTTGCACATGGTATTGTAGAATTTTTTTCACTTTTTAGCAGAGAACTTGACAAGAATTTGGAGACATTTCTTTTGGAGCAACCATCTGTAAGACTGTAACCATCTTCAGAATTTCTGAAAGCCTTCTTCAATGCTGTGGCCCTACAATTCTGTCCTTTACCTGACCATGACCTTGGCTTAAAGAATTAGAGCCGCCCCTGCTGGGTTAGATAAGATATTTTTAGTTTTCTAAGTTGTTTTCAGTGGGTGAGGAGTTGTTGAGGGTTGGGATGGTGAAGCACAGCAATTTTCTCTGGAGGACCCAGCTCTTAAAATAGAAGGAGATTAGTTATTTTAAAACATCTCAACTTCCAATCGCTTCTGGAACCATTTCCTAACAAATGCAACAAAAACTTCTTCTAAGTAAGGAAAGAACGCAAACACGGGCAGTTAGGGTTCCTTAAAATTCTTCCCATACAGATAAAGAGAAGCTTCAACTTATGGGAATTGTAAAGCTTCATCTCTTGCATAATTACTTTGCAGATATAGAGTGAATGATTCAGACCTCTGGAGTAAATGCTTGTTGTATTTATATTTGATCCAATTTTATTTGATGTTGCACAAGGTGAATAAGTATGGCAAGAACTCAATTCTAAGGCAAGTGGAGGATCCATATGAAAAGAACTTGTCCAAGGGGAAAAGTACTTTGGGATTCTATTGGGCCAATCTTCTTGGAGCTTAGCTGGATCAGAGAGAGACAGTTAATATTTTTCACTTTTGTAACAAGTAAATCTCGGTGGTTGACTCCAGTCAAGTAACTGGAAGGAATAGAATTTAGCAGCTAACCGTCTTGCTGAGGGCGCTAATTGGGAAAATTGGAAGTCGGAAAATTTCAGAACCTTGTTGATGGAATCTTCATCACTGTCAGGATCATCGAAGCGTGCCAAGGCACCGGGGCATATATCCCAAATTGCTCATTGCTTGGTTGACGGGTGTAATGCGGACCTTAGTCAGTGCCGCGAGTATCACCGCCGCCATAAAGTTTGTGAAATCCACTCAAAGACTGCAAAGGTAACCATTAGGGGTCAGGACCAGCGGTTTTGTCAACAGTGCAGCAGGTAAATTGATTTGGTTTTATATGAAATTATATCCTTTCTGTTCTGATGGGGTGAATTTCAGTAGCTTCATTTTGTTGCCTTTTTCTGATTTTGCGTCTTGTCTCTTTCTTGCATGGTCTTTGGCCCAAAGATCCTGTCTTTGCTAGTATAGCGGGCAGTATTGGACACTTGTTCTGTTGCATGTTGTACCTCTGCCTACTCTGCTGTTGTTTTGGTGCTCTATCTTTGCTATTATGGTTATTCATGGTGATGAATAAGTGAAACTTCTATTTGAATTGAAACTCGATGAGCGTTTTCTTCTACTAAGTGAAAGATGTATTAGGACTTCATATCGTTAGAATTGTTGCAAATGGTCAAAGTTTTGCCTGATACAAATACTTGACAAGGAATTTGATACTTCTTAGGTATCCGGGTACGCCACTCGTTTACATTCGTAGGTGTCCACCGAATACCCTTACCTCTCCTGAAAGCATATCGGAAAGAGAGGACAACAATAAGTAGCATAACAGGGAAGGAAGGAAGTTCAAAATATCTAATTGCTCCAGCTTATTTATCTTGTTTCTTCTTGTTGTCATGCCAATGTTTATTGGTATATGGTTTTTCCTCATGTTTAGCATGGGAATTTCAGAATTTCATCTCCTACTATCTTTGGCCCTGTTGAACCCCAAACACTAACAGTCCCTCTGCCTGAAGAAAAGAAGAAAATAAGAAGGAAAAAGTGTTCCCAGTATGCCAATTGTGTTGGCCATTTGGAGTTTCATGTCTCTTAATTACCCTGAACACCCCAAAAATTCTCATTAAAGGGAATTCCTAGTTCTATAGTATAGCTTTCCCGAGGCTGCACTTGTAAGATTGGTATATCTGTGCATTTCTCCTGAGACTAATGTTTTTGCCTTATCACATATTGTAGTCTGTTTTCCACAATTATGGCTAGATTTAAAATATAAGCATCACAATTTTCAAGTATGACTAGTTTTTGGTGTTAATTCACTGAGCTTTTAGGACCTTGTCTTCAGACCAAGATTTTCTATACTGTTTCTTGCCACAAGTCCTTTTCTGTGAAGTTGCTGTAAATAAATGCTTCAAACACAATGATGTTTACCCATTAACAGGTGTAGGGACTCTGTTAAGTTGTTCATAAATTATTGTTGAAACTGATGGCACATGTTCTTCCAAAATTTGGGCCATACAAAATTTTGTTTGATAATAGAAGATTCATTCCTTTCTCAGCTGTTTCCTTGTATTTCTCACTCATTGTATGCATTTTTTAGGTTTCATTCGTTAGTAGAATTTGATGAAGGAAAACGGAGTTGCAGAAAGCGTCTTGATGGGCATAATAGAAGACGAAGGAAGCCACAACCTGAACCTTCAAGAAATTCTGGATTGTTTTTTTCTAGTCCCCAAGGTTTGGTTTATTGGATATTTTTTCTCTTGGTTTGGGAATTGGGACCAAGCTGTCATTTTTTGAGCAAGTTATCTTTAAGAAATTTAACCAATTATGTGTCACAGGGACAAGACTCCTGTCTTTTAGTACTCCACAAATCTTTCCCAGTGCTGTTGTGAGTTCCACTTGGACTGGCGCTGTCAAACCTGAGAATGATGCCGTGCTGTTCAACAACCAATCAAACTTAAATTATGTTGACAGGCAAAACACGTTTCCTGAATCATCAGTTCATGGCTACAAAGGAGTAAACCAGTTCCGATTCATACAAAGCACAGACCGTAATCTCCCTGAAGCTTCCATCTGCCAGCCGCTTCTTGATCCAAGTTCCAGATCAGGACATACTAGCAGTGGCCAAAAGATCTTCTCTGATGGATTGAATCAAGTCATTCATTCTGATCGTGCTCTCTCTCTTCTGTCATCAGCACCCGCTGTAACTAGGGAGATTGGTTTTAGCCCCATGGTGCAGCCGGAGTCCATTTCTAAGGCACAATCCTTAGTTCAGAACTTGCACTACGGCACTCCAGGGCAGTTCCCTTTTGCTCCAGAAATAGATAACAAGCCTGTAGTGTCTGAGACAGAGTCTCAGGTTAGCAGCAACGCCACTCTCCATTTCCAGGAGATGTTTCAAAATGGGCCTGATGAGTCGTCTACGAGTGGATCTCATCAGACCCTTACGTTCCTATGGGAATAAGCTTTTCCCAATTGCATTTGCCAGTTGCTAACTGTGAATAACTAGTGTACCAAATGTTTGTGATTCTTTTTCACCTCCGTCTAAGTATGTTCGCTGCTGCTAATATATATAAGTATTCTGTATGACATGAGGTCGAAACGCTAATGGTGGATATTATTATCACAAAGCTTCTCTACTTTATATACCCTCCTTTTGTCGTTGGTTTCTGCATGAGAGAGAGAGAACTTCCCTCGCATTCAGATACTGAGAACGCGGGAATGACTTCTGGATGTAGTACTGTTTCTGGTCACTTGGGGGAATTTATGGCTACCCATTTTTCAGAAGAAAAATCCCTTTTGTCATATATTTGCCTTGTTTTCATATTTAAGCCTCTAGACTCTAGGTCATGTCTGACATGTTGGTAATGTATTAAGAACATATTTCAATTCAGAGCCGACAGAAAGGCTTTAAGAACTATAATAGGACCACTAAGGACAATCAGATTTAGGGGGGAATTCTTGGTTTTTGGTCATTGATGCGTTTCTAAGGCGAATGAATGTCCAGGACTTGATGGTTCAGGTCTGATGACTGAAGCAGTTAAAGTTAGAGGTACTTCTTTTCTTGTGATTGACTCCCGTGTTCTTGGAGCCCAGGAATGTTTTGCATTGCCTCGCTTGGCTTTTGACGTCTGGAACTCTGTTTCTACTTACACCTACTTATTGTTCCTACTCCAACCCAACATGCCTCCTACCCTGCCTCCTACCCATGACAAATTTACACCAAGTCAAAGAAAAACTTCTATTTTAAATCACTAGATAGACAAGGGAATAAAATGGGAGGCCTCCTTTAACCATATCAACCATATCGTAGAAAAGTGTTCAAAAACCACAATTAAAATAACTGGGGAATATATGCAAATTGTATTATATTTGATCATGATTTAATAAACTAGGGGACCACTGAGTCACAAAGGATTCGTTTTTATCCAAATCCCACTTGGGAGGTCTCAAGGTCTATATATATAAGTGGCAGGTTATTGCTTTTGTTCTGTACTATATTCAACATGGAGATCTCCAACAATAAACAAGGAGGATTCGTGAAAAGCATGCTAGTTATGTCCTTCTACAGAAGTAATAAGCCTTCACCATCCAAGCAGTACACAGCCACTGTGGTTAAGCCAAAGTCATCTTCAATATCTGTGCAGAAGGTGTCATCCTTCTCAAAGCCCGGCGGCTTTTTGTGCACCGATGGCTATGTTCATGGTCCGAACGGTGTTGGAGGTGACGCACACGTGGACAACAAGGCCACTAGTTACATTTCTCAGGTGAAAGAAAGGTTGAAACAAGAAGAGATGAGCATTATAAATGGAAGTACCATGTCATATACAGAAGTCTGATGAAAAACCAAAGATAAATGTAATCTTGTGTGTGCCTACAGATTGCTGAATTCTGATATCAAGTTGTTGGTTATGTTTGGGTGAATGGTGAAGGCTTGAGAACTTGTTTTGCTCTGTCAATGTAGTTTCCTGTTCTTGTTTTATGCTACTTTTGATGTGGCTATGGCAAAAGGCCATATCATAGATATGAATGCCATATAAAGTTGTCTACATTGAGCTAATGCATCCTCTGTTCTATATAAACTGGAGTCGATTGCACATTATTCCTAACAGTTTCATTTCAGTTAAAAGTAATCATAATTGACTAATAAAGTCATAGATGCTTTATGAATATTAATATGAACATTCATATTCTGATATATAAACAAGTTGCATGATCCATCAATACGCCAATGAGGATGTTTCAAAAACTCAGAGAATTTTCACATATCTAAGGCTCTAAAGAGAATAGGAAAAATTAGTACTCCAAAGCACTAAAACCCTCAAACATTCGTGGATTCAGTTTATTACTGGGAGGAAAAGGAGTTGGATTCTTCCCTTTTTGGTCTTAAAGGCTTAAAAGGTTATGGTGCATATAATACGTGTTCCTCCCTTTTTGCCCATTATTCTCTTTGTAGAAGATTCTGCAGAATTTAATTGGTCTTTGTATCCCCTTTGAACGGGCTGTCTAACTTTAATCGGGCCTTCTTACATGGACCTCACAAGTCTTAATCCTTTCTTCTCGGGCTAAAGATGGGCTCTTGCAAGTTGAATCTGTTCTGGTGGATAAATGAAGGCAAATTGCCCTTGGGTTACCAATCCAAATCCCAACTACTTAGGAGCCTCAACTCACCTACCACTAAAATAACCCGTAAGTCCTGTGACTGTGAGGTTTAGGGGTACGAGCTCCAGTGGTCCAATTTTTACCATGACTATGGCTCCACCGACCCCCAGCTAAGCCACCCAAGGGCCAAGGCCGAAGACAGAGCCAATAGAACATGCAGTAATTCTTCGATCACCTTACTTTGATTGGCGATGAATGCAGTGTAAGAACGACCCAAGGTAGATCCACTCCGGGACCCAATCTCTCTGACGAACTCAGTTTCCTCCTCAGTTGCCAGCCACAAGGCTTTAGCAGTGCCAGACTGGCCTTTGGAAAATACTAATTGTGATGCTCCAATTCCACTTGAGATTGGGATAAGAAATATGAATGGCATATAAGAATAGATTTAAATACTTATTATCAATTTGAGATATCTATTTTTTCCCAACAAAGACGGCGGTCAAGTAATTGACCATATCGGTTGTCAGTCTCATAGTCGCGCTCTCATATGGATAGGGCGTGACACTATGTAGCATCCCATGCATTTCATGTTATATTTTTCAAAATATATAAATATATAAAAAAAGTTTATATAAATAATTTTAAAAATCAAATTCATCCCATGCAGCAACTCGTTCAAAATTCTTCATATTGAGTGATCTATACTCGTCTTTATTTCTAAACAATATTATCTTTTTTCTGTATTCAGCTCATGTTCTCTCCCAGCAAATAAAAAAAAATGGCATAAAACTTGTATAGAGTAGCTTACTTTATAACTTTATAACGTAGGGTGACATTTGAATACAAGATTAAGAGTTCAAATCCCGTCTTATACACTAAGATTTTTGTTTTGTTAGAGTGAGATCAAATTTGAATTTATATAGTTCTAAATTTTAGAAGGTAGTTTATAGTCCTCAAGAATAAAGGCTCTTTTTTAAGAGTGAGATAAAATTCGAATTTATATAATTCTAAATTTTAGGAGGTGACTTATAGTCTTCACAAATAGTCAGACGAAATTTAAACGCCTGAATTATCAATATATATATTTATAGATGCATGAATAATGAGGTGGGAGGGAGGTAGTTTAGTGGAGTAATGGGGGTAGGGGGTGGGAAAATTAAGGGCAAGGTTCACTGGTGGAAGGTGCCAAAAACTATTAGATGTAACAAGTCGTTGGCTTTGAGGTCTCTTTCGGAGCAGCTCAGTTATGAGTGCACATGGTTGATGCAGACTAGTCAATAACATTCCTCGTGGTTTCTCTTCTTTTCTCGTTTTCATTCAGGGGCCAATAATGTTTAACCTTAAAGAGCTCCTAATTTGAAATACAATATTGTACTGCACCAAACTTCTTAGCTCAATCCCCATTTATAATCTCATTCATCATATTAGAATGTAACCAAACACTTCTGTGATCTAAATAAGGTTCATGATTTGTCAAAAAGCACATGAAAACCAAGCAAAACATGCATCCATTTTTCTTATTGTCTCTTGTATTTTTCACTAATTATATACTTCTTTTAGATAAATTAATAAACACGTACTATACAATTCATCATATACATATATACGAGATAATATCTCGTTTATATCCATTCCATAAATTATTCAAAAATTAACACAGATTTACTCTCCGATTAAAACGATCATTAACAAATAAATCACCAAAAAATACATATTCATCACGTAGACAAACTTAAAAGCAATGGCAAGTTCACATGTTTCACTCAATTGCAATAGGACTTTAACCAGTGCACGGTATGGGGTTAAAGTGCAATTTACACATGGACTCATATACTTTGTTTTCTTTTTCTACACACCATAATGCACATAACTATTTCAATTTGCTATCTATGGCAGTAAAAAATTATATGAAGCGGGCATTTCTAGTCAAAGATAAATAAAGTTACTTTTCTTTCCAATGTTAGCACTGGTCCTTGGATCCATTATGGCCATTCCTCTAATAATCCCTCTTCTAGGGGGAAATTTTTAATGACACTTCTGACCGAAAGTGAATGGCAGTTGGAATGGTATATCAACTTGGTATAAAGGGGGTATGCTACATAAAGGCAATAGAGATTATTGGACTAGGGTTTATTTTTGCTATTGGGGGAATTACTATTGAAATATTCTGCACTTTTCAATACCAATACGTCTCTTAAGATTATCTATTTATATAAAAACAAAAAAAAGTGATGAAAGAGATATTCATGTTTATGTATCTAAATTATAGAGTTATATTTGAATATGAACGCATTGAATATCATATTTTTGAATTCGAGTTCGAAAAGAATCAAACAATATTCGAGTTTTTTCGTTTATTAATCGAGTTCGATTTCGAATTTATTCGATTATTATTTGATAATGTTCGAATTCATTTGTATTTATATTAGAAAAACTCGATTAATGTTTAAATTCGAATTGTTCAATAAAATATATTATAATAAATATTGCAAATAAAAATAAAATAATACAATATTTCAATAAATTTTAATAAATAAATAAATAAAATATAAATTGTATAATTATTTTAAAATATATATAATATTTGCGAATGATCGAATATATTCGCGAACATATTCGAGTTCGTTCGTTTATTAATCGAATATAATATATTGTTAGTTTACTAATTGAGCGAGTTTTATTTGAAGACAAACAAGTTCGAACAAATTTTTATTTGTGAACCTTCCGTTCCTTTACAATTCATCTAAACCGTAACAGAAGAATTTGATTCTTAAACTATCGCATTAATGACTCATTCTCGATATTTATAAAACCGTTAGAATGGAAAATGATACTACAAATTTGAAAAGTAATGAGTATTAAACATAACCCCACATAATTATCTCAATGTTTCAAGTAATATGTGAATTTTAGGAGTCCATTCACGGGTTTTTAAGGATATATTCACTTACGGCTAATTAGTGTTAAGTTGAATATTCATATTTTTTAATATACAGTCAAATTTAAATATTAAATTTTAGTCGTCATTATGTCAATTCATACGTGACTTTACATTTTTTTTGGGATAACCCAAGTATTTTTTTTTTTTTAAGGTTTGCTGACTTATCTTACCGTGACAAATTAGATAAATTCAAGATGTGTTTCGACTGATCAACTTTGACCTGACCTCAACTGAGAGGACCGTCAAGGACAAAATTCAAACCCTCAACTAGAGGATCATGACTTATTGAGTTACGATTGAGAGACACTTCACATTCTTTATACTGAGCCAACATCTCGTTGAAAATTCCATCACTTTATGCAATAAATTATTCTATTAAATAATTATGTCACAATCTAGAAAATTTTTAATATGAACCAATGGTCCATGTATCAAGTGTATTAGTAATTTATATTGCGTACAACACAAGTAGTACGGTATAACTTACTAATGTACTTGGTTTACCAGTACATGATTTAGGTAAGAATTGCTCCATAATTTATATTGATTGTTTTGATAACTAATTTAGTTGTCATCTCTGCGTACCACTAACCCTCTAAGGTTTTATAATATACTCCATCTATTCTAAAAAACATGTCAATCTAATAAATGACACACAAATTAAGAAATTATTAAAATTTATATAATTATAATAGAAAAAGATTATTATATCTTTAAATAAAATAATTTTTTATTAATTAGATTAAGAATATATATATATATATATATATATTTAATGTCCACAAAACTCTGATATTTCAATCAATTAAACCTAGGTTAGATGGCACTATTCTTCTAACCACAAAAAGTGTCCTTGAAAATGTGAGAAGCTAGACAATAGAGGGCGGGGGAGCGGAGGGGCGTGGGGTGGTGTTTGTGGTGGTTGGTGTTGGATACTGGGAGGGATGTATAAGAAAGGCCTTTGAGCCATTGTGTGTAATGGCCACCAATGAGCAAAAGGGACAAAAGAGAGAGTGACGTTTTACAAAGACAAGTGCGCATTAATAGGAGTTCCTGCTGATAAGACACAACGGGTGGCCATAGACCTCTAGGGAGAGTCCAATAGATGTGAATTACTTAAAGTAATCCTTCCTAAAATAGAAAGGTATCCACGTGTCCTAATAGATGAAGCTGATGGTGCCTGCCTTTTTAAGGATACTTTCTGACAGAATTTGTACCCATGGACCCCACATCTTCATCACTTGGCATCGAATCTCCATCCAATTTTCTGGTCCCCTACTAATCAAGTTGCTTAACATTCCTCGTTTAATATTTAATCTTTCATATACCCACTTTATTTATTTTAAAATACTATATAATAATTATTATTATACTATAAAATTAAAAATTATTTTTATCTATTTAAATTTGATATAAAATAATATAAATATTAAATTTAATTATATTCTTTATTTATTTTTGTATAAATTTATTAATATTATGTACAAATCTAACAATACTTTATACTACAATGACGATTGAAAAGTTTTAATAAGGAGTATCTCTATGTTAGCTATCTATTTGATGCTAATAAATACTATGAAGATTTATATTGCTATTTTTGACAAATTGTCTTGTGGATGATTAATTCTACTTTCTTTACTTAGAATTGATTGTGTACGTTTTTACTTTAAAATATTCAAAAATAAATATTTGTTTTTTAAAATAAATAAATATATTTTTTCGGTCTAAACTTCTATAATTAACCTAATCTATTTAAAAAATATAAGCTCTATCGATTAATATGTCGGTTAACTTCTTTAAATAATAAAGATAATACAAGTACAATTTTCTTCTTCATATTCATAAGCAAATCATCCGAACCCACATTGAACTACTTTGTTGGTCCTCAACTTCTCTTCCTTCATTTATGAAAGAAAAGAAAAACAAGGAAACTTAGCGAACTAAATGGTCTTTCCGGAAAAAAAAAAAAGAACTGATATATTATTATACAATTAAATATATTATTTTACACGGAGCGTTTAAAAACTTCAATATTATCACTAGTAAATGTATATAAAATTTTATCGATCAATAAAATCGGCTTCCCAATTAAGCTCATTTTCCATTAGAATTTCACCATTAGTAAAGTTACAAGGTGTAACAACTAACAACCATGTTATCCATTAGAATTTTAGCATTAGTTTGGATGAGAAAGTGAAGGTATGAGTACTTCATTTGATGATTAACAAAGTTCCATTAATAGAAAAGGATACTTTCCTGAACAATATGGAGAAATGGCATGTGATAACAAGTCAATGGTCTTAGTCGTTTTTAATGAGGCATTCAAGTCATATTATAACGGTGTACTTTTTGCTTTTGAAATTAAATATTAAAAATAAATAAAATTTTTAATTTTTTTTTATAATTTATCTCTTTCTTTTGAATAATATAAGCTCTATCAACTATGCATTCCCTTAAGAATATTTTTAATGAATAAAGATAAAGTAGTGATTTATTTATACTCTCTCCGTTTCTATTTATCTATCATAGTTAACTACTTCACACAGTTTAAGAAAAATTGATTAGTATCTTAAATTTATACAACTTTGTTTATACATTTCAAAAGTACCCTTAAATTTAATGTTCTCCACAATTATTTTCTTATTTTGTTTACTCAACTCTCTCTCTAAAATTATTATATTTTTATTTTTCAAAATTATTTAATACAAGGGTATAGTAGTAAAATTAACATTAATGACACCTAAATTTTTTTAATGTGATAGATAAAAAAGGACACTAAAATTTTTCGATTGTGACAGATAAATAAGAACGAAATGAGTAATTAAATATTCTTTATAAATATTTATGTTAAATTAAAATAAATTATTTAAATTTTCATCAAAGAGAATAATAGAGTTAGGTAACAATAATATTTGACGTCTAACATCATCCTTGGTAGGGACGCCAGCACAGGATAACTCACAATCAAAGCATATATGTTTGTGGGTACTTTCACTCCCATATTGGATACATAAAAAATAAATAAGTACAGTGTTTATTGAAAAATAAATTCGATTTTCGTAAATTATATATTTTAAATATTTATATTGTTTTTTAAAAAATATAAAATAATATAAAATTTTAATATAATAATTTATAAAGATCGAGTTTATATAATTATTATTCAATTCGATTTCCGAATTTTTTCCCCCTTTACGCGTCTCCTCCAGAGTCGGTTCAATCAAAATATAGAAGAAGTTGAAGTCAAATCTAACATTTTTTTGAAGTACACATTCTACGACTACAACTCCTCCCACTATTCCAATCTTAAGTTACTCAAGCAAAATGCAAACAGGAACGGAAGGGATAATATTATAATTATATTAAAGGGATAATATTATAATTTTTAAAAAATTTTTGAGAGGGTAAAATATAAATATTTTAAAGATAAATTATAGTATTTTAAAAAATTTTGGGGTGCTCTTAATTTCGTCCCTGAAAGAAAATCTAACTTGGGAGTTCCCAAAATTATGAAGAATTTTATAGTTAATTTCATTTGAAAAAAACAAAATTTTCAAAACAACTCTTATGAATATCACATTCTACCTTTCCGAAAACCTTATAGATTTCGTATGTAGTTTTTCACGTGCTTCTTTTTATAACTCATGCACACTTAATATCTCTCTCTCTCTCTCTCTTTCTTTCACTCTCTATATACATACACACACACACACATATATATATATATATATATATTAAGTATGAAAGCTTGTCTTGGTGTGTACATAAAAATCACTTGTGCAAGTCTATTTGCATAATTTTCCATATCTAAGATGAGTGCTGGCTTATGAACCAAATAGGATGAAATGGTTTCTTTTGAATTTTTGACAAGGAAAACAAAGTTTCAATGAAGGAGACTTCCTTGTGGGGTTTGTCAAAAAATTGACCAAGTTAAGTAGAATTACCTCCATTATTAATTCTTTATCTACTTTATTCTCATTTCATTTTCCTAATAGTCAAATTAGTTCCATCTTTGCTTTTGCAATTTTTGTCCCCTTCTTCAATTTGCATGCATCCATTTCTTGTAATGGTAAAAGAGACTCACAAATGGAGTTTGGATCTCTCCTTTTATAAATCTATAGGAGAGTTTGATTTGGTAAAAGAAAAAAATGATTTTTTTTTTCACAATTTCGTCTATAATTTTACAGGTATTAGGTTGAAAATTGATAAATAAGTAAAACTTACGATTATATATCTTGAGCTTTTTGCATCTTTGTGAAGGTAGCAAATAATATGAATCCATGCAATATATATATATATATATATATATATATATATGAGAGAGAGAGAGAGAGAGATTTTATTCTTTTAGTTTTCCTTCCTTTTCTCTCAATTGTTATAGTAATCTATGGCATATTGAGGGGCAAGGGGGAGGTTATCTTGCTTTTGTTTAATTTGAGAAAGGATTACTCAATAATTAGTCGTATCGGAAATTTATAAATGATTTTCAAATAAAATAAATTTAGTTGAGTATTTGATTATAAATAAATTATCACATTATTTTTATTATTTAAAAAAGTTAATGATGAGACCAATAATTTTGTAACGCTTGCGTCCTCTCAACAAGTAAGGAAGTTGTTGAAATTTATTATATATATATATATATTAATAAAGTAAATATTCATTTTTAAATTTTTCAAAATATAAGTATAAATATTTAATTTCGAATGAAAAATATACATTTATTTTATTTATATATACAAAGGGCAACATAATTAAATAAAATATTTATAAAAAATTATCATTAATTAATAATCTAATTTCATATCACATCCCCTCTAATCTTGTGAACCAAACGAAACCCGTAGTATGCACGCATATCAATGTATACTTATTTTGGCAATGAAGTTTTGTCTGCGCCTTGAAGGCCACCATCAAAAGTTTTTGCATTGGAAACCATATAGAGGAGAAGAAATTCTCTTACGTATTCTAACAAATTAAGTAATATAATTATTGTTACAAAATTGGAAATCCACACCAATTGACAAACAGATGCATGCAATTAACATTCAACCGTAACACGCAACTAAAACAAGCAAAGTCATATTACGAAGCATGGTTTTGTGCCTCTCCACAAACATTAAATTCTCCTCCCCCTCCCCCTCCTACCAATTAAATCTAGTCATGTTAGCCTAAATTAAGGATTGAAAAAAATTTCATCATTTAACTCTCTTAGTGATAGATCTTAACTCGTACAATCACTTCATCCTCTCTTCCTTTTCGTACTTTGGGGAAAGGGAATTCGAAGATCGATCTAATTATGAATCTTTTAAACACATGAACAATGAGTTAGGCGCCCTCTACCGCTGACTCCATAGTAGTAGGAGGAGATGAGAGAATCGAACACCTTATCAACAACGTATGCTCAACTAAGAGAAAAGATTTGGAATGAGATTTAAAAGATTTTATAGAAAGATAGGTGAGTTCGATGTAGATTTTTTTATGCGTTTTGACATTGTTATTTTGATTCTTAAAATCAAGAAAAGTAATGCTTTTGTTTAGGTAGCTTTGTCAAGAAAATGGCACATATGGGAAAGCTCCAATATGCATACTCTATTGTTGAAACATGGTACTCAATGAATGTTTTGGATCTTAGAATGGCACGTCTTTAGTGTATATCTGACTCCTTATACTTGACAAATTCCTTCAGGATGTCCTGCAGAGAAAAGATAGAAAATGCTTCTGATTTTCCTATTTGTATTAAATGGTATGCAGGAAGACTCTAAAAATGTTTCTACATCTGTTAGACTTTTGACTTGAGACTCAAAGAATGCCCATTTCTCAAGGACTAAATAATTTTTTCCCCTCAAAGACCAAACCAAGGACTTCCTTTCTGACCAGAATTTCTATGAGAAAAAAAGGGTTGGCTGATTAAATCCATATTTGGAGAAACATAATCGACATATTATATAGTCTTTACATATTTAATTAGGTGTTATAAGATTAAGAATTTCCTTCTCCTTTTTTTTTCTCTGTTTCATTAGAAAGGCATAAACATTGTTGCCCCTTGCAATTGTGAGCTAACCTTATTTTGACCTTTTTAAGGTCATATGCAGCCAGGTAAGTTGCACTCATGTTATGTATGTGCATTTATACTTTTAAGTCTGTCTTTATCTTTAATGGCCCAATACATTAAAGCCTATTGAGTTTTCTACTTCTCCCTCTCCTGTCAAATCTCCTAGTATTTAGCTCACGTAGTATTTTTATTACGAGAGAAAGATTGATAATCGATTATACTTTTTTTATATTTTTATCAGTCGGGATTAAAATATTTATTTGCAGGTATATATTGTTTCTGTTACTACTCATTTTAGCTAATTCTTTTTTAACCTTTTACCTATATACGACTTTTTGTCTTCCATTGAATGTGAAATACCGAGATATTTTATTTTCTATATGCAATTAATTGCGTTGGTTCTTTATTCATTTATTTATTTTTTCTCCATGGCATAGAACATTTTGTAAAGTGATATTAAATGACATCTCTTATCGAAAAATGGCTGGTCTGCTAGACCAAAAGGGGCACATTGGAATTCCCTTTGTTTGGTCTTATACACTTCATGGTTAAGGAAGGAAGGAGAAGATAAAAGATTTCTAACAGAAAGTGTGTGGCAAACAATTTTTGAACGTGACTCTTTTGGCACAAAGATTCTTGTCTTGAGACTCTAAGTTAATTAGAAGAAAGGTATCTCAAAGCATTGGCCTCTCTCTATATATGGCTTTTTTTTATTTTTTATTATCAAACATTGTTCTATATTTTTAGAAATTTTGGCCTCCAATTATCCTTTTTGCTCACAACAAATATGTAACCAAATGGAAACTTTGGCCTTTTATTGTTTCTCTACCATATTACATGGCTGATTGCTTCATATATATAGTATGTATTGAGGATAGGGTTAACCGATGTTTAGTAAGCATAAAGGAGGGAATACATATCATATGATCAGTTGATCAATCAGTCAGTTAGAAATATCTCTTATTAGACAAGAGAAAATTGAGTTCGATTCAAATCTTTATAAATATAAATTAAAAGGAAATTTTAAAATTTTGGCAGCGTCAAATTCTTATAAGTGAAGAAGACAGAGAAAAAGTTAATTAGATAGTTGTTATAATTCACACCAATGAAGAGTCAATTTTTAAAATCAATTGGAGGTAAAAATATGTTGCCTAAAAAACATAAACCTAATGCTCATTTATCTAAAAATTTGGGTGGAATATTGTACCATAAAATGCTACAACTTTTATGGTTAATATTGTTTTAGTGTTTCTTTCTCTAGGGACATGAAACTAAATAGGATCTTCCCAAACATAGATGAGAATTCAAATCTTTACCATTTTTCTTGTACACAAGTGACAATTCACATTGAATACTCAAGATTAGCAAATTTTGATATTCAAGGAATGTGTTGATTAAATTAAAAAAAAATGGTTAAATTAAACAAGACATGCAAATTTGACATAAACATATGGTGAAGTTTGTTTACCAACTATACAATTTGAATATATTAAGCAAAATTTCCCACAATTCAGATAAGCATCACCATATAGCAAATTATTCACATTGCTAAATTGGTATAAAGGAATTGGATGCATAATTGGTACATTTTTCATCCAGTTAAAAGTTTGACTATAACCAAATTAAGGTTTGAAAATCATGGGATGTTGAGTAGCACCATGCCACCCTTGTTGGTACATATAGAAATATTCCATTGTTATTGTTTAGTTAAAGCTTCATGCATATTGTTTTCAAATACAAATTTATATGCCATTTAAATGCTGTAACAAGTAATAATATCTTAAAATAGAAAGTAACATTACCAATTTCCACCCCGAAATCAAAGAAATGACATTACATAATTATTTTTTAATGCGTTTCTTTAATAAAATTACTGTAATATATTTTTGTAATTAAAATGTCTTATTCTCTTTTGACTATAAGGATTAATAAAGAACCACAAATCTCTTACTCTATTTTTCTATACATTAGAAGAGAATAAAATTTAAATTTATGATTTTGTCAAAAAAAATTTAAATAATTAATTGAATTATTATATTACTATTCCGTTCCCTCTATTCATGATGCCAAGGGGAAAATTTAGGGGCAAGCAACTGGGGGCACAACGGTCAAACACAGAACCATATCATTCAGACATGCATCCGAAGGGTAATTTTGTCCGAACACAAAAGAAAACAACTGACGGTACAAAGGATTAGGTTCTTAAGGTTTTGTCAGATGATTTTCTGAAACCCTTGATGAGCATTCCATCACTTCATATGCTGACACGTAGCACATTAGCATTGAATTACCTCATCGGTTTTAAGGTTTCCCTCCCTCATTACCCTCCGTCTCGCATTCCCACTTGCCAGCTTTTCCACAGTCCTCCTCCATTCTTCGTCCGCCCTAACCCTACACCGTCGGATCTATCCTGAACATCTTACTTTCTGCATGGCCCCCACCCTTACCATGCACGTCACCATATGTAATCATCCTTTTCTTTCCAGTTGCATACAGCCAAACCCCCATGCCCCCCCCCCCGGCTCCTGTTAGGCTTTTTAGTGACTTTGAGGGACAAAGAGGGAGAGATTTCTCATTGCATTTGCTTCACTAAACTCTCTCCTTCTCTCTGACTTTTGATTTAGCATATATATATATATAGATAGATAGATACGTGAATTGTATCTATTGTGGGATGTGTATATAAAGAGAGTGATACAACGAAGGCAGTGAGAGAGAGGGGGGGAGAGAGAGAAAAAGAAATTGTGGTTCTGTGAGTTTCAGTGAATTGAAAAAAGAAAGAGAGAGAGAGAGAGAGGGGGAGAGAAAGAGAGAGAGAGAGAGATGGGAAGGGGTAGGGTTGAGCTTAAGAGGATAGAGAACAAGATCAATAGGCAAGTGACCTTTGCGAAGAGAAGGAATGGCCTTTTGAAGAAAGCTTATGAGCTTTCTGTTCTATGTGATGCTGAGGTTGCTTTGATCATCTTCTCCAATAGAGGAAAGCTCTATGAGTTTTGCAGTAGCTCTAGGTATACACATGTTATGTATAAGAACAACCCAACTTTATACAAGTACTTGTAAATTTTACTTCTTTTTTCTTGCTCTCTAGATTCTTCTCTCTTTCTCTTTTGATTTCTTATTTTTCTTATGGGGTTTTCTTGAGATCTGAATGGGTAGGACTTAGGAGAGCAGAGAGAGCAAGTCTTTTATTGATTCTTAGAGGGTTGTTTTTCTCTTTTTCGGTGCTGAGAGTTTCCGTTTTGGTGAATAGTTTGCAGCGTATAGGACTTTGTGCGCAGGGTTGATGTTAGATCTGCAAGAGGAAATCATGAAAAGAAGATCATTTCTATATTTATGTTGATTTTTTATTTTCTGATGTGGTTCTTGCACTTGGAATTCCTTCTACCTTCTTTTCTGTTTTATCCCTACCTTGATACTTGGGGAAAAAAAAAAGGATTTTGATTTTCTGGACTATGTTATTGTGTCGATTCTCGGTTCTTGTATTTGCAGCAAAATGTTGTCTGATCTAATGTTTCCCAACATCTTCAGGCTGATCAAGCAAATGAAAAAGCCTACTTCTTTTTCTCACCCTTCCATTTTCTTGAAATAAAACAACCATCTTTCAGTTTATTAGGCGAGTCTGTATCTGAATCTACAAGTCTGCTCCTTTCTTATTGTTGGATGGTGTAAATTTTCTTTCTAGAACGATCCGGCTGAGTGAACAAGATAACATATATTCATTCTCGGCCGAATTTTTTTGTCTTTTAGGGTTCTTGTTTGTTACAAAAAAACCTCAAGATTTCTAATGTCTTATCTGCGTGTTATTGTTTTCAATCTTGCCTTTTGCGGTTTTAGGGAAACGTTCCATTAATTGTGCTTAATGGAACTTATGAGATGCCAAAGCAGTGAGAGAAGAGATCCTGAACCAGAAGCTAGAGAAGTTTGATAAATCCAGTTCTCTATGTGTGTGCGTTTGTTTTTTTTGTGTGTGTGCGAGAGAGAGAGAGAGAAAGAGAGAGCTCTTAGAAATTATTTGAGTCTAGGGTTTGGCCTGTTAGAGTTAGGGTTTTGATCCTTCAACTTTTTTCTTGTCCTCTTTGAATAAAAGGAAGATCTTTACTATCTAATTCCTCTTGTATGTTCTTTATACACATCATGTTTATGAGTGTGTGAATGTGTTGTCCTTTGTCTAATCCATACATCGCTCAGACAGTCCCTTAGGTTTATCTCTTCTGATTATTTGACATAAAATTAGTATTCGCAGAAGCAACAAGAGAACTAATGGATATTAGAGTAGATCAAGTGTTTTCTCCCATTTATTCGTTTTACGAAACAGCACCCCCCCCCTCCCCCCCGGGTCTTAGTCTTTTTTTGCTTTTAGCAAGCCAGGACTAAAGGGAAGTACCAAAACATTCAAAAGTTATTAATTAAGAAATTCATATACAGAAAGTATTTTTAGTTATCGGTATAAAGTGGGAAATACGAATTCTATGCATAATATTCAAAAGAAATAATTTGCCAAAAAAGGAACCAAGTTGTCTGCTAAGTTGGTAAGCATTTTTTATGGGAGATATTGTTTAATTTTATCTGTCTTTCATGTTTACCTTTCAGAGATGATAATTGTACTCTTTCAATTGATATTTGGTTAATAATTGAACAGCATGCTCAAGACACTAGAGAGGTATCAAAAATGCAACTACGGAGCACCAGAGCCAAATGTGTCCACAAGAGAGGCACTGGTAATTGTTCTACAAATCCCTAGACAACAATGAAAATTTGTATAATTACATGCTCTTTAAGGGGAAAAATTTTTATGGACAGCAATGGTAAAAATCCCTTATTCTTTTGTGTTTTGGCTCCATCTTGAACAATAGTAACTACATAAATAAATCAAGTAAAAACAGCTTTTTTGCATTTTACGGTGGCTTTTTGAAGAAACCATTGATGAAATTAGCATTTATTAACATATTATGCTTGTCTTAGAATAAATTATATGGAAGAAAACAATTGAATTAGTTGAATTAACACTTGGCTGACTCCTTCAAAGTTAGTCCTTTTTGCCTAGACTAACTCATGTGAAAATGAAGTAAGATGAATACTGAAGCTGAACATGGCTAAAGTTCGTTAGAGATTAATTATTTCTGAACTATTGCAGTGTGCTTGAAAATATCTGCCATTTTTTTTAACTTGATAAGCTTTTAGTTATGCTGGCCAGGGAGGAAAAAGTTAAGTGAATATACTTGAGGTGATGATGAGAAATATTTGCCAGAGTGGTCAATATGGATATTATGTTTTACAAACTCATCTAAATGAAGGGGTACATAAAGTCTTGTTATCATTTTCTCTAGTCTCATCTATATTGTTTAGCTCTGTCTGATTTCTTTTCTTTTTTTTTTAGTTGACCTTTATACTAATCAATTTTGAACTATGTTGTAATTTTTATAACCGTTATATACAATTTTCTCTTAGTGCACCCATTACGCCAGAAAACGTAAAAAGGAAAATTAATGATACCAATGAGAATTGAGTAAGTACCAAATGTTCTCAGCCAGTGGAAAACTGAGGATAGATTTGGAGGGGGAAAATGCCTGAAGTTTTGTAAGTGACTGTATTTGGTTTCTATGGAAACACTTTTTCTAACCCCCCCCCCCTCCCCCCCGGTTGTTTTTTGTTTTTGTTTTAGTTTTAGCTTTTGTTAGTTATTATTATTATTTTTTTTTGTGGGAGGAGAAATCTTCACTCTCTTGTAAGGAAATAATTGATATAGAAAGTGAAAAAATAATTACACTCCTGTTTATTTTGTAAATATAAGTGCATTTTATCTTCATGAATATTCATCACAAAACAGTGCATGGTAATGCTTAAATGGTTGTGAATTGTGAAGTGTTTCTCTTTATTGTTCCTTTTCCTGATTTTAGCTTAAGAAGAAACATAAAGATGCACAAAAAGCCGTCCACTTATTTTATACTTTTAAACAGTTTCCCAATATCAAAATTTGAAAATATTTGAACAATTTTCTTGAGTTAATCGAGAGAGGTTGGTGTAAGAATTTTCACACTAATATCATAAGTTCAAATTTATCTTGGGACAAAAGCCATGTGCACACTTTAAGGTAGTTACTACATGTTCTTTTATTAATAAAAATTTAAAAGAAACTATTTAAACAAACATTTATTGTTAGTAATTGTTGTACATTGAGCACATAGACCCTTTTTTATTATGATGACACTTTTATTTAAAAAAAAAAAAAGTTAGTTCTCTAATTGATTTTTCCATTTGGCTAAATCTTAAAGTTAAATAGAATACAATTAAGTGATTTTCAATTCTCATGTATATGTGTGTGTGGGGAAGGTAAACTAAAATTGATTACACTTTTCATAATTTTCATATTGTATGTGTGTCAAGAATAGTTCATATGTTGTAGTTCTATATAAGTGTAGACAAGCCTAACTCCCCCCATAAGTTGTACTCTATACTATTTTCGTTAAAAAAATTAAAATTAAAAAAATTTATAAACTTTACTTTTTCAGTTTATACTCTATTTTGTACTTTCTTATGGCTTGCCCGCTAATTTTAAATTCTTGACTCCATTCTTAACTCTATATCAGTTCGTTACTTACGAAAATTCAGTCCTATAAAATTCATATGAGCACTAATAGAGTATCATGTGGTTCATCTGATCTTTTATACAATCATCAGGCAGCAGCTATGCTTCTTTACTCTTTGAGGTTACTGAAAGGTGTTGTAAGAAACAGCTGATCAACTATGCTTAAAAGAAACTCTTATGATTAGCAATAGATAGACCGTTTCATATTTTTTGTGTGGTGGTTTTATAGTATACTCCGTGCATGTATTTTCAGGTGTCTCTGGTTGCTTATCCTTTAATTAGAACTCTAACAAAAAATGCACTCATTACATTATATGTCTCTAGGAGATAAGTAGTCAGCAGGAGTATTTGAAGCTTAAAGCACGTTATGAAGCTCTACAACGATCACAAAGGTAATAGTTCTATCATGGATAAGCTTTAGATATATGATCTATTTTGGAAAAAAAATGTCTGGATCTTTTAATGTTGATGTGCTTCTCAATAAAAGGCTTTTAATGTTGTCGGCTGATGTGGTACTAGGAATCTTTTGGGTGAAGACCTTGGTCCTCTAAACAGCAAGGAGCTTGAATCATTGGAAAGGCAGCTTGACATGTCACTGAAGCAGATCAGATCAACAAGGGTACTCCAATATTCTGGTTTTCCCTTTCTTTTATTCGAATTTTTGATAATGATAATCACAATTTAATTGGTCTCTAATGTTGGTTTGAGAAAAATACTCCTTTGAAGAAAAGCATATTTATACATGATTGCCTTTAATGTTAATTGTATTCTTGATGTGCTTCTCATGTGTGTTTCTGTAATAAGTGTGCATAAAGTCTCTCGTTCTTTTTCAATTGTTTGTTTTTGCTATGGAATGCACAAGCTGATCTCTTTGTCTTGCAGACCCAACTCATGCTGGATCAACTCACAGATCTTCAGAGGAAGGTATTCAGATATTGTGGAACTTAGACTCAATACATCATTATGTTTCTGTCATTCTGTTGATGTTCTTGAAACTTTGTGTTTTCACAGGAACACGCACTGAATGAGGCAAACAAAAGTTTGAAGCAGAGGGTAAGAAAAAGACTTGATAATTTTGTTGAAAATCCTGGCTAATGTTATGTAGCAGGAAATGTTTTTCAAAAGAAAAAGGAGAAGAAATAGAAGAAAGAAAAGAATGGCAACATTACCTAAACTCTTTCCTTCGATCCCCAAAAGGATGCTTCGGAAACCTTATTATTACTCTAAAATACGAATTTTTGAACCACCCTTTGATAAATAGCAACTACTTAGTTGAAACATAGGAGCACAATATTCATCACCAACATGAGAGCTGATTTGATTAAACCTTATAATTAGCAAAATCATAAAGATTCCTTGATGGTCTGCAGTTGATGGAAGGAAGCCAAGTAAATCTCCAGTGGAATCCAAATGCACAAGATGTGGGTTATGGTCGACAAGGAGCTCAACCTCAGGGTGATGGCTTCTTTCATCATTTGGAATGTGAACCAACGTTACAGATTGGGTAAGTGATTCGAACTGCAATAAACTGCCATTGTTCTTCCTCTTGTTTGCTATATAGCCATTTCTTACCTAGCTGGCTAGAGGCCCCTCAAATTGATATTGTTGATGGATTAAATCTTCTCAAACAGGAAACCTCTATCATTACTTCGTGAGCATATCAGACTAATAGCATTGCATTAAATGGGTTCTATTTTAGCCTAGTCAAAAGAAGTCTCAGGCACAAGATCCACTGAAATCCACAAAGTAGACCGACGGTCTAATATAAGGCTGGTTTCTGAGTTGCCCTTGAAATACTGAAGCTGAAGTAGCCTAAGCCCCCTACTTTCTTCACAACCTTCACCAAGAAATCAGGAAATGCATAAAAAGGATTCTCTTTTAGCCTAGCCAAAAGAAGTTTCAGATACAAGAACCATCGAATTCCTTAAAAGTTGACTGTCCCTCCAATATTAGTCTAGTTCCTGAGTTGCCCTACTGAAGCTGAAGTAGCCTATCCCCCTCCTTTCTTCACACACTTCACCAAGAAATCAAGAAATGCATTAAAAGGGTTCTCTTTTAGCCTAGCCAAAAGAAGTTTCAGACACAAAGAACTATTGAATTCCATAAAAGTAGACTGTCCCTCTAAAATAAGGCTAGTTTCTGAGTTGTCCTTGGAAATACTGAAGCTGAAATAGTCTAGCCCCCCAACTTTCTTCACACACTTCACCAAGAAATCAAGAAATGCACTAACTTGTTCAATAAAATTCAGATACCAAACCGATCCAATAACAGTTGCAGCAGCAGGACCGAGTGTGAATAACTACATGGCCGGTTGGTTGCCATGATAAGAAGTGAAAAAAAAGTCAATCGTGGTATGCATTTCTCTCATAAGACTCCAGGACTTTGATGATTTGTATGTTTATTTTTCGAAAAAAATCTGTGTAATAGTGTGAATCTTCATAAGACAGAGATGTTATAATTTATAATGTCATAATGTGGTAGAACCTTGAAGTCAAGTGCTTATGCTCTCAACTACTCTTTGCTGCTCACTTTGTTTAGATTCAGTCTCTGTAAAGCTTGAACCAATTTTCCACAAAGGCTAATTGCAATATTAGATGCCTATAAATCTTGATGTATATATTAAATCTTTTTTTAGTTCAAAAACGTCTTTGGTGTTTATCCGTGCGGGGAGGTGGGTTGGGGGTTGCGGATGGGGCGGGGGGATTGCGGGTGCTGGGGAGGTCCGGTCTCTCTCCAAGTTTTGCCAGTTTGTTGAGGCTAATTTTCATACTTGATGGCAATTTGGGCCACTGAGTATTTGGGCATCTGAGACGGTTGGGCTTGAAGTTTGAAACTTCTTGTCAAACGAGGTAACTGATATCATCTAAAAAAGGATCATTCCATTTTCCATATGTGGAGTTGGCTAAAATTACATTTGATTCAATAAATGGAATATAAATCTCGTGCTGTTAAGATTATCTATAAAATTGGATGAACCAATAGTGCATATGGAATGAAAAATATTAAAGATGAACCAATAATGGAGAAGAAATGAATAATATTAAAGATATAACTAAATTTCACCGACTAATCTCCTTTCTTTCTTTTCTATTTTTAAATGTACTTTGGAACTTAAAAAAAGTTGATTGCCTCCCACTAGGGCCCAATCTTTAATTAAGGGATCGAGTTGATTGTATAAATACTAGTTTAATTAGTCGATTTATTTACAAATTTTAATAAAATATTTTATAATTTATAAGAAATTTCATTATTAATATGTTAAGAATGAACTATAATCAAGTTTTATATGTTCTTATTGTGACAAAGAAATTTGACTTCTCGTACCCAATCAAATCTTCCCTTTTAACTTCCAGATACCCTTATCTTATCTAGGGTCTTTTAGTGATAGATCTTATAGGAAGAGGACAATCCTATTTGATTTACTTAGTACATATTATCTTTATCTTAAGGCCTAACCATCACTCTGCTCATGCTGGCTGAGGATTATACAATCTGCAGTTCAAGTATGCTGTGAATCTTTTCATTTTTGTCTCATTTCTCATAAGCAAATCAGAAAGGCAAACGAGACTTAATTATTTGTTTCGAATTTTGGGGAATCAATTTTTGCCAAAGCACCTTTTTGAATAAGCCAATAATGAAAGCAAACAACATTCCCACCCCAGTTATTCCCTCGTACTTTCTTTCTCCATCGGTCCCCATCAATATGGATTCCGTCCGATATTACACTAATGTTCCTTTAAAGGAAGAAAGCAAAAAAAAAAATAAAAAATAAGGCAAATTCATTTCACAACCTTAATAGGACAAATCTGCCAAAGAAAACTCTTTCTCCCTCTACCATATTGCTGGTTTTTTTGGAGCTTTGTAATTTCTCTTAAGCCTTCCAATGAACAAGAATGGCGAAAAACTCAACCCTGCATGATCAATAGAGTGTTTCAGTAGACTTTTACTATTACTAATTGTTTGTTAGATAGCCAAGAAATATTATTTCCAAGGTCAAAAGTTAGAAAAAGATCAGATGTAATCATACATCAATCAAGTACTAATATTTATTATGTGATGTTCTCCCAAAAAAACAAAGAGTTCCTAATTAAACTATTTAAGAAATGTGGGAATAGTGATTAGGATGATAGATATGAAAAGGAAAGAGAAAAAGAATTATATATATATATATATATATATTTATGTCATTTATGTCGATCATTTTTTAAAAAGTAAAATGTAAAAAAATTTTAAAAAATATTATTTTTATACACATTAATATTTTTTTCTCCTCAAAGTATGGAAGGGTGAGAAAGGAAAGAAAAAATGAAAGTATTAATGACAAGAATTATCTCTAATTATAATTTTTAAAATATAAATAATAGCAAAAAATTAAAGACAATAAATAAATAAAATTAATTATTTAATTTCTCCTCTCCTCCTTCCCTCATACCAAATAAAAATAAAGTAAAAACAATTATGTTACTTAAACTTGGTGAAATATTTGTTCTTTTTCTCTCTTTCCTTTTTAAGTATACCAAACCACTTGTAAGTGGAAATGAAATATAAATAGTTTTGAAAAGATATACCAAACCATATTAAATACGTACCTCCATTATTTAATTGGCTTGCAATCGAGGCCCCAGGTCCTAAAATTCTTATTATAGTATAAGATGGTGACTTAAATAAAAAAATGACTTTTTTGAAAAGGGAAAAAAATTTAAAAAATAGTAGCTCTGGTAGCGCATCAACTTCGTTCTCTGCGTGAGCCTTTTCTGAGTCTCTCCTCCAGCGAGGTGGTGACCGGTAAGTTACGTGTACCACTATTGACCCCATCGGAAAAAGGCGGAACGGTGAAAGCTCAGCAGAACCCAACGGGCACCAGCCCAGCCGTCACTGAACAACGTGGCAGATACTGACACGTGTCAAGAAATTTTGGACTCAGAAGGGCCCAACAGTTATCCACTGCTTTTAAGAATTTTGGGATCGGATAATGGACCGACTTAATGCTTTACATACGACTACCACTACTACTATTTACTTGAGCGCAGTGGAAAGCTCCCTCTTGGATTCAAAGTTGTGGTGTTGTAATCGAATCGGCGCTTTTCGAAATTCGCATTCCGCCGATAGCGACGGCAGCTCTAAGGGGACAGCCGGACGCACTCTGAATATTTGTTTGATTATATAAAAGGGAACCTTCAATTCGGGAGTTAGGGCAAACGAAAACTGTACGTTGTTCTCTTTTCTCTGTGTATGTGTGTGTGAAAATGGGGCGGAGGAAGTTGGAGATCAAGAAAATTGAGGACAAAAACAGCAGGCAGGTTACTTTTTCCAAGAGGAGGAAGGGATTGATGAAGAAGGCGAAAGAGCTCGCCGTACTCTGTGACGTGCAGGTGGCGCTGGTCATCTTCTCTAGCCGCGGCAAGCTCTATGATTTCTCCAGCAGTAACAGGTTTCACAGTTTAAATGCGCTTTTCTGCATGTATATTTCAAATTTTGTTTTGAAAAATCTGCCTTTTTTTTCTTGCTCTACTTTCATCCTCCTCCCCCATCATTGTGCTGCCGTACTGCTTTCTCCTTATTCATCGTTAAAACGTGGAGTTTTTTTAATTATATTTTTCCTCGGTGTGAGAAGGGAAAACTTAAGTATAAGGATAGATATTAACAAATCGTGATCATTACTCTTTTTCATATATTTTATTACAAAGCTTTCGTCTGATACCCAAAAAATGCAAAAAAAAAAAAAAAAGAAAGAAAAGTCTTTACCCCTGGGCCCTGGCACAGTGGGAGAGTTTGCTTTCAAAGACTGTCGCACTGTAGCACACAGAGAGTAGAAAAGTATTGCTTTTTGGGATTTTTTTTAATGAACGGGATACTGCGAGAGTGCTCTCGAGGTGGTACGTGTCAATTTCCTTTTGGGTTGTTTTTTATTTTTGACGCGTTAATTCCCAGTGGTAAGCCTCAGTAGAAAATTCTTATGGTCCACATTCTTGTGTGACGGGTTTACGATAAATCATATAATTTAAGAATTGTAATATATATTTTGTAAATTGTATATTTTTAAAAAAATATAACTTTTGTAAACTTAATTAATATATATATATATATATATATAAATAAATAAGAATGTCCCTCTCAGTAGAGTTTTGCTACTGTTCACTTTAAGATGTGCGTGGGCTTTCATGAATGGCCCCATGGTTGGCTGCGGCCCATCTCATTTTTTAATTTTTGTACTCTAATCTAAATAGTTCTTATACTTAATTTTGGTAAGCTATTTAAAATTTAAATAAAATCTTATTAAGGATATTGTTTTACCATCTTCCCCCAACCTAGTAAATTGTAGCTTCTTTTAAGGAATTAGTTACATTTAAGATATTAAATTCAATTACCAAATCTTGCGTGTTTGAGCACAAAATCTAAAAATTAATACATTTTTTTTAAAAAATAGAACACTAACAATCACTTTGATAAGCGTGCATTTTTAGCATCTGGACTTAAAAAGGTGCAAAAAAGCGAAAAAAAAAAAAAAACCTTGCATGACTAAAGACACCTCGCCTTGGACTGTAAGAAGCATATAGGGTCTTTGGGGTTGCGCCTGAGTGCCTAGGCACGCGTCTTAACAACATTAGGTTGACTTGATTGGATCACACAACCATGATTACAAAGAACATTTGGTCGGCTGTATTGATTGAATAAATTAGTCATACATAAATAATAGATAACTCCTCTATTTGTATATTCAAAACCAATTCTTAAACTAGTTACGAATAGACTCTTTATAAATCTAAATTGATAATACTTAGGATAATTAAGCAATCTCAATTTGGGAATTCAAAACTAGAATGAAAATTTAAAATTCTTTTGAAACTTTTGAAAATTATAAAATTACTTAAATAACGTAGAGTGTAAAGCCTCATAAAACTTAATTGAACTATATATTCCTAGCTATGAACTCATAAGTTAGAATTTCCAATACTAAAGTTGAGTTATAGAATTATTGCATAACTTAGAACCTTTTAGTTCTTGGACTTTTTCGTGTTGTACATCATTCTCCCCCGATTGGAGAAGGCATGACCTCTTGATCATAAAGTCAAGACGACACAATAGAATACGTATAGCAATTATTGGAATGACATCACACCAAATAGCATCCTGATAAGGGTTGTGTTTTAAACTTACCAAGCATTTTGTAGTCATTAGAGTAGTAATACCATTTGTTCATGGTACCTTATATGGTTTTGGATATGCTTTGTAAGTAACTTAAGCTTCTGAATGTCAAGACGACACAATAGAATACGTATAGCAATTTTTGGAATGACATCACACCAAATAGCATCTTGATATGGGTTATGTTTTAAACTTACCAAACATTTTGTAGTCATTAGAGTAGTAATACCATTTGTTCATGGTACCTTATATGGTTCTGGATATGCTTGTATAAGTAACTTAAGCTTCTGAATTATATAGCTCAAGATGCATCATTCATGCAATCACCTCATCAATGAGGTCCTATTGGTAGTTAATGAGTTTACTAAAGAGGTCTTGTTGGAAGTACTAGTATTAAGGTAAATACTTCCATTTTTAACTCAAAATTTAGCTCTTCCCACTTCAAATATGTATTACCAGTAAGTGTAAATCGTACTCATCAATCTACCATATTTAAGCTTGCTTGATAAGTTTCATTACTGCATATTTAACTTTTCTCTCATTAGACATGTCATACCAATCAAAGAACTTTGTTAAAGTAGCAAGCCAATCAGTAGAGGCTTGTGGAACAATCCTACCATGAAAGCATGGAACTTCAATGCACAAATCTCCCATCGTATCATAAGCATTAGGTTTATAATATCTTCTATGAGACAGCATAAACTCGTTAAAGCCGTCCCCAGATGTGCCTTAGGATATGTTAAGGTCTATATAGGAAAATCATGTTGAAAATAGCAATTAAATGCACGAAATTTGTCTCATGGTGCAAAAAAAGAATAAAAATAAGAGAATAAGAGTTTTTTTTCACACCAAGAGGGAGGGATGAAACCCTAAGGCATCACACCTTGAAATGTAAGGCATCCAGCTTAAGATTGATTGTGTCTCACAATTAGAAATACAAAAAATATTTTGTAGACTATATATTGATGGCAAATTGGCTTTTTTAGTTCTTGAACTATTTTCTATTTGCAAGTTTGGTCCCTTATTTTTATTTTTAGATTATTAGATCCTTCTTTTTTATGTTGGCAAGTTTTACCTTTCTGTCCAACTTGGGACAGTCACTCAAGTCAACGTTATTTTTTTGCCCAAACCACAAACTCACAGGGGTATTTTCGAAAATCCTAATACCTCCGTCTTTTTGCCTAAATTCAATTCTGCTCAACAGAACTCCCTTCCTTCCTCCTCTTTTAGAATTCTTGGCGGCCTTGTTAACATCATCAAATGACCAATTCGGATCCCTCTTCACAAATAGCTCTCCACTGGAATTGGTTCCTGCTAGGGCCGCTGAGGCCCCCACCAAGCAGCAACGACGGCGATGAGTACCGCTCCGATCACTGCTCCTCCTTGATAGTGACCTAGACTTACGGCGGCGACACTTCCGTGCAAATAAGCGAAGGTTTTCGCATTTGTGGGCTGACGATAAGGGCCTTTCGTCATCAAACACACTCAGCCTGGACATGTCGAGGGCTTCAGTTGGAATGGGTGTGGCTCGATCAGTGCGGTAGGGGCATTTGTGTGGAAGCCGTTGGTGGCAGTAGAGTAGGGTATGGGGAATCGGAGTCAAGGGTCTTGGGTACGGTGACTGAAACTAAAAAGGCTTGCATTATTAGGCCAGAAAATCAACAAACCCACTTCGAGATTTGACACAAACAGTGCAAAGAACAGAAAAAGAGTAAGATTGAAGCTTGCAGTGTGTTGACTCAATGCATTAATGTGAGTGAAATGTAGTGACAAAATGGTGTCATTCTCATCAGAGGGTTGACATTGAGCACTTGTGAATGAATTAAAGAATGAGGTATGAGGATATTGAAATTGCAAAGTAGATTTGAATTGAAGAGAGTTCTTGATTTCTTCAGCTCTTCCTGCGGCTGGAGCTTCTCTCCCCTCTATTCTCTCTTATTGACTGTAGTGTAATCACTTGGCTTCACCTTCGGCGAATTTGCGAATTTACACAGTCAAATTCATCGTTGGCCATGAGGTTGTGTGGCGAATTTGTCGTTGAGCAGAAATGAATTTAGGGAGAAAGCTGGATAATGTGCGCGACACGTGATTTAGGTATTAGGAAGGAACAAAGGAAAGATTTTTACTTCCAAAAATACCCCCTGTGAGTTTGTGGTTTGGGCAAAAAAAATAACGTTGACTTAAGTTGACCATCCGAAATTGGATGGAAGGATCAAACTTGCCGATATAAAAAAGAAGAAAGATCTAATAATATAAAAATAAGAGACTAAATTTGCAAATATAAAATACTTTAGGGATTAAAAACGCCAGTTTACCCTTTATTGATTGTATAAGATAGATGCATACATGCATAGGTATACATAAACAATAGAGAATTCCTCTATTTAAAATCTCAAAACCCAATTCCTAACTTAAACCAATTAATTTAGAAATCTTAACTAGGACAGAAATTTAAACCTTTAGGAAACTTCTGTAAAATTACTTAAAACACACTTAATCTCTAAAGACTGTAAAATTACTTAAAACACACTAGATCTCTATAGACTCATACAACTTAATTAAACCAAATATTTCCATCCATGAATCATACAACTTAATTAAACTAAATATTTCCATCCATGAACAAAAAAGCTAAAATTTTTTTCAAGGCTACACACTAGATCTCTATAGACTCATATAACTTTTTGAAGGTTAAATTTAGATAATGGAATCATTGCTTAACTTAGAACTTCCTAATTCTTGGACCCTTTCATGTTTTGCATCATTCTCCCTCAGTTTGAGAGAACTCATCATCGGATTTTGAAGAACAACCTAAAAAAGAAAAAATCAAGAATAGCAACCATTGTAACTTCAGTAGAAAGTTTAAAATTTTCCTCATGTGAATAACACGTATTAAGAATGATAAAACCAGCTGCTTGCTAGTGGTGTAGAACTCTATAGGAAGAACAAAATCAATTCTAGAAGAATAGCGAATGTAGGATTCTTTAATGACCTTGTACTTTCCATGATCCTAAACAAAAACCTAACCTTTTTCTTACATTATATCTTGCTGCACTGTTTTAAGAACAACAACTAAACCCTCTTGAAACTTGGCTCATGTTTGGTTCGGGAAAGGGGAGGGGTAAGGGGGAGAGGCATCTTTACTTCTACTAATTGAAGTAATAATAGTTATTTTTATTTTATTTGGTATGAAGGGAAGAGGAGAGAATAATTAATTTAATTTATTCTGTTATTTTTTATTATTTATTTTGTTAAAATTTTTAATATAAAAAATAAAATTGTGGGAAAATATGGCTAAAGGGTGTATTTTATGAAAGTAATGTCGTAAATATTGTAACACTAGAATTGGGGAAGCTTGACCCTTAAATTAGGAGATTTTGTAATCAGTTATTAAGAGATTTTGTGGGTAGTAATTAGGGGATTGATTAGGAGATTTTGTGAATCAATTTATTAGGGTAGTTGCCATATTTGTGCTCTAGGCAGCTTGTATATAATCAGCTCATTGTAATCTTTAAGAGATATATGAAAAAAGATTATTCTCTCTCAATTTCTTAGCATGGTATTAAAGCTGTTCATCTTGGACTGTTTTTGACTTTTCTGCTTGCTCCTATCCTTTGCTTCTTCTTCTGTTGGCCGGTCTTAATTGGTGGTGGTGTTTCTTTCATTTTAATTCTTACGACCAACCAACTTTAATTATTGGTACTTCTTTTCTATTTTTCTTCCTCGTAGGTGTTATATAGCCGGCATTTATTGTTGGTGTTATTTCCAATTGTTTTGATACTGATTTGTACCTGGCAGTCTTCATTGCTTATTTTCTCTTCGCTTTCAAGCAGCCTTCATTATTGCAGTCTTCTCTTCAGAGCAGCCTTCATTGTTGTCATTTTTTCATTATTTTTCTTGTTGAGACAGTCTTAATTGCTGCAAATATTTTTTCACCATGTCAACCTTCCAAACACGAGTTGTAAGAGCAAAATGCTGGACGCTTCATGGGAAGCCACCCAGCCGATAATGGGGAACAAAACGGGAGACAATTCAAAAGTGGACACGCCAATTTAACAGTGGGCCAAATTGTTGAGCCACCAAAGTTAGATATTGCTGGTCTCTATCAAGATGAATTGGAAAGGGTAAAAACATTCATTGGCAGTTTAGAAAAGCCCTCAGGTATTTGTACTGTGGCATATTCAGGTAAGTTTTCACTTTCATTGGATTAAATATTTCAGATACAATTTTTTTCACCTCTTAGATCATGGATTCAGGAGTTACCGACCATATGACCTTTTTACCAAATACCTTCACAATCTATTCTCTGTACCTGAGCAATAGAAAAATAGCCACTGCAGATGGTTCTTTGACCACTGTGGCAGGAATTGAAAGTGTCCAAATTAACCTATTGTTTACCTTAAAAAATGTTTTCCATATCCCTAAGCTAGTTACCAATTTGATATCCAGCCAACTACCATATAACTCACAATATATGGTTGTTTACCCTTAGGGTGGCCTCTACTTCCTTGAAGTAAGTCAATCAACCATCCCTAAGGGTAAACAGTTAGTGTCATTTGTTTCGGAGTCTTTGTCATTCAATAAAGAGAAAATTTAGCTCCATCATCGTTGACTTGGATATCTATCATTTCGAGTTATAAAACTATTGTTTTCATCATTATTTCAACATTTAGATATTGAGTTTTTTCATTGTGAAAAATATGAACTTGCCAAATACAAACGTGTACCCTTTCCGGTGAGCAATAACAGAAGTTCCATTCATTTTCATTTAATCTATAGTGATGTCTGGGGGTCCATCGACTATTACTAATATTTTTGGGGTGCGATGATGTGTTTCATTTATTGATGACTGCATTCGCGTTTATTGGGTCTTTCTTCTTAAACAAAAATCTGATTAGTATTGTTTTTTCAAAATTTTAACCTATGATTAAAAATTAGTTTGGAATGATCATTAAGAGAGTTAGGTTTGACAATGCACGAGACTATTTCAATCAAACTCTAAGTTCATATTTTCAAAAGGAATGAATAATTCATGAGTCATATTGTGTGAATACTCTGCAACAAAATGGAATTGCAGAGAGAAAAATTGTGATCTCCTTGAAAATCTAGAGTATTGTTATTTGAACATTTTGTATCTAAAATTTTTTTGGGGGAGAGGTTATTTTTACGGCAACCCATCTCATAAATCGATTGCCATCTAGAGTATTAGGATTTCAGAGTCCAATGGATGTATTGTCCACCTTTGATCCTAACTTACACACCACAAATAATTTTTTTCTTTGAGTGTTTGGATGTCAATCATTTGTACATGTTCACAGTCACAATCGAAGAAAATTGGATCCAAGAGTTATAAAATGTGTATTTGTAGGATATTCGTCAATCCAAAAAAGATACAAGTGCTATCATCCACCATTTCGAAAATTTTTTGTTTCTATGGATGTTACTTTCAATGAATTTGAATCATACTTTCCAAACTCATTATCTTTAGGGGGAGAAGTTTGTGAGAGAAAATGAGAGTTTAGGTTTTGACTTGTAATTGGATCTTTCAACTTCAAATCATCCTACTTTCTCATCCCCTAGTGATCTTGTCCCAATTCACTCTGAGCTATCTGAGTCTGTCACAGTCTCATTTTTACCTGTATTTGCTCAATTTGACATTGACTCTGTTTTTAAGGAGGTTAGATATGATAAAGGCAAGATGTATACAAGGATGAAGACGACTGCTCCCAACCCTACGCAAGTCTAAAAGTTTGATTAGGTAATAACTTCTGAACCTACATTACAAATTGAAATAGAACTAGAGGTAGAGAGTGAGATCTATAGGGATAGTAGTGATATAGACTTGCCCATTACATTGAGAAAACGTGCGAGAGATTGCACTAGAAGACCTATATACCCCCTTACACATTTTCCTTCCTTTTAGCGTTTTTTTCCGTCACACAGAGCCTTTCTTAGTAACCTAGAAACCATTGCCATTCCTTCCAATCTATCCGAAGTTTTGTTTAATGAAAAATGAAAAGAAGCTTTGAATGTAGAAATGAAGACACTAAAAAAGAACAAAACATGGAAGTTTGTAGAGTTACCAACAGAGAAGAAACCAGTGGGGTGTAAATGAGTGTACACAGTGAAATATAGAACTGATGGTTTAGTGGAAAGATACAAGGCAAGACTGGTTGTCAAGGGTTATACTCAGATATATGGAGTGGACTATCTAGAGACTTCTACATCAATTGCAAAATTGAATACTGTTAGAGTCCTGCTGTCTTTGGTAGCCAACTTTGGATGAGATTTACAGTAATTTGATGTTAAAAATGTTTTCTTGCATGGAGATATCGAGGTTATGGGAAATAAGTTGCCGATCATACAGTCTGTAGGTTAAAGAAAGAATTGTATGGGCTTAAACAATCTTCTCGAGCATGGTTCGACAGATTTGCCAAGGTTATGGTAATGTTAGGATACATGCAAAGTTAAGGAGATCATATTTTGTTCATCAAGCATTCGTCTTCAAGAGGAGTCACGGTCCTCTTAGTTTATGTGGATGACATAATTGTTACAAGAAGTGATGATGAGGAGAGACGTTCTTTGAATGAGTGCTTGGTAAAAGAATTCGAGATTAAGACATTTGGGAAGCTAAAGTATTTTCTCGAAATTGAAATGACACATTCAGGGAAATGTGTTTTTCTCTCTCAATAGAAGTATGTAACTGATATACTTAATGAGACAGCAAAAACAGTATGCAAACCAGTGAGTACTCTAATAGATCCAAATATAAGCTTGAACTAGTAGAGGAAGATGCAATGGTGGACAACAGGGTATATCAACATTTGGTAAGAAAGCTCATTTATTTGTCTCACACACGATCGGATATAGCTTATGCTATGAGTATGTTTAGTCAATTTATGCACAGTCCAAAAGAGGTTCATCTTCGAGCAACACATAAGGTGTTGCAGTATCTTAAAGGTACACTAGGAAGACACTTTTTTTTAGGAAAAGTGGGGCTTAATGCTTGAAGCGTATACATATGCTGATTATACTGGATCATTGATTGATAGAAAATTGACCACTGGATATTGCACATTCCTTGGTGAAAATCTTGTGACATGGAGGAGTAAAAAACAAAAAATAGTAGCACGGTCTAGTGCAGAGGTTGAGTTTCGAGCGATGGCTCAATGAGTATGTGAGTTACTTTAGTTAAAGATCATTCTACAAGATATAAGAATCAAGTTAGAGGGCCCAATGAAACTTTATTGCGATAATAAGTCTGCAATTAGCATAGCTCATTATCCTGTGCAGCGTTATTGTACAAAGTATATCAAAATTAACAGATATTTTATCAAAGGAGAAATGGAAAAGTGGATTGATCTGCACATCTTATGTGTCTATAAATGATCAGCTTGCTGATGTGTTAACCAAATGGTTAAGTAGTCCAGTATTTGAAAATAGTATATGTAAACTGGAAATAGAGTATCTATTTTCCAACTTGAGAGGGAGTGTGGGAAAATATGACTAACGGGTGTATTTTAAGAAAGTAATGTGGTAAATATTGTAACACTAGAATTAGGAAAGTTTGACTCTTAAATTAGGGGATTTTGTAATTATTGATTAGGAGATTTTGTGGGCAATAATTAATGGATTGATTAGGAGATTTTGTGAATCAATTTATTAAGGTAGTTGTCATATTTGTGTCTTAGGCAGTTTGTATATAATCAGCTCATTGTAATCTTTAAGAGATATATGAAAATAGATTATTTTCTTTCAATTTCTTAGTAGAGGTCAATATTGTCATTAATTGTTCCCATTTTATTTTTTCTCTCGCAATCCCTCCAAATTAAGAGGAGAGGGAGTGCTGATATGGAGGAAGAGTAGTACCCGTTCTTAATTTACTTTCCTTCCATATCTACATCTATCCAAACGAAGTAAATGCACAATTTACCTCTATATTTACTTTTCTTCCCTAATTTATTTTTACAAAATAGTCTAACCAAATATATCCTTAGTTTCTGTTGGTTTTACTAGCCAAACTACACCCCCTTTTTTTGTTATCACCATCATTCTTCAAAGTTATATTGGCATCCTATTTGTGCAATATAGTGCCTTGTTGGAAGTTAGTTTCTGTGTCATTTTCCAATAGAATTCTCATTTCACCTTAATCACGAACATATGCTTCATTGTTATCCTTGCCATTACCAAGTTCCATTAGCACATCAAGCTCACTTCCAAATATCGGGTCTACAAAAAACGATTTTGAATTTTCAAATACTGCTAAAGGTGTAATAAACCATCCTTTCCTGCAGCTTCTTGTTCAGCGGCTATAATTGCTCTTGTTTCACAATCAACTCAAGTTTCCTATGTCTTTTTGCTTGATTTTTTTCATAGTTATTAAAAAAAAAAATTAAATTTTCATTAAAGTCAATGAATAACTGTTTTCCTCCCCATCTTACATCATCTCTTGATCATAAAGCCAAAGACGCCCAATAGAAAATATGTAACTACAATTGGAATGACGCACCAAATTGCATCACTATAACAATCATGTGTCAGGCTTACCAAACCTCTTTTAGTTAGCGGAATACTAGTCCCGTTTATCCAACCATCTCTATCAATAATCAACTTTCTAATCATGTCTCCATTGAAAACTAAGGTTTGAGATATAGAAGCCGCCTTCAATCTTCGCCTCATTGTAAAAGAGCACTAAGAATTCGCCTTAGAACAAAAAAGTATAGATGGGTCTACCTCATCTTCTTTCAAAATATCATCTTTAAAGGACTGCTATTCCATCTAGGTAATCAAATTTCTTTTCTCTTTTATGTTCATCTTCTTCATCCCTATTGATTCTATCCCTATATGCAAATTTTTCCTCTTGGGGCATTCCTATGCACAATGTCCTCTTTGTCTACAATTGAAACATTCACGATAGGCTTATGCCTTTTTGTTTTTGTCATGGGAAGATTGCTCTTGGTATCATTAGGCTTGTTAGACGCTGATATAGCCATTGGTGTAGCTACTAACTTAGTACCTCGTGCATTAGAAAGAATTTTCGGGCTGTAACTATCCCTTAGCTTGAGAAGAGAACCTTCTCGCTATCTATTTTAAGCTTTTTTTAACACTTCCCTTTATGTAATTTGGACTGCGTCATCTTTTGTATTCACATATATCTGATTGCAAATTTTTAGTATCAACCCCTACTTAAATTTAGACAATATGTGTCAAGAATTCTTCTTACCTCTGCCACAAATCTTCAACTCTTCAAACTTATTCCTATACTCTACTACGACCATGGTTCCTTACCTCAAGTTAGTGAGTTCATCAAAAAGGTCTTGTTGGTTGTATCGAGGTAAGTGTTTATTTTTTACTTCCAACTCCAACTCTTCTCATGTTACTTGTGCAAATCATACTCCTTATTCATCCACCAAATTGGAGCTTGCCCGATAAGTTGCATTATTTTGTTTCCAATTTTCCTCTTATCAGACACGTCATACCAATCAAAGAGCACTTCTAGCGTAGCAAGCCAATCATAAAAAGCCTTAGGGTCAATTCTACTTTCAAAATTTGGAGCATCAATGCTCACCCAATCACTAGATTCATTTGTAATGTCTCTTGCTACATCATAGACATGGAAAATTAACTTATGGCTTGACTATGAGTTGTGCAGCCCCATATTCTATATTTCTAGGCTGCAAAGGACCTAAAGTCTGAGAATATACCACATCCACAACATCCTTTGCATTGCTCTTAGCTTCACTGCAGGTTGTTTTTGAACTTATGGCTGTAATATCTTGTGTTCTAACATGATAAGCCGTTAGTTTTTTAATTTGGGCTACCAGGGCATCAACTTTCTCTATGGTTAGATAGATCACCTCATCACGTTTCTTATCCATATATGTTGGCTGGTTGTTTTTCCCACTCCTAGTTGCCATAGGATAATGATTCGTGGGACTACAAGGGAAAAAAATAGATCTTTGATTTACTAAAGCAAAAAGTACTAATTTTTTTCCCCTGTGGAATATAAAAGATGAAAACTTCTACGAAAGAAAGAATATGTTAACTAGCTTTGATACCAAACTGATACATGATAAACTCATTAAAGCCGTCCCACAAATATTCCCTAGGATCTGTTGAGGTTTGTGTAGGAAAACTAGGCTGAAAATAACAATTAAACTCAAGAAATCTATCGCATAGTGCAAATAAAGAATAAAAATAAGAGAATAAAAGAGAGAATTCTTAGCATTACACTATGAGGGAGGGACAAATCATAGGTGTCAGACCTAGGACCACAAGGCATCGGTGCTTAGTTGTTATTGTGTCTCATAATAAAAAATGTAGAAAACATTCCGTAAACTCTTTATTGATTGAATAAGATAGGCATATAGGCATAGACATGCATAAACAATAGAGAACTCTGTTTATAACCTCAAAATCTAATCCTTAATACTCTAAAGCAATAATGGATATAGAAAATATTCTTTAGATTCTTTATTAATTGAATAAAATAGACATAGGCATAGGCATGCAAAACAATAGAGCTATGTTTATAACCTCAAAAGCTAACCCTTAATACTCTAAAGCAATAATGGGTAGGATAATAGGATTCTTTGAACCAATCAATTTACGAATCCAAATTAGAACAGAAATTTAAGCTTCTAGGAAGCTTCACTCCTAATAAATTTCTATAAAATTACTTAAATATTTAAATCTCTAAAGACTTATACAACTTAATTAAACCAAATATCTCCAGCTATGAGCTAAGCTAGAATTCTATCCCTATACGCAAATTTTTCCTCTTGGGGCATTCCCATTGTAACACCCCACACCCTAGGTACCTAGATAGGGCAGGATGTCGCCCCGTCCAAAGGACCACCAAAGGACCAGGGGTCTTTATAACAAGGTACAAAATAAAACGAAAACTGCTAAATAAAATTAAAAGGATAATTTCATTACATCTGAAAGCAAAACTTATACAAGTCTGAAAAATCAAAACTAACAAGCGTCTCTTGAAATAAATTCAACCACAACCAAATAAATAAATTGGAGCTCAACCCTAACTTCGCCCCACTCACTGAAAGCAATCTCCTGAAATCATGATATAAAAGGTGTGAGATTGACATCTCAGTAAGTCCCGTGTGTGCAAATGTCAGTTAAAACCATTTCATGTATGCAGATTTATCAAAACCACAAAATCGTGTTTGCAAGCCAATCTCATCAATAACCGTCATAAAAAGGAGCCTTGCTCAATCAATCCAAAACAGTTCACAATAAATCATTGTTTCATCACAATCATTATTCATTAAATAGGGATTATCAAATGATTCAACAATATAGTAACATAATTCATATCATGGTTACCACTATGATAGCTTCCCAATGTATTCTTTCAACAATGGGCAGTGGGGAATTCACCCACCAGGTGAGATACTCCTCCATCTCTTCACCTAATACTCCGGTTGTCCAATTCGGGTCATCAGTGTCCACATTGACTAATATGTAGCTCGGACCGGCCTGACTAAGTAGTACTGTCGCCTTTCCAAGTTGAGTTTATCTTCTGGAGGTGGCCACCTACCAGAAGACTCACTCTTGCTCTTCGAAACTAGTACTACTAGCCTACCCCCGCTGAGTACTCAACGCTCCCCATTCAGGGGCAGAATCATTTTCCCTTTTCCGAAAGTCTTTAATTAATTTGATTGCAAAACGTGATTTTTCGTAATAGCGTTTTCAAATTGTTTGACAATGGTTTAAGAAATCATTTTCGAAGTTTGAACAATTAAAATTTAGCAAATTCGTTTTTGAAAATAGAACATCCACGTTTCCAATCCAAATCTCACAACAATCCAACATAACTCATCATTTTTACTCAATGCTCAATCCTTGTGTCAAAGCATCATATTGATACCAATTTCAAATAATATTGTAAAAATTGCTTGCAAACAAGTAACATTTATCAAAATAGTTATGCAGGGACTTACCTGGATATATCACAGCCAAACCCAACTCAATCGATTGCTCTAATTTCCACTCCTTCCTTATCTAGAGCAAATAACCCCGCAATTAGGATTTAATGGTTCCACTCATTAATTCATGCAACATAACTCTTCATGATTTCATTATTTACCTATTGCATCCATGGTATTTAATTCACTAAATCACATATATAACTTTCCTTTACGATTCTATTGATCATGACCATGCATTGACCTAGATCAATTCATCACATGACATCTTCCATATTAAGCTAATATAAAATCATCATAAATAGCCCCATAAACATTAAAAGATCTAATCTTTTGCCTATTTAGCATGGATCTAGGTTCATCATGGCAAGATACATCAATGCCCTATCTCATACATGCTTTGTCTATGGCTTTCATCAACATGTTCATCAATCTAATATATTCATGCGTTCATACTAGACTCCATAAGCATCCGTAAGTCAATATTTTGAAGTTTAAGACCTTGTAAATCAATAAAAATAGGATCTTGATTACCTCTTAGCGATTTAGACTTAAATCACGGCAACTCCTTGTTGACTAGCTTGAGTTTGATCACTAGTTGAAGAGTTTGGATCGCTTGGATGTCCTTGATCAAGACTCCCCAAAGAATGGGTAAAATCAGTCCCTTATGATCGAGATTTAGGAGAAGAAGACGGGAGGAATTGAAGAGGAGTTGATGAAGAGTTGAGGAGTTGCTTACCTTAGAGTTGGTTTTCAGCTTTGATGGAGTTTTGGGTGCTATTTTGGTCCAGATGTGGAGGAGGGTTGGCGGCTGGAATTTCTGAGCAATGGAGGGTTTTTAGGGTTTGTTTGAGGCTGATTGATGAAGGAGATAGGTTAGGCTGAGGTGCTTTAGGGTTTAGGTGTTTGAAGAAGTTTTGGCCTTACTAGGATTTCTTGATCAAAACAGAAAATTGTTCAGCTTTGGTGTTCTCTAGGGCTGCCGAGATTTTGGAGGGGAATTAGGGTTGGTGGCTGCTGTGTTTGTGTAGCTGAGGGTGCTGAGATTCTGGACAGAAAGAGAGGAAAAATCTGATGGGTTTTGAGTCCCTATAATAGCGAAAATAGGATAGGAATAATGGGCCTTTGTGCAGCTGTTTTTCTGCTTGATAGCTAGGGCACTTTTGTGTAGATTTTGTGCTGGAAATTTTAGGCAGAATAGGTGTGAACAGTGACGAAAATTCTGAGGGTCTAGGGCTGAAATTCTGGTTTCCTTTTGGCTGAAGACAAGTCCTAGTTGGTTAGGATTTTCTTGGCCAATCTTAGCTAGGGCTTGGGAGTGTTTTAGGTAACTTGTCTTTACCCTAAGTGGCGGCTGCTAGAAGGGAGTTTTCCAGAAAACCCTAGAGAGGAATTAGGTCATCTAATTAGGAAATAGCTATTAAATAGTTATTAAGAAATAAAATTCTGGTTTCCTATTCATGCCTACTGAAATTTCCCCTAAGGTTTCGAAAATTCCTGGATTTATCCAAGAGATAAATACTCTATTTAATTTCACCTCCAAGTCTTGTATTTCCATTAAGAAAATATTATTTGAAAGAAGATAAAATATGTGAATTTATTTACTTGAAAATAATACCTATATGCTTTCTTATATATGCTTTTCTTTACTAATATATTATTAAAATTCTCTAAAAGGTTATGATAAGATATTAGAACCAACAATTTAATTTGTTCTCAAATATTTTATAAAATTTTCAAATAAATTACTCTCCTAATTTATTTTTCTCTTCTTAGGAAATTAATTTCCTAGTGGCTAGCTCCTAGAGATTTCGGCCAAACTAGGGAAAAGTTAGGGAAGGAGGAAGGAAAATAAGAGAATGAAAAGGATTTGAAATTGCTAGGATTCAAACTCAAGCCCGTCAAGGTTTAAATGCTCTCCCCACTAGCTTTGCCCTTTTTTTCCAATAAACTCTCCTCAATAAATGAAAGCTCAAGCAATCAAACTATTTCAAGAATAAATTAATTCATGCAATCCACAACCAATATTTTCATGAAAAATAATTCAAATAATCAAATGTGGTATAACTTAATATGACATGCATGACTTTTCCCTCACTTACCCAAGACGGTCTAACATGGGGTATTACACCCATGCTAGGACTTTTCAATTAGACCCTTTCGTGCTCTACATCATTCTAGTCTTAAGAAAGTCATGGGCCATACTTAGAAGAATACCGTGTTTTTGTCATAGGCTGAGAAGCTGTGTATTCGATATTTTTAGGTGACAAAGGACTTAGATTTTGAGAACCTACCACATCCACGACATCTTTTCAGTTGCTCTTAGTTTCACTATTAGTTATCTTAGAAGTTGTAAGTTGTGGCCGAATCACCTTTGGTACCTACTTGAGAAGCCATTTGCTCTTTGATTTTACCTTTCAAGGTATCAACTTTCTCCATAAATAGCTTGAGCAACTCGTCTTGTTCTCTATATGTGTACCTTGGTTGGTAGTTTTTCCTAGTCCTAGTTGTTATAGGACAAGAATTATTGGGACAGCAAAAAATTTAAATATTTAACTTGGTAAAACATGACTAAAACTCATTAAAGCTCCCCAACAAATATTCACTACAATCCATTAAGGGTTTATGGAAAGGAATTAGGCTGAAAATAGCAAGTTACATGCAAGAAATCTACCTTATAGGGCAAATAGAGAATCATATAAAAATTTAATGCGAAAGCTAGGTTGTAAATATTGAATAACAACAAAGTAAAAATTAAGATAATAAAAGAGTGAACGTCACAACAAGAGTGGAAGATGAACCCTAGGTGTCACTTCTAGGATTTGAAGGCATTGCAACTTAATTGCATCGCACAACCATAATTATCGGGGACATTCATCAGACTCTTTATTGATTCAATGAGATAGGCATGCATAAACAATGTAGAACTCCTCTATTTATTGACTATAAAACCAATTCTTAAGCTAATTAGGATTAGATTTAAAAAAAAAAATCTAAACTAATAATAATAATTAGGATAACTAAACTAAACTTGGGAATCCTAAACTAGAATAAAAATTTAAAATCTTGGAAACTTCTGCAAACTATATATTTACTTAAATAACCAACACTCTAAAAGACTCATAAAACTTAACTAAACTAAATATTTCTTGCTTTGAACTCATAAACTAGAATGTCCAAAATTAAAGTTGGATTGCATAATCACATTGAATAACTTCAAAAATGCAACATGTTGGAATAAAAAATATGAGAAAATATGGCTAAATGCTAATAGGTGTATTTTAGAAAAGTAATGTTGTAAATATTATAATACTAGAACTAGATTAAATTAGAGAAGTTTGACCTTTAAACTAGAGAATTTTGTAATCAGTCATTACGGGATCTTGTGAGCAGTAATTAGGAAATTGATTAGGAGATTTTGTAATCAATTTATTAGGGTAATTGTCATATTTGTTTTTTAGACAGTTTGTATATAAATAACTCATTGTAAAGTTTAAGATAATGAAAAGAGATTATTCTCTACCAATTTCTTACAAAAAATAATATATTATGGAAATCACGGAATGTTTAAACATAGAGCCTTAATCAAGTAATTAAGGAGCATTTGGTTCCATAGCATGTGATTATTTTTCCTAGTTGTGGAAATTTCATTGACAAGCTCCTATTTAAGCAGATTTTCGATGAACTGAAGATATTAAATGTGTTGGTCCATGGTAATAACCTTAAATGAATAAGACAATACTTTAAATGTTAATCATGAATTAACAATCTTTAATATAGTGGTATCCAACCCTTGAGCACTACTTTGGATTTCTCTAAACAATCTTTAATATTTAGTTTTGATTTCTTTCTTCTTTTTTTTTTTTTTTCGTGCATCAACTTATGCCAACTCCTAAGGGGAGAATTGCTACAAATTGCATATCAATTTTCAATTAAGAATCCAAAAGTATTTTTTAGTTATTAAGGATATAGATAGGAAAACTGAGACACTGACTGTAAAGGCTAGAAAACGAATAAATCACTCTTCTGCAAAAATCACTGCAACTTCAATAGGAATGAAAGTAGAAGGAATCCTACGACACAGGAAACTAGCTAGCTTATGCTCATAATTATTGTTTGAGGTTCTTATTTGAAATCCATGTCGTTTCTAATGATGGCTTACATAATCATTTGATGTGAAATGTACATGCAAATTGATCTCTCAAGTAAACTTCCTTAACATAAGCATTTCTTGGTTAGCTTCCTTTGAGATCTTTGGTAGTTGGTTAGCCTACTACCCTTCCTTTTGATCATTCATTTATTAATCAAAATTAACTTAATTAGAAGTATTGAAGACAAGAAATATGGTGATGTTAGGATACAAGTAAAGGGAAAGAGATCAAAATCTATTCATCTAGCACTTATTTTCAGGGGGAGTTACGGTTCTTTTAATTTATGTGGATGACATTATTGTTACAGAAAGTAATGATAAGGAAAGACGTTCTTTGAGTGAGTGTTTGGCAAAAGAATTCAACATTAAGACATTTGAGAAGCTAAATTATTTTCTCGGAATTGAAGTGGTACATTCAGAGAAGGGTATATTTCTCTCTCAACAAAAGTATGTAATTGATCTACTTAAGGAAACAACTAAAATAGTATGCAAATCAATGAGTACTCTAATAGATCCGAATATAAAACTTGGAACATCAGAGGAAGATGCTACAGTGGACAAAGGGATGTATCAACGTTTGGTAGGAAAGCTCATTTATTTGTCCTACGCATGATCGGATATAGTTTATGTTGTGAGTGTGATTAGTCAATTCAAGCACAACCTAAACGAGATTTGTCTTCGTGTAGCACCCATAATGTTGCAATATATTAAAGGTACACCAGGAAGTGAGGGTCTAATGTTTGAAGCCTATACAGATGTTGATTATATTAGGTCATTAATTGATAGAAGATTGACTACTAGATACTGTGCGTTCCTTGGTGGAAATCTTATGACATGGAGGAGTAGAAAACAAAATGTGGTAGCACGATCTAGTGCAGAGGTTGAGTTTCGAGCGATGGCTTAAGGAGTATATAAGTTTCTTTGGTTAAAAATCATTTTAGAAGGCATAAGGATCAAGTTGGAGGGCTCGATGAAAGCTTTACTGCAATAATAAATATGCAATTAGTATAGCTCACAATTCTGTGTATTATGATCGAACAAAACATATTAAAATTGACAAATATTTTATCAAAGAGAAATTGAAGAGTGGATTGATCTGCACACCTTATGTATCTACAAATGATCGGCTTTCTGATGTATTAACCAAAGAGTTAAGTGGTCCAATATTTGAAAGTATTGAATCCAAGTTAGGAATATAGAGTATCTATTTAGTTTGAGGTGGAGTGGAAAAATATGATTAATAGGTGTATTTTAAAAAAGTAATGCTGTAAATATTGTAACACTAGAATTAGACTAAATTAGGGCAGCTTGACCGTTAAATTAGGAGATTTTGTAATAAGTGATTGAGAGATTTTGTGAGCAGTAATTAGGGGATTGAGTAGGAAATTTTGTGATCAATTTGTTAGGGTAATTGCTATATTTGTTTCTTAGACAGTTCGTATATAATCAGTTTATTGTAACCTTTAAGATATAATGAAAAAGATATTATTCTCTCAGAATTTCTTACACACACACATGCAAGCCAGGCTGGGCTAATTGGCTAGCCGAGGATTGGAGCCTATCCCTAGCCCCGTCCCAATCCCCGCTTAAATCGGGGAGGGAATTATGTACAAAAGAATATGAAAATATCTTTTGCGGTAGAGAGAATTGCACGTATAGAGATTAAAAAAAGAATCGATCTAATCCAGGTCATAATCTTTATGGGATTCCCCAAATTTTTAATAGAAAGTCGGCCGTGCGGGTTCCAATTTAAGTAGGAAAATTATCATCCCTAACTACAAGGGAAAGAAGAATAGAAGAGTAAATTGACTATTATACCAGTTACAATTTATTCCTTCGAATAAGTGATTTCAAAATCAAAATTTTCAAAACTCTCCCATTTCTTTCACCTTCTATATGCAACCTTCTCTATTCTTCTTTTCTTTTCTAGTAGCATATTCTTGTGTCCCTCTTTGTCTTTTCCTTATCTTTCTCTTTCATTATCCCCTCCAAATATAAAGGCATTTCTTCTTCTTGATTGTTAGTGGCAATACCTAAACATAGTTGTCTTCCTTTCTAACCCTTGAAAAGATAATACTTGGGATTTGCCACATCTTTGGAGGATAAGTAACTGCAAACATTTTCAACCCTGCATCCTGCACCATGTATTCTAAGTGCAATTTTCTTAATCTTGAAGTTCATTGGTTCGTTTGGAAAAATAGCAAAGAAAGTTGAAGTTTAATGAAACAACATATCTAATAAACGTCTACTAAATGACACCCTCTTTTAGGTTACAAAGAAACAACTCTATATAGACTTACTTGGCTTTGCTTAAAAATTGCCTAGGTCTGCTTGAGGGAGTCTGCAGGGTTGCGCATGTGCATGTGAGAGAGAGAGATTTTTGGTAATGGTAACCATATTCTTCTTCTTATTTCTTTCCACTTTATCTAATTGTGAAAGGGTTGTTTTTCAAACATGGAGGGTCGTTCGCTCTCTCTTCACATCTATTTTCTTTTCTCATCTATTTTCCCTCAAAATACGCTAAGTTTCTCAATTACTTATATCACTTGTAGGTGATTGTTTGGTTCTTTTATTAATAAACCCACCAACCAATGTGAATGTGAGCACACATGATAAATATCACCTAGGATATACTCATTTTTATAGTTGGTATGTTTCCCGCTCCCTTTGTATCACAAAGCATGAGGGAGGTAGACAAACAAATCACCCATAAGAAGCCATTACAAAAAATTTTGGGGTAGGGAACTATGTGTGACAATTCTCCGATAATTCTTTAACTTCATTGTTAATGCCTTCATCTTATTTTCCTTTTAAGTTAATTCTTTTTTTGGCCAGAGTGTATCCTTTGGCTTCAAGCTTGCTTTCTCATTTGGGAATTCTTTTCCGTTTCAAGTATTTGGCCTCTTTGACGCCACTTATAAGTATCGGCCAATCTATGATATAAAATATATATGCCTTTTAAGCAAGAAAGAGAAAAGGATTGTAGCCCTCCAATTAAAAGTATTAACTAGGGTTGTCCCTAGTGGGGTCAAAAAGAACATAATTAAAAGAAAGAGAATTTGATCTTCTTGCAAGAAATAAAGAATGACAACCTATTCTCTTGTGTCACTTCTATTATAAGTCGGATCTATTCCTCAATATGAATCTAGAGGCGATACATTTACCTTTCTACTCTCTTGCGTCAACCTACAACAAGGAATAATGTGAAGGACCACCCACCAAATCTGGGCTGTCAGGGAGTGTTAGGAAGGGCAAATTCATTGCGTGCCAATGTATCAACCTTCAAATCACCACTTTATTGTTTACAAGCATATGCCATGCATATTACTATCTAGAAGTGCATTAAAAAGAACAATTAAGAGTTGCGAAGTTGTATTGCCTTTAATAAGCTACTGAATCAACAAAGCTACTAGATTGAGATCTTCATCCATTTCACGATCACCTAATTAGACATCCTTACTTTCTGTGGTAATTCCCTACATATAGGACTCTTTAGATAAGAATGACCAAATACAACCTTTGATGACTACTTATGGTGGTACATATTAAACCAAGACCGACTAATATTATTGATCTAGACAATGTTATATCGAATAGTAGATCAAAGAGATCTTGTCCTCTTTTCATCTTATCAAAACTAGGATTTGGCACTTTAACATAATGCTAAATATTTTGATTTTATGAAGAAGTTACTTTTATTTATTTAATAATAATAATATTATTATTTATTTATTTATTTATGAAGAAGTTACTTTTATTATTATTATTATTATTGGATGGGAAATCTATTTATTGTAGGTTTATAAATAGTTATGTGTTATTTTGGCTTGGTTCAATTGACCTACCCTTGTCTTGTGCTAGTCAATCCTTTAAGGAACTAGCACAGATTGGCCCTTATGAACTGCATACCCTATGGTTCATTGAAACTGGCCCTTGTGGGTCTTGGACTAACTTTTTATTTTATTTATTTATTTTTGTTATAAAGACATTTCAAGCTTCAATTTTGAGATTTTCATGGCATGTTTTTGTCACATATACTAGGAAGCATCAATAATTTCATGAAGCACTGACAAATTCTTGTTTACTTGGGTTGGCGAAAAGGATTGATCATGACATCATTGTCCTATAATATTCCATATAGATTTTCTTTGATGCATATGAAAAGTATTCTTTGTTGTTGGTAACCTTATAAAACTACGAAAAATACTAAAAATGTAATTATGTAAACACATTCTATAGTTTTGAGAAAATATGATACTTATTTTCTATACTTGTTTGTAACAATGTAATAGTAATTTAATTAATTATAACAACTTTTGACATAGATTTTATGTGTAATTCATTTCTTGTAATTTTATTGACAATGAATTGTTTTTATTTAGCAAGCATCACTAGATTAATGTCGAAATTAAATTAATTTATATATGTATTTTATTTATGTATATATATATATATATATATATATATATATATAGAGAGAGAGAGAGAGAGAGAGAGAGAGAGAGCAATCCTTGTATTCAGTACAAGGTTTGAAATTTTCCTCATGCGAATAACATGAATTAAGATGATAAAACTAATTGCTTGCTAGTGTTGTAGAACTCCATAGGAACCATAAAATCAATTTTAGGAGAATATTGAATGCAAGTTTCTTGCATGACCTTGTGTTTTCCACGATCCGGAACATATATTTGTGATTTTGCTTGCATTATATCTTGTTGCACTTTTTCAAGACCAGTATACCCTTTTGAAATTCAATTTCTACAAGTTTTCCTAGCAAAACTTCAACCATTCCATAAAAAACAATCATATCATCAACGTTCTTCAAAGTTATTTTGGCATCCTCTATGTGTGTTAGAGTGCCTTGTTGTAAATTAGCTTATGTGTCCTTTTCCAATAGAATTTCATCTTTATCATGAACACATGCTTCTTTTTTTTTATCCTTGTCAATTCCATTGACACGTCAAGCTCACTTTTCTCACCTCCAAATAATGCTGAAGGAGTAATCAAACCATCCTTTCCTTTTTGGTTGATAGTCTTGCACAGTTTCTACACTTAAAAGTTAAAACAAGTTGTTTTTATGGAAGTCAAAGGAACAAGTGTTGTCTTTTCCATCATGCATCATGTTCCCATCATATAATCAAGGATGACCCAATAAAATACGTGTAACAATCATTGGATTGGCATCACACCGAATTGCATAACTCTGTGTGTGTGTATTATTTTGAAATATTTTCTCAAATGAAGTAACGAAATTATTATAAGTGGATTAGAAAAATTATTTACTATAAGTATATGTTTGAGACATAATTTTACAAACATCATCTTACCTTACTTGGAGGATGAATGTGTAGTTAACTAAGGTGCTTAAACATCATGTATAGAAGAACAACCTGCTATATTGATGTTTTACCAACCACTAAAGTGGATCTCCTTTTCTTCCTTTCTTAATATTGCTCATTGTTATTTTTTATAGCTCTACCAAAACATTTTGAAAACGAAAAAGAACTTAAATTATAAGGTAAACAATTTCGATTATGCTCAATTTATTTCAAAACTTGAATCAAGCTTCATCACATCCAAATTCAGACCTTTGCATTGATGAACCCGCTGTATTTGTACCTCCACAATTGCTAGTTCCACATCCTTCTTTTGGGCATCGGAGACAAACCTGTTGGTTGTTAGCTGTTGACCATTGGTGCCTTATAAGCTATCCTTCTAGTGCGCAGGTTTAAAGGCCAAACAAAAGTATCATTGCCCTAAGAAGAAGGCTCAGTAGCTGCAATTGTTGGAACCAAAGCCGGCGCCAATGAAGGTGGATTATCAACTGTTGTTTGGAGATCAAACATGAGCACCCTTCCTCACCTGAGTGATCTCATCACCATCACAATATTTTCCACTTCCAATCTCCAAGGCCATAAGTTCTTTACATGCTGCCCTTCTAGTACGTAGGTTTAAAGGCTAAACAAAAGCATCAGCAGCCTTAGATGAAGGAATAGTAGTCGCTATAGTCAAAACCATAGCCAATGCTAGTAAAGGTCGGTTATCTTGGTTCTCTATCTTGAGTTCCTCTCTCAAAATCACACCGCTTGTCTTATCAAATGTTGTTTAGAGATCAATCATGAGCTTCTCCTTCACTGCAGTTATCCCATTGCCTTCACTATCTTCTCCACCTCCAATTGGTGAGGACTAGTATTGCGGTGAGACTTGATTGTGGATGGCAATGGCTTCTGAGAAGTAAGATGAGGCAGGTTAATTGAAATTGGAGCTTGATTATCACGTCGATGGTTAATAAAATTGCCGATGCAAGCGTTAGTAAAATCGTCGATGCGAGCTTGTCGGAGAAAAAGAAAATAAAAGGAAAGAGATATTTTTAAAATATAATTAGAAAATGATCTATTTCAATAGCAACTTATGCAGAATTACTTAAATTTCCCTAAAAATGTCACATACTTGTTGCATGATTAACGGAAATGGGAACTAATTGTTGATCAACTGACGGATGGGTAGTGATGGGACGATTTGATAGTTTGAGAGTAAATAGCAATTGTTTGATAGTTAAAGTAAAAAAATTGAATTTTTGAATAGTTTGAATGTCACAAAGATAGATTGCTTTGAAATACAATTGTTTGGTCTTTGTCGATTTTAATTCATCTTTCTCCTAGGAATTTGTGTTCTTTATCACTCTTTTTTCTTTGCAAATCAAATTCTTTTAGGTTTGATTTATCTCCTTGAAACATTTTGCATTTTATTTTCATGGAATTAAACAGTATTTGTATTTCTACTGAAATAATAACTTTTTTAGATAAGTTATTAAAAAAATATTATCAATATAAAAAAAATACAATAAATAGGATGAAACATCCTCGAGAAAGTAAACTAGTAACTGTGTCATTGCAACCTTCTCATCTCTTTGTAACTCTAGGATTATGCTGAAGGCATTTTAAAGTTGGGTACTTGTCAAATAGCTTCATGAATTTTTAATTTTGACAATTGGCTCCTTGTTAGTCATTTTTGTCCAAATAATTTAAACAATGTCAAATTTGGTCAAGTAAAATATCAAAAATACCCTTTAGTGTCAAAAAATATGTTAACCTTAGTAAACTAACAACTCAAAGGTGGATTGTGATATTAGCCAAAAAGGGGGTTGCAAATCAGAAGTCTGATTTTAGTTGGAAAAAAGATGGAAATACCAACAGGCTCAAGGGGAAAAGGAGAATGGGGAATGGCATATTTGCAATAGTAGATCAAACGTGCTTAGTCTTTGTCAAAACCTCTGTGTGTGTGTGATTTTTTTATTTGAGATCAGAAGAGATTTCTTACATAGTGAGCGATATACTTTAATGGTGCTAAATACTATCCATAACAAGATGGGCAATGAGGATGAGTGTCCCTCTTTTATAACATGAGTGATATTTTAGGTCCCTTAATTGAGTGCGACTAGTTTATATGGCCATGAACAAATGAATTAATATGGGAATGTCGATGTCATTTCAATTAGTCTACTTAGGAATCAAAATATATATATATTGAATAATGTAAGTGTGAAACATTCCATGACTTATGTTCAATTTAGATATCAACAACAAAAGGATCTCCTAAGTTTCTTTAATTGTAATACTTCATTTTCTTTCATTATCCATGGCCAAATCTCTTAAAGTTTCCCGTCTAGGAAACATATATATTTCCTAAGAGCTTTGTTTAGCTGTCTCACCTAGTACAAATAAGTGGCGTTTATTATATTAAGAACTAGTGTTCTAGTAATTCAATCATGATGTTTGTGTAGAGTCTAGACAGATTACATTGACACATCTTTTGTTTTTTTCCTTTTATTACATTGCTTATATATTTTCAATATCGCATGTACTAAGTTTTCTTAAAATTTGTCTAATATGTATTCCTTAAGGCAAATAATCTTGATAATATTATATTATCCATGGAAATATCCATTTTGTAAATGAAGGGTGGTATGGCAATGGAGAAAATAGATGATCATCTTAAAAATAAAAAATAAAAAAAAAAATATTGGTTGAGGTCAAGTTGATGAAGCTTTAATAAAGGTGAGGAAACTAAAAGACAAGCGGTCACTGAATCAAGCACTGGATCTCCTTGCAAATCCACCTCTACCTCTTCCTCTTCCTGTACTACACAATTGTTGGAATATTAAGTTCAAAGAAAAGTCTCCAAGATCTAACTTGTCGGACAAAGATAAGTTCACAGCTAAGACAGTGACATAAAGGTGATTGTGTTCGAGTAGCCAACAATGGTTGAGAGAGAGAGTTGCCAGCGGTGCTTTCCCACCTCCCTCTAGTCGATTGTTGAAGATGATTGGTTGGATCTTTTGAAGGTGCAAAAGAAGAAGAGGAGGAGGAGGAGGAGGAGGAGGAGGAGGAGGAGAAGGAGAAGGAACAAAAACAACTTAAAAAATATCATATATGATCATATTCCAATAATTTGTTTGAAATCATCAAAATATCCCTAATACTCTCATGTACACGTCATGTAACTAACCAAAATAGGCATTGGCCTTTAGTCAACTAAAGGAAGGGCAAATTCTTATCATTTTATTAGTTTGAGGGAAATATCGATTGTTTTTAAATTGAAGGGCAAAATGAATTTTAAAAAATTTTGAGGGTCACCAAGATTAACATAGCATATACTGCCATATAAATTAAATTGTATTATTAGATTAGATGTAGACCAAAACATGCTAGTTATGTTATCCTCTTTTTTTTTTCTTGTTATGTTTGACACATAAGGATTTGGAGATTAACCCATATGGCTAAATGGGTATGTGTAAAAATATTGGAAACGAAAAATGGAGAAAATATTCATCCGAATAATTGATCCAAATAAGATATTCTACAACTTGAGAGTAGAATGAAACTAATTGGTTAAAGCAATTGTAATAGCTTGGAATCTACACTTTCTTAAGAATTAATTCCAAGAAGAATTAAACCAAGCTTTTGATGAATATTTAAATACGTGCCTATGTACATGCATATAATGTACAAATTTTAACGACATTTGTTTTCCCGCTAGAAAAAATTAAATAGAAATAAATCTTTGCAAATGATATAACATGAATCTTTTTGGAAAAGATCGTAGGTTATTGGCTAACAACTCTCTTTGCAATAAGTTCAAATTATTGAACCTCTTTAGTCAATTCTAGAACACAAATAGATTAAGATCTTTCATGTACAATTTTAGATTGATTGCTACATCACGTTATAAATAAAATATAGGATCCTCTGACCTCATGGTTCAAGTTTTAGTTTCTAGATTTCTATGTATTGTTTTACATCATGTTTAGGCCCCATCATTTATGTTCAATATGGTGCTTTGCAATTTTGCTGGTATTTTTCTTTCAAGGCTTCCAAAATTTTTTATTTGTACTATGTGTTTAAAGTGATACCATCGTGTGATTATGAACTTAGTAAGAAATGAAATCCCTCCTTAATTAGTGAAACTTATAACCAGAAACATATTTGTATGTCCTTGCTTACTTATATGCTAAACATATTTTAGCTTGCAAATGAACTTTTTTTTAATCTTATAAGATAAAATATAATTTATTCATGCTTAATACTCGAATAGTTTGAACATCATTGTTCATCAACATTTTTTATATACTTGAACAACTTACTCCTTTTTATTAGTTTCCTTGTCTTTATAGATATATATGAATAAATAGTTATTAATATGCAAAAGAAAATTAAATATAACATTAAATAAGTTAATTTTTCACTCCAAGGAAGTGGTTGAACATTTGATTGATCATATCGACTTTTCTCATGAAGTGGATGTGTTCTGCAGGTAAAATTCTTTTAACACTAATTCTTGACACTAAGTTCGTCTACAGAGGATGCAGACTAAATGTGAAATCAACAATTCACATCTATTACATAGCTAATATTGTTGACTAAAAACTAGAACTATGGTTTTCATTAGCCTAACTGTTTTGTAGATTGGAAATAGTTTGTTTGTGAAGTTCTTTTTGAATATGTTACAAATACAAATATTATGCTAGACTTGCAACCTCTAACATTTACTTGTACGAGTCTTTTTCTTTGAATTGATATTTTTTGCAACCTCTAACATTACTTGTATGGGTCTTTTTCCTTTAATGATATTTGCTTTGGGTTTGGAAGATTTGTAATTAATAAAGTAGGTGTATGTTGATATTTTGTTTCTAAAAACTTATGTAGGTGTTAGGACAATTTGCAATTGAGGTATCAATTTCTTTCCATGTTGTCCAATAGTGTACTTATTTAAGTAGGTTTCTTACATGCACAAGCTATACTATAAATTTACGGTTCATACTTTGCCTTTGATGATCGGCCATGTGAACCAACTCGTGATTGCCTTCTATCAAGGTTTGTTTTCTTTTTTGTGTTATTCTCATTTTTAATCCACTTTTTGTTGAGCCTTTGTAATGTTTGTCAGCGTAAACCACATGAGAATCAAAATTAAAAAAGAATTAAGAGAAACTTAAAAGAGGATCAAAAGTAATAGTTAGCGTAGCTACTATATGTATAAGACTAGTGTTTAGAAAAAATCTGGATTTAAGAGAACCATTTATAGGTGGAACTTTACCTTTCAACACCATCGATGAAAGAACAATTGAGAAAAGATAGACGAAAAGTACAAGAAGAAATTTGAAGTAAATGCATTTTACATTAAAAGCTTATCCTTCTTTAACTCATTTTCCTTAGCATCTAGAGAGAGATGATCATGGAGCACAGTTATCTAAGATTATTAATGGCATTGGTAACTTCACACAATGTAATAGACATTTTCATTCAAGTACGATCCTATTATATGATAACATTTATTATTAACTTCACAATTCGTTGCCATGAAACAAAAGGGTTGATTTGTGCCATTTGTTGTAGCTTTAAATTAAGTTGCAAGCCCACTATATGAGTGGAATTATTTCAATCAATTATAACTTTTTGTCAATTTCACTTTATTATATTGGAAGGCTAGAGTTCATAAGTCACTTCTTAGAATGCAAATATGGCCTATCTCAAATTAAAATTATCGTGCGGTGGACAACTATCTATTAATTAAAACATATTTCCTTTTATAAAAAAACGATTTAGTTTATTAGCATATGACTAGGAATATGTTTATTCTTTCAATTTTGTATATATTGTAAGTTCGCTTTGCCCCTTGTGTAAGAAAATATGAGAAAAGAATTCTGCACTTCTTACGCTCATGTATTAACTTTACATGGTGTTATATAATAGATTATACGAGAAAAACGACTACTACTAAATCTGGATAGCTATTTAATCATATCCATCTATTTGAGGGGTTAAACTAATCTAATCACATCATTTCATTTAAGGGATTTAAAACTAATCTAATCACACCATTTCTAATTGATTTACAATTCATTTACACCTCAATACTTCCCTTTTAAGTTGAGAAATAGATGTCATCCATTCCCAATTTAGATATAGTACTATCAAATATTGAATTACTTAATCTCTTTATATAACTTAGCATATATAGCTGCACATATTTAGGAATTATAGCTGTAATTATTTCCTGTAATTGTTTCTATATTTGTAATGTATAGTTGGCTTACCTTAAATAGGTCTAGGTATTTTGTATAAATACCTTGAGATATATGGAATAAACACAAGTGTTTTTCAGCTAATTATTAATTTGGTATCAGAGACAAAGAAAAGACTTCCGCTGCCTCCTTTTCTCAAACCCTAGCCGTCATTGTCTCTTCCAAAACCAGCGCGGTACTGTGGTGACACTGTAGCGGCGGCACTGTAGCGGCGGCACTGTAGCGGCGGCGATACTGTAACGAATCGCGCTGGTTATCATCTATCATGGCTACCAAAACTGACAATGAAGCGATCCTCGATAGCAAGAAACTCTCGACGGTGACCATTCATGAAACCTCTTCTCCAATCCATATTAAATTGGATGGTATTAATTATCGTGTTTGGTCAAAGATTTTAGAGATGCATATTGCTGGCAGAAAGAAGAAGGGTTGTATTACTGGACGAAAGACTGCACCTGCAGAAAACGATCCGGGTTATGATGAATGGGAAGCTGAAGATGCTCTTGTCAAGTCTTGGCTTATTAATTCCATGACTGATAATCTAATGTCACACTTTGTTCAGTGTAGGACATCTAAAGAAGTTTGGGATGCGGTTAAGAGGAGCTATCTTGATGTGTCTGACTCTTCCCAAGTCTATGAACTGATGAAGAGGTCATTCCAATTGCGCCAGGGTGGTCGACCTCTGCCGGAATAATACAACGAGTTGAATTCAATTTTCATGGAACTTGATTATCGTAGGCCCAATGACATGACATGTGCTACTGATATCGAGAAACAAAGGAAGCGTATTGCAGAGGATCGAATCTATATGTTTCTTGCAGGTCTTGATCACCATTTAGATCAAGTTAGCAGTCGTGTTTTAGCTACTTCCCCTTTACCAAGCTTGGAAGAAGCCTACTCTTTAGTTCGTCGTGAAGTGCAGAGACAGGTCACTATGGGAACAGAAAATCATTTTGAAGCTTCAGCTCTAACGATTCAAAAGAGCACCTCTCAGTTGACTCCTTCTGTTCCTGTGAATTCTGTCGCTTCCAATTCTCGCTTCTGCACTCATTGCAATAGTACCAGGCATACCATAGAGGTTTGTTGGAGGAAGCACGGATATCCGGAGTGGTATAAACTTAAACAAGCTGAGAGGAAAAATAAGAAATCTGCTCAGATTGCTATTATTGATACTTCTCCACCTTCTGCTTCTCATGTCTCTCAAGTGTCTGCTCACCAAGGTAATTCTAACACTTGGGTTATTGATTCAGGGGCCACTGACCATATGACTAGTAATTCTTCTATCATTGCCTCTCTAATGTCTTCACCTGTCAGGTCTGTACAGGTTGCTAATGGGACCTCTATGCCAATTACAGGAGTCGGGAGTGTCTCAATTTTTCCTACATTCTCTATGTCATCTGTCTTACTTGCACCTGCTCTTTCTAATAGTCTTCTTTCCATTAGTAAGATTACCAAAAGTCTTAATTGTTCTGCAACATTTGATTCCACTCATTGTATCTTTCAGGACAAACGTACGAAGAGGACGATTGGTATTGGTAGGGGAAGAGGCGGTCTTTATTACTTAGAGGGGGCTACGCAGTTTCAATCTGAACCTAGCCATGGCCTTCAAGTAGAGAACAAGTCATTTGATAGAGAGAAGATTCTTTTATGGCATTGTCGTCTAGGGCATCCATCTTTTCCTTATTTAGAGCGTTTATTTCCAAAATTATTTCGCAATGTTGCTATCTCTAGTTTAAGATGTGAACAATGCATTTATGCTAAAAACCATCGTGTTCCTTTCAAAACTAGTTTCAATAAGAGTTCTATTCCTTTTTTGTGTGTTTACACTGATGTATGGGGTCCTTTTTCTACTCCATCTGCTTCTGACCGTAAATACTTTGTGTCTTTTATTGATGACTGCACTATAGTGAGCTGGGTATATTTGATGAAATCTAAAAATGATGTTATACAAGTGATTCCTCAATTTTACAAAATGATTGTGACACAGTTTCATACTCAGGTCCAAGTTTTTCATTCTGATAATGGTCGTGAGTTTGTAAATCAATCTCTTACCCAGTTCTTCCTAGAACATGGCATCCTCCACTAAACAACTTGTGCCTACACACCACAACAAAATGGGGTAGCAGAGCGTAAGAATCGTCATATCCTTGACGTTGCTCGGGCTTTGAGCTTTACTATGCATGTTCCTAAACGTTTTCGGGTTGAGGCTGTCATGACTGCTGTCTTTCTTATTAATCGCATGCCCGCTCGTATCCTTAATTTTCAAACCCCTTTACGGATGTTGTCACAATTTCACTCTATCCCTTCTGCTCTAAATATTTATCCTAAGGTCTTTGGTTGTGTATGCTATGTTCATGTCCACTCTATATATCGGGATAAGCTTGATCCACGTGCTCTCAAATGTGTTTTTCTTGGTTACTCTAATTCTCAAAAAGGCTATAAATGTTTTCATCCTCCTACAGGTAAATATTATGTTTCCATGGATGTTCGGCTTTGTGAACAAGAGTCGTATTTTTCTCGGAGATGTCTCTATGATTCCTCTTCGTGGGGAGATTAGTAGTAAGGAAGAGGAACGGTTATGGTTAGAAGAGAAGAAGTTGTGGATGTCGAGTAAGGGGGAGAACTCAGCTATTGTGGAGAATAAGGAATCTTTAGATGATACTTGTTCAGCTCGAGGTTGAGTCCGAATTTAAAGAGGGAAAGGATGAAAGACCAGCTAGGTTATTTCAAAAAGGCTATACAAGAAGAAAACAGAATACCACCGTTATGCCTCCTCTTGATTCTAGTGCCCCTCTTGATGATGCTACCATGCCATCGGATGACTCTTCTACTATTAACCCCGAGGTATGTGTTCCTTCTCTTCCCACTTCAACTTTAGAGATAGATTCTACTACTTTGACTCTACCAGCTATGGATCACGATCATGGTAGAAGATATCCCCTTCGTGAACGTAGAGAACCCGATAGGTCGGGTTTTTCCAAGTCATCTTTTAATGTCACTTATCCTATTTCCGATTTTATCTCTTATCACCGTTTGTCTAAGGCTCATCTAGCTTTTGCTCTTCGATTGTCTTCTGTGTCTATTCCTAGTCATTTTCGTGAAGCCCTTGGAGACCCTAAGTGGAAGATTGCTATGGAAGAGGAGATGAAGGCCCTTCAAAAAAATTCTACTTGGGAGATGGTTGAGTTGCCACGGGAGAAGAGGACAGTAGGATGCAAGTGGGTGTTTACAATGAAATACAAGTCAGATGGGACAGTTGAAAGGTATAAGGCTAGACTGATGGCCAAGGGTTACACTCAAACCCATGGGATTGACTATCATGAGACTTTTGCTCCTGTGGCTAAGATGAACACCGTTCGAGTCATTCTATCTCTTGCGATCAATCTAGACCGGCCATTACGCCAATTTGATGTAAAAAATACTTTTCTCCATGGTGATTTAACCGAGGAGGTGTATATGGATCCTCCTCCAGGATTTACACTAGGGAAAGGTAAGGTGTGTAAGCTGAAAAAGGCATTGTATGGGTTGAAACAATCGCCAAGGGCATGGTTTGGCAAGTTGAGCTACTCGATGAAGGCGTATGGTTTTAAGCAAGCTTTAGTGGATCATACTTTGTTTTATAAGCGGGAGCATGATGATATTACCTTGCTTATTGTTTATGTTGATGATATGATTGTTACAGGTAGTAATGCTGGTGAGATAGAGAAACTTCGAAGCTATTTGGCCAAGGAATTTGAGATGAAGGACTTGGGGGTTCTAAAATACTTCTTGGGTGTTGAAGTATCTTGGTCCAAGCAAGGACTTTTCCTCTCTCAACGGAAGTATATTTTAGATCTCTTAGCTGAAACTGGTAATTTTGCCTGTGAACTTGTAAATACTCCTATTGAGATGAATCATGGCCTGGCTATCTATCCCGATCGAGTTCCAACTAACAAGGAGAGATATCGGAGACTAGTAGGGAAGTTGATTTATCCGACTCATACTAGGCCCGATCTATCATATGCGATTAGTGTTGTCGATCGGTTTATGCACAATCCAAGTGATAGACACATGAATGCAATGAATCGTATTTTGGCTTATCCGAAGTCCTCTCCGGTAAAGGTATTATGTTCTCCAAACATGGGCACTTGGATATTGTTGGTTATACGTGACTCGACTTTGTCGGCTCTAAGCTAGATAGAAAGTCTACTTCAGGCTATGTGTCATTTGTTGGAGGTAATTTGGTGACTTGGAGGAGTAAGAAACAAAATGTAGCGTCATTATCTAGTGCAGAAGCTGAATACAGGGCTCTTCATCATGCAACCACAGAGGTTGCTTGGTTAAAAATTCTCTATGCAGAACTCGGGTTTGGTCCGAAGAAACCTATGGTACTGTATTGTGATAACACAGCAGCTATTGAGATCGCTAACAATCCAGTTCAACATGATTGAACTAAGCACATTGAACTTGACAGGAATTATATCAAGGATAGTATGGATTCTGGTATGATAGAGGTTCCGTACATTAAGAGTGCAGAGCAACTGGCTGACATAATGACTCATTCTGCTACTGGTGGACCATTTTATGCATCATTGTCCAAGTTGGGCATGTGTGATATCTATGCACCAACTTGAGGGGGAGACATAGCATATATAGCTGCACATATTTAGGAATTATAGCTGTAATTATTTCCTGTAATTGTTTATATATTTGTAATGTATAGTTGGCTTACCTTAAATAGGTCTAGGTATCTTGTATTAATACCTTGAGATATATGGAATAAACACAAGAGTGTTTTTCAGTCAATTATTAATTGTTGGCCCAATGACATGACATGTGCTGCTGATATCGAAAAACAAAGGAAGCGTATTGCAGAGGATCGCATCTATATGTTTCTTGCAGGTCTTGATCACCATTTGGATCAAGTTAGCAGTCGTGTTTTGGCTACTTCCCCTTTACCAAGCTTGGAAGAAGCCTACTCTTTAGTTCGTCGTGAAGTGCAGAGACAGGTCATTATGGGAACAGAAAATTATTCTGAAGCTTCAGCTCTAACGATTCAAAAGAGCACCTCTCAGTTGACTCCTTCTGTTCCTGTGAATTCTGTCGCTTCCAATTCTCGCTTCTGCACTCATTGCAATAGTACCAGGCATACCATAGAGGTTTGTTGGAAGAAGCACAGATATCCGGAGTGGTATAAACTTAAACAAGCTGAGAGGAAAAATAAGAAATCTGCTGCTGTTATTGATACTTCTCCACTTTCTGCTTCTCATGTCTCTCAAGTGTCTGCTCACCAAGGTAATTCTAACACTTGGGTTATTGATTCAGGGGCCACTGACCATATGACTAGTAATTCTTCTATCCTTGCCTCTCTAATGTCTTCACCTGTCAGGTCTGTACAGGTTGCTAATGGGACCTCTATGCCAATTACAGGAGTCGGGAGTGTCTCAATTTCTCCTACATTCTCCATGTCATCTGTCTTACTTGCACCTGCTCTTTCTAATAGTCTTCTTTCTATTAGTAAGATTACCAAAAGTCTTAATTGTTCTGCAACATTTGATTCCACTCATTGTATCTTTCAGGACAAACGTACGAAGAGGACGATTGGCATTGATAGGGAAAGAGGCGGTCTTTATTACTTAGAGGGGGCTACGCAGTTTCAATCTGAATTTAGTCATGGCCTTCAAGTAGAGAGCAAGTCATTTGATAGAGAGAAGATTCTTTTATGGCATTGTCGTCTAGGGCATCCATCTTTTCCTTATTTAGAGCGTTTATTTCCAAAATTGTTTCGCAATGTTGCTATCTCTAGTTTAAGATGTGAACAATGCATTTATGCTAAAAACCATCGTGTTCCTTTCAAAACTAGTTTCAATAAGAGTTCTATTCCTTTTTCGTGTGTTTACACTGATGTATGGGGTCCTTTTTCTACTCCATATGCTTCTGACCGTAAATACTTTGTGTCTTTTATTGGTGACTGCACTAGAGTGAGCTGGGTATATTTGATGAAATCTAAAAATGATGTTATACAAGTGATTCCTCAATTTTACAAAATGATTGTGACACAGTTTCATACTCAGGTCCAAGTTTTTCATTCTGATAATGGTCGTAAGTTTGTAAATCAATCTCTTACCCAGTTCTTCCTAGAACATGGCATCCTCAACCAAACAACTTGTGCCTACACACCACAACAAAATGGGGTAGCAGAGCGTAAGAATCGTCATATCCTTGACGTTGCTCGGGCTTTGAGCTTTACTATGCATGTTCCTAAACGTTTTCGGGCTGAGGCTGTCATGACTGCTGTCTTTCTTATTAATTGCATGCCCGCTCGTATCCTTAATTTTCAAACCCCTTTACGGATGTTGTCACAATTTCACTCTATCCCTTCTGCTCTAAATATTTATCCTAAGGTCTTTGGTTGTGTATGCTATGTTCATGTCCACTCTATATATCGGGATAAGCTTGATCCACGTGCTCTCAAATGTGTTTTTCTTGGTTACTCTAATTCTCAAAAAGGCTATAAATATTTTCATCCTCCTACAGGTAAATATTATGTTTCCATGGATGTTCAGCTTTGTGAACAAGAGTCGTATTTTTCCGGAGATGTCTCTATGATTCCTCTTCGGGGGAGATTAGTAGTAAGGAAGAGGAACGGTTATGGTTAGAAGAGAAGAAGTTGTGGATGTCGAGTAAGGGGGAGAACTCAGCTATTGTGGAGAATAAGGAATCTTTAGATGATACTTGTTCAGCTGAGATTGAGTCTGAATTTAAAGAGGGAAAGGATGAAAGACTAGCTAGGTTATTTCAAAATGGCTATACAAGAAGAAAACAGAATACCACTGTTATGCCTCCTCTTGATTCTAGTGCCCCTCTTGATGATGCTACCATGCCATCGGATGACTCTTCTACTATTAACCCTGAGGTATGTGTTCCTTCTCTTCCCACTTCAACTTCGAGAGATAGATTCTACTACTTTGACTCTACCAGTTATGGATCACGATCATGGTAGAAGATATCCCCTTCGTGAACGTAGAGAACCTGATAGGTTGGGTTTTTCCAAGTCATCTTTTAATGTCACTTATCCTATTTCTGATTTTATCTCTTATCACTGTTTGTCTAAGGCTCATCTAGTTTTTGCTCTTCAGTTGTCTTCTGTGTCTATTCCTAGTCATTTTCAGGAAGCCCTTGGAGACCCTAAGTGGAAGATTGCTATGGAAGAGGAGATGAAGGCCCTTCAAAAAAATCCTACTTGGGAGATGGTTGAGTTGCCACGGGAGAAGAGGACAGTAGGATGCAAGTGGGTGTTTACAGTGAAATACAAGTCAGATGGGACAGTTGAAAGGTATAAGGCTAGACTGGTGGTCAAGGGTTACACTCAAACCCATGGGATTGACTATCATGAGACTTTTGCTCCTGTGGCTAAGATGAACACTGTTCGAGTCATTCTATCTCTTGTAGTCAATCTAGACTGGCCATTGCGCCAATTTGATGTAAAAAATGCTTTTCTCCATGGTGATTTGACCGAGGAGGTGTATATGGATCCTCCTCCAGGATTTACACTAGGGAAAAGTAGGGTGTGTAAGCTGAAAAAGGCATTGTATGGGTTGAAACAATCGCCAAGGGCACGGTTTGGCAAGTTGAGCTACTCGATGAAGGCATATGGTTTTAAGCAAGCTTTAGCGGATCATACTTTGTTTTATAAGCGGGAGCATGATGATATTACCTTGCTTATTGTTTATGTTGATGATATGATTGTTACAGGTAGTAATGCTGGTGAGATAGAGAAACTTCGAAGCTATTTGGCCAAGGAATTTGAGATGAAGGACTTGGGGGTTCTAAAATACTTCTTGGGTGTTGAAGTATCTCGGTCCAAGCAAGGACTTTTCCTCTCTCAACGGAAGTATATTTTAGATCTCTTAGCTGAAACTGGTAATTCTGCTCGTGAACTCGTAAATACTCCTATTGAGATGAATCATGGCACTGGCTATCTATCCCGATCGAGGTTCCAACTAACAAGGAGAGATATCGGAGACTAGTGGGGAAGTTGATTTATCCGACTCATACTAGGCCTGATCTATCATATGCAGTTAGTGTTGTCAGTCAGTTTATGCACAATCCAAGTGATAGACACATGAATGCAGTGAATCGTATTTTGGCTTATCTAAAGTCCTCTCCAGGTAAAGGTATTACGTTCTCCAAACATGGGCACTTGGATATTGTTGGTTACACAGACTCTGAATTTGCTGGCTCTAAGTTAGATAGAAAGTCTACTTCAGGCTATGTGTCATTTGTTGGAGGTAATTTGGTGACTTGGAGGAGTAAGAAACAGAATGTAGCGTCATTATCTAGTGCAGAAGCTGAATACAGGGCTCTTCATCATGCAACCACAGAGCTTGCTTGGTTAAAAATTCTCTTGACAGAACTCGGGTTTGTTTCAAAGAAACCTATGGTACTGTATTGTGATAACACAGCAGCTATTGAGATCGCTAACAATCCAGTTCAACATGATTGAACTAAGCACATTGAACTTGACAGGAATTATATCAAGGATAGTCTGGATTCTGGTATGATAGAGGTTCCGTACATTAAGAGTGCAGAGCAACTGGCTGACATAATAACTCATGTTGTTACTAGTGGACCATTTTATGCATCATTGTCCAAGTTGGGCATGTGTGATATCTATGCACCAACTTGAGGGGGAGACTTCGCATATATAGCTGCACATATTTAGGAATTATAGCTGTAATTATTTCTTGTAATTGTTTCTATATTTGTAATGTATAGTTGGCTTACCTTAAATAGGTCTAGGTATCTTGTATAAATACCTTGAGATATATGGAATAAACACAAGAGTGTTTTTCAGCCAATTATTAATTATATATACATCCATAAGTTGACTTTGTAAAGGTACATAAAGTGTACAAATCAAATCATTTTTCCATTTCTCATTAATGAAGTATCTGTCACTTTGATTTACTTTGTTCAATCATGTTGCATCGGATCATAAGTTATGCTAATCACTGACTTATTATCATAATAAAGTCTCATTAGGCCATCCTACTTAATCTTCAAACCATCTAAGATAATTTGCAATCATAGTAGTTTACACATACTCGAGCCATTGCTTGAAATTTTATTTTTGTGCCAAATTGCACTATTACATTTTGCTTCTTACTCCTCCATGTCATAATATTCCCAGAAAAAAAGTGCAATAGCCAGAAGTTAATCTCCGTTCAACAATCAACCCTACATAATCAGCATTTGCGTATGTTCTACGTACCCTGAGCCATTTCTCGAAATTCTACTTTTGTGCCAGATTACATTATTACATTTTGCTTCTTATTCCTATATGTCATAATATTCCCACAAAAAAAGTGCAATAACCAGAAATTAATCTTCGTTCAATAACTGACCCTAAATAATCAGCATTTGCATATGTTCGGGTACTAGTCATCCATTTTGTTTAAACAAAATACATTTTTTTTTTTGTCCATTTGAGATATTACAATACTCGATGTGCTACTTGTAAATGAACTTTCTTGGATTATGCATAAATTAACTGATCACACTCACCATATATGCTATATCTAGTCGTATGTGAGATAGATAAATAAGTTTACCTACAAGGCGATATATTTCTTTGTCTACTACAATACCTCCTCTGCCTTTCTAAATTTAAGATTTAGGTCTATCGAAATACTCACCGATTTGCATACTGTCTTGCCACTTTCTTTGAGAAGATTAGTGGTATAGTTTTGTTGGGAGACGAATATACCCTGTCAAGAATGAGCCTCGTCAATCCCAAGAAAATGTTTCATCATTCGTAACGCCTTAATCTCAAACTCTGTAGCCAAACAACAACTTAAATACTATTTCTCTTTATTATTATTCCCAATAATCCTTGCGTCATCAACATATACTAAGAATACTGTGACTCCTCAAGAAAATGAGTGCTTAATGAACAAAATATAATCCCCTTAGCTTTGTTCATACCTTGTTGCTATCATGACTATGGCAAATCTCTCGAACTATGCCGTGGGGATTATTTAAGGCCATATAAGACATTTTTCAACTTACACACTGTTTGAGCAGCCAAATTATTCTCATAACTTGATGGTACTTCTATGTAGATTTCTTCATTGAATTCTTTATGTAAAAATGCATTCTTGACATCAAATTGCTACAACTTCCAACCATAATTAACAATATTCATCTTTATAACTGAGGCGACCAACCTTGTCTTATATCTTTCAATTGACTCATTTGCCTTATCCTTCACAGTATAAATCCATTTACAATCCACAAGTTTCTTTCCTATTGGCACCTTCACCAATTCCCACATTTTGTTTTTTTTTTTCAATATTGCCATTTCATCATTCATAACTTGTTTACAACTCTCATTGATTGAAGTTTTAGATAGGATTTTAGGTATGTCAATAGTATTTAGGCTAACAAGAAAAGCTCTATGACGAGATGAAAATTTCTTTTAGAAAAAGAAATTGTGCAAGAGGGTATAGTGATCTTTTAGTACATTCCCTAATCCCTTTCCTAATAGCAATTAAAAGATCCTGATGAGATTTAGTTTCATTATGCAATAAAGATTGAGAAAGTATTACCTCAATCGCAAAAGCCGAATTAGAGGTTTGAACTTGCATAGATTCAGGAATGGCATCTTCTTCCTTGAATATACCTTGCTAAATTTCTCATTCTCAAGGATGGTTATAGTCTTTTCAAGTTAGACATAGGGTTAGATTTAAGTATAAGGATAGAATTAAAGTTAGGTACAAGTTTAGAAAATGGCTAGTTAAGTAAGAAGAAATTTTGAAAAATCTCCCTTATCTTTATCGTCTATTGTTGAAGTCTCCCCTTAAAGGTAACTAGTAGAGAAATAAGCATAATGTTCATTGAATGTAACATCTGTCGTGACAAATAACTTTTTTATGGAGAATGGTAACACTTATACCATTTTTAAGTTAATGAATAACCTACAAAGATATATTTCTGTGCTCTTGGATTTAACTTGCCTCGATTTTAACTATGAACATGAACAATAGAGACACGATTGTACCTTGGGGACAAGAATTTCCGTTGGACTCTTGAACCCCAAGACTCTTGAAGGCAAACGATTTATATTATAAGTTGTTGTAAGAAGAGCTTCCCCAAGGATTTAGGCATATTTTTTTCTAGAAAAGGAAGGTTCGAGTTGATTCAAGGAGGTGACTATTTTTTTCTTTTTGCTACTCCATTTTGTTGTAGAGTATTAACACAAGATGACTTATGTACGATTCCTTCTTTCTAAAAGTATGGAGTTCAGACATAATTTATATAGTCCCTAGCATTAGGTGACCTAAATCTTTTGATGTTAACCCTAAATTATTTTTAATCACAGAACAGAATTTGGGAAGACAATATTGACATCGAATTTGCATTTGAGCAAGAATATTAAAGCAGCACAAGTACAATTATCGATTAGAAAAAAACTATTTTGCCCCAATAACATTAAGAATAGTAGAAGGACCACAAATATCACTATTAATAAGATGCATTAGAACGAAATTTCTAGTATTACAAATAAAAAAAGATGCTAGTTTGTGTTTAATAAGTTCACACATATCACAATAAAATTCATCAACATTTTGACCTTTAAACAAAGACTGAAACATGACTTTAACAACTTTAAAAATGGATGTCTAAGTCGGCGATGGTAAAGCTAAATTTTTTCTTTATTAGATGAAAGAGAAGACTGGAAGGCTTGGGCCAAGGAAGAGGAAAAGAAGATAGCGAAATGGGCCCAGCTAAGGTTAATGGATAATCGTTTATATTCTCTTATGAGAAGTGCTCCATACCATTTTCCGATTACCTAGGGGGAGACCAATGCCTTTATTAGAGCTTTCCTCTTATTACACCTCCCCTCCCATACACTGAACACACCAAAAATTGGATGGGGGTAAAGAAGCTGTCAGGCGCGGCGGCTGACTCAAGTGCCTCCCGAACCACACGACCCACCGCATACGAGCGACAACCCCTACATCTCTTAACGACCGAAGAAGTAAATTCTCTGAGCCCACCCTTTCTTCCGTTTTGGAGGTTTCTTTCAGTTTCTTAGTAAGAATGGATGACAGTATTCTGCCTAAATAGTATTTTAGTTGTGGGTCATAGGGCGGGCAGCTTTATCTGATCAAGGGTCGGAGCACAAGGGTCCTAGTACTATCCAGGTGCGAAGAACCCCGGAGGTGATTGCAATAAGTAGAAATCTCACTCACGGGCCTAAACGATGCCGAAACATACAAAATATAGTAAATATAGTAAAGGTAAATGCAGTAGGCGTTGCAAACCGAACGACCCAAGTAGCCTTCTTTATATCTGGTTTACTTGTCGTACTTACTGACCACAGATGAACTTTGCTCAACTGGAATTGCAAGCCATCCTCTCGTCGAGTTAGTCCTACAGTTGAAGGAGGCTATAATATGTGATGCTTGTACTAGAGCTAACCTCTCTCTATGCAGCATTTATTTATGGGTGGATCATGCAATAAGCCTTTCTCGACCCTCCCTTTCTCATACGTCTTTCTGAAAGCCCCTTGCCTTTTGAGATCATTTATTTGTCTTTGCAACTATGTCTTCTCTTCCATGGAAATAGCTTACTGCGCTGGCATCAGGGAAGTTCCAGGTGCTATTCCCCCTCCCCCTCCCCCAAAGAAAGGCCCTAGCGTGAGGCCCGAGAAGTATAAGGAGCAAAGACATACCATGCAAATAAGTACGTCAAGGCCACGCTCTACCAATGCTGGATTTGGGTGCAATCAGCGGGCGAGGCATCTTAGTACTACTTACTCTCCAGTCAGTCCTTCTTCCTCGAGTTAGGATGAAGACCGAAGTAAGGAATATTTTAACCGAAAAGGGGATGCCCCCTAGCCGAGCTAAGAGCTTGCTTAACAGCATTTGGAATTGCAAAAATCCTCGTTTTTCCAGCACCTTCTGCTAATCATCCAATTCGCTCCAACAGACAGGCATGGTTCTGTAGTCAAAGCAACTTTGTCACTTTCGTGTACCCATCGGACGGCAGCCCTTTTGGGGGTTCCTTAGGGACCGATTCACAAAAAGTGTACACATCCTTAGGGTTGGTTTACTACTATTATAGGCTTTCTAGCTGTTGGAAGGAAAGACTTTCATGAATTAGCCTAGCTCACTATGAGTGTACTGTATTATAATTATAAAATATATAATATTGATGATTTTGTGAAGATGTGCCTTATTTGCCAGCAAGATAAGGCCGATCGTTTAAAGAAAGGTGGACTCTTACAACCGCTGCTTGTGCTTAAGAAACCTTGGGAATGCGTTTCACTAGACTTCATCACTAGTTTATGAGTGTGGCTTTGGCCATTGGATTTGTTGTGAAGACTCTGTTAACTTCGGTCATCGAACCTAATATGATGATGGCCCTTTCGGGGGTCGAAAGATGACGAAGCACATCCATCACCTAAAGGCCTGAAACAGAGGATTTGCAATGGCAAAGACCCTCGCCTTCCCACTATCCTCTAGCTTGACTCCGAACATACCTAATTAAGGCATTTACAGAGGGGAATACATCCTGTCTTTTCACCTTAGTAGTCTTATGCATAGTCAGTACTATAGCCCCAATTATGGCTACTAATAAAATAAGACTAGTCGTAACAAGGTAGCTGTACTGAAAGGTGCGGCTGGATCACCTCCTTTTTAGGGAGAGCTAATGCTTGTTGGGTATTTTGGTCCAACAAGGAGGAAACGATTGTGGAATCCACTTCTACTTCAACTTATCGGGAGATTTTGAAAGAAAGGATTTAGAGAAATTGCCCTTAATCTCGTTTGATTGGCTTAGTGCATCAAGAAAATATAAGCCACCCTATTCTCTCTAGCATGTCTAATCATCTTCTCTAAATCCTTATCCTAAAGTTTACAATAGTTATGATAAAAACTACATGATAATTTAAATCTTGGGTGAATTTTTTAATAGAGATTAGGTTTGTGGATAATTTAAGGATATGAAGAACATTCTTTAAAGTTAAAGATGGACTGATTTTAACGTCCTGTACTCCTACTACAATGGTCAAGGAGCCATTAGCAGTAGCTATTTTTCTACTACTTGGACGTGGTTTGTATGTGGAAAAAAAAGTCTGATGAATGGTTCACATAATTGATGGCTTCTGAATCCATGTTTCAAGAGTTGGCAAAGGTTATTCTTGAGACATTTAAGCCACTAAACAATGAAAACTTACCTGAGTATGCCCAAAAACAAGTACCTGAATGTTTGTCTAGGTTGCCAATAAAACACCTTAGCCTCTTAACTTCTTTTTGGTTGAGACCACAATGGCTTAGATTGAAACATCTCTACTGATTGTGTTGTAGTGGTTGTCTTTACAATATTCAATATCATCTCTAATTAAAGATGCAATCTTTGGACAATTAGAACCGGTCACTAAATCACCGCAATGAAGGCTAGTTCAACTTTGCTTTAAGAGAATTATCTTGGACAATTAAGGTTGATCACTAAACAACCAACAATCAAGGCTGGCTGTTGGCGATATAGACCAATAATACAGGCTAGACAATGCAATAATGAAAGCTACTTAAAAGAGAAGACCATGCAACAATGAAGGTTGCTTAACAGAGAAGAATGAAAAGAATCCTAAAAAGCCTAGGACTCTGATACCATAAAACAAAATATGAGAGAACGATTTTAAATTTCTTACACTTGATGAATTAACTTCACATGGTATTATTTAGTAAATTACAAGAGGAAAAATAACTATTAAATCTGGAAAGCTATCTAATCAAATCTTCATTTTAGGAATTAAACTAATCTAATCATATATCTCCATTTAAGGAATTTAAAACTAATCATCTTAATGTATTTCAGGTCATTTCTATTCAATTTATAGCCCATTTACACTTCAACACACTGTGTAAATGACTCTCTCTCTCTCTCTCATTGCTTCAAGTCGTCCGCCTAACACTTTCTTGTGACATGATCACTATTTCTTGCAGGATAGATAGGATTTATAGGTCTCCAAGGATATTACTTATGGGATACGATTGCGTGCTAATTACTTACAAAATAAAAGCACCTTAATAATTCTCTAAGATACTAAGGTAGTGAATTAAAAACTTCTATGCATTTGATATTGATATGCGTTCTCAAAAAGCAATCTAGGTCTTTATTTTAGCACCTTTTAGAATCTCAAGGATTCAAAGGAAGCATACACTTAATTATAATATTGATTTCTTTGCATCTTTAGCGGACCTTTAAATTGTGAAGTTTTATAAAAATTATTCAAAAGGCAATTGATATTCTTCTAACAACTAAACATCAATTGCTATGTCAAAAGATATACTCATCACATGGCTTTTTAATAATATACCATGAAATGTCTTTCTATAAGCAAGTTGTCATTGTTATGTTACATTCAAAAACATATCAAATTTATTTATACATCTTCAGTTATTTACTTAATTTGTTAATATTATAATTTCCACATATATCAATATTTAAAAAAGTATCCTCTACAGATTTATGTTAATATTTAAAAACATGCCCTCCATAGAATTATATTTCCTAAAATGACTCAATGTCGATAAGAGTTTGACTATATCTTGTAATTCATATGTCACAAAATGCAAAAAATGAATTAACTTGCCTACACTAAACTGCATAGGGAAGACACTCGGTTATTGAAAATTATGAAGTTTATGTTCCATCCATCATATGGGTTTATTTATCCTTCCAATTTTAAGTATCTTCTTAGATAGTTTAGCAGCCCACAGGTGCAATATGTACCTTGTGGGCAGTCAGTGGTCCTCCTGGGCATAGTCCTATGGCCATAAATTGTAACACATTAATTCCACTCGTTCCTATCCTTCGCTTCAAGGCTTGTCCCTCCATGTTGTCTGGTAGTGAAGCTTTCATGTGTTTGTCTATTATGAAGGGTTCACCATGCCTTTTTCATCGTTACTTTTGTGCTTCCTCATAGCGGTCTAGACCCCCGCAAAAAGGGTAAGGGTCAATTAAATATCTCAAACATTTACGGCCACATCCAATCCCCAATTGTTATTCACTCTAGATGATCTTGTTGGGTGAATTGTGACCTCATATGATCCTGTTGGGTAAGTGACAACCACTTCATCATAGTATTTAGTTATAGTCTAACAAGTCACACTTTCTCACAATATGTACTTAACAAAGTATCCAAAAAAAAGATTCCTAAGAGCTAAAAATATTAGAGGAATAGCTATAGGAATGGGCTGATCATGACATGGATAAAAGGGAATGAGGTGGCAAGCTATCCCATCTTCTACATAGCTTGCTCACTCGACATGGTATTCTTCACTAAACCTGTACTCAAGAATAGTAGTGCTTAAAAGGCTTTACACGACATATTGATAGTCTCTCCTAAATAAATCATTAAGCATGTCCATTATAGTCATATATATTCATGTTTCATAGGACAAAGGCCTTTTTTTTTTTAATAAAAACCTCACTTGCGCCAAGCTTGCAGGAATGCCGACCAAAAGAAAAGGTCCTATTAAAGCGAAGGATCTATCTCATGTCTGATATAGCACCCTTCCACCTTGCAAAAACTCCGAATCATTTTATTTTCTCTTGAAGCTTGTCCTCTTCATCATAAATGATCTACTTGACACGAAACGACCTAGCCCAATAGGGAAATCCCGATTCATTAGGCCTTTTGATCTAATCAAATAGAAATGCCCAAAGGAGCTATATTCTAAGAGCCCAAATGTTCATTCTTTCTTTATTAACTTCCTTGCACTTGCATAAGACTGAATCTATTTGATTTCTAAAAAATATTCCTAATCCTTAACTTTTAGAGAAATCCTTCATCAATGGTTGTGAATGACTAACTTTTTTCAGTCTTTTCGACCTCGATTCCATAGGAGAAAAGCAAGTAAAAAAGATTGAGAAATAATCTATTGATAAGTTTACCTGTTTATAGGTATCTAGTCTTACCAGACACTATGTATCATTTGATAACCCCAAAATTGTCCATCTTTGATTCAAATGGAAGAAATCCAAATAAACACCTTATTGGCACCAAGCGTGAGCAAATGCTAGACGTTTAGTGACTTCTCCTCCAACTAAGAGAAAAGACCCCATTGAAGCGGCCAACCCTATGCATACCTTATGGACGTTTGCTTGTACAAATCGCCTAGTAACTTCAAATTCTATTCAGCTTGTTTTTGTCCATGGTGTGTAGCCTAAAACTTAATGATATCATAAGACATTCATTAAATTTCAAATTTTTTAGTAGAAGAACGATGTCATAAGATGTTCATAATTTGAGAATTGGCAAATAGGTCCATCCGAAGATAATACGAGATCATATGAATATTTATTAACATGGAACTATAATAAGGATGATTAAGACTTCCCTTCCTCTTACTTATCTTAGGTTGTCATTTTGTTGGTTAGTATCTTATTCCCTCAAAGATGAATAAGGAAGCTTGATTGGAATACTAGGTGAGGGCCATGTACAACATATGTCAACATGGAAGTCACCACTTTGGTTAACCTCTTAGGTTTCGCGTAGGACTTGTCCTTCAGAAAGGCCTGGTAGCCCCTCACTCCTTCAAGCTTTTTATGAGGTCCTAGTCTATGTTAGTCAATTTTCGATTATCTAATATCTAAGCAATAGTGTTATGATTTGCATGAAAATTCAATGCAAGTCAATCTACATCAATTAACCTAAGAATATTATATTTACATCTTTTTCCTACTTGTCATTTCAACTCTTGAATATGAATATGCTTGTTCTGTTAACATTTTGTTAATTCCCGTATCACAATAGAACTTTAAGATAGGATACTGCAAGGTCAAAAGTAGTCTAGCTAGGCAATCCAAAACATGTGTGCTTGATAGCTGTTTTGTGTACCCTCTTCAATGAACCTTCCATTAATATCAACATACTATTTTTCAGAAAATGAGTTTAATTTTAACCTACTAAACACCATATAAGTCACATTCCTGTACCCAATTGTGTGGTCAAACTACATAGCTATAGAAGCTGTTCTTTGACGGTTATTACTATAATAATTTTGCAAGATAGCTTCAAATTTTCCTGAAGTTAAGTTGGTTGCAAATCAAATGAAATAAAACAAATCAGGCAAAGAAAAGTAGTAAATAACTCCTGCCTTATTCAATTGTAACTTTGGGTTATCCAGAACTGCTGAGACTTTCTGAAACTGCTTTGCCGTATGTTTTCCACTTCAAAAGTATACCCCCACCAACTCCTACTACTGTTAACTTCATTTTACATATAAAGTCTACACTTGCTGGCTCGCATACATAATACAATGGCGATGAATGCAATAATTTTCTACAATTTTTATGCCCGAAGGAACTACTTGTGCTGTTATCAACCCACCCCCAAAAACCCCCTTTCTTTCTTGTCATTTCCATTTCCCTGTTTAAACTGTATGCCAGGTTTGTCCAACTCCCTAACAGCAAAAAGATCCTTACACTTGCAATGTTGCGTTGACAACTTATGCAACAATCTGCTGTGTGTAAACTTCTCTTTCTTTGTTGATATGCCAATATGTAAGACGTTTCTAACTGTGATCTTGAGCATCCTGTATATTGTTTAGCTTACCTTAGTCCTAATATATCTTTTAGCTTTAGTTTTCCAAATGGTGAAAATATTTTAGTAGAAACTCACATTTTTAAATTTAAGGGAGGAAAAAAAAAAGAAAATTATTACTCTGTACTGTTAGCAGCATGTATGCAGAAGACGAGATTCACAGCCAAGTGACTGAGATATCAATAGGAGCAAAAGATGAATTAAAAAGAATGAGAGGCTTATAGTCTAATGGAAAATGTGCAGAGAAAGATGATTTTCTTTTTCTTGGTCATGGAATGGAGATTTATGATTTTGGAAGCTGTATACATAAGAGAGAATAGCTACTTGAACTCCATAGGAGAACCGTCCAGGGTGGTGATCAAGTGGTTCTTACTCCCCAGTGTTTTGCTACGGCTACACTGCTGATTCAAATCCTCTTGCACATCTGTCAAACATTTGGTATGATGACATTTTGGCTTGTGCATAGTAGGTTGGACTCTTTGGCTAGTGCTGCATAGTGGCTGTAGGCTTCTAAATATATACTTGCCCCCAATTGGTGCCACCCTAACAGAGCCAGTGCTAGTTATTCGGTGGTCTGATATGCTCATTGGTGAACACGAGTCTGAACTGGGTGGTGCTACCCTGATGGAGCTGGTTGTTCGGCTGCTCTCATATGTTCGTGGCTGAACACAAGAGTCCAAACATCTTTTAGTAGGAGATGTCTTGGTTTCCATTACTAGAACCTTCCATTTTAAATCCCCCCCCTGCCCCCCCCCAAAAAAAAAAAAATTGTGGGAGAAAATTTGCCTTAATACACTTAAGTTGTGATTTCCTTGTCTAACCTCATCTCAACCCATCGCCTCCTAGCACTCTAAACTTATGGTGTGATTTCAGTTTCCTGATTCGCAACCTTGCCATCAACATCATCTTGATGTATTGGTAGTACGCTGTTTTATTCACGTCTCTTATGATGTACACTTTGTCATCTAAATCTTTTAATATCAAATCTAACTATTCCTAATGATACAGTTTGGCAAAAATGCTTCAACAGTATCAGAGCTACATGGAAACTGATGAAAGTGGATCTGCAGTGGTTCATAATACAGAGGTAACTTTATAATGAACTTCATACTTGCAAAAATTCAGAGCACGTATGCAGAAATAGTTACTCATGGAGCTAAAGCAATAATTCTTGAAGATTAAACACTAGAAATTTTTGTCATCTACATTCACATGTTCAATCTAGCATGCTACTTGCCCAAAGTTTGTATGATTCTAGTAGATTTTTCAACTTTAGAAGCTTGGTTGCATGAAAAACAAATGATTTCAAAAGCATATGTTTTGACTAGTGCACATTTTTAGTCATTTAGTTGGTATGGAATATAATCGGCAAAGTTCCTTTGATGGTCCTACAAAAATGAGTCAACTCAGACTCTATGATAACCAACACACTTAAAAAGTCAAATTATTTATGAATCAGCACTTGTAATCGTCTATATTCTAGTTACTAACAAGTATAAAGTCTCACTTTGTATTGGTGGTGTTCTTTGGCACTTGTGGCTACTGCTGGGTAATACAGACAACAGTATGCTTTTCCAGTTTTCATCTTTATGTAGTTTGAATGTCATGCTTCGTACATTCATATTTCTACGTCTCTATGGCAGAAACATAACTCGGAACACACAAGTTTCTTGCCAATCAAAGAGCTTATGCAGATAGTGGAAAGGTAATAACCTATCTGTCTCTCTCATCTTGTGCTATTTTTCCTTTTCCATAATGATCAAAATACCTCATATTGAATCACTCCCAAATAGCAGGGATCTTGAGGAGCCTAATATTGACCAACTCAACCTGACTGACCTTTTGCACTTGGAGAAACAACTCGAAACTGCTCTAATACAAATGAGATCTAGAAAGGTAGTCGTCATTCTTCAATATCTTAAGACGCTTAAAAAGCTCTCAGCGTTTTTTAATTGGGCATGTTTCATCTCTTTTGAGTTAGAAATTGTGCAAGTGAACTTTGTAAAAGAAAAGAAGACTCTTCGTTCCTTCTTCTGTGGAAACATATACTTTAGGTTCTAGCTTAGCTTTATATTCCAACCTCAAGGAAGAATACAAGTAATCACGTTTGTCATGGTCTACCCTTCCAGCACGTAATGGTATGTGTATGTATGGGTGGGTAAATCCATAGATATACAGTGGGCATAGAGTTTTTTGTCAATGATGAGAATTCTTGACATTACCTGGAAGGTCAGCTTTCCAAAGGTATCGCACAAATATCTTATACATTTTGAAAAAGGGATGAGGAAGGTAATTTATATCAAAAAAGGAAACAATGGGGTAGATTCAAAAAGAACAAGGTGTTTTCTCTTTCTGGGATCCAGTTTTTATCTGTCATCCTTTGACAAGATAGCTTGGAACAGAGTAATCAACCGTTGCTTCGGATATTTAAGTTCAAAGGGCAGTAATAATTCATATATGCTTTCTATCCATCATTGCTAGCTGTTCATAATCCTCAGGTGTAAGCTACAGGGGCCTTTTACTGCTGTCATAGCTTAAGACATTAGTGGTTCCATGCCCTGTGGCACTAAACATGTATCACAGCTAATCTTAAATGATAGCCTTCAATCTATCTATTTGCTCCAGATGGACAAGAAGGAACCTGAAGTGCCATTATATTGTCGGCCAGAGAACAATCTTAGATGGATCCCAGTTGAATGTTCCGTAGCTACAAGTGACAACACTTAATCCTAAATTCCTTAGGCCGATGTTCAATTCATCTGACAAGTTTCTACTCCTTCAAATTTGGATAATAGTATACACGAACCTAAATTCTTGGAGTTTCTAGGCTTACAGGATCTTCCCTGCCATTATCCAAATTTCCACCCTCAGATGAGAGTGCAATATGCTTTATGTGCCAGTTATAACACCAGCCAAACTTGATAGATTAACTGTCAGCTCAGGAGGGACACTGTTATATCCATGCTATGTGTTAGTTCCAGAACACGATCCCACATTATGAAGCTACAGGTAATTGAGTCAAAATTTGAAAAAAAAAATTAAAATAATTATTCAATAATTATTCGGAAAAAATAAGCAAACAGAAGCTTTCTTTATAAGAGTTCGGGTTAACACACTACCAGTCACGACATGCATTCTATTATAAATTCTCACAAAAGTAACAGAGTAGCTGAAAGGGGTACAATCATGCAGACAAAGTTTAGTGATTCTTATTCTAAATTGAATATCCACATTTGAATTAGCACAAAAATTTGAGAGCGCACTGAACCATCCAATGATTTCCCCACTTGTTCTTAGTGAGTTACTAGAGTTTTATATGCTATTTAGGTCTCATATATATCTCTCTCTCTCTCTCTCTCTTAAGAATTGTGAAAAGCTCCATCAGAAAGTGCAAGAAATGGCCATTATGTGGAAGATCCAAAAAGGGAAATTAAGTCATTCAATTTGAGGCAGGGGGAAGTAGTAAAATGAGGGGGGGAAATGAGAAACAGAGAGACTGACAGATTCACAGATAAGCTGCAGCCCGTCTTTTGCAAGTGCATTTGAGAAAACGTAAACTAAAACCTGATCTATAAATTATCATGACTCTCCATTTTTTAGATAAAGATGGTTAGAGAGGGTAGAGTTAACACTACAATTTCTATCTCATTTATTCTTTTGCACCCAAGTGTTTATTTGATTTCATCATGCTGTCCAGTTATGCATCTAAGCAGGATGTACAAAACCTTTGTGCTACATGCAGTGTTGTTAAGGCACACCCAGGGGCGCACCTAAGGTGCAAGGGGCACAGGTGCAAAGCTCAGGGCCTCAAAACCTCAGGCGCCCCCCAAATTAGCAAGGCGAGCGCCTCTTAGTAAAGGCTCAAGGTGCAAGGCACAGTTAAAGCGCGCCTTTTGTGTCACAGAGTAAATCAGATGTTTTTAAATGAAAAAATAATGGAAAGACAAAAAATTGGAAGATCAAAAGGCGCAAATCAGTCCAACTACTAAAATTAATTGTCTTAAAAACACTAAAACTAACATCTAAAGATTCTAAAATTATATTTGTTTTTGTGCCTTGCACCATTAACAACACTGGCCACATGTACTTTTATGAACAACCTAGAGATTTGATGGGACCAAAAAATCATCATCTAAGATTATAACCTTGACTTCAGTTATGGTCAGGGTCAGCAATCAAGCAGTTTCTGACTATGGGTATTGTTGCTTACAAAGGTCTTAAGTACCATAAGATAAAAGGGCTTATTTTGGGTAAATCATTGCCATAAAAGTATATTTTCTATTTTTATTGTGAAGCTTGATATCTCCAGTCTTTCACTTGATTCATTTAGATTTCAATTTTGCTTAAAATTTGATCATGCATCATTTAATTTTTATTGTTTGGATTCCTTTTTGTTAATATCATTGCATTCTCATTATGGCTCTGGTTTTTGCAGACACAGCTAATGATGGATTCCATAAAAAGCCTACACGATATGGTATGTTTATTTTCTTTATCTTGATGTAATCTGCAAACTTGACTGCTATTTCTGAAATACCTGGTGAAGCTATAGCTTTTGTGTAGTTAGTTCTTTGATACTCCCTCTTAAACTTTCAAAGTGTAAAATACATGTCCTAGTGGACTGATCAAGCTAAAGGACCAACCCTGGGCCTGAAGCTTCCTCCCATCGTACAGATTGCTTAGATGAACAGGTGAGGCGAAAAACTTGACAGTTTAAGTAGAATCGCTAAGGAAGGATTACTAATATCTTATCATGGATTCAAAAGAAACCATATGGAATATACTGCATGATTTGGGCATGGTGAGGGGGAAAATGATGTAACAAAATTTAGAAAACTAGAGGAGCTTGAACAGTTTTGACTTTTGAGCATTACTTTCTGCAACACATGCCCCCTGCCCCACCCCCACCCTCAATGGAAAATAACAAATTCAGGTAAGTCTTGTACAATTCTTAGTAATAAATTTAGAAAATGAATTATCAATTAATAATAGGAATGAATTTCATCAGAACAATTTTAGGGATCCAAGGATGAATGTGGTCCAATAGAAAATTCTAGTTACCAATCTGCTTTGTTAGAAAGTAAAAAATATCTAGATGAAGCCATAGGAATCCTAACTAGTGATAACAACATAAATAGAAGTATCACAGTTCCAGGAGATAAAGTAATAGTCAGGTAGAATAATGTTATAATTCTATTATTGCTTGAAGTAATTGAAAAATTAGAAACTCCAGTACAAAATTCTGAAGTTTCTAATAAATTAGATAGTATTAGTAAAACTCTTCAAGGGTTGAATTTAAAAACAGGTAATAAACCAATAAGAAAACCCAAGTCAAACTTGCAACTTGGAAAAAATCATGAAATATAGGTTAGTTCATGAAGAAGTACATTTAGGAGAAGTAGAAATATTGGAAGTATGGATTATCCATAAATATAGGTTATGTTATACACTAGATAATTTAGTATACTATTTAGTAGTTTTAGTCCTTGAATTCCTTTTCTAGCATGATACTCAGAATTTGCATGCTGTGAATTGCAAAATATCTGCTGCTGTTTGGTAAGCTAATTCAAGGCAATACCCCATCATAACATAACCATTGGTTACTAATGTACTGTACATAATACCCTCATTCATGTCACAACATCAAATTCCAAGACAGATCCCAATTGGAAGTGCCTTTAAGGACAGAAAAGTGCACGAAATAGTCAAAAAGTAATCAAGCAATGATGGAACCCAGGGAGAGGGGGGCTCCCCATAAATTTCTTAAAATTTTACGATTTTCCTTAGAAAATTAAAATTTTTAAAAATCTTTTAAAGTTTACATTTTGCCCTCCAAATTTTTCTGAGAAGTTATAACATTATTCCTGGATATATCTTTCCATATCATTTGTCCCCCTCCAATACTAAGTTTCTGATTCCATCCCTGCAATCAAGTGACTGACAATTGCTTGACATCAAACTTAAGTTAGACCAAGAAAAAGAGATTGAAATACGCTTACACTGTCCTTATAAGTTATAGAAACATCTGTTCTTGAAATCTTAATACAAAATGGTTGCAGCATGACATCTCTAACTAACGGCAAGTATTGCTTACTGTAGTGCATTAATAGCAAAACAAAATTTCAAAAAAGTACCTGAACAACCAAGCTAAGGTGTCAATGAATTCATCCCTTTTGCAGATCAAGAAGAGCTGCAAAAGTTCATTTTGCATCATTAACCTTTCTTAAGGATTCAAGTCAGTAAACTTGAATGTTCTCCAGTACTTCGAAACAAGAGCGAGTAAAATAACATTGCTACAAAGTAGACAGTTACTCTTCAATTGCATTACCAAACCTCTACTTTTTTTGGGGGGGGGGGGGGTGGCAATGTATTGTTAATCTGAGCTCTTGCAATCTTAGCATGCAGTAGATTGTAGTGTCAATATTCAAGATGCATTTGTTTACCTGAACTTTTCTCTGAATAGGGGATGATGCTCAGGAAAGAAAATGAGGATCTGCAGCACACGGTAAAACTAGTTTGTTATTGTTATATTTCTCTCCGGTTTATGTTTCACCTAAAGAATGTAAATTGATGACATTATGCATGCATGCTTGCAGCTGGGTACAAAAATCAATAGCGGGATGAATGAGGTGACGACTGAACTTGGTAACCTTGCATATGACAGCCGTGTGATTTCTGGGCAGCAACAGGTGACTCTTAATTTTCTGTAAGAGTATTTCATGCCGTCAGCCAGTATCTGTGTTTATGACACAACACCAAGCAATATAAATATGTTATCTGATGCTCCCTGAGCATGTACTTGTAACCTTGTATCTGCTAGATCATACTGCTGTATTGAGAAGCCCGACGTCAGTCACACTACAAATAAAGTATGATACTGCTGTATTTTGAGACTGCGAGATGATACTGCTGTATTTTGTGAACCCCCACTTCTGTTTCTCTCTCTCTCTCTCTCTCACACACACACACACACTCAGAAATTGGCTGGGTCTTAACAGGAAACCAGGGCTGAATATATATATTATACACACACACCCTCAGAAACTGGCTATATCGAGTTGTCAGTGGCCAAATTCTTGGCTCTTAACGGGAAACCAGAGTCAGTCAGCTGCCAGGAGACTTGACTCGATTTTGGTGTTTTATTCTTTCCATTGTTTTAGATTTCATTTCAGCTGCATTGTCATGCATGCTTGGCATGGGGTTAGAGCTCCTTGTTCTTCAAGTTAAGTCTAGATACCACTGGGTATCAGTAGCAGGCAGTAACCTATTCGATTGTGTGCATAGGATTGTCTTAAGCAAGAACGCCTGGCTGCAGCCATGAACGGTAAGCCTTGAAGAGAATCAGAAGCAGAAGGATGAGAGTTTCTGTCGTGATAGGGATGATATAAGGCAGAAGAAAACCGTGGTTACAAGGTTGTCCGATCCTTCGGCATCCTCTAGAATGATCGTGAAATCACGAGTAAAGTGGGGCTTTTGGGTTTGGGAGTGTAGTCTCTTGGCTTGGGTTGGGTGTTAGCCCATTAGGCTTTGGTTAGAAAGGCCACTCAATGAAAACAAAAAGCCCAAGATATGTGGTCAAACTATTGGTAAGATGAGGCGCTGTTAGTCTTGCCTCTTTCTTCCAAGACTCGGAGTCTATTTAGAGTTTGGATTTTAATAAAATATTATAAAATATATAGAGTCAAAGTAAGAAGGTAAGATCGAAGTGACGTTAATAAAAAATTATAATTTATTGTGAATATATGATAATTTTTTAAAAAAATAAAATTATTTAGTTTAAAATTATGTTTAACTAAATTGAAGACTCATTCTTTTATTTAAATTATTGATGGGATGAAGAGATGAGGCACTGTTATCTGAATTAGACCGAACTAAATAATATTGGCTTTGGATTGAAGGGATTGGAAGGAAAGAAAATGAGTAAAGATGGATAAAAAGTTCAACTTGTTTGTCATTTAAGAATATATTTAGTTGGACTGAAAGAGAAATGATAGGAGAAAGAGATGTAAATCTAGCCCCTTTTATGTCAGAAATTTTGTTAGTCTAAATCTACATGAGATATAAATCAAAATAGTGTTTATTATTTACTTCTTTTCTATTCCGGTTAAACAAGATAGAAGTATTTATTCCTCTTCATAAAAGTAAAAGTTCCTTTCCTCCCTCCCCTTCACCCTTTATAAACCAAACATAGGGTAAAAGTAAACAAAAATAAAGGAAAGGAAATCTATTCTAATGAACTTTTTATGAAGACTAAGATATCTAACCTTTAAATAAAATATTCTTATTATGAGATATCTACATTTATCTAAAAACATGAATAAATATGTAAATTAGTATAATTTATCAATCTCTTTCCTCCTATTAACTTACCAAATGCAATAAGCCCTTAAATCTTTTCCTCCTCCTCCACCTTGCATTTTCTTTCACTCCAACCATTCCCCTTTCCTGTCCTTAACTTTCCTTTAATAGAAAAGTAGCTTTTGGTAAGGTCATCCCCTTTAATAGAAAAGTAGCTTTTGGTAAGGTCATCCCCTTTAATAGAAAAGTAGCAGAAAGAACAAATTTCATCACCTTGGGCCAAGCTGAACCATATAAATCCTTAAAATCCCTTTTCACAGAGTGACAATTTCACACTAACTTTACCAATTAGGAGAAAGTGGATGCTATAAGAATACTTCCAATTCCTTCATCTTCTTGTAAACTCCAAAACTCAGCTTTTGCACCAGTAGGGATAGCCAAACATAATGTTATAAGTGGAAAAATACAACTCATCCAAAAAGTTGAAAACACCACACCTTATGAATGATTCTACTTTGATCAGAATCTCAAATTGGCACCAAGGTAAAGTACTGCTACCACTTGTTGTGGTTTGGAAAAGGACACTAACCTAATGTGGCTGTTTTCCCTAATCATATATTGCAATAGCTCTCTACTTGTAACAATAATATACATTTACATACCTTTTTAATTAGTATAACTATGATATACATATATGTTTTGGAATGTTTCAAACTAAATATTACTTTTCAAAAATAAACATAAGTTTCCTCTAAATTTTCATCAATAATATCCTAAATAAAAGGAACTGAAAAGAAGCAATTTATAGATAGTCAAATATTTTCTAAAGTTTTTGTACCAAATCAAATGCAAAAATTAAAATGTATGCATAGATTATTATACATGAGGACAGATTTTATCAATGATTCCATGTTTTTTTCCTTTTTGTGTACATTTTTTTGTGTATTTCAGAGAGGATGTGAATCAAATTTGAGACTTTTTTCCACCAACTACTCCACCGCAGTAACCACACTGCTACAATGATACCATGCATTGAGTTTTATACACGTTTGAACTCTACTTCACCAAGTTTAGCTGGAGACAAATGGAGTATCATATAAGGTGAAATATATCGATCTTATCATGCATTTTAAATGCATGGATGGAGATGTAGATAATTGTCAAGACTTCTTACTAACTATGCTACCAATGACACCATTCCTAGCAGACTGACCTGAACTCTAACCCACTCAGCTAGGGTACAAAGTGGAAGGAAATATGGAACTATTAACACCTAAAACACACCCTTTTACGTCGGCTTTCTTTTGCTTCAAGAATAGGAGCTGGGAAAGATTAGAGAAGTAACCTAGGTTTCTCAAGTCCAACTCATGCAGGAATTGGTTCAAAGCCATTTTAGGTCCCACGCTGCCCTAGAGTCCGAAGTCTGCAATGGAACCCTACTTTCTAATATTGGTCCCTCATGGGCCAATAGTATCAAATCACTCATTCCACCTTTTCTTATTACAGCACTGTCATCACTCTTGGTGCAGAAAACTGATATTCAATCAATTCAGTTTCCAGAGATCATTAAAAGCAATGAATTTTAACATAACTTTACCCATGTATGCATTCAAGAATTTGTAGATACAGTAGCCAGTTTTACCTCTAGCATATGGTGTCATTTTTGCTCTATACAATGTCGAACCAACTTGATAGCATTTGGCAGGAGCCTCTCTTCCATCCTCCAGCATAAGAAAATTGATTCGAGTCTACTTAATATTTTTCAGCGACGAAGTTGAACATCATGATACTCGTTTGGCATAAGCATCTAGAAGAATAACTAATAAATAGATATTTTGTTGCAAATCCGGAGAAATTATTGATGTATCTAAGACTATTAGGAAAGTTTCGCCAATATAAGTTACTCTTAAAACCTAACGTTGCCTTCAACAGGAAGCAGTCCAAGCTTCCCTCTACTAGTAGAAGTCACCAAACCGATCTAAACACGCAGACTTTCAACCTTTCTGGCTCGTGACTTATCTGCTGGGATTGGCTAATACGCTCTGTGATCAGGTGACCAACTAACCGCCCACCTGATCTCTGCGCACGCGTCACACTCCCTCTCTCTCCCAAGTCCTATGAACGGCACCGCCTCCACTACTCCCTCCAATCCCCATTTGCCAAAACATCCCTCATCAACCATAGTAAATACATAAAACTACCCCTTCATCAATTCAAAGCTGCAAGAATGGCTGCAGCATCAATGAATCACAGAAGACGCATTAAAAAAAACATGAGAGCAGTAAGAAGGCAAATACACAAACCCCACACGCACATATAAAATCGATGCATATATATATATGCACATGATATATACGTATCCACATTCTCTATGTGTAGAGAAAGCCAGCTGCGAATACTATTGCATAGAAGATGATCAGAGATATAAACATGAAAGATTGCAATGCGAGGCAAAACTCAAATCTGGAAATTCTCTGAAAATTTCACTTACAATCAGTATAGAGAGTTGTAGAAAGGTGCAGCCTTGGGCCTAGACAGCAAGAGTACACGATCCCTTTGGAGAAGATATGTTCTGAGAAACCTTTCCTCTTTTTAGCTGTGGAATATACTGAGAAATCTTGATCGACATATCCAAGCTCAAATCGTCACTTATCCTAATTCCTAAAGCGGAAACTGGCCGGCAGTGCAGGGGACGGTGTCCTGTCATATACATCAGTACGTGAAGATTCTTGGACCTGATCATGAATAAAGGGTTTGCCTCTAGTCCTATTCACGAGCCACGAAGCGCCAACGAGATTAATAGTCACCTTTTAGCCTTGAAGGGGTTCAAACTTACAAAACTTCGATTCCTTGGCCTTTTTCTACTTCCTTTTACGGTCCGATGCGTCTAGGGTATCGAGTCGTGACGGGGAATCGAAGTTGTGCAGCCACTTGGCTATCGAACAATTGATTTGAGAAATTTTATATTGCTTGTGGGGCCGGATTGCCATGCGTAAAAGCTCGTTTTTCGAGTTTGATTAATTCAATGGATTTTGATCGAGGTTGATTTCGTCTTATTCTTTTTTTGCTTTTTATCTTCCTTCTTTTTCTTCTAAAAATTGTTTTTTTTTTAAAACAAATAATCAATTTAGATTTGAGAGAGAAGCTAAATTCACATTATTCTAATTTAAATCAAAACATTCCTATTTATTAAATAGACCAAAGCTTCATTTTTTTCTTTTTAATTTTAAAATCTTATTTTATTTTTCTTTTGTTTTGAACTTTTAAAAAAAATTGTATATTTTTTGAATAAATATCAAATTAATTTAAGTATATAAAATTATGTACAAATTAAATTATTAAAAAAATTACTTACACACGAATTGAAATTTATATATTTATTATATGTCGAAAGATTTATTTTTGTGAAAGTTATAAAAATATTTAGTAAGTATTATATAGGTTCTGTTTGATTAAAAATTATTAATTTATTTATTCTTATTATTAATATCTTAAGCACTAATAAAATAGAGGACTCGTCAAATATTAAAAGAAAAATAATAAAGACCATTAAGAAGACACATTAAGAAAAAATATAATTAGTAATCATTCAACTTTTATTAATTATTTATTCTTAAAATAATTAATCTGTATACATAAAAAATAATGACATAATTGATTAGAAGTAAGAATAGGAAACAACGCATTTATGTAATTGCTAAATATTAATAGATAGAGATGTGAATTTAGGTTAGAAGGTGTAGATTTAGCCATTTCTTAAATTTAAACATAAAATTTGACTCAGCTATTAATTTATCAAATTTAAATTCATTCATGAATATTCAAATTTATTTAATTATTAAATAAATTTTATTAATAATTATATTTTTATTTATCTTTTAAATATTTATACTATTACTGTTTTTATCTAAAAACTATCTAGCAACAGTCGGACAAGTGAAAATATTGGGACGAATCAAAAAAAAAAAAAAAAATTGGATAGAGCCTTAAAATTTTGATAGTAATAGTTTATTATTTAAATTTATTTAAAATTGAATTTTTTAACAAAATATTAAAATAAAAATATAAAATAAGTGAATCGAATGCGAACAATTCAAATTCAAACACTAAAATCCATTCTAAATCCAAAATTACTTTAATTTTAAATTTTATAATTTAAATAATTTTTATTTATCGATATATATTATATACCCACAGCACATCATATTCTCTTTTACTATAATTGGACTCCACCTTAACTTTATATATTTAATAATTTTTTATTTTATTCAAACAAATTTATTTCAATCTAATTGCTATCTAAGTACTAATAATCGAGTTTTTTAAATTCGAATAAATATCAAATATTATCAAACAATAATTTATCAATTAGACAAAAGTGTCCCTTCCTAATTTTATTTCTAATCAACTATGCCACGTTTTTTATGTAGATTAGTTGGTTTAATAATAAATAATTAATAAATGTTAAATTATTACTAATAATTATACTTTTTTCCTAATGTGTCTCATCAATTGGCTCATTTTTTTTCCTTTTAATCTTTGACAAGTCTTCTATTTTATCAATATTTTAATCTATTAATAAAATACATAATTTTAAGAATAAATAAATCAATAATTTTTAATCAAATAGAATCCTACATTATGCTTACGATATACTTTCATAGGTTTCACAAAGTACGAAGGATAAATGAAGAGAAATAAAACTTTTAATATATGATAAATAGTATATAAATTTAAATTTTTGTATAAGTTATTATTTTTTAATAATTTAATTCATACATAATTTCACGTACTTATATTAGTTTAATATTTACTCAAAATATATAATTTTGTTTAAAATTTTTTAAAAAATAATACTATAAAATTAGAAGAAGAAAATGACACTTTTATCTAAATAATAGCTATTAATAGATAGGAATATAGATTTAAATTAGAATGGTGTGAATTTAGCCTCTCCTTAAACTTAAATATTTTTCAATTATATTCGAGTGGGAAAATTTTGGAATTTTAATCCTTTACCTTCCTGATTTTAAAAGTCTTCTATAGCTCTCAAAATGTATGAAATTTTGTTCTTCCGTCCAATTTGGATGTTTAGAAGCTAAGGAAACTATAATTTTGAAAGTATTTTGTCATTTGAAGTTCTTTAATGATTTGACCTATTTTTGAAACTATTTAAATCCATTTTCAAAATCCTTCGACCTTTTCACTCTTTTTTTTTTTTTTACCTTTCTTTTCTTTCCTTCACTTCCTTTCTAATTTTTTCCCCTTCTCTTCTTCTTCCCAAGAAACTTTGCACCGATGACTCGATCAAGCATAAACCTCTCTACAAAAGATACCAAGCTCCTTCCACTTAAACTCTCTTATTGATTATCTATTGTAGTTTTAGTGCAAGCAAAGGATTACTTAACTTCTAATTTTTAATCTTAATTTTACTATACTCAAAATCAAATTGTTTAAATCATTTTTTAAAAAAAAAAAAGGAAATGAATTTGTGGATCAGCAGCATAAGTCTTCTATTTGGATTGATGGAAACCCAGGAAGACCGTCCTATTTGGATTGTGGGAAATAGAAAGAGAGGAGAAGAGAAAGAACAGAACTAAGGTAAAATAAATTCAAGAGTTAATTTGAAATCAGTCCTTGCAAATATGCATCTTTATGTTAAGCTGAATCAAACAAAAGCATGATGATGGGCTGTCTTGAAGCTGCTGAGGCCTTTGGCATGCCCTGAGGGCAAAGTAAATCATTCCAACGAGAGAATCTCTTGTGTAAAGTGTAAAGCTTCAAAAAAAAAAGTGAGGGTTTGAAAAAAATTTTTGAGTACTCTCTAGGTATTTTTTTTAGGTTTGGGGTGCGAGAAAAATATTGTATTTGATATTGTGTGGTTGTAATAATTTTTCACATAATGAATATTTTTCTCGATTGTTTTTTTATAACGGTCGTGGTTTTTTTCCATTTTTAGAGTTTTCCACGTAAATCATTGTCTTGTTATTTTTTTTTATAGTTGCTTAACTATTTTATTAAAAGTAGTATGTGGGGTAATAGGGGACATTTTTTCCCAACAACTGGTATCAAAGTCTTATTAGGGTATTAATATTTATTTATCGTATGCTCTGTAGTTGCCACTAACACTACATGAAAAAAATTAAATTAGCGACGGATTACGTCTGTTGCTAAAAAGAGCGTCGCACTTTGCAATGGAAAGAAAATCCGTCGTAAATAACGACGGATTTGCGACGATTATTTAATTGATGACATTATAATTAAGTTTATAATCAACATAGAGACGGATTTGCGACGGCAAAAAAATTAATTAATTTAGTAACGAATTTGCGATGCAAAATTTTTTGTAATCACAAAAAATAAATTAATTTAGCAACGGATATGCGACGGCAAAAAAATTTTAAATTTTGAAAAAATTAATTAATTTAGCAACAGATTTGCGACGGTAAAATTTTTTTTTATTTACAAAAATTAAAATAATTTAGTGACCATTTTGTGACGGAAAAAAATTATTTTTAAAAAATTAATTAATTTAATTTGCAGTAGCGAAAAATTTTTATTTAAAAAATTAATTAATTTTGCGACGGCCAAAAATTTTTATTAAAAAAATTAATTAATTAGCTACTCGGCCCGACCTGGCCCGACCCGTCAAGAATATTATGAGATTATGTCGGATTTAGGGCTCGAACTCGCGTCCTTATTGTAGGGGAACACGCGTTCCACCACTAAGTTATTGAAATTCATGTGATATATTGTTCTATATATTAATTATATAGTAAATTTTTTTGTGAATTAGCGACGGATTTGCAAGGGCTTTACGATGGATCTGCGACGATAGAATTTTCTGTCGCAAATCCGTTGCTAATTAGCCACGGATTTGCGACGGTTAATTTTTCAAGATTTAAAAATAAATTTATTTTTAAATTTTTAATGGCCATCGCAAATTACGACGAATTTGTGAGGGCTTATTTTTTTTAATTTAAAAAAAATAAATTTATTTTTTAATTTTAGATGACCATCGTAAATCCGTCGCAAATTGCAACGGATTTGCGACGGCTTTTTTTAAAATTTTAAAAAAATATATTTATTTTTTAATTTTAGATGACCATCACAAATCCCTTTTAAATTTGCGATGGATTTGCAAGAATTTTTTTTTTTGAATTTTAAAAAATTTAATTTATTTTTAAATTTTGAATAGCCGTCGCAAATTTGCGAGGGCTAGATTTCCGTTGCAATTACCGACGGATTAGCAACGAAAATTTTAAAAAATAAATTTATTTTCAAAATGTTTACTTCCGTTGCTGTTCCGTCACAAATTAGCGACGGCCTAGAGGCCGTCACAAAAATTCGTTGCTAATTTGATGTTTTTCTTGTAGTGTAAGGTGGACCCTCCACATCAAAAAATAAATTAGATTATTATTTATTCTATATATTAAGCCTACAAGTACCTCTGGTGTGGTGGAGTTTTAGTGTGTGTTTTACACTAAAATAAAAGTATAGAAAAAATGCCAGCAACTAAATGTGATGTTGAGAAAAACTGCAAGAATGGTGGAGTTGGTTCGGCCAATAGCTCTAAAGAAAAAAATAATGTTACCAATATCATTTTTTTAGCAGACGAAGATGATGAATTGTTTTAAAGCCAAATATATGTCATCATGGCATGATTACTACCACTGGAGGTGCCATGAAATAGGACGTATGATTGGTAGCATGTCCACGAATTTGCACACGGGTATTGACTGATGATTATGCAAGGTGTGTGGTGGAATAAAAGAATCTCGATGACTAATGAACTTTCAAAAAATCAGTATGGAAGTTGCACAATAATTGTCGACATGAGTCGAGGTGAAATTCTTTAAGTTAATGTTAATTTCAAGTGGCTATACTCTTTATGATAGAGTATGATAATACTTGTTATTGTCGGTATTAGATAATGTCTTGGTAGCATTTTTTTTTTTTTTTTTTGTTTAATTCAGGTGGAGATTGTTAAGTTGAATCAAACAAAAACATGATGAGGGGCTATCTGGAATCAAACAAGGCTGTCTAGAGTGGTTGAAGTGGAGTGGTTGAGACAACCACTCCATTTCGCATTGAAGTTGCTGAGGCCTCTGGCATGCCTATATATAGACATACTCTAAGGGCAAAGTAGATCATCCCAACAAGAGAAGCTCTTGTGTAAAGTGTAAAGCTTCAAACAAAAATTACGAAGGTTTGAGGATTTGGAAAAATTCTCTGGGTACTTTCTAGGTATTTTTCTTCCGTTTGAGGTGTGAGAAAAATATTTTATTTGATATTGTGTGGTTATAATAATTTTTCATATAATGAATATTTTTCTCGGTTGTCTTTTGACAACGATCGTAATTTATTTTCGTTTTTTGAGTTTTTCACATAAATCCTTATCTTGTTATTTTTCTCCGTAGTTATTTGACTATTTTATTAAATGTAGTATGTGGGATTGGGGATATTTTTTCCCAACACTTTATTCAAATAAGGGTCTCAGATATGAAAATTCTTAAAAGAATCTCGATAGTTAACAAAAATCTCAATCAAGGACTTCCATGTATACTTGTTCATACACACCACGCTTGCAAAACACTCTATACGTGATGTCTTTATTGCAGAGTGGGTAGCGTTTTTTTTTTGAATAACTTGCAAAATAGCAATAGGAGGTGTAGGGCTGTAGGGTTTTGGTAGGAGCGGGGGAAAAAGAAAGATAGAAAGGTACAGAGGTGGAGAGGTGGTGTTGAGCTATAGGGTGGAGGTGTGGAAGATTAGAGCAGGGGGAATGAGGCTAGAGGGGTGGGGTCTAGGCTTGCGAGGAGGGGGAGAAGAAGAGAGCTGAGAGAGAAGGGAAAGAAAGAGGGTTGCCAAGGTGCAAAGGAGGAAGAAGAGAAGAGAAGTTATAGAAGCACGGCATGGATAGCAGCAGCCAGCATTGAAGAAGAACTCATTATGGTAGAGGGTTGCCAAGGCAGTGCTATTGGGTAGCCGTAGCTGCCATAGGAGCAAAGAGAGATCAGCTGCTGGTAGCCATGGGTGGGGCGGGCAATATAGCTGACAAAGGAATTGAACATTGAGAGAAAAATGATATTTTTATCTGCAACCTTTTTCATATTATTCATTTCTATGTTTTGACTATTTTTGGCTTGAGTGTCAGGTTTTTTTTTTCTTTTCCTGAGTAATATCATTATTCATAATATAAATAGAAAGAATGAGTTATATATATAGGCTACTAGGTCCATGATAATAAAAAAAGAATATCACATTCCAATGAGTACATTAACCGAAACAAAAAATAAAATAAAAAATATGACTCTTTTTTGCTTGGCTTTCTTGTCTTTATTCTCGAATCCCAATGGATTAGGTAGACCAAATTCATCTTATTCTTTGAATAGCAATTTAAAAGACTTTGGACGTATCAATAGTTTTAAAAATTAATTAGAAAAAAGATGAGAAATAGAAAAAAAAATTCAAAATAAATTTAAATATGTTATGAATTATTGGAATCTCTATTAATTAGTGGAGGCTCCACTAATTATGGATTTATGTGAATTATTAGAAGATTTTTATGGATGTCCACCATTTAGTGGAGACACCATTAATTGAGATTAGTTGAAGATGATGTATGCCATTATGTATTTCACTAATTAGAGCTCTATAAATAGAGCTATTCTCTAAGCTTGTAAGACACCATCATTTTGTGAAAGAAAGATTAGTGAAAGAAAGATTGGAGAAAGAATTGTGAGAGAAAGAAAGAGAGAAGTTTGAAGAGAAATTCTTGTGCAAAGAATAGTTAGAATTTTCTTAGTGTGTAGTGTGTAGATTTTATTCTAACACTACCCTAATTTTATAACACGTTATCGACACGAGTCTCTACCGTTATTAAAGCCGGAAGACAAGCACGAGTCTCTCGTCGTTATTAAAGCCGTAAGACAGTACGCATTTATTGATCTCTATGGCTAATCTCGCTAAACTCGAATTTGTAGCCCTTGATATTTCCGGAAAAAATTATATGTCATGGGTTCTCGATGCGTAAATGCATCTAAATGTCGAAGGCCTTAGTGAAACTATTCAAGCACATAATAGTGCATCTGCACAACACAATGCTAAAGCTTTGATTTTTATTCGTCGTCATCTCGATGAAAATTTGAAAATGTAATATCTTACCGAAAAAGATCCATATGGTCTGTGGGTAAATTTAAAAGAAAGATTTGACCACCTGAAGATGGTCGTGTACTACCTACTGCACGGTATGAATGGTTGCACCTGAGGTTGCAAGATTTTAAAACCGTGAATGAATATAGCTCCGCAATGTATAAAATTACATCTCAATTAAAATTATGCGGAGAAAAAGTGACTGATGAAAATATGTTGGAGAAGACATTCTCCACCTTTCATGCCTCGAATATTGTCCCGCAAAGAACAATATCGAGAAAAGGGGTATACAAAATTTACGTATTTAATTATCGCCTCCTCATTGCAGAGAAAAATAATGAGTTATTATTGAGAAATCATGAAGCCGTACTCAACCGGCTCTACAAAGACTCCTGCAAGTGAATGTCGTTGGCTCCAGCAGAAGCCATCGTTATAGTCGTGGTCGTGGCCGTGGCCGTGGCCGTGACCGTGGTCGTGGTTATGGTAGTAGACACGCTCGATATTTCCCTTATCACAATTATAATCAAACTCGTGAGAAATACTGCACACCAAGTGGAACAGTAAAAGATCAAAAGGGAAAATAAAAAGAAATTGAAGAAAAGCATGAGGATATATGTTATAGATGTGGCATGAAAGGTCATTGGTCACGAAACTGTCAGTACGGCTAAGCATTTAGTTGAATTGTATCAAGCTTCATTGAAAAATAAAAATGTGGAAGCAAATTTTTCTCAACATCCAATAAATAATGTTGAGGATGACGATAGTGATCCCGAAGATTTTAATATCAATATTACCCATATGGATGTATCGGATTTTTTTGAACACCCGGATCGGTAGGATAGACCATTTAATTGGTGATGGCAAGTGTCCAAAAGAACTAAAGCCTCACCCCGATATTTTTGTATTTTCATTTTCATTCTATTCTAATAATATTTACGTTTACATATATATATTTGTGTTCGGATGGTCGTTATTAATGATGATGTATGCATTATTGATAGTGGAACTACACACACCATACTAAAAAATGAGAAATATTTTTCTCGATCTCAAAATGGGAGAAATAAATATTTATACAATAAACGGTAGTGCAAATGTAATTGAGGGCTCCTGAAGAGCTAGTATATTGTTGCCTAAAGGAACAACAATTATTATTGATAAGGCACTATTTTCCTCAAAATCCGTAAGAAATTTATTGAGTTTTAAAAATATCCGCAGTAAATGGGTATCATGTTGAAACAAATGAGGAAAATGGGATTGAGCATCTTTTTATTACTCAAATGCATTTGGGTAAGAAATCGGTATTAGAAAAACTGCCGTCTTTTCTACTCGGTCTATATTTTGTAAAAATTCGTACAATTGAAATTCATCATCTAGTAAACCGTAAGTTTACCGATCCTATTACTTTTAGTATTTGGCATGACCGGTTGGGTCATCCAGGATCTACCATGATGAGAAGAATCATTGAGAATACACATGGTCATCCTTTAAAAAATAAAAGGATATTAACATCGAAAAATTCGCATGTACCGCATGTTCCCTAGGAAAATTAATTGTTAAACCATCACCAAGAAAAGTAGGAGCCGAAAGTCCTACATTTCTCGAACGGATTCACGGAGATATTTGTGGACCTATTGATCCACCATGTGGACCGTTCAAATATTTTATGGTCTTAATTGATGCATCATCCCGATGGTCACATGTATGTTTATTATCTACTCGCAACCTGGCGTTTGTAGATTACTTGCTCAAATAATTAAATTACGAGCACAATTTTCGGACCATCACATTAAAAATATCCGTTTGGATAATGTCGGTGAATTTTCATCACATGCTTTTGATGCATATTGCATGTCAATTGGGATTAATGTTGAACATCATGTAGCTCATGTTCACACACGTAATGGTCTTGCTCGAATCTTTGATTAAACGATTACAATTAATTGCTAGACCATTATTAATGAAAACAAATCTCCCAACATCTCGCTCGGGGACATGCTATTCTACATGCTCGCAACACTTGTACGTATAAGACCAGACTAGTTATCATAAATTCTCTCCTTTGCAATTGGCTTTTGGGTCGAACCAAATATTGCTCATTTAAGAATTTTTGGGTGTGTCGTATATATTCCAATTGCACCAAACCAACGTACAAAGATGGGTCCTCAAAGAAGAAAGGGGATATACGTTGGATATGATTCTCCTCTATTATCGTGTATGTTGAACCCCCGACAGGAGATGTATTCACGACGAAGATTTGCCGATTGTCATTTTGATGAATCATTATTCCCTAAATTAGGGGAGAACCCAAACAAGTATAAAAAGGATCTTGATTGGACAACATCATTAAATTATCTTGATCCACGCACAAGCGCATGTGAACTTGAAGTTCAAAAGATAATTCATTTGCAAAGTATTGCAAATCAAATGCCGTACGCTTTTGTTGACTCCGGAAGAGTTACAAAATCGCATATTCCAACTATAAATGCTCCTATTCGAATTGAAGTTCCAAGCAGAACAAAATATTATACCTATAGTCACTGAGCCAAAAGCATGCCGAAGCATGGCCGACCTCTTGGTTCTAAAGATAAAAATCCTCGAAAGAAAAGAGGATTAAATGATCCGAAGATCATATTGAAGAAAAGAATGATAAAGACCAAGAGAGAACTGATGACAAAGAACCGTAAGTTGATGAAAGTAACACTCGAAATTTCTATCAATTATACCACTTCCGGTAGAAGTTGGAATCGGATAGAAACTCGTTATTGATGATATATTTGCATACAATATATCTCTTGATGTTACACAGATAATGATGATCCCGAACCAATATCGATTGATGAATGTCGGCATAGAAAAGATTGGCTGCAATGGAAAGATGCGATTCAATCTGAGTTAAATGCACTCGACAAAACGTGAAGTCTTCGGACTGCAGTCCGAATACCGTAAGGTGTAAAACCTGTTGGCTACAAATGGATATTTGTGCGAAAGCGCAATGAAAAGAGTGAAATCGTTCGATATAAAGCGCGATTAGTAGCCCAAGGTTTTTCACAAAGACCGGTATTGATTATGATGAAACTTATTCTCCTGTTGTTGATGCTATTACACTCCGATATCTTATCAGCTTAGCAAGACATGAAAAGATAGATATGCGCCTATTAGATGTTGTCACTCGCTTACTTGTATGGAAATTTAGAAAATAATGTTTACATGAAAATTCCCGAAGGATTTCATATGCTCGAAGCATATAAACATTATCCTCGTGAAAATTACTCCATCAAGTTGCGTAAATCATTATATGGCCTCGAAGCAATCTGGGCACATGTGGTTCACACGTCTTAGTGAATATTTATTGAAAGCGGGATTTAAAAATGACCAGGTATGTCCATGCGTTTTTATTAAGAAATCTGGTTCTAAATTTGTGGTATTAGCTATATATGTTGATGATATTAATCTTATTGGAACTCCTGAAGAGCTCCAAGAAACAATTGATTATTTAAAAAGAGAATTCGAAATCAAGGATTTTTGTAAAACCAAATTTTGCCTTGGTTTACAAATTGAACATTTGGAGAGTGGAACATTTATTCATCAATCAACATATACAAAGAAAAGTGCTAAAAAGATTTTACATGGACAAAGCACATCCATTGAGTATTCCAATGATCGTGCGATCATTAAATGTGGATAAAAATCCTTTCCGACCTCAAGAAAATGATGAAGAACTCCTTGGTCCTGAAGTACCATATCTCAGTGCAATTGGTGCATTGATGTATCTTGCTAATAATACACGACCTGATATTGCTTTTGCTGTCAATTTATTAGCAAGATTTAGTTCTTCACCAACACGACGACATTGGAATGGAATTAAACAAGTCCTTCGATATCTCCAAGCTACTTCTTCAAATCATGCTGAAATTATAGCCATTCATGAAGCAAGTCGAGAATGTGTATGGCTAAGATCCATGATTCATTATATCCGAGAAAGTTGTGGATTATCATCAATCAAAGGTATTACAACTTCTCTTTATGAAGACAATGCAACTTGCATAGCTCAATTACGAGGAGGATATATTAAAGGAGATCGGACAAAACATATTTCACCAAAATTCTTCTTTACTCATGAACTTCAGAAGAAAGGTGAAATTGATGTGCTACAAATTCGGTCATGTGACAACCTCGCAGATATTTTCACGAAGACTTTACTGACTGCAACATTTGAGAAGTTGAGATATAAAATCGGTATGCGTCGGTTTAAAGATTTAAAGGAATCATCTCATCAGGAGGAGTAATAAATGGACATATAGAATAGTGTACTCTTTTTCCTTCACTAGATTTTTTTTCCCACTGGGTTTTTATCTAGTAAGGTTTTAACGAGGCATATTCTTTATGTATTGATGGACATCCAAGGGGGAGTGTTATGAATTATTGGAATCTCCATTAATTAGTGGAGGCTCCACTAATTATGGATTTATGTGAATTATTAGAAGATTTTTATGGATGTCCACCATTTAGTGGAGACACCATTAATTGAGATTAGTTGAAGATGATGTATGCCATTATGTATTTCACTAATTAGAGCTCTATAAATAGAGTTATTCTCTAAGCTTGTAAGACACCATCATTTTGTGAAAGAAATATTAGTGAAAGAAAGATTGGAGAAAGAATTGTGAGAGAAAGAAAGAGAGAAGTTTGAAGAGAAATTCTTGTGCAAAGAATAGTTAGAATTTTCTTAGTGTGTAGTGTGTAGATTTTATTCTAACACTACCCTAATTTTATAACAAAATAAAAATATTAACCTGATAATAGAAAATAGCATAAGCTTTCACTTGGAATGATTTAGTCAAATACCAACATTCTTTAAGAATTTTTATATTGGAAATCCTTATTTGAGAGAATCACTTATTTATAGTACTCGAATTAAAATTATATTAATTTTAAATTCAACTCAAATATAAATATACGCTCTCAGGTATATGTAAAAGTATAAGTATTCCTGTTACATTGGAAGTAAACTTTGTACATGAGAACAAATGAACAATTGATATTTCTTGGGCCAGCTTCAAGCAGAGGCCATATAAGAATGGAGTCACAAATTTGCACTACTCATAATCGAAGTTAAAATAAAGAAAGAATAATATCATAATTTTAAAAAAAAATAAAAAGATAATTCTTACACAAGACTGTTCAAAAGAATAAAGTTGTTAGACATGTCATTTCATGGTGGGTCCCATATGAGTATGAAAACTTAGCAGAAGAATATCCTCACCTATTATTTGTAGTAATTTGGAATTGGGACCGTGCTAGTAATTAATAGGGCATATCAGAGCTTGCCATGATTGACTCACAAAACGTTTTATTGTACGGGAAATTTTTGGGTGGATTCGATTTATCGTAGATTAATGTATAAATGTATTATATTTTTTTAAAAGTATATAATTTTTACTGTATATTATATAATATTTGATGTATTGGTCTACGGTTCACTAAGTCCACCCAAATATTTCCCTTATTGTATTGCCAAACGTAAACAAAAGGGTACAAACCACTTGTCCGAAATGGCTAGACAAGTTGGCCACAACAAACAAATGATTAAAAGATCGCGAGTTTATATTTGAATCTTATAAAATATTTATTAATTTTTTAATTAAATTGACCAATTAAAATTTATCTAAATTAATTTATATTATCGTAATTCTTTATCAGTTAAAATCAAGAGTTAGATGAATTAAAAAGATAATTTATATCCTCATAATTCTCTGACTAAAATTACGAGATGAGTAAATTAAAAATATAATTTATATTTTTATAATTTTTTATCGATTAAAATCACAAAATAAGTAAATAAAAAAAAGATAACAACTACAATCTCTTCTCAACCAACAAAGGGTACAAATCACTTTTTAAATCTTTTTGCCTTTTACATAAATTTCCACAGCCATCAACACCACAATGTTCCACACACACACACACACACACACAAATTATGAGTACTGTCATGGTCTGCACTTGGTCACTTTTTCCACTAATATATATAAATAATGTTACATGTTTTATAACGACTTGTTAAAATATCACATCGTAATTTTATTAAATATTTAATTAATTAAATTCACATTTTTATAGTGAATTAATGGTAAAGTAAATGTCCAATTGTAAGATTACAATTCAATCTAATGGGTTAAATGGAAACCTGACTAATGCTAAGTTCCAAAGGAGAAACAAATGATGAAAATATTATCAAAAACCTATTGATATGGTTAGAAATTTTAATAAATTGGGCTTTTGCTTTCTAGTGTTAGTGACCAATTTTAAGTTCTAGAATGTGACATTGTATACTTGGAAATTTGGATTGGTTTCCAAAGCTCAAAAAATGATTTTTTTTTTTTCCAATTTGAAAAAAGAGGCAAAACTTATCTAAATATCTTTGTTTTATTAGCAAAATATTGTATCATTTTTTAAAAAAAAATAATTACTTCAAAATTCAAATAATTATTTTTTTTTTCAAATGCCAAAAAAAAAAAAAACTCTCACATCAAAGGGCCATTTCAACCACAAAACAAAACTATTTGCCCGTTTTGACCCCACTAATAATTCACTTTTAACACTTTTCAAACCTCACGTAGCTATGACATCAACCAAAAGTCAATAAAAGAACAAAATCTGTAGGGTCACCATTGTCATTGCATCTCCTCTCTTGATTCCCTCCAGCTTCCGCTTCCACGTCACTCCGCCGTCAATACACACCTCCTCACGCGCCTCCTTCGCCAAGCAACACTAACCGTGTAATTTGATAATTAGGCTTGGTTGATATGAATTTATTTAAATATAATAAAATTTTATTAAATATATATTATTATAATAAAATTAAAAAATATATAATATATTAAGAATTTTTTTAAAAAATAATTAATAAATATTTATTTTTATTTAAAAGTATAATATTCTGCTTCCACCTCACTCTGCCGTCAATACACACCTCCTTCGCCAAGCAACAATAAGCATGTAATTTAATAATTAGATTTGGTTGATATGAATTTATTTAAATATAATAAAATTTTATTAAATATATATGATTATAATAAAATTAAAAAATTATAATATATTAAGAATTTTTTTAAAAAATAATTAATAAATATTTATTTTTATTTAAAAGTATAATATTCAGTTCCACGTCACTCTGTTGTCAATACACACCTCCTCACGCGCCTCCTTTGCCAAGCAACACTAAGCGTGTAATTTGATAATTAGATTTGGTTTATATGAATTTATTTAAATATAATAAAATTTTATTAAATATATAATTATAATAAAATTAAAAAATATATAATATATTAAGAATTTTTTTAAAATAATTAATAAATATTTATTTTTATTTAAAAGTATAATATTTTTTATTAGAATTATACAAATTTTATTAATTTTTTAATCTTTATATTCTAAATTAACTTAATTTTTAAAATAAAATGAGTAATATATAGATTAATTTAGTTAGAATAAAAAATTATTATTTTAAATTAAAATTAAATTTTGAATAGGATAGACCAATAACACCGTAAAACATGTGGCAGTCGCATCTCCAGTAATGCCTTACGTCATGTATGACTCATCAGCATCCCACTGGCTTTCAACAACAACAACATCAATATTTCGCGTGTGTATCACTCGCTGCCACAACGTGTCAGCCTCACCACTTCACAGCCTCCCCATAATCCTTTATCTTCTTCCACACTAAACTATATCCCTTGTGGATAAAGCCCCCCACCTTATTAATGCTTCTCCACACACGCATGGTTTCTAAATAAAGAAAAATTTCTCCCGGAAATATTCTCTTTCTACTTTTATTTCCAAAAATAAATTCACATATATATGTGGAGAGTCGGAGTTGTGCATATGTGAGTCTGTAGGATACAGTTTGCAGCGGTCTCTGAGATCTGTGATCCGAATTGTTGAACATCACCATTGATTTTCTTCTTCCCTTGGCACTTCCTTTCATAGCTCCTGAAAGAAAATTCAAGAAATATTTTTTGAAAAAGCATTTGGGTTTATCCAATTGCCTCGATTTCCTCAAAAGGATTTCTTTTTGCTTTCAGTTTCTAGAATCCGGGAGGGACTCAGGATATTTTTTTTTTTTTGGGTTGTTTTTGGTTTGGAAGAAGGAAGATGACGAGGAGGCAGCAAGATCAGCAATCCAAGGTGTTTTATGAGCTATCGGCATTGGTTTTGAATATACTAAAGTCTCCGCCCGAACCGATTGAATTCTCCGATGAGACTCCGGTGGCGTCGGCGGCTGCGACGGCTGGGGCGTCGTCGTCGGCACACGGGATGCCAGTCAGGAGGAGACAAATGGGTATGCAGCAGTTGACTCCGGCGGGGTTTGCGTCGTTGCTGTTAGGGGTATCGCTGGCGCTGATGCTTTGTGGATCGGTCACTTTCTTTATTGGGTTTATGTTGATGCCTTGGGTGCTGGGTTTGGTAATGCTTTTTTATGTGGTTGGAGTCGTTTCAAGCTTGTCAATGCTCGGACGCGCCATTCTGTCTCACAGCTGTACGCCGTCCTCGCCGAGAAAAGATTGTTCTTGTAAGAAATATTGCCTTATCTCAATTTTTACCTGATAACTGTTCTTTTCGGTTGAAAGATAGAGCCTTTTTGTTCTCCGTTGGTTGCCACGAATTGAATACCATCTTTTCTTGGATCGTTGTTGTCCATATCTTTACTGGATTGGTATTTGGGGCATTTATTTTGTTCTGGTTTCTGATTAAAGTTGCTGCTTTTAAACAGGATTGTGATTGCTCTGTTAATGGAAACTGTAATTAAATTATCCCTACAGTGTCATGGTGCGACCATGAAGGGATATATGTTATCGTTTATAAGGGATTTTAGACATCTTGTTGAATATAAATAGAAAATTTCTTGTTGGAATTTACAAGAGCACAGAAGGAATATCTGTCTCCACCCTCAGAGTTATTTCTATTTCTAGGCTATTTCCGACTTTGATATCTCCACTCCAACATCAGATGTCAGTGTTGTTTTTGGTTGCACTCTATAATCAGATTGGAATGCGACCATGAATTGATAATTGCTTCCAGGGATTGCTTATGATGAACTGCCATGTATGGTTTACTATAGCTGAAATCTGATGCGATCTACTGCAATTTTGAAATAGAGATGGGTTTTCGATAACAATTTATTTGCCTTTAGTTGCAGAAACCGGACACTTGGTCCCAACACATATGGATATCATTATGGTCCATTCCTGTCTTGAGTACTGCATTTATGCATCTTCTGAAGGCTTCCAGATTGAGTCACTTTTTTCACACATTTAAACGTATGTATTGCTTTGTCTCATTAGTCTTTCCTTTATGCCCGAAGTTTTTGGAATATGGAGCCCAACCACTTGTGTAGCAAATGTTTGTGATATTTTTGGATGTGCATACACAAGTCTTGGCATTAATTTTGAGGTATGGGCAGAACTTATTACAATGTGTGAAAAATCTGGACTGTGTACACTTTCTAGGGACACGATTACTTTGTTTACTCGCATTCTACTAGTTTGGGTAACCTATTTCGAGCTCACACAGTTTGGTTTCCACGCTTTTGGCTTCTGTTAGATAGGTAAAAAATTGGTCCGTAATGAAGAAGTTCTTAGCTTAGAAGACGGCCCATCCTAGGACTGAATTTGTAACGCATTGTGATGTGATTGTATTTCGTTTTCATCTTCAACCTTTCCAATGTTATGCCTTTTTCTTGTCCTATCAGTTCCCCTACTCTGTATTCTCCCCTTTTATGTTATCTCTTGAAGAGTCAGTTTTCTGGTATAATGGATTAGAATTGCAAATCTCTGTATTTACAGCTGTGTATATATACATAATGCTCGGTACTTTTTCCAGCTGTTTTGACAAGTTTTTATTCTCTGATTTCTTCTGCTAGCTTGGAAAGTCTTGTGAAGGCAATATAGTTGGGAGCTGCATATTGGCTGAAAGGAGCAGCATTGATTGTTGTTTTACTGGGCTGCTGCTTTCTACAAATGTTATGCGAAGGGGCATTAGAAGTTTGGTTTCGACATTGATATATTTTTCTTAACACACCTGTGGATATATGGCCTATTAGAGGGAAGACTGCAGTATAGGAAATATATGCGGAGAAGCAGATATTGGCATTAGTTATTACTGAAAGGAAAGAAAGGACATATTTTGTGATATTGGCACAGTACTGTAATTTTTTCTTTTTCTTCTGCATATGTGAAAGCATTTCTGCTTACCCTTTAGATATAAAATGCTGCTTCTTGTTCGGGTCGATGGCATTTGAACCAATTACTACTTCCTATCCATTTCACCTGTGCCCGTAACTTGTATTACGAGAGGAAGACCATAAAATTTAACAAGAAAATCTTTTCGTGAACTTAAAAATTATTATGAATTATTGGAATCTTTATTAATTAGTGGAGGCTCCACTAATTATGGATTTATATGAATTATTAAAAGATTTTTATGGATGTCCACCATTTAGTGGAGACACCACTAATTAAGATTAGTGAAAGATGATGTATGCCATGATGTAATCTACTAATTAGAGCTCTATAAATAGAGCTATTCTCTAAACTTGTAATACATCATTATTTTGTGAAAGAAAGATTAGTGAAAGAAAGATTAGAGAAAATTGTGAGAGAAGAGAAAGAGATAAATTCTTGTGCAAAATAGTTAGAGTTTTATTAGTGTGTAGTGTGAAGATTTTATTCTAACACTACCCTAATTTTATAACACGTTATTAGCACGAGTCTCTGTCGTTATTAAAATCAGAAGACAGGTACGCATTTATTGATCTCGCTAAATTCGAATTTGTAGCCCTTGATATTTCTGAAAAAAAAAATTTATATGTCATACAGAAATGCATCTAAATGCTAAAAAAAAAGGAGATCCATATGTCATGTGGATAAAAAGAAAGATTTGACCACCTGAAGATGGTCGTACTACCCACTGTACGGTATGAATGGTTGCACCTGAAGTTGCAAGATTGTAAAACCGTGAACTTCGTGATGTATAAAACTACATCTTAGTTAAAAATTTTACGGAGAAAAAGTTACTAATGAAGTTATATTGGAGAAGATATTCTCCACTTTTCATGTTCTACAGTAACAATATCGAGAAAAAGGGTATCCAAAATTGACAGCTTTAACATGAGTTATTATTGAGAAATCATGAAGCCAGACCAACTGGCTCAACAACACTCCCAGAAGTGAATGTTGTTGGCTCCAGCAGAAGCCATCGTTATAGTCGTAGTTGTGGCAGTGGCCGTGGTTATAGTCATGGACACACTCGATATTTCCCTTATCACAGAGAAATACTGGCCACCGAAGTGGAACGAAAAAGATAATAAGGGAAAAAGATATTTCCATTAATAATAAGCATCACATCTTTTATTCATATCACTAGTGTTCATATGAACTTGAGGATACATGCTTATAGTTGCTCTTTTGTAATTGAGCTGACAAATGTAAGATGAATGTTTGTAATTGTTCTTTTTCAATATTTACATTAGAGGAAGACAAACAATTAGTAATTATGGACTTCAGCTCCTCTTTTTCGACATCATCCTCATTTTCTTTCCCCTTTGAGCCAGCATCGAGACTAACAGCAGAATTAGCCGTAAAATTACTGCGAAATGAATCTTGAGATTTTATGATCTCCTTAAATTTATTATAATTTAATTTCTTATTATATTTGGCCTTGAAGCATGTTTATCTCAATTTCTGTGTTTGGTCTTCTAACTGCGTATTAGGACTTTCTTCCACCAACTGTTTTTCACATTCCAGTATCGCAATGGCTTCTTTCAACTTCTTCTCAGCCATATGTCCTCCTTCTTCTTTATTTTGCATCTCCTGTAAATCGAAGTGATATCATCGGTTATTTATTTATAAATCTTTCATAGTTTTATACTTGTAAATTATAAGTATGTATGAGAAAGAACCTGAACATTCTTGATTATGGTCTCCAAGCTCACCAATTTCCTGTGAGGCCATCGACGAATTCCTAACTCCCTACATCTTTTCTTGAGACGGGTTATGCCAATATTCAGTTCTTTGGCTGCGCTCTTGATTGATAGGTAAAAGTACTGCGAAATTGTTTCTCTTGATAGTGTCTGGGAGTTATTACCCTTCTTCTCTCTCTGCCTATTAATAATCTTCTTCTCCCCAGGAATTTTATCTGCAATAATATCTTGAACTTCGATATTATGCATTTCATGATTACTTACTCCGACTTCGTTGCCAAGACCACTCATTATTTCTCCTAGAAAAAGAAAATAATATCAGTAAAGGTAATACCATTCAAAATCCATGTTTAAATGTATAATAACCTGGAAACATATTCTGGCTTTGTTCAAAATCCATTAGAGAGTAGAAAGGATCATGCACAAGCATATCCTCATTCAAAGGAATAGCATCAAGAGGAACAGTATCAAAAGCAGTCTCTTGTAGGGGCAGATCAACTTGGTCCAAAGCAGTATATTCAAAACTTCCACTGATTTACATAAAAAACAAACCAAAAGAGAGTTTAATTTCATTATCAAGCATACTAAAAACAAATAGAAGCCCTCAAAGGTATTTCACCTGAAATTAGGAGGAAGTGGTTGGTTTGAAAAGGAAAACATATCAAAATCTTCTGTGTTCGAATTAGGCAGAAGCGGTTGATTTGGAAAGGAAAATACATCAACATCTGCTGCAGAAACCGAGTCAAAATTTGACCATGTCTCAAATGAATTACGAGTCTCCATATCTGCTTTGTGATTTTTGTTTTTGATGTTTACTAATGATTGATAACTGAGATATATATCGATACATATATATATATATATATATATCTCTGTATGAGGAAGAAGAAGAGGTAGATGGTAGGTAGAGGGTCGGAGGAGAAGAAAAGACAAGAGAGGAAGAGGAAAAGTCGGTACCGGGAAGAGTAAAAAAAAAAAAAAGAGATATTTTTCTTGGCATTTCCTGCTTGTCATCATTTTCTTATATTTCTTTTCTTATTCTCTTGTGAAATCATTATTCCCTAAATTAGGGGGAGAACCAAAACAGTATAAAAATGATCTTGCTTGGACAACATTATTAAATTATCTTGATCCGCGCACAAGCGCATGTGAACTTGAAGTTCAAAAGATAATTCATTTACAAAGCATTGCAAATCAAATGCCAGACGCTTTTGTTGACTCCAGAAGAGTTACAAAATCGCATATTCCAGTTATAAATGCTCATATTCGAATTGAAGTTTCAGCAGAACAAAATATTATACCTATAGCTGCTGAGTCAAAAACACGCCAGAAGCATGGCCGACCTCTTGGTTCTAAAGATAAAAATCCTCGAAAGAAAAGAGGATTAAATGATCCAGAAGATCATATTGAAGAAAAGAATGATAAAGACCAAGAGAGAACTGATGACAAAGAACCAGAAGTTGATGAAAGTAACACTGAAATTTCTATCAATTATACCATTTCCGGTAGAAGTTGGAATCGGATAGAAACTGTTATTGATAATATATTTGCATACAATATATCTCTTGATGTTACACAGGATAATGATGATCCTGAACCAATATCAGTTGATGAATGTCGGCATAGAAAAGATTGGCTGCAATGGAAGGATGCGATTCAATCGGAGTTAAATGCACTGACAAAACGTGAAGTCTTCGGACCCTGCAGTCCGAACACCAGAAGGTGTAAATCCTATTGGCTACAAATGGATATTTGTGCGAAAGCGCAATGAAAAGAGTGAAATCGTTCGATATAAAGCGCGATTAGTAGCCCAAGGTTTTTCACAAAGACCAGGTATTGACTATGATGAAACTTATTCTTCTGTTATTGATGCTATTACACTTCAATATCTTATCAGTTTGGCAGTACATGAAAAGATAGATATGCGCCTATTAGATGTTGTCACTACTTACTTGTATGGAAATTTAGAAAATAATGTTTACATGAAAATTCCCGAAGGATTTCATATGCCTGAAGCATATAAACATTATACTCGTGAAAATTACTCCATCAAGTTGCAGAAATCATTATATGGCCTGAAGCAATTTGGGCGCATGTGGTTCACACGTCTTAGTGAATATTTATTGAAAGCGGGATTTAAAAATGACCAGGTATGTCCATGTGTTTTTATTAAGAAATATGGTTATAAATTTGTTATATTAGCTATATATGTTAATGATATTAATCTTATTGGAACTCCTGAAGAGCTCCAAGAAACAATTGATTATTTAAAAGGAGAATTCGAAATTAAGGATTTTGGTAAAATCAAATTTTGCCTTAGTTTACAAATTGAACATCTGGAGAGTGGAGCATTTATTCATCAATCAACATATACAACAAAAGTGCTAAAAAGATTTTACATGGACAAAGCACATCCATTGAGTATTCCAATGATCGTCAGATCATTAAATGTGGATAAAAATCCTTTCCGACCTCAAGAAAATGATGAAGAACTCCTTGGTCCTGAAGTACAATATCTCAGTGCAATTGGTGCATTGATGTATCTTGCTAATAATACAAGACCTGATATTGCTTTTGCTGTCAATTTATTAGGAAGATTTAGTTCTTCACCAACACGACGACATTGGAATGGAATTAAACAAGTCATTCGATATCTCCAAGCAGCTACTTCTTCAAATCATGCTGAAATTATAGCCATTCATGAAGCAAGTCGAGAATGTGTATGGCTAAGATCCATGATTCATTATATCCGAGAAAGTTGTGGATTATCATCAATCAAAGGTATTCCAACTCATCTTTATGAAGACAATGCAGCTTGCATAGCTTAATTACGAGAAGGATATATTAAAGGAGATCGGACAAAACATATTTCACCAAAATTCTTCTTTACTCATGAACTCCAGAAGAAATGTGAAATTGATGTGCTACAAATTCGGTCATGTGATAACCTTGCAGATATTTTCACGAATACTTTACCCACTGCAACATTTGAAAAGTTGAGATATAAAATCGGTATGCGTCGGTTTAAAGATTTAAAGAAATCATCTCATCAGGGGGAGTAATAAATAGACATATAGAATAGTGTACTCTATTTCCTTCACTAGATTTTTTTTCCCACTGAGTTTTTATCTAATAAGGTTTTAACGAGGCATATTCTTTATGTAATGGATGGACATCCAAGGGGGAGTATTATGAATTATTGGAATCTTTATTAATTAGTGGAGGCTCCACTAATTATGGATTTATGTGAATTATTAGAAGATTTTTATGGATGTCCACCATTTAGTGGAGACACCACTAAGTAAGATTAGTGGAAGATGATGTATGTCATGATGTAATCCACTAATTAGAGCTCTATAAATAGAGCTATTCTCTAAACTTGTAATACATCATTATTTTGTGAAAAAAAGATTAGTGAAAGAAATATTAGAGAAAATTGTGAGAGAAGAAAAAGAGAGAAATTCTTGTGCAAAATAATTAGAATTTTATTAGTGGGTAGTGTGAAGATTTTATTCTAACACTACCCTAATTTTATAACAAAAATTATTTTTTTATTGAGTTTTATTTTACAAGTTTTACCAGATCAAAGTTCAGAAAACTACTTTTTGTCTTTTTGGGAGGCATTGGACTTCGCCTTTAAAGATGGGTTGGACTTTAAAGACATTTGGAGTTCGGCTCACTGGGAAGCCAGAGGCAAGTTGCCCTCCCATTGCTTTGCCTGAAGCCAGTGGCAAGCTGCCTGTCCCATTGCCTTTGCCTGAAGCCAGTGGCAAGCTGCAAGCTGCCTGTCCCATTGCTTTGCTCGGTTTCTCAGCATAAAGAGCCCAGGTTGAAGCCTTGCTTATCTATTGAGGTGGCAATAAGAAGGGTATGCTGACGGCTGAGGTTGAGTCGGCTTTTGTGGTTTTTCCTTCCGCTGCTGAGCTCTGCAACTTGAGATCGGTTCGAGACTTTTATCTTATCCTCGTTTGGGTAGGGCATGGTTTAAAAGGACAAGAAGAAGAACTAATGGATAGCAGAGTTCTGATTCTGCAGGAGCTTTTGAATTCAAAATTCAGCCCCTTCTCCATAGGTCCAGAAACTGTCGGTAACGCTATCATTGTTCAGGCATGAGTTTCCTGACCACAGCCTCACAAATCTACTATTACCTCAGCATCGGCTAATATCCAAGGGAAACAAATAGGATTTCTAGGGAGCATCGAGTTTCTTGACCATGGCCTCACAAATTTAGTAGTACCTCAAATTCGGCTAATGTCCAAGGGAAACAACCAGGATTTCAAGGGAGAAAAAGAACAAAATGATATGAGCAGGAGCACTTCTAGGATCTTAAAAAGTTCTTGCTGATCTCCCTTTTCCCATTCTGGCTTAATGAGTAAGTGGTAACTGCTGCATGAAAAATTTTCCCCATTTTGATAGAGTTCTGAGCCACGCCAGCTCTTTATCATTTAAAGAGGGACACTTTCCAATTAAACAAGAAGTTTATTTGCCATCCCAATGCATTAGAAAGACAATACCGAACCAGCATACCCTCGCGTTCTTGGTCTAGGCGGGTGAGGAGGTTGCTGGTTTGACTCTCAGCTGCAGATACTAGGTGTTTAGCCGATCAGTAACTCCGAGATGTTTACTCGATCAGTAACTCCGAGGCCCTAGGAATTAGTCAGATGGCAAGACCTGGATATCCCAAGTTAATCTAAAAAAACAGAAAAGCCTTTTAGAGGGAAGAACTGCAAAGATGGGTGCATCCAAAAACCACAAACGAATTTAGTATCCACTTTTTAGAGTTACTGTCTCTACATCATGAGAACTTTTCAACCAAATCCAATCTTGTGGAGAAAATTAGGTGAAAGACTTGCAATCATCCGTAGACGCGATATTCAAGAAAATATATGTGAAGCCACATCTGGGTTCTACTCAAAAAGGACCAAAAGACATGATCTACAAACCAACAGATATAGCAAAATCAAAACATTACATGTCATTGATTTACTCCAGAGTCCAACCCAATCAAAACAGACCAGTAAAGAAGTTAAAAGAACAAAATCAATAGAAGAAATACAAAACAAAACAATAGAGACACAGCAGAAGCTGGAAAGATTTAGCCAGTGTAGATGTGAACACCAATGGCGATGAGGAAAATGGTTATGAGCCCAAAGAAGATGATGGTATGCACCAGTATAGACAGTCCACTAGTCTGCATGTTCCCAAACTCCACCACTCTGGATTTCCCCGGTAGCTGAAACAATAGACCAGGACTCAACAGCACAAATAGCACAACTGCAATCACCACAGGCCCCCAATCTGCCATCTTGCTTCTTGCTCTGTTTGATGTCACTAGTCTCAAGATCTCAGCTCAACCCAGCTCCTCCTTTCTCAATGTATATATAAGTACTAGCTAGTGAGACTTTTCAGTACCGATCTGCTTTTTTGAGCACTGTGATTCTTTAGAAATGGAGGAAAGGAAGGAATAACAGAAATGGGGAACGTCAGAGGGCAAGGGGATGGCTTTGAGCACAGAGTCGGTAATGGCCCTTTTCGACAGATGCTAAATCAATTAGTACGTGGCAGTATCTTGTGAATGGGGTTGTCTCTGCCATCTTGATGCTGACGCTACAAACCTAATAGCTTATTGAACCGACATTTTCGTAACTTTTTGATGACAAATTTTTTTTTATTAAGTTGCAGAGAATTCGATCTGCGCACCCTTGTGTATTTACTTACTTTATTTGCATTTCGTGTGAAAGTAATCTAGCCTAAACGGGTTTGTTTGGGCTTCCTTCATGTGGCAAAAGCCAATATAAAAGCTATCTCGGTTTCTTCAATTGGGATACTGAAAAATCCAGCCGAAAGCCAAAAATAGTGAATTCTTGAATGGAAATAGCTAAAGTTGGAAGTAAAGTAACAGATGCTATTGAATTAGAATGGAAATTCTAAAGCTGTACTTCTTGAAATGGCGATTTCTTGCAATGGATGAGGAAATCAATAGACTTTTTTATGGTAGTAGAAAGAAAGAAACAGAGGGAATTCAAGGAAAAAACAAAAACAGAGCAAACCCATTATTAATGGGAAATTCATGAAGCATCCCGAAAATCATTGAGTGACCAACTGACGAAATTTGATGGAGACGTCTTTTGTTATCTGTTGGACATTTATTTTGGCTGAAAATTACTGATTTGAAAGCATTAAGTATTAGGGTTAATTCTCAATTCTTTCTGGAAAATGCTTAAAGAATTACTGAAATCTTTTGAGGGTCGTCTTGAGGATGATTGCCTCTTCCATTTTTCACGGCTACCAACTCTACTTAACCTCTGTCACCCCGAGACATGACACCTGGTTTAGATGTAGCACTCACCTGCCAGTCAAGAACACAATTTTTTCACTACTCTAACGTTCACCAACTCCCGTCTCTCATGGCCAGGTCCAGCAGCCCTTGGCCACACAAGAAACTGGTTATAAAAATTGCGCTCTTCCGACATTTAATTGTTGGATATAACTCCTCCATCAATCCTAAAAAAATATGTGACGTCAAATCTCACATATGATTGGGATTAAAAATTTTTTATTATTAATTTAAAATATTTATTTTAATATAATAAGATTGACGATTAACTAATTGATCATAAAGGCTATAATGGCAATCCAAGCCTATACGTTGGTCTTGATTTTAGCCTTTAAATGTGGATTTAGCATGGACACTTGGAAAGGAAGGGTGGATGTAAGTTCCAATTCCAGTGAGATTGAGTGGAGTATATATTACACTCTAATTTCATATGAAATTATGATGAGATATATGAATGGTGTATAAAGAACGAAGATATTGGGAAAGAAAAGTTGAATATGACATCCTAATTCTACATGAGATTGGAATAAAATATGAGAATAATTATTAAAAATAAATTTAAGTAATCATTATCAATTTGAGATATCTATTTTGACTTAACGAGAATTATGATTAAATATTTAATCGTGAATGCTATCAAATTTATAATCACATTTTTAGATTTAGGATGTGATAAAATATTCTTCCTTAGAATTTCTTTTTAAAAAAGTTTTATCTTCTTTTTATCTACAATAACCTTCTTCTTTAGTCTTTTTTGGTCAAAATTTAAGATTATTTAATGTGAATTTAAAGGTCGATATTTTCTACTCTATATGCTAGACAATAAGCTCCCTTCAAAAGCAGTGGTGAAAAATAGATTGAATTCGAGTATACTTACGATTTCTTTGGGGTGCCTAAAGTCAAGGCAGTAAATTAAGGACAAGGAGAAAGAATCTATTTGTCGGCTCTGAACTTAGTTTCTTAATTGGTAGTACAAGCCAAGGGGAGTTCGCATGCCAAAAAGAAAACACATGTTACCCTTCACAATCTAAGCCCATCGGGTCGGGGATGTCGCCCCATCCAAAAAATAAGAAGTCTTTATAATTAAGTCACATAAATAAAATAACGGAATAAAAATAATAATTTAACTTAAAATTTATTACAATCCAAGAATAAATCCATGAGTAAATCCATGAATTCAAAAAAATAAATCCATAATAAAATTTATCCACTCTCATCTCTTCAAAGCATTACACAAAATAAATTATTAGAAAATCTTCCAAAGTAGGCAATATTTAGCTACTCATCCCCAGGATTGACCTGAAATCATGGTAAAAATGGTGGTGAGACAGAAATCTCGATAAGTCCGTGTGTGCTTTGAGCATTTAATGGAAATAGTTTGTGAATGCAAAGTATAAAACCTTTATAAGAGAACACGGGCAAGCAATAAATATTAGTCAAAATCAAGAGTGGTGTTTTGGCTTTTCCAACCATACATAATCAATAAAATCAACCACTCAAGAAGATGGTCATGAGTTACCACACGTTGGGCTCCATAACCGGTCAGAATGCCGACACTTTGTGCAGACTGACAAAAGATAGGTGATCGACCTACTGGGCAAGATACTCCTCATTCTCTATACCCAAACAACAATCGGGTGTCCATTCCGACAAAACACAGTCACTTGACTGAAAAATAAACTGCTAGCTCGGACCGGCACGACCTACTGGACTAACATTTTATCCGAGCATGACTCATCCCTCAGAGGTGGCCGCCTACTGAGAGACTTACCCTAACCCCTCAAAGACTAACCCTAGCAGTCCACCCTTATTGAGTACTCAACGACGTTTCCCACTTGGGAGAAAATGAACAAAACACCGTTCCACATGAAAATGGCAATTAAGGGTTTCCAAAGTCTTTGTCAAAATCAGTTTTGGAAAGAGTTTTGAGTTTGAGTAAATCTGTTTATTGATTTTCAAATAGTTTGTTTGTCTGATATAAGAAAGAAGTTAATCCTCAATTGCCTTTGCAAAATTGAGTGTCCATGCACTTTACATTTGATTTGCCATAATAAACATTTTACATCAATCGGGTTTTATGCAGGAGCTTACCTAATCCTTAGCTTGAATAAAATAAAGGTCTTCAACAGTTGTCCTAACCCCGCCTAAGGTAAATATAAACCACAATCAATCTCAAACCAAAATCCACTTTCACAAATAAGACTAGTTCAATTCACTACTACCGTGATCCTAGTGTCCCAAGCTTGAAGGCCAAATAATAAATAAAATGGGTTTATAAGTTAAGTCTAGTTTGATATTTAAAATAATTAATGTTTTGAAAAATACTAATAAGTTGAAGATTTAAATCTTGCTAAGCTAAATTCAGAGTTTAATTGGTGAAGAGTCCTAGGTGGTATTAGGTAAAATAATGATTTATTAATAATTTAGTTGTTAGAAAATAATTGATAACTAAAATTAGTTGAAAATAAATTTTAATGAGTCTTGCTCGAAAAATAATAAATAATTTTAATATGTTTTGATTAAAAGATAATAATTAAATTTTAATAATAAATATTTTACTTATTATGATTATTTCCATAAAAGGTTTTATTTAATCATATAGTACCTATATATTTTATTTCTTTCAAAATTACTATTTAATTGACTAAAATATCCTTATTATATATATAATAGTCCAAATCTACCTTCCTAGGGTTTTTTCGAATTTACTAGAAAAAATATAATATTAAATATTTTATTGATGAAATAAAATTAGCTTTGGGACAACTAGACCATGATCATATTTCTATTGCTAACTACAATCATGAACATATGCAATCCTTCAATTCATCAAATTATCCAAATCATACATATAAGCATAGATCCAAATTAATCAAGACATGATCTAACCTCTACTAGTATAAATATAATCATGGCTTCAATAATCCAACATGAATGTAAATCCTATTCACCAAAGATGACATAATCTCTAACATACTTGATCACAAATACTACCTATGACATGGAGACATGCATTAAACTCTAAAACACCATACAATTAACCAAGCTAATCCATTCATGCATAAATCTCATCTCCAACATATTCATACATATATTCATGCTTCACTCTCAACTCATCACAACAATATATACTCAACCCTATTCATGATTCATCTTCTATCAACATCATCCTAAAGACATGAATCTAAAATTTAAAAGAAGGGTTAAAAAGGCTTACTTGATTGATGAATACCTTGAATGAGTTTCGAATGGATCTCAACTCCAAGATGTTTAAATCCGTCCAAAGAAGATTAAGGAAGCATGGCCATGGTTGATGAAATCATTCGGCCAAGAGAGAGAGAGAGAGAGAGAGAGAGAAGAAGGAGAGAGTCCATTAGCATGCTTATTCATATGTATATTCATTAGAGATCAAAGATTAGAGAAGATGAAATTGTTTGAACAAACCTACCTTGAAGGTATTCTTGAGCCTTCACAAAATTTTTGGTTTTTTTTTATCCAAAAGAGCAAGTTGGATTTTGGAGTGTGATGTTAAAACTGGTATGGATGGACTCCCGGTAGTATATAGATGAAATCTGGAATTTTTAAAAGAAGTTTGAAGTGATTTGGAGATGTATTAGGCGAAAGGAAGGAGTAGGTGTTCTTGGTGTGCTATGTGTTCTTGAAGGTTGAAGAGAGTAGAAAGGTTTTGTTCAAGGCTGGCCGGATTTCTGAAGGGATTAGGGTTGGCCGACTGCTTGTAGGGTTTTGGGAGATGATTTTCTGGTTTGGAAGAGAAAAGAAAAGGCTAGTTGCTGAAATTCTTAAAGAATATTTTTGGGAAGCAAATTTGGAAACTAAATATAACAAGAATATATCTGATTATTGGAGAGCTTTTGGGAAGCTGCCATGGCCGACTGCTTGTGCAGTATTTCGGCTGGATGAAAGATGGTTGAAGGAGGCTAAGGGTGGCCGAAAATAAGGAGTATAATGGTGAAGGAAATGTCTGGTTGTTTGGGAAATATTTTGTGGAAGGTTGCTAAATTATGGTGGCTGGAATTTTGGTATCCAATCAAGGTATGATTGCAGTAATTTTTTTGGAAATCTTTTAGGGTAGCCACGATTGGATTTTCGTGCAGAAGCTTGGGGAGGACAATGGAGTTCAGTTCATGGTTGTTTAAGGGTGGTTTGTGCAAAAGAATGGTGGAGTTTCGGCTAGGGCTGAATTAGAAAATAAGTTGGAAAAAAAAATTCTGTACAGGATTTTCGCAAGGGCTGAAATTTTTCTGGGCAGTTTTAGCTGCCATTTTCCAGCTGATTTTGCAGAGGATTTGAAGGCCATTTCAGAGGTCTAGTCTGGTTTCCAGCCTTCTTTATGGAGGAAAAACGTGGCTAAAATGCTGAACAAAAATTGAAAGAAAACAACTTGGTTTCGGACTACTAAAGCTGCGAATTTGCCCAGGGATTTTTTTGGTTTTGCATAGCCTTTGTGCAGTCCGAAAATGGCCAGAAAAATTCAGGTTTCAAGCTGATCAAAAAGGGCCATCTTCTGACAGCATTTGGGAGGGAATAATGGCTAAGAATTTCGACACCTTGAAGGCACAAGAAATTGGAAAAATTTCAGTTCAATACATGAAAGAAAATGAACCTAGTTAGAGTGAAGTTTTAGAAAGTTCACTAGGGAAATTAATTTACTTGGAATCCTTCCCCCTTTTCCATGGTTTCGGTCCATAAGATGTCTTTCACTAAGATATTTTGAACCTCCAAAGTCACAGCACATTGCTGGAATTTTTCTAGAATAAAACTGGCTTGAACAAATTGAACAAACTAATGAATTGAGAAATAGAAAAAATTAAAGATCAAGAGGAAATGAATTCCCCTTAGGAATTTTGTGTAGGGTAAAAGAGTAGGATTGGGATATTCCTATCATGCCTCCCTTATGATAACACCTCTACCCTATTCTAAACCACCTAAGGCCGAAAATATCACTTCCCAAGCAAAAATAAAATTCAATCATGTTATAGTTCTAATGATGGAATTTGAACTCAAGACCTCAAGAATTAATTCCAAAGCTCTAACAACTAAATCACAACAACTCTTGTTTTTATTTTCTCTCTAAAATATTTTTCCTATTTAATCCTCAAGTTATCTCCACATTTTCACCTCAAGCAAAAATTACCATTTTGCCATTCTCACTCAATACTCACATTCAAGCCTTCGAGACAATAAAATATAAATTCAAAGCACATAAAATTATATAAAAATATATTTAAATGTGCAATAAAATATAATATATATCCTAACCCCCTTACTCTAAGATTGGTTTTGACTGAAGTTTCATAACATAGATAACCCGATTCCATGGTGATGGACAAGGTTCCTTGCCAGTTGCCAGCAATGTCTTGTCCATAGTTTGTCCCCTTCAGTTTAATGTTTTGGCATGTATATCTTGTGGGTGACATTTTCCATTTTCTATGTGAAGCTCAGACTCTGCTTGCTAGAAAAATCAACTAGATGTCACTGTCCTCTAGACTATTACAACTTACAAGTAGATCCTTCCTCTATGGTAAGTATTTCATTACATTTGGATAGATGGATTTCAATATGCGAATCATTTGAGGAAAAAAAGAAAGGTAAAAAATCCAGAAAATAGTACTAGGATTTCACCATCCGAAGAGTTGAGATTGCGAAATGATGAAAGATTTTGAAACCCAGTAAAGTTGGTCCAAATGATAGCATATGGTTATGGCAGAATCCAAAATCTTGCAATCCATATTCAACTCCAAACCGACTACAAAGTGAAGAACTTTTGATTTCATTCCTGAACAACCACCCCAGCTCCAACTCATATATTTCATGGATAGCTGGCAAATCAGAACTAGCTTTCTTAGATAAATGGCTACACTTTCTTCATATATAGTTTCATTAGCTCGTATCCTTAAACTGTGTAAAAAAAAAGGGTTCATAATCTTGTTAAATGGGTTGTTGTCTTATAATTTTACTAGCTACTTATCGATTGAATTGATTTTCTCACTATTTTATATAATAAAGGCGATACTGATATTCAACCATTGGCAACAAGTAGTAAATTTGTTGCTGCTTCGAGATGTATAATGTAATTTGGAATCAAAAGGTGTAGTCCTTAATAATTTGCTTTTCAACTATTGCACGCTTTTGCATAGTGTGCACATCGTTAGAAAAGTTGTCTTCCGCTCATTGAAAGTCTCAAGTTCATAACCCAAAACAAAGTTTCCATGCTGCCCGAGAATACTGTCCGTTTAAGCCTTAAGCAATGCAATAGTCACATGCTGGTGTTTTTCTCTAGAAACGAGCTAAGGCGATTGTTTATTTTAGATAAAAAATTATGATAAAATAAGAAGTATGTTTAGCAATTAAGTTATTATAATTGAATCACTCTCGAGAAATTGAAAAACAAAAAGAGAAATCTTCGAAATGAATGGCGAATACCATATATAGTTGAAATAAGGTACATTCTTGGAAGTTCGTACTACTACAAGCCTTTGAATGAACCTTAGTCCTTAGGCATATATTTAACCATATCAGGACTGCCTCAAACCACATTAAGCTAATGAAGGTAGCTAGCTAGGGAGCACAACCAAATCAATTTGAAAGAGAAGAAATTCACCAAATTATAACTAGAACGAGCAAAAACTTGGAAGCCAAAAGAAGAAACGCAGGATGGTTCCTCTTATGTATCGAGGAGGTTTAAGACGTTGAGTTGCAGGCATTATATCTCTACCCCACGTACAAATGGACTCTGATGGCTAGCCAGAAGACACAAAGGAGAGCAAAGTAGAGCAAGGCATGAACCACAACGGCTGCAGCACTGGTCTGAAAACTGCCAAATTCAATGAATCTACGGTGGCCCGGAACCTCAAATAGCAGCCCAGGTGACAAGAGAACGAAGAGTATCACTGCCACGAGTATTGGACCCCAATCCGACATATTTTCCCTCTTCTTCTCTTGATCACAAGCAGGTAGCTACAACTGGAGCTGTGAATTGCGATTGCCTGTACTGGAATTTGGAAGGAATCAAGTGAATGGCCAGAGATTGAAAGAGTGAAAGTAGTGGTATTTATTGCAATGTAGCATAAGAAAGAGTAAGAAGAAGATGACTTTTGTTGGAAGAAAAAGGATGATGATAAAACAGAAGAGAATGGGAGTGGCTCAAGCTACTTGGATTCTCTTCGGCCGTCCCATTTGCATTTGCATACGTACATTTCATGCACGTGACTGCTACTCTTCAATACGTTTCCTTTTATGTTATACACACACACACACACATATATATATAGGGTTGTAGATTATATGTATGGTTTCCAGTTGTATAAAATGTACTCATTAGTTGAACTTTTATGGCTTAACTCTAAATAGATTGGTTGGTACAAATTTTGAACTTCTAAAATATAAAGTCAATAATAGGTAAATAGATCAATTTAATTCTTTAACTTTTTTAATTTGATAAGTTTAATCTTTAATTTTTATTTTTAAACTTTTAGATTTCTCATCTCTTTTCAAATAAATTATTTGATCTCTTTGTCTACGTAGTGATTATCAACGCTAGTCAACGTTTATTTTGATAAATATTTTTTGAAGAGAAAAATTTTATGGACTAAACTTGCCAATTGAAAAAAGTTTATGAACTAAATCTGGCAATTTATGTATATATATATATATATATATATATAATATTTTTAAAGAGTTTTTAAATATATTTTTTTCCTTCTATTCTCATCCCATTCAAAAAAAGAATAATATAATTTTGAAACATAAATGATGTCAGCCCTTCAATAATATCTATTTCATATTTCTCAAATAATTAGTTACTAAACAAACAATTATTTATATTTTTATAAAACTTAAACACGTATGCTCTATTATTAGAAAAAGTACAAAAAAATCCACCTAGAGACTACTATTCCAGGTCACTCATATATGCAAGAAACAAATAGTGTTTTTGTCTTTCTTTTTTTTTTTCTTTTGCAAAAAAAGAAGAAATATTTTAAATTGACTAATTTCTTAGACGTGTTATAAATTATGAATATTAGTTTTTAATATTTTAAAAATAAAGAAGTAAAACTTTATTTTTGGATAAAGGGAATGTGTATTTAAATTACTGACTTCTTAGAATTGTTACAAATTATGAAAAATATTATTTTCATGAAAAGAATCAATATTTTAGAACAGCTAAAAATGACAAATGCACTATAATGTGATGCAAATATAGCAAAAAAATTGATAATTGTGTAAAAAGGTAAGTTATTTAGTCATCTTTTCATTTACAAAATTTGCAAGATGGCTAAAGATCCCCTCTCCCCACTCCACTCTTATTAAAATTTAAATATTTTTTTTACTTGATGTGTAAAGTTAAGAAAATATTTTCAGTTATTATATTATCTTTATTAATTTAAAGAATTAGCGATGAGATATATGAATTAATAAAACTTATATTTTTAAATACAAATATAGACATTTAATTATAATAAAAATATTTTTAATATATAAAGAGATAAAAATATAAATTGAACTTTAGAACAATTATATTATAACTCTATTGTTTAAAATTGTCTCATTAAAAAAATAATAATAACATAAAGATTGTAGTGTATTTGTCATTTTTAGCTGTCCTAAAAGATATTTAGAAAATCTTGAAAATAATATATATATATATATAAGTAAATTACCAAATTTAGTCCCTAAACTTTTTTAGTTTGGTATATTTGGTCCCTAAAATTTTTCTCTTTCAAAAATGCTCCCAAAATAAACGTTGATTAGCATTTACTGTCATTAGGTGGACAGAGGAACCAAAAAATTCACTTGAAAAAGAGACAAGAGACCTAAAATTTTGAAAATAAAGATTATGAATCCCAACTAAAAAAATTAAGTGACTAAATTTGTTAATTTGTCGTCAATAATATAAATATTTACAGTATATTTGGTTTGCAAAGGAGAAAGGAAGAGGGTAATGGATACCTTCATCTCTATTAGGAGAAGTAAATTATATTTATTTTTATTTTATTTAGTCGAGATGAAAAAAAATTAAATCTTCATTTTATCTTATTCAATTTATTTTTAAATCTGTCCTATTTTGAATTAGTTTAAAATTCAACACTCACATATTCTTCCCTTTCTAATTCCTCGTAACCAAATAAGAAAAATCTCCAAATTTACATTTTTTTTCTCTTTTCTCTATGACTAAATTTTGATAAAAAAAAAAAACATACACTAATGAGCAATAAATGCCTAATTAAATATCTATTAACGGCTTTTAATTTTAGGAATATAATTCTATTAATTTTAAAATCTCACTACCAATTTATTTAATTATTAATAATAAAATTATAATTTACATATAATCAAATAGTCACATAATTAATATATATATATATATATATATATTTGACATAGTAAAAATATTTATTTATTTGTTTATTTTTTAAATGGACACCCAGGGAACAAATCAATGAAATCATCCACATTCGCAATTGCGGGCTTATCAGTTTGTGGGAAGTTGGGCCCAACTTACTGGATTACTCCAATAATCAGATGGACTGAATGGATGGGTCTCAGGATGAACTCATTTTACCTCCCGATTTGGAGTGGCCCGATACTGTCTAATTCTTGGTCGGACCCAAATAATCACAATTCATTGTACTTTGACCCACTTGAATTTCTATGTCGAATTATTTATTTTTCATATTTTTTTTCTTTCCAATTTTGTACATATAGCTACATATAAAAAAAAATTATCAAATAATTTGAGACTGCTAAGTTATGCGGTCTTACAGCCTTGCCCTTCTTGTTTCTTAGCAGCAATAAATAGCATGGAATATTAATAAAACCTTAATTCATGTTTATTATTTATTTTTTAATAGTGACGTTTTAACTAAAATTAATACTCCCTCCGTTCACAAATAAATGACTTAATGCATATTAATAAATTATAAAATTTTACAATAAAAAAATTAAAATATTCATTATATATATTTTTTAAAACTTTAACAAAATCTCATCTCATTAAAATAAATTGATAGATTTCATCTCTAAACATTTTTAATTTAGCACAGTTTGTCCTTATTCTTCATTTTTTAACTTTTTAAAGCTTTTATAAATTTTCATATAAATTATTTAGTTCTTCTTATCTAATTTCAGCAAATCAACACTAGGTTCACAACCAATCTTTGGCTTTGGCAAAAATAATAGGGGTGTTATGAATATATTAGTGGAAGCTCCACTAATTATGGGTTTATGTGAACTATTAGGAAATTAGTGAAAGCTCCACTAATTATGAATTTTTATGGATGTCCATCATTTAGTGAAGACACCACTAATTAAGATTAGTGAAAAATGATGTATTCCACTAATTAAGAACTCTATAAATAGAGCTATTCTCTAAACTTGAAATATACCATCATTTTGTCAAAGAATTGTGAAAAAAATTGTGAGAAGTTTGAAGAAATTCTTGTGCAAAAAATAGTTAGAGTTTTCTTAGTGTGTAGATTTTATTCTAACACTACCCAAATTTTATAACACGTTATCAGCACGAGTCTCTGTCGTTACAAAAGTCAGAAGACTAAAGCACGAGTTTCTACCGTTACACAAGCCAGAAGACAAGTACGCATTTATTGATCCATATGGCTAACCTGGCTAAACTCGAATTTGTAACCCTTGATATTACTGAAAAAAATTATATGTCATGAGTTCTTGATGTAGAAATGCATCTAAATACTGAAGGCCTTAGTGAAACTATTCAAGAAAATAATAGTGCATCTGCACAACAAAAGGCCAAAGCTTTGATTTTTATCCATCGTCATGTTGACGAAAATTTGAAAATAGAATATCTTACCGAAAAAGATTCATATGTCTTGTGGGTAAATTTAAAAGAAATATTTGACCACCTGAAGATGATCGTACTACCCACTGCACGGTATGAATGGTTACACCTGAGGTTACAAGATTTTAAAACCGTGAATGAATATAGCTCCACAATGTATAAAATTACTTCTCAATTAAAATTATGCGGAGAAAAAGTTGCTGATGAAGATATGTTAGAGAAAATATTCTATACCTTTCATGCCTCGAATATTATCCTGTAGCAATAATATCACAAAAAATGGTATACAAAATTTACAGATTTAATTATTGCCCCCCTCATTGTAGAGAAAAATAATGAGTTATTATTGAGAAATCATGAAGCCAAACCAACTAGCTCAACAGCACTTCCAGAAGTGAATGATGTTGACCCAGCAAAAGCCATCATTATAATCGTAGCCGTGGTCATGGTTATGGTCGTGGACACACTCGATATTTCCCTTATCACAATCATAATTAAGTTGTGAGAAATACTGGCCACCTGAAGTGGAACAGAAAAGATCATAAGGGAAAAGAAAAATAAAAATAAATGGAAGAAAAGTATGAGGATACATGTTATAGATGTGGCATGAAAGGTCATTGGTCACGTAACTGTCGTACGGCCAAGCATTTAGTGAAGTTATATCAAGCTTCACTGAAAAAGAACAAGAAAAATGTTGAAGCAAATTTTTCTCAACATCCAGTGAATGATGCCGAGGATGATGATATTGATTCTAAAGATTTTAATATCAATATTACCCATATGGATGTATCGGATTTTTTTGAACACCCAGACGGTAGGATAGACCATTGTATTGGTGATGGTAGTGTCCAGAAAAATTAATGTCTCACCCTGATATGTTTGACTTTTCATTATATTCTAATAATATTTACGTTTGCATATATATTTTTTTTTGTTCAGATGGCTGTTGTTAATGATGATGTATGTATTATTGATAGTTGAACTACACACACCATACTAAAAAATGAGAAATATTTTTCTTATCTCAAAATTAGAAAAATAAATATTTATACAATAAACGGTAGTATAAATGTGATTGAATGCTCCAGAAGAGTTAGTATATTGTTGCTTGAAGGAACAATAATTACTATTGATAGGGCACTATTTTCCTCAAAATCCAGAAGAAATTTATTGAGTTTTAAATATATCCGCAGAAATGGGTATCATGTTGAAACAAATGAGGAAAATGGTATTGAATATTTTTATATTACTCAAATTATTTTGGGTAATAAATCTGTATTAGAAAAACTGTCGTCTTTTTCTACTAGCCTATATTTTGCAAAAATACGTACAATTGAAATTCATCATCTCGTAAATCAGAAGTTTACTGATCCTACTACTTTTAGCATTTGGCATGACCGATTGGGTCATCCGAGATCTACCATGATGAGAAGAATAATTGAAAATACACATAGTCATCATTGAAAAATAAAAAGATATTGACATCTGAAAACTTTTCATGTGCTGCATGTTCCCTAGGAAAATTAATTGTTAGACTATCACCAGTAAAAGTAGGAGCTGAAAGTCCTACATTTATTGAATGATTCACGGAGACATTTATGGACATATTGATCCACCATGTGGACCGTTCAAATATTTTATGGTCTTAATTGATACATCATCTCGATGGTCACATGTGTGTTTATTATCTACTCGCAACCTGGCGTTTGCGAGATTACTTGCTCAAATAATTAAATTACGAGCACAATTTCCTAACCATCACATTAAAAATATCCGTTTGGATAATGCTGGTGAATTTTCATCACATGCTTTTGATGCATATTGCATGTCAATTCGGACTAATGTTGAACATCCTATAGTTTATGTTCATACACAAAATGGTCTTACTGAATCTTTTATTAAAAGATTACAATTAATTGATAGACCATTATTAGTGAAAACAAATCTCCCAACATCTGCCTAAGGACATGCTATTTTACATGTTGCAGTACTTGTACGTATAAGGCCAACTAGTTATCATAAATTTTCTCATTTGCAATTGGCTTTTGGTTCAGAACCAAATATTGCTCATTTAAGAATTTTTGGGTTTACTATATATGTTCCAATTGTACCAAACCAACGTATAAAGATAGGTCATCAAAGAAGAAAAGGGATATATGTTGGATATGATTATCTCTCTATTATCAGATATGTTGAACCATTAATAGGAGATGTATTCACAGCAAGATTTGCTAATTGTCATTTTGATGAATCATTATTCCCTAAATTAGGGGGAGAACATAAATAGTATAAGAAAGATCTTACTTGGACAACATCATTAAATTATCTTAATCTGTACACAAGCGCGTGTGAACTTGAAGTTCAAAAGATAATTCATTTGCAAAGTATTGCAAATCAAATGCCAGACACTTTTGTTGACTCCAGAAGAGTTACAAAATCGCATATTCCAGCTATAAATACTCCTATTCGAATTGAAGTTCCAATAGAACAAAAGATTATATCTATAGCTGCTGAGTCAAAAGCACGCCAGAAGCGTGGCCGACCTCTTGGTTCTAAAGATAAAAATTTTTGAAAGAAAAGATGATTAAATGATCCAGAAGATCATAATGAAGAAAAGAATGATAAAGACCAAGAGAAAACTGATGACAAAGAACCAGAAGTTGATGAGAGTAACACTGAAATTTCTATCAATTATACCACTCCGGTAGAAGTTGGAATCGGATAGAAACAATTATTGATAATATGTTTGCATACAATATATCTCTTGATGTTATACATGATAGTGATGATCCTGAACCAATATCAATTGATGAATGTCGATATAGAAAAGATTGGCTATAATGGAAAAATGCGATTCAATCGAAATTAAATGCACTAACAAAACGTGAAGTCTTCGGACCTGCAGTCCAAACACCAGAAGGTGTAAAACCTGTTGGTTATAAATGAATATTTGTGCGAAAGCGTAATGAAAATAATGAAATTATATGCTATAAAGCACGGTTAGTAGCCTAAGGTTTTTCACAAAGACCAGGTATTGATTATGATGAAACTTATTCTCCTATTGTTGATGCTATTACACTCCGATATCTTATCAGTTTGGCAGTACATGAAAAGATAGATATGTGCCTATTAGATGTTGTCACTGCTTACTTGTATAGAAATTTAGAAAATGATATTTACATGAAAATCCCCAAAGGATTTCATATGCTTGAAGCATATAAACATTATCATCATAAAAATTACTCTATCAAGTTGCAGAAATCATTATATGGCCTGAAGCAATTTGGGCGCATGTGGTTCAATCGTCTTAGTAAATATTTATTGAAAGCGGGATTTAAAAATGACAAGGTATGTCCACGTGTTTTTATTAAGAAATCTGGTTCTAAATTTGTGATATTAGCTATATATGTTGATAATATTAATCTTATTGGAACTCCTGAAGAGCTCCAATAAACAAATGATTATTTAAAAAGAGAATTCGAAATCAAGGATTTTGGTAAAACCAAAATTTGCCTTGGTTTACAAATTAAACATTTGGAAAGTGGAACATGTATTCATCAATCAACATATACAGCAAAAGTTCTAAAAATATTTTACATGGACAAAGCACATCCATTGAGTATTTCAATGATCGTCTGGTCATTAGATGTGAATAAATATCATTTCCAACATCAAGAAGATGATGAAGAACTCCTTGGTCCTGAAGTACCATATCTCAGTACAATTGGTGCATTGATGTATCTTACTAATAATATAAGACTTGATATTGCATTTGTTGTCAATTTATTAGCAAGATTTAGTTCTTCACCAACACGACGACATTGGAATGGAATTAAACAAGTCATTCGATATCTCCAATGTACAATAGATCTCGGATTATTTTATTCAAATAAAAACAGCCCAACATTGATAGGTTATGCAGATGCTGGTTATTTATCTAATCCACATAAAGTACGTTATCAAACGAGTTATCTCTTTACATGTGGAAATACTGCTATATCATGGTGTTCTACAAAACAATTTATAGCAGCTACTTCTTCAAATCATACTGAAATTATAGCCATTCATGAAGCAAGTCGAGAATGTGTATGATTAAGATCAATGATTCATTATATTCGAGAAAGTTGTAGATTATCATCTATCAGAGATATTCCGACTCATATTTATGAAGACAATGCAACATGTATAACTCAATTACGAGGAGGATATATTAAAGGAGATCGGACAAAACATATTTCACCAAAATTCTTCTTTACTCATGAACTTCAGAAAAAATATGAAATTGATGTGCTACAAATTCGGTCATGTGACAACCTCATAAGTATGTTCACGAAGACTTTACCGACTACAATATTTGAGAAGTTGAGATATAAAATTGGTATGCGTTGGTTCAAAGATTTAAAGGAATCATCTCATCAGGGGTAGTAATAAACAAACATATAGAATAGTGTACTCTTTTTCCTTCACTAGATTTTTTCCCACTGAGTTTTTATCTAGTAAGGTTTTAACGAGACATATTCTTTATGTAATGGATGGATATCCAAGGGGGAGTGTTATGAATAAATTAGTGGAAGCTCCACTAATTATGGATTTATGTGAACTATTAGGGAATTAGTGGAAGCTCCACTAATTATGGATTTTTATGGATGTCCACCACTTAGTGGAGACACCACTAATTAAGATTAGTGGAAGATGATGTATTCCACTAATTAAGAGATTTATAAATAGAGCTATTCTCTAAGCTTGAAATATGCCATCATTTTGTGAAAGAATTGTGAGAAAAAGAAAGTGAGAAGTTTGAAGAAATTCTTGTGCAAAAAATAGTTAGAGTTTTCTTAGTGTGGAGTGTGTAGATTTTATTCTAACACTACCCAAGTTTTATAACAATGGGTATTTTGATACCCCACTTTTGTTACCGCCAAGTTATACATCCCCAAATCAATCTTTCCGTCTTGGAATCCAAAATCCCCTCATGTTCTCCTTCTTATCCCACAGTAAAATGATCTGATAAAAGCAAACATCCAAGGCTACACCGCACAATGCTAGGAGGAAGGGGAAATGATGAAGGAGATTCAAGCCACCAGCAGAATGCTATTGTGGCATTGTAATCTACGGTTTTACAAGGGTTCTCTTCTATATGTGACACTAATGGGGTTAAAGAGGACTTGCACAAGGTGATCGATGTGGATTAGGGGGAAGATGATGACTTTTATGCTGGCAGCGATAGTGACAACTACAGCCCCACTCTGAATAGCAAGGGAGACTATGTATTCGACTTTTATTTCAACGCCGATGAAGGAAATCTTGGAATCCATTTTGTCCCTAAAGGTTAAAGTAGCTAGAAGAATTATTCCACCTTGAAGGAGAAAGATATATAACGTCATCAATTGGAGTGTGAATACTGTGAACGAGGAGTGGTTCATTGATGAAGAAAGAGTTCACAAGGTCGTTGGTTTATTAGAGAAGTTGATCGTTTAATTTCCTGATCGTAAGAAAGTGACTTGTGGGATTTGTTTTGATAAATATTCGGCCCAAAGGATTAGCAGTGCTGGGTGTAGGCATCCTTACTGTAATGCATGTGGGATTGGTTATCTAGCACCAATAATTGATGAACTGGCTGCTTGATACTACGATGCCTTGATCCTTCATGTAATGCTACTGTCGAGCAAGACATGGTCAATCGCTTGATACCTAACAAATACAAGAAAAAATATCATCAGCATCTCATCATATCTTATGTTAAGGATAGTAAGAAGATAGAGCTTCGACCAGCCCAATTGATCGACGCCAGCATTATTCATGCAAGTGTAAACATGCAAGTCCTGGTAATCCTTACTCCTCGCATATTCGTATTATTCATAAAAAGACTTATGGAGAATGGCAGATAACAATTTTGAACAAAGAATACATATGCATTACTACAGTCGTGAACAATATGCATAGAAACATAGATCAACATTTTATAGCATGCAACGTGACACACTTGGTTTTAAATGACTTTGAATGCCATGTCAGTGATGTTATTGCTGAAATTCAAAAATTGTGGAGCACAATTTATTCTTATAAGAAAGCATGGGGAGCCCGAAAAGTAATTATGGAACTTGTATATGGAGATTAGCCCTCTACGTGGATTGCCCTACCAAAATATATGCTTGCATTGCAAGATTTTAATCCTGAGACTATTGTGAAATGGAGGCACTATTGGATTAGTGTAGATGATTTGAAAGCTTTTGGTTTCATTTTCTGGTCATTCAAACCTTTAATTGTTGGGTTCAAATATTGTCATCCAGTGGTATCCATTGATGACACCCATTTATGGGGACTTTATAGGGGCAAATTGTTGGTAGCGTCCACTTGGGATGCAAACAGTCATCTCTTCCCACTTGCTTTTGCCATTGTGGATGAGGAGTTATTGAAAAGTTTGAGCTGGTACTTAAAACTTCCGCGTCAACATGTCATTCCTGAAAAGACATATATGTCTGATTCAGACAGACATAAAGGTATAATCAATGTTGTACGCCAACTAAATGAGTGGCAAGAAATTTTGGCTGTTCATCAATATTACCTCGGGCACATTAAGAGAAATTTTCATGCCAAGTTTAAGGATACTAATTTGACAATTTTGATGTATGCTGCTAGTCTAGAGCATAAAAAAAACCAAGTGTCAATCATATTTGGATGAAATCAGGATCCGAAAGGAAGAGGCATTTAATTATTTGATGGAATTTTATTTGGAGAAATGGACTTTGTCGTATGATGAAGGGCATAGATATGGTTGAATGACTACTAGCTTGTCTAAATGCATGAATAATGTGCACAAGAAAGCAAGATCTCTCATACTGAAAGTTTTAGTTGAAACTTCATTTATGAAGCTAGTTAAGTATTTTAATGAACATAGAGATAGGACATCTAATTTAAGACATCTTTTGTCATCTGAAATATGAAAGTTGTATTCTTATTATGAGAAAAAAGTCTAGAGGGCATGTTGTGACTGAATTTAATGCACAGGCAGGTATATTCGGGATCAAATCGTCAGTACAATAGGGGCATAGAGCTCCAAATGTTTACAGTGTCAATTTGAGAGAGAAATCATACAACTATCAAAAATAGAGTATATATGGTATACTTTATTCGCATGGGTTTACAGCATGTTGTCGCAGAGGTTGAAATTCCATTAACTTTGTTTTGGAGTTCTATATTAGAAGAAATTACGAGTTGACATATGAAGGCCAGTTTTTTCCTATGGTGGGTGAACAATATTAGAGGCTTTCAACTTTTACACTTGCACCTGTGGAAGAAATGATGAGGAATGAACTTCCTAGCCGTCCGCGAACTTCAAGAATATCTTGTGATATGAATTATCGCACACCCAACTCTCCTCCACGATGCAACAACTGTCACGGAAGTGGACATACTAGGAGAAATTGTACTAATAATACTTTTACTGTCTCAGAGATTAGCTCATTAATTCAAGTATTCCTCCATATTCTGTTTTGCTATATTTTTAGACTATAGTTTCTCTACTGTACTTGTGATATTGGAAGTTAAACAACTATTTTGTTATTATTGTAATATTGTTATATTATTTTAATGCATTATAAATGGTTTTAAGCTGGTGACGGATGCATAGTTTTGTTACATTATGACTAGAGTTACAGCTTTTTCATTCATTAATGATCAAGCAGAAGCAGCTTGGTTAGGACTTGAGTAGGACTAAGGTCGCATTCCTTGAGGTCGCATACCTTTATTTGTCCAATTTTCCCCATTTTTCCTTTGCGTAATATTCAAAAAAAGGCCATGCAGGTCGTATTCGCATAATACGACCTTATTTGCGATCGGAGTTTCGTCTCAATCCGCCCCACTATCGGAATTCCTTTAAAAATTGACACCATTTTCCGAAATTCCCGCAAAGTCAGAGAACACCAATTAGATTTTGAAAGCAATACCCGTTGATTTGGTTGAATCGCTACGATCGGTCCACGTGAGATTAAATTGGCAGGAATAACAATAGTGGAATATCAAAAATACCCTTATTATTTTTGCCAAAGCAGGAGATAAAGTTGTTGACTCAATGTTGACTTATCGAACTTAAGTCGAAAGGATTAAATAATTTGCACAAAAATTTATAGACGGCATAAAAAGTTAAAAATAAAGAATAAACACCAATCATGCCAAATTAGAAATGTTTAGGGATGAAACCGCAAATTCACCTCTCATTAATTATATCTTACCACTTTATTCTTGATAGAGAGAATAATTAAATAAACCTTTGACTTTTTCATAAGAAAATGTGTTATCATTCTTAGTTAACATAAATTTATTATAAATAGTTGTAATGTTAATTAATTTATGAAAAATTATTGTAAGAATAAAATTTAAAAAATAAATATGACTTATATTTAAAAATAAATATTTATTTTTTGACAAACTAAAAAATAAATTAAATCACTTATTTGTGAAAGGGCAGTTTTAAAGCCTATATCTCTCGTGGCAAACCTTTTTCCTACAATCATTTCCAAAATTTTGAAGTCACGCGATCAAATTATGTCACCATCAAAATCTCCAACCTTAATTTGGTGGAAACATTGTTGGATGGGCCCAACATATTTGTGGACTTCTTTAAAAGGGAGAAAGGACATTGGCCCATGTAATAGCTCGAAGAAAATTATGAAAACCCTACGTCCTAAAAAATAAAATAAAATAAAATAAAATTCTTATCACCTTTCTGTCAAAAAGTGATAAGACAACCTGGTTTATTGTTAATGATAATGGCTTGCCATTTAAAAATATCTACTCTATCTGTCCCTTACATTTAATTACTTTTTTTTATTTTAAAAAAAATTAATTAATCTTTCAAATTTATACAATTTATTTATATATTTCAAAATTACTTCTAGCTTTAATATTCCTCACAAAACTACACTTCTATTTGTTTGTTCCATTTTTTTCTAAAGTTATTATATTTTATTTTCTAAAACTATTTAATGTAAATATATAATAGTAAAATTAATATTTAATGTTATCTAATTTTTTTTTAATATGAATAATAAAAAAAGACACTATAACTTTTTAATTATGACAACGACGGAAGGAATAATTTATAACGAGCTAGCATTAAAGAAATAGGACAGTTTTTTTGTCAAATGGCCTACTCCCACAATGTCTTTGATGACTTTCACAAAATATCTTTGGTCATTATCTTATCTTAAACATGTTTTCGAACTATCTCCTCTTTTATTTTTATTTTTTTTATATGTTAAAGAATGAAAATATAAATTAATTTAAAATTTACTTCTAATCACTTTATCAAGAAAGGAAAATTTGTTTTAGGAGTATTTATTATTCGTTTTGAATCGAAAATCGAATCGAATCGATCCCAATTTCGATTTTGATAAAATTCAGTTCGATTCGATTTTAAAATTTATGTAAAAATTCGGTTCGATTTTTAATTTTTTAAAATAAAAAAAAGTGAAAACTCAAAAAATCGAATTATATTTTTAAAATTTAAAATATATAATTAATATTAAAATATTATTAATTAATTAATTATTTATTTATTTTTATAAATTATGATTTTTTAAAAAAATTCTGTTCGATTTCAGTCATTTCGGTTCGGTTCGATTTAGTTTGGTTTTGTCTAAAATAAAACCATTAGTAATTGAGTTTAAGATCTTCATCTTTACAATTTGCATCCGTGATAATAACTTTTTACTAAAATATTTGGCTCAAATCTTTAAAATGTTTGTATTTTAATTTATATTATATTTGAATTGTAATTTATATTAAACTTTATTTATTTTAGCTTAAATTTATATTAGAATAATAGATCTATTAAAGGAATTATTCAAATTTGGTTTAAAATCGAACCGAACCAAAATTATTTAGGTTCGATTCTATCAATTTTTTTTAAATTTTGATTCAGTTCAATTAAAAAAAATCGGAAAAAAACTAAATTTTAAAATCGAAAACCGAATGAACACCCTACTTATGACTTGTATAATGGATAATGAGGATGAATTTAAAAGGCTCAAAAGACACTATGTAACATAAGAATCAAGCAAAAGTAATGTGGGAAAATAGTTATAAAAATATAAGAAAGTTCTTTGCTTGAAAATAAAAAAGTTAGTAAAAAAGTATTGGTAAATATTAGGGACAGATCTAAGGGGCGGGGCGTGTGTACTTTTAAAAATTTTTTATTTTACTTTAAAATTTTTATATTTTACCTCCTTTCAAAATTATAATATTATTTTTTTAATATAATTTATCTCTCATACTCTAAGTTATTGACTCGACCCATTACTTTTCGAATTCTTTTGAGAGGCGGGGAGAGAATAGTAAATGATGAGAGAGCACGTAGATATTCAAATATCTCATCTTTTTATAATTCATTTGTTGTAGAGAATAAATTTATAGTTCTTTTTTCAAATGTCATTATTAATCTTCATAAGCAAAACCCATCCCCCTTCATCTTATTCTTAAAGAAAAGCCATTTTTATATCTTCCGAAATTTATATGTGAAAGATGAAGAATTTAAATATGTATATATTAAAAAAGAAATAGATAAAAAAAAAGTAAATTAAATTTAAAATCTATCTCAAATCAAGCAAATCTAAATCTGAATAAAAAATAATAAGTAATTAAGAAAGATAAAGTATTATCTGTAAAGACGGAACTAGAAATTAGAAATTTAGGGTTGGAAACACAATTTATATGAAAAAGTATATTAAAAGAATAATTTAAAAATTTTATGAGAATGAATAGTAAAATTTCTAAAAAAAAATTAAAAATTTTAAATTTATTAGAATAAAATAAAATATTTAAAAATTTTGACGGCTGTATAATCTCCATCTATGGTTATTGGAGCACGTATCGGTCATCGAGTGGCTCACATTGTGTTCATTCAAAACTTCCCCAAATTCTATTGCCATGTATGCTATGTCCTTGGTTGTCTCCTTTGCTGCTTTATATGGATTTTTTTTTGGGGTCAAAATAAAAAATTAATTAATTATTTTTTTTTTTTGCTTTACGCAAGTTTTACTAAGCATATAATTGAATTGAAATTATTTGAACTGATAAAAATAATTAGTAAAAAATAAATACATGATTAAAAAATAAAAATTGGTGAATAAATAAAAATTATTTATATTAATTACGTATTTAAATTAAATTGAAAAATTGATTTGGATTTAATTGCAATAATTAGCGCCGCAAAGGAGCTCAACACACATTAAAGGCAGCATCCTAATTCTTACCGAGTCAGATGGACGAAGTCATCGTTCTCGTTCTTAGGCTCAAGAATAGTCCAACTTTTTGGTCTCCCTCTCTGCCCGAGAATTTCACTCGATCGAGTTGTAACGGAAGTTGCAGAACTCTTCTGCTGCTGATCCTCTACAGCTTGATTTTTCGGTGCCCGTCTGTACGGCTGTTCTTCTTCAGTTCTGTTGAGTTGACTTGTTTGCTGCTTGCGGGCTCTATGGCGTTGGAGTCTGAAATTGAAGCCCAATTGGAATGAACGTCAGGGGAGTGCTTTTTTCTACAGATTCGTGCGGTTTTGGCTTCTTTGATTCACTTTTCTGAATGCTAAAATTTGGAATATGTCTCAATCAGGTGAGGTTTCTTACTTTGATACTCTCTTTTTTTCCGAAGGGTGACATTTACTTGGTTTCAATTATGTGTCTTTGCTGTCAATTCCCCATTAATTTGTCTTGAATTTTTGCATTAAGTAAGTTTCTCTTGTTTAGTTGTCTGTTTTTAGTTATGCCAAAAGTGATTATCTTCTGAAAGATTTTTGTTCCATCTATTAAAGATAAAAGTAAACATGGAGTAAATTGCGGCATGAAGTGTATGACTTTAACGCAATGGGAGATGGGAGAAGGAAAAGCGATATTTGTACTCGGGCTGGATTTAAAAATGTAATTTTTTTTTTTTTTTTTGAAGTGGCAGTGGAATTGACAGGGTTTAGTAATCAAATGCAGAGTAGATATAGGAGTGAAGATCTTTAATACATGCGTATGCATAACAAAAGGGCTCTGTAAAATAGTTGGAAATCTGATGCTTGGAAGCAAAGGGAACATAAACATAAAGCAAGAGCCAAAGTCAGACACAGCTTCTCCTCTGATTTTAAAAAGTACATCGACATTTGAGCAAGCCAAGGGATATGTTTGCTAAGTCCTTTTCTTGTCTTGGCAGCTGTTTCTTCTTCACTTCTTCAGGATCAGTATCCCTCTTTCCATCCCAGTCAATGTATAGGGAACTGCTACTAATAGATGCATTCTACAGCAACATACAGTAGAAGATGAAGCATCATTGGCTAAGAAATATTTCTCCCGCATGCTTCTGTCTGATTAAGGGACTTGGAGGGACTAGAAAATGCATAGAATGTTGGTAAAGTATTTCAACTTGTAACTCAGAATCAGTTGCTTGTTGCAATAAATAATGTTAACTGTGAAATGAAAGTAAGTTGCCTTGTATGATATCTCAACAAGATTATTGACTATGTAGCTAGATCCTGTACTGTCCATCAGATAGCTATATGATAACCAGGTTTGGTGCCTCCTGATCTTCTCATTGACCACAAAGAATTCTAGGGAACATGACATAAGTCTTAGATGATTGTGTTTTTTGTGTCCGCTTGTGTGTTTTCATCCTTTCGCCATATGTCTGATATTTAGAAGTTTCTAGAATTATTTCTGCTTGTGAAATTTGTCAATTGAGGATGCAACATCCTCATTATTTTATGTCCTTCACCTTTATAATTGCTTACCATTTATAAAGGAATGCATGAGGGTATAGCTGAGATATTTATGAAGCTGTCACAATTTTTCACTTCAGGGTATAAAATAAGCGATCTGGTCAGAGATGCTCAAATTAGATGGCTGAAGCCTCCTGAAGTACTCTTCATACTACAAAATCATGAGGACCACATGATCACTCACGAGCCTTCTCAGAAACCAGCTAGTAATCTTCTTAGCTTTTGCCAGTTCTGTTCATTTCTTAAAAGCTTTAGTTTTGCAAATGTGGTGCGTAATATGGCATGGTATTTTTGTCTGACATTGACACTGCAATGACAGGTGGGTCACTGTTCCTTTTCAACAAGAGGGTCCTTCGGTTTTTTCGCAAGGATGGTCATAGTTGGCGTAGGAAGAGAGATGGGAGAACAGTTGGTGAAGCACATGAAAGGCTTAAGGTTATTGTTGGCCAAGTTCTGCTTATTAGATTCTAAATGATTCCATAAGTTCTAAGTTGCAAAGGCCTCTTTGACTTTGGGAGCAACTCTTAAATGATTAAATTTCTGAAAAAAGCACTTGAAGATTAAGGGACAAGTACTACCATGTCAAAGTGCAACTGTAGAAAGTGAGAACAAAACTTTAACAATTAGAACCAAAACCGCTGAAGCAGCCTATCAGCACTGTTTAATCAATGTTATAAAGATAAAATCAAGAACATTGAAACTTATCTTTAGAGAAAAACTAGATTCCCATGATTTGTCGCATAATTCTGTTAGCTGGACCTTGTATATTTGGTTAGAGAACACAATGCAAGAGGATAACTTATCCATATCAAGGGGGGAAAAAATTCGGGCTATTGTATTATTCCTGCACGTTCTGAGGAAAAAGAGATTGTAATACACTATTTATGTATATCCTTGATATTTTCCTTAGTCTTGTTCATTAACTCTTCGCTGGGCTATAAGATGCTTCAGTTAACTAATGAAGTATAGCATTGTAATCTTTTGAATAATTGCATTCTGATACGCTCTGCACCTTGCAGAGGTTTATTTGAAAGATGATTGAGTTTCTCCTCTATGATGAAAACAAATGCAGGAGTTTCATTTTATGTTTTTCTGAATTGGCTAGGTTGGAAATGTTGAGGCGTTAAATTGCTACTATGCACATGGTGAGCAGAACTCTAATTTTCAGAGACGAAGCTATTGGATGTTGGACCCGTGAGTTTAGTTGTTTTAATTGGACTTTCCTTGTTATTTTTCATGGGCTGAGTTTTACTCAGAAGAGATCTAGGTATATAGATCAAGATGCATTATCGTCAGCATTTTTTCATTTATTTTCCATGCTTCTGCAGGGCATATGAACACATTGTTCTGGTTCACTATCGAGATATAAATGAGGTGAGTTTTCTTGTATTCAGTTTGTTGCAGTATTCACAGGACTGTTGCCTGAGTTCTACTGCTTAAAGCAGCTATCCCTTTAGCATACCATTTGTATAGATATTTTTGTCAAGATCTGTCCTTGTTTTTATGTACTGTACCCTTCCATTCTCCTGGTTAGTGTTCAATGTTTTATGCACTGTAGTTTCCTTGCTTGCCTGACTGCTTCTTGTACATTATTTCTGCTCTTTTGAGAATCTGGCACATGAGAAATGGTCATTGTTCATTTTAAGAGTGGAATGTGGAATGGTCATTGTTCATTTTCAGAAAATAGTGTTTAAATGATTGTTAGAAAGTTGAGGACTGGGAATGGAACTTCTTATTCTGCTATTATGGTCGCCTTCGACTTTCTTCCTTTACACTAATACTGTTACGACATGAGCTGTTCAAATTGGTTTAAAGGGTGGACACAGTTAGAGTTACTAGTTGTATGTTTGTTTCTAGAGTTTGCATATCTCTATATCTAAATGTTGTATTTACTTCGATCTCCAACCCCATCTGTATTCTGTGCATAACCTCCTCTAGTTGGCTGTCATGAGTTATCAACTTTCTGAACTTGCTTATCACAAGTTATATTGCCTATTATTGCCAAATCTATATAAGTTGACCTTCAATCACATGTGACTGAATTCTGCTTTCAAGCTACAGGGAAGAAATAGCGTAGGATCTGTATCACAGTTCTCCCCAGTATCTCCTTCTACCTTGAGTCAGAGCCCCAGTTCATATACTACTCAACAGCCTGGCTCTTCTGCTCTCATTGGTGAATCTTTTGAACAATATCACAATTCTTCAAGTCCTGGATCTGTGGAAATTAGTTCTGATGCAGTCATAAAGAGTAATGGGATTTACTCAGATAATGTACTGAGAACAGAGGAGGTCAATAGTTCATCACGGCTTGAAATGAGCCAAGCATTGCGTAGGCTTGAGGAACAGTTAAGTTTAAATGATGACAGCTTAGAAGACATTGGACAATTCTACAGTGAGAATGAGAACTCTGATTTAGAAAGCATAATACATGATCCTGGTTCATCTGCTCCAACTCCAGGTGATTCCAGCAATCTCATTCTACAAGTTAGGTTAGGGTTTTTACCACCAATCTGATGAAACACTCAATGGTGCAAACACATTTATGGACTTTTTTCCTTCTTTCTTTTTCTGTTCTCTGTTAAAGATTTGACCTAGATGCAACTTCATCCAATTTACTGCTGAATGTGTTTTCAGATTCCCAAGTTGGAATGTTTCATAATCCAATTACTTTTGAATTTTGGTAGGACATGGTAAGGTAGTTAAAGATATGCCTTGTGTTGCTTGTTTTCCCTTGAAACTTGGGTTCTCTCCACTACTAGGTCATAAGAATTGAGTCAAAAGGTTGACACTGATGGGTAGTGAAAGTTTAATTTGATTCTGGGTCATGTTCTCAGATTGACATTAATGGGTCCTGTACGGAATTCAGTGTTAAAGTTGCCTCCTTAAATGGAACAACATATTTAGCAAACAAGGCAGGGTATTGAGTTAGAGCAATCCTTTTCATTACTTTATCTTGTCTGATTCTGGCCTTTGTCCTTGCAGAGGCATTTGATGTCTATATTCTTGCTTTTCTCATTCATTCTGTTTCTCCAACCTAGTTTTATGGTCATGGGCTATCAGAATAACAGAATCCATAATTGTATCCTGGGACAACTCCTAATGAGTCTCTTTGTAGGTTACACCATCCAAAATCACCATCAATTGGGGCATGAGGTAAGCAACTGGAAAGACATGCTAGATGGCTATAATGATACGGCAGATGTTGTCTCCCAAGTCAGACACGTGCACAAAATTAATGAAAATGTGAGTATGAGTTGTTGATTTGATAATTCCTTTTGTTAGTCTGCTTTGAATTCTACATATTTCTGAATCATGTCTGCATAGGCACAAACCAGAACACAGACTTTTACGCTAAACTTATAGTGGGATTGGATGCTGCTTATGAGTTCAAGACAGTGTAGGTGTAGAGACCACCTAGGCACAAATCAAGGCACACGTCTTTTATGCATTTGTTGATTGCATAACCCTCTTTCAAATGTCTGTCTGCTATGATACTTACAACAGGGTAACCTGCTCACACCATCCATGAAAGGACACATGGCTGAGCAATATACCTGGGTAGATTTCACAGGAAGCAACAGTGAGAAGTGTAAGATCTCCTCTACTCTTAAAGACTGCTCATATTGCAAATTTTGGTGCTTCACGTCTGTGAAATTGAAAAAACAGTTTCTCAAATTCCAAATACATTGTTGTCTTTACAGCTTCTGTGCCTGTAGCTAAAGAAGTTGAAGATTTCAAATGTCCTGTATATTCACCTCCCATGAGTACATTTGTCAATAATCCTGATCATTATACAACACTATTTGACCAAGGCCAGATTGGGATTTCCTTTGGAGATGATGTGAGTTTAACAATTTCCCAAAAGCAGAAATTTACTATCAAGGAGATATCTCCAGACTGGGGCTATGCCTCAGAGGCAACAAAGGTAGACCTGAATTTCGATTTTCAGTTATTTCCAACAATTTATATTGTCCTTGATATTTCTACTGGTAATACAACACTTTAGTTTTATTTGTTAAGAAATGTTCAAATGGCTAAGATGGTAAAAATATAATTGAATAAGATGGCCTGTGATAGAGACAAGTGGCAGCATCCAGTTAAAGTTTAAAAGAGGAGGGGAAAAGGTGACTCTAAAGACCAAACCTTAATTTGGCACACCTTAGATGATGGACAGCTCATATGGGAGTAATGAGTCTTTCTTTTTAGTAATAAGTCTTTCCTTTAGATTGTTGTTTTATGAGTTTTAGAATAAAGAGTATTTTGGTAACTAGTGGGTTTGGAGAAGTTTCCTAAAGTTTAAATTTCTGTTTAGTAGGATTACCTAGGGTTTAAATTTCTGTTTAGTAGGATTTCATAGGGTTTAAATTTCTGTTTAGTGGGATTCCTAAATTGGCTGGTTTCCTAAGAAGTCTAGTCCTAGTTAGTTTAGAATTTTGTGGGTTTATAAATAGAGAAGTTCTCTATTACCTATGTATGCTTTCTTTATTCAAATTAATAAGAGTCACAAAGAGTTTGTGTAATTTCTGGTTGTGTGATGCAATCAAACCCTAAGGTGTGACGCCTAGGGTTTCTCCTTCTTCTCTTAGTGTGTTGCTACGTGTTTGTGATCAGTTTCTTTGCCTGACTACTGAATTTGCAGCAACTAAACTTGGCTGTTCTAGTTTTCAGAAATTACTTGGATTGCTTAAAGGCTGTCCTGCATCAGTCTGCACACATTTGACCTAAGAGAATGGTCCAGGTGCATCTTTAGTCATTTAGGCTAAAGGTAAGGATGGAGAAAGAACTTCCTGAGACGGAATGAGGTTAGCTGAAAGTATGGGTTGACTTTTAAGTTGTAACTTTCTGGAGAAATTAGCCTTAGACAAAGCTGCCTGGACAAAAAAGAAGTCATGATGAAAAGAAGATAGTGTTGGTCAGATCCTTTCATTGAGATGAGTCGGAAATCTGGTGCAGATTTTTTGACACCTATGTAGGTGTCTGCTGAGGTGTCATTGTGATGCTTAGCTTTGTTATATCATAATCTTTATATAATGCAAAATTGCAACCCGGAGATCCATGAACTGTCTATTAACTCAATCTTACCCAAGAGATGCATTGATCCTCAAATCTTTCTTTTTCCCCTTTTGATTTTGAAATATATAGGCGTTCATTTGTTCAAAATGAATTTGGATTAAGAGTTTGATTGGTGAGGTTGTTGTATTATGCTTAGGATACTTCTGGGAGATGCATTATGTTTGGCTTGTCTTTTTAGATACTAGAGTACTTTCTTAGATTGATATTTGGAAATAAAATATTGAACTTCATTAAATGCAGGTTGTCATCATAGGATCATTTCTTTGTGATCCATCAGATTTTACATGGACTTGCATGTTTGGTGATGTTGAAGTTCCTGTTCAGATTATTCAAGATGGCGTTATTTGTTGTCATGCTCCACCTCACTTGCCTGGAAAAGTCACTCTTTGTGTTACTTCTTCTAATAGAGAATCCTGCAGTGAAGTCAGGGAGTTTGATTACCGTGTAACGCCTAGTGTTTGTAGTCACTGTAATCAGCCAGACACAGATGCTAGTAGGAGCCCTGAAGAACTATTGCTGCTTGTCAGATTTGTGCAATTGCTTCTATCCGCTTCTTTGGTGCAGAAAGGAGATGGCTCTGAGTCAGGAATTGATTTATTAGGAAAATTGAAAACTGATGAGGATTCATGGAGTCAAATCATAGATGCTCTTTTGGTTGGCAGTTCAACATCATCAGTCACAAAAGATTGGCTACTACAAGAGCTTCTGAAGGACAAGTTACAAAATTGGCTTTCATCAAGGTCAGAGGAAGTAAGTAGCCTCCCAGGCTGTTCCTTGTCAAAGAAAGAGCAAGGAATAATACATATGATTTCTGGATTGGGATTTGAGTGGGCCTTGCACCCAATTCTCAAGTGTGGAGTCAGCGTCAATTTCCGTGACATCAATGGTTGGACTGCGCTTCATTGGGCTGCACGTTTTGGAAGGTAATTTAAGTTTTTCGTATTTCTTTTTCAAGAAAGTTCCCTTTTCCCCTGAACACGAAAATGATTTCTAGACAGGTGGCTTTGGGCTTGAATGCTTCTTGATTAGAGATCTTGAGTGAGTTTAGGCAAGATAAAGGGCGATGCTGTGCCTTCCATATTTAACCATTTAGGAAATGCTGGAATACGTTAAGCCAAGAGCTTGTCAAAAAAATATACACTGTAATTGGAAAGCTAAACAAGTTTATCAAAAATGCATGGAAGAAAGACAGGAATGGAGTGAACTGTTTAGTTAAATTCAGCCATCAAATTCTTCTTCTTCTTCTTCTTCTTCTTCTTCTTCAATGTAAAATTTTCATTCTGGAGTTCCTACTCATGACTTTTTCTGGCATGCATTTGCAGTATATAGTCTATCGTTTAGCTAGGAGTTATTTGGTATGTTGAAGCTGTGTTGCTCATGGGTGCAAAATATAGAGGCTGTGAAAGTTCTTTTGCTACCAATAGTTTTTTTTGGACATGAATCTGAAAAATGAAAGTTGACAACCTCATACATAACAGTGGTGGTAGTTACTTGTAAATTCGTTCCCAGTACCTTGTGCATAAAAGTGCTGAAAAGCTATGGTCATTTATGACAGGGAAAAAATGGTTGCTGCACTCATAGCATCTGGGGCACTGGCTGGAGCAGTTACAGATCCCACTCCTCAGGATCCTACAGGTAAAACGGCAGCATTCTTAGCTGCTGCCTGTGGGCACAAGGGACTTGCTGGTTATCTTTCTGAAGTGGCACTAACAAGTCATCTTTCTTCCCTCACACTGGAAGAAAGTGAGCTATCTAAAGGATGTGCTGACATAGAGGCAGAAAAAACTCTAAGTACTGTTCCAAAGACAAATCCCACAACCAATGAGGACCAACTTTCTCTTAAGGACACATTAGCTGCAGTTCGGAATGCAGCTCAAGCTGCAGCACGCATACAATCTGCATTTCGGACTCATTCGTTCAGGAAGCGCCAGCAGAGAGAAGCTTCTGCTGCTGGTTCGAGCACAAGTTTGGATGAGTTAGGACTTTTTCCAAATGATATTCAGAGGCTGTCTGCTGCATCGAAATTGGCATTCCGAAATTCGAGGGATTATAATTCGGCTGCTTTATCAATTCAGAAGAAATTCCGGGGTTGGAAAGGCCGCAAGGATTTTCTTGCATTTCGACAAAAAGTAGTGAAGATACAGGTTTGATACTTCTCCAAAGAAAAAGTTATTCTTTATAGTGTCCTGTCTTGTTTAGCCACATTAATTTTAGGAACTTGCAATAAAGAAGATTAAAGATCATCCTAACACCCCCCCTACCGTTATTATTATTTTTACAGCATTGTTAGCTCTTTTGAGAATTACAGTAATAAGTTTCATATGGGAAGTGTATTTAAGAACGGTCTGCATAACATTTCAAGCCTGTTTAAAGTTGGAGTTGAAAAGAGCTTTTAAGATTGGAATATTGTTGTCTTATTTGGAGTCTCTTCATGGCAGGCTCATGTAAGAGGCTATCAGGTTAGGAAAAATTATAAGGTTTGTTGGGCTGTGGGCATTTTGGAGAAGGTGGTGTTAAGATGGCGCCGACGAGGAGTTGGTCTTCGGGGATTCCGGCCTGATACTGAACCTGTGGATCATGTGGAGGATGAAGACATTCTCAAAGTCTTCCGGAAACAGAAGGTTGATGCAACTATAGATGAGGCTGTCTGTAGGGTGCTGTCAATGGTAGAATCTCCAGAGGCTCGTCATCAATATCGTCGCATCCTTGAAAAATATCGTCAAGCTAAGGTAATCTCCACATAATAATGTAGTGAAATACTTCTGATCCACTATTGACTGGACCTACTGCAAAATGTGGATAATTATCTGGGGTGCAAATAAATACTTCTTATGTGATCGAAAACTCTTTCATTGTTGAGGATATACATTAAAAGTTCAGGGAAGAAGGAATTTGTAAATGTTGTCCTGGAGAAATCTTTCCCTTCTGCCTGCACTTCTAAACTTTTCTTTCATGCTTGTGAATTTGAACACCATGTTGGTTTATAACAGTTTTATGGGTTTTAATTTGGCAGGCTGAGCTTGAAGAGTCAGAGAACGAAACAGCATCTTCTTCTTATGACTTCTCATACATGGAAAATGATGATAATTACCTGTTTCAATAGATGAAACTTCTGATCTTACTTTGAACTTGCATTTGTATAGTCTTTCTAGTTCAGGGTTAGATGGCATCTAAGTCCATCATGAAAGTAATTTTGATTTGGTTTTCGTAGTAATGACTTCCTAGTCACTTTGTCCTATAGGTATGGCTTCTGTAAATGATGTATGCAATTCTATGTACATATTGTCGTCTCCTTCCCCAGAATTTAGTTACTGTAACCTTTTGCTTTTAGTCTTCCTAATAGATTTTACTTTTGTACTTTCTGTATAAAGAATTTTTTGGTTCGTTTCTTGAAGCACTCGGAGATTACTGCAACTCGGCTCTATATGGTCAAAAAGCAGTTGGCAGAATACGAGGATGGCTGGATGGGTGAAATTTTTTACTTTTTTTTCAGATTTAAACTTCTTTTAAAATATTACTCTCTCCGTACCACTAAAATTGACTGTGGTTGACTTGGCACTATATTTTATGTAAAAGTAAAAATTAAAATATAATAATAATATAATATAATATAATATAATAAAAATAAAAAATATGTGAGTCTTACAATACTTTATGTCAAATTTAAGAATATAAATATAATATATGTAGGGTATATTGATTATTTTATAATAAATTGTATAATAAAAATTTTTCTTTTAAGGAAAGTGTCAAATTTAATGAGACAATTTAAAATAATAAATAAGTCAATTTTAATGGGATTTGTATAAGAATTTATTTATTTTTATTTTTATTTTTTGTTTAGTGTGTCACTGTCGGAAGGTAAAACCACTAGTCCCGACTCCCACCAGTGAATCATGAATGAATGCGACGGATGAATCATTATTACCTTTTTGAAGCTTTTTTCTTCGACCGGCCCCTCCCTCTAGGTGATGCTAACCGGGGACCACTCCAGTTGTGTTGAAAGGGATAATTTCCCCTTTTTTTTTTTCTTGCTTTATTATCTTGTTTCTCTAAATTATAAATTAAAACGAAACATGTTCGATCGTGCTTTAGATAATATTTTATTACGAGTTTATTTTATCATTAATCTTTTGAAGTCTTGTATTGAAGTTTTATAGAGAATATAATTCGTAAAATGTGTGATGAATAGAATTCGTAATTTTATAGAAATATTGTTATTTACATATTCATTTTCCATAGCTGTGTCATCTATAATATTATTCAGTGGATAAATAATCTTAACCTTTACAAAATTACTATTTTATAGGCAGAAATAAATTTGTTATTTCAAACGTAAAAAGTGAGCAAAGAAAATGACGTAAAATTTAATAATCTGATCTCATAATATCCCAAAGCCATCCTGCAACCAACGAGCCCGAGTGACAAGAAAAAGGCTCCCCACCGCAGCCACAAGGCTGGAAATTCATGTTGAATTGTATCGGGACATCATAACGGCGGGGGACGGCGTGTCGAGCGCTAAATGGATAAGCTCTAGATGCAGTTGAAATCTTGAAGATTGAAGGCAATATACATTTAGATTCTGTTCTTCACAAGAGAAGATTATATTCCACATCGATCACAGTCGACTGGACAGGGAGTGACAGAGGGAGATGGTTTCCAAAGAGAAGGTGGAGCTATTACAGACGGCCATCAAACAACTGATTGAGGACGAGAAGAGAGGATCATCATCCGTTGATAGCTTCCTTTCTGTTGATAAGGATGGAGATGAGGCTGATGATGACCGCCGTCTTCTTTCCAAACTACTTTCTCAGGTAATATAGCAGAGAGTAGACTCTGCTTCTTGATTCTTTGATTTCATTTTATCAATTCCAGTACATTTTCTAGATTATATTTTGTTCAGCGCTACTGCAATCACTGATTGCCTAGTGAAATTGCTTTCCTATCAAGAATTGGAATTGGGTGACAGGAGCTTTAGCTCATGATTGAGCAAATTCTTATGCTAATTCTTTTGGAGTAGTTGTTCCCATAATGATCATAGAGCTCATTTCAAGGTGTTTTGAAGCAAAAGCTGTATCTTGCTCGTGTATATTACATAGTTTCGTTCTTTCCTTTACATTTCCGGAATTGTTCTACATTGACATGATTGAGACTATAGTAGGGGTGATATGTTTTGGCTTTGGGGATCTTTTTGATTCAATTTAGAACATCTTTTATTTGCTTTCTGTAGTATATGCTTTTACACTTGAGAATAGTGGTACTCCATGAAATCCTCTGTTTGAATCATAGTCAGCAACCTGAGCTCAACTGGTATTTCTTTCATATGCTCCACCCTCGTAGGCACTTCCACTACAGAATATCACTTCCAGATATTGTTAACTTTGTTCTTTACCACAACCATTAGCCCGGAAATTCCGGAAAATGGTGCTGTTTTCGCACCAAATTCCGGCAGAGGGGCAGCGAGAATTGGGATTCCATTTTTAGTGAGGTCGCATTCTCAATGCGACCAATTAAGTTGAGGTCGCATTCCATGAATGCGGCCTCTACGCGATTTCTTTTTTTTTTTTATAATGGCTGAGGTTGAGATCGCATTCATAGAAATGCGACCTCTGTGACTTAAACTCATTCGACAGCATCCATAAAACCTCCATGTCATCATCATCATCACTCAACTCATTCGCAGCATATTGTTGATCAGATCCATATTGGAATGGATGTCGAAGTGTAATCTTGAATATCACGTTTCTCCCTTCCAATCCAAGATAGTTTCGGACCTTTTCAAGTAGTTCAAAATACGATATCCGACGTCGGAGTATTCAGGTTTTTTTAATGGCCCCATCAAACCATATGCTGCCTCGATAATCCTGCTGTATTTGACAATCCCAAAAAAAACAGAGCACAATAGGGGGATCCAATGCATTCATCTTTACAATGTGGGCACAATCTGATAAATGTGAGGAAATAATGAAAATGAGCAAGTAATGTGAAAGAATGACTTGTAAAATTATAAATAAAATCAACCAGAATGCATTGTTTTTACCTTTTTAAGTAGATCGAAGTCCAAAATCAATAAGCCCAATCTGAGCTACCCATCAAACACCCATAACCGCAGCAGCATTACAATGTCGCTGATTTTCTCCCGAAAATGAAAATCTCCAGATCTGATCGTAGATGCTGAACTGGAGTGAAATATGCTCGCTGAGGTCGCATTCATTGAATGCGACCTTGAGCATTGCTCCATAGCTGCAATTTATTTTAGTGATATCAACCTTTGCCAGCCTTCACTGCACTTCAGCATTTCCACCAGTGACGTCCCAATGTCTTTCCTTGAATTGCATTTAGTCCAACTTTCAATCACATTGAGGGCAATCCCAAGTCATGTTCTAAAAAATTACAGTTTTGGGCCCTTGTTATTTAACAGTTGGAATCATTAGAAGAAGATGGCATGCTTGAGAAACAATCAGCTGATGAGGAGGTATCTCCCTCGGAAGTTGGTGAGAAGCATAAAGATACAAATGAAGCATGCAGCTTTAGTTCTGAAGTTGGAAACGAAGAGATAGTTAAGGAGCTTAGAAGGGTCAGAAGGCAGAATTTAGTAACACATTGTCTTATGTCAGTCATGATAGTCCTCACTGTTGCTTGGCAGCTCTCTGAAGTTTCACTCCTTCTGAAGCTCAAAGAAGGCTTGAGCCACCCATTGAAATCCTTAGGTGGAGTTATCAAAGGGTTGCTGACAAGCCCTGTTCCGAATGGTCAAGAGGTAGAGAAACAGGCCTCTGCAATACAGAATTCAATCATTCAAGCTGCAATTCTACCGGGTCTTAAAGTCCCAGTGCTTCCCCGCCTGGAACTTCCACATTTTGATTTTGACAGTGATGATGATTAGCTGCCACTTTGCTGATTTAGCTTAATAGATAAGAGTAACAATCTAATGAAGTTGTATTTTTCTATGGTTTTACAAGCAAATGTAATTCAAGTACAGAATGAAAAAAAATGTTTGTGATTTCTTAGCATGTTAACTAGTCTATTTCCCTTTGTGGACATGCCTTACTGTCAATCTTGTATCATCTTGATGTTGAAAGCCTCACGATTTTTGGCTCTGCAGACTGCCTGCCTTCATTCTTGAGTTGTTATTGTTATCATATCTGTATTGAGCAATCCAACATTTACATCTCCCATTTATGATCTTTGTTGGATACGAACTGCAAAATGTCGATGATTCAAGCAACCACATTAAGAACTGACAAGTAGAGAAGTCGGAGAAAGGTAAAATGAGTATGATCCTTATGCTCTTGCAGATCAAATGTGTAACAATTGTTAACTGAGCACGAATTGGAATCTGATGAAAGATGCTTTCGCCTGTGGGTTGCTTGAATTTGTATTTTTTTCCTTTTTAAGGAAAAAAAAATAGAACTAATATTGATGATAATGACGATATTGATGCTAGTGATGATGTCGATCGTGACCTTGATATGGAGTTGAGCTGCTAACTATGATGAATGCACTATCACTTGGAGTGAAAAAAAAAAAAAAGCTTTAAATTCAGGTAAAAACTAACCCTAGTACAAAAATGCAGAGGTTGGCAATATTGGAATAAACCGTCGGCAGCAGGATTTGAACCTGCGCCGGCGTAACCCAACAGATTTCAAGTCTGTCTCATTAACCACTCGGACATACCGACTTTAGTTGCACGGCATTTGTTAAAAGAAAATATTCTCTTGTCTTGCATGCTGCCTTTGTGGCAACAATTATGCACAAAGAATTTACACCAAAAACGACATTATTTATTAAAAAATTTATTAGCACACAGGAATAGAATGCATTAAAATGCTGTATCTTAGTCGTTAAATGACTGTCTAACTTGAAAGTGTCAAATCACGCAACCTCGCATCCAGCTTCCACTTCTGGAGACGAACCACCTAGTTTCACGTTGAGAAGGACAATTCACAGAGATTTCAGAGACCAGCCCACAACAAAATGAGGCTGCAATGATACCCAATGCTATGCAAATCTTGTCAAGAAACCGAAACAATCCAGGTCATTTTGAATGGCTCAGGCTGCGTCACGGGGCCTAATCATCAGAGCAGCCCTGCTAAACCATAGTACTTTGTATATATCCTCTACCTTCCTTAATAACAGTAGAAAAGCATGCAGGCTGTAGGAAGTAGTAAGATATATGCTAATGCACTTTAGGTCAAACAGATGAAATTGAATCGATCATGGTTAGATTAGACAGCACCCCAGAACCAACAGACCAAGAAGTTGAGTAAACAGAAATGACCCGGTAACAGCTTCTCTGTACTTATTACAATACCTAAAAGCATCAAGAACCATGCAACCAAGGATATGGATAGAAAAGAACTTGAGAACACACTGCTTCCAAGCAGTTTTCCATGATCAAAATGAAGAATCAGTGGAAATTTATCAGTGTACAACCAAATCTGTCAACTAAGACCTTTCACTTTTTGACTCTCTTTTCTATGTACATCACCTTTGGTTAAGAAAACATTGATCATTGTCAGAAGACAATGCTCTGTAAGTGGACTACCGCTACACATTGATCACCATTATTAGCTATCAGCAATTTACAGTATATACATGATGCATATTTTCTACATATGTCTAGCATTTCATACTATAACCTAAACAAAACTTCATGATACAGACATGGATTTGTTGAGTGCCCCATAGGAGCAGGGACAAAGAATGACCTCCTCAATCTGCAGTATTCTCACATGGGAAAATAGGACACGTTCCAGAGATCTGACAAGACCCGATTCCTTAAAAATTATTCCTCAAGTCTTGTCAGTCTGCACTCGCTCTATTCAAGTCTTCAGAAACAAAATTAAATCTGTGTGTAAAGTGAATCAGCCACCCTATTGGATATGCAGTGAATGCTGAAGAAATGAATTCTCAGGAAACATTCCAAGTTCCATGAAGATATGCACTTCCTGGAAAATAGAGAAGAACAATACAAATGTCAGATATATGTAAAATCAGTACCAGCTGTGGATTTAATGCTTTAGACTAGGCCAAATAAGTATCAAGTATTGGCCATTGGGATACTCACTCAAGAAACAATCAGCGCCTAATATAAGAACTCCAAGGTGTCTTTGGTGGGCTTAATACCCCCAGGCATTCACTTGGTTCCCATCTAAATGCTTTGATCTGATACCACCTCAAAAAATTGTGAAACCTCATGGAAAAGCTGCTCAGCTTCAAATGGTTTTGAGACATATCCATCCATTCCAGACTTCAGGCATCTTTCATATGTAGCCTGGATGACGTCAGCTGTCATGGCCAAGATGGGCACATGCCACTTTGGAATATTTCCGTAGGCCACTATTGAAAGTTCTCCATGTTCAATGTGAGAATTGACCTCCGATTCTATATCCCGAATCTTCTTTGTAGCTTCAAACCTGAAAAAGGTCATGGCATAAATTCTTTAGACAGTTTTATCTATTGAAGAAAATGCAATGGCCTTACAGTGTGTCTATTGTTCTAACTGCAGTCCAAAATAATGCCACTAAAATAAAATTACTATGATCAAAGAGGAGAATGAACAAGTAACTTCCCTTCCTCAGAGAAATTTCTCAAATCTCACCATTTTTAAATCAATTTTCCACAAGGTAAACAAATCATTTAAAAAAATTCTCATGGGTCTTCAATGAAAGCAATGAAACTGTACCAAACAAACTAAAAATGATCCTGCCATGCTTACCCATCCATTTCTGGCATCTGAATATCCATGAAACAAGCATCAAATTGATGCGGTGGCTGCAGCAGCGAAACTGCTTTTTGTCCCCTTTCTGCACAGACCACCTCAGCTCCATACTTTTTGAGGAAACCTTCAGCTACTTTAAGATTCACATTATTGTCATCTACAACTAAAATTTTCCTCCCATGAAGCAGATTGCATAAAGATAGAGTCGGAGGTTCTCCATTGCAGTAATTTCCTCCAACACCCATGAAACGTTGTAGGGAAGCAGCAAGCATACTTGCCCGAAGTGGCTTCATGATGACGGACGGAGTAGAAGCACCAGATGCTGAGACACTAACTCGAGCCCATTTTACAGAATTAGCTAAAAGAAACACTTTCGGAATATCATGATCGATCCCTCTTAGATTGTGGATAAAAAGACTTGATGAACCCTGATTCCCGTCCCAAACTTCCTGTTCAATTAGGACCATATTTATAGTGGAGTCCTCATCACTTATGCAAGAAAATGCATCATTCAGATCAGCAACCACTTCAACATGGATTCCTAGGCGCTGGACATGATATTTTGAGACTTCTGCCCGCACAGGTCTGAAATCAACAATCAATGCTCTCATCCCCTGGAATTCTGAAGGAATAGAGCTAGATGGTTTGTTGATTTGATAGCTCTTCTGCTCACTTGCATTGCAGAAACTGTTGGTAAAGATAGCGGTAAAAGTGAAAGTAGATCCAATTTTGGGGACACTTGCAAACCCTATTTCACCTTTCATGAGCTGAACCAGACACTTACTTATGCTCAGCCCTATACCAGTGCCACCAGTCCTCGAAATTGAAGGACCAACCTGCATGAAAGGCATGAATATGCGTGATTGAGCTTCCAAAGGGATCCCCGCACCTGTGTCCTCTACTGATACAATTAGGTTGATGTGGTCAGATGAGGATGAATGGAGAGAAGATGAATATCCCTCTGGACCAAAACCTTTGAACCCTACCCAACTCTGACGTCTATCTGCTACAGGCAACCCACTCAAAGTGTTCGTGGAAAATGTTTCTGTATCATCCTTAAGTGAATCCACCACTTCTTCAACAAGATGGACAGTCACAAATATGTGCCCTTTTTCCGTAAACTGTGGATTGAGAAATCATTAGTCAGTTTTCAACTGAAATATGTGCAGGCTAGATTTCAATTTTCTATAAACAAATAAAATGATATGCATTTTTAACCAACAATTATCTTGATAATCAGATAACATAGCACACTTTTGCTTTAGAAATTTGATTCACTTGGCTGATTGTTCGTCTCTTTGGATCATGTAAAATAATAAAAATAACAACATTCTCTTGTTTTGCTATTGGCATGGATACTAGAATCTCAAAATCTTACTGCTCGCAAAACAGTTCTTCTCATCTTTGTATTCAAGCATGTACAGGCTTTGCAAAAGAACTGAAAAACTTATCAATTATAACTATTGGGATAATTAATATAATCCCAATAGAATTTTATGAGATAGAAAGAATTTTTTCCCACTGGGAAAGGGGGGTGAATAAAAGACAGACCACAACAATGTATCTTGTGCATTCTCTAGAAGCTCTTTGGTTAGGCATATTTATCCGTAATAAATCGGAGAGAAATCATTTTCCACTTAATGTACTTCTACTTCCCAAGTATCTTCTTTAAGCCCATTGATAGAAGTTAACAGAAAGACATTGCAAACATACTTTGATTGAGTTGCCCATTAGATTTGTAATGATCTGGCGAAATCTCCCAGGATCACCAATTAGAACTTCAGGTACCTTATCAGAGATATAAACTGCCAACTGCACCCACAGGGAAATCCAATTAGGGAAATATGAAGTGATTCAATCAATTCTGCCAATCAAACCAGGCAGATCAACAGTAGAAAGTAATCTCTATAGTACCTCAACACCTTTATCTTGTGATTTTCCCGAAAAAAGTGACAAAACATCATCCAGAATTGCTCTCAGATCAAAGCGCACTGCCTCAAGCTCAAGTTTACCAGATTCAATCTTTGCTTGGTCTAACACCTCATTTATGAGAGAAACTAAAGCTTTACCACTCGCCTGAGCAGTTCTCACATAATCCTGTTGGGTGACATCTAGTTTTGTATCCATGAGCATATGCAGCATCCCTAGAAAAAAATTATATTTATAGTGTTACCACACCTTCATGTCCACTGAAATGAAAAAATAAATAAATAAATAAGAATTGGAAATACAGCACATAGGATGGCAGTATCTTTAGACCAACCTAAAACACCATTCATTGGAGTCCTGATCTCATGTGAAACCGTGGCAAGAAACTACAAGAAGTTCAAAGGACAGATGAGATTCCACAAAGTTTGCTATTGTGAAAGAAAACTTTTGGAAGTAGCATACCTGTGACTTTGCAACATCAGCTGCCTCTGCACGCTTTTTTAGCTCCATCATCTCATGAAAATCATCCTCAACCTTAGCTATTCTATTTACTGTTGCATGGAATATCTCTCCCATAAGTAACGCAATCACAAGGATACCAATCGAGGTTGTTATTGCCAGCCATGGCCAAGGTGGTTTATGCTTGAATCTGCATCAATGATCTTCTGGTTAACTCAATGGCATAATTACTTGAAAATATTTGAATTTCTGATTGGTTATCGCGAACATTGGATTCTCTTGTTTCTGTTGCCAACTGAATGAAATGAAATATATATCAGCATGGGCTTCTAATGTCTTGACATATAAAAGGACAGGCCAAGGCATAAGGCTCCAGCTGTAGTATGACTTGAAATTGGCAAGTAACAATCTACTCTACTCTGATGATTAGACTAAGGATACAGCTAGAGAAATGTATTTCGAATTGGGTCAGTTATTGATCTTGTTTGAAGTCATGGTCCACTTCTGTCACAGGTGAACAAGCCTGAAGTAAAACCTAAAGAAAGTGCGAAAGATACAGGTGATCCAATGTTGATAGATCTTGAACAAATTGATTTTAGTTATAACCTTGGGCTCATCCCTGAACTGGTTCCCATTTCAACCAGTAAAACCAACTGCCTACTTTGGGTTTCGAAACGCCTAAAAGAACCTGTTCAATATGGAACAAAAATAGTATGAAGCGGAGGAATAACCTACCTGCAGTGCATCTCATGCTTTCGGAATGGATCCCCAAAGTTAAGGGTACTAACATGCTGTAGTCCTTCATCTGATACATTTGAACCATACATGCTGATAGGATGGGATATATTTGTTGTATCATAAACGTTTACAAGAATGGTTTGTTTGCTTGCAAGTTGTTGAAGTAGCTTCTCAACTAGTGATTCCACATCAAAGACACCACCAAGATACCTGTATGGTAGAAGTTGAAACATCAAACTAATGTCATTCATCCTCCTGAAAGAACTTCTGTTTGCACTCATTTCGACTACTTTCTCCACCCCCCCCCCCCTCCTCCTCCTCTCTGCCTCCCTCCCTCCCAGATCAAAAGCAAATGGATGTCATCTAGACTTTTATTTTTACTTTTACAAGCTAAAAACTTCACTGTTCCAAAAGTAGTATATAAAACAAGGAAGAAATCACCTTCTCTTATAGATATTCTAAAATTTCTTCTTTTCAAATGCAGCGAATTGTTCCCTATAAGTTTGGCTAAATATTTGCTTCTCTCTTTTCCTTTAGATTTTCTTCTTTTTTCTTTTCTTTTTTGGTTCCCTCACCTACTAGGTTAGATTAATGTGTTAGAAAGCATTCTACCATGTTAGGCGATATTTATTTTTCCTTCTATTTACTCTTCTGTGCTACTCCTATGATATTCAAAATATAAGAGGCCAAGATAACCATTGCAATCAACTAAGATCACATACCCATCCGTTGCCTGGGTTCTCTCCTCTGGGGTTGCATTGGATGGAAGATCTCTTTTGTAGACAGCAAAAGTCAATATTACTCCAAGGCGGTTTGATTTGATAAGCCTGAAAGGAGCAGTAAGGACTCCCTTTCCAGATTCCCTTGCACGCAATATATTCTCACGATCTTCCTGCTCAGGTGAAAAATAAATGATATCATTTTTTTTTTTCCCTTTTCCAAATCACTTCTCTTTCCTTTTTTCTTGGAAGTATCATTGAAGAAATCCTGATAGGTTGTAAAAGGATAAGAGATATTAAGAGTCAATAGTGCAGCAAAAATCTAAAAGCATAAATCTCCTAGAATGGGCACAAGTAACATGTCCTCCATAAAACACAGAATGGGAACACGCCATGTATTCTACTGTTACCTTCACTTACATGATTTACTAAAGCCACAAAAATCTGAATTCAAGAGTCAATAGGACTTAAAAAACAAGGAAACTTACTTTTCCAGAGAGCATATCCAGGGAAATCACATGGGCAATAGTATCCTGTGCAAAAATGACAGGGGCATATTCCTCCTGCAGTGGGGATTGCTCTGGGACTTCAGAAGAATACTCATCCTTATGAACTGGGGTTTGTTCAAGAGTATCCATTCTCTTAATAGTCCAACTTTGTTGCTTTTCAAATTGCTCTCTTTCAGACTGAAGCACCCTTACAGCATATGCCACACCACTAGTAAGAGGTCTCTCAAAGGCTGTTCTTTCTGTATACCTCGCAAATGTCATCTGTGAGCTCAGTAAGTGAGAGTGTATTCAACAGGATTCTTTAAACTAAACAAGAAAGAATGGGAATCTGGTTCTGAAACAAAATGCATCTTTTTAAACTGTCTGATAGTGTATATAGAAGTTACACATAAAGATGATCTTCTCATACCCAAAATCCCTTTATTTATTTATTATAATTATTTTTTTTACCAATAACAAAACACTGGATAAAAACTGAATGACGGTAACAAAACTATGACATGACAATCAAGCATTACTATTGATTAAAAGTGCATAGCACAATGATAAACGAGAAAGGAACTGAAGGTTTTTACGCATGGACCAGCAAGAAGATAATTTGAAAGTGAGCAAATAAGAGGATAAATTACAGAATGCTAGTCATCTGATTCCATAATGCTAAACGGAATGATTCCCATGATACAAACAGCAATTGAAGTTTACCTGATCAATTGCAGACGGGTCTTTGCTGTGGTAGAAGGTTGATATTAAAATAGACATGGCCTGGATATGGTTCATACTAACATTAAACTGATCCTGCAACATCCTAGCCCTCTCATCACACATGCTTGCAAGACTCTCTTTCCTCTTCTCCATAGATTGAGAACTCATGTACCAGAAGACCCAAAGAGAAACGACGATCCAAAATACTATCCAGGTTACCAAAAGCTTCCTCCACCATTTTCTTCTCACTCTCTTAGGCCCAATATATTGGGAGTAATGGTGATGAATCTTAGAAGTATTCACCTTCTTCCAGAACTTCCTCCATATCTGCTCTCCATCAGAATGGAAATCAGTCTTGGCGGTCATTGCTGTACCACTACCTATCCAATTCATGGAAATTAGAGACAAAAACCAGCAACATAGCATCAAAATTAGATGCCCCACCTTCAAGCCAAATCCAATTACATGGAGTAGACTCATCAAACACAGTAAACAGTAAAGTTTCTACTTTCAGTAGACACTTTTTCAAAATCTTGCAAATTTTGGGAGAAATTGCAGCTCCCCCAGCGCCCCTCCCAAGTGTCAAATCCACAGACAAGTCTACTAGTCGGGCCTAACAGCATAAAAATTCAAACTTGGAAGCAGCTAACAAGAAAAAAGAGGAAATGAGCCCACCGACCTCAAAGATCAGCAGACAAGTAGGCTGATAAGAACTAAGAAGCCGAAGATGATGGTACCTTATCCACCCAAATTGCTTGGTAAAGGACCCAGAATTGAGGAAGATAAGAAAATTCACAAACACCAAAGCAACAATGGAGGAATCAACAAGATTCCAACTTTTTCCAATTACAAAACAGAATTTTGATTTTTATCCTGTTTGCTACCAACCAAAACGCAGATGTAGAAACGGGCCAAAACACCAAAATAGATTCTCAAAGTACGGTAATCAAATCAGGAACTCCCCAAGAGCCATAAACTAAACCAAACCAAACAATAGCTCCAATTCCCTCCAACAAAGAGTCTAGCAGCCTCATACTCTGGAATCAAACAACAGGAAGCTAGCCAAAGCTATTCATATTTGAGTTTGACTCTCAAGAACTCTTTCAGTAAAAGCCCACTTCTTTTGTACTGTTTTGAGACAGCAGTGAGACAAGAATTCACAAAAGCTTGATGATATGGAATACTAAATAATGTACCAAAATGAATAAAGGCAGCAGCAAAGAAAGAAAACTTGATTTAATGGACACTATGCTACAAGAATCTCTGAAAGCAAAGATGAGAAGAATATGGTGGTAGAAATGTCTGCTTGCACAGGCCATTATCTCTATCCATTCCATCTCCATCCAACCCATAAAAAAATAATTCTTCAAGGGAAAAAAAAAATTATATTACTAACTTTTTTTTAATTCAAACTAAGAGTATAATAATCCAAAGAAATAAATACCAATGAGAAATAAATACCAATGACTATGGTAACTTTTCTGTTTTTTTAATACTATATAGTTAAAGAAAAGGTATAGAAGGCATAGTTCCTTTCAGCATAAAAATCACTGCTTTTTCCTAGTACTAAAGCACTACAACCGAATGCTTCTCTCTCTCCCCCTTTTTTCTTTTTTGTTTTTCCTTTTTTTTGGGGGGGGGGGTGGGTGGGGGATATCATGCAAAAACTGCTTTTGCCTTTCCAAGTGTTTCACCTCCTTATTCCTCCCTCTCCATTCCCATGGCTCTGCCAACCCCACCAATATTGAGTATACAAGTGCAACACGTCAAGTTGTTAACTGCATTAGTTGAGTTCTATTCTTAGTTGCACTTTTTACTTCACTGATCTACCCTTGCATGCAAGGCAATTTACATCTTGGGTGGTCCTTATTTAGTTCAAATTGAAAAAATGAATCATATCAAAATTTATTTCGACTTCAAATAATGAATTTCAATTCAATTAGGTTAAATTTTTAAATTATAAAATTATTTGGTTTGGTATTCGATTTGAATATTTAAAAAATAGTTGTTACTTGATTATCAAATGTTTATTTATATTATATATTTTGAAAGCTAACAATTTAAATAAATAATTGATTCTATAACAATAAAGTAATAACGTCTAAAATTTGAGATGTAGTTGGATAAGGATTTAATATAGATGAATTTGTTAAAATTTAATAAAATATTATTAAATATAAAATAAATATGAGGCTTAATCATTAATGAAAGAGAAAATATGATTTCTTGTGAATATATGACAACTATCAGAAAGTAAAAATTATTTAAATTAATATTATTTTAAATTAAAATTTTAATTATGGTGAAGAAAAAAAGCTTCCCAAGTAAAGCCTTGATCATTGTATCAAAATAATGCCATTTTAGCTGCAACACATGATCGTCTACTTGAAAAGTTCACTTTTTCATTCTCTAAATTAATAATGAATTACATCCTTTTATATCTTTAATTATTCTTAAAATAAACATAATACAATGTAAATTATACGTGTCAAATCCTTCTCTATCAAAGGATAATAATCAAGAGATGCCTCCACTTTTTCTCAACTTAGTTCCTATGAGATAACCACCCATCAATTGTCAAGAACTAAGTGGAGTCAAGGGAATGGGAGAATAGAAAACATGACAAATAAAAAGTTTAAAAAAAAGAAAAAGTAGGTGCAAATAAGGCCCCATGATGGGTACCCTCAAGGTGTTATTATGTTTTGCCTTGGCTAATTACCCTCTTATGGAATCTAAAGTGCTGTTTGACAACAGGTTTAAAGCACTAACTTCTTATCAACACAATATCATTAATTTTCTATTAATAATGCATTTTACCTGCCAAATATGTCATAATTCACTCTTTTTTTATTGATTGACATCTCATCTCACCCCATAGGCTAGGGGAAAAAAACCCACCAATTGTCATTTATTAATTAAAAAAATCTAGACATGCTTGTAACCACCCCTAGATTTTGTATGGTTCATAGGTTAGCCATCAAATATTTTAAGCAATTTTTTATTTCCTTAAATCAAAGGAAGAAACCAAGTGAAAGAAGACATGACAAAGGAAAGGTATATTTGGGACGGAATTAAAATTTTAGGATTTGGAGATAAGTTATATTATTGGAATAACGTTATAATTTTTTAAATTTTTTTTAGATGATGAAATATAAAGTTTAAAATATTTTTATTAAAATTTATAAAATTTTTAGAGTAAATTACAAAATAAAAAAATCGAGAGGGGACGTTGAATCTAGTATATAATATTTTGAATTTCATTAGTTTACATATACAAATGTCCAAAAAGAAACATTTACATAAATAATTTATGAGATATGACTAATTTAAATTTATATTGATTTATATTTTATGAACTATTTGATCTGTATCAAAAAATTTATTTATCTACTAATAACTTATATTAAAATATAAAACTTTCAAATAATTATACTTTCATTAAAAATATTTTTTTAAGGAACATACTCGTGATTAATAAATTACATATTTTAAAGTTGAGAAAATAAAGTTTTTATCAGAGTATTAGACTCTCTCTTTTTTTTGGGGGGGGGGGGGCGGAGGAAAGTAGGGGAATGAAAAACTCAAAGGTTATGGGCAAAAAAAATACTAGTACAAAAATAGAAAATAGAAAAAAATAAAAAACAAAAAATGCAGTGGCAAAATGGGGATTATTTTGAATAGTAGGGGCATGTGCGTGAAGTCAAGTTTCAACCAAGGCTTGTCACGGAGTGATTAGGCCATTACTGCGCCTGATTTCTTTTTCGTTTTGGTATCCACCGGGGAGCTGAGCTCTCTGACAGCGACGTCTCACGTCAGCTCCACCGGTTCACTGGCGCTGCCAATCGGACTTCCCAACGTGTAATATCCTTAGTGGCTATGTCGTGCTACGTTGTCATCGGGGACAGCGACAGAGGTTCCAAAAAATCTGTAGCCACGTGGCGAAACAAGCCGATTCCATACATTTATTAATAGTATTTTTTTATATATTCTTTTATTATTATATTTTTAATAAAATTATAAAATATTCCTTTCGTGATAAAAGAGATATCAATTTAATAAATGATCAACATATTAATAAATTATTAAAATTTATATAATTATAATAAAAAAGATTATCATATCATTAAATAAAAGTAATTTTTTATTAATTAAATTAGAAATATATACATATTTAATGAGTCAAATATTTATTAAATAATTAAAGAAGAGGTAAATTAAAAATATACTTAATAAATATATTATTAATTTATAAAATTAACAAATATTTTGATATAACAAAAATATAAAATTTTGACATCTTTTTAGGACAAAAGAGGACTAAGTAATCTATTTTTTAAAATATATATATATAATGTACTAAGAATCATAACAATTATCTTTAATTTTATTAAAGATTATAACGGTAAAAAAAATATTAAGAATAAAAATATTATAAACTTAAAATTTTAAAAATTAAATAGATTAATTTATTATTTTTTATAACTACATAAAGTCTCGTAAAACTAATATTATTTATCGAAGTATTTACTTACTGTATACATGAATTGTAATTTTTGTAAAAAATTACTTGAATTAAAAATAAATTTAAATAATGAGTGATAGTAAATAAATTTTTTATACTCTCTCCGTTTTTATTTATTTGTCACGATGAAAAATTTTGTTGTTCCTTTCTATCTGTTATATTAAAAAAAATTTAAATGTCATTAATATTAATTTTATTACTATACCCTTATATTAAATAGTTTTGAAAAATAAAAATGTAATAACTTTAGAGATAGATGAGCAAAAAAAGTAAAAAAATAATTGTGAAAAATATTAAATCTAATAATACTTTTAGAATGTATAATTAAAGTTGTATAAATTTAAAAAATTAATTAATTTTTTTAAAATTATGTGAAGTAATTAATTGTGATAAATAAATAAGGACGAAAAGAGTATATAATTACTAATCATCTGGATTAATAAATTTTCAAAATTTGAGTTAAATCTTTGATTTAATGGTAGTTTCCAGACAGATAAATTGGTAACCTCTCAATTTCCCGCAGCCCTTCCGTCGGTTAAATGGGCATGTAAGGTCTTTATCAGCTTCAATGATTCGATCAATTGGACAAAGTTGGAAAAAGACATCTTAGAGGAATCAATCATTTAATGGTTTAATTAAGCAGATTGTGGGAAATGTAGTTCTTTCACTGCCTAAATATCAATTTCCAAATCGATATAGATATAAAGTTTGTATTCTTTCCATCTTAAATTATATGTTATATTTTTAACTTAATTTTTTTTTTCAAATTAGCAATTTCTTTAAAAAATTAATATTTAATATTCTAAATTTATTTATATTTAATAATACTTTATTTCTCAAATATATTAAATAATTTATTTCCTAATAAGCTAATCCAATTTAAATAGTAAAAGAGAAGTAATTTGGAATATATTAAATTTTTAAATTTTGAGTACTTCTTAATAAATAGAGATAATAAATTGAATTTTAAAGATAAAAATAAAAGAAAATATTTGATTAACTAAAAATTTTACTTATTGTAATATTCTCGTAATCGGTTAAATGTGACCGATAATTTGGGATGTATTGAGTATTATTTATTCTTATTTTTTAAAATGCATAATATACTTTTTATCAGATCGAAATAGCTTAAGTTTAGTGTTCACTCAATATACTTCATCCGTTTCAAAATACGTGTCTCATTCACCCACTTACGCAGATATTAAAATAAATAAGTTTTTTAATTAATTAAGTATTTTCTTTTATTTTACTTTTAAAATTTAATTTATTTTCTCTCTATATCAAGAAATACTCGAATTTCAAAACTTTGATATACTTTAAATTACTTTTTTCTCCTATTATTTAATTTAAATATGTAGTAATAGTTGCCATTGATATTTCTTGAGAATTAAGAGAATGAATATAAATAGCAGAACTTGTAAGATCATAACTTTGTTGCCTACTCTATGCTACTTTTAATCTTTCTTTGATCAACTTTATTTTATTTGTCATTTCTCGAATGCAAATCCATCTAGTCTCGCTAACTTGTCTATTCTCCTACCAACTCTAATATAGCAGTACTTGACACTTTCGATCGTACAATGCTTCACAAAGTGTCATCCCGATTGAAGATCGATAACGGTTATTATACACTAACTCGGCATAAAGTATCAAATCAATCAAAGCATTCCCGAAGCCTAGGACACATTTTCTAAGTGTTTAAATATATTTGAGCAATATAATACTATTAGATGTGAGCAAATTTAAAATGTTAAATTTTAATTTATTAAAAAAATAGTTAAATTAGGACAAATATTAGGTTAGAAATAGAACACTTATTTTAATACGAAGAGAATATATGTAATTTTTTTTATTTATTTCTAATGTAATAGTATAGAAAAAAATATAGATACCTTTCGAAAAAGGAAAATGTATAATAAACAACAAAACTTAAACACGGCTCAATGTCTTCAAATATTTTATTTCCAAAAAAAAAAAAAAAGAAAGAAAAGGGAAAAGATGTGTCCGTGGAAGTCAAATCACAACTTTTCGGTGATAGGTTAGAGATCTATTAATAGCATAGAATTAATAGTATTTAGTGAAAAAGAAAGAAGAGTTAAATAATCATACATTAATTTATTATAAAAAAAGGTTTGTTATTTACTACTGCTTTTTTACTATCAACTTCTTAGTTTTTTTTTTTATATTACAAATTATTTTTGCATTTTAAAAAAATTAAAAAGATATTTATTATTTTTTAAAATTCTACTTATATAATTTATTACTTTACCAAACAATAATATTAATAAAATTTCAAATTAATTATACTATTTTCAAGAAAGTTAATTCAGTATTTTTCTATCAAAATTTCATAAATTTAAATTTTAAATTAATTTATGTAACAAATCCTTAAATCACACATAAAAATATCATTCGTTCGACGAATTTTATATCTTTCGTCTTTCAAATATATAAAAATACATTAAAAATATTTCAATCGAAATTGTTTTTATAATAAAATTTAAAAAGACATAATTATATATATTAAACAATATAAACCAAAGATATAAAACTTAATTATCGGACATGCAAATTTGATAATTGACTACTAAATTATGTGAGGGCAAATCACAAACTTAGCAACAAGGGAAATGGGGAGGGATGCAAGGTAAAAACAACAGGTGATGATCGAGTGTGAAGGGTGCATTATTTGCTGCCAGTCCAGCCGTTCTCACATACATTTGGTTTCTTCTTTTGACCATCTATCTTTATTCCCTTTCAAAGGACAAACCAGTGAGACCATATGCCAATTCTTTCCCGTCTCTTTCTTTTCTCCTCTCATGGTTCAAAGGCTAACTTAACTCCTGCAAATAAATGCACCTTCTTTCCCTTCGAACAGGTACTGCATTTTAATGCTCCCAAATGAATAAATAAAGAGTGCAAAGATCGAAACGTCACTGAATTTGAATATTATAAAATATTTATTGACTTAATTTATATTTTTATAATTTTTTTCTTATTAAAATTACGAAACGAGTTTCACCCGATGTATATTTAAATAATAGCGATTGCCGGCTTACCCCAAACCCACAGAAGTACTGTATTTTAATAATTGATGTCTGTGCTCTCCTGATAGGAATAAGGCATGTGTTTCAATTTCAAGTGTGCAAACAAAAGAACCATATGGCATACATCCAACTTGATTTGCTTGATTTATTATATACAAAACGTCAATTCATCAAATATTTAGAATATGGCGTGTTTTATAAACTAAATATATAATTATTTATTTGACGATTACATTTAAATTAATTAAATAGTCTTAAATTTGATACTCACGAGAAGTGTATATTCTGCCTCTTTATTTTTTAATAAAATAATAGGCTTCTCCGACAAAAATTCACAGAGTCAAAAATCCACCCTGTTCACAGCTATTGGACACTTCCCCTAATCATATTCATCCTTTGATTAGCCAGCAGCTGAATCAGGTTAACTCTTTTTCATTCATATGAGTCACCAAAAGTAAAACTAGTAACAGTACCTGATCGGACAGCAGCCAAGGTGGTCGAAAAGTATGAATGGCAAACCATAGATGGAGAAAAGCAGCAACCTTTTAATAGTAACAAGGAAAGTTGAGACAAGACAACAAACATCAAAATGAGTAATTTTTTATAGTCCATTTTACCTTAGAAATCTCATGCAAAACCATGTTATATATAATTATTGTAGGGTCATCGAACAATGAAAGCAGTTAGTTAATGAGTGCAAGTTACTTTCCAGCCTCGACAATACCACATGTACATTGACAAATTTTTTGTCACCATTTGTAAGATCCGAGAATGCTATGCAAGCGTTTCCGAACATATGATGCCACTCGATCATTATTAAACTGATTGTAATATTTTTTATTCGTAAAGATCTCATCATAACATTTTTTATTTTTAATAGATCATAAATTAGATCTGAATCATTCTCAATGAGTTCATAAAGAGTGATGATTCGAACCCAGATGAAGTTTTGATCATTTATCAAAGAAAAAAGATTGAACGAACTGTAAAAGATAAATATTTTTATATAATTATAAATTCAAATTTTTATAAGATCTTAAAGTATAAATGATAGAAAATATTATTATGATAATTTTATATATAATTATAGTGAATATGAATAAATTATTACATAATTTATATATGAAAATTAACATTGAAACACATAAAGATAGAAAGATAAGGAATACAAAACATTGAATCAAATACGTGAAAGAAAAGGAAACCAAAATGGTGGAAACAACGTCATATGAACATGTGTTCTGAACCTTGACCAAGCAAATAATAGTAATAAATTGTCTGCAAGCTAAAGCCAGTCCATGAACTTTAGGCTATCATATCTTATTAAAGGCAGACCAAGTGTCTATGAAGCTATAGCTAGACTTCTGGAAACGCCTCTTTCTCTTTCCAGCTAAAGAGATAAAAGCATTCCTACAGCCTTTTCTTTTTTTTTCCTTCTTAGCAAGATAAGAGATAAACGGATGAGTATGTGTTTAATAAATATATCAAACAAAGCAAAAAAATACTCGTTTAGGAACAAAATAAAAAAGTTTAGAATTTTATATCATAAGATACGTTATAAGATAATATTATAAATTTATTAAAAATTTAAAACGCGAACACCATCCCTTTCGCCTTAGTTTTATCATTACGCAATCAAAACATATTTGTAAAGAAGAAAAAAAAGAAATCTTAATACGTAAATGGAGATTAAAAAAATTATTAATCAGACGTATAAATTATTAAAATATGAATCCACGTGTCTAAATATGAAAATTGAGCTACAGAGTAATAGGATTAGCATTTCATGCATGAGATTAGTTTACTAATTGTAGGAGATTAATCAGAGATTAAAACAAGGCACCCGATGCATCGAGAAGGGCTGACGAATGGCTGACATAAAGATGATGGGGGTATTTGGGGAGGGGAGGGGGGGGGGGGTGTTAAACAAAAGGGTGGCTCAAAGTACCAGCTCATATGGCTTTCTTTTTCCCAAAGTGATTGTTAATGTGAGGAGCTTTTTGTTAATACTCTCTTTGCTTAATGCATGTCAAGTAAAATATATGCTTATTGTCACCATGCCACTAATGTCACAACATACCTCACTTATTATGGACTTTTTGATGGATGTGGACGTGGAGGATTTTCATTGGAGGAAAGGGAGAATATGATGAGAATGCTATTGCTAAAAAAAATGCCAATTGTTTTAATTAATTAATTTAATTAATTGACATTTTTGTCCTCAATAATATTTTGATGGTGGGTCATTACCCCAATTAGACCCTTGGGATGGTGATTCAACCACGTGATTGATGGTGGGAACCCTCCGACCTCATTCTTTCTTTAACATAGGCACTAAACAATGCTTTTTTTTTTTTTTAAATAACTACTAAATATAATTTGTTTAATTTCTTTATTGATAAAAACACTTGTTACTAAATTCAGAATTCCTGATTTCATACTCACCAAAGGTTTATATCCATCATTTTACTCCTAAGCTTTGGCCTTAGAAATTTGCATGACAAATGGATAGATAGCTCATTAGTATTAATTTTTTCTTTTTAAAGAAAAGGAGGTGGAAAAGATAAAGAGTAGGGAAGGGACTAAGGAAAAGGATAAAACAGAAATTCATATCGTATTTAAAATTTATATTTTGAACAACAATTTTGGATAAGTTGATTCTTGAAAAGCTATGCAGATTTGGAACGATCGTGAAACATTTCAAAGAGATCAAAAATAGCCTTTCAACTAGTGAAGTTTTAAAGAATGGAGAAAAAGGAGACAAGCATTCTAGAACATGAATACTCTAAAGAAAGCTACACCGACTGCAAATAAAAATGGCCCTTTTGTTTTTGAGTTAAAAAGGTTGTAGGAAAATAATGCCCTAGAGACATGTATCCGAAGGACAAGGAGCCATGCTGCTTGTTTTTCCTACAAAAGATAAGATGTTCAAGGACTAAGGGACCATATATAAGACTTCCATTTCCTTTTATCCTATAAGATTAGCAACTAAATTGATGGTTTGTATATGATTTAGATGCCTCCATTTTTGACTTACAAAATGCATGCCAATTGTTCTTAGGAAACCAAACAACCTAACTCACCCCCCAACCCTACCTCTCAATGACCATACACACTAACAAAAATTTTGGTTATGATGGGACCGCCATTTAATCTAACACCCTTCTTCTAATTCTTCTTCTTAATTGGCTTTTAATTACTGCTTACTACTAATTATCTAATTAGAGTAATTATGTTAGTAACTTAGCAATCATTTGAGTCATTTTGTTGGGCTTCTTTTTGTTCAATGTGTTATGTGTCATATGCTCACTCATTTTTAACTTCAAAGTATCATTTTTTCCCAATCTTTTATATAATATATGGAGAGAGAGATGGACCCTGCATCCCCAAAACTTTTAAACTTTTGGTTTCTTTTAAATTTTATATTCTACTCCTAAAAAAATTTCAAAAATTATAAAATTCTTTATTAACAGTTCCTTTTATACAACTGGCTCATTCAATCTTAAATTTTTAATTTCATTCCTGATATGTATGTGTATGTGTGTGTATTCATTAACTAATAAGAAGAATCTAAAAGATGATAATGTTCTTTGACATAATGGATTTCAAGGTATCCCTTTGCTATTCTCCTTTGTTTCAACTCATCTAGAGCTACTATTTACTCTTCTTTCTAACTTGACAAGAATAACTTTTTAATACTCTAAAGATTTAATTTATCAAATCTTTATAAACTAGAAATCATATATTATCATTGAACTATTACTTTAGCGACTTTATATGCCTAACTTATGTTATTAATTTTCTGACTCAGGATATAAATATATAAAAATCGAATTTAGATAAATTTTTTTGAATATAATAAATATTATTATATATATAGAATCAAAGTAGACTTATGTGGGGTTTAAAAAAAATTATAAATATATAATAATTTTTTAAATTATTATTATTTTAGATTGAAAATAAATTGTACCAAATAATTAGACCCTTAAAAGAAGAATAACAATTACAGCATGAAGTAGTGTTTACCATTGTTTTCAGAACCGGATCGGACATTGAACCGAAAAATTTACTGGTTCACGATTTAATGGTCAATCGCAATTGGACCGTAATTGAACCGTAATTGAGCCGATAATATTATTATTTAAAAATTAAAAATATAATATTTTTAAGAATAAAATTGATCAATAATATAGTATAATTCAAGTCTATAAATACATAAATAACAAAATTAGAAGAAAATATGATATTTTCTCTATTATTATGGATTATTTATTCCATTTGTATAGCTTATTTTTTCCTATAAATGTATTATCTTATTTAAGAGAGAGAGAGAATCGGTTCAATTGGTTGGACCGATCGGTTCACCGATTTACCAGTTGGACCGACCGGTCCAAATCGATTTGAACTAAATACATGATTTTTAAAATTTTCAGTTTAAATAGATAGACAGGACTGGTTTGGGGGCCGGTTCACGGACCGACCGGTCCGGTCCGGTCCGGTCCGGTCCAAAGAACATTGGTGTTTACTATTCCAAATTGAATGTTCATAATTTGCCTGGTTTGAAAGGGCCTATGTGGCAGCATACATGCGCAATCAATGATTTTAAAGAAACCTTTTTCTCTCTAACACTTGTAATAGTTGTGGATGGGAATCTGGCCTTGTAATTGATTACTTATTGGAGAGGGAAGCACTTCCAGCACCAAGTGTCTATTTCTCATTCCTTTTTTCAAATGATTAATGTGTATCATCCATCAATCCATCACCTCACAGCTTTTTTATATGCTTGCAAGTTGCTACACTCTTACATGGGCCCAACTAATATAAATATACCTCTCCCATTTCATTCAAATTGACCGTGATCGTGTTTAACTTAGACACGTAAAACTAAAAATAAAAAATATGTAAGTTTTATAATATTTTATATTAAATTTAAATATATAAAAATATTATATATGTGTGGTATATGAATTATTTTATAATATATAATATATTAAAATTTTTATTTTTAAAGAAAATATTAATTTTTTTTGAATAATTTAAAATAGTAAATAGATCAATTTAATTGAAGTGGAGCGAGTATTTATTTGTAATAATATTTCTAACAGCATATCCTAATATTTCATCTAAAAAATTTGCTAAGCGTTTGTTTTCTTTTTTAAATATAATATATGAGAGGTGAGAATATGAATTACACTCGTAATATGTCAGCTGATAAAATGTATTTTTAATTTATTAATATCAAGATAATGACAAGTACTTTATGCAGTTTATATTATATTTGATTTATAAAAGAAGAGAGAGAAGGGAAGAGGAAGTAAACTTTTACTTTTATTAGAAAAAGTAAATATAATATAATTTTATTTTATTTAATTATAGTTGACGGAAAGTAAATGATAAATACTTTATAATTTATCTAAATTTGAATATTCCTCCCTAAATCAAAACACACAATTAAAAAAATTTAGCTTTTACACCTATTCTAGCGGTCTGGCCCATTTGATTGCGGGCCTCGTAAAATCAGAAATCTAAAAATATAATTGGGCTGACATATTGGAAAACAAGTAGAAACTGCCCGCAATTTAGAAAGGTGATGCGATTACGGCCCAGCTGGATTTGAGCATTTTGTGAAGCACGAGGCCCACTAGTTCATTGACTTGGCCCCGAAAACCAAGTGGAGTGGGCGGAGGCGCCGGTGTTGGGTCAAAGGGACGACGAGGTAGCTTTGAAATTACACCTTCGTCGTGTCCACGACTTGTCACATTTTGAATTAGTCTTTGTTCCTTTATTTTATTTTTTGGGGTACATCTAAGATATTGGTAATTTTTCATTTTTTTAATATATAAAAAAGATGTCCCGAGACATAATAAGTTCGGGGATATCCCTGTGAGATTATAAGTTCGATTCTTGATCTTGCGTTACACATTTTACTATTTAAATCTTTTATATACTATAGAATAAGAATAATTAAGACATTTATAATGAATCGTTACATAAATATATAAAAATAATTAAATATATATATGGTGTCGACAAATATGTAATTGAATGTCTTATATTTCTAATATAGTTAGAAATTTTAAAATAGTATTCCCTTTATTTTAAAATAGATATTTATGAAATATTTTTATTTTGTTTTAAAATAAATATTTATGTATATATTTTTTAAATTAATAATTAATTTTTTCCATGTAATTCTTATCTATTCTAAATTAATTATACAACTTTTCAAAACTCTTTTTTCTTCTTTGCTTCTTAAGAATTTTCACCAACCAATAGTTATTATGTATTTTCGTTTTCCGGTTGTTATATACTTGCAATACATCATATTTTCTCTCTCATATTTTATCTTTTTCATTAATGATGTCTCACATTTATCTATATTTAATAATTTATTAAATTTTACTACCTCCATTTTATAATATAAGTCACTTTAAACTTATACACAAGAATTAAGGATCCTAAATTCTAAACAATTTTAAAACTAAACTTTCAAAAACTCGGTTTTGGTAATTAGAAAGAGTTGGATCATAAGTAGTGGAAAAGAGAGAGATGGAAGGAATGATAAAATAGAAAAAAAAGTAATAAATGCTCATAAAATTTTATAAAACAATCTATATTGTAAAAAAAAATTTAAATATAAAACGACTTATATGGTAAAATAGAGATTATAGTAAATTCATCTTAATCCAATCTTTATCCAAATACAATCCGTGTGCTAAGTATTAACATTTATTTAAAAATGGAGAAAGTAAGTGTCAGAATTGATCGTTGCACGTTTTGTTGACCGAAACAAACAAAGATTTTTAATTTTATATTCAGGCTATTTTTGTATAAATAAAATAAAAATTCACTCTTGACTACGAGTTTATTTCTCTAGCACCCGCTGCCGCTTAATATGAGACCGCCAGTTATATTTGAACACGTAGACAAACTACGTGTGTTGGACCAATATCAAATAAGGCGGTGACGCGTACTCGGTGATCTGTAAATCTCTCACCTCTCCCTGAGCTATAAATCAGCTAAAAAGAGAGAATTTTAGGAAATTATTATACTTGTAAAATATCACAAAGGAATAAAGGAAGAAGGAGATCGTCGTATTTTCATCTGCCGGAGAGTAGATCACCTGAAAATTCTCCGGTGTCTCTTGTCCCGTTTGTTGCCGGCAACTTGATCTCCTAGTAACCATGGTATGAGTCTCGTCACTTCACTGGTTTTCCTTTATTTTGTTGTAGAATTCTGTGAATGGTGATTGGATTTTCTTTTTCGTCTGTTTAATTGTTGATTGATTGCTTCTATCAGGCATTTTGGTTTTGTAATCCCTTTATAGTGCAATTTGTTTGATAAATAATGATAAGGAGACTGATTGTGAGGAAAAATTAGAAAACATAAAATGATTATAATACTTGGATTATAGATCTTTTGGGTGTTCTGATAAGCAGATCTAAACAAAAGATTTCTTCTTTATACATTTTCCATTTTGCTTTCAATTAAAAAAAAAAAAAAACCTTGAGGATGATAACTTAGTTTGTTGAACAGGTGATAGGAAAGAAACAATTTTTTTTGGGGGGGGGGGGGGGTTCGGTTTTAACTTGTAATCTCGGAAGATTGGATTTTTACTGGGCATTGGTGCATTAATCTGAAATTCGAAATAGTATCTCTGCTATGCTTCTATGGGATCATGCAACATAGGCGTTACCTTTTTGCTAGGGGTGGCTTATCCAAATATTAAGGCTAAAAATTTCGGTATGATTTGAGCAATTTTTTATCAACTAATGACTCGTTTCAGTTTTAGTTTAAATGATGCTATGAGGCCAATGGGGGATATTCCAGCTTTTTCTTATTTGGCTTTTGTTGTTTCATAATTGGAAATTACTCGGCATTTAGATGGTAACTATCACTGCACATTAGATGACCTAGCTTCACGATCCAGTAAGACTGTTACAGGAAGTGCTTGGTGCTTAGGACATGTTTCTTCCTTCTAGGGTGTTCTTGAATTTTAACTTTTGTGAGAAAACTTTATTTGAGCTGAGAAGAAATTTGAATTTTGGGAAAAAGGAAATGTGGATTAAGAAGAAAATGTGATGTCTTATGAGTATTTCAGTTATCCGGAATTGAAAATACTGGGATTGAATTTTTATTTTTTTTTCCAAGTTGAGTTTAGAAACTTTTTTGAAAAAAAAAAAAAGGTGTTACCCAAGTACACAATGTGGTCTTTTTATGGATAAGATTTTTCTTTTTGTGAAGGGAAATGACTTCAATCTCGGTGTGCTATGTCACTTGGTGTTCCTGTTTTTATGCTTGCTTATAAGTAGGAATCTCTTATTTTTTTAAGATGTGACATTATCTATCATTATACGTAAATATGATCATCTCAACTATTTTCATGATCTATAATCTACCAGATAAAAGGATTACTAGGCGTCAAGGAGCTGGTTCTGTCATCTGTAGTTGCTTTATAATTTTAGACATCATCCCCTTTTACGTATGTTTGCAGTTGGAATTCTCCTTCTGTTTTGAAGGAGAGGATGAGACTTATACTAGATTCTTATTTGCATGCTTCATGTTTCTGTTTAGATGCTTGCTTGTATAGGAGGTAGGGGTATTCTTTAGTCTTACATTAACTCTGATTATTGTCTGTAGACAACATCAAGGCGTCTAGCTGATAGGAAGATAGAGAAGTTTGAGAAGAACATCACCAAGCGTGGATCTGTCCCAGAAACTACTACAAAGAAGGGAACCAACTATCCTGTTGGCCCTATCTTGCTTGGCTTCTTCGTCTTTGTTGTCATTGGATCCTGTAAGATCTTCCTTATCTTTTCTTAATGAATACTGCCCTTTTTTCTTTTTCTTTTTTTTTTGGTGGTCCTTTCCAAATCATAAACCTTCATTCTTGCTAAAAACGAATACTAGTTTCAGAATTGTTTTCAAATGTCATGCAGGGCCAAATAAATAAACAGCAAAAAGGCAAAAAGGCAGATGTAACCATAGTATTTAAGCATATAGTAGTTTGCAGGACTATAATATGAGTAACCGTTAATAAACAGAAGCAGATTACTGTTGGTTTTCTGTGGAAGAGGATATTATTCATGTGAATTCAACTATTCCTGATTTCTGAGTCCACTGATAAAAAAAATTCTCGTTGCAGCTCTATTCCAGATAATCAGGACAGCCACAAGTGGAGGCATGGCTTAGCTGTTCTACGGCTCTTCTGATTCAAGTAGATGGATCCTTCTTGTAGTTTGTTTGCCTATTGATAGTTCAAATGTAGAAACCAGAAGACTGCTCTGATATCAGTCTTCTATTGTCGTGTTTCAAACAACTCATGGAACATAAATCCTTTTGCTAACACATCTAAACACCGTTGTCCGTCCCTTTCTCCTCTGGGGATGCTTGTTTCTACTTGGGTGACTTTTAGTTTTCTCGACCTTGAATTCAAACTTTAATTTCTTTATCTCTATGTGCCCATAACAGTTTCGAGAGGATAATCAAGAGAAAACAATACAGTGGACTACAACAAAGGTATAAATTTGCAGAATGCTAAATACTAGCAACAGGAAGTTGCCCATGGGTGAAAACATGATTAACGAGCTGAGGAGTGAGGATAATTACCTTGGAACTATTATTAAGATGAGCACATTATTTAGGAATGATACACATTGTAGGAGAGAATTTTAGAGTAGGCCTTCGCCACAGAGAACAACGCACGGTTTTGCACACCATTTAAAAATAAATGCACAAAAATGTCCCTCCATTAATCATATCCAGGGCATTATAGAAGTCTAGCAGATGAATAATTATATAAAGCTTCTTGGCTGGACCATAAATCCAAAAATCCATATTTCTTAACAAGCTCAGGCAACAGTAAATTTAGGATGCTAATTCTTCAAGTTCAGAAGGGTAATACCAAGATGTTTGTTCAGCAAGGAAAATACAAAACAATCGCAATGGTTTTTTTTTCATTTTCATCATGATGAAACTTCAACTGCAGATACTAGTGGGAAAACTTTGGAATTGACACGGGCAGACTTCCCGTTCAAACAGCGGTCACTTTTTCAAGGAAATTATGTGGATGACTGCAAGAACTTAGGATTAAAAACCTAAGCAAGAGCTGTCAAACAAGGGTGAAATGCAGTGCCACAGGCAATCCATTGCCTCTTTCTTCCACGTGGCAACACGCAGCCGGGAACCTTCAACCATTCCCCACTTGTTAAGTCGTAGGTAACAAGCCGATTCATTTGTCTGGATCTCAGTGATAGCATAAGCAAACCTTTGTTACCCAAGCATGTCATCCTAACGTGCTTTCCATAAAAGTCCAAGCACCATATATTTGGCATTCTGTCAACCTCCTTCCACAAGAGAGTCATCTTTTGCAGCTCCCATATGCAAACACATGTAGCTGCATTCTTTGTCAGTAACCCAACAAGCATGATCCTTCCTGCGGATTCTGCTAATGTTTGGTCACTCAGGTGTACAGGGGATGGGATTAAGAACTGCTTCCAAATCCCAGAATTCATATCATAGGACACAATCCCATCAGGGTCTGAACGCATGAAGTAAAGAGTGCCATCTACGGACACCGCCTGGGACCTAAAGTTCAGTGCCAGTGGGAGCTTAATACATGAGGGCATGCTCCCCGGACGGGTCCAATGATTCTGGATGGAGTCGTAAACTTCATACTCCCCATTACAACCAACCCAAAGGATCTTGTATCCCCCTTTGATTGAGTTCCCATTCAGAGTCATTCCAACAGCCACACGAGACCAGACCTTAACAGACCTGGCTGGCAACTCTCTAAAAGATCTAGTAAGAGGGTTGCAAACATAGAAGCTCCGGTGTCCAATATCAAGGAAACACACAAGACCCCCTGCTGAAGCTACTGGCAAGACAATTAACTTAGTTGGCAAAGCAGGAACAGTTGGGTGGTGCCATCTCTTCAATGAAGGGTCATACATAGCTCCAGTGTTCACATTTTCATGGGTAATGGTGTAAAACCAAGGTTGGGATTGTGGAACTTCAGCACATTGCTGGGAAAAACTTTGAGAAGTGAGCAATGAATTCCATTTTCTGCAAACTGATCGGAAGCGGAAAAATGTAGCAATGGGAAGCCTTGCAATGACAGCTTCAAAGAGGTCTTCTGGAAATTCTTTCCAGATATGCTGCTCCATATTCTCAGTAGAACTCACAGATTCAGTCAATTTTCCGCGGTTCCGTTCTTTGCGTGCTTTCTTTGCAGGCGGAGGTTTTCCAGGTTCCAACATTTTGAGGTTTTCAGATTTTCCAGCAGTCATTATAAGATTGTAGCAGTTATCTTCTATAGAGTTATCATCGAGATTCAAAAGACACCAGCTGCAGAAAAGAAATAGATTGTCTATTCAGTTATCCCATTCAATTAACTTTGGACTTGTCATGAAACGCTTCCAGAATGGTTCAACTGGATTTTCTCAAAGGGAACTAATGAAAGATATGAAATGTACACAATCAAATTAAACAGAAATGTAATTGGTTCTTATTGCATATCTGGGTTGACCAAGTTAAGAAAAGGAACCTGCAAGTAATTAAACAAAATCAACATGATCATCGATTGAATGAAACGTTATTTTTCACTCCCAGACGAACCATAAAAACTTGATAGCTTGTATTAAAAAATTCAGCAGTTTCGTAATGAAAGTAGGCCCACTTTAACATTATTGAACACATGAACTTTGAATGGGTAAGAACGAATAATAGCCTTGGAATATTTGTGATGTGGTAACTATAATACTTATGTCACACTGTTCAATAGAGCAAGGCTGAAGGAAGATTGAATGTTACAGATACCGAGGAAAAAAGGTAGAGAAAGCCAAAAATAACAGTCAAGGCAAATAGAAGACACCACCCAAGAATGAAGAAGCTAGAATATTTCGGTCTTGTGAGCTTCAGTATTTGGATAGGCTTTTTAAATTAAGCTGATAGTGAAGGCTTATTTTTTTACAAACTTAGGGGATTAAGCTAGCTTATATACACTCCAAAAAAATTGAAGACCTGAAGTCAAGCCAATGGAAAATAGAATTGCAAAGAAGGATTCTCCTGACACAAGTTTTGAAGGATCCAGAATCTCAACATTCTACTTGAATTCACCAGAGGGTACAAAGTCCCAAAATTATAATTTCCTGACATAAAACTATTGCAAAACTGTCTGCGTAAGCTAATGCAGATATAGCAGCAAATATGACCAACCATTACCATAAGGCAAACATTGATCATTAACTAACTTAAGTTCCTAACATACCACAACCAGAAGAAGCAGTAGCTGCCAATTGGGACACAGACTTGGTGGTAAGAGACATAGAGAATATATTCTTAAAATCATGCTCAGACAATATATAGTCCAGAAAGAGCACTACTATGGAATTCAACAAATTTTCAAGAAAACCAAAAGAGTTCCAAGCCATCAAATAGCAAGCAAACTATTTAACTTTCAACATAGATTAGTTCATTTTACAAACAGGACCCTATTCAGCAAAATTGTCTAAATAAACAAATAATCAAGAGTTGTCTAATTCTGCTTTACCACAATTGGATCAAACACTAGAGAAAGTAGGCTCGGCACAAGAGACATAGAGAATATATTCTTAAAATCATGCTCAAACAATATATAGTCCAGAAAGGGCACTAGCATGGAATTCAACAAATTTTCAAGAAAACCAAAAGAGTTCCAAGCCATCAAATAGCAAGCAAACTATATAACTTTCAACATAGATTAGTTCATTTTACAAACAGGACCCTATTCAGGAAAACTGTCTAAATAAACAAATAATCAAGAGTTGTCTAATTCTGCTTTACCTCAATTGGATCAAACACCAGAGAAAGGAGGCACGGCACAAGAGCAAGAAAATTTTCTGTGTATACCAAAGTTTCCTTGTTTATTCTAATGGCGGCAATGGATTCCTTAACTCAGTTTCTTTGACAATTGAACTTTTCCTCAACCTACCGTTTCCCCAAGGTATCAATTTTGAGCAATAAAAATGCTAACCATAAGCCAGAGATATCAAGCATCCTGCCCAAGAAGGTGAACAATGGGGAAGGGGATGACTAAGCAGGCTTATCGTAGATTTCATTTGTAAAATTCAACTTGCATGCATAATGTGAAACTTTCAAAATACTAGTACAGCAAGAATACCATATCATCTTTTATTTGCACAAGAAAAATGTCCAATTCCATAGTGCGAAAGTGCCATAATGATTGACTAACTTCAAGGGGTGCAAATGTTACTTGTAAACTAATAAGCAAGTGCAGGGCAGAACTCAACACAAAGGAAGCAAGCTAACTACGTTTGGGAAGGAAACATTTGTGCAAAATCCCCTAAAGAATTGAATGACCTCGAGAAAGATCTAGAAAACAGTCAGAGAAAAAGGAAGAAATTGGAATACTGCTTTAACAGGTTCATACTCTTACTAATCGTCCAAAATAAAGAAGCCAATGAACACAACCATTAGGCCACGTAGGAGAAGGTGGAATACAAGCAACTGGTTAAGTAAATGATTTTGGCTTTTTGGAAAGAAGAATTGAGAACACTATGGAATACCAGTGACTAGTGATGATAACCAAAAAGCCTTTCCTACTCGACATTCTATCTTCGAATTTAGACACATTCATTATTTATATACTTGGATTTTCCTTTTCATATAAATGAAAAAAAGATAGTAATAGGTATATGATGATTTCAGCAGAACACAGAAGTGAGATTGACATAATACAGGTTTAAAACAATGTGAGCAGTTGTTTTAGCTAAGCAAAACATGGAATGAAACATTCACAAATAATAGGACCTAGCATTCATTTGAATGTCACTTTATTAAATCTATTAGAACTAAAACAAATACATTATTCATCTCAAAATCAGAACTCAAGAGTCATATTTGATAAGAACAAAAATAGTTAGCATCAGTAGCCTCAAATTTAGATTCTCCATTTACCACATAAAGAGAAAATAATGCTTGCTTTAGTTTGAGAACTCTTCACCTAAACAACACTTGAGGACTTGAATAAAACATGCACATCAACATTTTTGGCATCCATACGGAGAAAATAATCAACCACGTTCCGGAAAAGAGAAGTACTGTAGTAAAAGCAACAATCTGTCAATGTTACAAAGTAAGAACTGGCACCAATTGATCAAGTACAAGGGAAATTAATGCAATGGTAAAAGCTATTTACATATATGCAGATACAATTAATGATAGCATAGCCAACACTACATCTTCCATCCCCTACAATTCATCAACAAGAGGTGCAGAAGGAGAAACGGATAAATAAGGAATCTTTCGGCAAAGACAGGTCTAAAGAGCACGATTAATTGCGCAAAGAAAAGGTTTTTCTAAAAAATTAACCTAAAATCATCAACAAAACCAAGGCTTGTAAACACATTTACCCCCGTTATCAGCTAAAGAGAACATTAAAGTACAATACACGCTACATACGGAAAACAAAACCTACCTGTGTTGGTGATGGTGATGCTCCGATGGCGGAAGAGGTTGAAAACGGAGAGAGCAATTAGGAGGCAAACCACCGTAGAGTTCTAAAAGCTCCTGAACTTGTCCGATGAGCTGCCTCAGCATGGCAAGCCCACCTTCCATACCCTGTCTAGTCTCCGCCTCTCCCCTCTCCCCCTGCCCCAGGCCCCAACCCACACTCCTCCCCCTCCAGCTCTCTCTCCCTGTTTGTCTCTCTAGTCTACACAAATATTTGCAACTTTCTCTCTCTATATCTACATCTGTAAGCTGTATGCATCCATCATCTCCTCTCTCTCTCTCTCTCTCTCTCTCTCCGTGTGGTGGTGGTGTTATTCGGTTGCAGTGGCCCGTAGTATAATGTTGCGGTGGTTCTTCTTATTACCCAGTCTTGAGTTTCCACGTCAGCAGACCACAAGATTAATGAGTAGTATTGACCGTGCACGCAACTTTTGTCTGTTGGGCCCCCCTTTACATTTTTTGGTGATATATTTTTTTTTATCTGTTGATTTTCCTATATTGCCCTCTTTAGTTTTTTCATTTTGGTGAAAGTGGAATTTCACAAAAATGGATAAATTTGGCTTTTTGTTTGTTTCTTCATTTTTGTGGATTGTCACCTTGTCAAAGGCATGTACTGGCCTCTGTATTTAATCTTTTTAGAAAATTTTGAAGGTAATTCACGTCCGAAGAAATTTTAAGTTGACCCTTTTTTTTAATATTTTTTATTTTCTAATGAAACTATTATTTCTAAGAAAATGTTATATATATACACACTTCTATCCGTATTCATTTAATCAGAATTAAGTATACACGATCTTGATTAGATATGAAAATTTAAAAGAATATTTGATAAAATTATGCTTATTTGTAAAATTTTCATTATTTTTAAAATATATCGAGAAAAGAATATCTCTTAGTTATTGTCTTTACGAAAAATAAGAAAGACTGTCTTTTTATTATTTTTTAATTTTTAAGAATTTAATATTTTGTTTTATTAGAGTAAAAATAAAATGTTATTTAAATAAATAAAAATATAAATCAAAATAATATTTGAATATTTTTGTCTAATCGCTATAGACACAACACAATGGCTCACTCTCAGATGTGGTCCTTAAGTTTTTGCTTTTGGTTTAATATGATATCGAAAGCAATAGTTGTTTTTCTATTTCCTCAGTCTTCGATTATAAATTCTCGTTAATTATGACTTATAGGAATCAGACTAATTATCTTTTTAAACCTGTTTTCTTAGGCTCATTTTTTTCTACTTGCCTTAATTAAATAAAATAAATAATTTATTCTCTCTAATAAAAATAAAAATTCTCTATTTTCTTATTCTTGATGATCCCAATAAAAGGTTAAGGTAATTAAATGAGATATATTTGATGAATATCAAACTCAAAAATTCTTGCGATAACATAGTTAAAAGAATTTTGACTAAAATATAATTATTAACGAGTTTATGTTTAGAAACTGAAATTCAATTGAAAAAAAAATACAAAAATAGAAAATAATATAATAATATTAAAAGGTGGAAAAATAAATGTAAATGGAACACTTTATGGTTCCCTATGGTCATGAGTCATGACAAGGTTTGAGTAGTATATGGTCCACGTTCCCACGTGTGCCTCGCACATTTTCTATTTTCTTTCTTCCCAATGTCAAAAAGAAAAAAGTAAGCTAGTAAATCAGGGTCATCTAGTAATAGTTTAATACCTAAACTGCCCTTGATTCTTACAACTATGGATAACATGTATATGGAACCCCTCACATTAGTATCGAAATATTTTCATAATTTTGTGTTTACTTTTGAGAGATTTTAGTGTACAAATATATTTTAGTAAATTATATTTGCAAAGATACTAAAATATATTTTCAATATATTATTTGTATACTAAAATATATACTCGATAAATCATTTTCTTTAATATTAACTTTCTCTGAAAGTAATATTTGGAACTCAATTCTATTTATATTAGTAATCAAATTATACTTTCCAAAAAGAAATTTGGTTTCTTTTTTTTCATTTTAAATGAAAAATAAAATAAATTTTCAATATGAGAATTCACCATTAACCTCATTTTTTTAAGAAAAGATTGTGAACAATTGTTGCCTTAGGTTCTATAGTGACTTTTTTTATGTAATGTGGTAAAATTATTGAAAGACAAATGGTTTTCTAAAACTTTTTGCCAAACAAAATATAGGCGTCCATTTGGAGGTTGAGGTAATACTAGTTTGAATGGCATACTCACTTCGTCCCAAATTATCAACTACTTTCTAACTTAATTTTTATCCCAAATTATCTGTCCTTTTAGGAAATCAATGTTTAATATTTCAAATATATCCTTATTTAATAATATTCTACTTCTCAAACATATTAAAATATAGTCAAAAACTCATTTTATAAGTTCTGATATTCATACTCATCTTGTTAATTATCAATAAATATCAGTAACAACTTGGAGAGAGAATTAAATAATCCTTAATATTCTAACCCATTTTATAGCAATGATTAAATACTTAGGAGAGGAAATTAATTTAGAGATATATCAAAATTTTAGAGTTTGTATAATTTTTAATATAAAAAGATATATTCATCATTGAATTGTAAGGGTAAAAATAGAATAGAAGGTTTAATTAACTAAAAAAACTATTTTTCTTAATCACTGTGTAATTGGTTAAATTTGACAGATAATTTGGCACGGAGAGAGTAATTTAATCGCTGATATCAAATAAAAAAAAATAAATTTTATTATCACTATATGATATTTTAAAATATAAAAAATATAAATAAAATTTGATGGTCAATAATGTAGTAAAAATACTAATTAATTTTACAACCAATAAAATGAAAATAGTACTACTACTAAGTACTTCACACCAAACTAATACTAACAAATTCTTGCCTAAAAAGCAAATTCATGTGATGCAGCCCTCTAATGAGTGGACTTTATATTATTAATTAATTGGGATGGATGGATGGATGGATTTTGAGCAAAGAAATTAACAAACCCTTACCAAATATCCTCTCCTAGCTAACACCAATGAATGATTCATTTTAGGTTTTTTCTAGTCTTCTAAGTAAATTCTATGTTGTGGCTATCAAATATTGTCTCCTTATTTGGGTATAATTTTTTCTCAATTTAGAATTCTATATTAATTTAAATAATTTTTATTTTATAATATCTATTTATATTCATAATATTTAATATTCTTGTATTTAATTCTACTTAAATTTTATATATTTAATAATTTTATTACATCTAAATAAACTTATTTCGAAAAACTCTCATTATTTTCTAAGGCACCTTAGTTGTCTTTTTCTGAGTTCTTCTATGTTTGAAAAAATGATCTCAAGAGGCATAATTGTTTTTCCTTTGCCACAAAATTGTTGTACTTTTATGTACCTCTTATTTGACTAAAGCTTTAATGAAGTGGAAATTTTTTTGAGTTTCATAAAGGAAATTTCATCATCAAAGTTGGTGAAAAGAAAGAGTGTTTTTATAAGTTTTACAATTCGGGAATTTCCAGCATCTTCCTGTTAGGGCTATACAAGAAACCAGGGGAGACATGCCTCTTATAAAATTGTTTGAACTCGACTTGATAATAATTTGATATCGAAATCGGTATTTTTAAATTAAAATTAAAATATTATTATATCTAAATTGTTAAGTATTCAACTCAGAAACTTATAAGTCTATTCGATTATTTATAATATTTAGTTTTTAAAGATATTTTAAATATTTTAAAAACAATTCAAGTTTAAATTTGATTTAAACTTCTCAACTCTTCTAATTAAATTTGAGCTTAGGTATCTTTATCGAATTGAATTTGAATCTTAATTTAAGACTCGAATGCAACTCGAATTCGAACTCAAATTTAAATTTTATTTAAAAATATTAATATCGACTTAATTATCTTAAACAGTAGTTTCAGTAAATCTTATTCTTTACGTAGGACATCCCCAACCCTCATTTATAAAGCTAGATTATCCCTCTTTATACCGAACCCTTTCCTTGGTGTTCTCCCCTCTCCACCCCTTACCCCACAAACCAAAATGAAAAGATTGCACACAATACACAACAAAGGAAATGCTGGCTGCCCCTCTAGAAATTGAGTACAAAGAGCAACAATGCCTTAGGCAGTTTTGATGGGATATATGATGATGAAAGCAGCTACACAACATGGCATCATCCTTTATACCTTTTGGTACTCAAATGCTCATGAGTAGTTAGATAATGCACATCTTTCATGTCTTAGAGAGACTTTAATCACTAGTAGTCTAAGGCAATCATGAAGAGCCAAAATGCTCAATTGATAGTCTCTCTCACACCTAACTCAATCTTTAATATTCTTTTCGTCTCATTAAAATTAATAATAATTAATTTAACACGATATAATATAATAAAAATAAAAAATATATAAATCTCATAATACTTATTATATTAAATTTAAATATATAAAAATAATATATATGAGATATATTGATTATTTTATAATAAATTATATAATAATTTTTTTTAAAAAAAAGTGTCAAAATTTTGAAGACAATTCAAAATAGTAAGTAGATCAATTTTATGGGACAAAAATAGTGAAATATTTTATACATAATTTATAAAATTAAATCCTAAAACACAAAAATAAAGATAAAAATTTCCTTGAAAATAAAAGGGGAAAATTTATGGTAATGGGTAAAAAGGGCAATTGGCAAGGATTGAAAGGTGAGATGGAAGTGGGCAAAGAGTCATCATGATTAGACATGAAATACACGTAGGAGCTAAAGCAAAGGGGAGGGAAGAGAAGAGAAGGGAAGGTGAAGGTTAATTTTAATGATTATGTTTCTCAAAACCAAGGGTGTGGATTTGTGGTGAGAGTAATGATTTGTTTGTCTAGGGAAGAGAGGCTTTTGGTGGAAAATTTGATCATAGCTCATTATGCTCATCATAATAGAATCCTTCTTTTACGTGTGTACTCATAATGTACACTGTAGACATACTGCTTTCAATGTCTTTTTTGAACATATTTGCCTTTTTTTTTCTTTTTAAATGAAAGAACGAGGCATTACTGTTAACACTTGTGTAAGTAAATAAAAATTAATTTAAAATAAAATTTATAAAAAATTATTTTTTTCTATACACAAATAAAGTTGTTGAAAACAATATTACAATTTAGACAAAGTTTTTATTCTATCCATATTAAAAATATGATAGTTATTGATTGGTGAAAATTTTTAAAAAGTAAGAAGAAAGAAAAAGTTTGAAAAGTTGTGCAGTTGACTTAGCATAAATAAGGATAAAATAGAAAAAAAAATAATTATTAATTTTAAAAATATATACATAAATAAATATTTTGAAATAAAATAAAAAAGTTTCATAAATAAGTATTTTGAAACGAATAAGTATTAAAAATATATAGGGTCAGGTGAGATTCGAAGAGAGAGAATATGATATGTTGTGAATAAATAATCGTTATTAAGACGTAAAAATTATATAAAATAATATATTTGAATTAAAGTAAAATTTTAATTTAGAATGAGAAAGTAAAATTCCAATCCAGGTGGAGTTGTATATTTAAATAGTAATTATTTTGAGCTAAATTGTTTAAATATAATAAAAAATTACTATGAATCAAGGTGGGATCTATGCAGATCTAAAGAGAAAGAATATAACGTGGCGTAAGAAAATAAAAATAATTTAAATTATAATTATTTTTAATTAAATAGAAGTTTTGAATTAGAATGAGTTTGTATCCACTTACACACTCTAATAGCAACAATTGGGGAGAAAGAAGGTGCCAAAAGGAAGATGGCAGCACTGTTGAATTTACTTAGGTTATCACGGGACAGAATTAAAAATTTAAGATTGAATAACATGTTATATTAAAAAATATTATTATTATAATTTCTAAATTTTTTAAAAATTTTATTAATAATTTTTAATTTTAATAATTAATTATAATATTTTAAAATTTTTTGGAAGCTCAACTTGGCGGACTCATCCTGTTCTGGCAAAGGCAGACTCCAGCTGGAGAGATGAACCCTGCGAACAAACAAATCCCAAGTTCTGTTAGTGTATTTTTTTTTTTTCTAAAAATAATTATATTATTATGTGTATTATATATTATACTTTTTAATAATAGACAAATTTTAAAAATGTATAATCCTTAATTAGGAAAGCCATGTGAGAATTTTCCACGATATATAGTGGACGAGGATGTCTTCCTTTTTTTTTTTTTTTTTTGTCTTCCTTATTCAATATATGTCCTGTTAAAGTGGATCTACGGTCCCTTAGAGAGCTATCTTACACCCTCAAGATTATGTACATTAAGGCCCAAAATGTTTTCCCTACAAATTAAAAAGTCCGCAATGGCGAAACCCGTAGCCCAAAGTGCATGACAGTTTTAAGGTGCCCATTATGGTAAATGAACACTAATCCATAAGATATTGTTCATTAATAAAATTCGGTCTAGTGTCATTACAATAGTAACATTTTATTATCTCCCCTTGTAATATAAATCGTTTAACTTAATTTCACGCATATTAAGATTAAAAAAAAAAGATGACTATATTTTTTCTTCCTAAAACGCTCATATTTAAATGTTTTGAAAATAAGAGAAGAGATGAAAGAGAAAGGGAGGGAAATAAAATAATAAATAAGGATAAAAATATAAAAATAACTTTAAAATCTTTTTGAAAAATTCTTAACGACTTATAATTTGATACACTAAAAGTAATTTATAACGACTTATTTTTGACACTAAAAGTATTAACACTGACTTACTTTTATAAATAAGACGGACGCAATTTAAAGATTAAAATTCAAACAAATATCTTAAGGTAATCAAAAATTAAAAATTTCAAAAACTTTAATAAGTTGATGGAATAAGAAGTCTGTAAAAAATTGGAAAGGAAAATATAATTGAAATAATAATTTTGGAAAGACAATAGAATAAAGAAAACATTTGCTTGAGAGTTCTTCTGATGTTGTCCTATTCTTTGTCGCCGATCTTGCATTTAATGGCTTTTTTCTGATCGGATGTTCTCTACGTCCGCCATCTCTGCCTTGCTGCTACGAGCCCCAATGGTGAGAATCGTGTGGAATGTGGCCTCTAATTTGGTCGTGAATCCTCGCCTGTATTTCTACTTTCTCGGTCTCCCCCTCCTGGGCGAAGGCTCATCATCTAACAGCCAGACGCTTCAAATTACTGTTTACGAATCTAGGTAGATTTAGTTTGGACGGATCGTTATTGTCCGTGATTACTGCTAAAGTAATTAAAAATAAGATTTTTTTTGTATTTATATTTATATTATGTCTTGAAGTATATCTCCAAAATGAGAGTTTTTCTTCTGTTATCAGAATATTATTATCCAACTATGTAACTCGTTCTTTCTTTATAAATAAAACTCTTATTTAAACAAAAAAAAGAAGAAAAAAGAAAAGCTAGCCCTACCTATCAATTCCCAAATAGCCAGTCACTTAATTCGGTCAGCCTTTGATCAATTGATCGTGCACCACTAAAAAGTAACGCTTTACAAAATCATAATTGTATTAACCAATTTAAAAGTGTCTTATGTGAAATATTGAGGAGAAACCCAAAACGAGTACAGATTCTGAAAATACAGAAAACAACCTAGGTTTGGAGGAGGAGGAGAAAGGGATAGTTAGAAAAAATGAGGAGAAAATGATGATTAATCCATAATTCATTTGTATAGATTTTCCATTCTATGGATTCAAGGCCTACTAAATTAATACCCATATTTAGTGGAGTATAATAAATATGATAATAATATATTAAAAAATAAAAAATACTTCCGGATAAATAAGGCCTTCCCTTTACCAAGCATAAATACCCCCCCCCCCCCCACATATATATATATATATATATATATATATATATATATGTGTGTGTGTGTATAGTTGCCTTATTTAATTTGTTTGGAATTTTTATAAGGGTAAACTACCTGTTAGTACCTTCTATAATAATATCTATATTTTAGTATCTCAGCTTCAATACCTACTTTCTACTCCCCTCAACTTTATACTAAATAGTAAAATCACTAATCTATTCTAAAATTATCTATATTGACATCTATTGAAGTTTTTTTTTTTTTTTTTGTATATCAAAAACATTTCCTCTCTTTAAAAATTTTATACCGACTTTCTATATTATTACTTTTTTAATAGGAAAATATTAATTTTCTTTTTTATTCTTTAAAAAATGTAAAAAAAATATTTCTACGTATAAGTTATTAAAAAGTATATGAAAAATAAATTTTATATAGATTCATATAATAATAAATGATAAAATATTTATTTGATAAAAAATATGTTTACTTAATCACCCACAATTTTATTTTAATATTATTTTATTTGTAACAATTGTATTGTTCAAATTTTTGAAGATGGATTATGAGAGTGTGTGTGTATATATATATAAAGACATAATTTAGCATTTTTTAATCATAATATGAGTTTTTTATAAGAATTAATAAGTAAATAATAAAAATAATATATTATTTATGCAATGATAAAAAATAGAAGGAACTTTTATATTGACATATTGATAAAGAAAATAAAATAAAATATAAATATTTAAATTTGTTTTAAACTATTTTTATTTTAATGTATTAACATAATAAATTATCATGAAATTCACGTACTAGTATTATATATGTTATATTTTAATTTTAAAACAACCATTTAAATAAAAATGTAGACTTCTAATTAATTTTTTTATATTTCTAAAACCAAAAAATAGAAATATATAATATATATATTTATTTAATATTTGAAAATTTTTAGTTTATAGCAAACTATGCTAATAAAATGAAAGCTTAAACAGTGCAATAGTTCATATTATATAGAAAAATCTAAAGAGAGGTCAATATAAATAATTTTAGAGTGAATTCATTATCTTACCTTTTAATCTAAACTTGAGAGGAATAAATAATAAGTTTTAAAACTTTAAGGCTAAGTTTGGTTCGAGTGAAAGTGGAAAAGAAAAGGGGAGAGGAAGTAAAATAGGAGATAAATGATTAATTTACCTCATTTGGTTAGAGTGATTAAAGGGTTGGAAGTATATGTGGAAAGAAATTGAATCCCTTCTACAGCAGATTTTTGTTCCCTTCTGAATAAGGTGGATTGGGATGTAAATTGTAATTAAAAGACATTCTTGTCCTAGTATTATTCTCTTATTACTATTGTGTCCATAAGAAATAGGTATAATAGTAATTTAATAATTTTTTCCTCCGTATCTTTCTTATAACGAAATAAGAAAAGGTAAATCATATTTACTTTCCTTATATTCTAATTAAATAAAATGAAAATAAATACATTTACTTTTCATACTAGAGTAAAATATGTCACTCCTCATCTCCTTTCCCTTCCCTTCCCTCTCTTTTGCAAATCAAACTTAGCCTAAGGTACTAAACAGCAAGTATAATAGAGTACAATGTATTAAAATGTATAGTCGTGATGATCTTAGTCATCTTTCTTTTAATGAAATATCTAATAATAATAATAATAATAATAATAATAATAATAATAATAATAATAATAATAATAATAATAATATTGAAGAAGAAACAGGTAGCTTTATTACTTTTTTACATCTTCGATGCTATCAAGAAATTATTTACTTTCCCACGTGACTAGAACAATTAATTAAGAGACAATATAACAAATTTCAATTAACCACCATCAACTCACGTGGTGCCAACCTTAAACTACACTCCAACCTCAAAACCTCCGATTCGTTTAATTATAGTATAAAATAATCATTAATTATTAATCATAATAAATCACCTATATTATTTCTTACCCGACAAACAACAAATCCATATCCCCATCTTAATCGTGGATTTGGCGCTTCTAAATTGCCGGGCTAACAACCTCTAATATTTTAAATCAAAAGTTTATTTTAATTTAAATATATTTTTATTTTACGAAAATTATTGTCTATTCATACCATATTATATTTAATATTTTTAATAAAATTTATTTCAAATTAATTCTTATCTACTTAGTACGAGAGATCTTTTTATATTTTAAATGTATTAAAATATATTATTTAAAATAATTTATATAATTATAATTTATCTATAATATACTATTTTTTGTTTTTTTACAATGAAAAGTTCATTTGGACAATTACTTCTTTTAGCTAAAGTCTTATTTTAATCTCAATTACTACATACAATTGCTATTAACTGAAACTTTTTTTTTTTTTATAATAAATATTAGATGATCTCTAGAGTCACAGCGGGGTCGTGGGGGTTTTACTTGCACGATCAACTAATAATTATAATTAAAAATAAAAAAATAACGATGTATAAAAATAATTGTGTGTCAAAATTCTATTTAGCACAAAATATAATTTTATTGCACAAAATTTCGTATATTAAATTATATATGATATTCATATTGGCTATGTAATTTGAACTCTCAAATTCCACCCAAGTGGTGTGATAATAATCAGAAGAGTGTCATTATGTGGTTAACTAATCTCTCATTTTTTTTAATATACACTTTTTTTTTCAATTAAGAAATTTTAAGATTAACAAATAAATTAAAAGATCTCTTAGATTTATAAAGTTCCAAGGGGGGAAAATAATATATTCATTTTTTAATATCATAATTTAATAAAATAATAAGTGATAATAATATAATTAAAAAATAAACAATAATTACCTTATTGACTTCCTAGAATAACATATATTGTAGCTAAGGAATTTTTTTTTTTTAAATGACTTATAAAAGACAGGAATATCTCTTATACATACTACTTCCTCCATTTAAAAATATATATCATTTAAAAAAAATTATATTTCAAATTATATATTATCTTTTAAAATTAATAATACATTTATCATAAAATTTCCTAATTGTACCTTTATTTATTTATTATTTTATTAAACTAGAATATTAATTAATTTTTAAATTTTAAAATAATTCTAAAAAATTTAATATTTTATTTAAAATTCTATAAATACAAAAAAAAATTAATATGTATAATTCGTATAATAATAACAAATCATTCCATATATATATATAATAGAAACTGTGGAAGACTCCTGTTACAACATGTAACAGGGCGTTCTTCATTAACATTCGGCGCTTTGAATTCAAATAAATATTTATTATTAAAAAAAATAAATTTTGAAAGGTCATCTTATCTAAATGCATTATGAACGTTCTAATTATAATTAATGGGTTGAATGAAAATATTATTATAATTCTTATTTTCAAAATAAACGAATCAAAAAGATTAATAAAAAAGAAAATATATATTTATATATTTTAGTTTTTATGCTTTTATAAATATATATATATATATATATATATATATATATATATATATATGTTCTCGTTGTGACACACATGACAGTGTCCATTCTCAATAATTAGCTTTGAATTTAAATGAAAAAAAAATAAATATATTATTGATATTAATAAGTATATAATAGATTTTTAAAAAATCATGAAGTCATAAATAAAAATTACTATCTCCATTTTACAATATAAGTTGTTTTGAATATGATTTTTTTTTTCCCACAATATAAGTTATTTTACAAAATTTTATAAATATTTATTACTTTTTTCCCAACTTTATCCCTCACTACAATCTCTCTTTTCACTAATTATGACTCAACTCTCTTCAATTAATAAAGTACTCAATCCGTTTCAAAATACTTATTCATGAAACTTTTTTATTTTGTTTCAAAATACTTGTTCATGTATATATTTTTAAAACTAATAATTAATTTTTTTTCATTTTACACTCATTTATCTTAAATCAAAGACATAACTTTCCAAGCTCTTTTTTTTCTTATTTCTTGAAAATTTTCACTAACCAATAACTATCATGTTTTTAATATAAGTAAAATAGGAACTTTATCCAAATTATAATATTATTTTCAACACCTTTAATATGTGTGCAAAAGGCACTGTTTTTTGGATCGGACCGGACCGGCCGGTCAGATCAGTTGGATCGTGAATCGGTCCGGTTCAATCTAATAAACCGAACAACTCAAAAACCGCACAAGATCATTCAGACCGATTTGGACCGACCGGTCGGACCGGTCATTTATTAAAAAAAAAATTGAGTCAAATTTTATAATTTTTTAGAGTAAATTAAATCATGTAATTCAATAAACTACTTTAATGTGTTAGATTGTTGGTTATAAAGTAAAAATGACTACTTTTAATTATGAATTTGAATATTTATATCTTTATGAACTTAAATTACACTATATTATTGATCAATTTTTTTAAAAAAATAATTATATTTTTAAATATTAAATTATAATATTACTGGTTCAATTACGGTTGGACCATTAAACCGTAAACTAGTAACTTTTCCGGTTCGATGACCGGTCCGATTTTAAAAACATTAGCAAAATGTTTCATGAACAAGTATTTTGAAACGAAATGAGTAGATAAAGACTTAATTAGAGGTGTTTTTAAAATTTTAATTTTAAAATTGTATAAAAGTTATTATTCTTAATTTTTATGCATAAATTTAAAATAATTTATATTATAAAATAAATTTAATATATTTTTGACGAATTTTATTTTACGTCTAACGCACGAACATCAATTTCAACTAGTACATCTATAAATTGCGCAACCCAACATTACTGTTTGAAGGAGGTTTAAATAGTAACTTCATTATTAAACTGGGTCACCTAAACCATTATTAACTTGCGCCATTTGTTTAATTGATTTAATTAATCAAAGCATCCAACTGTCCAAGTTGCTTGATTAATTATTAGTATAAGTCATGACGTGCACGCCGAGATCCCGAAGGTTGTGAAGCCGTTGAATAAATGAATCCAATGCGTACATATTTTATTTTTTTTGAAAAAAAAAACATATTACTATATTTATATATTTATAAGTCTGCCTTCATACTTTCAAAGTTGACATTTATCTTATATAAATAGTACTTTATTTATTTATGGTATATTTAGATTGATATTATATTTATTTTTAATATAAATATAATTTTGAATTTTGTATAAGTTTTAATATTAATATTGTGATACACTTTAAATGAATAATAGATTTTATTTACATTATTAGTTTTATTTTGTAAGGGAAAAAAAAAACTTTATGCAATATTAAAAAGTACAGAACCAGTGTAGCTTGTGGCCTATGTATTTGAATTATAATTTAATTGTTAAGGAAGACTAAGGATTATAAAAATGATGAAAGCTAAGGAAGCAAAGAAGTAACAATTTAATGGTTGTGTATTTTAATTATTATCGGAAAAAAAAAAGGCCGAGTTTCTTAATAAATAAACAAAAATAAAAATATAAAAAAAAAGAGAAGAGAAGATTTGAGGTAAAAAGTAAGGTCAAATTGTAATTTTATGTTTCCGAGTGTATTTAGATTAAAAAAGAAAAAAATTACGTGACAAATGAATTCAATCTAAATAATTTATCATTCTTAACAATTGTTATTTACTTATAAAACTTTACTAACCAAATATTTTTTTTAAAATTCAAATTTCTTCTCTTAAAAAAAGAATAATCCAAATGCACATTGGTTATTTAGGCTACAATCCTTCCTCCAAATCTCTACCGATACTCCAATTCTTATATGCAATTGAAATGAGAAGTATGAATAGTATATAAATATATGTTTAAAAATTAATGATTAATTTAGAATATTTATTTTAATTCAACGAAATTGATAATCAAGTAGTTAGTCGTGAATATTATTATATCCATACTCGTATTTTCAAAGCTGGCGTGGCAGGACATGATATTATGTGTATTCTATTCGTTTCAAAATACTTTTTCATAAAATTTTTTAATTTTGTTTTAAAATATTTGTTCATATATATATTTGTAGAATTAATGATTAATTTTTTTTATTATACTCATATTTATTTTAAGTCAACTACAGAATTTTCCAAAACTATTTTTTGTTCTTACTCCTTATAAATTTTCACCAATCAATAACTATCGTATTTTTAATATGGATAAAATAAAAATTTTATCTAAATTATAATATTATTTTCAACACTTTTAATCTGTGTGCAAATAACTTAATGAATAAATATTTTAAAACGGAGAGAATATGTTTTATTCTCATCGAAACCAGAAACCAAGCGTTTTTTAAGATATTTACATGCAATGCATGTGACCCTACAGTTTATATGGTTGGAAATTATTAATCATAAATGAAATTTCCTGAATTACCCAAACCTTTGCTAGTGACAAAAATCTATGTCTCGGTCTCACATGATGGCACGATACAGATTGAGTGTGGCTTTTCAAAGTATAGGCTAATTCCCAATTTCATATTTGAATATAAATCCAAATAGATGGTAGGTAATAAAATCGATTGATCAATACTTCCTTGCCGTCTTCTACACGTTCAGTGTTGTAATTAATTTGGATTTCTAGTTGTGATAAGATATAAATCAATCGCGTTGATAAGCTATATTATTCGAAGATAGAATCAGAATCTTAAAATTATAGAACAAGTTATATAAAAAGAAATGTTATAAGAATAATATTATAATTTGTGAAAATTTTTTAAAGAGGTGAAATATAAAATTTTAAAATATTCAAATTTTTAGAATAAATTATGAAGTTTTAATTTTTTTTTTGGGTGGGGGAAATCCATCTATAATATTATTTGATAATAAATGTGTTAGAAAATAAAAAAGATATAAATTAAATTATTTATTATTTTAGAGTGTGTTTAAATAATTGATATTTAAAAAAAGTTAATATATTATATAATATAAAATATAGTGTCTCTATAATAAATTACTTTTATGTATATAAAATTAATATAGATCGGTTATTGGCCTAATTGTTTTCCATATGTTAGTATGTTACCCTACAATATTAACTCTTATATTCAATCTCGTATTAACATTAAATACAGTCAATTTTGCGAGATAGAAGAAGGATATTATTTTTATTTGAATTTAAGACCGTGTTTAGTTAAAATGAAAAAGAAAAAGAATAAATAAATAAATATAAAATTCAAGGTAAATACTTAAGGAATAAAATAACTATAAAGAGAGAAAAGAAACTCTTAAAGTAAATATAAAAGGAAAAAAAGGAGACTCTTTCCTACTAAATTTCCAGGGTCAAAATAAAATTGAATATAATGAAAATAAAATAAATTTCTAATCAAAATAAAAGTTTATTTTCTTTTTTTACTTTTTCTTTTATCCACTTTCTTTATAGGTAGATAGCGATTAGATTGAAATATATTTAAATAAATATAATAAAAATTATTAAATATATAAAATTAGACGAATATAATATACTGACTATGTTGCAATTATTGAAAAAGTAAAATAAAATTTAAATTGGAATGAATTTGCAATTCAGACTCACCTATTAAGGTGACGTTTTAATTGAAGGATAAATAGGTGAGGTGATAATTCATATTTCATAGATAAGTCGTTGCAATTAAATTAAAAAAGAAAAAAGCCAAAGCCAACAACAATTGTCCATTTCCACCCTTCCAAAAAAAAAAAAAAAAAGAGAAAACTCACTATTTATTCTGTTTTGTCCCCCCCCCCTTTTCTTATTTACCTCTTCGAAGCAGCCAAAAAAGCAAAACGCCACTAAAAGCTGCACAGCTGTCCTTTCTGGTGCTCCCATTAATACCCCTCCCATTCATCCAATCATCTACCCAATCACATTAAATCCCGCCGCTCCCAATAGGCAGTCCATCAGCCCCACCATGCACTCTCACCAGCTTATCCCTTCCCTCGGTTTCACAGACTCTGCCCCACCAGCCCCCATCGCCCGCTCCCAGTTCCAGACTTCCAGTTAAAAGTTCCCCACACCCTCCATACAGTGGCAGCCTATTATTATTCTTTCTCTCTCTACTCTATTTGGTAAAGCGAAATCGCCCAGACTTTTCACTCTCTCAGCTCAATCACGAATCTGTAAGCTCCCTTTTTCCCTCTATGTGTCCTTCTGCATTTGCTTTTGCTATATTCCTTTTCTTCTTGAGCAAGTAAATCTCTTTTTCTTCCTTTGGTGAATTTTCTTTTCTTCTTTTTTCATGGAGGAAATGGAAAGGAAATGATTTGAAGCAGCTTTCATGATTTATTACCGAAGGGAAAAGGGGAAAGGAAAAGGTGGAATGGAATGATTTTTTGTAGCAGTAAAAGAAATTGATGGTTTCGGTTAGTTATTATTGCTTCTTTTTTCTTCTTCTGAGTTCGGAAGCAGTTCGAAGTGATTTGATGATTTTGTTTTTCCTATATTTGGAGAAGCAGCAGAGGGATTTTGTGGAATGGAATGATGGAATTATTATTATTATTATTAGCAATTAAAAATATTGGTAAAAATGGAAATTTCAGAGAATGGCTTTTTTACCGCATTAGAAAAGTTAAAAAAAATGTGTTTTCTTCCTCTTGCTTCTGTTGCTTCCTTGGCTTTCTCGGTTCTTCTCTGGGTTTTTTTTTTTTGGATTTCCTTTTGCTGCTTCACAGGAAGTTTGTGGCGTTTTTCCACGTCACGGAGTGTCTGTCTTGGTTCATGTGCATAGTTGTTTACGAAGTGAACTCAGTAAACGATGTCGTTTTTTCCTGCATTCTCTTGGGAAAGATTTTTGAGATTTCTGAGCAGAGAAAAAGTTTGCACTTCTTGTGTCTTCATAACAAAAAGGGGGGGGAATTGACGGGGACCATCAATTTTTTCATTAAAGAATTTGGGCTATTTCATTGTTTTTTATTATTAAAAAAAAAAAAAGAGCTTGTAGCCCAATCTTGTTAGTTGGTAAGGGTTTTCCAGTGTAATCACTTGACCTTTAGGGGAGAGTTGGGTGGACTGGACTTGTTACTAGCGTATTGGAGTAGGGGAAATGCAGTTTTGCAATTTTTTTGGAAGTAAACTCGTAATGGTTTCACCTTTTTTATGGGGTTTTTAAAATAAACAAGAAAAAGTGGTTTGGTGTGGATGCGAGTCCTATTTGGTCATATTTGTGGATTGGCTTGAAGATAATGAACTTTGGATAGTTTTTGACTTTGTTTGCTTTCTTGATTGGTTAACTGGGTCTTTATCAATCGTTCTCATCTTGGTTGTCTGTTCTTGGAAAGGAACAGCCCATTCAAACGTGAAAAAAACTCTCAACGTTCATCAGTGTCTCTTTTGTTAAGAGAGAGAGAGTTGGAAAAAAAGGTTTTTGATTCTTTAGAGCTGCTTTAGATGGCAAAGTATGGGACGGTAATATTTTGGTGGGGTTGCATGAGTAACAGTAACTTTTTTTTATTCTAGGATTTTGTGCAGTAGGTGTGGGCAGGGGTGGAAAGTATGATTTCTACCACAGTGGTTGCAGGAGGTTGGGGAGTATTTACTCTGTATTGTTTACTAGAAATGCTAAGCTTTCTATGCTTCTTTTGATTTCTGACCCCAAGCGTGTATTCTTTGATATAGTATTCCTTGATGGTGGAGAGGAGGCTGTTGCTGGGCTTCTGAAGTCATAACTGGGATGATTGCAAAGAAGATGATATTATGGCAATTTGATGATTCCTCTGCTTTTGAAATCAACTCTTATATTGAGTTGGGCTCTTGACTTGCTTCGTTGGGTTGAGGAGAGTTTTTTCTTTCCAATTTTTTTTTTTTCTCTTTTTCTACGCCTTGATAAGTTTAGTCCAGTCTCCTGTCTCTGAATTATCGGATTTGGAGACTGTAAACATTTCACAAGACAACTAATTTGTGCTTCTGGAATGAGATATAATGATTCATCCATCAATCTTTAGCAACAGCGGTTGAGCAGCTGTTTCATGGGTTGAGTACAGAGGTAAGGCCATTTTATGCTTTTCATTCTTTCTTCCCTGTGCCCTTTCCATTCCCCACAGCCCGCTGATGGCAACAAAAAGAAAAAAACTTGTTTATTAGTTTATGTCCAGATTGGGTTGTAGCCTCTCAATGATTTCTGATCTGATGCGCTGTTGTCTGTGTAGTCAGTGAAGGGGAAACAGAGTGGAAGCAATTCACCAATTCTTTCTTTGAGATGGAGTGGAGTGGAAAGTGTGACTGGGATAATTTAGTCGCTTACAATTCAAAAGCAAGTGAAAGTCTTAAAAAGCTGCATTTAGTGGACTGGGACGTTGAGGATGGAGGGGAAATTGATGCTGGTTCATTCAATTTGTCAGGGAGTGGTGGCGGCAGTGGGGGTTCATACTCTGATTTGGTACATGGTTCTTCAGTGAAGAGCTCGATGTCAGCTTCCACAGATTCTTCGCCAAGGTGGGGGATAAAAACTTCTGGTTTCACTTTTGAGGCATTTGAGAGCTCTTCTGGAGCTATTATCAAGGAAATGGAGCCTGCCAGGGCTGAGCTATCTGGCACGTCATCGCCTTTGGAGGCTTCTGTGGTTTCTGTTGAACCACTAATTGGTCTGAAACTTGGTAAGAGAACCTATTTTGAAAACAACTGCACTATGAGCAATACTAAGAGCCCCTCCTCTGTAGTTCCTGCATCATCCAGTGCAACGGTCAAGAAAACAAAATCTTCTCAGAATGTATCTATCCCTCGCTGCCAAGTGGAAGGTTGCAACCTTGATCTTTCTTCAGCTAAAGAATATCATCGTAAGCATAGAGTCTGTGACAATCATTCCAAATGCCCCAAAGTCGTTGTGGGAAATCAAGTTCGTCGGTTCTGCCAACAATGCAGCAGGTGAGGTTCTTATGTGAATGGCCATTTATGTTGTATAGAATAAATCCCACCATTAATGACGAACTGGAATTGGATAGGTTGTCCAGCTACTTAAGCTACTCTAACGTGTCTCAGCTGTCATAATCAATTCTATTTCCGGTGATGAACATGAATATTCCTATCTCTCCTATTTAATGATTCTGCTTACTAACAGTTTGTCTCTTCACAACTGAAGGTTTCATAGCTTGTCAGAATTTGACGAAAACAAGCGAAGCTGTCGTAGGAGGCTTTCTGATCATAATGCTCGACGCCGCAAGCCTAGGCAGGAAACAATTCAGTTTCATTCAGCGAAGCTCTCTTCGTCAATTTATGGTATTTTATTTTCTGAAACTTGTAATTAATTTCAACTTGATTATGTGGATTATGATATAATAAGCAGTAACCTGGAGATGGAGAATTATCCCAGAATATGTTTGATTTCCATTTCTTTAGGAACTTCCGCCTTTAATACTAGTCATTGATGTCACTTTGCACTTAAGTCAGTGATGAATGCAAAGAGAATTCTGAACTATATAGGCTAAAGCTGTTTTATTTTCCTGTCATCATCTTGACACCTTGTACTTGAAACAGCTGATTTATCATCAATTCAAGCTGAATCTTCCTTCCCCCCCCCCTTCTTCTGTTAAACTTTTATTGGTGAGGCTGCTTAAAGGAAAGCAACCCATAGCAAATGAAAAATGAGGGATGATGTGCTTATGTTTCGTATGATATTTGTTTCTACTCTGTTTGGTAATTCTATTACTTGTTTTTAATTCATCCAAGCATACACTTTCCATCTTCTGATGTTACTGTTCTCTTGCATCCCTAGATGGCAGTCAACAAATGAAGTTTTCACTGAACAGTGCAAGAAGTGCTGCAAATTCAACCTGGGAACCCATATGTAGCTCCAAGTTCACACTTACAAAAGACTTTCCTTTGAAGTCTGAGAAAGCAGGGCAACCTTCTATGCCAGGGACTGACCCGGCCTATCCCATCTCTATGCATAGTAATTCATCTAATGGTATCTCAGCATGCAAGGGCACCTCAGCCGATGTTTTTTCACAAGGTTTGGCTTTCCTAAATATTACATTTTGATTCTGTTAATTTTCCTTATAAGGATTACATTTACATGGAATTGAAAGCTTTGGGGATTCTATTCATTTTCCTTATAAGGATTATATTTACATGGAATTGAAAGCTTCGAGGATTCTATTTTAGACTTCGTTAATAAGTTGGTCTCCTGCATTTTTCTTTTTACCGTGGCTTTCCTGTTGGGATAATTAGTTGTGACCAATCAGAGCCATTTCTTCAGAAATAAGTGCATGACATACTAGGTTGACTGTGCACTAGTAGTGCATGTATTAGTTGAGTTAGCATATCTAAAGGAGGGGGCTTTTGAGGAGGGTTTTCAGCAGGAATCCTTTATTAGTTATTGTAATAAAACTTTGAGAGATGCTTGAATACTGGAGGAGAACTGGGCATTGAGTAGATGGACTTGAATTTGTAATTGAGAACTTCATTAACTGGGGACTAGGGTAACATTGATCAATAAAAGCGCTGTGTTAAGAAGATTGGATCAGTCTATTTTCTTTATGGACCAGAATTGATTTTGAGTCATGATGTTGGCTATCTAGATTGCTGTACTCGTGTATCTACCGAGGCATTTCAATATCTAAAGGTTGAAAAATACGCATTTCATATTTGTTTGTCTAAGTTTCTTGTGTGGCAATGTTAGTTTTGGTAGTATTTGAAATGTATGTTAAAAGCTAACCTCATATTAAGAAGCAATCAGAGTCAACAGATGGAAAATCATTGTTTTAGTTGATTTCTGTTGATCCAGAACTATGTTTGTGAGAAGGAAGTATCTGCCAATTCTGGAATCAGACTACTAGGAATGGCCAATGTAACACTATACCGCATATTAAAGCAACTTGCTTCAAAATGATTGGTTATATTTTGGGACTTCTTCTCAAATAGAACTGCAATGTGCTTGGACCTAATTTTGATGTCATCATACTTTGTCCTTATTGGTGGTGCATGGTATTCTGTCAGCCTCATTTTGTATCATTTTATATGATTTTTTCATTTGCATATGGCAGCTCAAAACTTTCTTTCATTTAGTTGAAGTAGGCAATCCATTTTATGGTGCATGAAATATTGCATCACCTACATCCTCCTGCTCACCCCATGAGGACCGTAGTCTTCTTGTTCCACCTTTGCTTATTCTTAGAAGGTTGGTGCATTTGAGAACTTGGAGACCTTTTCATCAGTGCAATACTAACCAAAAGAGCTCCACTAGTTGTAGAACTTTACTGAAGAAATTATAAAAATGAACTTTCCAAAGATTCAGTAGTGTGGGGATGGAGAGCCAAGTGCTTAATTGTGCTGTGTGTGTGATCCATTGTATAACTAAGGGTGCCATGACATCCTTATTTTTGTTAGTTAGAAGTTGATGTCCTTGTTACTATTTTCCTGTGAATGTCTAATCGTTGACGTTCTCTATTTTTGGTTTTTACAGGTTTCAAGGAAACCATTTTCTCCTCTAATTTAGATTCAACTCCAGTGTTTCCTCGTGCTCTCTCTCTTCTGTCAACAAATTCCTGGGTTTCCTCTGAACCGGATTCAATTTCATTTGACCATCAGTTGCCTGCAAATCCTACCAGCATATCTCTTCCTGTGATGCATGCCATTTCCCAAGGCTTACCACTTGCTTCATCAGACTACTGGCAGATTGAACAACAGTCCACGAGTCCTCATTTTCACAATTTCAATGGCAACAGCGGCTCTGGTGAACAGTCTCAGGAAATTCAGCTTTTCAACCCACATAATCACGGCATTTATTCCAATGTGTTAAACTGAGTACTAAATCTGTGTAATCAGCTGTTTCGGGCACACAGCCTTAGATCTAGTCAGTTTTTAAAGTGTTCATTTTGAAGTTCTAAACTGGGAAGAAATGGTGGCTATTGAAGCAAGTACATAAACCTAGTTGTCTAACACCTCCCGTAGAGGTTCAGCGACTGATTTATGGGTGTGGAGCAGTGGCTCTAATGATCTCACTTTTTGAAAAATATAAAGAAGTGCTTATTGACAATTATAGGCAATGGTTCCACATTTAGAATTTCCAGAGCCAGAGGGTCTTCGATTTAAATTTTACGTTGAAGAGAATGTCATTAGACTCATTCAGTTTGGTAAAAGAGTGGCATGTTTTCTAATTTGCGCATAAAGCTATCGTATCATATTTATTTATTTCGCTGGAAATCAGAACATGCTTGCTATGGCGTACGGCCAGATTGGCGAAAAGGCAGCGTTTACTCCCTGAAGAATGTGCTCTGGTAACCAGGAAATGAATAAGAGGGCTAACAGAGACGGCCACCCCGCGAGATCTAAAGTTGCCCGGTCTTTGGCAGCTAACGCTTCTCCTCTTTGAAATTAGTTGGGAGACCAAATTGTACATTGTGCCTCTTGTCTTGCTCCCATACCGCACCCATCTACACCCCCCACGCCCACCCAAACAACAAAAGCCCACCACCCCACAAAACAAAAAGAAAAAGGTGCCCCAACTGATGATTGGACCTTGTTCAATGGTCGGAAGCTCATAGAGGGAATCACAAAGGGGATGGAGGTGACGGTGAGTGATCTCTATCAGGGCCTTGCTTGTACTGCGTTTACAGTTCTTTATCCTTATCTAGCTCTGACAAATTGAACGCTGACAACCCCAAAATGGCTGAGACGAGAAATAAACTAGACTCATCCATAATCCCGATAAAGTTCTCATTTTTTTCTAGTGACCTCGACATAATTCTTGTCAATCTTAAATGATGTACTGCCTGTTTCACTAAGCTCGTAGACTAGTTCGTTGGAATACCATTGATATCATTTTGAAATTTTCTTTTTAAATTAGGGTCACCGCAAATATCCTTCTCCGTCTCCAACCATGCCCCAGGTGTAGGTCTAATGATTCAAAGTAAAAAAGCACAAACTAATTTAATGGACAGCATAGACCCCAACCATGCCCGAAAAACACCCTAGAAGTTTTAATAAATGACCATAACATATGGCTTTGAACCAGGATACAAATCCTACCAAATGAAAGCCGCATAAGTTATCCTTATTACTCCTCCAAAACACCACCTCCCCTTTCCCAGCTGGCCATAGAATTCTATGGCAGCTGCCCGTCCAGGGAGAACCACCAAAGCTCCAGAATGATAGAACAGGAGATACAACCAAAAACTCTTGAGCAAACTTAGAGCCGTCTCAATCTGGGACAGAGGGAAACCATGCTACCATATTGGCAGCCACACTACAAAGATCTAAACTTTCCAAAGTTGAGAAGTACAGTGATAAAATTGCTCTCAAGAATTCATAGACTTGATGGTTCCAACTCGGATAGGGTTCACTAGAAGAACCTACCTTCTTTCCATTTGTAGAATTTATTCCGGCACAGGACCTACTGAAAAACCAGAACTTACAGAAACCGAGGTTCAAATACTTCGAGGTGTCTACCATATTGAGACACTCCCAAGTATGCTAAGTGAACTGTGTGAAAGACCACAAAAATGCAGGCTGTAAAGACTTTCATGCTACTATGAACATAGCAAATATGCACTTTACCTTACTAAAATAGATGACATACCAACAGTACAAACTCTACTAAATAGTAACCAGCACCAACCTGAAAATTCTCGCCAGAATAAGCTGGCGGACACTGATGCAACTAAATTAGGATCCACAAAGACCATAAATCCCATATTTCAGTTAGTACCCAATACAACAACTTGACACGGATGGTAAGAAGGCAGAGTAATTCGACAACCGCTGCAACAGGAAGATGACATGACAGACTTTCAGACACCCAGACTGAGCAATGCTGGACGACAACTCTGGACCTTCTCAAACCTCAAATATGCCCTAGTACTCACTGGAACAGTAGACAACTGTAAATTAATAAATGCACCGAGACAAAAGAAAGTAAAGTAATATATGAACAGATTAATGGAAAATCTGAAAAGGGATGAGAAAATAAAAGAAAAAGTGAAGAAGTAGAGTAACGAAAAAAGGCACAGCTCCCTTAGAAGGTTCTTAAATACACATAAACTGCAAACTTGCACATTTCTTGAGTTTACAAATACACAGATGGTGAACCAACAGACCAATTGTTGATAACACTTCAAACAATAATGCAGCGGACAACAGACCTGATCATTTTCATCAGCTTGATTGGATGGTGACTTTTTTGACTCTGTTGGTTTATCAGCACCACAGTTCTGTCGGTTGCACTTTGTCCTGAAAGGATAGTTAATGTTGTTGCATTTCTCACACTTCCAGCTCCCCTCAGGCATATCTGGCTCTGAAAGAGGATATGTATAAGTACTTAAATTTTATAACTGAAGACAAACTTGAGAAATGCGTTATAACTGGCGACAAACTTAAGAAATGGGACTTACTTGAACTCTTTCCTGATTTTGCACCCTGCAGTTACAAGAAAACAATCACATGTAAATAAAAACTACCCAAAAAAAAAAAAAAATCTGAATTGTGGGATTAGCAAATGAAATAGATTAGAAACCAGAACATAGGTTTTACTTTCTGCATTCCTGGTCAAAAGAGAGGACACCAAAAAGCCAGCAGCATAGAATACATATTTTGCTGTCTCTTTTGATTTTCTAAAGTAAACAAGTACTGATGGTTTCCATTGCTATTGTTCAAAAATTTTCTCCATGGGTCCAGAAAGTAGCACGTACCTGAGTTCCAGGCTTTGGAGTGTTGCATTTCCTCATATTACAAACTGTTCTAAATGAGAAGTTCACATTTCCACATTTAGGACATGTCCAATCATTATCACGCGTTCCATCTAACAGTTCATTAGAAAGAACAAGACATGATTACAACAACAGTGCACAAACATAATTTAAAAATACAAAAATAAGCCCATTCATAAACATACCCTTTTTTTGGGACTTATCGTCAGGGAAAAATCCTGGTCTTGGCCCCTGCATGAAAGTTCCCATGATTTTCCATTAATACGTCTTTGATAATTACAGGCTTCTAACTATTTAATTCTACAAAATATCGCATATAATCTACAGCAAGAAAACTATGCAATTACCATTGGAGCAGGACCAAGGGGCAAACCCAAGCCATATCGGTCCATCAGTGGTGGCACACCATACATCCCGCCTACAAAAGCAAGCGCACAAAATACTCCATGGTTAGACGGAAGCGAACCCCAGGCAGAGAGACTCTAAGCTCACAAATATAAAGGTCACTAACAGAATATGAACTAGTTTCTTAATCAATAGAATCAGTAACCCGTGGGGTGCCATTGTGATTTTATATGCTCGTTATGCCTCAACACAAAAGGGGAAGAATGCTAAGAAATTCAGAATACATTAGTTGGAGTATTTATTTCATTAATCTATTTCAAACACTAGGGGAAATGGAAGTAGGGTGAAGAAATAAAAGTACCATTCCCCATCATAGATCCTCCAGAATAAGGAGCTGGGCCAGATAAATGCAAGGGCCGATAAGGGCTGCCTCCAGAAAGGCGGCTGCCATAATTATAATGATGATAAGCTGATCCTCCAGAAAATGGAACATCATAAGGTGGCATGGATGTTCCATTGAACACAGAAGATCCATAAGGAGGTACACCCATATACATCGATGACGGTGCACCAGATCCTACATAGGGAGCTGAGGATGAGTAGCTCTGTGGTGCTTGCAAAGGCTTTACAGCAGATTTCTAGAAGAATAAAAGAGATCTCAATAATACTGAACAATGGAAAATGGAAGAATGAAGGTATATTAGACAAACTATGGCTTTTATGTTTAACCAAAAAAATCAATATTGAAGTACATCTCACAACAGATTTCCCTATTGGTTGACCTTTAATCATATCAACAATAAAAACTCAGATTTTAACTCCACACTTGACATCAGTCCAGCTTTTTCTAAGACCGCAAAGTATCATAATCCTATCCAACTAGGGGAAGGAAATAAGAGATGGACACAAGCAAATAGAGTAAAAGCTAAGCATACGTAGAGATTGGTCCTTAGTGAACTGCACATGCATATTGACAAACTAATCTGGTTTCAGGGATACTTAGAGCAACGTGACAAATCAGGCCAGGGATATTGACAGCTTCATGTAAAATTGACAAATATCATGGATTTGATCTCTAACTATTTGGTAGACTAAAAGGGACAAAATGAAAGTTGGTAGCATACAGAATTATGATCAGCAGGCCTAGGCTCTAACTATTTGGTAGACTAAAAGGGACAAAATGAAAGTTGGTAGCATACAGAGTTATGATCAGCAGGCCTAGGCTGAGTACAGTTACGCATGTTGCAAGTTGTCCTGAAAGAAAAATTAACATTGCCACAACTTGGACAGGTCCAGTCATCTTCTCTGCGGCCACCTATCAACAAATAAAATGCATTAATTATGCTGATTAGAATTAACAGGCCCCAGGAATCGAGCAAACAAATTAAAAGACAACTGTTCACTTCCTCTTCATTCGCCTTATTCCCACCTTTGGTATTTTGTTGCTCATATATTTTTCATTAATGTCTTTATGCATCAAATTACTGGCAAACTTCGGTAACTGATTGATCGTCAAAACAACAGCGATATACATGATACACAATATTTTTGCAATTTTATATTTTGATACCATATATTACTCTGTCACAGAGAGGGAGAGAGAGAGAGTGTGTCAATTCTGAACATGTGAGCATGCTCAAAATTTTTTGCTTATACCTCTAAAAGATAATAGCTTTTGTTTCTCTTATTCTCCGAAGATAATATTCTTTCATTCCTTGCTAGTTCAAACTATCACCCCCACCTAATTTGCTCCATTTTAAATTGTTTAACAATAAATACACACTCGAAGGCAGCTGATAGAAAACATAATTTGATTCACTTATTTTAAATCGTAAACACACAAAGGCAGCATCTTTGGAGGAAAAATGGCATACCATCAGTTCGGGCGCGTTTGGCAGCTGAAGAGTTTCTGTTGTCGACCTATACGACCAATAAAAATTAAATTCAGAACTCCAAATCCACCAACAAACAATTCAAAGAATTTCAAAGCATCCAAAGCCTATCGTTGTGTCAAAATTGTTCTTTGACCACCGAAAACATAGTGACATAACCAATTTTATTCGTAGTTTCTCCCGATATCAGCGAATTCCGGTAACCAGAATCAGACAAGATAAAATCTACATAGTTCAATTCGAAGCTAATCGGACAAAAATTTCAGAAATTGAAACTGAACATGACTGAAACCTAAATTTCCACCTGAGACATGTTTCGAGGCGAACGGAAGAGCGAGATCGGAGAGAATTTGCTCCGGTTCCTAGGCACTGGCCGTCCGCGGTAGGGCAAAGCAAAGGAGGAGAAAGGGCAAGATTGGTAATAGCGGTGGGGCTATATCGGTAGCCTCTAGTTTTTCTGATGAAGTCAAAGCAGTCAAAACGCAATCCAATGTAGAACTTTCCTTTTCTTTTTCATCTTTTTTGGTTGGTTTTCGAATGGGTGGCCCAAACTTGTAGGCCAACCCCTTTCCCATGTAAGTAGCTGGTTTGTAGCCCAACTCAAAGAAGCTTGAAAAAGAAAAACACTATTCTCAAACGGCCCAGAACACGGCCCATTCTTCGTGCACTTGGTAAGGTGGTCTCGTTAAATTGCCAAAGTTTTGTGTTTTTGTTTTACATTTAACTAGTTTGATTGCTCGTGCTTTTGCACGATTTCATTTGCTCAAAGTCAGTAATTTTTTATAATAATTTATTAATTTTATTAACTTTGTATTCAGTTTAATTTTTTTATTTTATATTTATATTCTAAAAGAAAAAAATCAACATCATTTGTTATTTTTCTATACTTTTAATTATATTATATATAATAATATATAATTTTAAAACTGATGTGATAAATCCCTTAAACCTGTAATATTTTATATTATACTTTAAGTATGTTACTTGGGAATGTTTTTCCCTCTTGTTTTCGGAAAGACCTTTGGAGGTAAGATGAGAAAATAGATTCAATATTTGAAGATTTAAAAAGAGCAAAATTCAATTGCAATAATTATTTTGTACGTATGCAATCATAATAGTTTATTAGGAATTGAATAAGAACTTATGATCTCATAAAGAATATTTAACTACTACCCTGTCACCTTTCATTTTGATACTTGAAGGAAAGTACATCCAAAAATCAAATTCCTTACTTCTGTATGCCAAGTACTAAAAGGGGAAGGGAGATTACCACCCGAATAGCTCCAACTGCAATCTATTAATCTCAATGCTGGCAATAGAGAACTTGGACTTTAAATCATTAACAGTATTCTGTAACGTAATATTCTCAGGTTGAACAAAAGCAAACTCATCTAAAGGATTCACATCATCTGTTAGCACAACAATAGCTTTTGTTGTCTGTTCACCAGCTGTTTCTACAACAGCTAATGCCTTATCAATGGCATCTTTAGATTGTTCCACCACAGAAACTTGGTATCCTCAGTGGCAAGTCGGATTTGTTCTTCAATTTGATAAGCCACTTCCGCAACAAAGGTTTCAGCTGCTGAAACTTTCAACTATGCATCTTCTAATATGTGATGTGAGGGGACGAAAAACAGAGAAGGAAAAAAAAACCTCAAGCCTTAAAGGCCACACGGAAGCGAGAATATCATACATTTGCGCTCCTTGAGCCTTCTAGATTGAGTAGAAGTGGATCGAACGACAGGAATTGCTTCGCCTTGCCCACTTGAAGAAGCTTCCGGTTGAAAACCCACTAGCCTCCTACTTCGCCTTGTTTGCATTAACTTTAAGCTTCCAACTCTCGGAATATTCCTCTGTCTAACCTCTAGTTGGTGAACACAATGGTGAAGATAAACGGACTCAATTCTCCTTGATTCTCTTGCTATTGATTAGCAAAGAAACAAGAAGAAGACACAAAGGAGGGGGACATCTGAGAGAGAGAGCTACGTGAGGCTTGTGGGTTAGGGAGATTAGGGTTTTCCTCTACCAGAGACTTATTTTTTTGTTAGCCCAAAAATAGGTCTCTCATTATTTGATAAACATATCCCCGGGATTTCATATTTCAAAACGCCCGGATGTTATACTGAGAATAAGTTTGGCTTAACCCTAAATTCTTCTTAACCGTATCTGGAAAAAATCCTACGGTCCAAGCTATTGGGTCAAAATAAATTTTATTATTTTCTTGGACCCAAAAGGCCCAAAATAACAAATATTAATTATTTATTTCCTAAGCTTATATAAACAACACAATAAATAATTACTGAGCCCAAATGAACCATAACAATTAATCTTTAATTATTTATTTATTGGGCCTATATAAATAACCCAATAAATAATTAAACATTAATTATTTATCCTAATTTAAGCCCAGATTAAGTTTCTAATTATTCATACTGGACCTAGGCCCTGAATAATTAATTAACCAATTAAACCAGATAATTAATTTCTCTCAACTCCTATTTTATTTATTTTATTCCAGTTTAATAATAAATTAGGCATCCTGAATAAAATCAAATAAAATAAAATCATCTTGAACTGAGACCAATTCCTCAACCCAAAATTAGTTAGGACTTACGGACTATTCCGAGAACCAAAAAGACATATCGCCTTGGCTGCTAAAATGACCAAAATACCCCTACTATATAAATAGCTGTATTTTGTATTTTAAATATTTCCTAATATCACCATAAGGAAATATTGACCCGAAGGACAATGCTGCATTGGCAAAGTCTCCGACCTACAGGTGAAATGACTAAAATACCCATCTACACATCGTCGTACATTTAGAGATGAAGAAGTGTACTAACACCCCTCTAAATGACATCTACCATCCTTAGGCTTCTAGTCCAATGATCCACGACTTTCTGGAGTGTTTCCGCTTTCCAAGGGAGCTACCCTAATGCAAACATCCAAGTCATGTTTCCAGGGCCTTGGACATTTTAGACCATTCGGACAACCACAAGGGGCGATATAGTGCAGAAACTATCTTGTACAAGTCCTGTCTTAACTAACTAGTTACACATACCCAACATGCAAGTATATTGGCCCTACGATAGAACCTCAACTATAGCAAATAAAAGTATATGCTTCCAGCTTCGCCAAACCACCAACTCATACTAAAGTCGTAGAGTACTAGTCCACGTTGTAGCGGTAGTAGTCTAGGTTTCTATCATATAGTACTTTTAGAAACCACTACTACAGTCCTGTCCTACGTATTTGAAATACGCTTATGTCATGAAGTGAGTGGACTACTCACTGGCTAAAGGTAAGCCATTCCCCATTTGGAATTCATAACATAATAACCTAAACATGATGAGATTCACAATCTCATCAATAGGTTAAGAACAAATGTTTATGTGTTAAATAACTCGTGATCCATACCTTACTGTGAAAGACCACCATTCACATGGACCACTTATTTAAACACAATGGGTCTGTTCCAAACGAAAATTGTGCACAAACAAAAAGTAAATTCACAAACAATTTCTAAAAATAAATTCTTTTATTAAAATATTCAATTTTACATCAAAAACCTAGTCTAAGAGGGCACACAATCCAATAATCTCCCACTTGCACTCTAAGACTAGGTAAGTCCATAGGTGCCCACCCCTATGGCGTCTAAGTGTCTCTTGAAGACTCTCTCAGCCAAAGGCTTGGTGAATGGATCTGCTAGATTGTTTTCTGAGGCAATATGTTCCACCACGACTTCCCGTCTCTGGATGAAATCCCGGATCAGGTGGTACTTCCTCTCGATGTGATTTCCCTTCTTGTGGTTCCGAGGCTCATTAGATTGCGATACTGCTCCAGTGTTGTCGCAATACATCACAATCGACCTGTCCATATGTGGTACGACTCCAAGTTCTGAAAGGAACTTCCGGAGCAAAACTGCTTCCTTGGACGCCTCCGAAGCTGCCACATACTCAGCTTCCATGGTTGAGTCAGCAATATAAGACTGCTTGATACTCCTCCAGACAAGGTGAAGACATATCCACTAGTGGATTTTCTCTCATCCTTATCCGCCCGGAAGTCCGAGTCCGTGTATCCCGTAGGAACCAAATCATCACCCAGTAAACCAAAGATATAATCTCTCGTTCCCTTGAGGTACTTGAGAATATGCTTTACAACTTGCCAATGAACCTCCCCAAGGTTTGACTGATATCTGCTAACTAAGCCCACGGCAAAGCAGATATCTAGCTTAGTACACAGCATGGCATACATGAGACTTCCCACAGCCGAAACGTAAGGAATCCTACTCATTCTGTCCTTTTCTTCTTGAGACTTAGGACAATCCTTCGAAGAAAATGACAACCCATGTCTGCAAGGGATTAGAGCTCTCTTGCATGAGTCCATGCTGTACTTGGCCAGCATCTTGTTAATATATGTTGCTTGCGATAACCCTAACATTCTCTCGCTTCCTATTTCTAAGAAGCCTAATCCCGAGAATGTAGTCGGCTTCTCCCAAGTCCTTCATACCGAATTGACTAGACAACCAAACCTTTGTAGATGACAATGTCCCTACATCATTTCCAATGAGTAGAATGTCATCCACATACAGAACAAGAAAAATCACATTAATGCCTTCAAGTTTCCTGTACACGCATGGTTCATCTTCGTTTTGAATAAAACCATAAGACTTTACAGTCTCATCAAAACGAATGTTCCATGCTCTCGATGCTTGCTTAAGTCCATAAATGGACTTCTTAAGCTTGCAAACCATATGTTCCTGGCCTTCAGCAATGAAGCCTTCCGGTTGGGACATATAGATGTCTTCGCTAAGATGGCCATTTAAGAATGCCGTCTTGACATCCATTTGCCATATCTCGTAGTCATAGTGACATGCGATGGCAAGGAGGATGCGGATGGATTTAAGCATGGCTACCGGGGAAAAGGTTTCCTCATAGTCGATTCCCTCTTTCTGAGTATACCCTTTCGCCACAAGCCTAGCTTTGAAGGTTTCCACCTTCCCATCCGCTCCCCTCTTTCTCTTGTACACCCACTTGCACCCAATGGGTTTTATCCCTTCAGGTGAAGCTACAAGATCCCAAACCTGATTGAGGTACATAGACTCAATCTCGGCTTTCATTGCTTCATGCCACAGATTTGCATCGACATCAGCAATAGCCTCATCGTATCTAGTGGGGTCTTGTTCTTGATGGTCAGAGACCAGCTCAAAGGCTTCTCTAGTCCATCTATCCGGAACCCTAGACACTCTCCCACTACGACGAGGCTCCACTTGCACAGGCTCTTGAGGCTGTGCCTCTTTTTGTTCCCCAATCGGGTCAGAAGAAGTTGATTCCGTAGATAACTTCTCCTCAAGTTCCAACCTCGTAGAACCTTTAGTGGAAGTACTTTGATCATCTTCCAAGTATCTAGCATTGGTACCGACTAGTACCTTCTCGCTCCTTAGGATGATAAAAGTAACCTCCTTTTGTCCCTTTTGGATACCCAACAAAATAGCATAATTCCGATCTTGGTTCCAACTTGTCTCCCTTGATCAGTACATAAGCTGGACATCCCCAAATCCTGAGATGATTCAGACTTGGCTTACGCCCAATCCACATCTCATAGGGAGTCCTAGGTACCGACTTGGAAGGCACCAAGTTCAGAATATATGCCGCTCGTCTCCGTGGCATATCCCCAAAAGGACACTCGGAAGAGTAGCATGAGACATCATGCTTCGGACCATTTCCATCAATGTCCTGTTCCTTCTCTCGCCTACTCCGTTCGCTCGGGGTGTTCCCGCGCAGAGAGTTGGGATACTATCCCATGATGTACCATGTAGTCCTTGAATTCACCTAGGAGGTACTCTCCACCACGATCCGATCGTAAGGTTTTGATTAATTTACCTGTCCGACGCTCCACTTCACCCTTAAACTCCTTGAACTTGTCAAAAGAGTCGACTTGCGTCTCATCGTAAATGTAACCATACCTCGTACAATCATCCGTGAAAGTGATGAAGTACTCAAAACCTCCCCTAGCCGGTGTAGACAACGGACCACACACATCGCTGTGAACAAGACTCAACACCTCCTCGGCTCTATCCGCCTTTGGTGTAAATGACCTCTTGGTCATCTTTCCCATCGAGCAGATTCACACCGAGGCCAACTTTCCAATCTCAATGAGCCCAAAGGCCCATCATGGATTAGCCTCTCGAATCCCGGTTGAGTTAATATGACCCAACCTTAGATGCCAAAGGTATGAATCATTGATATTGGTCTTTCTCTTCTTAGTTAAAGGTTCGGACTCGAGCGTTATTTGATTGGTTGTTAATAGGGTTTAAAAAGAACAGATTACCATACATGTGCCCAAGTACATAAAATTTCTCCATCTCTACCGATAGAAATACCGTAATGGAAAGATACGTAATATCCTTGATTAATAAGTTTTGCAACCGAAATCAAATTCTGACGAAAACTAGGTACATATAAAATATCTTTTAAAACCACTATCTTATTACAATAAAAAATAAGATCCAGCTCTCCCACCGCAAGGGCCCGTACTTGTGCTCCATTACCCACTCGAAGCCCATGTTCGCCCTTCTTGAGTCTTCTTATCTTTCTAAACCCCCGCAAGGAGTTACATATATGATCGTGGCTCCTGAATCAACAATCCAAGTGGAAGTTGATCCTACCATTGATATGGACTCTAGATAGAAAACATTACCCGTGGGGTTTTTCTTGGTTTGAAGATCTCGGACACTCTTTTTCCAGTTGTCCCTTCTTCCCACATTTGAAGCACTTGCCCTTTGGTTTGTCCTTGGTCTGGTTCTTGGGTCGAGTCGTCGTATTCCCCTTCTTCCTCTTGAACTTTTCGGGTTTAGGCCCAGCTTCTTGAGGAAGAAGCCTTAGCAATCATGGCCTTTGACTGCGGCTTCATGACCTTCTCCGCCATCTGGAGCTCCTTCATCAATTCAGTTTAAACTCATGTTCAACTTGTTCATGTTATAGTTTAACTTGAACGGATTGAAGAGCCCAGTAGAGATTCGAGAACCATGTCCACTTGGCTCTCTGGGTCAATGACAGCTCCCTAAGATTTTCGCCTCCTCGAAAGCAAGCAATCATCTTGAGCATATGCTCTCGGACCGATGCTCCTCAGCCATCTTAGTGTTAACAATAGTTCGAAGAGCCTCCCGCCTTGCGGGCCGGCTCTTGTCCGCGAACATAGTAGCCAATGATTGACTGATGTCATATGCATAAGCCATGTGCTCGTGTTTTGACTGGAGCACATTAGACATGGAGGCTAACATATAGCAACGTGCCATTTCGTCAGCCTTCTTCCACGCCTTCTCAGCCTCTCGCTCTTCGGCGGTGGAACCTTCCCCGATAATAGGTAGGTGTCTCGTAAAGGACATACTTATACTCCTCAACCGTGAGTATTATGTCCAGTGTTCCTTTTCCAATCCACATAGTTTGGACTCCGTTAACTTATTCTCCCCGAGAATAACGGCCAATGGACTAAAAGAACCTCCCACCATTTCTGAAAATCGAAAAATAAAAGAAAGAATTTAGTTTGTGAAAATAAAATAAAATTTGTGCATCGAAAATAATTTGGCTCTTAGGAAAACCGACATAGCTTCTTGGGAAGATTAACAGCTTCCTAAGCTAAGTGTAATAACCACCTCAAATTAATTTCCTTCTAGGTAATGATCTAGAGGATTACTCCATCGTGGAATGGCCGTTTCCTCTCATTTCCTATGGACATACCTCGCACTATAACCTCCAACGTGGGCTGGCCGATCATAGTACGTGCCCCGGGTTATTAATTACATCCTTCCATTAGATCTAGATCCTTGTGGTATCCCCATCCTATACGGGTTCACTCCCAGGGTGACGCGAGGGAACCCACGATCTCTAATGAGGACCGTGATGGAAGCCGTGGGGCCGTTGGAACCCCTCTCCCACTTAGTCTTTTAAAATAAAGGTTTTCTGGAAAAATATCCTTTTGAAATTTCCATTAAGTTTTTTCTTAACTCAAAAATAAAATACCTAAATCCATTAAAATCTCTATGTCAAGGCTTATATCCTTTGAGAAAATTCTCCATGGACTAATTTTATTTAAGTTAAAACTTAATGATTTTAAAATTTTTTCAATTAAAACTTTCTAGAGACTTTGGTCTTAAGTTTATTTGACAAAATCATTTTTCTAGTCCAAAACAAAACAAAATGGCTCTCCATTTTAATTTACAAAAATATCTAAATCCAATATATTTTCTATGTCAATGATTAAATCTTTTGAGAAAATATTCAAGGATTAATTTTTGTACAAATTAAAATAACCATTTAATTTTTGAAGAAAAATATTTTTCTTGTCAAAAATGTTCCCAAAGACTTTGATCTTTGAGGAAAAAACGCACATAGGTACATAAAAAAAATAGTATGCTCGAAAACAGTAAACGTTTTCATACTTTTCTATTTTTTAAACTTAAGTGTCCATATAATAGAATTAAACACGTTAATTAATTAATTAATGATCTTGTTTAATCCTAAAATCCTTTACTAATATTTTTCATGCAAATATATTCCAAGAATATAAATATTACAAAAATATTAATTTCGCTTGGTATGGGACCCAAAACGAAAAATAAAAAAATTGCAAAAAATTGCTGGAGGTCCATTGCACCGGCCGCACCGGATCCGCGCCCGCATGGCCTACGGTGCACCGGATCGCCAGCGCTGCAGCCCATGGATCAGCCCGCGACTCGCGACCACTTCTCCTGAGCTGCCGACCCGCGTCTTTATCCATTTCGCCTCCTCGGTGCACTGCACAACCCGGTCTCCAATTTGCAATTGAATTGCAAATTTCAAATGCAAAACGGCTTGGATTTTGAGGCAATCAGCTCGGCTTATGCGACTCTAGCAACACGGCTCCTCTCATAGATTTCAGGTGACGGCTCGGCTCGGCGCGACCGGCGACTTATGAACAGTGCCTTTCTTCTTTGTTTTTCTTCTGTTACGCTCGAAAATTGAAGAGGCTTTTTCCTTCAACTTTTGCTTATTTCTTTGGCTTCTTTGGACATTTTTACTTACAAAAACTCATCCAAAACAAAACCACAACCGCCTATACCCTTCAAATTAGGTTTATACAATGTTCTAGCAAAGCTAAAAAAAATTTACAGTAGCTTATGCTTTCACTGTGAAGCTTACAAATCCACCTATCCCATACCAAAACAGCGAAGGATCATAGGTATAATCATCTTCTCCATTTTTTTTAACTACCATACTCCCTAAATTGATCAAAGAACCATTGGCTCTGATACCACATTGAGAGGACAAAAAACAGAGAGCATGCACTGGCGGAAAAAAATAGAGAAGGAAAAAAAACCGCAAGCCTTAAAGGCCACACGGAAGCGAGAATATCATACTTTTGCGCTCCTTAAGCCTTCTAGGTTGAGTAGAAGTTGATTGAACGACGGGAATTGCTTCGTCTTGCCCACTTGAAGAAGCTTCCGGTTGAAAACTCGCTAGCCTCCTATTTCGCCTTGTTTGCATTAACGCCAAGCTTTCCAGCTCTCGGAATATTCCTCTACCTAACATCTAGTCGGTGAACACAATGATGAAGAGAAACGGACTAAATTCTCCTTGATTCTCTTGCTATTGATTAGCAAAGAAACAAGAAGAAGACATAGAGGAGGGAGACGTCTGAGAGAGAGAGAGCTGCATGAGGCTTGTGGGTTAGGGAGATTAGGGTTTTCCTCTACCAGAGACTTGTTTTTTGGTTAGTCCAAAAATAGGTCTCTCATTATCTGATAAACATATCCCCGGAATTTCATATTTCAAAACACCCGGATGTTATCCTGAGAATAAGTTTGGCTTAACCCTAAACTCTTCTTAACCGTATCTGGAAAAAACCCTACGGTCCAAGCAATTGGGCCAAAATAAATTTTATTATTTTTTTAGACCTAAAAGGCCCAAAATAATAAATATTAATTATTTATTTTCTGGACTTATATAAACAACCCAATAAATAATTAATGAGCCCAAATGAACCATAATAATTAATTTTTAATTATTTATTTATTGAGCCTATATAAATAACCCAATAAATAATTAAACATTAATTATTTCTCCTAGTTTAAGTCCAGATTAATTTTCTAATTATTTATACTGGACCTAGGCCCTGAATAATTAATTAATCAATTAAACCAGATAATTAATTTCTCTCAACTCTTATTTTTTTATTTATTTATTTTATTCCAGTCTAATAATAAATTAGGCATCCTGAATAAAATCAAATAAAATAAAATCCTCTTGAACTGAGACCAATTCATCAACCCAAAATTAGTTAAGACTTATGGGCTATTCCGAGGACCAAAAAGACACATCGCTTTGGTTGCTAAAATGACCAAAATACCCCTACTATATAAATAGCTGTATTTTGCATTTTAAATATTTTCTAATATCACCATAAGGAAATATTGACCCGAAGGACAATGCTGCATTGGCAAAGTCTCCGACCTACAGGTGAAATGACTAAAATACCCCTCTACACATCGCCGTACATTTAGAGATGAAGAAGTGTACTAACACCCCTCTAAATGACATCTACCATCCTTAGGCTTCTAGTCCAATGATCCACGACTTTCTGGAGTGTTTCCGCTTTCCAAGGGAGCTACCCTAATGCAAACATCCAAGTCATGTTTCCAGGGCCTTGGACATTTTAGACCATTCGGACAACCACAAGGGGCGATATAGTGCAAAAACTATTTTGTACAAGTCTGTCTTAACTAACTAGTTACACATACCCAACATGCAAATATATTGGCCCTACGATAGAACCTCAACTATAGCAAATCAAAGTATATGCTTCCAGCTTCGCCAGACCACCAACTCATACTCAAGTCGTAGAGTACTAGTCCATGCTATAGCGGTAGTAGTCTAGATTTCTATCATATAGTATTTTTAGAAACCACTACTACAGGTCCTGTCCTACGTATTTGAAATACTCTAATGTCATGAAGTAAGTGGACTATTCACTGGCTAAAGGTAAGCCATTCCCCATTTGGAATTCATAACATAATAACCTAAACATGATGAGATTCCCAATCTCATCAATAGGTTAAGAACAAATGTTTATGTGTTAAATAACTCGTGATCCATACCTTACTGTGAAAGACCACCATTCACATGGACCACTTATTTAAACACAATGGGTCTGTTCCAAATGAAAATTGTGTACAAACAAAAAGTAAATTCACAAACAATTTCTGAAAATAAATTCTTTTATTAAAATATTCGATTTTACATCAAAAACCTAGTCTAAAAGGGCATACAATCCAACATAATGTTGCCTGCCGGAAAGCAATTTCTGCCAATTTTTCCACTTGCATAGCAAGTTCAACAGCATCTTTTTTTGCAAGGACCATCTTAAACTCTAAATTGAATTTCTCCTCTACAGGCTGCTCTAACTCCTGATTAAGTAGAGCTTTAGCACCCTCAAGTTCTGCAACAGCCAGTTCCTTATCATGCTTAATAGTGGCAATGTACTCATGTTGTTTTGCCTCAGACTGAGTGAACTCTTCTAGTAATTTATCTCTCTCTTTCTCAATAGTTTCTTGCCTCTCTCGTACTTCAACCAGAGCTTTTCTAGTTGCCAGTAATTCATCATTTTCACTCCCTTGAACTTCAGTGCTTCCTAATGGATCAGCATCTCCTCATCTAAAACATCAGCAAAAGTCTCCCTGGAATCTCCTTGTCATTAGAAAGAACGTCAAAAGTAAAGGCCACTTGCCACTTATGTTAGAAGCTGTAACTTAACTTCTTTGACATTCATTTTAGCAAATCTATACTATTCTTTAAAAGTAGAAACCTTTTTCCACATAAAAAAAATTTCTCAAAAAGAAAACTTTTTCCTTCCACTTTCCTTTCTTTGGTGAATTGGTCTATATCCTGTAAACCTTTTCACTACAATCAAAACGTGCACAATTAAATCATCACATGTGACGATACATTTCAGATTTACAACAACGAAACTTTTCATATATTACTTTAATAGAAAAGAAGGTGGATGCTGATTATCTACACATGCCCTTTATTTGTTTTGAGGAATTCATTCATATATACCCCTACTTGTGTATTTACACTGCTTATAGCTCACAAATCCTTTTGCATAAAAAAAGCAAAAACTGGATAAGCAACCAAGCCAAATATAAGGGCATACCATGCTGGAGAGAACATTATTCCTTTCTCTACCACACCAATTATCTACATTCAAAAAATTTCTGCAAGAACCATGTATCAGACTAAAATAAGCAGCACCAATTTTAGACAATGTCATGTATCATATAGTATACAATATTTCCAAACCTCAAGAGAGTGAACGTGCCTATTTATTGGCGAAAGCAAAGGCAAAAAAAAAATCCAAATCCAACCACTCTATGCAAGCTCCTTAAGAGATTTATTGTTGTTGCAAATCTAAAAGAATTTGGAAAAATGCAAATGCATATGAAGAATATAAATTATATAATATAATTACGAAGAATTCTATTAAGGGCAGTGCTTAGTCTTTCCTTTCCATTCTGAAGGGGGGAATAAAGCCATACAATCTAGGTCATATATCCTATCAAGGGAAAAGGATTTCAATGTTGAACCCTTCTTAACCCATCTTGCTTACCCACTGAATGCAAAAGATAAAATTTACTTGCTTGTCAAACCCAAGATGTACTTTAAGAAGACGGCATGCTCATTGTGCTGCAATATCCAAACAAATCTAATACTGCCCCAGTGACCACCTATGTTTTAAACAAAAGCAGCTCATCATACCAATTATGTAAACCAGGGCATTCAACAAACGATGAGTTTCATCAACCAAAAACAACACCAAGCAAACAAAAACTTTTCTGAGAAGCATGAAGATATGATGAACTATCAGGCAAACTAACCAACAATTATTTTGTTACTTGAAGCTTGATTGAAGCATAAAAATGAAAAATTCCTTAGTTGGACCCATGGGTGCAATCTTATTTTTCATTTTCACCAAGCATAAAAAAGACTGCAAGGAAAAGAATCAATTTTGAGGGTAGTTTCTCCATTTGAGGAAAAGCTTCAAGCGGTAGTTTCTCCTTAGGAGTTGCAAATGGAGAAACTACCCTCAGAATTTTGCGAATTCCTCATCGACCACCTCGCTATCGCCAACATTTCCATTCTCGGTGTTCTCTGGGATTATTTTCACCTCGAAAACACAAAATTCTGGACTTTCTCAATACTGTTCTCAAACCAACAATGGTCTAAAGTGAACTGATTTCGTATGTGGATCAAAACTTCACAGCACAAATGGGATCGACATAGTTTGAAAATCTTCAACCAACTTCATGAAGCAAAATTTTTTTTCAGAAACTCAACCTCTCAAGCTAAGCTGAAAACAAAATGAAGGAAGAAAAAAATCAACCCTCTTCCATTCTGGAAAACTGCCCTCGACTACCATTTTGTTTTCTTTTCCTCTTCCATTTTTCTTTAGAAAAAATAACTTACCTTTTCACGGATTGATTTTCTGGAAAAAAAAACTCTTCATATAGTAGGCAGTGGGCTGAAGATTTCAGATAAGTTTTTCATGTAAGAGTTTTGTTAGTGTAGTCTATAACGTACTTATATGCAACCGTTGGGACAGAAAATTTTGCAATCTAATCCCAAGAAAGTGGGTAAAGAGATAGATAAAGGAAAATAACATAATAGCTACATATAGAGGGATAATAAGCAACAAAGCAAACTAAATATAGATGATTGGAGTCTGGAGAGGAGAAGAGCACCAATTGTAGCCCGTCGGGCTTCTTGGCTCTCCTTGCTGAAATGATGCAGGGATCGATTTTCTCCTTGTCAATTTCTTGAAGTTCCTACCGGGAACATTTGCTAGACACGAAGGGGAAAAAAACAAAGACCCTATCAGAGATCAAGCCCCCCAAAACCAAAAGAAATAAAATATATACTTCAAGGTGCAAACCCAAACTGAAAAAACCCCTAACCATGAGATAAGTCAGGCTTCCCATACAATAAAAAGGCTGAAACTTACGGGAAATGAGATGTCGTGGGGGTAGAAGAACTGGCAGGGGAAGATGGTACAGAGCCGGAGTCAGCTGGAACGTTGACTTTTGGTACCTGAATATAGTTGCTACAGAGGATTGTGAGGCTTCTTGAACTGGGACAGGATCATCAACTGGAGGTACTGTTGATCCACCTCGAACAACGGAAGGCCTTGCCGGAGACTAAACCATCGGCCTAGCCTTTTTCGTATCCCTCTTTCAAGTGAAGTCCTTGAAATCCTAAAAATCCACCTCGAACTCATCGTGAAGATCAATAAAATCAAATCTCAATGAGCAATTGTTGAACTCATTGTGCAATGGAATATCTTTTCCTCTTCCTCAAGAGTGGCCTCAGCCGCATTCTTATCCTCAATCAATTCCCAAGAACTACATTAATTTACAATTGCTTATAAATACTGTTGATTCCACTCATAAACAGTCTTCTATTACTAACCTAAAAAACATTTTCAAGTAACATATTCAAAATATAAATATGTACAACAAAATCTGTTGTTCAAATCAATAGTACTTAACCCTAAATTCATACCTAGTCATCTTACCTAAAAGAAAACCTAAAGAACAAAATCAAAGCGCTTATATGATCTAGCTATTTTACCATAACTATAAATCAAACCAATACTGATGTGTCACACAAACATTGGCCAATTAACCTAATGAAGCTGAAGTGTCAAACTCTAAAGACTTTACCCCTCAACTTTACTACTTATTAATTTTTCTAGTGAAGGAGTCATTTAATTATAGTTCAACAAACGAGCATATCGAATCTAATTCATAATATTTTTAATAAAAAATGAAAGAGATCATTTATGGTTATTAAATGGGTGGTTGCAAAATGACTATCTAATCTTTAGTATGAAAAGGAAACTCTTGTTTTATTTTCCACGTGAGGATGTACTTAGATAGTAATTTATTTTTAAAAAGTTAGTTTGATTTAATAAGAAATTTGAATTTTGAGAAAAAATAGAAATATAAGACCATGTAATGTCAAAAGGCAAGAATGTAATGTTTTATAAGTAAATATTCTATTATTTTTATATTATTTGACCTTTTAATTATCTACACATAACTTAAGAAAGTTAAAATTAATAAGTACTTTTTTATATTCTAAATTTACCCATAATAAATATAAAGATGAGTACTCCATCATTTACGAGATTTTTTATCTTTTCACTTAATATAATTTAACTAAATTTAAAGATAAAATAATAAAATATTAATTATTGATGTATATAAATGTGTAAAAAGTTAAATATTATGAAATAAAATACAAATACTGAAATGTCTAATAATATGAAATGAAAAGCGTAGCATTTATCAAGAATTGATAACATGTCTCAATAGTTGGATTGATATTTTTTTCAAATGAGTTGAAAATTTTTTCTGGACAAAATTACTATACAAGTACACCATTAGTTTTCCCCATTTCATCCAATGGGGGTGACAAGCATTAATGGGCATTAATCATGGTAGGGAATTAGGGATAGGAAAGTATGGATGTATAGCCTGCCATACCTCATGACATATAGATATTAATTAGTTGACACCTTCGCGCTACGTGCAGAAATTTTGCCCAATAATTAAATAAAATTTATCAAATATTTACAAATAAATAAAATTTATAAATAAATTATTAGTTAGCGCGTTTAAAACAAATGTTAATGTGCATACATTACAACTGACCCTATACTTTTATGAATTTTTCTATAATTGTTGTCACTAACCTAGAGATATAATCAAAAAACGAATAAGTATAAGTTTATTCGATTTAATAATCAATCTAAAAAATAATAAATAAATTATTCTCTATATGTATTTATTTGTATAGAATGGAGAAAATAGTTTACACAAAATTCAAACTTGTGAGAAAAATTGTTCTTAAGTTATATTATCTTAATTCAAAAGAAATCAATATATAATTTTTACATTTGTATGAGTTGTGGTTTTTTGATCAAATATCTCCTACAGCAATAAATATTAAAAAAAATTTGAGAGATTAATATAATGTTGTGTTAAAAAGTGGTAAATAAAATAATTATTGAAATTGCTCGTAAAATTGGATAAAAATACTTAAAATTGCAGACTTACAGTTAAAATAAGAAACTGCAATCACAGACAAAGTAGTATTATAAGACAGACAAAGCAGACAAAGCACATACAAAGCAGTATTATAAGTTGTTTTTCCATACATTCGTTCATTCTCAAGATTTGTTTACCTGCAATCACAGACAAGTAATATTATAAGATAAAGATAATTAGTTTTAGTTATTTTCTTTCTTTTTTACCTCCATCAAAATTGAAGGATAATGATAAGCAAAACCTATGTAGTAAATGATTATTAACACTTGGTACCCAAACTTTTTCAAAAAATAAATAAATAAGTAAATAAAATCTATATAAATGTGTCCCCACAAAAAGAGGGGGAAAAACAAAAAAGAAAGTAAAAAATGACCTTGGAATGTATCCTGATAATCAATCTTGTTGTATCCAAAATGAAAATAACAAAGAGTTATCATATATATAGAAGAGGTTCTTTAAAATTATATTAGATAAAATAAAAAAAGTTGATAATCCAAAATAAAAAGAGAATAAGTTGAATATGAATAGACAAATTAAATATTTATGTATGATATATTGATACCCTATATGTTAATCATCAACTACTACAATTGCATTCATAAATTTACCCATTGCATCAATATTTTTCAGAATTGGACCGGTTATCGAATCGAAAAATTTACTAATTCATGGTTTAATGGTCCAATCATAATTAGACCGTAATTGAATCGGTAATATTATAATTTAAAAATTAAAAATATAATTATTTTTTTAAAAAATTGATCAATAATATAGTATAATTTAAGTCCATAAAGATATAAACATTCAAATCCATTATTAAAAGTAGTCATTCTTAATTTATAACTAACAATCTAACACACAACAAAATTTAAAGTAGGTTATTGAATTATATAATTTAATTTATCCTAAAAAATTATAAAATTTGACCCCAAAAAAAATCGGTTCAATATTGGACAAAAAAAAATCGGTTCAATATTGGACCGATCGGTCCAACACGGCATGATAAAAAGAGCACGATTTTGGGAGAAATTGGCTAGAAGGTTGGGATTGGACTGGCAGCAGCACCGGTCCACGGTCGAACCGGCCGGTCCGATCTAATCCCAAAAACCATGCATTGCATTAGTAATAGTAAGGTTATACTTCATCTATGTTACCCTTTAAAGATGAGTTAAGTAACCATGAATGCCAAAAAAAGAAACATTTGATAGTTTCAACCGCTTGAAAAATTTTGACATCCCTCTCATTTTCATGTTTATCAGTCTTTAGTTCATGGAGTTAGTTTTCTAAGTCATTAATTTTTGTCTTCGACATATCATACTTGCATCCACAGGAAAAAAATGCATTTTATCATTAATAATGAAAACTCAAAATCCTAATTTCAGTTAAATGAAGAATGCGTGCAAGAAAATAGTAAGTTAATGCATCTAGATGTCATTTTGTAAATAGATCAACAAATGAATTTTTTTTCAAAGAGTAATAATGTGTAATAAATTAAAGAATGAAACTTGTAGGCCTATATTATTATGAAATAATAATGTGTCTCTTCATTTTTCTTATTAACTCTTAAATTTTCTCGAAGAGATTATTTAAGCTATTAACACCATCCATAAAAAAATACAAAAAGGTTTTACTAGATTTTACAATTAATTGGAGAAGGTAAAAAAAAAAATGCTTTGAAAATTTACTTGAATAATTTAATCCCCTCTTCGCTTTTAATTTTTTCAAAAAGATTAATAATGTGTAATAAATTAAAGAATAAAACTTGTAAGCCTGTGTTATTACGAAATAACAATGTGTCTTTTTATTTTTCTTATATGACTATTTAATTACTTTTCATAAATTATCTTTCTCATTTATGTCATAATAATAGTTATAATAATACTCATATATCTTTTTATATAATACTGTTAAATGTCTAATTTATCTATGATGACCAAATTAATTTCAACCATAAAAAGAGTTAGGTAGAAATATTGATGAGATCAACATCATCCATAATAACATAGGCTAACAAATTGCCACTAGTATTGTTCTGTAATCTTTGTTGAACTAATTTTTATTATCTTTTTTATCTATATGTCTATTTTTTTTCTTGTTACATGATGTTTTATATTTTATTTTTATTTTTTATATATGTCAAAATGTTGACATTTTTTGCCACTTACTCAAAAGCAACCCATTGATAGTCTAATTACATTTGTAATAGAAATTTTATTTTATTGGCTGTCCAAATTCTCTATGCATTTTGACAAATTCATTAATATGATTGGTTTTTTGACATTATTGTCTATGAGTTATTAATCGTTAATAATAAAATAAATAAGTATATAATTATTAATATGGTTATTAATAGTTATAAATAATTTTCATAATATTTTGGTTAAAACTAATATTATATATATTCAATCACTATTTTACCCATGACAACTAAACTAATCTCAACTATTGAAAAGTTTAGGTGAAAGGATTTTAAAATCTACACCATTCATTAAGGAAGTTGAAAAGTTTTTTTTTTAAATTATTAAAAAAATAATATAAACAATTCAATCCATTCTTGACATTTAGAATATACATTTAGATTAATGAAACAATCTATGTAAACCTATCATCTGTTTTAAAGAAATATTATTAATATAAAAATCTATTATGAATTATTGGAATATTTATTAATTAGTGGAGGCTCCACTAATTATGGATTTATGTGAATAATTAGAAGATTTTTATGGATGTCCACCATTTAGTGGAGACACCACTAATTAAGATTAGTGGAAGATGATGTATGACATGATGTAATCCACTAATTAGAGCTCTATAAATAGAGCTATTCTCTAAGCTTGTAATACACCATTATTTTGTGAAAGAAAGATTAGAGAAAATTGTGAGAGAAAAGAAAGAGAGAAATTCTTGTGCAAAATAGTTAGAGTTTTATTAGTGTGTAGTGTGAAGATTTTATTCTAACACTACCCTAATTTTATAACACGTTATCAGCACGAGTCTCTACCAGTACAAAAGCCAGAAGACTAAGCACGAGTTTCGCTGCTACTAAAGCCGTAAGACAAGTACGCATTTATTGATCTCTATGGCTAACATCGCGAAACTCGAATTTGTAGCCCTTGATATTTCTGGAAAAAATTATATGTCATGGGTTCTCGATGCAGAAATGCATCTAAATGTTGAAGGCCTTAGTGAAACTATTCAAGCAAATAATAGTGCATCTGCACAACACAAGGCTAAAGCTTTGATTTTTATTCGTCGTCATCTCGATGAAAATGGAATATCTTACCGAAAAAGATCCATATGGCCTATGGGTAAATTTAAAAGAAAGATTTGACCACCCGAAGATGGTCGTACTACCTACTCGCACGGTATGAATGGTTGCACCCGAGGTTGCAAGATTTTAAAACCGTGAATGAATATAGCTCCGCAATGTATAAAATTACATCTCAATTAAAATTATGCGGAGAAAAAGTGATCGATGAAGATATGTTGGAGAAGACATTCTCCACCTTTCATGCCTCGAATATTGTCCTCGCAGACAACAATATCGAGAAAAGGGGTATACAAAATTTACAGTATTTAATTATCGCCCTCCTCATTGCAGAAAAAAATAATGAGTTATTATTGAGAAATCATGAAGCCGTACTCAATCGGCTCTACAAAGACTCTGCAAGTGAATGTTGTTGGCTCTAGCAGAAGCCATCGTTATAGTCGTGGTCGTGGCCGTGGCCGTGACCGTGGTCGTGGTTATGGTCGTAGACACGCTCGATATTTCCCTTATCACAATTATAATCAAACCGTGAGAAATACCGGCCACCGAAGTGGAACAGAAAAGATCAAAAGGGAAAAGAAAAAGAAATTGAAGAAAAGCATGAGGATATATGTTATAGATGTGGCATGAAAGGTCATTGGTCACGAAACTGTCAGTACGGCTAAGCATTTAGTTGAATTGTATCAAGCTTCATTGAAAAATAAAAATGTGGAAGCAAATTTTTCTCAACATCCAATAAATAATGCTGAGGATGACGATAGTGATCCCGAAGATCTTAATATCAATATTACCCATATGGATGTATCGGATTTTTTTGAACACCCGGATCGGTAGGATAGACCATTTAATTGGTGATGGCAAGTGTCCAAAAGAACTAAAGCCTCACCTCGATATTTTTGTATTTTCATTTTCATTCTATTCTAATAATATTTACGTTTATATATATATATATATATTTGTGTTCGGATGGTTGTTATTAATGATGATGTATGCATTATTGATAGTGGAACTACACACACCATACTAAAAAATGAGAAATATTTTTCTGATCTCAAAATGGGAGAAATAAATATTTATACGATAAACGGTAGTGCAAATGTAATTGAGGGCTCCTGAAGAGCTAGTATATTGTTGCCTAAAAGAACAACAATTATTATTGATAAGGCACTATTTTCCTCAAAATCCGTAAGAAATTTATTGAGTTTTAAAGATATCCGCAGAAATGGGTATCATGTTGAAACAAATGAGGAAAATGAGATTGAGCATCTTTTTATTACTCAAATGCATTTGGGTAAGAAATCGGTATTAGAAAAACTACCGTCTTTTTCTACTGATCTATATTTTGTAAAAATACGTACAATTGAAATTCATCATCTAGTAAACCGAAGTTTATCGATCCTATTACTTTTAGCATTTGGCATGACCGGTTGGGTCATCCGGGATCTACCATGATGAGAAGAATCATTGAGAATACACATGGTCATCCTTTAAAAAATAAAAGGATATTAACATCAGAAAAATTCGCATGTACTGCATGTTCCCTAGGAAAATTAATTGTTAAACCATCACCAAGTAAAAGTAGGAGCTGAAAGTCCTACATTTCTCGAACAGATTCACTGGAGATATTTGTGGACCTATTGATCCACCATGTGGACCGTTCAAATATTTTATGGTCTTAATTGATGCATCATCCCGATGGTCACATGTATGTTTATTATCTACTCGCAACCTGACGTTTACGAGATTACTTGCTCAAATAATTAAATTACGAGCACAATTTCCGGACCATCACATTAAAAATATCCGTTTGGATAATGTTGGTGAATTTTCATCACATGCTTTTGATGCATATTGCATGTCAATTGGGATTAATGTTGAACATCCTGTAGCTCATGTTCACACACTGAATGGTCTTGCTTGAATCTTTGATTAAACGATTACAATTAATTGCTAGACCATTATTAATGAAAACAAATCTCACAACATCTCGCTCGGGACATGCTATTCTACATGCTCGCAACACTTGTACGTATAAGACCAGCTTAGTTATCATAAATTCTCTCCTTTGCAATTGGCTTTTGGGTCGTAACCAAATATTGCTCATTTAAGAATTTTTGGGTGTCTTGTATATATTCCAATTGCACCAAACCAACGTACAAAGATGGGTCCTCAAAGAAGAAAGGGGATATACGTTGGATATGATTCTCCCTCTATTATCGTGTATGTTGAACTCCCGACAGAGATGTATTCACAAGCAAGATTTGCTGATTGTCATTTTGATGAATCATTATTCCCTAAATTAGGGGAGAACTAAAACGAAGATAAAAAGGATCTTGCTTGGACAACATCATTAAATTATCTTGATCCGCGCACAAGCGCATGTGAACTTGAAGTTCAAAAGATAATTCATTTGCAAAGCATTGCAAATCAAATGCCGACGCTTTTGTTGACTCTGAAGAGTTACAAAATCGCATATTCCAACTATAAATGCTCCTATTCGAATTGAAGTTCCAGTAGAACAAAATATTATACCTATAGTCATTGAGTCAAAAACACGCCGAAGCGTGGCCGACCTCTTGGTTCTAAAGATAAAAATCCTCGAAAGAAAAGAGGATTAAATGATCCAGAAGATCATATTGAAGAAAAGAATGATAAAGACCAAGAGAGAATCGATGACAAAGAACCGAAGTTGATGAAAGTAACACTGAAATTTCTATCAATTATACCACTTCGGTAGAAGTTGGAATCGGATAGAAACTGTTATTGATAATATATTTGCATACAATATATCTCTTGATGTTACACGGATAATGATGATCCTGAACCAATATCGATTGATGAATGTCGGCATAGAAAAGATTGGCTGCAATGGAAAGATGCGATTCAATCGGAGTTAAATGCACTGCAAAACGTGAAGTCTTCGGACTGCAGTCCGAACACCGGAAGGTATAAAACCTGTTGGCTACAAATGGATATTTGTGCGAAAGCGCAATGAAAAGAGTGAAATCGTTCGATATAAAGCGCGATTAGTAGCCCAAGGTTTTTCACAAAGACCAGGTATTGATTATGATGAAACTTATTCTCCTATTGTTGATGCTATTACACTCAGATATCTTATCGGTTTGGCGAGTACATGAAAAGATAGATATGCGCCTATTAGATGTTGTCACTTGCTTACTTGTATGGAAATTTAGAAAATGATGTTTACATGAAAATCCCGAAGGATTTCATATGCTGAAGCATATAAACATTATCCTCGTGAAAATTACTCCATCAAGTTGCAGAAATCATTATATGGCTCTGAAGCAATGCGGGCGCATGTGGTTCACACGTCTTAGTGAATATTTATTGAAAGCGGGATTTAAAAATGACCAGGTATGTCCATGCGTTTTTATTAAGAAATCCGGTTCTAAATTTGTGATATTAGCTATATATGTTGATGATATTAATCTTATTGGAACTCTGAAGAGCTCCAAGAAACAATTGATTATTTAAAAAGAGAATTCGAAATCAAGGATTTTGGTAAAACCAAATTTTGCCTTGGTTTACAAATTGAACATTTGGAGAGTGGAACATTTATTCATCAATCAACATATACGAGCAAAAGTGCTAAAAGATTTTACATGGACAAAGCACATCCATTGAGTATTCCAATGATCGTGCGATCATTAAATGTGGATAAAGATCCTTTCAGACCTCAAGAAAATGATGAAGAACTCCTTGGTCCTGAAGTACCATATCTCGGTGCAATTGGTGCATTGATGTATCTTGCTAATAATACACGACTTGATATTGCTTTTGTTGTCAATTTATTAGCAAGATTTAGTTCTTCACCAACACGACGACATTGGAATGGAATTAAACAAGTCCTTCGATATCTCCAAGGTACAATTGATCTCGGATTATTTTATTCAAATAAAACCAGTCCAACATTGATAGGTTATGCGAGATGCTTGGTTATTTATCGATCCACATAAAGCACGTTCTCAAACGGGCTATCTATTTACATGTGGAAATCTTGCTATATCATGGCGTTCTACGAAACAATCTATAGCGACTACTTCTTCAAATCATGCTTGAAATTATAGCCATTCATGAAGCAAGTCGAGAATGTGTATGGCTAAGATCCATGATTCATTATATCCGAGAAAGTTGTGGATTATCATCAATCAAAGGTATTCCAACTCCTCTTTATGAAGACAATGCAGCTTGCATAGCTCAATTACGAGGAGGATATATTAAAGGAGATCGGACAAAACATATTTCACCAAAATTCTTCTTTACTCATGAACTCCGGAAGAAAGGTGAAATTGATGTGCTACAAATTCGGTCATGTGATAACCTCGCGAGATATTTTCACGAAGACTTTACCGATCGCAACATTTGAAAAGTTGAGATATAAAATCGGTATGCGTCGGTTTAAAGATTTAAAGGAATCATCTCATCGGGGGAGTAATAAATGGACATATAGAATAGTGTACTCTTTTTCCTTCACTAGATTTTTTTCCCACTGGGTTTTTATCTAGTAAGGTTTTAACGAGGCATATTCTTTATGTAATGGATGGACATCCAAGGGGGAGTATTATGAATTATTGGAATATTTATTAATTAGTGGAGGCTCCACTAATTATGGATTTATGTGAATAATTAGAAGATTTTTATGGATGTACACCATTTAGTGGAGACACCACTAATTAAGATTAGTGGAAGATGATGTATGCCATGATGTAATCTACTAATTAGAGCTCTATAAATAGAGCTATTCTTTAAGCTTGTAATACACCATTATTTTGTGAAAGAAAGATTAGTGAAAGAAAGATTAGAGAAAATTGTGAGAGAAAAGAAAGAGAGAAATTCTTGTGCAAAATAGTTAGAGTTTTATTAGTGTGTAGTGTGAAGATTTTATTCTAACACTACCCTAATTTTATAACAAAATCAAATTTATTGTCTTTGTTTAACCCATACATCTTAATTAACTAAGTTACAAACTAAACAACACATCTTGGTTTAAAATTTAACCAGTCCAATTACATCTAGTAACAAAGTTTAGGACAAGACTCCTCTTCAGTGTGAATAAAATTGGGTTTTTTGTTAAAATTTTTATATAAAAACATATCACTGTTATAAAATTAGGGTAGTGTTAGAATAAAATCTACACACTACACACTAAGAAAATTCTAACTATTCTTTGCACAAGAATTTCTCTTCAAACTTCTCTCTTTCTTTCTCTCACAATTCTTTCTCTAATCTTTCTTTCACTAATCTTTCTTTCACAAAATAATGGTGTATTACAAGCTTAAAGAATAGCTCTATTTATAGAGCTCTAATTAGTAGATTACATCATGGCATACATCATCTTCCACTAATCTTAATTAGTGGTGTCTCCACTAAATGGTGTACATCCATAAAAATCTTCTATAATAATTCACATAAATCCATAATTAGTGGAGCCTCCACTAATTAATAAAGATTCCAATAATTCATAACAATCACATCAATCATTATTATTTTTTATAACTAAAATTGAGGGAAAAAATAATTATTAAGGTGAATACTTTATTAAAAAAATAAAATAGAATAGGTGAATTATAATCGTATAAATTGCTTCCAATATTGAACATGAAGAACCATCCCCGAAGTTGCCACACCAAAAGGAAATGCAAGTAAACTCTTTTTGCATATAATCGTGGAATACTGAAGTCTGAATACTTAATCCGTCCGTACAGTAGAAAACTTCAAATGACATGAAATTGAAAACATCCAAACAAAAGATGCTTCTGAAAGGAAGTAACAAAGCACAGCCTCGATCAGTACAAGTAGAGTTAATATCCGAGTCTTGATCAAAGTTTAAAATGGAGAGAGTCGCCCTCTTGGGATAGCAGAAAAGAAGGTCGCCATTGCAATGGCAACAAGACCAGTTAGTTGAGGTACTGCATTTTCAAATCCATTGCTTTTGTCATCAGCTTTGGTCGGCGATGATGTCCCGGAAGCTGTTGCCGGTGCGGTTGTCGAAGCCGAGGAGTTTGTGAAGATGGCAGCGTCTGGTGAATTCGGAGCTAAATGCAGCAGCTCTGCACAAGAAAGTATGGCTTTATTTGTAAATAATAATTAAATATTTTTTTTCAAAGAGAAGGAATGAGAGACAAGGAGGCGGGATAGGTTGGTAGACAAACACAGATGGATATGGTATGAGGGGACAAGGGCCCTCCAAAATTTTTAGAAATTTTAATTTTATGCTAATAAAATTAAAATTTAAAAAAAATATATTTTTGAATTTTATATTTCATTCAATTTTTTTTTTTATATAATTCATCCTAGAGACAAATTAGAATGTAGCACATTATCAAATCCAAAACTTAAGGATGTAAATGGATCGATTTTTTTTTTTCAATCTATCTCAATCTCAATCTAAATTTTTATTTTTAATTTAAAATAGCTATAACCCAAATAATTTTTATTTTTTAAAAATTATTATATACTCATAATACATTATATTTTTATTTTAATTTTATTTAAAATTAAAATTTATCTCGTCTTCAAGCATTTAATACAGTAATTTTTTATTATATTCAAATAAATTTATTTTAATTCAATTTCTATCCACCCACACCCTTAAAATTTCGGAAGGCTTCCGGGAGGAATTACTCCGCGACTAAATGGAGCAACTGTGCAATCACGGGAAGTACCATTTTTTTTTTATAATATTTTCACTAGCCACTCTTTTCTTTTTCATATAAAGCGCAAAATCTGTGATTCTGTCTGCAATTGAATCAGCCATGATATGATAATTAATCACTCACGTGTTACTGAAAAAGGGGAAAACTGAAAAAAAAAAAAATCTCACGTGTGATATAGGTGTATAGAACATAAAATTACATTAAAAAACTGAATTTAATTAGCACTATTAATTCCTGCCAGCAGCAATTAAACAATCATCTAGATGAAATCGCCTAAACAATACTAGATTCTTGACTTAAATAGATAAGAATTTATAAAATTAAATTAAAATGAGTTTTAATAAAAAAAATTATTAAATATGTAAAATTTTAACTAGTAAAATTATAAAAAAAAGTATAATTAGTTAATGAATAAAATTATCATATATTTATTTTAATTTAAAATAGAATTTCAAAATTCCAATCTACCCAAAACCTAACAGCAGTAAATGCAACCGTGATGTTAAGCTCAGGGGTGCAAGCATTGAAGCAAGGTCGAAGATGAAGTCTCCAATATCATGATTCTGTCTTTGCATGAACTAATGAATAGATCGATAGAGAGAGTTGGGAGGGTTGGGGGTGGAGGGAGAAAGAGAGAGAGGGGTAGATTGAACTTACGGGGGCATTCGGCGGTGGAGGCGTTATTCAACTTGCAGGCAGCAGGCAACTGAAGCAAACGAGCTTCTTGAATGCCCATACTCTTGAGCTGAGCATTATTGCCACTGTGAATCTGTTGAATGAAGTAGCACAAACAAACAGGGTTCTTCTCTTTGATGTCCGACACCGAAGTGCAGCACTCTTTGGAGGGCGTATCCGCCTTGCCGGTGGCGAATGTTAAGCAAGCAGTCACCTTCTGAAACTCAGCACTACACTGATCCCCAACCGAAGGCGGAGTAGCTCCACCAACCAAACCCCACACCAAGCAGAGCCAAAAACCCACAAGCAATCCAGCTTTCATTTTCTTCCCTTACTTCTCGATGAACTGAACTGAACTTTTGCAGTGAGTTACGAAATGAAGAAGTCAGAAAGCTAGGGTCACAATAGATATATATGGATGGTCCTGGCTCTCTCTCTGGCCCTCTCTCTCTTATTAAGGATGGCTACGTGTGAAATAATGAGGTGTGAAAGGTGGATGGTAGAGGGCTGCAATGATGGCGGAGTAACCTCTGGGGCAAGCGAGGGCGGGGGGAAGCGGGGTGGGGTGGGAGGGGCTGGAGGTGGGTAGTTGAGCCGAAGGAAGGCATTTATATTGGTTTCTGGGCTGGTTGTCGGTTTCTTGGAATTTAATGAGCTCCCATCTGTTTAGCTGTTTATTTTGACTCCCCATGCTGCTGCAACATTCGTTCTCACATGGGACTTCACTAGCACTTAAAGGAAATGATTTATTTTTTCCGTACATAAATAACTATTGATCTATTTTTTTAAATTTATTTAAAAATAATTAGACACTTTTTAAATATAAATTATATTAATTATTTTTTAATTTTATTTTTAACATAATTTTTTATTTATTAATTAATATTACAATTATTTATACTGAAATTATTTTAACCGATAATAAAATCACATTATCCTATAAAAATAGTCAAAAGTATAATTTAATGAAGTGATATGGATAAAAAGAAGACTCTAAAATAAAGAGTGAGAAAAGAGAAACAAAAGATATGTGAGAAGAGAGATAATGCAATTATTAGAGTAATGTAATTAAAGGAGTGGTGCAATTCAAATTAATAAGGTGAGAAAGATAATAAAAATACTCTAAAGGGTAAAATGAATATTTTAATCATTTTTACTATAAAATTTTACAATTCATTAATATGCGTAGTTTTTATAATTAGGCTGGTTATTTGTGAATTAAGAGAGTAGTAATTTTGTCCAATGAGAATAGTACATATGTTTAATAAAATTGTATTTAGATAATGATTGTATTGGTGTGAATTTATTAAATATTAATAAAATATGATTAAATATGAAATAAATATAAGGTCTAATTATTAATAAGAGAGAAAAAATATTATATATTGTGAATATATGACAATTTTTCAAGAAATGAATATTATTTTAAATTGATATTTTAGTTTGGATTGAGTAGTGTTCGTTCCCATTTATAATCTAAATTGTTCAAAAAAGGAATATGAATTAAAACATGAAAGATGCCTAATAAATTGTTCAAAAAAGGAACATGAATTAAAACATGAAAGATGCCTAATAAATTGTTGCTTTTCAAGAAATGAATGTGAGTTGAAAGATTGATGTACCGAAATAGTGAAATATATAATAATTCTCCTTAAAATAGATTTTAAGTACAATAAGTGTTGTATTTTAATTAAAATTTATTTAGGTAATTGTATAAATTAATAAACTAATTTAAGTTAAAGACAATAGGATTAGAATATTTAATAAAAAAAAATTTAAAAATAGTTAAAATTAATATAAATTAGTCAAATAGTGTTTAACAAAGTTAGAAGTTAGCATATCCATTAGAGGTAACATGAAATTCGATCATAATTTCGATTGTGTGAGTGAAAATCTTCACCTTTTTCTTAAGAAAATCCTAAATTACTTAGAACCAAATGGAAATAGGCATAAATCTAATAAACATTTGAATTCAAACCTTTTATGTAATAAAGAATATTGAAAAAACTAAACGACTACAATTAGCTCCCCTAAAAAAGTTCCCACGTAGGATACTCCCATACGCTCTGGGCCAGAGTTAATCAGTCTCGCAGGGCTATGTCGGCCCAAATTAGGCCCATGTTGCACCTCTAGAGTCCAAATCAAATTCCCGTAGCGGACTGCTTATGTAAATTAATGGACCAGGCTCTCAAGCTCGGTTTTCAAAGGCCCAATTTCCTGTTTTGACTATTGAACATAGACGGCTTCCATTTTCCTAAATCCCTAACTAATAATGTCCATAGATCTTTGAAAATTTGAAGCTATATTTCATGTGTGTGTCTATTTATTGTTATTGTTATTATTATTATTATTATTATTATTATTATTATTATTATTATTATTATTATTATTATTAAACTAGGTTGTTGTCCGTGCGATGCACGGGATAACATATTTATTTTATTTTTATTTTAAATACATTATGGAAAAAAATAGTAAAAAATGTATAGATATATAATAATATTTATCGCATTAGACACCATTAATTTTTTTATAATAGTTATTATCATGTGTAGATATATTAGATTGGCTAGTTTGAATTGACTGAATTTGATACATCAGCATTTGATCTCCAAATTAGATACTAAATTTGATATATGAACTGGATCTCCAAATCAGATAAAGGTGCAATTTTTTATATTATAAATTAAGTTGGTAAAGTTAAAGTTTAAATATTTGTTCTCCCATTACATTCTTTGGAGATGTATCACAATATATGCTGTATATATATTTTCCAGCTCAATCACTCATGAGTGCTTCATCTACATGCGATTGAAAAATATGGCACTTTCGTGCCCTTTCAAGAAAGTGGAAAACATTGCTAGGACACCAAAATTGGATCCAAGACCAGCCCTGTAACTATACAAACCATATAATATATACAATTCTTAACCTTTGGGTATCGTTAATTGGTAAAGAAAGAAAACACCATGCATTGTGTGGAAAACATATTTAATGGGAAAGAGACATGAAAGGTTACCTCAGGTAGCAATGGACGTAACTTTAATTACGTCTATCTTATATGAATTCAGATAACTCTAATTACTTTCATGTTATCTGAATTCATCTATATTATCGGAATTCATTGAATTTTGATTAAGTCTATCTTATCTGAATTCTTATCTGAATTCATTGACCCTAATATTAAAAAAAAAAAAACTCTTAAAATTTCTTCACCAAGGGAAAAAAAAATCACGTGTCAATGCAGGAACGTGTCATGTATTATAACAGTATGCTTTCGCATATCCTATTTTATATATATATATATATATATATATATATATATGTATATATATAGATTTTTACCACCTAGGATTTATAAAGTCTAGTACATTTTCTATTTACACTGGATTTTAGTTCATTGTGTAATTGGTTCATTTTATATTAATGATGTCATTTATTTTGGAAGGAGTACAAATATATAAATCAATCACAATAATTATCATCTAAAAAAGTATTTTATTAATCAGTTTTATGATTATTTGGTCATATGAAATATGGTTATACGTACTAAATAGTCTTCTTGCCCAACAAATTCTTTATTGTGATCATTGTTTTTGAATTTTAACTTACCTAATCTTAACCTATTTCATCCTAAAAAAATCTTAACTAAATTTTAATTGAAAATAAAATCACATGAAATATCAAAATTTAGGATAACTATATTTCGAATTAATGTAACAAACCTTAAAAGATAAGATACCAAAAAATACAATCTTTTTTTATTTCATTCGAAATAATTTAAAATTTTTTGTAGACGAATCATTTGTGCTTTTTTTACAAATTATAACTTATTCCACATGTAATATAACAATCTAATAAAATGCACACCTCACAATGCTCCCTTCATACTACCATCTTTATTCAAATTTTACCTTAAGAATTTACTACTTTCCATTGACATACAAAGAACACTAATATATATTAACCTTTCTTTTTTTCACACTCGTGTGTGTATATATATATATATATATATATATATATATATTACCGAAATCCAGCTCCCGGAAATTACTAATTATTCTATAAGCATGCAATTTTCAATACACTGGTCCTGCAAGAGCACTAGGTTTCCCCATATTAGCCCGTTAGCTACGTACGTGGGGAAAACGTTCATGCTACTCCATGACCAGTATTCCACAGAGAGGAATAGCCACCCGCCAGCCAAAAGGTCACCAAAATATCCTCTCTGGTCTTTTTCTTTGTTGAATCAAGATCACTATATAATAGCTAGGTGGTCTCAAAGTTGATAGATCATAGTCTGAAAACATCAGAGTATGATGCAGAAAAGTAGTCGGCGTTTCAGTCCGGAGAAGCCATGGTTCATGGCCACGGTGCTGCTGGGTTTAATAGGAGGTGCAATAGTGATTGCGGCTTTTATACGGTCGGCGGAGACTACTCCAATTTTCTGCAGAAGTGTGTTTGGTTCGACGTCGAAGATCATTGCCGGAGATTCGAATCCAATGGAGCTCCAACTCTTGGCCATTGTCCACTACGCTACATCTCGCACGGTGCCACAGCAGAACATCAACGAGATCAGCGTTTCAATGAATGTCCTGAAAGTTCTGAGCCCCTGCAATTTCCTCGTCTTCGGACTCGGTCATGACTCCCTCATGTGGGCTTCGCTTAATTCTCGTGGCACTACGTTATTCCTCGAAGAAGACCCAAAATGGGTCCAAACAGTACTCAAGGACGCACCGTATCTCCGTGCAGAGACCGTCAATTATCGGACTCACCTTTCCGAGGCTGAGTCGCTGCTGAATATGCATCGATCGGAACCGGATTGTTGGCATGATAGATCGTTCCTGCGTGGTAATGATCGGTGCAAATTAGCACTGAATATGTTGCCTGATGAAGTTTACGATAAGGAGTGGGACTTGATCATGATCGATGCACCCAGAGGTTATTTTCCGACAGCGCCGGGAAGAATGGCTGCCATCTATTCCGCCGCTGTTATGGCCAGGAATAGGAAAGGACCAGGCGTGACGCATGTGTTCCTGCATGATGTGGACCGTAAGGTGGAGAAAGTTTATGCTGAAATGTTCTTGTGTAGGAAAAATCTGGTGAACAGTACAGGGAGGCTTTGGCATTTCGAGATACGTCCCACCAAAGATGTGAACAAAAAATTTTGCTAGATCATGCCCTGACCCACCCTCTGTCTTTTGCTGGCTATGTGCAGTACATTTCAATATTCTTGCCTTTTACCTTTCTCATAAGTCATGTTTACTGAAAAGTGATAGGATTAGGTGATCAATGGCCACAGTTTTTGTTTTTACTGTTTAATTTCTTCTTTTTGTACTTCTAGCGAGAAATGTTTTTGGTCTTTATGCAACATTTTCTTCAAGACACGTCGGATACAAGGATGACTTTGCATAGAATGCATCTAGCTCTACCGGCTTTAATCATAGAAGAGATGGAGAAGCCAAGAATAAGAGAGTTTTGTAGTTCGATGTGGATTCAGATTGTTCTTCTATTTTCTGCATTGGAATTAATTGTCGAACTGATCTTTCTTCATAAATGGAACAGTGGCGTTGGATGATAATCTTTACTTCCCTATTTTGAGGATAATAGGCTTATGTAATCAGATCACCTAACAGAACCATCAGTTAACAAACAGAACGAGAAGGGGTCACCGATTGGAAGTATTTGAGGGGCAAAAGGCTGAAAATGAAAGCAGAGGTTTTCCAGCTTGTCCTGGTGTTTGATTCTTAACCAAGAATCAAAAAGTGAGAGATATGTGAGTGATCAGTATCTAGACAATGAGATCCCTGGTGGCTTGTAATAGGTAGAGAAACTCAATTGTTATGTGAAGCAAGCACAGTAAGTTCCCGTTCCTAATCGGTATCAATCTATGCTTGCTATAACTTCTGAATGCCTGAATTTTCCATGCAAGTCCTGCTGGAAATTTAGTTGATGGACAGGAATTTCAGTAGGGTAGAAATTTAGATGATGAACAAGAATTTCAGTATGAACTTAAAGTTAGGATCAGAAGATCGTTTAGGATGAAAATTCTTGCAGAGCACACTGTTTCCGCTTGTAATGCAACATTCCGTTAGTAAGGATTTTTTACAAGAATGAGCCGTTTTTGGGTTGAAGTATTCATCTGACTTTAGAGGAATACTTCAATTCCAAAAACGGTCTATTCTTGTCAAAAACCCATATTAGTAATTGATTCAATAACTCAATTCAGGCGATCCATGATGGTCTGCACAAAAGACAGACACTTTTTATCAGGAAAAGAAGAAGAAACCAGATAAGTACTTTGCCCTAATAAGTAACTGTAGATGGAGATCGAAATGGTAGATCTGTGGACCGCTAATGAAGTCTAATAAATGAGGAGCAACCTAATATTTTCTAAGATTTTTCTTCTTCTGGCCCTGCCCTGGTGCTGAACATACTGCTCAAAGAATTGGTACTACTTCCGATCGATGTATAATGCATTTAGATCCTAACAATCAATTCTCCGCCATTCACGGGAAGAATTTTAGTTCTTTGGAGCCAAGTTCTTTACCAAACAGGAAGGTAATTAGTGTTCCAGGAAGTCAAAGTCAAGTATATTGGAGAAAAAACCATCGGTCTCACAATTCTTCCTGTTAAATAATCTTGCATATGAGTATACCCAAGAATTCCATACGGCATCTTGACTTTTCTTAACAAGAAAATGACTGGTTACCAATGAAAGAGTTAGCCTTCTTATCCTGACAGGAAGTAAACGGAGGAGAGTGCCAGTAATTGATTAAACGCCTGAAAATATTGACTAGCATGAGCTAGTATGCTGCTCCATAGAATATGTTCATACTGAGCTTCCCCTTTCATTGTCCAGTAATAGATTTGGACTCCCGGATTCGCTTAAAAACCAAAGTAAAATCCAAAAGATCAAGTAAAAGAGGGAGTGTATACCTCCCTTTGATAAGAATGACCAATTTTGAGTTTGAAGTAATCATCTAACCCAAATGTTGAAAGGAACTCATGTAATGCCCTTGATACATTTGAAAAAAATACGTCATTACTATCAAATGCGTCCTTTCCTTTGATAGTATTGAAAATTGAATGCATATATTTTTCAGGTTATTTCTTATCAAACAGGTAACTCTCATTAGGTCATTTCTTGCTTGCCAAGATCTGTTTATTTGCCTCCTGAAGAATAATTACATAATACAAGAATACATTTCCTTGGAAAGATCGAAAAAAACTAGAAACATTCCTGCTTTTCTTCAAAAGGGCATGAAAACGTCTACCTCCAGCACATCTACTGAGAATGGAGCTAGGCCGAGGGTGCTGCAGTGTCGAATGACTTTTTCCTTACTAAAAGGCAGGTGATCTTTGAGGGCTGAGCATGTGTATTTTCTGCTGTACATAACACAAAGTCTGGCCTGTGAAGTGCCAGTGTCAGCCGATCCTTTCCTAAATCTAGTGCAGTTGCATCAAGAAGAACATGCCAAGAATTTCTATGTGCTTCAGAGATCCAGTGCATGGAGTAACGGGTTCCATTAACATAAGCTGGATATGCAAAAAGTCCTTTAGGGCTGTATTTACACTTCCTCCTGAAGTACTGGCTAAGCTGTGATCCTTTAATCCTCAAATCCAACCAAGTTTCTGGTGCTACAATAACCTTGGATTCCTTAGATAGTACAAATCCCCTTACAGAATCATGTGCTTCTCCCATAATGGTCATATAATAGTTTCCTTTAAAGAAGTGGTATGATTCCCCAATCATCATGGTGGCTTCTTTGACAGAGGGTGTAAACAGAACCAAATATTCTTCTTCTGGTAGTCCACAATGCTGCAAAGCTCGATTTCGAACTTGAATTTCTGGGATTGAGATAAAACTACCCTGAAGAGAAGTCTTCTTGTTGAGAATGTCAAGTAACCTTGATGGCCCAAGTTGGGCTCTGTCTAAATCAGAGGTAGCACTACCGAAAGATGGCAAAGATGATTCCCTAGAACCAAAGCTCCTAGGGGACTTTCCCTTTTCATCAGGGATGGAGTCTGAAGGTTGATCACTGATGCAGAGTTTGTAGAGATCAATCTTATCTCCTTCCTCCACAAGGCCATTGCAGTACTCAGGATATTTGGCAAGAACATACTGCTGTACATATTGCATTTCACTGGGAGTAATTGGACCTGACCATCTCAGGTCAAGGCCATGGAGGGTTGATATAGCCTCGGCCACCAAGTGAGCAGGAATTACTGTACGTGCTTTCTGTTTATATCATCCAGGTCCAATCCAAGAATAAAAGCATGTTATTAGTTCAAGAATCAGAACTTTCAACCTCAAGCTAGGCTCAAAGTACATTCACAACACTAAATAAAAGGAAGACAGAGACTAGACTTGCCTTGATGACCATGCTGGCTGGTCTACTTTGATTTGGTGACCTGGGCAAAACTTCTCCAGATTCACCTTCTATCTTATCCTAATAGAACAGAAAGCAGAAAGTAATATGTTAGGAATTCCTCCTAGAGATTATAGGAACACTTTGAATAACATGGGAACCATAGAAAACTACCTTGAAATCTCCATTGAGAGCTGTCTGTTCTTCCTCAACATTTCTTGCCATGTTAATTCTGCTCTTATCAGTACTTGGGAACTAAGACTTGGGCTTGGAAAACAAAGAACAAGGAAGAACAGGCAGTGAATGGAAAAATGGTGCAGAGTCTGCAGACAAGAAAGCCAGCAAAGCCAAATTTACACAGAGGCTTTTCAATGAACAATTATTCAAAAATTTATTTGCCAACCTTGGGGACAAATGGAGTAAAGCCGACATTGACGACAGCAATGACCCAAGACCTATGCTTGCAGCTCCAATAGTTTGATCATTGTTTTGTATGGAACAAAAATGAACTGAGCCAATGAATTTCGGTACAAGGTGGTGATAAAATAATGTTCTTTAACATTTTAAATTCTAATTTTACAGAATAATATAACATCAAATATTTTTTTTTCACGATAGTCCTTATCATCTTTATTTTAGAACCATGTAGAGATGTAAATCGCGAAATGTATAATACAGAATTAACGGAGAGTCAGGACCAAAACTCATCGTGATACAACATAGAGTTAAGAATCAAACTCGTGTCCAAATATACAATACAATAAAACTTGTGACTTCACATGACACCGTTTTCTACAGACTCATCCTTTATCGATGTGCCATATACTTCGAGAGCTCAAATTTTTAGACTTGTCCTTTAATACTATGTTATATACTCCGAAAGCTCAAAATTTTTTTTTCAAATTCAATAATTTGATATGTTCGTTAGTAAATAGATTTTTTTTTAATATTGTATCACAAAAAGTTTCTCAATTATTATAGCTAACTAATGTCTTCTTTTACTGTTAAAGAAAACCAAAAAAAAAAAGTTGTAAACTACTATTATTGCTTGCAAAATGTTTTTTTTTAATGTGGGCTCGAATAGCATAAAATTCTTACCAAATATTAAATCAATTAGAATGAGTTGCATTGATTTAACAACCTACCTAACTGATTATTGGTTGAGAGATTGCCATGTACGTTTATAAACAAATTTTGGCTTATTACAACCGTTGATTTGGACTTGGCTACCCCCTAATTCTTCTTCGACTGGGAAAGAAAAAACTTTTTTAATGGAAAGGATAAGTCACCAAAAATAAAGAAATATAAAGAGATGGTGACCCATAAAGCATCTGGTGAACATGAGCAGGTCGGAATCTTTTGATGCTGGTGACTACTATATGCTCCGGCTGCTTTGCTTAAACTCAAATTCAAACTCACAAGAATAATGGGATTATTTATTTATTTGTTTTGAAATATTGAGAATAAAATATCTTGGTAGTCTAAAATATAAAATTAAAAGTATGAATAAATAATAAAATATCGTAATCACAAGAAATGCATCTCCCCTCCCCTCAATTGGATGTGTTTGGATTGAATTTTCATCACAATTCAAAATAATAATAATTTAAATAATTTTTCTTTAAAATACATCATATTCTTTTTTTTTAATTTTATTTTGAATTTCACCTAATCTCATAAATTTAATAATTTTTATTATATTTGAATACACTTAACACTCAAAAAAGCGATTCCACCCAATAGGGAGAAAAGGGAACACATTGAGTCTTTTTCAAGTCTTTTCAACGGTTCATTTCTAATAGAAGGAAAAGGAAGATATGGACCAAAGTGTAGGAATCAAAGAAGACAAAGAGAAAGGACCGAAGCAACGTTAACTCTACAATATAGTCCATGGAAAAAGGTTGCACACAGACCACAGCTTAGGACAATTGACAAGATCAAAACTGCTAAAATGACATAGAAATGAAGTGCACAAGGCTTCAGTGAAGGAGGCAAAAGATCTCAATTCTTTATTCCTGTATAGTTCACAAGAAACCATGTTGGATCAAATGTGTTAACTTCTAAGCTACACATTCAACTGAGTTGCAGTGATCCGATACTTGAATCTCCTAAACTGCAAATCTTTTCATGCTAAATTATCGAGGAACGGGGATCAACAAGGTAGCAACCAACTTATGTCCAAACCACGGGACTTTCTTAAATCTAATCATAGGAGATATTTACATTTGCCAAAAAGGCAGGATCACATCAAAACATAGGGGGAAGGAGAATCCTGTGTTTTATGGTCCAAATCTTCCTAATAGGACACTGGTGAACATCTAAGAACAGCAAATAGGACAGCGGAAAAGTGTAGCAAAGTCAAACAGCTCTAAGTGAGTCAATCTTATTAGTTAAGAGGGCATATATTTACCTCTTTGGAGTTATGTTAGATAGCATCTATATGAATTTTAGATGCTCTTACAATCACTTCTCTACCATCCTAACATCAGCAAGAAGATATCCTGTCACCACTCTTAAAGGACTAGACCCTACCATTTTCAATGTAAAAACAAATCAAATCAGATAATTAACTCAATATCCTTGTATCATTAAGCTTCCGTAAGTATAAGATACAAACTAGTTCTGCCAATTGTCATTGCAGAAATTGTTGGAAAGAAGGGAAGCATTTGCATCAAACAAGTTACAGAAAAGGGAAGCCTTGAGGCCAATGACAGATGCATGCCTTAAAATCAGATCAAAGGATTCAAATTCAACCTGCATGTTACGTGAATAATAGACGAATTCAACAGCATGTGAGAGATTATTCTCCTGCATATGTCTATAGCACAGACCATCTATCATCTTAATCTATTGAGTCAATCTAAAAAGAAAACCCATCGAAGAAATTAGTGTGAAAGCACAAAAGAACCTAAGGGTAAAATGAACACTCAAACTAACAAATTAGCATTCTATACAGAATAAAATTTACAAAGGAAAACAATCTACAGAAAGTATTTCATCCGGTCATCTCTTCTCATGGCATTGTATACAGCTTGAACCTGGAAAGAATAGTGACATCAAATTGTGTTAATTTATTAGGTTCATACTTTCTACAGATTTCAAATTCACATATAAAAGGTGCACATGCCACATTTGAACATTATTCTCATGCACACATCAGAAGGAATAATGGCCAACAAATTGAAGATCACGTCCCAGCATGACTTTCAGTGGTTCATCCATATATGTATGTATGTATGTATGTATGTATGTATATATATATATCTTATCACCATAGACTACAGCTAGAATATAGCCTTCATGTTCATTGAAATAACAGACACAAGTAAAAGGAAAAGAGAGAAAAACAGGACATGTGGAGGCAGAATGACATACAAACCCCCCCACGGGAAAGAGAGAGAGAGAGAAACCTGTTCACTAGAAACAACTTGGACTGGTCCAATGTTTACCGATACATATTTCCCTCCTGAAGATACTTTCTGTTTCACCTGGCCCTGCATACACTACAACTAAGTCACTTGATTGAAACAAATAAAAGTACGTACAAAAACATAAATTCCAACATTGACAAGTTCATACATAAAAAAAAAGTGACCCCCCCCCCCCCCCAAAAAAAAAAAAAAAAAAAAAAAACCTCTTCAAAAGCTAAGAACATAAATGAGAAACCAAGAGAGATTCAAAACCCAACTATATGTAAGAGCTTAATTCTTCAATTCTGAGCCATTCCAGAAACTGTTTTTCCGCTCAACAAAAACCAAATAAAATTACAGATACATTCACCATAAGCCTCTCAATTTGTTCCCAAGATATGGGAGACACCAGCCCATAAACCACCGAGAAGCAAACTGGGAATTCTCAATCTCCCATATTTCTACACACCAACACAAGCACATAGTTATGCAGTGAATTGCCAACATCACTCTCCCAGGAGAGAGAGAGAGAGAGAGAGAGAGAGAGAAGAAGGAAACTGGGGATTTTTAGATCAAGCAACTTATGCCCCAAAGCCAATCATAGTTATTTTCTTTCCAACTAAAAGCTGTGCCTTTGTCCAACTCCTCTTAAAAGCCAAGAAAAGGCCACCATCCTTTATTGTCTTCGTCTTACCAACTGTACAGTGTTAAAAAACTGATGTAGTAAATTGCCACATCTGAAAAGAGCAATAAAGCTCATAAAAATCACTCCAGAGTTGCAATAATTTTTCTAGTGAACTTTGAAGCTAAATTGTTTCTCGCATCCTACTTATATATGTGTTTTGTGGGTGTATCTTACTTTAAAAAAAAAAAAAAAAAAGAAGAAGACAAAGAAAGAAGATGTGTTCAGTCAATACATAATAAATTCACTTGACCTGGTCATACTAATGAATAATCACCATGAGAGGTAAAGCTCCATCCTTAAATGAAACATGATGTTAGTGTGTTAATAATCCACTATTTAGTGGTGGAACCAGCCAACCACGAAACACAATTTTGGGGAGGCAAAGCACATAGTGACGTGTATTTGGTGAAGTCTGATGCTTTTTATAAATTTTTGAGAGGCAAAAAAAATATCTAACATTTTCAATGAGCAATATAACAAAGACTTAAAACTTTTGAGACAATTTTCCTTTGGCCTCTGCAAACCATTTTTTTGCAATTTCAATTCAACATAATTCAAATATTATTGTCGCAGAAATGTACCGATGCAAATTGCTAAGTAACTCATTATTAGAACAAATCCTGACAACACAAGCATCATATTGTTGTCTTAGAAATTCCAGAAACAGAAAAAACAAGAGCAATGCTGCAAGTATAGCATCATAACTGTACAGGTTACAGGAAAAGAAAACATTAGAGTAGCCTTCGGTTAGTTTAAACCTTAGAAAAATCTGATCATCTAACATGGGTTACACAAAAGGGCATGTTAAATAATAAGAATTCATAAACAAATAATTCTCTCAACTGCTTGGTTATGCCAGTATAATCGAAACCCAATCAAGTTAAGACCTCTACAGAAGTGGGTAGACATATAACTGGACCAGATCCACTTACCATTGATTACATTGTGTTGCGCAGATTTTCCTTATTGAAACTTAATCAGAATCAAAATTCATTCTGAATGAGATTTGTATGGATGATGATTAGATTTATGTATCGAGAATTTAAAGGTGTCCATCGCTAATCATCCTCCGAAGATAAGCAGCTTGAATAGAAAATACCTCTGGAATAGGCTGTTGCAGGACAGATTCTACAGCAACAACCATAGCATGAACAAAATCATCGCCACCAGTCCCAATTGCTGTAAATCCTCTGACCGTTGGATAAGAGTTTACCTATGAAGTAGTAACATTCGATATTATTCACTGAACACTTGACATATCCTCGCCTGTGGCCCTAATACTAGAACAAATGACAAACATTCAGCTTTATTTCAATTTTACTCATTCAATATTGCTGTCAAAGTAGCTATTCTATGTCATTTACCATTTCAATGTCTTTCCAGTTTTGATTACTTGGGAGAAGTTCAATGGACTTATATTGGAACTGTGACCATATACTGCTTGAGACGTCATTGACAGCTAAAAAACAACTAGATAAAGTGTCTTTTGTAACTCAGATGTCAAGTCAAGAGAAAAGGCAAAGTCAAGTGCAAATACCTTCTGATCTAGAGCAACCCACTCGTTCGTTGAATCATCCGTAACAGTCCCTCCAATAACCACATTTGTAGTTTGTCCGATCCTGCCTTCGGTCTTCGAAACTTCTGAAAAGATTAGAAGAAACTGATTAACAAATTATATCCAAAAAAGCATTCTTCTCTCGTTCATACATAAGGCTCCATTCCAATAAAAAACATTTTGTCAAAATCATCTCGATCAAACAGCCTAGAAGGTCCTCACCTCAGTATACCTCTATCTAATGTTCCTATTGTAAATTCTCCAACAAAATTCTCTTTGGCAAGATGCCTGTACGTTCTAAGCCTAATCTAACCATAAATGGGTGGCAGATAAAGACAATTAATTATTCCACAAGCAAGATTGTATTAAAATGCCACTCTTTGCGGCACATCTGTTCAGCTCAAATATGCAAAATATGTTCAAAACAGCTACTACTAAATCACATACATAATAGATTCCTGAGCCAAACCAAAAGTTAAAGAATGAATAAAATCCAACCAAACCACTCTCTGACCAATAAATGCTTCAGCTCAAGTATGCAAAGTTCGTAGTTCAAAACAACTACTAGAAAAACCACACACATCAGTAGATTCCTACACAAATTTTATAATTTAAAGACAGGATAAAAAACAAACTAAATAAAGTTAAAGGATACTCCTGCTAAAACATAGAAAAGCCAGGTGTTTTCAAAGACAGAAATTTGAATATGTACCTGCAATGGCCTTGAGAACAGCTTCTTGAGGAGGACCTTGTTCACTGTCATCTGAAGATGGAGATTGGTTTCCATTAACAGAACAATTTACATGCTGGGTTCTTCTCCCATGGTGGAAATTTCGAGTCTTTGGAGTTTTACAGCCACAACTCCAAGACAATTTGTGGACTGAAACAAATGATGAGGAAAAAGAAGTGCTTTTTAGAGGGACAGGACGCCATACTTCTGTCAAGAATACGTTCCTGAGCACGGTCCCGCAAGCCATTTCTGAATAAAATTCCAGACCTTGCACGGATTCTTGCTGGGTTTGATGATATCGTATGTATTTCTGTATCAAAGCTCACTAGTAACCTTAAATTAGTTCCCAAGATTAAGGAGAAGACGAACCGGTCCTTCTTCTTTATCTTTGCTAGATAGGCGGTTCTTCTGTTTCTGAAGCAAATTGCTTCGTGCCTAAAGACTAACAACAATACTGACTTTTATCGTTAGCATAATGGTGCCTGCTGCAGTGCTGCTGATCTCTTTCCCAGCACAGAAGACAATATTGCCCTTTAAAAATTTCCAGTGGTCTTCTTTTTTTTTTTTAATTACTTTTTTCTTTACAACAATTAAAATTTTAGGAGAAAAATGATGAAATCAAGTGATAATGTTAGCTTGATAAGAAGTTAGGGATTGATTAATATAAACTCTGACCAGAAAAAAATACTCTAATTGTATATGATCACCTGAATTACTTTTTTTATAAAAAAAATTATGTATAATAAGAGTAATTTCTTTTGACCAGATTTTATATCGAAAAAGAGAATTAGAGACAATTTAGTATGTTATAATTTTATTATAGAACATGATAGTATAAAAAAAATTATTAAATATAAAAATATTACAAATTTATAAATTTATAAATAAAAAAATTCAATAAACTTATATAAAACAAAACTCCTAATAGTATTAAGCGTCATGAAAATGTACCCAACAATCTTATATAAAATATAACTTCAAACAACATCTAATAAATCATATAAATAGATAATAAATTCCATTAACACAACTTCAAACAATATAAAACATAATATAATTTAAAACAATAAATAAAATATAACAAATTATAATATCGATGTTAATAAAACATATTAAATCACATAATGCATATACAAATTTATTTCTAAAATATATTAACAATCAAGATTTTTAAATTAAATCCCTAATTTAAGTATATAATTATCGTTACTATTAAAAATATATTTTATTAGATAATAAGTTAAATTTTAATTTGATATGTTATATAGATATCATTATATCACTTCAAAGACTAATGTGCAGAAACAATAGAATTGCAATAATTTATTTCAAAAGAAAAAAAATTATTGTAATACATTGGAAGGAAATTGATAGTTCATGTAATTATGAGATTAATTGAAAGATTTTACTCACCAATTTTCTTTCGGGGGCAGTACGGGGAGTTCACTTCCTCTTATCGGTCTGTAAAACGTGGCGAATACTGCTACGTCTTTGACCACAAAATGCACCACGTGGCAGGTCTTTACAGGACAAATCGCAGAACTGAAAAATTTTGCATGACACCGCGGTGCAGTTAATCACCGCCGCTAAAACTGACAGCTTTCGCACCACTGTAACAGCAGACGACATCGTAAGGGACGTATGTCATCGTCAACGGAGAACCCCCGGCAAAAACCCTAATTTAGTTATTTTTCCAATCCGATTCAAATCCTTGAACTGAGATTGAGAAGCTCATTAAGATGTATGCATCGGATAACGCCACCGAAGATTTGGAGCGAACTGCTTTCAGGAAGGCGGAAAAGAGATACAAACTCTATTACGATAATGCGAAGAAGTATTGATTCAGCTTCGAATTCTGAATTTTCATAATCTGTTTCCCATAATGCTTGTGTTTCAATCTAATTTACCTAATTGATTTAGGAAAAAGCAGCTGAGACCAGTGGATTTGTCGGAGGTTATTGATTTCAAGGTCATTTTGGAATTATATAATAAAAATGGTGAACTTCCAGCTGGAGTTTCCACTCTTCAATCCAATTTTGATGGGCCTGTCTTCTGCTTGGAAAGTCGGCCTGGTACGTGAAAAGTTTTTAGCTTTATGGCTTGCATCTTTAGTCTATTGTGTTTGCTTGTAAATGTATGATTGTCTTGGTGAATTTCGTCAACTGAAGCACTGATGTTTTGGTATTGCATCAACTAGTTTTGAATGTTGGCACTGAGGGAGATTATAAAAAGCTGGATTCTGTTGTTAAATGGGCTGAAATCATTGTCCCCATCTATTTTTCCTTTTATTATTTGCTTAGGTTTATTAAGTTGGAGCTTTGGAGAGTTGTCTTCATGCTCTTGTAGTTTTCCTTTTACCACGTAACATACATAATCCTCATGTTGCTATCTCATTCCTGCAAAATTTCATGCTTTTCCCAATAGGACATGGTAATTTACAGGTGATAGGGTTTTGTGATACTAGTGCAGGATTTTATTTCATTCCTGGTGCTTTAAGTGTTGAAGAACAATGCCAGTGGATTATGGAGAGTTTGACGAGTTTTCCTCAACCTCCTAATAGGACAAACCACAATGCAATATATGGTCCCATACAGGATTTATTCATTGCTGCCAAAGAAAGAAGAAAACTTTTGGTTGAAAATGAGCAGCTGCCTGAGGATACAGGTTTGGAGATTGGTTCTGAGCAGAATGGCAAACGAGCGCCTCAATGGAGATTTTCTGATGAACCTGTTGGATCATCCAGACGAGATGCATGCAAATCAGTATTAGCCTCTGTTTTGCTGCGTAAGTTAAGGTGGAGCACCCTTGGCCTGCAATTTGACTGGTCTAAGGTCTTTTTTCTTTACATTCTGTCATCCAATAGATTGCTATATAATGATGCATATTAAATGCGACAATGTGACCATGAACCATTCTACACTTTCATTGTCTTATTCCATTTACTAATTATAGAAAACTTTACCTTGCTTTCTATCACAAAATTTTAAGTGCTTACCTTCTTCTTGTTGGTTACATGTTCTTACAGCGGAGCTACAATGTTTCACTCCCTCACAACAAGATACCTGATGCCCTTTGTAGCCTTGCAAAGAGATTGGCCAGGCCTGCAATGCCTTTGGGCGGAGAATTTCATCCTGAAGCTGCAATAGTTAATTACTTTGCTTTAGGTATTCTATCAATTCTACCAGGCTCAGGATCTTGTGGTGTCATATTGTGAACTGGTTGATGGAATTACTATTTTTTAGTAATGAAGAAAGATCTCATATTCTTTATTTAATTGTATCATATTGTGAGCATAACGTATGATTTCTCTTCTGTCACTTTTTCATGTAAATAGTCCAATTAAACAAACAACGATGCTTACAGTATTCTTCACAGGAGATATGCTGGGTGGCCACCTAGATGACATGGAACAAGATTGGAGTAAACCTATTGTAAGCATAAGGTATTCAGCTTCTTTTATTCATTTTTCTTATCCTTAGTTGCCTTTTCTTTTCTTAATCTGAAGCCGAAGAAACTTTGTAAAATTGCTGAATGTTAATTTCACCCTGCTTCAGCTTGGGTTGCAAGGCTATTTTCCTTCTTGGAGGCACGTCTAGGGAGGATCCACCTCTTGCAATGTTCCTTCGGAGTGGTGATGCTGTGCTAATGGCTGGAGAGGCAAGGGAATGTTTTCATGGTGAGTAGAATACTGTAACTTATTTATTCACTCTATGTTTGTTGTTTGTGATCATGAATACTGGATGGATAATTTCTACTGAAAAGCATGTCTTTCACCTTTCAGCAATGCATGTGCATAAACTATCTAAAACTTGGGTCTCTTTCCATCACTGAAGCTCATAAAACAAAATTTGTGATTTATTGGTAAATGAAATTTCTACAAATATTTTGATTACTAGAGGCACTACTTCCTTTTTTTTTTGGTTGGCTGAATGGATATTTAATCATTCATAGGGTCATTCCAACCTGGGCTGTTACATCCAAAAGTATCATGGGAATTGGCATCAGCAGTAGTGACTACTGACATTACTTTGGCAGGAACTTAGCCAAAACATTTTGAGTTCCTAGCCCATCTTGTCAAATTGTCAGCAGACCTATTACAACATCTAGGAACATATGTAATTTTCTAGTGGGGATATTTAGTAACTAAAGCTCTACCCTCCTCAATAATGGAAAAAGCTCTCCAATCCACTCAAATTTCTTTGCCATTAATGGCTTGAATGACCTCCAAAGCATCTCCTTCGATAATAGCTTCCTTGTAGTTCCATTCTGAAGTCTTTTGGAGAGCCTGCAATGGTGCTGACGCTTCTGCCACGTAGCAATTAGCTGAAAATTTTTTGTGAGTCCAACCTTCCAATATCTCACCTGCATGATTGGTTATAACCAAAGCCAGAATAGCCATTCCATCTATGAAAGCTGCATCAAAGTTGAATTTGAGGTTGTCTAGAGGAGGAGGAGTCCAAACCCTTAGTTGCATACCTTGTTTCTTATTTGCAGCTTTCCTTTTACAATATTCCATAGCAGTTTGATTGATGGGAATACCAACGTTCTCCCAAGTATCCATCTTCCCATTGAAAGTAATGTCATTCCTGCATTTCCAGATGTTTTCCATAGCCACCACTGCAAGGTTGAGCATCTCCATTTTTTGATCACAAGACAAGGGAAAATCATTATGTGGATCCAGTAACCACTCTAACTAACAATTCATATTCCAAGAGGAAAAAGCATGAATTCTTAACTGCCATGTAGGCCTAATCCACATACTGGCAATTAGGGGGCATTTAAGAAATAGATGTTCTTCAGTCTCTTCCTCAATATTGCAAAGAAAAAGAATACAATTTTTGTCAGAAATATTAATAATTTTCCCAATACGGTTCCTGGTAGGAATAGTGCCATTTAGAATTTTCCACAAGAAATGCTGATGATGCGGATGAAGCTTTGCTTTCCACAACAAATCCCATATTTTAGTACTGGAAGGATTAGGGCGTGTGAGTCTAGTGTCCATAATTAGTCTCTAGGCTGATTTGACAGAGAACTTCCTGACTTGGAGGGAAACCAAATGAGCCTATTTGGTTCCACGCTGTGTGGAATTTTGATCTTCTAAATAGCATCACAAATCTCAGTAGAAAACAACCCTTAAATCCTTCCCAAATTCCAACTCCTTGTATTCACATCAATAAGATCAGCAATCATAGACAGAGAATTTGTTTCTTGTCTTGTCCGTGGAGGTTTAAATCCAAGAAGTTCAGATATCCAAGTATCTTCCCAAATGTTTATAGAATTACCATCCCCTACTTTGTAGACGCATCTGGTGACACAAATATCCTTACAATTCAAAATGGCTTTCCAAATCAATGAAGCTCCCCTGTAGTGTTGACCAGTGTAAAAAAAACAACTGTTTTTCACGTATTTTGCGGTCAATATTCTAACCCACTGTTTCTCTTGATTTGTGCAAACATCCCCAGTAAGTTTGGTATTCATAGCTTTGTTCATATCACACATTTTCTTGAATCCGAGGCCTCCAAAAGCTTTGGGTAAACAAATGGTATCCCATGCCTTAAGATATAAGTGCCTGCCTTTGGAGAGAATCCCCACTAAAAATCCCTACAGTAACTGTCTATCCTATTGCACACTGTGGTAGGGAGTGAGAAATTTTGCATAGAATATAAAGGGATAGACATAGCCACGGATTTAATCAAAATACTTCTACCTGCTTGGGAAAGAAGTTTGGCTTTCCACCCACTTAACTTTTTACCCACGCTATTTGGGACTTCCACAAAAGCTTGTTTCTGTGAAGGTCCTTTACAAAAATGAAGCCCTAGATACTTAAGCTTATGATTACATTCCTTCATTTTTAACAGAGAACAAATCTGCCTTCTAGATATATTATTAACATTCCTGCTGAAATGAATCCGAGATTTGTCAAAATCAAGTATTTGACCAGACCACTCACTATATTTTTATATACAATAAGCAACAAAATCTGCTTCTTCCAAATTAGCTTTGCAAAAAATAGTGAGATCATCTGCATACATGAGATGAGAAACACTTGGACTTGATCAACTCACCTTAATTCCATGAATAAAACCATCACTTTCTGCCTTACCGAGAATTCTGGAAAATAAATCAAAAAATATAACAAAAAAAGCAAGCAATAAAGGGTCACCTTGTCTAATACTTCTGGTAGGTTGAAAGTATCCATTGATAAGAATCGAAAAAGAAATAGTAGATAGAGAATTCTTATGGTGTAAGTGGATAAGAATTGGTTTGAGATGAGTTTTGTAAAAAATTATTAAACATGCGCAATCAAGTGGATTGAAAGAGAGAATATGATGTGTTGTGAGTAGATGATAGTTATTGGAAAATGAAAATTTTATAAAATAGTAATATATTTGAATTAAAGAGAAATTTTAGTTTGCAATAAGATTGAAAAACTCCAATCCACTTGAACCCTTAATCAAATGAACAAAACCATCAGAAAACCCATGACATTTAAGAATTCGAAAAAGCAAATGCCATTCAACCATATCATAAGCTTTTTCCATATCAATCTTCAAAGGCATATAACCAGTCTTACCTTTTTTCCTATTCATGTAATGCATGAGTTCATGGTTGATGATAGAATTATCATTGATGAATCTGCCAGGAACAAAAGCTGATTGATAAGGGGTAATAATTTTATCCAAAAAAAGTTTAGTCTTGAAAAAATCTTGAACAGCCAGAGTAACATCAATTTTTATAACATTCCAACATGTTTTATAAAAAATAGAGCTCATACTATCTGGACCTGGACTTTTATTGGAGGGCATATCAAAAACTATTTTGGTGATTTCCTCATAAGAAGGAATGTCAGAAAGAAAATCATTGCCCACAGAAGTGATAGAGGGGGAAATAAAGCAATCCAGAAAATTAGGAAGATCAGTGATGGATGATGAAACAAGATTGGAAAAGTATTGTTCAAATTCATTCCCGATACTTTGCCCAATCAGATTTATGACTTTTATCCTCTGCAATAATCCTCTGTAAAATTGTACCTTCTATGTATAATAGTAGCGAGATGGAAGAATTTGGTATTGGCATCCCCTTCTTCTATCCACTGCAACCTTGATTTATCCCTCCACAACATTGTCTGCCTTTTCAACAGTGCATCCAATTCCCTCTGTTTCTTACTTTCCTGCCAACCAATAGCATCCATTAGGTTTTGAATACTAGATTGGACATGACCAAAAGAACTGATATTCCAACTCTTCAAAGCAACTTGGGCATTCCTAATTGTGCTTGGGATAATCAAAAGAGGGGAGCCCTTAACTTCTTTATGCCAAGCCTCTGCAATGATAAGACCAGCAGAGTTACCCCTTGTCCACAGACTTAAAATGAAAAGGCCCAGGAAGCTTGACCTCAGTGGGGTTGGTTTCCAAGATTGTAAGGCAGTCAAATGGGATAACTTGGCTTTGGAAAAAAGAAGTTTCCAAGAGGCATTAGCAAATCCCCTGTCCAAACGTTCTTGAATATTGCTTTCCCAAATTGTTTATTGTTCCAAGTAAAAGGATGTCCCTCAGAGCCTAGATCAATTAACCCCAATTGATCCACTATTTTTTTAAAACCTCCAATACTTGGATTAGCAAAAGGATTCCCCACCAACAACCACGATACGCCCCCGGCCCCCGGCAGCATTTGTCCTTTTGGGAAGAATTGGAATTGAAATCTCCAATAGTAATCTAAGGTCCTAGAAAGGACTTACCAATCTGTACTAACCTATCCCAAAACATGCTTTATTACTTGTATTTGGGAGACCAGATACCCCAATCAGTTGCCATGGAGAATTAGGAGGGTCCTCAAAAACCAAAACATTTATACAAAAATCAGTCTGGATGATAAACTGGATGTCAATTGTATTCTTCCATCCCAATGCAAGACCTGCTGCTCTTCCCTTTGAAGGTACAATTATATATTTGTCGTATCCAAGAGATGACAAAATACCAGCAACCTTATTCTCAGAAGGGGATTTCCGTTCAAAAAGCAAAATTACTGAGGGCTTATGAGAGGATATATAACCTCTCAATATTCTAACTGTTGTAGGTGTAGAAATCCCACGACAGTTCCAGGAAGGAAGAATCATTTTGGTGTGGGGGCGTGATCAGGCCCGCCTCCTCAACCCACTTCATCAGTAATAGTCGAAGCTTCCCTATCCTCCAGAATCTCATCTATAATCAGACCTTGTTTCATAGGAAATCTATGCCCAACTTTGGTAATAGCATAATAGGGCCTGGCCTCCCTTTTGATGTGCATAAATTTCCTCCTTCTAAACATACATTCCTCCTCAAGAATAATTTTGTGTGGCTGAAGAATATTGGCGGAGAGAGATGGATCATTCTGAGGTAGATGGAGAGCAGATAAGCAATTTTCTAAGGATTCCAAAGCTGTACTGCAGATATCTTGGGAAAAACCATTTGGAAGTTTGAATTTTTTTTTTTCAAGGATGTGGGCTGGGGTAGCAAAAGTCTTTTGCAGTTCGGGGATTGTTGGTTGGGCCTAGTCTCAGCCAGAAAAGGGGAATGAGAGGTAGATAAGATAGGGAAATGGGTTACTGGTGTCAGGTTGGGTATGGGCCAAGGGGAGTTGAAGAATTTGTTTGTGGGCCATCTAGTTAGGTTGTGGGTACATTGTTTTGGATTGGGCTATGGTTTGTGGGCTAACAAATTGATTTAGGAGAGGTGAAGGAATCTAACCGTGGGAGTGTCGATCCATTCAGAGCTCTCAGCCAATTTCCATAAGCATCAACCGAGCTAAGGGGATGATCCACCAAAGTCTCCTTCCTTAGTTCACATGCAAGCTCTGTGTGCCCAATTCTGCCACAGTTGTAACAAAATCCAGGATGCCTCTCATATTTAAACTGAATCCAAACCCTAGAACCATCCTTTCTAGTAAGAAAAAATCTAGTCTTAAGAGGGTTGTGGACGTTAATGTCAACTCGGACTCAGATGTAATTCCTTCTAAACCTCCTTGGCGTCTCCAATCCATAAACTGCCAGAAATTTCCCTATAGTCTGACCGATGAGAACAACAGTTTGAGAATTCATATGTCCAAGGGGGAGATTATGAAAATGGACCCAAAAGCCTGATGTTGCAAAATCAATTTCTTCATAAGAGAGCTTAGGTTACCAATCTTTGAGAATGATATGAGCTTCTCTGAAAGACCAAGGACTATTATCGGCCGCCTTCCTTTTATCACTCTCCGAGCCAAAAAAAAACATAGGATGGTGTGTTCATCTAAGTTGGAGAAGTGAATGGGGTGTTGGAGATTCCAAGCTTGTGAAAGAGTAGTTTTAAGGGCTTTGAGATTTGGTTTTTTGGAACTAAAAATTCTGGCCAAAATAGAGATTTCAGTATTATTGATTTGTGAGGTAGATTGGTCAATTAAGGAGGACAATTTGAAATTTGCATCCATAGCAGAGAAATAAAGAGGACAGTTGAGACCTAAATAAAGTGTGTTGGAGATTTAGTCATTAATGTGTAATATTTAGTTGTCAATTTTATGTAGCTGTTATCTTTCCTTTATTAATTGATTGGGTCGGATTAGAAAAGTGTAAATTAGGAAGATTTGATTAGGTTGTAAATTAGGAAGATTTGATTAGCCTATTTTTGGGGGGATTGATTCCCGATTTTGATGGCCAAATTATGGCATACTAATTGTATATATTGTACTACTGATTCAATGAGAAATTAATCAAGAATATTTTAAAAACATTCTTGTTTCATGGTATCAGAGCTACTTCAAGCCTGGTAACCTTCAAACTTCAACCTTCAACGTTTTTCCTTCTTCTTTTCCATCCATAAGAATGTCCGGAGAACAGCTGATTTCGACCACCGTGGTGTCCTCGACAGCGGCGGATCAAGTATCTCAAGGAACTATGGCAGGATCTTCAACAAATAGTCCGTTTGACAGCCACTCTTTACAGGTTACACAGCACAAACTCAATGGACAGAATTTTCGCGAGTGGTTTCAGTCTGTTATGCTGGTAATACGTGGAAGAGGGAAGGCTGGTTATTTTACTGGTTCTATTACAACACCACTGAACACATCACCAACCTACAACACTTGCAACTCTATGGAGCCAAGTATTGGAAGGACTTATCTCTTCTACAAGACAGCAAAGGAGATTTGGGATGCAGTTCAAGAAATATATTCAGACCTAGAGAACACATCTCAAAGTTTTGAGATTAGGTCTAAGATTCGTAACACTAAACAAGGGAGCCTTATGGTCACCGAGTATTACAATTCCTTGGTTGAATTGCAATAGGAAATGGATCTCTTTTATGAGATCGGATGGGAATGCTCGAATGATGCTGCGAAGTACAAAAAGATGGTTGAGAAAGAGAGGGCCTTTGATTTCTTACAAGGTCTTAATTCTGATCTTGATGAAGTACGAGGACGGCTACTTGGAATGAAACCATTTCCAACCCTTCGAGAATCATATGCTGAAGTTAGGAGGGAAGAGAGCAGAAAACGCGTGATGATTAATCCTACCAATACGATCACAACCCCTCCAGTAGAGTCAGAAGGTTTTGCACTCGTGGCAAATAAGCAGAGTGGTGGCCGTGGTCTAGAGTCTAAGGAGAAAAGATGGTGTGACTATTGTAACAAGTCTTACCATACCCGTGACACATGCTGGGATTTGCACGGGAAGCCAGCGGATTGGAACCCGAGGAATCAGCGTGGTCAGCGAAATCAGCATGGTCAGCCTAAAGCAGCACACTTGGTGGAGTCAAACACAAGGAATACTGCTGGTGTTAATCTCTCGGTAGAACAAATGGAGCTGCTGCAACAACTTTTTAATCACTCCACGCTCGTAGCAGGAACTGAAAATAAAAATCCTACTGCAGCCATGGCACGAACAGGTAAAACACATCTAAAAAATTGTTGGATTGTTGATACAGGAGCTTCGGATCATATGACTAGATCATTGGATATATTTGATGCATGTGATAAGTGCAAGGATCAGATTAATGTGTGGGTTGTTTATGGGAAGACATCACTTGATATGGGAAAGGGCACGGTTTGCTTATCCAATATGACTTTGAAATCAGTTTTACATGTGCCTAAGTTAACCTGTAATCTTTTGTCAGTTAGTAAGTTAACAAAGGACATGAACTGTGTTGTAACCTTTTTACCTACTCATTGTGAATTTTAGGACCGTTTTCAGGAAAGATGATTGGAATTGCTGAGAAGAAAGATGGCCTGTATTATCTCAAAGAAACTCGAAAGTTTCCAAAAAATAAAAGTTCTTTGTTGGTTACTTCCGAGTCTGAAATTATGTTGTAGCATTGACGTCTAGGACATTCGAGTTTTTCTTATATGAAAGTTTTATATCCAGATCTATTCATTAATAAAGAAAATATCTCTCTTCAATGTGAACATTGTGTCCTTGCCAAACAAACCCGGGTTCCTTACCCTGTTCATGTTTATTCACCCACAAAGCCGTTTCAGTTGATTCATAGTGATATTTGGGGTCCTTCTAGAACCATTAGTTTGACTAGAACTCAGTGGTTTAGCACCTTTACTAATGATCATACAAGGGTTTTTTGGGTATATTTGATGCAAGACAAATCTGAGGTTTTTTTCTGGTTTAAACAGTTTCATAAATTTGTCCAAAACGTATTCCAATCTACTATCCAGATTCTTCGAACTAATAATGGAGGGGAGTACTTTTCAAATGAGTTTGGTCAATATTTGGGGGCAACCGGGAAACATCACCAAAGTTCTTGTGTGGATACACCCAAACAAAACGGGGTGGCGGAGAGGAAAAATTGCCACTTGTTAGAGCTAGATCTATCATGTTTGCAAGTTTAGTTCCTAACTCCTATTGGGGGGAAGCCATTCTCATAGCCACTTGCCTCATAAATCGTTTACCCTCCAAAACACTAAAATTTCGAACCCCCTTGAGTGCTCTTTGTGATTGTTTCCCAAACATTAATATATTCAATCCTTTGTCCCGAAAAGTTTTCGGGTGTACCGTGTTTGTCCACAACAAACCTCCTACCTGAAGTAAGCTTAACCCTAGGGCGTTTAAATGTGTTTTCGTAGGCTATTCCCCAACACAAACGGGTTATAAATGTTATTCTCCTATCCTTAAAAAATTCTTTATGTCGTGTGATGTCACCTTTTTTGAGGAACAGCTGTACTACCTCTATAGCATTTCCCAAGGGGAGAAGTCGAATGAGAAAGTTCATTGGGATCCATCTATGTTTTTTCCCATGGTACCAGATATCTCTCGTTCCTCTCAGACTACAAAGCCGATTGATCACATTATTTCAGTTCCTACAAACCTTCACACTGTTCTAAATTAGATTGATTCTAAACCGGATAATGTTCTAGACACTGAAAATTCCAGTCAGCAAATATTAGAACCAAGTCTAAACGCATCTGAACCTGTTTCAACCTCTTCACCTGGTCCTCATAGGGAAGATTTTGTGGCTGAAATACCATTGTAGGTTTACTCTCGTAGGCCAAAAACTCTTCAGCAAGATCAATCATTCAGCCAAGATTCAGATAATGAAATGACCAATGACCTGGACTTGCATATTGCAATTCGAAAAGGGGTAAGAGCCTGTACCAAACACCCAATCTATAATTTCCTAACCTGTAAGCAGTTGTCTTCGGAATTTAAGGGTTTAACAGCAAAAGTTGAAGAAGTCGAGAGTCCGAAAAACATCTATGAGGCCTTGAAGGACCCGAGATGGAAAGAAGCAGTGCAGGAGGAGATGAGGGCCTTACAGGATAACAGGACTTGGGAGATGGTTGATTTACCCAAAGGAAAAAAGGTGGTTGGAAGCAGATGGGTGTTTACTGTGAAATACAAGGCTAATGGAGAGGTTGAAAGATATAAAGCAAGGCTAGTGGCACAAGGATACACACAAACATATAGCAAAGCTCAATTCCATATGTGTTCTTCTAACTATTGTAGCCAACCTTGATTGGAAGCTACATCAACTCGACATTAAAAATGCATTCCTAAATGGCAATCTTGATGAGGAAGTGTATATGAAGGTTCCACCGGGATTTGAAATACAGGAGAGGAAGGAAAAAGTTTGCAAGTTGAAAAAGTCATTATATGGTTTGAAGCAATCCCCTCGAGCATGGTTCACTAGATTTAGCTCTACCCTCACTTGGTTGGGATACCATCAAGCAAGGGTTGATCACACCGTGTTCATCAAAATAGGAGAAGCAGGTAAGAGAGCTGTTCTTATTGTGTACGTAGATGACATAATACTCATAGGAGATGATGAAGATGAGCTTCACAAGCTTAAGGGCAAGTTGAAGGAGGAGTTTGAGGTTAAAGACCTAGGGCCGTTGAAGTACTTCTGGGTATGGAAGTTGTAAGGAGTAAAGAATGTATTTTCATTTCTCAAAGAAAATACATTCTTGATCTGCTAAAAGAAACAGGAAAACTAGGTTGTAGACCAGTAGGAACTCCACTTGAGAAAGCATGGAAGAGCAAATTTTTAGAAAAGGAGGAGCATGTGGATGTAGGCAAATACCAACGCTTAGTCGGGAGACTGATATATTTGTCTCTTACACGGCCGGATATTGCCTATGCCGTAAGTGTAGTCAGTCAATATATGCACTCACCGACCCAAAGGCATTTAGAGGCTGTAAATCGTATCTTGAGGTATCTAAAGGGAACGGTTGGACAAGGGCTGATGTTTTTAAAGACTAAGAACAGGAGTATCGAAGGATATGTCGATGGAAACTAGGCTGGTAGTGAAGATTGCAAGTCAACTTCAGGATATTGTACAAAAGTGTGGGGTAACTTAGTTACATGGAGGAGTAAAAAACAAACAGTTGTAGCCAGAAGTAGTGCTGAAGCAGCATTTGGGGCAATTGCACAAGGAGTTTGTGCAGTAATTTGGTTGGAAAGATTGATTCAAGATCTACAACTTATTGTGAGTTCTCCTAAGTTGTACAGTGACAGTAAATCAGCAATTAGCATAGTAAATAATCCAGTCCAGCGTGATCGTATGAAACATGTCAGAATTGATCGAAGCTTCATCAAGAATGAGATTGAACAAGGAGGAATTGATCTATGCTATACTTCCACTCATGACAAGGAGTTTGCGAAGCAATTTGGTTGGAAAGATTGATTCAAGATCTACAACTTATTGCGAGTTCTCCTAAGTTGTACAGTGACAGTAAATCAGCAATTAGCATAGTAAATAATCCAGTCCAGCGTGATCGTAAGAAACATGTCAGAATTGATCGAAGCTTCATCAAGAATGAGATTGAACAAGGAGGAATTGATCTATGCTATATTTCCACTCATGAACAAGAAGCAGATGTTCTGACCAAAGGCTTACTGAAATCGAACCTTGAAGGTCTTCTTCACAAGCTTGGAATGCGAAATATCTATTTCTAAGCTTGAGGAGGAGTGTTGGAGATTTAGTCATTAATGTGTAATATTTAGCTGTCAATTTTATGTAGCTGTTATCTTTCCTTTATTAACTGATTGGGTCGGATTAGGAAAGTGTAAATTAGGAAGATTTGATTAGCCTATTTTTGGAGGATTGATTCCCGGTTTTGATGGCCAAATTATGGCACACTAATTGTATATATTGTACTACTGATTCAATGAGAAATTAATCAAGAATATTTCCAAAACATTCTTGTTTCAAAGAGAGATAGAGGATCTATAAGGAGAAAAAACAGAGAGGCAGAGAGAAGTCAAACGGAAACTTGAAAAAGAAAGGAAGAAGTAAGAAAGACAACAGAGGGAACCAGAGAGAACAAAGTAGAGACTACAGAGGGAACAAAGGAAATTGGATGAACTAGAGAAAAGACTCTGACCTCAAGGCACTACTTCTAGAGAGAGAGAAACGGGAGAGGCACTACTTCCCTTGATGTGGTAAAAAAAATGGAATTCGCATGTTGGGTTGAAGTACAGCAACTCTCTGAATTATATGGCACTAACAAAATCTGCTCCAGAGTAAATCTTCCCTTTTTCTTGAAGCTTTATTGAACTTGATTGCCTTAGTAGTAGATGTAACAGGTGTTTCTAGTTTTAGGTCTATGATCTTACATGTTGTTGGTCTCTGACTACTGAGAAAATATTTGATACTCCTACCATGCCATCAGCTGATGTCATAAGCACTACAGAACTTTCAATGGACTGTTACATGCTAATGAAGTGGAACCTTCCCTTCATCATTTTGTGTCTTGAAGTGTAATTTCAAAATCCAAATTCCAGATTTGAAGTTTAACTCATTAGTTAACAATTGGGGTCTATGTTTACTTAGTGAAAAAATGCATTGAAAAAAATTGTTGTAACACATGAGTTAATGATGTGTTATGCAAGGATTACCTAATATTTTCTCGGGGTAGAGAATTGTAAGTTGCCCGTGTTATTGTGTTTTGTTGGGTTTTCTATCATAACCATCATTATTACTATGCTCTGCTTTCATTATAATTGTAACTTGAAGTTTTTCTTTCTGAATGGCTTCTGTCATGTATCTTGTCTCAAAATGTATATGCATGCAAAACCCATGTCTTCTTTTTTAATGCAATTTGCCTTGGCCAATGATGGGCAGGAGGGGATATTATCCTGCGAGGGATGGGAATTAATCAATGATTTAAAAATGGAACTTATCTCAGTTTTTTTTTCTCCTCATTCATGAATTCTTCTGATTTTTTTTTTCAATCTGTTACATCTGCTGTCTCCCTGCCATTGACTCTTCTGAATAAATTTTCAAAATCATTGAGATATTCCTCTTCCTGAAACAGTTTCTCATTTTGCAGGCGTACCTAGGATCTTTACTGATGAAGAAAATGCTGAAATAACCCCTCTGGAGTTGCAGTTTTCAAAAGAAGATGACATTTCTTTCCTTGAATACATCAGATCTTCAAGGATCAACATTAATATTAGACAAGTTTTCTGATTGAACAATTTTTTTGGGACAATATGGGACTCGATTCTACAGTGGGAAAAGAAGTCTGTATACTTCGAAATGAAGTTTTGGTTTTACCTTGAGTAGTTCATTTCAGATATTCCAACAGCCCAAAAAGAAGGCTCTCTTTTGTTCCATCTTTATGGTAGACTACAACTCCACAATTCTACAACATGAAGTTATAATGCAATTTCTCTATAGAATCTTATTATGCAATATCAAGTATTTATTGTTTTTTATTTTTATTTTTTTGGAAAGAAAAATTCTGCTGATTGTCATTTTTGAAGTTTCATTACGAAGGTTATAAAGAACAGCATTTTATTGTTTCTTAGAATATAATTTGAACATCATTTTATATGTGGAGATAATTTGAACAGAAAAGTAAATTAATGTAGGGATAATTTGAACATAGAAAGAAGATAACGTACGGATATTTTTTTTAGTAGATAATTTTATTGTTTCACAAAGAAATGAGGAGAGAATGTAAAGAAAAATTATAAAATTATTGGGAAGCTGATTTGACCATAAAAAGAAATTAATGTAGAGATAATTTTAATTGTATCAGAAAGAAATTGGGATAAAAAAGGGGAAATAAAATATAACTTTGTTGTAGAGAGTGGGATTTGAACCCACGCCCTTTCGGACCAGAACCTTAATCTGGCGCCTTAGACCAACTCGGCCATCTCCACTCCAACGTTGCAGGGGCTCATATAAAATATACAAATATCACAGATATAACTAATATGCATATACATAATTATTATTAAATTAAAAAATTAATAATGTAAATTAATAATAATATATAATAATATTATTATTACTATTATAGTAACCGTTTTTCTGTGCCACAAGAAGGAAGGAGGGGAACGTTTTCCCTTTTCAGATTAAATTGCAAATGGAAGAAAAAAAAAGTGAAAAATAAAAAATAATTTAAAAAAAAAGGGAAAAATCCGAGCTGAGAAGCAAATCCAAATATTTCATGTTACTGGTAGAGTTGTAAACGAACTGAACGTTCGCGAACAAAAACTCGTTTGAGCTCGTTCGTATTTGAATAAGGCTCGTTTGTTTAATAAACGAACGAACTCGAACACGAATTCGAGTTCGAATAATAAACGAATGAACTCGAACATGTTCACGAACATATTCGAACGTTCGCGAACATATTATATATATATTTAAATTAATTATATTTTATTAATTATTTTATTTATATTTTATAATATTAAGATTTATTAAGAATAAATCTTATATTATAATTATAATTATAATATTAATAATTTTATTATATATTTATTTAATATTATAATATTCAATTATTTTTAATTAAATTTTGAATTATTATTTTTAAAAATTTTAAAATAAAAAATATAAAACAAACGAACTCGAACAATTTGAATTCGAACGTTAATCGAGTTTTTCGAACTCGAACATTATCAAACAATAATCGAACGAACTCGAACACGAATTCGAGCTCGAATAATAAACGAACGAACTCGAACCGCGTTCGATTATATTCGAACTCGAACTCGAAAATATGATGTTCGGTTTGTTCGTGTTCGAATACAGCCCTCTGGGTGCGGTTATGGGATGAGGTTCTGAGAAGCCGACTTAGACGCAACAGCCTGTGCCCACAAAACACAAAGAGACAAAAAGCCTCTTAACAAACATCTCTCGCTCGCTAGGCTCCAAGCCTCCATTCCTCCTCCAGCCTCCACACACCACCAAATTTACTATATTTTACGTGTACAACTCCACCACCACTTGGACGTTTCCGCTTCAAGAACCAAGAAAAATCAATTTGCACACAAATTACTCCATCTAAATTCAAGTAATTAAGCAGAAAATTCCCTTTTCTTGCTGTTATTCTCCGTTGAAATCTTGAAGATTCTCGGTAGAATAGCAGAGAGCTCGATTATCAACAATGGGTCCGATTGTCTTGACTCAGTTGGCAACGGGTCTCAGCGTGTTGGCTGGAGCAGTTCTGGTCAAATCAGTGATGGATTCTAACTCTAAGTCCATGTTTCCGGGCCAGTTTCCCAGGTGCTCAACTTGCAATGGCACGGGTCGCGTTGCATGCTTCTGTTCTCGCTGGTCGGATGGAGATATTGGTTGTCGGACATGTGCAGGTTCCGGTCGGATGGCCTGTAGTAGCTGCGGAGGTTCAGGGACTGGTCGGCCAAATCCGGTTCAGCTCAACGTTCGTCCTCCGAATCGGCCTTCTTGAAATCGGTTTGTGATATTTAGAAGGCCCTTTTTGAGTAGTACTGTGGTTGAAATCCCATGTACTCTCTTTTGTATCTAATTGAAATATATTCTTTCCAAATTTGGATATGAGTTGTAATCTATGTAATCTGATACTGGAAAAACCAGGAGAAAGATGGGATTTTTAGTTACTAATACCTTGTAATTATCACGACTACGTTGATACTTTGATAAGTTTATACTGCAGGTCTTCAGCTAGATGGCTGTGTAGCTTATAATTGCTTGTTTTCTAATGGTTGATGAAATAGTAAATTTGTAAATTTTGCTGGTTGAAATCATCTTCAGTTTATTATGGGCTCTCATCCAATTTTGTGTTTGTAGTTGAAGGGTTACAATTTTCATAGTGTTAACTATGAAATATTGAACTGTAAAGCCAAATGTACTAAAGCTATCTGCTGACCTGCATTCATAGCCTGGTTCATTTGGTTATAAGCACGTTTAAAAGTATTCTATTAGGCAACTTGTTTATCTGCAGCTGTTTGCTATCCTTGCCCTTCTGTGGTGAACACCTTAGACTGTAAGCCTAATGCATGCTTAGGATTTAGACAATGATGCATATGCTTTAGACTGTTGAAATTTCCTGATCTAGGTTGTTCAAATTCATGTCAAAGTGGTAATGCATATGCATTCTTGAATGATATGGGAGAGCTTTAGTTTGGAAGCTTCAGACAGGTAGAATGTGATAATTAATGGAGAGGAATCCATGTTCATAAAGTATTAGTTCTTCTGTTGCTTATTAGGTTCAATTTTATAACCACCAATTTGATTAACATGATATCCAATCTTGAATTCTTTTTCTATTTTGTTCTTGGGTGTGGGTGCACTGCTTAAGAGGGAGAAAATGAACCTTGTGCTGCACCAGAATCAATTCTGGAAGCAATTTGTTCTCTTGAAATTCTGAAAGTCTCACACATTTAATCAATTTTGGAATTGTTATGGATGAAGCGCCAAATTATCCATACAATATGTTATGCCAAGGCCAAGGATTATAGTTTTATAGCTTCTTATCTTTTCTCTTTTGTTATAAAAGAAAAAAAATTGGGTATTTAGTATAGAAATTCTGGAGAAAAATTTGTAGATTTTAATGAGCATGATGACACATGCTTATGGTGATGAGAATATTGACTCTTATCCCTTCCTATTTCTTAGTTTTGTTCACCCCTGTAACTCTGCCTTTAAGTGGACTCATGTTGAGTAGGTGCAAGTATATAAGAGGCAATATAATAGTTCTGCATTGTCTAGAGCTATATTGTGAACATGTCTCTGTTTCTCTCTAAAGATATTCAAATTAATGAATCTTGTTCAATGGCAATGCAATTCTTTCTGATCAAAATTTAGGCTAACTTCTGTCATCATGTATCCCACGCTCTTATGCAGTTATATTACTGAAGCTTCCTTTACAATTTTACAACACAAAAAAGTACCCCCAAAAGAATTTTTTTGGTTATTTTTATTCTTTTAAAGAATTAGAGTAAAGGGACACAAACTTTATTTGAATGATAATTCTGTACATTGACATCCATTTTTGTAGGTAAATGACTTTGGTCTATCAGCACGCGGTGCTTGTACTTCAGTCCATTTCTGAGTTCTACTTAACAATGGACTTCAGAGTAAAGTAAGGACATTCAAATACAGTTTAGTTGGTTGACTGTGTAGGCATGCAGCAATGTAAATTAGTTCATCTATTGGGAAAAGGAAGAGTTGGCTTGTTATAACAGGGACATTGTTTAGGTACTTCTCAGAAAATAAAAGTAGGGGATTCGGGTAAAATTTTCAGATGCAGCATTCTCATTATGAAACAGACCGTTTATTTTGAAGTGGAGAATATAATGTTGAACGTGCTTTTCTACGTGGGAGATCTACTTAGATAGAACTTTGTTCAAGTTCTCTTGGTTGATTTTTTGTTTTGAAATATCTAAGATGGTCTGTCTAGGTCAAGGCTGGTGTATGATGTGTAAATAAATGGAGATATTTGTTGTAGTTTTTCAATTTGTACCAGGGAATCAAGGATGTAAAAGTTTTCGTGAAGAGGGCTCAGAAATCAGAATCATGGAAGAATTTAAGCTCTTTGGTCCCTAGCTTGTAACAGGTTGCTTTTTGAAGCTACATATGGTTTTCTATCAAAGGCAATCCAATTAAAAGTTCAGAAGTGGTGGAATAAAATTTTCATTATGATATTTTATGAGCTAATATTCCTATGATTAGTCAATTTACTGGAAGTCTCTATGTTCTTAAGGTGCATAATTCATATTCCAAATGCAAAAACTACCGATTACATTATAAGTAACTATTTCTATGCAGCCTTAGTGGTTAGCATGTTTATTCATTTCACCCAAGGACCAAGAATAAAGCTGGTCTTTTAGAAAATGTCTCACTAGAGCATTAAAGGAAAACATATTGTATTAAATCACAAGAGTAGACAATTTATTCTGTTGATTGTGATTAGGATTGTCAGAAAGCAAATTAATAAGTCTTTGAGAACAACTGAAATTCACGTATCTGTACATTCTTGAAAATTATCCAAGATGTCCACTGGTGGGCATGGCCAGTTTATGGACATGGTAGCTATCGAATCTTGTGTTTTCTTTCTCTATCTTAGAAAGAATATTATTTTGAAGTTCAATTTGGATTTACGTCATGAACCCCAGCCATTTACTGGAGAAATATTAGCAAAAAAGGAAAGATACTCATATGGAGCCATTAATTTGCAGAAAATATACGGTAGTGTTCTAGGAGTAAATTTGCAGTCTGTAACATTAGGAAGGATAGATGGGATAATGTTATGACCATAGTAAAGATAAATGTCAGTAATTTCATGATTTGTAGATAACAGTAAATATGTGTACTTGTATATAGAAGATGAAGGTTCCACCTTACATGTTATTTTCTTGCTTTGGCGATTGATTAATAACTATGGTTACTTTGACATTCATAAAGGATTCTTAAATCTCAAATTTAAGTTTCACTTGGAACTGAGATTTTGGGGAGCCGGGTCTTAAGGTGCTTATAAGTGAAGTTAACAAAAGAAAACTAAAAATAAAATCCTTATAAGTGAAGTTAACAAAAGAAAATTAAAAATAAAACCAACTGCTTCAAATATGAACAGACAATATCTTAATCAAGGAAGTTATAAAACCAGCAGAAGCAGAAAATTCTCGATGTGTAATTTCACTTGCCCTTCTTATTATTACAATAGGTCATCATGCTGAGAATACTACTACTTAAAAGTTCTGTTCTCTGTTATCCTTTCTTCTCTGTCTTCTTAACATCTTTTGGGATTGTCCAGTTTGTCTTGATGGTTCAGTCCATCAAGCTTTGGTTGCTTTAGCATCATTTTTTGACTACCTGAAGAGATTTCTGAATATCTGTTGAAGATTTATGGCATGTCAATGCAATGATAGTTTCAGAAATCTGGAGTTTTCCTTTAGAAATTTTGGCCTGCATAATGTTTGTGGTTGGCATCTTGGGTGCACATAAATGATTTTGTGTTAATCTGGTTGTTTTGATACAAATTAAGACCGTATTTGGCAAAAATCAAGCAAATTTTTGTGCTAAGATACTGTACTGAATTAAACTAACAAAAATGCTCTGTATCTGGATTGCCTAGTATTAGTTTTCCTTTGCTAGTCAGGCTCCCTTGTCATTTGCTGTTTGTTTGATTGCTTTAAACAGATTTTATGTCTAATTTGCTTTACTGTGCTGGTGCATGTTATCCTGTTTCTACCAGACTAAGATATGTTAATGAGTCTAGATTTTACTTCTCATATATTAACAACTTTCAGGTGATTTTCATGAAAACCCGGGTTCACATTGATGCTTGGGAGTTTGTCTGAGGTGTTTGTACAATCCATTAGCTTTTCTCTACAGCAGACATAGACAGAGGCAATACAAGTTGTTATAGCAATACAACGTCAATTGGAAAACCCACAGTTAAACTTTTCCTCATGATGTTCTCCAGTATTTCTCAACTCCCAAATCCAATGCAACACTTCATTTCTTCTATCACTTTGAGGCGAAAGCCTGTAAAACAAAATAAGCAGATCCATCAGTCACTATAACTTGGTGGTGCTCCTTGTCATGCAGTGTGAGTGAGATTGTCCACATAAGAACTCAAGCACAGAGCATCTGTGCTTGAGTTCTTATATGTATCTTGAGTTCCCAAGCATGATTATTCTTTATGGTGCATAGTGCCTATCTAATCACATAATCTGAAAATATTTCAGGTATGACTATTGTTGAATCATGAGAATTTCACTTACAGCAAATACGGTGGCATGTCCGGGATCAGCAAGGTGGGCAAAGAGGTTGTCAATTGGTCCAGTACCAGTGTAGATGTGTTGGAACCATGCTCCCATAACAGCCAACATTGCCAATCTTCCATTCTTGATTTCTTTTGTCCTTAATTCCTTTATTTTCTCAGGAGAACCAGTTCCCCAACCGAGTGGGTCAAACCACAGACCACCTGGGTAGCCGACATCGGTCCCTGTAAGCTTGTTATTTGGGAAGATGGGGTCAGTGTTCACACTTCCTGGCTTGAGGATGTCAGCCCATCGTCTTCCCTCAGCCCAACCAATAAGAATCATCTCAATGACGAAGAGGGTGGTAGTGTCAGTGAAGTATTGTAGTTCGCCAGCACTGTACCAAGAAGGTGTATTGAGAACGCCAATCTTTGTCAAGAACTCTGGGATGAAAATGCCTGCAGCACCCAACATGGCCCATCTGCAGTGTACAATTTCTGACTGCACATTCCATCTCAAGGTCTCAGGGTCGGATCCTGTAAATGCCACCAAGTACATGGTTACTTTTCCTGTAAGAGGAAATATTTGGACCTTGGAGAACAGAGAAACAATTCCAGCCCTAGTCACCGGCAAATGAAACTTAAGACTTACCAAGACCCAGAGGATCAAAACCGAAATCTCCAGGGAGGCTGCAGAACAATTTTACAACACAAATCAGAAACACTAGCAACTATTTGTGGATATGATAGTAATAGTGGATACGCAATCTTGAACAAACCTGCCATCAAGCCATGGAGGAGGGGTGCTACCCGGGAACCAAATGGGCCTATCAGGGTCAGGTGCATAGCAGACAGTCACAGATCGTCCTCCTGCTGGAGCAGCAGTAAATTTGCTTATTCTAACTTTCCTCCCTCCAAGGAAGGAAGCTTTAGTGGCTCCAACAACGGATCCATTCTTCTGAGAGCTGTATGCATATTCATGAAATAAAATTTACATCCTTTTTCACAACAGAGAGCAATGATGTAAATCAAGATTTCTTCAAGAGAGGGGTTTTCATTGCTCCCAGAAAAAGTGAAGTGCTAGTGAACTTCATTTCATCCATGGACGGTACGTACACGATTTTCTAGTCTTCAATCTTGATTTTTTGGGATAAATTTGAAATGATTCTTGAAGGTAGGTTCTGTTTTTGTTGTCTCTCTTATTAAAACAGTAACAAATATGATTTTTACTGAAAAAATTTTCACTACCATGCACATCGATGCACATGTTTCTTCATCCATGCAAATGCAATTATACTATGATTACTGAATAGCTATATCATGCAATCTGGATTAAGAGAACTTGCCTTGGAGAAGAAGAGAAGGCGACGGCTGCAATGGTTGAAGAAGCACAGGCAGAGGCCATTTCGACAAATTTTTCTTGAATCTAACTCTTGGAATGGAGATGAGCAGAAAGTATAGAGACAGCAGAGGCTGTTAATGTGGGAAGGAGCTTATCTTGAAGGATAGGAATTTGGATACCTGATTGGCTACTTGGGTTGCCATGTGGCTTCAAGAATCTATTACTTAGCTCTCACCCTTCAGTTGTTTCAGCTTAGCTGGAATAATCTCAATCTAGTGGTTGGCATTCTGAGTCTGCATAGGTATGATATTGTTTTGCAAGGGACTAGCTATTCCCCACTATTGGGTCATGCCAAATGGAAAGATGAAAACGACCCAGGAATTTATTTATTTCATGCTCATAATTTCACAAAAATGGGGAGAAAAGAAATTTTTTTTTGGTGGGGGGGAGGAGTGGGAGGTGTTGGGGGTGGGGGGGTGGAGGAGGAGGAGGATCTGGAAACTGTACTACTATTAACCATAGACCGTGGCTAATAGTCTAAATGAAAAAAGGGGCGACACAATGAGGGGCTCGGTTAGAAGCACTAATTATAAATTTGGATATGAATAATGTTAAATTTACAAATATTTGATCCTCAAAAATTAAAAAAAAATATATACTAGAAAGGGCATTTGAAATATGGTCAGATTAAATTTAGTAGTCTTCAAACACCTGAAGAAAAATCAAGATTTTTCAATATAAGAAAAAAAATGGTTTAAAGATTAAAAAAATCAAGATTCGGTCCTAGAAATATAAGAAAAGAGGAGTGCTAGAGGATGGACTGGAGAACTCATCGAGGCACGAGCCAGTGTTTGGATCTTTCGGGGTTTGGTTATTGGGCTATATTATTTAATCAGAAGCCCATATATATTGCAAACCCTCTGTTGTGGGCGTTCTTCAGACTGCCAGCGTTATAGATAAGAGCCCACATAAAGACTTAAGTCCTATTCGAGATTCTCTATACTTCTGTAATGAACCAAGCTACTCATAACTGTTTTCTTCCTTGTTTCAGAATACTTTGCCATTTGATTTTCCTTTCCCGTTGATTTTGAAATTTTGACATTTTTAACTTATAATGCATGCAAAGTTGAAAACCCCCAGTTGAAAAGTTCATCCTTGAAAAATCATTCGAGTCAAAAACTTGTGAATCGAACTCAAAACTGATACGAGGCACCTGAGTCAATAAAAGTTAGTAAGCAGAGTACTGTGCAACCTTAAGAAATTATGCATTAGGTGAATTTAATGGAAGTTTGATTGATGACTGCAAGAAGAACGTGTAGGTAATGCACTCAAAACGACTCACTTTAATGCCAAATGGCTGATATTTAAGTTCTTTTTTTTCACATCTTTGAAGAAAAAGTGTTGGGGCCAAGAATCTGTATGCTTTATCTTTTGGTTTTCATTTTACGTAACATCAAATGGATCTTAATTGTACTTATCCTTTAGATCTTTTTCCCTTTTTTCCCCTCTCTATTGAATCTTGTTTTGGATAAAGCAAGTTGCAGCTATTTTAATAATTAGAAGACAAGAAAATTGACTAAGCCATGTATAGGCCAAAGACTGGAGAAAAGGCGGGCGGAGAGGGGCCAATTCATGAGAATTTTCAAGGAAGAAAGATCCATCATGGACTGTTTGTAATAGTTTTTGCATGTTTCTTACTGTTGAGAAGTGAAAAATCTGCAAGAGGCAACAGGAAAGCTTACTTGGTTAATGTTTGGTGAGAAAGGGAAAGGAAAGGTATCATTCTCTCAAAACAGCTGCAGCTGCCAGATGTTTGATCTTATCTTCTTCATCCCTGACCTGAAGAACTGAGGAGAGATGCAGATATATAATCATTTTATCCATTTGCTGGATTCTAAAGGTCATAAGACTCATACCCCACTATAACAAACTAAGCCAAGACTCCCAGCCCCCCGCCCCCCACGCATCCCCACCCCAAGTTTTACTTTATCCATCAATTTGCACTTGTTGTAATGTGACCCCAGGAGAACGAGATGCAAATCTATTCTAAGAGCTTGCTTTCACACCATGCAACAACTTTAGTACTGCGTTTCTCATGCCTTCTCAAAAACAACCCCATCTGATCTCAAGCTTCCTTGCATTGCATGTCATGCTTGTCACAGTATCTCCTAATATAAAACTGCGTACTTTGATTCATGGTTTAAGCCATATCCAATATTTTATTACTAATCCGAAGCAAGCCACCAGAATCATCTCTACTCTACTTTTCTTTTCTTTTCACTTTTTTTTTGGGGGGGGGAGTGGTATGGTGTTGGGTTGCAGTCATGCAGATCATTATTAAAAGATAAAGAGATCAGTTGCAGTATTTATCCTAAATTCCTTTCTGATCATAACAATGGAAACTTGAATAAATCGAAGAATTTTCAAAAAATTAATGATGGTCCGTATAGGTATGTCTGATCAGAGGCAGTCACTTTTTCTAGGAACACTTGAGTTAATGGTCCTAGATTTATGAACAGAGTGAAGCTTGTTTGATTGTTTTCATTAGATTTATCAAATCTTTGGGGACAGAATACGAGACATATAAAATTTCAGTGTTTACCCAATTCAATCATGAAACGAGGAATCCTTTCTATGCTTTTCTTCTTTGTTTTTGTGCAGGCATGTGCTGCTATTACTGTTGTAATCATAGGCGATGGAAGCAGACATAGTTATTAATATCTCATGAGAACCATGGGGCTCTCCCTCCTGATGTCTTATACAGTCATAACATAGAGCAACCCTACTGTCCTCTCTAAATATATAGAAGTATACCTTCAACGTATCTCTTTTACGCCTCTAAGTATACAGTACAATGACAAAGGACGAAATTGTAAATGACAGTACTCTATGAAATCACGGACATCTCGTGATTTAATGATATTATTTAAAATATAATATCTTTTACCTGAGTCAAAGAGGAAAGAGGCGTAAGGATGATACAAGTAACTTGATGATACTAATGTGATCACCGAGAGGGGAGGGGAGGGGGGAGGGGATTGGAAGAGGCCTCCACCATATTTGACTCTCATGTGGGGTGCTATTTTTCACCTTTCTTCTTTGCTCAGTTGCGGGGTCAACAAGCGAAAACGCAGTCCTTGACATAATTGGATTGTGAAGGCAAGAAAATGAGAACTCCTCATTACATGTGTTCTGAAAGTAGTAAATAATGCAGTATTTGGTTGCAATGATGATGGCCAGAGACTCGTCCTACTGCCTGCTCTTTCAAACCGCTTCTAAAGACAGATTATTATGTCCTCTTCTACATCAAACTTGGACCCATAAAACATCATCGTGCTCATCTGTTTGTGTTTATCTAAGCAGTCCAATCATGTGTTTTCACATGCAAGAAGGGATAATTACTCGATTAAAACAATGTTCTTGCAATCTATATCTTAATCAATGCCTTGAATTTGAATATGACCACTTCTTTGATTCATGAGTAGATTGCAAGCTAGGTTGTGTAATTGAAATTCATTTGCAATATTATTAGTGTCTGAGGAAAAATGAAAACAAAGGAGACAGCCATTCTTATATATATTTTCAAGATTTCAAAGTTATTGGTATTTCTCTTTCATTATTCATAGTATTTCTACATATACATACATAATCCCATCTACTTTTTCAGTACGAAGTATCTTTCTTCTTCATTATTACTTGTATAGTTGCAATGAAGTCGTAGATGATTTTTCTTAGACTTTAGATTTAGGACTGAAAAGTTTGAAGCTACCCTTAAAACCCTTATCCTATTCTTTGTGGTCTCCAAGTAATCAAGCATCCATAAGTCCACAGAGTTGCCATTGAGATTTTATTTCAGTACCACCACGTATAAACTAATTAAAATATTACTTTTGTCACTGTTTCGATTATATAATTAAAGAAAATATATTGAATTTCGGCAAAGTGGGAGGAGGGGGAAAGGCTTGGAAAAATGTACCTAATTTCCTCTTTAAAAGTAGGTCAAATCAGATAAGAAAAATTAAACAGAAATTACATAAAAAGTGCATCCAAAAGACATCATCCATAACAGATGTTAGACGCCGGCCGCACATCAGGATGTTTCATTTCAATTCTAAAAAATTACTTACAATGATGCAACTATTGCTTGCATATACCAACTATTCAAACTTCTTTTCTTGCTTTTCATAAGAGCTTAGGATCAACCGTGTCGGTTCTATGGACGGCAATATTCAATTATTTATCATTCTAATGTTTTTCTTCCCTCGCATTCCAACTTCGCATTAAATTAATTTTTGAAGTGACTTAATTATAAGAAACTGTAATAGTTTCTCTCTTCATTAGAATTCAAATTCTTTTATACACGAACCAAGCAAAAAACTTTGTTCGTGGGCTATTCATGTTAGTTTTCGAACCGTACACCCCAAATGATAGTTATTGGATACTAAAATAATCGTTCATAGATTACAAATACGATTTCTTTTCAATACATATTAAAATGATCGTAGTTACGATTCGTTCTTTTCAATACAAATTAAAATGATAATAGTTACGATTCTAATCGATATAAAATTTTTGATGTTTTATCAGGCAGAACGTGATTGCTACAACCCTATAGTTTTCCATGTGAAGACAATAATACAAAAATTCAAAAAATAGAAGTAGATAATAAGGAGCTCTCAACAATGACATTTAATCTTTAAATTGTCATTCAAACACCGTAACTATGTGTTGAACAAATGTCAGATTACCATTGGAGGAACTAATCAAAGTCAGAATTAATTAAATTTATTTCTTGCTCTTTTATTTTTTTAAATTTAAACCTCATCTTTTTTACTTGCTACAATATCATATTACAAAAGAGAATGTAACTGTTTAATTAGCTGGGCTAACTTCTGGGCGTGATGCGGATTCTGGCCCACAAACCAGATTCGAAATGGACAGGGCCCGAACAATACTACGTAATCCTTTTTATTTTAGTCTCTTAGTAAACAAAAACTTTATAAGTTATTCAACTTATACTAGCTTTTAGAGTGTGAGAATTATAATTTTAAATATAATATATATTTATATATAAATTAATATGATTACGTTAATATCGTGGAAAAGAAATATATAATTTTGTTAATGTTTGGTCGGTCGCGCATGCTAATACTAGTTGGTCAATTAATGTTCATCCAATTTATATGACATTTTTTAATTTCTAGGGCTTCAACAGCTACACGCAAAATTGTACTTTACAATGACACCCTTTTTTTTTTTTTTAATCTTTTTGTAAAGGAAAAATGAAATCTTTGTTAATTGTGATTTGGATAGAAATTTTTTTTTCTTAAAAATATTTGTTGAAGAAATAAGGAATACGAATTGTGGGGGAAAATAATATATATAGAGGCAAAGTTAAAGATTGTAATCTTTTATAAATATATGATAGTTATTGAAAAATATAAATAATTTAAAGTATTTTTTTCACTTTTTTTTTTTGGTTTAATTTTCAATTCCAATCCAAGTGCACCCAGGAAGAATGAAATGAGGGGTGGTTTATTTTTCATGTTTAGGGGAAGTGAATATGGACTTTCTAGGGTAGTGGGGTGTGTGAAATTCTTGTATGGACTGCATGTATTGAGAAATTGTACTATATAATTTTTATTATATAAAGTATAAATCTTCAATGCATGTGGTCCACGTAAACTATGTCCATACTAGAATTTTTGAGTGGGGTGTAGGGGGGTTAGGTAAGGAAAAAAGGGAAAATGACTGTTCATATTTGAAGGATTGCAAAACAGATTGATGTCTCTCCTCTCTCTATTTGCAAGTCCAAATGGATTTTCAAATGTCCTATCCAACCATCAAGGGAAACTTGCATAGAATGCCATCCTTCACATTGAAAGTTTGATATTTTAAATTACAAATTAGATATTTGATTGTTGAATAATTATTATTCTCAACATTTGAGATTATTTTCTATGAATTTAAATTATTTTGTAGTTATTTTATCTTTATATAAATGTATTTATTTTCACTAAAATATATATTTTTCAAAAAAATAAGAGTATATTACCCTGTATCTATTGACAAATAAAATATTTGAATGACTGGCAATCAGACAACAGACGGTCAGAGTTATTAGACAACTCAACTAGCTGATCCAAAAAAGAGTAATTAATCATAATGACACTTTTTAGAATTATTCCTTGAAGGTGGTCCTCAAGTGGTCTCACCATATTTTCGTAATGCATTTTATCTAAATAAGGACATATTTGACAAATGTGTCTTCCTATGAGTACTTTGATGAAGATACATGGAAAGATAAAGACTCGAAGATGGTAGAAAAAAATCACAAAGGAGAGAGGAGGACTCGAATATAATGAAGAATGCAAGCTAAAAGTGGTTAGAAAGATGGCTAAAGGGCTTGCAAGAGCAGGAAGAAGATTAAAGGAGATGATGGATGGAAGAAGGAATTGCACCGACACAGGAGTTGTGAGGTTGGGAAAGAAATATTCATATAGAACATATTTTAACAATGCATCATTATTTATTTAAAATGTATTAGTGAAATGCGTCCAGGCCAATCGAGGATAATCCTCAATAGTCGAGCAAATTGATACGTTTGACGACTCTTCTTATCAAACCCCCCCCCAAAAGAATATTTACTGAATCAACAGATCAGCAAACGGTGATCAAATTTTCAATAAATTGAGTTTGAGTGAAAAAATGTCTAAAATCCAATGAATGTTGCTCTGAGTTTTGACTGATTCAAAAAACCACTTTCCCACCATATTTGCTATGAACATAAAAGAGAACAAGACAATCGGAAAAAACTAAAAGTAACATAACATAATATTACCAAATTCTTTTGAAGTCACCAGGAATGAATCAAGAAATGAATGAATCAAGAAAGGAAACACAATTAACACATCAAAAGGATCTTTGAACAAATTACTACTTTCAATTCAGGTTCATTATCTCAAGACAACTTCCTCAATTGTAAGAATTTGTTTGTATTTTTGAAATTGTAATTGGAGTTCTAAATTTATAAAAAGCCTCATTTACCTTATTTTTTAAGTTTCATCTGCTCATTCACAAAAAAAAAAAAAAAGATTTAATTTTGTGCTACTCAACTAATCTAAAATCAAAACTTCAACTTGTCAAGTTATCATTTCTCAATCAATTGATTTTTTATGGTCAATACTATCATGTTTCAATTTTCAAACACAATATATAAATATACATATTATTAAAAAAATAAGAGAAAATCAGGTTTGACTTTGACCGAGGGTGAGCAGATTGCCGTACGTTAATGGCAAAATAAAAGCATTTATGACTAATTAGTAACCCAAAAAAATAAAAAAAAAGAAAAAAAAAAGAGAAGTAATGGACAACGAATGTGAGATGGCTTGGAAATCACTCCAGGGGCTTTAGGTTAAGGCAGTACGTGTGAGCACCCACTGCGATCTCGGCACCATTCACGAGGAGGACTGGAAGAAGGAGAAGATGAAGTGCGTTAAGCAACATCGTCTTCTCTGTCACACACGCTAATATACGCCTTATCTGGATACAAATTCTTCTTAAATTAAAATTTTAATTTAATTTAAAATAATATTAATTTAAATAATTTTTATTTTTTAATAATTATTATATACTTACAATATAGTAATATTATATTCTCTCTCTTTGACTCTACTTAAATTCCATATATTTAATAATCTCTCTATGATCTACTTAAGTCTCATTATTGTTCTATTTAATCGGTTATACGAGTATTAAGATAATTATATATTTTTAATTAATTAAATATTTACTTCTATTTTATTTTTAAAATTTAATTTATTATTTCTCTATTTATTAAAAATATTTAAATTTTAAAATTTTAATATACTCCAAATTACTTATCTTTCTTATTATTTAAATGAGATTAGTTTGCTAAAAAAAATTATTTAACATATTTAAAAAATAGAGTATTTTTAGATAAAAGCAAATTTGGCGTGTTCAATCATAATTTCTTAACGAGAAAAATAATTTTTTTAAAAAATTAATTTAAAAATAAAATATATAATTTGGGACGAAAAGAATATACGTATATATAAACTCAGGTCAAACAAAAGTCTATCGAGTTACATCTTTGTTGTCATTTTATAATTGGTTACCGCTTAATCCTCGCTAATCCCCATTAACTACCAAATCTTATATCTTTGTTAATAATGACACTCGTAACTAACAAATCTACCGCATTAATCACTCCACTGTCTTATTACCAGTCTTCTCAGAAAATTCCGGAATAAGAATGATTCACGTAACCTACGACTGCCTTAAGCCAATAATTTAATATTAAGATATTTTAAGGATTATATTGTTCTTTTTGTTCTATAATATATGTTTTTTTAGATTGCGAAATTTATATATAATAATTTTAAAAGAAAGACATTTTATGAATTAAACTGATATATTTTGCCAAACAACCTGGAAAATATTAAATGAAATAAAGGTAATATAAAAGAATATTATTAATGTCTATTATAATTTATAACTTGTGTTAATTAGTACTCCAAATAAAAATTAGAAATGACTCCTCTCGAATACTCGTGTAACTGAACATTTTTCAGTTGTTTTTATTATATTAAGACACGTTAATTGATAATAATTTACATAGTTTTAATTTTCTTATATTATTCTGTTTTCCTTTTCATGAAAAGTCAACTTGGACAAATACCTAATCTAATCGATTTTTTTTTCTAATCTCAACTGTCGAGTCCTAAAAAAGATGTCAATAATTTTTATTTTTTTTGTACTAAAATATTTGTCAATTTTACAAATTAGGAATGCATTTATTACGTATATTATTCCCTTCTTTAAACTACTCATTAAATATATGTATATTTCTAATTTAATTAATGAAGGTTTATTTTTTTATTTAGGGATATAATAGTTATTTTCTATTATGATTATATAAGTTTTAACAATTCATTAATCTGTGTGTCATTTACTAAATTGACATCTTTTTTAAGATGGAGAGAGTATTATGTAAAGTTGGAGATTCTCTAATTTCGTTAGTATTAGAGACGATCTTTACCTCTCCAAATAGTACTCTCTAGTGGGAAATGGCTCATTTTCAATATTAATAAACATTAAAAATCTCTTAATATTTTAATAATATCACAACATGTCATTTACTAATAATATAAATAATTATAATTCCACTACACCATTCTATTTTTCTTTCTATAAAGAGTCTATCTTGGTAATTACTTAAAATTATTTTTTATTTCCAACAATCAAATATAATTATTATTGATATGGTATATTTATATATAAAGATTAAAAGATCTAAAGTGTTGTTAGTATTGGAAAGGAGCTTTGCTCCTCTCCAGTGTTAATTACCTTCTTTTCATAAACACTTATTTCCAAATGCAAAGGACAATTGGAGGTGAGGAGAAAAAGTATCTTTATTTTAATTACTTTCATCTTATTTAATTAGATAATATATGCGATTGTCGGCGAGAGAGAGAGAGCAAATTTCCCTCCTAATTCATTTCTGGCCTCTCATTCTCTTTCAATTAACAAAATAAATCAATTATTTATTCCCACATTTACATCCCTCTCTTTTTCCTCCAATTTAGGTGTAAACAAAAGGAACAAAACAGCTAAGTAAGCAACAATCTTGAATGTGATCATAGTATTGCCAATACCATTAGTCAAAATCGAACTCTATTATGATGTCCACTTCATGTTAGTAACTAGCTGACATTAGGTAAAATTAATTTAGACAGCTTAAAAGTCCATTTCATAATTAAATTTGCCTGATTTTGCAGGCATTTGTAATGACATAGTCCTCAATTACTAAATAATCAACATGTCATTCTCTTGATGTTACACTTAATTGTATCAAGTGCTAAATGCCTTTGTCTGAGGTAATGTTAGCATTAAACATGATTGTACAAAGGAAAACGAACATCAACATTAATGGAGATTAAATTATTCACTCTCTCCCCCTTAGAAAGCCTTGGTCAAGTGATTTGCTTCTGTGGTTTACTCATTCAATGATTCTTACCAATTCAACGCGGTTAATAATGCATTCTCGATCGATGGTTACTTCACATAAGGGTATGAAAGAAATGAAACCATTTGTTGGCAACAAATCCAATCACATTCATCCTACTATTTTCGTTTTATAATATAAGTCGTTTTATACTTAGGGAAGTTTCTTTATAATATAGATCGTTTTATAAAATTTTATTATTTTTTTAGTTTTATCCCTCCCTACAATAGCTCTTTCCACTAATTATAACTCAATTCTCTCCAATTATCAATATAGACAAAGATTTAATTAGGGATATTTTTGAAAGTTTAGTTTTAAAATTATCTAAAATTTATAAACCTTTAATTTATGTGTAAAAATCTAATACTCTCTCTGTCCCTTTTTATATGTCCATTTTGACTGATTCACAAGTTTTAAGAAAAATAAAAATTTTCAATTAATTAATCAATATTTTCTATTTTACCCTCAAAGAATCTCTCTCTTTATTAAGGAGTAATCAAATTCTAAAGTTTTATACTCTCTCTGTCCCTTTTTATCTATCTATTTTAACTAAAATTTTTGTTCCAATTTATCTGTCCTATTAGTAAATCAGTATTATATTAATTGCTATTTTTTCACAAATACCCCTCTTTAATACAATAAGTATTATGTGCTTATAGTGAAAAATAGAAGTAAATTAAATATGCTTACAACATATAAAGTTTTGAAATGTGATTACTCCTTACTAAAGAGATAGATTCTTTGACGGTAAAATAAAAAATGTTGATTAATTAACTGAAAATTCTTATTTTTCTTAAAACTTGTAAATCGGTTAAAATTGATAGATAAAAGGGATCAGAGGGAGTATGTTGTAAGTATATTTAATTTATTTCTATTTTTCACTACAAGTAAAGAGTACTCATTGTACTAAAAATGGATATTTGTAAAAAAATAACAATTAATAAAGTTTTAATTGGCTAATGAGATAGATAAATTGGGACAAAAATTTTAATTTTAATAGACATCTAAAGAGATGGAAGGAATACGATTTATATTGTTAAATAAAAATAGTAAAATACACGAAACTGTAATAAAGATATTATACTCAATGCACTTTCAAAACCTTTTATTTGAGTTGGGAGTACAAGACTCGATCCGGGACTGCTTGATACCTATTTTTCTAGAGCAAAATGTTCATTTCTTATCGATGTCACAACTCACAAGACCTTCAAGATGATCCGATTCCAAAATTTGTGGTCCTTTGAGGAAAAGGAAAAGCCAAGAAGAATAAGTGACCTTCACAAGTGCCTATATGATCTCTCTTGATGTGGCCAAATATTTGAAATTTTTGCAGCTATATATGAATAAACTTTATGAACAAAATAAAGAGGCCGGCACCAACTCTCAACCCCCTTTTGTCAATTACCACTTATTCTTATCGTAAATAGTTTCCAAGTGAAAGAGATGGCAGACAAGCAAGTGAATGCATCAATCTTAGTTCTTAGACTTGCCGAACTACTTTCATTTTCTCAGACATATGGAATTTTTATGTTCCTCACTAGACTTTAGCAAGAAAGATTGCAGTGAAATTCTCCAGCAATTACATTAAAGTTTGCCTTGAACAATGCTTCCCCTAAAGGAAACCACAAATCTTGATCCTATCGGAGACATTAAATAAATGGGGCACAATAATGCTCCTATTCCCATAGCTACTTATCCTATGAAATGTTCTTCCTTGGTCTTCAATTTTCAATATAGTCGTTCTCATTTATAGTGTATTTACAACTATTATACCTCAATGTTGACAATTACCATCCCCAATAAGCTTTTTAAACTCACATAGAGAAAAGATATATAAGAATATTTTTTGAATATTTATTGTACAATGAATTATTAATTAAGATAAAGCAGTTATGTGATAAAATGTTAATTTGTAGATTAATTTTCATACTTTCTTTTAGCTTCCAAGTTGATTATATGACAATCATCTCAACAATAACTTAATATAGTTGAAGGCAAAGACAACGTAACTAGTAACTTAGAGTTGGGAGGCAAGTTATATAGGATAATATTATAATTTTTAAAATTTTTTTAAGAAAACAAAATATAAATTTTCTTTTAAAAAAATTTGGAGATAAATTTAAAAGTTTTTTAAAATTTTGGGTCCTCTCCTCCCCTAAATCCGTCCCTAGTTGAAGACGATCAAATTAAATGCAAAGTATACAAAAAAGTAATTACTTTCTCGTTTGCATTTGAATGTAGATAGGGACAGAACCAAGGTGGCCCAAAATTTTTAATATTATGAAATTTTCCTATAAAAAAGATTTTTTTTAAGAAAAAACTTTTCAAATTTTTCGTTTTTTCTCCCTCTTAAAATTTTCTATGAGTTATAACATTATTATTCTAAAATATATAGTTTGTTTTCTTAATTTTTAATTTTTAATTCCGTCTCTGACATACATACAAATTTGATCGAAAAAGTTTCAAGTAGTAGAGAATTTTCCCCTACAACGTCAATTTCTTAAAAAGTAGAAATTCTATCCCAAAATTCATATTAAAAAAATAAAAAAAAATTGCAAGATTGTTCTCCACCAATTCTTCATTTTACACTTGGTCCTTGGCTACCACACAATTTCTCTCGACTTTCTCTTTTCGATTCTTTCCAAAAGGCACATTGGCTTTTCCATGTCCACAATTATTATAGGAAAAGGAATCCAACTAAATGCAGAAACACTCCCACTTGGTTCAAGTTGCAGCATAAATTTTGGTTGGTGAGGAACAGCATTTATCCCAAGTCTTCTCTCTTTTGCAGCCATAAGCTGGATTATACATAAATAATGCTCTGGTTTATCTGCCTTATCTCTTGCTCAACCAATTGATTAGATGGAGATTTCTATGTGATTAATAATGTAATTTAATTGGCAGACAATTAATTTTTTCTACTGACTTTATAAAAGACAGAAAAGAAGATGTGGATGATTATGTCATTTAAGCAACTTTCACCTCTATTAAACATAATCAGTGGATAAAATTTACGAGTCTCGTTAATTGATTTTAAGGTAAAAATGGTATTCAAAGAAAGAATTAAAATTTAATATATATAATATTCATGAATTATCTCGTATTTTATCAATTAATTATACGATAAATAATTGTGATCCGTAACGTTTCTAATCTAGATTCAATTTAACTCAACAATAAACATGGGGCATGATATTGACAACACTTATATATCAAGAAAGTAAAATACTTTATGAATCAAGACAATTAAAAAATTTTGATACTTATCAAGAATATATTTCATTCTCTTTGTAATAGCTTACAACCTTCTGATGTTTATCCCAATCTCCATATAGTAGAAAAAACGAGACAGTTGTGGGTGCCCTTATTCTCTGCCAAAGATAACCAGATATTGCGCTCTTCTTTTGTCGTTTTTGGTTGTCTTCTATGAAAAAAAAAAAAGAAAAAAGTTAATGGAAGAAGAAAGAAAGATAACGCAACTATGGAGTGAATAATCTCAGCCAATTGGAACGTTACATTTCTTGATATCTAAGCAAGCAGAAATTGAATATACACGTCTTGCTTCATCACATATTTTCCATTCCATGACCCAAAAAAAAAAATTAACTAGAACAGGTGTACTTTGGATTCTTGCTCCTCCTAGCTCCCCTTTAACTACACATTTGTCCACTCACCACCACACCAACTCAAAGATGAGAGTGTAAAGATGGATATAGAGATATGTGTTCCACCCACTCCACATGCTCAACCTTATCTCTTTCTCCATATCTTGCCTTGCTATATCTGTCTTCTTTTCAAAAATAGTAAGTTAATTATGTATATTTATATATATAGATAGAAGAAGAGGAGGGGGAGATATGAGAGATTTCGACAGCAACAATGGCAATTCAAAGTTGCATGGGTTTGGCCGCAGAGAGGATTGGATGAAGGATGATTGCAATCTAAGTTTACCTTAAGCTGTCAAACCATAATGACCGTAGTTAGTCTTGGTCAATTTGAGGCTCACTTACCACATACGTAAAGGCAAGCTCCCATTTGTCCCATAACAAGGAGGCAAAAAGCAACCTCACTCGTGCTTAAACGGCCAAGCACCTATGTATTTCTTAAAGCTGATGTTGCCGAGAAAGCCACCCCTTTCATCATTACGTACACTACCTTTATACACTTTTAGTAATTTGGAGAATACGTACGACTTGCTCGGACCGAACCCAAAGTAGGAAAAATGTCCATATTCATGGGAGGAGAGCCGATAGGATTCATAATCCATTAAGCTCGGGAAATAGAGATTAATGGTGATTTTTTCCTTTCTGATCAGAGGAGAAGGAGAGCCGAATAGGGCCAAAATGTTTTCCAGAAATGTCGTAAAATGGCAGATGGAACCGAACTCACAACATGCAAAGAAGGCAACCATAGCTAGAGCATCACAATCATAGGCGTGGAGACTTGGCGTGCCCATTTTCCAGTCTTGCATAAAAGCAAAACTCATCATAACCTGATGCCAAGAATCAAAACTGTTCAACCCCATCCCCATTGCCCATTGCCGCTGAACCAGACCCCTACCACACGCCCCCCCCGGCACCCCGGCAACTCCCAACCCATCCCCCCACCTTTGCAGTCTTTTCTTTTCCTATATCACATGCCATGAATGATGATTGATTCTTGAAAATGAAATAAGATGGACGATTCAGATTACGCATGCATGAAAATCCACAATATGACAAAGAGTCTGTATATTCATCATATATTAACCCCCAAAAAATAGTAAATTAAAGTGGAAAATAAGCATTAGCAAGGGAAAACCTAGCTTGAACCACACTCAAGAAGAAGAAGAGGAGAGGAATTGCAGGATCACGTGATCGTATCTCACTCAATTTACGATGAATCCAACTAAATGGTAAATGCGTTAAGCAACATCCTCTGTCAAAACAACATTAATTAAGTCAAAATAATATTCTCATTCTCAAATCCCCACACGAGGAATAAGGAAGGAATTAGACTGATACTGTGTGACAATATATATATATATATATATATATATATATATATGTGTGTGTGTGTGTGTGTGTGGTGGTGGTGTAGGGGGAGTCAAATTCACTCCACAATTGTCCGCAAATGCTTCTATTTATTTATTTATTTTAAATTTACTGTTGGATTTGGTGTTGATTCACTTGGCAGGGAGCAGCCCATCTGTTTAATATGGTTTCAATGGAATTACAGGTTGCCTCAAAGTGAGAGTCAAAGGTTGCCCATTTGGAAGACTTGTAATTTGGAACTTGGTTCTTGATTTTTCTAATCATTGTTCTTGTTAATTTAATGGTCTTCTAGATATCACTTGGCTTAACATTTTGGAATGGGATTTAACTAATAATAAATGTGATAATTGAATATATAATGCTAGTAGCGTTTGCACTATTGATCTTTTCTCTTAGTTAGTGCCTTATTTTAGGGTAGCACTAAGATATTTAACAAAAAGAATTATTCAATACCAAAAGGTTACATTATATATTATTAAAAGAGAGGAACTACAAGTTTCTATTTCCTTGTTTATGACTAGCACCAAAACTTGGATGTGGCCCAATCATTTGGTTCCAAGAATAGTACATGATGATAGGATAGTCATTGTATATTTGACTTTTAAATTTAGAAAAATAAGGGCTTAATAATCAACTCTTTTTGTTTTAAATGCAAAAAAATCAATATTTTATACAAATTTGTGTTTTGTATTTGGGTTAGCATTAGAAGAATGGTAAACAATTTTAGAACGTAGCGTTTTCAAGAATGGATATAATACAAACAAATTTTATTTATGAGATTAGTAGTTTAATTTATCATTCATTCTCAGAAAATCATAATGTAAGTATTTAAACTGATAAAGTTGTTATAAAATTTAAAATTATACTTTTATATTTTTATAAAACTATTTTTGTAATGCTAATCCAAGTATACTTAGAATATTTTTACCCAAAAAAAATATCTCCATTCATATAAATAGTAATAGAACAACAAAGGAGCTTTTATATTAGTTTAGTTATTAGGGAATGCTCTTTATTAATTAAGAAATCTTAAGACTCAATTCATATTTCCTTCCACGATATACTGAAAAATATATATTAATTAGAGGCCAAAAATGAAAAAAAAATGTCCATAAATCATGCTTTTCTATTAAGCATTAACATATGGAAGCAACAAGTACACATGATCTAATATATATGGGGATCACTTGGAATATTCAAGTAACATTTTCTTGCGGATCAAACATGCAAGAAAACGTTACATTAACGCACCGAATTGTACTCAAAAAGTCGTGATAACAATCTACGAAGTTAAGCATTTACTTAACAAACACTAAATCCCATTTTAAAGAAAGCGTTAGTGAATTGCATGGGATAACCAAATCCAGCCGGAGCCGGCGGAGGATGCATCACGTCAGCCAATGCGATGGCCGTCCACCTCCTCTCCTCCCCTCCACTCTGTACCGGCCCTCAATTCCATGGCAATTTTTTGTCTTCATCTCAACACTAATACCCAAAAAAAAAAAAAAAATCGTTTTGGAATTATTATATATATATATATATATCTAAAGTGCCGTCACATTTTGTTTGACTTATTTCCAACTTGGATTCTTGGACTCTTGCTTTCCTAGGATGCCTTAGTAACAAATTTCTTCTCACACGTGGCAGACGTATGAGATGCCACCAAAGCACAACAACCTAATCCTGATGATGGAGGTAGAATCGATCTGCCACGTGTCTAATTCCAGAACCGGCCGAGCGCGCCACTTAGAGGGAACAAGTTTCACCTGTCTCCGAACCTCCCAACAAATGTGGGGCCCTTTGATTTTATTTATCCTTTCACCCTAACAAACTATCTATATTTAGTATTAGGACACACAAGTTTTCGGTCATTCGAAACTAACCTCAAAAATTCCCATACTTTTGTAACTAACAATTTGTTTTAGTATTAACGAGTGAATATTACATTACTTGTGCCTTTTGAAACTAAGACCATGTGAATTTAGGCCTAAAAGTTACTTCAAGAAAAAGTTGTGCACATGAAAGAGTGAAAATGATTTCCAAGCAAGTTAACGTGAGATTAGTTCATCTGATTTAGTATCTCAAATTTGATTTTGTGTTTTGATTAAAATTGTATTCGAATATAAATAAATCCAACATTACATTTTCAAGGTTAAGTTCGATCAGAATTGAACAATATTCGAATTCATTCGTTTATTAATCAAATTTGAGTTCATATTAATTTTGTTAGATTAGTTGAATAATGTTTGAGTTCATCTAAATTCGAGTTCGAATTTGAAAAACTTATTTAATATTCAAATTATTTGAATTCGTTTATTTTATATTTTTAATTTTAAAATTTGTAAAATAATAATTCAAATTTTTATGAAAATAGTCAAATATTAGAATATTAAATAAATAATATAATATAAGATTTATTGCGAATAAATGGTAATATTATAAAATCAATATAATTAATTTTTAAAAATATATAATATGTTCGTAAATGTTTAAAAATGTTTGCAAATATATTCGAATTCGTTCATTTATTAATAAAGCCTAATTTTTTGTTCAAAATCGAATTGAATATTAATTAAATGAGCCTTATTCGAACACGAATGAATATTCGTAAACGTTTGATTCATTTACAACTCTAATTTTAATTAGGAAGATATTTTGATTTCCTAGTCAATACTCGATCCCTCTATTTTAAAATAAATATTACTTTGAAGAACTTTTTAAATTTATTTTCTCCATCATTTTGTGAATATGTTTATTATCTTTTTTTTAAATTATACCGTTGTCATTTATTAATCCACAAAATCATTAAATTAATTAAATTTTAAAATAACTTTATAATTTTCAATAAGAATAATTCATATTTTTTCTCTAAAAACTATATAGATATTAAAATTTTCTTAATATTTGTAATTTGTAAAATAATGATAATTATTTTAAAATAAATAAAATAATCTTTATAATTTTATATAAAACAGACACAATATCAAAACTTGTAATCCACGAAAAACAAAGTAATATAGTCTTTATATGTATATAATATCTCAATTAATTATTAAGTCTTAAACATTGTCGTGTGACTAAAAATTTCTTGATATGTATATGTTTTGAGAGATTTTGTCTGTTGGAGACATGTTTGGTTGATTTTAGAAGTGGTTAAGATTATCAAAGAAACTACTAATAAATTTGATTTCTTCGTAAATTATACTTTTCTAGTAAGAAGTAAATATAAATATTTCTTCTTTTTTTTTTTTTTTTGAATGAGTAACATTATTGTTTTACACGTGTCTTGTAATAATCCATTAAAGATAATGTGAAAATTTGTTAAAAAGACAAATATTCTTCGAAATTGTTAAGGTTGGACATTTGAATTGAGGTGAAAAGAACATCTTGTTTTCCTTTGTCGTTTGCAATGGTAGAATGTAATCCCAAATTGAGAATATGAAACCAAAATTTAGCCACTTGACACCATTCTATACCATTGCTTCCAAATCCAAATTATCAATGTTATCTTTGCTTGAGAGTACGAGAATTCACGTTAGGTTTCCACGTGGCACAATATAAAGAGACCTAATCCTGTTGATGAATATTTTATATTGATACCGGAAGGAAACCTAATCTGCATGCATGCACGTAATAACAATCCAGAAGTCGCATTCAATGGCCCCTTCTCAACTAGGAGTATCCCAACTACTAAAACAAGCCTCGCACGCCTTATTAAACATCAATTAATTACTACTATTTTAATTAATAAAATCCTATGACTTTCAATCAAATTATTCAAAAATTAAGGACTTAAGAAAGATAAAAGCTTCGATGAAATCCCATATTCTATGTTGAATTTCAGCCCTTCTTTGAGATTTAAATCAAAATTTCAGTTAAAGATTTTTTTCCCCCAAATGTAAAGAATAAATTAATCATATAAATAGATCAAATTTTCTCTAAGAAGAAAACTATATGCTTAATAAAGAAAACACTAAAACATAAGATAAAATGAAAGGTTCTTAATTATTGTTATATATGTTATCGTTTTTTAATTCACAAACTGCCACACATAAAATAGAAAAGGAATAAAGTGTAAGATTTCAAATATTTTGTTTCGACGTTTCATCTTAGATTCTTTTACGTTAATATTTCATCTGTTTATATATTTTTATTAAACAGATAATTTTATACTGTCTTTGTCGTATTTTAAAAGGTATAATTGATAAATAATGGAAGCAACATGAATTAGCCATCCCATCGAGGGGCCAAAAGGCAAACCAACAATTGATGATCGAGTGATCGAGAGAGGGAGAGAAGGGGAAAAAGAGAGACATTTTATTGGAATTTAGCTAAAAGGAAAGAAGAAAGGTTGATGAAAGATAAAAAAGGCAGGAAACAAGTAGTGGTACGTCTTTGACTCTATAGAGAGATTGACATGTCGAAGTGAAGCTCCCCATCTTTTAAGTTAAGGAATCAACTACCAAAAACTAAAGTTGCCTGAGCCTTTGAATTATTACCACATAAAACGTGGTCAACCTCATTAAATTAAGTCTTGCAGGCCAATCAATTGCTTCTGAATAATATTAGTTTGTGTCTAAATCATGCTTGCCAAAATATGCCGACCATTTCGAAAGTGATTTTTGATAGCTGTTTTATCATAATCTTGGGTTACTTATAATTAAAACCAACTACAAAACCATCCAATCACCGCCAGTATCCAAATATATATATATATATATATATATATATATATATATTATTCTTTTTATACTAACATTAGAATATATTCTCGTCATCACCTTCTCCCACCACTCTCAATGCAAAGCAAGATGCTCTCGAGTCGAATCCAATGTTAAAATAATTGAATTTTGAAATTTGAACTCAATTTGTAATTTGATTAGCGAATTTGAGACCCTATTCAAATTTGAATTGTTAAAAGAATAAAAAAGTATTTAAAGAATGAGTAATACCATTTAAATATTTATTGTATATTTATAAAAATGATATTAGTTAATATATATATATATATATATATATAATTGATTTAAACTCGACATAATTAAAAAATCAAGTATGATAATAAATTTTAAATTTGAAAATATTAGATTCTAATCACTACAAAACCAAAATATAGGCATTGAAATAATCTTTTTTAATACTGATTTGTAATTAAAAAAATACTCATATTTAACCTTGGAAATTAAATTTAAAAAAAAAAAACGATGTCATTTTATGTGCTTTGCTTCTTTGAATTTTATAATTTAATTTTAACAATATAACAATTCACTGTTTGTTCAAAAGCATTAGACTTTATAGTTTAATAAATATATATATATATATATATATATATATATATATATATATATATTAAGAAGAAATCGTAATTACGTGCTGGAGTTGCCGGAAGAAAACTAGGAAAAGAGATAATAGTGTGGTGGGTCCCGCCACTAAAGCAGCCCTACATGTTTGTTCGCCAAAGGAGCTCAAGCAGACAAGGAGGACCCATAAGGGTTGACATGAGTGGTGGACATCACTTCTTGAGATCCACGTCATCTCCCAGCTTATCCACGCCAACATATTTTTATTCCTTTTTTCTGACTCCTTAAAAGTTGCACAAGCCAAAACGTTTTTCTTACCATTTGCATGATTAAAAGCGGCCGAGAATGCACCGCTTCTATTTCTTCTGTTCACTCTATTATTTCCATGAACCATCTCGCTTGCACTCAACGAGGTTCACATTCCCACCATTCTCAAAATGTTTGTCCCAATTCTTCAAACTCATTCTCCATTTGCTTTCTAATTTAATGGTATTGCAAATATTTTAATTCTTTTAATTATAAGTGAAGAATGTAGATGGTGAAATTACATTTAAGGATATATCGTAATAAATTTCATCGTATTCTTTTTATGTTTTCTTTAATGTCTCTATTAAACTTTCTCAAAGGGAAAAGATATCCAAGAAATTGACATACATTTAAAGAGAGAAGGTTGAACATATTTTCACGTGATGTATGAATCTTATGAAACTATACAGTTGAAAAAATTAAATCGGGATAGTTGAGAAATTTAAAAAATAAATATAAAAATAAAATAAAATAAAAGATTTACGTAACTCAACTAGTTTTGTACTTATAACAAATTTTATAAAATATTTTATTAATTTCTATCAAAAAATTACAAATATATTATAGTATTTCATCTAAACTCAAAATCGATACTTTTATATATATATATATATATATATATATATATATATATATATATTGTCTCACACCAATGGTATATTTATATAATCTACATTTATAAACTTCAAAATATTAGATATATTAAAAGAAATTAGGACATATTCAAAAGTTTATAAGACTGCTTCACCATAATTACTTTTTTTTTTAAATTTTATATTTCTTTCGAATACTTTTCCAGATCTCGAAAAAGTTATTATTTGTTAGCATTTTATGAAATAAAAAATATATTTATTATTATTATTTTAATTACACTATTATTATTTATTATTTGAATAAATTATTAACATTAATTAATGTTTGAAATTTTAAAAATAACTCTATAATTTCTAACAAAATAATTCAAAATTTTTTTCCTATAAAACTTTATAAATGTTATAATTGAATTATGCTTTATGTAATTTATGATAAGCAATCATTTGCTTCCAAAATCTCCAATTGATAGAGTGGCATGAGCATGATGATTAATTGTTGCAACTTTGCAACTTTTTTATTTTGATTAATTATCAGTATTAAAATGCAAATCAGCATTATACCGTCAAGCACGTCAGAGTTTGGATGTGACTGAAATTGTTAACATTACGGCGACGTGACATCCGGCCGGCGTTTTTACGTATCTTACGCGACTGCGACGGCTTCTTTTTTATAGACTATTTTTTCAACGCAAGGCCTCATGCTGAGACCAAACCCTACCACGCCGGTGCTCCTCCTCCTGTATATGGCTGCGACCACTCCGACCACCACCACACCTCGACGTCGACACAATGTTTATATTCAACAAAGATGGTGAAAGCTTTGACCTCTATCATTCATTGTTCTTTATCTTTATAGCTCCATCCGTCTAATAATTTCCCATTTCCCGGTTGATGTTTCATTTGTAGGACCTAATAATATCTATATTTTTTGTACTAATAGAATGGTTGTTGTCAACTATTAAGATTAATAGTATGATATAAAGTTTAATAGAGTTTATATTTTTTAAATTTTTTAAAATATAAATATTAATATTTACTTTTGGACAAAATATATACACATTTTTTCCTAATGCATGAAGGGAAGGGAGGGGTAGGGTAGGGATGCGATTATCAACGATGCGTATATATTGATAAGCATTAATTAGAGAAAATGTATAAGTGAATACTCATTTTTTGACTAAGTAGTGATAGATGAAACTTCAAGTTTGAAGAGGAACATTGAGAACAATATCAAAGTGAATGAACTATAGTGAGATTTACCCTTCATTGTTTCTAGCATATCAAATTCCAATTAACAGAATGTTCGGTTTGGATAAAAAGAGGGAAGAAAATACGAGGGGACGTAAATATATAATTTATATCGTTTAGGTAAAAATAAAAAATGAAGGAGAAGTAAGAGAGTTTTCCCTTCATGTTTAAAAAATAAACTGTTTAAATTTAGATTCATTGAGACATAAATTAAAATAATATTTATCATTTATCTTCCTTTCATCATAACCAAATAAAATGATTTACTCTTCCTATTAGAAATAAAAGTTTCTCACCTTTTCCTCTTTCCCTTCTCTCCTTTTCCTTTGCGAGCTAAATATAGTGTAGAATATGCCAAATTTTAGCCAAAAGGTATGGAAGGCTTTTTTTTTTTAATTTTTTTCTCAAATAGTTCAATGCCTAAAGGTTATTTTGTTTCACCCTCAAATTATCTACCACTTTGAAAATATGAAGAGGATAAAAGGTGTAGTTGGATACTATGCACTTGGAATAAGAAAGATTAAGCGCTAAAGATTAGAAAGAAATATCTTTTTCTAAAAATGGAAAGAGAGACAACACTTTAGAAAAAAGGCAAGAAATAAGCATGATAATTACTTGTTATTACTAGAAAATTTAATTTATTAGTGTAATAAAATTATTTCATCACTTAATTTCCCCGTATTCTATTAGTAAAGCTTTAGGCAGATATATTCTTAAAGTTTCCAACAAATTGAGCAATGAAGTTTACATTTTATTCCATTATATAATGAAGAAGAATCAAGTGATGGGTCCCACACTTACTATTTTCCATATTTGGAAATACTCTACTCATTTGGTTTTTGTAACTTATATTCTCTTTAGCTTTCACTTTCTACAACAAGAGACGCAAATGCATGATGACCATTATGAAATCCAATATTACAATTCACTACTAACTTTTCTTGACCCCTGTTTCCATTTGAAGTGAGAAGTATTTTTCCATATTTGTATCAAATATTGAAGAATTAAATTAAGCATCACGAATTTCCTTTTTTTTTTTTTTTGTTTTGGGGAGAGGGGGGAGAAGGAACTAAGTATCACACTACATTATGATTTTATATCTCGATTTACTACTATTTTAATTTCCCATTAGATTAATATATTAACAATGTATACATATATTAGGAGATCAAATTTGATTCTCTCTCTACACACAAATATATGTAGGTATTTTCTTTTTTTGTTTGGGGTTATATTCATAAGTTTTTAAAGAAATATTGTAAAGATTTTGTTGATCTTGAAGAATATATTTTTTCTATTTCAAAATATTTATTATTGTTATACAAATCAAACATATTAAGAAAGTACTAATATCTCTACCTTTGAAAAAATTGAATTACCATTATTAGAAATTATATAATTATTTTGAAATTTTAAAATCAAGTAATATTATAATTTAATAAAATAATAAATAATAATTGTACAATTAAAAAAATATATTATTGACTTTACAAAATGATTGATATTTTAAAAAATAATTAAAAGTAACAAATATTTTAAAACGAAAAAATAATTAATAAATTATTATTTTTTGTCATTTATTAATAATTTAATGACTCATACCACAACATGCTCGTAATCACCTATTTGTGGCCATGAATATTCTATTATTTTCAAGTTTTGAAATTAAGAATAAAAACATAGTCAATTGATGTTAAAAAAAAAAAAAAAACAATATAACAACTTGACAACACAGTGAATTTTTCAAAGTTGTTGTTACGGAATTAGTTTGAGATACTTACAATTTATTTGTTAGCAAAATTGTTGGCTTATAGAATCACAGAAGCTCACGGCAACTGAATAAAAGCAAACGATAGATACCAAAATAGAGGCAACAAAAGTGATAAGTACCAAACAAACATGGCTAACTGAACCTCGCCATTGTTGAATCTTCCCTTTGACCTCCTTTGATTAGCTCTTATACACCAAGCCAAGAATTCAAAAAAAAAAAAAAAAAACCAATTAAGGAAAGAATTGACTGTCAGATTCAACGTTCCAACTTTGATTTAGATATTAAATACCTATTTTATTTGAGTATGATCAAATTTAAATTTATATGATGATAGTTTATAGTTCTAAAAATAATAGTTATGGGTTTAAGATGACGATTTATAGTCGAATTTATATGGTGATGATTCATAGAGCTAAGAATAGTAATAATAGATTTAGAATGATGATTTATAGTTAAATCGTCGGACGAGATAATTTAGAATTTTAGAAATAATAATTATGGATTTAGAATGGTAGTTCATAATATCATAAATAGTTAAACGAAATTTAAATATTTAGTTTATAAAAAATTATGTATTTAGAATGGTGTCTCGTAATCTAAAAATTAGGTAGGCAAAATTATAAAAAAAAAAAGAAAACCAAAATTCACTGTCTGTTTTTTTTTTATTAATAATTTGTCTTGGTTATTTAAACAAAATTAACTACTTCCAATGAGCCGTTACTTATCCAGAACAAAATTAACAGTTTTTAAAACAAATTTACCAGAACCAAAACAGAACAACAATGTCACCAGACAGATAAACGAGAAACAGCAGGAAATTTGTTGTAAAAAAGTGACTTAATTTGTTTGAAACAAATTTACCAGAGAAAATTGAGAAATTTTAGTAAAATCGTTGTAAAAAAAAAAACTTTTATAATAATAATATATAAATAGATTATAATTATTTATCTGAAAAATGAAAATAATGTTTAAATTGGATCTCTTTCTTCTAAAAAAAAAAAACTTCCTTTCTCGAGTTATTAATTTACCCGATTCGGTAAAAAAAAAATAGTAATTTTTACTTGAATAGAGATGTATTTTTCATAGGAGCATAGAGTGAACTAGTGATAGGAGCAAGCGTCGAGGGCGACGAGCGTGCGGATCTGGTCAAAATCCGTTGACCAAGTTCTTCAAAATGGAAGTACAAGAGACAAAGAGTTACAGAGTGAGAGGGTATTCTGGTAAATAGGGAGGGGCACCTTGGGGGGATAGCAGTATTCATTTATTTGGGGTTCGGACTACGGCTTGTCGTTGTTGCTGTAACGTTGCGCTGTATCTGTGTCTCTTAATTCTCCGCTAGTTTATATAAGGCCTTACTTCTCTTTATCTCTTTGGAAGACAAAGGGATATAGGAAAAGAGAGTCACACAAACTCTTCTTCTTCTTCTTCCTCCTGTAGATAACCTAAGATCACGATCTTTAGAGGGTGGAGATATACATAATCTGTATAGGGATGAGAACGAGGAGAGGGCTTTGTTATCCGAGGGTGGTGAAGAGTGATATGGATATTAGAGTGGTTAAGAAGAGGAGAAGGGATATGGCTTCTTTAGAACAAGCTTGTGCTAGGAAACGGACAAAGTTGTCGCCGGAAGTTGCTGCCGCCGGTGACTGTGATTTCTTTGAGGCTTTGCCTGATGACCTTGTTGTTTATATTCTCTGCAAACTCAGTGTCACCGCTTCGTGTCCCGCGGATTTTATCAATGTTTTGATGACGTATGTGCCTCTCGACCCTCGTAAATCTTTCGTTCGTTTCAGTTTTTAACTACGAAAGATTGCATCTTTGGGCCAAAACTGAATAATTTTAAAACAAGAATCTTTTTTTTTTTGTTTTTTTTTGGGGGCCTGGGGGGGTTGTAAAATGAGTTTGTACCTTTTTTTTTTTTTCTCCCTCTTAGAATTTGATGATTTCTTGTAAAAATTGGTTAGGGAAGTATCACAGTTTGTGACAATCTTACTCCATTTTAGCTGGAATGATGATGCTCATGAGTTTTATTTTTCCAATAACAGGTGCAAAAGACTTAACGGATTAGGCCTCCATTCACAAGTATTATCCAAAGCATCTCAGAAAATGTTAGCTATTAAAGCTGAAAACTGGTCCGAATCCGCTCATCGATTCCTGAAGCTTTGTGCCGATTCCGGAAATGCTGAAGCTTGTTACACTCTCGGCATGGTTAGTATTCTTCTTCCGCTTATGTCTATATATGCCCAGACACACACAAACAATAACAGCAATGGAGATTTGGTTTGTCACAAATAGTAAGAGCGGTTGCATATACTTGGGTACAGGTTAGATTCTACTGTTTGCAAAACCGAGGCAGCGGAGCATCGCTGATGGCGAAGGCCGCGATTAGTTCTCACGCGCCGGCGCTCTATTCACTCTCCGTCATTCAGTTCAACGGCAGCGGGGGCTCCAAGAACGACAAAGACCTCAGAGCTGGGGTAGCACTTTGCGCAAGAGCCGCTTTTCTAGGCCACATCGACGCTCTACGGGAGCTGGGCCACTGTCTGCAGGACGGATATGGCGTGAAGCAGAACATCGCCGAGGGGCGCCGATTCCTCGTCCAAGCTAACGCTCGTGAGCTAGCGGCAGTTCTTTCAACTGCCCCATCGGCTTTAACCCCCGGATCATGGCTGACGTGGAACCCTCTGCCGCACCACCGCCACGTGGTGGGCTCAGGTTGTCCGTTATTGAGTGATTTCGGCTGCAACGTTCCGGCTCCGGAGGCTCATCCAGCTAACCACTTTTTGACGGAGTGGTTTGCGGCCCGTGGCGGAAATCCTGGCCCGGGGCTCCGTTTGTGCTCGCACTCGGGTTGCGGAAGGCCCGAGACTAGAAGGCATGAGTTTAGACGATGCTCTGTTTGCGGTGCCGTTAACTATTGCTCACGCGCTTGTCAAGCGCTTGATTGGAAGATGCGGCATAAAGCTGAGTGTTCCCCTGTTGAGAGGTGGCTGGACGAGGACGGAGACCATGAAGCCAACGGTAACGGAAATGGCAACGGTGAGGCTGTGGCTAACGGAGATGACCATGGAAATATCCAAGATGAGATGATCCTGGACAGTTGAGTTGACGGTGAGTGGATGACTGTGAAGGTGACGGTAACGGCACGTGAGTCTGACCAAACTAGAAAGGAAAGTTTGGGGGAAAAAGATGAAAATAGGCCATTTTTTGGGTGGAAAAATTTGAGTTAATCTTTTGATATGGTCAATGTTTTCCTATAGAGCAAAGAAAATTTCGGAGGTTCGGTTTCTTCATTTATTGTGTACAATACACACATCTTTGGCTAAATTAGTTAATTAGCTGATTTAACTTTATTTGTTCTAAAACATTTTTTTTTTCACTTTATTTTACGGTCTTGTTACAGTAAAATATACATTTACTTTTTGGTTCATAATGTTCTAGACCAAATGATTGTTCCGGTGTTCATTTGGCTGGGCAATTTTCCTACTCCATCCTAATAGCGTCACATGATCTTGGGGTCATGAATCATATTTATGCTGCCTGATTTTTTACCCATCTTTCTTTTAAGTGGGCAAATTTTGGTTGGAGAGAGGGACAAAGAAAGAATAGTAAAGAATTAGGTAAATGAAGAAAGGGATGAATAAGCAAGAAACCAACCATGAAGGAATTAGGCAACAACACTAATGGGTTTGTAATAGTAGCAAGTAATATTGCCTTAACTTTAGGGTAAAGACTAAAGGAAAAAAGGGGTCACCCCAAAACTTAAATTTGAAAGAAAGTGAAGTTCAAAGTTGAAAACTTTGAATCTTCAACAGCTCATGGTAAAAGCTTCTTGTGAATGGCCCTTTTAATGGAGGGGATTTTGCAAGAGGAAATAGTAATATATGGACTATGGGAGCAATGGTATCCTAGGTCACTAATAAAATCATTGAAACCACTATTTTCCGACCGGGAGGAGCAAGAACCACTATAGATTGCCTGTTCTATGGTATTCTTTTTCTGTTTGGGCCTTTATGTTGGTCAAAAAAGGTTAGAACAAGCAGGCATTGACGAAGAAAAAAGTGTGCCTAGATTGAAAGGGAGGTAAAGGAATTTGTGTGGGGAGCGAACCCATAAATTTTGCTAGTGGAGAAATTATGTGGTTGTTTCTTTGGGGAACTTTATGCTCCATAAGTAACCCATTTGAAAAAAGCTAAGGTAGAGCTACCTTGCCCCCATACCCCAGTTGATTCAATGGCTCAAATCACTTCATCAATGCACTAGTTTTCACTCCTATGGTGTCCCAAATTGAGTATCCAAAACAGGGGGGAGAGTAAAGTTGCTACAAAGCTTGTCCATTTTAAAGCCTTATTTGGTGGTTGTGGCTGCAACTAATGTGGTTAAGAAATGAGAGGACAGCACTAAACAAGGTGAGACAGTAAACCAGAATATATAGCTAACCACTATAAGTTTTCTGCTTTCTGAGGTGAAATCTTTGATGGAGATAGGGAATGAGATTTGTGCCCGTCTCCGGAAGCACTTGTTCTCTCCTTACAAAAGCAATAAATACTCATCTCTCTGTCAGCACCAAAGAAGACCCAAAAACGTACTATCAATCAGTGGCCAATACACACACATATGATGCTAACTTAACATAAGAGACTTTTGTTTGTTTAGACTTTTGGAGATGTTTCTGGCAAATGGGGCTTTCGTTTGAGCTGTAAACTTTGCAGTTTTTGGAGGATTTTGTCTCACCAATCTAATTCTCTTCTACCTGTCAAGATTAACCCCAAAAGCTACGGCAAAATAAAGAAGCTAATGAGGGATGAGTCAGAGCTCTTCTTGCCATCGCCATCAAGAATCCTATCCTTTTGAGATATTGGCTGTGTTATCTTTTCTGGGCTACTTTTCTTCTGTAACTAAATAGAACCGTAATGCTTTGTTGGGTTCTTCGGTAGAAGAAAATTGACAACGAACGAGACCGAATCTCACAACCACCTTCCATCACACTCTTTTATTGTTCCAGCTGCGTCCCTTCCTTCACTCCCTTCCTCCCTTCTAGGCAAGTGAATTACCCCTCATCTATCAACCCATTGGATTAATAATTCTATCATCGGCTACCTAAGTCATAATCCCTCCCGTCCCTTTTAGGTAATCGAGTTACTATTCAACTATCAACTCGGATGAATCCTTGAATCATAATTTGAAAAATAAGCCTTCAACCACCCTAATATATGTATATGGAAAGAGAAAGATGAAAAGAAAATTTCAAAAAATGGTATGCCAAGTATTTAGCATGGGAGATTTTCTTTGCTTTCCCTTTCCTAATAAAGGATGAGAGTACAATGTAATCAAGTCGCATGTTATATTCTTTGATACTCGACATAAAAAACTATTCAATTTTAAATATTAATTATTCAACTTTAAGACTATTAAACACTCATATATTAAATACTACTACTACGTAATATATTAATAGATAATACTTAATACCTACAATACAATACAGTTAGATTTCTAAAAGAAGAAGAGTAGGGTGGGTTTTTGAAGAATCTTGAGATTGCTTTTTGTATACTTATTTAATGGCCGCTGACTTCTCACCAAAAATATTAGGTAGGCATTAGTTCTTCCGCATGGTACATGATGACCAATATGTATGTACAAATATTTATTATTTTTATATTTTTAAAAAAAAATTTAAAAATTTTAATATCTATATCTATTTTATTATTCAAGAGTCAAAACTCACAAATATATAAATATATAAATTCCAAATCCATGTACTTGCCTCTATTATTATTATACCAAATATATTTCAAAACAAAAATAATTGGAAAAAAGAATGGGAGTGGGGACCTCCATCTCTATGATTGCCTCCATTGCATTACATCTGTTGAACAATAAAGTGGAGGCGCAATTGCATTCCTTTGGAAATTTTAAGACAAACCCTAGTTTTTTTTTTTTAAAGTTGTTCTTGGTGAAAAGGAAAAAGCAAGAAAAAGAAAAGTTAACCCTAGAATTATGGAGTAAATTAGATAGTTAATTACGTATTAGATAGTCCCTGAGAATCTCAACCATAGGCTTCCTCCACATTCTACAAGCTATAGCTAGATGTGCCCATTGCCATAGATAGCTCTTAATCTCTATGGCTATTAGACTTAAATGGTAATTAGTATTTTAAACTAATTCTTTAATACATGAAGGGACGATATGTAGCACCCTAAATTTTACTACTTGTACAATTTGCATATCAGATCAGACGTTAGATTTTAAATAATTAATCAATAAAATAATATTTATAAAACTTCTGACTTTACTCCCTCTTTTGGTCGTTAATGTGTAAGAATCAAAGTTTCATTTTTTTTTTTTTTAAATTTATGTCAAATATTCAATCACAAAATAGTATTTAAAAAACTTCCTACTTTTTATTTGGTCATATTCTTGAATGTCATTTCTTTCATACTCATCCAAGACAAGTGGAGCCTTGCGTAGTTAGTTAAGCAATGGGCTATCTAGAGGGAAATAGACATTTCAGACTTTTTGTGTTGAAATTAGAGACACATTCTTGGATCAGTCAAGATTGGAGACCAATTTCTCCTACTATTCCACTTGCAATTCCACCTTTTTTTTTTTTAATTTTCTTTTTTTCCCCTTTCAATAATAATAATATTATTATTATTATAATAATAGTAATATGATGTTTCTATTGTGGAATGATTATGTCATGCATATGAAATGTGGGAATAGAATTTAGTATTATATGAAATACTAACAAAAGTTTGTGACTTTAATTGAGAACATTTGATTCCTTGTGTCTACATGCTGTTCCTAATGGCATGTTTGGGAAGCAAAATTTCTAATAGTTAGCCTAACTGGGCCCATCAGAAAAGGCCGAAAGCCCTCCTTGAAACATATTCATTTGTCAAATCCATGGGCCCTTTTCTCAGCCTACACTTTTTTCAACTTTTCTTTCAAAATTGGGTTCTTTCTCAAAGTTCATTGTCTATTAATTTATTTTTTTGGGACCCACTTTAGTGGAGAAGTTCAAGAGAAACCCGTCAAATTTTTAGAATTAAATTCATGTATTATTATATAATAATCCAAATCTTTTCGGGTCTATCGATTCGAATAATTGAGAATCCGTACTATTATCTTTTTTCTGCTAATTATTCCGTACCAAATGAATAAGTAAGAAAGTCAGTATTAAACTCGTAATATATTCTTTATATTTAGCCATTATCAGTAAAATTCACTAAATAGTTAGTGTATGATACACATAAATAACCTAAACATCAGCTAGCCCCCTTTGAAGATCATTTTCTTTAGCCTGCCTCAATAAAACTTAAAAATAAAAAAAAATATTAAGTACTCCTTCCATCCCATAATATAAGTCGTTTGAATTAATTTTACATATATTAAGATTCCTAAAAATAAGGTAACTTTATATTTTTTCTTCTTAAAACACCTGTCTTGAAAACAAGAGAAGAGAGGAGAGAGAAAGAAAGAAAAAGAGAACAATTAACAAAGATAAAAATATAAAAATAGCTTTAAAATCCCCTTGAAAAAACTTATAATTTGGGATAGTAAAAGTAATTTCTAACGACTTATATTATGGGATGGAGAGAATAGTACTTTTTCTCTTGAGTTTGCTAAAATGATTGGTGTTGAAATTTTTACACTAATGTTTTAAATTCAAACCTAGACATGGGGCGGTTGCAAGCCTTTATTAATAATTTTTTTTAAAAAAAAGTATTTCTTCTATTTCAAAATATTTATTCATAAAATTTTTTGTAAACATATTAAGGGTGTTGAAAATAATATAATAATTTAGATAAAGTTTCTATTCTACCCATATTAATATTTTTTTATTAATTAATTAATATTTTCTATTTTACTCTCAAAGAATCCCTCTCTTTATTAAGAAGTAATCAAATTCTAAAACTTTATGTGTTGTAAGCCCATTAAAATTACTTTTATTTTTCACTATAAGTGCACAATACTAATTGTATTAAAGAGAGATATTTGTGAAAAAATAATAATTAATATCGTCTTAATTTGTTAATAGAACAAATAAATTAAGACAAAAATTTTATTTAAAATGAATCGATAAAATAGGTAAGAATGAATATTTTGAAATGAAGAAAATAATATTTTTTACCTAGGACTATTCCTTTTGTCTGAAGCAATTAAAAAGGCGCCATCTCTTTTTCGGGGTTTGGGCCTACCCCTTGATCAAATAAGGCCGGAGTTTAAATTGAATTTATCCAGCTCTTTCAGTCCAAGGCCCATTTGTAGCAGAGGCTTCTCAAGGTATTGGATCGGCTACTACACATAATTGAGCCCAGGCCCAGTTGTAACAAACTGCTATTTGTCAGCTTCGTCAGAGCCCATTGTTGATGTAGAAAATCTTCAGTTGAAGTTCACTTCCAGCTCCACCGTTCCGTGTCTCTGAAATCTTCGATCGACGATCAGGTGAGCAATCAATCATGGTGTTTATTCGAATTTCCTAGCATTTCCTTCATTTATGGATGCATCCGAGCTCGAATTTTAGTTTGATTAGAAGAGTTCGTTTATGTTGGATATCAGAACAATGATACCTAGGGTTTCGCTTGTAATTTCTTGTAGAGGTGCTGATATTTTTCAATTTTACCTGGTATTCATGTGGTTCGGATTGAAATTTCTTCTGATTTAACCATGTGAAACTAGCTACAGTTGAATGTTCATTCGAATCTAACTAGTCATTTACTTGACATCGTAAATTTGTGTTTTTTTTAACGAATGAATTCGAGTTTAAACACTAAAAGCTATCTTTGCTTATTTTGAAGTTATTTTGTGTGTGCATTTTAGGGGAAGAAAGGAGAAAGTAGAGGATGGGTTTTATAATGGAATTTGCGGAGAATCTAATACTGAGATTGATGGAGGATCCAACGGAGAGGGATAGGAAATTCAGGGAACATGTATACCATTTGAAGGATAGATGCAACAAGACTAAGGAGATGTGGAGCCTGCCTGTACGTCCCTATGGCTTTTGGACTTTTGAGCGTGTCAATTCCCAGATATTTTGGGATGCTCAGATCAGCCAGGTCCCTGGCCGCCGTGACCCCTACGATGATCTCCTTCAGGATGCTGCCAATCAGAACAACTCTGCTGCATCCTTATCCAAAAAATGATCTGTAAGTTTCTGTTGCTTTATCTGATGAATGTGTATTTGCTGTGTGACTATGATCTTGTGCATTGTTCTTTCTCTGTTTGTTGTTTTACCATTTTGGGGTTTGATTGGTTTGCAAGCATGACTCCTGTTGTTTTGGCTTCAAACTTTGAGATTGCAGGCTGTGTTTGTGCAGATATTTGCTATTTTCCTATATTAGTCTATGGTTTGGTGATAAAGATAGCACAATACATGATTGCTTGTTAGATTTGTGCACACAATTTTTTCCTTGGAATCATGCAAACTGGTTGACTCTGTTTATTATTTCCAGCAGCAGTAGACAGCCTCAGATAGTTTATTCAGTTAGATATTGCCACCCATATTCAGTAATTTTTTTTCGTTGTTTATCTTTTTCTCCTTTTTTAATTTATATTATCAATTGAGTACTTTGTACCCCACTTTAGATTTTTGTACAAATAGCTGCCTCTACCTGTCTTGCCAGGCTGCCTTCTCCTGGCACATTACATGCTAATTGGATTTGCTTTGTCCTTTGCAATCCAAAAACAATGTTGAATTATCTACTTATTTGACTCCAAAAGTTGTAGTAGTATTATGCTCTCTGGCAGAAAAATGGCACTTATTGTCCATGCTTAATGTCATGTTGCATCGTAACCTACTGTGATGCCCCAGTCTCGAAATTCCTTTCTTTTCAGTGTTTTATTGTGTTTGATACACTGATTCTCCCCTTCAACGTGCATTGTTCAGAATGGTGTTTCCCCGAGTCTATTTTGTAAAGCTCATAAATTTTGTGTAATATGTATGTTGCTGGGATTGCTTTTAGAAGTTCTCTGCTCCTAGTTTAGAAAGATGAATAAAATACCTGTTGATTTTAGCACCATATTGTCAAATTTTTGCTCACAAAGCTGTATGAAATTCAGCCCTCCCTCCCCCCTCTTTCTTCGTTTTTCTCTCTATAAGGTTCTTATTTGTTGTGTTCATATGTGCAGGAAAATGGAAACATTGTTGAGGGATAGCTCAAGAGCTTTCTCAGGAAGTTCTTTTTTTTTTTTTTTTTTTGTTGACATAATGCGATCAGACTTTGTGAATACTCTTCCAACTGTTATTGAATCAATAAGTCATGTTCCAATTATGATGCTAGCCCAGCCTTGACAAATGCATTATTTCCTGTTCTACCTTCTTGCTTGTCAGTTGGTGTATGAAACTGCTTTTTAGAAAAAAAACCTATTGTGCTTCCGCATCTAATCTAATCAAGGATTTGTTGATATATTTTGGTCCCATTGGCAAAGACGTGGATTATTTTGAGCATTAGAAATTATAGTTGACATTCTGAACTTTTGCTTCTAGCGATAGTTAGCTGCTTTATTAATGTATCAACCATTTCATTCTGAGTAATTGTGAACTAAATTTTGGATCTTGGAATGTTGACTCAAAGTTGATTCGGGGTTATCTGGAGAAATCTTGTACTAATGCAAGGTTTAAAATGCAACAGCTTTAGTACTACTGTTCATGAACTAAAATTTTAGTAGCTTTTTTTTTAATACGTTGCAAAAGGTAAATAATTGGATTCTTCCACGACTTTACCAGTTATAACGATGATTTGTGTGTGATAACCAGATTTTATTTCTTGAAGTAATTGGACATTTTCTGTCACATTAGTCAAAGATTGAAGTGGGTGACGGATGCGAACTGAAGTTGGTTTGTTATAGCACTCGTGGGGTTTGTAAAATAATCATTAGCTTTTTCAAATAGGCCGATGAGCGCCGTAGCATATGTAAAAGGGTACTTCAAAAGAAAATTGAAAAAGAGAGGAAAAAAAAGAAAAAGCACTTTTGTTGTTTATCCATCCATGGACCACGGTGTTACCGTCATTGTAACTAGGGGAGGAGTGAGGTGGAAAAAAAGGAAAGCGGGGTAAGTGAGTAAGAGTTCATTACATAACAAGGTCAAATGAAATGCAAACCTCCGGAGCTCTTCGCCGACTGACTGAGGCATGTTCACATCTTTCAACAGCAACGGAATAGAAGCCAGTCCTCGTTATATTATAAAAGAGATTCATATTGGATACATATCTAACCAAAAGCCAGACTTCAAAAGTAACAAAATAAGGCAGCAAAATGCACACATCTCCGGCTGGATCTTATGATTTTTCAACACACATAATAGAATTTATACAAGGGTTCAAATTTCAATCCACCCATTCCTTCAGCAGGATTCACTCAAATTAGCCTTAATTGTACAACCGTAACTTCCTATCTAATTTGTCACAGTTGAACTGACACCATCATCCTTTTTAAGGCCCTTGGTGATGTCTTCAATAGGAACCAATGGGAAGTAGGCAAAGCAATGGTAACCCCTAGCAGCCAGCTTCGTAACAAAATGGTTATACTTCTGTGACCAGATGGTAGCAGTTGGGATAACCTTTTCCGCCATTGAATGGATTACTGGAACGCGGAAACCTTGATACAACAATATAGGTAAGTGGCCCACCACAAAGTTCTTGGACAGTCTTACTAGAAGTAGAATAGCAGAACGGGGACCTGCAACTTCAGCTTCTTGCACCATCTCGTGGGAAATCTCTGCTGCTTTCTGGATTACTTTCTGAGATGCATTGACAACAGACTTTGCCAAAGGTGGAGCAAGCTCATCAAATTTAGAAACTGCTTTACCAACCTAGCATCATAGAATAGCAAAGACCTAACATATACTCCACCAAAAAGAATACGTGGTATACACCTACATTGTCTATAAGTCTATATACAATTATATATGGCAATACAATACAAGCAGATATAAACAAATACACACATTCCTCCTGCCCACAAAATATATTTCTATTGGCATGGAAAATTTAATAGGCAAATGATTAGATGAGACAAAGTTTACAAGAAGAAACAAATGCATATCATCAAACCAACATAATTCCACAATTCTACGGTCCAAAACCAGTAATGAGATATCATTTCACTAGTTGAAAATAACATGTTAACCCAACACAAAAATTGCTAGCACGTAAGTCTATTGTCAAAAGGTTCCAAGAAAGTTCATTGTAATGGCAAGATATCAGCCAACCAAAAAGTTTCAACAAATGATATATGCAAGGCAATAATTGTAATGGCGAGATATCAACCAACCAAAAAGTTTCAACAAATGATATATGCAAGGTAAAAACGTTAAAGGGTGGGCAAATTTGCCATGATGAGGACATTTCTTGGTCAGGTAAGATACAAGCAACACTTGAATTATCAAAGACCAACACCCAATTATACAGAACATACAAGAGCAGTAATTAACAAAGATTTTCCCAAATAAGTAAAGCAGTATTTCTATTTGACAGCAACATGCGGAACAAAGACAAAGACACATTTATACATAAGGACACATTTGCGAAAGACCGTAAGTTTTGCTGATCATCCAACAATCATTAGACGAAGCATTCCGACAGCTAAACTTTCCAAGTCAGTTGCAAAAGGTTTCTAAGACATAGTTACACAGAGAAAAGAAAATTTTCTAACGAACAGTCGCAGCATGGTTTAGCATCTTCATGAATGCTCAAAATAGCCGTTTAATCAGAATCTTCCTCCGGAAATTTATGGATTTCTTCTTACATTATTAAAAAATAATGCAATCAAATTATGTGAAAATCCATTGATATTGTAAGTCACAAATAATCCAAGCTGAACTATGTTTTCAAATTCCAACTTTCATTGCACAACAATACACAAACAAAGCAATCTATAAAAGTTTTAAATATCTTTATTGTGAGAAAAGAGTGACTATTTAACTCGCATCTAAAGTGCCATATGCAACAACATACACCGCACAGAAACCCAGAATATATCAAGATGATCAACAAAGAAGAAGATTGAATGTAAAAGCAATAAAATTTAATTGATTGACCAAATATGATACCTTCTTGTCAAAAAAAGCAAGGACATCATCAGGAACGCCTTTATATTTATCATAAACTGGTCCTAAAACGGTGATTACAGCTTTCTCTACGGTTCCTACGGTTGATCTCAGAGGACCAGAATTCTGCTTCGCGTATTCGTACAAATTCAAAACGCACATCACGGTGTTAATGGCAATCAACCTTGCAAAACCTAAGTACTGCAATCCTCCATTACTTTTCTCCATCTCAGCCTATCAATCAACAAAATTTTCGCCCAAAATAAATTAAAAAATCAACAATTCACCAAATAAACACAAACAAATCAACAGCTAAATGCACATACCATTCGTGACACCATTATCGAGAGAGTTCTCGAAGCGTCAGGTATGCTGTTCTTGATCTTCTCGGTCGCCTCTGATGAGCAAGAGATGAATGAATGAATGAAGCAGGGTTCAGCTGTCACCTTTAACACGAGTTGAAAGTACTACGTGCACAAAATTGATTTTGGTGGGCCCAAATGTGGCGGTGATTGGGCCCACTGAGAGGTTGGTTTCTAAATTAACGGCCTGAGTGGAGCCACTTGGACGACTGCGAGAGGCTTTTGAGAAATATTCCTCCTCTGCTAATAAGAAAACGAGGAAATTGTTATGAATATATTAAATTAGTGAAAGAAATTAGTGGAAGTTTCACAGGTTTCATTAATTATAAACTTATATGAATTATTAAAAAAGATTTTTATGGATATTTACCATTTAGTGGAGACACCACTAATTAAAATGTGGACACACCACTAATTAAAATTTAGTGGAATATGATATATGTCATGATATATTCCACTAATTAGAGCTCTATAAATAAAACTATTCTCTAAACTTGTAATACACCATTCTTTTGTGAAGGAAAGATTAGAGAAAATTGTGAGAGAAAAAAAGAGAGAAATTCTTGTGCAACGAATAGTTAGAGTTTTATTAGGGTGTAGTGTGAAGATTTTATTTTAACACTACCCAAATTTTATAACACGTTATCAGCACAAGTTTCTACTGTTACAAAAACCAGAAGACTAAGCACGCGTCTCTACCGTTACCAAAGCCAGAAGATAGGTACGCATTTATTGATCTCTATGGTTAACCTAACTAAACTCGAATTTGTAACCCTTGATATTTCTGGAAAAAATTATATGTCATATATTCTCGATATAGAAATGCATCTAAATGTTGAAGGCCTTAGTGAAACTATTCAAACAAATAATAGTACATCTACATAATACAAGGTTAAAGTTTTGATTTTTATTCGTCGTCATCTCGATGAAAATTTAAAAATGAAATATCTTACCGAAAAAGATCCATATGTCCTATGGGTAAATTTAAAAGAAAGATTTGACCACATGAAGATGGTCGTACTACCCACTACACGGTATGAATGGTTGCACCTGAGGTTGCAAGATTTTAAAATCGTGAATGAATTTAGTTCCGCAATGTATAAAATTATTTCTCAATTAAAATTATGCGGAGAAAAAGTGACTGACGAAGATATGTTGGAGAAGACATTCTCCACCTTTCATACCTCGAATATTGTCTTACAGCAACAATATCGAGAAAAATGGTATACTAAATTTACAGATTAAATTACTGCCCTCCTCATTATAGAGAAAAATAATGAGTTATTATTGCGAAATCATGAAGCCAAACCAATTGGCTCAACAGCACTCCCAGAAGTGAATGTTGTTGGCTCTAACAGAAGTCATCGTTATAGTCGTGGTTGTGGCCGTGGTCGTGGTTACGGTCATGGACACGCTCGATATTTCCCTTATCACAATCATAATCAAACTGTAAGAAATACTGGCCACTTGAAGTGGAACAGAAAAGATCATAAGGGAAAAGAAAAAGAAAAAGAAATGAAAGAAAATTATGAGGATACATGTTATAGATGTGGCATGAAAAGTCATTGGTCACGTACCTGTCGTACGGCTAAGCATTTAGTTGAATTGTATCAAGCTTCATTGAAAAATAAAAATATGGAAGCAAATTTTTCTCAACATCCAGTAAATGATATTGCAAACGATGATATTGATCCTGAAGATCTTAATATCAATATTACACATATGGATGTATCGGATTTTTTTGAACACCCAGACGATAGGATAGACTATTTAATTGGTGATGGCAGTGTCCAAAAGAACTAAAAGCCTCACCCTGATATTTTTGTATTTTCATTGTATTTTAATAATATTTATGTTTGCATATATATATATATATATATATATATTTGTGTTCAGATGGCTGTTGTTAATGATGATATATGCATTATTGATAATAGAACTACACACACCATACTAAAAAATGAGAAATATTTTTCTAATCTCAAAATGGAAAAAATAAATATTTATACGATAAATGGTAGTACAAATGTGATTGAAGGCTTCGGAAGAATTAGTATATTATTGCCTGAAGGAATAATAATTATTATTGATAAGGCACTGTTTTTCTCAAAATTCAGAAGAAATTTATTGAGTTTTAAAGATATCCACAAAAATAGGTATCATGTTGAAACAAATAAGGAAAATGGGATTGGGCATCTTTATATTACTCAAGTTCATTTGGGTAAGAAATCTGTATTAGAAAAATTACCGTCTTTTTCTACTGGCCTATATTTTGCAAAAATACGTACAATTGAAATTTATCATTTCGTAAACCAGAAGTTTATTGATCCTATTACTTTTAACATTTGGCATGACCGGTTGGGTCATCCGGGATCTACCATGATGAGAAGAATCATTGAGAATACACATGGTCATCTATTAAAAAATAAAAGGATATTGACATTAGAAAAATTCGCATGTATTGCATGTTCTCTAGGAAAATTAATTGTTAAACCATCACCAGTAAAAGTAGGAGTTGAAAGTTCTACATTTCTCGAACGGATTCACGAAGATATTTGTGGACCTATTGATCCACCATGTGGATCGTTCAAATATTTTATGGTCTTGATTGATGCATCATTCCGATGGTCACATGTATGTTTATTATCTACTCGCAACCTGGCGTTTGCGAGATTACTTGCTCAAATAATTAAATTACGAGTACAATTTTCTGACCATCACATTAAAAATATCCGTTTAGATAATGCTGGTGAATTTTCAGCACATGCTTTTGATGCATATTGCATGTCAATTGGGATTAATGTTGAACATCCTGTAACTCATGTTCATACACAAAATGGTCTTACTGAATCTTTTATTAAACGATTACAATTAATTGTTATACCATTATTAATGAAAACAAATCTCTCAACATCTGCCTGGGGACATGCTATTTTACATGCTACAGCACTTGTACGCATAAGGCCAGCTAGTTATCATAAATTCTCTCATTTGCAATTGGCTTTTGGGTCAGAACCAAATATTGCTCATTTAAGAATTTTTTAGTGTGTTGTATATGTTCCAATTGCACCAAACCAACGTACAAAGATGGGTCCTCAAAGAAGAAAGGGGATATACGTTGGATATGATTCTCCCTCTATTATCAAGTATGTTGAACTCTTGACAGGAAATGTATTCACAGTAAGATTTGCTAATTGTCATTTTGATGAATCATTATTCTCTAAATTAGGGGGAGAACAAAAATAGCATAAAAAGGATCCTACTTGGACAACATTATTAAATTATCTTGATCCGCATACAAGTGCATGTGAACTTGAAGTTCAAAAGATAATTCATTTGCAAAGTATTGTAAATTAAATGCCAGACGCTTTTGTTGACTCCAGAAGAGTTACAAAATCGCATATTTTAACTATATATGTTCCTATTCGAATTGAAGTTCCAGTAGAACAAAATGTTATACCTATAACTGCTAAGTCAAAAGCACGCCACAAGCGTGGCCAACCTCTTGGGTTCAAAGATAAAAATCCTCGAAAGAAAAGAGGATTAACTGATTCAAAAGATCATATTAAAGAAGAGAATGATAAAGATCAAGAGTAAACTGATGACAAAGAACCAGAAGTTGATGAAAGTAATACTGAAATTTCTATCATTTATACCACTTCCAGTAGAAGTTAGAATCGGATAGAAACTGTTATTGATAATACATTTGCATACAATATATCTCTTAATATTACACAGGATAGTTATGATCCTGAACCAATATCAGTTGATGAATGTTGGCATAGAAAAGATTGGCTACAATGGAAAGATGCAATTCAATCGGAGTTAAATGCACTGACAAAATATGAAGTCTTCGGACCTACAGTTCGAACACCAGAAGGTGTAAAACCTGTTGGTTACAAATGGATATTTGTGCGAAAGTGCAATGAAAAGAGTGAAATCGTACGATATAAAGCGCGATTAGTAGTCCAAAGTTTTTCACAAAGACCAGATATTGATTATGATAAAACTTATTCTCCTGTTGTTGATGCTATTACACTCCGATATCTTATCAGTTTGGCAGTACATGAAAAGATAAATATGCGCCTATTAGATGTTGTCACTATATACTTGTATGAAAATTTATAAAATTATGTTTATATGAAAATCCCCGAAGGATTTCATATGCCTAAAGTATATAAACATTATCCTCGTGAAAATTACTCCATCAAGTTGTATAAGTCATTATATGGCCTGAAGCAATCTGGGCGCATGTGGTTCACACGTCTTAGTGAATATTTATTGAAAGTGGGATTTAAAAATGACCAGGTATGTTCATGTGTTTTTATTAAGAAATTTGGTTCTAAATTTGTGATATTAGCTATATATGTTAATGATATTAATCTTATTGGAACTCTTGAAGAGCTCCAAGAAACAATTGATTATTTAAAAAGAGAATTCGAAATCAAGGATTTTGGTAAAACCAAATTTTGCCTTGGTTTATAAATTGAATATTTGGAAAGTGGAACATTTATTCATCAATCAACATATATAAATTGAATATTTGGAAAGTGGAACATTTATTCATCAATCAACATATATAACAAAAGTGCTAAAAAGATTTTACATGGATAAAGTACATCCATTGAGTATTCCAATGATCGTCCAGTCATTAAATGTAAATAAAGATCCTTTTCGACATCAAGAAGATGATGAAGAACTCCTTGATCCTGAAATACCATATCTCAGCACAATTGGTGCATTGATGTATCTTGCTAATAATACACGACCTGATATTACTTTTGCTGTCAATTTATTAGCAAGATTTAGTTCTTCACCAACATGACGACATTGAAATGGAATTAAACAAGTCATTCGATATCTACAAGGTACAATTAATCTCGGATTATTTTATTCAAATAAAATCAGCCAAACATTGATAGGTTATGCAGATACTGGTTATTTATCTGATCCACATAAAGCACGTTCTCAAACAGGCTATCTATTTACGTGTGAAAATACTGCTATATCATGGCGTTCGACAAAACAATTTATAGCAGCTACTTCTTCAAATCATGCTAAAATTATAGTCATTCATGAAGTAAGTCGAGAATGTGTATGGCTAAGATCCATGATTCATTATATCTGAAAAAGTTGTAGATTATCATCGATCAAAGTTATTTCAATTCATCTTTATGAAGACAATGCAACTTGTATAGCTCAATTACGAGGATGATATATTAAAGGAGATCGAACAAAACATATTTCACCAAAATTCTTTTTTACTCATGAATTCCAGAAAAAATGTGAAATTGACGTGCTACAAATCCGGTCATGTGACAACCTCGTCGATTTTTTCACAAAGATTTTAAAAACTGCAATATTTGAGAAGTTGAGATATAAAATTGGTATGCGTCAGTTTAAAGATTTAAAGGAATCATCTCATCAGGGGGAATAATAAACAGATATATAGAATAGTGTACTTTTTTTCCTTCACTAGATTTTTTTTCCTACTGGGTTTTTATCTAGTAAGGTTTTAACAAGGCATATTTTTTATGTAATGGATGAACATCCAAGGGGAGTGTTATGAATATATTAAATTAGTGGAAGAAATTAGTGGAAGCTCCATTAATTAATGGAGGCTCCACTAATTATGGATTTATGTGAATTATTAGAGAAGATTTTTATGGATGTCCACCATTTAGTGGAGACACCACTAATTAAGATTAGTGGAAGATGATGTATTCCACTAATTAGAACTCTATAAATAGAGCTATTCTCTAAACTTGTAATACACTATCCTTTTGTGAAAGAAAGATTAGTGAAAGAAAGATTAGAGAAAATTGTGAGAGAAAAAAAAGAGAGAAATTCTTGTGTAAAGAATAGTTAGAGTTTTCTTAGTGTGTAGTGTGAAGATTTTATTCTAACACTACCCAAATTTTATAACAGAAATATATGGCAGTGATTTTCGAGAAGGAAGACGAAGAGAACCTGCTTCCTGGCTTTAAGGACGACACGTAGCACCTTTTATATAATGAGAAACGGAGAAAATCTGATTCGTTCTGGTAGTGACGTCTCTATTTATTTATTCTTTTCCGTTTTAAAATATTTTTTATAAAAATTTTTTTAAAATATTTATATATATATTTAAAATTAATAATTATTTTTTATTTCACTTATATTTATTTTAAATCAATTATATAATTTTTAAAATTTTTTTTCTTCTTACTTCTTAAGAATATTCACTAATTAATATTTGTTATATTTTTAATATGGATAGAATAAGAGTTTTATCTAAATTATAGTATTATCTTCAACATCCTAATTTATATGTAAAGAATTTTATAAACAAATATTTTAAAACAAAGAGAGTAATATTTTTTTTCTATTCCTCTACCATTTAAGAGAGAATGTAACTCAACCAATTCTCATAGATGAGGATAAAAGGCATTTAGCTTATCTTAGTGCTGGCAAATTTTGAAATAATTTATACATATTAATTACATTTATGCACAATATTTAATGAATTATATAAATGAATCCAGAATCGCACGTTTGATGTAAGAAAATTGCATAACAAGTTATGAACATTTATTATAATTGCATAAATATTATACATGATTATATAAATATGACATGCGATTTGATAAATAAATTTTAGAGCGATCATAATGATAACGTTTTAATTAAAAAAAAATTGCTATATAACCACTTTTATCATGTAACATTCTTGCACTTTTAAATTTTAACTACCACAGATTCTATGTAAATGAGTTGCATATCTAAAAGAAAATCAATTTATTAAAAATTTTATTAGTACATATAATACTGTTACATAATATGGAGTGTTCTAATTTTTTAAATTGAGCCGTTAAATTAAAAGGAATTTTTTTCCTATTTCAGAGCAAAGAGAAAAGAAACACATTTCTTGATTTATGTGATGCTGAATTGGCACAAAGTGATAGTGGTTAAATACTAGGCAATATGTTCTGATTTGAATTCATATTCTCATTTTTTTTTCTTAATGAATAAAAAATATATTTAATTAATAAAACACGCCAAACACAACGGTCGTACATTCGTCCATTTCCTTTTTCTTTTCAAAGTAAGTCGCGAAAAAGATAATGAATATTAATAGTATTTTTTCTGTTTTATAATATAAATTATTTAATTTAATTTTATACATATTAAGATTTTTAAAATTAATGTAATTTTATATTTTTTCTTTTTAAAACACCCACATTTAAACGTCTTAGAAACAAGAGAAGAGATGAAAGAAAAAAAATAAAAAATAATAATAAATAAAGATAAAAATATAAAAATAATTTTAAAAATTTTAAAAAAATCTTAATAATTTATAATTTAAAATAATAAAAATAAACTATAATAATTTATGTTATGGAACGAAGATAAGAGGATATTATCTATACATGACCTCGTACATCTCGCCTCACCTACTGAAAGAATGTGAAAACTCATAGTCCTAGACTAGCAGTGTACAGAAAAAACAGGTACCCTTGACTTTCACGTGTGTGAGGAAAAGGAAAAGTTCGGCCATGTACAAATTAATTTGTGTATTTTTAGCTGGCTTCTTAAATAGAACTAATTTTTATGTGGAACATAGTAAATTATTCCTTTCGTCTCAGAATATAAATTATTATATTTAATTTTATATATATTAAGATTTTTATAAATAATGTAATTTTATATTTTTTCTTTTTAAAATATTTATATTTAAATATATTGAAAATAAGAGAAGATAAGAAAAAGAAAAAGAGAGAAAGAGAAAGAGAACAATAAATAAAGATAAAAATGTAAAATAATTTTAAAATCTTCTTGAAAAGCTCACAAAAATAATAAAAATAGTCTATAACGATTTATATTATAAAACGGAGAGAGTACAACTCAACCTCCATTTAATAGAAAAAATGTACAAGTTGCAATGTTTCTATTTATAATTTTACTATATCTATTTCACAATATAAATTATTTTAAATTAAAAAAAATCACAATATAGATTATTTTACAAAATTTTATAATTTTTTTTTACTTTTTATGTAACCCTATTTTTTGCAATCTCTCTCATTCGACTAATTATGACCTAATTCTTTATAACTATCAAAATAAATAAAGATTTAATTAAGAATAGTTTTAAAATTATCTAAAATTTAGAACTCCTAATCCATATACATAAGTCTAAAATGAATGTATTCTGTTTTTATAAACAACTATTTTGTATTAGTTATTTTAGGTAGCACCTCCCAAATTGGAGAACTTAATATCTAACATATCACAGTGTATTCAAGATGATGTGTTGCCTACAAGTTTCCCGCAGATCTAGAGCCCAGAGGTCCACCTCTGTGGATTCAATTACTAACGAATGCGATAAGTATCCAATTGAGATTCAGACGATGATACCCCATTTTGCATCTGGTTATGCATTCCAGTACTTAGAGAAAGTACTAAAAAAAAATGGATAAATGTAGCAAATGTAAGACCTGCAAGAAGAAAACTTTAGCAGAAGATTCAGCAATACGTATTTAGCAGGCAAACCAAAAGCCTCTCTTGTAAATGGATACCTAACTTTTTCTGCTTATCTTATACACAGGGTCTTCGGAGTGACAGGGTTACAAGTACCATGCAGAAAAAACTAATAAGAAGGGACATAATCAGAAGTTGTAGCATATTTGAACTTGGCTGTGTTCTGCAGCTGTGAAGCTATTAACTGCAGATAACAGTAGCTATAAAAGTTTCCAGCAGGATGGTATATGCAACTGCACTTACTTCAAGGCTTTGTTGAATGGCTAAACTAAAGAAGAAAGTAGTTTCATAATATGAAAACCAGTAGTTTCCCAGTCTGAGCAAGAATCAAGTTCCACGAGCTTTCAAAGATCTTGAGATTTCTGGCGTTTTGCATACTGAAGGATGGGCTCTTTGACCTGCAAAAGAAATTGGGTATAGAAAAGCAATATCAAAGGATGCATCTATGAAGAATAAACAGTTGGTGCTTATCAGTAGAGATGAGTCACCATTTCATGTCAATATACCTTGCTTGCTTTCCTGAAACGTTTTTCTTGGCTGGACCTGCTGCCGATGGCTGTATCAAAATCTTCACAGCGATTGGTGTTTGCATTTTCTCTGCCATTCTCAATCCCTGGAGCAACACTCTCTCGGGAAGCTACAGGCTGCAACCCAAAACGCATATTTAGAATAAACAAACTGCCGAGGAATTTATTTGGTGGCAAGGATGAGTTCCATGAGTGTAAAAACCTCAGCCCTGCTGATGGGGGTTCCCCCACCCTCTTTTCTCTTCGAGATAGTTCTCTCACTCCTAAAAGAGCCATTCTGATATCCATCAGACTTGCCTCTAGTGCGTGTGAGATCAGATCCAATAGAATGCAGGACGCCGCAGGTGGACAAGTTCTCTGATAGCAACAAATCACGTTAGTAGCTTTCTCTCGGTAATTTAGAAAAGTTCAACTTCCGTGAAAAAGTAAAAATGTGATATGATCAATAAATACCTATATTCTCCAATTCTGGACGGTTGGACTTATTAACAGTAACATTCACATCCACATCCTGACCAAATCAGAGTGTTTGAGCGGAAAAATTAATGAGGAAATTTGGAGGATTGTTTTTCATTATTCATTGAAAGTTAAAGATAGTTAATCACCATTGCATCCATGTCCAGCGCTCGCTTGACTTCCATCAGCCTTCTTTCACTCATATCCGAGTGTATCACCCGTCTCCCTGATACAATAGGCCAAAAAGTGTAAAGAACATAAACTAGGATGTTCCAAGCATAAACACAAATTATGTGGTTTGAGTTTACCCAATCTGCGATTACTCTTGGCCTCAACATAGCCATCCAGAGTCATTCGATCAATCAGCTTACGCACAGTTGTCATGTTGGCTTCTCCTTCTAGCATACTCTGAAGCTTTGAAATGGTAATGTAATTCATTGGCAGAGCATGATACAAAGCCTGAGAGATAGAATTACAATCTTGAATCCAATGAGGAAAAATAGAACTTTGAAACAAGAAAGCATTGTTGATGTGCAAAGCCTGAAAACTTGATAGCAACTTTACAGTAAATATAGACTATAAATTTGACTTATTTGGAGTTCTTCAACAAGATAAATTCTTTGTTGCTTTAAGAAACTTGAATTGAACTTAAGAGTAAACAAGTATTAAGATGTTTTAGGTAAGAGCTTCCATAGAATGTTCCAAAGTTTCTGTTCCAGAATTATAAACTTGAAGCGAACTGTTAGTTATAAAAGATTCCCACTTGTTTTACATATGTACTGGAAGATGTGAAGCAAAGTATACTGGTTTATGCATGAACTGCTCAAAATATAAAACTATATGCTGAAGAAGAGCAATACAGAACTCAGCTTATCCCTGCAATTCCAATGCACTCACCTTCATGTACATATGGTCTTCACCTGCATTTTGCTTGCCATTTGGGAATACTTGTCCATCCATTTCTTCTTTAACAGGATCAAATTCATAGTCAAATTTCTGCAGGAGACATTTTGTCACCAAATAAAACCAAGAAAAAGGGAACAGAATTATGTAAAGATAAAAACAAGATTCTAACTGCGGATCAACAGAAAGAAAAACCCTGTAACAACCTTTTGCTTATTAATGTTGTAACTTTGTTCATCAGTTTTTGATAGAACACCTTCCTTAACAAGCTTGCCCATGATTTCTGGTACCAGCAATAAAAGTTTAATAAGTGTAGAACAGTTAAGAATTTTCAGCATAAGAATCTTTACTCTTGAACTTTAGCATGAAAAAGTCTATGCTACCTTCAATCAGTACCTGCAAATAAACATTTTCAAATAGCAACATTTATTATCAGAAGTAGGAAAATTTTGAACTCTAATTAATTTTTCTCAAGAGCTTCTTCTGAAAGAAAAGGTAATTACCGCCGAGATGTCAGGAAAATTTGCAAGAACATCAGTAAGTTCAATCATGTCAAGATGGTATGAATTGATCCAGTCCTTCACCCGGCCTAATTGTTGTTCATCCTCCTCTGGATCCTGAGTATCATCTGAGCAAATAGTTCTGATGGATCAGAGCCTATTCCTGCATAGAAATGCATTCAATGCTTTGAAGCAAGGAAAGGTGTACCTTCATCAACCATGGTGGTATTTCCGCAATGCTCTTTCTTGTCTGCCAAAGGAATAAAATTTCTTGAAGACTTGATTCTTAGATATTGCCCAAAAAAAGGAAAATCGAAAATTTCCAGACCCAAATACAAGAACATGCATTACCAGCTGGTGCAACTATATATCGGTCATCATCTGAAAGACTTGCCTGAAGAGGATAAAATCAGCAGTTTTAGTGCACAAGCATCTCCAATGATATTCCAAGTAGGTAAACTAGAAAAGAAAGTTATCAACAAATTACATCACTCTCAGATTCACTGTTCCCATCTCTTTGCAGAGAACCAGCTCCCTGGCTTGCATCATCTTGATTGTCATTATTTTCGTCCTCACAAGGATCAAGCACACTCTTAACCTGCAGGAGTCCCGCAAAATTTGATTAGCCATTGCTCAGGTATCTGTGCCCTGCACTTTCATCAACATCTGGCATTACCTTCAGAGCTAATATCAAATGCTTGCTGTTGACATTCCCAACCTCCATTCTGAGGGGTGTTTTAGTCCAAGGATTATGCGCTTCCTCTTCTGTGCAGCTCTGGAAAAATGGAGGCTCATAATCATCAGGCTGCAATATCAAGAGTCCTTCTGTTAGCAAGATATTGCTTTACCAAATATCAGAAGAAAAATAGGGCATTGCTTAACATCAGCATTAGGCAAGCTGAAAATGTCTGAAGACTGGAAGAGAAAATTGCAGTTGGAGTTAAAATTATACCATTAACTGCACTTGATCAGTTCTAAATACTTTTCTAAAGGACGAGAAAGCCAACAGGCACCAAAACTACTAGCATTCTAAGATAAGACAGATACCCCAGATTAGAAAAAAAAAAAAAAAAATCTCTGACAATCATTTCCTCTCTCAAAATGAAAAAGTCAAAGCAATGAGATGAAAAGAGTTCTTCATGGATGAGATTCTAAAACCGGCCAGCTGCCAACTTAGTCATGGATTCCTAATAACATAAGGGAAATATAACACGTATGCCTTGAGAATCTAGTTTTCTAGTTAATGTAGTAAGCAAAAGCAATGAATAAAACCTACTAATTAAGTACAGGACCTACCGTGACATTATCATAATACAGAAGCTTCATCAGTATAGTGCGCTGAAACAAAATAAAAGTTCAACAGTTAGTGTGATGAGAAAAAGGAAAAAGAACCCAGATATCCGCTAAAGATGTGACAAGCCTATGTAAAGCATATTTTCAGGAAAAAAAAGGTGTAAAATAAAAATTACCTCTTCTGGCATCTTATCTAGAGTTCTCATAAGCTGAATCAATGTACGAACCATCTTACAAGCAGAGCTCCTGTAAATCAGCGTTGACATCACTAATTCAAGAATCCTCGTGAATCCAAGATTGAACAAACAGAAGAACAATCAGAAAGTAGACTGATTTGTCTTGTGGTACATTACCTCATTTGGTTGGGAGTAATCTCTGTTTTGGAATTATACTTGAAAGTCCCTCCCTTTTTGTTTCCAGTACGATTGATGTTCATTGAAACTTCTTGACTATCGGCATTTGAGTAACTGAAAGAAACTGTTGCAAAAATAGTTCTCTTAATATATTTTCAAAAGAAATATGTAGTTTAGAACAAAACAAAAAATAAATAATTTGGTGATCTTCAAATGTTTCTGCAAGAAATCATTCAGCATGACTATCAACTATTGATGCAATCCTCATGAAAGCAAAACAAAAAGTGGCTAATTTTGTAGATGTTTCTAGAGATTGCTGCAGTTTGGACACCAATGAAAGATTAATATTTTTTAAAAAAATGACAAGTTCTTTGCATAGAGAATCAACTTTCTAAAATCTTACAAGCATATTCTTCGATCATTGGCCCATCAATTGCTTCACACATACAGAACAAAAGTGTTTTCAGATATTTCCTCCGCAATGCATCATAAACACCTATAAACATGAAGAAATATTCGTGAGTAAAGAGAATGGCCGGCAAAGCTCCTCTGAATATTACTCAACATAAAAAAAAACTGCTAGTTCATCATGCCTTTCTCCATCCAATCTATAAGTCTGCGCGACTCTGCATCCATTGGCATTAGTTTCTTGATCTTCATCTCTGATTATGTTGTAAACAATAACAAAATCAATGATACAGCTGAATCCTGCATGCTTTGGAAAAATCAGATGACTATCTGATAGAATTCAAACCTAAAGCAGGGACGCTTTTGTCACTGAAATATTTCTCAGGAAAAAGGCCTCTGATGTAGCTGATGTTGAAGATTGCAATACGAAGTAGATTCCTAGTCTGTTAAATAATGGAACGATTACAGAGCTTAAGATGAACGCACGAAGAAGTTAATAGAGGCCTGGAGATTGAATGCTTTTAACTCCTTCAGCAGACAGTCAGGGCAAACAGTTCAAAGGTTAAAAGCAGAGAACCATGCATAAGCACAATAAAGTATTCAGAATTTCTTTCAAGAAGAAAAATAAAAATAATAATAATGAAGAAGAAGAAGAAGCAGAAATATTTTTCCCTATGCTATGAAAATTGCTCGAATAAACAAATTGAGATATTTCTCTGAAGAGGTAACCATTGCAATCAACAGACAAACTGGTAAAACAGAACGTTAGAAGATAATCAAATAGGGAGTGAAACATGCACAATGTTCTAATATTTGCACTTGACTGGTAAAAAAAAAATAATTAATTAAATAAGCCAAAAACTAAATCGATGAAATCATGTATAGACACTCTTAGATCTGCAAGAGACATCAGATGGCAGTCGTTCATTATGCATCCTGGCCTGAAACTATAACCACGTCGCGGAGCAAAATTAACAAGAATTCGTCAGCATAAATCAAGCATGTTGGAACCTCTGACTCTGAGGATCACCTAATCACCAGCCACCTTCTACTTCACCAAAGAGAGCTTCAATTTACGTTCACAAAAATTATCAAGCTAGAACTTCTTACAAAAACTTAAAGCTCAAACGGACATGTGAGGCCGGACGTGGAAAATTCACCGACCAAACTTCCAAATAGAACGTACTTTACTTGAATCTCATTAAACAGGCCCTCAAATCAATATGTATAACATAAAACAAATAACAGTGACGAATGTGACTAGAATAACGAAGATAATTGCATCGATTGCCCGATCAAAGAACTTCATGAAAGAAGAGAAAACAACTTAATAAATCATTCAAAACGATTATGCATGAATCAGTAACAAAAGCTAACAAAAACTTAATAAAATCGAATAAGTAAATTAAGTGATCCTCGATATCACGATTGACACAACCACATTATAATTGATCGAATATCTAAAGCAGCTAGGAAATCTTCATATTCAAAATTCAATGAACATAAATCGAAGATCATTACAAGGAGAAGCGAGTCCTGCTCGGTGATCTCCTCTTCTCGAACTTTCTGTGCAACAACCTGACGAATTGAAGAGTATCCGCAGTAAGACTACGAGAAAATTGCACCATGATCGGAACAAAGAAACAAACGTAATTTTGCATAGTGACTTTCTTAGCTAACCATTTTCCCACGGATTCTGAGCGAAGATTCTAACTGAAGTAAGAAACGGATTGAGAATAAGAACTTCGATCAGGAAACGATCAGAGAAGACGATAGCTTTTGACGACCACCAAAATGAAATTTGAAATGCGATTCGAGCAGAAAGAAATGAAGAAAACTGGCGGGACTAAAGTCGAAGAGTTATGTGTAAGCCGTACGCATATAAATGAGCATGAAACTTAACCATGGTCAGAATGGTTTTTAATGTGGTTAATTTTGCAATGCGGAAAGCGTTGTGCAACGGTACAAAGTTGTAATTTTAGTCAACGCCAGGGGTACTTTGCTTTATTGGTTAGAACTTAAAAGTTGCCACTCACATTTTCTTTTTTTTTTTTTCTTTTTCTCTCAAACATTAACAAAGCTAGAGGTAGAAGAAACAGTTCTCAGTCTTATACAGCCAAACTACTTGTATATATACTTGGTTTTTTCAAATTATATGCATTAAGAATTTATATTTTTTAAAAATATAATATGTAATATATGAGATTTAGATTTAAATTAAATAATTTAAAAATCAAATTTATATAAAAATTTTCTCAATAAATTAATATTTAACTTAGACTATTAACCTGTAATTGATACTTAAAACTAATTAACCTTATGCCATTAGTCCACCATTCCTCATTATTTATTCTCTTCAATCTTCGTTGAGCCCACAAATATATAGGTTTTTAATCCCCATACATAATCATTTGTATGTATGATAAGCTAATGGAAGAATGTAACACAAGGGACACTGCATTTCATAGATTGGAGAGGCATGTCACTGACAATTATTGAAGAGGAATCCTCTCCTGCCCCAAATCCTCCAAAAATTGTCACATAAACACTAATTAAATCACAATGCTTTTTCTTTTAAGACAATTATTAAATAAAAACGAATTCCATAGTAACAAAAAATACGCATTCCTAATTTTAAGTGAATATAACATCAAAGACAACATATCAACAAAACAAATATACAACAACCGCATCCCTAACCTTCAAATTACTAATCACAAAAATTCTTAAATAAGAATTCCATAAAAAGTCCTAATGTACCATCCAGTGTCGTTAACAGCAAATCAAAAAACTATGAACAAATAAATCAACTACAAAAACATAAAGGAACACAGACACCATGCCAAAGCTTTGTAAATCAAAAGAAAGAAAGCCAACGGAGAAGATTGTGAAGTTTGTAGACAAAATAGGGGATGGGGACACAAAACAAAAGAAAAAAAACGAAGATTTTGGCCAAGATCCAAGTTTCTAACAAAATCGAAACTTCAATATAGAACAAAGTCAGAGCCTGAATCTGGTCGACAGACATGTGGGCACGGTGAAGACGAAGGACTTTCAAAGAAATGGGTAAAGAGGGAATGGGAAGAGAGAGAACAGGTAAATCACAATGCTTGCAACTACAATAGTAACTCAATTAATAAAACTCGTTGCTAAACAAAAAGTTTATAAGATTCAATGCTCCCCAAACGCTTATGCCCATCCATTTGAGACAAATATGGTGTATAATCTTGTAACTTTACCGTTCTACTTGGCTTTGGAGACCATAATGTGGGTTCTAGAGCCCACCGAATCCTCATTTAACAAAGAAGAAATTGTAAATAAATAAAGCAAATCTAACCTAGGTCCAGGAGCCACTATCTGGCATCCCAAGACAACCACTGCAGTATGAAATGAGACAATATTTTTGTCTCCTCTCAAACCAAATCAGATTGAAACTCTCAACAGATGTTATTTTCTCTTCTGAACTATAGTTTAGATACATCAGCATTGTCACACATGTTTTATCTTTCGAGAGGATCTATTCTGTTAGAAGTGAAAGGACAAGCTGCAGCAGCTATTTTCTCATGGAGATTGAACTTCTTTGCAATCAGTGGCCGAACATCTTCAACTCCAACTAAACTTTCCAGAAAAGGGATTAAGGAAAGCAGCTCCGTATCTGACCGATCATCAAACCAGCTCTCAATTGGGATTCCATTGTCTATCTGGAATCCAAATGCCTAAAAATAGTACAATGATATTAGAAAAGCATAATAATTGAATCCGTGAAATTGTGAGAGCATCACTTTGACTCAAAATATCCTTTAATCTTTATGTTAAAAGGAACAGAAGCAATTTAGTAATGTTCAAGAAAAATCTCACTTTCCAGTTTCCAATGAATTAAGGCAACAATTGATGGACCAACTTTCTAGCAATCCCACTATGTCAATACCAATAACTCCCAAAAGAAATTGAAGAATGATAAAGGAAAAGCATTAATAATTTGGCTCCATAAGAAATAAACAGCACGAGTAATTGTAGCTTCTATGCTTGTTCTTCTGCAAAGTTAGCCAGGCACACTAAGACCATCCAACATATTAATCTTGAACAAAGAGAAAGACTGTGAAACGAATCTTGCATATTTCTATGACATCTAAAAGAAAAAAGAAAAGAAAATGCTATGAAAAAGGAGACATTGGCAAGAAACAATATCTAAAAGAAATGGAGGTAGAGGTCCACAGTAATACCTGAGGAGAGTTGTCAATGATAATGACATGCGCTAAATCACGGCCAAGAACTGATAGATCTTTGAGATAATTTCCATCAACAAATACACAGGATTCACGGTAAACACGATGGCGAAATACCTTCCTCTTCGGGTCTAGTACATTCAGAAGTTGCTCAGCATATATACTCTGGCTAGCTGTGAAAATGATAATTTCAAAAAGGCCAGATACCCGATCCATAAAATCCCTGAGATGAGGACGGCATCGAACATATACTGTATGGTCTTTCAGGTTGAAATTAACAGAAAAAGTAAAATCTGCATCATCACAAGGTTCAAGTGTGGAGTGCACCAAGGTTTCTGTCAAAATTAAGATAACTTGTCTTCAGAATAAACTTAAAAGGCCTACACCAGTACAAGCCATGGTTTTCAGAATAACCACAAGAAGCATCTACGCGGAGATGCAAATAACATAATGAACACCACTTTGAAAGTAAATAGATAATAACTTTTACCAAACTCAGAATGCACATTCAAGCAATTATGGAACAGCAGATAGATAGGTATTCTACCTGAGTAGATGTACGTGTTCCTATAAACAGAGAAATGATATTTGTGTTATTTTTCACAACCGTGTAAATTTTCTCTGTGATCTGTTACTTAATCACACACGTGTATAAGTTACCACAGATTCAAAAGTTAAAGGCATAGTAACAGCTGTCCCAAAGACAATATAGTTGCTATATTTTCCCAGAGACAAACCAAATTCATCTACTAAAAACAAGCAAACCACGAGATTCCTCACCATCCAAGTCCAAAACAAGAGTAGTCGAAGGGCAGCTCCTTGTCTGCTTAGGTAATAGCACAGGCCGGAATGTTGGGACAACAGAATATAAATCTGGTAAGTTCTTTATGAAAAGATACGGATCAAAGTCATCAAACTCTTCAATTTCCTCATCATCAACACACATGTTTCCTGACAAGTTTTCTTGGGTACACTCATCGACACACTCCAACTTTGAATTTTTCACAGAAAGATACACCGTTGAGATTTCAGATGATAAAGTACCTCCTAAACCTGAAATAAAGTAGTAGTTACAGCGTCAAATAACATAAAGGCTGGAGTTCCAGCTTCCAAGTTCTGAAAGAATATCTGAGCTCCTGAATTACCTGGGCATGCAAGGTTCATTGAAGTGAATGTCTCCTCATTGAAATTCCTTTCTTTCATGTCATGATCATCAAGCAAATCACCCTGCCAGTTTTCTTTCCCGTGCTCTTCAAAATGTTGACCTCCATGCTGGAAGAATTTGAGGAATTCTGGCCGCAAGTGAAAGTTGAGGAAGAGAAAATGCAGGAGAGAAATTGCACAAGAGCTATTAGATATCTCATACAGAGAGGATAAAAGGAGCCATAAAAGGTAAAATCACAAATCTGAGTATCTACCTCCTTTCGCAATTTCCTCTCCAACACTTCTTGAGATATGGAAAGCAGGAGAAAATATAGTATCAACAACCTGATGCACGGCTCCATTATCATAGCCCTGAAAAATGTCAAATATTTTATGATCCTAGTTCACATTAATGCTTATGGGAGATGCTATCATGAAGTTCTTGACGACCAGAATTACATGAATTTTACTGGAAAGCACAGTGATATATCAATATACAGACCTCATGATTATGCCCAGCATGAGTTCACAATGATGAAAAGGAAAAACTATTTCAGTAGATCCTGTAAAAAATCAATACCTTATTATTAGTTAGACCACTATCATTGCCATTGCCATAATCATTAGTTAGACCGCTGTCATTGCCATGGCCATCATCACGGTCCAAACACACAGCAGCATTATCATCTTTGACCAACCCAAATGTAGTATCCAAGTTTGCTGCAGTAACTCGTTCCTCTGTGTTTTTTGGAAGAGCTCTAGCTAAAGTCACAAAATAAGCAGAGAATAAGTCCAGTGGAGAACCCACACTACATCAAATCGGCTTCTTGTACACTGATAGAAAGATTTAACAATAAAAGAGATAAGAACTTTACTACCATCCAACTTCTAAGCAGATAAATGATCTTGCACATGTTAACATGAGATGATCTTCATAGATTAACAACTCAACCAACAAAGATGGGTAGCTCCCAACATATAAGGTATGCCAAAGTCTTAGGATGTTTTTAGGTTGGCTCTCTATTTTCCATTTTTTGTTTTGGGATAGAAATGGGGTAATTTCATTTCACAAAATGATGTGAAACTATGGGGTGAAAAATCATTTGGCCAAAGGAATTTTCATTTTAGGAAGGGAACTAATTTGGATTGAGTTATTCAGCATCTTTTTCCAAAATTTGTTGCTATGAAAAACACTTCAACCAGAGCCCCCTTTAATAATGTCATCCTAAGATAGAAATTGGCAGTCTTAGTTAATTATGTATTGTGAGTCATTTAATACTGTAAGACATCCTAATCGATTATGCTCATCTGGTAATGGATTAATGAACCTTCAATGGCAAGACCATGAATTAACTTGCCAGACCATCGATTATTGAAATCTTGACAATGAATTAGTCGTAAGAGAAATCTTGACAGATGCAGCAACACAAGTCAACTAATTCAGGCTGCCCAAACTCATTCCAACAGGACATTATACACAGAAATTAAGGGGATAGAATCTGTGCTTGGAGAAGGCATTGCAGTTCAAGTTTATGATAATGTAGACCAGTTCTCAATTAACCAGGCCACATAAAGCACCTGAAATTCTTAATAAGTTTTCACAACCCACTCATACTTTAGAACAGTTAGCATAAGGAACGAAACAAAGAACTTGATGTTGGGTGGCCAAGCTACATGGCAGATACGTTAGAGGAAAAAGTTATAACTTTTGAAAAAGTTATGGGAATGAAAGATAAAATTAAAAAAGGGACATTTTTTAAAATTTTTAATTTTTCTATGACAAAAATATAACCTTCAAAAATTTTGGGGAAAGGCATTCCATCTGTGGGTTGCATAGATTATTTCAACAGTCCAGAGCCATTCAACTATTTTGATATTTTGAATAGTTACAGATTATCCAAAATTTTACTCAAACAAATTAATGAAGCCTCATTCAGGAATATCAGTCCTTGCTTTACGAAAAATTACAAGTCAAAAGACTCTGACTATGCATCTCTAACTAATTTTCCATCCAACAAACACTCAATTTTTTGGCCAAACTTCAATCAAGCTTCTTATGCCTAACTACCAGGAATGCATATGCATGGGGAACCATTTTCGTATTAAACATGAACATATCATTCAACATGCAAATACTTACCGGATTTCTGCTTTCTGGCAGAAGAAGTGATTATATCTGTAACTTTCTTTGCTTGGACATACAAATTTTCAGCCTTCTTTTGAAGTCTAGCAGCCTTTGGACTGGCGAGCTCTTTTTTTCCAGTGGCTTTCTTCTTGTTTTGCATTTTAAATTTGGAGTGCTGCATCCAGTCAACAAATGCTTCACAATGATCGCCTATCAGTAAAACTCATTTTAGAACTCTGTAACATATTTTTATCCACTCTAAAAATTGGATCAATTGACATTTAATTTTGTTACTTGCAAAGGACGGATCTTGAATGCTTAGAAATACTTTGTCATTCAAACCAAAACTCCAATTCTGTAGACATCAGACCCACATGTCATGAAACCCAACTCAAATCCGAATAAACCTAAAGCTAATAAATTTGTACACTGTTTGCCAAGACAACGAAGCATAATACTGAACAACCAAAAGTAGATGTCAAGTGCCAAGTGTGAAGTGTGAATTCCAGACTCCATCGCCAACGTGCATTTGTGTCTCCAGCACCGGAACTCCAAAAACAATAAAATCTATCGTTTCAACCTCGATTGCACCCAGTAACAAACCCAGCTCAAAACAATAAACTCCAAGGCTAAAGCAAGTTCAAAACCCTAAAACTTCATACTAAACTAGTAGAGATATCAAAAACAGGGGGAAAAAAAAAAGACAAATGATTTAAGTTCAAAATTAACTCCGGAACATCATACCTTAATCAAAAACCCCAAAAATAATCAGAAACCTGAATTTCGCATGAGTCCTTCCTGCAAGCAAGTTCAAACAGAGAGTTCAAGCATTCAAGAGAAAACTGTAACTGAAGATAAGAGATAAGAAGAAAATGACTAGAAATTCTACCAGTAACAGGACTGCAAAGAGGATTGGCATGCAGGATTTAGTCACCAATGATTTTCCTTTCCTTTTCCTTTTTGGTTTCCCTCCACAGATTGAAATCAATGAAATGAGAGGGAAAATTGGGGGAAAAATGAAAATTCTATAAAAGGTTTAATGGAGAGGGGGCGGAAAGATAAATAAATAAATAAAATGAAAATGTTTCGCATAAAATTTATCGGCTTTCCTCAATTTACGAGTCTCTGTTTGCTATTAAATGCTTGTATAACGTCACTCGCGCGAGTATTATAACTTTGGTACTCGCTTTTATACATGGCCACGTGTAATTTGAGTACGTGGCAACTGCTGGAGAGACCATTCGGCGAGTGAAGAATCAGTATTTGGAGTTTGGACTCCTCTGGAACTTCTGTTCTTTTTCGCCTTTTTTTTAGAGTTGGGGTCCTCTTTGGTTAATTAATTGTGTTTGGGTCACTAACTTTCTCGAATTTTCAATTCCAAGCCCCTGTACATTGATGAATTTTTGTTTCTCTCCAACCTCTTAATAATGTCACAGGACACAAATTTATGGAGATATTTCATAATGTCAGTAAAAATTAATTTATTAATAATGTGTCTTAAAAAAAAAGGAAAAAGTGTGAACATGACCAATTTTCTTCTTCTCTTTCATTTTCTTTGAAAATAATTATGTATTATAAATATATATTATTTAATATGTAATTTTTTGTATATATTTAATATTTAGACATGTTTAAACTTAAATGAAATAATAGAGTTTTATTGAATTTACAAATATTTATTATTTTTTATATATCGTTATATTTACTTTATTTATATATATTATAAGTATAAATTTTGTAAAATATATGATTAGAATAGCATGATGAAATTTGCAACACTATCATCATTTTTATTATTTCTTATTTAATCTCTTATTCAATGCAAAGTTAACACGGAAGCAAAACAATAGTAGTAAATATAATTAAAGTTTTAAAACACTTTTGATTTGTCGTCCTTAAGCGTAACAAGATGTGACATGTGGGGATCATAAGAGCAACTCACAAAAGTTAAAGGACTTCCGTGCAATGAAATATTGCCCACCGTCAGACTTCCTCGTGGACGAATCTTTTTCTTTTTTCAGAATTCGGAAGCTTACCCACCCAATAAAATTAGCTTCATTCCAGCCGCGTGATGCACCAATTTCAGTCCCCTACCCCCACCCCCCCTCCGCCCGCATAGCCCATGCCTTCCCTACATCTATTTGAATTTGAATTACAGGTATCCAATGTAGCCCGCGCCAATGACATTTCAAGTCTTCCTCCAACTTTGGGCTTCCTCCCAAGCTCCGGCTTAAACTAAAATACTCCATTCGTTTCAAATTATCTGTCCATTTTAATCGATTATACGAGAATTAAAAAAATAAAATTTTTTAGTTAATTAAACGTTCTCTTCTATTTTTACCCTTAAAATTTAATGATAAGTATCTCTCTTTATATTAAAAAGTACACAAACTTCAAAATTTTGATATAACTCCAAATTACTTCTCTCTCTTATGTGTTTAATTCTTGTTAAAAAATTGGTCAAAATAGTATTCAGTATTTAATTCTTTCTCCAAGTTACTATTGATGTTTCTTGGAAATTAACAAAATTTGCATGAATAGCATAACTCATAAAATGAATTTTTAACTATATTTTAATATATTTAGGAAATAGAATGCTATTAAATATGGATAAATTTGAAATATTAAATTTTGATTTCCTAAAGGAACAGATAATTTAGGATAAAGATTAAAATAAAAAATGGATTGATAATTTGGGACGGAGGAAGTATATATATATCACTATAAATTTGCCAATTTAATCACTAAAATTTATAATTTGTAATATTTTCGTCTTTAATAATTATTTTCTTTCGTTATGGTCTATAATAAAATTATAACATGTTAAAGTGATCAACAACTCTCTTTTTTTTATAAATTTCGATTAGAAAAAAATCATTTGTATTGTATGTGATTTTCTTTTTAAAAAGAAAAAGACATATCAATTGATCACATGTAATAAAGATGACTTTTTTATTTATATTGAAAAATAGAATTGAATACCACTTAGCATCTTATAATTTTATTATAAACTACAATAACATAATAGAATATATTAATGATAAAAATATTATAAACTCCCGACATTAAAAACTAAATAGACTAATTTTCTACATAGATTATTGTCAATAATGGGAGTGTTATGATTTATTATAATAAGATCATAGTTGTTGGTTTAATAGATTGTGCCTTCTTTTCAGGGTTTTGGTAATGCTATTCTTATAAATTGAATACTTATGCCAGTTATTAATTTTCATTTAATTATAAAACTACTTGTATTTTTATTCTCTTTTTTTCCCCCTTTTTCTTCCTCCTACTCTCGACTATCATCGTTGCTACACTCGGCATTGATGCTCCACTTAGCCACTCCTCATCTCTTTCTCTCGTCTTTCTCCTCTCTCCCTGCTTCCCTCTCTATCTTTCAGAAGACATTCACTCACCCCACCATTTCTTCTTTTGAGTTGTCCACCATCGTCACTATCTCTTTTGAAAAATTGTCAATTTTGATCTCTTTTTTGTAATTTTAGAATAATAGAAACCCTTATACTTCCATACTCAATGAGGACCCAGGACCTAGTGCATTGAGATAGGTCAAGGATGGTGCATCAGAGAGATAATGAAATTTTACACGATTTATGTTTAAAATGGTCTTTTGTTTATGTGTTAATAGATAAACTTAAATATTCAATACATCGAGTTTGTCTTATTTTATTTCTTTATGTGAAGATTTTAAGATCGTTAACATAAGCTATGATTCTTTATGCATTTTTACCTTAATTTTTTTTTTTTTTTTGATGGGCTGGGGAAGTTGTTGTTTTTTTTTTTTTTAATCTTGATCTTGTTTAATTTGTTGGAGTGTCTAATGGGTTGGGAAAACTTCATCTTTATCTTGATTTTATTTTCTTTATTAGGACAATTGGTGAGTTGAGAAAACCATTTGATTGGCATAAGAATCTGACTTTGTTTTATTTATTTAAGTGTTTAGTGGATTGGGAAAACCATATGATTGCCAGAAGATTTTTTACTAACGGGATCCTTTGATATGATAATATCTTCTACTATCAGCTATTTTAAGATACCGATGCTATGACATTTCGTTGCTTCAATCTAAAGGGAAGTTGCAGAAATTCTATTGATCCCTATCTAGTGATTTAGAAAGGAGGTGTTCTTCCTCTTAATAAGAATCTTGAGAATTGATTGAGAAGTTGTAGAAATTCTCTTGATTTGTAATTAGTTATTTAGGGAGGAGATATTCTTGATGGGAATATTCAGTATGGATTCAAATTTGCGTTCAGATAAGCTTTGGGTTCCAATTTGGGGTCTCAAGTTGTAGTTTTTATGGATGGGATCTAGAGGAGGAAGAAGAGATTTTTTTTTTTTAATTTTTAAACAATAAACTAAAATAATGGGATTTTTTTAAAAAATAAACATAAAATGACTTTACAAATAAATGGATATGAGAGTTACCATTAGTCAATTGACGGATAGGTCAAATATAAACTTTTTGAGTAAAATTTTACTCATTTTTTAATTGAATTTTAAAAGAATTTGAGATTCACTTAAGTTTGTTGCCCAAAAAATAAATATGTATTTTCTTAACATAAACACATTTTCACAACTAAACTTACCCTATTTAATAGTAACAAAATTTTTTAACCCGTGGATCCCCTTTGAACCCTCTAATGGATAAAAAATTGAGTGACAATTTATCTATAATTATGGACGGACACAGGATCAAAAGTTTAAAGGCTAAAATTTTATTTGTGTATCTGGAAGTTGAAAAAGTAGAGACGTACAGTGCCAATCACACTCGCACAGAGTTGCAGATGGCAAAATCGAAGCAACTAGCAAGAAGATAGAGTCAAATAGTTTGTTCTGATTGATGAAAAATGAAAATAGGCCAAATGTTGAATGAGACAAATAAAAATTTCTCAATTTCAAACAATTATTTTAAGTACGTGGTTCAATTATTGATGTAGGGAAAAATAGCTGAATGAGACAAAAATATGTATCAATCTCAAGCAAGAGACCATGGCTAATGGACTTGATGGAAGTTCAATAGTAATATATATTTATAAATATTTTGTAATTTATAATTTAATATACTAATATTAATAGAGATTTAAAAAAAATGGAGGGATCATATAAATATTTTATAATTTATAATTTAATATACAATTATTGGTATGGATTTAAAAAAAATGAGAGGGGCTGCCCCACCATCCATGTGTGTCCGCCCGAGCCTATAGTCAAATACGTTCCTAATAACCTGTTTGGATTTAGAAAAATATATAAAGAGAAAATAAAGTGTTTGGATTAATTAAAAAAAATAAAGGAAAATAGAAAGATTATATTTAATATAAATGTTTCAATGTCTTTCCCATCCAAAAGTGGATGAAAACAAAGAGATGAAACCTTGTTTAATCGACTCTTTTATTAAATACTATAAAATGTTCTTAATGAATAAAAAATTAATATTATTAAATTTTATTAATGAATAAAAATATAAATCTAAAGTGTATTATTTCGTTTTATTTTCTTTCCTTTTCTTATTCAAATGTTATATATAATCTTTTATTTTTTTTCCTTTACATCTAATAAAATTATATATATATATATATATATATATAAATATATATAAAAGCTAAAGATGAAACATATCATTACGACACGTGAAAATATCATAAAGCGACACGTGACTAAATGATCTTTTTTAAAAATAAAAATTATATTTAAATTCATTTAAAATATTAATTAATTAAATTAATTAATAAAATATATATGTGTTTAATATTAATACATTAAAATGTGTGGTTCTTTGAATATTATCTAAATTAATACATTAAAATATGTGATTCTTTAAATACTATATATGTGTGTATTTAATATTAATACATTGAAATGTATGATTATTTGAATACTATCTAAATTTATTTTAAAATTTTAACTAATTAAATTAATTAATAATATATATTAAATATTAATTACATAATAACTCGTGCTACGCACGGGACATCAACATAGTATTATAAATAATAACCGATTTCTTCTCTTATACTTCCCTCTTCTTTCTATACTACTCTTTCCTCTTATTTCATTTCTTTTCTCTAAATTTGAATAGTCTCTAAATTTGCATGCTGAGGTAAGATGAGATATTCAGATGTAGACGATATGTGTATGAGATGACCATATAAACTCGGATAGTAAAAGAATTATTAATATGTTATCTCTATTTCTACTCTTTTTATTTATAAAAAAAATTACATTTTCTATCCATTAATATATCAAGGAAAATTATCTATATTAAATAAACATTTAGCATTATGTTAAAAATAAACATTTTTTGGTTCATCATAGAGCTGAATTACCCAATAGAATAAAAAAAAAGAATACTTTAATGCAAATATAAACCATATATTAAAACTATTTATAGAGACATTTAAACTCTTATATATTACTGAAATAAAAACTTGTACAGCATGCTTTGCATATTGTACATTTTAAACCATACAAAATTTTAATACATATGCTGCAAGAAAATACTAGTACATAAATACCCTTAGTAAACTATTACCTCCAAACCACAATTACATTCTGTAACTAAGCCTATTCACTGCATAGCATGCTAATGGATTCTTCATCTCAAGAGAGAGCTTCAAACACTCCGATAAATCGGCCGGTTGAGACGGAAGCCATCGGAACTGCTGAAGGAAGCGAGCAAGCCATAGCTGCGCCGTGGCCAACCCAAGTGACCTTCCCGGGCAGACCCGGCGGCCGGAGCCGAAGGGAGCAAGTCTGAGATCCGAGCCCATGATAGAGATATCAGCTTCCATAAACCTGTCGGGCTTAAAAGCCCATGGGTCCTTCCAAACGGCTGGATCATGAGTTATAGCCCACATGTTAACCATCGCTGTCGTTCCTGCTGGCACCAAGATCTTGCCTACATGGACATCATGGATTGCTAGTCGAGCCCATGAGAGTAATGGGCCTGGAGGATGCAACCGCAGGACCTCTTTGACTATGGATTGCAGGTATCGAAGATTTGGAATGTCAGCATCCTGAACGGGCCTTTTTGGCCCAACCCACCTGTCAATTTCTTGTTGGGCCTTTTCTTGAACATCTTGGTGAAGTACCATTCTTGCCATGATCCATTCTAGAAGAATAGCCACTGTATCAGTCCCTCTAAATATCATTTCCTGCACCAAAAGAAAATCACCATGAATTGAAAATTGCATATCGATTTGGTTTACAATAAAATTATGTACACCCCGCCCCTCTCTCTCTCTCCCCCCTATATATATATAGGGGAGAGAGAGTACTTATAAACAAAAGTAACAAACTAAAGTAGTTAGTAAGGATGCAAGGTGTGTGTTTTGTAATATAAAAATTATATATATGATCAAAATATCACCTTATATATTAATTAAAAAAAGAAGGGTAATATTGTAATTAGCAAAACGTAGCAGTCACAAAATTGTAGAGTACAACTAAAGAGCTTTATTGGTATATAGCAAACTATATATAATAGTTAAATGTTTAATGGGGTTGGTAGGATATGGTCTTAAGGGGTATATGGCAAAGGGAGAGAGAGGGCACAAATGGTGATCTTGAGCTTTTGGGTTTGATCCATTTTGAAGATATCGGTGGTGTGTTAACTGCTGAATGACCAAACGGATGAAAAGCAGGTCAAAGTCTGTCCTGATTTCTTAGTACGGAACCACCTTAATCATTTGATTCCAATTGTTAATACTAACAGTCTTTGACACAAGAAAACAAAAACTTTGGATCCCTTTCTCTTGACCCTTCAATGATTAAAAGATATTTATAGTCTTACTTTTTTTTTTAATTGAGGACGGAATTAAGATAGAAAGAAATATAGAAAAAAGTAATATTATAAATTTTGAAAAAGGTAAAAATTTACACCAACATTTCTTAATAAAATTTATCCCACCCCCTTTACCTCGGTTACCGTTTTAAATACCTTAGGAAAATTAATTTATTTGGTAATTAAAGTTTAGAATTTATAATATTTTTATTTACAATGATTTTTTTTATTATTATTATGTTCCCGAATAAAATTAGTATATATTAAATAGTCCTCAATTCTTTTACTTTTTATGTAAATTTTAATAAAAAAAGTTATTCCTATCACATGTAATCAGTTGATATATCTATTTTTTTTAAAAGAAAAATCATGTGTAATGAAAATAATTTTTCTAACTAAATTTATACGAAAAGAGAATTGTAAACTATTTGATATATACGTTTTAATTTCATTAAAAACTATAACGGAAACAAAGAACTAAATAGACTAATTTTTCAATACCTTATGTGTTTGAGGTTTCAAAAATAGAAGATAAAAAGTAATTAAGACAATTAATAAATTCTTTGCAATAAATAAATATTGGTATAAAAATGAAGTTGTGAGATCAATATAAACCTTGAATTATATATATATCTTATGTTAACTTATAGGATAATATCAAAATACGATTTTGGAAAGACAAACTAGAAGTAAACTAATGTATTAATGATAGGAAAATAATTATATTCCATTATGATATCCTAAAAGCTGCGTTCGTTTTCCATAGATTTTCCACTTGAAGTTACCTAAAGGTCTTATATGTATGCTACATGCGCTGATATATATAGTGATATATCATCACACTCTTAACCTTAAAGTTTTCATTATTGTACTACGAAACTATCCATCGAGTAAGCAAAACTTTTACGTGGAAAAAAGTTATTTGCTACCAAAACTTTTAGAGCATACATGTCTGTGTTGGTAGGAGGCGGGTTGGGGGGGGTGGGGTATAGGGTTGGGTGGGGATGGCGGTGGAAGAGGGGAGGGAGAGTCCTTACCCAGAGGACAGCAACCAAGTCTGCATCACTGAGTTGTTCTTCTTGAGGCAAAGAGAGCCAAACACTAAGAAAGTCATTCTTCATGTTAATATCTTCCTCTCTTTTTCTTTGTTTTATGATCTGACCTATGAGGAAACTGACCTTTCCTGCTAATCTGTGGCACCTTTTCTTCACCCCACCAAAGTCTAGAAATCCAAAAGGGATGTAATCAGCCCAGTTGAATTCTGAAATTAGTTCATATCCTTCCTTCACCATAAAGCCTAATTCCTCCACCTGATCTGTACTCAAACTACTCCCAAACACAGTTTCAAGGACATTATTCAAAGAACCCTTTTTCATTATCTTTCTCAGCTCCACCACACCTCTCTCATTAATCTCCTTATCCACTCCCTCTATCATATCATTAGCTATCCTTTGTCTAACGTTTTCAAGACCTGAAATTCTCCTAGGGGAGAACATATGATTCGCAGCCATTCTTCGGAGGTGGCGCCAGTATTGGCCCCAGGGAGCGAACCCAATGGCACGTTCAAACATCAGCAAACGAGCCGATTCTTTGATGGGACGGTCGGAGAATGAGTTTCCACAGAGAATTTCCTTAGCAGTGTCTGGATGACTGCTAATGATAACCCGAGTAGCACCCAGACTAAATGCCATGAGACGAGTAGCCCCCAAAGAAGTAGCTATAGAGGCTAATTTTCTGTGAGCATGAGACCCCATTTGAGGCAACAGCCCCAGGAAAGGCCAAGAAACAGGACCACAAAGTTTTGTAGGGTTTTGACAGTGGTTTCTCCATGCAAATCCTCCGGGTATCATCCATAGGCTTAGAAGGGTGCGAAGGAAAGACAAAATGACTAGTGAAAAGCTAACAGAGCTTGTACACAAGTAAACGGCAACAAAACATAAGCTTAAGAGGCAGAGATTAATCAATCGAGGGGATTTCATTTTGGAAAAGTTGCAGAAGATGGAGTTCTAGTTCTTCTTATATTGAAGACAACACTCAGAATAGGGAAGATATGTGACTTGTGAAGGATTGCATGTGGGAAGACTTATATATATAGTACGTGGGAAGTCATCCCCTGGTTAGTGCTTGGGTTTGTCTAATAACTCTGGTTAGGATTCCACCATTTACCTTTTTTCTTTCTTTCTTTTTTTTAAGATAACGCTTCATCACAAATGTTCTCACTACTCTTATTCTAAAACCTTGTATACCATTATTTACATTATGCAAAGACATTAAGAGTTCATTTTATAGATATTAAAAAAATATTTAGTAGAACACATAATTTTTGTGTAGTATCGATTCAAAATTAATTATGTACGTCTTTTTATAACTTATAAAATTTATTTCATTTATTAAAAAAATAAAATGATCAAATTTAAAATTTATAATAGTTTGAGAATCTTGAAGCAAGCCAGAAAATGGGTCGGGTCAGGTGTAGAGCTGTATTCGAACACGAACGAACCGAGCATCACATTTTTGAGCTCGAATTCGAATATAATCGAACGCTGTTCGAGTTCGTTCGTTTATTATTCGAGCTCGAGTTCGTATTCGAGTTCGTTCGATTATTGTTTGATAATATTCGAGTTCGTTTAAGTTCGAGTTCGAAAAATTCGATTAACGTTCGAGTTCGAATCGTTCGAGTTTGTTTATTTTATATTTTATATTTTATATTTTAAAATTTATAAAAATAATAATTCAAATTTTAATTAAAAATAATTGAATATTATAATATTAAATAAATATATAATAATATTATTAATATTAATATTAATATTATAATTATAATATAAGATTTATTCTTAATAAATCTTAATATTATAAAATATAAATAAAATAATTAATAAAATATAATTAATTTAAATATATATATAATATGTCCGTGAACATGTTCGAGTTCGTTCGTTTATTATTCGAGCTCGAATTCGTATTCGAGTTTGTTCGTTTATTAAACAAACGAGTCCGAACAAGTTTTTATTCGCGAATGTTCGGTTCGTTTACCGCTCTAGTCAGGTGGCATTCATCCTTTAAATTTTTAAAAATTTATTAAATTTTATCTTTCATCTCTAATTTTTTTTTAACGATTGTAATATTATTTTTTAATATTCTTTTAAATAGTTTGTTTCTAATTCAGGTTACAATTTAAAACCAAACACATAATACAAGGACGGAACTAGCCCCGCTCCCTCTTTGAAATTAACCTTAAAAAATTAAAATTTAAAAAATTTATAGCACTATTTTCTTAATTTAATTTGCCCCTAACCTTTAATTTTTGACTCTGTATGTGACACAACATGCCTAAGAAAATATTGGGAGCTGCTATAGTCACCTTCCTATTGCTGGTTTGGACTGTAACCTACACTATTATCCAAAGATAAAATGATTTTTTTTTTGGTTTAATAACGTCCCATCACAAGTATTTCATAACTCTTATTTTGAAACCATATATAGAATATAAATAACATAATATATAACGTAAAGTTAAAAATTATAATTATAATTTCACGGAACTGTAATATGTATTGTTATCTAAAGACAAAATAATACTTTTTTTAATAACGCTCTATCACGAACGTCTTATAATTCTTATCCAGTAATCCTGAACAGGATGCAAGAGATGTGTAACGTAAAATTAAAAATCAAATTTATAATCTCACACAAATATTATTATTTATAAATTTGTCTTTAATCACTGTGTCCCATCAGATAGCAAATGAAGCTAACAAGTTCAAGGAGGGATTATGACTACGCAAGTACCATTCACGCTTTTCCTTCGCACTCGGCTTTTTTTTTCCTACTTTCTCAGGATCTTTAGTTGGCCTTTTCTTTGGGTGGAAACTAATGGGACTGCCAACTGCAACTATAATCTAAGGCTTTCCCTTTATAATCATTTTCAGGATGACCTTTACATATTTCGAAAGAAATTGAAAAAACATAACTAACTCTCCTTTTTCTTTGTCCTTTTCATGATTTTTTATATATGTTCCTATTACCCAAAAAAAAAAATTGTAAAACAAGAAATGATGTTCATGGATCTTGTTTCGTTTAGACACAAACAATGATGGATATATCTTCCCCTCATCTTCTAAACTATTTTTGAAAAATTAAAATTTGTAAATAAAATTCTTTCATAATTTTGCAGGCTTTTCAAAATTTATGAGAATTGAGAATAAAAAATATTAAAATTAAAAAATTTAATTTTATTGAGATAATTATAGAACTTTTAAAAATTTTGAGAGGCAGGGAAACTTTTATATTTAGAGAAGAATGTAATGGCAATCCTTTTCTTTGGTGGCTATCATTCCACATGTTCTCCTAGGATCATGAACAGCAGAAATAAACCTAGCCAATCCTTTTTCTTCGAGGTGGAAGTGAAAGTGAAGAGATTTTCAGCACGGCCAAAACATGGCTCTGGAGATATATAGAAAAAGCTAGCTAGCTAGCAGGAAAGAGGCTCGTAAAGATGAGAAAAGTTGCTACCGAGGAGGGACCCCTGATGATACTCTCAAGTTAAGGAAATCCTATGAATTGTACAGGCCATGGCTCCATGCCATGATCAACCCCAAAGGATTAAATGTTAGTTAACCAGTACCTACGAGTACAGACAGACAACTCAACTGAATTGAACAAGCGCCGTCTATACCCGACCAGAGCTCTAACAATTGCAATTATCAAATATCAACAATGCCGGCAAGGCCACACAGTCCAAACGTAATGTAACTAGACAGAATTCACACTTAATAAACAAATCAATAGTATACCTGATTGACTTGCTCGCGGTTCTACCAGAACATACCTAGCGCTGGCACTCCTCTGGACAAGTTGCGCCGCAACGTACTGTACTGCCGACCGAATCACCTGGTTTGCCTTCAAGAAGCTATTCGCCCCACTCCGGTGCAATGGGTACAACGACTCTTCTTGCAGGATAAGACGGTCTCAGATCACTGTTGATGCACACCAATTGTGATCACCTCGAAAATTCCCTCAGTTCGCCGGTCCCGATAAGGCAAAAATTATGGATCGCGGAGAGAGAACCGAAGCGGCGAATTTTCTTGCAAGAAGCAAAAAAGCACGAAAAGGGGTTCACCCTAATGGCGGCTCTGTTCCCCCTTTTAATGTCGCCTTAGGAAAATTAAAACCCAATTCGGATTAGGAAGTCCTAATTCCTTTACCAGATTTTATGTTTCCTATTTCTTTTCAAGTTAGAGTTAATTAATTAGGCCAAATAAAAATAGAGGATCGTGAAAACATGGCACAAGCCCAACTTTAACAACATTTAATTATGGATTCCCACCATGAAAATGGCTTCTACCACAATCAAAACAATCTCTAACATGTCAAGAACAATTCCCATTAATTGTTTTAGGCTAACTAATCATGAGTTAAAAATTATTAACTCCCAAAGTTGTCATTTTCAACAATCCCCCACAAATCCATAGTTAAAGACTATTCAGGATTCACATAATCTACTTTCGATAATGGTACCTTCCGGTTTGAACCACTACCTAAGTTATCCAACTTATGCCCCCACAGGAACAGATGGACTTAAGTCTTGAATCTAAACCTTGAATGTGACGGCGTCCATTGGTAACAACAGACTATCGGCTATGGAGATAATCTTTAGGGTTGACACGTTATGGCCATGTGTCCTGATCCTGTCTTATGAGTGTATTCAGAGAAAACCCAATTCCCTTTAGTTGCGGCCACACAACAACACTCACATAGTTGGCGATCTCCAAGGATGGATTGCTAGCATCCTGTCTAAAAGACTTGATCCCATTCAGAGTCAAAACTCTTACTTATTGCAGTAAACGCACCACAGGCTTTCAGGGAAAGGACCTAGATACAAAAGTATCAGAATTGGTGCCAGATTCACTCAAACAGCTTGTTTATACTACATTGAACTGCCTTGCGGGATCTCCACTTGGTCAGTTGGGTTGCCACTGTAGGTGAATCATTTATGGGTTATCAATCCCATTCCCAACCTGGATTTAAGGAACAATGATGTTTCAAGTCCCTTAGTTAGGGGGTCTGCAATGTTATATTTGGATCCAACAAAGTCAACAGACACCACCCTTTCAGACACTAACTCCCTTATAGACTTAAGTCTAACTTGGATGTGTCTCTTAGTCTTTTGATTATACTTGGTACTCTTTATCTTTGTAATTGTGGTTTGACTGTCACAATGCACGAGATATAGCGATAATGAGACTTGCTGATCATTGGCAAAGAGGACAATAGTCCATACGACCATTCAACTTACGTTCAGATGAGTATCCAAGGCACATAACTCAGCCTCAAAAGTTGACCAAGTTATCATAGTTTGTTTACAAGACTTCCAGGCGACTGCACCACCACCTAATGTAAACACATATCCAGTGCATCCATTGCTACCAGAGTTCTTGGCTATCCAACTTGCATCACTATACCCTTCAAGTACAGCAGGGAATTTCCCATAATGCAGCCCAAGGGACACTGTTCCCTTCAAGTACCTTAGTACTCTATCCAAGGCCTCCCAATGAGTCCGATTCGGACAACTTGTATATCTTGTCAGCTTAGATACAGAAAATGAAATATCTGGTCTTGAGCCATTCGCAAGATATTGCAAGCTACCAATAATTTGAGAATATCTTAATTGAAACACAGGAACTCCACTTTCATTTTTGAACAAAGCTACAGAAGGGTCACTTGGAGTTTTAGCAATTCTACAATTTTGATACCCATATTTCTCAAGAATACTCTTAACATAGTGAGTTTGAGAAATGGTTATCCCCTCAGTTGAGCGAATCAACTTTAGGCCAAGAATCACATTTGCTACTCCCATATCCTTCATTTCAAACTTACTTTTCAAAAATGATTTAGTCTCATTAATTATCTCAATATTGGACCCAAATAGCAAAATGTCATCCACATACAGGCATAGAACAATACAAGTATTACCTTTAACCTTACAGGAAACACACTTGTCATTCTCATTTATGTTGAAGCCAAATGATAAAATTGTTTTATCAAATTTTTCATGCCATTGTTTGGGTGCTTATTTTAGACCATATAGGGATTTAATAAGTTTACAAACTTTCCATTCATTTCCTTTGGCCACAAATCCCTCAGGTTGATCCATATATATCTCTTCTTCAAGATCACCATGAAGAAAAGCTGTCTTCACATCCATTTGGTGGATGGTGAGACAATATATGGAAGCCAATGCAATTAGCACTCGGATTGTAGTCAAACGAGCAACAGGAGAGTATGTATCAAAATAGTCTATTCCCTCTTTCTGTCTAAACCCTTTGGCAACTAATCTGGCTTTATACTTATCTATGGTCCCATCTGGTTTAAGTTTCTTCTTAAATATCCATTTACATCCAATTGTACTGCACCCAGGAGGGAGATCTACCAATTCCTATGTCCCATTGGAGACAATGGAATCCATCTCACTCTTGACAGCTCCTTTCCAATGCCCTACTTCTAAGGAAGCCATAGCTGCTTGAAAAGTCAAAGGTTCGTCCTCAACATTGTAAGTGACAAAGTCACTTCCAAAGTCCTTAACAGCCTTAACTCTCTTACTCCTTCTAAGTTCTTCCAATTCCTCAATTTGAGTATTGGGACTATTTGGACTTGCCCCCACATCTTTCATCCTTTCCACATGATCAGGAATGGAATCAGACGTTAAGGCTGAATCTAAAGTAGAAACATCTTGAGGCAAACCAGTTTTCATGGGAAACACATTCTCAAAGAATGTAGCATCACGGTATTGAATGATAGTGTTACAATCTATACCAGATATTTCGGACTTAATTACCAAAAACCTCATAGCATAGCTTGTTTCCACATAACCAATAAAGATGGAATCAACAGTCTTTGGTCCTAACTTCTTCCTTTTATATTCAGGGATTAGAACTTTTGCAAGGCAACCCCACACACGGAAGTATTTTAAGTTAGGTTTCCTACCTTTTCAGATTTCAAATGGAGTTACCTCTTTATGTTTATGAGGGACTCTGTTCAGAATATGGCAAGCCGTATTCAAAGCCTCACCCCACATATACTTAGGCAATCCAGAATTTAAAAGTAAACTGTTGATCATATCTTTAAACGTTCTATTTTTCCGTTCAGCAATCCCATTAGACTGGGGAGAATAAGGGGGTGTCTCCTCATGAATTATGTCATTGCTTTGGCAATATTCAACAAATGGATTAGACCCATACTCTCCACCTCTATCAGATCTTAACATTTTAAGTTTCTTGCCAGTTTGAGTTTCAGCTTCATTTTTAAATATGAGAAACTTTTCAAGTGCTTCATCTTTATGTTTAAGTAAATAAACATAGCAATATTTACTGCAATCGTCAATAAAAGTAATGAAATATTTCTTATGATCCCTAGTCAATAAGCCATTGAATTCACAAATGTCTGTGTGAACTAAATCAAGTATTTCTGAATCCCTTTCAATTGAATAATAGGGTTTCCTGGTTGTTTTAGCTTCCACACACACTTGACATTTATTTTTCTTATCAATTGAATGTTTAGGGATCAAGTCTAAATTCATCATTCTTTTAACAGAATCTAAATTTAAATGTCCAAGTCTACTATGCCAAACATCAGTGGATTCAATAATGTGCACCATAGGATAAACAGAATTCTCAATAGAAGAAACTTTATTCAAATCAGAAGTAAAAGGTTCAACTCTTAATTTAAATAAACCATCTGACAAATAACCTTTGCCAACAAAAGAATTGTAGTGCATAATCACTACTTTATTACATTTGAAAGTAAGTTCATAACCCTCTCTAACTAAACATGAACCACTAAGAATATTCCTACGAACTGTTGGAACATGTTGCACCCTATGAAGAAAAAGAATACGCCCCGAAGGAAACTTCAAGTCCACGCGTCTAATCCCCAACACATTGGCTGCAGTTGAGTTCTCCATCTTCACAGTTTTCCCTTTAATAGGCTGGTAAGATACAAAAAGCAATTTATCAATACAAACGTGCACATTTGCTCTAGTATCAACCAGCCATTCAAGTGGCTCATAAATAGTAAAGACTTCTGGGTTAACAGAAACATACCTTTCATCATCATTGGAAGTAGTGATGCCAGTTTCAGCCTCAATAGTACAAACCTCAGTAAGGTGAGTACTCAAATCAGCCTCCGCTTGACTAGTATCCTCTACCACCACATTGACTTGTGCTTCAGAATTTGATCCTTGTTTGACTTTGGGCTTTTTAGACGGACGAGTCCTTAACCCGATGTCCAACTCGACCACAATTCCAGCAAGGTTTGTTTGCTTTCGGTTTCTTCTTGGCCTTGCCTTTTGTCTTGTTTATATTTTTAGAGTTTGAGTTAACCCCCACATTCCTCTGATTATTGCTCTTCTTCCCAATAGTCACAATATGGACATTAGACTCCATAGGTACAATATGACTATTCTTTCTATGTTGCTCCTCAATGGATATTGATTTCATCAGATCGTTTAGAGAAATCTTCTCCGTCTTGTGTTTGAGGGACATACCAAAGTCCTCCCAAGACTTAGGAAATTTCTCTATCACTGACATCACTTGAAACTTCTCAGGAAGTTCCATATCCGATTCATGAAGAGAATGAATAATCAATTGCAACTCTTGAGTCTGTTCGATCACGAGACTTACCCTCAACCATCCGAAACTTCGGGAATTTGGAGACATAATACATTTCCGGACCTTGATCCTCGGTATTATATTTCCTATCCAATTCATCCCATAGCATCTTTGTCGTGTATGACTCGAAACGATAGACATCAAAGAGAGCATTTGTCAATGCCGACAGTGATTGCCCTCTCGCCTACATTATTCCGTTCATCCCACGCAGCAATCTCGACTTCTCTAGAATGCCTTTCGGTTGGTATAGGCTCGTCTACCCGCACTCGCCGATAATAAGCCCCTCATGGTCAACCAAATTTTCATGCGTTGTTGCCAATGCTTAAAATTCTGCTCTGGACCAAACTTGTCCAAGCAAACCATTCAAGTCAACCAAAGGCTTATACGCAGCAGATGCGATGCACGATGAACTAGCCATTGCACACACACGGATAATTGCGGAATAGCTTCTTGAAGACTCGTTAGTTAACCAGGGTACCTACGAGCACGAGACGAGCAACTCAACCGAATTGAACAAGCACCGTCTATACCCGACCAGGACTCTAACAATTGCAATTATCAAATATCAACAATGCCGGCAAGGCCACACAGTCCAAACGTAATATAACTAGACAGAATTCACACTTAATAAACAAATCAATAGTATACCTGATTGACTTGCTCGCGGTTCTACTAGAATGTACCTAGCGCTGGCACTCCTCTGGACAAGTTGCGCCGCAACGCATCGTATCTGCTGACCGAATCACCAGTCTAATACTGGTTTGCCTTCAAGAAGCTATTCGCCCCACTCCGGTGCGATGGGTACAGCGACTCTTCTTGCAGGATAAGACGGTCTCAGATCACTGTTGACGCACACCAATTGTAATCACCTCGAAAATCCCCTCAGTTCGCCGGTCCCGATAAGGCAAAAATTATGGATCGCGGAGAGAGAACCGAAGCGGCGAATTTTCTTGCAAGAAGCAAAAAAGCACGAAAAGGGGTTCACCCTAATGGCGGCTCTGTTCCCCCTTTTAATATCGCCTTAGGAAAATTAAAACCCAATTCGGATTAGGAAGTCCTAATTCCTTTACCAGATTTTATGTTTTCTATTCCTTTTCAAGTTAGAGTTAATTAATTGGGCCAAATAAAAATAGAGGATCATGAAAACATAGCCCAAGCCCAACTTTAACAACATTTAATTATGGATTCCCACCATGAAAATGGCTTCTACCACAATCAAAACAATCTCTAACATGTCAAGAACAATTCTCATTAATTGTTTTAGGCTAACTAATCATGAGTTAAAAATTATTAACTCCCAAAGTTGCCATTTTCAACATTAAACACGTATTGCCTAACTCAGACCGGCACTTATTTTCCGTCCTGCATGAGTTATTGAGTTGTATATATGCAGTGTGTTTTTGGTTTGAGGGAAGAAAGAAAGGGACGGAAAAAATATATAAAAAGATGATTTATGTTGTTTAATTAAGAAATAAAAATAGATGATAAGTAAACTTTGATGAGAAGGGTTCCTAAATTTATATAGATTGGGATATGAATTAATATAATATTCATCATTTACATTTCTTTCACTCTAATAAAATAAAATAGAAATAAATTATATTTACTTTCTTTAACAAATATAAAAGTTTTCTTCCCTCTCTTTTGTACTTTAGAAGTAGAACCAAAAGGGTAGAATAGTGCGCATATATTAGCCCAATTACAGAAGCAAAAACTAATAGTTGGAATGATAAATTATATAAAATAATATGTTAAAATATAATATCATAGTTTTAAATTTTTTAATTTTTTTGGTCAAGTATAGCTTGAAAAAAGCACATCATTGTCCTAGACACAGATATCAGTCTGCAGTGAACTATGCATTTTGCCACTTTGATGTGAATAATGATGTAAAGAAGTACCGAGTAAGAAGCTCCTTCATCCCAAAGACATTTCTATATGGGTTCTTTTGGCTAAATGCCATAGACACATTCCATTTTGCTAATGAGTTTCAACACCAATAACTATGTGAGACCTCGACCCAAAAGAGAAAAAAGGACAAAACCCTCTTGCCTCCGAAATGCTGTATTGTCCTTGAATGACGCAAGTTAAGTGGAAAATCCACATAGCCAATACAATTACACATACATAACAAAAATCTTGGCTTCTCCTACTTTATTATCTCATTTACACATTCTTTATTAAATTAGTTCTAACACATTCAAATAATAATAATAATAATCTAACACATTCAATAATATGTATCCCATTATATACTATTTTTTAGTTATTCTTTTGTATTCTTTTACATAATTTGAGTACATATTATAATTTATAAACATATAATACTTATATGATTATAGACGTAACCCTAATTATTTTGATAGGCACGACTATACCAAGCAATATAATTAGCAAACTATGGAGAGATTGGTGGGAAGGGGACCTGAAATTTCATTGGACACTCCCATGTCCAGCAAAACCTTGTCATTCCTTCTTTACCTTTCCTTTCCAACAAAACTCCAAAGAGGGAGGAAAAAGAACCAATGCCATAGACTTTAGTGGAAATAGATGAGAAATAGTAGCGTGCAATGGGAGGCCCATAAAACCGTATATCCCCACAATATAACATCCATTATAATGTTGTCTAATGTTGTTTAATATATAAACAGCCAATAAGCTAAAAAATTATGGGATTGCAAGGCATATCATGTAAGAACAACATAATCTTGAATGAAAAATCAAAGGAAAGTGAAAGCAGACGCGTGGACAGCTACCACCCGCAAAAACTTAGCAGCCCTTATTCTTTAATGACGATCATGAGAAAACTTTACTAAAAGCAGCATCGATACAATGCCCACAAAAGCTTCCCACTAATCATCAAATGTCTAATATGAAACAACCCTGATAGTCCAATGGACAAAACCAACACATAATGCCCTCTTAAAATATCATAAAGCTCAGACCAGAACCACCCAATAGAAATACAAGCAACCAAATCAAAGCCACAATATCTTGGTTTGGTTACAATACTTCAATCAAGATTCTTTGCAGCTTTTTTACTCTTTTGAGAGGATCATTAGCTAATTTACTCTTTTGGGAGGATCGTTTACTAAGTGGAGTCATTGTACAATTGAGATTTTGTGGATAACTTCTTTTAATTTGGCCGAAATGTCTACTCATTCATCATATTGACATAGATATATACATATAGAAAGTGCAACATGTAGTTCAGGGGTTGATTTGGGTGTATATAAAAAATGTTTAACTGTCTCTAGCAGGCGCAAAGAGATTGGTTTCCACTAATAGTATGGTGTTCCCCACAAATCTGCCAGCTTGAAAACCACTCGATGCCGATAAAGAAAGTAGCTGGTGGGCCGAGGCACCGTCGGCGGGGAAGTAGCAGCAGCAAGAAAGTATGTAGCAGTCATTTGGAATCTCTTCAATGTTTCCTTGACCGGCATTAGGTAGCCCATCAAATTGCTAGGTTAGTAATTAGCATATTTATACTATATTTCTTTGGTCTTGGATTTCTTGACATGTTACCTATAATATATGTGTTGGCTGCTAGAAGTATTACTATTCGGAATCTTGCTGGTTAATGTTATAAGATATTTTGATCAAATTCATAAACATGGAAACTCAACAAGTCATTCACACCTGATTAATAAGTGGGATTCCTAGCTAGTACAATGGCTTGCCCCTAAAGCTTAATGACAATTCTTTTCAACTTTTGCATAGAAAAGGCTAGCGTGGATTGAGAAAGACATGATACTTTAAGCCAATAATAATAAAGAGAGTTTTTTTTTTTTTAATATTGATAAGAAAACCCGCAATTACTCCCTAAAAATGTACATAAAACTCATACATTGTTCGAACTTAAAATATTAATGTAAAATTTTCAACACCAATCATCTTAACCAATTCAAAGTATTAATAAAAGGAGTTATAACTAAGTTAATATTTCTCTTTTCTTTTTTTTTTTTCTCATCTTGCTTTTCCTTCCTCTTAATCTCCCTTCATTCAAAGCAATGAGGGAGCCCAAAGGAATAGATGTGCAACATCTGAGGTTATATTATATTTGTCCTTACCCTCCATGAACCAAAGAAAAGAAGATGACCACGTACATCCATTGATGTTCTTGTCATAGATTAAAAAGATTTTAGACTATATTTAAATGAAAATTGGATTGAGATAAATTTATGAGGATAAATATGGAGATCATTAAAAATAAAATATGTTATAAATATATAATAATTCTTAAAACATAAAAAATATTTAAAATTAAAATTTTAATCTGAATTAGGAGGAAGAAGATCCATTGATGTTCTTGTCATAGATTAAAAAGATTTTAGACTATATTTAAATGAGAATTGAATTGAGATAAATTTATGAGGATAAATATGGAGATCATTAAAAATAAAATATGTTATAAATATATAATAGTTCTTAAAACATAAAAAATATTTAAAATTAAAATTTTAATCTGAATTAGGAGGAAGAAGATGTGAGTTGCATTAGTGTAGAGTGTAGGATTCCACCTACTGGTCCTGACATCCGTCAGCTCGGAAGGGTTCCTTTCAGACAAATATTTGTAATCAAAACAAGAAAGAACCGTCACTGTATCGATTTAGGGAGGCGGGGGGCGGGGGGAGGGGGGGGAAGAAAAAAACTCCTCCTTTTTATTCCAACTTGGGAGCTTTATCTAATGTTCCAACTATTAAAGGTAAGTTTGGTTCGAATGAAAGTGAAAAGGAAAAGGAAATGAGAAATAAAATAGGAAGTAAATGTGTGATTTACTTCGTTTGGTTAGAGTGATTGGGGGGAAGAAATATATGTGAGAGGAGCTTTTTCTTCCTCTCTATTTTGGAGAGTTTGGGAAGTAAATGAAGGTTAAAAGACCCTCTTGTCCTACGGTATTTCTATTATTACAATTCTACCTTTAATGCAATATCTTGATTTTGGGCTCATGACATTGTTGATTTTTTTTTCTTTCCTCCTGAGAGTATATTATGATAGTTGTTTTTAAATCATACTCGTATTTTTTTAATTAAATATATCAACAAAATAATTTATTATTTATAATAATTAGACTTGTAATTAAAGGTGATTATTTTAGATAATTGAATCTCTAATTTATGAAATTTATTTGATTTATTTTATTCTTAAAAAAATTAATAATAGTAGAATAATATTCTTGTTGATAATTTATGAAAATTTGACATGATATTATTCATTCTCAGTGATGATGATGCATAACACACACACATATATATATATAACATTTTAAAAAAAAAAAAGTCTACTTTACAAATTTTTTATGAATTAGTCTTATAGATATAATAATAATTCAATAATTATTTCTTCTCTATATACCTTACAATCAAACAACGAGAATAAAATCATATTTACTTCCCTTATATTCTAACCAAACAAGATAAAAATAATTACATTTATTTTCCTTAATAGAAATAAAATATTCTACTCCTCCTCTCCTTTTCCCTACCCTTTGTGAACCAAACTTAGCCTAAGTGGGCGGAGGCTCGAAGTTCGAAATGCTACCCAGACAGGATAGAAATTCGTTTATCCTTATCCCCTCCTTTATGGACAAAGACAGTAGAACTTTTTCAGAGGCAAGATGGTTAATGTAGTGCTTAATAGTTTGGTTTAGTTGGCATCCATTGCGTTCTGCAAAAAAAGCTAGAAGATACAAGCAAAAAGTTTCCAACCATAATACTATTTGTATATCACAATAATTTGTAGATGAGAAAAATGTATATACACGTATAGTTAGGTCAATGGTCACCAAGAAACTACCTGGTCTGTTGATTCTTTCATTAATTAACTCAGCATTTTACATAGTTCAGTTAAGATTGCAATCTTATCGGCCAGGTGGAAGACAACAATTCTGAATCCCCTCGAGGAAACAACAAATTTCCAAGAGAATTGTCTACTCTCCCCTTCAAAGTGACTGCAAGGATGATACTTCAGGGGAACTTCAAACTGCTGAGTAAGAGCTTGGCAAGAGATACTTTTCTGGGATGACTACTCATCTGCCAACTTCTGTTTTAAATCAAATAGCAGTTGATGCCAGGAATGATTGGATGCGCTGCAACAGCTCTGCTTTCACAGAATCAGGAACCGACGCTGCATAAATACAAGACCGCACGTATTATAAGTACAAGCCCAAGCTGAAATAAGCTTAGAAGACCATTATCAACAACAGCGGACTGTTGAAACAAACACTGATTAGCAGTTAAATGTCAGTGCAGGGTATAGAAACTAAGCTTTGCTCAACCTCCATCAGTTGATTCTCCAACGGTAACACAGTCAACAAACATATTTTCAGAGATTATGAGTGAAGAGTTGCAGTGGATTAACGTTATTCAATCTATTTCCAGTAATAGATCATTGTCAGTAACAAGTAGATGCCTTCAGAATCAGAATTCTTTCCTAAGTTATTTGTGTAATGATTAAAGGGGATTGTATTTGTATTATATCGAAAATCTCAAATTAGTCAAGAATTCTGATTGAGAGAACTCTATACAAAAGAGACATGACAATACAAGTCTACACAGGTAAGTTGATAAGAAACACTCATCCTTGAGGCACCACAATTTCTAGGCTAATAGAGTATGACAATGTTGTTGACAAGGAGCAGCTATGGATGAAAGCCATCAGATTGACTTAGAATGGGGAAGGGGGTTGTTATTATATTACATCTAATTTGTAGCATTGCTCAATGTCATTCCTGCGTTTGAAGATAATTCTTGCACCTTCAAGTCTCTTAATTGGGAGGGAACAAAAACAAGTCAATGATAAAAACAACACGTGAATATGCAGAATGCTGCCAAGCCAACTTTCAAGCAATAAACATGATGAGACAAGGATAATCCAAAATGACCTTCATTCCCTCATTGAAAGGGTGTAGAAAGTCCGTGTATTCTCAGCAAGTACTTTAGCAATGTACCACTGGTCATATTCAATGGACATATTCATAGATGCATCTTGCGGACACCAATGATGTATCCAAGAATGACTGATGACGGGTAAAAACTGAAAGAAAGCAATGGTCTACTAAAGTCTAAAAGGACAAGAGTAAGTCAAATATGAGGTAAAAAGAAAATTCAAGTTTAATAGAGCATCAACAGTTGAAGAGTAAACAAGTAAATGAACCCACCTCTTCCCTTTGGTGTTATCACATGAACAAGATCATCCACAGTAACATTATTCCTTCCTTTCTTCCTTGCAAAAGCCCTTGTGAAAGAAATTTGCAAAAAGTTATGTTTTTTCAAGAGTAGAGGCATTGTAATCTATTTTTAATCGAAACCAAAACCATTCACACTGATAAAATAAAAGGGAAAAGAAACCTGCAAAGGGCTTTCATCTCATCCTTCCAGCCACATTCTATAAGCCTCTCTCTCAAAAGCTCTTTCAATCGTTCCTTTTCTCCACTCTCAATTAACTATACATAGCAGTCGCATTATCCAATCAATATTCCATCAGTACTTAAAAAGGCAACTTATATTACAATTTGAGACACAACCCTACTACCAATCAGTAACAAATCAAGAACATGAGCAAAATTATCCCACCACACCCCCCCCCCCCAACAAAAACAAACAAAAAAAACAGAACATTGACCTTGATGTTTATGATTTCTTGAAGGGTTTGCTCTCGATCTTGCTCTTCTACCTCTGCATCTGGAGTCGGTGGCCGTTTAACTGAATCCCTCCTTTTAATCAACAGAAGTTATAAAATAATTAACAATGATTATAAGCATAAAAAACTAAACAATTTTGAATGGAATACATATTAAATCAGATAATTTCTAGGTAAATGTGATGATTACATGATTATCTGCTACTGATTACAATTATTCCGTAGCTGAAGGTCGAAGAACGCCAGCGTATCAAGGCGCTTTAGATCAAATTCCGAGTTCTGAGTAGCTAGATTTTGGGTTTTCTTGATTCCTCTGTATAGATATGGATTTTATAGTCGGTGATATATGCCGCAACTCGATGACGGCTGTGATTTCCACGAGCTTCCATGGGCCAAAACGAGGAATCAATCAATCACTACATTTTGCTGTATTATAATTTTGGTCCATAAACTTTGTATTTGTTTCTATTTAGTCCTGAGTTTACGAGAGAAAATAAAATAAAAATAAAGTTGTTTATGTTATAAAATTTAGATAGTATTAGAATAAAATCTTCACACTACATACTAATAAAACTCTAACTATTCTTTACACAATAATTTCTCTCTTTCTTTTCTCTCACAATTTTCTCTAATTGTTCTTTCACTAATTTTTCTTTCACAAAATAATGGTATATTACAAGCTTAAAGAGTAGCTCTATTTATAGAGCTCTAATTAGTGGAATACATCATGGCATATATCATCTTCCATTAATCTTAATTAGTGGTGTCTCCACTAAATGGTGGACATCCATAAAAATCTTCTCTAATAATTCACATAAATCCATAATTAGTGGAGCCTCCACTAATTAATAGAGCTTCCAATAATTTTAAAATATTCATAACACTCCCCCTTGGATGTCCATCCATTACATCAAGAATATGCCTCGTTAAAACCTTATTAGATAAAAACTCAGTGGGGAAAAAATCTAATGAAGGAAAAAGAATACACTATTTTATATGTCTGATTATTACTCCCCTTAATGAGATGATTCCTTTAAATCTTTAAACCGACACATACCGATTTTATATCTTAACTTCTCAAATGTTGTAGTCGGTAAAGTTTTCGTGAAAATATCTGTGAGGTTATCACATGACCGAATTTGTAGCACATCAATTTCACATTTCTTCTAGAATTCATGAGTAAAGAAGAATTTTGGTGAAATATGTTTTGTCCGATCTCCTTTAATATATCCTCCTCGTAATTAAGCTATGCAAGCTGCATTGCCTTCATAAAGAGGAGTTGGAATATCTTTGATCGATGATAATCCACAACTTTCTTGAATATAATGAATCATGGATCTTAGCCATACACATTCTTGACTTGCTTCATGAATGGCGATAATTTTAGCATGATTTGAAGAGGTAGCTGTTATAGATTATTTTATAGAACACCATGATATAGCAATATTTCCACATGTAAATAGATAACCCGTTTGATAACGTGTTTTATGTGGATCATATAAATAACCAGCATCTGCATAATCAATCAATGTTGGGCTGGTTTTATTTGAATAAAATAATCCGAGATCAATTGTACCTTGGAGATATCGAAGGAATTGTTTAATTCCATTCCGATATCGTCGTGTTGGTGAAGAACTAAATCTTGCTAATAAATTGGCAGTAAAAGCAATATCATGTCGTGTATTATTAGTAAGATACATCAATGCACCAATTACATTGAGATATGATACTTCAAGACCAATGAGTTCTTCATCATTTTCTTGAGGTCGGAAATGATCTTTATCCACATTTAATGATCGGACGATCATTGGAATACTCAATGGATGTGCTTTGTCCATATAAAATCTTTTTAACACTTTTGTTATATATATTGATTGATGAATAAATGTTCCACTTTTCAGATATTCAATTTGTAAACCAAGGCAAAATTTGGTTTTACCAAAATCATTGATTTCGAATTCTCCTTTTAAATAATCAATTATTTCTTAGAACTCTTCAGGAGTTCCAATAAGATCATATCATCAATATATATAGCTAATATCATAAATTTAGAACCAGATTTCTTAATAAAAACACATAGACATACCTGGTCATTTTTAAATTCCACTTTCAATAAATATTCACTAAGACGTGTGAACCATATGCGCCCAGATTGATTCAGGCCATATAATGATTTCTGTAACTTGATGTAGTAATTTTCACGAGAATAATGTTTATATGATTCAGGCATATGAAATCATTCGGGGATTTTCATGTAAATATCATTTTCTAAATTTCCATACAAGTAATCAGTGACAACATCTAATAGGCGCATATCTATCTTTTCATATACTGTCAAACTGATAAGATATCGGAGTGTAATAGCATCAACAACAGGAGAATAAGTTTTATCATAATCAATACTTGATATTTGTGAAAAACTTTGGGCTACTAACCGTGCTTTATATCGTATGATTTCATTATTTTCATTGCGCTTTCGTACAAATATCCATTTGTAACCAACAGGTTTTACACCTTCTGGTGTTCGGACTGCAGGTCGGAAGACTTCACGTTTTGTCATTGCATTTAACTCCGATTGAATCGCATATTTCCATTGCAGCCAATATTTTCTATGCCGACATTCATCAACTGATATTGGTTCAGGATCATCATTATCCTGTGTAACATCAAGAGATATATTGTATGCAAATATATTATCAATAACAGTTTCTATTCGATTCCAACTTCTATCGGAAGTGGTATAATTGATAGAAATTTTAGTGTTACTTTCATCAACTTCTGGTTTTTTGTCATCAGTTCTCTCTTGGTCTTTATCATTTTTTTCTTCAATATGATCTTTTGGATCATTTAATTCTCTTTTCTTTCGAGGATTTTTATCTTTAGAACCAAGAGGTCGGCCACGCTTTTGGCATGTTTTTGACTCAGCAGCTATAGGTATAATATTTTGTTTTGCTGGAACTTCAATTCGAATAGGAGCATTTATAGTTGGAATATGCGATTTTGTAACTCTTCTGGAGTTAACAAAAGCGTCTGGTATTTGATTTGCAATGCTTTGCAAATGAATTATCTTTTGAACTTCAAGTTCACATGCGCTTGTGCGCGGATTAAGATAATTTAATGATATTGTCCAAATAAGATCATTTTTATACTATTTTGGTTCTCCCCCTAATTTAAGAAATAATGATTCATCAAAATGATAATCAGCAAATCTTGTTGTGAATACATCTCCTGTCAGATGTTCAACATACCTGATAATATATGGAGAATCATATCCAACGTATATCCCCTTTCTTCTTTGAGGACCCATCTTTGTATGTTGATTTGGTGCAATTGGAACATAAACAACACACCCAAAAATTCTTAAATGAGTAATATTTAGTTCTGGCCCAAAAGCCAATTACAAATAAGAGAATTTATAATAACTAGCTGGCCTTATACGTACAAGTGCTGCAGCATGTAAAATAGCATGTCCTCAGGCATATGTTGAGATATTTGTTTTCATTAATAATGGTTTAGCAATTAATTGTAATCGTTTAATAAAAAATTCAGCAAGACCATTTTGTGTGTGAACATGAGCTACAGGATATTCAACATTAATCCCAATTGACATGCAATATGCATCAAAAGCATATCATAAAAATTCACCAGCATTATCCAAACGTATATTTTTAATGTGATTGTCAGAAAATTGTGCTCGTAATTTAATTATTTGAGAAAGTAATCTCGCAAACGCCAGGTTGCGAGTAGATAATAAATATACATGTAACCATCGGGATGATACATCAATTAAGACCATAAAATATTTGAACGGTCCACATGATAGATCAATAGGTCCACAAATATCTCCGTGAATCTGTTCGAGAAATGTAGGACTTTCAGCTCCTACTTTTACTGGTGATGGTTTAACAATTAATTTTCATATGAAACATGCAGTACATGCGAATTTTTCTGATGTCAATATCCTTTTATTTTTTAAAGGATGACCATGTGTATTCTCAATGATTCTTCTCATAATGGTAGATCCCGCATGACCCAACCGGTCATGCTAAATGCTAAAAGTAATAGGATCAGTAAACTTCTGATTTACTAAATGATGAATTTCAATTGTACGTATTTTTACAAAAATATAGGCCAGTAGAAAAAGACGGCAATTTTTCTAATACAGATTTCTTACCCAAATGCATTTGAGTAATATAAAGATGCTCAATCCCATTTTCCTCATTTGTTTCAACATGATACCCATTTATGCGGATATCTTTAAAACTTAATAATTTTCTTCTGGATTTTGAGGAAAATAGTGCCTTATCAATAATAATTGTTGTTCCTTTAGGCAACAATATACTAGCTCTTCCGGAGCCCTCAATCACATTTGCACTATTGTTTATCGTATAAATATTTATTTCTCCCATTTTGAGATCAGAAAAATATTTCTCAATTTTTAGTATGGTGTGTGTAGTTCCACTATCAATAATGTATACATCATCATTAACAACAGCCATCTGAACACAAATATATATATATATATATACAAACGTAAATATTATTAGAATATAATAAAAATGAATATACAAAAATATCAGGGTGAGGCTTTAATTCTTCTGGACACTGCCATCACCAATTAAATGGTCTATCCTACCGTGTGAGTGTTCAAAAAAATCCGATACATTCATATGAGTAATATTGATATTAAGATCTTCAGAATCAATATCACCATCCTCAGCATCATTTATTGGATGTTGAGAAAAAATTGCTTTTACATTTTTATTTTTCAATGAAACTTAATACAATTCAACTAAATGCTTAGCCGTACGACAATTTCGTAACCAATGACCTTTCATGCCACATCTATAACATATATCCTCATACTTTTTTTCAATTTCTTTTTCTTTTCCCTTATGATCTTTTTTGTTCCACTTCAGGTGGCCAGTATTTCTCACAATTTAATTATGATTATGATAAGGGAAATATCGAGCGTGTCTACGACTATAACCACGACCACGGCCACGACTATAACGATGGTTTCTGCTGGAGCCAACAACATTCACTTCTGGGAGTGCTGTTGAGCCAATTAGTCTGGCTTCATGATTTCTCAATAATAACTCATTATTCTTTTCTACAATGAGGAGGGTAGTAATTAAATCTGTAAGTTTTGTATACTATTTTTCTCGATATTGTTGCAACAAGACAATATTCGAGGCATGAAAGGTAGAGAATATATTCTCCAACATATCTTCATCAGTCACTTTTTCTCCGCATAATTTTAACTGAGATGTAATTTTATACATTGCGGAGCTATATTCATTCACGATTTTAAAATCTTGCAATCTCAGGTGCAACCATTCATACCGTGTAGTGAGTAGTACGACCATCTTCAGGTGGTCAAGTTTTTCTTTTAAATTTACCCACAGGATATATGGATATTTTTCGGTAAGATATTTCATTTTTAAATTTTCATTGAGATTACGACGAATAAAAATCAAAGCTTTAGCCTTGTGTTGTGCAGATGCACTATTATTTGCTTGAATAGTTTTACTAAGGCCTTCAACATTTAGATGCATTTATGCATCGAGAACCCATGACATATAATTTTTTTCAGAAATATCAAGGGCTACAAATTCGAGTTTAGCGAGGTTAGCCATAGAGATCAATAAATGCGTACCTGTCTTCTGACTTTGGTAATGACAGAAACTCGTGCTTAGTCTTCTGGCTTTTGTAACGATAGAGACTCGTGCTGATAACGTGTTATAAAATTTGGGTAGTGTTAGAATAAAATCTTCACACTACATATTAATAAAACTCTAACTATTATTTGCATAAGAATTTCTCTCTTTTTTTTCTCTCACAGTTTTCTCTAATCTTTCTTTCACTAATATTTCTTTCACAAAATAATGGTGTATTACAAACTTAGAGAATAGCTCTATTTATAGAACTCTAATTAGTGGAATACACCATGGCATACATCATCTTCCACTAATCTTAATTAGTGGTGTCTCCACTAAATGGTGGACATCCATAAAAATTTTCTCTAATAATTCACATAAATCCATAATTAATGGAGTCTCCACTAATTAATAGAGCTTCCAATAATTTTAAGATATTCATTACAGTTTATATCTAATACAATATTATTTGGGAGTTTTATGAGAAAAATAAAATAAAATATCTTTTTATTTGGAAGTTTAAAGAAAAAAGAAATGATAAAAATAAATTTATTAAAATATCCTTATATATTACTTCTTATTGATATGTTGTTTTAAAACAAAATCGACAGAGTTATTATTAAAAAAAAAAAAAACTATTAGAGGATCGTTCTCTTCTCTTTACTAGAGTTGAAGTTATTCTCTATTACATTACTTCTCTCTCATTTTTTTCCCTTAAAAAACTAACAAACAAGAGAATATATAGGTTTTCTCTCCAAATCTTTTTTTTTCTTTTCTTTTCATTTTTTAACTCCGATTAGCTCTAAAAAATTTGATTTTTTTTTAATATATAGTCCTTTAAAATTTTATAATCATCTCAATTTTAATTCGTGTGTTTTGAATTTGACATGTTTTGTTCCCTAATATTTTCAAATGATTGTAAATATGATTTCGTCACATTTCTAATTGTTGCAAATGATTTTTTGTGAGTGAATTTGACCTTTTTCTAATTTGTTACAAAGATAGTGAAATACTTAAATGTCATAAAATAAAAAAAAATAATTTTCATTTATTTTTTTCATTTTCCCCTCATAATTCCTTTGTTGCTTACATTTGAGTTCCTAGTAATAAAAGTATTGGAAGAAAAGACACAAAAATATTAAAAATTTAAATACTTAGGAGAGAAAAATAATTTGAAATTATATTAACGTTTTAGAGTTTATATATTTCTTAATATAAAGAGAGATACTTATAATTGAAGTGTAAAGGTAAAAATGGAAAAAAAATATTTAATTAACTTAAAATTTTTATTTTTCTTAATTTTTACGAAATCGATTAAAATGAACAGATAATTTAGGATAAATAAAGTATCTTAAAATTAGAAAATTAATAAACTAGGGTGTGACATAGGTTTCCTCAAAAAATGTTTAAATTATTGTAATTCTCTTAGAAAAATTTTTAAAATTTATTTTTTACCTCTAAAAAAATTTTTAAAAATTATATTATTATCTTCTGTCTTTAAATTCCAAATTCCTGATTTTGTACTACTTATCCAAGGAACGCCTCCTCGAAAAACAAAGTTTCCAAGAGGAGAATTTAAAAAAAAAAAAAAAAACATTTTGCCAAACTTTTTATTGGGGCCAAGGGCAAAACTTTGGCGCCCTTTTTTTGGCCAAAACACAAGCATTTCCCGCCAAAATGACGATACATACAGCGGTAGAGCGTAGAATGGTTTTTCCGATCCATTTCTGAAACATAAAATCAGTCCGAGAGCAGCCATGGCAGAGAATGAAGAACAGATCACGGAGGAGACCCACCACCAGCTTGAGATTCCGACAGGCCGAGTCAAGAAAATCATGAAAATCGACAAAGAAATCAACAGAGTGACCTCAGAAGCTCTGTATCTCATATCCTGTTCCACCGAGCTCTTCATCCAATTCCTCGCCGAGAAATCAGCTCGAGTTGCTCTAGAGAAGAAGAAAAAGACTGTAAAGCTCGAGCATTTGAGGGTTGCAGTCAAAAGGCACCAGCCCACTAGTGATTTCCTCTTTGATTCTCTCCCTATGCCTTCCCATCCTTCTGATCAACCTCCCAAAGATCGGCCTCGTCCTCGATCCGAGAACAAGCCTGCCCCATCTGGGACGCGTAGAATTGATTCTTTCTTTAACAAGTTTACTTAGTCTTTGTGTTTACCATTTTTTTTCCTTTCTTAGTTCGAATATTGTGGAGATGTATAATTATCTGGAGAAAGGCTTAGATTCAGTTAATTAATTTCCTTGATTTCACAGCTTAATTTGAATTGGTTTCGATTAATATGCCTACATTTCAATGGTCTCCTGTGGCACTATTAGATTTTTTTTTTTTTTTTGTGGGAATTTTAGAACAATTGGCATCCGGGCATTGAATTTTGATTTCCCATGAGTTCTGCTTCTGTGTGCCTTCTTATCATTTCTTGAGGTGGCCTTCACTATTGTCACTGAGATGGCGTTATTCTTCTTTCATTTTCGTTATGCTTGTTGAAATAAATTTGACTCCTTTCCATTCGTCCCCTTTGTGTGTTTATATGTTAACCAAGATACAACGGACAATGAAATAACAAAAGAATAAGTAGACCAATTTGGCTCTGCACACAAGAATTAAAGATTATTCGTCCCCACTTGGTTGTTGTTGGGTTAAAACAAAATTCTCTAAGATTTAACCAAGATAAGACACGAATTCTATACCAACAAAAGTATAGAATTCTCCAAGAAATAGAGAAAAATATAAGAATTTTGCAGTAATAGGTTAGGAAAGAAGAGAACTAAATTAGATTATGTAAAATTAGTTCATTTCTCTTCAACTTTATGTATTTATTTATATTTCACATCCGATTAATAGTTGCAAGTATTAGTGAATAGAAAGATATAATTATTTATGAACAATTACTGAACATAACTAATCATAAAAGTCACTGCAACCTTCTCAATCGAACCAATTCAACTAGTTGCAATTAATCTTCTAATATTTATTTAAAACTAGCTAACGTCTGATCTCTTGATGTTGTAGGTACAATTTCAAGATGTAAAAGAACTGAAGGCATATTGGACATGGTAAGATTATCAGCAAACCAACGTCTTGTGCAATTTACATGCAAATGCAAACGGGCTTTCTGTTTAGCTCTTCTTCTGCGCCAATTTATTTGTTCTCTGCAACTATTTGTTCTTGGCATGGTTGGGTGGTACAAAAGTCCATAGCACTGGCTAGCAAATAATCCAAAATCTATTTGCTTCCTTCTTCCTTGTGTAAGATTTTGTATTATACAATGTAGATTTCCATGATGAGGAGAAAACATCAGTTTTATTGTCAATCCAGCATACCAATCAACTAGCAAGGCCATATTCTACATCTAAAAGACTGCTGTTTTCCCCTTTCTATCCTGTTTCAAATCCATTTGCCATCTGAATTTGAAACTATAGAAAGAAACAATACACAAATACTTTCTGCAAACTGAGAAAACATGAATTATTAATCTGCACAGCCTTCATGTTTCCTCTTCAATGACATATGCTCTATCTTAATTCTCAATAATTTTAGCAATCATGGGTCCTAATTAGATTTAAGGTGATATAGGGCCGGAAAAAGACGAGACAACTGAAGCTGTATCTTCTCTAAGATGAGAAGCAAGGCTAGTTCGAGGAAATATTCTTTGTCCCGGCGTCCTTTTCCCCTCCTTAATGTAAGATATTCCAGGCGTTGGGGAAGTATTGGTATTTGTTCCGATGCCCAGTTGTTGAATACCCGGGGAGACCCTTCTATTTAGAGGGCTAGCATTACCAAAACTTCCATTTACACTTCTGTCTGAGAGACGCCGGCTGCTAGTGCTAGGCCTTGGCCCGAAGGGACTTCCTTGCTCGACTACTACTTGACTTTGTATCTTCTTCTTTTCCTGAAATGCTATAAAATCCATCTGAGTAAATGATCTCTTAAATGAGATTCAGTATTGTAAGTGTATTTCATTGTGAGTCTCTGAGCAAAGCAGAAATGCCAATGGACATGGTCTTTTGAAGTGTTTCTCACTTAGTGATATGCAGACAATACTTACCCTAAGTCTCAGTTTCTCCTCTTCTTTTTCCTTCCTCAGCAAACTGTATTCTTCCAACATTGCCAGTAGAGGAACCTGTGTAGAATATCTTAATTGGTTAAGAGGCTGCTAATGATTTCAGGGCAGTGACCAGCTAAAAGAAAGTGCATAATTCAGCATTGACTAGTGCAGCATATCAAATGCGAATGGATCTGAAGTTATGATTCAATGTCTAGTATTTATTGAATATATTAACTCTCTGATTTTACTTCCTCTTTTGGCTGCTTATCTTCCTTTGATTTTGTTTTCAGCTAACTATATTCAGCTAGAGTCTGCAGAGAAATTAAGTCAAGGTTTCTATGTGTATTTGAAAGATAATTTTGAAACTAGGATACCTCATCATATAAGAAAACTTTCTTGCGTTCTTCTTCCCAGTCCTTTGTCTTGGCCATTAACAAATCCACCAGTGCTGAAATGAAAATGCAAGAAAGGGAGTGAAGCAAAAGGATATTTGAAGATGGATATTGTGGCACATAGTTCTTAGAAACCATTCTTCTGATTCATGAAAATTTTAATTGCTTACTGGTAAATTTGCAAAATTAACTATTGAAATACAAATCTTTTGCATTTTAGTTGCAGGGCAATTTCCACGGTTATGATTTGTTCATTGCTTGTTTTGTGAAATCTAGTTATTATTGGCCAAAGATATATTAATACCTGGAATTTTGTTAACCATTACTCTTGCACGTTCTGCTCTTTTCAGATTCTTGTGCGCACCTCTGCTGACTGAATAGCGATTTTCATCCTGAAATAATGACAGCTAGGGAAATTAAAGCAGATGATAATAAAGAAACAGCAAAACTAGTCTCTACTTCAATAGGCTAAGTAGCTGACCCTGCTATATTCTTCCAACCATCGCTCCTCGTCACGAGCTAATATCCATTTCTCAACTTTCTCCATTATAGGCTTCCTGCTAGAAGCTTCTTCTTCTGCTCTAGATATCTGTTCATCCATGCTTGAGAGGAGATCAGCATGGTCAATCTCCCCTTTTTTAAGATGCTAGTCAGTGTTTGAGCTAACACAAGATTATAGGAATAATTATTATGCTTAGAAAACAGAAACAGCATTTACGGATTCTAACCAGAATTTATTAAGTTCAATATACTCTCCATCTCATCTCTTGAAGGAATTTCCATGTGTGATTGATTGCATATCTCCTCAAGCTCAAGCTGTTTTCTGAGAAAAAGCTCTTTCATCTTGCTTGCTTTCAATTGATCCAATCTATTGACTTCAATCTCAGCCTTGTAAAAAGTTTGGAATTTGTCAATTTTGCTCGTCATAATAAGCTTTCAAAGGATTCAGTTACACATGCAAACCTGCTTCATTATGTCAAGAGTAAGGCTTCCGGGAGTAGATATTTCAGATGATGAGATTGCTGATAAACTGATGAGATGAGAAAAACGTTCACGGTCTTGATGGTGAGTGTCCATGAGATTCCATAAGTTTATCAATGCTTTACCAAGTTGTTGGAGCTGCAAAAATCACAGCAAATCAGCAAAGGGATTCTGTTTAGCCCAGGGAATTGTGAGTCTCTTATGTTTCTATCATAAGATATTGTATGTTCTTTATTTTCACCACTTCTTATTAGTGAAAGTAAACTTTTTCATCTGTCATGATTCCACTGGGTATGGATACAAGCAGATGGATCTTTGAAGTTTACCTTTTCAAGCCGCTTTTGCTTTTCAGCTTCGAGTGACTCTACAGTGCTATCCAGTTTTGCCAAAATAACATCGCCAATATTCTTGGACAGACCAGACAATTCATTCAAGCTTGGATGAACCTTTGTGATGATCATGGAGGAATCCATTCCCAGCGTAGCAGAGAGGTTCTGTATGGTGCTTATATATTTTTCTACCCTTTGAAGTCTATCACTCTTTAGATAACATAGTATCAGCAAATGAAGTAGCAGAAAGGGAATTACAAGTCAATATTCACAAGCTAATGCTCAATTTACGCGTAAATGTTTTGGAACTTTGCATTACTATTTTTGGTCACGTTACCTTTTCATTATGGAGTCTCTGAAGTTCATTCTGGTACTCTTCTAGTTTTTTTAGTGAAAGATCGCTTTCATTTACTACAACACTTGATGATGTATCATTGTACTCTGATCTACCTGCTATTTCAGCTGATATCTTTTGAATTTGTGCTTGTACAGCTCGAAATTGCTTTACCCTCTCTTCTTTCCTCAACTGCATCTCCCTGAGTGCTGGAGTAATTGAGTTTAGCTGTTCCTTCAATGTCCCAGACATTTTCTCTGGCTGTCATTTGTAAAGATACTTGAATTAGTGCTTTTCCTAAAGTTATCCCCCTTCTAAATCAATTTTGTTGGAGATGCTAGTTTTGTATAGAATTCTTGTTTCCACTAAATTTTGATCATGGATACCTTTTCTTCCTTTCGTTCTTGATGAATGCAGAGCTCTAGTAAACTTTTGAATATTTTTGTCAATCTAACTTATTCACTCCATAATTTCATACGTTCTTGAGATGTATTATCTGTAAACTCTGACTTGTTTGGAATAGATGCTAAACTATTTGTTTTGGGGGGTTGGAGGATTTGGGTATCAGGGTTCCTCTTTCTCATTTGCACAATACAAGTAGAAGATACGGACCTTTCTCTAATTTTATTTATGCAAACAATACCTACACTAGCTTGTAATTGTCTTCAACAAGTGGAATTCTCAAAGTACTTGTATCATTCTAATGGATCAAATGTACAACAGCTTATCATCACAATTCAAACGTGCTTACAGATGGTCAGCTTTTTCCAGTGTTATTATCATTAGAAGAACATAGTCATAAATTTCTTCCGAGGGTCTGGCTTCATAACATTTAGATCCATCTGCTAGATATCTGTGAATGTATCAACTATTTCCTCCAATGCGAAAGTTCATTACTCAACTACTTTATATTGTAGTCGAGTAATTCATGTGCAGGTATTTGTGAAAAACATCCAAAGGCTGCTGAGCTCTTAAATGATGAACTTGATCATCAGAAGGAAACAGATAAAAGAATTACCCGTACAGGGAGTGACCGTTCACCAAGTGAAAGAAGGAGATGGGTGAACTCAGCCTGAGCTTCTGCCAGTTCCTGGTGCAGTCGAGCTCTTGAAATGTTTGCATTGTCAACTTTCCTTCGGTAAACCTCAAGACACTCCTGTTCTATATCCAGTAGAACCTTTTCCCTTTCATATTGATCTTCCCCAACTTCATCCCATATCATCTGTTTCACAGTAGAGAGTCATTATACCACTTGATCCATGAAGGTCATGTTTAGATAAACTCAAGATATAAAACTTACCTGCAGCTCTTGGAGCAAATATCCACATGAAGTCTCCAGCAAAATAGGACTTTTTGTTCCGTTTGGTGTTTGGAAGGATCCCATGTTGAGTTCCCTCCAAGATAGGGGAGCAGAATAAACTCCAAAGCTGCTAGGGAGAGAGTTTTCCTGCCAAGCAACTAAAATTTCTTGTTTAAAGTAGACAAATAATAGAAATGTTTAAGCAGTTACCATCACAAGGTGAGATATGATGAAGTGGGAACTCTGGGTATGAATATTTGCTTGAAAGTAAAGGCATAACAGGTAAGGTAACAGTTAGGTGTCAGCTTCAAGAGTCTCATATTGCTTTTGTTGCTTAGAATTCTTTCCCTCTTTAAGGATTAGATTGGAGATAATGGGCTAACCTTCAAGTTCTTTTAATTGGAATAAAGAAACTATTTCCTATTCAGATGTAGCAACATGCACTACCCCTATTTCTGCAGCTTTAGTGCTTTTAACTGGAACTTGATTCCTAAGCAACCCTCTGATATCAACAATTGATCATCAGGCCAGAATGTATGAAACTTTTTTACTCTTCATTGCTGCCCAGTGATGATTGGATTCAAGTTACAAAAGCCTTTTTGTTTACTATAAACTTATGGTTAAGATTGTGTAATCCTTTGACAACTTTTAAGACTTCATTGATTCTGTGGCATCATCATCCCCACATGATTAATGTAATAACCTCTGAAAAACTATACCACCTTCTTCACCATTACATGTACATTTATTGTAAACAGTCATTTTCATTTCAAGAACCCTCAACCTGGATTTCCACTTTTAATTAGTACAAGCACTATGCACTTGGGATTTCACGTCTCAGACTTCTGAATTTTGATAAACAATATTGATTTTTTTATTTTTTTTAAATTAGTAGAACTAGATTAAAAGAGTAAAGGGTATGCAGAAGTGTTAGTTGAAGTGCCTCTTTCTGAAGAATTTTGACTATAATTATGAGCTGAAGAGTTGAATTTCAGGGCATACCTAACTAAATAAGAAAAAGATTTTGTATATGGCTCATGGGACATTGGAGGATGAAAGCTCAGAATTGCCCTCATCTAATATAATCCATCTGCTTTTGTTTTTGAAGTGGTGGTGTGTTTGGTGAATCAGGTTATTTTGGAATTGCTACAGAAGGAAAAGCTTGCCATTAGCCATGGCACCTCAAAGTTGGCCTTTCACATTACATGGTTAACTTTCTTAATCACTCTACCCTGTTCTGCATTAACCTTTCCATATCTCCATTTTGCCCTTCTTACAATGCAAAAATTTACTTATAAATGAATTCTATTAATTAAAATTTATCATTATCTTAATAATAATTGCTCCAGCTTATTATGAATCTTCATGCTTATTTTAATATAAAGAAGAAGTTTTAAAAATTACAGAACTTTGATTGCTAGATGTATGGATTTTATAATTGCTTAAACTTGGGTTTTAACAAAAATTTTCATTTCTGCCATGGTGGTCCATTATTGGATGATAAGTTTTAGAATCTTGAGCCTTGGAGGATGTTTTGTTGGTCAGTCAGCTATCAAGACTTCAAATCTTCAAAGAAGTTTATGATTTGTTCTTTTACATTTATGACTAGCGGTGACAATTAGTTCCAAAATCATGACTAATTCTTGCTTAATTAGACAAATGATGAGGGGGTTTTAACTAACAATAGATTTATTTACAAAATTCATGCATCACAAATGGCAAGATATTTACACATAATCCTTGATTTTGAATTTAATTTATTATATTAAGAGACAAAAATGTAAATAAAATTTATCTAAATTTATTATTTTTATTTTAAAATATTTGTTCATGAAACTTTTTATATAAATTAAAGGTATTGAAAATAAGATTACAAATTTAAATAAAAATTTTATTTTATTCATATTAAAAATATAATAATTATTGATTGGTAAAAAATTTTTAAAAAAATTAAAAAATTGTCTGTTAATTTAAAATAAATGAAAAAAAATTAATTATTAATTTTAAAAATATGTACATAAATAATTATTTTAAAATAAGATAAAAAAGTTTTATGATAAAGTATTTTGAAATGGAAAGAATATTGGACAAAAAATATTTTTATTTAATCAACTAATCACCCTGTTCTTGACTCAGTGTACTAATTTATTAAATGGACTTATCATAAGTTTAGAGAGAGGGGGGCAAAAATAAGGCCAAAAATAAAAAGTAAAATTAACAATTTGAAAACCAAGACGAAACTCAGAGCTCCATTCCGGCGATGGATCCTCACGGCGGAGGACGGACGAAGAACGACTTTGTCAATGACAGTCCCGCATAACAAAATGATTGCTCATTTGGCTTTTGTTAATCTTTGCATCTCTGAATCGCCGATCGAAGTTTGGTTATTCCGCAGCAAAACTCCTCGAATCGAAGCATTTGCATCTCCCACTATGAACTCCAGAATGTATGAAGATCCTTTTGAGAGGATTGATTCAGTTGAGGCGCCCATTGGAGCTCCAGAAATAAGCTCCATTGCTGCTTTGATGGGGAACAGGAAGAACCAGGAAGAGATCGATAGATGGAGACGGGAAATAAACACGTCTTTAATTTGTTCCTTTTTTTTTATAAATAACTCAGGTGTTTAGGCTTTGCCCAATTGATCTTGGCGCTGAGGCAAGACTCACAGTAAATTTGGAATGTATTTTAATTAGTCTGACCGTATTTTGGCCCTAACTGAACCGAAGATAATCCAACCCATCAGTGCAAGAATCAAGAGAGTCGTGAGCCAGTCCAGTTGGTCGGCTCCTGAACGTTATTAACTTGAAGTCATCTATTCGATTCTTTTAAAGGAAAAAAGTCTTTGACCTTTGGAGAAATTAGTCAGTTAAGACTTGTTTAAAATCATAATGGAAACTTCACTTAATGCACACATGATAGTGACTGTAAAAGCCAATCAATCAGGATTTGTTTAGATTAATTTAATTCTACAAATTTTTTATCGATCAAAATTTCGTAACGAAAACTTCACTTAATACACACATCTAATAGCACATGCAGGCTTTCTCGATTTCGAAGAGAGTCGTAAGTCAATTGAGTTATGGGATTTTATTATTCTGGTTAACCCAAAGTAGACACCAGCACATGACGCCACTTTTTCTTTCGTTAATTACAATGCAAGAATCAGATCTTCCCCTGTTCTATTATGCCCAGGGATGGTTTCTAAAGGAATCCAAGAGATGTAAACATCACTCCGGCTTGAACATCTGGATCTTCGTTCAAATTTGACTTTCATGTTTAAACTATGCTAATTCGAATTTATTTTCGAAACTTTAGGTGCTTGGAAAAGCCAAGAGAGACTGCAAATGATCAAATCCTACTGCAAAAGATCATCAAAACCAGGTAAGTGACTATTAGAGTCGAAAGAAATAATCTTAATACAACGTTGTTATGGAGGTCATAACCAGAAGGGAAGGCCAAAACTTGAACTATGCTAAACCTATAAAGATACATTAGAACTCAGAATCAACAAGTCAAAAATTCAGTGTTAGTTGCCCTTAGCAGAGCAGGTTATAAGAAGGCATGTCCTCTATTCTCAGAACATCATCCATTAAAAGCTCCTTCTCCAACTGAGATCGTGTCGATCTTAAGACATCCTATAAAAACACAACACAGACTTAGTGGATATAAAAAGAATCTTGATGAAGGAAAAATAGCAAATCATAGGACAGGATCACGATTTTGATCGGTATGAAACATATGAATGACACATATAGAGGTTGCTTTCAACATGCATTGCAGAAAGTACGTGTAAACCATGAGGTTTGAGTAGAATACTTACATTAAACTCCATATATGTTGCATTTCTATCCAACCATTGCTTGTCCATGACAACAAATGCCACACAGTAAAGTAGGTCAAAGGCCCATTCATTCTCTGCAAATGCATCAAATCCATCAAATGAGTTTGCATTTGTAAGCTTTAGAAAAGCTTTAACTTGATCTACAAACCATTGAATCATAATCATCACAGCATTTAAATTTATGCCTAAGCTATACTACAGGATACTTTAGAACACAATGGTCACTGGAACACCAAGAATGCCAGTGCTCTTACCGGATAACATTTGCAGGAAAACAGCTCTCACGAAAGTTCTGGGCTTTACTGCATATAATTAAGCTTGAATCAGACAGTGTCATAGAATCGAACATGTAGTATCTTCAAGATATTTGGTCAATATCTGTCGTTTAGCCATTTTATTTTCAGAATATGTTGAATTTTTTTTTGTTTCTTACAGGCATCTAGATCAAGCATCTGCATGATCATGAATGTTATATTAACACCAGCAACAGCAAATGGATACTCCCAGGTTGCTCTTTTTCCCCCTTGCTTATTCAATAGACGCTGAAAGGACGTCTGTGGTAATAAACAGAAGAAGAAATGTCAATCCTCAATACAGAGACGGTTGAAGGCTATCCATTTAGGACTCCACACTCCAGCAGGGGAGATTTCCTAATCCTGTGGGATTTCAGTAGTTTAAACAAGAATAACTGAGGCCGCATTGAAGGGCACTGCAAGGCACGATCAGAAGTAAAAGAGTCTTTTCCTGAATAAGGTTACTTCAATTAGAATCTTACACAAAAAGTCTTGGCGAAGAATAGCAAGTTCTCCAAAGATATGAATCCTGCTCCTCTGCATGAAAAAAGCAGCAGTAAGATGATCTGAATAACAAGGCCTGTTTTTTTTTTTTTTTTTTTTTTTGAGAGCGGGGGCAGTGTGCGGAGAGAATATATTGAACTAAAGATCACACAGAGACAGAAAGAGAGAGGGAGACAGAAGAGACCTGAAATCTGTGGATGGATCCCTACCCTGCCACCCCATTTCTTTCCACTGATCGGATATTAAACTTTGTAGCTCCTGACCAGGATATGTGGCATACCAAAGAGCTTTTAAAGCTTCCTGTTGTCACAAAACTTTTTATTGACAAGTAGTTGGAATTCTGAATAATGTACTTAGCCACATAGTGGAAAGCAAGTTTATTAAGTGTCTTCAATTCATCGATGAAGTCTTCTAGAAGACTCCAGAGAAGCGGAGTCAAAGAGTCAAACCCTGATCTATGGGATAGAGAATTTGCTTGGTTGGTTTGAATGAACTCCTGTATAAGTAGATTTCATGACAGGAAAACCCCATACTAGCCATGGTTTCAAAACATGGAAATGTGAATTAAGTAAAATGAAAGAATAACATGAAACACACCTGATGTTCAGGTCTGGAAGCATCAAAACAGACCTTCATCCGATGTTTTAACCTTCTTAATCTCTCTTCCTGCAAATGGAAGTGTTAGATGGCGTTACAATTTTAGGCAGATATGAAAATTAGATAAATTAGTCAATTCTTTCAGCATCTATCAACTTCAAATCAGCATTGAAAGTCTAAAATATGGAACACCAAGTCAATGTTGGTTCAAACCTCCACAATCCTAACCAAAAACCTAACGTACTAACAAGATCATGTGCAGCATTATCCGAACTAAGCATGCTATATCCTATTAATTATTGAAACACTTGCCTGCAGGGGTGTTCGATTGAAACAAATTCGTTCAAAAGTTCCCTTTCGCTTGAAGCAAACACAAGTCAGGCCTTTTCCCATCCACACTGGTGCCCCACAAGCTGCATCATCTGTAATGAAGAAGAAGAGGATTTTGAAGAGAGTGTCAATACAGTCGACTGTCCTATTGTCCCACAAGCTTCTTTTATGTGTGTAATGTATGATTTTGAATATTATCACATCAAAACCACTTCAACATAATTAGCGCAAATGTACTAGCAGCATAACAATTTTTTAAGCCAAATGGAAATTGACTATCATTATTCTAAAATCTGCAATTAGAATCAAGCCACTTGTAGTAAAAAGGACAGAAAGACAGATTCTTTTCACATCTTAACAAAATGCTGTCTACTACATTGCCTTGAGAAATCATTAAAAAGAATTCGAAAAGAAAACACAAGATGACTTAAATAAGTAAACTATTCATGATTGAAGCAGCCATCAACCTTAGAAATAACAAGAGGCTATACACTGGGAATAAATGAAGAAAATAATGTAGTCTGAAGAGTAAACCGCACAAAGGAATCCTTTTTTGAAACCAATAATATATTAACCCCTTCAAATGTTTCATCATTCATAAAGATCTAATCCACCATTCCATATCAACAAGGTATAGAATTTTAGCTCCAACTCTACGAATAAGATGAAGAAGGCAGTAATTGAAATATAACTCCAAAAAGGGTACACCATGCCAAAAGATTAGGAAAGTGTCTCATCTTTATCCATTATGGACAAAACCAGAAACCTGTTATGTTATAAATAAACATACAGGTCGTAGTAGGCACTTCAAAATCTTGATGCATAAAAATTGCAGCACTTGGCTAGGAAAGAACAGGACTTCGATACACCCTAAAAAGTCTTAGGAACAGAAGTACACAAACTGAAGCATCGCAGCAAAATGAACCCTGGGAAAACCAATCTGAAACGATTAAAGTTGCTGGAGAAAAGATATCCACAACTACAAAAAAAGCCATGACTTTGCGTCAATCTAAGCAACAACCTCAGAGATCACAAACTCATGAGTATGCACCCTCAGACAGACACACACATTCCACACCATACATTACATCGGACCCCTAGGATGCAAGTGCCCCCAAGATTCAAACTTGCTCATATAAACTTACCCACTGAACACCCGAAACCCGGAAGGCATTGGCTCTATCCCCACAATTAACAAAGGAGAGAGATTACAGAGAAAGCAGCAAAGACATGCAGTACAAGAACACACAAAGACAATTATTCATCATCAAAAAGAGTTTGGACACGGAGTGAGTGAACTGAAACCTGCAGATGAATTAGAAAGAGAGCATCTGGAGACAGGGGAAGGAGGAGAAGAGGCACGGATGGATACACCAACGCAGCTTCCTTGAGTTCGAACTGGGCTCATTTCGATCTTCTTGGACTTCACAAAAACAACATTCAACACATACTATGATTCACTGTCTGCTACCAAAACCACTCACTCACTGGCAAATACAGAGAAGTTGGAGAAGGAGACAAGGAGGGGAAGGGACCTTTCTTGTTCGTCGTCTTTGTTCGCGGCTCATAGTGAAAGCAGAAATGTGGGAACCGAAACTACCCTGCTTCTTTTTTCTTATTGACAAACATGTCCCACCTACGTAATTTATTTTCATTTAATAATATTTGCCCTAAAATGGTAGTAGTAGTAATATGGAAAGATTTATAAGGGTAAAATAGTAACTTAAATATATAATACATAATAAAAATATGTATAAAATAGATGCCCACACAAATTTGAAAAGTGAATATCAATTTAACTCAATTTTATAGAAATAAATGGTATAAATAATTTATATATTATATATAATCTAACTTTTCATAATCATGAGGAATATCGAATAACTACATAATCCACCCCTTCATTACCTAATCAACCACAATGGTTAAATTCTATAATAAAATGCTAATTCAATTAGTCAAAAATTTATTTTATTAGAAAAAAAACTTTAAATTTAATTTACGTCTCATAATATAAAATAGTAACAATTTTTGAGTTAATAAAATATATAATTGAAAATACTCATAATTTTTAAAAAAATAAAATAGTAATGAATAGATAGAAGACAAAAAAATATAAGTGAGGTGGACTTAACGATATACTTAGGGACGGGATGAGATAGACTCAAGTGTGATAGAAATTCGTATTTTTTTTAATTCTATATTTTTTAGAATAATTAAAATTTTAATATTTTTTAATTTTTAATTATTTATTTTTAAAAATTATAATATTATCTTCTATCGTAGCATTTTCAATCTCAAATTTCTAATTTTATTCTTCAATAAACTTAGGTAATAAAATAAATGATTAATTATTGAATTAACAGTCTTGACATGATACACATTTATAGTTTATAAAAACCAAAATTTGATCCCCAAAAGCATATAAAGAAGAAAATAATTATGATTCATTTGTAAATTACTACTATATCACAATGATAGGGAGATTTGAGGAGGAAGAGGACAAAAGTGACATTATACAGAAGACAAGGGGCAGCCTGCAGGGGAAATACAGTACTACTAAAATAAAGAACTGTCAGCATCTGTGGTCTTGGACTCTATGAGCAAAGCAACAGTAGTATAGTGGGAAGAGGAAGACTGACATCAGCTGGTTTTACTTTTTAGTCGCTAGTGCTGGTAGGTAATGTTAGGGTGTGTGGGCGTGAAGGGAGACAAGACAACAAAGTCCACAACGCCACACCTCACAACCTCCACATGGCAATGGCGGACGCCTCTCCCCAAACCCAACCGGCCAACCCCTACCGCTTTCTCGTGTAAGGGGAACTTCTATTTGTTTATCCCCTTTGTGCTTTATCCTAATTGTTTGACGTATAAATATGCTATTTTTTTTTTGTTTTAAAATATTTATTTATAAAATTTTTTAATTTATTTTAAAATATTTATATATAATTAATGATTAATTTTTTAATTTTTTAATATTTATTTTAAATTAATTATATAATTTTTTAAACTTTTTCTCTTCTTATTTTTTTAAATTTTTTACTAACCAATAATTATCATATTTTTAATATAAGTAAAATATGAATTTTATCTAAATTATACTATTATTTTTAATACTGTACAAAAAAATTTATGAATAAATATTTTAAAACGAAAAGAATAACATATATGACATATTTTTAAATAATTGTATATTCAATTGTAGCTGTATTAGTACGATAAAATTATTATAATCAACGTAGTATAAGTTTAGAATCATATATTCATAATTTTACCTTAAAAATCATATATTGTAAAGTATTTATAGAAGGGTAAATTATTCTGGTGACTTTCTAACTATTACGAAATTTAACTTTTACCTTTTAATTAAAAAAATATAAAATACTTTTTCAAACTTTCTAAATGTTTCAATCTTACCATTTCGTCACCAATCGGTCAAAAAATCAAGGATAAAATTATTCTATCCGTCCTTATTTATTTATTTATTTTAATTAAAATTTTTATCTCAAATTATCTGTCTCATTAACAAATTAAGACTATATTAATTATTATTTTTTACAAAGATTCATCTTTAATACCGTGAGTACTTCTGCACTTATAATGAAAAAAAAAATAAATTAAATGTATTTATAACATATAAAATTTTAAAATTTGATTATTTTTTAATAAAAAAATTTAAAAAGTAAAATAAAAAATATTAATTGATTAATTGAATCCATTAAAGTGGAAAGAGAGAGGAAGTATAATCTTACTGTTACTTCCTCCTCGCACCATCAATAGCTACTGAAAATCATTCACGAAATATTTCCTAGATTTTCTCTGTCTAATCACTCTGTCGAGGTATATTTATGGATGTGTGATTATGTAGGGGTAGAGAGGGGGAAAGTCAAAGATAAAGCATTTACTTCAAAAACTTCACATCCGCAGTGGCAGCGATGTTGGCGCTCTGAGAGACCATTGTCACATCATATCATCATCATCATCACAGGACATTTACTGATAATTCGAAGCGAACTGTGGCGACGACGGCTACTCCGCGTCCACTGCAGCAACAACCGTCGACCTTGGCTGTACGAGCAAGATGACGACTTCGGCCACGCCGACTTTGAAATTTTTGGAGAATTCGAATTCGTCAATTTCGAGGAACGGTAATGCGACGACCGATGCTGCTTATTTTAGTTTGCCAGAGGAGGAATTTTAGGTCTAATTGGCGATCAGCGTATTCAACCAGATTCGCCTGAGGATCCAAAAACCACTGCCCAAATCACAGCTGCTAAGCTGATTAGCCTCGGCTGTTTGCCTTATTAAAAATCTCATCTCTATCCGGCAATTTACTCGTGACAATAATTGCTCTATTGAATTTGATTCCTTTGATTTTCATGTGAAAGATCTTCCAACAGGGACAACACGTCTCAAGTGCAATAGTTTTGGGGATCTTTACCCAATTCTTGCCCCGTCTTTACCTGCACCTACATCCCTGCCTACTATCCACACATCAGCGTCCATCCCTGCAACCTCCACTCTTTGGCACAGTCGTTTGGGACATCATAGGGATGCGATTCTCCAATCCTTAGTTTCTAAGAACTTCATTCAATGTAAAAGGTCAAGCCTGACCAAATTTGCCATGCTTGTTAACTTGGCAAACACTATAAGCTTCCATTTGTTCCATCCAGTCATCAGTTTGGAAACATTTTCATCAAAGGGCTTCCATCCACTTTATTTCTTGATTTTAGGACCGGTCTGGGCCTTCGAGAATCTCCTGCTCTCTGACTATGGGGGCATGTCAGACATATAGACATGTAACACATGACGTATTCAAGCTAGTATAAGTTTAGGATCACATTTCTGTAATCTTACCTTGAATCATGCCTTGTATAGTATTTATAGAATATCAATCATTCCCTCGATGATGATGACAGGGGGGATTATACCATTCAACACAAATGCATGCACTGCTCTCTCCCAGCCATGTGTACCATGGTTCAGGTGTCGTTCGGTCACAGAAAAGGAGGAAGAGGATGCGAGAGAAGGAAACATTTATTTTCTACTAAGAAAAGATTTAACGACAAATACTTCTCATTTTATTTAAGGTGTGAATTAATTGAGATTTTTTATAATATATCTTAATTTAAATTTTTACTCTAATTTAAAATAATTATATTTATGATTTTTATTTTTTAAAAAATTATCATAAACTCACTACTATATCATATTCTTTTTATTTAATTTCATATAAATCCTACCTTAACTCTACATATTTAATAATTTTTTTATTATATTCAAACAAATTCATCTTAATTCAATTCCTATTTACTTACATCTTTAGATTTAGACAAATTATTTTTTTAATATAAAATAACTTCTTTTCTTAACTTTTTTTATTTATAATCAAACGAGATAAATTAAATTTTTACATATTATAATGGAATTAAAGATCTGATGTTACTAGAATAATGTGGTTTCAAGTAGAAAGAAAGTGATGAATAAATATAGAATATAGGGTAGAATTAAAGTTTGGTTTGGTTGAACTCTTTTGTGAAAGTAAATGAGGGAAAGAAATAAACGTGGAGATAAACTCGTTTAGTTAGATATAAATGTGAAGGAAAAGCAAATCAAGAACGGGTATCACTCTCCTTTCACATCAGCATTTTCTTCTCTCTCAAATTGGAGAGATTGGGAAAGAGAAAATAAAATAGGAGTAATAATGACAACATTGACAACATTTTTAACAATAAAAATTTTAATAAAATAAATAATAAAGAATAAAATAATAAACTAAATTAATTATTTTCTTTCTTCATCCCTCTCATTCCCTTCTTATTTTCACTCCAACCAAACAAAATGAGAATAAATACATTAACTTCTCCTAATAAAAATAGAATGTATCACTCCTCCTCCCCTTTCCTCTACCCTTCCCTTCGCAAACCAAAACAAGCCTAAAGCTTGTTGCAACTCAATCAATTGTACAAAATCCCGCTTATACAACATAGTGTCTGCTTACACTTGGAAGTTTGGATATAAAAGCCCAGCAGTCATGCATGAGCATGCAGTGATACAGGAGAAAACAATATTTCACATTTCTCAAATTGTTGGTCAACTAGGAAAGAATTCTTCCTCTAACACTTGAGGGTGAGCCACAACTGCAACTGTCTCACATATTGCCCTTTAGAGACTGCTCCCATCACATTTTTCTATAAATGTATGTACAGAGATGTATAGCAGACTTCAAAACTATCGCCACCAATCTGGCACTTTTAACCTCCTGCTTCTGTGTTCGGAAAGTTTTGCCGCGGGAAGTTTATGCTTCACCTGTCTCCATATCATATTGACTGCATCTCCCTTCTTTGGGGGGTACTGGTATTCAAAGTGATGGGAAATAGTTTTTAGCCATCTCCACATTTCAAGCCATCTCTCTTTTGAAACTTTTCTGAGCTCAGATACCATGTAGTCTTGTTGAAGAGCTTCTTTAATCGAAAAGAAAATTGAGAACTTGCTATAGTCCAACTCATCCTCAAAGGGTAGCTCAATGTGGTCACTCACAATGACAGGAACACAGTGACTTACGATAGCATCAAAAAGACGGCAAGATGATGGAGTGTCTCCAGCAGGATGTAAACAGAATTTTGATGAACGCATTCCTTGGTTTGACTGGTTTGACATGGGAGGAAAAAAGGAGTGAGATCAAGAAGACAGTCTAACATGCTTGTAAAGATGTTACTGAGGACAAGCGACTCCCACCCAGGTGTTCCCAGCAAAGTGGAAGCTGAATTATTATCTGGATCATTGGAATGTACTCTTTTTGGAGCAGAGCATTAACATGTTGTTATTAGTCTCTCGTCTGATAAGTATATTGAATAAATTCAACAGAACTATAGTACTTCCTGCCATCAAAATCTATATTTGTTAAACATTACAGGGCAGGTTGAAAGTTAACATATTTCCCTGCATCCCCATTTTTTCCAATTGTGAAATAAAATCAACCAACAACTATAACATTTCAGATAAGTTACACCTTCCAGGGGGATTGATAGTTGTTCTATTTTCCCTGCACCGCTGTTTTTCATTTGTGGAATGAAAATCAACCCACCACAACTATAAGATTCTCAGGTTTTTCCAGTTTTCCTAACAAACAGGATAGGCAGCCTAGGGAAGAGAAATCATGTAACTGAACATATCTCGAAAGCAATGAGTCTTCCTGAGCAGCAAAGATATGGAAATCCCATTACAGTAGCATTAAATTTAGAAAACGAGACACAGTTTGTTGTATATCCTCATCATAAATTGAAAGAATATGTAATTAGCTGTTTCTTTAAATGAAAACAAATAAAAAGCATATCCAAGCATTAATATTTAAAGAAGGAGAAAAACTAACAATGACATGTATTCAGCATCTGAAGGACCAAACAGCATTTGCAAGGCAACAAGGCAAGGTATCAGATAGCAAGGCATAATACTGCTTTGCTTAAGGGACAATTATAAGAACTTACCGAATTTACACCTTCTCCTGTAGGGTCACTCTTTGCATATATGACATCATCATACCCAACCAACACATGTTCCAGTTTAGCACGGATCTTTCCCTCCTGTCACATGAATAAGAAAAAAGTTATCCTTATTTCCCCGTGCCATGGTTACCAAAAAAATGTACACTGGATAATTCAACTATCAAACTACAGTACATCTTTTCTCTGAGTCTTTCCCCGGAAAAAAAGGAGAGTTTTACGAGATGTGTATGGGTCAGGACGGTCATCATCTAAAAAAGAATCCACTACATGCACATATGGAGCTACAACATCTTTCCTCAGATTAGCCAAGCTTTTCTCATAGCGACCAAAATCTGCAACAATGAGAATAGAAGCATTCACCCCAGATCGGAGAAATCTGAAAGCATTTGGATGATGCATTGGAATTACATGGTCCCGACCAGCAGACCTCTGCCAGTAATGAGATTCTCTTAGAATTTGAAGGATGTCAACCTGGAGCAAAAGCAAAGGAGATCAGTGTCCAGCAACAGAAAGACAAGTTATGGCCAGAGGGAATAACAGCTAAATTGCCAATTAACAATAAGCATAAATTATTGACAGAACTGATTGTTGCATCTCTTACTCTGCAGGCAAGAATTGGTGGATAAAATCTTTTGCAAACTATCTGAAATGATGACCATCTAACTCCACTGAGACCATTATCTATAAGAATTGACAGTAGTTACCACCAAATAAGGATAGGCCCTTTTAACTACTCATATGCAAATTTAGATGATAGTAATCAAATTTATGCCCATCCAAGAAGAGAACAAGTAATGATAACCAAGGGTCCATTTGGCTGGAGAAAGTACTTTGTTGAAAAAACATTATTAGCAATTTTTGTTGAGTCATAGCAGAAACACGAGCACTTCCCAATTTTCCATTCCCCAAATTGAAAGTAGTTTATAAAATTTTACGAACAGAAGTCAGTTCTTTGAGCAGCTCAAAACTAACGTCACAATCACCATCATTTCCTCTTGTCCTATCACCAATTACTGTATTACAGAATATCTCAGCACTACACCCTCCTGTCCTTTATCCTCAAAACCAACCCTACTTGTGTAACAGGGCTCTTTTTCTCAAGACAACATAATAGGACAATTTTTTCTTTTATAAGAATGCATAATTAGATTTGAGTCACCAAGGGTACATTACATAGACAAAGATTGTTGTTAACCAAGTGAAGCACAAAAAGCTTTGTGCAACCAAACCTCATAGGAAGAGGAATAGCTCATGTAATAAGAAGTAGAGGATTTAAATCAAAATGCAAGCACATTTTCCACGAAACCTTAGTCTAACAAGGTTGTGATACAATGCAAGAAAAACCAAAAAGCTCACTGCAAACAAGTTTGTTATTCACTGAGAAGTAAATTCAAGAACATTTGGAGAAGTGCAAAACGTTGAAGCCAGTTTAAACACTTGAAAAGCAGAAAGCAGGGTTAACAACCATTTCCACAACCTCATGTTACAGTGACAATAACATTATTTCATTTTGATAGCTGCACTATGAGAAGGCTTCTCTCCACTATTGTCAGCTCAAGCTTCAGGGAAGAATTTGGCATTCCCACTGAACTCGTCACTGAAGCTTCAAATTTCAATTTTCAAACATTTCAAGAAACCCCAAAGGTGCTCTTCCAACCTAGGCACTCCCATTTAATCACATCCGAATAAAAGGACAATTCTTGATTCTACAAGCTTTAAAGAATTGTGCATTCAATCAATTACCTGCAATTGCCGGTCTTTTTCTGTTTCTGGATCGGTCATATTACGACCATGACTGTTAAAGCTCAAGGAAGAAAAGAAGGGCACAAAGAACACATCAGCAGACTCCGGATCCAAAACCCTGACAGCTTCCCGTGTCGTCTCATTTCCATCATCACCTTTATACAACAAGGACGCCATTAGCCAATACTCCACGCTGTGCTGTCTCTTAAGCCCAGACTTGCCCGGCCACGGCGGAATATTCTCCGCAGTCACAGCAGCCCTGTCATCAATCAATTCCCGATTATTCTTACTCATCATTCCTACGTGAAACCTTCTGGGCAGCTCATACATGTAAACTTTCAGCGGTGACGAAGATTCACTTCTGCAGGGCGTCCTATAGACGGACCGCAGATCCAACGTCGAAAATCTTTTGTAGTCGAAATCACTCATGTTATTGTAAGTCCAAACTGCCAATAGTACTAGAATAGAAAAAAATATACATCCCGCAACGGATTTGCCTGTATTAATCGAGCCCTTCATCTCTGCTCTCCCTCTTTGACAACAAATTTACAAAATTCAGCCAGTTTTTTTTTCAAGAAACTCAATGTTAGTAGGATCAAGAATGTGCTTTTGACTGTAGATTGAAAGCATGTAAAGGGCAAGTGAAAGAAGGAAACGAAATGGGAAAGAGGAAGACTAGATCCCAAGAAAAGGAAGGTGCTCTCCAAGAGATGCCATTCCACTGTGTGAATGCCTTAATATAGTTTCCTGAGTTGTTGGGTGAAGTGAGCTGTGATTTTGGTAACAGGGAATTTTCCAAAAGTCCAATCTATGGAGTTTGGAGGTTGAAGGAAGCATTTCCATTTACATTTTACTCAAATGTTCCTCCAAATTGATAAGTACATGAAAAGACGCTACGGTGATTCCATCAACATCTATTTCCTCTTCATTGATGTCTGATAAGGAAAAGGGATAAAAAAAAAAAAAACTTGGCTGGTAGGAAAAGAATTGGTTGGAATGCGATAATATTAATTAACTTTTTTATATATTTTATAAATAACTAAGTTGTTATTCATGCGATGCACAGAAATAATTTTTATTTTATTTTTATTTTAAATGCATTATAGGGAAAAAAGTAGTATCCCCACTAATGTCATACAATGGATAAATCATTAATACCAGAAAAATAGAGGGCAGGAGGCAAAATAAGAACCTTAGCAACAAATCTTTCCAAATGAATTCCATAAATTGAAGATCATTGTTCATTATTCCTTGATCAAATTTTAGAAACAAAAACAACTATGTCACTGATGTAAAAAAGAAATCAGACTCCAGCAGTGGAGTTTCTCTCAATGATCTCCACACCAAAGAGCCTAAAACTTCCCTTTGTTGAGTTATTTAATTCTACGACCTCCCCGGCACCCTTCTGTTGTTTGTTGAGCTATTTGATTCTACGACCTCCCCGGCACCCTTCTCTTCAACATAGGTATTTCGCACCACCCCACCATGGACCCCCTCACAATATCCTACATCAATCATGAATAAGGCATTAAAGTCCCAAAGATCACCAGTCAATGATAGAATCATCCCATCATCATCTTTATGCATACCAAAAAACGAATGCAAATGCATGGTGTGCAAAGAAGTAAGAATACAAAGGAACCTTTCCGCCAAGATAGATAGTCTCTACATCCACGGGAATGGAATCGCTTGACTCCGACATGGCCGTTGGCTCTAACCTCCCGTGTCTGGAAAACAAAGAAAATTAGTCACCAAGCTCCTCTCTCCCTCCCTTTAGATTCCTTGATAAAATTGCATATGGATAGAGAGAGAGAGGCCCTTCGCTTCAGAATGGAGCAATGCCCTTCTTCAAAAGTATATCATATACTTTATCAATCTTGGCAGGCTCAATTTGAAATAGAGGGTAGGCATCGGATCGCTTGGAAATTTTTCTAGTGAAGATCTGTGTAGTCATACCTCCTGCATTTTAAGATACTGTTGAGGAGCTAAGCTGATTTCACGACACAATCGTTTCTCCTGTCACCAAATGGAATTGAGATTAGATGGTTCGGCCACAAACAACAAATCTAACATCCTTAGCATCAAAAATCAAACATCAAAAACCAACAAAAGACGGAAACATGCATTGTAATACTGCAGCAACTACTCTACTGGTCCTCTTAAATAAGTGAAAAGTCGTAAAAATTTGAATTCATTGAATTCAGATAATTCTGTCTTATCTGTATTTAATTATCTGAATTCATTGAATTCAAATAACTCTCTGATTGATGCTATCTCATTTGAATTCATTAAATTCAGATAACCTTAATATTAAAAAAAAAAACCTTTAAAATTTCTTTAAAATCTTAAATTTAGAGTGACAGGTGTTAGTTAGGAGAGTCCATGTGTCACAACAGGAGGCTTCTGCAATATAGATAGATAGATAGATAGATAGATAGATAGATAGATATAGATTTATTGAGTTATTTATATATTTCTTTCAATTTCATTTCTTGCATTAGTCTCATATTTCAAATTCATCTAGTATGAGACATATTATCGAATTATATCAGAATTTGTAATAGAAATATTGATAATAAAGTATTAATTTTTTCACTAATAATGTATTGTATTAGTCCAATTAATCAAATTCATATCTAAACTTGATATATTATTCAATTATAATAGCAATATGATGGTGTATTGTCTATAATAAGATTGATTAGTGTTATTGTATTATTAATATTATTATTGTAATAAATTTTGCAACAACTATACTAATCTAGTTGTTAAAAAATGTTCTTACCAAATAATAATCCGGTCCACATTTCCTCAATAGGTGTAAGTGCAGATGCCAACACCAACCCACACCAATACAGAAGAAATGTGCACCTCCTAACTAAATACAGAAGAATCTTCCCACGGAATCCACATCTCATCTCCTCTCCTCCTATGCATGCATAGATTAAAATAACGTTAAATGGTCTGCCTATAAATGTTGCAATTCCCCATTTTTCTTCACTTTATTGATCCATTCATTAGTTTTTTTTTTTTTTTTTTGCTAATTAAAGATTCAACCCTGTATTTCAGAAGAAATAGAAGAGGAAGTGTTCCCCTCCTCACTCAGTATAGGATTTGATTGGGAGATCAAAGTGGTTCCCCCATGATTACATAAAATAGCTGGGGGAATGAAGGATGGGGGAAAATATGCAAAATAATTGTGATGTTTTGCCCATTTGGCAATTTCATGCGCATATACATTCCTCGAACGGGGGACATAAACAAACTGTCTAATTATCTCTTTCTTTAAGTATTGATTTCACCACATCTGTGGATCCTTTTCCAAGTCATTTCTCAGCCGAGTGAATACCATTAATCACTCTTATGACATTTAAAGAATCGCCTTCCAATATGACCTTCTGTATGTCAGCTGAATCAGCAATCGATGCAGCATTAAGAGCAGCAAGAGCCTCAGCAGCAAAAGCATCCCCAGCATAATCTTTCCCTATCCAAACCCAAAGGAGTTGTCCTGTATGGTCACGAAAAACGCACGCATAAATCGCAATTCTATCCTGAAAAGCAGTATCAAAATTGACTTTGACATAAGGGGAAGGAGGAGGCTACCAAGAACGGGGAAGATTAAGAGTCTGCTTCTTCCAGTGTCGGGTAAAACTAGATTCCCAATAAGCCTTTGCAGTCCTACTGATATGATTTGATAGTTCATCCCATTGTTGAGTAGATTCCCCTGCCTGCAATTGATTTATGTATTTCCATACATTTTCCATCAACACCACAGCTTAGTTGAGAAATTCTCGTTTCGTCTCATTTGGAAAAGGGAATGCGTTATCTAAATTTAACAACTCCTTTATCCAATCGTCTATGTTCCAGGTGGAGAATTTGTCTATTTTAAAATGCCATTTATAATGCCACCATAGACATTTGATAAGGGGACAGCGAAGAAATATATGCTCCAAATTTTCGGTAGCAGAATGACAGATGCAGCAGGATTGATCAATCAAATTCAGGACCCGACCCAATCGTGCTTTTGTAGGCGGTAACTGGGAAGCAACACACCATAAGAAGTGCTTGTGACGACTATATAAGCGGGAAGCCCACAGAGATTTTCACAGTGTGCCGGGGAGAAGAGGAGCAGATGATGGAATGATCGCGTGTGGTAAGGAGGGGTTAGAATTGAACCTCATCTGATGAATACTTCTGTAAGCAGATTTCACATAAAATCTCCCTGACTTTGAGGGAGTCCACACCAGTGAGTCGTGTTCCCCAATCTGGGGAATTGTAATTTTCAGAATCTCACGAGTAATAGATGGAGGAAACAAATTAAAAATGAAGTCATAGTCCCATAAATGTTGATCAGAGAGCATTAGGTCTTGAACTGAACCCACATGTTGTTGGTCTATTGGAATAGAGGGAAGACGATGAGTAGTAAGACCTGAGATCCATGGATCTTCCCAAATGTTTACTTGTGAGTCGTGACCAATGCGGTAACATAGTCCAGCTTCCAATGCCTTCTTCATTTTCCATATACTTTTCCAAATCCAGGACGACCCACTGGGACAGCTGTCCATATCCAATAGTTTTTTGCCTCGAAGGTATTTAGAGCGGATTAGGTTAACCCAAGGATGATGATCTTCAGTATATAGTTGCCAGGAGAGTTTCGTGATCAAAGCCAGGTTATTTTCAAAAGTTTTCCGAAATCCCATTCCTCCTATTTCTTTTGGTGTGCAGATGTCTTCCCAAGATTTGAGATACAAATGTCGACCTGAGTTTTCTTTAAAACCCCACCAAAAATCACGCGTCAGAGCATCCAATTTATTACAGATAGAAGAGGGAAGAGTAAAACATTGCATGACATGAATAGGAAGTGATTGCATAACATGCTTTATCAACACAGATCGACCAACTTGTGATAGAGAGTGCATTTTCCAACCACTAATCTTTTGTCGGAGTCGTTTCACCATTCCTTGAAATGCCACAGATATATAAGAAGTTGTCTCTCAAAGAAATGGAAAAAAAAAAGATAAAAAATAAAATGGAGCAATGGCTATGAAAGCATGTTTTCCAAATCAATGTGAAATTGTTATGTTCGGCTCAATGCAAATATATCAATCTTTAAAGTTTATGTTCGACCAAATCCCTATCCCTATGTATAGATTTTAAAAAAATGACATGTTTAAATTCGGTTCAAATAAATAGAAGTACCTTATTAGATAATAAGTTTAAAAATTATTTTTCTTCTTCATGTATTAAAAGGGGAAAATGTCAAACTTAATAATAAAACCACAAATAAAAAAAGTGGGGATGCAAGTAACAAATTTTATGTTATTATTGTCTCTATTTACTTGATTTGCTGAATAAACTTATAATATGTTATCAACATTATACACTTTTAAAATGGTATTATAACTATCTTCCCAATATACGATCGTCTATTCTTAATCTTTTCATCGTTGAATAAAGTAAAAGTGAATGGCATAATCAAAACCTTCAACTAAGGCAAAATTTATATATATATATATATATATATATATATATATATATATATATATATAATTTAAAAAGCTTTTAAGAAAGAGGAAAATGAAATTTATAATAAATTTTATTAAAAAACTTAATTTTCCATAAAAAGAGTAGATAGTATTCAAAAGGCAAATTTGCATAAATAATCCTTAATCTATTTTATTTGATGTACGATAGTTACAAATCTTTTTTTTTCAATTTATGCGATTTCTAATCTATATATTTCCATTTTACAAAGTCCCATCCACCTGATACACATTGAAATCCTGTGACATACTTCACGTGGCATGCACGCTGGTATATTAATGAAGGGTAAGGTTGTAAACGAATCGAACGTTCGCGAATAAAAACTCATTCGTGTTCGAATAAGGCTCGTTCGTTTAATAAACGAACGAACTCGAATACGAACTCGAGTTCGAATAATAAGCGAATGAACTCGAATATATTCACGAACATATTTTATATTTTTAAAAATTAATTATATTATATTAATTACTTTATTTATATTTTATAATATTAAGATTTATTCTTAATAAATCTTATATTATAATATTAATATTAATTATATTATTGTATTTATTTAATATTGTAATATTCAATTAGTTTAATTAAATTTTGAATTATTATTTTTATAAATTTTAAAATAAAAATATAAAATAAATGAACTCAAACGTTAATTGAATTTTTTGAACTCGAACATTATCAAATAATAAACGAACGAACTCGAGCAGTGTTCAATTATATTTGAACTCGAGTTCGAAAATGTGATGCTCGATTCGTTTGTATTCAAATACAACTCTAATGAAGGGTAAAGTTGGCACAACACTTGCGGTACCCCATGTCACGCCCCGCGTCCGCAGGACGTGGCACGGCCGTACCACCGAGTCGTAACCCAGTAATACGAAGCTTTACATCAAAACTTAAACAACAAAACACATTTTCTTCCAAAATGATAACCAAATAATTTCATAATTAAATCTTCTTCAAAGAATTTATATCAAAACCCATAAAATCAATTCTTACACTTGTCTCAACGAGTACTAAAAACACAGGTAGAACTTAAGATAATAAGATAATATAAGCCACAGATTAAAATCCTGAAATTCGATTTCGTGCTATACGTTCAACACAATCTTAGTAGAAAGGACTTTCGCACCACTGATCATCGCTACCATCTGAAATGAGGAAATATTGAAGGGGTAAGCCAATCACATGCTCAGTAAGTAGGAATGAATCACTTCTCCCAAATAAAATTTATTATACTTTTACATGATATATATACATAGATACTACATTAATAGTCACACTTACAAAAAAAATAATAATCACTACCCAACATCTGGTTCTAAAACATTATTATAGCAAACTTTAGAAACATACGGACTTTTGTTTACCCGAATAATTCAAAAGATGTCAAATTACTTTTAATTTGCACAAATATTAAACATTTAAAATATGCCAATTGACTTCTTTCATTGCAAAATTCAAAACTAACCAATATAATAGAATTAACATTAATTAATTATATATATATATTACTTGTCCTTTTACAAACACATAAGCCATGCTCACGAGTCCCAACAATAGACACACCACCTACTGTTCTTTTTTTTTTTTTTTTTTAACACCAGAATGCTTCCATTAGCATTCCGTGGGTCACTTCATGGCATTAAACGAAAAAGAAAATCATGGATATAATTATTATTATTTTTTTAAACCAAGAACAAAGCCTATCATATGCTGGCTCTCGACTGTCTCATTTCAGGCGACGATCGGTACAACCATTCTTGTTATATATATATATATATATATATATATATATATATATATATATATATATATATATATATATATATTGGAACATCCTTTTGAATCTAAAGATTAGTAACCAAACTAACACAATACATTCATTCAATACCACACAATAAATGACCAGGAATATAAACATATAAAAATATTCGTTCACACAAATTTATATAACCATTACCTTCTTCTAACTGAATTAATTTATTCAGTTAGGAAAATTCAAAAAGGCTTAACTCGACCTTAGTGGTCCAAAAAGGCTTAACCCTGCCTTAGCGGTCCAAAAAGATTGAAACCTTCGTCTTGCATAAATCCAAAAAGACGAATTCAATCTTAACATTATTCCAAAAAGGTTTAGCCCACCTTTGAGGCATCATATTCAAATCAACATAAACAAATCCATCATGTACCAAATTCATCAAATATATTCATACGTAATCATGTATCCATATAATACAAATATCGAAATACACACCATACATTAACCAATCATTAAAACTTATACTTTGAAAAAATAACATACTTTATTCGGGAATTTTTAACCAAAATAATATCTTTATCATATTATTTGTACCAGAAAATCGAAGAGATTCATCCCCACTTACCTCTCAATTTCGACGCTTGAAAATCGTAACAGCCTACAGTGCTCTTTTCCTTCAAACCCTAGTTGAACTCTCTCACTCTTTCTGCGCCTGATGACGGCTATTCAAAAACCACAATGTTTTCTATAGGTTTTCCTATTTAATAAATCGTAGGGTTTCCTTAACTTTTAAATAATTTCAATTAGGTCCCTACTTACTTAAAATATTAACCCTTTAACAATTCCTAAAATATCACCATGAATAAAGACTTCCTAAAAAATGCGGGTTTTACATTCTACCCCTCTTACAAGAAGTTTCGGCCTCGAAACTTAACATTTAACCTTACCTATCAATCATTCGCATCAACAAACAAAACACACATTGATAACTTAAAATCTAAAACGTAATGCATCGCACCTTTTTGGGATTCCTCCTCGGCTTCTTTTTGATGTAACGCAAAGACACGCGCATTGGTCTTCTTTTGGGTGTCAACTCCTCTTTCTTCAGTCGGCTTTGGCTGAATTTGCTGCCTGTTTTCCGGACAATCGCGTACTTTGTGACCGGACTTCCTACAACCGAAACATACACCTGTTTTCCATCGACATTCACCATCATGGTAACGCTTGCAATGGTCACATAACTTACGTTGTATCCCCGTAGTGGTATTAGTGTTAAAGCTCATTAGTGCTTATCTCTTTCCTCGTTGTCCTTCCTCTCTCGATGAACCACAAGTCGAGTTTGCGAAAAGTAATCCGTATTTTATCTTTTAACACATCGTTCCGCATCTCCTCTTCTAATTTCCATCTCGATATTAAGGCTTCGTTGGTAAGCATCCTCGTAGTTAGTGGATTGCACTGCCGACATCCTAGCCCGAATTCATGCTTGTAACCCATTCACAAATCGTAATGTCTTGAGCCCAAAATCTGTCATTACTGAGGGCACGTACTATCCTAAGGAGTTAAATCGACTTGCGTACTCGATTACCGTCATACTATCTTTTTTGCACCAAGTCGAAAAATTGATTTTGTCTCTCCAATCACAACGTGTCAGGAAAGTAATGATTCAAGAATGCCTTCCTAAATACGTCCCACGAAATTGGTTGTCCATCGCTTGAGTAGGCAGGTTGTGCTCCTTTCCACCATTTCTATGCATTTCCCACAAGAAAAGGAAGAATGACCTTTGACTTTGCTTTATTCAGTACTTCTAGAATCTCGAAGTTTCGCTCTATTTCTTTTAACCATTTTTCGGCCTTCTCCGGATCAGCGCCTCTGTCAAACGTTGGTATGTTAGCTTTCTTTAAATGCTCGTAATGGGATCTCGTTCTAATTGAATTCCTTCGGAGCCGTTCTTCTTGAGCTTGAAACATGCGTTCTGCTCTTGCTGAATTTGTTGTTGTCCTTGCATCACTTGAGCAATCGCCATTAATGCCGTAGCAATGTCCGGATTCCCTGTAGGATGAGCCATCCCTTGAGGTGGAGGTGCGTTTGACGGTCCGCTTTCGTTTCATCTTCTTGTCAGTGCTCTTCGTCCCCATGTAGCTAAAGGTACATTCAAATCATTTGTCCCGTGAGAATCTCTATCGGATGTCTCGTCATGTCTTCTACTAGCTTCTTCCCTGCCATTGATCACCTACGTGACAAAATTATTCCCTTTTAACTCAAGCCCAAATCAAAACCTAATTTACACTTATATCTCAAAACTCATAAATTAATATCATAACTTATTGCATTAATACTCATAATCCAAATAGTATAAGACCGATACATATCTAACTATTCCTACATTCCAATAAGATCAAAACCTATTGATTTGATACTATTAAATGTCACACCCCGCGCCCGCAGGACGTGGCACGGCCGTACCACCGAGACGTAACTTAGTAATACGAAACTTTACATCAAAACTTAAACAACAAAACACATTTTCTTCCAAAATGATAACTAAATAATTTCATAATTAAATCTTCCTCAAAGAATTTATATCAAAACCCATAAAATCAATTCTTACACTTGTCTCAACGAGTACTAAAAACACATGTAGAACTTAAGATAATAAGATAACATAAGCCACTAATTAAAATCCTGAAATTTGACTTCGTGCTATTCATTCAACACAATCTTAGTAGAAAGGACTTTCGCACCACTAATCATCGCTACCATCTAAAAGGAGGAAATATTGAAGAGGTGAGCTAATCATATGCTCAGTAAGTAGGAATGAATCACTTCTCCCGAATAAAATTTATTATACTTTTACATGATATATATACATAAATACTACATTAATAATCACACTTACAAAAAAAATAATAATAATCACTACCCAACATCTGGTTCTAAAACATTATTATAGCAAACTTTAGAAACATACAGACTTTTATTTACCCAAATAATTCAAAAGACGTCAAATTACTTCTAATTTGCACAAATTTTAAACATTTAAAATATGCCAATTGACTTCTTTCATTGCAAAATTCAAAACTAACCAATATAATAGAATTAACATTAATTATATATATATATATATATATATATATATATATATATATATATATATATAATAACTTGTCCTTTTACAAACACACAAGCCATGCTCACGGGTCCCAACAATAGACACACCACCTACTGTTCTTTTTTTTTCTTTTTTAACACCAGAATGCTTCCAATAGCATTCCGTGGGTCACTTCATGGCATTAAATGAAAAAGAAAATCATGGATATAATTATTATTTTTTTTTTTTAAAACCAAGAACAAAGCCTATCATATGCTGGCTCTCGACTATCTCGTTTCAGGCGATATATTTTGGAACATCCTTTTGAATCTAAAGATTGGTAACCAAACTAACACAATACATTCATTCAATACCACACAATAAATGACCGGGAATATAAACATATAAAAATATTCGTTCACACAAATTTATATAACCATTACCTTCTTCTAACTGAATTAATTTATTCAGTTAGGAAAATCCAAAAATGCTTAACCCGGCATTAGCGGTCCAAAAAGGCTTAACCCGGCCTTAGCGGTCCAAAAAGATTGAAACATTCGTCTTGCATAAATCCAAAAAGACGAATTCAATCTTAACATTATTCAAAAAATGTTTAGCCCACCTTTGAGGCATCATATTCAAATCAACATAAACAAATCCATCATGTACCAAATTCATCAAATATATTCATACGGAATCATGTATCCATATAATACAAACATTGAAATACACACCATACATTAACCAATCATTAGAAATTATACTTTGGAAAAATACCATACTTTATTCGAGAATTTTTAACCAAAATAATATTTTTATCATATTATTTGTACCAAAAAATCGAAGAGATTCATCCCCACTTACCTCTCAATTTCAACGCTTGAAAACCGTAACAGCCTACAGTGCTCTTTTCCTTCAAACCCTAGTTGAACTCTTTCCCTCTTTCTGCGCCTGATGACGGCTATTCGAAAATCACGATATTTTCTATAGGTTTTCTTATTTAATAAATCGTAAGGTTTTCTTAACTTTTAAATAATTTCAATTAGGTCCCTACTTATTTAAAATATTAACCCTTTAACAATTCCTAAAATATCACCATGAATAAAGACTTCCTAAAAAATGCGGGTTTTACACCCGAACCATATAGAGACCTGATAGAATTCAGGTTGATTAACACCAAAACAAGTCTCCCAAAGCCTTCTTTCATCCATTCACAGTTGGTGGAACAAAGTTTTTGAGTAGAAGTTAACTAAAGTGTCTTCCTCGAGGTAATGGCAACAAATGAATGCATTTGTTTCTGTGGAAAGCCAACAAAAATTTGCACTTCTTGGACTGATACAAATACCACAAGAAGATTTATGGGTTGTAAAAATTATGAAGTTAGCATATTACTCTAAAAATCTAATTGATATATTATTTTGTAGATTCATAAGAATAAGAATATGTACTCGATGCAAGAATGGGGAGGATGTAAGTTTTACTACCAATAGTTTGACCCTCCTATGTGTGAGAAAAGTATGAATGTCATCCCTAAATTGCTAAGGTGGATGAAAAGCATTGAAGTTGAAAATTATATTTTGAATAAATGACTTAGGAGATGTCAAGTTATTGCTTCTAGTTGTTGGATTGCTGCTGCAATTGGTTTGTTTGTAATACTATTTTTTGTTGCTAGTAGATAAGAAGTTCTTCTTATTTGGTTATGTTGTTGGTGGTGGTATTCACAGCTGAGTTTTGTTAGTGTTGGTAGTACATGTAAGAACTTGTTGGTCTATTCACTATGCAAACTGGGTTGTTGTATTTTCTTGCTTTTGAAATAACAGAATTTGTCAATGCAAACTGTTACTTGTATTTCGCTAGATGTTGAGTTTAAAAGCATTTAAGCTGTCAATTAGACTCCATGCATTTCCATTCACTAGGTTGATGCCCCTTTTTGAGTATCTTCATGCTTTGACATAGTAACATTACATTCTTACTGACTGAACCATATTTTTCATCATTATTAGAATTAGAGAAAAAATTTACAGACTACAACACCAAAATTTTACAATTTCATAAAAGCATAAAAATATCTCATAACCTTGATCTAATTGTTGTCAAGGCACCACAGTGGTCTAGTGCATACCCATTCTGTTTTAAAAATTCTAGGATAACAGAAAGTAACAGACTATAGATATCAACTACAATGGCCTCAACATTGACTGATGTGTGATGTGTTTCTGCTAGAAGGGTGAGAAAGAAAACATATCCGCAATCTAGGTTTTTACTGTTTGGATTAATTTTGAGGACATAAAGGTTGTATCACTTTTGACTAAAATCAGACAGAAAATTGAATAAAAGAATTTGATTTTGTTAAAATATATCCTCAGCACCTAAATAATATGCTCTACTTCTATATTTTTCCCCCTTGTTTCTGTTCTATTTATAATTTCTTGCCTCATCTCCTTTACCACCACTTTTCTTCACATTACCAGCAACTGATACTAGCAACCTATCTTGCATTTTTCCTAATCTCTTGCACAACTTAATTAGTCATCTTTGACCTCCTTCTCAATCCCATTTTTACCAAAATCCACTTCCTTATCCTCCTCCTCATATCCGTGGTTATATCTATCCTCTACTATTGATTAACTTCTTCTAGAATGCAAAAAAATGTAGGGCTTCTTCCTGATATTTAAAAAAAGAAACCCTTGAAATTTCTTATGGAAAAAAACCTTCATTAATATTTAAAAAAAACCCTTCAAAATTTTTAATTTTTTTTTAATTCAAAGTTTCCAAATGTCAATATGAGATGGTGCCACATGTCTCCTCAGGAGGTTTCCATAGTTCTTATGATATATATATATATGTATATATATATATATATATATATATACATATATATATATATAGAGAGAGAGAGGTTTATTGAATTTAAATAATCTTGATATTAAAAAAAAATCATAATGTTGGTTCCTATTTTTATATCTATATGAATTTATTGAATTTAAATAATCTTGATATTTAAAAAAAAAACTTCAAATTTCTTCCCAAAAAAAAAAAAGGAATCTTCATTTAAATTTCATAACGCCAAATGTCAATAGGTAACAACGCTACATATCGCTGAATGTGCTTCCGTAGCTACTATATATATATATATATATATATATATATATATATATATATATATATCTTAAAAAATAGTTTTAGAATCATAAAAGGTTGCCCTATGAAGTAAAATATATTCCTATCTGTTGTGTGAACAGTACAAAAGAATATAATAGACAAAATTCAAACTCAAATAGACAAAAAATGATTGCCATGTCATAGCAGCATATCCTAATTCTAGGCTTAGACAAAAAGAATGGATGCCATACAACAGTACATACAAAAGACATCTATATTGCATAATAAGTTAGTGCCATCCCACAAGCCAAATATACATACGTAAAAAATGTTATTGCTACTAACATCAAACATTTCCAAACTCCTCTACATAATTATGTTACACAAGCATGTTCACAAAAGATCACCATTCACAAAGCATGCTCACAAAGCATCACTCTTAATGTACGCTTTTCTAAGCCTATTTCTCGTGCCATTTCTTACATCCTTAGTTGAACATGTTTTTCTATTCTGGCCAAGTTAATGGTAAAAATAGAATCTCTTTCTCTTCTTAATTGATAGCTTTTCTTGTTAACCCTGTTTTGGGACTCCAAATAAGGACTTTCATTGCGAAGAACCTATGAATGTAACTGAAAAGAAGTTAGTAACCAGTCCTATTCTTACAAGGAACACATATAATTTGTTGATAAAAAACCTGAGAAGCCTCATTTCCTGACCGATTTTGAGCACTTAAATACTGCTACATTGTTTGAATGGCAGTATCAACATCATTTAGTTAGTCAGAACTCAACCTATCCATCTCATCAGTAGTAACCTAACGAGAAACAAGTCATCATAAAATGCCCTTAATAATAAGTACTGGAATAAGTACTATAAATTAAAACAAAAAACTCACAAATTGATTTTCAAGAACCACAGGGTATCTTGATTGGTTTTGATTGTCTATACCATCTTATAAATTAGAACATGTAAGATATGTAGAAATGGTTTTTGACACTCCGATGCTTTAATTTACTAGTTATTAATCTCAGTGTGTCTTTGTCCTTATTCTTCTGCACCTCTTTCTGGCTGTATGGCATTACATGGCCTTTTATCATGTCCTAGAATGCCACACTTTTTACCCCTGTTATTTTTACACTTTTAGAAGGTACATACAGTCTCCCCATTCTCATTCACTGACCCTTTGATTGAACATCATCTCACATTGTGACTTCTAGCCCCATATTTTGCATGTTTCAGAGGGCCACATTCAGGTTTTAACAGCTTGATACCATTATTTATTATCCTCTTTACTCTACCTTCATCTAGTATTTTTCTTCTTACTTTATTAGGTCTGCTATGGAGCCTTAACTTCTTCGGAGGTATAGGTGAATCCTTATCCAATTTAGTTCCATTGATAGGATTGACAATAGGTTCATACATAATCTCATACATTGATCTTTCATAGCACTCATGCACATAATCTTCTACCTCTTCCCTTGCTAAAGTTATTACACTAACATCATGCAAATATGAAATCCCAAATAGATTCCATCTTTTACAAAAATAAAGTCTTTCCTTTAAATAAAAAACAAACTACTCCTCGTTACCACAGCCAACTTGGTACTTCATGTTCTCTATTCCCTTTGGTATGAAACATGTTGAATTTCTTTAAATTTCTCAACAATCTTGTGAATTTTAAACACAATAAACCCTCATATCTTTTAATCAATTTCCTCATAAACTCCATCTTCAGCATAATATACAATCATATAGATTCCAACATTCTTAATAATGGTCTAGATCTTACTTGCAATATCTTTGAATTGAAACACTCGGATATGTTATTCAATAAGATGTCGCATTTGGTATTTTCTCTAAAAAATGCCCTATACTAGTGCGATTGATGGCTATTCTATCTAACTCATTCATAAGCCCCTTCATCAATGTCCTTGAGTTATGATATTCTATCCATGAATTGATTAACATATGTGGATCTTGTACATGCCTAGAGCTTATTCTTCATGGGATCAGAACCATATAATTTATTGAAGTTTTCATAGAAATACCTCATGTAATAGCGATGTTCGATCCTAGAAGAAGATCACTAACAGATAATATAAGGCCATGCAACAAAATGAGCAATATCAATTAATATGAAATATACATAAATACATGAACACATTTTGATTCCTCTTGCATTACCTTTTGCCTGTCTGACATAATAGTCTACTTCTCTTGAGCATAAATGTTAAACTCTTAAATCAATATTTCTAAGAACCACCCTTATGTTTTTTTATTTTATTTTTTACCTCTATAATTGCCCACTCCAAAGGCAACATTGAATTGTTGAGATCAATACCTACAACTACTAATAGAACTCTTGGATGAGGGCATCTTAAATGGCAACCATCCAAGTAGATAACTTTCCTATAACCTCCAAATGAAGCCTTTCTTAAGACAGCTAAAGACATGTACGTCATTTGAAATCTCCCATTTCCCTTGCTGTCTGGGTTAATCATCAAAATGATTATATTATCTAAATCTAATATTCTCAACTCCTCTACATAAACCCATAGCTTTATATACTAAACCTTATATTTGCCTTCAATAATATCCGTTGCCCTTCGTATAACCTAATACACCTTATCCCTAAAAATATTATAATTAAGACCTTTGTGCACCTTCTCAATAAACTTATCCACATCTACTCATTTTGCTAATTTGAATTCCTCTAAATATCTCTTAACGAACTAAACAGATAGGATATTCTTAATATAAAACACCCTACCACAATTGTTCTTTGATTGAGTATTCCTTATCTAAAATGCATCTGTCCCATTTTACTTATCTGTATAGATCATCTGTGAACAGTTCTTTCTTTTACATTTTGCACTCACTCTTAACTTGTCATTAAAAAAAAAAAGAAAATCTTTTATCATATCTTTTACGATCGCTTCTAATTGCTTCCTTTAACTTCTATCCACTACTAAATGTTTGTCCTAACTTGAACTTTGGATCTTCCCTATCAATGTCAACTATAAATCTTTCATGTCTTGGCCTACACTTCTTTTCCACACTTTAATCTCAATCACCTTATGAGGAGAAACTAATTTCAACTATTTGATAATCAATGAACTTTTCTGAAACATATATATTTTTCCTTGCAAATATCTCAACCTTCTTAATATCAATATTTATATTCTTTCTCTTTCTTGGATGTGAATCTTTCCTTGAACTCTCATATTGTATGCTTGGTTGTGTCTGTTCTTCACTGTGTTGTGCTTTGTTTGGTCCATCATTCTGCCTAACCGTATATGCATTTATTGTCTGTTTAAATATATGCTTTGGAATAGCACCTTTTATTTGTTATGTCTCTCTATCTTAGCAACCCTAAGATTATATTGTTAGGATTCATGGACTCTTAAATATGAAAAACATCTACGAATTCCTTCCAAAGACCTAAGCCAAACGATTAAAATCAATCTAGGAATTACAGAATTACCTATTCGTCGTTATCAAGACCTATGTCTTCCAGTTTTTTGGCGTACGTGCAACTCAAACGATTACCAGATGCTGCAATGTGCGAACGCCCTCTATCGGATACACACGACGAACTAACTCGTTACCCAGAAGTGCTAGCGCCAAGGGTTTTGAGAGGCTTAATTTTTCAGGTAATGGAGGCACGGATGTTTTGACAGAAAACTAACATAAGAAGACGGCTAGGGTTTTCTTTTTTTAAAACCACCCAAACCTCTTGAAATCCAACTCTCATAATATTTTATCATATTATATTTTAAATTCAAATTAAATTAAAACTGACATGATAAGATTCTGCCATTGTCTTGATAATTTAACTAATTAATTTACCGAGTTAGATTCTTATAATCTGGATATCCTCCAGATACATCGAATGTGGATATATTTCCAAATTCATTGTATCTAGTCATTTTTCTAGGTTTAATTAACCTAGACATATTTTCAGATACATCGAACCTGATTACCAGAAACATAACCTAATGTGTTAACTTAATGTGTGACCCTATAGGTTCATTTAACATTGGTAGCGTGCCAAAACCACATTTAAATGGCCCACGAGTTATAAGCAATTTCTAACAAAACACTATAACTATCCACGTTAAATGAAGATCAGTGATCTCTTTAAACCAAATCATAACTTTATATTTAGTCCTTTTGTTATACGATATCCAGATTAAGCATAAGGCACGGAGCATGTTATCCTTATTAAACTTAATCAACTATTTATTGATCTCATAGTAGACTGTTCAAATAAATGATATCAATATCTCAAATTGATATATTTGAGTACGACAATGCATTTTAATAGTCTAACTTATTAAGGGGCTCATGGACATCTCTCCCAAAATTGAGAGGGACAAATTCCTTCACTATCAATCATATTTCTCTCACTGGATTCTATATCCAACCGTGGTCTAATTTATTATTTGGTTAAAGACAACTTTAGACAACGTCAAAATATAAAATTTATCAAGTAGGAAACTATGATGAATTCAGGTCGAAGGACTTCTAATATCATTATGGCTAGAAAGTACTTATGACATGTTCTATGAAGTACTCTCACAATAGATCATGTCCAATAAATATTCTCTAACATTTATTTATATTTTAACTTGATATCACATATATCCATGACTAGTAAAATACAGCCATTAAGTCACAAATATACTAATCTTAATTTATTATTGTTTCACTAATAATAATCGATTAGGGATAATTTGAAAATAGTCGTTATATTTGTTATAGGGTTTTACCATCAAGTCACGTACTTGATGACTACAAAACTAAATGTACTATTCATGGAAAAAAGTGCCTCATATTATTATATAATACATAATAACAATAGTATATATACAAATTATTTTAGGGCATATCCCTAACATATATATCATTGATGTTTATCTATTCCAAAATCCCCTATCACTATTATTATCTTCATAATACTTAATGTCAATAATTTTAGAACATCTGCTTCTAGAAGACTCCATGTCAGCGTCATCTTCATCATCCTTGGCAGCATCATTTTCTTCATCCCTCTCAGCTTCCAAGTCAGCAACCATGTCCATTTCTCTTTTAGCGGCATTATTTTCATTTTCATTCTCAGCTTATACATCAACATTATTTGCATCATCCTTGTTAGCTAAAACATCATCCTTGTTAATATCATTATTTTTATCTTTATTCTTATCATCATTCTTAACTTCCAAATCAGTATCCATGTCAGCTTCATAATCATTCTCTACTTCCAGTGCAGTATCTATGTTAACTTCTAGGTCAGCATCTTCATCAGCTTCATTATCATTCTCAGTTTCCATGTCAACATCATCTTAGTTTCCATCTCAGCATTCATGTCGCTTTATGTTCCTTATTATTCTCATATTCCATGTCTTCATTTTCACTTTCATCTAACTCCAAGACTATGAGCTCTGCCTTTCCATCATTCTTAACATTTGAATGCCTTGACATAAGTCTCATGCTTTTCTTTGATGGCTTCCTATTGGCAATACTTAAAGTCTTCTTATTTTTGTTGGTATTCTCTTTCTTGCTGTCTTTTTTTATTCTTATTGATCTTCTCTTTCTTGCTATCTTTTTTGTTCTTGCTTAACAAAGTAGAACCAGAAGCCTTCTCTTTCTTGCTTATTGAGAATATCTCATCATTTTTCTTAGCACTCTTCACAGTTTTACTTGCTAGAATTATCTTCTTCATACTCACTTCTCTATCTATAATTATCATTTCTACCTTCTCACCTTTCTTGAAAATTGAAAATTTATTCTTCGGTCTTGTGATTATTCTTGCAGATATCTTGACAACAAAAGCTGACTTTCTCCCACCTATTTTGGAACTATTTTGGCTCCACCACTCATTTTTTGCCTTTTCAACTTCTCAATTGAGCTGCCTTTAACTAAAGATGATACTTGAGGCCCTAGTGCCTTTATAGTGCTACTTAGCTCTACAGTTTTAGTACTACCCTTCTCAGTTGTGGACTCATCTTCTACAACTAAACTACTTGAGAACTGCTAACCATTATTTTTTTTGTTGGACATGATCTTATTGTTTGTTGGTTCACCATTTGAGGATAGCATCTCAACAACACCATTGTGAACAAAATAAACCTCAACAGTGCCTAGCTTTGCTCCTATTTCAATCATCGCAAGAACATTCTTGTCCTCTTCAATAAACACAAACTCCTACTCTTGCTCAACAGTTTCTATAGAAGAATTGACACTCTTCTTGGTATCGTAAATCTTTTGCCACAACATTTAATTTTTATAAGGACCACAAGTTTATATTACACCTAGCATACTAATCTACAATACATCCAATGTATATATTTTCATATCAATACCAACAAACACATTATCATGATGAAGTACAATTGTGAAGTCTCCAGAATTTGGAACTATCAATATGAAAAAAAGAGGCAAAAGTCAATTGAAAAGAATTTCAAAATAAAAAAGGCAAAAAAAAAGATTAGTCAAGAAACCATGAAGTCCCACCAAGACACTTAAAAAAAAAAAAAAAAAAGAGGCAAAAGTTATGAAGTCCCACCAAGTCACTAAAGAAAAATACCAAAGATAGACAATGGCATAGTAAAGTTAACTAGAAAAAAGAAAAACCCAATTAGGACCATAACAACATTATAATAAACACTAATATTGTAAACAATATGTAACCGGTCAAGCACACGATTTTTGGACCACCCAAGGTAATCAATAAACAAAGATATTCGTGAGGCAACAATGGAAAAACGCCAAGGTAAAAATTTTATAACAAGACAAGTACAATACTTGAAAAAATAGAATCTAAGACCAAACTGCAAGGAAATTATAAATTATTTAAACAAAGACAATACATAAAAAAAATACATTGTGGACAGTTATATTGTTATAGAGCCAACAACAATAACACCTAATAAATCTTCAAATATTAAAAAAAACTACAATTTCATCTCTTGTTAATATGACAAACAAATAGAAAAGGAAATAGCCACTTACCATTCATCAGGCCGCCGATATTCGGCCCCAACTCTCATTACAAATATATTTTTATTTGTGAAATGAGAACGAATTCAAGTTGGATGGTAACTTGGTTAACCCTAGGTTTGTTTCTCAAATTGAGAGTGGATGACGGAAGGTCTTGGGAGAGTATTTTGGTGTTGATTAATATCAGGTAGCTATTTAGTTAGGATTGCCATATAGTTCGAGTCCTCACAAGTATTGTGCCAACTTTATCCTTCGTTAATATACCCAAGCATAAGTTACGTGAAATATTTCATTGGATTCCACTACGTATCGGGTGGATGGGACTCTATAAAATGTAAATATATAGATTGAGGATCACAAAAATTAAAAAAAAGAAAAAAATTTAAGATTATGGTATATCAAGTAAAATAAATTAAGTACTATTTATACAAGTTTAATTTTTTAAAAGTATCTAACTAATTTTTTTTTCTTTAATGGATATAGATTGACTATTTTTTGCACTGCCTCCCAAAACTATGAGCGGACGGGGATTTAGGCTGGGAGTTTATCGGCTACCTTCCTCAAATGTGCCCTACACCAGCCACTCCACCGGAATTACTTATGAGCATTTTTTAATTATTTTCCATTTTCAAAATACATATCTAAAGACTCCCAACGATCAAATTTATATTTTTTATTTCTTAAAAAAAAATTTCCACTCCTCAAGAAAACTTATTAGTTTGATAAATTAAAATAATGTAAATTTTCATCGACAAAATTTATTAGATTCCCTTTCATTTTTTTTTAAAAAAAAGGTTATATTTATAAGCTTCATTGAGTTTTCAAAGGCTATCGTTCCTTTAATATTCCATGATTACTCATTCCCTTTCTTTATCTTATCCTCCCATTTTGAAGTTCCCCAATGATGATCTCAGAATAGGAAAGGGTAAAATGGCTAATTTAAAGTGAAAAAAAAATAATAGGATAAGGGATAAAATTAAAAATGTATTCGAACTAAATTTTTATCTAACTGTTTCATTAGATATTTTACAATTTGAATTTAAAATTTAAATTAATTTAATTAAATTTGAATATTTAAATATTTCATTTGATAACTTGTGAATATATTTAAATATATATAATTTATTTATAATATATAATAAAATATATATTTTGAATTTGAAATTGAATTTGAGTTTTTAAACTCATTAAATAATTAATTTTTTAATCAAACTTAAATTTTAAAATATTTTTATCAAATTAAATTTGTTTTTTGATTTAATATTGAAAGTCAACTCAAATTTGAATTAGATTATGATATTTTGAGTTGGAAATCGAATTCGAGTATAATTTAAAAATATCGAGATTGTCTTGATTACATGTGAAGCTTCGAAGATCTCAGAATGGGCCCACAATTATGGGCCAGGAGCAAAAGTTCAAACCTTGGGAGCTAAAACCAACGTAGAATGGTAGATGTACAGTGCAACGACTTTTTTGCATAGGGAGATCTTGAATGGACGCTAATGTTTAAATGGGACGGGGTTGGACCATTTTTGTAAGATACTACCCAAAATAGAATTTACAAAGCATCCTGAATCTATAATGCAAGGACAACATCATTGATCAATATTTCCAGAAATAGAATTCAGAAAAGATTCTGGTACATCTGCAAAAATCCATAGCAGTTCACTAAATTGAGGAGGACAATAAGGTGAAGGAGGAAGAAAGAGGGAAGAAGCCTGAGATTAGTATAGTGCTCTGCCCATCACCGTTTCATTGGATTGGATGGATTGCAGTGGAGAAGGAGAATTAAAAGGCGGTGGGAGAAAGAGGGACTGAAGATATAGGAGAGGAGGAAAGTGACTACGGATTTGATTGTGGAGAGACGTCGGTCAAAAAACCCGAATCTTCTTTTATTTGAATATATTGCTTTGGCATTTTGTCCAGTTCAATTTGACTTTGAGTACAAAAAGTCAGTTGTAGCTGAATCGAACCTCCTATTTGCAATTTGATTTCTAGCTGAAAAGCCAAGTCTGAAAGCTTCATCGGATTGAAATTTGAAGAAATGCCGTTACTCAGGCTCAGCGCCGGAGACGTTGCCGGATTCAAAGTTTTGTTTTGTCTGGCGGTTATATATGGACTTGCATCTGCGTTAGTTTACTCCGTAATTCACATGAAGTTCATTACACCTCTAGGCTTCGACGCCCCTATTGATCGCTTCTCGGAAGCCAGAGCCGTCGACCACGTCCGTGTATTGGCCCAAGACATTGGCGGTCGCCAGGTCCACAAATTGCCATTTTTTTTTTCCTGTCCCTCACTCTCTCTTTATCTTTGCAGAGACACGTACAATAATTCTCTATAATTGTCTCTTTTATTTTGAGCTTTCCATACAATTCGAACGAAGAAACCAACCTAGTGATAGTGTCTTTGTGATTTGTTTTTACAAAATTTAAGATTTTTTTTGTTTGGGATCCCCAGAGACAGACACCTCGGGATTGATCCTTGAATGGTTTTATTCTTAATTAGCTGAAGGTGTGTATTTATAAACATGGTAATCATTTGTAGGAAGGGCGTCCTGGTTTAAGACAAGCAGCTGAATATATTAAGGCACAGTTAGAGATAATGAAGGACCGAGCTGGTCCTAATGTTAGGTTTGTATTGACAGATTTGGAAGGTTTTCTTTATTCATTTATTCAAGTGTTATACCCTTCATGACTATCTCAAGCTGTTCTTTAATCATAACTTTGCGTGGTTTGTTATTTCCACTGTTGCAGAATAGAGATTGAAGAAACAACAGTTAATGGTTCCTTTAGTATGATCTTCTTACGGCATAGCATATCTCTGGCTTATAGAAATCACACCAATATTCTTATGAGGTAGCAGCTGATCATTTGTTCATTTTTTGTTTTTTTTAATTTTTTAATTTGGGGTGTCTTTCTGGCCTTTTGGACTCTGCTTATGAAATTGAGATTGCAGCAAAAGCAAAAATGGATTATTTATTCATTTTTTGGTAGTGTTTTTTATATACTGAAAAGATCTTGTGAATCGAGGGCAAAACCATCTCGTAATTTCTCAAGTGCTTCGATGGAATTCTATTCAAAAGTTGCATTGGTTCTAATTGTGTAACCTTGCAAACATAAGGTAATTTCTGCTACGTTATACTTCCCTTTCTTTCTATATGTTCACAGAGGTAACTCTTACAGAAATCAGACTCCACTAGCTTCTCAACGTAATTTGTTCAATTGCATTGACAAATGAATGAGTTGTTTACTTCAGGATTCTGTAGTTTAAAAGATAATTAAGTTACTGATATGTTACACTGTGCACAAAAGAAGGCTTCTTAACCTACTAGAACTGGATGCAGGATATCATCAGTTGATTCCCAAGAAAGTGACCCATCAGTTTTGGTGAACGGCCATTTTGATACTCCAATTGGATCTCCTGGAGCTGGGGATTGTGGCTCATGTGTTGGTATGTTTTTTTGGTGACTGCTTTTTAGTATTCTAAATTTGGTTACCAGATAATGTTTACATGATTTTATTCTTCCTTCCTTCCTTCCCCTCCAACAATCAGCTTCGATGCTTGAACTAGCTCGCCTTTTTGTTGATTCTACCTGGGTGCCTCCTCGACCAATTATATTTTTATTTAATGGAGCAGAAGAACTTTTTATGCTGGTAAGGGAAATGCCAATTACCGACTCTTTTGAAGGAAACATTCATGGGCTCTGCTTTGAAGTTGTCCTTGTTCATGTTCTTTAAAGATGAATAATAAGACTTATAAGGGGAAGAATGCAGCGCAATTATAAAAGAGATTTAAAGAATAATGTCTTCTTGTCTGCTAGGAAATTCTTGAATATGTAGGTAGGCTTCACACAGTGATGATAGTTTTTTGGCTCTCTTTTGGATTCGGTGACTATAAATCTCATAAAAGCCATCTTTCCAACATACCTTCCATTCTTTCTTTGCTCTCTACTGGGAGATAAATGACGGGAGGGAAAATTGTTATACAGTTCTCATCATATACTTAGACTTAATTGCAGTTTTATTACTGTTGTGGAATTATATTACCTAATCATTTTCTTTTTTTCTTTTTAAACTGGAGATACTTGATAAATTTTTTCCTATTAGTTACAATTTAAAGGGCAGATAGGTAAAAATTCTTTTCCATTTCAGTGCCTCTATCTGTGATATTTCAATCTACTGTACTGGAGATTGCAGTTTTCCTCTTCACCAATAGATAGGCAATTAGATCCGCAATAATTGTTCATAATTATATTTTCTTTTAATATAATTGCAATATTTGTTCATAATTTGTATGGACTGCTTATTTTGAATTTCAGGGCTCACATGGTTTTATGACAACGCATAGATGGCGTGATACTATTGGAGCTTTTATAGATATTGAAGCTTCTGGAACTGGAGGATCTGGTAGGTTTTTGCTGGTTGGTTTTTAACAATATGCTAATTGTTTTGAACTTTCTTATATTCTATCTAGCTTCTCCAACAGTTTGATCCTTTTCCGCTTAGAATTACATCTTGCTTATAGGAATAAACCAACTTACCACTTCCATATTATGGATAAATGATTTTGATGGAAAGAAAGTGGACTTTGTATTTATGAAATCTTCTGCAACACTTTTGGCCATCTCAGAATCTGTTACATATTTATACCTATTTTGTGGGTATCTCAGGCATTCTGTATACTTATTTAAGCAGTGAGTATCACATAACTGTACGAGAATTAGAAAGGGTCACAATAACCGTAGGAGAATTAATGATGGTTGCAAACTTTAGTTTCTGGTTGTAGAGTATGCTTTCTTTGTAAAGTAGCACTTATACTTTCATTCTTGAATTAACAGATTTAGTTTGCCAATCTGGACCTGGATCTTGGCCTTCATTTGTTTATGCTCAATCAGCTTTATATCCTATGGCCAATAGTGCGGCTCAGGTATCGCCTTTAATTCTCCGGTATCTCGTTGAAAATTTTCTCCTTTCCTGCTAACACATACATGGCCACAGATAGATGTTACTTGGTTCCCCAACATCAGATGAGAGTCTTGAAGCTTATGCAGACTTTCTATGTGGTTTTTATGTGATTTTCCTTTCTTTTGTTGCTCCTGTTTTTTCATTTATTCCCTGTGACGATTTTTATTTTATTTCAAATGCATCTCCAGGATGTTTTTGGTGCTATTCCTGGTGACACAGATTACAGAATGTTTGCCCGAGATTATGGGGATATTCCTGGACTAGATATCATCTTTCTCCTTGGAGGTTATTTTTATCACACCTCCTCAGATACGGTGGAAAGATTACTGTATGCATTAAAATTGGTTTTTTGTTATAGTTCGGTCAGTTGTATGTTCAAATCGATTACGTATTCATCTACTTTCCCTGGTACATGCAAATTTCTGCAAACAGACCTGGAAGCATCCAAGCACGAGGGGACAATTTATTTAGCGTGGTTAAAGCCTTTACTAATTCCTCTATGCTGAGAAATGCATACGAAAGAAAATCTGTTAGAGATATTGCAAATGTATCTCATGATGAACGTGCAGTTTTCTTTGACTACTTCTCATTATTCTTGGTATGTAATACTTTTCAAACTTGGATTAATTACTGACAACTTCATATATATATATATATATTGGAGGTGGGGGGTTGGATAGGGAGGGTGCAGAGGTTAAGTGAAGTTATGTCATCCAAGTTACGTAATTGATGTATAAATCCTCCTCAGGTATTCTATTCAAGAAGGCTGGCTGTTCTACTTCATAGTATTCCTCTGATCATCTACCTCCTTATGCCAATTTTCTTGCACTTCCCAAATAGGATATTTTCGTCCTCATTACAGACTTTTTGTGACTTTATTAAAGGTAATAGATATGTTGCAGAACTTGAAAGATATTTTTGCTGAGGAGAAACTGTTACATTGTGGTGTGGAATAAATACACTGAAATGTGCAGGAATGTTACACCATGCTTTAGGGATTATACTGGCCATTATATTTCCAACTGTTTTTGCTGTTTTGAGATTGCTATTCTCGAGACATTCAATGAACTGGTATGACTTTATTATTGCAATTTCATCTGACTATGTAAGTGAATTTATAGTTTTCTCTATTCAATGTGACTTTTTCCTTAATGTAGGTACTCTAATTCCTACTCAGCTTTTCTGATGTTCATACCCTGTTCACTTGTTGGTCTGTTAATGCCAAGATTTGTTTGGAGAACCTTTCCTCTCTCTCAAAATGTTTCAGTTGATAAATCATCAAAAGAGGTACAATTTTCCTGCTTAATGCTGACTTTACTTTTAGTGGATATCTTAATTTGTTTGTTGTGGTCAGATGCATGTCTTATTGAATGTCTTATCTGTCGAAAGAATTTGAGAAGCTGGTTCTGTGGTTTGACGTACATAGCTGTAATATTGAATGATTAATATTATTCTATTAAATTGCTGCTGGACTTCGTCATGGAATCTTGTTTAGCTGTATTCCATACCTAAGAAGAAAAGGAACTGTGATGTGTGGCTAGAAGAACATAGGTGGGATAAATCACAGATGTTCGTCCTTTTGGGAATATGTATGTCCTGTGTTCCACTTCCCTATCAATTCAAAGTTAGAGAAAAATCAGAAGGGCTTTCTGGTAGCTTAAATAGTATTAATCTTCTCGAGTATTTGGTGTTTTCTTTCATTATGATGATGAATGGTTATACAGCTTCTTATGAGCTTTTGCCTTATGCATGATTTCTGCATGCTACATGGGTAAAGAACTAAAAAACTGTGGCACAAGAGTAAGGCCAAAAAGTATAGCGTCATATGGTCGTTTTTGCTCTGCCCTGACTGATTACGCACTCCTAGCTCTCAAGCTACATATTGGAAAAGAAAAAAGATTCTGTCCATTACTTTGGGAAGATAATCATTGGTCAAACCGATGGACTACAAGTAACACGAGAATCTCATTAAGCAGCTACCTCTTCCTCCCCTTTACCTTGAATGGTTGAAGAATTACTAATCTTTTGTTTGTATGCATCAATCCAGTTGCATCTGTAGCATATATCGGTCACACTGATCTACTCTCTCCAAGTCTTAATGTGCTTTTAGTTTTTCAGGTTGCTGCATGTGCATCATACACACACCCACACCCACACACCCTCATACACACACATGCAGACTCAACAAAATTGGAATCGGAGCAGGTTATAGCACTTACGTTGATTTTTCTTAATTTGACAGGAACTGGCTGTTGAAGCAAGGTTTTGGGGAGCATTTGGGTTGTACTCCTTGATGACATTGGTGTGTGATAATTTTCCTTATCCAGATTAAATGTTCTGTTTTGCATTCATGTTATCTTGTGATTGTAAGTTGACTTGTGAAACTCAGCACTTTTGAAGACTTGAGTACCTCAATTGACCATTTGAAAGCAGGTATATCTTGTATCGGGACTGAGTGGAGGTTTCATGACCTTTCTGTTGACAGTCTTCATGCTTCCTGCATGGATATCCTTTCGCCTGTGTTCCAAGTCTTTTAGTCACAATTCTCTCTGGTAATGACTTCAAAATATTTCATTGATCTTTTTCCTCAATATTCTATATGCAAAAACTTTATATAATCTATCTTCCAAATTAAAGAAGATGCCTTGTAGGCCATATTTCTTTCTTTGATTGCCTTGCACTAGAGCACGATTGAATAATGTATGGATGGAATGAATCCTTAGGCTTACTTGCTTAACTCAACCTTGATGTTTATTAAATTATTTCTGCATTATGACATAGTTAAATTTTCTGTGTCAGGTCTACCGCATCTTACGTGATGCCATTAATTCCTTGCTTAATGTATTCTGTCTACTTTGGTGGGTTCCTTGCTGTGTTTTTGATGGAGAAAATGGGGATGTCTGGTTCTCTTCCCCCACCTTACGGTCAGTCTTCGACATTGTATCTAGTGGCTATCAAATGTGGGTTTGATGAAATTTGTGTTTATAGAAGATCATCGTATAGAGGGTGGGCCTTGGCGCAACGGTTAAGTTGCTCCTTTGGTGACCAAAAGGTCACGGGTTCGAACCACCGTGGAAACAGCCTCTTGACAAAAATGTCAAGGGAAGGCTGCATACATACCCGGTTCCCTCCCCCTACCCCCGCAGGGCGGGGAGCTCTTGGCGCACCGGGGCTAGCCCCTTTAGAAGATCATCGTGTACTTACAATTATCTTTAGTATATATTGGAAGATTTATGTTAAAAGTGCTGATACGGATTGTACAAGTTTGTTTTTGAGAATTCAGAAATGTTTAAGAAAATTTTGCCTCTGTATCATTGGCAGGGTATTTTATGCCTGATATTGTAGTGGCAGCAACTATTGGAGTGGTGACTGGCTGGTGTGCTGGACCTCTTTTACCTGTTGTTGGCCATTGGTTAGCCAGATCATCCATTTTGCGGTTCTTGCTGCATGGTAGCATACTTGCCATGGCCCTGTCATCACAATTATTTCCATACAGTGTAGATGCTCCAAAAAGGGTGGTTTTCCAGCATACTATTAAAACTGAAGGTATGAAAACATAAGAAATAAAGTAGTTAATTGATTGCGGAGTGTAATAGGTATAAAGACATTAAATGCTAATTGCCATTAGAATGATAGCAGTGCAATATTATGCTTGAATTTACCATTTTCATGATATTTCGTTTTACTAATATTTACCTTCCAAGCCAAACCTAGTGAAAGCAAATGCTGGACTCTTTTTCTATCATTTCTTTTGAAAAAGCGGCATTCTTTTTTTTTTTTTTTTTGGGGGGGGGGGGGGGGGTGTGGGAGTGGGGTTTATAGTGGATTTGTCAGGGCGGTGGAGTGGATAGCAGAGGTTTTATTATGTCAATTAAGTCTTAACTGTCCCAACTGCTTTATCCACATGAGATGACATTGATCCCTGTTATGTTATGACATTCTCTATATTCTAAATTGTGCTTCTGTCATTAACAGGTGCAGGCCATATTGTGGATTCAAGTTATGATTTATCCGTAGTTGACTCGAATTCTCTTCTGTTTGTTTTTAAACATGCTCCTGACGTGGCAGGAGAATTGCACATCAATTCTGGGTTAACCTTTCATACTGCTAACCTCTCATCGCAGGAGACTTGGCTGGTAAATAACTCATAAGTTTTAAGCCATCATTATCTCATAATGTGTTAATTGGTTTGTTCCATTGGAACTTATTCTATATTATACATCTGATTTTATGGAAGACTATGCTGATTTTTCCCCATGAGTGAAGACAGTTTTATCTCAAGATGCATCATTTGTCTATCTGCATGTCTGCATCCTTTAGATGGTAAATTGACTGTGGCTTTGAGTCATGTGTGCATGGACACACTGCAGGTTTAGTTTTTATTGTTTATTCCTTTTTCCTTGTGGGGCACTTCTGTCAATAAATATATTACTGATGCTCATTTTATGTTAGTATCTAAGTAATGCATGGAAGCGAAATTATGTTCGTAAAGTGGTTTCCCGATTGTGACTTATGGCAGAAACAGCGATTCTGCTTTCCAGATGGCTAACACAGGCTGCTTAGATTTCAAAATGCTTGTATGTTATGCATATATCTACTTATCTAAGAAATGAACGAATGAAAAAGAGGAAAAAAGTAAAAGCTGTTGTTGTGCAGTTGTGTGCAGATAATTGTGTGAGAGGACTCTTTTTGGAACCTTTTGAGCCACTCCCAAAAGAAAAGTGGAAAAAAAAGCCAAGATAGAAAATATTGGTTTATTGTTAAACCAAGCAGCTTGTTTTGTGGTTAACATCTTAACCTATCTCTGACAGTCAGAGATGACAACAATTAGTTTCTAATTGCTATCTTGCAATAATATCTGTAGCTGCAATGAATCTTCTTCCACTGCATGTGACCCATACATTACATAAAGCAATGGATGCTTTCTTGATGATTGCTGAACCATAATTTCTCTAGCATATATTCAGGTTATGTAGAGATTTGATTCCAGGTATATTGCTATTACAGGGGGCTTTCCCCATATCTTCCTTGTTTTCTGGAGGCTTCAGGTTCCCTGTAGAGAGTGATGAAATCTTGGAACAATACAGAGATTTTCCATATTTGGCAAGTTACAAACCAGAGGCTATTTTGGATGGAGGATCGCGCAGAATTCACTTGGAATTTTCCCTGGGGTAATTACAGAAAATTGAACAAAGTTTTCCTCAGATTTTCTATGTTTTCCTTGTTGGAGTATCCTTATAAAATTTTCTTAAGTGTGCCCTACATCTCCAATTGACTAATTATCAGAGGAGAACGGGAAATTATTTCAATTACATGAAGTACTAACTTGTTTCCTATATAATGCTATTAATAGAATTGCTCTATGCATCCATAAAAGCTTCTACAGTAGAGTAGAAATTGCTACCTAAACTATCTCTAATTATAATTTATGATCCATATGAAAAAAATGAAGCATAAAATGAATAATATTTTCATTATGTTGTCGTACAAAAATTGATATTTGCAGTCTTGGTGCAGTAAATATGTTTGTGATCACATTCTTTGGACAGTAAATCAGTATTTCTTTTGCATATTTGATTTTTGAACTAATATGGTTCTTTTTAGGTTCATCGGTGGGTATTAATGAAAACCATGCTGCATGTGCCACCCAATTTTATGAAATTCACTACTTGTATATAAGCTTAAACTCAGATCCAGGAACCACAAATTTGTAAAATATTCTATTACTTTTGTGGTGATGATTTTATATCTTTATTCTACCTCTGTTTTGCTTTCAGCTCCTTAAAGGAGGTGTGGGTTGCTGTCCTTAATGTTACTGGTCCATTGTCCAATTGGTCATTCTCCAACAATATACTTCCAGGTGACCTTTCTCTTCAGCTTGGATGGGGATTTAAATTTGTCTTTATTCTAGATGTTTGAGTAATTGACCCTTGAGAAATTCTTGCAGCTCCTGAAAGGCTCGATCATGGTCCACCATCATACATATGCAGATTAAGTGGTGCAAGCAATGAGAACTGGACCTTCTGGTTGGAGGTAAGGCTTTAACTACAATCTATTGTGCTGGATTCTTGGTGTGAGATTTTTAACCCTTCATCTGTTCATTGTAGTAGGAAATTAAATAGAAAACTATTGGATGGATGATAGTAAACTGGAGTCAGACGTTGGAACACCATAAAGTGCATGCTCTAGTTCTCTGATGAATTAATTGCAACCTCATTTACTTTTCCTGAAGGTCTTTGAAGACAACAAATAATTGAAAACCCAGTTCAAGCCTCCTCCTTTAAGAACCGAAAGATCGAGGATCCCCTAGGGGTGGCAAGTGGCACCTCCTTTCCTAAACAGCCAATTACTTTCCCCATACACAGAGTAGTGTTGACGAACAATAAAATTGTTGTCTCACTGTTTCTGCCTTAAAAATAGCACTTGTATAACACCTCCAAATACATGACATTTGCTCTCTCTGTTCATCCATCTGTTCAGCCTTCCTAGTTGTGGCTCAATTAACCACATAAAACCCCCATCATTGAGGAAGTTTTATTATTGCTAATTGTTTGAAATGTTTGCCTAAACCAGCCTAATTGGGTGGTTGTTTTGTGTTCTCCAAGCATGCTCAAGGGTTCAGCTTTGTCTTCTGTGTAGGCAAAAAGTCCTGCGCCTTTGAGGGTTGAAGTTGCTGTGTTGGACCAGCATTTAACAGAATCGGCAGAGAAGTTGAAAGGCCTTTTTCCCAATTGGATAGATGTCACTGCTTTTTCAAGTTTTATGTCCACCTATGTACTCTAGGAGTTGATACAACTTTCCCTATTTTTCATAAGCTAATATATTAGCAGGAGCCATTTTATTTTGAACTCCTGATTAGGTGATTTTTCTATCCTAAAAGAGTTCATTTGTATTGAATTCTCAAATTCAAAAATGAAAAATTTTTTCGTTGTCATTCTCATAAATCATTACATTCTTTTTAATTAATTATATATATATATATATATATATATATATATATATATTATAAAAGATATTGCCTCTTAAAAAGAATGTAAAAAAATTTTATTTTTATTTTTATTGTATTAAAATACTTATCAATTTTACAAATTAGGAATGTATTTATTACGTATATTTCTAATTTATCACTCTTTCAACTACTTAATAAATATTTGACTTATTAGATATGTGTGTATTCCTAATTTAATTAATGAAAGTTTACTTTTATTCAAGAATATAATAGTCCTTTTTTTATTATAATTATATAAGTTTTAGCAATTTCTTAATATATGTGTCATTTACTAGATTGATATTCTTTTTAGGGTGGAGAGAGTATGTACCTTCTCCCATTGATTGGACAGTGGCAGCAGTAACGATATTTGATTTTCAAAAGTTATTACTCCTTCCGTCTCATAATATAAGTCGTTAGAGATTACTTTGACTGTCCCAAATTATAAGTCGTTGGGGACTTTTCAAGAATGTTTTAAAGTTATTTTTATAATTTTGTCCTTATTTATTATTCTTTTTCCCTCTCTTTTTCTCTCGTCTCTTCTCTTATTTTTAAGACATTTAAATAAGGGTGTTTTATGAAGAAAAAATATAAAGTCACTTTATTTTTAAGAATCTTAATATGTGTGAAATTAAGTCAAACGACTTATATTATGGGACGGAGGAAGTACTATTTACATTTCATAATATATAGGAATTAAAGGTTTATAAATTTCAGACAATTTTAAAATTAAAATTTCAAAAATACTTCTAATTAAATCTTTGTCTATTTTAATAATTGAAAAAAGTTGGATCATAATTAGTGGAAAAAAAGAGATTGTAGGGAGGGATGGAGATAGAAAAAACTTTGTGAAAAATAATTTATATTGTGAAAAAAATTTAAATTTAAAATGACTTATATTATAAAATGGAAGTATGTATTATTTTTTAATTCTTCTTTAGGAACTACCCAATTAAAACTTGAGAGAACCATGTATATTGTCAAGATGCTTCTGCGTTTGTGCCTCAAAAGGGGATTTGAACCAGGTAAAGTCATAGTATGCATCCGGTGCACATGCACTGGATGCATTGATATATTGTATCATCTACAATATTTATTATACACCAAATTTTGTGTATAGCTTTACCTGCAGGTAGTACGACACATCAATGCACCGGGTGCATATAAGAATTTCCCAAAGTCATACTCTCGCGGAAAAAAAAAATAGTTAGAATCATTTTATACATAATAATAAATTATAATAATTTTCTATATCTATCTAAGTTTTTTTAAAAAAAATTGCTAATGTACCTCATATACCAAGACGGAACCAGGGGCCCCGCCCATAAAAATGTTTTAAAATCTCATATTTTATTTTAAAAATTTTTAAAATTTTAAAAAGATCTTTTAAAATTATTTCGTTCGAAATTTTTTATTATAATATCGTCCTTTTATATATTTAATATATAATTTGCCTCCAATCTCAAATTTCCAATTCCATCTCTACTCATATACATAAATTATTATGAATATTTGTTGAACTCGTTCATTGTTCACTAAATATCAATTTAAAAAAAATAATAAGTGAATATTGTTATAAAATTTGGATAGTATTAGAATAAAATCTTCACACTACATACTAATAAAACTCTAACTATTCTTTACACAATAATTTATCTCTTTCTTTTCTCTCACAATTTTTTCTAATATTTCTTTCACAAAATAATGGTGTATTACAAGTTTAGAGAATAGCTCTATTTATAGAGCTCTAATTAGTGGAATACATCATGTCATACATTATCTTCCACTATTCTTAATTAGTGGTGTCTCCACTAAATAGTAGATATCCATAAAAATCTTCTCTAATAATTCACATAAATCCATATTTAGTAGAGCCTCCACTAATTAATGGAGCTTCCAATAATTTTAAGATATTCATAACACTCCCCCTTGGATGTCCATTCATTAAACAAAGAATATGCCTCATTAAAATCTTACTAAATAAAAACCCAGTGGAAAAAAAATCTAGTGAAGAAAAAAGAGTACGCTATTCTATATGTCTGTTTATTACTCCCACTGATGGGCTGATTCCTTTAAATCTTTAAACCGACGCATATCGATTTTATATCTCAACTTCTCAAATGTTGCAGTCGGTAAAGTCTTCGTGAAAATATTTGCGAGGTTGTCACATGACCGAATTTGTAGCACATCAATTTCACATTTCTTCTGGTGTTCATGAGTAAAGAAGAATTTTGGTAAAATATGTTTTGTCCGATCTCCTTTAATATATCCTCCTTGTAATTGAGTTATGCAGGTTGCATTGTCTTCATAAAGAGGAGTCGAAATATCATTGATCGATGATAATCCATAACTTTCTCGGATATAATGAATCATGGATCTTAGCCATACACATTCTCGACTTATTTAATGAATAGCCATAATTTCAGCATGATTTGAAGAAGTAGCTGCTATAAATTGTTTTGTATAACGCCATGATATAACAATATTTTCACATGTAAATAGATAGCTAATTTGAGAACGTGCTTTATGTGGATAAGATAAATAACTAATATCTGCATAACCAATCAATGTTGGGCTGGTTTTATTTGAATAAAACAATCCGAGATCAATTGTACCTTGAAGATATCGAATGACTTATTTAATTCCATTATAATGTCGTCGTGTTGGTGAAGAACTAAATCTTGCTAATAAATTGACAGCAAAAGCAATATCATGCCGTGTATTATTAGCAAGATACATCAATGCACCAATTGCACTGAGATATGGTACTTCAGGACCAATGAGTTCTTCATCATTTTCTTGATGTCGGAAAGGATCTTTATCCACATTTAATGGCCGGACGATCATTAGAATACTCAATGGATGTGCTTTGTCCATGTAAAATCTTTTTAGCACTTTTGCTGTATATGTTGATTGATGAATAAATGTTCCACTTTCCAAATGTTCAATTTGTAAATCAAGGCAAAATTTGGTTTTACCAAAATTTTTGATTTCGAATTCTCTTTTTAAATAATCAATTGTTTCTTGGAGCTCTTTAGGAGTTTCAATAAGTTTAATATCATCAACATATATAGCTAATATCACAAATTTAGAACCAAATTTTTTAATAAAAACACATGGACATACCTGGTCATTTTTAAATCCCGCTTTCAATAAATATTCACTAAGACGTATGAACCACATGCGCCCAAATTGCTTCAGGCCATATAATGATTTTTGCAACTTGATGGAGTAATTTTCACAAGGATAATGTTTATATGCTTCAGGCATATGAAATCCTTTGGAGATTTTCATGTAAACATCATTTTCTAAATTTCCATACAAGTAAGCAATAACAACATCTAATAGGCGCATATCTATCTTTTTATGTACTGCCAAACTGATAAGATATTGGAGTGTAATAGCATCAACAACATGAGAATAAGTTTTATCATAATTAATACCTGGTATTTGTGAAAAACCTTGAGTTATTAACCGTGTTTTATATCGTACGATTTCATTATTTTCATTGCGTTTTCGTACAAATATCTATTTGTAGCCAACAGGTTTTACACATTCTGGTATTCGGACTGTAGGTCCGAAAACTTTACGTTTTGTCAGTGCATTTAACTCTGATTAAATCGCATCTTTCCATTGCAGCCAATCTTTTCTATGCCGACATTCATCAACTGATATTAGTTCAAGATCATCATTATCCTATGTAACATCAAGAGATATATTGTATGCAAATATATTATCAATAACAGTTTTTATCCGATTCTAACTTCTACCGGAAGTGGTATAATTGATAGAAATTTAATTGTTACTTTCATTAACTTCTGGTTCTTTGTCATCAATTCTCTCTTGGTCTTTATCATTCTTTTCTTCAATATGATTTTCTGGATCATTTAATCATCTTTTCTTTCGAGGATTTTTATCTTTAGAACCAAGAGGTCGGCCACGCTTCTGGCGTGTTTTTTACTCAGCAGCTATAGGTATAATATTTTGTTCTGCTGGAACTTCAATTCGAATAGGAGTATTTATAGCTGGAATATGCGATTTTGTAACTCTTCTGGAGTCAACAAAAGCGTCTGGTATTTGATTTGCAATGCTTTACAAATGAATTATCTTTTAAACTCCAAGTTCACATGCGCTTGTGCGCGGATCAAGATAATTTAATGTGTTGTCCAAGCAAGATCCTTTTTATGCTGTTTTGGTTCTCCCCCTAATTTAGGGAACAATGATGAATCAAAATGACAATCAGCAAATCTTGCTGTGAATACATCTCCTGTCAGGGGTTCAACATACCTGATAATAGAGGGAGAATCATATCCAACGTATATCCCCTTTCTTATTTGATGATCAATCTTTGTACGTTGGTTTGGTGCAATTGGAACATATACAGCACACCCAAAAATTCTTAAATGAGCAATATTTGGTTCTGACCCAAAAGCCAATTGCAAATGAGAGAATTTATGATAACTAGCTGGTCTTATGCGTACAAGTGTTGCAGCATGTAAAATAACATGTCCCCAGCAGGTGTTGGGAGATTTGTTTTCATTAATAATGGTCTAGCAATTAATTGTAATCGTTTAATCAAAGATTCAGTAAGACCATTTTGTGTGTGAACATGAGTTACAGGATATTCAACATTAATCCCAATTGACATGCAATATGCATCAAAAGCATGTGATGAAAATTCACCAACATTATCCAAACGGATATTTTTAATGTGATGGTCAGGAAATTGTGCTCGTAATTTAATTATTTGAGCAAGTAATCTCGCAAATGCCAGGTTGCGAGTAGATAATAAACATACATGTGACCATCGGGATGACACATCAATTAAGACCATAAAATATTTGAACGGTCCATATAGTGGATCAATAGGTCCACAAATATCTCCGTGAATCCGTTCCAGAAATGTAGGACTTTCAGCTCCTACTTTTACTGGTGATGGTTTAACAATTAATTTTTCTAGGGAACATGCAGTACATGCGAATTTTTCTGATGTTAATATCCTTTTTATTTTTTAAAGGATGACCATGTGTATTCTCAATGATTCTTCTCATCATGGTAGATCTCGGATGACCCAACCGGTCATGCCAAATGCTAAAAGTAATAAGATTAGTAAACTTCTGGTTTACTAGATGATGAATTTCAATTGTACGTATTTTTACAAAATATAGGCCGGTAAAAAAAATGGCAGTTTTTCTAATACAGATTTCTTACCCAAATGCATTTGAGTAATATAAAGATGCTCAATCCCATTTTCCTCATTTGTTTTAACATGATATCCATTTTTGCGGATATCTTTAAAACTCAATAAATTTCTTCTGGATTTTGAGGAAAATAGTGCCTTATCAATAATAATTGTTGTTCATTTAGGCAACAATATACTAGCTCTTCCGGAGCCCTCAATCACATTTGCACAACCGTTTATCGTATAAATATTTATTTCTCCCATTTTGATATCAGAAAAATATTTCTCATTTTTTAGTATGGTGTGTGTAGTTCCACTATCAATAATGCATACATCATCATTAACAACAGCCATCTGAACACAAATATATATATGCAAACGTAAATATTATTAGAATAGAATGAAAATGAAAATACAAAAATATTAGGGTGATGCTTTAGTTCTTCTGGACACTACCATCACCAATTAAATGGTCTATCCTACTGTCTGGGTGTTCAAAAAAATCCGATACATCCATATGGGTAATATTGATATTAAGATCTTCAGGATCAATATCTTCATCTTCAGCATTATTTATTGGATGTTGAGAAAATTTTGCTTCTACATTTTTATTTTTCAATGAAGCTTGATACAATTCAACTAAATGCTTAGCCGTACGACAGTTTCGTGACCAATGACCTTTCATGCCACATCTATAACATATATCCTCATACTTTTCTTCCATTTCTTTTTCTTTTCCGTTATGATCTTTTCTGTTCCACTTCAGGTGGTCAGTATTTCTCACAATTTGATTATGATTGTGATAAGGGAAATATCGAGCGTGTCTACGACCATAACCACGACCACGGCCACGACTACGACTATAACGATGGCTTCTGCTGGAGCCAACAACATTTACTTCTGGAAGTGCTGTTGAGCTAGTTGGTCTGGCTTCATAATTTCTCAATAATAACTCATTATTCTTCTCTGCAATGAGGAGGGTAGTAATTAAATCTGTAAATTTTATATACCACTTTTCTCGATATTATTGCTGCAGGACAATATTTGAAGCATGAAAGGTGGAGAATGTCTTCTCCAACATATCTTCATCAGTCACTTTTTTGTCCGCATAATTTTAACTGAGATGTAATTTTATACATTGCGGAGCTATATTCATTCACAGTTTTAAAATCTTGCAACCTCATGTGCAACCATTCATACCGTGCAATGGGTAGTACGACCATCTTCAGGTGGTCAAATATTTCTTTTAAATTTACCCACAGGACATATGGATCTTTTTCGGTAAGATATTCCATTTTCAAATTTTCATCGAGATGACGACGAATAAAAACCAAAGCTTCAACCTTGTGTTGTGCAGATGCACTATTATTTGCTTGAATAGTTTCACTAAGGCCTTTAGCATTTAGATACATTTTTGTATCGAGAACTCATGACATATAATTTTTTGCAGAAATATCAAGGGTTACAAATTCGAGTTTTGCGATGTTAGCCATAGAGATCAATAAATGCGTACCTGTCTTTTGGCTTTGGTAACGGTAGAAACTCGTGTTTAGTCTTCTGGCTTTTGTAACGGTAGAGACTCGTGCTGATAACGCGTTATAAAATTTGGGTAGTGTTAGAATAAAATCTTCACACTACATACTAATAAAACTCTAACTATTCTTTGCATAAGAATTTCTCTCTTTCTTTTCTCTTACAATTTTCTCTAATCTTTCTTTCACTAATCTTTCATTCACAAAATAACGGTGTATTACAAGCTTAGAGAATAGCTCTATTTATAGAGCTCTAATTAGTGGAATACATCATGGCATACATTATCTTCCACTAATCTTAATTAGTAGTGTCTCCACTAAATGGTGGACATCCATAAAAATCTTCTCTAATAATTTACATAAATCCATACTTAGTGGAGTCTCCACTAATTAATGGAGCTTCCAATAATTTTAAGATATTCATAACAAATATGATATATTTCATATTATTTTTATAAATACTTGTTGAATTCATAAATTTAAAAAAATAATAATAAGAGAATATGTATAGCCACCATGTCCAATTTCAGTTTTCATCCGGACAAGCCTAGGAATCAGAAAATGTAACAAGTGGGCCGCTTAGGACCAATCTGGGTGATTTATATTGGGCTACCCAGAAAGATTTTAGCCCTTTCAATGGGCTTCGGCCCTTAATTAGACAAAATACAATGAAAAAGAAAAACAGATGTAGGGTTTCTTTATCTTTCACCTATTTAAGCGCCACTTAGCTTTCTACTGAAATAAACCCTAGTCTTCCATACTGTGTCTAGCTGAGCCGCGGAAGCAGGAAAAAAATGGTATCTCTCTCGTCTTCCTTCTTTCTGTTTCTCTTCGACTTTGGAATCTAAGGAAGCTCTTTCCTCGATCTTACAGACTTGTTTTCATGGATTCATTGTTTTTGCCCGTCGGTTTGGCCATTGAATTTGGTTTTTCATGCAACACATTAACTTGGATTCTGGTTTTTTTTGCGATTGGTTTCAGGTGAAGTACTCAAGGGAGCCAGACAATCCCACCAAGTGTAATTGCTCTTCCCTCTGATTTTTCTTTTCATATAGCGTGTAATCTAATGCATTTGGTAGAATAAGGTTTCTCATGGAACTGTTGGGGGATTTTCCTTCTGATTATGTATTATAATTTTCTTCTTAATTGCAGCCTGCAAGGCCAGGGGATCTGATCTCCGAGTTCATTTCAAGGTACTTCTTTTTTGCATTTTAGGTCCTGTGCACAGTTGGAGACTTGTTTTATATGCTTTGATTGCTTCGTGCTGTGATTGCTTTGTTTTGTTTTTTGGGTATGTGGTCTGTGCTAGCCTGGATTGTTGGACACCTTAACCTGATGAAAAAAGCAGGGGCCTGCTGCCTTTTTTTGTGGACAGGTCTCTCGTAAACTTCAGGGAAATAAAACTTGCATTGTTATTGGGTGAACCTCTTGAGTTAGATCGATGATCGAAGGTTCAGTAAACCATGTTACATTCCTTGTTTTGAAATTCACTTATAACCATGTCTGGTAGTCGTTGAGAGTTTTCATTAATATGTTGCGAATGTTGACACTTTTATAGCTTGATTGTGATAATTCTTCTAAAAATAATATTAGCTTTTTGGTTTGCTTGACTCCTGGTAGAAGTCTGTGGTCTCTGAAAAAGTTTTGACTTATGCAATGGAAGCTGTGAAATGGGGAAGGGTACTACAAAGAATGTTAAATGTTTGAAGTAATTACTCAATAAACAGCCAATGTTTATGTACATGGCCCTAGGAGGTCTTGCCATTTATTTTAAATTGTTCATTGTACAATTGTTGTAGCTTCTTTTGTTATATGTGCGTGCATGGTGTTTGCTATACGGGGAGAAGTTAGGATTGCTTTCTATGTGTATGTCAACATACTTAGATGAAAGCAGGGATGGTGTGTATCGGCATTGTGCTAATTTGTAAGTGCACTCTGCTCGAAAGAGTTCTCTGCAACATTGAGTGTTTGGAAGGTGGGCAGTTGTGTTTCATTTGCTTTGTTTGAAACTTCAACAATCATCTTCCTGACATTATTTTGTCAATGGATAATATTTAGGTGGTCTGACGGGAAAAGCAGGCAAACCTGTCTTCCATTCTACTTTGTTTCAAATTGGATTTGTAAGATTAAGGAGGATAACGAGAAATTTAATGTCTTAATTTATTATCAGAATATAACAATACTAGAGCCTGCCTTTTAAGCTTTCCGTGATATGTTGGAGCATGGATTTTTCTAACACCTAAGGTGCATGTCCTGTCTAACCATGAGTATATGTAGAGTTGTTTTCTCATTGGATTTTTAGAACACTAGTAGTCTAGGAATCAATATTTCGTACAGGTAGAAGTGCTTTTTCATTTAGTGGATGACCGTGTTGGTGTATGGTTTCTTCTGTTTGTCTTTGACTATCTAAAGAATCAAGCTGTGGTGACATTCTCACACATTTTGTTACAGAACACTAGGGAGACGGCACATGCAATCAGGAAGCTGCCTTTAACCAAGGCCAAAAGGTATCTGGAGGATGTTTTGGCCCATAAGCAGGCCATCCCTTTCACTCGCTTCTGTGGAGGTGTTGGCCGTACTGCTCAAGCTAAGAACAGGCATTCAAACGGACAAGGCCGCTGGCCTGTGAAATCTGCTAGGTTCATACTGGATCTGCTTAAGAATGCTGAGAGTAATGCTGAGGTACCAGAATATGGGCCCCCTGGACATGAATATGAATATATCCTTCCTTGCTACCTTTATTGTGTTTTTGACAGCTGTTGGTTTGTCTTTTCAGGTAAAAGGTTTGGATGTGGATTCTCTATTCATTTCTCACATTCAGGTGAACCAGGCACAGAAGCAAAGGCGCCGCACATACCGTGCCCATGGAAGAATAAACCGTATGTTTAGTTTTTTCTTTTCTTTTTTAAATTTATTTGTCCAATTGTCTTTCTTTCTGCTGTCTAGCATTTAACTGACTCTGTAATGAATCTGCAGCATATATGTCTTCTCCATGCCATATTGAGTTAATTTTGTCTGAGAAGGAAGAGTCAGTCAAGAAGGAGGTAATCCGCAAGCCATTCATTTTACTTTCTTTGAAAACATTACTGTTATGCTGTACTTTGGTTTGAAGGGATGAGAAAAAGGGGTATTACACAATTCAGGTGCCTGTTGATTGAGATTGCATTAATCTTTTTGTTTTGCAGCCTGAATCACAACTGGCTACCAGCGGCAAATCTAGGAAGGCTTGAGCTGTGGATTTCTTGGGCATTGGAAGAGTGTAGCCAATCAATTTCACAATTTTTGATGTTTCTGTTCCCTTAGGTCGAGACAGAGTTAATCTAGTGTTTCAGTTTATAAAATCTTATTTGAAAGAGTTACTTGGTCTATATTGTCATATTTTGTTCTTCTTTAGTAAAAGACATACTTTTGGTAATTGTGGAATGTTGTGGCTAAATGCGAATGATTCAGATTTCTTCTGAGCTTTATGCATGCACAATGTTTAGAATGGATATTTGTTCTAAATTTGTCACAGGTTATTTGTTAGCATTCTTTTAGCTTCGCGCACTTATGCATTGTTTGTTCTTTTGGTCCAAACCTTCTTTCGATGATTTCCTGCATAATTTGATTCTGCTGCAAGATCTGTAGTTATGTTTGATTCAGCCGCTATGTCCAAGTTGGCCTTATCTAACAAATCAAGACGTGGTTGAACTTTTTGTTAGTGTATATCAGATTGGGTCCTTGCTCAAGAAGATGATATGTACATCCCTGTCCTTTTAGGTAGGCATCAATTACTCAGATTTACTTGACGATCTTAGCACTTCGGTTATGTACAACTAGCTGCTATTTTCAGTTGATTCGATGGATATACAAAGAGGGAACAAGATTGTTTTGGCCATCTTGAGAAAGATATATACTTTCGTTGAGTAATGTAATGTTTCATTACGAGCGTATTTTTACTACTCGTCCTGGGTTTGAGTCTGTGAAGAAGGATATAAATATCGCTCGCTTTACAAAGATCATCTGTTGTCAATCGTCAAGAACCAAGTATAATCAAAAGTCTACTGTTATGTCGTCTGAATCGTTGTAGAATGGTGGCAAGGATGCACTAAGAAATAGAAGGTTTCGAATTCATGAAGGCCAGCTCAACGGAAGAATGGAAGAAAGGAAACTCGAATTTCGAAGTTAAGGTGGGGAGCTTTAGATGACCCAAATGGCAGCAAAGCCCATTGTTGTTAATCTTTCCCGGCAACATCAACGTGCTAGCGAGTTTCCGACCGAGAGTGCCAGGGTTATGGTGGTGGCCGGGACGAGGAGGTAGAAGTCGATTAAGGCAATGGACTTCTAAACAATTAGCATTGAATTGTGAATCCAGTCGTGTGCTTCTTACTCCCTACCAATGATTGTTATATGATTATTTTATGGATTAATAAAACTTATATCAAAAACAAACTTTTTTTTTTTACAATTTTTTCCAAAATAAAGATATAAATTGTATATTGATTAGGATTATACCCAAAATTTTAAAATATAAATATACTTTTAAATTTTATAAAAATTAATAAAATTATTAATATTTCACAAATAAAATTTATTTGTATTAGATCTATTTTTAATTAAAAAATAAAACAATCCTATTTTGAAAAAAGTTTCTATCTAAGTGTATCCTACGTTTTCCTCAATGAAAAAACAGTATTATTTTCTTTTTCTCCATCATTAACCAATAATGAAAAATAAAACAGTAAGTTTGGTTCATGGAAGGGAAAGGGGAAGGAGAGGAGAATGAAAGATGAGCTTCAAAATTTTCTTCAACCTTCTAATTTACCTTTAAAATTTTTTTAATTAGGGGGCACTCCCAAAATTTTCTTCAACCTTCTAATTTACCTTTAAAATTTTTTTAATTAGGGCACTCCCAAAATTTTCTTCAACCTTCTAATTTACCTTTAAAATTTTTTTAATTAAAAAAAAATTTAAAACTTTATATTTTGCCCTCTTAAAATTTTTGAGAATTCATAATATTGTCTTCTAATATATTTTTTATATATAATTTGTTTCTAACTCTAAGTCTCTAGTTCCGTTTATGAGAAAAATAAAAATTTTTCAGTAAAAAATTAATATTTTAAAAAAATTAAATACCTTACCTTTTTAACCTATTTTATGTACTTTTTAAAATAAAAATAAAATTCAATATATCATTTAATATTTTTTATCACTTCTCTCTTCCAGTACTGCCTATTTTTTGAAAGGTAAGAAATGTTGATGTAATCCTATAAAGAGAAATGGTACCTTGCTTTAAAAAAAAAAAGAAAAAAAAAACAATCAACCAAATAAATTGAGACTATTTACTTATACATCTTCGTTTTATTTTTTCCTTTTTAATATTTTTATCCCAAATATAATACTATTTTCATTTCACAATATAACTCGTTTTAAATTTAAATTTTTTTTCACAATATAAGTTAATTTATAAAGTTTTATAAAAATTTATTATTTTTTTTATCTCTATCTTTTCATGCAATCGATCTCTTTTCACTAATTATAAATTAACTTTCTCTAATTATTAAAATAAATAAAAATTTAATTAAAAATAATTTTAAAATTATTTAAAATTTTTAAATTTTTAATTTTTATACATAAATTTAAATTACTTATATTGTAAAATATTAATAATATATGTTAAAAGAAGACCGGCTCTGCCAAGGTGTAAAATGAAGCAATCCTACGGTTTTGTGAGCGTTGGTCCGTCGACAATCTGAGCTAAACAGCAATCCAACGGTTGATAACAAACATCCAAGTCAACACCCACACTATATTAGAATCCTTTTTTTTCTTTCTTCTCCAAAAGCTACGGTGCCGGGAGCTTTCACTGAATCGCAAAGCTTGCTCTGCGCTCTCCTTCCTGCTTTCAGACAGTCGTTTCTATCAACTCTGCGCTTCCTCGGTAAGTCTCTCTTCTCTCTCACACACACATCCATGCACCTACTCATCCTCTCGGCCGAGCAGAAAAGGCTTAAGGTGAATTCAATTTCATTTTGAACTTTTCATAAATTTGCTGCAGATCTAGTTTTTGTGCTTAATTAGCAAATTCATCGTTCTGAGGAAGATATCTCTATGTGTGATTTGTATTAGATTGATGTATGCTCTCTTTGTAGTTAACGATTTTCAAGAGTTTTCCCGTGATTTTTAGGATCTCTTCCTTTTGATTTTCACTTTTAAATTGATTTTATTTGATGGATTTCTGTTAATCAAAAGCATCTTGTTCGACACTTGCAGTTTCAAATTTCACTTAGTTATTCATTTTTTGAGTTTAATTGCTTTGTCAGTTGTTAAAGCTTAACCTATTGATTTTTGGTAACCATCTATCTGTTATTAATAAAATTATGACGGCAGTACTGGATAAATTTTGTTTTCTTTCAAACTAGGTTATGGGACTGAACAGTTTTAACGTTTCTTGGTATATACATTTGCCATTTACTTGTGTTTTGTAGGATAGGTACATAGGCATTGGTTTCTTTTTGTCAACAGCTAAATTCTGTTATTTTCTATCAATTCTAGATGGATTGGCAAGGGCAGAAGCTAGCGGAGCAATTGATGCAGATTATGCTGGTAAGCTTTGCAGTAGTATCGTTGGTAACAGGCTATGTTTTGGGTTCATTTCAGATGATGCTGATAATTTATGGTGGTGGTGTTGTATTGACTTCTGTGATCACTCTCCCCAATTGGCCTTTCTTTAATCGCCACCCACTGAATTGGTTGGACCCAAGTGAAGTTGAGAAGCACCCCAAACCTCAAACTGCAAATACCAGTTCTAAGAAGAAGACTGTCAAGAAATAGGTCATTTGACTAGTTTTAGATAGCACTTCTGTTGAAACTCTCGGGATGATGTATTAATGCACATTATAGGTGCTCTTTTGGGTATATGAACTAATTCTTTCATCTATCAGGAGTACGCTTTATGACTTCATGCATAGGCAAAAGAAAGTCTAGTTTTTACATTGCCTCTACTTTATCTTTGTGTTTGTGGGAATAACTCGATTTATGCTTTAAAGTGCCCACAATATTTTGCTTGATTATATCTTTAATTTCTTGTCAACTTGTCAAGGGGTTGTTCTGATACAGCTGACACTCCCTGTCTCTTAACATTATAGGAAATAAGACAACTAAGTTTTATTATGTCCCTCAAGTGTGTATATCTGTGTTACTTGGAATCTTAAGTAACTACAAAATGATGTGATTGAACTTTGGCTTTGATTTGGATACTTAGCCATTGTCTTGACTCTTGAGGTCCAGCTCAGATTAGGTTGTGATGAGTTTGAACTTGTGCTGATAGTAGCATGGTCTTAAAAGGTTTTTGTCATGGAGCATTGTGCCGCCTGGCACTTGTGGTGCTTATTGTTGCCTTTCTGCCTGGACAGAAAAATATGTAGCGAGTCTCAGGTACACTGGAGGTTTAGCAATAATGGTGCCTTTTTGCACACCAAGAACACACTGGTTTGCTTTTAGCATGGCTGTTAATTGCTTGTGTTGATGCAATATCTGTTTGATTGGAATGTCGGCTCTCTAGAGCACTAAAACAAGTCTTGCAGTAGTTTGCATTCGGAAGGGCACTTTCATTTTCAGGGGGTCTTCTATGTCTTTGTTCCTTTGGATATGATTGGATGTCTACTTGTTTGAATATATGCAAAGATTATCAGTTTTTATTCATTTTTCTGCTTTTCCTTAAAAGGATTATATCTCATCTTAAAGATATAGAAGGATGAGTTCCTTCTTGTCCCAGACCACCTTGAAAATTCCCCCCGTTGCGACGGAGTTCACATCTCCTCAAGTTTGGCTCGGGTGATTTGTTAACAAAGTTGTTTATCCTATCCACCGGACATCAACAATAATGTACCCGGTACAAATTTGGTGAGGCTGTTCCCACATAACCAACCGAAACAAGAAAGATACATCTCCTAAGGAAACTGAAGTTGTTAAAATTTAATAAAATATTATTAAATATAAGATAAATATAAAAATTAATTATTAATGAGAAAGAAAATTATAAAATAATTATCGAAGAATAAAAATTATTTAAATTAATATTATTCTAAATTAAATTTTGAATTGGAAAAAAATTACTTCTCAAATACAACCTAAAAGAAGCTATTGAATGTCAACCTAAAAGTCACCCACACCACTGTACATTAAGCAAGATATACGTTGGTAAGACGCAATCAATCTGCTGCAGAATTCCTTCTTTCTTGCATATTCTACCTTAAAACAAAAATGCAATATCAACAATCATACAGCCAATTGTGTCAAACCCTTCATTTGATGTTAGGTCAAACTGCTTAGTGTTTACGGATATTTCAGTATTTCATTGTATCAACCACCTGACCCCTCCCCAAAACCTATAGGTGTTTAAACCTGGTTATCTACAATCTTTGCATGCGAGCAGGAAGTTTTTGATGGATTTCTACTCTGTACAGGCATCTTACTGGTTTTCTTCCCTCATGGCCTTAGAAAAGGATCTTCATCATCTACTATGTCTTCATCATCATCATCAAATTCCTCAAGCTCATTTAGAATGGACTGCTTAACCTTTTTACGAGATTGTCTTCTGTGTTTTTTTGGCTCCAGTCTAGGTTCAGCTTGCTTGATACCCATGTCCCCCATTTTGTACCTGGAAACCAGCGTCAAGTATGTAAAGCAACGTGAAGAAAATGCAGGGGAAAAGAAATCATGTAAAACAAATGGGATAAGCAGAACAGCAAGGAAAAAAGAGAAGGTGAATATTTAAGTTTCTTTCAATTATCAGCAATAAATATATGCTTCTCCTTTTGTTTTGCTTTGTCAAGTGAGATATTCGTCACTGAACATTCATATTTTCTTTCCATCAATACTAGTGTTTCATTATAAAAATTGATACTGGACATAAAATATCTTTAATACATGTATAGATGAACAAAAAAATTCAAAAACGTGATGACCGCAAATATACCTCACATCACCTTCTCGTTTGGTTCCAATAGTCCTAAGTTGAAATTCCTCTCTGACTTTTATCTCATCAAGCAATTGAAGATAGTATGGATACCTCTCCCAATCTCCTCTCACAATGCACCCCGGTTCGCCAAGGTGCAAGCAATTATTAAATGAGCATTTTGCTGGTTCATTCTCTTTCAGCATTTTCCTTATCTGAGAAATAAAATCTTAAGCCCCCATCAATATGACAATGGAAACAATGAGCATTCTAATTCAAATGATAATATAGATCTAAGTTACTATATCAGGAAAAAACAGAAAAACTTAATCCACTCAATACCTACAGCAAATTAATGTAATAAAGCATAGTGTTCAGCAGAAACCTCTGGAAAATATTGAGCAAGAGATTGCTTAGTCACTTTCATTAGACTAGGCTGGTTAAACCCAGGTGTATCGGCAAGGTATCCCCCACCAGATAATGGGAGCAAAGAGACGTGCCTCGTGGTGTGTTTTCCTCTTCCACTTCTTGTTGACACTTCCCCAACCCGTTGCTCTTCAAACCAATTGCTGCCCGAAATCTGAATAGATGATTGGAGACAGAAAGAGAGAGAAATTAGAACAGGTTCTAGTCTTCTAGAAACTGCAAAAGATAAGATAATTGCAATTAAAGAACAACTAACAGGATCAAACCAATTGTCCTCCTCAGCAGCACCAAGAACATGCTTATTGCTTCTCAAAACATTGATCAAGCTAGATTTTCCAACGCCACTGGGGCCCACAATTACAGAAGTCTGTTCTCTCAGGTTGAATTGCAAGGTATTAATTCCATCTCTGGATGCAACACTGCAGAAAATAGGATCATATCCCCAACTATGAAGTCTGGATTTCCATATAACTAGTGTCTGTGGCAGATATATAACCATCAATGAGTCAACAATCAATCATAAGTAAAATGATAGAACAAGGCGACCAGAAGAAACAGAGGACACGACGTACATCAAATTTAATGCCATTTCCCAGATAATTGGAAACCAGCTTTTACAGCTTTTAAATTTAATGTCAAATCCTTCTCTGTAGCAATTTTGAACTGTGAAATGGCCCAGCATTGCCATAAAGAACCAATAGCTAGGTTATATTTAGGCAATTCTAAGAAACTAAATCTACCAAAGCATCTATTGCAGGCCAATAGCTAATCGAAGTTGAAATTAAAAAGAACATAACAACCAGAAGAATAGAATTATAATTGATAGACGAACAGAAGCAAGGTAGATGCAACTTCCAAACCTCTTCAGTAGCTAGTTCAGACTTATTCAACGCCAGAGTAAAAGGAATTCCAGTAGACTCAGCTTCCACTAAAAACCTTGTTAAGGAAAATGGCTCCAGCTTTGGCTGCTCCATGGAGAAAAAAACTACCAAATGATCAACATTTGCTACAGGAGGATCCCCAACCTCCGATTTTCTTTTGAACACGTTCTCTATCATGCCTCTTCTATCTACCCAATCAACTGACCCCACCAGAACCTTATCGCCAACCAGCACTCTCCGCTTTATCTTCTTCAATACTGCCCTCACCACACACAATAACTCCACTCCAATTCTTCTCTCTCCTCCTTTAGATTCTCCTAAGCTTGTAGAATCTTCCATGCACTCAGAATTTTTAGTTCCAGAAGAAGATTCTGAAGGCATAGACTGAACAATGACGCGCATAAAATTAGCCTGAGAAGCGGCGACTAACCCTATGGCTTGATTTCGGGAGAGCTGAGGCTTGTCTTCCGGCGAGAGAACTGGAGCCAGAGATGAGACTTGCTTAACGCTTTCGCGAGCTCTGAGGAGACTCTTGTTTGGCTGTTGAACTTTTCTGGAGACGTTCTGGCTAGAATTTTGGTTTTGGTACTGGCGAGCAGCTAAGGCGAACAACGACATCGAGCGGAACCGTTGACGGAGAGCGACGGCGGAGAACAGCGGATGACGGAGGACGGAAATGGCAGTTATCGTCATGAGCCACCGAAATCCAGGGTTTAGTCAAGGAACATGAAGAAATGAAGAAAATTGACCACGAATTCATCAAAATTCTGTGCGTCTGATTAGAAGCATGGCCGCTTCTAGCTGCTTCTCCGATGGCGGAGACGGTCTTGAGCTACTGGGAGTGTCTCCTTTGGAGTGTGGTTCACGCGCGTCTTGGAGTAGCAGAGGAAAAATGGGTCTGGTCCACGCCTAAAGCCCGATTCTTTTATGGTCCAACAAAACTTTGAGTCAATTGGGTTTTCGTAACTTTTGGAATATTGGGCTGGAGTTAGCCCAAATATGCTACGTCTCCGGCTTCACTTCACAGCCCATTTACTTGGATATGGAGTCGTGTGTAAATATGATAATTGTGGAGCTTTTGCATCTGGATTTGATTCCAAAATTAAAAACAAGTAGGAAAATTTTCATTTTTCTTTAAGAAAAAAAAAATCAACTCCGACCTTTATTTTCACAATATAAATTATTTTAAATTTAATTTTTTTTCACAATATAAGTTATTTTAAAATTTTTATTATTTTTTTTAATTTTACCATTCTGTACAATTTCTTTATTTTCACTTGGTTGTATCTTTTTATTCTTTTTTTTTTCTTTTACTAAGTAGAGAGAGAAAGCGAGCGAGATAGAGAGAGTTGAAAACAGTTACTGGCATTTGCGTACAAAAGACCTGCCCAAAGACAAAGTAAATGCATCGATTGTGCTGATTTGAATCAGAGTACTGACTTTCTTGAAACAAGAAAACCTTTACCATCGGCCTGCCTAAAGTATACTGAGTTATCTCATATGCTTTGAATATTTCCCCTAGAGGAGGTTTGAAATAAGGGTGTTTATCTTTAAAGGTGTACGTCATATAGGAGAACGATACGATTATATCAAATTAGAGTTGAAGTCTTATGAGTTTTAATTAATATGATTATATCAAATTAGAGTTAAAGTTTTATGGGTTCTAATCAAAATCGATTGACTCGTTTAATTTTAAATGTGTTTAGATTATAAACATGTTTAATTGTTTCAATTTGTAAATTTATTTAACTTTTTTTTTAAAATACTTTTTATAATACCTTATAAATCTTACTATATAAAATTAGATAATTTAATTTTATCACATGAATTAATTAAATATCAACAATGAAACACCTACTAAGGAGGCTTCACATGCATTAAACATTAATGTCAATGTTGTTTAAAGTTTGCTAAATCTTCAATGTATTAATTAAATTGGATATTTGTTTCAATTTTTAAGATTAAATCTTATAAATTTATTGAGATCTCTAAATATTTAGTTAGATGGTTTGTTATTTTATTAGTTATTTAAGACTTTATGAATTGTTTTATTGGTTGTTTTAATTTTATATGATTTGATTTGATTTGATTTTTTTTTTGTAATGGGTGGACAAATTAGCGAGTTTAGTAAGTATTTAGATTGATAAATTTAGTAATTATATATTTAATTTTTGTATCTAATTATATCGTGTCGTATCGTGTCAATCCGTTTATTAATCATATCATGTTCGGATTATAAAAATTAGATATATTTATCAATTTAATTATGTTCGAATTGACGTGTCGTGTATAATTATTCTAGATTGACACTGCAACACAAACACGATACGATTGCTACCTCTACACATCTCTGTAGTATTTTATAAGGTGTAGGAAGTCTCCTACTTTGATACTTGAAACTGGGTGGGTAAAAATTGAAAGTATTTAGAGTGGAGAAGTAAATAGTGAAAGTAAATGAAATTTTATATTTGATTAAAGGCAAATGTTTGATGGGAATTCTCCGCCACATAAGTAAATCTTTCCCTTCAATCTTTGAGGGTCAGAAAAATAAATGAAGTTAAAAATTTTATAATTAAATAATAAATATAATAGATATAATAATAAATTTAATATAATGAAAATTATTTAATTTCACTTCAATCAGATAAAATGAAACTACATATAATTTACTTCTTAGTGAAAGTAAATGTGTTATTTTCTCTATCATTCCCTTTTTGTGAACTAAACAAGTTGTAAGACAAATATTTAATTGATAAAACAGTCTTTATCAATTTGAAAGATGTTGAGTTTTATATTTATTTAATTTTAAAATAATTCAAAATTTATATCCTTGAATACTTATATCTATCTCTTTCCCTTATAATAATGTTGTAGGTAACAAAAAGCTCACACATCTAACGTTATCATTTTGAATTTTCCTCCACGCAATATCTGACTTGGAGTCTACACGTGAGGTTAGCTCCTGAACTATTCCTCCTTGGATATAATATCTCTGTGTTGCTCTTATCAGATTGTTTTGTTGTCATATATATATATATATATATATATATATAGTTGTCCACAAACCTTGCGTAGAGACTATAAAATTATAAGTTCGAATATTGTGTAAGAGATTCATCTATTGGCGATTGTACCAGTTAGTCAGAACTTGTTTATATTGATTTATATCGCTATAATTTTTTATTGGACATGATTACGAATTGAACTTCACTCAATGCACATTTAAAGAGTAACTCCGCTCTTAAAATTTTTTATATTTTTAATAAAATTAAAATGTTAAGAATTTTTTAATTCTTTTTACTTTTTATCTCTTTTTTTTTTAAATCATAATATTATCTTTTAATATAATTTATCCGTAATTTTAAATTTCTGATTCCATCCTACTCTACAATAGGTGTAGTTTGGCTCTAGATTTTGAACCCTTATAATAAAGAAAGACCGTTTAGTGTTATTGCTTAGGAGGATAGGCTTAATGAAAAAGTCCAAGAGATGAGAAAAATGAAGTGGGTGACGGTGTATTGGTGAATTCTGGACCGACCAATGCGGGTGGCAAGTGGAGAAGTCAATTGATTGAGGAATAACGGCTAAGATTGTTGAGGCAGAGCTTTTGTTTTGTATTATCCACCGTTGAGAGTGCTGTTGAAGCTGTAAAAGGTTTTATTCCTTATTTCCCTTTGAAATGGACATGCAAATTAATTAACAAATAAACTGTTGGACATTGTGAAAAGCCACGAAATCTTTCTTCTTTATTTTTTTAAAATTTTGTAGAAAAATTAGGAAATTTTATATTATTAGTGTTTAGCCAAATTAACAGATTTTATTTTATTTTATTTTTTGCTTGGTGGAATTTCATAATTGAGAGAACTATTTATTTATTTTTTTAACACACATAAAGGAATCTGATATTGAAAGGTGGAAAAATAGCCAAGGAAATTGTAGATGACCTTGGAAGTTGGAAGATGTTGAACAATGACACTAACATATATTGAGACATTTTTGTCAAGACCCCAATTCCCAGATTACTGAGTTCGTAAATGGTCATATATTTGCATTTGAGGCTGCGCAAATTGCGTAAGATAATTTGCGCAGACATTTCACGGTTAAGATAAAAAAAAGATAAAAATTTAATGTTCGAAAAGGTGATCGTGTGTAAATTTTTTTTTTTTAATAGAACGACGTCGTTTTGATTATTCAAAATGATATCGTTTTAATATTCATGTAATCGGGTGAAATATTTATACAATCGTGTGAATGTGTGTTTAAATGACCACGCAAATTACGTACTGCAACTTGCGTGGCCCCCTAATCCCATATATTTGGTCTTAAAGATATTGGAAATAAGAAGTTGTTTTCTCCCTCATATGGACCAGAGGAGGAACAACCTTCACTAGTTAGGAACTAATTCGTTAGTCTTGTAATTGCTCAAAATTTGTGGACCAAATTTGGGAGTTTGGATTTTTGTTTTCTTTTTTTCAATCAAGACACAAAAATAATAAATGTTATCACCTATATCATAATTTTGTAATAGAATATATAACTAATACCTTGAAAGATTATTTTTTTATTCGTTAATATTATTGATTAGATAATGATTTTATACCATAGAGAGAGAGAGCTTAATTATAAAAGAAAAAAAAAAGTTTTGTGTGGCAGAAAAGGAGCTTATAGGGCATAATAGAGGGAGAATCACTGGTCTAAATCAATCCCTTTCTTTATGTTTTATTTTTTTCCTCTTGGATAACAACAAGATAAGTATGTTAAATTTCTCATGGGTCACAATTCATTGACCCAATTTTTTTTTGGACTAGCCAATAACAACTCTAATTCAATTTTGTGTCTTTATCTTTGAAAAAAATATATAAAAAAGAAAATTAACTACTAACAAAGAGAGGTATTTCCTTTTCAAATGTACCCTTTTACCCTAAAAGAAAATGTGTTTGTCCTTGTTAGTTTTAAATATTGGATTTCAAACTTAAAAGAATGTTACGATACAATTTAAATTATAATTTAATAAATGACTTTAAAGTTTAAGATTCAATTCCCATAGTATATAGAATTATATCGTTGAGTTTAATAATTTAGCAGTTAAATATTTATATATTTTATTTATGAATAATTTTGAAATTAGAAAAAAGAAAAAACGTGTAGGTTGATTTCAAAATACTCTTTCTAGTTGTTTTTATATAACAAAAAAAAAATATTTTATTGATTACACTTACGTGCCAATTTGAAAAAATTAATAAGGCATTCATTGTTTTTTAAAATTCTATCACTATTAATTATTATTTCATTAAATATTATCATTTATTACTATGTCAGTAAAAAAAGATCAATTTATTTATTTTTCTCAAAACTTTATACATTTAACAGTGTTCTTAATTTATGTATCAAAATCTTAAATAATTTATAAAAAATAGAGGAAATATCAAATTTGAACTGTGGCCTCTCTCGGCAAAAAATCACACTTTTTTGTTAAAAATTTCAAAAGTAATTTTTAAAATGGAAGATAATGGAAAATTGTCAAATAACACTAATAGTATTAACAAAATTTCCATATTTTAATTTTGGAAAGTAGCTCATGCACATGGTGACTATTTTCTTTTTTTTTTATTTATATGGGTTGTCCAAACCTTCGTCCCGACTATTCTCCATGGGTCTTGAGGGCCACCATGTAAATCCCTCCGTGTGTCCGCAGTGAGAATCGAATAAGCGACCGGAAGAAAGCTAGGAAGGTTGCTAGACTGAAATCCCAACTCACCTACAACACGCGGACTATTTTCAATTTTTGGACAATGAAGTAGGTGCCGTGACAGACACACGCCTTCTATATGCGTGCAATCGGACTAGGATCGAGGGAGTAAATTCACATTTTTCAAAAATAAAATAAAATAAAAAGATAATTAATTAACTAATAAATTAATAACACTATTAATATTATATTTTTATAATATAAGTATCGTCACGTTAATTAAGAGAGTATTTAATTACAAATACTTACTAAGTAAAGGAATATCTGGTCAGATTTCATATATTAATAAATTTTGTATTTGTGATGAAATTTGTTGTAAAAATTTAGATGAAAAATATATTTATTTATAAAAACGTTTAATTCAAGATTGAGAAAGTTAATATTTTTTTTTAAAATAAGAAGGTAGTTAATTAAGAATATTGTTAATATTATAATAAGGGAAAACTAAACAAATATTTAATTTCAAATGACTTACTATTTTTTCGTATTTAAAAAAATAACTAATCGAATTTAAATCTTGTATTTGTGATTAGATTTGTTATCCAAATTTGAATAAAAATATATTTATTTAAAAAACAAATATTTACAAGAACATTTGATTTAAATCAACAGAGTTAATATTTTCAATATATATATATATATATATATATATATATATATATATAAAAGTAATTAAGGAAGAAATTATAATATCATATACCACCCTTGAGGTGACGCAGCTAATGGAATTGGCCACTCGACCTCATCTAAATTCCTATTTCCTCCATTTATAAATAATTAATTTAATTATAAAAATTACGCATATTAAAAAATTATGAAATTCTATAGTAAAAATGATTAAAATGTCCACTATATCATTTAAAATATTTTTATTATCTTTTTCGCCTTATTAATTTGAATCCCACCACTTTTTTTAATTACATCACTATAATAATTACTCCCTCCCTCCCCTTTTATCTGTCTATTTTAACTAAACTTTTTTGTCCTAATTTATCTGTCCAATTAATAAATTAAGACAATATTAATTATTATTTTTTCACAAATACACTTTTTTAATACAATAAATATTGTGTACTTACAGTGAAAAATGGAACTAAATTAAATATGCTTACCATATATAAAACTTTGAAATTTGATTACTTCTTAATAAAGAGAGAGATTATTTGAGGGTAAAATAAGAAATGTTAATTACTTAACCAAAAAATTTTATTTTTTTTAAAACTTGTGAATCGATTAAAATGGAATGATAAAAAGGGACAGATTGAATATATGTTTCTCTCTTCTTTTTACCCATATCACTTTATTAAATTACACTTTTGATTATTTTTATAGAATAATATGATTTTATTATTGATTAATATAATTTCAATATAAATAACTGTAATACTAATTCATTAGTAAAAAAGGTAAAATTTAAAAAAATTAAATACAATCTATATTTAGAAAATAAATAGTTATTTTTAGATAAATAAAAAAAAATTAAGTTAATTATTTGTAGACAGAGGAAATATAATTTTATTTGAGTGTAATTAGATTCGAATTTACATGAATATAAATTTCAGATATTTTTATTTTATAAAAACAAAAGAAATTAATATCGCCATTAATGCCATAACAAGGGAAACCCCAACAAGTATCGTCACTTTCCTTACTGGTTTGGCGGATATATCAGTACTGTAATCTTCTGACGTGGTCTCTCGCTGTCCATTTTATCCTCCATTTCCATTTCCATCGTGATTTGTTGGATTTGATAGAGTCGACCTTTCAGGCTCAGCTCACGAGACCTCCTCTCCCCTTCTCTACCAACACTTCCTATTTATATACAGCTCAACTTACCGTTTTCTTTCTCTATATTCGCTCCTTCTTATCCTATCCATATCTATATTCAACTTTGTCCGGAGTTCCTGATTTACTTGCAGATTTCCAAGTTTTTAGGTATTTTTCTTTTATATGTTTTTGGTCATGCTTTTTAGGGAATTTTTTGAGATACTTGTGAATGATGTGAAGAAGAAGTAGTGATTTAGCTTGTTTTGCTGGTAATGCGTTGTTTGGAGGCTTGTTAAATTTGATGGGTTTGGTTTATCTCCTTGTATCTAGATCTGCTTTTGTCAATTTTGATCATCTGGTGAGATTCAGCTGTTAATCGCTTGTATCTTAATCTGGCTTGGTTGGAGCTGAATTTGTTTGATTTGTTGGTTTGAATTATGCGTAATCGGTTAAAAAAACTGATTTCGGACTGTTAAAGAGGTGGTTTTTCTATTTTCTCCAACACTCGGCTTCCTGTGTTGCTGGAGCTTTTGTCTTCTCTGTGAGCTGGAAATGTTGCATCTGGTTCTTACTATTTTGTGCTGTTCGGTTGCTGGACAAATTGACGTTATTTTGTAACGGAGAAGTACATCTTAGTGTCTTTTTTTCCCCTTCCTTGCTCCTCTCCCTTTCCCTATGCTGGAAAAATTGGATCTTGATTTTCTGAGTTACTGATATTTGTGCACCTATTCCACTTATTCCCGTAGTGGATATTCTATATAATTCTCCTTTTACTTTTGGCTATGGTTGGTGTGGTAGTGGAAGATAGGTGGACGCTGTGGCTGGTTCTTTATTAAGTAGGTGCCTCTTCGGAAGAGCTTCTAGTTCGTCGAATAATTATTAACAGTAGGTACCGTCATATTTCTTGTCCTGGCTTTTTGTATAAGGTGGTAAGACATGAATGTATAATTTTCTTCTGGTCACATAGACTTTGATTGGGTCAAATTCCAAGAAATGTGGCGCAACTATTATATTGCTCTGGGTTGGTATTGCTACTCAAAATCATTCATTCAGTGTATTTTACAGACTTGTAACTGGGTCTTCGACTCTGTTTTGGTATTTTTGAATCCTGAACCTGTGGTATATACGTGTCTATCATGTTTCTGCCTAGAAAATGATTTTTCCTCTAATTTATTGCATTATTCTGTCCCAGTTTTGGCCTTCTGGTGTATTTCAAAATGGAAATTACTGGAGGCTAAATATTAAAGGTTCTATGGCCTTGGCAGGTATTTTCTCTTCTAGCTGTAACCTTCCCAATCTTTAAGCTCTGTTCCACTTATCTGTCCTGCTTTTTCCCACCATGTATGTTTTTTTTTGGGTAAAGTTTGGATTGGGTTGCTAAAAAGTTCTCTCTGTTTTATGTAGATATTTGGGCAATGTGCGGACAGAGAAACAGTTCCAAAGGGTTGAAGTTTTATACAAGCCTCAGTACCACGACCAAGCAAAAGGGTATTAGGAAGCAACAAGGTGGAATGGAATTTGAGTCTGATTGGACAAAGCATAGAAAATCATCAGCCTTCACTGCTCAAGTCATTCGTTCTGCTACGTCTTTTATGCCTTGGTCTTGTAAAATATCCATTAGTGAAGGGTTTCACGAATTTCTTTAATCTGATGAGATTCATTCTATTAATAACTGTTTGTATTTGAGAGATATAATGAGTCGATAATCATGCTTCTATCTTTCTATCAGAACCTGTAATTACAGAAATGCCTGGTCTAGTTTGTGGAAAAAGGAGAGTTACAGATTTAAGCATGTTTTTCTCTGACTCACTTGAGCCGGGTACTCTAGCTCATTTCAAAGGGGCTTCCTGCTTGACTTCTAAGATTGCTGATGATTTCCATAGTCCCATCTTGCCTGGATTACCTGATGATGTCTCAAAGTACTGTCTTGCTCTTGTTCCTCGTTCTAATTTTCCTGCTATGGGTGGTGTTTGCAAACGCTGGAGGTCATTCATCCAGGGTAAAGAGTTCATCACTGTTAGAAAACTAGCTGGCTTGCTTGAGGAGTGGCTTTATATCCTGACGATGGACCCTGAAGGAAATGGGAGCCACTGGGAAGTTTTGGATTGCTTAGGGCAGAATCACCATGAACTCCCCTCAATGCCTGGTCCTGTGAAAGTTGGTTTTGGTGTGATTGCTCTCAATGGAAAGCTTCTTGTAATGGCTGGGTATGCCATGGAGGATGGGAGTAGAACTCCCTCGGCTGATGTTTATCAGTACGATTCTTGCCTCAACAGGTTTGTTGTGTATTTTATTATATTATACTTTTTAAAGCTGCATTCTTTGTTGCTAATGCAAGGGGTATGATTGAGCTCAATAACTAGTATAGCATCTAGGTTATTGACATTGAGCTCAAGTCAGTGTTGCTCTGCGGGAGCCTGACTAAGCATATAAATTACAGCTCAAACTTAACTTGATTGGTAAAAGGCTTAATTATCAGTCAAGCAAACTCGAGCTTCAGGTTTGAATAAAGTCTGGGGCTTGGAAATGTTTAGGCAGCACAGTAAATTTAATTTCTTATGTGTCACTAGTTATGCAAATAAAAATAATTCATCATATATTCGTTCTAGTCGATCGAGCTTTGAGCCTAGCAGAGCTCTTCACCTAGTCGGCAGCTTCCAAACTTTCTATTTCCTAAAGTAATCAAGCCTTTGAAGTTTTGTGGTCCATTTACACGGTAATCTGTGATTTCTGATTTTTCTTACTGGTAGCTTTTTATGTACTGGTTTAATCAACCCTCCCCCAGTGCATCCAGTACAGCATTGTCTTTGAAAACCTTTTAGCTGCACATTTTCTGCTGGTAACCATGTTTGAAACTATAGCAAACTTGTTACAATGCCATTGTTTCGTTTATAGTGTTGACTCTTTCAGTATTCTTTTGGAATGCCTGTCAGGGAATAAACTTTTCCTTACTAGCCTGTTCCTTATCACGTACATACAGCTACTCTCCAGCCATCTAATTATATGACAATAATTTTTCTTTGGCTAAATTCACACTCAAATATTGCTGTGAAGCAGCCATTGAGTTATGTTGTGTATCTACCTTTGGAAATCGGGTCTAGAGTCTGAGTTGTCAAGGCAATGTGGTTGAAGCTTCTGGCTATAATTCATGATGGAATGATTTTCCCGGAGTTGGAGAGCTGTTATTATTTAGGCCTACTGGTCATCTTTCCCCACATTCTGTTAACAACACTCAAAATGAAATTAGGCCATCAATAAAGTAGTTCACACTTTGATGAATTTGGTTGTGCAAAATATATTGTATTATCCTTTGCTCTTTTGATGGGTAAATTCCACTTCTCTTTACATTTCTGATTGGATTTGTTTGAATGGAGAGTGAGAACTTGATATTGCGGTGGAAATTGTCTTGACTGATACAACTGTAGATATAGAAGATCTTCTTCTTGTTAGCTAACATGTCAAAACTTTTCTTCCTTTTGCATTAGGTAGTGCAATAAATAGGAATTGATTCCTTTTGCTCTTTCATTTGCAATTTTTACAATGTGAAAATATTTTGCTGAAGGTGTGCACTTGACCTGATTGCTTAAGTTTGGACAAAGGCCATGCTATAATTTTCTACAGAATACGAATATACAGGAAATGTAAGATCTTTATCTTTGCCAATCTCACTAAAGGTTGTAATGTATTTAATTGCAGCTGGAGCAAATTGGCAAACATGAAGGTTGCACGATATGATTTTGCTTGTGCAGAGGTGAATGGCAAGGTATATGTGATTGGAGGTTATGGGATGGACGGTGATTCTCTGTCATGTGCTGAAGTTTATGACCCCGATACTGATGAATGGACTCTAATTGAGAGTCTTCGTCGCCCAAGATGGGGTTGTTTTGCCTGTGGTTTCGAGGAAAAGCTTTACGTAATGGGAGGTAGATCAAGCTTCACTATTGGTAATTCTAGGTTTGTTGACGTGTATAACACTGAGAGGCACACATGGTGCGAGATGAAAAACGGTTGTGTCATGGTTACAGCTCATGCTGTGGTGGGAAAGAAGCTCTTCTGCATTGAGTGGAGGAACCAGAGGAAACTAGCTATATTTGACTCGGAGGATAATTCATGGAAGATGGTTCCAGTTCCAGTAACGGGAAGCTCAAGCATCCGGTTCCAGTTAGGCATTCTGGATGGAAAACTTCTGCTGTTCTCATTACAGGAGGATCCTAATTACACGACCCTTTTATATGATCCAGATGCAGCGTCAGGCTCAGAGTGGCAGACTTCAGGAATAAAGCCATCCGGCTCGTGCCTGTGCAGTGTTACAATCAAGGCATGAATTTCCATCAAAAAGATCCTACTGATCTGTATTTCTGCCTTGCCTTTCCTTTTCTTCGTGTGGACTTTGATTTCAACCCAAAAGAATTGGTTTTGATGTAGCCCCTGGTGGCATAGTTAGATGTTGTTTTTAGACGTGTCTGGTGATTCATGTTCTTTCCACTAGTAGTGTTGAGTGTACTGTGTATTTCCCGTCTGACTAATAAGCTGCTTCTTATGGGCCTCTGCATACCAATACACCATGAAAGCACCCCAGGGTTGCATAATCTACGGGTGCAGAAAGCTCCATTAGGCTACTGTCGTGATTGTTGGATGTATCCCTGTGGATAAAGGTTTGCTAGACGAGTGAAGCTACACAAATTTATGGTAACATTGGCTTTAGAATTAGGCACAGTGGTTGGAGGAGTAAATTGCCAACAATATAAAACTTATACTTATTAGTCCCATTAATTTACGTCTACACCCACAAAAACAAAAAAAGAAAAATTTGAGAAATTTGAGCTTCATTTTTTTTTTAATAAATAGTGATACAATAATAAAAATATTTGGGTTGAGTTATTGATTATTGTATCAAATTTGAATCTTTAAAATTTTTTTTAGAAAATTATTTTGATCGAGTTAATGTTTATTGGATTAAATTTGAATTTTTATCATCTTAATTTTACTTATAGGACCGATTTATGAGAATAATAATAGTTTGTTATCAAATCATTTGAAGTAATTAAATTTTGTATTAAATATAATTAATTAATTTAAAATTTTTAATTAAGTTGTCATTAGGCAATGAAAATGATATATGGATCCTTCACAAGACTGGCATGACTGCACCGGTACGACGTCGTTCTCATCTTTTTATTCGCAAAAAATTGGCGGCAACATCGGGTCGCAAACCCTACTCCATATTCCTTCCAGTCCAGATTTGATTTCGGCCTTTACCAAAATCACCCTCCTCCCTCAGCTCCGCTACAATGTTCTCCATGTTCGGAGCTCAGTCGTCTTCCTCCGCCTTCGGCATGCCGTCCTCTACCCCTGCCTTCGGCACCCCATCCTCAACGCCTGCCTTCGGTGCGTCCTCCTCAACCCCCGCTTTCGGAACCCCATCCTCAACCCCAGCCTTTGGCACCCCATCTTCAACACCTGCCTTCGGCACACCTTCTACTCCGTCGTTTGGCACCGGCTTCGGAACTTCACTATTCTCTACTCCTTTCTCTCAACAACAATCACAGCCTCAACACCAGTCCTCTATCTTTCGGACGCCTCAGAGCTCAAGTGCCTTCGGCGTCTCCGCTCCGTTCGGAGCCACGCCAGCACAAACCTCTCCTTTTGGTCAGGCATTTGCCACACCCGCATTGCAGTTTGGAAATGCTCAGTTGACCACTCAGATGGCTCCCGTCGCTCCGCTACCTTTCTCTCTTGCTGATCGTGATATTCAAGTAAGCTTATAGATAGCTGTGCAAACGTGTTTATTCTTTTTTGTGTTTATGCAGCTTTTTTTTTTTTTTTTAATAGTATCCAATCTGGAAATTTTGTGTTCCTTTATTGGTTTTGCTTTGTGTATATTTTAGGCCATTGTTGATGCGTACAAAGAGGAGCCTGGAAACCCTAAGTATGCATTTAAGGTTCGATTTTCATTTTTTGTCTCATTTCTTTTGACCTTCTCTGTTCAATTGTCTGGTGTAGTTCTTTTGAGTAATGAAGTGCTGCGGAACGCTTTTCATTTGAAATTGTACAAATACTTCCAATTCCATATACAGTTCTCGGAAGCATACAATTGCAAGTTCTGGAACACGGCTAGGCAAAATTGATAAATATTTTATTTATTTTTTAGAAGTCAGAAGTTATTCAAATGGAGGTCCTGTTTTGATTTCCTAACCTCTCTGTTCCTCGAACATAATTTAGGTTGATAAAAAATTTGAGACTGCTTTTGTTTGTTTGCAGCATTTGTTGTTTAGTGTGATTGAACCTCAGTACAGAACTAAGCCTGCTGGTGTATCAGATGTGAGTTCATTGTTGTCAAATCCTTTCCTTCTGAAACTTTTATTCTCTATTTCACCTCTATCTTTGGTGACTCTTTAGTAAATCTGGTGAATTAGTTTGGATTATCAGATAATGTGGGCAGAGGCTATTGGGAAACTTGAGGGCATGGAGAGTTCGAATCGTGAGCGCCTGTGGCCCCAGCTTGTTCAGGGATTTAAAGATCTTTCTCAGCGTCTCAAGGTACAGAAGCATGTTAATTAGCGTTATTCTTGAGTTGGAGTTTTCTTGGTGGGCTGAGGTTTTCAATGGCTCAGATATTCTTCTTGAATCTTCTTTAAACTGATTCTGTCAGTGCACCAACTCTGCTTGATATTAGGGACTGTTTCATGTTTCCGCACTTTATTTTTTCCAGGGATAGATTGCATTATCCTACTTGCTTGGTCTGATATGTTTGGAATAACAAAATACGCCAAACAGATGATGCAGAAATGTTTTAAAAAAGAACATTCTTCAGAGTTGTTTGGTATTTGCTTTTTGTTTTTATTTTGTGGGGTGGGGGGGGGGGTGTTAAAACACTTATTTTATCAAAATTTAAATTATGGAGTGAGATATAATTTCCTATTCAGTTTAATATTAACCAACTTCAACCATTGTTGAATCAAGTACTCTTATGAGTTCAAAACCTACTATTTAGTAGTGTTAGTATTGATTAATTAATAGATGGGTAAAGAGCTAGAGAATATTTTAGACATAAGCTTTTCCTTAGTGTGACTAGAGATTGTATAACTACAGATTGTATTATTGCAACTTGAAACTAAAAGAATACCTTGAGCTACATGTTACCACCAAATGTCATGTCCAGAGAGAGAAAAAGAAAAAAAGTGGAGAAAACAAGGAGAAAATAAATTAAGATGTATAAAAATTTCAAAAGGCTACTGGTGGGTTGAGTTGGGCCAATTGCTAGTCCTTCTGTGATCCCAAAGCACGATTTTTTACCATATGAATTGAGATGGAGACAATCAACCATATAGATGATGACTTGTACTTTCTACTTGGAGGTTGAAATGTTTAGATAAGATGTTGTCTTGTTTTCTTTTAAAAGTTTTTCCAGAGGATATTCATTATCAGATTACTGGCAATGTTCAAGTTGGTTATAGAGCTCATTGTTGGTTTTTTTTAAAAAAATTTGTGTTTTGAGTTACAAAACAAGGATAAAAAAAATTTGATAAAGACATTCCCTCCGTATAGTACAGGCGCATGTCAAAATGTGCCTCCAGCTTTTACACATTGAAATGCAATGAGTCCATTGGCTCTTTCTTGTGAAAGTCATCAGCAAGTTGGTTAATTGAATTCTTGGGCATTTCTTTGATATCTAAGGCAGAGAAAGTTGTAGTTCATCTTTATTTCATATAGAGAATGCATCTTATTACGGGTTACATGTTAGCTTGCTGGTATATGACATCAACATAATGAACTTATTTCTTGGTCCTGTGAATTAGGGTTTAGTTTAGGTCTTTGTCTTACATTTCCTGACAATGCTGTCACAATCTATTCTTGTTCGTGTTTACATGTGACATACTTGCTTTATCAGAAGCGAGATATTTTCATCACGACAATTATACTGATAAATTATTGTGTCTGAATATTTCATCATATTAAGATCTTTTATATTCTGGCCTTTTAGTTTTACTTTGTGTATGAGATAAAACTGTTGTTTATTTTCTGGATGTTTATATTTCTCTTTGCAGCTTTGGGGTAACATCTTGTTTTGACTTTGGGTTCACAGCTACAAGATGAAGTCATAGTCTCAGATTCTGAGAGATTGAGAATAACACAGAGCAATGTGAAAATGGTAGTCTCTTCTTCTGATCCATAACTTGAGTTGCTACACTCGGTATCTAAATATATTATGATGCACAGCTACAAAGGCATTTTCAAGCGGACACTTTACCCCGACTTCAGAGGATGAGGCAGAAGGAGCAGGGTCTTCAAAGACGCCTATTAAGGGTAAGTTACTTCTTAGCTTTCTTCTCATTTCTGATTCTTTCGTTCTAGAAATTGTCTGTCTCATAACCAGGTTAGCTAACAATTTCTGCTGACGTGAAATTGGTCATGAAGTTAGTTGGGTGCAATTTCTGATTGTCTGCTCAATTCTCTTTACATCTTTTAGGCAATTTGGCTGTGCTATTGTAGATATACTTAAAGGTAAAATAAAGCATGGATATAATACTTGATGCCCAGAGGTAATGAAAAGAGTTTGATTTGACAAACAGGTCATGAGAATTGTAGAGGCTTTGGAAGGAAAGGGGTGCCGGTTGCCTTTGATGAAGGGTGAAGCTGACTTGGCAGAAAAATTGGCGGCAATAACTAGACAGGTTTTTCATCTTTTCTTTCAATCTGTTTGAGATGCATTCAGCGTGTCATGTGAATGGAAGATTATACTAACAAGCAGGCACAATTTACAGTTAAAAGGATCTGGGGCAGAACTTTCTAGAAGGGTTCAGAATCTTCTGACTGTAGCTCGCGTTCAGTCCAATGGCCTTGGTGGTGGTTCTGTATTCTTACCAGGGTCAACAAAAATACACGAGCAGAGTCTTACTGACATGCAGGAGGTATTGATATAGCTGTTTCTAAACGTGCATTGCCTTTTGGATGTTTCTACCCATTGTTATTTTTCTCAGCTTTGGTATCCTCATTCTCACCTGTCAGAAACTTAAGAAAATTCTGCTGGTCGGTAAAATGTGACTGCAGAACATTACTACCATGTCCTGTTACAATTCAAAAGGATGATCTAGTAGTACATTTCTTTAGATTAAAATGTGGATGACAACATATGGTCATCTTTACTTGACACAGGTTTTACAGCAGCAGACAGATGCAATTGCTAGGCTTGGAAATGTTTTGAAACGAGATATTAGGGATATGAAAATTATAATGGCCGAGGAAACAGAAATGTTGGAGGACTAACAGTACTTAGCTCGCCTGAGTTTTGTTTTATTCTTGCAGATTTGTTTTACTGTTAAATGTGATGTATTGAACATCTGTAGTCAACATTATGACTAGTAAAGGGGATAGTGCTCGGGCGAGAATGTGAATATCAACGTTTCGAGAAATTGTCACAATTCTAATCATTCAGTGCATGCAACAATTTTAAAGAAATCAATGATCCAGAATGGCAACGATGTATACACAGCAAGATATTTCCGTATTTGCCAACTGAGTCGTGGGATATATGTTGTCTTTTGAACTTGAAATCAGCTGCTATATTTGCAACTAATATATCCTCTTTAATGACCAAATTGTAAGTATTCACGTTGCGTAGAAAATAACTTCTGATACAACAGTTATCCTGGCCTTGTTGCTTCTTTTTGGGCATTGGAAATCACAATACAGCTATGACTCACAGCAGTAACCAGCGTCTGATGAAACCCTTGCCTCTTTTGATTCTTGAACCCCACCTAGAAGCAGGTCATGTAATTCCAGTTTCGAGATAAGCTAAAGTCATCCCCAATGCTAATGTTCATCAACATAATTAGATTTGTCGTCCACATGTATCCCGATGATTAACTTTACTAACATGTATTATAATCTTCTGCCATGATCAACAACACTAGCGAGGTCCACCCGGTGAACATGCGGGTACCTTTTCCCTTCCCCGTCTTTTGATCGTACTGTTCCCAGAAGTAACCAGTCTGGTGATAATTGGCCACTACATTCCTGCAAAAATCGGAAAGCACAGTCACTTTAATTTTGCCTTGGGCGGAAGCATGCCCATTTTGAAGACAAGAATCTGGAATCATGTTTCTTATTTCCTGATTCATTATCTAAAGCATTAAGTTACCTGATCAAATTGTTCCTCAACTCGGTGTAGATGATCTTGGCTTTTTCTCTATATGGTCCATCCACTAGAAAAATGGGAGGCAAAATCAGTAATGAGCAAGGATCATATAAAACAAAATTCATTTCTTATTTATTATGTACCTCTAGAGTAATGATGCAGTGCAGAAAGAATCATATAATTCATGTTCATCCAAATAGGTCCCCTCCAATATGGTGGATCATGCTCAGTGTTGCGTTTCATGTAGAGTGAGCTGCAGCAGAGATATTGAGCTACATTAATCCCTTTATGAAAATCTCAGATGAGCAAAGCCATGGTTTCCAAAAGGACAGGTGAATCCCTTACCTTGTTTTGGCAAGAGACCTCAATCCAAAGCCTGTCCACAAAGTGCTCCTGTTTGAAATGATGTCAATCTGTTTTTCTAGTATCCATGACTCCTATAAGCAAATGTTTACATGGGATTATGCAAGATAACCAAATAAAAGTTAACAATAGCAAAGAGAAAACAAAAAGGAAGAATACGAACCAAATAGAGGACTACATTAGAGAGAGAGGGACCTTGTACACTTACAGGTGGAATAAGCCTACCCATAAACGGAAAAAGACCAACATAACCAATATGAGGAACCAGTCTCAGCACAGGCTTCTCTAGCACTTCTCTTAAAAGCTCTCGACTTGGATAACCATTGACTCCTTCCACAACTTGCCAGCTTAAGCGAACCTGAAATAGGAAAGAACACTATAAGGGTAACAAGATGAGAGTCGCCAGAAAAATTGAGCTTTCATTCTTTTAAGGAGATCCAGCCCCCGGTTTCTCACAAATGTATGATTTTTCTGAGTTCATGAGATCACAGATTACTGCACCAAACCAACTTATCGGCCATTACCATCAGCTCAGCACAACACTCATCTATTGACTGATTTCTAGATATGCATCAATCATTTTTGTTTTCTTCCTTTCTAATACATTTCAATCAGTGCAGCTCCTTTCGCATTTTTCATGTGAGGGAGTGAGTGAACAATTGGTGCTAGAAGAAATATCTCTCTCATCTAGGCCAAACTCTTACCTGAGTTCAGACACTTAAAAAACATGTATTTCAGGATTTTCTAATTTTTTTGTTTATGAAATGAGTTGTTGAAAACTCAAGGAGAGTTCCGTTAAGCTGATCTTCTCAAGGTTATATAATTCATGCATATAGAAAAAGCTTGGGCAATTATAAGAAATCAAATTTAAGCACCCAAGTTCTGGTCCCAAAGAATAATAAACAGGATGCCATCTGAAGTAAAAGTAAATAGAAGCACCTTCTCTGTATGATTTCCATAATCAAAATAAGCTCCATAGGCATCATCGAAGTGCATCTGTAAAAACAATAAGCAAGCCTGAGAGTATGACACTTAATGTAATGCAGAAGTTATCCAATGGCTACACCACCAGGCAAAATGAAAGACTGCAAGAAACCATTAATGGGCGATGTAACAGCAGAAAAAAATATATATATACAGAAAAAAACTAGAATAGACCTGATTTAGGAGTTCAAAATCTGAAAGCAGCTTCGCTGTCAAGCCATAACCCTGCATTAGGTCATCACAGATTACAATGCGTCATAGATAAAACTCAATCTTTTATGGAACTGGTATTTATACCTTTCCCCGTTCATTTTCCTTTTGAAGAAGTTTGGCAATTGAGTGCATGCAATCTGCTGCAAGATGCATCCAACATCTAAGATCCAAGTGGCGTTCTTCTTCACTTGGGTGTGAAGCGCGAGGATAATCATCTAATCCAGAAGACAGGGTCTGACGGTGTAGAATAGATAGGTTATTGGTGGTATAAGTGAATCATTTTTCAATGTACCTAACAAGGATATTCATGTTGTATATTGACTAAATTGGATGTTAAAGTGATGAAGAATTTTCTTTAGTTTTACACTCCATCAGTTTTGACTTGGAACAAAGATATATGAAAGTATTAGACTATAGATGAGAAACCACATAACCATACTAATTAAAGAGCTAAGAAGGGGGACCCATGTACTAGAGGAAATTACGTCCCTTAAATTAAGGAAGTTAATTGTGGAATTTTAAATGGAAAATATGCTTATTTTAAGAAAGTAGACACCAGACAGAAGGAGTAATATTTTTGAAGAATTTTCTAAATATCTTTGGAATTGAAAATGGCCCAATCAAGAAAAAATGGTTAGCTCATCACTTTTATTTCACGATTCCGGTTAAGAACATTAAACCATTGCTTGGGAAAATCTAAGATGCAGTAAAAGTGCCTAAATATGATCAGAGCCCATACCACATGTCAAAAAGGGTTAATCAGGATTCTTTCTAAATGGAAGAGAGGAAGAACAAAAGCAGTGCTACTATGAGAAATCACGTTAATTATAAAGTTTTAAGTTGATTAAAACCTTTGGATTTAGTTCACGATTGATTGATTTGTCCCTTCCATGCCAAAAATAGCTGCCTGCATCCTCTCCTATAACAAAAAGCACCTAAAGCATTTCAGTAAAATGCTCATGCATAGATGGATACTAACAGCATGTTTGGCTGGAGTGAAAAGAGAAAGGAAAAATGGAGATGATGTAAATAGGTGATTTAAATCATTTGATTAAGAAGGAAAGATGAAGTAAATTAAGAGGGGGAGCTCTCTTCCCCCCTCCTTCCCCACGTCACCAAAACAGGTTGTCTACATTTGGACGGATTGGGACGTAAATCATTATTTACTTCCCTTCTACTCCAACCAAATAAAACGGAAGTAAATTATACTTACTCCCCTTGATGGAAGTAAAAGTTCCCCTCCCCCTTCCCTTCCCCTCCCCATCACCTTCCTCCTTTGTGAACCAAACATAATGTAAAAGTAAAGCAATTCCAATTACAATGTAAACTTGAAATACAGAATTCTACAACCCATATGTATCACTCACCAAAAATTTCGGAATAGGTATTGAGCTGGGGTGGGAGGTTGGGGGAGATCTCATCCTCCATTTCCAGATGGAGAACAGAAAATTATAATAGAAATATCTCCCATATCTAACTATGGAAAAGAAAAATGGTTATCCAAATTAGCAATTACAAGGCAACAAATATATTATAAGATTTAAAAGTTTCTCCTGTTTCTGTCCATGATAGCACACGAAAACTATATCAACTTTTTCAAGAGAATGTGGGTTTAGGCAATGAAAATTTAACATGACAAGCTGGGTTCCAAGTCATTTTTGTGAGCATAAATGAAAAATATGGTCAGTTTCATCAAGCTCTTAACTCTTCCTGCCTCTCTCCAAATTGAGCCAATAAGATTCCTTCCCTTGCACCACAGAGTAAAAGGTGACAAGGGAAATTACTCTTTTGAATTTTAAAGGCATCAAATATGCCCTTTTTAGTCTTCCTCTTCAAAAAATGCCCTTCCTCTAAACACTAAGGCAGGAAGATTTGAATCTATGTGGGAGGGAATCAGGAAGTATTTCAAAAATTAAACTCATAATTGCTATAGGTTTCAGGAAATGTAAAGTTGATGACCCTATCATAATATAACTGCAAACTTATGGAGCATAGGCACAAAATAATGCTGCAAAATAATTGAACATGCAGAGGGCATAATCCTAGTGATAATAACAGCATAGACACATGGCTGCAAGTCATGCATGGTACATATAAGAAAAAACGTTGCTGATGATTTGTACAATTCTGGTTTATATTTATCTCTTTAATGAATGAATTTAGGCCATGATAACTGTTGTACTACCCAAGTAGACATATGATAGCTCACAGAGAAGGTAAAGTGCTACTTGAATAGTCTACGAATAATATTTGACAGAACGATCTTTTACTTCCTTTTTTATTTTTGGGAGGGAAATTAAAAAAAAAAAACAACACTTTCTTAATTCAAAAACAGGAAGTCACCATCACTACCTTTAAGCTAAGAAGATTAGAAGTGAGCAAATCATTCACAACCACATCTTGAAAAAGCTAATGCATGGTATTTGGACTCAACCAACACACAATACGACCTGCAGTAAGGAAAATAACCAAAAGTTAAAAAGAAGGTATTTTACCTGATTGAGTAGTATTGAACCATGTAAACCATGCTTCTAGACGATCAAATGCTCGATCTAAGAAGACAGCAATCTCATTACTTTCGGTGGCAGCCAACTTCTTGGCCTTAATGCTACAGATCATATCTGTACAAAGGAAAGCCTTTATATGTGTCCATCCAACCCATGCTTCTAACACATGAAACAAAGTTTGCATGCATCCAATCTGCACATGCAGTTTTTATTTCTAGGACATAGATTGAGCTGAATATGATTTTTCTTGAAAACAGTCTGACATTACACTATAAACTGATAAATAGAGATGCAACTAATGAAGCTAAAGTTCTTTCAGTTTACGAAACTGCAGTCATAAGAAGTTGATGTTGGTGCATATTCAGTGACCAAGCATCTTCAATGAAGATGCCCAGATATGAGTATATCCAAAACCTAGTATCTGATATGCAATCGATCAGGTATTCTGCTAGCTAGAATGAATGAAGTTAGGTCCCATTTCACAAATTACACAGTTCAAAGTCAATAAAAACCCATTGACAGAAAAAATTACCCCGCAAAACTAGGAATAGCGTTGGTGGATTTCCATTTGTTGGATTCTGAAGAACAAATTCCTCTGGGACCTTACTGCAATTCCAAACAAATAGTCATAACCATAAAACACATGCACTGATGGCTAAGTAGTCCTGACGAAGATAATCATATACGACCTTAAAGCTTCAGCACCTAAAATTTGCTCACGTGGAATCCATCCATCAACATTCATCAGGTCTAGCCAATGTCCCAGGACATCCAAGGAAATGTGGATATCCCAACGCCTAGTTAAAGAAGAAAGGAAATATTTAGAAAGGTGGAAAAGATTACAGTTTGTTGTCTTCGGCGACAGTCATCTCAAAGGAAAGTAGAGTCCAAGAAAACTACATTTGAGCTATAGGTATAGCAGGCAACCCACCAAATTAATAGTTGATGAAAGCCTTCATCCCATAAAAATCCCCTGGGGAAAAAGGGCCGGCTTGGAACTGCTGTATAAAGCTCTGCGGGCCAATATGAAATAAAATCACCCCCATGCTTTATCTGCATTAGAACATATCCCTCTCTATGACTTTGTCAGACATCCAAAGGAATATAATAATCAGGTCCTCTCTCTCTCTCTCTCTCTCTCTACTTTTCTTTTCGTTATCCAAAAAGGGAAAAAAGTTTGGACTTCACATAGATTGCAACCAATTTCAGTAACTACCATAGCGGCTTTACTCCAGCACATAGGAAATGTTTCATGCGTCTGAATAAATAGTAGCATGATTAGCAAACGTTCAGCCTTAATCAAATCAATTTGAACCTCATCTCTGTGAAGTTGGATTATTCTTCTCAAATCACAATATTTCAGATCATACAAACTAAGTGATACAAATAGGAAGAACAAATTCTTTTAGCGCAACAAAGAGACCAGGAACACATCAAAACTGACAATAATTAAATGAATAACGTAAGACGTGGATCAATATCTCAAATAAGAAAGGGGGTTGTTGTATAAGCATTAAGCGACTTGAGACCATATTAAGATCCATAGTAAAGTGCATAAAGCTTCAAGAAATAAGGACTTACATTGGAGGGGTTTGGAAGTGAAATTCTTGACTGCCCAAAGAAGTAGCCAATTCCACCCAACAAGTTCGCTAGAGCAGCCTTACCAACAATTACAGATTCAGAATCAAGCTGAAAAGACCAAATGGAAGGTTAGATAGGTTTTATTTTATGCAGAAGTTTTAGCATGCTGAATTAACACCAATCTTAACTGATTTCCATATCCACAAATGGTGTTGATTAAATTGTTCCACAGAAGTCAGTAAGATTAGGAGAAATTTCTGGTCAACAAGAAGTTATCCATAACAAGGGAAATGAAGTCTAAATTGATTGTCATCTGATCGAAACTGGTTCAAAGTGGAATTGTCATAGTTAATGGTGACTGCACAATTACTCAGATAACTATTGAAATAAACTGATGGAGCTGCTATACACCAGCAAAGGAATCCAAGAGGTCTGCATAAAACAGTCAACATATAACAAAGAAGGTACATTGACAAAATTTGTCATGCTCTCCTAAAATTACTGAAGTGGAGTCCACCCTGTAGGCCCATGTCTTTTAGGTTCCTTACTTTAATCAAGTGCAACCAGACAATAAATATATAACTCACATCAGTGTTATGTGTATCACATTCCCTAATCCTTACGACAACACCATGCTTCTACCTCAGCCGATAAGCCAAGAACTCATCTAAATATGTACAGGAATAGATAGGTGTTTGATGGCCCAACATATGAGTTAAAGATGCCTCAAAAGGAGTACTGCACCATTTGAATTAATTTTATATCCAACGATAAAGACTGTTAAATCATAAGAAGAAGATTTGCTAATCAATACCCCGTCAGGCAGATTGAAGCGCTTTTGAAAGTTATCATCAAAGTCTTTTTGCTTCTCACTTAAGCAACGGGTCAGTGAAGTACCTACAAACCGTGAGGAAGAGTTTCCAATTATTGAAGTAAAGCAAAGTTATATTTCTTGAGGCTGGCTAGGAGATCTTACATAAGAATCAACAAATTTTTTTTTTACAAAGAAAAAGCAACCAAGGCAGAGCTTTATAAGAAACAATTTAACTAATAAAAGCATATGTAAACTTTAAACTTGACTTTGTCCAGATTTATGGTAGACCCATTTGTTGACAACAATGAGCTTTATATTGGACCAGTGCCGTCACAACATTAATTTCTTCTATTCAACCACAACTGTGAATCCCTGGCTTTTGGGGTGAAAATCCATAGTGTATGCATGGACAACACTCATACAAACACTACCATTTCTTCAGAGGCATTTAAAAGCACAATTCAGCTCACCAATCTGATAATCAAGTGTTATTCCAATCCTGCATTATATCCTATTCCTCTACTATGCACAATATAGTTCCATTTCACTCATCTAGTATTGCTCAAAGTTGCATGGGAATTATACATGATAAGATAATTACTGCAGAGACTAATTTCTTGACATATCAGGATTCTACTACAAACAACTTATATTCTTATTCTCAAATCATGATATTGCATTGGAGGATCATACATATATAGGATATTTCTCTAGAATGTTGCATTTAGGAATATAAGTAAAGCTCCTCTCATAAACAAAACCTTCTAAAGTTAAATTGATGAAAGGCATGATAGGCCACCTGAAAGGTTGATGACACGCTCTTGAACTTGTGCATCTTCTGAAAGAATTCCAGATAGAAAAACAATATCTGCCTTGAAAGGAATCTTAGCAGATATCTGAATTAAAAAAATAAAAAATAAAAACTTGCGAGAGTTGGATAGAGAACAGAAACTTGACTTGGAATCAAAATTCGAACTTCTTAAAATATTGCCACGAAAGAATTGGAATGCACCTGAAAAACTAAAATATTTGATGAATCCTCGGACATATCTGAGAGCTGCAGACGACCCAATCTTCTTGCCTGATATGAAAGAGAGAAATTTTGGAAGAAAGAGAGAGACATCAATAAATACCAAAATCGCTTAGCAGAACTGTAGCAATTAAGCAATTGAAGTCCAAAGCATATACAATGAGCAAGGAACGGAACTGCACATACCTGGACACCAAGGTTAGCTTGGACAAGATCAGATAAATTGTGAATGTGTGGTGTCTTGAACCCAGAATAGTGGAATTCAAATTCATCCTGCCAAAGTTTAACCCCCCAAAAAAGGTCTAAGATTGCATCTGGTGGACAAACATTTTCAATGAATTCTTGAGACCATAGGTTACTTGTACTTAAAAGCAACAGAGAGTCAAACAGACCCATTGCAACCACCAGAACAAGAGCTAAAAGCAACTCTTAGTCTAGTGATCAAGGATTCACAAGTTTTTTGAATACCTTCCTCACTGTTGAGATCGTTTACCAAGACTAAAAGCGAATACAAATTCCCTTGTTATTCTCTGGGACAAGTACTTTGTAGTTTGCCCAACTGGTACTGTCTAGATGTTGAGCATCAAAACTTGGAGCCAATCTGATGGCACACATATAGTTGACCTTAGAACGCCTAGTCTGAGTTATGTAGCATTAGGACTTATCCACTTTATGATGTGTTAGAAAATAATAAGGCCATTTACAAAGAAGGATTTTAGCCAACATTAGTAAAAGTACTAAAACAACTATGTATGTACAGGGAACTTATCAAAACATTCACTCTAATTGTCAGCCATGCATATCCTTGAAAGCAATGAGAACTCCAGGCTATAACTTGAAAAAGGTTTGTTTTCAGCAGTAATATTCGAGTTGTAAATACTGGTCTATAGGCAAGCCAGGCAACATCCCAAATTACTTGAGAGAAGTGAAATGAGTTTGCTGTTAACAATCAAGAATTTTACTTGTCGATACAATACCTTCGATTCTAAATGAAGCTGCCAATTCCCAAAATCACTGTGAAGACCCGTTGCCAGAAGAGAATTGCCATGAGTGTCCACAACTTCTCTACCCAAGTTCAGTGTACTTCCACCTTCATCAGCAACATAAAAGAACATGTGCACAAGTTTCAACGTTTCTTCAGTAATTCTGGATCTGTCATGAAAAGGCAATTGTAAGGGGCAGAAAGATAGGCATCAAACAGCAAATATTCAGCTAAGAAATTTTAATAACCAAAACAGACTTTCTCTATGCTCTACAAAATCACTTTTGTATCCAAGTTCTCTTATTACAGATTCATATTAGCAGAAACTTTCTCACAACAGCTCTTACAAACAGGAGTGGTAAAAAACTTTTCAGGAAATGAAGAGAACAACAAAAGCAATCAACTACACAAATCTACAATTTAGAGTGATTAAGCAAGAATACTATATGAAGAGTATTCCCACATGTCTGATCCTCTAAATCTTGAAAAGTGCTGTTCAAGAAAACCTTTCAATTTTGAGACTCACAGTAAAAGAAAGTCATCAACATGAGAGCAGAGAGGAGGTGATGACTATTACTTGTCATTTTCTACTTCAATCCGAACTGCCCAGTCACCGCCATAGCCACTGCCACTCCCCTTGGATTTGAGAAAACTTGTTGACAAGGTCATTTCATGGTCAACCAAAATTTGATGTCCATAATCCCGTCCATTATGCCGGATCCATCCATATGTTTTCAGCTCATCCGAGTTTTGGCAGATTTGTCGCATGGAGTATCTTCCATCTGTGACGCCAATCCACATCAGACCAGCAACTAAAGACTGTGGAGTCCTACCAATTACCACCAAATATATAGATCATATCAATCACCATATACAAATATAAACTTTTTTCTATAAACTTTCTTACAGTATCATGAAGCAGAAATTCCGCAAGTTCATCAAGATAAATAGGAAACGTTTATTCCACGAAACACTCGTATCTTTCTCGCCATATAAAGCTACATACAAGTAAATAACATGGAAAAACAGCCCTAACCATATTCGACACAGTGGAAACAATTGGCTACCTTGCACGCACTCCAAAATAAACATGAGGCCTGTAAGTTCCCCAATACAAGCTCTCCTTGTGCTTCCCTTGAAACTGCAGAGCAAAAACAACCAAAATTTATCCCCAGCAGAAAGCTACTCATCAACCAATCATTTCTGCAAATGCATATTATGGAAAGGATTACGGACGAAATGAAGGAACTAATGAACATGTACCATGGGAAGATCCATAAGTTTTGGAGCAGGAAATGGCGTGACGACCCTGGGCATTTCCGGCTCTTCAAGAGTGCTTACAAGTCGGTAAATGAGAAACACGGCGATCGAGGAGAGAAGGATTCCAAGTCCTAATAAGGTTTTGACATTTACATTGAAAATGCGAATGAGGCTTTGGTCTGTGCCTCGCTGGCTTTGAGGCTTCAGTCTTCCCTTACGGCCAGAGCTATCATCGCCAGCGTCTGCAGAGGGTGTAATTCTCTTGCGCGTACTGCTTTTTCGAGAACTTCCGGCCATGTTCAGGCCAGGGCTCAGTTATTCGGAGGTTTTGTATCATCGGAGCGCCGGAGCTGGGTGAGATATACGGAAGAAGAAGAAGAGTTGACTTGGGCTGGGCCCGTAGTGGGCTTAGTAACCATGCAATGAACTCTTGGTTTCTGCTTTATTTCCTTTCATATTTGGGCTGATTTCCTTCTTTGTCAAATTCTTTGGGCCATTTTATTCATTATTTATTTCCGACATCAAAGGCCTTTCATTTATAAGAATAATGAAGAATTGTTATGAATTATTGGAATCTCCATTAATTAGTGGAGGCTCCACTAATTATGGATTTATGTGAATTATTAGAAGATTTTTATGGATGTCCACCATTTAGTGGAGACACCATTAATTGAGATTAGTTGAAGATGATGTATGCCATGATGTATTTCACTAATTAGAGCTCTATAAATAGAGCTATTCTCTAAGCTTGTAATACACCATCATTTTGTGAAAGAAATATTAGTGAAAGAAAGATTAGAGAAAGAATTGTGAGAGAAAGAAAGAGAGAAGTTTGAAGAGAAATTCTTGTGCAAAGAATAGTTAGAATTTTCTTAGTGTGTAGTGTGTAGATTTTATTCTAACACTACCCTAATTTTATAACACGTTATCAGCACGAGTCTCTGCCGTTATTAAAGCCAGAAGACAGGTACGCATTTATTGATCTCGCTAAATTCGAATTTGTAGCCATTGATATTTCTGAAAAAAAAAAAAATTATATGTCATACAAAAATGCATCTAAATGCTAAAAAAAAGGAGCTCCATATGTCATGTGGATAAAAAGAAAGATTTGACCACCTGAAGATGGTCGTACTACCCACTGCACGGTATGAATGGTTGCACCCGAAGTTGCAAGATTGTAAAACCGTGAACTCCGTGATGTATAAAACTACATCTTAGTTAAAAATTTTACGGAGAAAAAGTTATCGATGAAGTTATATTGGAGAAGACATTCTCCACTTTTCATGTCCTACGATAACAATATCGAGAAAAATGGTATCCCAAATTGACAAATTTAACATGAGTTATTATTGAGAAATCATGAAGCCGGATGAATCGGCTCAACAAGCACTCCCAAGTGAATGTCTGTTGGCTCCAGCAGAAGCCATCGTTATAGTCGTAGTTGTGGCAGTGGCCGTGGTTATGGTCATGGACACACTCGATATTTCCCTTATCACAGAGAAATACTGGCCACCTGAAGTGGAACAGAAAAGATAATAAGGGAAAAAGATATTTCCATTAATAATAAGCATCATATCTTTTATTCATATCACTAATGTTCATATGAACTTGAGGATACATGCTTATAGTTGCTCTTTTGTAATTGAGCTGACAAATGTAAGATGAAGGTTTGTAATTGTTCTTTTTCAATATTTACATTAGAGGAAACTAAACAATTAGTAATTATGGACTTCAACTCATCTTTTTCAACATCCTCCTCCTTTTCTTTCCCCTTTGAGCCAGCATCGAGACTAGCAGCAGAATTAGCCGTAAAATTACTGCGAAATGAGTCTTGAGATTTTATGATCTCCTTAAGTTTATTATATTTCTTATTATATTTGGCCTTGAAGCATGCTTGTCTCAATTTCTGTGTTTGGTCCTCTAACAGCGTATTAGGACTTTCTTCCACCAACTGTTTTTCACATTCCAGTATCGCAATGGCTTCTTTCAACTTCTTCTCAGCCATATGTCCTCCTTCTTCTTTATTTTGCATCTCCTGTAAATCGAAGTGATATCATCGGTTATTTATTTATAAATCTTTCATAGTTTCATACTTGCAAATTATAAGTATGTATGAGAGAGAACCTGAACATTCTTAATTATGGTCTCCAAGCTCACCAACTTCCTGTGAGGCCATCGACGAATTCCTAACTCCCTACATCTTTTCTTGAGACAGGTTATGCCAATATTCAATTCTTTGGCTGCGCTCTTGATTGGTAGGTAAAAGTATTGCGAAATTATTTCTCTTGATAGTGTCTGGGAGTTATTGCCCTTCTTCTCTCTCTCGCCTCTTAATCATCTTCTTCTCCCCAGGAATTTTGTCTGCAATAATATCTTGAACTTCGATATTATGCATTTCATGAGTACTTACTCCGACTTCGTTGCCAAGACCACTCATTATTTCTCCTAAAAAAAAAGAAAATAATATCAGTAAAGGTAATACCATTTAAAATTCATGTTTAAATGTATAATAACCTGGAAACATATTATGGCTTTGTTCAAAATCCATTAGAGTAGAAAGGATCGTGCACAAGCATATCCTCATTCAAAGAAATAGTATCAAGAGGAACAGTATCAAAAGCAGTCTCTTGTAGGGGCAGATCAACTTGGTCCAAAGCAGTATGTTCAAAACTTCCACTGATTTACATAAAAAACAAACCAAAAGAGAGTTTAATTTCATTATCAAGTATACTAAAAACAAATGAAAGCCCTCAAAGGTATCTCACCTGAACTTAGGAGGAAGCGGTTGGTTTGGAAAGGAAAACATATCAAAATCTTCTGCGTTCGAATTAGGCAGAAGCAGTTGGTTTGGAAAGAAAAATACATCAACATCTGCTGCAGAAACCGAGTCAAAATTTGACCATGTCTCAAATGAATTATGAGTCTCCATATCTGCTTTGTGATTTTTATTTTTGATATTTACTAATGACTGATAACTGAGATATATATCGATACATATATATATATATATATATATATATATCTGTATGAGGAAGAAGAAGAGGTAGATGGTAGGTAGAGGGTCGGAGGAGAAGAAAAGACAAGAGAGGAAGAGGAAAAGTCGGTACCGGGAAGAGTGAAAAAAAAAAAAGAGATATTTTTCTTGGCATTTTATGCTTGTCATCATTTTCTTATATTTCTTTTCTTATTCTCTTGTGAAATCATTATTCCCTAAATTAAGGGGAGAACAGAAACAGTACAAGAAAGATCGTGATTGGACAACATCATTAAATTATCTTGATCCGCATACAAGCGCGTATGAACTTGAAGTTCAAAAGATAATTCATTTGTAAAGCATTGCAAATCAAATGCCAGACGATTTTGTTGACTCTAGAAGAGTAACAAAATCGCATATTCCAGCTATAAATGCTCCTATTCGAATTGAAGTTCCAGCAGAACAAAATATTATACCTATAGCTGCTGAGCCAAAAGCATGCCAGAAGCATGGCCGACCTCTTGGTTTTAAGGTTAAAAATCCTCGAAAGAAGAGAGGATTAAATGATCCAGAAGATCATATTGAAGAAAAGAATGATAAAGACCTAGAGAGAACTGATGACAAAGAACCAGAAGTTGATGAAAGTAACACTGAAATTTCTATCAATTATACCACTTCGGTAGAAGTTGGAATCGGATAGAAATCGTTATTGATGATATATTTGCATACAATATATCTCTTGATGTTACACAGGATAATGATGATCCCGAACCAATATCGATTGATGAATGTCGGCATAGAAAAGATTGGTCTGCAATGGAAAGATGCGATTCAATCGGAGTTAAATGCATCGACAAAACGTGAAGTCTTCGGACTGCAGTCCGAATACCGTAAGGTGTAAAACCCGTTGGCTACAAATGGATATTTGTGCGAAAGAGCAATGAAAAGAGTGAAATCGTTCGATATAAAGCGCGATTAGTAGCCCAAGGTTTTTCACAAAGACCAGGTATTGATTATGATGAAACTTATTCTCCTATTGTTGATGCAATTACACTCCGATATCTTATCGGCTTGGCAGTACATGAAAAGATAGATATGCGCCTATTAGATGTTGTCACTCGCTTACTTTTATGGAAATTTAGAAAATGATGTTTACATGAAAATCCCCGAAGGATTTCATATGCTCGAAGCATATAAATATTATCCTCGTGAAAATTACTCCATCAAGTTGCGAAATCATTATATGGCCTGAAGCAATCTGGCGCATGTGGTTCACACGTCTTAGTGAATATTTATTGAAAGCGGGATTTAAAAATGACCAGGTATGTCCATGCGTTTTTATTAAGAAATCTGGTTCTAAATTTGTGATATTAGCTATATATGTTGATGATATTAATCTTATTGGAACTCCGAAGAGCTCCAAGAAACAATTGATTATTTAAAAAGAGAATTCGAAATCAAGGATTTTGGTAAAACTAAATTTTGCCTTGGTTTACAAATTGAACATTTGAAGAGTGGAACATTTATTCATCAATCAACATATACAACAAAAGTGCTAAAAAGATTTTACATGGACAAAGCACATCCATTGAGTATTCCAATGATCGTCCGATCATTAAATGTGGATAAAGATCCTTTCCGACCTCAAGAAAATGATGAAGAACTCCTTGCTCCTGAAGTACCATATCTCGAGTGCAATTGGTGCATTGATGTATCTTGCTAATAACACACGGCCCGATATTGCTTTCATTGTCAATTTATTAGCAAGATTTAGTTCTTCACCAACACGACGACATTGGAATGGAATTAAACAAGTCCTTCGATATCTCCAAGGTACAATTGATCTCGGATTATTTTATTCAAATAAAACCAGTCCAACATTGATAGGTTATGCAGATGCTGGTTATTTATCTGATCCACATAAAGCACGTTCTCAAACGGGCTATCTATTCACATGTGGAAATACTGCTATATCATGGCGTTCTACGAAACAATCTATAGCAGCTACTTCTTCAAATCATGTTGAAATTATAGCCATTCATGAAGCAAGTCGAGAATGTGTATGGCTAAGATTCATGATTCATTATATCCGAGAAAGTTGTGGATTATCATCAATCAAAGGTATTCCAACTCCTCTTTATGAAGACAATGCAGCTTGCATAACTCAATTACGAGGATGATATATTAAAGGAGATCGGACAAAACATATTTCACCAAAATTCTTCTTTACTCATGAACTCCGGAAGAAATGTGAAATTGATGTGCTACAAATTCGGTCATGTGATAACCTCGCAGATATTTTCACGAAGACTTTACCGACTGCAACATTTGAAAAGTTGAGATATAAAATCGGTATGCGTCGGTTTAAAGATTTAAAAGAATCATCTTATCAGGGGGAGTAATAAACAGACATATAGAATAGTGTACTCTTTTTCCTTCACTAGATTTTTTTTCCCACTGGGTTTTTATCTAATAAGGTTTTAACGAGGCATATTCTTTATGTATGGATGGACATCCAAGGGGGAGTGTTATGAATTATTGGAATCTCCATTAATTAGTGGAGGCTCCACTAATTATGGATTTATGTGAATTATTAGAAGATTTTTATGGATGTCCACCATTTAGTGGAGACACCATTAATTGAGATTAGTTGAAGATGATGTATGCCATGATGTATTTCACTAATTAGAGCTCTATAAATAGAGCTATTCTCTAAGCTTGTAATACACCATCATTTTGTGAAAGAAATATTAGTGAAAGAAAGATTAGAGAAAGAATTGTGAGAGAAAGAAAGAGAGAAGTTTGAAGAGAAATTCTTGTGCAAAGAATAGTTAGAATTTTCTTAGTGTGTAGTGTGTAGATTTTATTCTAACACTACCCTAATTTTATAACAAGAATGAATTATTGGCTATTTAAATTGGAATTATATTGAGTTTTTTTAATAGATAAATATAATTTTAAATTTTATAAAAATTTTATGAAATCAAATATTAACATTTTAATAGACTATATGTGAATAATAGAATTGCGAATAATTTACAAAATATTATATCTATTTTTATCAAAAAACTCTACAACAGCAATTTTTTTTTAGAAGAATTGCAAAGCAAAAATGTCCTTCTAACGGTCAAAAATATATTTTTTTTATTAATACTTTGTTTGGTTCATAAAGAAGTAGCAGGGGGAAAGTGACAGTAAATAAAAAATTTCTTACTAACACTGCATTTCTATATTGTTGAGTTGAAGTAAAGCATATGTAAATAAAATATTTTTTATTGTAATAAAGTTATTATTATTATTAGAACTTCTTTCAATTTACTTCCTTTTCATATATATCTGCAATTAAATATAAAATTTCTCAATTTAATTTGATATTTAGTTTGCCTCAAATACTTCTACTTCTCACCCGACAAAACACAGGCTGGGGAGGTGATAGGGAGATCTGAAATTGATAACAAAAGAAAAAAAGAGAAAACCAGGCCAAATAAGATATTAAAAAACCAAAGGAACATAAATAGTGGTATGCTGCTTCGTAGTTTATAAAAGAGGCACTACTCGAGGATTGATTTCCTCTTTTTGAAAGAGAAAAGACATCAGATACCACGTAATTGAAACCACGGTATCTTTTCAGATAACCTGTTTTAGGAGTTCAATTGACTCAATCAACCATAACCGTGCAGTAAAACGTTGATTGGTCTCACTCAACTTCAGAGGTCCCTATAAATGAAAATGGGTTCAGTTAAAAGGGAAGGGCAAAGATAATAAGAAGTAGTGGCCGACTGAGATGGCCAAGATGTCTATTGAAAGATGGTTCATTTTTCAGTTCTCCATACACATGGCTTGGCTTTATAGAACCATCGCTGTCAATTAGAATATCTCGGCGTTTGCTAAATTAGACCGGTGACTTCTGTTCCCCCAAAAAATGGGTTTCCTTCCTGCTTTGACCTGCAAAGAAAGTGAGAGCTATTACACTCATTCACGTAATCTGTATATATACCCAGTGGCATATAACAACTGTTATACATCCCTCAGTGCTCCAAAAACAAACAAGATGGCAAGCATTTCTATTCAAATTCTGTCTCTCGTTGTCATCACCTTAATTCTTATGACCAATACTACTGAGGCTGCAGATTGCATCAAGCTAGAAAGGCAGGCACTCATCAAATTCAAAGAAGCTCTGGTGGATCCTTCAAATCGGCTTTTGTCGTGGACCGGCAAAGACTGTTGCAGATGGATGGGTGTAAGCTGCAACAATCAAACGGGGCATGTTGAAAGCATAGACCTCAGCAATACTGATTGCTACATGGAAGGTGAAACTGATGAAGTAACTCAAAATTCTACATGTTTGTTTGGTCATATAAGCCCTACTTTGCTCAACTTGAAATATTTGAGCTACTTGGACCTGAGCATGAACAATTTCCTGGGGAATCCTATCCCAGAATTCTTTGGTTCGTTCAAGAAATTGAGCTATCTCAATTTCTCTTATGCATCCTTTGGTGGAATAATACCTCCTAATATGGGAAACCTATCAAATCTGAGGTTTCTTGATCTATATGATGTGCATATGTCAGTATCTGATCTACACTGGCTACAAAGACTTACTTCTTTGGAGTACCTCAATCTGGGCTACGTTAACCTAAGTATGGCAGCAGATCACTGGCTTGAAGCTCTTAATGTCCTCCCATCTCTTTCAGAAGTGCACTTGGAATCCTGCCAACTTAACAGCATTCCCCACACTTACATGAATTTGGGTTTCACTAAACTTTCAGTACTCAATCTGTACTTCAATAATTTAAAATCTCCAATACCCCAGTGGTTTTCTAATCTTAGTGCCTTGGTGGAGCTTGATTTGTCATATAATGACATGAGAGGGGAGATAGGCGAACTAGTGGGTGATTTGTCACGCAGCAATAATAGCCTAGAGGAAGTGTATTTGCAGTACAATCAATTGGATGGCCAATTACCAGATTCGTTGGGATCTCTTAAGAAATTAAGGTACCTTTATCTCTCTGGCAACTTAATTTCTGGATATATTCCATCATCTATTGGAAGCTTGATGAGTTTAGAGGTACTAGACCTGTTTTCCAATCAGAAAAATGGTACCATTCCTGAGAGCATTGGGAACCTTGAAGTATTGACTCAACTGTATCTATCACAGAATTCTAAGGAAGGATTCATATCTCAAATTCACTTTCACAATCTCAAAAAACTAGAAGCTCTATCATTATCATCTTCAAGCAAAAGGTTGTTTATTAATGTGACCGATCAATGGATTCCTCCATTTAGTCTAAAACGCATCAGAATCATCAATTACCAAATTGGTCCAAAATTCCCAACATGGCTGATGACTCAAAAGCAACTCTCTGCAATCGATCTGAAAGGGGTAGGCATCTCAGAAAGCATACCTGATTGGCTTTGGAAATTATCTCCACAGCTTCATAGGTTGGACATTTCAGATAATCATGTAGAAGGAATGCTTCCGAGATCCAAGGAATTTCCTAGGGATGCATGGATTGACTTTAGTTCCAACGACATTCAGGGTCCACTGCCTCTATGGAGCAATATTTCACATCTTAATTTGGCAAACAACTCACTCTCAGGATCGATCTCCTCTAACTTTGGTCAAGTTATGTCATCTCTGAGTTATCTTAATCTTTCTGGCAACTTTCTGAATGGCAGTATTCCCATTTCCATGGGCGAGATGCAGCATTTAACCAGACTGGATTTGTCAAGCAACAGCTTTTCAGGAAGGATCCATGACAATTGGATGAATTTACAATCCCTCCTAGTTCTAGACTTATCCATGAATAATCTTTCTGGCAGTCTTCCTAGTTCAATACTTTCACTGCCTAACCTTTTGTGGTTACAGCTGAGCAAAAATAATCTTTCTGGAGAACTTTCATTTACAAGGATAAAATGCACAAACATGACCTTACTAGATCTTGGAGAGAATGAATTTTCAGGAAACATACCAGAATGGGTTGGAGACAGCCTTCCTTGGCTAACAGTGCTAAGGATGCGGATCAATAAGTTCAGTGGGAACATTCCCAAACAGCTTTGCAGTCTTCAAAAGCTACACGTCTTGGACCTTGCACTAAATCATTTATCTGGGCATCTCCCCAAATGTTTGGGCAATTTGAGTGGTTTCCATTCACCGACTTTGTATCAAGCAGTACCACCTGACGTACAATACCCATTTATAGCATCAATGGGGTTAGTTGTGAAAGGGAGAGAAATGGTATATACCAAACTTCTCAAGCTTGTAGACATCATTGACCTTTCAAGTAATCATTTGCAAGGGGAGATTCCTGAAGAGATCACAGATCTCTTAACACTGGGTACCTTCAACTTGTCACACAATCAATTGACTGGAAACATACCACAAAAGATTGGGAACCTACGCCAACTGGAATCTCTAGATCTCTCATGGAACCATCTCTTTGGCACTATTCCTTCAAGCATGACCCAAATGACTTCTCTAAACTATCTGAACTTGTCTCATAACAACCTATCTGGACCAATTCCATCAGCCAACCAGTTCCTAACATTTCATGATCCATCAATTTACGAAGGTAATCCAGCACTTTGTGGACAACCATTGCCAACAAAGTGTCAGGTGCCCAGCAGCCTTCCTAGTGGAGATGAGATTCAAGGCAGAGACAGGGATGAAGACAAGCAGGATACAATTGGGATCTTTGTTAGCACGGCATTGGGATTCATTCTTGGATTTTGGGCTGTTACTGGGACTATGCTGATGAAAAACTTTTAGGAAAGATGCCACGTTATAGTTGTTGGATGAAGAAGCTGAATAGTTTGTTGTCCCTGTTCCTGAAAATATGGCTGGATTCATTATTTTCAAATGTTTTTCCACTAGATACCCAATTTTCGTGGTGCCAAATTTTTAATTCCTTTATTTTTCCCACTTTTATCTTTTGCTTTCTTGTCTCTTATCAAGAACAATTTCTTCCAGTCTTGAATGCTCTAAATCCTAGTAATTTGGATTTCATGGAAAGGGTAGACAAAATTAACTAGCACTCTAAACTTATTGAATACATAGACAATATATCATCTTTCAAATGTATGTTAGTTATTTTCATTCCTTCTCCTCTAAGGCAAAACATTTCTGTTCTAAAAGTCAAGCAATTTTCAACTGATAACACACATCCATAAAAGTCATCAGAAGGCAACAAAGCTTCTAAAAATTTTCAAGTTAATGTCAAATTTGACAAATAAAAAGCTTTAAGGATCCGCTGTTTTATGGAGGCTTACATCTGAATACACAAACAAATTTCTCTTAGAAGAAAATTATTGAAACACCCATTGTGAAGCATCCCACAGCCACCCAAGGGCTCAAGCGTTCTCCTGTAAAAATAAAAATAAAATTTACGGTCTTCTTGATAGCTAAAACATGTGGAACGCAACTTCATAGCATAACTAAAATGTTTGAATTTATTATGATAAAAGTTTATACTGAATAGTATTACTAACTATATATTTAACACAGAAAATTTGTTATTTAGTTGCATGTTCTCATTATTACGGGCATTTTACAGACAGAATCCTTTAGCAACCACACTGCTTAGACCATTAGTCAAATTCATAGGATAATGGCAGAGAGATATTACTGAATATATTTACTAATCTAGGAGGGCGGCTGTGTCATTTTGTAAAACTAGAGGGAAGTTTCTATTTACCTAGGTAATAAACATGTATCCTTGTTCACATAAATGTTATCAATTTGCATCAAGAATGTTTTCTGATCATTTTTTTTTTCTAGAGTGAGACACAAAAATGGATTAGGGTGAAATTGAATCTAATTACTGTGAAGCAACTAAGAACCACAATACAGAAAGAAGATCCTAGTAAAGGTGATTCAGAGTGAAGTTTCTATTTACCTAGGCAATAAACATGTATCCTTATTCACATAAATGTTATCAATGTGCATCAAGAATGTTTTCTGATCATTTATTTTTTTTCTAGAGTGAGACACAGAAATGGATTAAGGTGAAATTGAATCTAATTACTGTGAAGCAACTAAGAACCGCAATACAAATTATAGCAGAACGACGTTCGATAGAAGAAAGTGGCAAAAGAGGATTCATGTGGATGACCACACGTTGCCTGACGTTGGTTCATGTAGCCGACCCCAAGTTACTTGGGATTAAGGCTTAGTTTGTTGTTATTGTTGTTATTATTGCTATCGCATCCAGGATGGATTTAACCTAAACCTAAGAATTATTGGTGCAACATATACAATATTCCTTCATTGCCAAGTCTAATTCTTTTGTAGCTCATCAATAATTGTATTTTGCAAGTTAGTAAAAAAAATAAAAAATTACACATGAAACTATAAATGCCAAAACTATCTGTGTTTTGCTTCCAGTAAATTAATTGTCAACTATTCCTACAAGATCAATAAATGCATATACTAATGAAACAAACACTCACCTATTCTAGCAGCCTTCCAAAAGAATCCCCGAAACCTGCCATGTTTAATGCTTGTTAGTGTACTCGGAATATATATTCAAAGAGCAAAAAAACATGATAATCTTCTGACAGTAGGCAGGGAAAATCAAATCCCTATTTAATATCATTTACAGCTGCTCTCAATCTAGCCTTGTTATAGAAAGCAGGTATCCACCAAAATATCATCATAATAATGATAATAACAACACCAATATCAATCATAAATAAATATGTGCCCTTCCACTGCATCCATTGATGTCAATAACCAGCCATCTCATCTTCATTTTAGCCAGTTACTCCAGAAGCTTTCCTATAAGCCCAAAGTTCAAAGAGCAATTGATAGTGTCTTTCTATGATCAGACATGGACTTATGGAACGTATCAGACACTCAAAATTCATCATAATAGAACTCAATACCTCTATTGGTTTTTAAAGATTAAATGTAAATCCCCATAATTTCATATATATATATATATGCATTATAAAATCACAGCACGAATCCAGAGCTAAAAATAATTGACGACAAAAATGAATATTAAATAGCATATAAGCTCGCCTCAGACAATGCATAAAACTTACCCAGTCCTCTGTTCAAGAAGAGCTGGAAAATGCATCTTCACATAGGTACAAGTACAAATCCCTAGCAGCACAACCGTAAGAAAGGAGTGGAAATTGAAAAGTGCAGACTGCAAATTTGATCGAGAAAAGATTCAGTTGCTGTTAGAACTCATGAAACAATTCAATTCCTCAAACTTCATACACACTTACCATCTCTAAGTTATCCTTTCACTAAATTATTTCTTTTTTCTCCCCTGCCACCTACAAACACAATAAACCTGTGAACATTCTCACTCCAACTAAGACAACATGCAATGCCCAAAAACACTCAATAATGTGCAAAAAAACAGCCTCAAAGTTAACCCTACAACAAGAGATTGCAAGTATCAAACTTCTCATCGATTTGAGGATCCCAATATCTAAATTCTAAAGTACAAAGAGAATTCATTTCACTTCCCTTTTAAAGGTGATGGTAGGGATGAACAGAACTAAAAACCATAGAATAAATCCTAAACCTATTATGACAGCAAAAGTCGCCAAGTATCAGAAATAGTGTTATACTTCCAATCATTACATTAGACCTTCATCCTCAATCCCAAATTCAACAAAAAAAACTTAGAATTATCAGAAAATTCTTTTCAATAATCACAAGAATTAACCGCAAATTGCGAAACTATCTATTAAATATCACTCTATAAATATTCACAAAATTCTTCAGAAATAAACAAAGAAACACATCGTATAAACGGATTTATGCATAGAAAAGGTAGAGAGAGAAACTCACCAGGAAGCAAACAGTTGAAAAAGGATGCCGGAATGAGCTTCAGAGATGTTGAAGCCGCAGCATCCCAACAGTGGAGTCGAGAGCAGCTGCTTTTTGCCTTTAATTTTTGTATTTCGGTTGTAGAGGTACAAGACTCGAGGAAATGTTGACAATGGCCATATATTGGAGGAAAATAGCCCAATCGGTCTCCAAACTATCTCATTTATATTTTTAGGATCCCTGAATTATATTTTCAGTTATTTTAGTCCGAAAATTGTTTTATTTATGTTTTTAAGAGTTTTTTTTTATCCATTTTGGTCTTTCAAACTCACTTTTCGAATCCTACTTAATTCTTTTGTCACCAAATATGGTGGTTTTCAAAAAAATTTGTATATGATATTGTCATATGATTATTTATATGAATGATAACAGTTTATAAATTATTTTTATTAATAAATACATATATAATTTTTTACTGAAAGTTGTAGTCAGAGTATCTGAATGATCAGTTTAGAGACAAAATAGTAAAAAATAAGTCTTTTAGTAGATTAAGATATAAATAAAATAATTTGAAGACGAATTAAATTATTTGTTTTCTAAATATTATCAATACTCTATAGAGGAATTATTTTCTTTCTAATACTCCATTAATATTCACTAAATTACAAGTAAGAAGTTCATAAATATTATATATATATATATATATATATATAATTTTATCAATCATTTTTAAATACATTAATTAAATAATTACTTTTAAAAACTTCAAGAATAAGAATACGAGAGAGGAGAAATAATTAAAATTATTAATTTAATTTATGAACGAATAAATTATTGTCAAAGTAATAAGATTCTAAACCTCTATCCTATTTATTTCTCACTAGAAAGAATCTTGCCCTCTCCACCCCAAAACTGCAGTCAAAGTAAACAAGATACAAAACCCCTTCCACCATGCAAATTCATTTTGTGATGAAGCTGAAAATGAGCAGAAATTCTAACATTAGATCTGGTTTATGTAAATTACATGTATTAAATAATTGTATTTTATATAATAAAAATTATACAGTATAACTCCTTAATGCATATGGTCTATGAGTATACCATTCATGCAAGAATTTCCCGGAAATATCTTTTCTTTCATTTTCTTTATGGTTCTGTAAATTGCTTTTTCAGATATCAGAAGAATCTACCCTTGTGAAGATGGAAAGTATCTACCTTGCTTTTTACCTTTGTTAATTTGCAAGCAAGAAAGCATATATGTGGTCTTTCCTTGTCAGTCACTTCACCAATAACTCCTACTATTTATACCAGTCAATATGGCCATATTTTTAAATTGTGCTTTGTAATATAGGTAAATTACTGCAAGGTCAGGTAAGGTACTTCTCAACATGCTTTTGCATTCCAGTTTATGTTCAATCATAAAGATTTGAGGTATACATCATTTTTTAAATCAAAACAGTAGATTTTCTATATGGGTTATCTTTATCTTTCCATTCTGATTGATCATGCAGACAAGACAATGAGTTTCATTGAACATCTGCTCAATATTGTGAAATGCATTTGGAGAAAAATCATGAGAGCCATTGGTTTCAAGGGAAGGGTCTCAAACGATGCCAATCTCAGAGAGCTGAGTGCAAGAAATGAGCATCCAGTGGAGGCCTTTGGCTGGGCTGCTAGGGATGAATCTGGTTTCCTATCTCCATTCAAGTTCTCCAGAAGAGCCACCAAAGATGACGATGTTCTGTTTAAGGTTCTCTACTGTGGGATTTGTCATTCTGATCTTCATAGTATCAAGAATGACTGGGACAATTCCAACTATCCTCTTGTCCCTGGCCATGAAATTGTGGGTGTTGTCACGGAAGTGGGAAGTAAAGTAGAGAAATTCAAAGTGGGAGATAAAGTTGGTGTGGGATGCATGGTTGGTTCATGTCTCTCATGCGGGGATTGCTACCATGATCTTCAAAATTATTGTCCTAAAATGATTCTGACTTACAATTCCACAGACAATGATGGAACCCCCACATATGGAGGCTTCTCCAGTGTCATGATTGCCCAGGAACATTTTGTGATTCGCTGGCCTGATAATCTCCCACTTGATGCCGGTGCTCCTCTCCTCTGTGCTGGGATCACAACTTACAGCTGCCTCAAATATTTTGGTCTAAACAGGCCTGGAGTGCACATTGGTGTGGTGGGTCTAGGTGGATTAGGCCATCTTGCCGTGAAGTTCGCCAAGGCATTTGGTGTTGAAGTCACAGTGATAAGCACCAGCCCTGGTAAGAGGGATGATGCCCTTCAACGTCTCAATGCAGATGGCTTCTTGAGCAGCCATGACCAAGACCAGATGCAGGCTGCCGTGGGAACTTTAGATGGGATCATCAACACAGCATCTGGAGTCCACCCTCTTGAATCATGCCTTGGTCTGCTGAAGTCTTGTGGAGTTCTTATTATGCTTGGTACACCAAACAAGCCACTTGACCTTCCAGTCTTTCCCTTGCTAATGGGGAGGAAGGCTATTGCTGGAAGCTCCTTTGGCGGTTTGAAAGAGACGCAAGAAATGATTGATTTTGCCGCAGAACATGGAATAACAGCTGATGTTGAGATCATTCCAATGGAGTATGTGAACACTGCTATGGAACGTCTTGCAAAGGGGGATGTTAGGTTCCGATTCGTCCTCGACATTGCGAACACCTTGAAGGCCGTCTGATCACTTTTCTTTACATAATATCCACCCAGTAGGTTCAGGTTCCAAGTCCATCCATGTATTCATTGTATAAGAATGAAGCAGATGAGAATAAAGAAACACAAGCCACACTCATATCCCTCATTTACCATTATCCCGGCTTATATTAATGGAATTTAGATGATCACGGCAGTCTTCATATAGGTATAAGGAAAAAGCGAAAGTTCAATGGCTGGCCAACAGGTAAACAATCCCGAGGGAGAAATGAAATTATCTTTTTATTACAAACACATGGTGCTAAGAGAAAAAGGGATTATAAATACAAAAAAAAGAGAGAGAAAATCAGCTAGATAACTTTTTGATTACTCTTACCAAAACAAACGGATGAATAACTAACAAATGCCGCAGAAGAAGAATGTTGAGACATACAGGAATTTATGTACCCTTTCTGTGAGAAATAGAGATCTCGAATTTCCAGGGAATCAAAGACTATGGAACTGGAACGCTGGTAGGAAAAACATACAAAATTTGTTTAAAGAAAAGACTATGCATTTCGCCCCTTGCAAAAATGTCTGGAATTGCAGAATTCCCTCGTTGATTATGTTCACAGAGAATTGCATTCTCCTTATGTTCCAATCTTGTCAAGATTCTCGGAGACAGTTTTCATCCTAGGTCGAACCTCAGGGTCTGCTTCAGTGCACGCAAGAGCCACATGAAACGCTGCTAGCACTTCCTTCTTTGCATGTACTTCTTTAAGCAACATGGGGTCTACCATGTCCGACAGTGGATTTTCCTCTTCAAATCCCTTCCTCACCCACCTTACTAGGTCCGGGACCTCTGTGGAAGTGGATGTTGTTGGAGGTGAGAGTTCTGGAGACTTTCCTGTTAGCAATTCTAGCAATACAACTCCAAACGAGTACACATCCCATTTTTGGGTAGGTCGATTGGCAGGGACCCGAGCCTCCGGTGCTCGGTAATTGTTGGGGCGCTCTGGTTGAGCTGATTTTAGATATGGAAGGGCCCCACCGATAAATCCACCAGATGATGAAGGATTGTTGCCTGTGATGTTAATCAGCCGGTTAAGGCCAAAATCAGATATGTAGGGTTGGAATTCGTTGTCGAGAAGAATGTTGGATGGTTTCACATCTCCATGGACAAATTTTCTGGGACTACACTCATGGAGATAGGCCAAGCCCCTTGCTGTTCCCTTAGCAATTTTCAGCCTGGTTGCCCATGATAAGCTTGGTGATGGCTGACCAGTCCTCCCTGCAATGGAGTTAAGATCATTGTTAGCCAGCAATGCTTGACAAGAACACCAAAGATACACAAATGGCCTAGAACACAAGAATATGAACATCAGTTGACATTCAAATTGACGGGCCATCCCAAGTATTTACATGACTATTCTATCCCTTTTTAACAAAGAATAGAGCATGTCTTTTATCCTAAAACAATCTATAGAACAACAAACTATTATTCAGTCAACAAATGATGCCGGCTGAGATAAGACAAATGTGTTGGTATTATGCAAATGTAGCATCACTATGGTCATCGTTCACCTAACATGTGATTTTGTAGCACACTAAAACTTGTAGCTGTTTGTGCCTCCAACCAGTCTCCCCACAAGCAGAAAGAGAGGAATAAAAATCTTTGGAAAGTATTTCACACTAAAATTGATTATGACTGATTGAGATCAACATGCATGCATCTATCTTTTAGATGACCAGAAAGGATCTCAGGCAATCCATGGATGGATAATTACTATATTGACAGATATAGGTGGCATACATTATATTACATTGTCAGGGATAAGGATATACCCAGAAAAATAAAACTTGACACTAAGAGAGAAACAGGAACATCATCTGGGTGGGTGCTAGAATAAGAGGAGTAAAAAGATACAGCATCCTAACATAGTTGATAAAATCGAGTTCTTGCAATTAAACCCCACGAATTTTGCTTCAAATATACTTTTAGAAGACAAGTTATCAAATACCCCAAGAATGAATTGATGACTAAAAAAAAACACTTTATTCACTCATCAAGTATGTGGAGTCCCAGATCCAGTGTTTAGTAGTTAGCTCTGAGAAGGTCATGGCAACATTGAGTTAACGGGTATTCACCATCCTAGAATACTTAATTGCCACACTGCAACTAATCACAAAGCTCGACAATGAAGTTACAACTAGCCTTTTTTACAGAACCAACCAGTGAATCCTGTAAGAAGCTTGAATGGGGGAATATTTTACCATAAGGAGGAATGAAAAAAGAACTGCATATTCTACTACCCAAAGGAGGATGTATATGGCAATAGCCAAGTTTACGATAAAATAATAGGACAAAGGTATATACTCAGCAGACTCTTCAATCTTTATAACAGCATTCAAACACAGGCAGTTCCTTTGGATTTTATTATTCTAGAAGCATGGCTATCAGCTTACAGCATTCAAAACAGGCAGTTCCTTTGAATTTTATTATTCTAGAAGCATGGCTATCAGATTAGCTATAGAGATCCCAATGACATTACACATTTCAAAATCAGTAACTAAATGACCAAGAAACAAACATTCTTCGGTTAACTAAAATCATAGTCCTCATCACATCTAGACAGCAAGTCCATCCACGTATAACTGCAGCTTTTACAGGACAAGTTGGTGTTTTCTGGCATGAGCACCTCATCTAAATTATCTGCTATACGTTTTCTTATGAAAACTTCTCATTTCTCTTCAATCTTTTATAACTTCAAGCTTCAAATTGAAAATGACTTTCAATAGGGAAGACTGCAAAAATTAAGCAGGAACTCCACTTTACCATTTACATTGGTTAGTATTCCAAATAATTGCAAAATGCAATCCAGATGGATGTCCCTACTTTACCAAGAACTGAAGAGAATGGCCAAAGTGAAAATAGAGGTAAATCAGGCAAGCCCATGGACATTGTCTTTTTATCCAAACAGAAGACAAAAGAAACATAGCAAGAACTGAAGAATATAGGTGCATACCATGAAGAACAGAAGCCAAGCTGCCATTGGAAATGAAATCACTGATGAGAAGTTTCTCATCAGGAGCCCAATAATATGCTCTCAACTTCACAATATTCGGATGCTTCACCCTTCCAATTGCTTGAATCTCTGACACAAACTCCTTATACCTCTGTTCTCCACCTTCCCCCAGCCTCCTCACCGCCACCGGCACCCCATTACCAAGCACAACTTTGTAAACTATGCCCAATCCACTTTTCCCCAATACGTAAGCTGAGGCCCTCAATAGCTCATCAAGTTCAAAGTCAAAACCTTTATCTATTGCTACAAGATCCCCCTCACTTCCGTTGACACCACTTCCCGCACCACCAACTCCCTTTTCTGACTCAATTTCCGAGTCATTATTCTGAAATCCAGTGACACAACGGAAAGCGCATAAATTCCTCTTCTCATTCCCACCAAACTTTCCTTTGCCGGTGCAACTACAGCCACCAGAATCCTTTTTTCTCCAGTAGAGATACACAAATACTAATCCTATAAGTGCCACTCCTATAGCATCAGCCACAGAGATCAATATGATCAAACCCGGCTTAAGTCCTTTTCGTGACTCCGTCCCCTCATTTTCCCGCGATGAGCTCTGAACGACAGGTTCATTTTCTGAATTATTCTTACATGCCTTTTGCAAGGGAAATCCACATAGCATCGGATTATTCAAGAACGCAGTTGGACCCTGATTTGCAAATGAACCAGTTTGCGGAATTTCACCACTTAAATCGTTATTCCTGAGATCAAAACTAACAGTAAGGGGTAAATCACCCAAAGACTTCGGAATAAAACCAGTGAAATGGTTGAATGAAAGATTCAGAGTCCCGGATAACGACTTCAATTCACCAATGTCTTGGGGGATTGAACCATTAAATGAATTGGTGGAGAGATCAAGTTGCTCTAAGTTAGCCAGCTCAGGGAAAACCCCCTCCGGAATCTCACCGGAAATTTTGTTTCCGGCGAGAATTAACCGCTGCAGCTGACGGCAGTTCCTTAGCTCTTTTGGCAAGTGTCCCGAGAGCGAATTATTCGAAAGATCAAAATTTTGAAGTCGAGGAAGGTTGCAAATTGAAGGAGGAAGCGAACCAGTAAGATTGTTGCCGTAGAGAAAGATGCTGTGAAGCGAGGAAGCATTGAAGAGCTGATCCGGGATGGAACCATAAAGATTGTTCCCATGTAGATTAAGTCGTCGGAGATAGATAAGTGAGCCGAGCTCAGACGGGATATATCCTCGAAGATTCTTCGCGGAGACAGCGATGCCGACAACTCGAGGGCCGTCGGACCCAGAAACATTCATGCAGGAAATTCCAGTCCAGCGACACGGGGTGGAATCATTCTCATTCCAGTCCGCGAAGGCGGAGGTGTCGCCGCCATCGACGGCAGACTTAAGGGAGAGCAGAGAGAGCCCATCAGCAGTCAAAGAAACCCCGCGTTTTATTTGTAGCTGGATGTTGAAAACAAGAAATGCCAAAACAAACAAAGCCCTCGACTTTCGCATTCTATACTATGTATAATTTCCTAGTTCCTAGAATCCTAGGTAGCTAAATTTACGTTATCAGCTCAATTGTCTGACCATGTAACATAGCATAGCAAACCAAAAAAAAAATGCAGGGGTTTAATTAAGTAGCTGAATTTCACTTTCTTTTTCTCTTTAAAATTCTGGGTTCTCTTATTCAAGAACAGAACAGTAATGACTACTGTGTTACACAGAAGGAGGAGCAGGAGGTGGTGGTGACGGTGGAGGAGGAGGAATGGAGATGGTGGGTGAGAGAGGGGGGGAAAATTCGTTGTGATATTTATGAGAAAAAGACCAGAGTGAAAGATGGGTTTTGATTAGTGGGTCCTTCCTCCCGCCAAAAGAGAGAGAGAGAGAGAGACCCATCTTCATCTTCTCCTTCCACTTCCTAACAGAAGGAGTAGTAGTAGAAGAAAAGCAATTGGCATTTTTAGTGTGTGAGAGAGAGAGAGAGAGAGAGAGAGTAGACTCATAGTATACGTTTTGATGGAAATGTCTTTGTCTGCATTTAGTTTTTGGCTCATTCGTCTTAAATTACGAGAACACCCTCCCCTCTTTTTCTTGGGTTGATCTATTTATTTGTTCTGATCTTTAGGACAGGTTGATGAGGATTAGGGGCCCTAAAGGTATTTCAGGGCGAAGAGGTGGATATTAAAACTAATAAAAAAGTGTATCCGAATATATTAATTACAAATTTTAATATATTAATTATCTTTAAAAATGACATGTATTTTAAAATAATATTTACTGTACTAATAATAATTTTTTTTACATATCTTGAGGTCTTATAATTATTTTGTTCTTTTATAAAATAATTAATAATGCACGTGTTACTTTTTTTAATTATGTATTTATTATTTTAATACTTTATTAAATTATAATATTATTTTAATAAGCATAATTTAATTTTTCTCGTAAAATTATATACACAATAAGGTTTCTTTAATGTGTAAAAAATCTCCCAAAACAAAGTGTTATTACAATAATTTCAAACTGTTAAATGGGAGAACAGAAACAGATTGATTGCTAAGTGGTCCATTTGAGAGCTGTTTACTACTGTTATGGGCATTCAGTCGTCGATTTCCTCTGATTGAATGTCCATTTTTTGTTTTTTTATAGAAGGGGAGGGGAAAGGGAATAGGAAAAAATGATAAGAGTAGTCCGATATCCAACTTGAAATTTACGTCTCGAATAATAATTTTTATATTATTAAAATAAATTATTGTCGATATTTAATATTCATTTTATTTTACTAAATATTGATTGAATTTCCTTCTCTTCTATATTAAAAAATTGTCTCCTTCACATCCTTAATTCATTAAGTCAATAATTCAATAACAAATGATAGTAAATTGAGATGAAATTATTTAAATATAATAAAAAATTATTAAATATATAAGATTAATGTACGGCTCAACTGCTCAAGTGAGATTATAAAGAGAATCGTATGATATTCTTGTTATAAATAAAAATTATTTTAAATTAAAATAAAATTTTGGATTATAATGGATTGAGACTTTCCCTTAACTTGCACGTAGGGTCTAAGAATAAATTTTTTGCTTTTAATTTCCTTTGTTAGGTAGTAGAAACTCGTAATTCTTTCTTATTATTTGAGTTCGAGAAATAAAAAGAATAATTACTTCGTTAAAAATCTATATTATCTACATTACAGGTTGTAATTTATATAAAACTATAAGTAATTTACGAAAAAAAATTAAATTTATGTAATTATTTTCATTTTTATTGCAATAAATACACTCACGTATTACTTTTGTATGCGTGAATATTAATAATTTTCCATTTTTTTTTGTATTAATAAACTTTGTATGCATTGAAGTTACATCTTATATAATAATACAAGTAATTCAAGAGGGGAAAAAAAATACATTTATGTAATTGTATTCATTTTTATTGCGACAAATAAACTATTATTTATCATTTTTTACAAATGAGAACGAGTAATTATTCATCATTATTTGTTACGATGAACTTTACATACATAACAAGTTATATCTTATATATTGAGAGAATAAACTAAAAGGGAATTATCCTTTTAAAATTTTAAAAATTTTTGTATTTATCTTAAAAATTAAAAAACCTTTTTAATTTTACCTTTTTGCCCTTTAAAATTTTTTCAAATAATTATATTATACTCTAATATATTCTCTCATATAATTTGTCTTATTCTCTTTCAACTTTGGATTAAATTATTTACAAAGAAAATTGAATCTATATATTTATTTTCATTTCTATTGAAATAAATAAAACATTCATCCAACATTTTTCACACGTGAGAATGAGTAATTTTTAATCATTGTTTGGTATAAATAAAATTTAATTAGAAAAAGAATAAGGAAAGAAAGTCTAAAATACACATGATTGAAGAAAGAATGCTACTCCATATCAAAAGTATAATTTGCTCCATTAGTTTTAGAAATTTAGTGGAGAAGATCATCATTATGTATACCCTCAATTCCCAATCATGAAAACATGCTTAGAAGCTAAAAAAATTGAGAGAGAAAAAGCAGCCGCACGTTAAATCCAGCTTTGTTGTATATATGGTTACTTCCTTTCTTTTTGTATTTTTCTGAATTCCAAACAGAGCAGTTGGTTTTTGAGAATCCCAATATCAACTACCCAAATTTAAACTATTCCTGCCAACTCTTTCGGTATACTCCTTCCTTACGTCCTATTTATCTGTCATGACTAAAAAATTTTAGTGTATATTTTTATTGGTCATATTAAAAAAATTTAGCTGTTGTTAATGTTAACTTTACTATTATACCCTTGTATTAAATAGTTTTGAAAAATAAAAATGTAATAACTCTAGAGATAGAGTTAAGTAAACAAAGTAAAAAAATAGTTGTAAAGAATATTAAATTCAATGGTACTTTTGAAATGCATAAATAAAGTTGTATGAATTTAAAAGACTAATTAATTTTTCTTAAACGGTATGGAATAGTTAATTGTGACAGATAAATAAGAATGGAGAGAATATCATGTTTAACCGATTTGATAAATATTTTTTAATTAATTAATCAATATTTTTTATTTTATCCTCAAAAAGTCCCTCTTTATACATATATATTAAGAAATAATCAAAATTTAAAATTACGTGTATTATAAATATAATTAATTTATTTATATATTTTCACATGTTGTAAAATAAACTTCCTCTTCGATTGAATTTAGATCATATTTAGATAATATTCAAAGAATCACGCATTTCATAATATTAACCTAATAAATGTTCAACGATCACCAAAATAGAAGATAATAATATATTATCTATTATAAAAATGTATAATCATCTAATACAATATATCTTTAATAGAGTATTTTAATAGAGTATTTATATTAAGATAAAAATAACCATGTCACGTGTCAGTTTAAAAACATATAAATGTTGTCACGTGTCATCGCGAAAGGATTTTGATTCGACTTTTATATATATATATATATATATATATATATATATATATATATATATATATATATACCTTTGTTTTTTGCTATTTCACCTCTCTCTCTCTCTCTCTTTTTTCCCAACAAAGTATAATAATCTAATTTTTTTAAAGCATTTTTCAGTAATTTTCAAATCATCTTTATAAAAAGTCATATCTATTCAGACCTATTTTGAATCCTCTTAAATAATTTTCAAGATCATTAATACGTATATATCCCTTTATCTCAAATTATCTATCATGTTTTTAATTTAATTTTTGTTTTAAATTATCTGTCTTGTTAAGAAATTAAAATTTAACATTTCAAATTTGTCCTTATTTAATAACACTCTATTTTATAAAAATATTAAATAAATTTTTTTTCCAACAAGTTAAACCCATTTAAATAACATAAAAAAGAATCAATTTGAAATATATCAAATTTTTAAATTTTAAGTATTTTTTAATAAATAGAGAGAAAATAAATTAAATTTTAAGAATAAAAATAAAAATAAAAAATTTATTAATTAAATAATATATTTATTTTTATATTTACATAATCAATTAAATGATACGAAACGTAAGAGTAACATTTTGAATTACCTCACTATAAGCATACGAGGAGTAGTTGGATTTGATTTGTCTTCCTGAACGGCTCAAGGATGACGTTGGAGGCCTACAACGGCCACCTGATAATTATTCACTTTCTCAATTCTCTTATATTCTTATAGCAAAAAATGAATACATGATTATTACAGGTACAATAGCCATAATAATAATAATAATAATAATAATAATTAATAATTATTATTATTATTATTATTGTTCAATCTTGTTTAATTATTCTTGAGACTATGGGCCGCATAAACTTTGGTGTCTTGGACAAAGTTCGAACTTCTAATTTAATATCTAAAAGTCACTATATTTTATAAAGTAAACTATTTTGTGGAGATCTCGATTGTATTATTATTAAGAAAAATCAACCTATTTAGTTCTTAAAATTTAATATTTGTAATATTTTCGTCTTTAATATTTTTCTGCCGTTATGATTTCTAGTGATTTTTTTTGTCATTATGATCCATAATTTGTTATTTTTAAGAATTATAGTGATTGATTTTTTAAGAAAATAAAACATTAGGAACTAATGGTAGAAAAAAATCATTAAGGATTGTCACAACAACAAAAAAATTAAAATTAAAAATATTACAAATTTCAAATTTTATAGATTAAATAAGTTAAATTTTTTATTATTAATAAATAATTTCTTATTTTAGAGATGAGAAAAAAAAAAAAATTATTCTAACCTTTAGAGGAGTGCATTGTCGTGTCGTCACAAGAGCCAAAACAGTGAAACACATTTGGCCAATGGTTGGCCTCTTCTGTGAATGTCCCTGGCTCAGGCTGGCCAGTTTTTTGGCCTCAGGTTTCTTGAAATTCGGCAATCATATGATGCGAGTAGTACCTTACAAAGCTCTACCCACTAACCAATGCATTACTACTTACCATTTATATCAAGAAAGGACGATGCCTTTTCCAAGGACAGTCGATGCAATTTCCTAAGCAGTGCAATCGTGGGCCGCCGCAGCCATGTGTTTTCCTAACGGAGCTTTGACGTCCAGTGTACTGTAAATTACTCAAACCCAGCAAAAGCTTGGATTTGGAAAGCTCATACTCACTGAATATAGATTTTTCCTTTTTTTTTTGTTTTTTTTGGGGGGAGTTTAAAAGTTTGATACATAAATTAAAAAACTCTATAAAAAATCGAGATCGGATATGAAAATATTCAATCAAACCCTTGATAGAATGGCCCTAGATATATTTAATGGATCTCAATATGTTGTTATTCAAAACATGGGATGCTTTCTATATTTAGACAAACGAAAACTCTCTCAATTTAAAATTTTATTTTAATTTAAATAATTAATTTTTATTTTTAATAATGATCATATATTTATAATATAATATATATTCTCTCTTTAACACCACATAAACTCCACATATTTAATAATTTTTTATTACATCCAAATAAATTCATATTCACTTTTAAGTAAAATTTCTTAGCTGCACTTTTGCGAAAGAGTTTGTTAATAATTAATGGATTGAGTAGAGGCTTTCATAGCTAACAAGCTCATGATGTTGCTACTCCTTGACTATTAAGTTATGGCAACTATTAAAAGGAGTACTTTGGTTAATCGGCAAGCGATAAATCCACTTTTGGGAGACAACATTCTTAGACAAAGAAGTAATACAATAAAGCAGCACATAAACCGACTCTTACAAGTCCTGTTGCTTTGTAGTAAAGGAAAATCCAAATTCAATTTGTTCATCAGTAGCAAGCATGAGATAAGGACCCACACTCCACATTAATAGTTTCTTTCTTATGGGCTACCAAGTACCTTAAAATTAGCTAACAAGCAAAGTTTAGCTCATTTACTTCCATGATTCCTCCAATATGGCAATAAATATGTCATTTGGTAAAAGCCACTTATTCTTCCTCCTAGTTTCTTGTAAATGCAGATGGGTTCTAAAAGCATAGTCTATTGGTAAAAGAAATTGAACATTTTGGCACATCCCTGGTGAAGAGGGCGAGAAGACAACAGGCATTTAACACCATAGCGAGGTTAATGCACTCGTTCAAATTTTATAACTGCATTTCCATAAATAATACACTAGCAAAGGGCCACACTCGGGAAGGGTTCTTGACAAGTAGAAATTGAGTTGGGGAGGGGAAATCAATCTCATCCAACTCACTAAAACTTCCCATAAACCATCTATCCATCTATGCACCTAATTGATTAACTTCACTGCTGTACACCAGAGTCTCCCAACTTCCCTCTCTTGACCTAATTCACATCACAAGAAGCAGCAAATTGCCCTAGGCAAAATTGACAAATTCAAGTACCAGAGAACCAGTGTCATTTGAATTGGAACCATATTTGGCGAACCTGATATCATTGGCATTTACAGAAGAAAACACAAATCTACAGAGTAAGTTATTGTATAGAAGAGGAGATGCCAACTTAGATCAAGCATTTCTAATTGAAAGTCGATTAAGTTTTCCAACAAAACACACGACGGGGCATACAGAAAGCTGTGGAGAGTAGGCAAAGAAGATACAGTGTCAGGAAAAATAATTAATAGATCCAAATTGAATCCTCAACGTGAATACAAGAGTACCATACATTTTCAAGAATTGTAAAGGATTGCTAGGAAGATTAATGTCTATTACATATTTCGAGAAAAAACACTCAAGCAGCACTCCTCCGATACCCTATATTAAGAAACTGATACCTCAGCCATTTCCTGTTCCACCACTGTTGGCTCAACTGGATAGTACAAATAATGAAGTTCCCCTACGTCATCACCAGACAACTTCTTCCACCCATTAGGCCCTACATGATAAACTGGAAGAGAAACATGCTTGTGACTAAACAACAGATACATATTTCAAACAATGGAAAAACAGAAAATGCACAGGAGAGAGAAAGCACACCACTAACAACACCACCACTAGCACCATCTCTGAAAGTAGCATGGTAGATAGCACGTCTGGCCAACTCTGCAGCCTCTTCAACAGACATATCAAAACAATACCTAAACAAACCACCACAGAGAAACATATAAAGACTATTTAGATTACAAGGACAGTCAAGAAATCCAAAAAGGGAAGTTTCAGCAAAATGCTTAGATGAAAGCATGCGCCATACATTGTAAATGTTGTCAGATCATCAAAGTAAAATCATTGCATAACAGATTAATTTTTTTAAGAGGATCAGAGTTACATTTTTCATGTCACAAGAACTAAAATATATTTTTGCAACGAAGTTTTAAGATTGACACTAAATACAAGAATTGGAGTACAGACCCGCTATCAAGAACACCATAAGCATATGGGGAACCAGATCCAACTGAAAATCTGTTTCCTTTAAGCCGTCCTCCCTCACTGTCAACATAATATAGGCCAGGACCCTACACAAACAGGTAACAGTAAATGAGATGTTGGAGACACCAGATCCTAAATAAATCCACAGTGTACCTTTTCATCCCATCCGGCAATCATTGTTCCCACAGACAATCCCATACCACGATAAGAATATAGAATGTTCGCCAGCAACTTTGAAGCTCCAGTAACAGAAATTCTTCTTTTGTTTGCAAGTTCATGTAGACGGCACTGAAACACGCAAGACTCCTAAGCAATTGCTCATCCAACAGGAACATAATCCATATGAACAAAAAACAACAAGTATTTTGTTTTGGGTGGTTTGAGAATCAAAGGGATATAAGCAGATAAACAACAAGAAAAAAAGTAAATTTTGTAAAAAAAAAAAAACATTTAGATTGTTATTAAACAGACAAATATCTATTAGAGTCAAGTTGTATTTGCCACAAACTGCACATGAAAACCAACTTATGAAGTTGCAGAAACCAATTAATCAAGTAGTGTTAATGTCATGATGAGATTTCATTTCTTAGTAATCAAATTTTACCACACCCATAGATCACAAGAATATACCATTGTATTGGAAGCATGAGAAAAAGAGGGTTGGGGGAGGGTAGAGTGGCAACAAACGATCTAAGAGGACTTTAGTGTGTTTGTGGTATTTTCTCTGTTACCATAGGTACTTAGCCCATTTGTGTAACTTGTTCAATATTTTTATTAATAAATTGTCTTAATTAGAAGGGGAGGAAAAAGAAGGGGGGAAGAGGAAGCATGATTTTGGATTCAAGGGGAAAGTGGTTAGCAGCAAACCAATACCACCCAACTCAACCAACATGTATGTGACACAGAGAGAAAGATCAGGAAAAATTCCATTAACCTCTATATTCATTAGATATGCCCAGGGATGTAGACTGCCCCAGTAACTCAGGCTGAACTTGACTATAGTGTGGCAAAATGAATTTAATCTCACCTATACTCAACTCCTGGTACTGTAAACTATAAATTTCTATTCCAAAAGTTAATGTTGAGTTGGCAAAATATTCACAACAATCTATGAGTAACAAGAACCCGATAACTATTTACTGCATAAGTCCACAATCTGTCCTTTGTCATACTGTCATTGCTTTTAATTTCATGTATATTTAGGTGATTCCCGGTAAAGTTTAGATGCCTAGTACAAAAGACAAAAGAGAATCAAGAAATGCTGAAATTTTGCATAGATATTAGCTACAGCAGAAGAATTTTTAAGCAACAAACTACTTTAGTAGAAAATTCACCCTAAACCTTTGAGCAAAATTGACTGAAAAACAGTGCTGTCCTACATAATTGAGCAGTGTCTACTTGCTTAATTCATTTGAAAAAACAAGTGAGCTACCACAAAGGGCAGGAAAGAAAAAGATAGAACATACCTTAATCCCCAAATTTCTGTGCCAAAACTGGCAGTCAGCTGCACCTCCAGCCATTGTACCAAGCATGTATGGGTTGATTTCAATTATTTTCTTAACAGATTGTGATGCTGTGAAGTTATTATAGGGTTACTGTCAGTACAGACTTTAGAGACCACACAACTTACACTAAAACTCAGAAAAGTTGCCTGCCAATCTTGAACATTGGATATCAAACTGCAGATTCCAGCATGACAACAGCTTATACAAACTCTCTCAAATACAATATGATAACCAAGGTTAAACAACCAACAATCGAACTAGGAAAGAATGCTGCTTATTTTGTAAACTATAGGAATTTTTTTCACAACTAAATGACATCCTGAAAGTGTTAATTTTGAGGTCCCAATGCAGCTATTATTATAAACAATATTTTTAAAAAAGAAAAAGAAAAGAAAACAGAACAGCTAAAACACCAAAGGCTCCAGGTTGTTGAACAAAAACAAAGGCCATAGGAGAAAATTCATAGGCAATACAGATTTCAAATCTCTAACACCATCCTGGCATATGTATGAACAATAACATTCAGCACTACCCGTCCAGTTTTGAGTGTCACATTCCTTCATATCATCATATACAAAACACTTTAGAAACAAGAAGGTTGATACCAATAAATCACAAACATTGGAACATCCATGGAGATACCATGTCAAATATGCACTTAAACACAATAACAGCATAACCAACTCAGCTGCCATCAAAACTACAACTACATGAACCTTACATATGTATCCTCCCATGCTAGCACGAGAGTCAGCTGCAACTATGACTCCTTCCTTGAATATGAATGCCAAAGTTGTTGTTCCCTTAGCTGGTTTAACCATCTGGATTGCTTCTTTCTGGAACCCATCAAACTGAAAAGGAAACTCCATAATATAAATCAATAAAAATTCCCAATTCAACAGCACAGCACAAATGAAACCTCCATCCGAGGTATTCACACAAAAAAAAAAAAAAAAACTCACATTATCAGTGTTAGGAATCTGGAATTCAGGAGCTGTGGAAAGCCCACTTAGCAATTCATGCGCGTTTCCCAGAACTGAAGCCCTCGGCTCAATCCCACTAAAGTCAATCTTCATCATTTTCACTTCTAACAACGAAAAACCCAAAAAAATGAATCCGAAACAAACAAGACAGATATGACAAATCTTGAACTTCTCCTTTCCTAAAAATATTCGACTATAAGAACATACTTCAGCTAAAAATATCTAGCTTGCATTAGGTTAAAAGAAAGAAAAATCAGTCCAAACCCCAATCAAAAATTAACTTCGCGACGCACAACTTTTTAAACAAAGACGAAGCTTATAAACACATTGATGAGATTTGATTAGTACCTCACTGCAGCAGAGAAATCCTGATCACGAATGAAATAGCAAAAAAAACCGGAGGGGAGAAATATACAAATAAGAAAGAAGCTTTCTTGCGCAGAACTCCACTTTAATGAATTTCGAAGTTCTGTTCATACACAGAGATTCGGGCTTTTTCTGACCCGGAAAAGCACCTGGTTAGAAAAAGCAGTGGACACAACATATGGCCCAATACCATTAGGCAGCATCCATTTTTTATATTTTTGAAGTTGGGCCAACTGTTTGGACCCAGTGGGCTTTTAGCAGCAGTGATGGACCTACTGGTTAAGACAATACATAAAACTCCGAAAGTTCGTGTTTTTAGCCTTTTGTCATCGTTTTTTTTTTAGTTTTTCATTTTTACCAGATTTCTTTGAGTTAATATTTTATATATATATATATATATATATATATATATGTCAAGAAAAGAATAGTTATTCTCTATTTATAATTATAATTTATGATACTAAGATCAATATTAATCCCCTCTTTCCGAAATTATAATTATATAGACAAATCCAGTAATGCATAATAACATCGAAATTTTAGAATCGAAAAAAAAAAAATCTTCCCACACTTCTATTTCTAATGCTATAAATATAAAGAGAAATCCAATAAATACATAATATTGTCAAAATTTTAGAATTAAAAAAAAAATATGTACACAAATATAGAGATAAATCCCATGAATGCTTAATAGCGTTCAAATTTTAGAATTGGAAAAAAAAAATCTTTACACATTTGACATTTATAAGCAAAAATAAAGAGAAATCCAATAAATAGGCTCCGAATTCTAGAATAGAAAAACAAAATAGAATCTTACGCACCTGAAATCCAATAAATGTATAATATCGTCCAAATTTTAGAATAAAAATATCTACACACTTCTAAGCCAAAAAAAAACAAAAAAAAAAACAAGAATCTTTACACACATATATGCCAATTTTTTTTTTTTTAAATTTTGAAAAAATATTGAGATCTATTGCTGGCTATGGGGTTCGAACCCATGCGCACTTATGTGCAGAAGATCTTAAGTCTTCCCCCTTAACCTCTCGGGCAAACCAGCTGCTTAAACATGGTTTGCATGATTTTATTTATATTTAAATACGTGACTAATTTTCACCCCCCTTAGTTTCCATAATGGAATGTGAGATATTAGACAAGGATTTATGTGCAATTACACTTTCATGTAATCCTTTAAATGTTAAGCTTTATATATGCATCATAAAATATGCTTGTTAAAATAGTACGAACCTCATTAAGTGGGTCCCCTAAATGGCCAAACTATAAAAATGTAAACAATAAAATCACCTTCAAACTTGAAAATGCCTCCCCTTTAATGTTTGTTTGGTTTTTCAATTTGATTTCTTTAATTCTTATCCAACACCATGCCCTTTGTGCATAAAATGGCAAACAAATACTCCTACGGGTAATTTATCTGATAAAGTAGAGTAGCCTTTAAATATCAAGTCAAGCATAAATAGTCATGCAAAGTTTAAATACTTAAGTTATTAAAAAATCAAAAAAATTACTCCATATGTCCTATAATATAAGTCGTTAGGGACTACTTTTGCTGTTCCAAATTATAAGTCGTTGATAACTTTTTAAGAATGTTTTAAAGCTATTTTTATATTTTTATCCTTATTTATTGTTCTCTTTCCCTCTATTTCTCTCCCATCTTTTCTTTTATTTCCAAGACATTTAAATAGGGATATTTTAGGAAGAAAAAATATAAAGTCACTTTATTTTAAAGAATCTTAATATGTGTGAAATTAAGTCAAACGACTTATATTATAGGACGAATGAAGTAGCATATTTATAAAAATATCATAATCAATTCATACGTATTACAAGTTAGACTTAAAAATAAGAATAATATTTTAGTTTTAATAATTTATAGAGATTAAATCTAGTTAAGAATTAAAAAAAGAGGAGAAAATTATTTGGCCGACCTGAATTATAAATGAAAGTCTAAAAAGGGAAAGATTTGAAGATGCTTTTCAATCACCCACCTCCTTTGAATTATTATCGTTATTAATGCATTTGACCGTGAGTCCCCCAACCCATAAAGCTTACCTTGATTGTGGAGTACTACTACACATTACATGGATTCCTATAGATGTCAATTTCATGGGAAGAAGGTGCATGCATTGCAACCAACTTCGATGTGGGATCACATGCATTTGCTGAATCCACATTATTGCTCTCACAACTCCTAATTTAACCACAGGCCAATACAAGGCCCCGTGTCCCCCACCTTGTTTCGACTTTTCTTTTCTTTCGGGTGATTTTAAACCTGGACTTGTCTCTCGCACTACAAAATTTTTCGATGAATAATTTTTATTAAAATATTAAATATTTAATTTAAAATTTATTGACTATAAATATTATTGAGATATCTTAAGGCTATAATGTAGAACTTTATCTGTTAACATAGTATTTGAAGACTGTTATAATTAATTTCGCCGTGGGGTTGGGCTGCCAAGGCGGGCGGGGGGGGAGGGGGGGGGGGATGGAGGAGAGGCCATGAATTCGAATTAATTTTCCAGCTAGGAAAGCACGGTTGTGATGAATGGTGATGATGGCCTGCTCTTTTTGAGTTTGGAATCCTCATGCTTTTGAGCTGGTTTCATGTAATTTTTAACGTTATGAATAGTTAAACTTAAAAAGTATGCGTGATAATTTAATTAATAATATTTTTATATTTATTTTAAATTATAATATAATATAAAATTAAAATATAATTATTTTAAATTTTAAATTTTAGTTTTCATAATTTAATATTTAATTTTTAATTTTATCAAATAAGCCACTAGTATAATTAATTGTAAAATATTTAAAATTAAAAAAAATATTATATAGATATGACGTTTGTGCATTACATGCAATAAAAAAAATTATACATCTTTTTACAAGATACAACATAGAATGCATAAGATACAAGTTTCCACTGTTGTAGTCAAACCAAATCTATATAAACTTTTTTTAAAGTTACATAACTTTATAAAATAAAATATATAATAATTTCTTCCATTTAAAAAAAAAATCTTTTGTTTCCAAATATCTGATAATTTAAAATTCAAATAATTAATTTTTATTTTTTTTTTACTTTTACTCTTATTTCGTTTACTATAATACTCCAATAAACTGACGCACTAATTAATTAATATAATAATTAAATATTTTTAAATTTTAATAAAAATATTAAATTTCAATTATTTTAAAATGAATGCAGTATGCAATTAAAAAAATATATATAAAATATGGGCATACCGACTTCAACAATCAATAGCTTTTTGCTTTGGCAAAAGGTAATTGTGGATGTTTGGATCAGTAAAAGTGTCCAATATCATCGTGTTTTGCATGTTCACACGATATCGATGTGACTCCACTCATTTTGCTTTTTCAATTTAGAGGGATTTGGAATCCCCAAGCGTGACCAATAGAAAAAGGAAAATTTGACTACTGAAATTATTATTATTTTTTTTTAAATTTGGTTTTGTTTTTGATAATTTTAGTAAGTTAGTAAACACATTATCCATCCATCATTTTCCCAAAATAGACAAGGATGTTTTGTTTAGTCAAATCCCAAAGGATTTATCAATACAAATCAAATACTATTGACTATTGGGTAAGGCCTTCCTATCACGCAATTTTTTTCAATAATTAATTCATTACGGGTCTTGTACGTTGATATTATATGAATATCTTTTTATTTTTTATTAATATAATAATATAAATTAAATTTAAAATTTATTATCTAATCATAGGCAAATTTAAAGCTCGGCACCTCCTTTCCCTCCAAAATTTTCAAAATCTCTCTTTTCCTCTTTTTTACAAAATTTGTAATATTATTCTCTATAGTGATGGAATTAAAGTGGGAACCCCCTATTTAAATTTATGCATTTTCCTATAAAAAATTAAAAATTTTTAAAAAATCCTTTGAAATTTTATCTTTCACCCCTTTAATTTTTTAAAAAATAATTATTATAATATTATCTTTTAACATATCATTTATTCAATTTATTCTTAATTCAAAATTTCTTTTTTTTGTATTTTATCGTTTCTTATAATTTATACTCTTAACTACAAACTTCATAATTTGCTCCTATATTTAATAAAGAATATTTATAATCAATCATATTATCCCCTTGTTCTCAAGAGGCATAAGATCGGACGCCACACCAATCTGCACCCGTCAGTTCCAGGACCAAGAATAGAGATGCACAGGGATGTGTACCTCTTAACTAGGCAAAAAAAACCTTCTCACGACGTCTCTTACGAGAAGATTTAAACCTAAAATGTGACTTCTTCAAAATTTTAAACTCTCGTACTTTAACCACTCGACTTATGCCTCTTGGATCTATTATCCCCTTGTTCTGTACTTTGCCTTGCTTGTCTTGAAATTAAGCACACGGAGGCCTCATGACTTGTACAAAGGTTCAAAATCATATCAAGTAAATTAAAATTGGTTTGACTCGAGTCCTTTGGAATATTTTTCTCCCAAAAAAAAAGGGAAAATCATTGGAATATTAAAATTTTGACATGTGAATTCCACCGGCGAAGATATATAATATAATCCGTTGAAGTCCACGTTCTAAGTTCCTTTTAGGCCAACATAAAACACAATGATTTAGGTTTAGGCTAATCAATCATTATTTTGACCCCTTATTGTCCAATTCATGTTTTGATTTTTGATTTCTCATATAGTCTCCCCATGTTCCTTAATCATTCCAAGAATATATTCAATCCCCACTTTAAACAAAGACTCCAAAACTTTTAACACCATGATGATTGATATTCGAATACTCAAGAATCGATTAATCAACAGATATAATAACAAAAAAAATTATATAAAAGAAAGCAAAATGAATTATCTTTAACGAATAAAATTATTCAAGACTAATTAATCAGTTAAAATAAATATCAGTAAATCAGGCTATCATCTTAATTTATAAGCACAAGGCGATTCTTAATCATTTTTTTGGGCTTCTCTACAACTCCATTCGCGACCAACCCAAGGCTGTTCTTGTTATGTTTTTTTTAACAAAAAACACTACATCCATTTATACCTTTTCAAATCGGGTTACACGAAGGTTAAACAAAGAGTATAAGTCTTTCATAGGTTTCTTAATCATTCCAAGAATATATTATGTCTCTTTCAAACAATACTTCAAAAACAAATTTAAAAGTTAAAACACGATAAGAATAGTTACTTGTAAATAACAAATACAATCATAACAAAAATTAATAAGAAAAAACAAACTAATTTTATCTCTAATAAGTATAAGAAGATTAGAGATTTATCAATTTACGAAAATAAACTTTAATACATTTATATATTATTACGAACGTCTTTATCACTCTTACTTTAAATCTCTTTTGAGAATGTAAATCGTTGGATACATAAATCGAACACGTAATTTTTACGAAAATACTGAAATATACACACTGTCACATGTCCCGGGGGCATATTGTTGAGAATTATTAGCAATACAAGTAGTTGGCCAAGGCAGGATACCCGAACTCAAGAATTGATCTTCCCCACTACATTTTATAGGTGAAGGGCATTATTAAGTGTCTGTTGTGCCTCCCGGAACGGCGACCAGAGCACCGTTTGTCGGTTCGTCGATCCACGGCGATCTCTGCCTTCAACCACTCACCTAAATAATATTCCAAGGTTTGCTGTTCATCCACTTATCTAAGGCAAAGCATGTGCAGATATATCAGGAAACTCTGTTTAATAAACTTACTATATTTACCTCTCTTCTGGACTACTTCAACCGGGGTTAGAAATTATATAATCATTGTATTTCGTCATGTAGGGTTTCAGAGAGGACAGACAAAATTTATTAAAATTTCGTATTTATCTTAAAATTTATTTTTTTAAAAGTCTTTTAAATTTTATATTTCACTTCTCATAAAAAAATAAATTTATAATACTCTTCTTGTCCCATTAAAATTGTCCGTGATTGACTTGGTACGAAATTTTATATAAAAGTAAAAATTAAATTAAAATATAATAATAATAGAGTATAGTATAATATAATATAATAAATATATATATATATATATATATATATATATATACAGATTCTACAAAACTTTATATCAAATTTAATATATATAGTATATTAATTATTTTATAATAAATTATATAATAAAAATTTTATTTAAAAAAAAGTGTCAAAATTTTTAAAACAATTTAAAATAGTAAATAAGTTAATTTTATTGGGATGGAGGATTATTATTCTGTCATTACATATAACTTGTCCGTTTTCATAAAGTTCTTTCATGATGATTATTTTTATAATAATATACTATTGACGAGATATTAAAAAAAAATAGAAAATCTCAACTACCACTAAAATTTTCATTATATTAGAGTTGAAACTAAATAAGAAAACGGTAATAAATAAGTAAACAAGATTGAAGTTCAAATTTGAAAATTAATCATCGTGATTCGTTCCAAAAAAGTGTATGTTTTTAAATTTATTTATTTTAGGCAAAAATATCTTTTTTATTTTTGAATTTCTTTTCGAAGAGAAATATAAGAAGTCGGTAAAGAAATAAGAGAAATGACGGGACAGAGTATCTAATTCAGGAGAAAAAAAACATGAAAACTTTGCCTACCAGAGTCCAATCATTTATATGTACCGCGGAGTCAAGGCGTCGGTGGAGTGAACCAAAGTTCCAGAAACAAGTGTCCATATGGAGATTGACATTCTTTTTCATTCGTGTAAGGAGTCAAAAGACCACCGAGACTTAGTAGTATGCAGACAAAGAATGACACTGTCGAAGACGAAGTAATCTAAATAGAGATATTTTGGCCGCAAACTCTTCTTAGGGTCCCTCGTTTTCAACTCTTCTTGAAGATTATTTTGTCCCTTTGTAATGTGAATAAAAGATTCATCAAATAAAGTGCCAAAAAAATAAATCCAAAAGTCAATGAAGTTTTGCTACAATAAGACACTATCTATATCAATTTTGAGTAACCTTCACTCCAACTTCATCAAGATGCTTGGCCCGTATCCGCAGTTTTGTATAATCAAATTACCAAAGAATTAATCTCCGAGTTAATACAAGAGTACGAAAAGTCTAAAAGTATTATTCAGTTATATTTTCGTTTCATTTTTAATTTCAATTTTATATAAAATTTATTTTAACTTTGTCATCGTCAACGGAATTAGGGGTGGAGGTAGCGCTAACCTTTCAAATTTTTTTAAAATATAAGAGATTTTTTGAAAATTTATAATATTATCTTATAACATATTTTTTTATATAGTTCGTTTCTAATTTTAAATTTTTTATTCCGTCTCTATCTGTCTAGATGTTTGACTTGTAATTTTGATATATATATATATATATATATATATATATATATATATCCTTAGTTTTAGCTTTGCATATTAAGTTGTGAAGGAATTATAGTATTCGAAATAAAAGAAGTCAATTGTTGGGAATACATTTAACATTTGAAAGGTGTAGAGTAATTAGCTAACTACATTGATCCTTGTCCCAATTATAGGCTTTGAGACAGGGAGACCATTTTGTGAAAACAGATTGCTAAAGCTTTTGACTTCCAATTGTGCTAATGTAATGATCCGGGGCTGTGTAAATTGTGGTATATAACTTGTGCAGTTATTTAAGTTTATATGAACATTTCATACAATCACATGAACATTCCACACGATTACATGAACATCAAAACGACGTCGTTCTACTAAAAAAAAATTTACACGTGGCCACCTTCTCACACGTTGAATTTTTATTTTTTTCATCTGGGCTGTTAAATGGCCGCGCAAGTTACTGTACGCAACTTGCGCGCCCAGATGCCTAATGTAATGATTTGAGGGGATACATCGATTTTTGAACTAAAAGTAAAAAAATTCCAATTTTGAAGACAAAATACATGGCATGAGTACTCCGGCTGACTTAAAAGAATTGATGTATTTACCATTTTAAATTATCAAAAAAATTGAGAATTTTAGAATTTTTTTAATATAATATATATTATTAATATCATATGTATTATTTTTATATATTTAAATTTAATATAAAATATTTTAAAATTTATATATTTCTTAATTTTGTTATATTATTATAATATTTATTTTATATAAAATATCATGTCAAATCTAGCATTATTAATTTTGTCGAAATATAGATAGTAATATATTATAATAATAAGGAGTATAATTATAAAGTGTGGCTTACTACGTATCTTTTAAAAGATTTAATTTGAATCATAATTAGGATTTAGTTGAACGATTTAATGGTACCATTTCATTAAAGCATTCAAAGTAAATCAAATCATTTACGTGTTATTCACTCGCGAAGGTTTCTATTTTTATCTAACGCCTATCTTCTAAACTATATAAACTTTGAGTTATAACTATTACAAACAAAGCAATTTATCAATACCACTTTATTAAAACACAAAATTATTATTATTATTATTATATTGAGAGAAATAATACTTAATCATATAATAACAAATATTTTTTCTGTTCTATCAAAATTAATATTCTTACTAATTATTTTATTACAATTTTGATTTATATAAAATTTTATATTAAATCAAATATGATCAATTTTGGTGAAATAAAAGGATTGAGGTGCCAAATTGAATATGAATTTCTATGATGATGAATCATCCACGTGTTTGATATAAATTAAAAAGCGTTAGCATAGTTTTGTCCTCTCCTCCCATCCAAATACTATCTTTCACCAACAGGCACGTAGCAGAGGTGACGGTTTCTAAGATATTGCCACTCCATATAAGGCCAATATATGGAAGGAGGATGGGGTATTTCTCTTTTTGTTTTTTTCACCCTAATCTTCCCTCCTTCTCCTCGTGTTTCTCTCAATTATTCATGAGAGAGATAAAATATGATACTTCTTTTATTTCTATTTATCTATCCCAATTGAAAAATTTTAGTGTCTATTTTTATCTGTCATATTAAAAAAATTTAGATAATATTAATGTTAATTTTACTATTATACATTTGTATTAAATAGTTTTGAAAAATCAAAGTGTAATAACTTTAGAGAAAGAGTTAAGTAAACAAAGAAAGAAAAATAATTATAGAGAATATTAAATTCAAGAGTACTTTTAGAATGTATAAATTTAAGATATTAATGAATTTTTTTAAATTGTATGAAATAATTAATTGTGACAGATAAATAAGGATGGAAAGAAATATATTGTGAATATATGATCATTCTCGAAAAATAAAAATTATTTAAATTAATATTATTTTAAATTCGAGTTTTGATTTAAATTGAGAAGAGTTTATTTTCAAGTACAATTAGTGCATAATATAGACAGATATGGTTTTTTTTAATTTAAAAATTAAAAATTATATTTTTATAGTAATAAAAAAGTTATTTAAAAAAAGGGGGGAAGAGAGAGATCAGCTAATGGCAGAGAGCTCAACACAAAATTCCAAATTCTTCCCTAATTATGAAGGTACTGAAAAAACCATGGCCCCAGCGAGGGTCCTGTGGCCGTACATAATTAAGTAACAATTTGAAATTTTCACCCGGTGGAGAAAAATACAGAAAACACCGCAAATGATGGATCTGGGTGGGGTAAGATCCGAAAAAAATAATTGTGTCATGATCGACGGTGTCAAATGCAACACGTGGACTATTTGGAAGCTGAGACTAAAAATAAATATCAACGACATGTTTGATCAGCAGGTTTCCGTACCCCTTCTATGGCGACAGTCGCTGCGGGAATATGTATCTAATTTAAGGGTAAATTTACCAATTTGCCCCTTCAAAAACCATCGTTCAAATTCCTTTTGGATTCATCTCATTTAGGTTTGTTTGGATTCGTGAACGAGAGGTTTTGGATTCATCTCATTTAGGTTTGTTTTGGTTTGCGAATGGGAGGTGGAGAGGAAATAATAGGAAAAATGATATATTTTATTTTTATTATGAGAAGTTAATGTATTTATTTTTATTTTATTTAGTTGGAGTGAAAATAGGAAGAGAATGAAAAAAAAGAAGAGAGAGAATAATTAATTTAACTTATTATTTTATCTCTTATTATTTATTTTGTTAAAATTTTTAATATTAAAAATTTAGTTAATGTTATCATTATTACTCTCACTTTATTTTCTCCCTCCCAATCCCTCTAAATCATGAGGGAAGAAAATACTGATGTAGAGGGAGAATGGTACCCTCTCCGATTTACTTTTCCTCCATATTTACATTAAATCAAATGAGGTAAATATTCTATTTACCTCTAAATTTACTTCATTTCCTCATTCACTTCCACTAAACAGTCCAATCAAATTAAGCCCTATAGAATCGAAGCGGTAAAAACCAGCGTCCTTGGGATAGTAATATAGTAATTTACTGCGTAATTTGACAGCAATTTAAGTAGAAAATATTTCGCAATTAATTTAAAAAATTTTCAATATAAATAATTTTTAATTTTTAAAAATATCATCCACTTATAAAATATTACATTTTCTTTCTTTTAACTCTATATGGACTTGGAATTGCTGTAGGGATAGAGACAGTGCCCTCCCAAAATTTTTAAAATTTATTTTTTATCTTAATAAAATGAAAAATTTTAAAAAACTCTTTTTATATTTTACCTTTCACTCTTCAATTTTTTTTTAAAAAATATTTTAATATATCTTTTTATATGATTTTGTCCCCTCAACCTCAAATTTCTAATTCTTGTCCCTAAATTATTGTCCAAATACATTTTTAACTAAGAAAAATAATCATTTTTTTATTCAAGAAGTCTTTGGTTTAATGTATTTTTCATTTTTAATTCTTCTAATAAATATGACTTGAATAAAATGAAGAATGACACAATAAATTGTTTGATTGGAGGGTGAAAACAAAGCAAGGTCTAATACATCAATGCTTATAATGACATTTAAAGAATGAATTATTTTATTTCTTTAAACAGAACTACATTGCACAAGTAAACTAAGCAAGTGCTTCCTCCATAGACATTGCTACATTTTTACTTGATACTCTCTACATCTTAAATTATTTATTTTATTTAATCGATTATACGTGTATTAAGATAGGTATATTCTTTTAATTAATTAAACATTTACTCTAAATTTTATCCTTAAAATTTAATGTATTCTTTCTCTATTTATTAAGAAGTACTTCATCCGTCTTAAAAATATGTCAATCTAACAAATGACACACAAATTAAAGAATTGTTAAAACTTATATAATTATAATAGAAAATGACTATTATATCACTAAATAAAAGTAAATTTTCATTAATTAAATTAGAAATACACACATATTTAATAATTCAAATATTTATTGAATAGTTGAAGGAACGGTAAATTAGACAAGTATTCTGACACAACAAAAATAAAAAATTTTAATATCTTTTTTAGGACGGAGGAAGTACTTAAATTCTAAAATTTTAATGTACTCCAAATTGCTTCTCTATTCTATTATTTAAATGCGATCCGTTTGTTGGAAAATAAATTATTTAATATATATTGAAAAATAGATTTTTATTAAATGAGAGTAAATTTAATATGTTAAATATTAATTTATTAACAAGACAGATAATTTGAGATTAAAAAAAATTAGAAACAGATCATATAATTTGAAACGGAATGAGTATTTATTATTATAATAAATGTCTCATTTTATGATGATACTTTTTTAATTTTTCAAAGCTTTTGTCGTTTCATCCTTATGATTTATTCCTTTATTAGGTCAATGATACACTTTATGATTTATTCCTTTATTAATTTTTTTTTTACGTCGAGTTCAACTCAGTTATTTTTGGATAATGTTTTATCTCACAAGATATCTATTTTTTCCCTTCTATTTTGAGGTCATATAGAAGATATAAATCACGAGAAGTGCAATGCATGGTTAGTAATTAAACCCACTATTTTAATGAACACTGAAATCTATAGACTCGTTTTTTATCATTGTACCACAGGCATCACGGGCTATTTCAACTCATCTATTTATTCCTATGAATACTAGCTCTTCCTCTTCTTCTGTATGGAATTATTCTGTCTCGCTTAATATTTTTATTCTTTCTCAATCTTTACTATTAAATGGATTGCAATTCCCCAATCTCATTTTAAATAAAAAATTTCACTTTAATTTAAATATATTATTATTTTAAAATATTTTTGTCTTCTAAAAATTATCATCTACTCATAATACATCATATTTTTTCTTTTTAAACCCCACCTAACTCTACATATTTAATAATTTTTTATAAAATTCATTTCAAATAAATCTTTATCTACATAGACAGTAGAAACGAATATTTATTTGTTCGTATGCTATTAGATGCAGGGATGTGATCCGATATTATCTCTATCATTAGAACAAACATTTTTTAATAAAAATACATATTTTATTTTCTTTCTTAAAAATGCAAAAGAAAGAAGAGGGCATAATCTTAAGATGTTGTTATGGTTTACACGGCAGACTTCAACAGTGGACAAATTTCTTTGGGCAAATTGGTGTGACGAAACTTTATTGGTGAAAAATGTTCAATCATTTTTTAAAATAAAAGCATATCCACTTAAACATTAACTATGTCCTTCTCATAGTCCCAACAAACAAACCATAATCGAGTCATATTTCCTCTTTGAAGTAGTCCTAATTGTTTCCTTTTATACTCTTCTTTTAGCTTTTGTTATATACTTCATTCGTCTATAAATATCAGATCTAATTTTTTTTATTTGTTTAAAAATAACTGTTCGCTTTCTAAATGTATGTTATATTTAATTATTTTTTTAATTTTATCATTAGCATAGTTTTCTATCAATTAATTAATATTACAATTACTCATACTGAAATTATTTTAACCAACAAAAAAATCACGTTATCCTATAAAAATAGTTAAACGTGTAATTTAATAAGGTGATATATGTAAAAAGATGACTGTAAAATAAAGAGTTAGAAGAGAGAGATAAATGACATAGGTGAGAAGATAGAGATATATGTAATTATTAGAGTGATGTAATTAAAGAAGTGGTGTGATTCAAATTAATGAAGTGAAAAATATAATAAAAATAATTCAAATGGTATAGTGGACATTTTAATCATTTTTACTATAAAATTTCGTAATTTCTTAATATACGTAGTTTTTACAATTAGGTCAATTATTTATAGATGAAGAGAGTGCTTAAGTGGTTCAAAAGTCTTTTGGAATTCTAATAAGAAATTTTCTTCTTATTTTAAAATAATATTTAAATTAGAATGCCGAATGAGTCATCTTAAAAATATATTTTATCTTTAAAAGCCATTTTGCAGTCTTGTAGTGCTCTATGTGTGGGATTTAATTGTTAAGAACTAAACACTTTAATTAATAGTTTATCAATTAAATATTTGACTTAAGATACATAATTTTTATTTAATTGGATTTATTGGAGATTATATGTGTGAGTCTCGCTGATTTAAATATTTTATTTGTAAATTGAATAATTCTAGTATAATCATAAAATTTCGCATTGTAATATAACTATTGAGTATAATGACATATATAAAAATATTATTTATTAAACAATGAGACTTCAAAAAAATCTTATTCGTATATATAAAAAAGATGATAACTTATCATTTTCCTTTATTTTTTGATGAAGAAATAAGTGACGCTCTTAATATTAATATATTATTCGAGTAATCTATTCGTTCATATTTATCAGTCACAGTTAATTACTTTACACAATTTAAGAAAAATTAATTAATCTTTTAAATTCATACAATTTTATTTATACATTTTAAAAGTATCATTAGAATTAATGTTCTCCGCAATTATTTTCTTACTTTGTTTACTTAATTATTTCTTTAAAGTTATTATACTTTTATTTTTCAAAATTATTTAATATAAAGGTATAACAATAAAATTAACATTAATAGTACTTAAAATTTTTTAATGTGATAGATAAAAAAGAATATCAAAATTTTTTAATTATGATAGATAAATAGAGATGAAATGTGTACAATATATTTTTACATATAAATATTTTTTATTTGATTTATAAAGTGAAATAAATCGTAGAATTTCACCTCAGTAGCCCATCAATGTCGACATCCCTAACTTTTGGAATCTGTCCAGAGAGTTTTAAATCAGTAACACAAACCCCAACCAAAAAAAAAAAGAATTCTATAATTAGAAAAAATTGGGGGTAAAATAGACATCTTAACCACATTTAAGACAGTTCTGCTAGCCGACAAACAAAGAGGTCGGCAACTGTCGGCCGATGACCGGGGGGAGACAAAACCGCCCTCCAAAATCCTTTTTAAACTCCCAAATTTTGAAATTAAAAAAAAATAAAAATTGAAGTCTCAATTCCCCAGATTTGATGGCTAATTATTTTATTTCCCCCCAATTAAATAGTAATTAAAATATTCCCCTTACTATTTACGTCTCTCTCTTCCCTTCACTGTAAAACTAAAACGAGAAAAGCCCTCACCTTCTCTCATTGTCTTCACCTTCGTTTCATCATCACCACCTCAGTTTCTCTCTCCACCCCTCTCTGTAAAGTCCAAATATAAAGGCTCTTCTCTTTCGCTCTCGTCACATTCGGTGAATATCTCTTGTCTCTCAGAAAGTGAAATTAGCCGGTCAAAGGAAGCAATTCAATGGCGTTGTTATGATAAAGCTGCTTGATACAGGATCATTGGTTCCTATTTTTAACTGTTCGTTTCCTGAAGCTTTCTTCAATGATTATGCTGTTTTTAGTGGTGCGTTTGGAGTTTTGAACCCTAGTTCTGTTTTTGGCTTCATGTTGATTTCATTTTTTGTTGTCTTTAATGGTTTTGGATCGATTTTTTGGAGAGCAATAAATGCATTTTGGCGCACGAGATTTTGATGGAAGGGAGATTTTTGTTCTACATTCGGATTTGGATTTTATTGTGCTTTCTGTAAAATTTTAGCTGGTTCTTGGTTTTTGTTGTGTTTTTCAACTTGGAGGCGTACATTTTAGGTGTTTGACTAAATGTTGGAACCAAATGATTCTTTTCTTAAATCGCTTAGAACGTAGTGGGAGCAGAAATCGTGTTTTCAAGTTATTTTTATTTGAAAATTGGTATTTCTGTTTAAAGCTATTAGTTTTCATTTTGCTACACTCTTTTACGCATTGGTCTTAATTTTAGTTTCCTTCTTTAAGCAAATGGTTGGTTCGATTTTGTAATTTTTTTTGCTTGTTTATTCAATTCACTTGACATGGTTGTTTGTGCCTTAAGATACAAACTAGTTCTTGTTACTATACAATAGAGGGGTTGTGCCGATAAATCTATCATTCTGATTTTACTTTTCCTTCAAAAATTTCAGGTGCTGTAAAGTTTTGTTCTTTTGATTGACATTGAATGGGAATCATGGAAACCACTGAAGTTGAAGAGAATTTGCTTTCAATTGGTGAGCCAAAGGTACTGCGCCGAAGATTTTGGATGCTTTTCTGTTAAACACTCCTAATTTAATTGCTTTGTCTTTTTCTTGTTACAATTTTGTTCTTTTTATTACACTTCATGCGGGAAGTTTTTTATTTTTTTCCCCCAATAAAAATTTTCAGACGAATATGCGTGCAATTTAATAGAGTTGAAACTTTTCTCAAGTCAGAGTTGAATAAAATTTCGCTTCTATTTTTTGTAAGAATTTAATAGCCATTTTTTTAATTTGTAGATTGCTGTTAAGATTTAAGGATTTTTATTGTGCCCTTCTGATGATTTCATATATTGCTCTAATGTGATTTAACATCTGTTGCAGCTTTCTTGAGGTAGATTAATATGGTTTCTATCTGATAAATATGTGGTTGCTTTTGCAGTTACATGGGGGGATGTGCAAGAGTTTAGCTACAATTTATGCCAAAGTCTTGGGGATATTCCCTGAACTGGAAGCAGCAAGACCAAGAAGCACATCAGGCATTCAGGCATTGTGTGCTTTGCACATAGCCCTTGAGAAGACCAAGAACATTCTTCAGCATTGTGCGGAATGTAGTAAACTTTACTTGGTGCGATAACTTCCTTAGTTATTATGTTGTCATAACCGACATTGTAATTCTGCATTGTGAGATTCTGAAATGGATCTATGTTTGACCTCTTCATCTGATTAATGATTGATTTGGCATTAATTGAACTCTGAGATTTCTTCTCAATGGGTATCAAGTTTTTTATTTTGCCAAGCTGTCATTTCCTAGGCCATTAAATTCTGTGGCAGCTTTCTGTTCTTGGTTATTAAAATGAATTTCTTAAAAGTTTTTAACCTATTTTGGTACCCGAGGATATGGCTTTGAAGTTGGCTTACTGGCATCTACAAAAGCTTAAATGGACAAACAGCTTTTCAATTCCTAGCTATGATGCATTAGGCGAGCTAATGATGGACTTTTTGTATGTTTGTTTTTACTGGTTATTGATTGAGGAAAAATTATGGAACACATTTCTCATACCTGGAGATTGAAATCCTTTCTGAATTTAATTGCTTTTTTAATTTCTTCATATGACTAATTCATTCTTTTCATCAGGCTATAACTGGTGATTCTGTTGTTCTAAAATTTGAGAAGGCAAGATGTGCACTTGATGATGGTCTGAGGCGGGTTGAAGATATTGTTCCCCAGAGTATTGGTTGTCAGGTAACATTCATATGTTTTGGCTTTCATAATTGTTGAACCTCTCTAATGCTATTATTTCTTTTAAAAACTTCTCTAATGCTATTATCTCTTTTAAAAAATAGGCGTAGTTTATTTGCAGTACCTTGCATGCAGCAGTATTTATGTGTTCATCTCCGTTCATTAATGTGGAAATTTGAGAATCAAAGATCGATTGATGAAAAAATGAGGGCTTTTGCATTTGGGGGATGAAATTTGTATAATCTTGTTACTGGTTGTGCAGGGTTTGCTTTGCTGTCCTTTTTAGTAGCTGAAAACTGAATTTCGCAATGATTGTCTTACTGATATTTTACCTGTTAAATGCTCTGCCATCATTCTCCCTTCCCTTCCTTGGTTTTCCATGTTATTTTTCTTTTGGATTATAACACATTTTACATTTTGCTTCCTTTTACTAACACTAAATGGCCTTAACTAGGATGTGGTTTTAATGATCTTGTCAACTTTCTAATTTCAGATATCTGAAATTCTTAATGACCTTGCCGGGATAGAATTTTCTCTACATCCAATGGAGAAACAAGTTGGTGATGAGATAATTGCATTACTCCAGCAAGGTAGAAAATTTAACAACTCTTGTGACAATAGCGAACTTGAATCTTTTCATCAGGCTGCTTCCAGACTTGCTATTACATCTTCAAGAGCTGCATTACGAGAGAGAAGGGCTTTGAAGAAACTCATAGAAAGAGCTCGTGCTGAGGAAGACAAACGAAAGGAATCAATTGTGGCTTATCTTTTGCATCTCATGAGAAAATACTCAAAATTATTTCGAAATGAATTCTCAGATGACAATGATTCACAGGGATCAACTCCTTGTTCTCCAACTATTCAGGGATCATTTGAGGATGGTAGTGGGCCTGGAGGAAATGGTCAGGCCTTTGACAGGCAACTTTCAAAACTCAGTTCTTTTAATTTCAAGCCAAACTTCAGAAGATCAGAGCAAATATCTGTCCCTCCTGAAGAGTTAAGGTGTCCGATTTCATTGCAGCTCATGTATGACCCTGTGATTATTGCATCTGGCCAAACATATGAAAGGATTTGCATCGAGAAATGGTTTAGTGATGGGCATAATACGTGTCCAAAAACTCAGCAGCAACTGCCTCATCTTGGTTTGACTCCCAATTACTGTGTTAAGGGTCTCGTTGCTAGCTGGTGTGAGCAGAACGGAGTTCCTGTTCCAGATGGTCCTCCAGAGTCCCTTGATCTGAATTACTGGAGGTTGGCATTGTCTGAGAGTGAGTCTACAAATTCAAAATTAACGGAGAGTATGGGGTACTGCAAGTTTAAGAGCATTAAGGTGGTTCCTTTGGAGGATAGTGGTATCATTGAGGAGGCTGGAGATGAAGTTGAAGATATTTCTGCACAGGAGGATGACTGTGCAGGTAATGTTTGTGATAGTTATGAGAACCTTTTAATCAACCTAGACATGGAAGAAGTTGACTTGGGAAAAAAGTGCAAAGTGGTTGAGCAGATCAGGCACTTACTGAAGGATGATGAAGAAGCCAGAATTTATATGGGAGCAAACGGCTTTGTCGAAGGACTATTGCGGTTTCTGGAATTAGCTTTGAATGCGAGAAGCGAGACAGCTCAAGAAGTTGGAGCAATGGCTCTGTTTAATCTTGCTGTGAACAACAACAGGTACCCTCTAAATGAAGTCTTGAGTCCAAAAGCTTGAACATGGCTCTTGTTTGTGAATATGTTGGAAATTAATCTGACCTTACAGAAGGAGATACTATTGATTCATATGATGCCATCTTTATTGTTAGGAAGGCATGTTTCACATGATAACGATATTCTTTATATCCCCTGGAAGTGCACACAGTTTCATGTTTATCTGTATTTGCTTTACTCTAGGATTTTTTCCCTTGTCCAGATTCGCAATTCAATTGGCCTTTTCCAGTATTTCTGCTTTCATTTTTATCATTCTATTTTAATATTTTTTATCTGACTCCATTAAGAACTAGGGGAATTTTGACATTGTTGGATGCTGATTCTGTTAGTAGAATATCTAAAGGATATGCCTATATCTTCTTTGGTAAATGTCATTTGTGTGCAAGTTCTTTTAAAAAAGTTACAGCATCCAAAGCACGGGTGCAAAGTTTTGGTAGCTCTTTCATTATCCATTAGATTTGCCTTCCACTATTAAAGCTGGTCTCTAGGGCATCCGCCAAATTTGATGCTTAATTTCCTTAAGTTTTAGGTACCTTTTGAATACCGGTCCAAAATATTTAGTTGGCTGAATGTGTTCTGTCCATTCAAATGCTTATTTGTTGAAATTGGCCAGTTTTTAATACACACATCGTATTCTACTTCCATCTACCCACGAAGTATGAGGCACACATTCTAACGAATTATGCTTGCCTTTCCAGAAACAAGGACTTGATGTTAGCAGGAGGAGTGCTTCCCTTATTGGGGAAAATGATAGCTACTTCCAATTCTGTTGGCGCAGCTACAGCCCTTTATCTGAACTTTTCCTGCCTTGAAGAAGCCAAGCCCATTATTGGATCCAGTGAGGCTGTCCCTTTCTTGGTACGGGTCCTTCAGCATCAACCAGATACTCAATGTAAACTTGATTCCCTCCATGCCCTCTATAACCTTTCCAGTCACCCGGCCAATATACCCCGCCTCCTGTCAGCTGGCATTCTTGATGGCTTGCAAGCCCTTATTTCTCATACGGGTGACTGCTCTTGGACAGAGAAATGCATAGCTGTTCTTATAAACATAGCTTCCAGTAGATCAACACGAGAAGAAATCATTTCATCTCCTGGCCTTGTAAGTGGGCTTGCAACCATTTTAGATGTTGGTGAGCCAGTTGAGCAGGAGCAAGCTGCTGCATGCCTTCTGATTTTGTGTAATGGAAATGAGAGATGCAGTCAAATGGTCCTTCAAGAAGGTGTAATACCTTCATTGGTTTCTATATCGGTGAATGGAACTATGAGAGGAAAACAAAAAGCTCAGAAGCTTTTGATGTTGTTTCGTGAGCAAAGGCAGCGAGAGCCATCACCGGTGGCTGCTCAGGCTATGCTGCAGCCTGACAGATGTGAGATGGCCATGTCCGATCCAGATCCAAAAGCATTAAGCAAATCAACCTCAAGAAGAAAGATGGGAAGAACATGGAGTCTTTGGTGGAAGAACAAGAGTTTTTCAGTATACCAGTGTTAGAGACTCTTCTTTCTCAATACTCTTGTCAAATATTATTCCCCGGCCCCTTGCTATTAGGTATGCCTACTCCATAGGCATTCGGTTTCTAGTTTTCCACTGAAGAGATGTACAGGCTCCTGTAACCAATGAAATTTTGCTTGTCTTGCCCTGATAGGAGTAGTCGAACGCCTAGATCCGCGTTCAAATGTTAATCCATCCAGAATCAAATGTGAATATGTAAATCCTGTGTAGCTGGCCCGATAGCCAGGTTGATCTTCCTAGAATCGAGTAGTTCTTCGATTCATAGTTTCTTTTCTTGAAATCAACTTCGATGTTTGTTTGGTGATGATGTCTACTTTACTCACAGTTGAGCAAACAAAGAGGAGAATGCCGCAATATTAAAGTTTTAGGCACTTGTTTCATTTTTCTTGTTACCTTTGGGAACACCCGAAAGCTTTGGAAGCTGAGTGGGCTATTGGCTATAGCCTCTGAACGGTCTGTAGCTACTGTCCGGAAGAGAAGCTACGTCTGCAGTTCACACTTGGGCAAAGACGACTGGACTTTTGAAGCGGAACACGAACCGATTTCCGCTATTCCGGGTTCTTATTGAGCGTAGCGAAATCAAGGTTTATGATAAAGTCTATGATAAAGTCAGCGAAGTTTCTATGGTGTTCTACCTTTGCGTAGTCTCGGTCGGCAATGCATTATTTGCTTTTATAAGTTGATTTTCCGACACTAACAAGAAGCCCGTCTAGCTCAGTCGGTAGAGCGCAAGGCTCTTAACCTTGTGGTCGTGGGTTCGAGCCCCACGGTGGGCGCAAGTACACTTCTTTTTCGGGGAAAAAAAAAATCAATAACAAAGACCTTTTTCCCGCGGACTCCCGTTACCTTTTCTTTTGCACCCTTTATACGTGACTTTTTCGTTGCATAATTCGCACTTCGTCCATGATGGGCCCATCTGATTCCTCCCTTTTAATAGTTTTTTTTAAAATATTTTTTCTATTTCAAAATATTTATTTATAAAATTTTTTTATTTTATTTTAAAATACTTATTTATATACATATTTTTAAAATTAATAATTATTTTTTTATTTTATCTTTATTTATTCTAAATCAACGACACAACTTTTTAAAATTTTTCTTTCTTTTTAAGAATTTTTACCAACTAATAGTTATCATATTTTTAATATAAGTAAAATAAAAATTTTATCTAAATTATAGTATTATTTTCAATACCTCTTAACCTGTGTGTAAAAGATTTTATATATAAATATTTTGAAATGAATAGAATAATTTTGTTACTGCACCTAGTCTGTTTACAATAACATTTTTATTGCACTCTGTCCGAGGTGGGTGATATGAATGTTTTCTTTATTTTTTTTGGGCACCTTTTTCGCTCTACCGTTTTGATTGCAGTGAGTCTATATTAAGCGTCACAACTGAAGATTATTTATAATTTATAATTATTTATCATTTTATAAAATGAAAATATTTTTGTTATTTTTAATTATATTTTTATCATTTATTATTTGTTAACTAATAACATTAATTGATATAATTTCTAACATGAGTAATTCAATATTTTCTCTTACCATTCTATTGGTATTGCACTGTGATTGCTAGTTGCACTTTTTCATGAAGAAGGGGATTAACAAATAGAATATAGTGATTCTAAAGATTGGATCAAAATTTGTAGAATTTATCAGAAAAAAGTTGAGAAGGATTAGATTTTCACCAAAGAGACAATAATATAGATAAGCAAATAGAAATATTGTCTCACTCTCGCATGACTTAGTGCAAATTTGTTATTAGTAGGGGATGATGGTTACAAGTTCACTTTGACAAAACCAAATGCTTGGCCAAGCATTCCTCAAGTTTCTGCCATCATTTAAAGCTGCCACCTTGATTCAAACAATTCTAGAACTGGATCCTTCTGATCAATGTCTTCAATGCCTTCTTTCCCTTTCTCCTTGTGCTTTCCCACTTTCTCTTCCTTAACTTTGCTTTGCTGTGGCTCATTACTGGCTTTTGTTTGCTTTCCAAGCTTTTTCTTGTCAGTTCCCTCCACAATGTCCCGCTCAAGTTTTACACCAATTGATTTGGCCTTATCTTTGGAAGCATCAGAATCCAAGATTTCTGGAGGAGGAAGTGGCTCTTCCTTCTTCTCAGTGGTGGGCAATTCAACATGATCCAGGGATATGCTCTTGTCTTGAGAATAATTGCCTGGTACAGCTGCAATGCTGGGCAATCCAACATGATCAACTGATTTACTCTTATCTTGAGAAGGATTGCCTTGGGGAGCTGCAGTGCTGGGGAATTCTATATGATCTAGTGATTTGCTCTTGTCTTGAGAAGAATCAACTAGGGGAGCTGAAATCAAGTTCTCAAACTGATTACCAATGGAAGATCCCACAGTATACTTGGCATCGTCTGTCTTCACTTCATTCCCCTTAGAATCCAAAACAGGAAGCAACTTTTCTTTGTTTTTAGACTTTGCAATGGCAGGGAATTCAGGTCTGCTCTCTACATTTCCGACTTCAAAGATTTCTAGTGGAGGACAACTTGCATTGCAGTCTGCTGATTTTATCACTTTGCTGCTAGTGTTGCTCTTCATATCAATCATTATATCCTTCTCCTCCATATTCCTCCGTCCCCAGTGAGTTAGTATAGAGATTAGAAAGTTGAGCCACCATAAGATCTGCATCAGTGCCCAATCAAGAAATGGGATTCGATGCATAATGACAGGGAATCTATTCAAGGCTTCATCAAACCTTCCTGGTAAAATTTCAGCAGTGTAGACAAGCTTGTCAATCTTGTCAAATAAAAGAGTTGATGGTGGAAAAATGGTTTCCACCAATTTTTCAAAGGTTAATATACGATCATCGACCAAGGAGAGGATTGCCAGCCACTGATACTGCACTGCATACATAAGTGGGAGGGCTACACTCATGGATTTAGTTACCCTTTTTGCCAATGTCCCTAATGGTCCATTAAGCTCTTGTGCTTTTCTGCAGGTGCTATAAATAATGGCTAAAAATGAGGCTCCGAATGTATGTAATGGACGATGTCTAGACATAGTTCCTCGGACAGCTGGTTGATTATCCTGAGGAATGCAAACCAGCTTTAGCAGAGAATTGATAAATTGACAATAGTCCTAATTCATCATCTATGTATTGGCAAATTGTTGCATAAAAACCCATTTAGCCATCAATCAATCTGAACCTAAAAGACAAAAGATAGGGAGAAGAAAGGAGCTCTTGACATCCAATTTCCAGAATTATGAATTGGAAATGTTTGCTAATTCTTGATTTATCAAGCTCCAAACCAAAAACTCCATAAAATTCTATCTATTGTCGTGAGTTTAGCAAATAAAGGTGACAAAATCCATCTTTTCCGATCATCTCAAATAGGGGAAACCCTTTATACACCTTAGAAAGAAGATCCTCAAGATCAAAACTTGAAGCCGTGAGAATCTTTGTTTTTTCTTGAATTCTTACACATGAATATAACATATATATTTCGAAGAGAGATTGCATAAGATATTCGTACCGTGGACAAGAAGACGGAGATCCCAAGATCTGCACTAGAAGCCTGAAAACGAAATTCAAAGAATTACACTTACAGGAACGAATGATTCATCGGAACCCATAGCACAACTGGTGTGGAAGGATTGATTTCACTCCTGAAACACAAAAATGAAAACTAGAGGCTGTTGTTGAATGTAGAGAGTAGACTAGTGAATGCTTTGGCTCCTAAAATAAGAGATGTTCTTGGCTTTCTGAGAGATTGGTTCTCACGTTTGTCACGGAATTGAACTGGTTTCTTGACATCCAATCAAAGAGTTTTGTACTTGGTTGCCCCCAGGTAATAGATCATGTTCAACTCTTAAGAACCAAGAAAATTTAGCTATCGTAGTCCGGAGGGACATTGCAATCTTAGTGTCTCTAAGGTACTTGATGGGGGTGGGGTTTGAGGAACGTTGCGCATGCATAGGTTGATACGCGTCAAGTATGTAATATTTTTAAATTGTGCTAAAAAAAATTTATCCGTACAAAGAAAATCAATGAATTATGAATTCAGAAAAGAAACTTTTGCATGCATTGAGAATCTTTTTCTTTGTAAGCTGTTCACACATAAACTTGATATTTCAATAGTTTATACTATAACAATTTCATTAGGATGGAGACAAGAAGGGAAAAAAAAGAAAAAGAAAAAGTGTGGGTCTTTAAGGTTAAAGAGAAAAATTACATGCATACAGGGAGATTCAAACTTGCCCGCTGCATATTAGGGTCCAATACCCTTTTTTAATTGAGAAGAATAAGTGCGAGAAGAAATATAAAAGATTGAATGTTAAAGAGTCTACTAAATGATACTATTAAATTTATTTATAATAAAATATAAGTTAAATTAATTAATATCTTTGAAACATATATAAATATTTAATAATTTATAAAAAAACTAAACTTATCGTACAACGAGACTTATATATTTTTATTCTCAAGAGATTTTGGACATTTTCGTATGATAAATTAAGAGTCTAATAATATTGTTAAACTTAAGATACTAGTACGAATCAATCTTGGAAGCATAAGAAAGGGAAGGAAAAATAATTAAAAAACAAAAACATATAAAGGGTCCTTCCTGCTAATTCAAAACCAGAAAAAAAAGCTAAAGGTGAGAGTCTTGCTGCTTTTAAGTTTTAAATCTCCCATCTTTTCTTCTTCTTTCTTGACTTCATTTTCTCTACCATTTCACTCAGCAAATTCCTTCTGTTCTGCATCTTCCGAGAGAATGCAAAAAAGTCCCACCAAAGCAGTGTCAAGATCCTCATCATCTTTCTCTTTCCTGAGAAATACTTCTGCAACTTCTGCAGGGTTACCTGCATCTCAGCAAGTCGGGCGGTTTCTTTTTAGGCAAGAGACTACGAGTTGGAACTATTTTTCTCTCTAATAATACAAAAATATAAATTAAAAAAAAAGAAGAAAATAAGGTCCGTGAGACCTGAAAGGTAGGGACGACGAGGATTTTAGACGGTGTACTTTGGAAATTTCAAATTATATAGTTATTTAATAGTTCAAATAAAAAATATAAATGATTTACTTTTGTACGAAGTATGCAAAATTTACTAAAATCATATAATATTTTCGTTTTACAATATAAGTCATTTTAAATTTATGCACAAGAATTAAGTATTCTAAATTCTAGACAATTTTAAAATTAAACTTTCAAAAACATCCCTAATTAAGTCTTTGTCTGTTTTGGTAATCGAAAAGACTTGGATCGTAATTAGTGGAAAGAGAGAGATTGCAGGGAAGAGTAAAAATAATAATAATAATAAATGCTCATAGAATTTTGTAAAATGGCCTATATTGTGAAAACACTTTTCAAATTTAAAACGACTTATATTGTGAAACGAAGGTAGTACTGTTTTGACAATGTAACTTTTTATACATATTTTTTAAACTATTGTATATAACTAGGTTGATAATCTGCGTTGTGTTAAATTATTTTGGTGAAGTATATTTGCGTGAAAATAGATATTGTGAATTTTTGTTTAATTTAAAATTCAAATGTCATAATCTTAACTCATATTGCTTTGCTAGTTAGATTATGATAGTGATTTTTAACTCTGTTATATGTATGTAGTAGGAATATAATAAGTGTTCAATAATGTAGATATATATGTCAAATTTGTTATGAATTTTTGGAATCTCCATTAATTAGTGGACGCTCCACTAATTATGAATTTATGTGAATTATTAGAACATTTTTATGGATATCCACCATTTAGTGGAAACACCACTAATTAAGATTAGTGGAAGATGATGTATGCCATGATGTAATCCACTAATTAGAGCTCTATAAATAGAGCTATTCTCTAAGCTTGTAATACACCATTATTTTGTGAAAGAAAGATTAGTGAAAGAAAGATTAGAGAAAGAATTGTGAGAGAAAGAAAGAGAGAAGTTTGAAAAGAAATTCTTGTGCAAAGAATAGTTAGAATTTTCTTAGTGTGTAGTGTGTAGATTTTATTCTAACACTACCCTAATTTTATAACACGTTATCAGCACGAGTCTCTGCCGTTATTAAAGCCAGAAGACAGGTACGCATTTATTGATCTCACTAAATTCGAATTTGTAGCCCTTGATATTTCTGAAAAAAAAAATTTATATGTCATACAGAAATGCATCTAAATGCTAAAAAAAAAGAGATCCATATGTCATGTGGATAAAAAGAAAGATTTGACCACCTGAAGATGGTCGTACTACCCACTGTACGGTATGAATGGTTGCACCTGAAGTTGCAAGATTGTAAAACCGTGAACTCCGTGATGTATAAAACTACATCTTAGTTAAAAATTTTATGGAGAAAAAGTTACTGATGAAGTTATATTGGAGAAGACATTCTCCACTTTTCATGTTCTACAGTAACAATATCGAGAAAAAGGGTATCCAAAATTGACAGCTTTAACATGAGTTATTATTGAGAAATCATGAAGCCAGACCAACTGGCTCAACAGCACTCTCAAGAAGTGAATGTTGTTGGCTCCAGCAGAAGTCATCGTTATAGTCGTAGTTGTGGCAGTGGCCGTGGTTATGGTCATGGACACACTCGATATTTCCCTTATCACAGAGAAATACTGGCCAGCTAAAGTGGAACAGAAAAGATAATAAGGGAAAAAGATATTTCTATTAATAATAAGCACCACATCTTTTATTCATATCACTAGTGTTCATATGAACTTGAGGATACATGCTTATAGTTGATCTTTTGTAATTGAGCTGACAAATTTAAAATGAAGGTTTGTAATTGTTCTTTTTCAATATTTACATTAGAAGAAGACAAACAATTAGTAATTATGGACTTCAGCTCCTCTTTTTCAGCATCCTCCTCCTTTTCTTTCCCCTTTGAGCCAGCATCGAGACTAGTAGCAAAATTAGCCGTAAAATTACTGCGAAATGAGTCTTGAGATTTTATGATCCCCTTAAGTTTATTATAATTAAATTTCTTATTATATTTGGTCTTGAAGCATGCTTGTCTCAATTTCTGTGTTTGGTCCTCTAACTGCGTATTATGACTTTTTTCCACCAACTGTTTTTCACATTCCAGTATCGCAATGGCTTCTTTCAACTTCTTCTCAGCCATATGTTCTCCTTCTTCTTTATTTTGCATCTCCTGCAAATCGAAGTGATATCATCGGTTATTTACTTATAAATCTTTCATAGTTTCATACTTGCAAATTATAAGTATGTATGAGAGAGAACCTGAACATTCTTGATTATGGTCTCCAAGCTCACCAATTTCCTGTGAGGCCATCGACGAATTCCTAACTCCCTACATCTTTTCTTGAGACGGGTTATGCCAATATTCAGTTCTTTGGCTGCGCTCTTGATTGGTTGGTAAAAGTACTGCGAAATTGTTTCTCTTGATAGTGTCTGAGAGTTATTGCCCTTCTTCTCTCTCTGCCTCTTAATAATCTTCTTCTCCCCAGGAATTTTGTTTGCAATAATATCTTGAACTTCGATATTATACATTTCATGAGTACTTACTCCGACTTCGTTGCCAAGACCACTCATTATTTCTCCTAGAAAAAGAGTGGGAAAAAAAAATATAGTGAAGGAAAAAGAGTACACTATTTTATATGTCTGTTTATTACTCCCCCTGATGAGATGATTCCTTTAAATCTTTAAACCGACGCATACCGATTTTATATCTCAACTTCTCAAATATTGCAGTCGGTAAAGTCTTCGTGAAAATATCTGCGAGGTTATCACATGACCGAATTTGTAGCACATCAATTTCACCTTTCTTCTGGAGTTCATGAGTAAAGAAGAATTTTGGTGAAATATATTTTGTCCGATCTCCTTTAATATATCCTCCTCGTAATTGAGTTATGCAAGCTGCATTGTCTTTATAAAGAGAAGTTGGAATACCTTTGATTGATGATAATCCACAACTTTCTCGGATATAATGAATCATGGATCTTAGCCATACACATTCTCGACTTGCTTCATGAATGGCTATAATTTCAGCATGATTTGAAGAAGTAGCTGCTATAGATTGTTTCGTAGAACGCCATGATATAGCAGTATTTCCACATGGAAATAGATAGCCCGTTTGAGAACGTGCTCTATGTGGATCAGATAAATAACCAGCATCTGCATAACCTATCAATGTTGGACTGGTTTTATTTGAATAAAATAATCCGAGATCAATTGTACATTGGAGATATCGAATGACTTGTTTAATTCCATTCCAATGTCGTCGTGTTGGTGAAAAACTAAATCTTGCTAATAAAATGACAGCAAAAGCAATATCAGGTCGTGTATTATTAGCAAGATACATCAATGCACCAATTGCACTGAGATATGGTACTTCAGGACCAAGGAGTTCTTCATCATTTTCTTGAGGTCGGAAAGGATCTTTATCCACATTTAATGATCGGACGATCATTGGAATACTCAATGGATGTGCTTTGTCCATGTAAAGTCTTTTTAGCACTTTTGCTGTATATGTTGATTGATGAATAAATGTTCCACTCTCCAAATGTTCAATTTGTAAACCAAGGCAAAATTTGGTTTTATCAAAATCCTTGATTTCGAATTCTCTTTTTAAATAATCAATTGTTTCTTGGAGCTCTTCAGGAGTTCCAATAAGATTAATATCATCAATATATATAGCTAATATCACAAATTTAGAACCAGATTTCTTAATAAAAACACATGGACATACCTGGTCATTTTTAAATCCCGCTTTTAATAAATATTCACTAAGACGTGTGAACCACATGCGCCCAGATTGCTTCAGGCCATATAATGATTTCTGCAACTTGATGGAGTAATTTTCACGAGGATAATGTTTATATGCTTCAGGCATATGAAATCCTTAAATGAGCAATATTTGGTTCTGATCCAAAAGCCAATTGCAAAGGAGAGAATTTATGATAACTAGTTGGTCTTATACGTACAAGTGTTGCAACATGTAGAATAGCATGTCCCCAGGCAGATGTTGGGAGATTTGTTTTCATTAATAATGGTCTAGCAATTAATTGTAATCGTTTAATCAAAGATTCAGCAAGACCATTTTGTGTGTGAACATGAGCTACAGGATGTTCAACATTAATCCCAATTGACATGCAATATATATCAAAAGCATGTGATGAAAATTCACCAGCATTATCCAAACGGATATTTTTAATGTGATGGTCCGAAAATTGTGCTCGTAATTTAATTATTTGAGCAAGTAATCTCGCAAACGCCAGGTTGCGAGTAGATAATAAACATACATGTGACCATCGGGATGATGCATCAATTAAGACCATAAAATATTTGAACGGTCCACATGGTGGATCAATAGGTCCACAAATATCTCCGTGAATCCGTTCGAGAAATGTAGGGCTTTCAGCTCCTACTTTTACTGGTGATGGTTTAACAATTAATTTTCTTAGGGAACATGCAATACATGCGAATTTTTCTGATGTTAATATCCTTTTATTTTTTAAAGGATGACCATGTGTATTCTCAATGATTCTTCTCATCATGGTAGATCCCGGATGACCCAGCCAGTCATTCCAAATGCTAAAAGTAATAGGATCAGTAAACTTCTGGTTTACTAAATGATGAATTTCAATTGTACGTATTTTTACAAAATATAGACCAGTAGAAAAAGACGGCAGTTTTTCTAATACCGATTTCTTACCCAAATGCATTTGAGTAATAAAAAGATGCTCAATCCCATTTTCCTCATTTGTTTCAACATGATACCCATTTCTGCGGATATCTTTAAAACTCAATAAATTTCTTCTGGATTTTGAGGAAAATAGTGCATTATCAATAATAATTGTTGTTCATTTAGGCAACAATATACTAGTTCTTCCGGAGCCCTCAATCACATTTGCACTACCGTTTATCGTATAAATATTTATTTCTCTCATTTTGAGATCAGAAAAATATTTCTCATTTTTTAGTATGGTGTGTGTAGTTCCACTATCAATAATGCATACATCATCATTAACAACAGCCATCTGAACACAAATATATATATGTAAACGTAAATATTATTAGAATAGAATGAAAATAAAAATACAAAAATATCAGGGTGATGCTTTAGTTCTTCTGGACACTGCCATCACCAATTAAATGGTCTATCCTAACGTCTGGGTGTTCAAAAAAATCCGATACATCCATATGGGTAATATTGATATTAAGATCTTCAGGATCAATATCATCATCCTCAACATTATTTATTGGATGTTGAGAAAAATTTGCTTCCACATTTTTATTTTTCAATGAAACTTGATACAGTTCAACTAAATGCTTAGCCGTACGACAGTTTCGTGACCAATGACCTTTCATGACACATCTATAACATATATCCTCATACTTTTCTTCAATTTCTTTTTCTTTTCCCTTATGATCTTTTCTGTTCCACTTCAGATGGCCAGTATTTCTCACAGTTTGATTATAATTGTGATAAGGGAAATATCGAGCGTGTCTACGACCATAACCACGACCACGACTATAACGATGGCTTCTGCTGGAGTCAACAGCATTCACTTACGGAGTCTTTGTAGAGCCGATTAGTCCGGCTTCATGATTTCTCAATAATAACTCATTATTTTTCTCTGCAATGAGGAGGACGATAATTAAATCAGTAAATTTTGTATACCCCTTTTCTTGATATTGTTGTCTGCGGGACAATATTCGAGGCATGAAAGGTGGAGAATGTCTTCTCCAACATATCTTCATCGATCACTTTTTCTCCGCATAATTTTAATTGAGATGTAATTTTATACATTGCGGAGCTATATTCATTCACGGTTTTAAAAACTTGCAACCTCGGGTGCAACCATTCATACCGTGCGATGAGGTAGTACGACCATCTTCAGGTGGTCAAATCTTTCTTTTAAATTTACCCACAGGCCATATGGATCTTTTTCGGTAAGATATTCCATTTTTAAATTTTCATCGAGATGACGACGAATAAAAATCAAAGCTTTAGCCTTATGTTGTGCAGATGCACTATTATTTACTTGAATAGTTTCACTAAGGCCTTCAGCATTTAGATGCATTTCTGCATCGAGAACCCATGACATATAATTTTTTTCAGAAATATCAAGGGCTACAAATTCGAGTTTAGCGATGTTAGCCATAGAGATCAATAAATGCGTACCTGTCTTCTAGCTTTGGTAACGGCAGAAACTCGTGCTTAGTCTTCTGGCTTTTGTACCGGTAGAGACTCGTGCTGATAACGTGTTATAAAATTAGGGTAGTGTTAGAATAAAATCTACACACTACACACTAAGAGAATTTTAACTATTCTTTGCACAAGAATTTCTCTTCAAACTTCTCTCTTTCTTTCTCTCACAATTCTTTCTCTAATCTTTCTTTCACAAAATAATGGTGTATTACAAGCTTAGAGAATAGCTCTCTATTTATAGAGCTCTAATTAGTGGATTATATCATGGCATACATCATCTTTCACTAATATCAATTAGTGGTGTCTCCATTAAATGGTGGACATCCATAAAAATCTTCTATAATAATTCACATAAATCCATAAGATATCGGAGTGTAATAGCATCAACAACAAGAGAATAAGTTTCATCATAATCAATACATGGTCTTTGTGAAAAACCTTGGGCTACTAATTGAGCTGACAAATGTAAGATGAATGTTTGTAATTGTTTTTTTTCAATATTTACATTAGAGGAAGACAAACAATTAGTAATTATGGACTTCAGCTCCTCTTTTTCGACATCCTCTTCCTTTTCTTTCCCCTTTGAGCCAGCATCGAGACTAGCAGTAGAATTAGCCGTAAAATTACTGCGAAATGAGTCTTGAGATTTTATGATCTCCTTAAGTTTATTATAATTAAATTTCTTATTATATTTGGCCTTGAAGCATGCTTGTCTCAATTTCTGTGTTTGGTCCTCTAACTGCGTATTAGGACTTTCTTCCACCAACTATTTTTCACATTCCAGTATCGCAATGGCTTCTTTCAACTTCTTCTCAGCCATATGTCCTCCTTCTTCTTTATTTTGCATCTCCTGTAAATCGAAGTGATATCATCGGTTATTTACTTATAAATCTTTCATAGTTTTATACTTGTAAATTATAAGTATGTATGAGAGAGAACCTGAACATTATTGATTATGGTCTCCAAGCTCACCAATTTCCTGTGAGGCCATTGACAAATTCCTAACTCCCTACATCTTTTCTTGAGACGGGTTATGCCAATATTCAGTTCTTTGGCTGCGCTCTTGATTGGTAGGTAAAAAGTCTTGCGAAATTGTTTCTCTTGATAGTGTCTGAGAGTTATTGCCCTTCTTCTCTCTCTGCCTCTTAATAATCTTCTTCTCCCCAGGAATTTTGTCTGCAATAATATCTTGAACTTCGATATTATGCATTTCATGATTACTTACTCCGACTTCGTTGCCAAGACCACTCATTATTTCTCCTAGAAAAAGAAAATAATATCAGTAAAGGTAATACCATTCAAAATCCAAGTTTAAATGTATAATAACCTGGAAACATATTCTGGCTTTGTTCAAAATCCATTACAGAGTAGAAAGGATCATGCACAAGCATATCCTCATTCAAAGGAATAGCATCAAGAGGAACAGTATCAAAAGCAGTCTCTTGTAGGGGCAGATCAACTTGGTCCAAAATAGTATGTTCAAAACTTCCACTGATTTACATAAAACACAAACCAAAAGAGAGTTTAATTTCATTATCAAGCATACTAAAAACAAATGAAAGCCCTCAAAGGTATCTCACCTGAAATTAGGAGGAAGCGGTTGATTTGGAAAGGAAAACATATCAAAATCTTCTGCGTTCGAATTAGGCAGAAGCGGTTGGTTTGGAAAGGAAAATACATATCAAAATCATATCAAAATCTTCTGCGTTCGAATTAGGAAAATACATGTCTCAAATGAATTACGAGTCTCCATATCTACTTTGTGATTTTTGTTTTTTATGTTTATTAATGACTGATGACTGAGATATATATCGATACATACATATATATATATATATATATATATGTATGAGGAAGAAGAAGAGGTAGATGGTAGGTAGAGGGTCGGATAATAACCTGGAATCATATTTTGGCTTTGTTCAAAATCCATTAGAGAGTAGAAAGGATCATGCACAAGCATATCCTCATTCAAAGGAATAGCATCAAGAGGAACAGTATCAAAAGCAGTCTCTTGTAGGGGCAGATCAACTTGGTCCAAAGCAGTATGTTCAAAACTTCCACTGATTTACATAAAAAACAAACCAAAAGAGAGTTTAATTTCATTATCAAGCACACTAAAAACAAATGGAAGCCCTCAAAGGTATCTCACCTGAAATTAGGAGGAAGCGGTTGGTTTGAAAAGGAAAACATATCAAAATCTTCTGTGTTCGAATTAGGCAGAAGAGGTTGGTTTGAAAAGGAAAATATATCAAAATCTGTTGCAGAAATCGAGTCAAAATTTGACCATGTCTCAAATGAATTACGAGTCTCCATATCTGCTTTGTGATTTTTGTTTTTTATGTTTACTAATGACTGAGATATATATCGATACATACATATATATATATATATATATATATATATATATATCTGTATGAGGAAGAAGAAGAGGTAGATGGTAGGTAGAGGGTCGGAGGAGACGAAAAGATAAGAGAGGAAGAGGAAAAGTCGGTACCGGGAAGAGTGAAAAAAAAAGGAGATATTTTTCTTGGCATTTCCTACTTGTCATCATTTTCTTATATTTCTTTTCTTATTCTCTTGTGAATTCATTATTCCCTAAATTAGGGGGAGAACAGAAACAGTACAAGAAAATCTTGATTGGACAACATCATTAAATTATCTTGATCCGCATACAAGCACGTGTGAACTTGACATTCAAAAGATAATTCATTTACAAAGTATTGCAAATCAAATGCCAAACGCTTTTGTTGACTCCAGAAGAGTAATAAAATCGCATATGCCAGCTATAAATGCTCTTATTCTAATTGAAGTTCCAGCAGAACAAAAGATTTGACATATAGCTGCTAAGCCAAAAGTATGCCAGAAGCATGGCCGACCTCTTGGTTCTAAAGATAAAAATCCTCGAAAGAAAAGAGGATTAAATGATCCAGAAGATCATATTGAAGAAAAGAATGATAAAGACCAAGAGAGAACGATGACAAAGAACCGGAAGTTGATGAAAGTAATCATTGAAATTTCTATCAATTATACCACTTCCGGTAGAAGTTGGAATCGGATAGAAACTATTATTGATAATATATTTGCATACAATATATCTCTTGATGTTACACAGGATAAGGATGATCCTGAACCAATATCAGTTGATGAATGTCGGCATAGAAAAGATTGGCTGCAATGGAAAGATGCGATTCAATCGGAGTTAAATGCAGCGACAAAACGTGAAGTCTTCGGACTGCAGATCCGAACACCGGAAGGTGTAAAATCTGTTGGCTACAAATGGATATTTGTGCGAAAGTGCAATGAAAAGAGTGAAATCGTTCGATATAAAGCGCGATTAGTAGCCCAAGGTTTTTCACAAAGACCAGATATTGATTATGATGAAACTTATTCCCCTGTTGTTGATACTATTACACTCAGATATCTTATCGGTTTGGCAAGTACATGAAAAGATAGATATGCGCCTATTAGATGTTGTCACTGCTTACTTGTATGGAAATTTAGAAAATGATGTTTACATGAAAATCTCCGAAGGATTTCATATGCTGAAGCATATAAACATTATTCTCGTGAAAATTACTCCATCAAGTTGCGTAAATCATTATATGGCCTGAAGCAATCTGGGCGCATGTGGTTCACACGTCTTAGTGAATATTTATTGAAAGCGGGATTTCAAAATGACCAGGTATGTCCATGTGTTTTTATTAAGAAATCTGGTTCTAAATTTGTGATATTAGCTATATATATTGATGATATTAATCTTATTGGAACTCCTGAAGAGCTCCAAGAAACAATTGATTATTTAAAAAGAGAATTCGAAATCAAGGATTTTGGTAAAACCAAATTTTGCCTTGGTTTACAAATTGAACATTTGGAGAGTGGAACATTTATTCATCAATCAACATATACAACAAAAGTGCTAAAAAGATTTTACATGGACAAAGCACATCCATTGAGTATTCCAATGATCGTCCGATCATTAAATGTGGATAAAGATCCTTTCCGACCTCAAGAAAATGATGAAGAACTCCTTGGTCCTGAAGTACCATATCTCAGTGCAATTGGTGCATTGATGTATCTTGATAATAATACAAGACTTGATATTGCTTTTGCTGTCAATTTATTAGCAAGATTTAGTTCTTCACCAACACGACGACATTGGAATGGAATTAAACAAGTCTTTCGATATCTCCAAGCTACTTCTTCAAATCATGCTGAAATTATAGCCATTCATGAAGCAAGTCGAGAATGTGTATGGCTAAGATCCATGATTCATTATATCCGAGAAAGTTGCGGATTATCATCAATCAAAGGTATTCCAACTCCTCTTTATGAAGACAATGCAGCTTGCATAGCTCAATTACGAGGAGGATATATTAAAGGAGATCGGACAAAACATATTTCACCAAAATTCTTCTTTACTCATAAACTCCAGAAGAAATGTGAAATTGATGTGCTACAAATTCGGTCATGTGATAACCTCGCAGATATTTTCACGAAGACTTTACCGACTGCAATATTTGAAAAGTTGAGATATAAAATCGGTATGCGTCGGTTTAAAGATTTAAAGGAATCATCTCATCAGGGGGAGTAATAAATAGACATATAGAATAGTGTACTCTTTTTCCTTCACTAGATTTTTTTTCCCATTGGGTTTTTATCTAGTAAAGTTTTAACGAGGCATATTCTTTATGTATGGATGGACATCCAAGGGGGAGTGTTATGAATTTTTGGAATTTCCATTAATTAGTGGAGGCTCCACTAATTATGAATTTATGTGAATTATTAGAACATTTTTATGGATGTCCACCATTTAGTGGAGACACCACTAATTAAGATTAGTGGAAGATGATGTATGCCATGATGTAGTCCACTAATTAGAACTCTATAAATAGAGCTATTCTCTAAACTTGTAATACACCATTATTTTGTGAAAGAAAGATTAGCGAAAGAAAGATTAGAGAAAGAATTGTGAGAGAAAGAAAGAGAGAAGTTTGAAAAGAAATTCTTGTGCAAAGAATAGTTAGAATTTTCTTAGTGTGTAGTGTGTAGATTTTATTCTAACACTACCCTAATTTTATAACAAAATTTAAATAGGTTATGAAAGAAAGAATTTGAAATATTTGATAGAGTTCTTTTTATAAATGCATGTTTATCTCAATATTGTTTTGTTTTTAATATGGGATACAGCTTGTTGTGTTTCTATCATTTATTTTTTTTCAAATAATGTGCATTTGTTTTTCTTGAAGGTAAATAGATTAATGTATTTATCTGATTATTACTCCCCCCATCAACTATTTTACACATTTTAAGAAAATTTAGTAAGTCTCTTAAATTCATACAAGTTTATTTATATATTCCAAAAGTACCATTGGATTTAATGTTCTCTCCAACTATTTTCTTGCTTTGTTTGTTCAATTCTTTCTCTAAAGTTATTACACTTTTATTTTTTAAAGTTATTTAATACAATGCTATAGCAGTAAATTAACATTAATATCACCTAAATTAACATTAAAGATGGGCATTTCGGAATACTCATTCCATTCTCTTTTATCTGTCCATTTTAACTAAGATTTTTGTCCTAATTTATCTATCCTATTAGCAAATTAAGACGATATTAATTGCTATTTTTTCACAAATACCCATCTTTAATACTCCCACTGTCCCAAATTATCAGTTCACTTTATAACTTAATTTTTGTCCCAAATTATCTGTCCCTTTAGAAAATCAAGATTTAATATTCCAAATTTACTCTTATTTTAATAGTATTCTATTTCTTAATCATATCAAAATATAGTCAAAAACTCATTTTATAAGTTATGATATTTATGCGCATATCGTTAATTCCCAAAAAATAGTAATAGCAACTTGAAGAGAGAATTAAATATTCATTAATATTTTTGACCCATTTTTTAGTAAGAATTAAATACTTAGGAGAGAGAAGTAATTTGAAATTATATCAAAATTTTAGAACTTGTTGACATACTTTATTAGTATATACTGAGAGTCAAACTTTCCCGCTGCATATTAGGGTACAGTACCTTCTTTTAGTTGGATAAGTGTGGAAAGAAATTTAAAAAATTGAATTCTAAAGAATTTACTAAGGGTGTAATTAGATAATAATTAATTTGGGATGAATTTTATAAAAAATTAAGTGAGGTAAGGAGGTTTAAAGAGAGATGATATGATACATTGTGAGTACATAACATTTTTCAAATGGGATTGAAAAATTAGTATTCACTTAGAGTCTAAATGTTACTATTAATGTTATTTACAATAAAATATATATTAAATTAATATATTCGAAGTATATATAGATATTTAGACTATATTTGGGAAGTAATTATTTTCAATTCAAATTATAATTATAATTTAAAATAATATTAATTTAAATAATTTTCATTTTTCGAAAGTTATTATATATTTACAACACATCATATTTTCTCTTTCTTATTAATGATTAGACCCTATATTTATTTCTAATTTAATAATATTTTATTAAATTTTAACAAATTTATCTCAATCAAATATTTATCCAAGTTCAACCTTAATAATTTATAAAAAAACTAAGTGGATATTAATTTTTTAATTCCATTTAAAATTATCTTCTACTTTCAATCCATCATATTCTCTCTTATTTAGACCCACTTGAACCTACATGTTTAATAAATTTTTATAAAACTCACTTCAAACCAATTTTTATCTACTTACACCCTCAATGATTTACTCGTATGTGAAGTATACAAAGTTTAACAAAATAATAGTGTTTTGGCAACCCAAATTTTTATACATATTTTTGAACTATTGTATATAATTTTGTGATGATTATATATAATTTGCCACTGCCTTGTATGGGACAAAAATATAAGGAAATGGTAGAAATTTGTTGACATACTTTATTAGTACAAATTCAAATATTTTTTACTACTCACAAAGCAACAAGGACCAATTATTCCATGCAAATAAAGGGAAATTCTTGAAAATACATATGATAAAATAGAAATGGACAACATCATATTCTACATTTTCTACTCCTCTTCCTCTGACTTCTCCTGAGTTTTCTGGCACCCTTCCCTTTAGCTTTCTCATCTACCTTCTTTTCTTCTTCTTCCTTTACTTCATTTTCTCTGCCATTTGATTCCGCAAATTCCTTCCGCTTCTTCTGAAGGAATGAGATAAGTCCCACCAGAGCAGTGTCAGGATCTTCATGCTTCATTAGTTCTTCTGCAACTTCAGCTGGGGTTACCTGCACTTCTGCAATGAGTTTCTCAATTTCACTGAATTTGCAGTGACTTTTCAAGCCAAGATAGTTAGAACCCAAAATCTTGAAACCGCTTGGGGTGCAATAGGACATGTGTATATGCTTATCCATACGCCCTGGCCTTAGCAATGCAGGATCTAATCTGTCTTTGTAGTTTGTTGTAAACACAATGATCCTCTCATCACCACAACTTGACCATAGCCCATCGATGAAATTCAGCAATCCAGACAATGTTAGCTGACCATAACAAAAACGAAAAAAGAAAAATTAATTATACATAGAGTTCTCTGCATTTAGTACTTTACATGGTAGTAATCAATGTTTGCATTTACAAGAAAACAGTGTCTGGAAGATTAGCAATATACTGAAAGAAGCTGCTAATTTACCTGGCTATCATTGTTACCATATTCTCCTGCTTGTCTGTTCTTCAAGTCAATGCTGCAATCAATATCCTCTATTACAAGGATTGATCTGTTCTTGGTAGAGACAAGCAATCTTCTAAGGTCTGAATTTCTTTGGAGGCTTGTGAGCTCCATGTCATAAACGTCGAATTTGAGATGGTTAGCCATGGCTGCAATCAAGCTAGACTTGCCTGTTCCTGGAGGTCCATACAGCAGATACCCTCGTTTCCAAGCCTTTCCAACTCTCTTATAGAAATGCCTTCTTCTCACAAACCTGTCTAAATCATCTATGAGTTCCTTCTTGACTTCTGGATCCATTGCCAAAGTGTCAAAAGTCGATGGATGCTCAAGGTTAATTGATCCCCAAGGGCCCCCGTCACTTTCACCAGACAAATATCCAAGCGTGTAAAGCTTGATGGCCTTGTTCTCTTCTTTGATGGAATTTGCTCTTTCGATTACATAAGGAAGGTAAGTATTCAACACCGCATCCTTGAACTTCTTGTTGAAGGTGAGTTCAAATGATCTGCGTTCAACACTTTCATTCGTGAAAGAACCTTCATATTCATAAGTTGTCTTCTGAGTTTCGACACTAATTAGCTTCCAAACCAACTGCATCCCTTCAAATGTATCTGGAATTTTCTCCCCTTTATTGACAGAGACTGACAACTTCTTCTCTCCGGGCGCCTTGCAAACCTTAAGCCTCTCAACCGAAGGGGAAACTTTGGTTCGCAAGTAAACTTCAGCAGCTTCATACACCTGGTTAAGAGTGTAACCTTTGTTTTCATCAATGATTAGACTCATTTCTGAAGAAAAATTTCTCACCAGAAATCCAAGTTTGGAAAGAATCCTATCTTGAAATTCCTTGGGCAAGATATGGTTAGTCATGCTCTGAACTTCATTGAGCACAGTGCGAACAAGCATAGTTGATGCAGCAAAAGTAGTGTATACTGATAAAACTGAGGATGTTGAAGGCATGCCAGCAAGAGAAAACATGGTTGATGAATGATTTGGATTGTACTACAAGAAGGCTGTGGTGATACTGCCATGGAAATTCGGTGGTGGCTTTTATATTAGGAGTTTAGATTGGGAACTTTCATTGGAAGCTTTTTGAAATTCAGTGCAGCAGACAGGCAAATCACCTGCGACTTGGCAGAAGCGTATCCCACACAAAAGCTTTTGGTATGGAAGAAGAGAACACCAGGTCAAACACGGGATTAGGACTAGCAAGTCAAAGGACAATCTTTCTCGCTAATTCTTTGAATAAAAATGTTGGATTTTCAGAATAAATAATAGCGGCCGCTTGTTTGCATTGTCATCCAGGGTCAGTGCGGCTCAATTTTTTATGGAATTGGAATTGTTTAATTATATATATATACTTATCACCATATTATATATAAAAAATATATATTTTGATAATAATTCTTTTAAGATAAATTTATTTATATATAATAAAAATTATAAGATATCTAAAATTTAGAACAAAACAAAATTAAAGAAAAAATAAAATATATTATAAGAATATAATAATATTTAAAAATAAAAATTATTTAAAGTATAATTATTTTTAATTAAATAAAAGATTTAAATTACGAATAATCTCAATTCAATTACACCCATGATTTCATCAATATACATAATTGTATTTTCAGCCAAAGGAGAGAGTCGTGCTGCTTTTAACTTGCTCATCTCCCTTCTTTTCTTCTTTCTTGACTTTATTTTCTCCATCATTGTATTCAGCAAATTCCTTTTGTTCTGCATCTTCACAGGAATGCAAGTAAGTACATCCCTCGAAGCACTGTCAAGATCTCATCTCTCTTGTCCGCAGGACATAGGCCGGTTAGCAAAGGTTAGTACTCAATGAAAAATGCGACCTTGGTTTAAATCCCACGGCAAACCTTGCTAAGAGATTTTACATAGCAGCCTTCCAGGCCCGTGGGCGTCCGAAACCCCTCGCTAATAATAAAAAAAAAAAAAGATCTCATCTCTCTTGATAGTGGGGATGCTAAGACTAACCCTAGGGAGTCAAATTAAATTTAACTATATCACATAAAAATTCTTTTAGTATGATTTGTTATATATTATATTAACGTTATACTTGAGAATAAATTCTTTTCAATCTAAACCAAAATTCTAATTTTAAATAATATTAATTTATATAATTTTTATTTTTCAAGAACTATCATATACCCATAATTTATCATATCTTCTCTCCCTCATTAATGATTAGGTCTCACATTTACCCCAAGTATTTTATGAAAATTTATATGAAAAACATGATATCTATTAATATGAGTAGAGAAAATATATGGATAAGTTAAAAAAAGAAATATTAAGGATAAGTAATGTACCTTTACTTAGAATTGTGTTTAACACTTTTTAAAAAAAATAAAATAATCAAGCATAGAGTTTGAGTCAAAACTCAAAAGTTTCAGTGATCTCTCTCTTAATATAAACAACAAGATTATTTGTAAGAAACTCATCTTCCATTTTGTTACGAAATCTTTTTTTGACAATTTTTATTATTGAAAATGCCCTTTTAGTAGTTGCATATGAAATAGGAAAAGTCAATAGAAGATGGATAAATTTATCAACAAGAGAATACACCTTTGGCATATTGTCTCTATTAATCCTTGACAAAGATTAGAAAGTGTGGATAAATTCTTCAATTTCGAATAATTTAGAACATTAAGCTCATAATGTTACAGTTGGAACTTCAAATTTATTTTTTCTTCCTCAGTGAAATCATGAGGATAATATTTTTCCACAAGAAATCAAATATCATCAATATTAAAGGATTTATAAGCGTCCTTAAGATCCAAAGCTGAGTTAAGAGTAAGAAAATCCTTGTTCATTAAATCTACCATTTAATTCAAAAAATTGAGAATCTATAGCTGCATTGAATATGTCAACCCGATTATAGTACTCCATATTGACATCATCATGTTGGTGACGACCATGTTTAACCACATCAACAGAATTCATATAAGGAACATCAATGTTGTATTTTTCAGAAAATACCTTCAAAATTTCTAATAAGCTATTTCAACCATAATCTCTCAATTTTTGTCTTGTTTAAGTTTATCTTGGGTCATTACTTAGTGTCTTGGTCTATGATTTGTTGTTTTTTTTTTTTTTCTAAATGAGATATCTGGTTGATCTTTTCTTCTATGGTAACATTTCTCTAATGAAAAATTCTCATCCTCTAGTTTTTCTATTTAACAAAATTTCTCAAAAGGTAATAATGTTATTCCTACTTCTCTCCTTAGAAAAAAATAATAATAAATACGTACTTTTAAGTTAAACTCAAAATATGCAAATTGCAAAACTAGGTATATATTTATTAAGTTAAAATGAAGGTGAAATTTTAAATTTTTTAATTCAATATATTTACTAAGTTAAAACGAAGATGATATTTAAAATTTTTTAATTCAAAACTTAAGTAATAGATTTTTTATTTTATTTATGTAAATTACTTTAAAATACTTTTTTATTAGTAGATCACTTTATAATTTTTATTTTTGAACTAATTTCATATTTTGAAGGGTCATAAATAATATAAATAACATAAATTATATATGAGGGTACTTCTTCTCAAAAATCTTGGCCCGCTGCCTTAGTGTGGCTCCGCCACTGTTTCTTGAGTACTTCTGCAACTTCTACAGGGTTACCTGCATCTTAGAAAGTCAGTTTCTTTTTAGGCAAGAGTCTATAAGTTGGTTCTGTATTTAAGGTCCCTGAGAACTGGAAGGTAGGGAAGACAAGGATTTTGAACGATATACTTTGGTCATTTCAAATTATATAACCATTTAATAGTTAAAATTAAAAGTTTAAATGATTTACTCGTATGTGAAGTATGCAAAATTTATTAAAATGATATTGTTTTGGCCATGCAAGTTTTTATACATATTTCTGAACTATTGTATATAATTTGTGATGATTATATATAATTTGCACCGTGAAATTGCACTGCCTTGTAAGGGGGCAAAAATATAAGGAAATGGTAGAAATTTGTTGACATACTTTATTAGTACAAATTCAAAGATTTTTTACTACTCACAAAGCAACAAGGCCCAATTATTCCCTGCAAATAAAGGGAAATTCTTGAAAATACACATATGATAAAATAGAAATGGACAACATCATAATCTACATTTTCTACTCCTACTCTTACTTCTCTTGAGTTTTCTGGCACCCTTTCCTTTAGCTTTCTTATCTACCTTCTTTTCTTCTTCTTCTTCCTTGACTTCATTTTCTCTGCCATTTGATTCGGCAAATTCCTTCTGCTTCTTCTGAAGGAATGAGCTAAGTCCCACCAGAGCAGTGTCAGGATCTTCATGCTTCATGAGTTCTTCTGCAACTTCAGCAGGGGTTACCTGCACTTCTGCAATGAGTTTCTCAATTTCACTGAATTTGCAGTGACTTTTCAAGCCAAGATAGTTAGAACCCAAAATCTTGAAACCGATTGGGGTGCAATAGGACACGTGTATATGCTTATCCATACGCCCTGGCCTTAGCAATGCAGGATCTAATCTGTCTTTGTAGTTTGTTGTAAACACAATGATCCTCTCATCACCACAACTTGACCATAGCCCATCGATGAAATTCAGCAATCCAGACAATGTTAGCTGACCATAACAAAAACGAAAAAAGAAAATTTAATTATACATAGAGTTCTCTGCATTTAGTACTTTACATGGTAGTAATCAATGTTTGCATTTACAAGAAAACAGTGTCTGGAAGATTAGCAATATACTGAAAGAAGCTGCTAATTTACCTGGCTATCATTGTTACCATATTCTCCTGCTTGTCTGTTCTTCAAGTCAATGCTGCAATCAATATCCTCTATTACAAGGATTGATCTGTTCTTGGTAGAGACAAGAAATCTTCTAAGGTCTGAATTTCTTTGGAGGCTTGTGAGCTCCAGGTCATAAACGTCGAATTTGAGATGGTTAGCCATGGCTGCAATCAAGCTAGACTTGCCTGTTCCTGGAGGTCCATACAGCAGATACCCTCGTTTCCAAGCCTTTCCAACTCTCTTATAGAAATGCTTTCTCCTCACAAACCTGTCTAAATCATCTATGAGTTCCTTCTTGACTTCTGGATCCATTGCCAAAGTGTCAAAAGTCGATGGATGCTCAAGGTTAATTGATCCCCAAGGGCCCCCGTCACTTTCACCAGACAAATATCCAAGCGTGTAAAGCTTGATGGCCTTGTTCTCTTCTTTGATGGAATTTGCTCTTTCGATTACTTAAGGAAGGTAAGAATTCAACACCGTATCCTTGAACTTCTTGTTGAAGGTGAGTTCAAATGATCTGCGTTCAACACTTTCATTCGTGAAAGAACCTTCATAGTCAAAACTAGTCTTCTGAGTTTCTACACTAACTCGCTTCCAAACCAACTGCATCCCTTCAAATGTATCTGCAACTTTTTCCCCTTTATTGACGGACACTGACAACTTCTTCTCTCGGGGCGCCTTACAAACCTTGAGCCTCTCAACCGAAGGGGACACTTTAGTTCTCAAGTAAACTTCAGCAGCTTCATACACCTGGTTAAGAGTGCAACCATTGTTTTCATCAATGATTAGACTCATTTCTGAGGAACGATTTCCCACCAGAATTCCCAGCTTGGAAAGCATCCTATCTTGAAATTCCTTGGGCAAGAGCTGGTTAGTCATACTCTGAACTTCATTGAGCACAGTGCGAACAAGCACAGCTGATGCAGCAAAAGTAGTGTATACTGATAAAACTGAGGATGTTGAAGGCATCCTAGCAAGAGAGAACATGGTTCGGGATTGCTTTAGATTGAACTACAAGAAGGTGCGGTGCTACTGCCATGGAAATTCGATGGTGGCTTTTATATGAGGAGTTTAGTTTGAGAACTTTCATTGGAAGCTTTTTGAAATTCAGTGCAGCAGACAAGCAAATCATCTGCGACTTGCAGAAGCGTATCCCACACAGAAGCTTTTGGTATGGAAGAAGAGAAGTAGAACACCAGGTCAAACACGGGATTAGGACAAGCAAGTCAATCAAAGGACAATCTTTCTCACCAATTCTTGAATTAAAATTTATATATACTCCTTATGCTTGACTCATTTTAAATAATAGTATATATATTTTAAATTTAGGACTTTAGAGTGTGATTGATTGTATGTGAATGGATAAGAATTAGTTTGATATGAGTGTTGTAAAAAATTATTTTTTTTGTTTCAAAATAGATATTTATATAATCTTTTATAGAGTTTCAATTCTACTCATATTAAATACATGATATATATTAATTGATAAAAAAATTTAATAAATAAAAAAAATTAGAAAGTTGTGTAGTTGACTTAGAATAAATACGAATAAAATACTACATCTATCCCAAATTATCTGTCCACTTTAACTTATTACGCAAAAATTAAAAAAATTAAGTTTTTTAGTTAATTAAACATTTTCTTCCATTTTTACCCTTACAATTCAATTATGAGTATCTCTATTTATATTAAGAAGTATACAAATTCTAAAATTTTGATATACTAACTCCAAATTATTTCTCTCTTCTAAGTATTTAATCCTTACTAGAAAATGCGTCAAAATATTGAAGAGTATTTAATTCTCTCTCTAAGTTGTTATTGATATTTTTTAAAAATTAACGAGATGAGTATGAATATTAAAACTCGTAAAATAAATTTTTGACTATATTTTAATATATTTAAGAAATAAAATACTATTAAATAAGAGTAAAATTAGAATATTAAATCTTGATTCTCTAAAGGGACAGATAATTTAGGACAAAGACTAAGTTAGAAAGTGGACTAATGATTTGGGATGGAAGGAGTAGAAATAAACTAATTATTTGTTCTAAAAATATGTAAAAGAATATTTATTTTGAAATAAAATAAAAAAGTTATATGAACATTTATTTTGAAATAGATGGAGTATTAAATATATGGGATTAGGTGGGTCCAAAGAGAAATAATATGATATGTTGTGAGTAGATGATAATTTTTGTGAAACGAAAAATTATATAAAATAATAATAAATTTGAATTAAAGAAAAATTTTGGTTTGGAATTGGATAGGAAAATCCTTGTCCAAATAAGACCTAAAGATTTTCCCAAATTCATTCCAATTTAAAATTTTAATTTAATTAAAAATTATTATTTTATATATTTTCATTTTTTAAAAATTATTGTATATTCACAACATATCATATTTTTTTCTTTTTAATCTCATTTTGAGTCATTTTTTTTATCATATTCAAACAAATTCATCTTAATCCAATCTATATCTAAATACGCTATTAGTATTAAGTATTTAAAATTAATTAACTAAACATTTATTTTATTAAATATATTTGATAACGAATAATATTAAATATTTAGTTAATTCAGTACATTATTGCAGATTTTTATTATCATTTAATTAATTAAAACATATGAAAATGCTGTCATAAATTTTAAATGACGTAAAAATTATTTAAGTGTAAAGTCTTGATTTATTGCATATTCATTTAATTATTAATATTTTCATATTTAATTTAAATTATAAAAATATATATCATAAAAATAATTTATAATTACTTAAGTTTTCATATTTAAATTTTAATTTAAAATTTTAAAACTTACTCTTTAAACTTGAGTTATTAAAATTTAATATTTAAATATTTATATAATTCTTTAATTTTAATTTTATCATGTGAATCTTTATCATTTCGTACAAATTTTGACGTTCACAAGTACCTTTATCTGTCATTGGGCTTCGATTAGGTTTGGTCAAACAGAGGCCCAGTCATCTTACATTCTCGAGTTATGACGAATAACAATTGGTCCAATCAAGTTAAGAAAAATAAAAATAAAATAAAATAAAACAAGTTGGCCCATTCTGAAATACGACCGTCTTGGGTCGAAAGTAACCCATACGAAGCGATCCAAATGTCTCCGCATTTGAAATCCTACCGTGACAGGCCCAACATGATTGTCGAGAAGGAATCTTGGTTTCAGATTCAATAATAATAAAATGATAATTTAATTAATTAATAATATACTATAAACTTTTGTATACGGTAATAAATAATAAATGATAAATTTATAAATGATAATATTTTATAAAGTCACAAATTCGATTTTTGTATTGTATATCTCGAACACTACAAAGCAATATCAACGATTAATCACATATGCTTGTGGGGGTTTGAGATTGTATTTTTAATTTTACAAATTTTTCAAATTTATTACGTAGATGCTATTTATTTCGTAATTATATCTCTATTTTATAAAATGATAATTTTTTTTGCTTCCGATCTTTTAAATTTTGAAAAAGATAAGCAAAATATATATTGTGATTTTTTTTTAAACAATCACAAGTTATAAGTTATGATCAATTCATCTAATCGTACCATCCACTAGTGAATCTTGTTATACAGATTCCTACGTTCGAAATGAAAAACCCTTTATCATCTGATTGTTCTCAATTCATTATGTTAGAATGAAAATTGAGATTTTGGATCCAAATTTATTAATTCCTTATTTTTTGCTTTTTCTTTTCTTGATTTCATAGTAATTTTTTATTCTAATTTGATTTTTTTTTCAAGTTTTGAATTAAATTTTATTAATTTCAATTGCATTATTTTTGTTTTTTGAATGAAAATAATTAAATTTTGATTTTAAAAAAATGCAATTTATCAACCCAACCACATTCTCTCCCTACTCAATCTCATTCACATCTCTTACAATATTAAAATTTGTTTTTTTACCAGATTTTTCCTACCACAATTAAAAAAAAAAATCTTCAATCTCGTCTTTACTCATAAGAAAGAGGATGAATAAGATAATAAGGTTGCTAAATAAGATTGAAGGAAGGGTGAGTTGGAAACGAGTTCAGATAACCTTAATAATCAATACAAAAATAATGTAAAAATTTTATAATATTCTATATAATATTCAAAATTTAAAATATTCTTTAATTTAAAGAAAATTCATATGTTATATATAATATGAGTTGGAAGGGAAGTTCCATCTTACACATAATTTATTCTCTTACAGCAAGATAAGGAATTGCAACTGTTTGTCATGGAACCTCGCCCTTGTAGAATTTTGTTTGTCAAACATATTGAAGATGATATTACTCGACTTGAACTTTTATTGTTGTCATTGATATTTATAGGTATTTTGTTACAAATTCCAGAAAGATGATTGATCTTACTAATCGATTTCTTAAATCTTCCTAAATCACATAGTTGAATTTAAGCGATACATGATCATAGCGGAGAATGTGGTTGCTAACATTAAATCATTCGGAAAATGATTTGGATTTTATTTAGTTAGGTTTTAGCATTGATAGGATTTGAATTTTTACTATCAATGTTGATATTGACGACAAATTCTGAAAAAGTGATTGATCTTACTAAACGATTTCTTGAATAAAATCACGTAGTTGAATTTGAACAATATATGATCATGGTGGAGAATGTGGTTGCTACCATTTGAATTATTTTGAGAATGATTCGGATTTTATCTTATAATAAGTTAAGTTTTAGTGTTTTTTTTTCATTTTTCAGCTTTAAGTTTTTACAAAGCACTCCCTAGGCCTGTACTAATCTAATCTTTTGTTATGATGAAATTTGTGACGGTTTATTAGTAAGTCTGATGTTTTTGTTTTGTAGATGGGGTTGATCTTCTTTATCAACATGATAATTTGTTCTGTAGTTGCCTTTCTTTTTCATGATAGATAAATTGCACATCTGTCTGATTTTTATCTAAAAAATTTCAACTTGAATTAGATGCTTAGCATATCAAATAAGGTCAAGATAATTTCATATTTTATATATAATATGAATTCGAAAAGAACTTTCCTGTCTTACCCATAATTTATTCCTTATGGCAAGGTACTTATATTTATGTAATTTTATGAAATAATCTTTTAGGGAGGTTGAATTACATGCTTCAAGCATATCAGATTCTTCAAAGAAAACCGTACTCCTTCCGTCGATGATGGTTCAAAATTCCTTGCTACTCTGCTCTTCCGCTCCTATAGTGGGGTAACCCCATTCCCCCACTGATGAATTTCCTGCTAGAAGTATTCAACTGTTTTTCGATTTTGAAATTTAATTTTTTTTTATTTTTTTAAAATCAAATCGAATCAAAATTTAAAAAAAATCGATAGAATCGAACTGAAATAATTTTGATTCGGTTCGATTTTAAACTGAATTTGAATACTTTTTTAGTAGATTCATTAACATAATATAAATTAAATTTAAACTCAAACAAGTAAAGTTTAATATAAATTACAATTCAAATTAATTAAAATATAATATAAATTAAAGTCTAAATATTTTAAAGATTTGGACCAAACATTTTAATAAAAAGTTATGATCACGGATGCAAATTGTAAAAATGAAGATCTTAAATTCAATTATTAATGACTTTCTTTTAGACAAAACCAAACCAAACTGAACCAAAATAATTGAAATCGAACAAATTTTTTTTAAAAAGTCATAATTTATAAAAATAAATAATTAATTAATAATATTTTAATATTAATTATATATTTTAATTTTTAAAAATATAATTCGGTTTTTTCGATTTTTTATTTTAAAAATTGAACTAAATTTTTATATAAACTCTAAAATTGAACCGAACCGAATTTTATTAAAACCGAATCGAAAATCAAAATTATGATCGATTCGGTTTGATTTTTCAGTTTAAATCGAATAATGAACACCCATATTCCCTACTACTCCACTGTAGGTGGATGCAACCATGGTTAGTGGGCGGTTCAGTCTACCGGTCTAATAGGTCGGCCAGGATTGGCAGCTACATCGGCTCACTGTTGGTGCGCCAATCAACTGGCTAGCCTAACTCTTTGGTCCAACATGGACGGGCCCTTTTGGGTTCACACACCAATAACTCTCTATTTAGCAAAAACAAAACTCATCAAATACTCTCTAACTCTCTCAAATTCTCCTTAACTCTCTATTCTCATTCTTCTTACTTTCATAATCCTCAATTCTCTCTACATCATCTACAAAAAGTGTTAGAATATAATTTATTTTTCATAAATTTTTTAAATTCTTCAAGCAAATTTTTTATATTTTGGAAGATTATTAAGTAGTAGAATAGTATTTAGTTCATGTCTTAAAAAAGATAATAAGTAAAGTTTAACAAAGTATTCTTGTTTCTTGACTATTAACGAGTTAGTATTTCTTAATTCTATATTCTTATTTTTTAGCTTTATTAATTGATTATTTGTTTAATCTTAAGTTAATTTACAAGTTATTTATATTTCTCATATTTCATTATTTGTTAGTATTTTATTTCATTTTATTTGAACTATTATTTTTTTGCACTTTTATTTGAATTTTAATTTATTGTTCTTATTTATTTTATATAATGAATATTTAAAAATGAATCTACATTATCATTATTTTTCACAATCATTTGCATATTCTGACTTCAATATAGATCTAACTTTGAATTTAATATATAACGAAACAGGTGATAAAGGTAAAGACACTTTTGTACAACAACCAAATTTAAGTACTTAGAATAATCTTGAATCTAATTTGAGTATGCCTTTGTCTAATAACGATGACGAATATTCGAAAGTTGTAGCTAGAGTAAAAATAAAAAAAATTATAATTTGGAATCTTTTTGAAAATAATAATGTTAACGATAGGGTAATACGTAAAATTTGTAAAATATTATATACACATAAAAAGGGAAGATGGACAAAAATATTAGTTAGACATATGAAAATGTCACATAATGATTGGATTGAAAATTTACTTAAACAATAATAAATCCAAACTACAGGAAGTCGAGTTGTAGGTAATCTTCAATACGATTTTAAAATAACTAGAATTGAGATGGTTAAAATGATTGTTAAAAATAGATTATCCTTTAGTTTTTCTAAAAATCCATATTATGAAAAGTTCATGCATATCTCTTGTAAATCTGTATTTAAAATGACTCCTAAAACAATATTAAAAAGTGACATAATAAATATAAGAAAGATTGTCTTATTATCATATTTTATTCTTGAAAATTTGCTTTTACTTATAATAACTGGAGTGTAGTTATTAAAGAGGTTTGTTTGTACATTATATATCATTGTATTGATCATAATTGGCTAATGCAAAAAATAACTATTTTTTTAGATTATTTGAATACCCATGTTCAAGTGGTAATATTGTTAGAATTATTATTCAAACATGTCGTAGATATACTAAATAAAGTTATTTCTATTTATTTAGATAATGTTACAAATAATAATCTCGCTACAATAGTTTTGAAAAATACTATGAATTCTATATTAAATGGTATTTTATTTCATATTAGGTGTGCTTACTATATACTTAATTTGTATGTTAATGAAAGTTACACATATATTAATGACACTATTAATATAATTAGAAATATTATTTTTTTTGTTAAAACTTTTCCAATTAGTCTTCAAAATTTTAAAGTTTTATGCCGATAACAGGGTCAAAATTTTTTAAATTAGATTGTCAAGTTAGATGGAATTCAATTTTTGATATATTTAAAAATGTTATACCTTTCCAAAATTAACTTATTGAATTTTATAATAGTAACAGTCCTTAACCTCCACTCATTGATTCTTATTTTTAAAATTGTATTGCGCTTTATTCATTTTTAATTATTTTTAAAGAAGCAACCAAACTTTTTATCGAAATCTTATTATCTTACTACTCATTATATTCCTCTTACACTTGGTAAAGTAGCACATATTTTTAGTGAATATAATGGCATCCTTAATATGGTTCTTTTATGAAAAGTATATTTGAAAAATGTAAGAAATATTATAAATATATTATTATTTTATATTGTATGGCATCGTATTTAGATTCGTGAGTGAAAACTCCTAAATTTCATAATATTATTGAATTTCTTTACAAAATATAATATTTTGATGAACTACAGTACTTAGGCAATTTAGGATAAAAACATAAAAGATAAAATAATTAAAATCATATCTGATATGTATAACTTGTATGAGTTTGAATCTTCTTCTTCTAATTCCGACACTATAAGTAGAGAATGTTCATCATCATATAATAGTCAATTTCAACTAGTACGAAGGTCTATTTCTTTAATTTTAGCAAGTTTTAATTTGTGAGGTATCATGAAGCATCAACTATTATCAACTACCACATGACAATTTACGAGATGTAACATCTGATAGAATATGAGAATTATTCTTTTGAAATTTGTGATTGGTGGAAGGATCATATAAAAAAATATCCAATTTCATCTAAAATGGTATAAAATCTTTTGACACTACATGTCTTCACAGTACAATCGAACAACGTATTTAGTGAGAGTACTCGAATAATTGATAAAATAACAGCTCAATTGGGCCATCATACTTTTAAGATATTAATGTGTAGTACAAGTTAGTTCGCAGTCGATGATAATATAGTCAATTCGTGGATGGTTGACGAAGATTTAGATGGAAAATAGGGTAGGTCAAATAGTCAGTATTTTGAATAATTAGATTAATGTATCAAGTAATATTATGTAATTGTTTAATTTAATTCTCTTATATAATTGTTTGATTTTATTAGTATTTTATTTTCAAGATATTTATTTTTATTTAAAATTTAATTATTGTAATAATTTTTAAGAGGTTTCGACATCAAGTCTCTTTCTTATATAATTTTTATTTTATTAATTAATAAAATTGGTAAGTGTCTAAGCTAAATCCCCACCACTTCAAAATAATTTTTTATATATATATATAATTTCAAACAATTATGTTATTTATGTAATAAAAAAATTAAAAAAAACACTATTAGAGAAAAAAAAAAAAAAAAGGTGAAAGGCCAACTGGACTGGCTAGCCTCTTAGGACCCCAGGCCTAGCGATCCTAGGGGCCATCCGTACCAGGCCCACAGCTTTGGTTGGGACTGGCCTGCAGGATCCAATATGACGGGCTTGGCCTGACACAAACCTATGTGAACTGGCCCACTTACCAGTGCTAGGTGGATATATGTCCTCCTGATGGTCCAAATATCCCTCCTACTTTGCTCCCATCTTGGGTAATCCCAATATCACTCTTTGCATGTCCTCCCCATGGGCCGAATTTCACTGTTACTGGACTCTATCATATTCAACTCTCCAATTTTGCTGCTACTCTGCCCCATTATTGTTGGATGGCTACGATACATGTCTTGTATGTCTAAAGCCTTTCTGCCCATCCGTCGCGAGGTGATGCATGTCTACTATATCACAAGAAAACCCTATGCGATTGGTGATATGATGAGTGGTGAGATGCATATTTTGATTCCCAAATTCAGGATGAGGGTTTGCAACATTGCAACAACCTCAACTCTGCTAGCAAGAAACTTGATCTTCCTGCAGCTAACTATGTGTGACTCTTGAGATTCTTGCTCATTAGATGGTGTGCTAAGAATCAAATGCAATTTATAAGTTATCACTCCCTCCGTTTTAATCAAATTGATTGCAATTAATTGATATGCATCTAATTATCTTAAGGTCTAAGGATTCATTACAATTACCTAATGAACCAGGTACTAGATCGAGAGTCAAACGATTTAAGAATACTTTGCAATGTTTTATATCCAATTGGCGATAAGAGCGGCCTATTAAAGATATTGAAGACTTCCAAAAGGTTCAGATATCATCAAAAATCTTTATTTTAGAAACTAAATAACCCAAAGAGAAGTGTAAGTTTATAGGCGCCCCAAAAAATTACCAAAAAATTATAATAAATATTATGAAGATATTCTATAAGAAATATTATTCCTCCTATTCTTTTAGGAAATTATTATAATTGAATATTTTTATTTTCTATAGCAAAATTATTCTAATTGCCTAATTTATTTAGGTAATTATTTTAGTTTCCTAATCACTTTAAAGAATTGTTATATTTTAGTAATTTCTTATTTTTTAAAAAACCTAACTCTATATAAAGAGGCTTCTAACTATTGTGATAGAGATTCATTCAATAATATAATTGTGAATTTTATTCTCTTTGTGAGAGTTCTTTTTTAAATTCCTTAGTGGACTAAGATATCATTTTCGTAGCGAAAGATTGATCATTCTTTGACTGTTATCACATAAACTCCTGTAGTAGCAAATTCGCAATTCTATATAGGGTCTCTAATTCCTTTGGCGTAGGGGCTTGAGGTTGATTAAATCAACTTGTGACTTGGAAAGTTAGTTCTATCTTCATCAATGGTGGGTTTACAAGTCCCTGGCTTGTGCGGTTTCACATCATTGACTTATTTCAAAATTTTATGCAGTAGTAAAAATTATAGTATTAATATAAAATAATAAAATAGAAAATATACGAGTTTAAATACTTCATGTTAAATTTAAATACATAAAAGTAATTTATGAGAGGTGTATAATATATAAAATATTAAAAACTTTTTTTTAAAGAAATTATCAATTATTTTGGGATAATTCAAAATGGTAAGTAAATTAATTCCCTTGGGAGTATTTTATAAATTATATAAAATAAGTTCTTTTAGAGCAAGAACTTCCATCTTAGACATAAAATATATAATTTAAAAATATATAATATTCTCTATAATATTCAAACTTTAGAATGTTATTTAATTTAAAGATAATTTCATATTTTATATATAATATGAATTAGAAAAGAACTTCCATGCTATTCACTTTATTCTTTTACAACAAGATAAGGAATTGAAAGTGTTTGGCTCCCTTTAATTATCAAAGAAAGTATGGAGGAAAAATAATAATATTCTTTATTTTTAAAATTCATCGCTTGACTAATTACTTATGTCTTGAGAAAGGAATATGATTCCTAAGATATAGAAAAATAAATACATAATATTAGGAAAATGAATGTTTTTTGAAATTTGGTATTGTGATTTATTTTTAAGATTCTAACAATAAAAAATTAAAAAAACAAGGATAAATATAAATTTTATTCATATCTATATATTCTTCATCATTATATTTCTTTCCTTACATCTTTTCTAACCTAATAATATTAAAGTTTCTATATTTCCAACGGTAATACCTTTTTTAAAAAATTAAAAGGTTCAACATTAAGTAAAATATTTTAAAAGTCATTCAATAATTATGTAACTTACATGAAAAGAAATTTTATTGATTTTTTTAAATATTTTAATATGTTAATAATCAAATATTATTTTTTATTAACATTAAAATTTAAACTCACTATAGAAAATAATATAATATTCAATAAAATAAAATAAAATTTGTATCTCAATTTGATTATGGTGAAAAGAGGGAAGAAGACTTGATGAGATGTGTGTTTAGATCTAAACGGGTAATTTACATCGTTTGATTAAAAAAGAAATATTGAAGGGAAGAGCTCTTCCTCCACATCAGCAAAACAACCCAACTAGGCGGGTTGGAACACAAATCAAAATAGTATTTATCATTTACCATTTGGTTAAGATGAAAAAATGGATGAGATGTAAATATAGACGTAAATATGTGATTTATATCGTTTGATTAAAAAAGAAATATTCAGAACAAAAGTCTCCACTCCACATTAGTAAAATAATGCGTATAGATTGAGATGTAAACTATCATTTACTTCCCTTCCACCCAATCATATAAAATAAAAGTAAATTATATTTACTCCTCTTAATGGAGGTAAAAGTTCTCCTACCATTTCTTTTTGCTTTCCTCTTCCTTCTTTGTGAACTAAATATAATGTTACTTTTTTTTCATCCCAACTAAATAAAATCGAAGTAAATTATATTTACTCTCAATAATAATAAAAGTAATTGCCCCCCCCCCCCGCCTTCCCCCTCCCCTTTGTGAACCAAACATAGAGTAAATATATAAGAATATTATATATGTGATTTTCATTTAATATAATAATTTGAAAAGAAAAAATATATAATTAAACTGTATAATAATATGAGAAATATTTAAAAATAATTTTAAAATTTTCATATGTATAATTCATTGTTTTAAATATTAAAAAAAATACTTATATTACTTTTTAAAAATATTTTAAATATTTAAATAAAAATAATTTATTTAAAATCATATTTTATAAATTCACTCTCCTAAAATTTGTATTTTATACTATATTGTCTTTGCGTGTCCCAATCAAAATAGTCAATTTTATGATTTATCAGTAACGGTGTTAACCTCGCAATTGAAATTTTTGGTGGGCTTGGGCCGTTACTTTATGGGCTGGTTTTTAGTGAAGCCTCACTCAAATCCGACTGCAGCTGGAAGTTCTCCGTCTGATGCAGCACTGGTGAGTCAATGTCCGAGTTACCCGGTTGAGTTTCAATCATCATTCATAAGCATCAACATCACTGTATGACCAGCGACCACCTCTGAAAAGCATCGAATTTGATTCTCTCGTGGTCATCGCTTTCTTCAGCTTCTCAGCCCAGCCAAATGGTGAGAATATGCTTACATTCTCAAAAGTTTCGCTGTTGCTCTTCCATCACCGCAAAGCTCCGAATCAGAATCTCATAAAGGTGATCGAAATTGAGTTTAAAAGTTGCCAAATAGTGTAATTATGACATTTTGTTCACCAGATATCATGCCAAAACAAGAAACTACGAGCGGTAACGATCTCCTTACCATTCGTATGTGTTGCGATTTTTTGCCCCCAAAAATTATTGGTTAGAAAAGATGGAATTTTGATGTCATAAATTGGTTTCTTTGCTTGGTGTTATATGCATTGATACTTTACTTGGGAGTTTAATAAGACTTTTTCATCCCTTTCGTGGATTTTAGTTTTTCTTTTGCTTGATTTGGCTGCTTTGCTATACTTCCAATGCACCGGAGAAAAAAGTAGTTGCCTTATATTTGAATTCTTCAGTATTACATAATATTTGTTGTCTCTGAAAATTCTGGTAATTGTGATGGATTTGGGCTTGGGTAGGTGAATGCTGCACTTATGGTTTTGTATTTTGCTTCGTTGTAGTTTTTTTTTTTTAGTTGGAGGATATGATGGGGCTTGTGTGTCTGTGTGTTGTTCTTGATTAAGTTAATGGCATTAAAATGGTGGAGAATTCACATAATCCTTGAGAAGGCAGAAATGTTTCTATTACTATGAAATTGTTGATATCAAGATTTTCATTTTATGGTATTCATGCAATTTTAGCATTTTATAACGTATCAAAGTTTATAAAAATGTGGACAAGAAATTAAGAAATGAATTTGATAATTTAATTTTCATCTTTTTGTTGGTTGTGTTTGAATTTTTACCCCATTAACATTCATTACAAATATATGAACATTCTGTTTGGGTTGTGATTATGTATATTCCAATTATCTCCATGGCCCTTGCAAATATAAGTAACACTTCTACACCATAAATGCACTTTCTGGTATCTAACACGTGCAGGTTTAATTTCTTTAAAAACATATTATAATCTTTCTTACCCTTCACTGGTAATTTACTTTCTCTGGTGATTTTCTTTGAGATACTGGTGGTTTGCTTTCTGTTTATTATAAACTTTGAGATACTTGTGGTTTGCTTTTTGTTTATTATAAACTGCATCCTTTTAGAACAGAGAACTTAAAGAGCTGCAGCTCACATGTCACATGGTTAAGCATTTTCTTGGCTTATGCAAACCACTTTCACTTTTCAAGAATCAGTGCATTTTGAGTCGTTCATTAAGCTTTGCATGTGTAATGTTACAGCAAGATTTGCTTTTGTTTGGTTTAGACGATGTCACTAGTGACCTGGGGTGAATCATTTTCACAATGCTTTTATGATCATGTTGGTTTGTGAATTAGTGTGATAATATGATGAGCTTATCTGCTATAGGGATACCTGGTGATGGGAGATGCTTATTCAGGTCTGTGGTTCATGGTGCTTGTCTGAGAGCCGGAAGGCCATCTCCAAGTGAAGCCCGTGAGAGAGAGCTTGCCGATGAGCTCAGAGCTAAAGTATAACATAGTTTCCTTTTCCCTTGCCTGATTTCTAGACTCTGACTCTTCACTGTCAGCTTACTTGTTATATATGTCCTGTTGAGATCAATAATAGTCTTCAAATCATTTTGGGATCATTGCCAGGCCCATGCCTAGGGAAAGCAATATGTGCTTTATGATAGTTGACAGCAGGTTTTCTTTTCAGTTCCTTGCTTGCAAGAATGGTTCTGCATTCTCTATTTTCTAATTAACTTCCTGATATTGCTGATATTTTTATTTGAAAAAATCAAGAGTTCTATTTAGTTATGTGCTGAGCTTTTTTGTTGTGGTTATTGAGAGATTTATTTGGTTATACCACCTTCTTATTTATCGTTATTGAGTTATCTTGGCCTCTTTGTTGAACATTAATTGGTTTTTGCAGGTTACAGAAGAACTTATCAAGAGACGCAGGGATACTGAATGGTAAGACACTTTTGTATGTGCAATGTCCTTGGCGTAATGCAATTTAGCTTGCACTGGTTTGGTTTTTAGTCCACAGCATTTTAATAAATGGATTAACAAAACTTGGTTTTGGTAAAATTTCTGAAGTTAGAGCATTTTAGCACTCTATCAGTTAGCTGATTATGTGAAGTTGGAACTCTCCAAGTCATCCTATTGAATTTCATTTTAATTGTGACTAGAGTTTGACTAATATGTAGACATCCAGTTTGCACTCGCCACAGAATACTTGGGTTGAAATGCACTTTTGTCCCTTGAAATTTACCTTCATCTTGTATTAGCCCCTTGAACTATAAATTGCTTCAAAAACCCCTTGGACTTCTCAACTTGGACCCAAGAAAATAAGAATAAAGACAATATCATCTCCTTTCTTTTTTAAAAAATGTCGTCCTCTTGTGCAATTTCCCAAATTTAAACTATCAACTACTGCTTTGAAGCAAAGTTTGTTGCTTTTCAGGTTTGTTGAAGGTGATTTTGACACATATGTAATGCAAATGAGACTGCCTCATGTCTGGGGTGGGGAGCCCGAGCTGCTTATGTCCTCCCATGTTTTACAGTAGGTCTTTGCTGAATTTCTTTGTTGATTTCCTTTCAGCTGAAAGTGCTTACTAGATCATGAAGTTTGGCCCAGCTAAAGCTGTGGTTGCTCTAGAGTTTATATGGAGTGTCACCATCATCAACTCTCTATTTGTTCAAACAATGTAGTGTACAAATCCTGATGTCTGTATACCCATAATTTGAGTCGCCCAATAACATTTCACTAATTATGCACTTGTCTGGCATGTAGTCATTCCTTAGTTGTTTGAGTAACTGCAATTTGATCCCTCGTAGAATACAAGAAAGGTGGATTGAAAACTAAACCTAACATGGAAGCAATAGAAAGGAAATTCCCCAAGCTTCTCGGAGGTTGTATCAATGTAGAATCTCTCTTGCAGGGTTCCCATTACTGTCCACATGTTTGACAAGAAGACTAATTGCCTCAAAGTTATAGCAGAGTATGGTCAAGAGTACGGGAAAGAAAATCCAATTCGTGTTCTATATCATGGTTATGGGCACTATGATGCATTGCAGTGCTCTTTTGGAGGTCCACTGTCAAAATGGTAAATTCTCTTGTTCAATCTGTTTCTGCTTAAACTGCATCATGTAGTAATTTGTCTCATCTCTCACGGTCAAATGCCATCTCTTAGCTTATCATTGGCGTAATTGCTCGTTCTTTTTTACATTTTTGAAGGAGAACCAGACAGTGAAAGAGGCGATTTTCCTGTGCCGGAGAACTAAAAGGAAAAAGAATATCGTCTGGATTCAAGATATACGGCAGCACCAATGTTCTAACCATGAGAAATTCAATTTAATTATGCAAATAAATGCGATTGATCTTATTTATCATTGTCTTCTTGTCTAACTAAATTTAGAAATGATAAACCACAAAACATAAGCTTAGATAATGATCTCCATAGCCAAGAGTAGAGCAAAGAAACTAGAGCACAATATTGTGCTTTAAAGGCAGTTACTTCTGAGGTGGTTCGGGTGTGACCTGATCTGAGCCTGAAAATTTCAGAAAATGATCCTCTTCTGTCACGTCGTGGCCATCCAGAAATCTACCCCCCGTATAGACCTCTCTTCTTTCTTCGTGGATGCCACGATTTCCTGCTACAACATGTGCAGTTCCTGTGGTTACTCTAAACCTGCTTCTTAGACAAACGTGTTTATGCAGAAATTGCTCTCCAACTTTCTCGTCAAGTAGAAGTCATTGTCTCCTGAAGCTCCTAGCATTGCCAGGACACTGTTTCGTGAGACCTTCCGGAATATGAAGGAGTTGGAGAAGCTCATTATGCATTGCGCGGATCACTGTAGCTAGCCGAGAATGCCATGGCTGCCAATCAATGGATCGAGCTTCCTTATGGGTTATGGGAGAGTCCCTTCTGTTGCAATGAAGAATTACACTTACCTAGCTCGTGTTAAGGTCGGAAATGCAAATGTTGTAGCTGGCGCATTACTTCCCCGTGAAATCATCGAGTTCCTGCGTTGTGGCAAATCTAGTCAAAGTTGCTGATTCGCATTGGTAGAGAAATCGTTGGGGGCACTACTTGTCTATTGGGAAATGAAACAACTGTTCTGCTAGATGTGATGCCTCTGGAAGCCTATGGGTAGACATAGGAAGATGGAAAGGCAAGCTTACTACTTCTAGTTGATCTCTTAGGCTCCATTTGATTGAAGGAGACAATCTCCGAGAGATGCATTCCATAGAAAAGACGGATTGGAGCATGAACGCGGATTTCCAGAAGGTTTTTTACTAAACTTTGGAAGTGGCCAAAGCAGGAAACCTCATTGATGATCATATAAAGAGGCTACTTCTGTTCAATGATATGGAGTTTGATCATGCATTGCTTAGCCGTTTGCCCCTGAAAGTGGCTATAACTGTATCTAAGATGGTACTCCCTTCGTCTCTATTTATCTATCACAGTTAATTATTATTCCGTATTTATCTATTATAATTAATTATTTTACACAATTTAAAAAGAATTAATTAATCTTTTAAATTCATACAACTTTATTTATGCATTCTAAAAGAACCCTTAAATTTAATGTTCTTCACAATTATTTTTTTACTTTGTTTACTTAATTCTCTCTTTAAAGTTATTATATTTTTATTTTTCAAAATTATTTAATACAAGAGTATACTAATAAAATTAATATTAATTACATTTAAAATTTTTAAATATGACAGATAAAAAAAGATACCAAAACGTTATAGTTGTGACAGAGACGGGAGTATTTTGGAACTTTAGAGATTCCGAGGCAATCCCAGTTCCCAGCCATCAAGAAAGGAGTTGCCCTAGTTAATGGCTTTTCCAAGAATCCCTTGAAACTCTTCTTGAGAAAGGTCCTGTGATAAATACAGCAAGAGTATACAACGACCTTGTTCTCTCTCTTTTCACAAATTCAATAAACTACGAATTCATTGCACCAGAATCTGGCCACTGTGAACTCTGCTTTGAACAATTCAACAAAAATTAATGTGTGAAGGGATCATAGTCACAGATCACACTGCGCTACATATATATACATAAACTTATAAGTTTTTCACTCTTCATAATCTTTCCATACCTCCCGAAGTAGCTGATATCTGACAACCTTTCCACTACCATTTCCCTTTGGTAAGCGGTCGACTTTTCTTGGAGCAGAAATCCGGGAGTTGTCAGCAATGATAGAAGTCAAGCGCGTATCAAGCTCATCGAGCTCATCATCACTAGTGTATGATTTTTTCAGCAAAGTTGACCCACTTCTTTGCATGGTATGGTTTCCAACCTCTCCTATAAAATTTGCAACTGAAGTTACCAGTGGGGGTGAATAGACAGTGGACGGCGCTGTGCATGGGTGACTAGTGATGGCCTCAGTTGAAGCATCAAGTTCATCCTAAGCCAATTTAAAGGGTAAAATATATTAGTAAATTTGTCAATATCAAATTTCAGCGAGGGATACAACTGCTAACTTGTATTAGCCTGCGAGGCTTATCAAGCATGACAAAGTATGTTCATACATTACAAAGAAGCATATGTTCAAAGGGTGGACTAACCTCGTTGTCCAGAGCATCAATCACACTTCGAGGAATTGGATATGGACAGAACTGGTCGGGAACAAAATTACTAAGAACTTGCCGGATCAATGCTGCACCAAGTAGCGGGCAAACCTATAGACTCAATTGAAAGAATTAATAGGGAGAAAATATATTGAATATTTGAATTTGTTCATATAGTAATATCTCTAATGCAACTCACCTCTCTTCTAGTTGATCTGTCTGTGAGCATTTCAAAAGGAAGCATCATTACATCACTTAGAGCATTGAGTAGACGAAAAGGCTTGAAAGACTCAGGTCCCTGGTCATCAGTAACAATGTCGTTGTTCTCAGATGAGCCATTATCCTCAATCTCAAAGAAATCTGATAGCCACCTAGACCAGTTTCCAATCTGCCAGAAATCCAAAAGAGAATGAATAATTTCTGATTAATGCCTATAGCAATTTTGTTAACCGAGAAAATGATCAAGGAACTAGGAGAAAGAACATTTTTAGAAGTAGTATTTGAAGGATATACTGAACTCTTGTGCATCATATTGTGCATGTTCAGTTAAACGGTTTCAAATTAATTGTACAATGCTATACGCAACACCTTAGTACGTCAAGCAGTAAGCTTTATTACTTCTTGAAGAAAAAGTACAAGAAAGGGGTGCCAGAGCCTTTCTAGGGTGCCTCACCACTAAGCTTCTCTCATTTTTCATTCTTTAGTTTTGCATACCAGAAGCAGAGCTCAGAATTCTCTTGAAGGGAAGCAAAGAAGGCTGGCACTACAATCAAGTTGTACGCCAGTAAGGATTTTCTGTTCAACTCTACCAAGCACCAGAAATTCATTTTATATATTAATACTCCCTCCATTTCAAAAATCATGTCAATCTAACACATGGCACACAGATTAAGAAATTATTAAAATTTGTATAATTATAATAAAAAGACTATTATACCCTTAAATAAAAGTGAACATCTATTAATTATTCTTCTTTATATATTCATTGGGAATGTACATATTTTAATGAGTCAAACGGGTAAAGGAGGGGTGAATTAGGGATATAAGCAATAAATGTAATCTTGATTTTGTATTCTTGATTTGTGAGATTGACAAATATTTTGGTACAATAAAAATAAAAAATTTTGGCATGATTTTTAGGATAGAAGGAGTATATTATAGCTCATATTAATAGCTGTATCAAACATCTGCCAATAAAATCTTCAGGAAAATGGATTTGGGAAAAAGGCATTGTCATTTCTCACTAGCATAATCTTGCTAAAAGCATTTTATCTTCTTATCATAGATTTGTAAATTCAAAAACCAAGTAGCAGCATGCCATACAACTCTAAAGCAATTACTAAGTATCTTTCACTTTATAACAAAAGTGAAAGCTATAAGCATCACATCTCAAAGATAAAAGTTGGCAAAAAGTATCATCACATGAATGTTACACTACTTACAGCATTTTTCAATTGTGCACCTGCACCAAAACTCAAATTTCCAGCCAGAATTGGGAGAACTCTAGGATCACTAATGGGATCAGATACAGGATCTGATGGCATGTCTTCTGCTGATTCACGAAGGATGGCATTGAACATTGCCACATCCAATCTAATTACTAATTGCTCCATTACCTAGAGAAAATGAAAAGGTAAATATATGTATCAATGTAAATATCCTGTCATTTTCATGATAGCAAAGCTTCAAATGGTCAATATCAGCATGTTCATGGAACTATAGTTCATTCAGTCCAGAAATACAAAATAAATGATATACAGTGCTTAAGAAAGTTCAGCATCAATCGTGGCACATAAAGAAAGCAACAAAAGATGTACTATGTCACCAGCATGACAACAAATAAATACGAAATACCATGCTGGCAATCCCCTGGGTTTGGTCACTCAGTTTCTGAGATCAGTGAGATGAACAACCAGTGTTGAACAGCATATTTGCATGATAACACATTCATATTAAAGTAAGAGAAAATATGCTTCACTCCAGCTTCATGTTATTTAAAACAGACGAGGCACTGAGCATGATAGTCAACAATAGCATACCAATCTAGCCATCAAAGGCAAGCAGCCACACTCATGCCCTTCTGCTCGAATTGGACAAAGCCTTTCACAGGCATTTCTGAATGCCTTCTTCCAGAGTTCAATAGAAAAATTTCCCTGCTCCTGATCACCCAAGCCATATCTACCTGCGCTAGATTTCTTTGTACTTGTGTCCTTATTTTTGCAGCTGGTTTTTGCAACTGTGGTCTGCATATGTGGTGTAAGAGTCTGCATAGACAAGCCATGGAATTGATACAGAGCAAAAGTTTTGAACATATACAAAATAAACACACTAAACAAATACACAAGAAAACCCGGGAAACCGACCTGCCACCAAATAGACTCAATGATTCGGGAAAAAATCCAAGATTCAGCCCTTTCTAATGCAAATATAAATGTTTCTATATCCTCCCATCCATCAGATTCTTGAAGTGAATTAATCTCGATAGAAAAGCCACCATTTTGTTTGCTTGGAGTGCTTGACTTTGACACAGATAAATGCCCATCCACTTTCTCCAGATGCCCCCTGCCCAAATGCGGTGTTTCCACAGCAGTCTGGCTGATAATAGCTCTCAACATGATTGTATTAGACAACCAGAAAGTCAGCCTGTACAAGAGACACAGCAGGTGGTCATATTTTTAGCATTAGAAGGTAAACATTTATGACTTGGAGGGTTAAATTTAGGAGTAATTATACATAAATTAAATGCAAACCACCACAAACAAATTTAAATGTGAAACACACAAGAAGGAAATCTTTGCCCATGGATATGTGATCACATTTTAAATTTTTATATAAAAAATTACAGAAATTCAGATTGTATCATAAAAGAACAATTAAGAATATCAGAACCAATGGCCCTGTTCCATATCCTAACGTTTTAAGGCAGAAAAATATGTTGGTACGAACTATTTCACCCAAACCCTGTGCCTGCTTTAGAACACGCTCATCTCCTTCCTAGAATAGAGAAAATATTACTTTTTATCACTTTGACTTAATGGAGGACCCTTAGTTTGAAAGTTGAGGCTTTAAAATGATCAAATTTAAGGTTCACTTATCTTTCATCAATTCACCAAATAAGATTACCAACTGTTGTCCCAAAAATACTTGTCCAAATTTCTTACAAAGAATAATAAGTTTCACTGAAGAAATTTAGTTGCGGAACCAACATACCTTGGAACATCATTTCCACAAGCTTTTGAGACCAAAACTAACCCTGAGACAGCAGCTCTAGCAGCACTTGCCTGTTTGGCTCCGGAGTTTGCTCTGCAAGCGTGAAGATAAAATCTAGAAAGGCGTCGAGCTGGAGCATGGACCTTGTTTGTAGAACTCCCATGCTCAGCAACTACAGAATAAAGGCTAACCTCAAGAGTTGCAGCTTCCCTTAACTCTTCCTCGAGCATCTTAATTTTACACTCCCATTCGACCTTAGGTTCACATAATTCATTTAGTATTTCCTTCCTTTCATTTTCGGCAGAAGTCCTACCCTTACCATCAGAAGGTTTACCTCCAATTTCCTTTTTCTGTTGAGTGCTCTTAAAACTGGTACCAGCATCATCAGCAATATGTACTTTATTTGTCTTCTCTGTATTGTAGCTGTTGCCAAAAATTCCATTTCTTCCGGATGAGTCATATAACTCGGACTTAACGTGCTTTAGTCTACCATTCGAAATCTGAACACCAAGGGCTTTCCTAATTGAATTAGAATTCCTCATTGTAGCTTGCCTTCTCATGGTCTCTAGTGAGGATTTATCAACTGTTTCCACATCATCACCCATAAGATGTAGATATTCATCATTAAAAAGTGTAGCTTCTGCTTCACAGTCCTTTCCCTCTGTAGAGGACTGAATAGAGGCTGAAGATGTAACCTTTTGTGCAACTTTACCCACGTTATCTTCCTTGACCAATTCCTTGACATTTGCTCCAGTATTTCCCTCTTTGCAGAAACCAAGGACTTCAGCTCCCTGCTCAAGGTGCTTAACATAATTCTTGGATTTTCCATTTTTGTCACGATAACCTATAAATGAGGAAGAAGATTGAATAGAGGGGGCAATAGGTTTTTTCTGGACTAGTGTCATGCTTCTCTCAGAGAATCTGGACTTAGAGGTATCGCTATTTACGGGAAGTGCCACATCCGACGATAAGCTTACAGATGGCAGCAGTGGTAAACTTCCATTTGTATTTTCTCGTCCTTTAATTTCATTCACTGGCTCCAGTCCATTCTGTAGTTTCATTGCAGTGAGATACTAAACTATAAAAGCAATATACACACACATACCCTAAATAGAGCATCATCCAGCATAAGAAGGAATTAAATTGGTCTCGTACACAATTAGTTAGCTGAGCTCATGGAACACACAATAAGTTACCCAATTTTTAGAAGAACCATCCAGCAAAGTTGTTTGATATAGACCTTTTTCCTTACAAACCCTGAGTTAATGATAATAATCTAGCTGTTTTGGTAGGATGTGAGACTAAAAGAAATTAGTGCCCATATAGATAAGCCACTACAAAAGCTGTGACAGTTACTTGAACAATCAAATTCCTCAAATGGAGCAACTGCATTCAGGCATGCAGAGATCAGATGAGTAAAATCTACTTGCACAAGATTCACATAATATTTTCCCTACTGAGGAAAAACAAAGAGACCTTGTATGATCGATTAATTGGTAAATTTCAACAAGAGAAAGAAAAAATAAAGAATGACCTCAAATACCTTATCATTTTGGGATGGCGAAGCCCTTGCTGCCTCAAAGGTGGAAGAGCCAAGTGTCTGAGATGAATGAGAGGAAATGTCATCATCAGTGAAAGAGGCAATCTCAGAGCCATCATCATCCAAATCAGCAAGAGATTCTTGACCATCATCTACTGATGTTCTTGATGATCTGATGTTTGGAGATGACTTGGAGCTACCCTTATCAAGGGGCCCTATACACACAAACAGCTCTGGTTGCGATGAGTTTTTAGAACTCTTCTTGCAGCTCACTGGGATAGCAATAGTTATAATATCTTCAATAATACCAAAATCAGCAAGATTTATTGTAGCTTTTCCTAGGAGTTGCTCTTTGGTTCCCTTATCTTTACGAGGTTCATATAAGGAAAACTCCAGGAAATTCTTCTGAAATTTATCATAAGCCTTTTTCTCTCTACGCAAAGTTAAGGGAAGTGTGAAAGACTCATTGAACACAATGTTTGCATCTCCAGCAACAGTGATGAAGGATCCAAAATTCTGATCACCATTTTGCCACTGAAGCAACACAGACTGAACAGATTTCAAAGACTCAGATGGAGGCCATGGCTTTATCTCTTCTACGTGCACAGCATAATTAATTTGTACAGAAGCACCCTTTTTCGTCTTTGACCTCAATCCAAGAACCATGGCTTTAATCAACACGCAAATGCAATATCTTCTTCGTGTATCTGATTAACTGGAGAGCTTACACAACCAAGAACACAACTTCAATTAAGAATTAACAATGAGAACACTACCAGAGTCGGAAATTGTCCGCCTGGCAACAACAAGCAAAACCAAATAAAGCAATTTCAGTATGTGCATTCATTCGCATCCCACCACATAGCTCCCGAAATTGATACGCGGGTTTGCCCCTATGCGTAAAGGCATTACCTAAAGCTTAAGCAGGTGCAGGTATATATAAGCTCAGCTGAACATACATGATTAGATTGAAAATCAAGATAACATTCCCCATTAGCTCAACTATAGACACCAACAAGGATGTAAAGTCACAATCTTTAGCAACATCAAAACAAAAAAAAGGATGTGTAGTCACAATCTTAACAATGTCAAGAACAAAAAGGACAAAGATCGACCAGCATCCTCGCAATGCTACCACTCCAAAATTGCAAACCACCAACAACACAGTGAAAAACAAAGAGGGTAGGGGAAACTGGAAAGCCCATTACCTAGCAGATAAGCAGGACGTAAAGAGGCCAAGAGAATTTCACTAAGTTCTTGCAATAATCTTGATATAAATTGAAGAAATTATCGACCTTACCTAGTTGAATATTTTCTTTATCAGGGGTAGGACCAATGAGAGAAAAGGAGAAGCCAAAAAGTGGAAAAGTAGAGGATGATGATGAAGAAGGTGCCAAGCGTACAGCGAGCATACAAGTCCAAAGGTTGCCTTCTCCTTCCTTCTACTACTATGTGTCTATGTGAAAATTTCTGGTCTCCACGTAGCAAAGAATATCAAATTCTCAGCTCCAAGTAAGAGAGGAATTCTTGAAATTCCAAAATAGGAAGAGAACCAAACAGCTACTTTCCCCATCACAACGCGTCTGCTTCTTTCCGCGGAAAGAAACGGTTTTTACATCATGTAATATAGTAAGGACCCTGAATTTTTGTGTATTTACAGATGACTCCCCAATCTATTTTGAAATCCTAATTCTATCCTTCATTGATGATATTACAAAGGAAAAAGACATTATATGTTAGTATTCATGCATATCAAACGTGAAACGTATCGTTTTGGTAAGAGACCATTCCTGCTCCGGGATGATCTTTTCTCATTATAATTTATTTTTTATTTATATATTTTTATTAAAAATTTAAATAAATAATAAATTAATCATCACTCAATAAAAACTTTTAACGTATAAGAATACAAAAAAACACTTCATTCGTCCTCTTTTATCTATTCATTTTAACCGATTCACAAATTTTAAAAAAAATAAGATTTTTCAGTTAATTAATTAACATTTTCTGTTTTATCCTCAAAGAACCTCTCTCGTTATTAAAAAGTAATCAAATTTCAAAACTTAATATATTGTAAACATATTTAATTTACTTTCATTTTTTGCTATAAATGCACAATACTCATTGTATTAAAGAGGGATATTTATAAAAAATTAATGATTAATATAGTATTAGTTTGTTAATGAAATAAATAAATTAGGACAAAAATCTTAATTAAAATAGATAAATAAAAAGAGAGAGTAGAATAATTTAAATTTAAATTTATTAATTACTATAAGGACAACTTTAATAGTTTAATAGTCACATGGCATCATCAAGTCGGATTGAATTTTGCTTCCAATTTGGATTGAAGAGCCTATAGCCAATGGTAATTTTTTTTTTTTTTTAATAAAAAAGTCATTGACTCCAACAAAAACAAATAAGTAAATAAAAAATTCTCCACCATTTACCGCGCTGTTTGGTGAAACATCAATTGTTGGAGGAGAAGACTCCCTCTAATCTAAAATTTTAAAACAAAAGAGTTGACAACTGCCCTAAATAATCGGTGTTGAAATAAAAGGAATGCATGCATTAAACAAAAGAGAAGCAACCACTTCTGGCTTTAATTTCCAAGGGGCGTCTGGTACCGATGTTGACAGTCAAAGTTCGATCCACCTTTAATAAAATTCTTTTTTTTTTTTTATAATACTCTTAATCGTTAAACTCTAATTCTTCTTAATTATAAATAAAAAAAATCAACTATTAAAATATTGCAAAATTTGTTAATAATAAACAAAAATTTAAAAATACCTTTAAAAAATGAATTTGTAGTTATCCTTCCATTGAATATTTTCATAAAATGCTATTATCAGCAAGAACTGATATGAATTTAAAGATATTTAACGTGACTATTTAACTGTCACGAATAAAGAGAAAACGATTGAAATTATTTAAATTAAATTAAACATAGTGACTAGTTTTGAGTTAAAAAAAAACATTGTTTTAAAAATACAGTATCAAATGTGAGTTGACCTCAAGGAAGTCTAAAGAATTATCATCATTTACAAAGCTTCCAGTAATAATCGAAACAACCCAGACTTTGCCCACAGAGATAGGGGTGAAACCAGATGCCAAGCTGAATAGAACTTCCATGTTTTCTCAGGGAAGGGGTCAGGAACCTGACAAGGCAACTTTGAGAATTTCCTATATTAACCAATGCATCTGTATCCCAGCATTCGCTGTCAAAACAGACAGTGCATCACATAATGAAACCCGATTTGTTGGGGGTGGGGGGTGAGGATGGAAAAAAAAAAGCCCTTCAGGTGCAGTGATAGCATCAAGTATCAATGCAAGAAGGATGACAGAAACTGTGCTTTCTACGATTTTGTCAACCGTAAGGACAATCTGCCTCAGATTTGTTGAGAAATAGAACACAGCCCGTTAAAATGTGTTAAATTAGTAAATGCATACAAATGAGTCAAATCTCTCAACCTCTTCATTGCCAGTAGATTTTGGTTAAGGTCTCAATACAGCAAAACAAGGTTCAATTTTTATTGACAATTGAAACTAAGGTTTTCAAAATACCATGCTTTGACAGGATAGTCTTGTAACCTCAAACTTGTATCCATATAATCTTTTTAAACAACATAACAGACACAGCAATAGAATAAAAATTGAGTGCTGTTTTGGCAGGCCTCAATGCACCTTGACCGATATCTCAGATGCTTGGATCTTTTTATTCCATGGTGCTCTAACTGGAAAAAGCTTTCCCACTGCACGAAAGACACCAACCAACACCTGGATGTGAGTGGATATGAAAAGCTATAGACAATCCCCGACAACAAGTTTGAGAGATTATTACAAAACACTATGATCATAAGGCTGAACAAATAGCAAAGTTTGATTTTATTTCTGGATGTAGAAGACAAGTTGATATGCAGAAAGAATAAGGAGAGAAAGAAAAGTATATCTGCCAAGAAAGAGGTTGTAAATGCAATATGTTCAAATTCAGTAAAGCATGACTTCCCATTCTGCACTACTTTAGAGAGTAATACCATTAACCCATTTTTCCACTACTATCATTTGGTTAATTCTACTAGTCATATTACCTGAACACTCAAGTGTCAAAGAAATGCAGAATTAGAGGAGCACACCTTAGGAGGTAAATGAATCGAGTTGTTCATAGTAGCATAAGTTTTGCTTGGCTCAAAAATCAACACGCCAAGTTTAGTACAAATGAGCTGAGCTCGAACCCTTGTGAACTCAGCACTTATTTTATTTATTTATTATTTTTTTTTTGGGTTCGGTAGATTTTTGGACACAATTAATCAGAAATGATGCTCAAGTTCAAGTCACAAACAAGGTCAATTAAGCATAGTCAGAGTTTCTTGGCTTGAATTTCCAAGTCAAGCTCAACCTTTTTTAACTCACTTAGAGCTGAGCTCAAGCTTAGACCGTGTTAAAGTAAACTAGTTTCAATAAGCCCAAAGCTTAGCTAGACTCATTGCACCTCCAGCATAGCACATGGGTTAAAAAGGAAACCAACATGACTTCTCCTTGCCCATTTTCACTTATAATTTAGTGAAAATTGAGACAACAACCCTTAAAACTTCCCAATTGCACCTGCCCCTTGCAAATGCCAAAAGAAGAGGACAAACAAAAATGACAAAAGAAGTAATAAAACAGAAAATCTCAGAGCACAGGAACTAACCTGAACAGAGGAATCAGGCAGCAGCCACTAGTAGTTCCCTCTCTGCACGCTCTCTAATTCTCCTCTCAAGCTCTGGTCTGAAGTGCCTGATCAGACCCTGAACTGGCCAAGCAGCAGCATCACCGAGTGCGCAGATTGTGTGCCCTTCAATCTGCTTTGTCACTTCTTGAAGCATGTCAATCTCCTCCAACTTGGCATTTCCAACCTTCATTCTTTCCATGATCATCCAAAGCCATCCTGTACCTTCTCTGCAAGGTGTGCACTGACCACAACTCTCATGTTTATAGAAATAAGAAAGCCTTGCGATTGCATCTACAACATCAGTTGACTTATCCATCACAATTACAGCAGCAGTCCCCAGCCCTGACTGCACAGCCTTGAGTGCATCAAAGTCCATAAGAACATCCTCACATACGTGCTTGGGAATTAATGGGACAGAAGAACCACCCGGTATAACAGCAAGTAAATTATCCCAGCCACCCCGAACACCACCACAGTGCCTCTCTATTATTTCCTTCAAAGGTATACTCATCTCCTCCTCAACAGTACAAGGCTTGTTCACATGTCCTGAGATGCAAAATAGTTTTGTACCAGAATTGTTCTTCCTACCAAAACTAGCAAACCACTCTGGCCCACGCCTTAAGATGGTGGGTGAAACAGCTACAGTTTCCACATTTGTGACAGTAGTGGGACAACCATATAAACCTGCATTAGCGGGAAAAGGAGGCTTCAATCTAGGTTTACCTTGTTTCCCCTCAAGGCTCTCTAGGAGAGCTGTCTCTTCACCACAAATGTAGGCTCCAGCACCAAAGTGGATATGTACATCAAAGTTGTAACCAGAGCCACATGCATTTTTTCCCAGAAGACCAGCTTCATAAGCTTCTTTCCTTGCTTTCTCCAGATTCTTCCTCTCATTCACATATTCACCCCTGATATAAATATATGCTGCACTAGCCCTCATACCAACACCAGCAATCAGACAACCTTCTAATAACTTGTGTGGATCATGGCGCATAATCTCTCTATCTTTACAAGTTCCAGGTTCACTTTCATCTGCATTGACAACAAGATAGGAAGGGCGACCATCAGACTGCTTTGGCATGAAGGACCATTTAAGACCAGATGGAAAGCCAGCACCACCTCGCCCACGAAGGCCAGACTTTTTTATTTCATTGACAATCCAATCAGAGCCCTTGAGCACCAAGTCTTTTGTTCTATACCAGTCACCTCGTTTCATGGCACCTTTGAGGAAAGGGTCATTCAAACCATAAAGGTTTGTGAAAATGCGGTCCTCATCTTTAAGGCCACCAAAGTGGGTTTTCTCGGGAGGTGGGGGAGGTGGAGGATGCTGTTGGGCCTGAGGACTGCTAGCAGTTGTTGTGGACTGAGTGCTGAATAATCTACTGCCAATGCGCCAACCCTCCTGACGCCTAGCAAAAGCAGCACGTTGTAAAGATATGATGCCCTTTATGGGTGCCTGAAAGAACATCGTAAAGCAATACACAGGTAAAAAAGCATCTTATTTTTAATTGTACAAGAATCATATAGATAACCAGTCTTCTCCATTCATTTCTTTCCACATGTTCTAAATCATGTACCACTTGCTTACTGTTCCTTGCACACACTGGAACATTTGCAAGCATGGAGTGGTATACCAGCAGTAAAAGAAAGATGATAGAGATGGAAGGAAATAAAATATAATCAATTAAGTTCCTCCACCAGAAATGAAAGTCTGCAGCCCTGATCAAACAAAATTAACCCCAAAGTCCAATACATTAGCATGTTAAAATGGCGTCAAATGGTGACAGTTTCTAGACAACCAGGATTTCAAACCAAACAAATTTAAATGCAACAGCTGGGCCAGCATTATCACCATTATAGCATGATACTTAAATTCGTAAAATTTCAGACATGGTATTTGCAAGACAAGTAAAGGAAATTTTCAATTTCCTAGGAGTTTAGGATGAAAGAGCTCTCCCGTTCTCAATGTAATAAGAAAGAAACATCCGCATAAATGAATACATTAGTCAGAAAAACTTCAATCAGTTCAAGCTGCAAGTTTTTCTGAACACTGCCGCGGAACACCACCAACTCAATCATTTGAAGACCAGGCAGAATCCACCAAATTAGGAATTGATAAAATCTATTGCTAAACCATCCAAAATTTCCAATTTACTAACTAGTACAAACACTTCACACAGCCCTAAAGTTCAAAACTTTATCCCTGAACAAATATATTAATTAAACCAATTTCATAAAACACAGGTGAAAATTCATTAACTATCTATAAACATATGAGTTTTAAAAGAGTCCCAAATTGTCTTTCTCACAGCACCTACTAAACTTTTCTTCCATATTTCTTTCGTCACAAAAAACGGAACTTTCATTTCTTTTTCACCCTAAATACACAACCACACAATTAAAAGAAAATAAACCCAATATAAAAACAAAGAAAACCGAATGACAAGCTAAACTAAATGGCAGATTAGAAATAAACACACATAGGGTTTCTTCTCATCCTTGTATAGACAATTGGAATCGCCATTCACCACCCCACTCAAATAATCCCAATCTATATTTCCTGGAAAGCTGCAAACATCTAATCCAATCTCCATTACACTGATACCAAAACCTTAAATTCAAAATTGCTGGATCCATAACACATAGAGCATGAGGAAATCCATGATAATGAGAAGAACAACAACAAAAGCGTACCATAAGAGCATGAAATGCTGCCGAGAGGAAACCGAAATGCAACCACGATTGAGCTGAGTTTGTCTCTCGGAGAACTGATGAGAATCAGCCCCGGAACGGGGCGAGAATGGAGTGATATGTATGAAGTTGAAGGACGGTGGAGATGCGTCTTTGATAGCAACCTGTTCAGAAAGTAATCCAATCCAACGGCTGTCATAGGTTTCAGTCAGCAGGCCAAATGGACTACGTGGAGACCGGGTGGCCAATTCTTCCCGGTTATCGGGTCACATTGGGGAATATCTTCAAATTGAACGGAGCCAATATGTAGTTCGGGAATTTAAAACTTTCTAATAATATTCTGAAATTTTGATTTTTTTTTATTCTTAGTACCTCTTTCAATTTGTAAGCTTAGGATTGGACAAAATAAATATTTTTAGTTTCAGGACGGAACCCAACGGATATTCAAATCTTCGTTTCTAATAGAACAAATATGGTTCCAGTTGGATTTTTAAATATTTTTTACAAAAAATATTGTTATTTATAAATTTAAAAAATACATATTAATAATTCTTAAATTTTAATCTAAAATAAAATTAAAATAACCTCTATAACACTTTATATAATAATCTAATTATATAATCTATATATACTATATAATACTATACTATATAATCTATATATACATATTATATATATAGTATAATATATATATATATATATTTACATAACTATATATATTCGGTTCGGGACAAGTTTTATATGATTCGAAATGGTTTTCGATACGGATATTATATAAAAAATTTCAAGATAATTTAGTTCAGAAAAAATCAAAAATCAACAAATTTTTTCACTTTTGATTCTTTTCAATCTAATTATTCAGATCAGTTCAATTATTCTCCAACCATGTAAACAACCTTAATAGTTATCAACGTAATATTCTAAATTGATATTTGAAGGACTCTAATTGTTAATAGTATTCTAATATATTAGGTTGATAACCCATGCATTGCACGAGAGTATAATTTGTTATTTAGTATACACGGAGTATAACTTGTGTAAATATTAAAATAAATAACAAAGAATCTCTATACACAAAATTAATATTTTTCTATTAAAAAAATTACACACAATCATTCTATTACTATTAAATTTTAAACTTTTTAATTTCAATCATGAATTATTCGTGAATTTATATACACAAATTGCGCAACCGTGAATCCTACTTCCAAAGGATTGAGACTTTTTGGAGAACTCATTTTGCATTATGTTGATTGATATAGAAAACAACATAAAAAATATAATTTAAGTTGGTGCATTACCGATGTTCTTGATCTTACAGCTTTGATTTATTGTGTTTTCAGCAAAATAGATATTTGATTTAAAAAGTAAATTTTATTAATCAATATCTTCATTAACTTACCGTATGCCTTTTTTACAACTTATAGTGCTAAAGTACTACTACTCCTAACTTAATAGGGATAAATTACAATAAATCCTATTTATTTTAAAAGAGTAAAATTTTATTTCTAAACTTCTATAAATTGAAGTTGGGTCTATTGCAATAATGCCAAGGCCTGCAATTCCAAACCCTTTATAAATGATAAGTGGAAACTAAAAAGATTTTAGAGCAGAAATCTAAAAGTTTAAGAAAGCTGTTTGTATTTAGATAAGCTAGTATAATATTGATTCGTATCTATCTGAATTCAATTCAGATAACCCTGATACCTAGTAAGCTAAACAATTTTTCACTGTTAATTCTATAATTTGCCTCCGATATATATTATGCCTATAATTTTCCAGCTTTTCCCCATCTCTTTTTAAATACATGACTAGATTCCTTTTAGGACATTGTGAAAAACTTCAAGATTTTGGTTCAAGATTTAAGTTCATATGTTTTGACTATGTGCAGGTTCACTACCAATGGAGATTGGTAATCTTCCAAGACTGAAAATATTTGGAATAGGTTACAATGGCTTAAGTGGTTCTATTCCTGCAACTATTTTTAATATTTCAACATTGGAAGGCTTTGCAGCAGACAAAAATGGATTCTCAGGTGCTCTGCCTTCGAATTTAGGCAAAGGTTTGCCAAATCTTGAATGGTTTTATCTTGCGCGGAATAAGTTCAATGGAAATATTCCAAATTCCATCTCAAATTCTTCAAAGCTCAAAACTTTAGAACTGTCTGTCAACAATTTCTCAAGTCCAATACCGAATTCACTTGGAAATTTAGGTTCACTTGGACTTCTGAACTTGGGGGACAACAACTTCACAGTTGAACCTTCATCTCCAGTGTTGAGTTTTCTCACTTCTTTAACAAATTGTGTTCATTTAAAAGAACTTGTCATCAGTGAGAATCCCTTGAATGGCATTTTGCCATCTTCCCTTGGTAACTTGTCTTCCTCACTCCAGAAATTTGTTGCATATAGATGTAAAATTGGGGGCCAAATTCCAGAAGATATTGGTAATCTTAGTAAAGTTTCTTTATTGGACTTTTCTTACAACAAATTATCTGGAGTCATCCCAAGAACATTTGAAGGTTTACAAAACCTTCAAGAGTTGTATCTAGCCAACAACTACATAAGAGGGTCTCTTCTAAGCACTATCTGCCCGAGTCCTTCTTAAGTTCCCTTTCTTTCATCAACCTTCGAATTTTTTCCACATGACACCATTTTCCCATTTCAGCATACAAATTAGATAACACAATATAGTAAGCATAATTTTTTCGTGCCAGTTCCACTACTTTCCAAGCTGCAAGCTCACTCAAATCCAAATTACCATGTGCTTTGCAACCGGAAAGGAAGGATCCCCAAATAGTCTTGGTAGCCTCAAATGGCATTTGTTCAATAGTCCTAATAGCATCTTCCAAATACCCAGAACGTGCTAAGAGATCAACTATGCAAGCATAATGTTTGACACTAGGTGCAAATCCCACCTATCAGTGAGGAAAAAATATCTCGACCCCTTTGTACCAAACCAGAGTGAACGTAAGCACAAAGCACTCCCATTAAAGTCACCTAATCAGGCTTAACTCCTTCTTCCTCCATTATGAAAAAAAAACCATACTGTCGCGTTGCGATTTTTAGCTAAATCAAGTCCTTTGATAAGGGCGTTCCAAGTTAGAACGTTCTTCTCTTCCATGGTTTGGAAAACCTTTAGACCATCTTCCATTCTCCCACACTTTCCATACATATCTATCAAATAAGTGCCCAAGATAATGTCGAATTTCCAAGCTCTCTGCTTTATAAATTCATGTATCTACACACCCACGTTGAGCACTCCAAAACTTGCAGAGGCAGCCAATGCATTCACCGTAGTTACCCGATTGGGCTCAACACTAACATCTAACATTTGCTCAAAAGCAAATAATGCATCATCAGACTTCCCAAATTCCATTTTAGTTTATAGGTTGATTCAGGGCTCCATAAAAATGTAATCCCTCAAATCACTTTCAACCTACAATTATTCAAGGGGTGGGGAGAAAAATCAAGATTTGTACATATCAACCAAAACTCCTCGAGCCATTGCCATAACAACCACCACCACTGTCAATGCCATCCTCTCTCCGATTTTTCTTAGACCCATCAGAGAAACCATTTTCCCCACCTTCCTTCTCATACTCCACCTCGTAATACCCCCTACCTCTAGTAGAACCCTTCTTTAAAAAACTAAAAACTCTGTACTCTGTTAATTCCATAAACCCTCTCCTAAAAAGGACTCTTTGATGCTTTACTATAACTATATTTTCTCAACTCATAATCTTTTAATAGACCCCCCACATATTTATATAGAGAAATGGACTCAAAACATCCATAAAGAACATGAATTTTACCCAAGCTATAAGGCGTTTCATCTGCTTGTCGCAGCTTCATCTTCTTCAGATACTTCGACTTCCGAGAGATTTAATGGCAATTTAATGCAGAGACGAAATCAAGGAGCCAAGAATGAAAGTGAGGGTATGTTCGACTGTCTTTTGCAAGAAACGAGAGCCGAAAGCGGCATGTGGAAGAATGAAAGTTGAGAAAGGCCGTGCCACGTGGCACTTTCACAACTTCAATTTAACAGCTTCAACTGTTGCCAAGTGTCATAATGGGAACTTCCGCAGCTGCTTTCATATATATATATATATATATATATATATATTTATTTATTTATTTATTTTGGTAGTAAATTTCCTAATTTTATATGGTTGTCCGAATCCAATTCTTATTCAATTTTCCAAACCCAGGCCCAAAAAAGACTAGTAGCAGCTATATATATTGTTCTTCCATCTATTTATTAGAATTACCTCCAATTACTTGAAACCATTACGGCTTCTTTGCAGTAAGTTTGCTTATTGGTTGGACACAAGATTGTATTGTCATTATTATAAATACTTTATAATCAATCCTTAAAAGTAAGCAAATTTCAAATATGTTTATATGCAGAAGTGTTTGTGTTATATGATCCATATATTTTCCCCATTTCTATAAGCATTTGGGGTGGGGTGTCATATTATAATACCTCATTAATTAAATTTTGATGAAATTGAAGAGGTTGGTCTTCATAATGGTTACAATTGATTGTTAAATGATGATGGTGAGCCTTTCCTACTTATTTTATTAGTAAAATTATAATAAGAAGACTTTAATACATATAAATTATACATATCAAATAGAGTTTTAGTCGTTTTTTCTTTTATATCTATTATCATGCATTACCTAAGTATTGGAGATTCATTAAAATTTAATATTTCGTAAAGATATTCGATAATACAATGAAATTCGGGAGTTTTTACTTGAGGATCTAAATACAATACCACATAATATAAAATATGAATCTTTTCATAATATTTTTTATATTTTTCAAATATACTTTTTATAAAAGTATTATATTGGGGATGATTCATATACTCATTAAAAATAGTTACTACCTTAACAAGTGTAAGGAGAATATGATGAGCAAGGATAATAAGATCTAGATAAAAGTTCGATTACTTCTTTAAAAATAAATAAAAATGTTGAAAGTGCAACACAATTTTCAAAACGAGTTTCAATTAGTTGAGGTTGAAAATTATTACTATCACAAAATTCAATAAGTTGATTTTGATAAGGTATAACACTTTCAAACATTTCAAAAGTTGAGTTCCATCTAATTTTACAATCTAATTTAAAGTTTTTAAAAGACAAACCTTGTTTTCGGCATAAAGTCTTAAAATTTTGAAGTCTAATTGGAAAAGTTTTAATAAATAAAATAATATTTTTAATTATAGTAACAGTATCATCAACATATTTATGTTCTTCTTTAACGTACAAATTAAGTATATAACAAGTGCACCTAATATGAAATAAAAATTCCATCTAATATAGGACTCACAATATTTTTCAAAAGTGTAATGACAAAATCATTATTTGAAGCATTATCTAAATAAATATAAATAATTATATTTAATATTTTATATTCACGATATGTTTGATTAATCATTCTAGCAATACTAGTACCTACATGGGGATATTTAAATAATTTAAAATAAATAGTTATTTTTTATACTCACAAATTATAATCAATCAAATGACATATAATGCATAAATAAGATTCATTAGTAATTGTAATCCAACTATCACAAGTAAGAGCAAATTTCCAATTGCAAAAATCAAACATAACAATAATATACTCTTTTATCTCTTTATATCTTTATTATATCACTTTTTAATATTATTCTACGAATCATTTCTTACGCAGATTGGCAATAGTGTTGCATGAATTATTCATATTGTACATTTTTTTTAATTTTAACAATCATTTTAGCAAATTCAATTCTAGTTTTTTTTATGATTATATTGAAAATTACTTACAATTTGACCTCCTGAAGTATAGATTTGTTGCTATTTAAGTACGTTTTCTAACTAATTATTATTTGACATTTTCATATATCTAATTAACTTTATCGTCTCTCCTCTCTTCTTATGAGCATATACCACCCTATAAATTTTACATATTACCATATTATTATCATTATTCTTTTCGAAAAGATTCTAAACCATAAATGTTTTTACTTTAGTTGTACCTTTAGAAGTTTCACCATCAACATGATCCTGAGGTTCATCCATATTAGATTAGCGGGATTAATAGTTGGAATTAGTTGTTGTACACTAATGTTAGGTCCTTCATTTTTATTACCTATTTTGTTATTTATTAAATTTAATACTGAATCTATATTGAATTCAAAATGTGATGTTGATTGTGAAGAAAAATGATGATATTGATTTGGATTCATTATTTTTAAATAAAAACAGTCAATTAAAATTCAAATAATAAATAATAGTTCAAATAAAATGAAATAAAATATTAATAAATAATAAAATAAGAGAATTAAAAAATATAAATAACTTGTAACTTAATTTAAAAAATAATTAATTAATTAATTAAGAATGCTAAAAAATAAAAGCGTAAGATTAAGAAAAACTTGTTAGGATTCGTGGACTCCTAAATGCGGAAAACATCCACGAATCCCTCCCGAGGACCCAAGTAAACGATTAAGAAGATCTAAGTTTTAAGAATTACCTTTGGTTGCTGTAATCGAAATCCTTCGATTCTGGTTGCGCTGTTGTACGTTCAACCCGAACAATCACCAGACGCTGCAGTATGCGAACGTCCTCTATCGGATACACACCGCGAACTCACTCGATACCCGGGGAGTGCTAGCGCCTAGGGTTTGAGAGGTTTTTTTTTTCTTTCTGGTAGAGAATGGCACGAATGTTCTCAACCGAAAAGTTGGACCATTGAAAAGACGGCTAGGGTTTTCTTAAAAAACCCTCGAACCTCTTAGAGTCCAACCCTAATAATATCTTATCATATTCTAATTTAAATTCAAATTAAATTAAAACTGATATGATAAGATTCTGCCATTATCTCGGTAATTTAACTAATTAATTTACCGAGTCAAATTCTTATAATCTGGATATCATCTAGATTCATCGAACCTGGTCACCAGGAAAAATAACCTAACAAGTTCGCTTATTGTGTGACTCTATAGGTTCATTTAACACTGACAGTGTGTCTAAATCATATTTAAATGACCCACAAGTTATAAGCGGTTTCTAGCAAAACATTATAACTATCCAGGTTAAATGAAGATCGGTGATCTCTTTGAACCAAACCATAATTTTATATTTAGTCCTTTTGTCACACGATATCCAGATTAAGCATAAGGCACGGAGCATGTCATCCTTATTAAGCTCAATCAATTATTTCTTGATTTCATAGTAGACTGTTCAAACAAATGACATCAATATCTTAAATTGATATATTTGAGCACGACCATGCATTTTTAACAGTCTAACTTATCAAGGGGCCCATGGATATCTCTCCCATAACTGAGAGGGACAAATTCCTTCACAATCAATCATATTCCTCTCCTTGATTTATTCTATATCCAACAGTAGTCTAATTTATTATAGGGTTAAAGACAACTTTAGACAATGTCAAAATATAGAATTTATCAAGTAGGAAACTATGATGAATTTAGGTCGAAGGACTTTCAATATTATTATGGCTAGAAAGTACTTATGACATATTCCATGAAGTACTCTCATAGTGGGTCATGTCCAATACAATATTCTCTAACATTTATTTATGTCTTGACTCGATATCACAAATATCCATGGCCAGTAAAACAAAGCCATCAAGTCACAAACATACTAATCTTAATTTATTATTATTCCAATAATAATAATCGATCAGGGACAGTTTTAGAATAGTCATTGTATTCATTGTAGGGTTTTACTATCAAGTCACGTACTTGATGACCAACAAAACAAAACTCACTATTCATGGAAAGGAAAGCCTCATATTATTATATAAAACATAATGACAATCGTATAAGTACAAATTGACTCTAGGGCATATCCCCAACAAAACTAACCAATTGATGGCCAAGAAACAATAACACTTTGTTGAGCTTTACTTCTTATCTTCTTCAAGATTTGAATTATCCACTATTCTGCCACTTAATAATCTTCCCAAATATGAAGATTTTGCTTGAAGAATTAAAATATATATATATATAATAAATTGTATTCCAATACTTTTTGTATAAGAAATTAAAAGATTTGAAGATTATAGGAGAAAGAAGAACGAAAACAAAGAATTTGAGAGATTTAGAGAGTATTTGATGAGTTTCGATGTGAATTGAAGGGTATTTATAAAATTTTAAAAATTGAGAGAGAAGAAATAGCCCTTGGGAGTCATTTTGCAATATATATATATATATATATATATATATATATATATATTACAATTTGGCCGTTTATGAGTCAAATTGTAATTTTAAAAAGTTAGAGAGTCATTGAGCAACGCTCTCTAATGCGAGTCGATCGGTCCGCCCAAGCGGTCCAGGGATTTTTATCCAAAACCCTGGGCTGGCACGAACTAACCCTTGAGATCGGCCCGCTACATTGGGCGTGGTTTCGCAGGCAGGACGGGCCGCGCGAGGTCACCCGCCAATGCTACTAGTGGTAGATTACCTTAGGGTCCTAAATCTCTTTATTTTTCTTTTTATCTGTTTTTTTTTTTTTTTGAAGCTATTACTCTTAGGCGTGATTATAGAAATTTTACTTGAACTGACCAAACATGTCCCGCTTGAACTTGACAATTTTGTTGTGAAGAATCAAACAAACAAAGGCTGTCTTTTTGTGGTTAAAGTAGGAGTGGATAGCATAATAGCAACCACGGTGTCAAGAATATGCTCCCGAAGATGCTGATGGCCTGCCTATAAATAGGCATCCGGTGAAGAGGCAAGATACACCAACACCAAAACGAAAACAAAGCATTCCCAGTGAAGTTTTGGTTTAGAGTGAAGAAAAATTGTGAGGGTTTGGGAAAATTTTCTGAATACTCTCTAGGTATTTTTCTGGATTTGAGGTGTGAGAAAAATATTGTATTTGATATTGTGTGGTTGTAATAATTTTTCACATAGTGAATATTTTTTTCGGTTGTCTTTTGACAACGGTCGTGGTTTTTCTCCGATTTTAGAGTTTTCACGTAAATCCTTATCTTGTTATTTTTCTCTATAGTTGCTTGATTATTATTATTTCTTCAAAGGTAGTGTGGGGTAAAGGGGATATTTTTTTTTCTCTCAACAACTGGTAGCAGAGCTTTCTTGGAGTATTAATATCTACTTATCGTATACTCTGTGGTTGCTACTAAGGTGGACCCTCCACATTAGAAAATAAGTTAGATTATTATTTACTCTGTATATTAAGCCTACAAGTACCTTTGGTGCGATGGAGTTTTAGTGTGTGTTTTACACTAAATAAAAGTATAGGAAGAATGTCAGCAATTAAATTTGATATTGAGAAATTTGATGGCAAAATTAATTTTGCCTTATGACAAGTGCAAGTTAAGGATTTGTTAATCCAATCTGGATTGTACAACGTTTTGAAGGGGAGGCCAATCCCTTTGACCAGCAGAAAAGATTCAGAAGAAGCCGGTAGCAGTGGAGACACAAGAAAGCCCACGATGAGTGATGAGGACTGGGAGAAACTAGATATGCGAGCTGCCAATCTAATACAGCTCAGTTTAGCAAAGAATGTTATTACTAATGTGATTGGACTGTCTACAACAAAGGAGATTTGGGATAAACTTGAAGAATTGTACCAGACCAAAAGTGTTTCAAATAGGCTCTATTTGAAGGAGCAATTTTATACACTGCAAATGGAGGAAGGTACAAAAATTTCAGATCATTTGAATGTCATAAATGGGCTTATTTCTGAACTGGAGACTCTCGGAGTTAAAATAGATTATGAGGATAAAGCTCTACGACTCATTTTGTCTCTTCCATCTACTTACAAACACATGCAGCCCATTTTAATGTATAGGAAGGAAGCTGTAATTTACTCAGAGGTGGCGAGTAAATTAATTTCTGATAAATTAATTTCTGAAGAAAGAAGATTAAAAGGAGAAAATAGACCTTCAGAAAACTCAGTGTTGACTGTTTGTGAGCATGGGAAGAAAAAGAACTCTGTGAAAAAAATTGTATGCTGGGGATGTGGACAAACGGGCCATATCAAGAAAAACTGCAAGAAGGGTGGAGCTGGTTTGGCTAAAAACTCCAAAGGTAAAGATAATGTTACCAATATCGTTTCCCTGGCAGAGGGAGATGATGACTTGTTTTAAAGACAATTATATGTCCTCATGGCATGATTGTTACTATTGGAGATGCCATAAAAGAGGACGTATGATTGGTAGCATATCCACAAATTTGTACAGGGGCATTGACTGATAATTATGCAAGGTGTGTGGTGGAATTTTTTTTGTTTGTTGAATTTAGGTGGAGATTGTTGTGAAGAATCAAACAAACAAAGGCTGTCTTTTTGTGGTTGGAGTAGGAGTGGGTAGCATAATGGCAACCACTCCACCAACAGGTGTTAAGAATGTGCTCTCGAAGATGCTGATGGCTTGCCTATAAATAGGCATTCGGTGAAGAGGCAAGATACATCAACACCAAAACGAAAACAAAGCATTCCCAGTGAAGCTTTGGTTTAGAGTGAAGAAAAATTGTGAGGGTTTGGGAAAATTTTATAGATACTCTCTAGGTATTTTTTTGGATTTGGAGTGTGAAAAAATATTGTATTTGATATTGTGTGGTTGTAATAATTTTTCACATAGTGAATATTCTTCTCGGTTGTCTTTTGACAACAGCCGTGGTTTTTCTCCGGTTTTGAAAATTTTACGTAAATCCTTGTCTTGTTATTTTTCTCTTTTTCTATAGTTGCTTGATTATTATTATTTCTTCAAAGGTAGTGTGGGGTGAAGGGGATATTTTTTCCCCAACAAATTTATCCTCCTTCATCGATTGGCCATTTCCAACTTTAAAGGAATTATAGATATATTTTTGCTATAAAATTTTCAAATTAGAATTCAAATTAGCGTTGAATGAACTTCTGTACATCAGCCTAAATGCAAAAGAAAAGATCACACGACACCTACAAATCTCCAGGTTTCATGCCAAAGATAGCTTCCCTTGTCACAAGCTTAATTCCCCTTACCCACAGCTGTGCCATCTCAAGGCCACCCTCACAAACGAAGTGGAACTCCTTGTTCTTGGTGGTTACCACCCGGAAAACTCCAGGCTGATCAGCATCAAACTTTTTTCTCCGGTTCCAGCGAAATGCTGAACTAGGACCAACTTCAGCTCCCCGGCAGATGACATTTCTCCTGCTTGATTTTCCCCACTTCAGAATTCCAGTATCTTCCACCATCTTTAGTAGCTTCCTATGAGGATTTCCTCTGCCAGCCTTAGTGTGCTTCTTCACACATGCCCCACTTAGAACAAGCTTTCGAGCTAGCTTGTCGAGTATTACACGTTCTGCATCTTTTCCAACTATGTTTTTCCTTGCCAGTGAGAGTGCCGTCTCAAGCCTTGCATTCTCAACATCACATTTAGCCCCATATGATATGAGAAGCTCACACATGCTTGCATGACCTGCCCTTGCTGCTAACATGAGTGGAGTGTATCCATCACCATCAAGGAGATTAACATCATAGCTTTCACTCACGAGTGTACGTACCAAATTCAGGTCACCATCATATACGGCGCGATGTAGAGAAAAAGATCCATCATAGGAAAGGCCTCCCTTAACATCTGCATATTCCCACATTACCTCTTCAAATGCATCTCTATTCTGGTGTTTCTCAGATAAACTAATAGCTGTTTCACCATTTTTATTAGGCAACTTTGTATCAGTACCAGCATGAACAAGCAACCGAAAAGCCTCCACATTGCCACCTGCTACAGCTATCATGACTGCTGAGAATCCATCTTCATCTTGTTCATCCAGATCTAGCTCAGGATGCTTGATGAGTTTTTTCAAGGCATCAACATCATTAGCTCGAGCTACAAACAGAACAGAAGAAAAGATTGTAGCATTGCTAGATCGAGCAGTCTTTCCATTTCGAATCACATCCAAAACTGCTTCCTGGAAGCCCTGTTCCCACCCCACTGATGCAGCAATTGAGATTGCAGACTGTCCAGCCATATTCATCAAACCAAAGTCCGCACCAGCAGCAGCAAGAAGTTTAAAGCACCCCCCATGCTTGTGTCTAGCACTGATCATTAGTGCAGTCTCACCAGATTCTGTGCGAGAATTCAGGTTACAGCCAGCTTTAATTAGATGGTAAAGAACTCCAGCAAACCCTAGTCGTGAGGCCATATGTACAGGGCGAAATTCAGTTCCTTTCAGTGTTTTGACAGGGAATTCCACATCGGCACCACAACTTAAAAGAACTTCTACAGCTCCTGCATTGCCACACAGTATCCCATATTGGATGATTGTCCTCCCTAAATGTGGAACATTAGGGGACAGGTGCTGGACGAGCATCCTTAAAATACCACCACTTGCTTCAAAAAATTCCACTGCACACCATGTCACACGGTAAGGTTCAGCCAACCCAGCTCCAACTCGAAGTTCTTCTCCTGTGGTTACATCCCATGACCAAGCTCCCAATCTTACCAGGATGTCAGTTCTAGCACCAGCCTGCAGTCCAAAGAAAACAAATGAGCATCTAACTACAGTAGAGGTACCCAATTATAGTAGTGGTTAACTACTAAGGCACCAATAGAATGCAGGTTGCGGGGAGAAACAGAGGAGGAGGAACCACAAGTGTGTCTAATGCTTATTTGAAATTTCAACACATGGCAACTCTACCTTGAGATTGGAATGACATTTCAAGAAAAGTATTACCTGTAATAGAAGCCGGACAACAGAAATATGCCTCCCAACAATTGCAGCAGACAGACAATTACAGTCAACATTGGCATGAAGAGAAGGCTTTGAAGATTGGAGCAGCACCCTAGCGGTGGCATTGCAGTTCACACCACACTGTGCCAAATCGATAAAGTAAACCATCAATAGAGAACATAGAGTTTCTGATCAAGTTCCAGCTCACCATCACATCCAAGAACGATGCATATGAAAGAATGTAAAAGCAGTGGGTGTTCACATTTAAGATTTCATAGGAGGTATTGTGTGGAATAACGGCCATAAACTAATAATCCACAAAATCCCAATAAATCAGCTCCATAGGTTTTCTTATCATAATTCAAGAAAAGGCTTCTTTTGTAGGTTGAGGTAGGGAAATTCAAGCTTTCCAACAGACAGGCACTAAGATATTTCCCTTTTTAGTCCTACATTATCCAGTGGCTTGTGTTATATACTGGCAATGTTAAAGGTATTATTAACAAACATTAGACAAAGAAGTCAGTGCCTTTTTTAATAGAATTCAATAAAATTTCACTTTTAGGAGACCAGCAATCTTCTGTATCTTATTTCCAAGTAAATTCAAATCACAAGACCATTTTAGCCTAAAAACTACACCACAAGCTATAGCTTTGGTCAGAAATTTTGGGACACTTACTGGTCGTAACAGCCATTGGAAATTTTAAAAGAGAAATGAATAATACCTCTACTTCTAGAATTTAGATATTTATGAACATCTTAGCTCATCATTCCCAAGATTTTGAGACTGAAACTTCCGCTGTTACTAACTCAACTGACTTGGATATCAAGTTTAGGGTCATTCAACTAGAGTTATCTGTCAGTCCACAATGTGAATGCAATCATAAACTATCCTGAACGACAAACAATGTTGCTATGATAGCATGAAGTACCTTGATGAGCGTGGCAACAAAATCTTTGAACCCTCTAAATGATGCAGTGACAAGGGCATGTACAGCAACATGTGGGCGGACCATATCAGAGGCCATGAGAAGTTCAGCAGGTCTGGCCTGCCCCAAGTAGCAAGCCTCCAACAAAGCCTCCTCACAAGCAGCTTGACCTGCTCCCCCATGAATTAACATTTGCAATATCTCAATATGGCCCTCTCTCAAGGCTGCCGTTGTGGCATACCCCCGAAACATTTTCTGGTTCACGTTGGCTCCAGCACTCTGTCCTCAAAAAACAACTATATGGCTTTAACATTATCAATTTCATAAACAGATAATCCCATCCTTGGACAAGAAAGGATAATTCAGACACCCAAGAATAATTCAGACACCCGTATACATACAATCAATCATTAATATATCTTGTGTTCCTCCATTTCTTGGACATTAGGGCCTAAAGTGTTTTAACTCAAATCAAGACAGTACAAACAACCATTATGTGGAGAATCTAAAGGGACTCGAAAAATGTCCATTCTCTGGTCAACTAATTTCTACACGGAAATTCCCATATTTGGACTACAGCAGGCAAAAGTTATGGTGGGTCCTGAATTATAGACTAAACATAGTCGCCATTACTGGATTGAATGGAGCCACTGTGATTCAAATTTGGCAAGATTTTGAAATAACAAGGAACATGGGTCTACACTAGTCAAAATGCATAAACAAGAAGGTAAAGCATTTAATGACCTCTTTGCAAATGAAAATTAGATCTCTTGTTATTAATCAAATTAATCCTATCTATCAAGAACAAGCATTTACACTCTATCCCCGTTATCATTAACTGAATTTTGAAATTTTGAATTCGATAACTGTCCAAACAAATCTTGGGCCACAACCAAAAATTACTCCAAACTTAATGTATCCAGCAAGAATTACCGGAGCTCATTTGTTGCCATCTACAATGTAATTCACATCGATATCTCAAATGATTCAGCAAAGCTAATATTTTCCATCAATGAGGACTTCTAACAAATCTAAGCTATTTAAAAATGAAGCGAAAAGAAAAAAGAAGCAAACTTTCTTGGTGAATGACCGAAAGAAGATAGCGAGAAGATCACAGGCATTGACTATCACAGGAAAAAAAAAAACGAACCTCAAACATGGAAAATGCCCGCGATCAGAACTCGAAAATCACCAAAAGTACACAGAAGGAAAAATTCAGCATTGACAAAAGAACTCACCATTAATTTTCTGACCAGAGCCACGTTTCCATTATGAGCAGCAAGGAACAAGGCCGAGACCTCAGTTTTGAACTCTTCGAATTCTACTCGAACCTCACACGCGTTCTCATCATGTAACACCACCTCCGTTTTTCTGGCCTTCAAGCACACAGTTCCCATATAATTAACGTCAACAAATGGTTTAGCAATAAGCTCCACAGCCAACTTGAAGTCATTAGCATGAGCCGCATCAACAAGCCGCTGAGATAGCGACTCCGCTTCATAGTCAACCGGAAAAACCTGTTTTCCCGTGAGATACCCGCCGGCAGCGTTGTTGGTGGTGAAGACTGTCATTATCTCCTTCTTCTTCTTCTTCTTCTTCTTCAAGAACGTATGGATTTGCAGGGAAAAACAGTGGCAAAATGGGGTGGCATTTAAGCTTGAAGAAAAGGGTGCAGTGTTCAGTGAGCAGTGGTCACAGCCATGGAGGATTTACCATCTCACTTGCACACACAGGAGGGGATGGTGGACTGGGGAAGCCATGGCCGTGGGCTTTTATTGGAGCAAGCGTAACTGTGGTTAAAGTACGAGCTCATTGACCAAGTCCTCCAGTTTGACCCAAGGTTAAAATGTAGCTAACATGTGGGAACCATGTGCTGTCATTTTTATCTCCAAGGTCTTGAAGCGTTGAAGAGGCAGAAGGTATAAAAGTTAGTACTGTAGAAATAGGATAGGTATAGGTGATAGGACTCGATGTTTTTCTTTTCCTTTTTTTTTATTTTTCTATATACATTCGTCCTTTTTTTTGTATTTAAATTTAAAAATTACTCTCAAAAAATATTTTAGAATGTAAAAAATGATAAGAATATCAGGGTCAATTAGTGATCATTATGTAATATTTATTATTTACAAAAATGCAAATTTTAATAGTTTTATTAAGAAAAGTATTTGTATAAATCGAGCTTTAAATTTTTTATCAAAGAAGAAATATATTTATCATATAAATAATTCTTTTAATAAAAAAAATAAGATATATATATATATTAAAAATAGTTAAAAATAACAATTTTGATTGGACGAAAGAGATAAAATACATGTTTATCTTTTTTTTCTTTTTTCTTTTTAATTATTACTTTCGAAGATGATTTTGTATATCATTTTATAAATATTCAACCATTCTCTCCCTCTCCCTATATATATATATATATATATATATATATATATATATATATATATATATAAGTTTCCAAATCCCATTTGTCAACAAATGTATATTTCTCATTAAAACTGGGACTTTTTATTTTTTTTCTCCCTAAATTATTAGAACCGGCAAAGAGCTGGCCACTATGGAATTAGCCGGATTTGGCCTGCAAATTTTGCTCTCTCTTCCAAGGAACATTGCATGTAAAACAGAGGAACATACAAAAAAATGATTGACCCAAGAATTTAAACTTTACAACTCCAAAGAAAACACAGTAGGGAAAAAAGACAAAACCTTACATTATTCTCAACGAATTTCCTAGAATTTGTCACTTGCGTTATGTTGATTTAAACCCCCACCCCCACCACCAACCCCACACTGCTCAACAAAGGTAGAAATGTTTGAGGATGAGTTATTCTTTTTTTTTTTTTTTGAAGCAACAAATGTAGAAAATACGTATATTAAGATAGAATTATTGTGATAATATAGTATCTCGACTATATATAAACAACAAATACCACATGAACAATTACGAATCTAATCTATATTTTTTTCTCTCGTGATTTTTTAAAAATTATTATCTATATATAATACATCATTTTATTTTATTTGAACTCTATTTGACTCTGCCTATTTAATATTTTTTACAAAAATTATCTCAAACTAATTTTTATCCGCTTACATAATTATTTGAAAGATTTTGTGTAGTTGACCGGGGATGAATTTAAATAAATATAATAAAAAGTTAATAAATATGTGGAGTTAAATAAAATCTAGAGTGAAGTTAAAGATAAATAATGATATATTGTTTGTATGTGACCATTATTAAAAAATAAAAATTATTTAAATAATAAAATGAATTTAGAATTTAAGTAAATTTGTAATCCAAACATATCCTTTGAATTTTTTTTAAAGTAATTTTTAAATTCACCTTTAAAAATACATAATTATATCAATTATGTTTCTTAATATTAATTTACATAATTTAATCTTTATAAATATAAAAAATTTATCAAAGTACTCATTTCGTCTAATCTGTTTCAAAAATTAACAATTAAAACTTACAAGTCAAATAGAGTTGAACAATATAGAAAATTTATTAATATACTAAGGCAAAAAATATTTATTTTCTCTTTTGTTAAATGAAACCCTTACTGTGTTTATTTGGTGTGTTTATTTGGGGGGGGGGGGGGGGCTTGCTATATTAATAACTTTTTTATTATTTAATTTTATATTACTGTTAAAATTTGAATCACTTTAATAATTTGAAAATTACCTTCTTTTTTTTTTTTTTTGGGTAAATGCTGGTGTCCTTTTTCATATGCACTTGATAGATGCATATTATCGGCCCGCACTAGTAACATTTGTAAAGCCCAAGTATCATGCAAGGGTAGGGTGTACTTGAATTGAATGAAGTCGAATTTTAAGATAATTGAGTCGATAATTATTATTTTCATGCGGGATTCGAATTCGAATTTAAGTTCGATTCAAATGTCAAATCTTGACTCGAACTCGATTCATTTGAAATACTTTAAAACTCGAGTTCGAATTGATATTCGATTATAATAAGTTCGAAAGTTTGAATTCTAGTTCAAACTGGAACTTAAATTTAAATAAATAATTTATAATATAATATATTATAAATTATATAAATTATATATTAATTAATTAATTAAATATATTTACGAGCCTTTGAATTTAATATTTAAATATTTAAATTCGAACTTAAATATAAGATTTATATTCGAACTTGAGCTCGATATTTCAAATTCAAACCGAATTCAAACATATTCAATAAAAACTCGAATCATTTACACCCTTATGCAAGGACAAATTTTTATAATATAATTTATATTATATTATTATATAATATAATATATTGTATTATTTTAAAATAAATATTATTTTTATAATATAGTTTTCATGATTATTTGAAATTTACCTTGAGAGAGAAGTAATCTCATGTTTTGGAATACTTTTCTTTCTTAGAAAGAGTAAATTTACTAATATCACGTCTAAAATTAAAAAAACAAACAAATAAAGAAAAAAACGAGATTAAGAGTGTACTTAAATTGGCATTCAATCAAAATTAAAACTTTAATTTAATTAAAAATTATAATATAAATATTTTTTTTTATCGTTAATTGTTATCTACTCGCAAACAAATCATTTTCTTTCTCTTTAACTCCACATTAACTTCACATGTTTTTTAATCTTTTATTCAATTTAAAATTTTATTATTAAAAATGTTGCAATCCAAGTACAGCTCATGGCGCACATGGATTGGTTTTCTTCTCAAAAGAATACTATTTTTTATTTTAATGAAAAAATGGAGTTAATATGCATGGTTTGTAATTGTAAAATATTGATATTTAGCAAAAAAAAAATTGTAAAATATTGATAATGTTATTATTATCTCTCTCTCTATATATATATATATATAAAAGTCGAAGAGGAAGTCTATCATTACGATACGTGGAAGTATCATAAGGTGATACGTGGTTAAATAAATTGTTTTAAAAGAAAAAGAAAAATTATATTTGAATTTATTTAAAATTTTAATTAATTAAATTAACTAATCAAATATATATGTATTTAATATTAATACATTGAAATGTGTGATTGTTTGAATATTATCTAAATTAATATATTGAAATGTATAATTCTTTGAATACTATTTATATATGTATTTAATATTAATACATTGGAATATGTGATTCTTTAAATACTATCTAAATTTATTTTAAAATCTTAACTAATTAAATAATTAATTAATAATATATATTTAATATTAAAACATTGAATCTTAATACCATAACAACTCGTGTAACGCACGAAACATCAACCTAGTAAATAAGAATATTGAATGTAAATGAAACTAATTTTCATCTCAGTCTAAAATCATTTTAATTTTAAAAAATTATAATTTAAAATTTTTTTATTTCCATAAAAATATATCATATAATAACAATACATCATATTATCTCTTCGACTCGAGGCTCAATATGAATCCCACATATGTAATAATTTTTTATTAAAACAAATTCATATCACTCAAATTGTTACCCAGGTATACTATAATATTTGATTTTATAATTATTTATAAAATTCAAAATTATATTCACTTTTCTTTTAAAAGAAATATTGCATATAATTCAAATCAAATACACCCTAGTTGGTTTGGCAAATCATTTATAGATGAGGGGAAAAAGCACCTTGTATCAAGGCAAAATGCCCTTATTATATTATTTTTCAATGATACATGTGTGGCACAAGAGATGTGGATGAAAATCCAATACTAATATACTGATAAGGGCTTTCTATTGGGTAAAATAATTGAGTAAAGGTCAATCTATTTATGGATAGTAAACAGAGTCCAATTTGGATACAAATAAAGAAAATGATATTTTATTTATATATTTAAATTATAAACAAATCTTTTATTTAAACAAATCATTGCTTTGCCAAACTTTTAAAATAAATTATATTAAAAATGCAGATATTTAAATTATGATAGAGAGAATCCATATTTAAAAGTTATATATAAAATAAAAAAAGCATTATCTTGTTTTTAACCTTAAAATGATCAAGATTTATAATGAAATAATAGTTTAACTAATAAAAATATTTGATATTAAATGAAATATTATAATTTGAATCTATCTCGAATCTAATTTCAATCTATTTCTTTTTTTTTTTTTCATGTAAGTTCTAATTTCAATCTTTGATGGAACGAGAATGCCAATGAAAAACATAAGTCTTTACTATTTTAGCAAAGCAATTCCAAACTAAAAAGATTCATATTCAATATTAATTGAATATTACCTCTATCTCAACTAAATTAACGATAATTGATTTGTTACGAAATTTTATATAAAAGTAAAAACTATAATATAATAATATTTTATTTCAATTCTAAATATATAAAAATCATAAATAAGATATACATTGATTATTTTAATATATAATATATTTAAAATTTTTATTTTTAAAAAAATTTAATTCTTTTAAGATAGTCTAAGGCTATACTTGGAAAGAATTTCTTCTCAGTTCAAATTAAAAATCTAATTAAAAAAATAATATTAATTGAAATAGTTTGTATTTTTCGAGAACTGTTGTATACTCACAATACATCATATTTTTTTCTCTTTCTTATTAATAATTGACTACACATTTATCTCACATTTAATAATATTTTATTAAATTTTAATAAATTTATCTTAATTTAGTCCTTCCCTAAACCTAAATAAATAGATCTATTTTTTGTTGAGACGAGGAGTATAATTTTATAATACTCTCTCTATTCTTATTTAGCTGTTACAATTGAAAAGTTTTGGTATTCCTTTATATTTGTCATATTGAAAAATTTTAGGTGTCATTAATGCTAATTTTACTGATATACTCTTGTATTAAATAGTTTTAAAAAATAAAAGTGTAATAACTTTAGAGAGAGTTGAACAAACAAAATAAGAAAATAGTTGTGGAGAATATTAAATTTAAGGAAACTTTTAGAATATATAAATAAAGTTGTATAAATTTAAAAAACTAACTAATTTTTTAAAATAATATAAAATAATTAATTGTGACAGATAAATAGGGACAGAAGAATAGTTATTAAATAAAGAAAAGGGAAAGGGAAAAAGAGAAGCTTAGCAATCAATCCAAAAGTTGGCGTCAAAACAGCTCCAATCATTCATTCAGTTGCCTTTTCCTTGTAGTTCCGTTGCCTCGGACTAATCAATTTCATCATCCTATACTAAGTCCCCCTGTAACTAGTAATGGTAACTGGGCCGGCGTACCGTGCTGGTCCCGGCCCGCTCAGCAAATCGAGTACTGTTCGTACAGTTCGGGTCAGGGGTAAAATCTCTGGCCCGCTTGGGCCCACGGCTCGGAGGGCTGGCCCGCCCTCTGATTTTTTTTAATTTGGTCATTTATTTTTTATTTTTTACAATTTAACCCCTAAAACGACTGAATTATTATTTTTTTTCCAATTTGGTCCCTAACCCCCAAGACTCTATAAATACCCCTCAAATCAACCAAAAACTCATCAACACTCTCCAATTCTCTCAAACTCTCTCCAATTCTCTCTTATTTCCATTCATCTTTCTCTCATAATCCTCAAATTTATTCATTTTCTCTACAAAGAGTACTATAATAGAATTTATTTTTATGTTATACTTTTTCAATTCTTCAAGAAAGTCTTCATATTTTGGAAGATTGTTGAGTAGCGGAATAATAGATACAAAAAATTAAAATCTCAACAAAGTATTGTTATTCTTGAATCTTGATCATCAACAAGTTAGTATTTCTTAATCTTACATTCTTTTATTTTAACTTTATTAGTTGTTTATTTTTTTTAGTTATTTGTTTAATTTTTAAATTAATTTGTTATTTATATTTTTCAATTCTCTTATTTCATTAGTTGTTAATACTTTTTTTTTTAACTTTTATTTGAATTTTGATTGCTTATTTTTTTTTTTTTTTAAGAAATAATGGATCCAAATCAATATTATCATTTTTCTTCATCCCAATCATCTGTACATTTTGATTTTAATATAGATCCAGTTTTGAATTTAATAAATAATGAAATAGGTAATGAAGATGAAGGTCCTAGTGGGCATAGTGTTAGTGTTTCACAATCACAATCAACTCTAATAATTAATCCCGACGCATCTAATATAAATGAGGATGATGTTGAAACAACGGATGTTACAACTAAAGCAAAAATACCTATGGTTTTGAATCTTTTTGAAAAAGATAATGATAGTGATAGGGCAACATGTAAAATTTGTAAAGCGGTATATGCACATAAGAAGGGAGGAGGGACGGGAACATTAGTTAGACATATGAAAATGTCACATAATAATTGATTAGAAAACTTACTTAAATAACAACAAATACGTACTATAGGAGGTCAAAATGGTTGGTAATTTTCAATATGATCATAGAAAAAATAGAAATGCATTTGCTAAAATGATTGTTCAAACTAAATTACCTTTTAATTTTACAGAAAATCCACATTATGAACAATATATGCAAAATAATTGTCAACCAGCATGGAAAAGAATTCCCAGAACAATATTAAAAAATTATATAATAAAGATATATAAAGAAATGAAAGAGTATCTAATTGCTATGTTTGATTCTTGTAATTGAAAATTTGCTCTTACTTGTGATGGTTGGACTGCAATTACTAATGAATCTTATTTATGCATTACATGTCATTGAATAGATTATGATTGGTTAGTACAAAAAAGAACTATTTATTTTAAATTATTTGAATATCCTTATGTAGGTAGTAGTATAGCTAGAATGATTACTCAAACACGTCGTGAATATAGAATTTTAAATAAAATTATTTCTATTTCTTTAGATAATGCTTCAAATAATGATTATGCCCTAACAATTTTAAAAAATACTATGAATCATATGTTAGATGGTATTTGATTTCATATTAGGTGTGCTTGTCATATACTTAATTTATGTGTTAAAGAATGATATAAAAAATTATATTAAGTAGAGAAAAAAAAAAGAATAAGTCACGGGCCGCCTCGCACCGGTCCACGAATACGACGTCGCACGCAAGTTAGGACTGCAAGTTTGGAAACGATTATTGTGAAAGGCAACCATTAACAAGAATACGACGTCGCACGCAAAAGGTGCGGAGAGCCTGAATCACACTGAAACAACCCCTGTGCTGCGGGCAGCCAAAAAGCTCGGATAAACCTCTGCTCTGCTTATTCGTGATGCTCATTAGCTTCAGACATTCTAATTCAAATGGCGAAGCTTCCCATCCTCAATTTCGAAGAGAGAATCATCGAAACGGTGGAGAAGAATCCAGTTGTAGTTATCATCGGAGAGACCGGTTCCGGGAAGAGCACTCAACTCTCTCAAATCCTTCACAGAAAGGGCTACACAAAATCTGGTACTATCGCCGTAACTCAACCCCGTCGAGTCGCTGCCGTCACCGTCTCTCGGTAATCTTCAGTTCCTCGAAATTACTCATTTGATTAGGTTTTAGGTCATTGTTATTGAAACATTAGAATTTGTTGTGGTTTTTCCATAAGCTTAATGATTCAGAAGCTATCTCAGCTCTTCCTTAGTTGGAACTTATGTTATTCAATTAGTGGGGGTATCTATGTGTGTTTTTCCCCCTCCCTCTCCCTGTTTTGGTTATTGAAGGTGAAGACAATCGCGGGAATTGTTAATTTCCTAGCTAATTATTTCCTTTACCTTCTGTTCTATCTATATATTTTGACTACAATTTGAATGACAAAATTTATGGATTTTTTGATGCTGAAGAGGGCTAAAATTAATAATTGCAGCTGAATTACAGTCTGTTTTGAGTTCTATCTTCATGTTGTAGACACTAGAATTGCATCATAAAGATTCATAATCGACTAAATATACTCACGTGGGCCGTACAATAAAGAGAATGTTGGCGTTTAATTGTATCTGTAATCTATTAGTGGAAATATAAGAGTTGAAACTATAGGATGAAGTACTTTTAGAGCCAGTATTCTATTATTATTTTTTCCAATTCTGTTTGTTTCCATGTGCAGCCGTGTAGCTCAGGAGCTTGGTGTTAATCTAGGGGAGGAAGTGGGTTATGCTATACGGTTCGAAGATAGAACTACGGAGAAGACATGTATTAAGTAATCTCATTTTACTTTTAGCTGAAATTGATGTTCTGGGGGATTGCATTGAACCTACATTACTGATAATAGACTGGATGCTTCCTAAATGTGCAGATACCTTACTGATGGAGTCCTTCTTCGTGAAAGTCTTTCCAACCCAGAGCTGAATCAGTATTCTGTGATTATACTGGATGAAGCTCATGAGAGGAGTCTGAACACGTAAATGTTTTTCTTGTTTCCTCTGGTTATTACCCACAAAAAAAGCAAATAACAATGATAGTCTGATTCCTTCCAAAATTTCAGGACGTTCGTATATATTAATGTCTATGTTGTGGTTTCTGATATCCTTTTTTAGTATGTTTCCTGCATTTTTTCATTTTTTCCTCTATATGTTGTATGTGACTTGTACCACTTGGCCAGGGATATTTTGATGGGATTAATGAAACGTTTGATTAAATTCCGGGCATCCAACTTGAAGGTTTTGATCACTTCGGCCACTCTTGATGGTGAAAAAGTGTCAAATTTCTTCTCTAATTGCCCTATCCTCAATGTCCCTGGGAAGTTATTCCCTGTGGAAATACTGTATAGCTCAGAACGCCCCAAAGGTTATCTTGAGGCTTCTATAAAAACAGCCCTTGGTATGACTGGTTTAAATTTCAGCTAATATTCTATGTCATGATTGTAAGTTCTCATTTTAATTCAACAATTTCTGTTCTTTTGGTAGATATACATGTTAGGGAACCAGAAGGCGATGTCTTGATATTTATGACAGGACAGGTAAATATCTCTTTCTCAAGCCGACTGTTCTATTCCATTCTGTGTTTCTGTGTGTTGTCTTTTTCATGGCATTGCCATTCTTTTATTTGGACTTGAAATGAGACGTGCCTTTAGGATGATATAGAGAAGCTGGTATCAAAGTTGGAGGAGAGAATTCAGAGCCTTGAGGAAGGTTCTTGCATGGATGCCATAATCCTTCCACTTCATGGATCTCTGCCACCCGAATTGCAGGCAAGTCTTTTATCTTTGTGTAAATTGCTTTTTCATTTTTCCCCCATAGAATACCTATTCTGTTGCTTTATTGTCAAACCTGTGACCAGACACCTCAAAAACCTTGCAATAGTCACATGATCCAGAATTAACTTGTATCCTTTAATTGGTCTGTATTTTCTTTCTCAGAAAAATATTACTTAATCCACTTCAATGGGAGGCCTTTTTCCTCTTTATTTGTTATAATGGAAGATATCATTTCATATGATTTACTTATGGACATATAACTTGCACATTAATGGGGAATGAAACCATAATCAATCATGGCATGGTTAAATTCATAAATTATGGTCCTTGATTATTTTCCTTCATCTGTAAAGTGAAAACTGAAATATCAATGATGGCATGAAGTTGCAATTTGCTGAGTATCAGATGAATGAATAATACACCATTAAATAGCTTGCTCCAAGGTTAAGTTATATGATATTAAAATAAGGGAGATTCAGGAGCAAGATCAGCTACCAATCTAATAGTTTCACCATATTGGCTGATTCAAGACAAGTTTGACCTGTGCATGAGGTTGATTTTTATGAATAATCTATGCTTTAGTTTAACAATTTTAACTTCTAGTTAGATTCTGGTCAGATACTTGCAAGTTCTCTGTCTCTCTCTCACTCTCACATAAAAAATTGTAGTTTGAAAACCTTTCTACTCGTTCAGACCATTAAGACATTAGAAATATTGATTCTGCCCTTTGAATTATGGCCACTTGTTTTTGTTATCTTTTCTATGATAAACTGTTAGGTTCTTGTTTTCCTAGATTAATTGAGATATTGGATTTAAGTTGTTTATTGAACATCCATTTGCTTGTTTTTTCCATTCAAAAAGAATCAAGTTCTCCTCCTTTCCTGAGTGCAATTTGCAATCAGAAATTGTTACATTAATATATGCCAATATTTTGTTGATTCTGCAGGTTCGTGTTTTTAGTCCACCACCACCAAACTGTAGACGATTCATTGTAGCTACTAATATAGCTGAAACTTCTTTGACTGTTGATGGTGTAGTGTAAGGAAACTTGACTTCCACTTTATTTGAGAGACCTGTATTTCTCATTTATTTAACCTGATAATATTTGCTAGGGCTCATAGTGCTTCTTTCCTTTTAGTACAACTGCACGAACCAAGCAACATTAGCTAGAGACATGATGCGCTGAAAGCAAAGGAATTCCAAAATTGGAAACTTTTCAATCTAGCAGCTAGTCATGGCAGATATAATCTGTTTCCTTAAATAAGTTTTTGTTGACATTACCAATTAGAAATACACCCATTTGTTGTGCTGTGGTCTGTGGAAACCATCTCATGATCAGAAAACCCAAACAAATCCTCATCAGCTCCATTGTCAATCCAGCCTTTTTCCACGGCATTTTGCTTGAAAAACAAAACGAGATACATTTCTATGTTCAGCAATAGCTGACTTGAGCACTTGAAATTAAGAATGCTTATAATTCTTTCAAATAGATTTTAGATTGGAAATAAAGCTTACTCGTATTACTAGTTCAAATTCATTATGACATGTAATATGGCTTCTCCTTCTTCCTCTGTTGACATTTTCCACAGTCTATAATATAAGCATTTTAACTCCTCAACTTCAAGTTTCAACTGCTTATGCTTAATGTCTGATTAATGTAGGTATGTAATTGATTCTGGTTATGTGAAGCAAAGGGAATACAACCCATCAAGTGGCATGTATTCTCTCGATGTTGTTCAGATTAGCAAGTAAGCTGATTTCTTATTTTCTAAATTTCTCTTTGTTCTTCTTTGATAATACTCTGTGGGGTGCCTGGGGCTGATGATAAATTGATAGGGTTGACCATTGAATCTTTAGGATCACATTTAGAAATGTCCGTTTAGAGTTCTAGTTCCATGTTGGTACTCAAATCTCTAAGCTTGAAGAAAAAAAGGGAGGAAAAAAAGAGGAAATTCAATGCTCTCTAGGGAGAAACCTGTTTGTTCCTATGGATGTTTGTTGTCTACGTTGTGGGAACTATTTGACATTAGTATGCTTCTGCTCCAATATACTTGTTTATTCACTAATAAAACTTAGCTTGTACTTGGATAAGGATTGGATTGAGATGAATTTGTTAAAATTTAATAAAATATTATTAAGTGAGGAATAAATGTAGGACCCAATCGTTAATGAAAGAGAGACAATATAATGTGTTATGAATATATGACAACTCTTGAGAAACGAAAATTATTTAAATTAATATTATTTTAAATTGGAGTTTTGATTTAGATTGGGAAGAATTGCTTCCCAAATACAGCCTTAATGTTGAATCCTGGTGATTAATAGGTGTTAGTGCTTGTCCACTGATACGCTGTGTTGTTCAAATGCACGAGGAACTTATTGAAAAGGGAAAAATAAATGATGAATTCTATAATGGAATGACTGCAGGGTTCAAGCCAATCAGCGGGCCGGACGAGCTGGAAGAACACGTCCAGGAAAATGCTACCGTCTCTATCCTTCTATGGTTTATGAGGATGATTTCTTGGATGCTACCATCCCTGAAATACAGAGATCTTCTCTTGCTGGAAGTGTCCTTTATTTAAAGTCATTGGACCTTCCAGACATTGATATTCTGAAATTTGATTTTCTTGACCCTCCTTCCTGTATGTATCTTAATTCCTCTTCATCTACTTCTGTTTATCGTAATCTCTTGTATATGTTGATTACATATTGACAGAGGATGAATGTTCTTTTATACTGTAGCTGAATCTTTAGAAGATGCCCTTAGGCAATTATATCTGATCAATGCTATTGATGAGGATGGTTCAATTATGAGTCTTGGCCGAACAATGGCTGGTAAGTCAATCGTATCTGACATAAAACAGTGGTTTTGTTTGTCCATATCGGTCATTCTGTCACCTACTTGAAATTATAACTCATGAAAGAACTAGACGAAATAAACACTTGCACTGGCAGCTTCATGCAGACAAAGGGCTAAGGAAATGTGCAGTATATTCCACCTTTATGGAAGTCTAATGTCTCAAATTAAACTTCATCTTGTCTGGAGAGGAATAATTGTTTTGGGAAATTTATTCCTGATAAAATATTTTTATCCTGAAGCTTGTGGGAAGTCTTTCTTCTCTAAAACTTTTGTGGTCTGTGCAGAGCTTCCGTTGGAACCTTCTCTGTCAAGGACCCTGTTAGAGGCAAATGAATATGGTTGCTTATCCCAAGCTTTAACTGTTGCTGCCATGTTATCTGCTGAAACCACATTGCTTCCTGGTCGAAGGTTGCCTTGTTTTCTTTCCTTTCTGTTTCCTTCTATGCCTCTATGTAATGGAATGATGTTTCCCTGCATCATTCAAGTGTACAATATATGGTAACAACTTTATTAATAATTTGATGTCACAAACAAGGAAATATGTCATTTGACTCACATTGTTAGGGCTGCCGGCCGTCCACAATAGAACAGAAAGCCCTAAAGCCTTACTGGAGAATTTGCAATCCACCAGGGTAACAAAACCAACATGATTTTGCTATTGGTTTAGTTACTAGGACATGGATCTTGAAAGATTACAGTCAACAGGCCAACAACTGAAGAAAACCCCGTGAAAATACCATCAGCTTCTTCAATTTAGCAACAGATTTCATGCAGTGATTGTTTGGTGGCAGTTTCAACTTTTTGTTATAATTTGTGCTGTTTGTGTACCAGTAACAACTTTCTGCTTCTTTATGTGGCTCCAAAATCTGTTGTTGAGTTAATTCTGGTCCTTTCCTGATTTGCAGCAAGAGCACTGAGAAGAAGAGGAAACAGACTCCTTCCAACCTGCCTGATGGTTCTGGCTGGGGTGACCATATTCAGTTGCTTCAGATATACGAGGAATGGCATCAAGTTGATTACAATGTGGAGTGGTGCAAAGATAATAGCTTGCAGGCACGTACTCTTGCTTTTTTCTTTACAAAGCACCTATTACATAGATTATTTTATTCTATAAGCCATTCTTGGTTATATGACATGTTATCTCTCTTTTTACTATGTTGTGTGGCTTATAATTCTATGGGGCACAACTTGAAGTTTGTATCTATCATTTAGAATCTTGCCTCAGCATTATGGGCAAGAAACTAATCTGCTAACTGAAAAACGCGTCTGCAATTTATGATTTGCCCTTTCTCTCTTTCTTTTTCTGTGTGAATAAAAATTGAGTACCAAAGTTGAAAAATGTACTCTGTCATGGTAATTTACTGATTGTAGGTACGGGGAATGATGTTTGTCAAGGATGTGAGGAAACAGTTAGCTCAGATAATGCAGAAAATTGCTAAAGGTTAGGACTAACACAACTATTGATTTTGCATTAGGAAATGCTGAAGGCTGGCTTATATTATTCTTTTCTGGAAATGATCAATTTCCATATGTTTCTTTTATCTCAACTAGTAGAATTGAACTTTTACCTTGTTTGGTTCTTTTATTATAGATGCATTAATGACTAAAGTAATGATTAAAGTAATATCACTATCACTTACATTTCTTGATAATAGAGTCCTTGGATGTACGAACAAGTAAAAGGAGCAGAGAAAGCCGGCAGGAGTATAAGAATTTGAGGAAGGCTTTATGCGTTGGTTATGCAAATCAACTTGCTGAGAGAATGATTCGGCATAATGGTTATCGGACCCTTGGTCTTAAGTCCCAACTTGTTCAGGTACTTTCTTCAACAAATTTTAAACTTGGCTGTCATGTTATACAGCTCTATAAAGGTCGTGTTTATGTGAATTTCTGCTCTAGCAAAGGGGATCTCTGACCCTTAAAGAAATGTTTCAGAAGGAAATTGATTTCAGGTTTGTTTGGCTTGAGAGGGTTCCGAGCTATATTATTCTCGGATGTTGGAGACTAGCTACAAACAAGGGCATATGCCTTAGTATGTTGACTTGGAACTTGGTCCTCATCAACTGCCATATCTTTAATCTGCTGAGTACCTTGTGCTTTACTGCAGGTGCATCCATCCAGTGTATTGCAACCAGATGAAGATGGAATGCTGCCCAATTATGTTGTGTATCATGAACTCATTGCCACCTCACGCCCATATATGCGCAATGTGTGTGCAGTAGAAATGCCATGGGTCATGCCCATCATAAGGAAGCTTGAGAAGCTAAATGTCAGCAAACTCAGGTAACAATCTGGGATCATTTTCCATTCTAGCTATTAGTACCGTTCATTTTTATGATGTCAATTCTGTCTTCTTGTTAACAATGGCCTGAGCTTTCATCTGTATTTAAAAGCAGTGGTGGAAGTCATGAGTCGGAGGAGAGAGCTCAGGATGAAAATTCGAAATCAACGACGGAAGATAAAGCCATTCCTCAGCTTCCTGATAATCGTGATAGCAAGATACAAGCAGCGCGAGAACGCTTTCTTGCCCGAAAATCCTTCAAATGATACAGAAATTTGGACAAACTTGACTCGATAATGGTGCAAGGAAGATGTCTGTGTTGGCTTCCAAATGCCCATGACCAGTAAGAAAACATCAAATGCTAACCTCCAGAGAATTGATATCAGCTCATTGCTCAGAAAAGCTAAAAGCAGAGCTTACTTTGTACAGACAGAAGCATAAGACCAAACATTCTTTTCTGCTTCTCTTTGATTGGGTTTAAATTCTTTCTACCGTTGTGTAACTTGTGTTTAGGAAATTGTGATACCTTAGGGACTTATATCCTTAGTTTAGAGCCCATACTTCTGTAAAATACTACTCACTTTTTGTGTTGTCATCCAGTGTACATGTTTTCTATTGGGTTCATTCAAAATTGTAAATTAAGGATAAGATTATTTAATTAATACTCTATTCGTTTTTTTAAATTATTTATTAGTATTTTAAAATTTTACAAATATATTTATTATTTTAATTATATTTTTATAATTTATTATTTATTAAAATATAATATTAATTATTAAATGTTTAAATAATTATACAAATTTTAATGAGCATAATTTAATTTTTCTTAATTTGTGTAGCAATTAAATACTCCCTCTGTCTTACTAAAATTGATAGTGATTGACTTGATACGATATTTTATACAAAATTAAAAATTAAAATATAATAATAATATAATATAATAAAAATAAAAAATATGTGGGTCTCATAATATTTTATATTAAATTTAAAAATATAAATATAATATATGTGGGGTATATTGATTATTTTATAATAAATTGTATAGTAAAAATTTTCTTTTTAAGGAAAATATCAAATTTAGTGAAATAGTTCAAAATAGTAAGTAGGTCAATTTTAGTAGGATGGAGGGAGTATTAATTTATAAAATCAGTCAAATATTTGATGATATATATGGAGTAGTATTTTTTATTTATAGGTAAAATTAATTACTAGAAAAATAGAATTTTGCCTTGCAAATACCAACAAGGAAAAAAAAAAATGTGTTGTATATGTATCATGTTGGACTCTTGGGCATCAGGTCCGATGTCGTGTGTGGCCATGGCTCGAGCGGCTTGGCTCTTCTCTTCTCCACTCTCACACGCATTCCTCCCATGTCTCGGTCGCCGGCCCGCTACTCATTTCTCTGGCCACCGCCGTTTCTGCAGCTTCTATTCAACGGCTCGGCTGCTATTCTCCTCGGGCTGGAAACCTCCTAGACAAGCGGTTTATGCACAAGCTAGAAGAAGCTTCTCTTCCAAATCCAAAGCAGAGAAAATAGCCTCTTGTAAGAATCAAATGTTGCTTTCTTTTTTTTTTTTTTGAATTTCTTCTCTTAAATTTTTACGTGAGTTGCTTTGAAATATTATGTTCCTTTTTCTTCTTCTTCTTTTTTTTTTTTTTGAAAAAATTTTGTTTTGTTTTTTTGGGTTATGTTTGCAGCTGCTGATTTGCAATTTGAGGCACCTCTTAAAATTGTGGAATATCCAGACCCGATACTGAGAAGAAAGAACAAGAAAATCAATAGATTTGATGATAACTTGAAAAAGTTAGTAGATGAAATGTTCGACGTAATGTACAGGTAAACTTAGTTTGGTATTAGTTGTGCATTGTTTTCAAGAATTTGCTGCTAAATTTAGCTCTTTTCAGCTTATTCCAAACTGTTTTTATTTACAGGATGTGAAAACTATTGGCTTACTTGTTAACAGAACTGATGGGATTGGGCTTTCGGCGCCTCAAGTGGGCATTAATGTTGAGCTTATGGTGTTTAATCCGGTCGGGGAACGTGGGGAAGGTGAGGAGATTGTACTTGTCAATCCCCGAGTCAGCAGATATTCAAGAAAAACAGTTCTTTTTAATGAGGGTTGCTTATCCTTTCCAGGGATCTATGCTGATGTTGAGGTAAATGTAGATACTTATGTTTGCATGAGAAGCAGTGGCATTGTTTGCAGGTATTTAATTCTTTAGTGGTTTTTTCTTCTGCAGAGACCGGATTCTGTGAAAATTGATGCACAAGATATTACTGGCAAGAGATTTGAATTTAACTTGGCAGAACTTCCTGCAAGGGTGTTCCTCCATGAATATGATCACCTTCTGGTAATTCCCCTGTGAAAGTTACCTAGTATGGTCACTGTAGTTGACTTGTAAAAACCAGGATTTTTATGGCAAATGGTTGGTGACTGATGTTATGTGAATTCACTAGCTAGGTTTCAGTTTTTGATTGAATTGAAATAGATATCCATGACTATTGAATTCTCAGTGCTAACAATTTTTCTACTTCGAACAAACATCCAAGTTAGCATCCTCTGAATTTTACCTAATATGGTAACTGTAGTTGACTTGTAAAAACCTTGATTTTTATGGCAAATGGTTGGTGACTGATGTTATGTGAATTCACTAGCTAGGTTTCGGCTTTTGATTGAATTGAAATAGATATCCATGACTGTTGAATTCCCAGTTCTAAAAATTTTTCTACTTTTAACAAACATCCAAGTTTGCATCCTCTGAAATTTACTCAGTATGGTCACTGTATTTGACTTGTAAAAGCCTCAATTTTTATGGCCTCGATTTTTTTGGCAAATGGTTGGTGACTGATGTTATGTGAATTCACTAGCTAGGTTTTGGCTTTTGATTGAATTGAGATAGATATCCATGACTGTCGATTTCTCAGAGCAAAATTTTTTTCTAATTTTAACAATCATCCAAGTTTGCAGCCTGGACGATTTTGACTTGCATGTTCAGTCAAGCCACTGTTCTATGGGTGTAGGAAGGTGAACAATCTTTGTGAGTAGTACTATAGACATGGTTAGTCATTTTCATAGCTAACAATTCAAAAGATACATATTGCCTTTATGTATTTATGGCAGCAATGGTAGTGATGATCTTCAAATGGAATATTTGAGAAGGAACAGTTTATATCTGGTGCTTCTGTAACCAAAATAGTGTTTCTGGGCCCAATATTCTGCATATTTTCTAGAATGAGATTGCTGAGTCATGGAATGCCATATGCAGGGAATTCTGTTCTTTGATAGAATGACTGATGAAGTTCTCGACAGCATCCGCACAGATTTACAGGTGAAAAATTAGTCCCTTTAACCATTTATTTCATACACAAATATTTTGTGGTGAAGAATATCCAGTGAGAATGGATATCTTGTTTGATAGGATCTTTTAGCAGCAGCAACTTTTGTCTAAGTTGATTACAATTACATTACTCATGTCTCTCTTGCATATATTGCAGGCCTTGGAAAAGAAATACGAGGAGTCAACTGGATTGCCAAGTCCCGAAAGGATAGAGACTCGCAGAACAAGGAAGGCTGCCGTGGGATTTGGGAAATCGTGAATTACCTCAAGACATTTTGTTAGGTTTCACAGCGTTTGAGTTCCAAGATAAAGTTTTTCTTTTTGTTTTTTTGGGACAGAGTAAATTGCCAATGTATACCAGTTTTCTTACAGGGTTGTAAACTATGGATGATGCAGATAATTCAACCATTCAACTCTGGTCTTTTGTTCTATGTTGTTTTCAAATGAAAGTGGGATCTTCCAAAAGAAGAGATTCACTGGTGCTCAATAGGGATGAAACAAGTGACCCAAATTTTTATAACTTGCCTCTTCAATGGTCCATAAAATGTCTTCCAATCCTTTCTTCTTGAATCTTGGCAGTAGAATGCATACTTGGTGAAGGCTTTAACAGGGCCAACAATTGGCATTTGAACCTATGAGGCGGATTCATAATCACTAGGCTATTATTTCAACAACCCTTGTAGTAGTGATTAGAGGTACATTGTATTGAGGTCAGTTGCTTTGGTATAAGTGCTTTCACTAGTCCATTTTTCTTGATCCACGTTCAACCATCTAAGTCTTTTCATTGGTTCATTTCTGGGACGGGGATCCTATTAGGGGTGGGGAAATGATGTGAAAGCACTAAAGGCTGCCTACTTAATGGATTGCCATTGCTACTGAATCAAAAGGATGCCAATTGAAGAAAACATTTGCATTCTTCCTCCTTAACGAAACATTTTATGAAACACTAATCTAGACACAGCCAAGCTAGTCTATTTATTGGGTTATGACTCTCTGCACTTTGAAATATACTTCTATTCCCCTAATTCATTTTTAATACTTTCTTAGAAAAAGAAAAAGAAATTACTTTCTGGATTTAAAATTGCAAGTTTATATTTATATTTTGAAATATTTAAAAATAAAATGCCTAATTTATTAAATATATATTTTTATTTAAACTTTCTAATTATTATTAATATCTTCAATTAATAAGAACAAGACAATAATTTGATAAAATTAAATATTACTTTAAGTTTTTATCCTAAATTAAATTATGACATTTAATTTAATTCTAAATGGAAAGGCATAATTTTGAATCAAGAATAAAAATATTGTAATTATCTTTTCTAAAATTACAAAAATACCACTATCAATGCTAATTTGATAAATAAAAATAAAATACCACTAGTATTTATTTATATTAAGTCGGGCTCACAAAAAGTAGTTTAAAATGGATGGTCCGACCTAGGACTCTGGAATACGATAGAGAAAGAATCAAGGTATCACGTTGCTGCTTTCTGTAGGCTTGCGTTTCTTGCCTTCTTGGTTTTTGCACATCTTTAGCGTGGGTTGTGCCTTCCTTCCACTTGCAATCACTCCATTGGATATTCTTTGGTTTTTTTTCCATTTCTGTGGGCGGATTTCTTGTTTGTTTTTAATCTCCATTGGGGGCAAAGCTCTAATGCAACAGTCTCTGCCAACTCACTGCAGTAATAAATTTTTTTGGCCTGAAGTCTATGAAGTCTAGATTCTTGATTCAAAAGCATAAAAATCCCCCGGCACGTCCTTTGACTTTTCACTTTCTGCATGCTCTGAGTCGATATATTTAAGTGTGATACTATGCAGATGCCATTTATTTCGATTTCTGTACTGCTTTATGAATCTATCAATCAGTAGTGAAGAGGCTTTCTTGTTGATTTTGATGAGATGTTATAGCTGAAGGGCTGAGATTATCTAGAAAAATGAAGTTGGTACCGAGGGAAATCGAGAAGTTGATGCTCCATAATGCTGGATATCTTGCCCAGAAACGTCTTGCCCGTGGCCAAAGACTCAATTATACTGAAGCTGTTGCTCTTATAGCAACCCAGGTACGTCCTTTGGTTTTCTTTTTCTAGATCCCTTTGTTGCATAGTATTCTCAGCAATTTTTTTGGGCTGCATTTTCTTTCCGTACTAATTCATATACAAATGCTTAATTGGGTTGATCAGACTCATGATACATGAATGCTTTTTTGTTAAAGAACTAATTTTGAGAGAGAATTTGTGTTTTTTGGCAGTTCTTGAGTTTGTTCTTCATATTTAGTTTTATTGTAATGTAGTAGATTCTGGAGCTTGTGCGTGATGGTGAGAGGACTGTAGCTGAATTAATGGACATTGGAAGACGGGTCTTAGGAAGGTATTCTCAAGCAAGCTCTTTGCCTTTTGTTTGTAATTTTCAATGTTTAGATTGCATATATTTGTTTCCTAATTATTCACGTTTTTATGGGATGGTAAAAATGGGTTCTTTTACACGGCTATAACTGAAATTTGAAACTGCTTTGGTAACATTATTGTTCATGAGCTTCTATATTTGGCAAGAATCATGAATTTCACTGCTGCATATTTGTAATTTTTCCCTTCAATTTGGCAGGAGACAGGTTCTTCCAACTGTTCCTTGCCTTTTGGATACTGTACAGGTATTATTAGATAGTGCCTATTTGAAGTGATATTTTAACGCTTCTCGTTTCGTATTACTGGTTGAAAAAGAAGTTATAGGTTATGACCTCTACAAAACAATGCAGATAGAGGGAACATTTCCTGATGGGACAAAGTTAATCACCATCCATGACCCTATTGCATGCGAAAATGGAAATCTAGAGCTGGCATTACATGGTTCCTTCCTTCCAGGTGATTTTACTGCATAATGCTTGCCAACTTGGACGCTTCCCTTTTTCAGTTACTCTTCAAGTTAACTGTTTTCTCTAGGAGGGGCATTATTTAAAAAGTATTATTTTTGCAGTTCCTTCATTAGACAAGTTTCCACCTGTAGAATCTGGTAAGAATCCTGGTGAACTAATTTTTAGAGGTGGACGCATCATGCTTAATTGTGGGAGGACTGCTGTAATCCTTAAAGTCACCAACACTGGAGACAGGCCAATTCAGGTGGTGGCTTATTAAATAATTTCTCTCTTTTGTCATGCGTGGCACAAGATTTTCAATTCCGCCGAATTTCTCTTTGCTCAAGGTGGAGCAATGCTCCCTTATCCTAGTTCATTGTCATGTTATGAATAACAAACATTAGACAAAATTTCTGTGGTGGTCTCCTTAGAAATTGATACCAAAAAGACCCCCAAAAAAATTTATTCTTCTCTCAAATGTGCAGATTGGTAGCCATTATCACTTTATTGAGGTAAACCCAGCATTGGTTTTTGATCGGAGGAGAGCTTATGGCATGCGACTGAACATACCTGCAGGAAGAGCTACTAGATTTGAGGTTAGACTTTTCACTCTGTTGTAATTGAAATGAACTCTGTTATGCACTTTTCCTTTGCATATGTGATTAGATTTAATAGCAAAAGTGTTATATTTTGCTAGCCAGGAGATACAAAAAGTGTTACTCTTGTCAGAATTGGAGGCAAGCAGGTTATCAGGGGAGGCAATGGGATTGCTGATGGCCCAGTTCAGGATTCCAGTATCACAGCAGTGATGGAAGCTGTCAATGAAAGAGAATTTGGGAATCTCGAAGAAACAAATGCAAGGTTTATAATGCTTTTAAACTTTGGCAATTCCTCTTTTGAAACTTTGGTTTATTGTAAATAAATTCAAATGGCTTGATTGATTTTTTTCATTTTGATTCATCAGAATGCATGTTAGACTTTTCCCTCTTTTATTTAATTGCTTGGTTGTGTTTTACAATGCTGTTGTGATAGTTATAAATAATAACACTGTCTAGATTTCAAACTGATTTTTCAGTGAAGGTGTCATTGTAGAAGGATCTGCTTTTTCTTATGAAGTAACACATGAGACCTACAGTAATTTTTATGGCCCCACCACTGGTGACAAAATTAGGCTGGGAGACACCGACCTTTTCGCAGAAATTGAAAGAGATTTTGCTATTTATGGTGATGAATGTGTATTTGGGGGTGGAAAGGTTCTCCGAGATGGAATGGGACAGGCTTGTGGTTATCCAGAGACCGACAGCTTGGATACAGTCATAACAAATGCTGTAATTATTGATTATACAGGTATTTTTGGAGAGGCTTGTGGTTATCCAGAGACTGACTGCTAGGATACAGTCATAACAAATGCCGAACTTGTTAATTGTGCAGGTATTTTCAAGGCTGACATTGGGATTAAGGCTGGTCTTATTGTTTCCCTTGGGAAAGCTGGTAATCCAGATGTCATGAATGGTGTGTCTGACAATATGATTATTGGGGTTAGTTCAGGATCTCGTTCTTGTAACATTGAACTTGCTAGTATCTCTGAGGTTAAACACTCCTAATATTTTGAATCTTTTGGATCAGGCTAACACTGAGGTCATAGCTGGAGAAGGATTTATTGTAACTGCTGGTGCTATAGATTGTCATGTGCACTTTATATGCCCTCAGCAAGCATACGAGGCCATATCTAGTGGTGAGCTTTCTAAATGAGTAGAAAAGTTCTTAAATGGTGTAAATTGAAAACCTTGATGGTCAGGGGGATTAAGAAACCCATCTGTTTAAGCTTCATTATTGTTGCTTCCCACTTGGCATGTGTTAGTTTTCTCTGATTGAATTGATGTGGGTCTAAACATGTTGGTAGCAAATACAAGGTCATTAGCTCAGCTGATTTGTCCATTAGCCATTTTATGGAATTTGCAGGGCCCAGACATAGAGCCAAATGTATTTAGGCTTGCACTAAAACCTCTTTCTACCCCTCCCTCAAAACCAATTAAGGGGTAGTACTAGTCCTTTCTCATAGTTGTATTTTTTTTTTATTATTATTTTTTAAACATTAATCTTTTCCATTGTCTATCATGGTAATGTTTCAGTTCTCCCCTGTTTCTTAGATTACACATTTTTTTCCTTTGAAACGTTTGTAGGTATCACCACATTAGTAGGAGGTGGAACAGGACCTGCAGATGGGACTCGAGCGACTACATGCACTCCAGCTCCAGCCCATTTGAGATTGATGTTGCAATCAACAGATGAACTGCCTCTAAATTTTGGTTTCACTGGAAAAGTATGCTTTTCTTTCTTTTCTTCTTTCTCCATCTGTCTCTGACTGATTCATGTAGCAGGCCCTCAGAATGTAATTTCTATTTGGATTATGTATACCATCTTTGCATTCTGAAAGGTAAGAGTTATGTCTGGGAATACATGTTTTCTGTTGCATGACATGTTCTTGCATCTGCAGGGAAATACCGCCCTACCAGATGGCCTACATGAAGTAATCAAGGCTGGAGCAATGGGACTAAAGCTTCACGAGGACTGGGGAACTACTCCTGCAGCAATTGACTGTTGCTTGAGTGTTGCAGAGCAATATGACATTCAGGTAATGGATCCCTCTCTATCTCTCTCCTGGAACAACATTGAACATTTCTATGCCATAATTTCTACTTATTATTGATTCTGGACTTGATAGGTAAATATTCACACCGACACCTTAAATGAATCCGGTTTTGTGGAGCATACAATTGCTGCATTTAAAGATAGAATCATTCATGCTTACCACAGGTACATGCTTCCTCATTCCAGAAATGTTTTTTTCTCTCCCTCAAGAAGGAAAGAATTGTGTGTGTGTGGAAGTGATATATTTTGGAGTTCTACAATATTTGTGCAGTGAAGGTGCAGGAGGCGGTCATGCTCCAGATATCATTAAAGTTTGTGGTGTAAAAAATGTTCTTCCTTCATCAACTAATCCAACACGTCCTTACACCTCAAATACGGTCGATGAGCACCTTGATATGCTGGTAAGAGAAGATAACATAATTTTTTATCTAATAATTCCTCTACAAGAAGCTAATGGAATACGTCACTCTCAATGGATAGCTATTCTTGACAAGGGCTTTATCTACAGATGGTCTGCCATCACCTTGATCCGGATATTCCGGAGGATGTTGCTTTTGCTGAATCACGTATTCGTGCTGAAACAATAGCTGCAGAAGACATTTTGCATGATATGGGGGCAATAAGTATCATATCATCCGATTCGCAGGCGATGGGTCGCATAGGAGAGGTTCTCACTTCTATCTTCATATCATTTGGTGGATGGAAGTAGTTTCCTTTTAGTAGCATTTGATCACTTAATGGAAAATAAATATTTTGTCTTCGCCAGTAACTGCTATTAAGACTTCTCTTTCAGTAGAATAAATGTAGAAACTGGTATGACAACAAACTAGGGGATGATATAATTGTAACTGTAACACACATAACAGGCTATGCTACAGCATGGCACCAATCCCTGAGGAAAGGGAAAGGGAAAACCAAAAATATTGTTTCAAGGTAAATGGTAGGTAACATTCAAAGTAAAGAGGAGGCTAGCAGGGCCAAAGGAAGGCCAACTAGTTGTTTTTTTTAGATATTCCAGCTTCAATATTTGTGCTCTAATATTTTTATTTATATCCTATGACTCTTGGGCAACAGTGAGATTAAATGACTCCTGAGAACACGAAGATTGTGTAAGCTTTTGTTGAACCACTGAGAATCATATTCTCAAACTGTATATGAAATCCATTTATCTTTTTCATAGTTATTTGACTTTAAAATTTGTAACACAGGCAGAACTTCCCTTTCCAGGTCATTAGCAGAACATGGCAAACAGCGCATAAGATGAAGTCTATAAGGGGACCACTTGATGGTGATGGATCCACCAATGACAATTTGCGGATCAAAAGATACATTGCAAAATATACTATAAATCCTGCAATAGCTAATGGCTTCTCTCACTGTGTTGGGTCTGTTGAGGTATGAACTGTTACATTCATTTTGACATTGTTGACACTAAAGGCATTGTCTTTAGGCTGTTTGGCAAATTTTCCCTCCCCACACAGAAGTGCATGTGTGTGTTGCATTAGATGTTCTCTGCATCTCTCTCTCTCTCTCTCTCAGAGGTATCATCTGGGTGACTAAAATTACAATGCCTGAGTTATTTGATTTTTGCTTAGAAGTTAGAACGTACAGATTTTAGTTCTTAGTGATATAATTTTGGTTTGGTAATATTTATGTCTCGCAGGCTGGAAAATTGGCTGATCTTGTTATTTGGAAGCCGTCTTTCTTTGGGGCAAAACCAGAAATGGTTATCAAAGGTGGCACAATTGCATGGTCTAACATGGGTGATCCAAACGCAAGCATTCCAACTCCTGAGCCGGTAAACATCAGTCTGATCCTTTTTTTGTTTTGTGCACGTCTTCGTTCTATGGGCCATATTATTCGTGTGGTTTCTTTAATTCATTTGGCTTTCATATCATGAAGTGGAAACAAGTTACTCCCTATTCAATTTCAAGGAGTTCGTGTTATGCTAAAAATTCAAGTCTGCCCTTCCATAAAATATGTCAACACTGAATGCAATCTTTGGAGTTAAAATCCTAAACGATTTGCTCGAACATTTCAAGGACATATATTTTCCACACATAAAAAAACTCATACCCTCCTGATGCCCCAGCCTTCACCCCCGAAAGAAAAAGGAAGACCACCTTAAAGAACACCGACCTCCCTTGAATTTGGCTTGCCTCAAGCAGATATGTATTGTATGTATTTATCTAACCAGACTCCGTCAGTCACAAGTCTGAAACTGGTGCATAGTGGACCTCTCACCTCATTCTATTCTATAGCTTACCATTTAAGTAGAGCTCAAGGTTTCAGGACCTCTCAAATTGCAAACAAAATGCAGCATTTCATTTCCCTCTAGTTCACAAAGGAACTTGTTGCAATAACTAGAAAACCATTTCAGGTGATGATGAGGCCAATGTTTGGAGCATTTGGCAGGGCTGGAAGTGAAAACTCAATTGCCTTTGTTAGCAAGGTAGGTCTCTCTCCCCCCCTACCCCTCTCTCTTGCGTTGTTGTTAGTGCATTTACACACAGATACAGCCCAGGTACGCGTATAATACACCTTTTATGTCTCTATCTTCCTGCAATCAGGCAGCCTTAGATTGTGGAGTTAAAGATCTTTATGGACTCAAGAAGAGGGTGGAAGCTGTAAGTGGCGTCAGGCATCTCACAAAACTTAACATGAAGCTGAATGATGCTCTTCCAAACATCAAAGTTGATCCAGAGACTTACATAGTAACTGCAGATGATGAAGTTCTCACATGCCAAGCAGCAACCTCTGTTCCTCTTTCTAGAAATTATTTCCTTTTCTAAATACCGTTACTAGTTTTCCTCATCCCTACGAATGCTGGATAATTTCCACAATAAGCAGAAATTCACCTCTAGTCCTCTGAAACATTCTTATATTAAATTCGAATATATAAAAGTAATATATAATAAGAACGTTAATTATTTTATAATATATAATATATTTAAAATTTTTGTTTTTTAAAAAAATTTCATATTTTTGATTGAATTAAGATAATAAAATTATATTTTGAATAAAGATTGGACTAAGATGAATTTGTTAAAATTTAATGAAATATTATTATATGGGGGTAAATATAAAGTTCAATCGTTACTGAGAAAGAAAAAATATGATGTGTTGTGATTATATAATAATCTTTAGAAAATTAAAATTATTTTAAATTGAAATGTTGATTTAGATTGAGAAGAATTGTTTTTTAAATACAGCCAAGTAAATAAAATCTGGTGAGACCGATGGAGTACTAATTTTAGACTACATTTGGGAAGAAAATTTTTTTAATCTAAATTAAAATTTTAATTCAAATAATTTTAATTTTTTAAAAATTATTATATATATACAACACATTATATTTTTTTATTAATTATTAAACTCTATATTTAATAATATTTTATTAAATTTTAACAAATTTATCTCAATTCAATTTTTACCATGTATAACCTAATATAGTTACATTAGTTAAAAAGGAATCATGGAGTAAATAGTCGAACATTTGCCTTATAATTTAGAATGTTTTATCCCCAAAATGAAACTCGCTGTTCATAAAAAATTCAAAATGCCAAGGGGGACGAAGAGAATCGTGTTGCTCATGGCGAGCTCTGTACGTCACATATAGTGCTCGTACTGGATGTAGCGTTTTCTTAGCTATCATTATCGCTAGCCCCACGCGGTATATAACAAAAGATTTCGCTTTCAAATTGCGAAAATTTCAAACCTGTTAGGTTATATGTATTAAAAAATTATATTTTATATAATAAAAATTGTACGATATAAGTTTACAAGTTATGTAAAAAATTTTTTTCAAATTAAGAGACATCTTTCAATGTTCTTGAAAATCACTAAATAAAGTGTCACTTTTTAGAACTAGATTTGATTGATAATCCCTAATTTACCTAATATAATTATTGTTTTCAAGTAGAACAAATAAATTATTACCTTGGTGGTGGTTGTGTCACTAACATCTCAACATGAGTAGAAGGAATTGGAAGAAGAAAAGAGATGCCACAAATTTAAGTAATTTTTACATGGATCATAGATCGGTAGACTAAATGTATTAGCGAATTATACCGTACAATTTGTATTACATACGTTACAAGTCATTGATGCAGTTGATCCATGTACCATTAGTTTATGTTAAAAAATTTTCATAAGTTTAGTTATTTAAATTTATTGTTTTTAAAGAAAAAAAACAAGAATAAAAAATGGTATCTAATTAAGAAGATTCAATTTAATACAAAACGGTCAAGATAAAGAAGATGAATCGAATTAAATATTTATTTTCATTCAATTAAAAATATAGATAAAAATATTTTTAGTAGTTTATTTTTGTCTTTCCATCTCTCAATTATCAAAAGATGGTAAGCACATATCTACTTATTCCTTCTCTGCTTCTTTCCTCCCCCTCCAACGGCCCTCATTTCTTTTTCTTTCGTTTGCCTTAATTCAAATATAGTATTCCTTCCGTTTCAAAATACTTGTTCATGAAACTTTTTATTTTGTTTCAAAATACTTGTTTATGTAGAATTAATGATTAATTTCTTTCTATTATACCCTTATTTATTCTAAGTCAACTACACAACTTTTCAAAACTCTTCTTTCTTCTTACTTATTAGAAATTTTCACCAACAAATAACTATCGTGTTTTTAATATAAATAGAATAAGAATCTTATCTAAATTGTAGTATTATTTTCAATACCTGTACAAAAAGTTTCATAAAAAAATATTTTGAAATGAAAAAAGTAGTATCATTCACTCATACAAAAAAAAAAAAAATGTGTTTCAGATATTAAAGATGGAAACTTAAGTAATAAAACCCTTAAATTATAAAAGTTATAAATTTAATACTCATAATATATATATATATATATATATATAATGAAGTTTGGGAGACGAAATTAAAATTTTTCAAAAGAATTTAGAGGACTAAAGGTAAATTTTTTGAAAAAATTTTAAGATAAATATTAAATTTTAAAAAATTTTGGGAGCGGACCCCTCTAATTCCGTCACCGGTTTCAATGGTAGGGCCATTCTTGAAAACAAAGAGAAAAATAGAAAAAGGTGACCATAAAATAAAACCATGGCTAATTCTAAAACGTGATCCATGTGGAAGACAACTTGAAAGATGTGATTTGTTTAGTGTTCATTAATTATAGATCCAGTCAATTGTCTTTGGAGAAGACCATTACACAAACAATAATGGGCCCCCGGTTTCCATTTCCTACCTTCCAATCAAAGATTTTTTTCCACTCTCTCTCTCTCTCTCTCTCTCTCTCTCTCTCTCTCTCTCTCTCTCTCTCTCTCTCTCTCTCTCTCTCTCTCTCTCTCTATATATATATATATATATATATATATTTATATAGTATATAGTTCTGGACCTCATAGAACTTGACGTTTCTTTTGGAATTTAACTCAACAATTTTGGCATTACTATATTTCCAATCTGTGGTGTGAAACGTTTTTCAATTTTATTATCTCGTTGTTCCAATTTGTGCTGAAAATATTTGTTTGGTGTGTTCTTAGCCCAATGCTCTCTTTTATTCTAATAATATATTTTTCCGTTTCAAATTATCAGTCTATTTTTTAATTTAATATTTGTCTCAAATTATCTGTCTTTTTAAAAAATTAAAATTTAATATTTTAAATTTATCCTTATTTAATACTATTCTATTTCTCAAACATATTAAAATATAGTCAAAAACTCATTTTATAAATTATAATATTCATGCACATCTTGTTAATTTTCAAGAAATATTAATAGTAATTTAGAGAGAGAATTAAATATTCATCAACATTTTGATCTATTTTTTAGTAAGAATGAAATATTTAGGAGAGAGAAATAATTTAAAATTATATCAAATTTTAAAATTTATATACGTTTTAATATAAAGAGAGTTACTAATTATTGAATTTTAGAGGTAAAAATAAAAAAGAATATTTAATTAATTAAAAAATTTTCTTTTCTTAATCTCTGCGTAGTCGGTTAAAATAAATAAATAATTTAAGACCGATAGAGTATTTTTTTTTTTTTACTAAATAATAAGAATACGTGGCAATCTCTATCTAATATAGTAACCTTTTTTTTCTAAATAAAAATATTAAGTCAATATTGTTATGAATTATTGGAATCTCCATTAATTAGTGGAGGCTCCACTAATTATGGATTTATGTGAATTATTAGAAGATTTTTATGGATGTCCACCATTTAGTGGAGACACCATTAATTGAGATTAGTTGAAGATGATGTATGCCATGATGTATTTCACTAATTAGAGCTCTATAAATAGAGCTATTCTCTAAGCTTGTAATACACCATCATTTAGTGAAAGAAAGATTAGAAAAAGAATTGTGAGAGAAAGAAAGAGAGAAGTTTGAAGAGAAATTCTTGTGCAAAGAATAGTTAGAATTTTCTTAGTGTGTAGTGTGTAGATTTTATTCTAACACTACCCTAATTTTATAACACGTTATCAGCACGAGTCTCTACCGGTACAAAAGCCGAAGACTAAGCACGAATTTCTGCCGTTACCAAAGCCGAAGACAGTACGCATTTATTGATCTCTATGGCTAACATCGCGAAACTCGAATTTGTAGCCCTTGATATTTCGGAACAAATTATATGTCATGGGTTCTCGATGCGTAAATGCATCTAAATGTCGAAGGCCTTAGTGAAACTATTCAAGCAAATAATAGTGCATCTCGCACAACACAAGGCTAAAGCTTTGATTTTTATTCGTCGTCATCTCGATGAAAATTTGAAAATGGAATATCTTACCGAAAAAGATCCATATGGCCTATGGGTAAATTTAAAAGAAAGATTTGACCACCCGAAGATGGTCGTACTACCTACCGCACGGTATGAATGGTTGCACCCGAGGTTGCAAGATTTTAAAACCGTGAATGAATATAGCTCCGCAATGTATAAAATTACATCTCAATTAAAATTATGCGGAGAAAAAGTGACTCGATGAAGATATGTTGGAGAAGACATTCTCCACCTTTCATGCCTCGAATATTGTCCTCGCAAAGAACAATATCGAGAAAAGGGGTATTCAAAATTTACAGATTTAATTATCGCCCTCCTCATTGCAGAGAAAAATAATGAGTTATTATTGAGAAATCATGAAGCCGCACCAATCGGCTCTACAAAGACTCCTGAAGTGAATGTTGTTGGCTCCAGCAGAAGCCATCGTTATAGTCGTGGTCGTGGCCGTGGCCGTGGCCGTGGTCGTGGTTATGGTCGTAGTCACGCTCGATATTTCCCTTATCACAATTATAATCAAATCGTGAGAAATACCGCCACCGAAGTGGAACAGAAAAGATCAAAAGGGAAAAGAAAAAGAAATTGAAGAAAAGCATGAGGATATATGTTATAGATGTGGCATGAAAGGTCATTGGTCACGAAACTGTCGTACGGCTAAGCATTTAGTTGAATTGTATCAAGCTTCATTGAAAAATAAAAATGTGGAAGCAAATTTTTCTCAACATCCAATAAATAATGTTGAGGATGACGATAGTGATCCCGAAGATGTTAATATCAATATTACCCATATGGATGTATCGGATTTTTTTGAACATCCAAACGGTAGGATAGACCATTTAATTGGTGATGGCAAGTTGTCCAAAAGAACTAAAGCCTCACCCCGATATTTTTGTATTTTCATTTTCATTCTATTCTAATAATATTTACGTTTACATATATATATTTGTGTTCGGATGGTCGTTATTAATGATGATGTATGCATTATTGATAGTGGAACTACACACACCATACTAAAAAATGAGAAATATTTTTCTCGATCTCAAAATGGGAGAAATAAATATTTATACAATAAACGGTAGTGCAAATGTAATTGAGGGCTCCTGAAGAGCTAGTATATTGTTGCCTAAAGGAACAACAATTATTATTGATAAGGCACTATTTTCCTCAAAATTCGTAAGAAATTTATTGAGTTTTAAAGATATCCGCAGAAATGGGTATCATGTTGAAACAAATGAGGAAAATGGGATTGAGCATCTTTTTATTACTCAAATGCATTTGGGTAAGAAATCGGTATTAGAAAAACTGCCGTCTTTTTCTACCGGTCTATATTTTGTAAAAATTCGTACAATTGAAATTCATCATCTAGTAAACCGAAGTTTACCGATCCTATTACTTTTAGCATTTGGCATGACCGGTTGGGTCATCCTGGATCTACCATGATGAGAAGAATCATTGAGAATACACATGGTCATCCTTTAAAAAATAAAAGGATATTAACATCGTAAAAATTCGCATGTACCGCATGTTCCCTAGGTAAATTAATTGTTAAACCATCACCGCAGAAAGTAGGAGTTGAAAGTCCTACATTTCTCGAACGGATTCACGGAGATATTTGTGGACCTATTGATCCACCATGTGGACCGTTCAAATATTTTATGGTCTTAATTGATGCATCATCCCGATGGTCACATGTATGTTTATTATCTACTCGCAACCCGGCGTTTGTGAGATTACTTGCTCAAATAATTAAATTACGAGCACAATTTCCGGACCATCACATTAAAAATATCCGCTTGGATAATGCTCGGTGAATTTTCATCACATGCTTTTGATGCATATTGCATGTCAATTGGGATTAATGTTGAACATCCCGTAGCTCATGTTCACACAATGTAATGGTCTTGTCGAATCTTTGATTAAACGATTACAATTAATTGCTAGACCATTATTAATGAAAACAAATCTCCCAACATCTCGCTCGGGGACATGCTATTCTACATGCCGCAACACTTGTACGTATAAGACCAGCCTAGTTATCATAAATTCTCTCCTTTGCAATTAGCTTTTGGGTCGAACCAAATATTGCTCATTTAAGAATTTTTGGGTGTGTCGTATATATTCCAATTGCACCAAACCAACGTACAAAGATGGGTCCTCAAAGAAGAAAGGGGATATACGTTGGATATGATTCTCCCTCTATTATCGTGTATGTTGAACCCCCGACAGAGATGTATTCACAAAGAAGATTTGCCGATTGTCATTTTGATGAATCATTATTCCCTAAATTAGGGGAGAACCCAAACAAGATAAAAAGGATCTTGATTGGACAACATCATTAAATTATCTTGATCCGCGCACAAGCGCATGTGAACTTGAAGTTCAAAAGATAATTCATTTGCAAAGCATTGCAAATCAAATGCCGTACGCTTTTGTTGACTCCGTAAGAGTTACAAAATCGCATATTCCAGCTATAAATGCTCCTATTCGAATTGAAGTTCCAAAGCAGAACAAAATATTATACCTATAGCCGCTGAGTCAAAAACACGCCGTAAGCGTGGCCGACCTCTTGGTTCTAAAGATAAAAATCCTCGAAAGAAAAGAGGATTAAATGATCCGAAGATCATATTGAAGAAAAGAATGATAAAGACCAAGAGAGAACCGATGACAAAGAACCGTAAGTTGATGAAAGTAACACCGAAATTTCTATCAATTATACCACTTCCGATAGAAGTTGGAATCGGATAGAAACCGTTATTGATAATATATTTGCATACAATATATCTCTTGATGTTACACAGATAATGATGATCCCGAACCAATATCGCTTGATGAATGTCGGCATAGAAAAGATTGGTCGCAATGGAAAGATGCGATTCAATCGGAGTTAAATGCACCGGCAAAACGTGAAGTCTTCGGACTCGCAGTCCGAACACCGTAAGGTATAAAACCCGTTGGCTACAAATGGATATTTGTGCGAAAGCGCAATGAAAAGAGTGAAATCGTTCGATATAAAGCACGATTAGTAGCCCAAGGTTTTTCACAAAGACCAGGTATTGATTATGATGAAACTTATTCTCCCGTTGTTGATGCTATTACACTCCGATATCTTATCGCTTGGCAAGTACATGAAAAGATAGATATGCGCCTATTAGATGTTGTCACTCAGCTACTTGTATGGAAATTTAGAAAATGATGTTTACATGAAAATCCCCGAAGGATTTCATATGCCCGAAGCATATAAACATTATCCTCGTGAAAATTACTCCATCAAGTTGCGTAAATCATTATATGGCCTCGAAGCAATCTGGGCGCATGTGGTTCACACGTCTTAGTGAATATTTATTGAAAGTGGGATTTAAAAATGACCAGGTATGTCCATGCGTTTTTATTAAGAAATCTGGTTCTAAATTTGTGATATTAGCTATATGTGTTGATGATATTAATCTTATTGGAACTCCTGAAGAGCTCCAAGAAACAATTGATTATTTAAAAAGAGAATTCGAAATCAAGGATTTTGGTAAAACCAAATTTTGCCTTGGTTTACAAATTGAACATTTGGAGAGTGGAACATTTATTCATCAATCAACATATACAAAGAAAAGTGCTAAAAAGATTTTACATGGACAAAGCACATCCATTGAGTATTCCAATGATCGTCCGATCATTAAATGTGGATAAAGATCCTTTCCGACCTCAAGAAAATGATGAAGAACTCCTTTGTCCCGAAGTACCATATCTCAAAGGCAATTGGTGCATTGATGTATCTTGCTAATAACACACGGCCCGATATTGCTTTCGCTGTCAATTTATTAGCAAGATTTAGTTCTTCACCAACACGACGACATTAGAATGGAATTAAACAAGTCCTTCGATATCTCCAAGGTACAATTGATCTCGGATTATTTTATTCAAATAAAACCAATCCAACATTGATAGGTTATGCAGATGTCTGGTTATTTATCTCGATCCACATAAAGCACGTTCTCAAACGGGCTATCTATTTACATGTGGAAATACTGCTATATCATGGCGTTCTACGAAACAATCTATAGCAGCTACTTCTTCAAATCATGCTGAAATTATAGCCATTCATGAAGCAAGTCGAGAATGTGTATGGCTAAGATCCATGATTCATTATATCCGAGAAAGTTGTGGATTATCATCAATCAAAGGTATTCCAACTCCTCTTTATGAAGACAATGCAGCTTGCATAGCTCAATTACGAGGAGGATATATTAAAGGAGATCGGACAAAACATATTTCACCAAAATTCTTCTTTACTCATGAACTCCGTAAGAAAGGTGAAATTGATGTGCTACAAATTCGGTCATGTGATAACCTCGCAGATATTTTCACGAAGACTTTACCGACTGCAACATTTGAAAAGTTGAGATATAAAATCGGTATGCGTCGGTTTAAAGATTTAAAAGAATCATCTTATCGTGGGGAGTAATAAATGGACATATAGAATAGTGTACTCTTTTTCCTTCACTAGATTTTTTTTCCCACCGGGTTTTTATCTAGTAAGGTTTTAACGAGGCATATTCTTTATGTAATTGATGGACATCCAAGGGGAGTGTTATGAATTATTGGAATCTCCATTAATTAGTGGAGGCTCCACTAATTATGGATTTATGTGAATTATTAGAAGATTTTTATGGATGTCCACCATTTAGTGGAGACACCATTAATTGAGATTAGTTGAAGATGATGTATGCCATGATGTATTTCACTAATTAGAGCTCTATAAATAGAGCTATTCTCTAAGCTTGTAATACACCATCATTTTGTGAAAGAAAGATTAGTGAAAGAAAGATTAGAGAAAGAATTGTGAGAGAAAGAAAGAGAGAAGTTTGAAGAGAAATTCTTGTGCAAAGAATAGTTAGAATTTTCTTAGTGTGACGTGTGTAGATTTTATTCTAACACTACCCTAATTTTATAACAAATATTAAATATAATGTGACTATTCTTATTATAATAAAAATTAACTGTCATAAAATGTTAATACACGATTACCATAACTCTATTAATACACGATTAAAGCTCAAGTCAACCCATACAGTTGTTGAGATGACTATCGACTAACTACCATGTTTTGATATAATAATTTGAATCGATATAAAGTAATGTCTATTTTTTATATGCGGTAAATTAATATTTTCATATTCTGATAGTTAAAATATATCTTTTTAAAATTAAATAAATATTTACTTTTTTCGTTCTTATTTCAAAATTTAAAAATATATATTAAGTAAATTCCAATATTTAGAGAGTTTTAATAAAAAAATATTGAATTATCTTTGTTAGAAATTATAAAATTGATTTGAAAATTAAAAACCAACTAGTGTTGTACTATAATAGAGTAATAAGGAATAAAGCTATAATTGAAAAAAAAAATAAATGCATTATTACTTTTACAATATGATAGATAATGATAAATAAATAAAATTAAATACTAATAATTATTTTTAAAGAAAAATTTATATCTTTATTTGTTAAATTAGTTATTATTTTTTTTATCTTGGTAACAATCAAAGTAAGATAGAAAGGGATAACAAGTTCATTTTTGCAAGATAACCGATCCATTTTTGTCCTTTTCCATCCTCTAGACTGGATGGGGCATCTTTGGATGAGAAACATTCAACTGAATTAACAAAGACTAGGTCAGATGATCAATTGTGAAACACAAATATCACTAAACAATTTCCATTTGGCTAGTGGGTTGCCATACCCTCTACCAAATTGCTTCCTCAAAAGTTCTCAATCCAAACCAAGAACAAGAAGGAGAAGATGGAAAACTAAGTTAGCGTGTTTGACTCCCACAAGAAAGATTATTGGTCTCGGGATTTGATTTGTATAGGTTTGTCTAAATTGGTTTATTTTTGCGTATTTTTTATCGATAAAGATTTTACGATGAGTTTTACTCAATGCGCATCTCTAATAGCGACGGTAGACTTTTCTGATTCCGAAAAAAGAGAAAATGAATAACAAGAAAACTCACGAAGCCATTAAGTACCATAAATCATACCGCTGACTAGCGTTCGAATATTTTTGAAACATGGGCTCATTGCACATGATTTTTCTAATACAAGTCATCTCTTTATACATAATTTATCTAGTACAGTTTATTTATTCCGTCCGTTGTACGAGTTTAACTAGTATAGTTTTTCTTTTTTATATAATTTATGAGTCATTGCAGGAAAAGCAAGTGCAAATTGTCTTGTGAAAAGAAAAATATTATAAATCATATTATACATAGTTTTCTTTTTCACTTTCTAAAAAAAACAAATGGCTATATTTTTCTTCTTTATATGAACAATAATCACTATTTTTCAAATTACAATGTATTTTATTTTATAGATTAGAATCTTGTATTTTTATATTAGTCTCAATCATTTCTTGTCAAGGTAAAGATTTTAAGGGGGGCAATTGCAGTGTTACAACCACCCATCCCATTTGACCAAGAAGATATCTCACTAAATTAACCTCTCACTAATGCATTGATATACGATCAACCGGTCTGTCACTTTCTTGGAATCTATAAAAAAAAGATGAACTACTTTATAAAGAAATTTGCAGTGCCCTACTGGAGCCTTCTTTTTCAATGAGGTGTAAAACTTCACTTTCCCACATCGCAGTAAGGAGTATTATTTTAGCGCTATCTTGAGGCTACAATGCTGCTTAGCAAGTATTAAGATACCAGCACTTCATGTACTGGTGATCTTTGAGTTGAAACTAGGATCCAAAGATGTTAACAGCTCAACCAAGAATCAGAAATCTTGGCTCAGATATGCAACATGTACCCACCGTCAGACTGTCAGAGACGATAACCGGCGGTGGGAAAGTTGGGAGGCTGAGTAGGAAATCTACCAGCTATGTTCCTGGTTTCCGGTCAACTGTCCCAGCAAATCACAAATCAATACGAGCAGTGATCAGTAGTGAGGATAGCAAGACTGCAGAAAAGGTGGTGGAAACACCCAAGGGAAGTAATGGGTCGTTGGCTTCTTCTTCAGCAGGGAGGGAGCTGAGAGCTGTGATCACTATAGGGAAGAAGATGAAAGAGAAGCTTGTTGACAAGGTTGAAGATCAGTGGGAGTCTTTCATAAATGGAATTGGAAGAGGAATCTTGATTCAACTAGTCAGCGAAGATATTGATCCTGGTTAGCTTCTTGATGGATAAATCATTTCACATATTAGTACTAACACATATTCCAAGTTTATTCCTTCTAAGTTTGGGATAATTTTATATGTTAATTCCTGTGCTGAAGCTGGTTGGATGTGTCAAGGAGTTTCTTACTTCCAAATCTGGTGAATTGTGTGTTTGTATATGCTGCCCTGTGGTTAGCTGTAGTTGTTTAAACAAGTTTCCTCCTTTTTCTTAGTTCCCATTGCACGAGTCAAGGGACATAAAGCTGTTGTGTGCTGAGGTATAGGAGAAATCAGTTTGAAAACTTGGTTGTCCACTCTCTTGCTGCCTGTATTAGGAGGAAAAGTTATGTTTTCTCCCGTCTATTTTTCCTTTTTCATCTTACTTTTCTCTTTTCATTTTCGTAGTTGATGTAGTCTGCCTTTCCATTTTTGTAATCTCTTCTTGTAAATGGGCCCAACTTTTTTGAAGGCTACACAAGTCACGTCAAAAGGTCTAAACTTACCGTGAGATCTTGCCATTCTTTACTGGCTAGATATATCTATTGCTCCATGGCACTATCAAATGTAAAGGTTCTCCAATATCTGTATTTCTGATATGCAATTGGAAGAATTATCAGTTAACTGTTTCCTTCTTACAGTTACCAAGTCAGGAAAGTCTGCTGAGTCTTATGTGAGGGGATTGGCAAAGCCATCAAACCATCCATATGTTGTTGACTATGCTGCTAACTTCACAGTGCCACCTGATTTTGGACGTCCTGGAGCCATTCTTATTACTAATTTCCTTGACAAAGAGTTTTACTTGGTGGAGATTGTTGTCCACAATTTTAGTGAAGGGCCTCAGTTCTTTCCAGCTAATACATGGATCCATGCACGAAAAGATAATCCCGAAAGTAGAATCATATTCAAAAATCAGGTTAGAGATATGGCTCCTAAATAAGTTTTGTGATCCAAGTAGTTAATAACTATTTAATCCAGGACAACACATTGGTGTAACAGACGTACTTGCCATCTCAAACACCGGCTGGCATAAAGGATCTTAGACGTGAAGATCTGTTGAGTATCCGTGGAAATGGAAAGGGCGAGAGGAAGATGCATGAGAGAATATATGATTATGCTGTTTATAATGACTTGGGTAATCCAGATAAATGTGATGAACTAGTTAGGCCAGTCTTGGGTGGGAAAGAAAGGCCTTATCCTAGGCGTTGTCGAACTGGTAGACCTCCAGCTAGAAAAGGTATCTCTGATACTCATTTCACCTTTCCCTTGTCCTGCAATATGTTTTTGTTCACTATTCCTTGTGTTAAACTTCAAACAGATCCATCCTGTGAAAGTAGAATCGAAAAGCCTCATCCTATCTATGTTCCCCGAGATGAAGCTTTTGAGGAGATCAAACAAAACACATTCTCAGCAGGAAGGTTGAAAGCTCTGTTGCACAACCTGATACCACTGATTGCCGCTACACTGTCAAACTCAGAAAACCCATTCACTTGTTTTTCAGAGATAGATAAGCTTTACAATGATGGTATTGTATTGAAAGATGATGAACAAAAGGACACAAAGAATCAGTTTGTATCAAATTTGATGAATCGGGTGTTTACAGTTAGTGGAAAATTGTTGAAGTATGATATTCCTGCTATTATCAAGAGTATGTACTCAAGCCGTTCATATTTCCTTCTCAAATTCTTCACATCTCACTGCATGCATAAGCTTGGATTTGTTATTTCACAATGCAAGCGCCATTACTCTTTGCCCATATGCTGTTCTTGTTGGCAGGGGATAGATTTGCATGGCTGCGGGACAATGAATTTGCAAGACAAGCTTTGGCTGGGGTTAACCCTGTAAACATTGAATTACTGAGGGTACACTTTTCCTTTGTTCCAGACATTTTGTGAAGCTTGTTTTCTCTGAAAAAGTTATTGAATTGGATCCTACCTATTTACAGGAGCTTCCTATTCTGAGCAAACTAGATCCTGCAGTTTATGGCCCTCCAGAGTCGGCTATTACTTGGGAAATGATTGAAAAAGAGCTCAGTGGAATGAGTGTTGAAGAGGTGCTAGTCTCTAGAGGACAAATGTTGATTCTACTGCTATCTATGCTGATATGCAAACTTAGTTTTATTGCACACTTGCTTCTTGAGCATAAATTTTGTGGACATGCTCATCGTTTTAAGTCTAATATTTAAGAAGTCAGTGCAATTGGATCGTCTTTCTTTTCTTTGACGTTATATGGCAGCTCCCTTGATATTTGAATATGCACTTAGTGAATATCTTTACTTGTGCCGATGTCTCATTATTAATTAAAAGAAAAAGGGATGTATTTGTCCAATCTGGAAGAAATTTATTGCGTACATTTGTTACCTATAGATTCCCCCAGCCTATGTTGTCCAATTCCAATATTTTCTCGTTCTCAATCTTTTGCAGCTATGTACATTATCAGCAGCAGTCCCATCCCCATTCCAAACTACCGCAGTTTCAGGATTTCTGAACTTAGCAAAGTCACCATTCTTCTAAATTTTTGTTATTTCAATTGTTATGGCATGTTCTTTTTTTCTCTTGGGGCTTCACCCTTAAGTTTTCTTTTATAACACTAGAAAGTTTTCATAAAAGTTTTGGATAAAGTTTCATCAAGTATAGCATTGGCTTAAGTTTTGGCTTATCAGGTCCGGTGAACAAAAAAGTTCTTGGCCTGAGAAAGAGAAGTTTGTGGATTGAAATCTTAGTATGTTATTTCATTTCTATAACTGCTGCAAGTTACATATACAATTAGCTTGATCTTCCTACAGCCTTGATTAGTGGGAATCTAACTGGATTATCCTTATTATGCAGGCCATGGAGAACAAGAGATTGTTTATAATTGATTATCACGATATGCTTTTGCCCTTTATTGGTGAGGTGAACTCCTTGCCTGAGAGAAAAGCTTATGCCTCCAGGACAATTTTCTTCTACACCCCCAATGGCATTCTGAGGCCTATTATCATTGAGCTTTCACTTCCTCCCTTACCTACTTCACCAACAAACAAGCGTGTATTCACACATGGCCATGATGCTACGACTCATTGGGTTTGGAAGCAAGCTATAGCTCATGTTTGCTCCAATGATGCTGGTGTCCATCAACTGGTAAACCATTGGTAAGGGTGGAGTGCATTTGTTAAAACTTTTCAGAAACTATCTCATGCCAAATTGCCAATGGATATCAGGTGCCTTGTTATATCAACCATATAGAGTGCAGATGATGTTTGCTTCATCCAAATGTTGGATTATTAGAATTACCATTTGGTTGAATAATTGAAGTCTAATAAAGACTTTGATAAGATTTCTGCTCAATATTGACCATACGTAATCTTGTGTTGGTTCATGTTGCCAATCCTATGTTTCTTGTGATTAAGGCTTAGTCATTGTTGTTGTTGTTGTTGTTGTCGCTGTTGTTGTATTGACTTACAAAATATACTTTGTAATGTATGAGGATGCATTTGCTTCATTTGTTCCCTAGGCACCAAAATGCAGATGGTACTAATGTATTGATAATTTGGGATCTTCAGGCTCAAGACTCATGCATCTATGGAACCTTATATAATTGCCACCAATAGGCAGCTTAGCTCAATGCACCCAATATACAAGTTGCTTCATCCTCATATGCGCTATACACTGGAAATTAACGCACTTGCAAGGCAAAATTTGATAAATGGAGGTGGAGTTATTGAAGCTTGCTTTAGCCCTGGAAAGTATGCCATGGAACTGAGCTCTGCAGCATACAAGAGCATCTGGCAATTTGATTTGGAAGCGTTGCCAAAAGATTTAATTCGGAGGTATTCTTTATAATTCCATGGTTTTTTCCTGCATTTGATTAAAACTTTGAAGCTTTTATTTCCATTGCGTGCTCAATATGCATTGTTTTATCCTATATACAGACAATGGAAACCAATACAGTTACATTTCCCCAGATGTTCTGTTACAGTGAGAAAGATTGCATGAATTCGCCTTCTTGAACTAGTAATTCAATCACTTTTTACAGCCATTATGGTGTCCTAATCTGTGTATTGAACTTCTAGGGGCATGGCTGTAGAGGATCCATCAATGCCCTGTGGTCTGAAACTACTGATTGAAGACTACCCTTACGCAGCAGATGGACTTCTTATATGGTCAGCCATTGAAGATTTGGTGAAATCTTATGTTGATTACTACTATTCTGAGCCCAATTCAATCACCTCTGATGTTGAGCTCCAGGCCTGGTGGACTGAGATCAAGAACAAGGGACACTATGACAAAAAGGACGAGCCTTGGTGGCCTAAACTCAACACCAAGGAAGATTTATCTGGCATCCTCACAATAATGATTTGGATTGCTTCAGGTCAGCATGCAGCCATAAACTTTGGACAGTATCCATTTGGAGGATATGTCCCTAACCGTCCTACCCTTATGCGAAAACTCATCCCTCGAGAAGAGGATCCTGCCTATGAGAAGTTCCTTTTTAATCCTGAGCATACTTTTCTGTCATCTTTGCCTACTCAACTCCAAGCCACCAAAGTGATGGCAGTACAAGACACCTTGTCAACCCATTCTCCAGATGAAGAGTACTTGTACCAATTGCACCGTGTTCACAGTTCCTCAATTAAGGATCCCGAAGTTTTGAAATTCTTCGAGAGATTCTCTTCCAGACTTGAGGAGATTGAGCAGGTAATAAATCAAAGAAATAAGGATATACGGCTTATAAACCGAACTGGTGCTGGTATTCCTCCATATGAACTGCTTCTGCCCACGTCTGGCCCTGGAGTAACAGGTCGTGGCATTCCCAACAGCATCTCTATATAAAAGGTCTGTCAGCTTGTAGCTCTACTCAATCTTTCGGTGCTTCCTTTAGCCAGGATAAATCAGTAGAGATTGGAGGCATCTAATGTACAATAAAGTACTCTTGTTACTGTTGTAGAGTCATTCTTGGATACTGAGTGCATATTTAACAATGTAGTTATAAGCAACTCAAGCTCTGTTCAGCTCAAGTACAATAGAAGTTTGACGACTTTTGAGTTCCATAATAATGAAATTATTGTCACTTTTGTAAAAGGAAGAGAGATTCTAAGTTCATTTTGAACTTCTCTCTCAACAATATTGGTCCAAGGGAAAAGGTATTTGTGGACAAAAGGCTAATAAAAATTGCTTGATTTAACAGTAAGAATAGACAGGCCGCTGACACATCTCGAAGACAGACTTTTTGCCAGATGCATTAGCACTACAGAACTTTGTCTTTCTAAGCAATTGGTTCTTCCTATTACATCAATGCCAATTGGAACTATAATTTGGAAGTAGAACATGATGTCACGAGCTTGGTTAATTCCTTTCTCAACACCTTTTTTTTTTTTTTTTGCTAAGTCCTTTCTCAACACCTTACCAGGAATATTTGTTGGTATTGACTTAATAAAGAACACCTTTCTTATTTTCTTGTATGGAGCAACCTAAAACAAAAATCAAAGAATAAGTGGAAATGAAATGATACAGTCAGCACATCTGAAGCAACATCAGTCATTGTATTTGTTTTGTTCTTGCGGTATCTGTTGGACCAGGATACACATGTGGTCACCTGAATTCTATAATCCTCGGTTCCTTGATAGTCCTTCCAGATTTCCTAACTACAAAGGCCACCGGTACTTGGCCTGCTTCTTCATCAGGATACCTGTAACATCAGCAGTGCGAAATTTTGCCGTTATTTTGTCAGTAGATATTGTAGCCATGGCTATTTACTTTAGAAATAGTCAGGACATTAGCGAAATGAGCTTGAAACAAGACATACGGAATCACAGCAGCATCAGTGGTGTCTGGATAGGATAGCAGTGAATTGGATTCTCTATTTTCGAATTCGTATTCTGGACTGGCTTCGGTTGTTTTCTTGAGGGTTTTGGTTTTAGAATGGGGCGTGAAGCGTTGAAAATATCATTATTTTTCTTGGCGGTTGTCCAAAGACAATCGAAAAAAATATTCATTATATGAAAAATTATTATAATCACACAATATCAAATACAATATTTTTCTCACATTCTAAACAAAAAAAAAATATGTAGAGAATATCTAGAGAATTTTCTCGAACCCTTAAACCCTCATAATTTTTCTTCACTCTAAACGTTTTTCGTTGGGGTGTGTTCTGACTCTTCAACGTATGCCTATTTATAGGCATACCAAAGGCAACTTCAATCAATGCACGTGGAGTGGTTGTCTAACCACTCCACTTCAATAATTTCTTTTGTTTGATTCAGTCTAACAATTTCCATCTGAATTAAAAAAAAAATTTATTACCAAGACATTGTATAATACTGATAATAAAAAGTATTATTATATTTCACTATAAAGAGTATATTCACTTGAAATTAACATCAATTTCAAAAATTTCACATCAACCTATGTCGACAATTATGGTGCAACTTCCATACTGATTTTTCGGAAGTTGATTAGCCATCGACATTCCTTTATTTCACCACACAACTTGCATAATTATCAATCAATGCCTATGTATAACTTTGTAGACATGGTACCAATCATACATCTTCTTTCATGGCATCTCCAATAGTAGCAATCATGCCATAAGAATATATATTTGTCTTTAAAACAATTTATCATTTCCCTTTATTAAAGAAACAATACTGATAACATTATCTTTTTATTTGGAGTTATAAGCCGAACCAACTCCACCATTATTGCGGTTTTTCTTAATATGGCCTGTTTGTCCACCTCCCCAACATACAATTTTCTTGACGGAGTTCTTTTTCTTCCCATACTCACAAACAACAAATATTGAATTTTCCGAAGGTATGCTTTTTCCTTTTAATTTTCTTTCTTTAGAAATTAATTTACTCGCCACCTCACAGTAAATTACAGTTTCCTTCCCATAAATTAAAATGGGTTGCATGTGTTTGTAAGTAGATGGAAGAGACAAGATGAGTCGCAGAGTTTTAACTTCATAATCTATTTTCACAGAGTCTCCAATTCAAAAATAAACCCATTTAGAATACTCAGATGATCTGAAATTTTTGTACCTTCCTCCAGTGTATAAAATTGTTACTTCAAATAGAGCCTATTTGAAACACTTTTAGGTTGGTACAATTCTTCAAACTTATCCCAAATCTCTTTTGTTGTAGACAGTCCAACCACATTAGCAAAAACACTCTTTTCAATGAGTCGTATTAGACTGACAGCTCGCATATCTAACTCCTTTCAGTCCTCATCGCTCATTGTGGACTTTTTTGAGTCTACATTGCTATCATCGGACACTTCTAAATATTTTCTACTGGTCAAAAGGATTGGCATCCCCTTCAAGACTTTGTACAATCTAGACTGGATTAACAAATCCTTGGCTTGCACTTGCCATAAAGCAAAATTAATTTTGCCATCAAATTTAGTTGCTGACATTTTTCCTATACCTTTATTTTAGTGTAAAACACACACTAAAGCTCTATCGTACCAAAAGGACTTGTAGGTTTAATCTATAGAGTAAATAATAATCTATCTTATTTTTTAATGTGGAGGGTCCATCTTAATAGCAACCATAGAGTATACGATAAGTATATATTAATACCCTAGTAAAGCTCTAATACCAGAAAAAATAAAATATTCCCTATTACCCCACATACTATTTTTCATACAAATAATCAAGCAATTATAGAAAAAATAATAATAATAAGATAATAATTTACGTGAAAATTTTTAAAATCGAAAAAAAAATTACGATCATGGTCAAAAGATAATAAAAAAAATATTTTATTACAACCACACAATATCAAATATAATATTTTTCTTCATCCCAAATCCATAAAAATAGTTAGAGAGTACCCATAATTTTTTCAAACCTTCGAACCCTCACAAATTTTTCTTCACTCCAAACAAGAGCTTCTCTTGAGATGCTTATGTTTTTTGTTGGTGTATGTTCTGACTCTTCAAACGTATGCCTATTTATAGGTATGCCAAAGGCAACTTCAATCAATGAACGTGGAATGGTTATCTAACTACTCCACTTCAACCACTCTTTTTGTAGGCAGCGAAGCTGAAGGTCTCAGACTGTGATAGACCTGTGTTTTGGAACAGAAACCCCTTCTCGGGTTGTCCGAAGACAACAATAGAAGAGATTTTTGAGGATTTTCTTCCACCATTTGTGATGGGATTGAGAGTTTTTGCACTTTGCAGGTAGTGAAAGATGGGCCGACAAAGAACTGTGCCTTTTCAATTCTCTGTTGCTGCAATGGTTTCAGAAGTTCTTGAAACGAAGACAAATGGAAATTCCGAGCAATTCTTTTTTTTTTTTTATTAGCGTAGGGTTTGAGCCTTCGACTCGATTAGTCCTCGCGGGTCTGGAGGGCCGTCATGTAAAATTCCTCAGTAATGTTTGCGACAGGATTCGAATTGAGACCGCATCTTTCATTGAGTACCAACCTTTGCCAGCCGCGCCCTGAATTAAAAGAGCAATTCTTTCGTACACAATAAATTAAATATATTAATAAATTATATTATATATAATTTATATTATATATAATACAAATCACATAATTGGTCCAATCGACCGGTGTGTTAAAAATTTTCACTCTGCAGTCTGCAGCGAAGATGGATGCTCAAAAAGGCAAACTGAAAGGCACAGGACCTCTGAACTCGGTGGGGCCTATACAAATTGGGCCACTGGTGATTGAATATTGTGGGCCTTGTCGACTACCATATTTACACTGGGCTGTTTTGCCTTGCCCATTTACAAATTGGAAGTTGGTTGAGACTAAGAATTTTGAGGAAATGCCCATTTTCGGGAGGCCCATGCAAGTTACTTGGCTCTTGTTCTAAAAATTTTTTTATATAGATCGAGTTTACGTGAATCATATACTTTGAGTATTATATTATATGTTTTATGAATAATACATTTAAAAAAAATATAATATTTTAAAATAACGATCCACCGTAGAACCGATCCACCGTAAAGTTAATCATATAAGAATTTCGCCTTGTTGTCAGCCTACCCAAGTACTAATATTTATTGCATGCGTGGGTTTATCATAGTCAAAAAGCTAACGCAATTGGATCATGAATCATTTGCCGTTTTCTTCACTTTTTCTTAATAGATTAGTGCCTCTAAATTTAGTCAGCAGGTCACAGAGGGTTCTTTACCCTTTTTTTTTTTTTTTTTGGGTCACAATACAAATCAACTATTTTTATCTACAAAATCATTTATCAGTACATCCAAAGTAACCCTTCTATTACAAATAACAGCTAAATAAGGAAAGGGTGAATATCTCGATATATATATATATTTTTTTTGCATAGTTTAGTTTAGTTTGTCAATTTGTGATAACCTAAATCATATATTTTAGGAGTATAATAGATTTTTTCACCATAGCTACTATTTTAAAATTCTCATAACTCCATTAATTATCGCCTTAACGTTTTACTTGATAGTTTTAGAATGTTCATTAAGAATTCAAACAATACCGAGTAAATCACTTTCAATGATGACTCTATTTGTGTTCAATTCATCATTCATCTTGACAACTTGAAATGTTGCAATTGCCTCTGCCCTATATACATCAAAGGAAACCCTTATTCCAATCCTTACTTTAACTATTTTACCTTGGTCATTCCTAGTTAAACATTCATAAACAACCTCTCCATTTACAAAAAGTTGCATCAAAATTAATTTTAAACCATCCTTTAGGTGTGAGCATCCTATTGGGATTATAAAGATACGATTGATTCCTAATTTTTCTTCTCATTATATATCTTAATATAACTCTGTAAATCTATTAATACTAATAAAATATTCTTCCTAGTTTTCTATCTCTTGTCCATATTTCTTTTCATTTTTGTAATGCTAAATCTTTTCTATGGCAATGGTGGCAAAGTTTAGCATCTCTTCCTTTTTCAATTTTGTGAATGCAAAATATATTTTGAGGATCAAGAAGCATATCAATTCAGTTATTCTATACTCCAATCCTGAAAATAATCATATTTGATTTGCCATTTAGAGTTCAACCGAGTGGAAATAGCCAAATGACATTGCAAAAATAAATGCTCAAGAATTTCTAAATAATCACCACAAATTATACAATTAACATCCTTAATTTGAAAAACATAAAAAAGTCTTAAGCTTATATGAAGAATATCAAGTTATGCATATCAATGTTCCATAACCTTTTTCATATTGAAATAGAAGTAAGAAGATAAATAAGTGAGTTACCTTGATGATGTATCATATAATTATATTTTATAGAATATCTCCATAACTTGAAGGGAGCTCGCAGGAATTTTAATTTTCAAAATTTCTCGAACTGTCTGCATATGAAACAAAGTACGAATAAGGTTATAATCCAGGCCTAAAGAACTGAATTTGTAAAACATAATTCTGAACAGTTAGTATCTAATTATACCGTCTATTGATACACTTCATACCTTACAACCAGCTTTCCCCAAAGCCAATGCAATTGCTTTACCAATTCCTCTGGAGGCACCAGTCACAATAACAACGGGAGATTCCACCTTCTGTGCAGCTTCAGCACTGGCTTGTTCGACTGTAGCAACCTGCGCTTTTATGCCTGCAGAAGCCAATACAATTAAATTAATTGCACGTCGTTAATTCCCATGCACTCTTGCTGCCAACAAGATCACAAAACAACCCTTTTCCCAATCCATCTTCGTCAGCGTTAAAAGCGAAAAAGATTGAAAATTGAAACACTCACCAGAAGAAGCGAAGGAGCTCATCGATCTACATTGCGAGCTTAAGCAATGCCTCAGTTGAATCGAGTTCGACAATTGCTTGAAATGAGCGATTCTCCAATCGCCTGAGGGCGATGATTTAGTTGCTAACATTTTTAGTTGCTGACATTTTTCCTATACCTTTATTTTAGTGTAAAACACACACTAAAGCTCCATCGTATCAAAAGGACTGGTAGATTTAATCTACAGAGTAAATAATAATGTATCTTATTTTTGAATGTGGAGGGTCTTAATAGCAACCATAGAGTATATGATAAGTAGATATTAATACCCTAGTAAAGTTCTAATACCAGAAAAAATAAAATATTCCCTATTACCCCACGGACTATTTTTCATACAAATAATCAAGCAATTATAGAAAAAAAATAATAAGATAATAATTTACGTAAAAATTTTTAAAATCGAAAAAAAAATTACGGTCATTGTCAAAAGACAATAAAAAAAAATATTCACTATATGAAAAAATTATTACAATCACACAATATCAAATATAATATTTTTCTTCATCCCAAATCCATAAAAATAGTTAGAGAGTACCCATAATTTTTTCAAATCTTCGAACCCTCACAAATTTTTCTTCACTCTAAACAAGAGCTTTTCTTGAGATGCTTGTGTTTTTCGTTGGTGTGTGTTCTGACTCTTCAAACGTATGCCTATTTATAGGTATGCCAAAGGCAACTTCAATCAATGAATGTTGAATGGTTATCTAACCACTCCACTTCAACCACTCTTTTTGTAGGCCGCGAAGCTGAAGGTCTCAGACTGTGATAGACCTGTGTTTTGGAACAGAAACCGCTTCTCGGGTTGTCCGAAGACAACAATAGAAGAGATTTTTGAGGATTTTCTTCCACCATTTGTGACAGGGATTGAGAGTTTTTGCACTTTTCAGGTAGTGAAAGATGGGCAGACAAAGAACTGTGCCTATTCAATTCTCTGTTGCTGCAATGATTTCAGAAGTTCTTGAAACGAAGACAAATGGAAATTCCGAGCAATTCTTTTTTTTTTTTTATTAGCGTAGGGTTTGAGCCTTCGACTCGATTAGTCCTCGCGGGTCTGGAGGGCCGTCATGTAAAATTCCTCAGTAATGTTTGCGACAGGATTCGAATTGAGACCGCATCTTTCATTGAGTACCAACCTTTGCCAGCCGCGCCCTGAATTAAAAGAGCAATTCTTTCGTACACAATAAATTAAATATATTAATAAATTATATTATATATAATTTATATTATATATAATACAAATCACATAATTGGTCCAATCGACCGGTGTGTTAAAAATTTTCACTCTGCAGTCTGCAGCGAAGATGGATGCTCAAAAAGGCAAACTGAAAGGCACAGGACCTCTGAACTCGGTGGGGCCTATACAAATTGGGCCACTGGTGATTGAATATTGTGGGCCTTGTCGACTACCATATTTACACTGGGCTGTTTTGCCTTGCCCATTTACAAATTGGAAGTTGGTTGAGACTAAGAATTTTGAGGAAATGCCCATTTTCGGGAGGCCCATGCAAGTTACTTGGCTCTTGTTCTAAAAATTTTTTTATATAGATCGAGTTTACGTGAATCATATACTTTGAGTATTATATTATATGTTTTATGAATAATACATTTAAAAAAAATATAATATTTTAAAATAACGATCCACCGTAGAACCGATCCACCGTAAAGTTAATCATATAAGAATTTCGCCTTGTTGTCAGCCTACCTAAGTACTAATATTTATTGCATGCGTGGGTTTATCATAGTCAAAAAGCTAACGCAATTGGATCATGAATCATTTGCCGTTTTCTTCACTTTTTCTTAATAGATTAGTGCCTCTAAATTTAGTCAGCAGGTCACAGAGGGTTCTTTACCCTTTTTTTTTTTTTTTGGGTCACAATACAAATCAACTATTTTTATCTACAAAATCATTTATCAGTACATCCAAAGTAACCCTTCTATTACAAATAACAGCTAAATAAGGAAAGGGTGAATATCTCGATATATATATATATTTTTTTTGCATAGTTTAGTTTAGTTTGTCAATTTGTGATAACCTAAATCATATATTTTAGGAGTATAATAGATTTTTTCACCATAGCTACTATTTTAAAATTCTCATAACTCCATTAATTATCGCCTTAACGTTTTACTTGATAGTTTTAGAATATTCATTAAGAATTCAAACAACACCGAATAAATCACTTTCAATGATGACTCTATTTGTGTTCAATTCATCATTCATCTTGACAACTTGAAATGTTGCAATTGCCTCTGCCCTATATACATCAAAGGAAACCCTTATTCCAATCCTTACTTTAACTATTTTACCTTGGTCATTCCTAGTTAAACATTCATAAACAACCTCTCCATTCACAAAAAGTTGCATCAAAATTAATTTTAAACCATCCTTTAGGTGTGAGCATCCTATTGGGATTATAAAGATACGATTGATTCCTAATTTTTCTTCTCATTATATATCTTAATATAACTCCGCAAATCTATTAATACTAATAAAATATTCTTCCTAGTTTTCTATCTCTTGTCCATATTTCTTTTCATTTTTGTAATGCTAAATCTTTTCTATGGCAATGGTGGCAAAGTTTAGCATCTCTTCCTTTTTCAATTTTGTGAATGCAAAATATATTTTGAGGATCAAGAAGCATATCAATTCAGTTATTCTATACTCCAATCCTAAAAATAATCATATTTGATTTGCCATTTAGAGTTCAACCGAGTGGAAATAGCCAAATGACATTGCAAAAATAAATGCTCAAGAATTTCTAAATAATCACCACAAATTATACAATTAACATCCTTAATTTGAAAAACATGAAAAAGTCTTAAGCTTATATGAAGAATATCAAGTTATGCATATCAATGTTCCATAACTTTTTTCACATTGAAATAGAAGCAAGAAGATAAATAAGTGAGTTACCTTGATGATGTATCATATAATTATATAATTTATGAATAATACATTTAAAAAAAGTATAATATTTTAAAATAACGATCCACCGTAGAGCCGATCCATATAAGAATTTCGCCTTGTTGTCAGCCTACCCAAGTACTAATATTTATTGCATGCGTGGGTTTATCATAGTCAAAAAGCTAACGCAGTTGGATCATGAATCATTTGCCGTTTTCTTCACTTTTTCTTAGTAGATTAGTGCCTCTAAATTTAGTCAGCAGGTCACAGAGGGTTCTTTACTTTTTTTTTTTTTTTTTGTCACAATACAAATCAACTATTTTTATCTACAAAATCATTTATCAGTACATCCAAAGTAACCCTTCTATTACAAATAACAGCTAAATAAGGAAAGGGTGAATATCTCGAATTTTTTTTTTTTTACATAGTTTAGTTTAGTATGTCAATTTGTGATAACCTAAATCATATATTTTAGGAGTATAATAGATTTTTTCACCATAGCTACTATTTTAAAATTCTCATAACTCCATTAATTATCGCCTTAACGTTTTACTTGATAGTTTTAGAATGTTCATTAAGAATTCAAACAACACCGAGTAAATCACTTTCAATGATGACTCTATTTGTGTTCAATTCATCATTCATCTTGACAACTTGAAATGTTGCAATTGCCTCTGCCCTATATACATCAAAGGAAACCCTTATTCCAATCCTTACTTTAACTATTTTACCTTGGTCATTCCTAGTTAAACATTCATAAACAACCTCTCCATTCACAAAAAGTTGCATCAAAATTAATTTTAAACCATCCTTTAGGTGTGAGCATCCTATTGGGATTATAAAGATACGATTGATTCCTAATTTTTCTTCTCATTATATATCTTAATATAACTCCGCAAATCTATTAATACTAATAAAATATTCTTCCTAGTTTTCTATCTCTTGTCCATATTTCTTTTCATTTTTGTAATGCTAAATCTTTTCTATGGCAATGGTGGCAAAGTTTAGCATCTCTTCCTTTTTCAATTTTGTGAATGCAAAATATATTTTGAGGATCAAGAAGCATATCAATTCAGTTATTCTATACTCCAATCCTGAAAATAATCATATTTGATTTGCCATTTAGAGTTCAACCGAGTGGAAATAGCCAAATGACATTGCAAAAATAAATGCTCAAGAATTTCTAAATAATCACCACAAATTATACAATGAACATCCTTAATTTGAAAAACATGAAAAAGTCTTAAGCTTATATGAAGAATATCAAGTTATGCATATCAATGTTTCATAACTTTTTTCACATTGAAATAGAAGCAAGAAGATAAATAAGTGAGTTACCTTGATGATGTATCATATAATTATATAATTTATGAATAATACATTTAAAAAAAGTATAATATTTTAAAATAACGATCCACCGTAGAGCCGATCCATATAAGAATTTCGCCTTGTTGTCAGCCTACCCAAGTACTAATATTTATTGCATGCGTGGGTTTATCATAGTCAAAAAGCTAACGCAGTTGGATCATGAATCATTTGCCGTTTTCTTCACTTTTTCTTAGTAGATTAGTGCCTCTAAATTTAGTCAGCAGGTCACAGAGGGTTCTTTACCTTTTTTTTTTTTTGGTCACAATACAAATCAACTATTTTTATCTACAAAATCATTTATCAGTACATCCAAAGTAACCCTTCTATTACAAATAACAGCTAAATAAGGAAAGGGTGAATATCTCGATATTTTTTTTTTTTTTTTGCATAGTTTAGTTTAGTTTGTCAATTTGTGATAACCTAAATCATATATTTTAGGAGTATAATAGATTTTTTCACCATAGCTACTATTTTAAAATTCTCATAACTCCATTAATTATCGCCTTAACGTTTTACTTGATAGTTTTAGAATGTTCATTAAGAATTCAAACAACACCGAGTAAATCACTTTCAATGATGACTCTATTTGTGTTCAATTCATCATTCATCTTGACAACTTGAAATGTTGCAATTGCCTCTGCCCTATATACATCAAAGGAAACCCTTATTCCAATCCTTACTTTAACTATTTTACCTTGGTCATTCCTAGTTAAACATTCATAAACAACCTCTCCATTCACAAAAAGTTGCATCAAAATTAATTTTAAACCATCCTTTAGGTGTGAGCATCCTATTGGGATTATAAAGATACGATTGATTCCTAATTTTTCTTCTCATTATATATCTTAATATAACTCCGCAAATCTATTAATACTAATAAAATATTCTTCCTAGTTTTCTATCTCTTGTCCATATTTCTTTTCATTTTTGTAATGCTAAATCTTTTCTATGGCAATGGTGGCAAAGTTTAGCATCTCTTCCTTTTTCAATTTTGTGAATGCAAAATATATTTTGAGGATCAAGAAGCATATCAATTCAGTTATTCTATACTCCAATCCTGAAAATAATCATATTTGATTTGCCATTTAGAGTTCAACCGAGTGGAAATAGCCAAATGACATTGCAAAAATAAATGCTCAAGAATTTCTAAATAATCACCACAAATTATACAATTAACATCATTAATTTGAAAAACATGAAAAAGTCTTAAGCTTATAGGAAGAATATCAAGTTATGCATATCAATGTTCCATAACTTTTTTCATATTGAAATAGAAGTAAGAAGATAAATAAGTGAGTTACCTTGATGATGTATCATATAATTATATTTTATAGAATATCTCCATAACTTGAAGGGAGCTCGCAGGAATTTTAATTTTCAAAATTTCTCGAACTGTCTGCATATGAAACAAAGTACGAATAAGGTTATAATTCTAGTGGTTTGCCTCATCCGTGAGAACTTTTACAAAATGAGTTGACAGTAAGCAATTGTTCATCATTAATGGTCTAAAGTTTGGAAGACATAATATTCATGGATTATACAAATTCACACCATCAAATTTGATCTGATTTTATACTATCTTTGTTTTATAAAATAAGTCGTTTTAAATTTGAAAATTTAGTCATAATATATATTATTTTACAAAATTCTATAAAAATTTACTATTTTTTTTCATCTTTATCCCTCGCTGCAATATCTTTCCCCACTAATTATAATTAAACTCTCTCAAATTATCAAAGTAAACAAAATTTTAATTAGGAATATTTTTGAAATTTTAGTTTTAAAATTATCTGAAATTTATGAACTCTTCATTCTTGTGCATAAATATAAAATAACTTATATAATGAAACGGATGTAATACATATATATTTTTTAAATAGTTCTCTGGATCCCCAAATGCTATTATAGATCCAAGAGACATTGATGGGACTTTTCTTCAATTACAAAAACATTTTTCCTCTCCAGTATTTGACCTTAATTAACTGCACCCAAGACTTATGATCACCAATGAGCAATGAATATCCCAGTTTAGTAACGAAGGCAATATTAAAATATTGGACTTCTTAAATCTCAGTCTTCTCACAAATTTTGAATTATAAATAATCTCAAGGTTTTAGCTAGGGATAGTGACCCCATCTTCTCTATGACCCCGCAATAAATCTTTCACAAGTTTATCAATCTTTTGACGTATAGATTGTGGCAACACGGTGCTTCGCATGATAGGAGTGACTTTTTTTTACTCAGCATTAGGAAAAGGCAATCCCAAGAACAATGTGGATGAGCCTCCAAATATGAAACTTTTTCTTAAGGGTTCTATATTAGTTTTTATTTAAAAGAATTTATAAACAATTATGAAGAAGGTAAGGGAGAAACAGATTGAGTATTTAATTCGAGATTTATTCACTTAATGAAAAATATTTTATTAATTAAATACTATATATTGTAACTCTTGGGATTTTTTTTGCTTATGCTTTTATGCATCACTTTCTTTCCCTTTTTTTTTCATTTTTTCCAGTGTTTTCAACCTTTGAAAGATGCTATAAAAATCATCCCCGATATTCCCTGTAAATTATAATCTCATCGTATCATGTGATAGTGTATTACTTTTATTCAGACAAGTATGCAAATGTTAGTCAAATGCAATAAACAATGTCACTTGCATCATCAAAGTAGCTGGTCTGTCATTTTTGTTGATGATCATTTTCCTTCTTTTTCAAATTTCGAACATGTTGATTGCTTTGTCGTGCATGAGCGATAAAGATTTTCCTTTTTCTCAGTTTAAATCTTTTCATCAAAATGGCTGAAACTCATGTACAAGTAGAGGCCCCGGCTGAGGAATCAAATTTGGAGCCACGAGATCAGACTCCTTTGCTCAACACAGAGCGAAACCACCAATCTCAAAGCCAAAACAATGAAGGAAATCAAGAAAATGATATGGAAACCCATTTGGACAAGACCCTCCAAAAGTTATACTCTTTTCTCATTCTGTTGGGCTTCAAACAAAATTCAATCTTGAGCTTTTGGCTCTCTTGGCTGGTATTCTTGCTGATTGGGGTGGTGCTACCTTTATTTATTCTTGAGCTTTCCAATTGTCCTGGCTGTGAGAAGGGTCAAATTAAAAGATTTGAGGTCGATATTTTGGCTTCTCAGGCATGTTTGGCAGCCGCCTCCCTCATTTGCCTCTCTCATAATCTGCGCAAGTATGGTATTAGGAAGTTTCTGTTCGTTGATCGGTATACTGGTCATGTGGAAAGGTTCAGCGACCAATATATTCAGAAGATTCATGTGAGTGTTTCTCCATTTGACATTGATTCCCTTATAATGTACTTGGTGGTTTGTGTGCCAGTAGGACTATGATCACTTCAATCTTTGGGACTTTGTCTTTCGGTTGTTTAGTTTGTCTCTAGGGATTGGGCCGAAAAACACCAATTCAATTTAGCGATTTGCAGCTTGTCTATGCAGACAAATTTGTCACATTACTCAGGAACTTGACTTTGATGTTAAAAGGTTACTTTCTCTTTATGCTTACTAGCTTAATTGAAACATAGCTTTATGCAAAAGGAAATTCGTTAATTTGAAAAACATATTGTGGTGATTTTATGTAGATTTAATTTAGGAAGAGGAGTTTAATCTTTTAATTGAACGTGAATGATTGCCTTTTTATGGTAAGCTATTAAATTCCCGATCAATCAATTAGAACTGTTTGGTGATTCAGTCTTTTAAGCCTGGTTGTATATGTTAATTTCAAGTGATAGATTTAGACTCCAAATCCATGAGAATTTGTGACCAGGGGTCATTTTTTCACTTCAATTATTCGTCTCGGTCATATTGGCAAGTTGGCATCTTTGTTTGGGTAGTAATGCCTTGGGATTCAGAGGGAACATCTCATTTTGCAGGAATCTGTTCGCTTACTGGTATTATGGGTGCTGCCATGCTTCTTTCTGAAGGCTGCTCGCGAAGTCATCCGAATCTTATATGTGCCTCATGAGTCATGGTGGCAATCAGTTGCTATTTTATTAGCTTTTGTTTTCTCGTCAACTTTTGTGGCTGTAATCTTTCTATCATCGTGCACATTGTTCTATCTCGTATGCAATTTACAAATTATACACTTCGATGACTATGGGAAGCTCTTGGAAAGAAACACCGATGCTTTTGTATTAATTCAAGAGCATATTCGTCTGCGGCATTATCTATCAAAAATAAGCCACAGATTTAGAATTTATCTTATTCTGGTGTTCTTGATTGTCACTGTAAGCCAATTTGTGACTCTATTTCAAACCACTGGATACAGAGGAATAATTACTTTCATTAATGGTGGTGATTTTGCAGTAAGTCTTCATTAGGTGTAATTCTCTCATTTTGGATATGTTTTCATCATGGATTGACTACCTCATCTTAAGTAATACGAGTCACTATCTGCTTGGCACGTGCAATGTTGAAGCTATAACTGTGCTCAAGCTAATATCATTAATTACTATCTTGTATCAGATAAAAGTAGTCAATCCATGATGCAAGTAAAAGTCCTTTTTTTCTTAGTCTGTTAACCTAAACTAACATAGATTTTTAGCTTTGCTTAATTTCACTCAAAGAACCTGTTTTGATGTCTCTAAACTTGGCAGGATATTTGTTTCTATTCCTGCATGTGTGATGTATTCTGTACTGTTGTACATTTGAAAGAAAGGTACTAAAATTTGGTTTTTTTTTTTTTTTTCTGGTTCTTAGGTTTCATCAGTCGTCCAAGTGGTGGGTATAACTCTTTGCTTGAATGCTGCTGCCAAAATATCCCACAGAGCCCAAAATATTGGATCACTAGCTAGTCAATGGCATGCTTTACTGACATGCAGTCCCACTGATACATCTCAGATAAGAATGTCAAGCAGTGCTGGAAGTTTAGATGCTGCTAATATGTCAGGCTCTTTCCCAATAAACTACTCAGAAAGTGATTTGGAGTCTCTGGATTTTGTTACAAGCACCACGAATACACAGTTGGCTTCATATATTTCTTCATATCACAAGAGGCAAGCTCTAGGTATGCAAATCAAATCCTTTTTCTAGTTCTCAGTGTAGTTTGTGATTCTAAGGTGGTAGAGATGGATATCAAAATTGTTCTTGTTCAAAATAAAAAGTTTTGGTGTAAGTCAGTCATGTTTTCTCTTCAATTATACTAGTGTTGGAGATTAAGATTTATAAAAATGTTATTAGTTCAAAAAGGGAAAGGCATCATAGGACCAGTATATTCTCTGTGGATTTGGCCATTCTTTTTTTGGTACCTGGATTAGTTTCAGCCTCTGAGAAACAAAACTCACTTGTAGGTATGTTAGGAATATTCTAAATGGAATGGATATGTATGTAATATGTAACCTTAATCTTGAATGGAAAGGAGTTTTGAATTCATATCTATTGAAGCATAGATTCTGAAGCAACCATGCTAAATGGTTGACCCGGTGCATGATCTCTCAGACCCAGAAAAGATGAGACAAGAATACATTTCACTGTTAATTCTGACATGCATTCTAATTTCTAATAAAATATTAGGAATTAAAACCTAAATCTTATTTAAGAGATATAACACATTATGTAAGCTTAAGAAGGTACAGAAGTCCATGGAAAATTTCAATGCATAAAAAACATTGCCGTGCTTCCTGATAGTCAGCACAAAATTTTAATTGACATTATGTAGAAAGGAGGCCAAGTTGCTAATAAGATTGAGTTTCTTTCAGTTTTAAGTTTGAGGGAAATTCATCCGCCCCCGCCGTCATTATAGTTTCTTTTTGGTGTTACATGTTAAAATGCTAGTACGTAGGACTATGGTTGGTCATCTGTGGCCTCACTTTCAGGTTGGCTGGTAAATTCTTCCATTCCCTTTGTGCAATTTTGAAACATAATTTCTAGATCAGTCATTATTTTATGAGGAAGGATGTTTAGCTTTTGTTCTGTGATTTGTTCAAATTCTTCCATAGTTTCTCTAATATGGATGGAAAGATAAATGTTTGATTCCCAATTGTCATGCAGTGACATATTTGCAGGCCAATCCTGGAGGAATAACAATCTATGGGTACACAGTTGATCGAGTTCTAATCAACACAATCTTCATTATTGAGCTTACCCTTGTCCTCTTTGTGCTAGGAAAGACCATAGTTTTCACTTCACACTGAGCAGTGACATAGTCCTACATTATTCACAGAAACGCCCCCTGTGACCATTGCAAATTTGCAACCATTCTGACTAGGTGCCACACCTTCTGGGCTCCGGGACGGTGAATTAAAAGGATGCCTCAACTGGAGGTTCATTGTGGGAGATCCTAGGAGATTGCTCATTCGATTGAAACACCACTAGATGGAGCTGGTATTAGCTCTTTCTTACTTTGCATGATATTGCAAAGGGAAGGGAGATCAGTAGAATTGCTGCGGACAGACACATCATACAAATTTTTGTTGTAAATTTTTCTCCATTTTTTCCTTTTGTCTTTTTACATTCTTTAGGGAATACGAGCATAATATCCAAGAAGTAATGTTGTTTACCTTGGCCTTGGTGTAATGTTGTCTCCCTACAGTATAACCCAGTAAAGGTAAATGAAAGGCACCAGTTCTCTTCCGAGAAAGGGATTATAACCTCCATCAGAACTCAGCAGAACACTGCAATTCAAAAGCGCATCACTTTGATTCAAGGAAAGCTCAAAAAAGCCCGAGATTTGAAAAAGGAAAAAAGAAAATTTTGTCAGCGGGCCTTGAAAGCAGAACCTCTTCATTCTATTGTTATTGTTTACTTCAATTTTATTAAATAACAATGGCAATCCGAGGTCCCGTAAAGTTATGTTGATTTTTTGGCCAATTTCCTCTTCGAGAGTTGTGTTCTCTTGCCGAAAACTTTCAATGGAATTGCTGCACCTCTTCATTGCCAAGATTTGTGCCAAACATTGCTTTACAAAAACAGAGAACTAGAATCAATCCAGAGCCAGTCATTGTCCTCCATTAATTCAGGCTTCACAACACTCAAAATAACATAATCCCGTTAAACTATCTAAAAGTAATTGGATTTCATGTTCAAATTGGGACAGCTTTTGCTAAGATGTTGAACCAAAATTCTCTTTCAGATTTTGATTACTCGGTAAAACCACGTTCAACCACAACACAGTACTAATGAAACACGGCATCAATCTACAGATTGGAGTATATGTCCAAATTTAGTAGCCAACAAAAGCTGCAGAAGCTATCAACGGTACATATTCAAGTTATAATAGTCCTAAGCAAAAATGCATAAACAGCATACATCATACTTGCCGAAAATCTATAGTTGTCCTGGAATATGCTCAATTCATCTCAAAGAGGTTATAGTTTGCTAAAAACGGGCAGGATGAAATTACTGGGAGCCTTCTTACATTACCATACCTCCATCAATGGTGAAAACCTGCACAATGGCAATACATTAGAGAGAATGAACAGAGCCCAGTAAGAGAAAGAAGAGGACAGAGCAGCAGTTTCTTATTCTCATATTTGCATTTTTCTGAACTCTTCACCCCAAGATACTATATGAATAAATACACATTACCCATACAGGTATTCAAAGTGCAGCATCTCTAGATAAGAATGAAAGGTAAATGTGGGAATAGACAACAGAACTATTACGAGGAATGAATTTCAACAATACCTGTCCAGTTATGTAGCTGGCTGCAGGATTAAGGGCCAAGAATTCCACGAGTCCAGCAACTTCTTCCGGTTGGCCATATCTACCTGAACAAGTATGTTTGTCAGAATGACGAAAATAACTGACCAGCCTCGTTGTAAGCAATGTTAATGGAATGCAGATGCCCCTTAAGATATATAGCCATAAAAAAAGGTATATTTATCTGAATCTACTAAATATACAAACACGAGAATAGAAGTTGAATAGAATGAGAAATAGTATAATGTGAAAGAATCATTGTTCTCTGGCATGTGTGTGCGTGTTTTTGTCTGAGAGAGAGAGAGAGAGGAATTTGCCATAGACAAGCATATTACCTAATGGAATGGTCTCCAATATCTTCTTCTCAATGTCATCTCCAAGCTTAGCAGTCATATCAGATGCAATGAATCCAGGAGCGACTGCATTGACCTGGAATGAAGAGTTCGTAAGATGCAACTAGCAACTTCCTAGTTACAAATGGGAGAAGGTAACAAGCATACAGAACTTACATTGATGTTTCTGCTAGCATATTCTTTCGCAACACTCTTTGTCAGGCCAATTACCCCAGCTTTTGCAGCACTGTAATTGGCTTGTCCAACATTACCAACAAGACCAACAACAGATGCAATGTTAATTATTCTTCCCTGCAAAACCAGCAGCAGGTTGACAACAGGGAATGGAATAATATGTATAATTGAGCAAGAAATGAACAATAATCATGAAAGTGAAGCAGCTACTAAGACTACAAGTAAGACAAATTTTCAGATGAAATACCAACCATACACAACACATATTCCCAAATTTTCAGATGAAACACCAAACATACACAAAACAATTATTCACCCATTTACCAGTAATTACAATTTTATGCACAGACATCAGTTGTAAGTTCTTAACAAGTGTATTTGGCAGAAAAGAATAGCAGATCTGCAAAAGCTTCTGAATTTAGTGGTTTGGTATCACACCATTTCCCAAAATGTAGACAAAGTGGGAAAATGAAAAAACAGAAAAGGGGAAAGGGAGGAAGAATAGGAAACAATCAACTTCTTCGACAGACCTTAGCCCAGTTAGCAGAAAAGAATAATAGACAAATAAATACAAGACAAAAGTAGAATACCTTTTTCTTCTTCATCATTAACTTTGCAGCAGCCTGCAGAGAGAGAGGTTTTAGATCCATGTAATTGATTCAAGCATAAAGTTTAGACATGCTAGAGCTTTTTACTAGCTAACCTGTGTACACAGGAATACACCAGTGAGATTTAGATCAATAACCTCCTGCCATTGGGCAGTCTTCATTCTCATCAATAAGCCATCACGTGTAATACCTGAAACCACAACATGTATGTAAATAGTCTAAAAAACCTGCTTTTTCTTAGAACACATATAATTGTACTTTCAGTGTGCCGTGAAGTGATTCAAGACTAAACCTGCATTGTTAATCAGAATATCTACGGTTCCCCATGCATCAACTGCCTGTGTATGTGCCAATGAATTACAATTAGCACAACCATTTTTAAGCTAAAGAAAAATCAGAATTTACAAAAAGATGTTGGAATTACGGTTTTAATCATTGAATTCACATCTGCTTCCTTTGAGACATCTCCACCAAAAGTCAGAGCCTGACCACCACATGCCTCAATCTGCAAAAAATAGTACAATAGATGATCAGCAATACTTTCTAATTAACCAATAGCTCTAGTATCAACCAAAAAGAGCAATTAACTTCAGTCACATAATGGCCGACAACTAGTAGTTAAAGTAGATGTAGGTCAAAAAGGTTCTTGATATAAATTGACTAAGTTTCTTTCTTTGTGTGTGGATTTCTTCTTACACACTGTTGATCTGCAAATTCAAAAACCTTCAGAAGAATGAAAGAAAGACACCTATAGAATTTGATACGAGCATACAATACCTCGAACCAAGAAGTATTACCTCTGACCTAAATTGGATATCTTAGTTTCCACTTCCCTTTTTCCCTTTTAACTCAATGATCAGCACTTCGAAATGCAAGATTCTTACATGTTCAGTTCTCGTGTTAGCCTTCAAAAATCTGGCCCAATTAATCATTTTTTTTTTCTTGAAAGAAAAAAGAAAAGAGAAGAACAGGACTAACAATTTATCACAGATTAATAAAGCCGTGATTTTTAACCGGAAAGACACCAAGTCCGAAATCCAAAATCTTTTCAAACTAATCGTAAACTCCATGTTCGGTGTGATAAACAGAGAATAGCTTTCTCAGAAATAGATCAAATCCCATAACATTGACTAGCGGTTAATATCCTGCTGCAGGAAAATGAAATAGAAGATGGTCACCGGCACTCCAGCAAATTTAGAAGAATTATACTACACAGAATATGATGGGAATACTTTCAAAATAAATTTATAAAGGAAGCATAACCTCTTTGCAAACTTCCTCTGCCTCCTTGGATGATCTTGCATAATTAACCAGAACCTGTAACAGATCGTCATTATCAATTTTTGCTAAAAGGAAGCATCAATGAACATTTCATCTTACCCAAATAACAGCACAAAAAACATGCATTCATGTCCATAAATCAAATTTTACTTAAGGTGCTACATATGCTGCAAGATATGTCAACAGATAAACAAGCAAGTCTTTCTGATGATATGAAGAACCAAGTCATGTAAACTGAAGCAACTAGTGTTTGAGGTCCATTACTTTATGTACAGAAAGACCTTGTGGCCATAAATACATATATGCAAGTTTTCTTTATACAAATAGAAAGTGTCCAACCAGCCATCTTTACAATTAGTATTCCAAAAAGTTCTCAGCTAAAATGTGAAATTTCTTACTTCCACTACTAAATTCTCAAGATATTATTTAACAAGCATATCAGCTTGTTTTCAAGAACAAGAATCCAGAAATTTATAATCCAGGCCTAAAGAATTGAATTTGTAAAACATAATTCTGAACAGTTAGTATCTAATTATACCGTCTATTGATACACTTCATACCTTACAACCAGCTTTCCCCAAAGCCAATGCAATTGCTTTACCAATTCCTCTGGAGGCACCAGTCACAATAACAACGGGAGATTCCACCTTCTGTGCAGCTTCAGCACTGGCTTGTTCGACTGTAGCAACCTGCGCTTTTATGCCTGCAGAAGCCAATACAATTAAATTAATTGCACGTCGTTAATTCCCATGCACTCTTGCTGCCAACAAGATCACAAAACAACCCTTTTCCCAATCCATCTTCGTCAGCGTTAAAAGCGAAAAAGATTGAAAATTGAAACACTCACCAGAAGAAGCGAAGGAGCTCATCGATCTACATTGCGAGCTTAAGCAATGCCTCAGTTGAATCGAGTTCGACAATTGCTTGAAATGAGCGATTCTCCAATCGCCTGAGGGCGATGATTTGTCTGAAACTCCAACAGACTTGAAGGCAAGAATGGCTGAACCAGCGGCGGAGGCAGCCATGAGATTTCTGCGAATTAAATTGATCGGAGAAAAAGAGAAACGAGAAGAAATGATCAAGTTCGCCACTGAGAAAAGTTTTGCTTTATATAAAGATTTGATCTTTCTCAGCTTAGGAGTCTCCGAAGACCACTGTGGCACTGTGAGTGAGTGTGTGAGTTGGAAATGGGGCGATGCTTACAACGCTGGGGTTGGTTGATGCGTTAGGAACTGTCAGCGGTGCCTAGTCCAAATTTGGGTTAATTTTAATTATACCCTTTAAAAATAACATATTTAGCAATTTAGTCCCTATGGATTCTATCCGTAAAAATTGAATATTAGTCATATTTTTCCGTCTCATCTCTAAGGGCTAGTTTGCCAATTTAGGAGAGAAAAAAAAAAGAAAAAAAAATTATAAGTTAGGAGAGAAAAGAAGAGAAGTTGTATATGTCTAAAGTTATTTGAGAATTTAGGAGAAAAAAGAAAAGAAGAGAAGAGTTCTTTTTTTATTTGGGAGTTTTGAAGAGAAAAGAAGAAAAAATAGGTGATTTTACAAAATTATCCCTTACCTTCTACCGTGTCTCCCCATCCCTCCAGCTAGAGCTGTTAAAATGGGCCAGCCTAGCCCACGTGGGCTGGTAGAAATATGAGTCACAATGGACCAGTCTATTTTTCTGATGGGTTGTAAAATCCTAAACTCAACCTAATCCTTCTTAGCTCATGGGTCATTTATATATAAATAATATTTTTTAAAAATATTCATACTATATTTATATTTTTTAATTTTTAATTCTAATTTTAGTACAAATATAATGAATCAAATTATAATTTAAAATACAATATAAATATCAAATAATAAGTTAAGCAAATTTTATCTATTATACTTTACATGCATAATTCTATATAAATTTACTATTTTAACAAGTTTGGGAATTAAACATCACAAATCACGTATTAAATTCATAACTTTCAAATATATAAATACAGTAATCTAATTTAAAAGTTCAAATTTAGAAATATCAAAGTTAAAAATTAATATTTATTTAACAATTTTATAAAAAGGCCATGAAAGGTTAAAAGTATTACTCATACTGTCAGTCTGTCAAAAGATGCACATTCTTCAATCATCTAAGATTTTTTTAATAATTTTATTTGAATCTATTGTTGACGATGATATATTTGACACGACTATTTCAATGTCGAATTGTTCATCTAATAATCATAAATCACAATAAGAAAGAAGAATATAATTAGTATTATACTTACTAATTATTAACTAGTTAAATAAATTAAAAAAATTATTATATATTACCATAATCATCTATAATTAGTATGTGATTTTAACTTTTGAAATTTTTGTAATTTTTGAATTTGAAAAAAAAAAAGAGGTGGCCCAAGTCCAGCCCCACTCAACCCATGAGCTTTGTGGGCCAGGCCGAATAGGTTTGGTTGAAATATGGTCTGAAATTTTGCAATCTGGCCCAATCCATATTACTTGCGGGCCAGACTGAGCCATGGATTTAACCTATCTTGATAGCTCTACTTCCAGAGTCATTCCTTTTATCTAAACTTCTACTTCTGTACATTTCATCACCCCTTGCCTTCTACCATCGTCAAAGCTCAATTGTAGCCATTCCAGCATTCCCCACATCCCTCCACAGTCATTCCCTTCCTCTGAACTTCTACTTTTGCAAATTTCATCACCCCATCAAAACCATTGCCACCATCTCTACGCTTCTTTCTTTTTCCAATCTCAATCACAAAATTTCTAAGTAATTTTCTACCCAATCAAGCATAAAATTTCACTAATTCTTTCATCTTCAACCCATTCAATTCTCTGTCTCCTTCCACACGCCTCGCTTAAGGTAGCAATGATGGTGGCGGCAGTAAACCCGCAACAATGGAGGCAGCACGGCAAGATAGAAGATAAGAACAGGAGTTGTTATTGTAAGGGATAAATTTGCTATTAAAAAAGAAAAGCTTCAGGTTCAATTCCCTTCCATCCGTTTCTCTTCGATTTGGAGAGAAACCATTTGACTGTAGGAGTGATCCCAAATCCCTCCAATTCTCTTCTTTTCTTTCCACAAAAATTATGTCAAACTAGAGAAGAGAAACCACTTCTCTTCTTTTCTCTCATTTTTAAACTCCCCAGGCCTAGTTTGCAAGTTATTGTTCGGAGAGAAAAGCAGGGATTCGGGCAGAAGAGGAGCCACTTCCTGCCATTTACAAGATTTTGAACGAAAGAAAAGAAAAGATTTTGAGTGATCCAAATCTCAAAATCCTTTCCCTCAAAAGAAGAAGAGAAGCGACTGATCGTAAATGAAATAAAAGGAGCTAAGTTTTGAATTATTATCTCATCTTCTTTTTTTTTTCTCTGTCTTGGTGCTGAGTTATCGTCGTTCCTCTGTTTCTGCTACTTACAAACTGCTAATTAGGATGATTTAATATTAGAAGAAAGGATATTTTTGGTGTAAATGGTAACAGGGGCGGACCTACATGTAGTGTTGGGGTCAAGAATTTTTAAAAATATATATATATATATATATATATATATATATATATATATAAAATATATTTAGAATTTAAAATAAATTGATTCCTCCAAATATATGAAATTAATTTTACATAAATATTATAAAATAATATAATAGTAAAAAAAATTATTAAATAAAATGATACAATTGATTATTTTCATCATATTGTACGAATTTTTCATTTTAAATATTTATTTATTATATGATTTCTTATTATTATTTTTTTAGTTTTTATTGTTATCACGAAATAATTTTTTTTAATTATAAATATAGTAAAAATTAAGTTTCGAAATAAAATAAAGACAATTTTTATCAGATTATTTAATAATATATATTGAAAAAAATTACAAAAGAAAATTTTGATAAAGAAGGTATCAATCGACTTCTCCAATAATTCAATCCTGGGTCCGCCTGGATGGTATTATTAGTATCGTTAAATGGACTTCTGGAAAAAACAACAATGGGGATGATAGTGTGATATAAACTTATGTAGCAGTGGTGGCGAGGTGGCAACGGAAAATTAGGAGGGCTAGGTGGAGTGCTGGAAAGTGACGGTGGTAGAATAGTAGGTGAAACAGTACTGTGGCGATGGGGAGCAGAGAGAAATTCTTATATGGACTCGGTTCACTGTGGATCGAGTGCTTTGAGTGTTGTATCACGTACTTTGTGTATTGTACCATTTCTAGAAAAATACAATACTTTAAAGCACCGATCCACATAAGAATTTACTCATGAAGACAAGATAAGAGTAATTTTGTAAAATCAATGTATTGATAATTTTTTATTTTTAATTTTCTCTTTAAACTTCTAAATAAAAAATGAGTATTTTTTTTTCCCTTCTAAACTCCCAAATGGCATTAGGTATAAATCACTTACTTTCTTTTTTCTTTTTCTTTCATAATTTAATATTTATCTTCTTTTCTTTTTTTTTTATCTAAACTCGCAAACTTGCCCTCGAGGAATTTTGAGAAGAAAAAAGGGATTTGAGAGGATGAGAAAAATTATTTCTCTCATTTGAGAATTTTAAATGGAGAGAAAATAAGAGAAATAGAGAGATAAATGACACTTCTTTTCTCTCAATTTCTTTCTCTTCATTTGTCAAGAAAAATAGAATGATGAATTAAATTCAACATGCGTAGATGTGTAAATAATCTTTTAATATTTATTTTCTATTATAAATTTAAAAATAAATATGTAAGTTACTATTATAAAATATCAATTTTCTCTTTTTTCCAACTCTCAAATAAAACAAATTAAATTCATTTTTCTCTCCTCAACTCCCAAATAATATAAACAATATTTTTCGTTTCTTTTCTCTTTAATATTTTTTCTTCTTTTTTATTTCCTTTTTAAAAACTCGGAAAGTAACCCTAAGAGCTAGACCCGTAGTTGACTATATAAAATGGGCTTATTTACCATTTCTTTCTCTTTATATATACAATGATACAAATATGCAAACTAGACTCACAAAGTGCAATTCCTTATTGCTTTCCTTCTCTTTTTTTTATCTACCAAAGCTTTCCTCTCCCTCTCCCGTTGCACAACTTGGCTAGATTGGAACCACTTGCTTATCAAGATCTTTGCATTTTTGGCATGCTTCTTATTCCAATCTATTTACATCAGAATTTTCGACTCCGTTTCTTCATAATTTATTTGAAACTCATTGAGTTATGTCCTCTTCCCATTTCTCGAGAATTCTGTCTCGTCAAAGTTTATTTGAAAATCATTGAGTTGTGCATTTTTTCTATATATTTTATCTTTTTTCTCGCGTGATTTTCAAAGCAATTGATACACGTCTAGGGCCTTCTAAATTACTATTTACAAAATTAGTAAATTACTATTTACAAAATTAGGTGAGTATAAATTTATAATGTCACTAATGTTTGAAGATGGAGATAAGGATTATTTTCTATCTATTGTACTATTTATTATAATATCCTCACCTTAAATTTTAGAATATGATATTTTTTTCTTTTACTATAAATCTTATAATCCCTTGTGTAAATTCTTTTTATTTGAACGAATGCATTTACTTAGAATATTTTCAATCTTGTAAATAACCCCATTCAAAATTTTAATTGTAGGTCCAAAGGGACGAAGCAACGCAATTGAAAATTTTGAAGTGTCACCTAATTTGAATCAATAGGGACTGAATTGCAAAGCATGTTATTTTGGAAGGGCACAATTGAAATTAACCCTCCGATTTTCCCTTTCTTTCTTTTTAAATTTATTTTCTTTTCTTTTCCCTCTAACCAAAGACAATTCCCATCTGTCCTAGAATTCTTAGGCCTTATTTCAACTGCCAAAATAGGCAGAAAATTCCCATGAAGTTACTGATGCCTCTAATTCTAAAGTAAAAACTGCTTACAAAATTTTTACTCGGTGAAAAAAAATAGTTCAGTTTGACATTACGGTGTATTTGGATTGAGATTATTCAAAATTACTTTAATTTAAAAAATTATTATTTTATATATTTTATCATTAAATCACAGACATCATATTATTTCTCTAAAACTGACTCTATATATTAATAATTTTTAATTATATTTTTATAAGCTCAATTCAAACAATTTACTATCCACTTATACCTTAAATTGCAGAATGATATGCATACTCCATAAACTAGAAGGCCTGCAAACAGGGAGGTTAGTAACACGTCCGGCATGGACGAACCAAGCCAATACAATATCTTCTCCTGGACCAATTATATGTTACCAAGCCAAGGCCATTGTATAAATTACTACTAAGATAAGGTAGTTGAGGTCTTCTTATCATCGGAAGTAGCTTCACTGGTAACAATTCTTCATATTGAACAAAAAGTTCTGTCTAATTTACAGTGGATTTACGCGTCAAGGAAAGTCACACTTTCCATCAACTATGCTCTGAATTCTGAAACAATATATATCAATGCTAAACAGACGGAGGTTAAGGTTGGATTCAACTCTAGATTTGATGCAAAGAGGAGAGGAGTAGCAACCATTATTTAGGGACTTGTCTGTGAAGGTTTCTTGGAGTTATTCTTCCGCCGAACCTTGACAAATGCCTTCCCAAGATCCTGGATGCAAGAACAAGTAGTAGAATAGATTGAGATCTTAAGCAGCTGAAGTATCTTTCTGCGACGATGGTTAACTAGCAGAAAAGTGATCGCCATTTATGGAGGTTTAAAATGAAAATGATAGGAAAGAAAAGTTACAGCAAAGCGATAGCACATAAATTGTTACTTACTTGAGCCTGATCATTGTTTGACGTTCCTGAGGTCCAAAGCTTCTCCAAATTGTAGTAAGTCCTCACTTTCTCATCAAGTGCATGAATTATCAATGCACCTGAAGTCAAAAACGTAGAAAATAAATGATTTAACTAGACTGACATAATTAATGCTTTTATCATAGAGCTTCAACCATGTAATTGCCATTCAATCTAATAAGCTACTAGTATAACACCTTACTACTATGTTCGTCCACACTTGTATGATTTACACCAAAGTTTATTCTCAAAACTAGCTTGCTAATTAATGGAAGAAAAGTACAAATATGGCAGCAAACTACTATTTCAGTTTGTTTTACTTGAACAAACTCCCACAACAAAAAGCACTTAAAAAGACAAGGCAGTAGTACTCCACCATGGTGTACTAATGGTTCATTCCACTACATTGTTAATATTTACTATTGTTAATAATATTTACACTATATAATAATGTAGTACTTTTGTTATCTTGTATCAATCTAAAATGATACTATTTCTTGCAAACCGATCATAGTATATACAACTGCAGAAAACCAGTTCAATCAGATCACATACTTCAATGATTACAAAACTTGAAGTACTAATTTCATCCTGTGTCCAAATATCATGTTTCTTTTATTAAAGGTAAGGAGCTCATTCCCTCTCGTCCAACTTTGGTTTGTACTAGAGTTTCTAAATCCTTCCAATCAAACAAATGGGGATAGCTTAGACATGAAAGAGTGAGTGAGCTACCAAAGAAATAAATTATTTGAAATGAGGGCTCTAAATGAAAGTCTTTTCAATGCACTTTGAAAGCTTATAATCCTAAATGTGGAATCTGGATGAAGCTATCAAACAAATAAATGGAATCCAAAACAAAAGAGAACATATACTTAGTTTTGGGTATATAGAAATAAACAAACATGAGCAGGAGGGAATCAGTCATACCAGAGTCAATAACAATCCACTTGCCTCCTTCCTGCCCTTCAACACTTGGTAAAAGCATCCTCTTTGCTCCCTTTTGCTTTTGCTTAACCTGTCATTCAACCAAGAAGCACATTGTTTTGAGTACCAACTTCCCAACTGCTATTCCTCATGACTTTCTCAATCATTACTTGGTCAAATTCTATCTAATAAGTAAAAAGAAACACGATAGCAAGAACTTTAAACAGGCAACGATGTTCTTAACAAAAAAACATCAGAAATTTTCTACAAAATAACCATACTATACACCATGGACTAACGCAATATATACCAAAGTTCCAACATTCCACTCTCCTAACATATGGCACAAAAATTTTTCAAAGCATCATTCTTGAACATTTTCCCACTTAACCACAAAAAAAAAAAAGAAGAGAGAATGGTTAAATTATCGAACAAATAACCATAAACTAACTCAAAATAACACTTAAAAAGCAACCCAAAACATGTAAATTTAGTTCTCTGTACCTCAAATGAGCCACTTTTATGAATACCCATTAGAACAAAAGAATGATACGGAGCATCAAACAGCATCAAGTTCGCAACTTTAGATCATGCACGGTCAAGATAATACCATATATCAGGCCAATTTGAGGGGAAAATGCAGAAAAAATTATAAACAAAAATACCACACAGATAAACAAGGGGCAAACCTGCCTGGTAAATGAGGGCTTGAGCAATGTTCCGGACGTGCCAAGCCGAGCGGCCGGTGGCAATGACCATATAATCAGCGAAATCGTAGTGTTTAGGAACGGGAATAACTTGGACGTTGTCAGCTTTGACATCGCTGAGAATTTTCTCTACCTCTTCCAAATTCAGCATCTCCGCTCTACTCCTCTTGCTCTTACTGTCAATTCTGTAATGAGGTGGCTCCTCAACTATGGAGGAGGAGAAAGTGCGATTAAGCAGCAACGGCCATAGCTGCAGCTGCCGGTGCTGCCATGGCTGGGCAGCCGAAGAAAGACTTCGAGATCGTAGAGCCGACCACATTGGACTACAACTCCGGTGTCCAGTGGAATCAGCAAACATTTTCTTGTGGTTTGGTTGGAGGACTGGGCCTTCACCCTTGGGCCAAATCTTTGTGCACTCTCATTGGGCTTGGTCTTTTTTATGCATTTCTTTGGAGGCGAAATCCCCCTATCACAAGGTCCCTATAGTTCGAGCTTAAAAAAATGTATAGAAGGTTAAATTATGGTGACTTAGTATTCTTGGGAATAACGTCCGGTATCTACAAAGAACCACCCCTATAAGAGAGGATAAAAATCTCACACTGCAATTGTCTGGACTCGAACCGTGCACTTTGGAACAAATCTTTTTATGCAATTCCTGATTATAGTCTTACGTTGGACATTAATTTTTTTTTTGTTGAAGGAATTGAACTCTTTTCTCTCTGTCTCCCTCTCTCTCTCTAGGAAATTAAGCAGTTAAAACAGAAAAAGTGCAATGGTTGCAAGAAAGTTGTAGGAGATACTATCATCTTGCAGCAAAAAATTCTTCATTTTTTTAATTATAAGTTAAGTATTAAATCGTTAAAGTCAAATCATACGGGCCAAAATCTTTATTCCTCCAATTTTCCACTTTTTCAGTTTGTTGTGAAATATTCATGGATATATCTTTGTGATTTGTATGATATATTTTGAAAATTTTTTTAAGTTTAAAAATTAAGTGTCGATCGATATGACTTGATTTGATTGGATTGTTTTGTAGAAGTAAGTGATGAGGATAAGTAAATGTGTCCCATTTATCTCGTTTGATTAGATGTAAATGTAGAGAGGAAGTAAATCGGGAGGGGTACCTCTCTCCCTCCAGCATAAGCATTTTCTCCCTTCCCAAGTTGGAGGGATTGAGAAAAAGAAAATAAAGTATGAATAATAATGACAACATTTACCACATTTTTAACATTAAAAATTTTAATAAAATAGATAATGAGAGATAAAATAATAAATTAAATTAATTATTCTTTCTCTTCTCCCCTCTCCTTCCCTTTCTATTTTCACTTCAACCAAAGAGGATAAGAGTAATTACATTAATTTCTTCTAATGGAAGTAAAATGTGTTACTCCTCCTCCCCTTTTCTCTCCCCCTCCCCTTCGCGAACCAAAACAAGCCTAATATAACATTTTTTTTTTAACTTTTATCTTGGTATTGTACAAACTGAACTATTTATGCCAATAATATAAGATATTTCATCAATTTCAAAATATATGTTCATTAAATTTTTTTATTTTAAAATAAATATTTATGTCCATATTTTTATAATTAATAATTAATTTTTTTATTTTATCTTTTTTTATTCTAAGTCAACTACACAATTTCTCAAAACTTCCTTTTCTTCTTATTTCTTGAGAGTTTTCATTAATTAATAATTATTATGTGTTTAATATAAAATAAAATATAAATTTAATTTAAATTATAATATTATTTTCAATACTCTTAATATGTATTATAATATCATTTATGTGGCTCCTAGTCCATTTTATGGGATGCATAAATTTGGTTACTAATCATTTATTCACCATAGGGCAATGAATGCTTTATTTTTCTTTTTAAGAAAGAAGAAAAGGGGGGTGCAGGGGAGCGGGGAGAGGGGGGGGAGCTGGGGGTGGGGGACATACGTGGAAGGAGAAAGACAACAGACTTATCCATTATGGAGAAGACCTCCTCCCACCTACCAATTAAAAAGACATGATTTAAAAATGGTTCCATTTGTGAGAAAGCAAATGATGAATAATTTATTAAAAATAGGTTCCATTGTTGTTGCCTCTCCTAACCCAATTCTTCTGCTTAATTAAACTCTATGTTACGTAACTAGCTAATGTCTAGCTGTTCCTCAAAGATACCCTCATAACTCAATTAATTTATTCTCCTAATAATGAATCAAAGGTTACCAAACTTCAAATTTAAGCCCTCTTTGAACAAAACAAAAGGTCTTTTTTGTCATTACATATAACCTTTAAATTATCTTTAATATTTAAAACGATCATATTTAAATCTCTTACTGAAAATTTATAGTTAAAATTAGATTCAAGATACTAAAAGTGGTAGCTTTTTATATCTGATCGTATTTTTATATAAATATGTAATTTGTTTTAATATTTACTTCTTCCGTCTTAAAAATCATGTCAATTTAGAACATGACACGGTGATTAATAAATTATTAAAATTTGTATAATTATAGTAAAAAATGACTGTTATGCTCATGATAAAAGTAAATATTTATTAATTATTTTTCTCTATATATTCATTAATGATTTATTAAGAATGTACATATTCTTAATTGAAAGAAGGATAAATTAAGAATATGAACAATCAATTTATTCTTAATTTGTGAGATTGATAAGTATTTTAATACAATAAAAATAGAAACTTTTATTGGGACGAAGAGAGTTTTATCAATATTTGCCTTTTTCCATTTTGAGATTGTGTGAAATGGACAATGTAAGAAGTTGATCAATTTGGCCTTCACACTATGGGCTGGCTTGAAAGTTGAAATTGACATGGAGTAGGTCCAAGACACTGCTTAAAGTTTTAGTGGGATTAATAATTTAAGAAATGTGGCTGATTTGTGAAGCCCCAAACTTGAAGATATTCCTTGATTTTATTTTGTTTTATTTTATATTTATGTCCTATTCACAAATTTTTTTCTTACATTTTTTGGTGCAAAATGCAATCAATATTGTTGATGCTTCAATTAGAAATATTTCTACAACAAATATTTTTTAAAAAATCACATTCATTATTATGTACATCATGTATCATGTCCTGCAAATATATACATTTTACAAGAATACATAAATTTTCAATTATAAAAGTAAATTTTGTAATTTAATAATCAAAAAGTAATTAAATGAATGTGAAATATTTTAATTTTGAATTTTAATTTATACATTTTCTTTTAATATATAATAAAACAATTGATAATTAAGTGTATTTATTATTTCCAAGATCCTTTAAAAAAAACATTCATCTGAGAATTTAAAGGGTTTTTATCTTATAAAATAATTATTTTATATATAATTCTTTCAAAACACTATGGTTTCTTTCTTGTTGGTGTGATTGTTTTGTATATTTTAAGTAATTTGACTGGGCCATTTTGGTACTGTCATCTTTGCCTAACCCCAGGACATTTATTTTGTTGGTACAAAAAAGGCCAAAGAATTTAAAAAAAAATTGCAAATTATAATTTAACTTTTTATTTTTAATAACAAAAAATTTAACCCTTTGTTTTTGGAGTTAAGAGTTGGAATTTCATCTATAAAAGAATCCCTTGATATGGAGCCATCCACCAACCTCCTTTTTGTACCATGACAATACTAAGCAAAGCAAATGTCACTGTAATCATTTAAGTAATCATCATCAATCTATTCCTTAAAAATAACCTATTTTCTAATAAAATTTTAAAATTTTTAAATATACCTAATGTAGGTTTTAAATAGAATCATGGATTATAACATTTAAAAAATAAATTATTTTTAAAATATTATTATTCTTTAAATTCATTTAAAGATTTCTCTGGCCATATATTAGAAATATTAAATTGTTACTTAATAAAAAAGATTTATTAATATATTTAGAATGACGTGTCGTCACTATAAATATTTTTATTATTAATTTAGAATTTTATAAAAAATATAAATTACGAAATATATAATTAAAAATAAAAAAACTGATTCATAATTAAACTTATATTATAAGTTTATTTTTTATATTAAGTAATATTTATTAATATATTTATATATACATATAATCTAACTTTCTCTTTATTATTGTGTTAAATATTAATTGAGATTTATTATAAAATAAAATAAGGAAAATATGCTGTCTTATCAAAGTCAATTACCGTGGTCATTATCATCATCAACTCTAACAAAGCTCAATGCCACAGAGACAACAAAATCTCTCTCTCTCTCTCTCTCTCTCTCTCTCTCTCCTTTAAAAAGAGTTAACATTACAGAGGTTAGAACATCAAAACAAATCATGGATTCCCTGTGTGAGTTGTACTTTGCCCATCACTCTAATAATAAATTTTCATCATCAAGAAAAATAAAGAAAAAAGAGAAAAATTATGTACATTCTTTTGGTTATATATATTTATTTATATATATATACACATATATATATATGAGAAAAGGAAATGAAGAAATTAGCAGGAAAAAAGTGAAAAAAATATCAGAGAGGAGCTGAAAGGGAAAGAAAGAAAGAAGGGAAGCTTATTGAGGAGAGAAAAGCAGCTGCAGCTGCAGCTGCAGAAGCAAACAGCAAAGATTACTACCACCACTATTACTGTTGCTGCTACTGACTACAGAGAACAAATTTCTACTGCAAAAGAAAGGAAAAGCTTTTTGTTTTTTCTCTAATTATCAGTTGGGTTGTTGTTGTTGTTGGTCACTTGCTGCACATTCTACTTTCCCTCTTCGCAATCCATCTTTCACGTGACACCTGCAAACAGCAGCAAAAAGGCGGTTTCTTTACTTCTGGGGCTCTCTTAGAATTTGGATCCGCACGATCTCATCTATTCTGGATCCGTCAGATCCAAGTGCTTGGTTCTACTTCAATTCACTTTGAGTATTGCAAATTTGGGGTTTCTGTGGAGGAGTTCAAGTTAGTGGGCTTGGCTTGTTCTTTGGAGTCTTTGACTTGGCCGACGTGCTGGATTTTTTTTTTTTGGGGAAATGACGGTGCTGAATTGTCTAATTTCAGCTTTGACTCCGCATTTTTAACTTCGCAGCTGTTGAATTTTGACCTCAATTACGGTCTAGCTTTTCTATAGCTTCGGTGAATTCTATGGGTGTTATATAGAGTGATTTTGTGGAATCTTGCCGGGTTTATTGCTATAGGTAGCTGTTTTGTTACCACATTGTGGAGGAGCAAGGTGGGTTTCTTGATTACTATGGAATAGGGAGTTCTGGCATCAATTTTGGCAGTTGAGTTTTGCATGTTGAGGCATTTCGGATAATCAAGGTTGGATTTTGCGCGTTGGGAAGTGTAACTGCGTTTTCAGAAGACCCTATTTGTGCTAATGCATTAAGTAACGCATTAATTAAGGAGGGCAATCTTAGTTGGCAGTGGAGTTTTTGCGCTAATCGGGGACTTGGTTTCTGAAATTGATTATAATGAGAGGTCGATTCTTATTTCTCTGAGCTAAAGAGGACTTTATTGATATAGTTGGTCTGCTACTTGTGAGAATTCTTGTATGCTCTTTGAAATTTGAGAATATGAAAGAGTTTGATTGATCATTACCGAGTGAATTGAATTGGCCGGTCAGTGAGATGCCTCCTTCACCTGCTTTGCGATGCTCCCCAGGAAGGGAGCTAAGGTCAGAAAATCATAAGAGAGGGCGTAGTCTTGAAGGTGGGATTCTCTTCAGAGACAAGGATGATGATCTTGCGCTCTTTAATGAGGTGCAGAGCAAGGAAAGAGACAATTTTTTGGTTCAGTCAAATGATAATTTTGAAGACTTGTTCTGTAATAACCTCAACATACTTCTGTATTTAGATTTGGTTCTTGTCTTCATTTACATATATGACCTGTAGAACCGTCTTTTTGTGTTTGTTTACATTGGCTTATAATTCTTGTCATTATTCTTTTATTGTGTTCCGCAGCAACTAAATTAAGATATTTCTCGGATTATAAGCTTGGAATATCTATTCCTGCCCGGGGGGAGAGTAGTGACTTGCTGAATGCAGAAGGAGAGAAGAATGATTATGACTGGTCGGTTGTGTTTTTCCTCTTCGTTTGTCATGAGTTCTGCTTTTTTAAAAATCATTTTGATTTCTCCTTCACATTTAATCTGGACTATAACATTTGTTTAGTTAAATGGTGAAAGTCTGAGAACAATGAAGAGAGAGATTTAGTTCTCTTTCTTGGAATCTGCATGGAAATACATACACGGAAAGTAAATGGATTGTAGGCTTGGTTTTGTCTCTATGAATGAACACATTCAACAATTTTTTTTTTTTTTAAATTATCCCTTTCAGCTTGTCTGATTCAGTACTATGCTCAAGTTATTAGTTATTGGTTGTTTAATAGGTGATATTCTTGATTTAAGGTTGTTGACTCCTCCGGATACTCCACTTTTTCCTTCTCTGGATGATGAGGCGCCACCAGTCAACCATGCACAGAGGGGCAGACCTCGAAGTCAACCAATTGCAATCTCAAGGTCTTCAACGGTAAGTGCATTTCATTAAATGGACTTGCATTTCTTGGGCAACTGAAGTGCTGAGAGCATGATTTCACTATTTCCTGACGTATTTCACTCTGTATATTCAACTGTAGATGGAATGGAGTCATAGAAGCAGTAGAGGTAGTGCTAGTCCAAATCGCCTTAGCCCATCTCCGCGGTCTAGTCACAGTACCTATCAATCAAGAGGCAGGCCGTCATCAGCACCGCATTCAAGTCCTCCTCCTAGTTTGCGGCATGCTACTCCAACAAGGAGACCATCTCCACCTCCAAGTAAATCCTCAACACCTGCTCCAAGGTCTTCCACACCAACTCCTAGGAGGATGAGTACAGGTTCTAGCAGTCATGCAGTCCCCTCCAGGATAAGGGGTAATTCGCCTGTTAAGACAGCTATAGGAAATTCTGCATCACCAAAAATAAAGGCATGGCAAGCCAATATTCCAGGCTTTTCCTCAGAGGCACCACCTAACCTTCGGACTTCACTGGCTGATCGGCCGGCATCATATGTGAGAGGGTCTTCACCAGCATCCAGAAATGGCTCGAAATCTGGTAGACAATCAATGTCTCCAACTGCTTCCAGAAGTGTTAGTTCGTCATACAGTCATGACCGGGACCGATTTAGCTCCCACAGTAAAGGTTCGGTTGCATCATCTGGTGATGATGACATTGACTCTCTACAATCAATTCCAGTGAGTAGCTCCGACTATTCAGCCTCAAGAAGCGTGAGCACATTCTCAAGTAATAGAGGTCTGAGCACTTCAAAGAAGCCCACTAGAATCATAGCTTCAAGTTCTGTCCCAAAAAGATCCTTTGACATGGCAATCCGACAAATGGTAACACATACTTCCTTGTTCTTTTAGATGGAAAATTGTTTTTAATAGTCGTAACCGTAAATGCTAATATTTGCTGGTGATGAATCATGACCCAACATTTAATGGAAAAGAATCTCAGATGGAGCCATTTTGTGGAAAGCTTCTCATATGGCTTTACTAAGAAGGGTCATGCACAACTCACATAAAAGAGACTTCTTTAATGAGTAACAAACACATTTAATGTGCATCAAAAGGAATTCTTTAATGATTAGCAAATCAAATGTTGAAAGCAATCATTGGGTTCTACGGAATGAGCTTTCTTCATCGCACTAAGACAACTATGTATTCGCCAAGTAGAACCTGCAGTTTGACAGTTTAGTGTCCTGTTACTCAAGATAAACTGTTACACTTTGTACTGTTGAGCTTTTCAAATCTCAAGCATAGAGTAACTTATCTCTTTGATGCATTATATGTTTGTATTTTTATTTTTGCTTCAGTTCAGTATTTTCATCCCTTTCATTAATGGTATGCAAAGGCATGCTAAGAATAATCACCTTTTCAGCTTGCAATCTGCTGAGAGGATTCTTGCTTCTGGATTTTACTCGTGTAAACGCTCTGATAGGCATGTCAATAGATAAGCTTTTTATAGTTATTCATCAGATACATTTTCCGTTCTTTGATTCTTTTCTATCAATATAAGTATGTTTGCCTACATAGAAATGTACTCTCCCTACCCTTATGCACCTTCAGTCCATTTGCATGCGTTGATTGTGCTTATATATTTTTGTCTATTGGCACCCATATCTGCACGCTCTATTTATTTCTGTAGTTTTTGAAATTTGTAGAGATACTAGTTGATAAATCTACTGAATAGGGGAGAAAAGGAAACAACTGTGAAATGAAGTCTGCTGGTTTATTCTAGGACCTTTTCTATATACAGAATTCAATAGAATCCTGTGATGATGAATAGAAAAAAGTGAACATGTAATATAATCAGATAGCGTACACACATACGCACACAAAACCTAATCCAAAATTTTGATTTGTTGTGTCAATTCAAACTATATCCTACTAAATTTGAAATCTCCACTTAATTTCCTGGGAGATTATGGCAATCAGTTATCCTCAACATCATGTCCTTTTGAGAGCAGTGCTTATTTTGCTAATCTATTCATTTGATTTGTACTAAACAATTTACTCTTCAATTCAAGTGTAACTTCTACATGTCTTGTATCTCTATCTTTGGTCAATTGTCATTATCTTGATTTCATGTTTTCCAAACGGTTAACTGAGTATAGGAAATGAACAATGGTTTAGTATTACAAACTTAAAAAGTTAGAAGTATGAAATTTGAGAAGAGTGTGCATATACTGGAGCATGGAGCTAGAATTGGTGATTGCTTGTAATAGGACTGATTGTTGCATTGGTATTGAAGCCTCAAAGGAAAGTGTTTGCCATTTGGTTTAGGGTGGATGATATAGAGGAGTGTGATACAAGAAACTAATTGTTGAATTTTGACACATCACTTACTGGTTTAAAGGAAAAATTGTTTACTTGTACAACAATAAAAGCTAAGCCTTAGTCTTAAGAAACTTGGTGTCGGCTACAAGAACCAATACAAGATTACATGTGGTCATTCACATGAATCCCCTCCCCCCACTTCTTTCTATCTACTGTTATACTCATTCAAATCTAACAGAGACACATCTCTTTTAATCACCTCTATTTATATTGTTTTAGGCCTATCTCTACCTTTGTTCACACTATCCTGCCTCCATCCCTCAATCCTCCTAACAGGAGTATCCTTCTGTCTTCTCTATATATGTCGAAACTAGCGCAAGCGATTTTTTCTCATCTTGTCATCAGTAGATGCCACTTCCACTTTTTCCCAAATGGTCTCGTTTCTTACTCTATCATTTCTAGTATATCTGCACATCTACCGTAACATACGCATCTCAGCTACCTTTATTTTGTGAATATGATACATTTTAATTACTCAACATTCCGTACGATATAGTAAAGTAGCTCTTACAGTTGTTCTATAGAACTTTTCCTTTAGACTGAAAGGCATATTACGATCACAAAAAATACCAGTCGCGCTCCTCCATTTCAACCAACTTGCCTTAACTCGGCGTGCAACGTCGCCATCGAGTTCTTTGTCTTTCTAAATAATAGATCCTAGATATCGGAAGTAGTCATCTACTGGTATATCTCTATCATCTAAAGTTACACTCTGAGCTATATTTCTGCTAGTACTAAACTTGCATTCCATGTATTCCGTTTTACTCCTACTGATTCTAACGCCCTTAGATTCAACATCTGTCGCCACAATTCTAATTTAGCGTTTACACTGGTTCTAGTCTCATCAATCAGCATAATATCATCAGCAAACAACATACACCATGGCATAGCCTCCTGTATATCATAAGTCAATTCATTTATAACGGTCGCAAAAATTGTTTACTTGTAAATGAAGGAAATTGATGGTTTGACTATGATGAGTTCGGCCATCATTATTGTCCTCAGAATTTGAAACATGCAACTTTAATTTTAAAAAGTGTGTTTCAACAGTTTGTTATTTGATGTACTGATGATAAATACAGTTTGTTGACTTGTGAGTTCAATTCTCTATGGATTTGTATCACTTGTGCTTGGATTGCACGGGAGAGCAGTGTGGATTAATTTCTTCTAAATATCCATGTTCAATACTAAAATTGTAATTGATTTTGTTCTCTCTGATGGTTCTCTTTGTAGGATCAGAGGAAAGGTCCCCAGAATATGTTCAGGCCTCTTTTATCCAGTGTCCCCAGTTCAACGTTTTATGCTGGTAAATCAGGTGCTGCTCATCACTCGATCATGTCTAGAAATTCTTCAGTGACAACTAGCAGTAATGCAAGCTCTGATCTGGCTATAAGTGGTGCACATGACACTGAAGGTAGCGAACAGAACCAGGAGGATGTTACTAGTGAACACATAAAGACAGCATACCCTGACACGCAGGAAGAAGTATTTTCCTTTGATAAGGCTGATTCCATCGATAGAAAGCCTGGGATTAGTGTTCATGAACAATTGCCTGATGGTCCCCGTGATGGGATTGATAACAACCCTAGATTGGATTCTCAGTTAGTTGGTGATGACACTGCTAGCCTATGTGATACAGCAATGGTGATCTCGGCAACATCTGAACGTGTGGAAGTGAAAAGCGACTTTTCAGACATGGATTGTCTTGAGGAAATTGTCCTTTGCTCCAAATGTGGTTGCAGGCTTAGTGCTGCTGAATTAATAGAAGGGGTTCTGAAACTTTGTAAAGAATGCAGAGGTACAGACATTTCCTCTGTTGTAACTTCTTCACCCAAAGGAGTGTTGGTGAACGAGAATTCACCTGGTGTCTCTTCAAAGATTTTTAATGATGGATCACTTGATACTTTTTCTCCTTCCATGGAAACACCTCATTCCTTAGAGGTAACTTCTATAGGTGAACCTGGGACTTCCTACTCTGGAAATATTGCGTCTGAGGACCAGAACTCCTCCAGTGAGCCAAACAGAAATTTCTTGCCAGTCACTAATATTGCACCGCATCTTGTGGAAGAAGGTGAGCAGATTCCCATCAGTGGACAAGTGGGAGGTCAGCAGACTATTAGTTGTAGCACTGCAAATGGCAAGTCTGGTCCTCATGAGTTGCAAAACTTCATTGGCTATTCGAGTTCAAAGGCTGATGTTTCAGAAGGTGCAGGCATTTCTCTGTTATTGACATCAAGCAGTGGTAAGGGGCCTATTGTGAGAAGTAGGACCTTTACTGCAACCAGCATAACTTGTGATGACTTTTCCTATATGAGAGACAGTGCAACAAGCACAAGAAGCTCCTTTGGGCATGGCAGTGCCTCTGCGTCCTCTTCTGTTGACTTGGGCTCTGCTAGACAAATTGAGACTCGTGTTCAACGGCAAGTCAGTGGCAGGAAGTCTGACATGGAAAATTACAGATATGAGATGAACACAAAACACCAACGCTCTGTCTCGTCATTGTCTGGAACTTCAACTCATGCTTTCCAGACCTCAAGTCTGACAAGAAGTTGTCATGAGGAAAGTTTTGAGGTATCTGCTAGGAATGCAGAAAAAGATATGGTAGATGCAACTTGTGTAACCATGCGAGGACATTCACTGACTCCAGAAAATAGAGAAGGTGATTATGTTAGCACAGATGTGGAAAATAATAATTATAGGGGAACTGTTTCAGAGTTGTCAAGCTGTACAATGAACATCCATCTAGGGGATGCTTCAGTGGCATCAACTTCAAATTTTGATGAGTCTGATTCACATGAGAATGGCAGAGTTTTGACAAACAATTCTCTGGGTGCTATAAATGTGGTAGCATCATCTTTGCATGGTGAAACTTGTACTGAAAGGGAAGATGCCATATCAATTGCGTGTAATGAGGGAGTGGATGGTGCAGATGCTCCAAACTATAGTTCTTTGGATATCATATCAGAACTGGAAATTGAGAATGAGGAAGTTGTTTCTCCAGATTCTGTATTTGATATTGGATCTCAAAATTCAAAAAGCAGCATGGATGACTTACAAGAGCCTTCTGCTACTGCATCCCATTGTAACATAGTCGCTCCTATTGAAGAATCTACTAACCAGGATTGTGCACAGACATTCCTTGGTAGGTTTTTCTTAAATGGCTAGTGCTTTTTTTGTTTCCCATTGTTCATCGATCACATAAATATGTCCGACACTATAACAGTATGTGCTTGAAGCTATCACCATTTGGATTTAAATCATTGTTATTTGCTGCATGGAAGTTTAACGAATTAATTAGGAAAGCAAATAGTTGGAATCCAGAGTTCCAGAGTTGCTAATTGTGCAATTGTGTACAATGTTATGGTGATGCAATTTGTATCAAAGTTATTAGTTGGTATGAAATTGTTATTCTGCAAAACCCAAAAATGTTTAAATCCTTAGTTAAACCAGGTCCATTGGTTAATACACAATATATGTGCTCTATGAGACTGGACAAACGACAGGTGCTGTTGTAGCACTTGTAGACATTTGGTAGCTACTCATCTTAGATTTACAGATATATAACTTCTATTTAAACAAGTCATATTCCTTTTGTGTCTTTCAACAAGGCAGTCTATTATGCAGCTATCTGATATTTTACTTGTCTGTCTATACATTTTAAGTTGCAGTGATCTCTTTACTGTTTGGCTCCATGAGCTTCATGTCAGGAATTCTGTACACCTGCCAATAGATCTGATATAATGTATTGTTGGGGGATAACCGTGTATTTACTTTTCAAATTCTCGCAAGACTAAAAACTCAAAGAAGAAGAAGCAAAAAGGAAAACTCTTTACTGATCACACTTATGCATAAAGTAAACTTGTTTTATGGGAATCATTAAAACTTTGGGTGCCTTCTCTCTCTCTCTCTCTCTCTCTCTCTCTTTCATAATGTGTGTGTATATATATATTGTTTGTGTTTTTTGGATTTAAAGCCACTAAGTTGGAAATGAGTAGATAAGTACTTATTACACAAGGGGCATGTTGCCTATTGATGTATATAACGAAAATAGGGCTTGCTTTCGACAAATTCTGAGTTTTGCCAAAATTCATGTGGGAAGCATGGTTGTATGTTCAGATATTCTTTATTTTTGGAGTACTTTTTTCTTAGCTGGCAGTGACAGTAAGATTGAGAGGGAAATTTTACTGTGTGTGAACTTATAATCGTTTTTCATGAACACTGAAATCTGCTTGGTGGTGGCAGAAGAATCCTCTGTCATGGTAGATGGCCAAGGAGGTAACCACACAAGAAGCTTGACACTAGAAGAAGCAACAGATACAATACTCTTCTGCAGCTCTATTGTCCACAATCTGGCATATGAGGCAGCAAACATAGCAATAGAGAAGGAAAACTCAGCCCCATTGGAGGGTTTCCATCCGGTGGTAACTATAGTGGGGAAGTCAAATACTGACAGAAGGGATTCCCGTGCCAGACCAGTGACCAAACGAAATTCCAAGTCCCAGAAAGCTAGGCAAAGGCGTTTGGAAACAGACTTTAATCCTCCTCCTGAAAACACTGGAAGCGATGAGAAAAATGATAGTTCTACATCCCGCGTTGTTGGGGCTCCTAATAAGGGTGACAGTATGAAGCCTCCAAAGCTGGAATCCAAGTGCAACTGTACAATTATGTAGTCTTTCATAAGGATGTTTGGGTGTCCCATGCAGCTTAATTTTGTTGCAGGCACAGTATTTATAATTTTATGTGGCTGTATCTTTGGATGACTGCCAATTGTTTTTTGGTTGGTTGCAATTGATTTGTAAGAAATATATCATTGTAAAGCTTGTAGTCCTTAGTAGGCTGATAATAGCAGAAGGCATTGGAACTTCCTGAACTGTTCCTCTTGCCATATTCTTGTTCGCATTTGTTTTGGTTCTAGTCCTCATTGGAGAGAGTGTTCATTCTTTTCTTGTCCTGCTACAGAAATGCTTACTTTAGACCTTCAATTTCTGGTCATTGTAATTGCAGATATCTGCTGATTGTTTTAGTTTCTGGTACCACCATATCGTCTTTCAGCTCATATCCTGATAATTTCAATGAATCAGCAAAAGCAAAAGGAGACCCATTCAAAACCCCTCCCTCCCACCAATCTCAGCTATTAGTCTAACGGAAACCAGAAAAGTTTAGTTACAGTTCTATTTGACACTAAGGAGAGAGAAAACCTAATGACAAATGCAACACCTTTGACTGTTATTCCATCACCTACTCACATAGCGAGCCAGTAATCCTAAAAGGACATTATAGGCCAGTAATCCAAGAAAGCAAGAACAAGTCTAATCACACTTTCCAATTGAAAAAAGTAACAAAACTTTGAAATATGGTAGGGTTTAGGATGTTGCTTGATCCTTGTTTTGTCACTGGTCAAAGTGAGGAACGTTATGTCCTGTGCTTAGTCCTCCATGCAAAGGCATATAAAGCAGGAGCAGGAAGGGAAATTGCTGCAAATTAGTTGAGGCAACAGAACATGCTTGCAAACCTAAACAACCATGTCCTAGCAATCCTAGACAAATGCAACGATCTCAACCACCTTAGACAGCTACAAGCTTTTCTTATCACCCTCGGCCTTGGCCAGACTCAGTTCTACGTGTTCAAGCTAGTTCGTTTTTGCGCTATTAAAATCTCCAACCTCACCTATGCTCGCTTCATTTTTGACCATCTTAATTCTCCAAATATTTATCTATATACTGCCATGATCACTGCTTACACTTCCCTTCCAGATCACCGTTCATCTCTGTCATTATACCGGGAAATGGTCCGCCAAGGCAGGCCAGAGCCTAACCATTTCATTTTTCCTCTGGTTCTGAAGTCCAGCCCAGAAGTTGTGAAACCTTATGGCACTGAAATGGTTCGTGCCCAGATAGAAAAACTTGGGTATGGGAAATATCCCGTTGTTGAAACGGCTCTTTTGGATGCCTATTCTAGGTTTTGTGCTGATATTGGGGTCGCTAGGCGGCTGTTTGATGAAATGCCTGAAAGAACAGTTGTGACCTGGACTGCAATGATTTCGGGATATACTAGGGTTGGGCAGATCCAGAGTGCCATGTCGCTTTTCGGACAAATGCCGGAGGCAGAGAGGGATACACCATTTTGGAATTCTATAATTGCAGGTTTTACGCAAAATGGGTTGTTTTCTGAGGCCATTTCTTTTTTCAGGGAGATGGTTTGGGAGGAGAGACGGGGCAAAGGGAATAGGCCGAATCAGGTTACAGCTGTTTGCGCACTGTCAGCTTGTGGGCAGAGTGGGATGCTGCAGCTTGGGAAATGTATTCATGGTTATATGTATAGGAATGATCTCGTTATGAGTTCATTTGTTACAAATGCTTTGATAGATATGTATGGTAAATGCGGAAGCTTGACAGAAGCATGGAGAATTTTTGATAGCACTGCGAAGCTGAATTTGACATCTTGGAATTCTATGATCAATTGTTTTGCTCTTCATGGTAAAAGCAAGAGAGCTATTAGTGTTTTTGAGGAGATGTTGCAACACCAGGATGAAGTGCAACCAGATGGAGTGACCTTTGTTGGTTTGTTGAATGCTTGCACACATGGAGGATTGGTTGACAAAGGTCGTCATTATTACGATAAGATGATTCAAGATTATGGGATTGAACCTCAGATCGCGCACTATGGTTGCTTGATAGATCTTCTTGGACGAGCAGGTCAGTTTGAAGAAGCTTTGGAAGTTGTAAGGGGAATGAGGATTCCACCTGATGAGGTTGTCTGGGGTTCTTTGTTGAATGGTTGTAAGATTCATAAGCAGACAGAATTGGCTGAATATGCTGTAAGGAAACTAATCCAGATTGATCCCACAAATGGTGGCTATGTGGCAATGTTGGCAAACTTATATGGTGAGTTGGGGAAGTGGGAGGAGGTGCAAGAGGTAAGGAAAACGCTAAAAGAGCAAAATGCCTACAAGACACCAGGTTGCAGTTGGATTGAGGTTGATAACCAAGTTCACCAATTTTCTAGTGTTGATAAATCGCATCCTAGAACAGAGGAGATCTATTCACTTTTGGAATGTCTCATCTTGACAAAGCCTTCTTCTTGATAAGTTGAGTTGGCTCTCTACTGCTAACAGAATGGTTTTTGCCCTGAATTTCCATTGTGCTAGTTCTAAACTTGTAAAATTATCAAGGAGCATTTTGTTACCCTCCACATTCACAAATCTGATTACATTTTCTGTATAAACTGCTGTCTGATGAACTTGGAATCAGGGCACTTCCAATACTTCCAGTTTAATCATTGGTAAGGGCAGCATACAGCACTCTACATATGTATGAAGACAAAAGGAATTCAACACAAAAGGTCTTCTGCTGTGGTTTATATTCTACAATTCTGGCGTCTTTTTAACTTGGAAGATTTGTAACTCTCATTTTACGAGTACAACAATATTCAGCTTTTTTTCATATGAAATGATCAGATCATATGCATTATGCATCATTTCTGGGTACTGGAGAGGTAAGATTCTGGCAAGATTCTACTTTTAAAGAAACAAACATCCGTTGTTTGAGTAAGAAACCGGAAGACGAGCTGCAAAATCCTCTCCATTATCTTCAAGATTTTGAGGTATTGGGAAGAATTCCTCAGGGAGAGTAGATGATCACAGACAAGTATCTGAAATTCCCTTTTGTAGAATTATTGTAGTTAAGGCAGTGAAGAAAGAAATCCCCAAACTAGACAGTTGTTAGCTTGTATTATCTATATTTTTGAATGAAAAATGCAAGAAATTTTGACCAAACGGTTCATATTGGAAGATAAGGTAAATATTCAAGACATTGCTCCAAATATTAGTCTTATGGGAAATTATTGGATATGCTCAATATAATTGTACCACATGCATTGTAACTTGTACACGTTAGAATTTTTGACAGAAAGATAAGGTGTTAAGTTCATTAAAAGAAAATTGTAAAGCAATTTTTTTTAAAGAAAGCTGCAATCCAACAACACCTTAGGACATTGGTCCAAATATTAGTGTCCTTAGGAATATTCTTAGCCCTCATAGATTACTTCAGTAGTTTGAAGGAATTGATAAAAATTGAATTTCTGTTTGAGGTTAGGTATTCAAATTTTATTTTTTTTCAAGTTGTTGATGACCAAATTGTAATTTAACTTTCTTACTAACGCGGGGTTGACAGTACGAGACACCAAATGTGCATTTATACCTCGTGCTTCAAAAGTTTTACTCCCTTTCTCCCAATTAAATTGATAATAGTTGATTTGATACGATATTTTATATAAAAGTAAAAGTTAAAATATAATAATAGTAAAATATAATATAGTATAATAAAAGTAGAAAATATATGAGTCTCATAATATTTTATATCAAATTTAAATATATAAAAGTAATATATGAGAGTATATTGATTATTTATAATATATAATATATTAAAAATTTTTATTTAAAAAAAATATCAAATTTTTTAGAACGTAATAAATAAGTTAATTTGATTCAAAATAATAAATAAGTCAATTTAATTGAAAATATATTTATAGATAAATGCATCCTCAAGTTTGCGGGCCATAAAGTTCATATTCACGGGGGGAGGGCTTTCTTTTTTTAACAAAGTCTCCTATGATCTGTACATGTGCTTGTCCAGGGCCTTTTAGTGTCCAGAAAAGGCCAGCCCAAGTCCAATCTAATTGACATTTAGAGAAACACGCTGCCAACGGCCAGGCCTGAAAGCCCAAGCCCAGGGAGAAGTTTCCCTCCATAAGAATGGCGGGAAGCAAGCTACCCGCATTTCAAGAGCAGCCAATGCTACACGATCAGTTTCTCCTCGTCTTCCCCAGTTTTTCTCGATGGATTCCGATTCCGATTCTGATGGCTCACACATTTCAGCAACACCGCCGAGGGATCAACCACCAGCACCGCCACCAAGATCTACACTTTTATCCTCCAGGAAATCAAGAGCCAGAGCCGCTGCCGCCTCCACCACCTCCACTTCACGCTCCATTCTAAAACCAAAACCCTCAAGAAAACAACCGAAGCCAGTCCAGAATACGAATTCGAAAATATCATTTCAAGAGAACCCAATTCCCCCACCGAACCTCTCCAGTTTACCTTTCCAAATCCACTGCTTAACCCGCCAGAAGTACTCATTTTCATCTTGTAATACTTCTGTCGAGACCATTCATCCTGGTGGCCTATGTGCATCTAAATTTCCGTCCTTCTCCAAAATCCGGAAAGAAAATCTCAAATTTGAGGATATTGAATCCGATGCAAGTAAGCCTTCGTTGTCAAGTCAACAGCTAAAATTGGATGGAGGCTGTAAAAATCAGGTCCATGAGGAAAACGGTAACAATGTAATTAATTCTTCTGAAGTTGCTAGGAAACTGCCTAATTTGATTGGCGGGAATAATGTTCATGCTTCTTCTTCTTTAATGCCTGTAAAAAAGGTTAAATGCGTTGCTGAAGGTAATTTTGTGAAACTTAACATTAATGGATATGGAAGAAAAAGGTTCACATTCAAAGGAAAGAAAAAGAAATTTGGAAATGCATCAAGTGTGGGTCGAAGATTTAGTAAAAGGAGAAAGGCAAAGCAGAAAGTTGGAGATGGAGGTGAAGATGAAGGTGAGGAGTTGTGTAATGAAGAGGGTTTAATTTTAGATGTTAAACAAAAGGACAAAAGATTAGGTTTTGATATGGATCCAATTGAGGAGGCTGTAGTGAGGATAAGGAATGAGGTTTCCAGTGAGAATCTGTTAAAATTGTTGAAGTTGACTCATGGATATGATTCATTTAGAGATGGGCAGTTGGAGGCTATTAAGATGGTGCTTTCTGGAAAATCAACAATGTTGGTTTTACCAACAGGTGCTGGGAAGTCTCTATGTTATCAATTGCCTGCAATAGTCTTTCCAGGCATTACACTTGTTGTGAGTCCATTAGTTGCTTTGATGATCGATCAGCTCAAACAGCTCCCCCCTGCTATTTCTGGTGGTCTTCTGTCTAGCAGTCAGGTAAGTTTTTACTCATGTTCAAAGTGGATATCAAGTTTTGCCTTCCTTTTACATATTGCTCATTTTGTACTACTCTCTCACTATTATAGACACCAGAGGAGGCTTCTGCCACACTGAAGTTGTTACAGGATGGAGCAATAAAGGTGAATGAACCTGAATTGAAGCTTTTTGTGTTCCTGTATGTATTGCCATTTTATAGTCAGCATTTTGTGATGGTGAAACAGCTGCTTATAATATGAATGCGAAATTTATAGCCTTCCCCCAAACCTTGGTAAAAAAAAAAAATTTCTGCAATGTGTACTCATCTAGATTCACCTCAGGAGCTTCTTCTTCTTACATCGATATCTCTCTGCAACTTGGGACTGATTGCTAATGTTTTCAGGTCCTTTTTGTTTCTCCTGAGAGGTTTTTAAATTCAGAGTTCACATCCTTGCTTTCCAGCACTCTTTCAGTATCACTTGTGGCTATTGATGAAGCCCATTGCGTTTCTGAGTGGTGAGTGATTGCAGATAATCTTTCCCCTATTATCCTGTGGATGGCCCTGTGATAGTTGGGAGTCCCATTATGTGCATTGCATTCATGGTGATGATATGCTGAACATATTGGCAGGTCCCATAATTTTCGCCCATCATATATGAGACTAAGGGCATCTTTGCTTCGTGCTAAGCTGCATGCTGAATGCATTATTGCAATGACTGCAACTGCGACTTCAAAAACCTTGCATGATGTAATGAGTGCTTTGGAGATTCCCAATACCAATCTAATTCATATTGCTAAATTAAGGGAAAATCTCCAATTATCTCTATCAATGAATGACAGCAGGCAAGTTAGAAAATAATGTCTTCTACTTTGACACAACTTTTTGAGTCTTCTATAAACACTAAGATTATAATTTTGTGTTCTTATGCCTGAAAATGGTATATTGCCAGAATCAAAGAACTAATGGTGTTGCTCAAGTCTTCTCCCTTTAAGGAGGTCAAAAGCATCATTATTTACTGCAAATTTCAGGTATAACACACACACGCACACACACACACACACACACACACACACGCACGCACGCACGCACACACACACACACACACACACATATTTACTAATTAACCTCCAAATATTTGTAGGATGTTGGATATTTATACTTTTTTACTATGATGACTTGGTCACATGAAATTGTGCCACAAAAATTTCTCTTTGAACCTTAGTGTTAATTGGTACCTAACTCTTTGTCTCTTCCTCACCATATGATTCACAGTCTGAAACTGATCTGATAAGCAAATATATCTGTGATAACAATATCTCATCAAAGGTCAGTATTCTATTTATTTGCTTTCTATGGTGGAACAATGTAGACTTTACTGCATTCCCACAGCTTGTCTTTTGTGCTCAGTGGCAATATGAAATAAACTGTTACTCTATTCTCAGAGTTACCACAGTGCTATTCCTGCAAAAGATAGACGCCGTATACAGGAGATGTTTTGTTTGAACAAGATACGAGTGGTAAGGATGTTTATTAGGTTATCTTCTATACCTATTAGTCCTGAAATCCAACTTCCTTTGAAAGTTAACATTTTGCTTCATACTGATTCTTGCATTGTTTTATATCTGGAAGGTTGTTGCAACAGTAGCATTTGGCATGGGGCTTGATAAAAGGGATGTTGGAGCTGTAAGGACAACTTCTTTGTTGTTATTTTGTAAATCCATATAAACTATTATTCAATTACTGCCAAGATGCAATATCAAGATATACTATTTTGTGCCTGTGGAAATAGTAAATATTGTGTTGTGGACCCAAATATTTTAACTGATGGTAGCTTTCTCATAAAATTGATTTGGCAAGGAAATTTAGATAACCAACATAAGTAATCTATATTAGATTTTTCGGTAGTCATCTTAGTCAATGAACAAAATTATGTTATGATGGTCTTTGTGCCAGACCTGCTGATCCATGAGAACACAGGTCGATATGTCCAGACTGCATTTTCCATCACCTATTTACTTATCTCTTGTAGAGATTAAGAAAAAATATAATATTTTATATTCCCTATGGTTATTCTTCAATTGAGATATTCTTGTGACTGCATGATTTAGTGTTTGTTGGTGCACTTGCTGATAATTTGTACTGGACCTTTCCAAATTCTTCTATTTCAGGTAATTCATTACAGCTTACCAGAAAGCTTGGAAGAATATGTTCAGGTTGATATCTGCGCTAGAAAACTATGATCTGATAGCAAATATTCTTCAGTGGTTCGACTTTCCTTATTTGACCAATTATGGGAAAATGCGTTCCATGCAGGAGATTGGCCGTGCTGGACGTGATGGAAGATTGTCGTACTGCCATCTATTTTTTGATGATGCCACCTACTTTAAGATGCGTAGTCTTATTCATAGGTGATTAAGTTTGGTTGTAGTCATCCATCAAGAAGATCTCTTTTATGGGTTTACATCTAAAGTTCTGACATTTTCTGCAGTGATGGTGTTGATGAACATGCAGTTAACAAGTTCCTTTGTCAAGTGTTCAGCAATGGAATGTGTTCACTGGGGGAAATTTGTTCACTGGTGAAAGTATCTGCCTCTCGTAAATTTGACATCAAAGATGAGGTCTATATTAGCCTTCCTGAAATAAGTTTTTGAATGTTCTGATTTATCTAAAAGAAGTGCTGCATCCATCAAACTTATAACCGTGCAAGAGTTTCTTTACATCATTAGTCACTCAATCAGAGGTAGTAGTGACAGTGATTTTAAATATTTTGTTTGCCTGGTAAACTTTTGAGCTTTGTCACCTAAAAAAAGAATGAATAACGTGGTAAAGCAGATACTCTAAGCTCTAGAAGGCCTTGGAAATGCATTTGGTAATAGTTCCCAAAAAAGAAATGTCAGAATCATGCTTCTCGCGATCTAATTCACTCTTGCTGGTTGAAGGTGACTCTAGCTGTTTTAGAAGTTTATGCCCACTTGGGCATTTTCCAATTATAATTAGTAGATGTTGGCCCATATACTTGCTATACAATTTTGTAAATACCTGAACAAAGTAGACAAGATTAAAATGATTCATTTCCCCATATGCATAATATTTTCCTATTGGATAAAATCTTTGCCATTATTAATTATTTTCATATTTAGCTGATTTCCATTCATTTTTGGTTTGGTAATAGTTGCATCGTGCTATAGAGATTTTGAATCATTTCTAAGAAGAAATGTTCAATTTAAAGCCTAACTATATAGAAAACTACCTGATGAAGGAACTTTTTATGTTTCTATAGCTGGCCTGACTTGTGCTTTATTTCACTCTGTTAGGTGATGCTTACAATTTTGACTCACTTGGAACTGGGTGAGGTGCAATACTTAAACTTGCTTCCGCAGATGAATGTGACTTGCACTGTAAATTTCCATCAGGTTAGTTGTCGATATCTAGCCTGTGCATCAGGTAGCATTTCATTTTGGATGTTTACACTCATGGCTGTAAACATGAATGCTGCAGAGCTCTCCAGCACTGTTGGCAACTAAAGATATTGCCATTGCAGCAATTCTAAAGAAGTATGTACAATTTTTTAATCAGTTGCTTAATAGATAACATCCATTAGCTATGTGTTGAAATTCCATTAATTTTAGTGTCCTTGATAAAATCTTTCAGATCTGAAGTGAAAGATGGGCAATATGTGTTTGACATCCCAACTGTAGCAAACAGCATCCGAGTGCAAGCTATTGACCTATCAAATCACTTGCATAGTCTGAAGGTATGCATTACAAATGATAACCTATTGTAAAGGATTATATTCAAATTCTGGATCCAAATTCTGGAGAACTCTGGCAGCTTTGTCTAAAGCATCAATCTTGTATTATCTGTTTTCCATCTTCAACACAACTATTCGTGCCCGTAAGATATCTCTAGTTTTTGGTTCATCTGCTTTCCCCTGCAATGCTAGTACAGAATGGAATGTGCACAGTTTCTTGATGCGTAACTTCATTTGCAGAGAAACAGTTTGAATTATTTGTAGTTTGATCTCCTCGGTGTATTTATATAGATATTTGTAATTTACATTAAGATTTTTCCCCCCCTTTGTTTCAGTTTAATGGAGAGATTACATATGAACTAAAGGATCAGGCATTTTGTTATACAATTGCGGATGTCCCAAATGATATTTGTTCTTTGGCAGCAAAAGTTACGAAATGGTTATCAGAGGTTGAGAGCTGTAAGGTGATTTCTGGACTTCGTGGTGATTCATATGTTTTGAATATCTCCTGTGTGTTTTTTGAGGTTTATTCTGTTTTGGAAGTTTTAAAGCTAATCTTTCTTTAGTGTGCTTGTCTTGTGGGGGCTAATAGATGCTCAGTAAGTCTCCTTCAAAATGGGCAAAATTTAACTGAAAAAAGGAAATCAGTGGCCAAGAGGCCATGGATATGTTATTCAGTGGTTTTGTTGTTCTCTCTCCTGCATATCGCATTTATGCGGTGCTCCAGTTTACCTCCATGTCACCAGTGTCCCAACACATTGAAATAATCGAAGGATAAATACATGCTTGTTATCTTTCAGCATGCAGTCTCAAGGTTTTCCATAATCCCAAGAATAGATATCGATACCATGTTGTCATCTTTGGGCCATATATTTAAGTTTTCAACCGAACGAGTGAGCCTGTTGGTTCAGTGAATTGTTCTGGCTTCTGAACTCCACGAGTATTCTTGACAATCTTGACCTTGGGAGGTTGTTGTTCTCCAATTCAATCTTGTAACTTATATAGTGTTCCCTCTCGTCTTAGGTGCGGAAAATAGATGCAATGTATAATGCTGCATTCTATGCTGTAAAAGAGTGTAATAATGTGGATGGATGCCATGAGCAAAAACATACTTCTTGTCTGCGAGGGAAGATTTTTGAGTACTTCAACAAAGATGATGCTGATGATGATGTAGATGTCCCTTATAGAATGAGTCAAAACAGGTTGGAAAATTTTTGCACTCTGTATATAAAAGTACACTGAATTCTTTAGAGAAAGGCTTTGCTGTAAATTCTTTCATAATGGACAGTACTTTATAATATCGGAATATATGGTGAACCATTTTGATGGAGCACCATTCCCCCAAGCAATTCAGTTTGTTTTTCTTTTTAATTGTATTAGCTTGTCCATTTTTCAGAGGAAATTCTTGACTTTACTAAAACAAATATTATTTCCATTTGCAGCCCATTTTTGAGAGCAGACATAAAGGTATGCAGTTTTGATGTCATACTTGAACTTCCTGTTAGAAAGAGGATTATCTGGTGAGTGTGTAACGTCTTTGTTCCAACTGGTTTAACAGGTTTTTCTGCAGAGTAATTCACAAGCAAAATTTACTCCCAGAGCCATTGCAAGGATAATGCATGGCCTTGGCAGCCCTGCCTTTCCTTCTGCAACTTGGTCAAGAACTCATTTCTGGTAATACTTTCTCAACAAAAACTATTTAGATGAAAGAATTTCTTATGCAAATGAATATGGCATCCTTCATAAATTCGCATGATCAAGTAGTGAAACACTGAGATGTACATGCTAAGTGTGGTTTCCTTTTCTATTACAAGCTATTCTTTGCCTTATGGTGAATAGTTTGGTGATGCTTGCAGCTTCCATTAACTTATATATTTATGCCCAGTGATTTTCAAGTGGCAGTTTGAGAAAAAAGAGTAAACTATGAAATCCTCTAAACTTTGCAATGCATTTGCCTGCCTTGTTCCCTACAAGTTGCTGGATCTGATACAGGAATTCTCTCTTTTTTGTCTTTGAAACCATAAATTTCTGTATCACTTGCTCTCATGTAATCTGAAGAATTCTCAATTACTTGCTAGGCACCACATTGATGTGGAGGATTGTTGTAGGAGCGTTCTACTTCTTGAATTTTTCTGACAATCTGCAGATTTTGCTAATAACTCTCTGAGTTGATATTGTGTCTCCGCTGCTATGTAGATCTCACAGTTGACTATTTCTTCTCCATAAGAGATAACCATTGATCTGCCTTTGCTGTCAGGGGAAGATATATGCACATAGATTTTAGAGAGGTTATGGAAGCAGCAAAGGCAGAGCTCATGAATTTTGTTATGCAGGGTAGAGCATAAGTACTTCGGACTATGGAAAAATGCCTTCAGGACTAGTCAAGTTGCTCAGCGTATGTGGTAATGCTATGAAATCAATGCAATTTTACTAATCTGGTTTTAAGTTCAAAGACAAATGTTTCTTACTCTCACTACTATTTGTTTTGAGATGCTGCTTGGCTTGGATGCGGCATTTGGAAATTTCTGTTGATTTGCTACAAGTTCTTTCCTCCAGGAACTTGTCTCAGGTGTCCGAGTTCACCAATAACTATGTGCTTTTTCCAGAAATATGTCTTGTATTCCAATTTTTTGGCCAAATAGTAAATGTCACTTTCCAATAGCGTATGCATCCTTAAAAAAGACATTTTACATCAATGGGCTGGTTATGCAAGTAAATGAAGAGACCGGGTATTTTGCCTAATTGCAATGCCATGATTGGCATTAGTTGAATTTCACATGCCCCTCTTTTTGGAGTGCTTGGTACCCTTTATAATGCAATCATACCAATATACTACCCCTACGTTTCAGTTTACACGAGCATCAAAAGAGATTGATGACACTCCAAAGTGGATGGTGCTACATGTTACTCGAAAGAGAAAATGATGCTGCACTAACATGGGATTGTGTATTTTCTGCAACTGGCCACAGTTCAACTTCTGGATTGCGGGTAGCTGTGGATGCTCTATGTATTCTTCCATGCAAAATTGTAGCTCAAGATTTCTTGAAGTAAAGTCCAGCCTATGAGTAATTATGTATCATATTTACACCAAATGACTCGTGCATTCCAACATCTCTACTAAGTTGTAAATGAGATTTTATAGATGTGTATGCAGCCACGATGTTTTTCACTGGTTCAATGGTGTGTTAAAAACCACTTTTACTAGCGAACATCTTGTGTTAATGTGATTATTAGAAAATTGGAAAGCAAAGTGCAGGCTGGATCAAGAGCCACTGCCCTGGTTAACCCCCTGCATTTTGTCTCACAAGAGTTGGTGAAAAAATCAAGAGCATGAAAACATGATCAAAGAGTATATAAGCACAAGATTTTTGTACCCATTTCAATAGAAGATAATTATATTACATGCTGATGCTTTAAATGAAGTTATTTTCTCAATTTAAAATTTTAAAAAGTAAAAGTCATAGTTTCAAGTTTTTGTCAATAATTCATTTTTACTGAGTAATAAAATATAAATAAAATCAATTAAAGATAAGTCGGTAGGGTATAATCTACTTCAAAATGTGAATGTGATAAGAATGAAGATGAGGAGGCGCATCTATATAAGCCCTCACCACTTGGAAACAGCAAAAAACCCAAGACAAAGGACCTTTCAAAGTCGTCCAAAACTGTGGCTTCAAAGTAACCCCAAGTTAGGCTTTAGAGGGGGTGTAGAGAAGTAAATTCCGGACGCTGAATCTCCAACTTGGGGGCATATTCAATTGGATCTTTAAAGAACTTGTAACAAGAAAAAGTCATTTCAATCCTACGCAACCAAAAAGGTCCAAGAAGGAAGCCACAAACAGTTCTCTCCGAAAGCCAAGAAACTCTCCCAAAGCCAAGAAACTGTAGACCTTTCATGACTTCTTCCTACTAATCAAAACCTCTCATTCAAAATCGTTTCTTTCCTAATTAATCGTTCTCTTTTCTCTTTTTCTTTCTACACTGATCAGGTACATTGGAATGTTGGTGTTTGAATGTGTCAACAACATGGATTGAAAAAGAGAAATCAGTAAGTTTCATTGGAGCCCAGAAACAGAATTCCATAAAGGCAGGGAGAGAGGGAGAGAGATGGATGAGATGTTGGGTTCAACGGTGACTTTGATTCAAAAATCAGTTTCTTCAACAGCCGCTACTTCAACAGCAGCTGCAGAATCGTCTTCTTCCTCCTCGTCATCTTCAATATTGACGAATTATCCTTTGATTTCGGCTGTCGTGGCATTCACTCTTGCGCAATCAATTAAGTTCTTCACCACCTGGTACGTTAACAGTCTCACACGTTATCTGATTTTTTCAATATCTAAGGCCTCGGAAAATTGTAGAACTTGTATGCATGCAATTGAATTTGGTTTCTTCAAATCTTGCAGTTCGGATCTAACATGGTTCAATCTATTCTTTGCAATATGTATCCCGTAGGCTTGACTTTATGGAACATATCTTACTGTTGATTCTTTTTGCAATTCAATGTTTGTATTGGTTCGTTTTGTTTAATCATATTCATGCATGAATATGGCAATGCAGATCTTGAGCTTATTCAATAGGGTTACTTGATCAATCTTTGGGGTGACCGAAAATGTCGTTGATAAAACCGAATTATTTAGCTCCACCAAGAGAGAGAGAGAGAGAGAAGGAGAATCCCAATTCAGGAATTAAGAGAAGATATTTCTGTTTCATTTGTCAGCAGAACTAATGAATTATAGGCGCAGAGAGGGAAGAAAGGAGCTTTTGGGAGGAAAATGCCAAATGGGAATATCTGCAAATAATGAATTGAATGTTATATTGGATTGTAATAAGAGAATGGAACTACGGTTGTTAGTTCTAGAATCTCAAGGCTTTAAGATCTTGTAGGTATAAGGAAAGACGATGGGATCTCAAGCAACTTGTTGGTTCCGGAGGCATGCCATCATCCCATTCAGCCACTGTTACTGCTCTTGCAATAGGTGTTGGTCTCCTAGATGGCTTTGGGGGGTCAACGTTTGCTAGTGCACTGATCTTAGCATGTGTGGTATGTTGTTTCCTCTGTCTTTATCTTCAAGCCTTGTTCATTCCTGTTTGTTTCTTGTGCAGAGATATGAAATAGTGCTAAGTTTTTACTAGTTTTTCTTTTAACAATAAATTGTTATAAAGTTATTAAACCATATTGATGAAATTTGTGCTATTGTTGTTTGTTTTCCACTCTCTTCTTTTGGTTAATCATTTGCTCTGAAAAATGGTTTTGGGTAGTGTAAGGAATGATGTCTTTGGAATTTTAAGCAAGATGATATTTTTGGCCATTCCAATAGTAAAATTAACCTTTCGTCTGTTTTCTATATTAGCATGTCTGAGAGATTTCTCTTATCCTTCTAGGAACATATGATCATATTTGAAGCTGACGAAATTAAGATGAACAGCCTAATTCTTAAATGTGGTTTGGTTGAATCCATATGGTGCTGGGTTGTTAGTGACTTTTGAACTTCAGATGCTTGTCTTTTGCATTTTAATTGGTAAAAGTGATAAAAATCAATTGTTCTATTTGAACTGTTCTTGTAAAACTTAGGTTGATGACACATCATGATAAACTTTGTTACTCTTTGTTTTCTTAATCTCTTTATCCTGTTTTTAATGGGCTGATATGTGTTCAAAATCATTTGATAAATTTTCATGAATATGGAAAAAATTGCAATCCCAAATATTAATGTCTATGGTAGTTTAAACTAATAACGGTTTTCTGGTATGCACTTATCCTTCAGGTCATGTATGATGCAACTGGAGTACGATTACACGCTGGACGCCAAGCAGAGGTCTGAAACTTTAACTCCTTTGGTTGTGTTTCTGTAAATGCTTAATATACTATTCTGTCTTTGAAATTTAATAAATTGAGGCTTTACATACTAATTTTGTTTCAACACTCTTTCTAAAGCATTATTGAGGATTTGCTAGAAATGGGGACTTTTGTTTATAGCATGTCAAACCGGAACTTTTCAGGTTCTGAATCAAATTGTCTGTGAGCTTCCATCTGAACATCCTCTTGCTGAGAGCAGACCACTAAGAGAACTTCTTGGCCACACCCCACCTCAGGTTCAGTTAATGTCTTTTATATGAATTGTGTTTGTATTTTTGTACCTTTCCTCTGCAGAAAGGAAAATTTTGATAATTGCTTTGGCCTTCATTTTTTGTTATTTCACTAATTGATAATAATAATAATAATATATATATATAAACCTTGCAAACCTCAGCTATTAGAGAAATTTTCACAAGATTTTCTGATTTAGTTACTTAATTTGACATCCCAAAGTTATAAAGATGCTCAATGTGGATTTTGTTTCTCTATTATATTCTTTCCATTTTTTTATTTCTCCCCCCCTCCTTTTTTTTCTTTTTTCTTTTAAACTCTCTTCTTATTACTTTTTCCTTCTGTGGGAGAAAACGGCAATACTGTTATTTACACATTATTTTCCAACTGGAGAAAATCTGGCCTGTGATGAACAAGCTAATTATTTTGCACTTCTTCTGGACTGAAAATTCTTCTTAAGATAATATTGGAACAAATGCTGACTGTTAGTGATAATTTTATATACAACAACAGTTTTCTTTGCCAGGGATGAGGATTAAATTTTGAATTATTTGTTGGCACATGTCCTTTAGATAGCGCCCTCACCACCCCTGCCCTAGGGCCCTGTGGAGGAGGTAAATCACGGGCCAGTAATCAAACCCGTGATCTCACGGGGCACTGTCATTTACAAGCTCGCCCTTTGCCATTGCTTCGGGGGCTTGTTGGCAAATATCCTGCACATATTAGAGTTCACCGTGTCTTTTTGTGAAAAATATGACCTCTGGTGCATCCATCTCCAACCCTTTCCACTGACAAGATAAAGAAAGAATTTAATAAGTTGAGAAATAGAAAAAGAATTATGGAAGGAAACTGATGACTTTGAGACTTTCGTTGCTTTTGAGTGGAATGAGAATGTAAGAAGTTCCTGGAGGGTTTGCTTGCAAACTATAGTCAAGTTCTTAAATATGGGAAAGTGGTTATGGAAGGAGAACTGATGACCTTCATACTCTTGTTGCTTACCATTGATACGAGAATTGGAACTATCTTCAAGCCCTGATTCTTAAATTGATCATCCTTTGCTTCTTTTTGATCTCTTTGTGTTCAAATGAGAAAAAAAAAATGATAATTTTACCTTAAAGTTACTGCCTTGATAAATTCTAGGTACTATTACCCCTTGGAAGACCCTGAGGCAAATTATCCTGGTCCTTCTAAACAAACTTTTTTGTAGTAGAAATCTTTTGTGACTCAATGGTGCAGCTAATTATGGTTTTTCAGTTTTCTTGTTCTATAAATAGGGCATTCAATAATACAGCAGCTTCTAGCTGAAGGTACATCTGCATGGATGAGGTATAAAAAGAAGTTATTGTCTATATTAGTTGTGTGTCTCTCAAAAGAGTGAACTCGCTACAAAAAGGAGTCAGAACATATTAGCAGATTAATGAAGTGTTAGGAAGTTCTTTTGACAGTAGAATGCGTCTTTCCTATTATGAAAAACTTTTAGATGCCACCTTTATTTTATGCAGGGGACTTTTACACACATGCTGTTAATCAGGATGGTTTTATACTACAGATTCCACCAACAGAGGTCTAAGTGGTGGCCATTGAGCAATAAAATTGAAGTTTATCCGACTTGCTGAACCAACTATGAAAAGTTACCAGTTTTTTGAGTTTTTACTTGTTTTTGAAGCTTTAGAATTTGAAAAACAAAAAAAGTAGTAATTTTTTGTTTTATGTGCTACCTGTCTTAGAAGATTTTCATCTTGCATAAAAACTTTATTGATTGCAAGCTTCATCAACTTTTTGTTGGATCTTTGCTGCTGCACATTTTGCTCTTGATAAGTTCACCCTTGTATCTTGTTTCTTTACTGGGACAAGCCATGTTGATATGCTCATTTTGCGTTTTTGTTCACAACCTCTCACATATGTGAGGCCTTTGTAAGGTCTGGTAAATATCTGAACCTTTGAATTGCCAATTAAGCATGTAGATTAGCTTCCTTCAAGATTGCTCATAAAAGGGGTGTGTACAGAATGATCGAAGTTTTTAAGCCATGTGTTTTTTGCCAGGAGCATGGAACTAGAATTGCATTGCTATTTGTCATCTTCTAATCTATGGACACTAAACCAGTTTTATTTTCAAAATTTTCGTTGGCAACTAGTTCATTCTAAATTTGAGCTCTCTACAGGTTATTGCAGGTGGATTACTTGGACTCCTCACGGCAGCAGCTATTCATCTGATCGCCACAGCAGGTAGTCAAGCTTGATGTCAAATTGGTAATTGTAATAGCCGAAGTTATCCATCTGATTTTCATCTCCGGTAGTCAAGCTTTGATGCTGAGTTCACAGTTGTAGTGGAATAGGATTAAAACAAAGAAAAGATAGATGTTGATACAGATATATAGATTTAAATTTACGAGTTGCCTTGGCTTTTATGTTTGCCTTGGTTCAACTCCAAGTACAGTGCAAAATACTCTGTTCATTTCTAAAAATGGATCGTCTGTGATTTCAGACTTCACACGCCAGGCAATATGCTCATCCGGCCTTACTAAAATGGCACCTTGTTCTGTCATTTTACAAATATCCCACCATGAAGCTGAAGTTTGTGCATTTTTCTCTTCCACTACGTCTATAAAATTTTTCCAAGGTGCTAGAGCTGCCTGGCTTCTGCCAAATCCATCAATAGTTTGCTGTGGCCACATCACACATATCTTCAGATGAATTTTAAGTCCCTCTGCTACCTTCAATGCAGCTTCAGCAATGTGGTAGGACTCTTCTAGTGGTGCAATTATGAGAAGAAACTCAACTCTTTCAACAGATACAAGATCAAGAGTAGAAAATGTTTCCTGCAGAGTAATATCACTGGTGAAAACTTAACAACAAATCAAGTAAGATAAATAAAAACATGAATCCCTCCAAAGGTTGTCCATAATTTCATATTCAGGAGTATACTTCCGCTCCTACAGAGACCGCAAATACCAATAAATGATCACACATGTATTTGAACACACAAGAAAAGGCCAAACAGGTACCTTGCCTGGCTGTTTTGACAACAATCTGATGTTCATATGAGGCAACCTTGATCCAGGATCTGCTGAGGGAACATAGTCCCTTCGACATCCTGTAGGCGCTTCTGATGCGTCCAAGGAACTATCACCATCATATACTAGTGCTCCTTTGAGGTACCTGAAACGGATGCCTTCAGTTGATATCCATAATGAAAAACACAGTAAAGCTCTGAAAATTAACCACTGAATATAAACTACTACAAGACCATAGAGCCAAATACATAAATTGCACACACAACAAAACAATAGTGGAATATAAATGACGGCACACCAGGCAATTTGAAGATTGATCAGCTTACAGTGCATGGCAATCTCAGAACCAAACTACTAAACCATTTATTTTAGCCATTACCTGAAACCTAGATCCTCAGCAGGAAACTGAAGTTGAAGGCTCTTTCCTTCTTCAAAAATTTGTCTTAGCTTGGCAAGCCTTGAAGATCCTAGAGGATTTTTCTCATTCAACAGAGAATCTGAAAGCTGCGCACGTCCTATGCTAAAAATGCCATCTAGAATTGACCTCTGTAATCCGTTTGGTAAGATGGAGCCAACAATATCATTAATTGCTTGATGTACTGTAAATCCAGAAAAATAGAAAGTACAGCTGTAGTGATGTATCCATACAAGGTTTGAGAAAGAAAGAAGAGAGAGCTTATTAAAATTAAATATGATAGTTCACCTGCATTTGCAATGTTTGGATCCAGCCCAAGTGCAGCAGGAACAGCCATAGCTGCTTTAAAGTTCTGAACGCTGAGTGCTGTATTAAAACTTGCTATCTAGTGAATTCGGGGGACAAAAATGCAAAATCAGAAAATAGTTAAATTAAATATTATATCTCAGGCACATGTAGGAATTAGAAAAATGACTTACTGGCTTCCGCTCCATCTCATAAGTGGAAAGAAATGATACCGGTGTAATACCTTGAACAATAGAAGCTATTTTCCAGGCAAGATTGTGGGCATCCTGAATACCAGTATTCATTCCTGGAGATAAAAATAAAATGAAATGAAGACTGGGTTCTTAAGCTGTTTTCCTTCTGTTATATTTTACATATTTTATCTTTAGGAGGCCTAAGATAGAATTCATATCTAATATAGATAGCACAAACTGTAAATCTAACAAATTAACTACAATATTAATTTTTCTAATTGCTCACCAAAACCACCAGCAGGAGGAAAACGATGAGCAGCATCTCCAGCAAGTATTATTCTCTTACTACAGGATAAAAACTTTTCAGCAACTTCAGCATGCATCACCCAAGGCTTTACATCCCTCACATCTATGTCGGCAAGCTCCCGTCCAACCAATTTGAAGATTAATCTCTTACACATCTACAACCAATTTCTTTAAATAAGAACTACAATGAATTAAACGATGCTAAGGAAGCATTCACTATATGCAGTACACTGAGTCCATCACTCTCTCAAACGCTTGTTCTTTGTCAGCTACTTGAACCAACTTCATAGTCACTTAGAAACTTTACATGTAGAAATTTTGGAGTATCCACAGGTTCATGAAAAATATAAACGGCAGAACCATACCTCAGAGCTGAAGTCCTCAAGCTTTTGCTGAGGTGGATAAAATGGAACCTATGTAGCAACAATGATAAATTAAGTCATACAGACACAAGTTTTGTTCTGCAAATAGATACTATAAAAAAGCAGTGACATGCATGAATTAGAAATACTCGAGTTATATCGGAAGTCACATCACCTGCAACACGAATTCCCCTTGCTTCAGATCATGAGCGACAAGTACACCAATGGCTTCAGGATTAAATATGAAAAAAAGCATGCCTGGTCTCTCATTTGTCAAATACTCTCCAAGGTCTTGGCTTAGAAAGTGGACACTTACGAGCTTTTGCAAGTCTTTTTCACCTTCCATTGCAATTCCTAAAAGTTTTCTGACTGTACTTCCTGCACCATCTGTACCCACGAGGAATTGAGAGTGGATCTCTCTCTCTATATGCCTTCCTTCCCTAAGAAAATATGCAGTCACAGTGACACCATGATCTGCAGCCCTTACTGACACACATCCGTGTCCCATGAGAATCTCCCTTCCCCTAATTTGATCATGACTAAGCTTATTCAAGTCTTCACAGTTAAGGACATTGAATCCAAGGTCCACAAGATTCTTCAGTAGTAATCTAACAAGTTTGTATTGTGAAAAGTGTGCAACAGAGACTGGACTAATAACATGATCAAAATCTGCAGATAACAGCACTCAGAATTTATGCAAAAGAAATAAAACAAACAAGAGAGAAGCTAAAATTAAGTTTCATTTACTCAATATAGCAAAAATTAAAGACCCATTTAGCAAGCATTCACATTGTCCTCTAAGGAAATTTAACAACACTGCAGAATTGCAGATATGAAACTAGTAAGAAACAGAAATTAACTCATTCAACATTTGCAATGGCTTTCTTTCTGACTATGATTCTGAGACCTCAATTACTAGTAGCCAAAAACAGTATGACTTGCATAAAATGAACCCAACCAGATAATTTCATCCAGTTGAACAGTTTACCAAAATATTCAAAAAGGGATAAATCCTACCTTAAGGTTTCAGCTAACAGTATTCATATCAGCATAGATTTGAAAAAAATCAGCCTACCTTGAGGTTGCATATGGTCAACTGCCCCAAGTATCTGACCAGTAAGAGAAGTACAGTAAATAAACTTCCTCCATAAATCTACAGGGGGCTGGAAGCTCAGAATCTCATCAGCTAACCCATCCAACTTTCGGAACACCTAAGGACAAAATAAGCATTACATCAAGAGCTTTTCAGTCAGTGCCAGGCAGAAGTTTTCCATGCAACTACTTACACTATTTGCTTACAAGCTAGAACCCACCTCCATAGTCCGATTATTAATAAAATGTGCTTGAGGATGCCTTGAAAACGCCCTGTTTTTCTCCAAAACTGCACATTTGACCCCTGCACGTACAAAATGTTATGAAACTACATAATACTAAAATCACGATCATTTCAACTATTACTCAAACATTCCCATCTGGGACGTCAACAGAACGAAGAAGTTTCCCAAGAAAACACAATTAAACACAAAATAATGAATTTTTATTCGAAGACATTTCCCAAATAACCAAAAGAAAATACATTAAAGGCATCCTTTTTACCTAGTTTAGTGAGAAGTATAGAAAGAACTAATCCAACTGGACCTGCACCTACAATCAAGACAGGCAAGATTGAATTGTCACCATTGATATTCTTCGACTCTGATAAGGCTCTTCTCTGAATGTATTTCAACGGGTAAACACTGATTCTTGCAGCCATGTTGTCTTGCCCATAGAACCTTCTCCCGAAGGCTAAAAACCCCATCCCAAAACTTCCCTCTGGAAGAAAAACCTCAGGGCCTCACCACATCAACTCATTCAGAAGCAACAGAGCTTGATAGAGTGATTGCCAATCAGAGAAAACCGCGAAACTGGTGCAGAAACACCATTTTTTACAGTAGCAGACACCATACTTCACCGAATCCTCGGTCCCCGTTTAGACTAATTTCCTTCGGTTTGGACTAATTGCAAATCGATTAGGGCCCATTAGAGCTTCTTAGCATAAAAAGGGCGCATTTCATCTATACCTTAACGACTACTTTTCTTATTCCTATTATCTTCGGGCCGTCCAGACAAATTTGGGCTGGCCTTCTCAGATCAGGGCTTTAAATGTGAAAGCTGCGCTATGTTTGGTTAGGCGCAAAATAACGAGGAAAAAAATGAAGGGATGTAAATTTAATCGTAAATTGTTGATTTACGTCGTTTGATTCAGAAAGAAAGATAGAAGAAAAATAAATTAGAAGAATGAGCTTTTTCCCTTCACGTCAGAAAAATAACCCTTTTAAATTCAAACAAATTGAGAAATAAATTAAAATAATACTTGTCATTTACTTCTCTTTCAATCTAACTAAACAAAATAAAAATAAAAATAAATTATATTTATTCATCTTAATGAAAATAAAAGTTCTACTTCCCCTCTTCTTTCCCATCCCTATCCTCCTTGTGAACCAAACATAAAGTTAATGTCATTTCTTGCATTTCTTATTTAGAATTATATGGCCATGGCTCTTTTTCAATACTTATAAAATTGGAAATATTTTTGTATTTAGATAGGATAAGAGGACATATTATGAGTGGTAGAGGACATGTTATTTGATAATCATCTAAATGCTTAGTCATTTAACGATATCATTTAATTTTTTCTCTCCATAATGAGTTCACCCTATTTAATTTTGTGAGTTATTTGTATAATCACTATTAATGCGGTATATTTTTATATAAAAATTAAATTTTATTAATATTAGAGACGAACATTATTCACCAAAATCCTCGTGACTATGTTAATGATAAGCTTTTTAAAAAATATTAAACGAGTCACGTTCTAGTTTTATAAATTCGTAAATTTTATCATTACAAATGGGCCTTCAAATCTCATTTGGGGAAAAAATAATAATATTACAAAATTTCCACTTTTGGCTAATTGAGGCATATTATCAATGTATCTCATTGCACGCTTTCTAAATAATAGAATAAAAATAAAATATCTCACTCGTTATTTAAAAGATAAGAAAATTAATAACTAAATCTATAACACATTGCACTTTATATAAAATAAATTAAATTAATATGTAAACACATAAAAGAAAATTATTCTACTACTTCATCAATATTGATCACATAATGAAGTGTCCTAGCATGTCTTCCCCAATCTTCCAAAAAGAGGTACACAAAAGCCTTATGGCCAGGGGCTTGTTTGTTTCAATGTGCTAAATGCAGGCAAAACAAGTACAATGCCTTTATGCTTGATGAATCACTATCTTGCATGCTGGGATCAGAATTTTTTTCTTTCCCAAAAACACAATCAATGTATATTTTGACTCAATAGGGCAATCTTTTTCATAGCCCTTAGAAAATATGTTCCTTAATAGTAGTCCTCCCCTCCAAATTTTCTAACACTCTTTTGGAATTTCTAGTTTTCTTTCCTTAATAGGGCTATATTTGGATACCAGTTTTCTATTTTATCTTAAATTAAAATTTCACTTTAAATATATTATTATTTTATATATTTTTCATTTTCGATAACTGTCATCTATTTACAACCAATTATATTTTCTATCTTTGGACTCTACATAATCTACATATTTAGGGTGTACTTGGACAAGAATTAGATTGAAATGAGTTTGTTAGAATTTAATAAAATATTTACATAGAGATAAATATGAGGCACAATCACTAATGAGAGAAAAAAAATAATATGTCGTGAATATATGACAATTCTAAACAAACGAAAATTATTTTAATTAAAATTTTGATTTAAATTGAAAAAAATTACTTTCCAAATATATCCTTAATAATCTTTTATAAAACTCATCTCAAACAAACTCCTTTCCACTTACATCCTAAAAATAGAAGGAAATGAGTAGGCAGCGGCTCTTCACATGAAATAGCCAAGAAATTAATGCAATTCTTGGATGGAAACAGGAAGTGCACATGGCTGAGTCTTTGACTCTTTGTAGACCTTACTTTATCTTAATGGCCTTGCAAGTCAAGGTAAATGCCACCTAACTTTAGTGAAATATGTCACGCCTTTTATATAAATTAGGGACGGTAATATTAAACACGATACGCCAACACGACACGAAAATAACACGGTTATAGCGGGTTAGGATTGGGATTTTGCGGGTTCGGATCGAAACAGATCGACCCGTTTAACTTTAAATGTGTACAGGTCATAAACAGGTTCAACCCGTTTTAACCCGTTTCAACCCGCGAACCCGTTTAACTTTTTTTAATATTTATATTTAATACTTTTTGTAATACTCTACAAATTTCACTATAAAAAAATTAGATAATTTAATTTTTACATGAATTAATTGAATTAAATTTTATTATATGAATTAATTGTATTGTTTGTGTGTCTATTTTATTTAATTATATGAGACATCTTAAGAAAAATAAATGATGTTAATGCAGCTATTTTCTTGATATATAGTAAATGAATCATTCTTAATTAATTATTATTTAGTGTTTATAATAATATTATTATTACAATGACTTTTAGTTAGAGAAAATAATTTTTTAACAATCCAATTTTATTGCAAAACTACATTTGTTCAGATTTTTAAGATTAAATCTTATGAATTTATTAAGATCTCTAAATATTGAGTGTGATAGTTTGTTATTTTATTGGGTTTTTATGACTTTATGGGTTGTTTTATTAGTTTTTTTAATTTTATATGATTTGATTTAATTTTGTAAAATTTTTTGTGTAATGGTGCACAGATTGGTGGGTTTAATAAGTATTCGGATTGACGGATTTAATAATTATCTATTTAATTTTTGTATCTAATCGTGTCAACCCGTTTTATAACACGAACACGACACGAGAATAAACGGGTTGACACGACACGACACGTTTATTAAACGGGTCGTGTTCGGGTTGGCCTGTCGAGTGTAATTATCTCAAGTTGACACGACCCGCCAATCCGAACACGACACAATTGCCACCCTTAATATAAATAATGCAGATACTATATATACTGTGTCAAAATTACTATACAATCATACCTATACAAAAATATATTTTACTCTGGAATATTTAGCAGTAGAGCCACATCCTTTATATGGACAAAATAAATAATACATTCACCTGTATCAAAATTTATTACAAACATGCTTGTAATATTGGAATGTACAATTCTTGAGTCCCCATAGATGGGATGGGGACCTTTGGCACATAGATAGTTCTTTGTGAATTTATTATTTCTGATAAAGGTAGGGTCCATTATCAAATGGAGTACTCAATAAGGTCAAAAAAATGAGGCATCTATGAGGCAATTAACTTTGTCAAATTGTAACCACATAGAGGTATAATAGGCAGATCACAGTCCTTGTCCTTCCTGGCCATGTGAAAAAGCCCAGAACTTTGCTAGGAATCAAATAGCTCTCATCTACAAATGCCTAAGCTGACACTGAACCTTCCACATGTACCTATCTTCATTTCACTGTGCTGGCTTTATAACCGTTATAGGAACAACCATAATTCAAATCCCTCTTCCTCCTCCCCATCATCCCAAGAGCACTAGAACAGAACAAAAAAAGAAACAAAGAATATTTGTTTTGGCAACCCAGTTCGAGTATGATTTGTGTTGGATTTGACTTATAATAGTTGTTTAGATTGTTTAGTTTATATATACTCCATCCGTCCTAAAAATCATGTCAATTTAAGATATGATATGGAAATTAAGAAATTACTAAAATTTGTATAATTATACTAAAAAATGACTATTATCCCTTAGATAAAAGTAAATATTCATTAATTATTCTCCTCTATATATGCATTAATGATTTATTAGGAATGTACATATTCTTAATTGAAGGAGGGGTAAATTAGGTATGTAAGTAATAAATTTATTTTTAATTTGTGAAATTGCCAGGTATTTTAGTATAACAAAAATATAAATTTTTTATGACATGCTTCTTAGGAAGGAGGGAGTATCATATAAACTAAGCAACTCATTTGTGTAATATTGATGTAAATGAGTTGGATCTAAGGGGATGCACTGCCAATAGCCTACCACTTATTTGTGCAATTGTTTTTGGAGGGCATCCATATAGGGATGGCAACGAGGTCGAATCGGCTTAGGGATTAGAAATCTCGATCCTATCGTCGCATATTTCTTGTTTCCCCATCTTTGACCTGTTCCCACCATCGGAAAAGTTAGGAATCCCTGCCCTCGACCTATCGAGATAAAATAATCTCCGATCCCAACCCAGTGGGGAAGTGGGTCGAACTCCTAGAAAAATATCAAGATTTAGGAGGATCAAGGAAAAATCTTGGAGAAGAAGAGGAGGTTGCTCAAAAAGGTTTCAAGGAAGAAGAAGAAGGCTTACTTGCTTCATTTTTCTCTTCTTTGTAATTTATTGACAATTTGATATTAGTGTTTTAATTGTCTTTTGAGGATATTCTTTTGGATTCATGATTTTGTATTGATTTTAGTTATTTGATCAATTTATTGCTTTTCTTGGTATTTGATTACCTAAGTATAATATCTTGTTGGATTGATTAGTTATCTTCTAATTAACTTGCAAAACGATGTGAGGAGAGAATGACCAACTCATTAATTCAATACTAGTTATTTTTAATTTGTTTGAAAAAGAGATTAAGGATAAAAACTATGTAATCAAAAATTGGTTAATGATTGTTAGAATATAGATTCATTGACTAAATTCATACTTAAATTACCTAGAATATAGGAATTTGTGTGAGAATTGATTTTAATTTAATAAAAGTAAAAGTAAAATTTATAATTTATAATTTATAATGTATCTTTTTTCCTCTTCTCTTCTATTTAAAAGTAAAATTTATAATTTATAATTTATCTTTTTCCTCTTCTCTTCTATTTTTTTTAATTTGATATACATATATAATACTATTTATATATATATATATAATATACATATATGTGTATGTGTATATATATATAATTTATTTATATATACATATAATATATAAAATATATATAATATAAAATATATGTAAGACGAGACGGGCCGAGTTGGGGTAAGAATCATCCAATCCACGTCTCCAATTGACGGGCTGAAGAATGAAATTCGCTCTTGATCCGATCCCCGTTTAAATCGATTTAAGCAGGGATATTGTCATCTTTACGTCCATCACCCCTACCTTAAACTTGTGAAGGATGTAAATAATAAAATGTGCAACTAAAAATTAAAGATCATAAGACACCGTCGTCTAAAGACTCGTCTTTTGTCACTGTGTCTAGCCATTGTGTTTTATATTGGGACTAGAGGGAAGAGGCTGCAGAGATCAGGTACGTTTAGCAATTTATTAATGTGGGTGTCACTGAAACTCTTCCCCAGATTCCGTAGTGAGTGAAACAATGGAGGTGAGCTTGCCTCACTGTACATTTAGATGATAAAAGTGCACCAGTTTCAATGTGGAGGAAACAATATTCTAGGAGCTAGTTCTTCTTTACCATTGGTGCCCATATGCGCTGTTGCTATTAACCATGCAGTTTCAACTATTTAAAGATTTTTAACCATCTTTTTGGCGGATCTGAACTTCATCTCAGCACTGTCATTGTAAAAAAAACCTGTGGTTTCAAGTCTTATTCTCTGTCAGTCTGCACATTTTCTTGGCCTTTTTTAGAGAAATCGATCCATGGCTGTTTGAAGTTTGTCGGTCATATGAGTGCTCTGATGCTCCCTTTCAAGTTCGTACATTTTCTATGAACATGATTTCTAGCGATTGGATTGGAATGGTTTGCTTTAGCAGAATGCAGACGATGCTGCGGCTTTTCTTGTTGCCGAACTGAAATGTATGTTTCCACATCTATTCCTTGCTAGTTTGGATTCCTTTTGTCATTTAAGCACTCTTTCAATGTCAAGCCTTTAATTACTACTTGCGTTTCCATTGATTGGCTGATATAACATCTCAATCTGCTAAATCAAATGTTTCTCCTTCACACTCACTGACCCAAAAGAATCATTTTTGGAATGAATATTAGGTGATTCATGGATTTTCTTGTTGCCTTTGGGCCAAATATCTTGCTAAAGGGTTGATTTATGCATGTATTTTATTGTCACATTTTCCCTCAGAGAGATACTTCAGTGCTGGTGGTTGGGTTGATCATGTTTGTTGCTATTCCCAAGTGAGTCTGACGATTGAGGTCCCCAGTTTAAAAGACTGTTCTTGCTGACAGAGCGGTATCTCAAGAAAACTTTTGGAGTGCCTCCATTTTGCAATCAATCACCAGTACAGATTTCCAATCTGAGATCTGGCTTGTTTCTTTGGTGATTTACACTTTAATTGACATTGGCACTGGCTAGCCGCTTGATAGGTGCACCGTTAGGTGTTCGTCTGCAGCTCTGAGAAGTGTTTGTTCGTGAAGAAGAAGACCGCATTTTGCTAACGGTTAAGCATCCAAGAAACTTTTCTTTCTTAGCTATATGTGGGAGATCCGGAAGGAGAAAAAATGAGACCAATAGAAGATAAGGGATGTTTGAATCATGGAATAACTCAAGACCCTTCAGGTAGCAGTGGTATTACGTTTGAGTTTCAAAAAGGGAATGGTGCAAATCGCACTAAACACCATCGAACTGCCTTGGGAAAGCCAACTCCATCCAAATGGGATGATGCACAGAAGTGGCTAGTTAATCTGTCAAGAGGAGGAGAAAAAAACCACCCTAAGGCCACACCCCGTAACTCAAATGCTGATGACAGAAGATTGATAGCTCCAGTTCCAAAGATGGAAGACTATTATACCGGTGAAGAAGAAGGAAGTGCATATCCTGGCTCTGCAAATGCCATCCAATATGAAGTGGAAACAAAGAAAGTAGAATGTGATGAATCAGTCTGGAGAATTAATAAGACTTCAAAGGGCTCTGCTTCAGTTGTTCGATCCATATGTGTGAGGGACATGGGAACAGAAATGACTCCTGTTGCAAGCCAAGAGCCTTCAAGGACAGCCACTCCACTCAAAGCCTCTACTCCAGCAGCAAGAAGCCCTATGTCTTCAGGATGTGCAACTCCAGTAAGTTGTCAAAATGGAATGCTGGCCCTCGAGAATGCACAAAATGGTATGGTATCTGCTGAGAACAGAGGAGAGTTTGCCAGGGGAAATGAAGCAGCCAGACGTTTTAGTCAAGATGGAGAAGAATTAAACGGCACCAATGTTCCTGAAAGCAAAAGTTCTCAAGCAATTACAAAGTTAAATCCTTTAGAAACTCGAGCAATGGCTTGGGATGAGGCAGAACGTGCTAAATACATGGCCAGGTAACATACTTGGACCATTTTCTGTTTATGAATCATCTAAAAACATTCCTAATCATGCTCTAGTTGCCACATCCTGGTTATGGATTGATGTCAGCTCTCTAAAAGCTCTGTCTGCAGATGCTCATGAAAGGTATGGATTATTTACATAATATGTCATTTCTGCAGGTACAAACGTGAAGAAGTTAAGATACAAGCTTGGGAAAATCACGAGAAAAGGAAAGCTGAAATGGAAATGCGAAGAATGGAGGTAGAACTCTGGATTTCCTATTGTTATTTGATACTAGAATAGACATTGATTGCAGAAAATATACCTGTGTCACCCTCATTTGAGAAGAAAACCAGTGATTAGAAATTCCTTTTCAGTCACCAAACAGAGAAGAACAAGAACAAGAAAATGTTATTGGCAATATGTTTAAGTGAGACAGAACAGTTTTCGTTGATGGAAAGTGTTCCTTAGAGATTAAAAATTATCATGGGACCAATTTTTTTTTTGGCTTTCCCGTTGGACAGGTGAAGGCTGAGAGACTAAAGTCCAGAGCACAGGAGAGATATACAAACAAACTTGCTGCAACAAGAAGAATAGCAGAGGAGAAGCGTGCAAATGCGGAGGCCAAGCTAAATGAAAAGGCAGTGAAGACTTCTGAAAGGGCAGATTACATAAGGAGAACTGGCCATCTTCCTTCTTCCTTCTCCTTCAAGTTGCCCACTTTCTGCTGGTAGCAGATATGCAGTGTATTTACATGCTACATTTGCCCGTATTTTGTCATTCCTCTTTACTCTTTTCTTTCCAAAATGTAACCACTCATAAATTGGAAGCCAATGAAGGGTTAGTATGATATTGCAAGGTGGGGAAATTTATGCCACGACACTGAATAAGCAACTCAATAGTGGATGAATTATTTGAATACTGCAGATTCATTTCAGATCATCAAGAAATTGAATACACAAGTTCTCATTTCCTTAAGTGTTGGAATGAACTTGATTCTTACTGGTAGGTACTAAGAGATGAACTGATAGCAGAAGCTTGGATGATTTGAAGGGTGCCCTCTGTGTTAGTGAATTTCCTTATCTTTTTATTACTGGGTGCGTCCTCCCTCAGTAAGGACGCATTTCACATCACATATGCGTTGAGGTCATTCATATGATAGAGTGAATCCTAGAAATAGGTTAGAATCCCTCAAAAAGAACGAACGCATCAGAATCTTGCACTTGGCAGCTGGAATGATGAAGGGTGGAAAATTTGCAGTTAAAGATAAGAATAAGATTACTGATTTTTCTATCTTGCTTAACTGACCCTATAGCAACTGAAATGACGGAAGGTTCTTGGTAAATTTCTTGGCCAAAATAAGTTTAAACATTGCAAGAAGTTTTCAAAAAAGTAGAATCAATATCTGTATTGTAACCATTTTTAATGTGAAATATCAAGTTTCAATTACCATTCCTGTTATTTATTTATTTTTAAATACATAAGTCGCGTTATACAACTAATTATCCTCTATACATTTTCAAATATATTATCACCTATTATTTTTATGTAGGTATATCGGAGGGAATAGAGTCCCATAAAATTTCTGTATAGAAAAATATATTATTCACTAATTATTTAATATATACTTCAATTAGTCTGGCTGTATCATCTAGCAAGAACAAACACAAACTCCCTTAGCAGGAATAGAACTCCCTGCCAAGGTTCGAACCTATAACCATCAACCTACCAACGCAAGAACCAAGAGGGTCTTAAGACAATTGAGCCACATCTCGTACGACATATGCCTCATTTTCAACAATTAAAATTGCCAAATTATTGTACAAATTACTCTCTCCATTTAAAAAATTATGTCAATTTAGAACATGACATAGAGAACAATAAATTACTAAAATCTATATAATTATATGAAAAAAAACGCTATTATACCCTTAAATAAAAATAAATATCTATTAATTACTCTTCTCTATATATTAATTGAAAATACACATATTTAATGAGTCAAATAATTGAAAAAATGGGTAAATTAAAAATATAAGCAATAAATTTATAGTTGATTTGTAAAATTGACAAGTATTTTTGTATAATAAAAATAATAATTTTTTACATGATTTTTAAGACGGCAGAGTATATCATTTTAGAATAGGAATCATAATTATATTGCTATATTTATCAATATAGCCAGAAACAGAGCTTTGGGGAGAACCAAAACTTAGATCTGGCCAACACTTGACACAGCGAAGAAGATGACTATTAGGGACTCTTTCTTCTCAAACACTTTTCAACCTCAAAAGCTTTTCAAGACCGTTGATCCATCTATGGTCTTTTACTTGCATTTTTAGTATTAACGGATGCTACCAAAGAAACTAGGGGCAGTCCTTGTATGTTTATTTTTCTTTTATGTTTAGTTGTATTCTAAACGCCTGAGGTTTGATTTGAAATCATCAACTAGGTAGGTGCCCGAGCGTTATTCGGGATGAACAATTTTATTTTTATGATATTTTAATTATTTTTTATTATCATATATTATTATAATATTTTTATCTTTTTTTTAAAAATATCTTAGCTTCTATTAGGGACTCAGAATTCTTCGGATATCCATCTATAAACTCTGCGTAAGTCCTAGAATAATCACCAGAGAATCCATGATGGTCCTTTGAATGGAAAATACTGTATGTTCCCACATTTCTAGCATTCAATTCTATCAAGTCCTCTACAGTTTTTTAACTTGAAAATCATACAAAGCTTGTGAAGCTGCAATATTTCCAAAAGCAGTAGAATTTAACTCAACTGAGGTTTGCAACCAAAAGCTTTGCAAAATTATTCATACATGTAGGAAGAAGAAAATCATACAAATTTTACAGATAAAAATACTAACCCAAAAATTGAAATTTAAAAAAAATATAAAAAATTAAAACAAAGAAGACCCTTCATTCAAGGTGAAGGAAGAGAATACAAAAAATGATGGAACACCTCATTTTGCGTAGTGCATAAGTCCAAGTAAGCCCGAGAAAATATCATCTCGACTCTTGAGTATCAAAAAACACAAAATGATGGGGAGACATTCCGAAAATATAGCAATTGGGATACCACGCATTGTCAATTTCCTATTTCTAATTGAGAATGGGAAGGCCTGTACAACTGCTTCAGGGACATGTTGGTTTGTTTTAACATATGACAAAAATACTATAGGTAAAACTTGCCCTCAGCTGAAGAATTACTTCACTTGCACATTAGGGAAATCTATTGTTCCAAGTTGACCGCATGACCTGGAAACCAATTTACACATCAAATGGAAAACTAACCATATTCTTAGAACTTGAAATCAAGGCACAGTAATTCACTAATTGAAATAGGGGATCATCAAACAAGTGCTTCAATGCAAATTCTCTTTGACAAGTGTATCTTGGATCTGTTTTGCACAGAACACCATTACCAAATCCAAGGACAACCTATAGTTTCAAATGAGAGGACATTATATCAAGACTGAGCAGTTGAGAATGAATGAGAATAAAATTAAACAATTATTCCACATTTCCCCAAAATTAACACCCAAGTAATGGCAATGTATGGCAAGACAATCTCAAGTAACAGAAGCCACTTAACTACTCAACCCTAGAATCAACACCCAAGCAATGGCAATGTATGGCAGAACAATCTCAAGTAACAGAAGCCACTTAACTACTCAAGACATGTGCTTTGACACAAAAGTGAATTTTATATTGGAAGAAGAGAAGAAAACTTAAATTCCATCATCAAAAAGAGCTCCTGACCAACAAAAAAAACTCAAAAACGTGTCGGTGTCAATTTAGAATTTGTCTATAATCTCAGAGTTAATCACCAATTAGAAACAAAATGCACACAACGTGCATAGGCCATATGTGGGTATATGCGTATATATAGAACCAATCGATACTCCAAGAACATAGTAAAAAATGCTCTATGAAAACGATATACTACATTGCCCCTATTCAGTGTCTTCCAGACATAGTCTTTCAAATATGCTGCAGTGATATTCTCCCCACATTCCTCTACCACGGATATAATCTAAAGCAACACTTCCTATAAATCACCAAGAAAGTAAGTACATAGGAAGCTACAAAAATCTCTTGCAGGCAATAGATAAATCTATTGTGGAAATCTCTCTGCGTTGTGGTAGAGATGAACATAGTTTTAAGAGAAGTTCAAGTGCTGCAGATGAAGTGTAGCAAAATGGTCACACAACAGTGAAAAATTATTTTGAGGGGGAAAAAAAGGAAAACCAATCTCTAAACCATCAAAATATGCACATCGATATTTAATCATTACGAGATTAACCTTATGAACTCTAACGTTAAGAGGAAGGGGGGAAAACACCTTCTTGTTAGAAAGAAGAGGAGAGGAAGAAACTTAGCACATCTGGAGGGCCCTAAGAGATGATTAGGATAGTTGGGGGCACTCCTACAAACACTGGACCTTGCAATTCTGTCTATCAATATGTATGCTCTACGAAAACATACACATATGCACAAATGTCCTAAAAACATAATAGAATGCACTGTCAACAAAAGACTTTTCATGCAACAATCTTTTTTCTTTCATTACGTACATAATTATATTAACAACTTTAATCAAAGGCTAAATCTCCCAACCCTTCCCACTTTTCATCTCAACTACCTTTAGTGCTAATAAAGACCATGTACTGATCCATGCTAAAAGAACTACCTATCAACATTAATATATGGACTAACTATTTCCAAGAGCAAAATGTCCAGCACGCTACAAATCACAAACACTGGATTGATAAGTCATAGCTTTTGTATGCTAATAGCTACCTTCATCTTGATCACATTCCAATTCAGGTCAAACTTCCATCATCAACACCATGATTGATATACCAAGCAAACCTGGTCCTTTCTCCACCCTCTCCGCCTCCCCTCTTCTACTCCACCACCAAACCAACACATCAACTCCAGATCCTCACCTCTTTCTCTCCCATGGTTGCCACCACCACTCTCACCGTCCTCAATATGGTTCCATTCAGGCAGCAGTAGAAACAAAATAGTACAAATAGAATGGAATATTTTCCTATTCTATTTGATGTCGGCCTCTTAATGAAAAATAAAATCTCCATTTTCGAGTAATTCAATGCCAAAAATTTGCATCCCAAGATAGTACAAAGAACACAACCACATTATTTTCACTATCATTTTTACTTAAATAAAAGTGAGATAAGCATTAGTTGCTCAAAACTTACTGAAGCGCTCAATTTGCTGTTCAGAAGACATTACATTTGGGGGAAGAAGCCCATGAAGATCAAGACGGAGGTTAGGGCGTATCTTCATTGACACAACACACTTGCTATTAAGTAATATACACATGAAATGCAAAATGCAACATCGACTAGTGTCCTAATATGCCAATGGATGCCACCACAAAGCACAGAAGGAAGGAATGTAAGTGCTTCTATCTACAGTAACATTAAGCAACAGATGGAACATATCTCAAATAAAAAATTCAAACAATCAATCAAGTGCAAATTCTATAATTCACATAGCCAACTAAATAAAGACTAACACATAATCAAGATGAAGCAAGAACAATTTCCCCTATTGATAGTTACTCATTGCGAGAGATATGATGCAAGGCCCAAATTCTATCTCGATCGTGCTTCTTCAAAACTGCACAATAGAAAACCTTTCATGCCAAAAGACATTGCAATAAGCATAAATTAAATGCAAATGCCTCATTTATGATAACATGGAAAGAATGCAGATTTATCTTGGAAAATGAATTTATTTGATGTCTCAAGAATGTTTTTACAATAGTCCAATGCAGATTTAATATGTCTAGCTATCATATTGAATAATTATTTAAAATTCTATAAACAAAAGATCTTCCTAAATAGATCTCTACTAAAAAACAAAATTATAGAAAAAGTACCATGTGCAAGTCCATTCATAAGAAGATTCGACACATTGACATATTCAATTCTCTTAATGTTTTCATAAAATTGTGCATCATACGTGGGCTTCTGATAGTAAACCATCATTGCAAAACACCGAATGATTTTCCAAACATGTTTATATTGACACCCAATATATTTAGCACGTAATAAAATTCACAAACCTTATAGCACAACTATGCTTATTTAAAGTAGCACAAATGTCAGAATGGAATTAATTATCATACTTCATATATACCATGCATTTGATCACTCTAACTTTAAGTGTATAGAAGCTCTATAAAGGAAAAAAAAATTATGCATACCACCAAATTCTTTGGACCGTCAACCAACTATTGCTGACAGATAGCTTCTATCTTAGATATGAACCTATATCAAAATACAGGAACATCAGAATATTCAGCACCTATGATGTATCTCTACAATCTTAACCAAGAAAACGCAGTTGTAGTTTGCAGATCCATGCAATGAAAGTTGTCAGAATCTAAATAAAGTAAAATGTAAACCTATGTAATGTATAGACATGGCCAAACACATTTACAAACTATAGGTCAGCATTTCAATTTTTTAGACACTTCCTCAATCCTAAATTGAGGAAGTGTCCACATTTGACTTGGTACAAAAAATTAGAAGAGAATTCATCCTTATTCAAATTACACCTTTACCCTTACTAATTAAGAAGCTTCATTACTAATTAAGAAGCTTCATGGTGCAACCTATGTGCTAATCAAACTCATATTTATTGGATGAAGAAGGTTAACAATGGAAGTTTAGATGAGAAGTCAACATTCACTTTTAGACAATAATAACGGAGATGATTAACCTCTATTTTCTAGCATGCTGGTTACTGAAAATAATTCAGATAAAAGACAAAATTCCCATAATTCTCTTCCAGTAATACAGAACCCTAAAACCATAACAAAGGAAGGGAAACTATTCCATCGCCAAAGGCAAGGGAACTACACTGCAAGAATAAGTTTATAACATTACTGATGAATATATGTGCCCCAATATTTTCTACATTTCAATAACTGTCTTTAAAATGTTCAATTTACAAATTATAACAGAACCGTCACCATATTACTTCTATTTTACCCTGGATGACAGTTGTGCTCTCTTTCTGGTTAAGGACAATAGAGTTATAAAAGGCAAAGCAGCCTAAAGTTTCTCCCATTTTCTTTTTTTTGGAGGGCCGGGGGGCGAGGAGGGTGGTGGTTAAGAACTTGGCATTATTATACGAGTCGCCATCAGAAGGGCATCATTCACACAAAGAGGGATTCCACTTCTAGAGTATGGAGGAGAAGTACTTCAAATAATATTCGGCATCGCTCATACTTCAATAGACAAAAAAATCATGGAAAAACTCAAAAAAGGCAACGCATCTAAAGATTACAGAGTATATAAATGTTTGAGAAAATATAGACTACCTAAAACACCAATCAAATCGCCGAATCGCTTCATTCCTCCCTATCCTTCCCATATTCACCTTCGCCGCCGACAGAAGAACTAACTCTCTATCACTTATAAGGATAGGCGTTTCATTCTACGTATTCGAAATACACTTATGTCATAAAGTGAGTGAACTACTCACTGGCTAAAGGTAAGTCATTCCCCATTTGGAATTTATAACATAATAACCTAAACATAATGAGATTCCCATTCTCATCAATCGGTTAAGAACAACTGTCTATGTGTTTAAATAGCCTATGATCCATAAATTACTGTGAAAGACCTCCATTCACATGGATTACTTATTTAAACACAATGGGTCTGTTCCAAACGTAAATGTATACAAATAAATAAAATAAATTCACAAACGATTTCCAACAAATAAATTCTTTTATTACAATATTCGATATTTACACCAGAAAACTAGTCTAAGATGGCATATATTCCAATATCACTATTGCTGAGCTCTTCGCGATTCGTACGTTTATCATGTTGTGTATAAATGTTATTGTTCAGGTGAGATTTGTTTAGGTCGGGGTTGTTGTCAAACGGGTCTGGGTCGGTATTGTAAGGGTTGACGTTAACAACATGGACCAGTTGGGAAGAATAGAAGGTGCCGTCACTGTATCCATTGGCGTCTGGGGATGAAGAAGCGACGCAACCACCTCCTCTATCGCAGCAACAGCAACTGTACCCACCGGTGGGGACGGAGAACATCCGATGATGGGGGAAGGGGAGGAAGTGCAAGCGAGGGAGAGGAAGAGCCGGAGAGGTAAAAACTAAATCTACAAAATTACATCAGGAAGAAGAGAAGAGTAACACGGAAAATGGGGCGATGAAAAGCTAACCCTTGAATTACCGAGAACCAATGAATCACAAATGACTTTTCATTGACCATTGAGATTTAATTAGGAAAATAATAGATAAATGCATGTAGATTCAAGACGTCACGTGACAATAAAGGACAATGTCATGTGTCACATTTACAACCTTCTGCAATTACTTTTATTTATTTATTTATTTATTTATATATATATATATATATATATTAATTAGATTGATGCCCGTACGTTGTACGAGATAATTTCAATAATTTTTTCCAAATAAAAAAACATTTGTTTGAATCTTTTGTAACTTTAAATTTTTTACATCAATTATTTTTTTTATTTTTAAATATTCATGATAACATAATTTTTTATATTAATCGTTTAATTTAAGTTAATTGCTATCTAAAGCTAATCGTGAAATAACAAACCAACCATAGGAAACTCTCAAAAGCTGTCCAATTTCGAAAGCCTCATTCAATTTTCAAAGAAAAAAAACCTGTGAATCAGCAGAAGGAACGCACATCTAAATACTACCAAAATTTTTACAGTTGGTTCTTCTTCCATTTTTTAGGCCAAAAATGTCTTCTTGGGTCATTGTTTTGCACCAAAGTCTGTAGAACCTAAATATAGACACACTTCTAGTCTAGCAAAAGGTAAAAGGGCGGGCTGACATGCGTTTCAGAGTACAAACCTATTCAATGGAAGAAGAATAATGAAATCTATTAATCCATGATGTAAATTCATTAATACATAATTCACAACCTTTGGTATGGTAGCCTAATGAAACCCTTCATACATAAAACGTTGGGAAATGGACATAAACACAATTTTTATTCTCTTAGGGCATAACATCTGTTTTAAATAGTACAAAAATAGACTTGAGAACCATAGAAGAAGCCTGAGGGAGAGATGATTTACAGAGCCTTGAGAATTTCCTCATACGCCCTTTGCTTTCAACTCGTCTGCCTTCTCAATGAAGCCTGGCACATGCTTCAAACTGCAGAGACAGCCAACAGAGGGATCATAAATCATATCAAACAAACTAAATAAAAAAAAAATCAATGTGGCCTAAATAGTCCCTCGCAAAGTGATAAATAATGGATGAAGTAAAAGAATCGGAAATGAGGAATAGCAACACCCCAACACCAAAAAACAGAGAACATAAACCATATCAAACACCAAAATCGAAACATAAAATAGTGTTTCTCCAAACCTAAATAACAAATACGGACAGTAAAGAATCATAAAAAACGATTACCTGCAAGTAGGAGTGAAGGCACCAGGAACGGCGAAGAGGACGACCTTCTTGCCGGCAGCAATACTGTGGATTGAAAGATAATCTTAAAATTCTGAAACGCACACGTTTTTATTACTTACCTTCAGAAAATTGATTTAACATAACAAAGCCTCGTTGCTCCATTGTAGAATGCCTGTAGGTTGTGTTCTGTGTATTCTTTACAAGAGACTATTTATTATGTGATTGAAGATGAATGATCCAATGAATCCTCCTCTATTTAGATGTACCGAACATAATACAAAGAACAATGAAAGGAATGAATTTGAGGAGGTTTGAAAGGATTAGGCGTATGGATTTATTGAAGGCGTTCAGATGTATCGAACATAATGCAAAGAACAATGAAGGGGTGAATTTGAGGAGGTTTGAAGGGATTAGGCGTATGGATTTATTGAAAGGACGTTTCATGGATTTGGAAAGGTTTACAGAGTTTAGGAGATTCATTAGGTTCCAAATTGCCAGCTGGCTGTGCAAGGCAATACCAGGTAGTTCTCGCAGGAACTTTTGCAGCTCCTATTATATATATATATATATATATATATATATATATATATATATATATATATATATATCTTCTATACTATAGAAAAAGGAGTTTGTATAGTACTGTTCATTTTTCGACATTGAGGGTATTTATGTCTTTTAAGATTTGTTTGGCCGGTGAGGTGCAGAGAAAACCCTGCTTTTTCTAGGTGGCGTGTGTTGGATTGTATGCCCTTTTAGACTAGGTTTCTAATGTAAAATTGAATATTTTAATAAAAGAATTTATTTTCAGAAATTGTTTGTGAATTTATTTTTTGTTTGTGCACGATTTTCGTTTGGAACAGACCCATTGTGTTTAAATAAGTGATCCATGTGAATGGTGGTCTTTCACAGTAAGGTATGGATCATGGGTTATTTGACACATAAACATTTGTTCTTAGCCTATTGATGAGACTGGGAACCTCATCATGTTTAGGTTATTATGTTATGAATTCCAAATGGGGAATGGCTTACCTTTAGCCAGTGAGTAGTCCACTCACTTCATAACATAAGCGTATTTCGAATACGTAGAACAGGACATGTAGTAGTGGTTTCTCAAAGTACTGTATGGTAGAAACCTAGACTACTACCGCTATAGCGTGTACTAGTACTCTACGACTTGAGTATGGGTTGGTGGTCTGGCGAAGCTGGAAGCATATACTTTGATTTGCTATAGTTGAGGTTCTATCGTAGGGCCAATATACTTGCATGTTGGGTATGTGTGACTAGTTAGTTAAGACAGACTTATACAAGATAGTTTCTGCACTATATTGCCCCTAATGGTTGTCCGAATGGTCTAAATTATCCAGGGTCCTGGGAAACATGACTTGGATGTTTGCTTTAGGGTAGCTCCCTTGGAAAGCAGAAACACTCCAGGAAGTCATGGATCATTGGATTAGAAGCCTAAGGATGGTAAATGTCATTTAGGGGGGTGTTAGTATACTTCTTCCTCTCTAAATGTACGGCGATGTGTAGAGGGGTATTTTAGTCATTTCACCTGTAGGTCGGAGACTTTGCGAATGCAGCATTGTCCTTTGGGTCAATATTTCCTTATGGTGATATTAGGAAATATTTAAAATGCAAAATACAGTTATTTATATAGTAGGGGTATTTTAGTCATTTTAGTAGCCAAGGCGATATGTCTTTTTAGTCCTCGGGATAGCCTGTAAGTCCAACTATTTTTGGGTTGAGGAATTGGTCTCAGTTCAAGAGGATTTTATTTTATTTTATTTTATTCAAGAAGTCTAATTTATTATTGGACTGGAATAAAATAAATAAATAAATAAAATAGGAGTTGAAAGAAATTAATTATCTAGTTTATTTGGTTAATTAATTATTCAGGGCCTAGGTCCAGTATGAATAATTAAGAAATTAACATGGGCTTAAACTAGGGGAAATAATTAATGTTTAATTATTTATTGGGCTATTTATATAGGCCCAAGAAATAAATAATTAAAGATTAATTATTATGGTTCATTTGGACTTATTAATTATTTATTGGGTTACTTATATAAGCCTAGGAAATAAATAATTAATATTTATCATTTTGGGCTTTTTGGGTCTAAGAAAAATAATAAATATTTATCTGGCCCAATAGCTTGGACCTTAGGGTTTTTTTCCAGATACGGTTAAGAGGAGTTTAAGGTTAGGCCAAACTGTTTCTCAGGATAACATCCGGGTGTTTTGAAATTTCGGGGATATGTTTATCAGAGATTGAGAGACCTAGTTTAGACTAAATATAAAAACAACTCTTTGAAAAGGAAAAACCCTAATTCTTTCCCTAGCCTCAAGCACTCACATCTCTTTCTTGCTCTCTCACGTTTCTTCTTCTTGTTTTTCTCCTTATTCTTTGCTAACCAATAGCGAGCGAATCAAGGAGAATTGAGACCGTTTATCTTTCCCATTGTGTTCACCAACTAGAGGTTAGGCTAAGGAATATCCCGAGAGTTAGAGAGCTAAGCGTTAATGCAAACAAGGCGAAGTCGAAGGCTAGCGAGTGTTCAACCGGAAGCTCCTTCAAGTGTGCAAAGCGAGGCGATTCCAACCGTTCAATCTGTTCCTACGCAACCTAGGAGGGTTAAGGAACGTAAAGGTATGATCTTCACGCTTCCGCATGGCCTTAATGGCTCGCGTTAATTTTTCTCTCTGTTTTTTTTTCCCGTCCATGGCTCCCCTGTTTCTGCGTTTTCCATCAATGTGGTATCAGAGACACTGGTTTTGATCAATATAGGGAGCATGGTAGTTAATAAAATGGAGAAGATGATTATACCTGTGATCCTTCGCTGTTTTGGTATGGGATAGATGGTTTTGTAAGCTTCACAGTGGAAGCATAGGACCATCTGTAATATTTTTTGGCTTTGTGGCTTTGTAGTTGTGTTTTTGGTTTGGATGTTTTTTGTAAGTAAAAATGTCCAAAGAAGCCAAAGAAGGCTGAAAAAAATGAAGCAGAAGAGGTTCTGCAATTTTCGCGCGAGAGAGAAAGAAAAATGAAGAAGAAAACTGTTCCTAAGCCGTGTGAGCCGAGCAGAGCCGCAACCGAGCCGCTGCCGACATTGTGAGTGAAGCAGCGCTGTTCACGCCTTGGGGCCGAGCCGATTTGGAGGAAAATTGAGCCGATTTCGTTGCTCAATTGCAACTTCAATTTGCGCGGGTCGAGCGGCGGTATTGGGCGAGTACGCGGGTCGCACGCGGGTCGGCAGTAGAGGAGAACCGGGCGCGGGCGCGGGGCACTCGGGCGGGCGGGTCGCGGCTTGGCAGGTTGAGGTAGCGTCTGATCTGGTGCGGCTGGTGCACCGGGGGGCGCGGTGGACCGCAGGCCATGCGGTCGCGGATCCGGTGCGGTGGGTTCAGTGGACCGCCAGCGATTTTTGTAATTTTTTTAATTTTTTTCTTTTTCGTTTTTGGTCCCATACCAGGCGAAGTTAATATTTTTACAATATTTATATTCTTGGAATATATTTGCATGAAAAATATTAGTAAGGGATTTTAGGATTAAATAAGATAATTAATTAATTAATGTGTTTAATTCTATTATTTGGGCACTTAGGTTTAAAAAATAGAAAAGCATGAAAACGTTTACTGTTTTTGAGCATGCTATTTTTTTATGTACCTATGTGTGCTTTTCTCAAAGACCAAAGTCTTTGGGAACATTTTTTACAAGAAAAATATTTTTTCTTCAAAAAGAAATGGTTATTTTAATTGGTACAAAAATTAATCCTTGAATATTTTTCTCAAAGGATATAATCCTTAACATAGAAAATATATTGGATTTAGATATTTTTATAAATAAAAATGGAGAGCCATTTTGTTTTATTTTGCATTAGAAAAATTATTTTGTCAAATAAGTTTGAGACCAAAGTCTCTAGAAAGTTTTAATTGGAAATTTTTTTGAAATCATTAAGTTTTAACTTAAATAAAACTAGTCCATGGAGGAAATCTCTCAAAGGATATAAGCCTTGACATAGAGATTTTATTGGACTTAGATATTTTATTTTTGAGTTAAAGAAAAACTTAATGGAAATTTCAAAGGGATATTTTCCAGAAAACCTTTATTTTAAAAGACTAAGTAGGAGAGGGGTTCCAACGGCCCCATGGCTTCCATCACGGTCCTCATTAGAGATCGTGGATCCCCTCGCGTCACCCTGGGAGTGAACTCGTATAGGATGGGGATACCAAAAGGATTTAGATCTAATGGAATGATGTAATTAATAACCCGGGGCACGTAAAATGATCGGTCAGCCCACGTTGGAGGTTATAGTGTGAGATATGTCCATAGGAAATGAGAGGAAACGGCCATCCCACGATGGAGTTATTCTCTAGACCATTACCTAGAAGGAAAATTAAGTTGTAGTGGTTAATACACTTAGCTTATGAAACTGTTAATCTTCCCAAGAAGCTATGTCAGTTTTCCTAAGAGCCAAATTATTTTCAGTGCACAAATTTTTATTTTGTTTTCACAAACTAATTTCTTTCTTTTATTTTCTATTTTCAGAAATGGTAGGAGGTTCTTTTAATCCATTGGCCGTTATTCTCAGGGAGAATAAGTTAACGGGTCCAAACTATGTGGACTGAAAAAGGAACCTGGACATAATACTCACAGCCGAGGAGTATAAGTATGTCCTTTACGAAACCTGCCCTGTTATCGGGGAAGGTTCCACCGCTGAAGAGTAAGAGGCTGAAAAAGCATGGAAGAAAGCTGACGAAATGGCACGTTGCTATATGTTAGCTTCCATGTCTAATGTGCTCTAGTCAAAACACGAGCACATGACTTCTGCATATGACATAAGTCAATCATTGGCAACTATGTTCGCAGACAAGAGCCGGCCCGTAAGGCAGGAGGCTCTTCGAACTATTGTGAACACTAAGATGGATGAGGGAGCATCAGTCTGAGAGCATATGCTCAAGATGATTGCTGCTTTCGAGGAGGCAGAAATCTTAAGGGCTGTCATTGACCCCGAGAGCCAAGTGGACATGGTTCTCGAATTTCTACCGGGCTCTTTCACTCAGTTCAAGTTAAACTATAACATGAACAAGTTGAACATGAGTTTAACTGAACTGATGAAGAAGCTCCAGATGGCGGAGAAGGTCATGAAGCCGCAGTCTAAGGCCATGATTGCTAAGGCCTCTTCTTCAAGAACTGGGCCTAAGCCCGTAAAGTTCAAGAGGAAGAAGGGGAATGCAGCAGACTCACCCAAGAACCAGCCTCAAGGACAAACCAAAGGGCAAGTGCTTCAAGTGTGGAAAGAAGGGACACCGGAAAAAGAGTGTCCAGATCTTCGAGCCAAGAAAAACCCCACAGGTAATGTTTACTATCTAGAGTCCATATCAATGGTAGGATCAACTTCCACTTGGATTGTTGATTCAGGAGCCACTGATCATATCTGTAACTCCTTGCAGGGGTTTAGGAAGATAAGAAGACTCAAGAAGGGCGAACATGGGCTTCGAGTGGGAAATGGAGTACAAGTCCTGGCCCTTGCAGTGGAAGAGCTAGATCTCATTTTTTATTGTAATAAGATAGTGGTTTTAAAAGACATTTTATATGTACCTGGTTTTCGTCAGAATTTGATTTCAGTTGCAAAACTTATTAATCAAGGATATTATGTATCTTTCCATTCTGGTATTTCTATCAGTAGAGATGGAGAAATTTTATGTACTGGGCACATGTATGGAAATTTGTTCTTTTTAAACCCTATTAACAAACAATCAAATAACGCTCAGTCTGAACCTTTAACTAAGAAGAGAAAGACCAATATCAATGATTCATACCTTTGGCATCTGAGGTTGGGTCATATTAACTCAACCAGGATTCAGAGGCTAATCCATGATGGGCCTTTGGGCTCATTGAGATTGGAAAGTTGGCCTCGGTGTGAATCCCGCTCGATGGGAAAAATGACCAAAAGGTCTTTTACACCAAAGGCGGATAGAGCCAAGGAGGTGTTGAGTCTTGTTCACACTGATGTGTGTGGTCCTTTGTCTACACCAGCTAGAGGAGGTTTTGAGTACTTTATCACGTTCACGGATGATTGTACGAGGTATGGTTACATTTACCTGATGAGATGCAAGTCTGACTCTTTTGACAAGTTCAAAGAGTTTAAGGCTGAAGTGGAGCGTCGGACAGGTAAATTAATCAAAACCTTACAATCGGATCATGGTGGAGAGTACCTCCTAGGTGAATTCAAGGACTACATGGTACATCATGTGATAGTATCCCAGCTCTCTGCGCCGGGAACCCCCCAGCAGAACGGAGTAGCTGAGAGAAGGAACAGGACGTTGATGGAAATGGTCCGAAGCATGATGTCTCATGCTACTCTTCCAGTATCCTTCTGGGGATATGCCCTGGAAACAGCGGCATATATTCTGAACTTGGTGCCTTCCAAGTCAGTACCTAGGACTCCCTATGAGATGTGAACTGGGCGTAAGCCAAGTCTGAATCATCTCAGGATTTGGAGATGTCCAGCTTATGTACTGATCAAGGGAGACAAGTTGGAACCAATATCAGAATTATGCTATTTTGTTGGGTATCCAAAGGGACAAAATGAGGCTAATTTTATCATCCTAAGGAGCAGAAGATACTAGTCAGTACCAATGCTAGATACTTGGAAGATGATCAAAGTACTTCCACTAAAGGTTCAACGAGATTGGAACTTCAGGAGAAGTTATCTACGGAATCAACTTCTTTTGACCCGATTCTAAAACAAGAAGAGGCACAACCTCAAGAGCCTGTGCAGATAGAGCCTCGTCGTAGTGGGAGAGTGTTTAGGGTTCTGGATAGATGGACTGGAGAAGCTTTTGAGCTGGTCTCCGACCATCAGGAACAAGACCCCGCTAGATACGAGGAGGCTATTGCTGATGCCGATGCAAATCTATGGCATAAAGCAATGAAAGCCGAGATTGAGTCTATGTACCTCAATCAGGTTTGGGATCTTGTAGCTTCACCTAAAGGGATAAAACCCATTGAGTGCAAGTGGGTATACAAGAAAAAGAGAGGAGCAGATGGGAATGTGGAAACCTTCAAAGCTAGGCTTGTGGCGAAAGGGTATACTCAAAAAGAGGGTATCGACTATGAGGAAACCTTTTCCCCGGTAGCTATGTTTAAATCCATCCGCATCCTCCTTGCCATCGCCTGTCACTATGACTACGAGATATGGCAAATGGATGTCAAGACGGCATTCTTGAATGGCCATCTTAGCGAAGACATCTATATGTCCCAACCGGAATGCTTCATTGCTGAAGGCCAGGAACACATGATTTGCAAGCTTAAGAAGTCCATTTATGGACTTAAGCAGGCATCGAGAGCATGGAACATTCGTTTTGATGAGACCGTAAAGTCTTATGGTTTTATTCAAAACGAAGATGAACCATGCGTGTACAGGAAACTTGAAGGCATTAATGTGGTTTTTTTTGTCCTGTATGTGGATGACATTCTGCTCATTGGAAATGATGTAAGGACATTGTCATCTACAAAGGTTTGGCTGTCTAGTCAATTCAGTATGAAGGACTTGGGAGAAGCCAGCTACATTCTCGGAATTAGGCTTCTTAGAAATAGGAAGCAGAGAATGTTAGGATTATCCCAAGCGACATACATTGACAAGATGCTGGCTAAGTACAGCATGGACTCATGCAAGGGAGCTCTAATCCCTTGCAGACATGGGTTGTCATTTTTTTCGAAGGACTGTCCTAAGTCTCAAGAAGAAAAGGACAGAATGAGTAGGATTCCCTACGCTTCGGCTGTGGGAAGTCTCATGTACGCTATGTTGTGTACTAGGCCAGATATCGGCTTTGCCGTGGGCTTAGTTAGCAGATATCAGTCAAACCTAGGGGAGGTTCATTGGCAAGCTGTAAAGCATATTCTCAAGTACCTCAAGGGAACGAGAGATTATATGCTAGTTTACAGGGCTGATGATTTGGTTCCTACAGGATACACAGACTCAGACTTCCAGGCGAATAAGGATAAGAGAAAATCCACTAGTGGATATGTCTTCACCTTGTCTGGAGGAGCAATTTCATGGAGGAGTATCAAGCAATCTTGTATTGCTGACTCAACCATGGAAGCTGAGTATGTGGCAGCCTCGGAAGCGTCCAAGGAAGCAGTTTGGCTCCAGAAGTTCTTTTCAGAACTTGGAGTCGTACCACATATGGACAGGCCGGTTGTGATGTATTGCGACAACACTGGAGCAATATCGCAATCTAAGGAGCCTCGGAACCACAAGAAGGGGAAACACATCGAGAGGAAGTACCACCTGATCCGGGATTTCATCCAGAGACGGGAAGTCGTGGTGGAGCATATTACCTCAGAAAATAATCTAGCAGACCCATTCACCAAGCCTTTGGCTGAGAGAGTCTTCAAGAGACACTTAGACGCTATAGGGGTGGGCACCTATGGACTTACCTAGTCTTAGAGTGCAAGTGGGAGATTGTTGGATTGTATGCCCTCTTATACTAGGTTTCTAATGTAAAATCGAATATTTTAATAAAAGAATTTATTTTCAGAAATTGTTTGTGAATTTATTTTTTGTTTGTGCACGATTTTTGTTTGGAACAAACCCATTGTGTTTAAATAAGTGATCCATGTGAATGGTGGTCTTTCACAGTAAGGTATGGATCATGAGTTATTTAACATATAAACATTTGTTCTTAGCCTATTGATGAGACTGGGAACCTCATCATGTTTAGGTTATTATGTTATGAATTCCAAATGGAGAATGGCTTACCTTTAGCCAGTGAGTAGTCCACTCACTTCATAACATAAGCGTATTTCGAATACGTAGAACAGGACCTGTAGTAGTGGTTTCTCAAAGTACTGTATGGTAGAAACCTAGACTACTACCGCTACAGCGTGGACTAGTACTCTACGACTTGAGTATGGGTTGGTGGTCTGGCGAAGCTGAAAGCATATACTTTGATTTGCTATAGTTGAGGTTCTATTGTAAGACCAATATACTTGCATGTTGGGTATGTGTGACTAGTTAGTTAAGACAGACTTATACAAGATAGTTTCTGCACTATATCGCCCCTTGTGGTTGTCCGAATGGTCTAAATTATCCAAGGTCCTGGGAAACATGACTTGGATGTTTGCTTTAGGGTAGCTCCCTTGGAAAGCGGAAACACTCCAGGAAGTCGTGGATCATTGGACTAGAAGCCTAAGGATGGTAAATGTCATTTAGGGGGGTGTTAGTACACTTCTTCTTCTCTAAATGTACGGCGATGTGTAGAGGAGTATTTTAGTCATTTCACCTGTAGGTCGGAGACTTTGCGAATGTAGCATTGTCCTTGGGGTCAATATTTCCTTATGGTGATATTAGGAAATATTTAAAATGCAAAATACAGCTATTTATATAGCAGGGGTATTTTGGTCATTTTAGCAGCCAAGGCGATGTGTCTTTTTGGTCCTTGGGATAGCCCGTAAGTCCTAACTATTTTTGGGTTGAGGAATTGGTCTCAGTTGAAGAGGATTTTATTTTATTTTATTTTATTCAAGAAGTCTAATTTATTATTGGATTGGAATAAAATAAATAAATAAATAAAATAGGAGTTGAAAGAAATTAATTATCTAGTTTATTTGGTTAATTAATTATTCAGGGCCTAGGTCCAGTATGAATAATTAAGAAATTAACATGGGCTTAAACTAGGGGAAATAATTAATGTTTAATTATTTATTGGGTTATTTATATAGGCCCAAGAAATAAATAATTAAAGATTAATTATTATGGTTCATTTGGACTCATTAATTATTTATTGGGTTACTTATATAAGCCCAGGAAATAAATAATTAATATTTATCATTTTGGGCTTTTTGGGTCCAAGAAAAATAATAAATATTTATCTGGCCCAATAGCTTGGACCTTAGGGTTTTTTTCCAGATACGGTTAAGAGGAGTTTAAGGTTAGGCCAAACTGTTTCTCAGGATAACATCCGGGTGTTTTGAAATTTCGGGGATATGTTTATCAGAGATTGAGAGACCTAGTTTAGACTAAATATAAAAACAACTCTTTGAAAAGGAAAAACCCTAATTCTTTCCCTAGCCTCAAGCACTCACGTCTCTCTCTTGCTCTCTCACGTTTCTTCTTCTTGTTTTTCTCCTTATTCTTTGCTAACTAATAGCGAGCGAACCAAGGAGAATTGAGACCGTTTATCTTTCCCATTGTGTTCACCAACTAGAGGTTAGGCTGAGGAATATCCCGAGAGTTGGAGAGCTAAGCGTTAATGCAAACAAGGCGAAGTCGAAGGCTAGCGGGTGTTCAATCGGAAGCTCCTTCAAGTGTGCAAAGCGAGGCGATTCCAACCGTTCAATCTGTTCCTACGCAACCTAGGAGGGTTAAGGAACACAAATGTATGATCTTCACGCTTCCGCATGGCCTTTATGGCTCGCGTTAATTTTTCTCTCTATTTTTTTTTCCCGTCCATGGCTCCCCTGTTTCTGCGTTTTCCATCAACGTGGATGCAGAGTACCAAAGCTGACATGTGTGTATTCGTGGCCAGCTGAAGTGCATGCAGAGGCCTATTCAAATAGCTGTATAGGTCACACTGTCTTCCCCTGGGCTCGCCACCAGTTCTATTTCCGAAACCAATTGGACTGCAACTACATCTTCCTCCTCTGCCCACTATAGCTACCCTCCGTTCCTCCTCACATTCCTTTCAGAAGGCTTCCTCCAACAGCTTTGTTGTTGAAACCACGTTGAATTTGGACAACCACCGCAAGGCTTGTGATTGTGGAAGAGGTGTCGTCTTCTCACATCAAACTGATCTTTAGACGCTATTTTTCTTCTATTATCATCTACTCCTCTTCTCTCTCTGCAAAACCCTTGTCCTTGAATCGTCTCATCTTTACTTCTTCAATCCCTACAATCAGCTCAAGAACAATGTCTTCCAAACCGCAACACAACGCTTTCGACATTCTCATGTCTGGTCGTTCAAAGAGAAAGCCCTCCCAAGAATCGTCGCCCCAGAACCAAGTACCCCTAATTCAATAAACCCTAATCAGATAAACCCCGTTATCCCCAGTTCAAATCAGACTCAAAGAGCCTACCGAATTGAGAATGAGGCTAAAAATGCTGTGATAGAGGATTTGAAGAGTGTAAATTCTAGTGCAAATGATGGGTCCTTGGCTGTAGTTAAGAAACCTAGGCTAAAAATTACTCCTGATGAGAGTATTGCTGAAGTGAAGAAGAAAGCGGCCGATTTTGATCCCAAGAAAGCTACATTTTGGGGGACGGGTGAGAAGGCGCCGTTTATGTTTGTGGCCAAGGGACTTGATGCGATTTTGGAGGAGTCAAAACGGATTGCTATCATGGAGATTATGTGTAATATGTTGAGGACTGTGATTGAGACCACGTCTGAGGACTTGGTAAAAGTGGTGTATGTTTTGGCTAATAAGATTGCGTTGGCTCATGAAGGATTGGAACTTGGCATTGGAGAAGCTTCTATTATCAAAGCCCCTGCAGAGGCTTATGGGGCTGCAGAAGCGTGTATCAAGAGCAAGTATCAGGTGAATGTGTTAAAAAATTTCCTTATTTTTTATTTTTTGTTTCCGTTGACTGTTACATTTTGTTATGGCCCATCTGTGTGTATGTGTCACTCTGTCTCTCTCTCTCTCTGTATATATAGTGGTTTGGTTTTGCGAAATAGTGAAAGGTGGAAATATTACATTTCAAGAAGTTGTAATCCTCAGAGGTTTGTTTTAAATTAATGACCCCCAAGAACAATGCATGCAAGAAGCAGCAATGTTTTATAAGTCATATTAGCCTTTTCTTGTGTTTTTGCAGTCTTAAAATTGTTTGACTCATTTACATATGATTTTGTGATTTTAGGAAAGAGTCGTGCTTTGCACAAAGGAGTTGAATTTTGCACCCTTCAATTTTTGTTGTTCAATTTTCATCCTGATGGGCATTTTTATATTTTTACTAGGCCCACTAAAACAAACATTGTTGTTCTGTCTTTTTAAAAGGTCATTCTTGTCATTTACCTATGCTATTGCACCTCTTCAATGGCTATCCTTCGTGCTTTGTCAGCACTCGAACAACAACAACAATAGCAGTAGCTTGAAAAGTGCCCAAAATTGCTTCACAAATGCACAAAGCAAATAGGTGTACAAAGCATTTTTAGATGGAGTTCAGCTTGGAATGCTACTCTTGTTTGTTGTTATTGAAAATTGTTATTATTGCTGCTTTTCTTTCTCTACTTTTGCTTCTTCTTTGACTTTGGTACTATTTGTGTGAAATTTTCACCTTTTTTTTGTCTTTTAATGAACTTTTAATAATTGTATATCAAACATAATTTTTATATGAGTTAAGAACATAGATATTATATTATAGTAATTGGTGTTTTATAGCTTTTTTAGTACATTTTTTCCTTATTTTGTTTTTTTTGTATATGGTGCAGCATAAATCAGAAAGAGGATTATAGAAGATATTTGTGGAAGTAAGTGTTTAAATTCATTTTATTTTTCAAGAAAATTGATATTCATTTGCTATTTTAATATGATGTTTCCTTTGTTTTATGCTAGCTGCCTTATTAATAGTTGTTTTATACAGTTTTATGTGACATAATTTGTTTCATTGTAGTCATGTCATGATGTATAACTGCTCAAATGTGATGAATTTTGTGTTTCGATATGTTATATGAGTATTAAGGAAGACAATTACATGCAGTAGTTGCAAAGTTGTAGCTAATTGAGTGTGATTAGATTGTTTTCGTTATTGTTAAAAGTATACCATGCTGGGTAAAAATTCAGAAAAACAACTATTGAGAAAATAATCTAGAAAAGAATCATCAGAAGTTGCAAAAGCTGAGTGATTAAGAAAACGAAAAGAGAAATATGCAGTAATGTTAGAGTTTGAATAATGTAATCATGAAAATTTATTAAAATTACATTCGTTTTTCTTTAGAGAAGTTCTAGAACTTTTGGTAGGCAAGCTATTTGTGGAATATCATTATCTGCATTATTTAATTAGAATGATTGGGCGTCCTTTTAGACATGCATTTTAGAATATAAGAAAGCTAAGAATGGGATGAAATAATCTAGCTATTCATTTTATGTTTTGTGTCCTAAAAAAAGTTTATTTGATGATTATGACAAATGATACATGTTTACACTGTAGGGGTAAAGTAGCAGAAGGTATAGATTTTGATAGGCATTATGGTAGACTTCTTGGGATTTTTTTTAATTGAAGTGTTTACCTTCAAATCATTTTTACTTTTTATATTTCCCATCACCTGCTTATTTTATTGTTTGAGATGCGTTTCTAAGCTCATAAAGATTTTTCTTTTAAGTACAACCTTCTAAGCGTGCAGACATTGAAACCTGTTTCTATGGCAAAACATATCCTTTTTTTTCCCTTGGTATTGTTGAAATTGATGATGAAGAAGACAATGATCATGATTTTAGAGGTTTGTTTAACTCTGTTTCCATAGGGCAATCTTATATGCTCCTGTACTAGGATGGTGATTTTTGCTGAATCTAACCCATGGAAAATACTTGCATAACCCGGTCGTCTTAGATCATACTGCTTTATGTCTGCTTGGTTCTTGGATTTCAGTGAGGCAAAGCAAGAATTTGTTTCCCAAGGGAGAAAAAAAAAAAAAAAAGGAAATGGTGCTGAAATAAAGAGGCCAGGATGATATTAACATCGATGGAAATCATTTGCTTGCCATTTTTTCCTATCGACCCTTTGATTATTTGTGTTTTCAGTTCAAAGAAACCCAAAGTGTTATAAAGCTAATGAAACCAAATTCTACACCTTCCTTGCTTACCTTGCAAAGGATATTCTTCCACCCTTGCAAAACTTATTCATTGTCTGAGTCTCAAAGTAATTGATGGCAGAATGTGATTTTTTTTTTCCCCAGAAGCAGTTATGCTGAAAACCCTTGATATAATAGACACCTCACCGTGCTTCATAACCGGAAACAAGTACTAACTCCCTCTGGGAAGTCTGTACTGCAACATAAAGAATAGCAGAAAGCAAGAGGAAGGTTGTATTTAGTTTGGCTTCTTGAAAACTTCTAGCTCTACTCTCATGAATTTTAGTTTTATATCTTTTGTAACCATAATATAAAATTCTGGAAACTTAGGAAGTAGAAATTGCCATTCAATTCCTTTTGAGGCGGATGTTTGATTAGCTTCCTGCTGAAGATATGGTATGAAGTTCCTCTTTCACTGTCCCTCATTTGAATTCTTATGGAAAGTTTTGAACATTATTCAGTAAAGATACAGGATAAATGGAGAAAGAGATAGTCTATACATGTATCTTCAGTGGCCAATTAGCCAATAAAGAACATAGACCTATTGACCCCAAAGCTTTTAATAAGAGTTGGAGGAATCAGGTATGCATTTAAGAAGATGTGTCTGACTTTATCTACTTTCACATCTTGATATTTTTCTGGGAGAGTAGACCTTCGTTCCAGTTGAAAATTTGTCATATTTAGGCAAGAAAAAGCTATACGCTTTTTTGACTTTCTTCATATACAATCTTCACATAATCACAACAGGAGTTTGAAGATTTATAAGTCGTATGAAGTTTGTTTCTGAGACAGCTAGGTGCCAAATTGGCACTTTGGCCTGTTCGTGCACTGCTCTGCTTCTTGGAAATGCTATCCTACAAATATTTAAGGGCTTGTTTAACATAAAAAAAATTTTGAATTGTACATTTTCATGCGAAAAATTTATTAATTCATACGTCTATTTAAATTTTACGTAAATTTTACATATGATGATGAGGATATTGCGGGTACCCTACCTCGTGCCTTGCACGAGTATCTTTACTAGGTTATATATATATTTCAGTATCTATTTGTATAACTTATTATGTTATGAATATAATAATTTTAGTTTAAAAAAAAAAAGACTTGCATTGACACGGTGCGTTGAATTTGGGCCTATTATCAAATCCAATTAATCGAGCTTTATCATAACTTCTGGACGCATGGAATAAAATACATGTGCAAAAAGCTGGATCAGACCTCAATTATGGCCTCTTCCTTTCCACATCCCCCCAGGGCCCATTTGGAATTTTATGATGTGGGCGTACACTTGTCTAAAATATCCAAAACAGCCAATTAATCAAAATTTCAAACTTTTTTTTTTCCAAAAAAAACAAAACTAAATATCCATTTTTGTCTATTAGCCAAAAAATGGAATATGATTCCACTATAACCTGACGTATTATTGGAATAACGGAATATCCTGTCTGCATGCCTTCACTATATATTGAAAATAAAATAAAAATATAACTTTTTTCTCTATATTTAACTAACTTTTAACGACTATTAACAAATTAATTATCAAACTAATGAGACACTATTTAAGTACTTAGATTTGATATCTCTGAGTAAATAGATTAGAAGTTTGGTTTTTCCCCACGGGGTTAGCCGAGTTGGTTTGGCGACAGTAGATTTAAGACAATAATTAATTATTGATTCCTGTCAAAGTTAATTCCTCATGAAGTGGTTCTCCTGTTGTCGGACTTGCTCGATCACCCTAATTTACTCACTCCTTCACATCTCGTGGGGCGGGATGCGGGGGGCCTATGGCGAAGGACTTCGTCTTTTGGGACAAGAAGTTTGTTATTATTGAAGGCATAGATTATTTTTGTCCGTAATATTTATATTTTAATAATTATATAAATATTTATTAACAATATAATTCGTCTGATAATTATTAAAAAGTAAAATAAATACTTATTTCGTATAAATATAATATAATTTAATGTTGTTATTAGTAATTTGGTTAGTAATAAATTATTTTTTCTTGTTGTATGGTTTCATTTAATGAAATCCTATCACTATATTATATGGTAATAAAGTTCATTCAAACTTTCGTAACAAATTAATATGACAATCCATGAAAACAAACCTTTTTAAAGGTGATTTACAACTACAAACTTTAATATAGAAATTTCTATGTTAAAACTCATAGATAGTACTTATAAATAATGGAGATAAAATAAATAAAATATATATAAAGATCTCATTGTATTCAATTGTCTATATCTAAGTAAGTAATAAATTCTACATAATGTAAAAATATATTATTATCCTCTTAAGAATTCCATGTATATATATATAATGATTATCATATTTGTAATTTTTTAATGATTTAATATTTGAGATTCTAATTTATAATCAATCTAATATTCTGGTAATAGTATAAATTAAAATTTTATTATGGTTCAATTTTGGAATAGATATAGAGACTTTGCAATATCTTATCAATAACAATACTAGTTAAGGATGGGCTAAATTAGAATCTAAATCTATATTTCTAAACTGTATTTGTCTTATGTAGACTCTTTCACTTTTAAATAACTATTTTTTTAATTTCTAAACTATTATTTTGAAAAAAAAATATGTATTAACTTTTACGTGTCTAAACTCTTAAAATCTTTTCTCTACTCTAATTTCCTTCAAAATATGTAATCCATTAAGTCATTGAGGAACGTTATGTGGAGTCAAAGTTCCCAAGAATCTTTAAATTCTTTAGTTTTTCAAAAAATTAGTTGGCACGATATTTGTGAAAAAAATAAAGCGAACAAAGTAAGATAATAGATAGAATAAAAAAAAATTGAAATACTGTATTTTTTTCTATTAGATTTTTTTAATTAAATAGATAGTTTATGAATTAAAAAATTAATGATTTAAATATGGAATAGCTAATATTCCCTCCGTTCCTATTTATCTGTTATAATCGAAAAGTTTTTGTTTCCCTTTTTATCTTACATTGAAAAAATTTAGGTGTCATTAATGTTAATTTTATTATTATACATTTATATTAAATAGTTTTAAAAAATGAAAATGTAATAACTTTAACAAGAGCAGTTGAACAAACAAAATAAGTAAATAGTTGTTGAGAACATTAAATTCAATGGTACTTTTGGAATGTATAAATAAAGTTGTAAGAATTTAATAAACTAACTAATTTTTCTTAAATTGTGTGAAGTGATTAACTGTGACAAATAAATAGAGACGGAAAGAGTAGTAATAATGACCATATAAAACAATGGAAGTTTAATGATGTGAATTTAGCCCATCCTTCTATATATATTCCATTTACGGTAAAGATTCTTAAGAAATTTGTTAGAGGAATATCTCCAATAAAAATAATTTATTTTGTATATCTTTACGAATTTTCAAATTAACTTCCATATAAATATAATTTAACATATCAAGATATTTTTTTATACATTATAGGATGAAAATATAAATAAAATTAATAATAAATAATTTTAATAAATTTAGTTATTACTATGGCACAATCAAAGCTAAACTCTTCAAATATTGTAAATTTATTTTAAAAAAAAAAGATTTGTCACCCCCCAAACGTAATATTAAGCAGCATCAAGGGCTAATTTGGAATTTAAAAAGCCAATGACACAAATTGGGGGTATCTATTTTATAAGTTACGCCGAGGCAAACTAAAAGACTCTCCTTCGACGCGGTCGCGACTTTGCTTCTTTTTCGTAGCTCTGCGAATCTCCGAGAGAACCACCGCCATTCATTCTCTCTCTCTAGAAGCAGCCTCGCCGCCGCTTTAATCACTTGCTTATTTCTTAAAATTTCGACGCAAAATCGCCGATTGAATTCTCTGGTAAGCCATCGAAATCCAATTACTGTTCAACACAGGATTGAGCCTATCAATTTCTAGGGTTTCTTTTGCCTTTACCGACTTATCCAATTTCGGGTGCGTCGCTTTTGTTCTAATAACAATTTGAAAACATCAATGTCTTTTGTGCTCTGTTTCATTTGAACTGTTCGGTTTGTGTTGGATTACAGTTTTCAGATCCGTGTTTTAGTTTTTGGTAATAAATTTGACTCTCGGTGCATGAAATTGGGGGTCCTCTTGGAAAATTGAAAAAACCTGGGTTGGGGTGACATTAGGGTTAGGGTTTTGCTTTTAAAACCTATATTTATAAGTCGAATAGGGGTTTTCTTGGGGAGTACGTGTTTTTACATATCACAGAAACACGTGTATTTGATATATGGCGGCTGGAAGGCATGGGGGTTACAGGGATAATGAATTCAGGGAACGCGAGTCTGATATTGAGTTTTCACGTAGAAAGGTTGGGTATTCAAAAGGGGATTATGATCAGTTAAGGAATGGTGAACGGGATTATGAGAGGGAGGGCCAAATTCGGGATAGGGTTAGGGTTAGGCAGAAGGATATTAAAGAGAGGGAGGCTACAAATGGTCGGTTTCGGTCCACCTCAAGTAGGAGTGATTCAGGAAGTAGCGGTGGTGGTAGTAGTGGTGCTGCTGGGAGTGGGCGCAGGAGGTGTGGTTATTCTGTTAGGGCTGTTGACCGAGAGCCTGGGGAATTGTCCAGTGAGAGTGGGTCTGATGGGGCTATTGACTCTGAAGCACCTATTAGGGACAGTAAGACTAAGAAGTTAGAGAATGGGAATAAAGAATCTCCTTTGCAGGTTAAGAAGAGGAAGTTTTCTCCCATTATATGGGATAGAGATGATAAGGAAGTAAGTCGAGTAGTTAAGACCAGAACTTCCCCAGCAGTATCAACTCTTCCACCTCTTCCTCCTGTGAACAATTCAAACAGCAGGTCACCTAACCATGATCCTATTGTAAATCCTTCGCCTGGTAAAGATATCAGAATTCACAGTTCAGGACCTTCTCCGGCTATGCCTAATGTGGTAACAAGTTCTCATACATCTACTGCATCTGAATCTCCAAGGGAGTTATCCTCTTCTGCACACGAAGATGAAGCCCTGAAAGAGGAGCATTTGGGTGATAATCCCAGGGCAGAGACACTGGATGATGATGATTACACGTCAACACGGACCATACGCTCCTCTCGGTGGGCGAATGATGCTGACTCTCCAGCTGATGAAGGTGAAATTTCTGCTGATGAGGAAAAGCCTAATTCAAGAAACAAGAAATCTAGTACTGAATCTGCTGGAACAAGGGGTTTGAGGAAGTCTGTGACTCCAGAATTTGGGGAACTTAGGAGGGAAGGTTCAGAAGGCATTAGGCTGAAGTCCTCAGATGAGCGCATTAGGTCTTCCAGTAGGGATAGTTACCCAGATGATTTGGACAAGACTGATTACATGGAGATAGATGAGGACAACAATTATGATCGTACCAGTGCTAGCCATTCAAATTCTGACACTGATGATGAACGAGATTCTCGTGGGACACCAGAGCCTACAGTCCCTCCACCAAGGAGTGTGAACATGCTTCAAGGTTGTAGAAGTGTAGATGAGTTTGAGAGGCTGAACAAGATAGATGAAGGCACTTATGGGGTTGTTTATAGAGCTAGGGATAAGAAGACGGGAGAAATAGTTGCATTGAAGAAGGTCAAGATGGAGAAAGAAAGAGAAGGATTTCCGTTGACCTCTCTGAGGGAAATAAACATTCTTCTTTCCTTTCATCATCCATCAATTGTTGATGTTAAAGAAGTCGTGGTTGGTAGCAGTCTTGATAGTATTTTTATGGTAATGGAATACATGGAACATGATTTGAAGGCACTAATGGAAACAATGAAACAACCTTTCAGTCAGAGTGAAGTGAAATGCCTTATGCTTCAGCTTCTGGAGGGTGTCAAATATCTTCATGATAATTGGGTGTTGCACCGGGATCTGAAGACATCAAATCTACTTTTAAATAACCAAGGTGAGTTGAAGATTTGTGACTTTGGGTTAGCACGCCAATATGGAAGCCCTTTGAAGCCTTACACCCATTTGGTGGTTACTTTGTGGTACAGGTGAGCTTTGCTTTATTCACCTTATTGTTTATTCTGAAGTTGAGTGTTTGTTGTTTTCCTTTGGCTGTTTCACTTTCACACAGGCACCCACAACGTGTAATTTTCTCCTTTTTTAATTGCTTTATTTGGTGCAGTTCAGTGGCAAGGGTAATGGGTTGTGCCTTGTTTGTAGCAAATCTAGATTGATCAATTGGGGCACCAGGTGCCAATTGTAACTCTGATTCTACTTTGGTACCCAAAGTCTTGCAAAGTTTTTTTAACAATATTTGGTTCTTGCACAGAAGCTAAAAAGTGTTGTCGTCACTTGTACCATTCTTTTTATTTTGTTTGTTAAAAGTGGTCTCTGTTCTTGTGCTTTTATATTATTTCAATGGTTATGCAGAAGTGTGTAGATATGCCAATGTTCCTAACTTGGAGATTGAATGGATGTCCTTTCAGGGCACCTGAGCTGCTTTTGGGAGCCAAGCAGTATTCAACAGCAATTGACATGTGGTCTTTGGGTTGTATCATGGCTGAGCTGTTATCAAAGGAACCGCTGTTTAATGGCAAAACTGAAGTTGATCAACTTGACAAGGTTAACTCATTGCTGCTTGCATTTTGTCCTTCATATTCACAACTTTTATCTGATATTCGTTGCCATCAGCTTTAGAAACTGCGTGGTTCATTTTATTGCAGATTTTTAGAATCCTTGGCACTCCAAATGAGACCATTTGGCCTGGATTTTCAAAGCTTCCAGGGGTGAAGGTGAACTTTGTTAAACACCAGTAAGTATCCGTATCATGTCTATTCCTTTTTATTCTAGTGGACAGTAAGATTTATGTTTTTTGTGTTTCCCACTGTTTTCCCAGGCTTCCAGCTTTGGGTGATTCTGGTCTGGCTTTCTGGCCTCCATTGGTGACAGTTTCAGTTGCAAAGTAAATGTTTCATGTTTCTATTAATTAGTGCTGTGTTCTTTCAGGTATAATCTCCTCCGGAGGAAATTCCCGGCAACATCTTTCACAGGATCGCCCGTCCTCTCTGATGCTGGCTTTGACTTGTTAAACAGGCTCCTTACTTTTGACCCTGAAAAGGTATACAGTTTTTAGCAGTTCGATTCACTTTGGAATATTATGTTATAATTCTTTGTATCTATCATACCTAATTATGTATGTGGTGCTGTATATATGCAGAGAATAACTGCCGATGATGCTCTTAACCATGAGTGGTTTCGTGAAGTTCCTCTTCCAAAGTCAAAAGAATTTATGCCTACTTTTCCTGCTCAGCATGCTCAAGACAGGTATTCCACACTCCCTTTGTGTCTCTTGTATGCTATTTATTGTCATCAGCAGACTAAGTTTTGTCTTGATACTGCTTTTTCAGGCGTATGCGGAGGATGGCGAAGAGCCCAGATCCATTGGAAGAACAGCGTCGGAAGGAATTGCAGCAAGGGGAATTAGGAACAGGTGGTTTATTTGGCTAAGGGAAGTGAGTAATTGAAGTTCTATTTATACTTCAGTTTCTGTGGTGATTATCCATTCACATGATTGAGGTGAGAGCCTTGCAATGAGGAAGTTGCAAAACAATTATTGTGAGAAGATCATTCGTGCTGTTTTTTAGCAGGCACCTTTGATGAATTAGGTGGAGAATCAATGCTTATGTCTAAGCCTTTGAGTCAGATGTGATGGGGAGCTCTGGTGTAAGATAAACTCGTTCTTTGACACTGCTTACGTGGCAAGGTGTGGCGGAATGCCTTTTCCATTAAGGGAACAGTTTCAGTTGAAACTTGTGTATGTAACATATTCTACATTTGAAAATACTGTAAACAATTTCATTAAAATTGGTTTTGAATAGCAGACCAGGTGGTTTTTTCTTTTTGGTATTTGTTCTATTGTTTTTGATTTTCATATTGTGTTTGCAAGAGACACTGGTGTAAGGCGGAGCGGGCTTTCTTAGCTTTTCACTGATGAAGAATTTGACAGAAAGTATTGCATTTTGAAGGTAATAGTCAGTCTGCATATGTGGAATCTAATGAAGAATCAGATTGTGCTCTCTGTCCATGTGGATATCTTCTTTCTGCCAATCTTGTGTTCGGGGCGTACAAATGTAGATTATATGTTTTTTTCTGATAATGTTTCACGACAAGATAAATTGTTGTCTGTTCTGTTTTCTGGAGCTGCAAATGAGATCTTGTGTAATATGGAATCATTCCTGTAGGATCTTCAGTTAAACTCTTGCGACCATCTAGAAATGATTAGGCTGAGTTTGAGTTGCATTCAGTTTCTGAATGTGTTTAAGTGGCATTTTTTCTCAATTTTCTATGAAGACAATGCTTTCTAGGAACTGAAATGTTTGTGGCCTAAGTTTTTATACAACCTATCTATTCAGTGGTGGCGATTTCTCTATTGCTGTCTTTGATAGAACAGTTTCCAAGAGTTGTTTGAATGTGAATACTGAAAATGCAATTTTCAGGAGATTGCTTCATCTGCCTTCGGTTTTAATCGATTCTGTATCAAAGTAGCACTTAGCTTGTTTGCCTCTAAAAATTGTCTAATTTTCTTCACAATCAGATTTTTGACCTGAATAAAATTTCACCAAGCATGCAGATCTCTTTCCCTTGGTATCTTGTATCCAAAAAGAGGAAACTGAGAATGTCTCTGATACCACATGAACATCCTGACCAAAACTGTCTAGTTAGTTCTTATTGCCACTTCCATCCCCACTCTTTTTTATATTTGATCTGTAGCTTGTGTGCTTATCTTTTCACGAATATAGTTATTCAGTCCATATGAAATGGGAGCAACCAAAGATTAACTTTCCTTCCTATTCTTGTTTAGCTCTTATTCTGTCAACAGAATTTGAACTTTTGATATCTTTGGACTTCTATGACATCCACATGCAAATGTCACTGCAGTATCAAAGCAAGCAGGTTTGAGGAGATTTCCCTGCACAACCTGGCATATATAGTTTTCCAATTCTTTTTCCATTCTTCAGATATTCTTTTGTCTTCTTCAGCCAGTGAAGGTACCCACCCTACAATCTTTGTTCATAATGCTAATAATTCTTCCTCTCATTCATTTGAGCTTTTACAATTGTGTTGCTCTCTGAGCACCTACTTTGTGTGTATAAACGTTCGACTTTGCTCTCATTTGCAAGTATGTACCTGTCTACTTCCTTGAAAATTTTAACAGTATCAATAAAGTTTTGTATCCTGGAATATTTATGCCCTTGTCCTGCATGGTTATACAGATCTAGGAGAACTTAAGTTTTTATGCTTCATAAATATCTTTCTAAATTTTAGAACTTTTCATAATTTAGACCTTGATAAACATGTATGGCCAGGGAAAAGTATGCAGATTTTGTTACTGTTGTTTGGGGTACTTGTGTTGAGTGGATTGTCTGTAACTTGGCACAAATTGTATTTGGTTTTTTGTATCGGAATATTTTCGTTTTTTCTTGTTCCTTCTCTTCGGCAAAGAATAGGGATTTGAAAGTATACAAATTCATTTTCATTCTATTGTGTCCTACCAAAGGACTGCCTATGCATGCTTTTTGGGATCCAAGCTTCTTTGTTCTAAGTCTTCTTCTTGCGTATAAGAACCCAACTGTTGCAAAAACCCAGATTTTTTTAGTAGGCGATATTGCTCTTGGTTTTGAGTGGTGGGAACCACTCGGTTTTGGTTCTTCACACATTCATTGGGTGATTTATGCCCTTGCATCCTCTCCCAGAAAAGCTTGTATGTGTAGCTCAAAATTTGAGACTTCACCTGCTTTCATTGAAGTTTATTCTGCTTGTGCTGATTTCAGCCTGAATTATTGGAGGAAAAAAAATTTAAGCAGCATTTGCATTTAACGTCTTGTAATATGAAGACATGGTGCATCAACAGCCGATGTAATTAATGATTAAATTTACAACAACAATTTATATGTAAGGATGTGTATGTAAACACTGAAGTGTGGGAAGCAACACATTTTGATTAACCCGTGATTTAATGTAATCACTCTGATAATGAATCGATCTGATTTTGATTGTAAGAATGAATTAACCGTTTTGCTTAATGGAATGACGGGAAATTATTTGTTCTCCTTTTTCTCTGCTTCATTCAGTTCTGCAATTGTTGGCATTTCTTTTGTTTTTAGTTTTTTAGTCATGACATGGTAGTTCATTACCTTTGCATTTCAATTTTGTGCCTGGTAGTTTCTCCCTCTCCCTCCCTCTCTTTCCCCCACCCCCCCCTTCACTCACACACACACACCCTCTCCCTCCCTCCCTCTCTCTCTCTCTCTCTCTCTCTCTCTCTCTCTCTCTCTCTCTCTCTCTCTCCCCCCCCCCCCAACAACTAATCCTGAAATATTTTTGATGGTTTCCCGTCTGTTGTTTTAGCTGCAGTAGCTCAACATTTGTAGGTTCTTCCCTATGCATTTCCAAGTGGTTTTCCATTAGATTAGAGTAAGTAGGTTCTGCTGTTAACTGTGTTGTAGGAGTAGCTCGTTTATGATAGAGCTATTGAGCAGGACCTCCAAGTGGGAAGTTTAAAAGTATTGAGCCACCGAAAATTTGGGGCGTTGATGATATTTACTCAAGGTATGTAGTATGCTGATAGCTAAAAGGCATATTGAAATATGACAGGAATCTGTTCATTGCAGAAGCAAAACCTCCTGGTGCAAAAATCGGCAAGCTTGTTTTCTAGAATTGTGATGGAGGTATAAAATTTGTGCTTGTAGGCTCCATTAGGCACATGCATATATATAGCCTTTGGTTTGGAATTATAAACATTCTGAATCTGAATAAGACACCATATGCACAGAATCTCTCTGAGAAAGTCTACGGCTTCCAGTTATATACTGGTCTCCTTTTGCTTTTGTTCTCGAACCTGCTTTAGGAACCATGTTTGGAAATTTGGGGAAGCCCTAGGTTCCGACCTGCTGTTGTGAGACAGAATGTGATTCAACTTTGTCTTCACAGAGATGATGGCTTGAACTTGGTCTTCACAGAGATGATGGTTTTGGAATAATGTAACTGTTGGTGATATTTAGGAATAAATTAAATTTTTTGCCAAGACCGGTGGTTGTCTTTTGGTGCATGGATGTATATAACATCATGGTGGTTTCAGAAACCTAAAAGTTTGTACTGTGCATGTTTTATCATGCTCTCTTTTATTGGTGGCTTTTTTTGTGAATGATGCAAATAGTTGAAATGGCTAAGCTATCTGGGTGTATTTGGATTGGGATTTTCATCATATTTCAAAATTTCTTTAATATAAAAAATTATTTTATATGTTTTCGTTTTTAAAGATATTATATACTTATGACATATATATATATTTTTTATTTCATTAGACTTTGTATATTTAATAATTTTTATTATTATATTCTCATAAATTCATTGAAATTCAATTTTTATCTATTTATATTGTGTACAGGTCGCATCTAATGCTGCGGAGCTTTTGTTGATGTTACTTCACGGCCAACATTTATTTAGAAATGGGGTAGACAAACTACACCTTAATTGTTCGTGCTTTCTTTTTTTTTTGGTTTTCTGTCAATTCCAAATTCAGATATAAGTTGGAAGGAGTGGTTTGCATTTTCAGGGATCGACTTTGGCTTGGTTTGTGAAGATATATACTGCTAACTTGTAAATTGTAGCATTAACCGTAAAATTTAAAAGGGACTATTTATGTTAAATCAAGGCATGTTAGTCAATTTTGAACGACTCTAATCGCTTTTGCTGTCTGTCATTTAAAATTCGCATGGGATAAGAACTATTAAAATTTATAAAATTATAAGAGAGATTGACTTAGCAGTTTTTGTAAATATACTTGATGGAATATTTTGATCGTCGTTAAAAATATTCATATATTTCCAGTCTTCGGGCAAGTTTACCTCCTATCCATCCCATCTCCAACCACTAAAATATTTATATATTCAAAGTCTTTTGGCAAGGGTTTGACATATAACTCCCCTTCTTCAACTTGATTATCATTCCATCTGCAAACACCTGCTAAATTCATTAATTTTAGTCACAACATCAATTTTCCCATCAATAGTGTCGTCACACAACCATATTGTACCCATTTAATTTTCATGACTTCACAATACTCGGTCTCACATTGAAATTCAGAGCTAGGCCTACAAGGGGAATGATTGGTTGTGCCTTTTCAAAACTTGAACAGTGATTGCCATTCTTAAGTGATTGGTTTTTTGGATTTCCGTAAGATAATTCTCCATTCAACAAAGATTCCACTGTCTAGGGGGAGACATTGTTAGTGAAAATGGAAAAGAAATTCAAAATTAGGCTCAGCTATAAATTAATAAAAAGATTATTAACAAAAAAATAAAACAAAAAGTGAAAATGAAAGACACTTCGACTAAAGGAAAAAAGTTTTAACTTATACAATTTACAAAAGAATATCAAGCACAAAAAATTAAAGGATTGCCAAGAAATAAACGTGCTTAGCTAAAAAAGTTATGAATTGCAAACCAAAGGAAAAAAATAAAACAAAATTCGGATCCAAAATTAAGTAGCAACTGCAATTTAAAAAGCCCATATAGAGTAAAAAATGCAATAAAATTGCCATCTTGAAACCAAAATAAGTATCAATTTACGTCTAGGTGCAAGATTTGCACGTATGAGGCAATAAATGACACGAAAAATAACCCCCTCCTCCCACTCCCAACCCCACCACACACACAAGCGATGAAGCATACTTGATTTCTGATTTTACCAATAAATTTTGAACTCGCAACAAAGGCTTCCACCTTCTATAAAGCAAACTACAAGAGGGGAAAAGAAAAAGATGAACGTTTAAAAAAATTACATCAAATCATAAATTAATTACAAAGAAATGACTACAGATTAGGGCATGGATGCAACAATTAGGATTTTTTTTTAAATAATAAGAATCATCGAAAATTACTTAATCTAAGAAAAAACAGCCTCGTTTGAAATAAAGTTACTAATAATAATATTTACTAAGAATAATAAAGTTAAGGAAACTTGGGGTATTTTCAATGTTGTGAGCATCCACCAAGAAAAATGAAAGAAAATGAGCAAACTTTACCAGATAATGCAATAGGACACAACAGATTTATTAAATTAGAAGGAAATGTTCAACATGTTAGAATTCATAAATCTTCCAATTAACCAGAAACTTCAATCAATCTAGCTCCAAGAACCTTATTCACATTTTCTCGCTCTGTCAAGAAATTTAGAAAAAAATAAATAGTGCATGAGAAAATAATATTATTTCAATCCGTCCGTATAATTCTTTTCCAATTTTCTTTATATTGAATCCTGATATTTCAAAAAATAGCTTGGGGAAAATGGCAATCTAATTCAGATTTAACAAAATAATAGGAACAAAGATGATAGCACAATAATCAGTAAATTCAAAAAATTCAAAAAAGAAGTTTCTTTAGGTAATTCTCATTATTTACCTTACCAATAATAAACACAGAGAAGAACAAAATTACTATTTAGAGTAGAATATATTATAAAATCATCCGGTGATTGAGATAACAACCTAAGGTAAACTTCTCATAGGCCAAAACAAAGAAGACATCATCGTCTGACTTCTTAAATTCTAGGTTTAAAGGACAGCAATGTAGCTCTTTCATTGACAATGTGCAGATTGAAATTGGAGGGTTATTCCCCCACAGCACACTAAAGCATCATTGTTGCTCCCCTAATGTGGCCTATAACATTTTATATTTGAATAGCATTTTTAAAATTAGTGAGGAGGTTCATATTTTCACTATTCAGAATGGCATACTAAAGGACTAATAACCTTACAAAAATTCATCAATTATTCAAAAAGGGAAAGTGGGCCTTTTTGATGCTTTGAATCTTGTGCGTGCTCCTTTCTGTAATTTTATAAAAATCTAACCCTCTATAATAATGTCTAAATCCTTCGTGGTCCTACTACTAATTTTTTAAAGTAAAAAATTCAAGAAGACAAGACTTGTAATTCTATAAATTCTTTTGTATTCTCGAAAGACGTAAATTCGGACGTCCATACTGACTCATACTATAACATTTTTATAATATCTCCTACGAGGAGATTCGAACCTGAGAGTCAATCTCCTCAAAACTTAAACTCTTCTGCCTTTATCACTCGGTTTATATGTAAATTCTTTTGTATTCTATCCTTATTTTAAGGAAAAAACAACTCGCAAATGAAATAAAATCAAACACTACATAGAAATAAAATCAAGCTTGTATCTTTCACCCTCACTCGAAGGCTATAGAAGAATAAAATTAGTTTTAATATTCCATTAACTACTAAAATAGAATTTGGAAAACCTGAGTAATATGAAGCCGCCTCCCTTCACTCTCCTGGTTTCAGGTATACATCTAGAATTAATCAAGATTGGTACAATTACTTAGAAGATTCAAGACAATATAGTACTTCAGAAAATGACGAGTAGAAACAAACTGATACAATGGATGGGTGGATTGCAATTCTAGTCTACATATCTATCCATTGGGAAACTCATTACTTGAAGGAAACTCACAAAATGGAAAACAAAAGGGCCAATAGTTATCCTTGACGGCTTTATGAATGTAAATTCCTTCTTCACGATTGCTGTCTTTGTGGACTTATCTTTAACTACGCCGAACCAGTACAATCTTCAAAATTCAACTTGCGATGCTGGGATTGATGTGGCCAAGAACGTACTAGTCTTTGAGGTAGTCTCCTTCAGCTTCTTCCTCTTCTCCTCCCTCGTAGCTCAGGGCCTCAAACTGGCCATCAATATTTGAACAGTAAAGATGTGGATGAGGCCTTTAGAGCCCACATCAATTTGTAGATCTTGATATTTGGGATGTTGGCTTCTGACACTGGGTTCAGTAATGGGATGTTTGTTCCTAGTGCCTTCCATGGTGAATGTGATTGAAATAAGGCTGGGAATGTTGTCTTGTGGGAGTAAATATGTGGTTCATTCAGTTTCCACAGCTCTAATTGTATACCTTTCTGCACCTAGTCAAGTTCCAATCGGAGTTTTCAGTTCAAATATACATCTCCGGTATATTGTAGAATACTATGGTCCTTTTATGTTCGTGGCTGTTCCTTTATACTTAGAAATCTGGAAATCTCTGATAAATTGGAGAAAATTTTGGCTCTTTGTATTCTAAGGAGAAGATGTATAGTCTCTAGAGTGTAACGATGAGTGTAGAAAATAATAAAGAAAAATAAAAAATTATGTAAAATTATCATATTATCATTGACCACTAAAGGAATCTAAACAATATAAAACTATTTGAAATATTTGATGAAATTTGAACTTTTCAATCTAAACTTTTATAAAATTTAAATAAATATCAACTATTAGATTGATATAAAATACAAAAGAGAAAAAATTAAAATTATTAAAATAATGTATTAAGACAAATCATTATTCCCTTCACATTTAGACTTGGTTTGGTTCGCGAAGGTGAGGAGGAGAGGAAATGGGAGGAGGAGTAGTATATTTTACTTATACTAGAGGAAATTAATGTATTTTATCTTATCATATTTGGTTGGAGTAAAAATAGAAAGGGAATAAGAGGAAAGAAGGGAAAATAATTAATTTAGTTTACTATTTTATTCCTTATTATCTATTTTATTAAAATATTTAATGTTAAAAATGTGGTTAATGTTATCATCATTATCCCGACTTTATTTTTTTTCTCTCAATCCCTCCAAATTAGGAGGGGAAATGCTAATGTAGAGTGGGAGTGTACCACTATACCCCTCCTGATTTACTTCGTCCCCACATCTCCATCCAATCAAACGAGATAAATATCTCATTTATCTCCACATTTACTTTCCATCCTTATTTACTTCTACAAAACCGTCCAACCAAGCCAAGCCTAAATATACATCACTTCTCCATCTTCTTTTTCCTTTTTTTCCCCCTTTTCTCTTTGGAGAATGAAAAGCCCTATACCACGATATTATTGAAGATAAGAAAACTAAAAAACTAAAAAGATTGAAAATAGTGAAATTTGTACAGAAAATTAATAATTAATTATTTAATGATTGAATAGAGTAATAAATAAAAAATTTAAAATTGAGAAAAATAAATTATTTTTAATTTTATAAAATGACTGATAATTAAAGAGAAATAAAATGTATAATCAAGAATGAAAAAAATAATATTTATAGATTCCTTTGCTAAAGGTTACTTTCAATTATGAGTTCTGCCCTTTTTGGGTCAAATATAGTAGAAAGTGGATCCAAGGCTCCGACCCACTCCCCTCAACCGACAAGCGGTTTTCAAATAATTCGACCGTTAGACCCCGCAGAAAGGGTAACCAAACCAAGCCCAAAAAATTAGCCGTTATTCCATCAAAACCCCAGACAATGTCTTCATATTCACCCAACAAATCTTTGCATCAAATCCCCTTATTTTGACTGAGACCGAAACCCTTTTATCCTGAATTGTTGACAGATCCGAAGTTAACCATCACCACTTCCTCTCTCTGCTGTTCTTTGATTTTGCATTATCTGTTCAAGAAGTGCAGAAAATTTTCTACTCATTTAGCCATAGAAAAGCTCTTGCGAATTCAGATATGACTTCCAAAGTAGCCACCAAGGATATCATCACTCTTCGTGGTTCTGCCGCAATAGTCAGTGAATTTTTCGGTATGTTTGTAGATATTTTGATTTTTTCCCCCTCACTGGATTGATTGAAATCTGTACATTTGGTGATTTCTCCTCCCGCAACCCATCTTTTCTTTTTTGTTGGGTCTATGGGTTTTCAAATGAAATGTGCCTAACCGGAGAATTTCTTTGGAACCCTTTACAGGTTATGCCGCAAACAGGTAAAAGACGCATCAAAGATATTCTTTTCTAAATTTTAGTTTTTTGGTTTGAATTGATTTTCCCAATTGTGACTTGTTGGTCGAGGGTTGACATATGGATTGATTCTGTTTTGTTTAGTATACTGTATAATCGGGGAGTTTATCCTGAGGATAGTTTTGCAAAAGTGAAGAAATATGGGCTTCCAATGTTGCTTACTCAAGATGAAGGTGTTAAAACCTTCATTTCGAACTTGACTTCTCAGCTTTCCGGTAAGATTGATTTTGTTTGCTAATTGCCATTTTAAAGTTGAATGGGATTTACCCTGACGAATACATTGGATCTGAATTGGCCTCAGAGTGGCTGGAAGCTGGGAAGTTGCAGAGGGTAGTTCTTGTAATAATGAGTAAGGCGACTGGTGAGGTTTTGGAGAGGTGGAATTTCAGTATTGAGACAGACAGTGAGGTTGTTGAGAAGGGGTAATTTCATCTATTTTAACTTGACTCTATTGAAATTCCTGTGGGTTGGCAAATTTTGCATCAGCTTTTTAATTTACCTTTTTATTCCTTAATTTCAGTGCCTCACGAGAGAAGAGTGACAAGGAAATCATGAGGGAAATTCAAGCTATCATGAGACAAATTGCATCAAGCATTACGTATTTACCATGCCTTGATGAGCCCTGTAAGAACATTCACCTTTTGAATCACACTGATCATGAACGGTCTAGTAAGGACTTTGATTGCTTTCTTGATTTGGGGATACTCATTTGTTAAATTTTAATGACTGTTACAGGTGTGTTTGATGTTTTAGCTTATGCTGATAAAGATGTTGAGGTTCCATTTACCTGGATTGAGAGTGATCCTAAACTGATTGCGAATCCTCAGATGGTGAAGTTGCATTCTTTTGATACCAAGGTAAAATCTGCAAATACCATTTTGATAGAACAAAAAGTTTTGTACAAGGTTTTAGCAATCTAATCTGCAGTGTTCGTCACCTCTGTGCAGATACACAAGGTTGATACTCTCGTATCTTACAAGAACGATGAATGGGATGAGCCATGAGCACCTCAACTTTTATTGGTTTAAAGTAGATGCTGTGAATCAATGATTCACCTGTAAGATTGCGTGAAACAAGAATGCTAAATGATGTGTGTCCTACTGTATTTTTTATCCATGACTTTGGATGAAAATATGTGCAATTAAAAATGTTTCTCTATCATGCCTCAGCCAATTATGTTATCTGTTAATTTTAGTAACAAATCTCTTGCAAATTATCTTTAATGTGAAAAACTGGAATCACCCTGTTTTTCAGCAATCCAGCTAAACATTTTCTGTGTAGTTGATTTAGCCTATGTTTGGTTCGGGGAAGTGGGGGGAGCTTTACTTTCATTAAGGGAAGTAATAGCAGTTACCTTTTATTTTGTTTGGTATGAAGGGAAACAAGAGGCAGAAGGGGAATGAGGAAGAGAGAGAATAATTAATTTAATTTATTATTTTCTCCTTCATTAGCTATTTTGTTTAAATTTTTAATGTTAAAAATTAGGTTAATGTTGTCATTAATTGCTCTCACTTTATTAATTGCTCCCATCTTATTTTTCTTCTTAATTTACTTTCCATCCACATCTACACTCAATCAAATAAGGTAAATGTATTATGCCTCCACATCTACTTCACATCCTCATTTGCTTCCCCAAAACATTCCGACCAAACATAGCCTTAGTCATTTTACCATAGTTGGAACCGAGAAATTAATCCTCACTGTAGCAAGTTTATAGTGTTCTCTAGTAATACAAGATCACCCAAATTGCATACAGAGCTAGATAGAATTGGGAATATATGTGCACTAAAGTAACATGATTTCTGCTCTCTCTCTTATACATTGTTCTATTTCTTGTTATTGTACACTGCCACAAGTCGGCAAATTGTGGAAAATGATGATGCCTTTGATGTGGTGTTTTGTGTAGTAGAGAGAGAGAAAGGAGGGGAGATGGGGTGGAAATATTCATAGGAAATTCTCCTTGCGTTTTTTCTTTTTGTTTTTGTTTGAGAAAAGTCCTCCCTTGAGGAATCAAGAATTGTGGAGTTAAAGAATACAGGAAAAGAAGCTTTTGTTTTTATGTCTTCTTTCATCTTCTACCAGAAGGGGCCAGATCCGAATCTGTATGAAGATTCGAGATGGTAGTGAAGCTATGTATAAAGAACAACCACAAAATCAATGAAATGCGAGCGTGGTCCATATAATTGGATATGGACTCTACTCCTCAACACCTTTCTGCTTCCAAATCTTGCAGAGAAGATTCTAAGCCATGCTTACTGCAAGACTGTAACAACAACGCTTTCAATCTTCAATTCAAGAAAAATGTCGACATTCTGTTCTCACTGATTACTTCACTTTGTGAAACATTTTGATTACGGTCCCTTAACGTCACTCTGTTCATTTTTACTAACCCCATCCAGAATGCTTCTTCCATTTGAGTAGAAACCGTTTTCAAAGAATTGACTTAATTAACTATTACTACCAGCTAGGATTGAGGTGGCTTTCAAAGATTCGTTGCATTATTATAGCACTCCCAATTTGACTACATATTCTTGCAATCTATACTGCCTTTTGACCGTTCCAAGGTATCAAAATATACAAGATTCCTATGACGAATGTTCAAAAGCTATTCAAAATTTGTCTAAAAATGCTTGGTGGGTGGTCTCCTATCTTGATTTTGATCATGGGTTTTATTTAGAAGTTTAGTGGTTCCAGAGTTGCTGCCAAAATAGCAAGAAGAAGAGGACTTGTTATCTGTCAACTAAGAATTAAAGTGCTTTCCACTAAACTGCTCTACTTTAAGTGGGGTTGGAGATGCAAAGTTTCTGCAGTGGAACATATGCAGTCAAGCTCAGTTTTCTTGACGCAGTGTTGTGGTGATGGCTTTCTGCACCAATGGCGAAGAGCCATTTACTCAGTTTTCTCTAAAGAGTAGAGACAATGGATAGGATACTTCGGTAAGTAAACCAACCGGTTTCCATGTTATACCTACTTTCCTACAGAAATCCAAAAGGGACCAGCTGAATCAACGACCCTTTACAGAAATCCCTAAAGGACAAATTATGCAGCTCAAAAGTGGATATACATTATTTTACATATAACGACAGAATTAGAGACAAGATTATCTAAAACTTGATCTTTCATCTCTAAAGCATTTACGTATAATATTATCCCTGTTAATTCCATCCATAGTTTGGAGGGGATGAAATGTTGGTCATGTCTTGGATACTTAGCCAACATTTTTCTTCAAGAAAGGCCATTTCACATGTGCATTTGGAGAAGACGAGCACGGAATTGAGGAGGCTGAGGTTGACAATCTTCTAATTTATGCATGTGGTAGACATTTGGCAATAGAATTTTACAACTACTGTAGTGTTCAAAATTTGTGGACCATTCCACGATGGCTGCCACAGACAAAGGGACAAATACCTTAGCAAAACTTTTCTTTTTTGGACACTTGCCATCTGGCTGGAGCATTCGGGCACGCGAACGCCACGAATCTACTGTGCGTTTCCTTTTACCGTACACATGTTGGCACATGCTTTTCCAAACGTGGTAAAAGTTTGGGCATTGGGGCCGCACAAGTTGCAACTTACATGATCATCTTCATATTAAAAAAATAAATATTTAATATTTAAAAAAATAATTACATATAAATTTTTTTAATAAAATAATATTATTTTGATATTTATATAATTATATAAAATATTTATATAATTATATATATATATATATTCAAATAACCATACAAATTGTCTTGTCTTGTGCGACCCGGAATCCAAAGTTTGGTGCCCAACAACAATAGGTGGACTTGGATGAGTGGATTTTTGTTAGTAGAAATTACAATGATTACCTGCTTGATTATCCCTATTATATTTTTGTCATACATATGTCATAATGATTACGTGGTCATGACATCACACCAGCTTTTGTAATGAGAGGTTGATGACTTGTAACATATCTCCAGCCTTTCAAATATATTGTTTAATTTTAATAAAATAATTATCAAAATTGTAAGGCATACTTTTTTCGTTTTAAATTATTATTTATCTTATTTAATTAATTATGTAAATATTAAAATAAATACTTTTTTAATTAATTTTATTTTATTTTTATTTTCATCTTTAAAATTCAATTTATTATCTCTTTATTTATTAAGAAGTTTTTAAATTCTAAGCTTTTGATGTACTTCAACTTGTTTATTTCTCTTCTTGTTATTTAAATGAGATTAGCTTTTTAAGAAAGAAATTATTTAATATATTTGAGAAATATAGTGGTATTAAACTTCAATAAATAAAGATAAATTGAGAATAAACTTTTAGAAATATATATATATATATATATATATATATTGTTATAAAATTAGAGTAGTATTAGAATAAAATCTACATACTACACACTAAGAAAATTCTAACTATTCTTTGCACAATAATTTTTCTCTTTCTTTTCTCTCACAATTTTCTCTAATCTTTCTTTCACTAATCTTTCTTTCACAAAATAATGGTGTATTACAAGCTTAGAGAATAGCTCTATTTATAGAGCTCTAATTAGTGGATTACATCATGGCATACATCATCTTCCACTAATCTTAATTAGTGGTGTCTCCACTAAATGGTGGACATCCATAAAAATCTTCTATAATAATTCACATAAATCCATAATTAGTGGAGCCTCCACTAATTAATAAAGATTCCAATAATTCATAACACTCCCCCTTGGATGTCCATCCATTACATAAAGAATATGCCTCGTTAAAACCTTACTAGATAAAAACCCAGTGGGAAAAAAATCTAGTGAAGGAAAAAGAGTACACTATTCTATATGTCTATTTATTACTCCCCCTGATGAGATGATTCCTTTAAATCTTTAAACCGACGCATACCGATTTTATATCTCAACTTTTCAAATGTTGCAATCGGTAAAATCTTCGTGAAAATATCTGCGAGGTTATCACATGACCGAATTTGTAGCACATCAATTTCACCTTTCTTCTGGAGTTCATGAGTAAAGAAGAATTTTGGTGAAATATGTTTTGTCCGATCTCCTTTAATATATCCTCCTCGTAATTGAGCTATGCAAGCTGCATTGTCTTCATAAAGAGGAGTTGGAATATCTTTGATTGATGATAATCCACAACTTTCTCGGATATAATGAATCATGGATCTTAGCCATACACATTCTCGACTTGCTTCAAGAATGGCTATAATTTCAGCATGATTTGAAGAAGTAGTTACTATAGATTGTTTCGTAGAACGCCATGATATAGCAGTATTTCCACATGTAAATAGATAGCTCGTTTGAGAACGTGCTTTATGTGGATCAGATAAATAACCAGCATCTGCATAACCTATCAATGTTGGACTGGTTTTATTTGAATAAAATAATCCGAGATCAATTGTACCTTGGAGATATCGAATGACTTGTTTAATTCCATTCCAATGTCGTCGTATTGGTGAAGAACTAAATCTTGCTAATAAATTGACAGCAAAAGTAATATCAAGTCGTGTATTATTAGCAAGATACATCAATGCACCAATTGCACTGAGATATGGTACTTCAGGACCAAGAAGTTCTTCAATATCTTCTTGAGGTCGAAAAGGACCGAACGATCATTGGAATACTCAATGGATGTGCTTTGTCCATGTCAAATCTTTTTAGAACTTTTGCTGTATATGTTGAATAAATGTTTTACTTGCCAAATATTCAATTTGTAAACCAAGGCAAAGTATACTTTTACGACCATCCTTGATGTCGAATAATCAATTATTTTTTGAAACTCTTCAGGAGTTCCAATAAGATTAATATCATCAACATATATAGCTAATATCACAAATTTAGAACCAGATTTCTTAATAAAAACACATGGACATACCTGGTCATTTTTAAATCCCGCTTTCAATAAATATTCACTAAGACGTGTGAACCACATGCGCTCAAATTGCTTCGGGCCATATAATGATTTACGCAACTTGATGGAGTAATTTTCACGAGGATAATGTTTATATGCTTCGGGCATATGAAATCCTTCGAGGATTTTCATGTAAACATCATTTTCTAAATTTCCATACAAGTAAGCGGTGACAACATCTAATAGGCGCATATCTATCTTTTCATGTCTTGCCAAATTGATAATATATCGGAGTGTAATAGCATCAACAACAGGAGAATAAGTTTCATCATAATCAATACCTGGTCTTTGTGAAAAACCTTGGGCTACTAATCGCGCTTTATATCGAACGATTTCACTCTTTTCATTGCGCTTTCGCACAAATATCCATTTGTAGCCAACGGGTTTTACACCTTCTGGTGTTCGGACTGCAGGTCCGAAGACTTCACGTTTTGTCAGTGCATTTAACTCCGATTGAATCGCATCTTTCCATTGCGACCAATCTTTTCTATGCCGACATTCATCAAGCGATATTGGTTCGGGATCATCATTATCCTGTGTAACATCAAGAGATATATTGTATGCAAATATATTATCAATAACAATTTCTATCCGATTCCAACTTCTACCGGAAGTGGTATAATTGATAGAAATTTTAGTGTTACTTTCATCAACTTCTGGTTCTTTGTCATCAGTTCTCTCTTGGTCTTTATCATTCTTTTCTTCAATATGATCTTACGGATCATTTAATCCTCTTTTCTTTCGAGGATTTTTATCTTTAGAACCAAGAGGTCGGCCACGCTTACGGCGTGCTTTTGGCTCGATGAGCTATATGTAAAATCTTTTGTTCTGTTGGAACTTCAATTAGAATAGGAGCATTTATAGCTGGCATATGCGATTTTGTTACTCTTCTAGAGTCAACAAAAGCGTCTGGCATTTGATTTGCAATGCTTTACAAATGAATTATCTTTTGAACTTCAAGTTCACACGCGCTTGTATGCGGATCAAGATAATTTAATGATGTTGTCCAATCACGATCTTTCTTGTATTGTTTCTGTTCTCCCCCTAATTTAGGAAATAATAATTTCACAAGAGAATAAGAAAAGAAATATAAGAAAATGATGACAAGCAGGAAATGCCAAGAAAAATATCTCCTTTTTTTTTCACTCTTCCCGGTACCGACTTTTCCTCTTCCTCTCTTGTCTTTTCTTCTCCTCCGACCCTCTACCTACCATCTACCTCTTCTTCTTCCTCATACATATATATATATATATATATATATATATATGTATCGATATATATCTCTGTTATCAGTCATTAGTAAACATCAAAAATAAAAATCACAAAGCAGATATGGAGACTCGTAATTCATTTGAGACATGGTCAAATTTTGACTCGGTTTACGCAGCGAGATGTTGATGTATTTTCCTTTCCAAACCAACCGCTTCTGCCTAATTCGAACGCAGAAGATTTTGATATGTTTTCCTTTCCAAACCAACCGCTTCCTCCTAATTTCAGGTGAGATACCTTTGAGGGCTTCCATTTGTTTTTAGTATGCTTGATAATGAAATTAAACTCTCTTTTGGTTTGTTTTTTATGTAAATCAGTGGAAGTTTTGAACATACTTGCTTTGGACCAAGTTGATCTGCCTCTACAAGAGGCTGCTTTTGATCTTTGTTCCTCTTGATGCTATTCCTTTGAATGAGGATATGCTTGTGCATGATCCTTTCTACTCTCTAATGGATTTTGAACAAAGCCAGAATATGTTTCCAGGTTATTATACATTTAAACATGGATTTTGAATGGTATTACCTTTACTGATATTATTTTCTTTTTCTAGGAGAAATAATGAGTGGTCTTGGCAACGAAGTCGGAGTAAGTACTCATGAAATGCATAATATCGAAGTTCAAGATATTATTGCAGACAAAATTCCTGGGGAGAAGAAGATGATTAAGAGGCAGAGAAAGAAGAAGGGCAATAACTCCCGAGACACTATCAAGAGAAACAATTTCGCGAGTACTTTTACCTACCAATCAAGAGCGCGACCAAAGAAGCTGAATATTGACATAACCCGTCTCAAGAAAAGATGTAGGGAGTTAGGAATTCGTCGATGGCCTCACAAGAAATTGGTGAGCTTGGAGACCATAATCAAGAATGTTCAGGTTCTCTCTCATACATACTTATAATTTGCAAGTATGAAACTATGAAAGATTTATAAGTAAATAACCGATGATATCACTTCGATTTACAGGAGATGCAAAATAAAGAAGAAGGAGGACATATGGCTGAGAAGAAGTTGAAAGAAGCCATTGCGATACTGGAATGTGAAAAACAGTTGGTGGAAGAAAGTCCTAATACGCAGTTAGATGACCAAACACAGAAATTGAGACAAGCATGCTTCAAGGCCAAATATAATAAGAAATTTAATTATAATAAATTTAAGGAGATCATAAAATCTCAAGACTCATTTCGCAGTAATTTTACGACTAATTCTGCTGCTAGTCTCGATGTTGGCTCAAAGGGGAAAGAAAATGAGGAGGATATCGAAAAAGAGGAGTTGAAGTCCATAATTACTAATTGTTTGTCTTCCTCTAATGTAAATATTGAAAAAGAACAATTACAAACCTTCATCTTACATTTGTCAGCTCAATTACAAAAGAGCAACTATAAGCATGTATCCTCAAATTCATATGAACACTAGTGATATGAATAAAAGATGTGATGCTTATTATTAATGGAAATATCTTTTTCCCTTATTATCTTTTCTGTTCCACTTCAGGTGACCAGTATTTCTCTGTGATAAGGGAAATATCGAGTGTGTCCATGACCATAACCACGGCCACTGCCACAACTACGACTATAACGATGGCTTCGTTGGAGCCAACAGCATTCACTTCTGAGATGGTGTTGAGCCAGTTCATCCGGCTTCATGATTTCTCAATAATAACTCATGCTAAAGCTATCAATTTTGGATACCCTTTTTCTCGATATTGTTACTGTAGAACATGAAAAGTGGAGAATGTCTTCTCCAATATAACTTCATTAGTAACTTTTTCTCCGTAAAATTTTTAACTAAGATGTAGTTTTATATATCACGGAGTTCACGGTTTTACAATCTTGCAACTTCAGGTGCAACCATTCATACCGTACGAGTGGGTAGTACGACCATCTTCGGGTGGTCAAATCTTTCTTTTTATCCACATGACATATGGATCTCCTTTTTTTAGCATTTAGATGCATTTACGTATGACATATAAATTTTTTTTTCGAAATATCAAGGGCTACAAATTCGAATTTAGCGAGATCAATAAATGCGTACCTGACTTCTGGCTTTAATAACGGCAGAGACTCGTGCTGATAACGTGTTATAAAATTAGGGTAGTATTAGAATAAAATCTACATACTACACACTAAGAAAATTCTAACTATTCTTTGCACAAAAATTTTTCTCTTTCTTTTCTCTCACAATTTTCTCTAATCTTTCTTTCACAAAATAATGGTGTATTACAAGCTTAGAGAATACCTCTATTTATAGAGCTCTAATTAGTGGATTACATCATGGCATACATCATCTTCCACTAATCTTAATTAGTGGTGTCTCCACTAAATAGTGGATATCCATAAAAATCTTCTATAATAATTCACATAAATCCATAATTAGTTGAGCCTCCACTAATTAATAAAGATTCCAATAATTCATAACATATATTTATTTATTTTGAAATAAAATAAAAAAATTTATAAATATCTATTTTGAAATAAAGAGAATATATAATAGTAATCGATGTGCATAATTTTATAATTTTGGTGTAAAAATTACTCGCTACCACATCCATATGCAATTTACCATAATTGTAAATACCAAAAGGAATATTTGAGCAATTATATATTGATTGGGATATATATATATATATTTTTTTCTATATTTTAATTCTCTTAGACATGAAAATATATTTATTGTATATATCTTTTCCATTTTGAAAGATTTTATGTCTCAATGATTCATTCGTGGTGGAAACAATTCCCCCAACAAGATTTTGATTTTTTTTTATATTATATTACTATAAAAAAATTTTCTCTCAAAATTCTAACAATAAAAGTTTCTAAAAAATATTTAGAAGAAAAAAATATATCAAATACAAGATTCACTTATCGTACGTTATCTATATTTTAGTAATTACTATTCTTTTAAACGACTTTCTTTTCTTTACACTTTTAATAATTACTTTTTCTATTTTTTTTCTCTTTTCTTTATTAGTTTAATTATCTCAATTTAAAATTTATCTCATTCGATTTTTTGTTGAATATTAAGTACTCGTAGGTATGTTAATAAATCTTTTTTCTTCTTTATTTTATATATTATTTTATCTCTTTCTTAGTATTATTTTTCATATTTTTTTAAATTTAAATGAATGATTTTGTAATATAATTTTTTTGTATTTTTATTTACATTATCAATTGATTCTTATTTAAAATTGAGATTGAAAAATGTCTTAATTTGAAAGATTTCTTCTATTAGATTATAAATTTTTTAGACTTCATATTGAATTTTGAGTCTATTTTGTATTAAATATTTGAAAAAAGCATTAGAATTGTATTATATTAGAATTTTTTTTGTGTTTTTTATTTTTCAATATTTGTATGAGGACAAACGCTTTTTTAATAAAGATCCTGTTATTTAGTGACCATTCCTTATCTAAGGTCTAAGAATTACTTTTTTTGTCATAAATTAGATAATGTAAAATGTAATATGATCTTTTATTTATAAAAAAAATATATTTTTTAATCTTTCTTGTATTTTTTTTGTCTTAACAAATCATCAAAAGTAGATTGTGGAATAATATAGGAGATGATTTTTTTACAAATTCTTTAGTCACACATATTGAAAAAAATATTATTAAAAATTTTAATACTAATTTAATTACAAATTAATTTAGTCGTAAAAATAGTCAAAGTATATAATTTAAAATACTTACTTTTAATAAAGTGTAAGTTTTTTTTATACTTACTTTATTTTATTTTTAGAGATATTATTTTAAAAGATAAAGTTACAGACATAATATTAATTTTATATAAAAAATAAATTTATCCATATTTATTAAGTTAATATTAAAATTATAAATTCTCGCTCAGGTAAAAGTTTTGGTTCGCCTGCTCGAACCCTTTCGTAAGGAAAAGATGAACACATGCATGAAGACATTCTTGATCTGCAGAAATTGACAGCCTCTTGAAATAGGTAAACTTTTGAAGTTTTATGCCTACAGTGGTCTATTTCCTTTATTATATAGGGCCAGCATATAATATATATCCGTTCCATATATAACCCACTGGGACAAGGATAGGACTGAGAATCTGGTGATCTGATTTGGACTTCTCTGAGACTATAAGAATGAAAAATATTGAGTCCCCATATCGCAGTATGTTTGCTATTGAGATTCCTCTTCATCATCCTGCCAACTTTAAAGGGCCACGTGCTTTCTTGATTCTTTAGCAGGTCTGCAAAGATGATAATTTTGAAAGTGTTTTGGATTCAGTTTTATAATGTTATGTACTTTGTCTTTTATCCGTTAAGCCTACTTTGATTCTTGTTCTTTCTTTTCTCTATATTATGTGTACGTGTATCTTGGAAGGTTTTATGATAACAACTTCACATGCTCTTTCAGGGTTTTGATTAGGCCAGAAACTTGATAGAACTGAGGATTTATTGTGTTTTTTTTCCTTCTCTCTGGCTTGATGGAAATCAGTCTCAAGTTGATCAATGTGGTGTTTCTCTTGGTTTTGCTGATATGGCTCTTGAAAGACATTTTGAAGCGGAGGAGAGGTGAAGAAAGGGTGTTGATAAAGAGAGGAAACGTTAAAGAATACACAGTTTTCAACAAGATTACTGTCCTAGTGAACTTCATAATATCCCTTTCTTATCTTGGGTACTTGTTTTTTGAGTTTTGGAGGCTCAAGGCAATTGGTCTTGATTCTGTCTCTACATTCTTGACTTGGGCTTTAGATACTGCCGTTGTGGTGTATTCACTGAGCAGAGGTCTCAGGGAACAGAAAAGGTGGCCATTAGTTCTCATTTTCTGGTGGATCTTTGCAGCAATTTCTGGTTTACTGTTGTTATGTCTTTACTTTCTTACAGAATTTGAATCCAAGAAAGTCCCGAACTTTCTGCCAAAGACCAACATTATCGATTTGGTTTCCTTTCCATTTTCAATTCTTCTCTGTTTCAATGCTCTTCCTAGCAATTCTGCCAAGGAGCGCAAGGACAGTGAAGAAACATTGCTCAAAGGAGAGACAGCATATCCGTGTGGAAGTGAAGATCCACTTTCTATTGCTGGAATATGGAGCAAGCTCACATTCAAGTGGCTAAATCCAGTCTTTGAGAAGGGGCGTCTTGAAAAACTAGAATTGCAGCATTTGCCTGCCATTCCACAGTCTGAAACTGCCGATGAAGCTTTTTCTTTGCTGGAGGAGTCTCTTCGAAAGCAAAAAACTAGCAAGACCTCGTTGTCAAATGCTATACTTCAAACCCTCCGGGGACCTCTTGCTATTAATGCAGCTTTTGCAGGTAATTCTTCTTTCTGCTCTACTTCAGGTTAGACTTTGCACGACAAATAGCATCACTGCTAATACTAAATTGTCTTACAATTGACCTTCCTACTTTTTAGAACTTCAAGACTACGAAAACAATGGGAATATTTCAAGAATTACCCAAAAAATCTCCACCTACACATTTGTATCCTCTTAAGGCAACATTACTAGGAAATGGAGACTGTAGAGGAAAAAAATAATCTAAAAAAGAGCTAAAGTTGAATCTTTACACTTACTGTGGAATTAGTGTCTGCTTGGACATGTTCAGTGATAATCTGTCAGTTCAGTTTAGTAACTTGCTATTGCTTTTTCCTTCCAGGTGCCAATACAATTGCGTCCTATATGGGCCCCTTGCTAATCACGAGCTTCGTTAACTTTCTATCTGAAAAAAATGAAGATACTAAATGGCATCATGGACTGATTATTTCATTCATCTTTTTCTTTTCAAAGTCAGTGGAGTCACTGTCCCAAAGACAATGGTATTTTGGTTCTCAGCGTATTGGAATTAGAGTAAAGGCAGCTCTGATGGTGTTAATATACAAGAAGTCTTTGTCAATCAAGTATGGTGGTATGAGCAATGGTAAAATCATCAATTCTGTCAATGTAGATGCTGAGAGGGTTGGGGATTTCTTTTGGTACATTCATGGAGTTTGGCTGCTTCCGGTTCAGGTCCTTTTGGCCTTGATTATCCTGTACAAGAATCTTGGTATTGCTCCTTCTTTAGCTGCTCTTTTTAGCACTATTTTGGTGATGGTTTGCAACACTCCCCTGGCAAGTAGGCAAGAAAAATTTCATACGAAGATAATGGAAGCTAAAGACTCAAGAATAAAAGCTACCTCAGAGACATTGAAGAGCATGAGAGTTCTAAAGCTGCATTCTTGGGAGTCTACTTTTCGAGATAAACTGATAGCCCTTAGGAAGACAGAAGGCAGCTGGCTTAAGAAATACCTTTATTCATGCTCCGCTGTGGCTTTTCTCTTCTGGGCTTCGCCAACATTAGTTTCAGTTGCCACCTTTGGTGTGTGCATCATTCTAAAGACCCCTTTGACATCAGGCACAGTTCTCTCAGCTCTGGCAACTTTCAGGATTCTGCAAGAACCCATCTACAATTTACCTGAGCTTGTCTCTATGATAGCACAAACAAAAGTTTCAGTTCATAGGTTAGAGAACTTTATCATTGAGAATGATCAACGAAATTTAACATGCTACCCTACTCCTGATTCATCTGACATAGCAGTTGAAATTGACCCTGGAGAATATGCATGGGCAGCCAATCACTCAAAGGGGCCTACAGTCAAGATCAGTGAGAAATTATCCATTGTAAAGGGTTGCAAGGTAGCAATTTGTGGTTCTGTTGGATCAGGTAAATCAAGTTTTCTTTGTAGTATCCTTGGAGAGATTCCCAGAGTTTCTGGTGCAAGTATCAAGACTGTTGGATCAAAAGCTTTTGTTCCACAAAGTGCTTGGATTCAAACAGGCACCATCAAAGAGAATGTGTTGTTTGGAAAGGAAATGAAGAAAGGCTTTTATGAGGGCGTTCTGAAAGGATGTGCTCTGGACCATGATATTCAGATGTGGGTTGATGGAGATTCAAGTATTGTGGGAGAAAGGGGAATTAACCTGAGTGGAGGTCAGAAGCAGAGGATTCAATTGGCAAGGGCAATTTACAATGACTCAGATATATATTTACTTGATGATCCTTTCAGTGCTGTTGATGCACACACTGGGACTCATATATTCAAGGCAAGAGAGATCTCCTAATAATTTCACTTTAACTCTTCGTTTCTGCAACATTCTTATCGTTTCCTTCTTTAACTTTTAAACCCATTTGCAGGAATGTCTGCTGAAACTCTTAGGCACTAAGACTGTAATTTATGTCACTCATCAGCTGGAATTTTTAGATGCTGCTGATCTTGTCTTGGTAAGTTTAAAGAAATAACTAGTTTTTCTGCATTCAGTACTTGTTTACTATCAGTCAAGCCAAAACCCGGACCTCATCTTTATTTCTGACATCTTTATTCTTTGTGTAAAGGTGATGAAAGATGGCAAGATTGTTCAGTCAGGAAAGTATGAAGATTTAATTTCAGATCCCAAAGGTGAACTTAGTCATCAAATGGCTGCTCATACTAAGTCTCTGGGCCAAGTAAACACCCCACAACAATGTAACAGATTAATCAAGAGCTACCATCAGAACAATCACCCTGAAGTTACAGAAGAAAAATTCGAAGACTTCACCTTTAGTTCCACGAATACAAAGCATGCTCAGCAAGAGAAAACAGAATCTGGTCGTGTTAAATGGCATGTTTACTCAACCTTTATCACCTCAGCATACAAAGGAGCTCTAGTTCCTTTTATGCTACTGTGCCATGTTCTCTTCCAGTTACTGCAGATAGCCAGCAATTACTGGATTGCATGGGGAACAGAAGTAGACGGTAGGGTTACCAGTAAGCAATTGATTGGAGTATTTGTTATGTTGTCTGCTGGAAGCTCCCTCTTTATCTTGGGGAGGGCAGTTTTGTTATCAACAATTGCCATTGAGACTGCTCGGCGTCTCTTCCTTGGAATGACAAATTCTGTTTTTCGTGCACCCTTGTCATTCTTCGACTCCACACCCTCAAGCAGAATTCTCAGCCGGGTTAGTATATTTTAGTGTTAACTTTGTCTGAATATGTCACCTTTCATCTCAAGGCTATTCTAAGTTTCTTTTTCTTTCTTGATTATCAGTCGTCTACAGATCAAAGCATAGTTGACACCGATATCCCATACAGAGTAGCAGGACTAGCATTTGCCCTTATCCAGCTATTGAGTATTGTGGGCCTTATGTCTACTGTAGCTTGGCAGGTCTTTGTCCTCTTTCTCATCGTCCTTGCCATTTCCATATGGTATCAGGCAAGTAGACTTTATCTCCCTCTATTTCAATTACTTAACCTGGAAGTAAAAATGTTAGAAATGGTTACAGCATAGATTCCATGGATGATCAAATGCATTTTGAGAAAATGATTGCTAAGTACATGCCCATTATGAATGGTAAGATTTCTTAGTCTGATTCCCCAATCTAATTGCTCTTTCTGTAGGCTTACTACATTTCAACCGCTAGAGAACTAGCAAGAATGGTTGGAGTTCAGAAAGCTCCAATCATCCATCATTTTTCAGAAACTGTAGCTGGGGCTGCAACAATACGTTGCTTCAATCAGATGAATCGCTTCTCCAATAAAAATTTAAGTCTTGTTGATGATTATTCTCGTGTTGCCTTTCACAACTCTGCCACAATGGAATGGCTTTGTGTTCGGATTAACTTTCTCTTCAACCTCGTCTTCTTCCTTCTCCTCGTCATCTTGGTGAATATTCCTACATCTGCAATTGACCCTAGTAAGCACCTGAATTCCCTTTCTTTGTAATGGATTCACTTGAGTATATGTGTTTGCTTAATCTTTTCTAGTCAGCCAAGGGCACAAACTTCTTGAGACAAGTAGACATTATTTTAGAAGCGCACACATGCAATTTCAGAAAATCACGAAGTTACTATCAGCTCGAAAACATAAATTCAAGATCCTTTTACCTCATGAAGGGCATATTCAGTCAAACCCTACAGTTCATTTTTAGATTCTTGAACACTAGGTGCCTATTCAAAATTGATATGTTGTGTTGGCAACAGGTTTGGCAGGGCTGGCAGCCACCTACGGTCTGAATCTAAATGTCCTCCAAGCTTGGGTTGTCTGGAATCTATGTAATGTTGAGAACAAAATGATATCGGTTGAGAGAATTCTTCAGTTCACTAAAATACCCAATGAAGCTCCATTAGTTATTGAAGGCTGCAGACCACCTCCTGAATGGCCATGCCATGGGGGAATTGAAATTGAAAATCTCCATGTGCAATATAGCCCTGCTCTTCCAATGGTTCTCAAAGGGATCACCTGCAAATTTCCAGCTAAAAAGAAAATTGGAATTGTTGGAAGGACAGGAAGTGGAAAGTCCACATTAATCCAGGCTCTATTCAGGGTTGTGGAACCTTCTGAGGGACATATTTTTATAGATGGACTTGATATATCTAAGATGGGATTGCAGGATTTGAGATCAAAGTTGAGTATAATACCACAGGATCCAACTTTATTCCAGGGAACCATAAGGAGCAATCTTGATCCCTTACAACAGTACTCAGATCAAGATATCTGGAAGGTTAGCTAAAAGACTATGTTTTTGTTAGAGTAATAGAAACTATCTTACATAACCTTTTATCTTAACCATGACAAGCTCATTTGTCAGGTTTTAAACAAGTGCCATCTAGCAGAGATGGTAAAGCAGGATCAGAGGCTTCTTGATACACCAGGTATGATTCACTACAAATTGTTCACTTATGGATATGCATGACACCCTTCCCGAGAAAGAATATGTGTATGCCAATTTCTACTATGAGAATTTTGTTTAAATCTTGAAAATTGACGCAGTTGCCGAAGATGGAGAAAACTGGAGTGTTGGGCAAAGGCAGCTCGTATGTCTATCAAGGGCTTTGTTGCAGAGAAAGAGAATACTGGTGTTGGATGAGGCCACAGCTTCAGTAGATACAATAACTGACAATGTGATGCAGAATACAGTAAGAGAAGAAACAAGTAATTGTACAGTGCTAACAGTGGCTCACAGGATCCCCACAGTCATTGACAATGATCTTGTTCTGGTTCTTGGGGAAGGTAAGAATAAGAAACCAATGACTTACTGGGAGAAACCCAGATCAAGTAGACCATTCATCTTGGAAATATACATGCAAGGATGAGATTTAAGACTTTAAACTAGGAATTTCACTGAACTTAAGAATGAGCATCAGTTTCATATTATACCACTTATGTTGGAGCTAGACATTTTATAGTAACATGAACCAGTACTAGATTTGAAGGCATAGTGTTCCTTTTTGTGAAGGTGTCAATTTACATAAAGAAGACCATGATTTACTATAACACTATAATAATTTATTGCATCTGCAGCATGGTTTAATTTGCTTAATGGGACCATATTGATTGATGCAGGCACAGTAGTTGAGTATGGCTCTCCAGTTGAATTACTTAGGGAAAACTCTTCTGCATTCTCGAATTTGGTCATGGAATTCTTGAGAAGATCATCTAAGGGTGACAATTATGCAAATCCTACTTGTAACAGGTGAATTTCCAATACATAGGTCAAAATGGGAGGATGCAGATTTGATTTATTCAGACATTGTACAGAGCATAGAGACTCCAGTAGGATCGAGAAAATTAAGTTCTCAGACTAGGCCAAAAGCAGGAAAAAAATGTACAGCTCTTACTTCTATCAGTAGATGGTTTATTCATTCAAATGACAGTGCTTAGATGACTTAGAAAGCTATGATAAGAAATCTGATTCCCAAAAGTACGTTTCCATTTTAGAAACTGAGTTCAAAATTCAATTCCCAAAGATGCTCAAGAATTCAAATCCTGGAATGATGTAAAGCAATCGGAGGGGGAAATCATTTTATCAATAAAAAGCTACTCATAGCTTTTTGTAGCACAGTAGAAAGATTCCACATACCACCAAGAATAGCCAACTAGAAGTTAAAAATTGGCAAGATTCTCAATTCAAAATCAAAATTTCCAAAAGTACAAAGATTGTTCTGCTACTGAACTAAAAATAATTGCAACAATGGATGGAGAGATGCCTGTTGGACTGCTTTCTCTATTTTGCTCCAATTGATTAGCAAAAGGCAAATGCACTGATAAGTCTCCAATAAAAGCTGAAAAACTCAACATCTCCTTCACTTTGGATCTGAGAAGAATTTGTTGACATTAGGCATGATTTCAGGGCTCTTGCCACGAACGAACTTTCTAAAAGCGTGTTCCTTGTACCTCTCACCCTCTTCAAAGTTCTCAAGCACTCCTGCAGCTCTATTCTGCTTTGTAACTCTGAAATTTGAAGTATCAGTCAGTCACTGTAATATCCCTGACTTAAATCTCTTATGCAGCTAATTCTGAACAGAAACTACAAGCTAACTGGGAAGTTTACCTCACTTCTGGATTGGTAGTAATATTCCTTATGAGTTGCATACCGCATATACCAACAACACCAGCAATGGGCACCAGGAGTGGATATATCTATTCGAGTAAAACTAAGTTTAGGACATTCATGGATTTCTAACATGGTAATAATTAACAACTTTTCTTGCCCATTTTCTACTTGGGATGAATATTTAAGGTGCGGTAAAAGAATCATCCAACACTTGGTGGATCAAAAAAAGTCGTGTAATTCACCATATTGTGCTACAAAATTAAAAATATGTATATATATATTCAAGAAACAGCCCAGAATTGACCTGAGCATGGTTGAAACAACCAATGCATTTTATAACGCAACAGGAACTGATCAAAGCATATAAGCATTGCCAAAATGCACAATGCATTCAAGTGATGGTGGTTATACCTCGGGCTTGATCCATCTTGAAGCCATTTCTGGAGCTGCAAAGAATGCAAAAACGGGCACCGTCTTCTTCTGATATCAAAAGTGGCCTCTTCACCAATGCAGAAAGAAAATGGCAAGGAGGAGCAGCAACTTTATTTTACCATTTGATATTGAAGGAGTGCTTTATCATTTATAGCTCAATCTGAAACCCAAAGAAACTGAAAGAAGTTTGGAGATTGTGTACCAAAAGGGATGCAAATTCTCTGCCAAGAACACTAATTTGTGGTTGGACACATTGCAAGGAACATGTTACCAATTTTTCATTTTTGTGTCTGTTTGATTCGAAAGCCATTTCCTGCTTTTTCGTGGGCTGTTACTCATGCATGAACAGCCCCTCTTCCTTTCCTCCTCCCCCCAATCCCCGAGACACCCAGAGAAAAAAAAAAGTTATAATACTCTCTCTATCTATTTTAATTTGTTTATTAGCAAATTAAGATAATATTAGTTATTATTTTTTCACAAATATTCTTTTTTAATACAATAAATATTATGCATTTGTAATAAAAAAATTGAACTAAATTAAATATACTTACCACATATAAAACTTTAGAATTTGATTACTCCTTAATAAAGAAAAAGATTTTTTGAGGATAAAATTGAAAATATTAATTAATTAACCGAAAAATTTTTATTTTTCTTAAAACTTGTGAATCGGTTAAAGTGAATAGATAAAAGAGGATGGAAGGAGTAACATTAAGCGAACTACACTGTTTTTTTTATCATTGTGTTTTTTAAACTTTTCTTGCTTATAATTACGTGTTCTTTTAAAAAACATATTTATTATTATTTTTTCAATTTTAATCATATTTTTTATTACTTCATCAAATTGTAATATTAATTAGATTTCGATTTCAAGAAAGATTAAATTAATTTTTCTTTTAAATTTGTACTATATATTTTAAAATTTTATTAATAAATGTACAATAAATTAAATTATTATTTACAATAAACAGAGAAAGTACTACTTAAGAAACTATTTTAAATTTAATTCATACTTTCGTCCCACATTGTTTATGAAGTGAAAAAACCAATAATGAACAAATGTCAAGAGTTATTACATAAAATTAATAAAAAAAAGGGGGACATTTGGGCCATCAAGGTAGCGCGGTGTAGTTGGTTATCACGTCAGTCTAACACGCTGAAGGTCTCCAGTTCGAGTCCGGGCGACGCCACGATATGAACTTTTTTTTTCCTTTTTAAAGTCACATATTCTAAATAACGATTTTTTTTATCGCATAAATATTAAATGCATAATTTTTTTTTGTCACATATAATAAATGTAGAAGTTTTTTTAGTCGCATATTATATATATATTTAATCTTGCATTAAAAAATTTGTCGTTTATTACATATATATATTTTTTAATTTTGCTTCAAAAAAAATAAGAAAAAGAAATCAATTGTTATAAAATTAGGGTAGTGTTAGAATAAAATTTACACACTACACACTAAGAAAATTCTAACTATTCTTTGCACAAGAATTTCTCTTCAAACTTCTCTCTTTCTTTCTCTCACAATTTTTTCTCTAATATTTCTTTCACAAAATGATGGTGTATTACAAGCTTAGAGAATAACTCTATTTATAGAGCTCTAATTAGTGGATTACATCATGGCATACATCATCTTCCACTAATCTTAATTAGTGGTGTCTCTACTAAATGGTGGACATCCATAAAAATCTTCTAATAATTCACATAAATCCATAATTAGTGGAGCCTCCACTAATTAATGGAGATTCCAATAATTCATAACACTCCCCCTTGGATGTCCATTCATTACATAAAGAATATGTCTCGTTAAAACCTTACTAGATAAAAATCCAGTGGGAAAAAAAATATAGTGAAGAAAAAAGAGTACACTATTCTATATGTCTGTTTATTACTCCCACTGATGAGATGATTCCTTTAAATCTTTAAACCGACGTATATCGATTTTATATCTCAACTTTTCAAATGTTGCAGTCGGTAAAGTCTTCGTGAAAATATCTGCGAGGTTATCACATGACCGAATTTGTAGCACATCAATTTCACATTTCTTTTGGAGTTCATGAGTAAAGAAGAATTTTGGTGAAATATGTTTTGTCCGATCTCCTTTAATATATCCTCCTCGTAATTGAGTTATGCAAGCTGCATTGTCTTCATAAAGAGGAGTTGGAATATCTTTGATTGATGATAATCCACAACTTTCTCGGATATAATGAATCATGGATCTTAGTCATACACATTCTCGACTTGCTTCATGAATGACTATAATTTCAGCATGATTTGAAGAAGTAGCTGCTATAGATTGTTTCGTAGAACGCCATGATATATCAGTATTTCCACATGTAAATAGATAGCCCGTTTGAGAACGTGTGATAAATAACCAATATCTGAAGAACCTATCAATGTTGGACTGGTTTTATTTGAATAAAATAATCCGAGATCAATTGTACCTTGGAGATATCGAAGGACTTGTTTAATTCCATTCCAATGTCGTCGTGTTGGTGAAGAACTAAATCTTGCTAATAAATTGACAGTAAAAGCAATATCAGGTCTTGTATTATTAGCAAGATACATCAATGCACCAATTGCACTGGGATATGGTACTTCAGGACCAAGGAGTTCTTCATCATTTTCTTGAGGTCGGAAAGGATTTTTATCCACATTTAATGATCGGACGATCATTGGAATACTCAATGGATGTGCTTTGTCCATGTAAAATCTTTTTAGCACTTTTGCTGTATATGTTGATTGATGAATAAATGTTCAACTCTCCAGATGTTCAATTTGTAAACCAAGGCAAAATTTGGTTTTACCAAAATCCTTGATTTCGAATTCTCTTTTTAAATGATCAATTGTTTCTTGGAGCTCTTCAGGAGTTCTAATAAGATTAATATCATCAACATATATAGCTAATATCACAAATTTAGAACCAGATTTCTTAATAAAAACACATGGACATAACTGGTCATTTTTAAATCCCGCTTTCAATAAACATTCACTAAGATGTGTGAACCACATGCGCCCAAATTGCTTCAGGTCATATAATGATTTCTGCAACTTGATTGAGTAATTTTCACGAAGATAATATTTATATGCTTCAGGCATATGAAATCCTTCGTGGATTTTCAAGTAAAAACATCATTTTCTAAATTTCCATACAAGTAAGCAGTGACAACATCTAATAGACGCATATCTATCTTTTCATGTACTGTCAAACTGATAAGATATCGGAGTGTAATAGCATCAACAATAGGAGAATAAGTTTCATCATAATCAATACCTGGTCTTTGTGAAAAACCTTGGGCTACTAATCGCGCTTTATATCGAACGATTTCACTCTTTTCATTGCGCTTTCGCACAAATATCCATTTGTAACCAACAGGTTTTACACCTTCCGGTGTTCGGATCTGCAGTCCGAAGACTTCACGTTTTGTCGGTGCATTTAACTCCGATTGAATCGCATCTTTCCATTGCAGCCAATCTTTTCTATGCCGACATTCATCAATCGATATTGGTTCGGGATCATCATTATCCTGTGTAACATCAAGAGATATATTGTATGTAAATATATTATCAATAACAATTTCTATCCGATTCCAACTTCTACCGGAAGTGGTATAATTGATAGAAATTTTAGTGTTACTTTAATCAACTTCTGGTTCTTTGTCATCAGTTCTCTCTTGGTCTTTATCATTCTTTTCTTCAATATGATCTTCTGGATCATTTAATCGTATTTTCTTTCGAGGATTTTTATCTTTAGAACCAAGAGGTCGGCCACGCTTCTGGCGTGTTTTTGACTCAGCAGCTATAGGTATAATATTTTGTTCTGCTGGAACTTCAATTCGAATAGGAGCATTTATAACTAGAATATGCGATTTTGTAACTCTTCTGGAGTCAACAAAAGCGTCTGGCATTTGATTTGCAATGTTTTGCAAATGAATTATCTTTTGAACTTCAAGTTCACATGCGCTTGTGCGCGGATCAAGATAATTTAATGATGTTGTCCAAGCAAGATCCTTTTTATGCTGTTTTGGTTCTCCCCTAATTTAGGGTATAATGATTCATCAAAATGACAATCAGCAAATCTTGCTGTGAATACATCTCCTGTCAGGGGTTCAACATACATAATAATAGAGGGAGAATCATATCCAACGTATATCCCATTTCTTCTTTGAGGACCTATCTTTGTACGTTGGTTTGGTGCAATTGGAATATATACAGCACACCTAAAAATTCTTAAATGAGCAATATTTGGTTCTGACCCAAAAGTCAATTGCAAATGAGATAATTTATGATAACTAGCTGGTCTTATACGTACAAGTGTTGCAGCATGTAGAATAGCATGTCCCCAGGCAGATGTTGGGAGATTTGTTTTCATTAATAATGGTCTATCAATTAATTGTAATCGTTTAATCAAAGATTCAGTAAGACCATTTTGTGTGTGAACGTGAGCTACAAGATGTTCAACATTAATCCCAATTGACATGCAATATGCATCAAAAATATGTGATGAAAATTCACCAGCATTATCCAAACGGATATTTTTAATGTGATGGTCCGAAAATTGTGCTCATAATTTAATTATTTGAGCAAGTAATCTCACAAACACCAGGTTGCGAGTAGATAATAAACATATATGTGACCATCGGGATGATGCATCAATTAAGACCATAAAATATTTGAACGGTCCACATGGTGGATCAATAGGTCCACAAATATTTCCGTGAATCCGTTCGAGAAATGTAGGACTTTCAACTCCTACTTTAAATGGTGATGGTTTAACAATTAGTTTTCCTAAGGAACATGCAGTACATGTGAATTTTTCTAATGTCAATATCCTTTTATTTTTTAATGGATGACCATGTGTATTCTCAATTATTCTTCTCATCATGGTAGATCCCGGATGACCCAACCGGTCATGCCAAATGCTAAAAGTAATAGGATTAGTAAACTTCTAGTTTACTAGATAATGAATTTCAATAGTACGTATTTTTACAAAATATAGGCCAGTAAAAAAAGACGGCAGTTTTTCTAATACAGATTTCTTACCCAAATGCATTTGAGTAATAAAAAGATGCTCAATCTCATTTTCCTCATTTGTTTCAACATGATACCCATTTCTGCGGATATCTTTAAAACTCAATAAATTTTTTCTGGATTTTGAGGAAAATAGTGCCTTATCAATAATAATTGTTGTTCCTTTAGGCAACAATATACTAGCTCTTCCGGAGCCCTCAATTACATTTGCACTACCGTTTATCGTATAAATATTTATTTCTCCCATTTTGAGATCAAAAAAATATTTCTCATTTTTTAGTATGGTGTGTATAGTTTCACTATCAATAATGCATACATCATCATTAACAACAGCCATCTGAACATAAATATATATATGCAAACGTAAATATTATTAAAATAGAATGAAAATAAAAATATCAGGGTGAGGCTTTAGTTCTTCTAGACACTGCCATCACCAATTAAATGGTCTATCCTACCGTCTGGGTGTTCAAAAAAATCCGATACATCCATATGGGTAATATTGATATTAAGATCTTCAGGATCAATATCATCATCCTCAGCATTATTTATTGGATGTTGAGAAAAATTTGCTTCCACATTTTTATTTTTTAATGAAGCTTGATACAATTCAACTAAATGCTTAGCCGTACGACAGTTTCGTGACCAATGACCTTTCATGCCACATCTATAACATATATCCTCATGCTTTTCTTCAATTTCTTTTTCTTTTCCCTTATGATCTTTTCTGTTCCACTTCAAGTGGCCAGTATTTCTCACAGTTTGATTATAATTGTGATAAGGAAAATATCGAGCGTGTCTACGACCATAACCACGACCACGGCCACGGCCATGGCCACGACCACGACTATAACGATGGCTTCTGCTAGAGCCAACAACATTCACTTCTGGGAGTGCTGTTGAGCCAGTTGGTCTGGCTTCATGATTTCTCAATAATAACTTATTATTTTTCTCTGCAATGAGGAGGGCAGTAATTAAATCTGTAAATTTTGTATACCCCTTTTCTCGATATTGTTGCTGCAGGACAATATTTGAGGCATGAAAGGTGGAGAATGTCTTCTCCAACATATCTTCATCAATCACTTTTTCTCCGCATAATTTTAATTGAGATGTAATTTTATACATTGCGTAGCTATATTCATTCACGGTTTTAAAATCTTGCAACCTCAGATGCAACCATTCATACCGTGCAGTGGGTAGTACGACTATCTTCTGGTGGTCAAATCTTTATTTTAAATTTATTCACATGACATATGGATCTTTTTCGGTAAGATATTTCATTTTCAAATTTTCATCGAGATGACGACGAATAAAAATCAAAGCTTTAGTCTTGTGTTGTGCAGATGCACTATTATTTGCTTGAATAGTTTCACTAAGGCCTTCAGCATTTAGATGCATTTCTGCATCGAGAACCCATGACATATAATTTTTTCCAGAAATATCAAGGGCTACAAATTCGAGTTTAGCGAGATTAGCCATAGAGATCAATAAATGCGTACCTGTCTTCTGGTTTTGTTAACGACAGAAACTCGTGCTTAGTCTTCTGACTTTTGTACCGATAGAGACTCGTGCTGATAACGTGTTATAAAATTAAAGTAGTGTTAGAATAAAATCTACACACTACACACTAAGAAAATTCTAACTATTCTTTGCACAAGAATTTCTCTTCAAACTTCTCTCTTTCTTTCTCTCACAATTCTTTCTCTAATATTTCTTTCACAAAATGATGGTGTATTACAAGCTTAGAGAATAACTCTATTTATAGAGCTCTAATTAGTGGAATACATCATGGCATACATCATCTTTCACTAATTTCAATTAGTGGTGTCTCCACTAATGGTGGACATCCATAAAAATCTTCTAATAATTCACATAAATTCATAATTAGTGGAGCCTCTACTAATTAATGGAGATTCCAATAATTCATAATATCAATGACTTTTTTTTATAAAAACCTTATTTTGAAGCTGCTGAATGAGGTAGTATTATGCACTTTTAGAACATTGGCCACATCAGGAGTCATGCTTGAGCATCAATTGAAATCACATTTTTATAATATTTGAATTATATAAAAAAAACATAAATCAATGATTCAACTAACATTGTATTATTTCTGAATAAAATTTTATAAAAAATTGACATTGTTGTTTTTAATATTTTATTTTGTGCTGACATGATTTATCTAATAATAGAATTGTGTTATTTAGAGAGAGAGAGAGAGAGAGAGAGAGAGAGAGAGAGAGAGAGAGAGAGACAGTCAAATCTTGAAATAATAAAGCTTTGTTCCATTAGGCCTGCAAAGAGGTGACTGAGTTGTTTTTGGATTGTAGTGTTTTCTTGAAATTGTTGAAAAAACGAAGGTGCTTTTGGAAAAATAAAACTAAAAATATGTTAGAAATTAATATAAAATTTTACATCTTTTATAATATTATCAATAAAGCAATTTTGGAAATAACCTTTCTCCAATACAGATTTTTTAAGTTTTTTTTTTTTTAACTAAAATGAAATGTGAAAAAAGTAATTAAACAACTCAAAAGAGCTTTTGACAAAAAAAAAAAAAAAACAGTTGTGAACAAGGAAATCCTCCAAGTGAGAGGTAGTTTGTTTAGGCCAGTTGCTTTCTATTTTAGGTAACACTTCACTACAAACATTTTCACTATTTTTATTTTAAATTTTATAGAGGAGATAAAATACGAGATATACAATATAGAGTGAAAACACTATCTTATAATGAAATCGTCATCTAATTCCTTTTATGCTACTGTGCCATGTTCTCTTCCAATTACTACATATAGCCAGCAATTACTGGAAGAACTTTCACACAAACATCTCTCACGAGATAATTCGAATTCAACGAATCAATCTCTTAAATCCTTAAACCTCTTTATCTTTACTACTCGACTTATATTTTTTGGATATCTGTCATTTATATACTCGTTTTTTATCATTGTGTCATATGCACCGGGTCTTCTAAAGACTAAGGCAAGATGCCTTACTGATCATTCGGAGGGGAGACATATGATTGTGCAATGCAGTTGGTTTATCTCAGTGACGACAGATGCCTTCTACGGAGGTGCAACTTAATATTTTGCTAATGGTATAAATTTACCTAAATTCGAGATTGATGGCACCGCCCAAAGAGATCAAATGTTGCTTAGTTCCTTTAGGACACATATTAGATAAACTTGTGATTCTTTTACCATGTTGTTTTTTGAACTAATAATGTTATTTCATATTGGATTGACAATATTGTTTTATATAAAATAATATTATTGATAGGATTTTAATTTTTCAAAATAAATAATACTCTATTTATTTTAAAATATCTATTATTATTATTATATAATTTATACAAATAAAATTTCTAACATTTATGCAACTTGTACAGAAAAAAGATAAATTTAATTTAATTGAAAATTGTAGAGTTGTTTCAAAATTTTAAAAATTAAGTACTTTTTTTTTGTTTTAAAATAACTATCACTTTTGAATACTTTTATATTTCAACTTATATGTCATTTTGTGAAATAAGAATATGTTTATTATTTTTTCAATTATATCATTGTTATTTATTATTATATTAAATTATAAAATTAATTGATTTTTATCACGCAAAGTAATGTATAATTTATAATAAGAGTAATTCAATATTTTTTTCTAAATATTTTCATAAATGTTATTAATTAATATAATTTATATAACAGTGATAAACACAATAATATTATAGTTTAGTAATCGAAACTATTACGTCCGTTTCATAATATAAGTCGTTTTAAATTTATACACAGGTATTAAAGATTCATAAATTTCAGATAATTTTAAAACTAAACTTTTAAAAATACCCCTAATTAAGACTTTATTTACTTTAATAATTGGAGAGAGTTAGGTTATAATTAGTGAAAAAAGAGAGATATTGAAGGGAAGGGTAGATGAAAAAAAAAATAACAATAAATTTTTATAAAATATTATAAAACGATCTATATTATGAAAAAAAATTTTAAATATAAAATGACTTATATTACAAAATAGATGTAATAATGACTATGGGATGAATTCGAGGAGGGCAAAATAGTAAATAACTTATTTTTTAATTCAATTGAAGATTCAAGAAGTACTTGGACAAAAAGAAAAATCCATCATCTTAAACAAAAATTGGACCAGCCACCAAGAAAAGAACCATAAGTCACGAGACAATTCCAGCCTCACATAAGCAAAGGGAGAAAAAAGGTTACCCTATCACACAAACTAACCTTCTTAGAGAAAGATGAACTATTGTTTTTATGTAAAAGGTCAAATGTCATGACCCCCAACCAACCAAACCACCACATGTACATTGACTATGGTGGTGGTGGAGAACTCAAAATCCAACCACACAAAGCGCTCGAGTTTATAAAAAATTATTAAATATATAAAATTAGTCGAGTTTTAAGAAGGTATAATAAGTTCTAAGTAAATGATAATTTTTAAAAAATAAAAATTATATAAAATAATAATATATTTAAATTAAAATAAAATTTTATTAGTTTAGAATGAGAAGGAAAAATTTTAACCCAAATATAACCTAAAGAAATCACAACTCCAAAGACAAATCAAAGCTCATACTAGTCCAAGAGACAAAATGAAAAAATCTAACTTTAGAATTTGTTAAAATAATAATTTTTTTTACTTTTTTATAATCTAGGTATCGCCTCATATCATATTCTTGTACTCGTATAAATTGGGATTTAATTACGCTCAAATAAAGTAGGTATTTAATGTTTAAGTCGAAATCTTTCAATCTGTTGCCAATCCTCTTGCGCCATCCTATTGTAAAAAAAAAAAAAAAAAAAAATCTTGGTTCAAATGTTGTATACTTTTATTATTATTTCTCTTTTATAATATAAATCTTTTAATTTACATAAAGAAATTAAAGTTAAATAATTCAAAATGCCTTTAAATAAAAGAAACTAAAATTAGAAATAGAAAAAAGAATGTCATTATATTATAAAATGTACGTAACATTTTTGTTTTATTTTTCCTATATTCATGGAATATAGGTAATAAGAAATATGAGTGAGTTAAGCAAGCAAGGGCCCCAAGAACTAATCTAATGCAATCATTGGCTAATTTTCGGATATATTTTAAATTTTGTGAATCATAAATTTTAAGGTATAAATAAATAAAAATTTATTTGATATGAATTTTATAAAAAAATTACTCTAAAGAGAGCGAATATGATATATTATGAGTGAATGATTATATAAAATAATAATATATTTAAAATAAAACAAAATTTTAGTTTGGAATGAGATTGGAAAATTTGTATATAAATAAAGGAAATTATTGCATGAACCGTAAACGTGTGGATTACATGCATTGGAGAGTTGTGCCGTATAATTTTTATAGTATAAAGTATAACATTTTAATATATATATTTTACATGTACCGAGTTCATATTAGAATTTTCGTGAAATAGAGTTTTTAATATACAACTGCAATATCATATTTTTCTTATATTGAGATAACAGCCTTTTTATTTTTTTAAATATTTATCACTTTAAAATTTTAAAAATAATATTTCTTATCTTTCTTTTTTACCTTATATTCATACTATATTTATTATATAATCTCTATCAAATCACTACATTTATTAAATATATAATTAAAAAATTAGATAATGTAATTTTCTAATTTTTGTAAAAGAAATTGAGCCATAATATAATATAATTATCTCAATTGTGGAAAGGAATATTGTAGGCGGACACCCAGGTTTCTTACACGTAGCAAAAACTAAGAAGGCTGAGGAGGGAGTGCGTGGCTTTGGCCTTCTAGAATATGCTTTCCGAATATTCTATAAGAATTTATACTTTTTTTTTATAAAATTTTTGGGATGCCTAATGTTACCTGTGCTGTTGACCGTTGTTTGGGGAGTAAATTGGAAACAACTTGACATGAAAGTTTTTTTTTTTGGTTTTTTTAAATTATTTAAATTAATATAATTAATTATTTTTAAAGTTTGAAATTTATGATATTCTTACTCTTAATAATTTATTATTATTGTAATATATCTAATGAAATTATAATATGTTAAATAATTTTTAATTATTTTTTTCAATATAAATTCGAATAAAAAATTTATTTCTATTACACGTAATTTTAATTTTTTTTAAAGGTGTAAATAGATAAGAATTAATTTGAATTATTTTTGTAAAAAATTATTAAATATGTAAGGTTAAAAAAAAGAGAATTATGATGTGTTTTAAGTATATGATAATTTTTGAAAAATAAAAAATATATAAAAAAATAATATATTTAAAAAGAGAATATAAAATTGTTGTCCAAATAAAGCTTAAAAAAAAATTACTTGCAATAGAGATAAATTTTTCTAGCCAAAATTTATAAAAAAAAAGAAAATTGAGGATCATTTGATAGGTTATTATGACTATAATGATATAAAAACATTATAAACTTACTTTAACAATTAAATATGTTAATTTTTAATAAAAATAGCGAAAAACAAATTACTTAAAAATAAAAATAATAAAAATTACATGACGTTCAAAAATAAATACTTTAATAACTGTAAATAAATAAGACATATTAAAAAAAAACTTAACAACCAAGATAAAATATATAATAAAGAATAAAATTTCTGTTTTTGCAATTTTAAAATACTAATATTGAATAATGTTTAAAAAAAAAGGTAAAGAAAAAACCACCTCGGGTCAATCGATTCAAATCCGTCGACTCATCCAGTTTTGTAACACTGATTGCTGACTGCCATTTTCAATATTTTCGAGCTGGAACGTTCTTTTCTTTTTTACATTATTTTTATTTTTCCAATTTTATGTTAAATGCTAGTATTTCCTTTTCAAAGTCATAGAAATATAGTTTTTATTTAATAAACACAATTTATATTTTTTAAACTTATAAGTTAAGGATACAGATTTTTTAAATTATTTATTCAATAATAAAATAAATACTCTCTTTGTCCTAATTGAATTGACAATATTTAAGATTTTATATAGAAATAAAAATTATAATATTAATAAAATACGAAGATTATATAATTATTTAAATATATAAAAATATTAATTATTTTATAATATATAATATATTTTAAAAATAAAATAATAAATCGCTTAATTTGGTTGAGATTATTTCAAGTTAAGTACTTCGTAATTAAATTATCTAGACAGTTAAATTCAACCTACACTAATATTGCCCATTTCTTTACTGAGCTCTAAGTTATTTTTATTAAAAAAATAAAATTACTTCATTATAAGTTAATTATTTAGAACTTGTTTAATAAAATTTAAATTTAAAAATTAAACTTTAAATATAATTGAATTTGTATAAATTAATTATAATTTATTATAATTGAAATTAAATATAAAAATATTAATAATTAGATAAATATTTATTATATTCAGACTTTAAATAAAAATATTTTTAAATTATTTAAAATTTATAATAAAATTTTAATACGTCTTAATTAATTAAGTGATAATAATAATAAAAATTTATAATTAATTATACTTAATTAATTAAATATTTAATATTAATTGTCATCAAATATATTTAATAAAATGAGTACTTAAGTTATTAAAGTAGATTTTAATTATTAAATTATTACTTTTATAACTAAAGAGAAAATAAATTTATTCCACAAAGGAAAAGAAAAAATGAAAAGGGTAGGGTAAATTGGATCTCTTTTTCCCCAAGGCCAGAAGAGAGAAAACTGCGGGCATGACTAATGACGACGACACCCACCGGTTTCTATTCGAGAACCATCCCTTGCTGTATATAAAGTGACGAAAACCTACTTCTCTCTCCTCACTCTCTAGATCTTTGTTTGCTACATTTGCTCTTCTCTCTCTCTTTCTAAAACCCTCACCAGAAAAACTATGGGCAAGGTTAAGATTGGAATCAACGGTATGTTTTTCTTCTTCTTCTTCAATTTTAGGAAGTGGATCTCTTTTCTGCGTTGTGTGTGTGTGTGTGTGTGTGTTTTTTTTTGGTTGTTTATGGGTTTTATTTAGATTTGTTCTGGTAAAGGATTTTTAGACTCCATGGATTTTTGGTTTTTGTTATAGGATTTGGAAGAATCGGACGTTTGGTTGCTAGAGTCATTCTTCAGAGGGATGATGTTGAACTTGTTGCTGTTAATGATCCATTTATCACCACTGACTATATGGTAAAGTTATCCAGTCGCTACTTTTTTGTCTCTTGCTTTTAGTTCAGGTAGATCGATAAATTTTCTTGCTTTCCTGTTTGTTTGTCTTGAATCGTAAGTGATTTGTATTCTGATTGTGACTTTGGTGATGGAAAATGGGTGCAGACATATATGTTCAAGTATGATACTGTTCATGGGCACTGGAAGCATCATGATGTTAAGGTGCACGATGAGAAGACCCTTCTCTTTGGCGAGAAGTGTGTCAAGGTCTTCGGAATCAGGTGCTTATCTCGTTTGATTTGACTATTGACGCTCTTGAAGTTCTGGATCTGACTTTCTTTTATGGGTTCTAGGAACCCCGAAGAGATCCCATGGCGTGAAACTGGAGCAGAGTTCGTTGTTGAGTCTACTGGAGTGTTTACAGACAAGGACAAGGCTGCTGCTCACTTGAAGGTTTTGCTTCGTCTTTTTCATGCCTTTGATTTGGTTTTAACTGGATCCCTGATTGTTATCCGTTCATTTTCTGCTCGTGCATACTGCTGATATATGTAGTGAGCTGATGATTTTGTGTTTTAGTAATTTTGTTATCTCTGTTTGGGTAGCTGGATAACTTTCCCATTGGTTTCAATCGAGTGGGTGATCTAATTATTGGGTCTGTATGCCAAGCCAGTGATCGATAGCAATAGAGCTATTGGTCTCACTGGGCTTATCTGTTGATGAATGCTTGACCTATACATTTTGTTCTATGTGAGCAGGGTGGTGCAAAGAAGGTTGTCATTTCTGCTCCTAGCAAGGACGCACCCATGTTTGTTGTTGGTGTAAATGAGCATGAATACAAGGCTGAGTTGGACATTGTTTCCAATGCTAGTTGTACCACCAACTGTCTTGCTCCCCTGGCTAAGGTAATGCAAGAACTTCGATTGCTGTCTATAGTTTCTTTTCTGAATCTGTTGTCACTTTGCTTATATATTTTTTCCTTTCCAAACGCTTGCAGGTTATCAACGATAGGTTTGGTATTGTTGAGGGTCTTATGACAACCGTCCACGCAATAACCGGTAAGCTAAGCCTTGTATTCGGACATGCATGTGTTCATTGGAATGAAGCTAGGAAGATAATTATGATTCCCTTTTCTTGTAGTGTGCTAACTTTATGTTAATTTGCTTTTCTTGTAATATGTCACTTGCAGCTACTCAGAAGACTGTTGATGGTCCTTCAGCCAAGGACTGGAGAGGTGGAAGAGCTGCTTCCTTCAACATTATTCCCAGCAGCACTGGAGCTGCCAAGGTAAGCAGTAGTTTGTTGAATTAATGTGTATAGAAATTGAAACCCCAAGACTCTTCTTCTTCTGTATCTCTTGTGAAACTGCTAGTTCTACATGATAGTGATGAATTAGTCTTAATGTAGTAACTCTTTATGGATGCTAAATTGCTACTTAAAAAAAATGGTTTGTAGTATTGTGATGTTTGTCTTGGTGACTCTGAATTCGATTCTTATGCAGGCCGTAGGCAAAGTTCTTCCCGCCCTCAATGGCAAACTGACAGGAATGGCATTCCGTGTTCCAACAGTTGATGTTTCAGTTGTGGACCTGACAGTTAGACTAGAGAAAGAAGCCAGCTATGATGACATCAAGGCTGCCATCAAGTGAGTTATTTTTCTTGATTTGGTGTTCTCTTGATGATTATAATCAATGCCTAAGCAGCTACCTTTGTCTTGACGATTATGTTGGTACACTATTTGATTTCTATGCCTTGATATTCAGGGAGGAGTCTCAGGGTAAACTCAAGGGAATCCTAGGCTACACTGAAGAAGATGTGGTATCCTCAGATTTTGTTGGTGATAACAGGTAAAAGTTGTTGCATTGAAATCTATTGCATGTCTGATGATGAGGTGTCTGATTTGTTGTCTCATGCCATATAATGTTTCGCAAATGCAGGTCAAGCATATTTGATGCCAAGGCAGGAATTGCCTTGAACAAGAAGTTTGTGAAACTTGTTTCTTGGTATGACAACGAGTGGGGTTACAGGTAATGGTCATCGAGTCTAGCAACTTGATCGCAAATTTTCACTCTGCGCTTGGCTCCTTGCTGCCAAGAAATATTGGTTTCTTCCATCATTTTAGTTGACATGAACTCTATTTGTTTTGTGCAGTACCCGCGTGGTCGATTTGATCCGCCATATGGCTTCTGTTTAGGCTTGAACAATCCATTTTCAACCTGGAAGTGCAGGCACTCGGTGCTAGAGTGTATTTTCGATATCTGAGCGTTTCCTTTTCTTGCTTTTAGTTTTGAAATAATCGAGCCGGTTCAGTCGGGTGAATATGATGTTGTTTGGTTTCAGTAACTTAATTTTCCCCCGTTTTTGGGGTGGAAGACGTGCATTTTTTGAAGTTTTAATAGAAACCCCTTTTTAATGCTTAGGCGATAAATCTCTATGATTGTGGATGAGTTCTTTGGCATAATATGCATTGCTGGGAAAAATGGATCTAAAGCCTTTGTTTTCACTGTCCCAATTTCTGTTGGGGGTCCTCGTTGCGGTAAGCGGGGGGGGGGTGGGGAGAAGCGTTTCTACTGATTTTGGGATAGTGTTGGGAATGAGTGCCTACAATCTATCATTTATGCTGGTTTCTTTTGTCTCTTTGTGCTGTGGTGTGAAACAAGGCAATCTTGTCTACCCCTGACAAAGGGAAATTATTGTGTGCACTTGGCTTTAGGTGTTTGTACTAAGTATTGTAAATAAATAAATGTCTGTATAATTTTATCAATGTGGTATAAGCACTCAAGTATTCAGTGTATTTGGTGCACATGCACTCGCAAGAATTTCCCCTATAAATTGCTTTGTGGTTATTATGATAAGAAAAAAGTGTCTTGAGTTGCACGAGCGTCCTACGGTTGTGTGTGTACAAGGCAGCTTCTTTTTCGTGCCAGAGCATTTAGTGTTGAATTGAATCGCGTTACAAAAGTGTCAAAACAATTACTTCCAACAAAACTTGGTCCAAAGTTTAGCCCAAAACAATGCAAACACGAGTAAAGGAAATGGGGGAACCAGAATACAAGCAAGCATAACCAAGTGAACCAAATAGCACGAGTAATAAAGATGGAAATTTACTCGGTTAAAAAAGTACATCATTTAACTAATGTATTTTGAATGTATCAAAAGAATAAAGAAAAGTAATATATTTAGGGGAAAAAAAAATGGTATAAGGCCTTAGGCAAAGACTCGACTCCGCCTGATTTTGCTTGGGCCCTCCGATTACTAAACTAAAACAAATTGGTTAAAAATTGTTAATGGGCCCTGGGACCTCCAATGCAAATAAAACCAGGTTTGCATATACGGGCAAGGACTAATCAATGCCTAATGAGCCTGCTCCAGCAACCCCAGCTAAAAAAAACTAGTCGAAGCTCATCTAGAAGCAATAGACACATAGGGCCTCCAAACGGAAACCAGTTAGATGGGCAAGACAGAGACAATATGGGCCACCAACATCTCCAAGCCGAGAGAAGCGTCATTTCATTCTTCTGGCTAGCTGCAATTTCCAATCCTCCACGTCCTTCTCTCTTTCCGACGGCAGGGCTCCGGTGACCACAAGCTGCACTAAGCTCTCTCACCTGAATGTTCTTTTTCCGGGAGCACAACTTCATGCTATATCTTGCCAAATTCTCCCGGAGTGCACAAAGAAACCGAGCTACCGAGCTAACAAAGGCACCGAGGTTGGTTTTGTTGTTTCAAAGTTCCTTCATCTGTAAGTGGCGATATTTTTCTTCTAATTTATGACTTCTCTGAAGCCACTCAATGTGACTGCTTTTAGGTTTTACATTTCTGTAGAATATATTGGCACCATAGTTATCTGTCTTCCCAACTCACTTTCCCTCTCTATTTCTTTGAGGAATATGATCAAACACTTGTGGGCTTTAATTCTTCTCATTCTAACATTGCTCGTATTCTTGTGAAGCTGCTTAGATAATTGCACCTTCTTACCATAGAGTTTACTGCAATTCCGGCGACATACTTTGTGTAAATACGTGATTGTATTGTTATTATGTAGTGTCAAAGTTACTCGTACTGAAAACAACTTCGGTCATCAGACAGCTAACCTTGTTCTACTGGCATTGCAGGAGTAAGAAACTATCCTTAAGTTTCAGAGTCCCTTTATGATCTTCTATGTCAAGGAGGATTGCACGGAGCAACACCTTTCTTTTCTCACGAGTTCACCATGATATTTTCCATATCATTTCAAAGAATTACGTTGAGCATTTTTCAACACAATCTGGGATTTCCCCGGAGGAAATGACCCGTTTCAACAGTAGAAGGATTTCTGACCAGGAAAGAAGAGAGTCTGACCTAAATACTCTTGTTGCTAAAATTTGTGCTGCCGGCAGTGAGGATGAGGTGTATCGTTCTCTCATTCACGACCCTGCTTGTAATAGGATACAGGTAAATCATTACCTTGTTGATAGGTTGCTTCATGGTTTCAAAGATGATTGGAAGTCCTCATTAGGCGTTTTAAGATGGGCAGAATCGCATCATTACTACAAACCATTGCCTGTATTCTATGATCAAGTGGTGGATACATTGGGAAAAATGAAACAAATTGAAAAGATGCTTGCATTTGTAGAGGAAATGAATAGAGGTCAACTTGTCTCTCTTAATACCATGGCAAAGCTTATGAGAAGGTTTGCTGGTGCAGGAATGTGGGAAGATGCTGTAAGGATATTTGACCAATTGGAAAATTTTGGATTTGAAAAGAATACAGAATCCATGAATTTGTTGCTCGACACACTTTGCAAAGAGAAAAAAGTTGAGCAGGCTCGCACTATCTTCTTGGAGCTTAAATCATACATCCCACCGAATGCAAACACTTTCAACATCTTTATTCATGGTTGGTGCAAAGTTAATAGGGTTGATGAGGCACATTGGACAATTCAGGAGATGAAAGGACATGGCTGCCGCCCCTGTGTCATCAGCTACTCTACCATTATTCAATCATACTGCCATCAATCCAACTTCCATAGGGTCTATGAGCTACTTGATGAAATGGAAGTTCAAAATTGCACTCCTAATGTTGTCACTTTCACCACTATTATGTGTTCATTGATGAAGTCAGAGGCATTTGAGGAATGTTTGCAGATAGTTGAGAGAATGAAATCAACTGGATGCAAACCTGATGTACTGTTTTACAATGCTTTACTTCATATGTTAGGCAGGGCCGGTCGAGTAGACAAGGCTATTCATGTTTTTAAGGTGGAAATGCTAAAGAATGGCATTACCCCAAATACGTCGACATACAATACAATGATTGCCATGTTTTGCAATCATAAACAGGAACGAAAAGCTTTGGAGTTGCTCAGAGATATGGAAACTTCATCTTGTTGTAAGCCTGATGTTCAGTCATATTATCCATTGCTCAAGCTATGCTTTAAAGCAGGAGACCACCACATTTGCTTGAGTAAATTGTTGGATGAGATGACTGGTAAGCATCACTTAAGCTTTGATTTATCTACTTATACACTTTTGATCCATGGGTTGTGCAGAGCAAACAAAACCGATGAGGCATACAATCTCTTTATTGAGATGATAGGTAAAGAAATGAAACCCAGATATCGTACTTGCCGTTTACTTCTAGATGAAGTTAAAGAAAGGAACATGCATACTGCTTCTGAGAGGGTTGAAGACTACATGAAGAAAATGAAATCTTCTTGACAGGTCCAAGGTGGATCATTGAGTTGCTGATGCCATTTAATTGAAGAGCTTGGTAGGTGAAGGAACTTTTTATGTTGTAATTGAGGTTAAATGTTAGAATAATTGAATGAGGGATATAGTATTATAAACTAGCGAATAAGGGAGAAAGAACTGAAGAAGAGCTTTAGTTGTAGGATTGTACAATATTTTTGAGCTTTTCCATGTTGCTGAAAGGGGAAAATTTTGTTCCCTCGCTTATTGCGTTCACACACACACACCCCCACACCCACACACACATGTAACATTAGATAATTTAACATGGCATATACAGATGACCTTAAAACTCTCCATACTACGTTTAATTTACTTTAAAGTAGGTAAACAAATATTCTTTTAACTTGTGATCTGTGTCATTTTACATTTTGTTCACCTGACTTGTTTCTTTTTGTCTTGTCATTCTACGCATAAGAAAAGGACTGTCATGGCTTGGAAAACCCCCACTATTTGAGCACTGATTTTCACACCTGGCTTCTCAGGGAATGGATTAGTAATATTCTCATGCTATAGATGCTCTTCTTCGTCCTCTATTTAATATTACTATTTTCTCCAATTGGAGGAACTCGGGGTTGCTCATACTGCAGTTTGGGATTGTTTTGGTTTAGGCAGCTCCATCTTTGAAATTTGAGTTTATAAGTCTGCTGATTTGGTAGATATATGCTAAAATGATTTGCATTGTGATTTTCTGTGAAAATTTCCAGTTACATTGCAAAAGATTTTGCAAGCAGAGTCTGCATATCTTTGGGTTTTTTCCCAAAGGACAAAAAGGCTTTTGATGGTTGACTGGAACCTTCTGTGCCCCAACCATACGAAGTGTATAGTAAAACACTTACCCTTCTATGATTTCTTGAAAAGCATGTCATGTTATCATCCAATGTGCAAGAATTTAATTGCTTTTCTTAAGTTCTCATGGCCATAGAGACAAGTTACACTATATATATATATCACTATGCATAATATTTTTCATTGATCCTGTCCGGACTAGCATTAGATCTGAGGAAGGAGGGAATATGGAAAGGCAAAGCCCTGTGATGGTGAATATTGATAAGAGGAGGAATGAATTTTGGAGAGCACCTTACCTCATGATCCAATGCTTAATAAAACAATGAGAAGAAAAGAAGCCAGTCGGGCAGTAAAATACAAGTATAAATTCTTCAGTGCTGTCCCTCCAAGCTTACAGCAACCATTCACAATTGTAATTGTTAACCATGTGCTGCAAGGGTCGCCGGCCAGTCGTACTGCTATAGATACACGTGCTTTACTACCATATCACTCCTCAAAATAATATAATGAAAATCATTTCCCAACTTTGGACTCTTCTCTTTGTCGGTCGACTTGATTTGCATTTTAGCTATTTCATTGTTCGTTACATTGTTCAATGCTTCTTGGGATTCGCATTTCTCAAATCAGCCGAAGGGACATCCACCAGTCCTTAGTAGGCCAAGGCATCAAGGACAATGCCTCATTGACGTAGAGGAAAATATGTTATGGTCCACATAATAACGATAGAGGATGGATTGGCATCCAAAGGGACGATGGGTGCTAACTTGTGCCAATAAATGGCCAAGTATGAGATGGGTGCCAATGTGTGCTAATAGATAGACAAGTATGAGAACGGGCACCAACGGATCGAGTCAGATGCTGGAAAGCTTAATCGGTACCAAAACGAGCCAACGAAAGTGTGGTCGAGAAATAAATGAACACTCGAAAGAACAGAAAAAGTTAGATTATTGCAAACAAATTGAAACGGCACGACTTTGAAGGTTCCGGAACGAGCGAAACAGAAAAGGGCAGTTATCTTGTTTCATATAAGTTTTTTTTTTTATTATTAATCAGTATAATTTTATTATTCTTTTAATATTCTTTTAATATTACTTATGTTTTCTTTCATTTTAAACAGCACACCCTCCAATCACTTATTTCAAAATTCTTAATTTTTGTAACTAAGGATTAAAAAATTTATATTATGAGCAAAAGGAATAGTACTATTTTGAGTTTTTTTACAACTTAGACATCATATATTGGTTGCAATTTGAGGACAATGGAAATTGTCATTTAGGGAATGGAAATTCTTAAATGTCATTTATTCTTTCTATAAATTCGTTGTTGTGTTGTTGAAAATTTTATGAATTATTATGATTCGCAGGTGCACATGTAAATAAACGTACTATTTTTATACCTTTTGCAGAATTGTGGACTCATCTTGCAGACTTTGAAATTAAAAGAGATACTACTACTAAAGAAGGAACCTATGTGATTAAAGTCTAATAATTCCCCTGCCCTAATTGTCATTATAGAGCCTTATCTACACATCAAATCTCTTTACTATTGTAAGATGTTTTTGGACTAGCCTTGTCTTGTAAAATAATTTAGGAGGGGCTAGGGCTGGGTGTTTTTTTTTTTGGTGGGGGGTGGGGGGTGGGGGTGGAAGGTTCTTGTCTTTCCTATTGTCGTAACAAGAAAATCTTTGGTAAGTGGGCCATGGGATTTGGTTTGTTCTAATGGAACATGTTTAAGCAACTTAGGAAAGAATTTGCTACCCAATTTAATCACTAATCATGTTTTTGCCAAATCCAAACATTCAATTTGCCATTCCTTTACAACCTTATCACTTGTCTATTGATGATACCTATTTATAATTTAAAATTAGTAAAGATCATGTCGAACACTTAATTTACTTATCTAAATTAAAATTTTTTATACTGAAATGAAGATTCTATTGAAAATTTCTTGTTTATTCATTTTACAATGAGGTTTGTTTTTCTTAACTACTGAGGATTGTTAGCCAGTTATGTCAATGGCAGAGCTCGTCAGCTTATGTCTCTAGAAAATGTGACATTTTAGAGGGTCTCATGTGAAAATCTCTCTGGTCATTTGGAGCTGTGTATATTATATAACCCCAAAAACAGGCTGACTGGTTTACCAAATTCTCAGTGGTTGGCTGTAAGATTTGAGGAATTCTTACATGTACTCATGAACTAAATGTATTGATAAGTTATATTGTATAATTTATGTTATATACAATACAATTCATCAATATAGTTGGTCTATGGACTAACATGCTAGAATTTTCCGTAAGCTTAAACCAAACGGGGAAAGAATTCAGAGGCTAAAGTGGCCTAAGCCTAATGGTGCCAAAGAGCTCACACGCGCACAGAAGACTGCAGACACATGGATTACAGTGGGTTTTTCACGGACGGTGGGAATCTTGATACTTCGCAGGACTTTCTTTTTGCAATAATTTTCTCTGGCCATACAGAAACCCACCAAAAATCTACTAAACGTGTGGTCTTTTCCCATTTGTTGTCATCTGCAAACTATTGCAAAATTGCATAAAGTTAGAATCTTTTAGCTCCAAAGGACTGATCTCTGGATAAAGTTTTCCTCAGAGAAGCCTTTTTCTGTCTTCTTGGATTGTAGTAGGAGGCACCTTCTTTCTCTGTTTTTCTCCTTCTTTCTGTTGATGTGTTGCCTTCTGATTTCTTAATTTCCTTAATAAATTTGTTTTGCTTAAACTTCTTAAAGGCCCTTTCTAAAAATCTTGCAAATTTTGCTTTCTAGATTCCTGACTTTCTGTGCATTTTCCGAAAGGAATTCGTTTGCTGTCCTTTCACCTTGGCCCTTTTTATCTTTACGTCTTGGTTTGCTCCGTTCAGTTCAAGAATACGGGTAATTAATTGCGCTTGGCTTTGTGTTGAAAGCATGATTTCACTGTGAATTTGATTGGTATGCAACCGTGACACTAGGATTTCTTTCTTGCGTGCTGTAATGCCTCCCACTTATTTCCCTCTGAGATGGGAGAGTACTGGAGACCAGTGGTGGTTTGCATCTCCCATTGATTGGGCAGCAGCCAATGGTCACTATGATCTGGTCAGAGAGCTTCTTCATCTTGACACAAATCTGCTTATCAAACTCACCTCTCTTCGTAGAATTCGCCGCCTTGAAACTGTGTGGGATGATGAGGATGAATTTGATGATGTTGCCAGATGTCGCGCCCAAGTTGCCAGGCAACTCTTGCTCGAGTGTCAAACCAAGAAAGGCCACAACTCCCTGATCAGAGCTGGCTATGGTGGTTGGCTTCTCTATACTGCTGCCTCAGCTGGAGATGTGCAATTTGTTAAAGAATTGCTGGATAGAGACCCGCTTTTAGCTTTTGGAGAAGGAGAATATGGCGTTACAGATTTACTTTATGCTGCAGCCAGAAGCAAGAACTGTAAAGTCTTTAGAATGCTTCTTGATTATTCACTCCCGCCAAGGCCTTCCGCTGACAACGGAGTAGAATTGGAGGAGCAACCGGAGGAGGTCTCATCCACTTTCAAGTGGGAAATGATGAATAGGGCTGTTCATGCAACTGCAAGAGGAGGAAATGTGGAGATGTTAAGGGAGCTTCTAGGGGATTGCTCAGATATTTTGGTTTATAGAGATGCTCAGGGATCCACATTGTTGCATACAGCCGCTGGCAGAGGGCGGGTTGAGGTGAGTTAGTCTTGTTGTTCTCTTTTTCTCCTTTTTCATCCCCTTTCTTTTGCAGTTATCAGCCATCTTTACATATTAAGCACCTTATGTAGCTAATAAATTAGCATGAGTTATCTTATAACATGATGTACAACTGCTTAGTATTAACCTTTTTCCACCAGTTAAAACTACAATTTTTATGGTTCAACAAACATTAAACTGGGAAGGACAATGGCTGTCAACTTTGAGACTAGCATTATTGTGCTGAATTCATGAGCAATAGACCAGAATAAGACAGTTACAATCTAAGAATACATTTGGTAGGATATACAATGGCCCCTTTTGTCAAAATGCTGATATAGAATTGGAAGAGTTGTTCATTATCATAAGAAGATAGGAATATTTGGGCCTCAGATAATGGACTCCTCTTCCAAATTCAGACCTAATGTTATCAGGGCAGGTGAAATTTCCTTTGATGCAGAAGTCTTCTTCGGCTTAGGTCGAACAATGTTGTTAAACTTGCTAAGAGTTCAGCAACAATGATTTATGGGTTGAAGTTTGATGAAGGACCTGTCATGCATGAGATCACCTTCTGCAAACATATTTCGACATAATCATATGGGAAAACTGTTGACACAAATAAGTACTCATCCCCACATGTTGCCACTATTGCCAAAATGGCATGTCTGCTTGGCAAATATGACACTAATCTCCAAAATTCAAATCTAACAACAAATAAGAAACTGTGTAGAATCTGATTATAATGGGGACTTCAACATGAGAATAGGCTCTGAGTGATATGCTACTTTTTACTGGTTGATTCCAGTGCATCATCTATCATATTTTAGGAGTAATTGGCTTGTCACTGTTTTTCATAGAATGATATTGTGATGCAGTGTTAAAGACCCCATGCTACCCCTTGAGAAGAGAACCACTAGTAAGCATTCTTGCCCTGATAATTTTGTGAAGTGCCATATTAACATGATCTAGGTCTGGGTTTGGTTGCAAATAATGGTACAGATTACAAATCCTTGGTGGGATAATCAGGACAACAGGATGAATATATATATATATATATATATATATATTTATAGCAATGTGTTTAGCCTTGTTTTAATCTTTGTTTCACATTACATGCTACACTTATATTACTTCTATACATTGCCATCATCAAAAAATGATCAACTAATGAGCAAACACTTATATCCTGCTTAGTGCACTTCCTTCGAAGTAATGATCAAAAGGCACTGCTTATAGAACTTAGATGTGTAGATTACAAGAGAAATTTGCTATTGCTGAAAAATGACAATAAATGTAATACTGATGCTTATCATGAAGTGAATGTGATTCGGCTTGTTTTATTTCTTACCTTGTAATTGAAATAAGTACATGGACCATGCTTCATCTTTTGTTAAATCCCAGTACAATGTAACAGTTGCCAACTATCATAGTGAACCTTTACTTTGATCTCAACATGGGGATGCTGTCAGCTTTAATTGTTCTTTTTCCTGAAATTCAGGTAGTTAAACATTTACTGGCATCTTATGATGTTGTCAACTCCATGGATAATCAAGGAAATACATCACTGAATGTGGCTGCTTACAGGGGTTACTTAGCTGTAGTGGAGATTCTTATATGCAGATCTCCCTCAGCCACATCATCGAGAAATAATTATGGAGACACTTTTCTACATATGGCAGTGGCGGGCTTCAGAAGCCCAGGTTTCCGGAGACTGGATCGACAGATAGAGCTCATGCAGCAGTTGGTATGTGGTAAAATAGTGAATCCACTGGATATCATTAATGTCAAGAATAATGATGGTAGAACCGCACTTCACATGGCTGTAATTGAGAACATTCAATCTGATTTAGTGGAACTTCTTATGTCTGTCCCATCAATAAATTTGAATATACGAGATGCTGATGGCAATACCCCACTGGATCTCCTCAAACAACGGCCACAATCAGCATCTTCTGAGATATTAATTAAGCGGCTGATCTCTGCTGGTGGAATTTCTAATTGTCAAGACCGAAAGACAAGAAGTGCCCTTGCTTCTCATCTGAAAATGCAAGGTATTGGAAGCAGTCCAGGATCCTCCTTTAGAATCCCTGATGCAGAAATATTTTTGTACACTGGAATTGAGAATACCTCTGATGCCGGTACTGATGTTGCAAGCACAGAGTACGATATGTTCTCAGGAGAGCTAAGTCATTGTGGATCAGCTGTTGTGTCTGACTCATATAAAAAAAAGATCGGTTCTGTAAACAGTGCTGCAAGGCGCCTGAAGATGCTGCTGCATTTGCCAAGGAGAAAAGAGGTGAGAAAAGAAAATGTCAACTTGGGAGACACTGATTCTGTGGAATCATATCAGATTCATTCAAGTCTGGAAGAAAGCCCAATCTCACTTCGGCAGAGATTTTCAACAGTGACTAGCTTCTCAAACAACAAAAGAATACTTGCTCTACCGGACAATCTTCCTAGTCCATCGGCCAAAAAGAAATTTGCTGCCGGACTAATGCAGGGTGTCATTCAAGTCAAGAGGCAGTCGTCCTTTGGAACACCTTCAAGTCCCTTATCTGAATCATCATGGTCATCTCCCGTATCAACTGATAGAGAAAAGGGGTCGAACCTTGGCAATGGTGGTGCTAGGCTATCTTGTTCAAATGATTTCTCTAGCAGGGATAAACCAAAAACGCAGCGTAAACATGGATCCTTCAACATTAAGCTGATGAACCAATATCTCTGTTTTGGTGCTCAAGGCATAGCTGCAGATGATCCTATCGGCTTCAGACGACAGAATGAGACTTCCAGATATCTAAGTCATCGATAAGCTTGCCTTTCTACAAGTGCTTCTTTTCAAGAAAAATGGTCTGGTAGAGTGAGTTTGAAAACAAACTGTTTCACCCTGTAAATGACTTGCCAAGTTCTTGATATTATCCTGCTTGTACACACATTTTTGATGAAATTCCAGTCCATTTAACTTTGTTCTTCACCCAGTTGAAGCCTGCAAATTTTCATTCATCTATAGGCCAATTAACCATACTGGTTTTTCTATTTTTTTTGTACTAAATGTTTAATTGAGATACTGATGCCACAATGTGGTGAGACTTGGTAATAGCCATGACACTGCTATGACTTAATAATGGAATTTCACATTGATATTTTGAGTTCAAATTTCTCTTAGAACATAATTTGTACAGTTTTGCATAGCGGCTGCGGTTTTATTATCAATAAAAAAAATTAAATGAAAAAGCTTGACTATGCAGTTAGGATTAGTCATTAAAAAAAGTTATCATACTTTATTGTAGTTTTTATTAATATTTAATAATATCAATATTCAATAATTTAAATAAAATAAAATCTTATTAATTATGGTCAAATAATTAGTCGATAATTTATCATAATTAGTAAAGAAAAATTCACCAATTTTAGGACGTGTCTTTTTTTTTTTTTAGGGTTCCGGGGTTTAATAAGATGGGCTGAGACCATGGGCAAAGTTTACGAATCTGGGCTTCATATTCTCATTAGATCCGGTAAAGCGTGAACCCACAATGTTTTCAATTTCCTCTTTTTGTACGTTTTTCGAGCCCAATGTACTACCTCAAGCCCAAAACCCAATCCACGTAAGGAAGTAACCTCAACTGCCTTTCCCGAGGGTTTCCCCCAAAATCGGGTCCATACTTTTTTTTTCTCTGTTTTCTCTCTCCCTCTCTCTCCCTCTCTCTTCTTTTATTATATTAATGTTCTGTACTCAAACAATCACACATTTCAATCTATTAATACTCATTCGGTCTCATAATATAAGTAATTTGACTTAATTTCATGTATATTAAGATTTTTAAAAATAAAGTGACTTTATATTTTTTCTTTCTAAAACACCCCTATTTAAATATCTTAGAAACGAGAAAGAGAGAAAAAGAAAATAATAAATAAATATAAAAATATAAAAATAGTTTTAAAACCTCCTTAAAAAGTCTCCAACGACTTATAATTTGAGATAGCAAAAATAATCTTTAACGACTTATATTATGGGGCAGATGAAGTATTATATATATATATATATATATATCGTATTCAAAAAATTACACATTTCAATATATTAATTTTAAATATATATATACTTTATTAATTTAATTAATTAAGATGTTAATTGAATTCAAATATAATTTTTATTTTTCTTTTAAAAAATTTTCATTTAGTCACGTGTCACCTTATGATACTCTCATGTATCGTAATTGTATGCTTTCTCTTTGGCTTTATACATATATAGATTTTTTAGTCCACTTTTAGTGCAAAACATGTAAGATAAATAGATCTATTCTAATTCTTTTGATTTTTTCCTTTTTTTACATTTGAGACTTAACATTTTATAATAAACATAAATAAAAATTATTTTGAATTTAATACTTTAATAAAATTAAAATAAAATGTGCAATTAATGCAACTGTTAGTATCCTAACGATATTCATCTTAGATCAGGGAATCTTTGCTCAATTCCCAAAAGATAAACACAAAGAAGGGGACACAAACTCTTGAAATATAAAAACAAAAATAGTACACTTAAACTAATATAATACGCCTTTACCCCCAAAAGTGTACAATTCAATAATTAAATATGAAGAGGGCCTGTCTTCAATATTCACAATAGCTTCCTCTAGTAGACACGTATTCCATCTTTAACAAAAATTAAATATAAAGAAAATTCGTGGATTTTTTATTTTTATCGAAGAAGATTCATATATAAAGTATTCAATACTTATAAGAAAAGATTATATTTGTAAATATTAAAAGAAATTCAATGTCTCGTTATCTCGTTATGTGAATAGAAGAAAATGTCGTCTAGTAAAAATAGAATTCTTATTAAATAAATATTCTAAGTTTAATTAACATCTATACATAAAAAAATAAATAAATAAATAAAAATTAAAACACAAACAGACTAAAAAAACCTAATTTTAGTTATTTTAGCATGCATCATGCATGTATGAACCCAAACCGTTTCAAGCATTTGGTTATCCCCTATAGTAGGCAAGTAGTTAGATAGAAGTAGTTTTTTCTTGGGTTCTTTTGTGATTAGTCTTCTTTCAAATTTTCCCAAAGAGTTAGGGATGCCATTTATTTAGTGGTTCTTATCCCTTAGAATGAATCTATGGTTTATATTCTTCAATCTTGTCAAAATTACCATACTAGCCTCAACCCTCTATTAATTTTACCTTAATTCCATCATTGACACATCGAGTAATGAGTTGGAAGAAATCATTAGGAAAAAAAAAAGAGTTTGTTTGGGGAGGAAGGGTAATTAAGTAATTTTACATACATATGGCTGGTTCCTTCATCCGCGGCAATTTTATGAATCCTACTTTGCGCTGCATGCATACAGTATCGCAGCCTCCAAATTTCAGAGGCAGTCCTTTTTCGAATCCAAAACTGAAAATTCCTTTCGATGTTCAGAAGTATAAAGCATTGATCTTTTTCAAGTTCATAGTCGAGGGCATTCATCCGTCTGTGGGAGTTTCAGCTTTCTGATCCCCTTCTTGGGCACTTTTTTTTTGGCTGTCGAGTTGAGAAAGGAGTAGGACGAAAGAAAGCAGAACTCATGGCCGCGGAGGCAGATCCACAGAAGGGTGAAAAGTCTTCGAAAACTGGAAAGACTCCAGAAGAATTGGCCATTGATGAATGGCTCCCGATCACGGGTTCAAGGAATGCCAAGTGGTACTACTCGGCTTTCCACAATGTCACTGCCATGGTCGGAGCTGGTGTCCTTGGCCTTCCCTATGCATTGTCAGAACTTGGATGGTACGCATCTTCAACACATGTTAAATTCATATATGTAGACGCCGTTAAGGAAAATTGGCAGTAAAATTTATCTGATGTGTAGATAATAACCTAGTATGTGAGGTACTTTTTTTCAGAAGGGGAGAGGAGATAAGGAAGGGATAGGAGAAAGGAGGGACTAGATTCTCGTGTAGTATTTGAGGTCACATCACGCCACAACAACCCTACTAAACGCTCGTGGTAATTCTAACTCTAAGGAGAATTGGTAGTAAGATTTATCTGATTTGGAGATAATAATTTAGTATGAAGTCTTTTTTAGGAGGGGAAGACAAAGAGCGGGGATAGGAGAAATGATGAAACAGTTGAGACCTACTAGGACAAATTGTTTCTTGCTATATTGTTTTCGACTATAGGATACCTTGATTTGTAGTTAAAATCGTAATGATTTCTCCTTTTGATGAAAATTGGTCGAGACAATCCTACTTTCTTATATTTATGATCTTGCTATGGAGCTCTGTATGGAAAGGAAGATAACCGTTTGAATTAGACTCAGGGAAGGTGATTAAAAACTCTATGCGGCCAGTTTAATTGACTGGATTAATTTTAATTCTCTGTTAGGTTTCTATGTAATAACTAGGAAGAAAAAGAATGATCAGAAGGTACAGAAAAGGTCAACTCTTTTCGTGCATACCTGGGTTTGATTCGTATATACTAATGTTTATCTCCAAATAGAATTAGGAAACAGTACAATGTTTCAAATCGGTCCATATTTTCCTTGAGAGAAGTAGGTTTGATATTGTTCTTTCCTGTTCGAGTAGTTTCCAATTTTTCCAAAGGAAAAATAAGCCTGCCAAACATAATTATGTAGTTCATCAAATTCTTACTACAATTGTATATATTGGCAGTCAGGGTGGTGTTAGTCATGATCCAGGAAGTTTATCTGATGCTGAACTAGCAGTCTGTTTCTTGAAAATGGTAATGGGACATGAAGAAATTTTTAAATCCTTATTGTTTTGACACATGCAGGGGTCCTGGGGTAACGGTACTCACTCTTTCTTGGGTCATCACCTTGTACACGCTGTGGCAAATGGTTCAGATGCATGAAATGGTACCTGGTAAGAGGTTCGACAGGTACCATGAGCTAGGCCAGCATGCTTTTGGTGAAAGGCTGGGGCTTTTTATCGTTGTACCTCAACAACTTGTTGTGGAAGTCAGCACCTGCATCGTCTACATGGTTACTGGAGGTCAATCCCTCAAAAAGTTCCACGACATTGTTTGTCCCAACTGCAAAGAAATCAAGCTTACCTACTTCATCATGATTTTCTCCTCGGTTCATTTCGTGCTTTCTCTTCTTCCCAACTTGGACTCAATAGCTGTCGTCTCCTTATCTGCAGCAGTAATGTCCTTGAGGTAAATAGATATCATTTCAAAATCAAGTTCACTTCTTCTCATTACATATGTCATTTCCCTTTTTCTTTTGTTTCCGGGGCAAGCGCAGCTACTCCACCATTGCTTGGGTAGCATCAGTGGCCAAAGGGAAAACTCCAGATGTGAGCTATGATTATAGAGAGTCAACTACAGCCGGCAATACCTTCAACTTTTTCAATGCCTTGGGTGATATAGGTTTCGCTTATGCCGGTCATAATGTGGTGTTGGAAATCCAAGCAACAATTCCTTCCACTGAGGAAAAACCTTCCAAGGGACCAATGTGGAAAGGGGTAGTCATTGCCTACATAGTTGTTGCCGTTTGTTACTTCCCAGTGGCAGTATGTGGCTACTACTACTTTGGGAACTCAGTTGATGACAACGTCCTACTTTCACTGAACAAACCCACTTGGCTTGTCGCTGTGGCTAACATGTTTGTTGTCATCCACGTCGTTGGAAGCTACCAGGTTGTCATTTTCGCTAATTCTTTTGTTTACTCCGATGTTGCTTCAAGCTAGCACCGGGTACTTATATACAGCTTCATTCTAAAATCGAAAATTTGCAGGTTTATGCGATGCCTGTGTTTGACATGCTCGAGACTTTTCTGGTGAAGAAAGTAAAGTTCAAACCTTCCACTAAGCTTCGTTTTTGCACCCGCACCCTCTATGTTGGTAAGCGCCTTTTGTTCCCATATTCCAACTAGTCCCCTGACCTCATTCCCTTCTTGTTGTGAAGATTTCTGATGATCAAAAAACTTTGTACTCTGATTCAATGCAGCTTTTACATTGTTCATTGGCGTGACATTCCCTTTCTTTGGTGGCTTAATGGGATTCTTCGGGGGCTTGGCTTTAGCCCCAACGTCATACTATGTAAGCAAAATGATATAATTCCCCAAAACTGCAACTGGGAAAGGGCTGCTTCTTGTTGTCTAGTACCATAGATACTCTGGTCTAAGCAAATTGTATTCTTTTTGCAGCTTCCCTGCATCATCTGGCTCATCCTTTACAAACCCAAGAGGTTCAGCTTGTCTTGGTTTGCAAATTGGGTAAGTTTAATGAATCAAGAAGCTTCCTTCCACTTGCCTTCCTCCCCTTCTTCTTCTTCAATGGATTGAACAGAAGCTAATACATATCCTCTAATCGATAAATTTCAGATCTGCATAGTACTTGGTGTTCTTTTGATGATTCTAGCACCCATTGGAGGCCTGAGGACCATCATAGTAAAAGCCAGCCAGTATAAATTCTACTCTTGAATTGGAAGCAAAGGTTCAAACTAGAAGTCGAAAACCGCAATGTTTTTTGTATTCAACACATATAATTACTCCTCAGAAGTCTGCAGATAATTTAGGTTGGTTCATTTCAAAGAGAAATGCGATCACATCTTGTATTGAAATACTTAAGAATATTGAGTAGTTTAATGGGGTTGTAGGATAACACTTGGGTGGTTTTTGTGTCCAGAATTTGGGAATTTGTCTAATTGAATTCTCAGGTGTCAACTTCTTGCAAGCAGCAATAAGATGATTATCTTCTTAGTTGGCCATTATGGTACATGATTGATACCTGTTTTTCTTTTGGGAGGGGGGGGGGCTTGTTATACTAAAAAAAAAATAAAAAAATCGTACTTTTTAACTAATTAAAACATGTTTACTATATTGTACGGAGTAATTAGTTAAAAACAAAATATCCAATTTACAAATCCCTCTCCTCTCCAACTCCAACTCCAAGCATAAAACATTGTCATTGCAGGTTTGGATTCACAAGAGGTGTGTGTATGTGTGTATATATATAATTTCAATAGATATTATCACTAAACTATAATACTCGTATTTATATGAGGAATTTTAAAAACTTAATATATGTGAAAGTTATTGAAAAATCTCAATCAAATACTTAAACTTTAAAAATAAAAAATTAAAGAATTTAATTATTATTTTATTAAATAACAAATTATATACTCAATACTGTTTACATTATTATTTAAAACCTAAACAACTATAATTTAGTTTGAGCTGAACCTACATTTATTTAAAATTTAAAACTTAAACTGATGAAGTTACATAATTTCTAACTAGTAATTTATTTATTTAAATTAAAAAAATTCAAGCCACCCCAAATGGAGGACCAAAATTTCCTTTAAAAAAAAAAAAATGGAACCGAAATAAATGAAGGAAAAAAAAGAGACAAATTTTCACATACGTGATCGGCCCGGCCCAAGCATATTTTCTGGGAAGGGAATAATCCATCCGATGGGCCAATGGGCTTCTGGCAAAATAAGACCTGGAGGGAAAGATTTCCCGCCATTTCTCTTTGGCTGAAGACAGGTAGAGAGGTTCTCCACTTCTCCGAATTCTCTCTGACCCTCTCATCGGAACGCTAACCCTAGGTCTCGATGGAAGAGGAAATCAAAGCTGAATTCAAAAGGCATGGGTTCACTCTTGATGACGAAGAAGAAATTCTCCAGAAATGTAAGATGGTCTTCTGCTTCCCAATTTTGCCTGCTCCACTGAGAGATATTGATTAGGAACAAGATTTGATCTTTAATTTCTTGCCTTAGGTCTTACGTTTTGTATAGAGTACAAGCTGAGCCCTTCCGATCTGGTTTCCAGCTGGGATGTTTTCTCTATCAACAGGTTACAGTTTAGGGATAAAGATTTCATTATTTTCCCCTTACATGTTTACATTTCTTTTCACCAGAAACTGAGAAAATAAATGGGACTTTGAAATTTTAGAATTTTACTTGTTTAATTGTTCTATATGTCCCTAAAGTGAGTTACTTTAGGAATTTTATTTGAATTTGTATATCAATTTTTGTTTGAAAAATTTTTAGTATGTAAATTGAAAATTATATGTACATGTTCTTTTGCTTCCTGTGAAGGAACTGACATTGTGTTTTCCTAATATTTAATGCAGAAGAATAACTTTCTTATGAGAGCTTTGTGGATTTTTAGGGAAATGAATTTCTATTATTTTAATGCTACTTTTCAAGTTTGAGTGTTTGATGCGTAACTGGAGGTGTATTTATGTTTCAGGGGGCTTGAATTAGCCGTGCAAAGTGCACTCATGGGTGCATTTTTGCAGCAGTTGCAAAATGAACAAAGAGATGCAATTATTAAAAAGGAGCCCGGTCTGCATTTTTACTCTAATGATGTGGCTATGTGAGTGTGCTTTACAGTTTTGGCAATTTGTTTTCTGCTTTGTGTGCCTCATCCCATTTCTCACATATTTGGTTAGCATGAGAGTCAGAGTCTTGCTACTTTTATATTTCATTTTGTCCATTTTTGCATGTGCTCTTGGCATGTGTAGTTGGCTAGAAAAATAGCCTGACTTTCATTTTCTAGACAATATGCCATTTCCAATTTGGATGGAGGAACAAGTCCGCTGCTTTACTGCACAAGATTGCTGTGTGCTGCATCTACTCTAGAATCCTAGGTTTTGGATTGTTCTGCATAACTGTTCCCACTAATAGCTATCAGCAGTATTATGTAATATTTATCAATAGATTCTTAGTTTGTTCCATAAGATCTGATAACAGAGAAGCTTTAATAATATAGGTTACTGAATGATGAATATGAAGATACAGAAGAAGGGATTCTGCACACCCCAACAAATCGGCCAAAACCACCCTATCCGGAACCATCTGATTCAGCACAAAAGACAGATGGAAGTATTTTTGGCTCTCGGAAACCCTTGGAACTGGTGACACCTTTTGGACAAAGAAAGAACAAGTTTGTAGTCCAATTTACACTAAATGAGCCACGTAGTGGTACAGAGACCATAAAGCAAGAAAATGAGCATGACACTTCTGAAGAAGACATCATAAAGAGGGTGCAACCTAGCAAAAGGTGTTCCATACGCATCAATGGTTCCCAGCCTGAGCCTGGTTGCAGGTTCATGTATGACAGGATCGAAGCCAAGGTTCTTTTACGGTCTCTTGAAGTAGAGTTCTCATATCTTTTTTCCCACTAAGATTCTTACTTTTCTTTTGGTGATTTAGTTTAGTTTCCTAGAAAATCGCATCAGAAAATGTGCAAGTTCCCTTGCTCCCTCTGGGTTTGAGGAACAAACAGACCCAACAGTTGCCTCCCAGGTAATTTAACTCTTTTCTATTTGCTCAAGAACTTAACTTTTGAGGAACTGAGACATCCAAAGCTCATGCTCCTCTAAGAGTAAGCACTACTTGTGGCAGTTCTTGATCTCTTCATTCTCATAGCAACGTTATACTTCTGCATATTTGATGAATATTCTTGTTTCAGAGAAGTGTATTTGCCATTGGCATGATCTGTTGTGAGGAAGAAGGCCGTTTGAAGGAGAAACCTGTTTTGCTGCAAAGTAGGTAAGACTACCAGAGTTCCTTTTCCTCCTCAAAAGAGAATGGGACAGATCTTATGTGTTAAGCTAATTTAACTGCATGTAACTGTATTCTACAACCAGCAGTGGACTAGCTGTTGGTGAGGATGCTGTATTCCTGTGTTCTGTCCTTTTCCTCACCCAAGTCCAATCCAAGAGCATTCTGTCTAAATTTTATCTAATGTAAGATTGGGAAAAAAGTTTCTAGGAATCACCTGTTGGTGGGTTGTCAAACAGTTCTTGATTTGCTAAATTCTGGAAAATGATCTAGTTGCATGTTACCCACTTGAACCTAATATTCATCCATTTTGATATGATTACAATCATCTGAAAATATGTAGTGTTGAGCATTCTGGAGGACAACGCGTGCGTCTTGACTTGCAAAAGTTGGACCGGTTCTCTATTTTCCCTGGCCAGGCAAGGATAAATGACTATGATGCGATTTCTTCAAAAATGTCACCATCATTCAAAATTTAAACGAAAAGTAACCTCAGATAATGCATTGTATGCAGGTGGTAGGCGTGGAAGGGCATAATCCTAGTGGGCATTGCTTGATTGCGTCAAAAATTATTGATTGTGTTCCTATATCAGTTTCATTGAATGAGAACCTGCATCCTGCTAAGAAACAAGCCATGGATCAGAATCTTCAGCTGACTGATCCTTCTGTTGCTATGCAAGACCTATCAATGGTGTGTAGTTATATTCCGCATTACATGAGTAAGAGCATGTAGAATATTAGCTTACATTATTCTATTGCAATTGAATTTCATGGTATATGTGAACAAAATTCTCAATGAGTGCTATAGACTAATAATTCCCTTTTTCTGGCTAATATTGAATATTATTTCTGTAATTTTTCATTTTAAAAAAATGCTTGAGATTTACAATGGTAATATACAAATGTTGGAAATTCCTATGGTTGGATCTTTCTCTATACAATGTCTACCATTCTTTTTTGAAGTTTATATCCTCTTTCCTAAAACTGAGAATTATAAGTACCATTATTTATGGGTTTGAAATTTTTGGCAGATCATTGCTGCAGGTCCTTTCACCACAACTGATAACTTGTTGTTTGAGCCTCTAACTGAGCTTCTTGCATATGCAAAGAGAAAGCAACCTCAGCTACTTATACTTGTGAGAGGCTGATTTCTTTTGTTAATAGTTTCTCTATTCTCAACCTATTTATTCGGAAGTGAGTGAGAAATTAACATGTTAATGTCTTAACAGCTAGGACCATTTATTGATTCAGAGCATCCAGAGATCAAGAGAGCAACTGTGAACATGACATTTGATGATATCTTTCGTCTTGAGATTCTTGGAAGGGTATAAACATTTGTTAAAATGATGATGATGATGATGACAATAACGAATAGGTTTACAGTGAAAACTTCATCTTAGTTTTTTTTGCTCTGATCATTTCCAGCTTCAAGATTACATTGAATATATGGGCTCCACTGCAAATGTGATTCTTGTGCCATCCATTCGGGATGCCAATCATGACCTCGTTTTCCCTCAAGTAATTCACATTTTAATCTCAGCTTAGGAGACACTTTAATTTGTTCAAATTGATGTTATATTCAGTTCAATTTAAAATTTTTGTTTTTTGGATTCTTGCAGCCTGCGTTTGATATCCACTCAAGTGATCTCAAGCATCAGGTATGCTACATCTTATACAATTTAGTGGGGATCTATTATTTGTTTCTTTAAGTAGATAAGAAAAGGCATTGCTTTAATTACAAACATTAACTGGCATGAAAATCATTTTTCCAGATATATAGCATCACAAATCCGGGAACTTTTTCTGCAAATGAGGTGATTACTTACAAGCCTTCTAGACAGTATTCATTTTGATCCAATATTTCACAATGTGCTTTCTTTTGACGTTGAAAGAGCTAAGTAAATTCTAGATTCATATAGTTGTTTTCCATTAGTTCTGTTCTCCATTATTGGCATAAGAATCTTGGAAGTATCCATTAAGGACTTCAAATAAGTTGGTAAAGGTATGAGTAATTTGTGCGCACTATGGTTTGAACTGGATTGAAGTTGTCTTGAGGATATTCCTGATGAGTTAGTCGGTAATAAATTATCAGCAATTGACAGACTTGAGACATTTACAAGTTTGGCCTGGAATATGGCTTGGTTAGTTTTGCCTCCTTTTTGTGGGAAAAGAGGGAGAGATTTTTTGTGTGCATGCATGTCCGCAACATGGTTTTAAGGGAGTGTAGTTGGATAAGTCTTTCTTTCAATGATATCTTTTCCCTTTTTTTTCTTTTTAATATTGGTAGGGACTTTCTGAACTGTAATGTTTTCAGGTGACTGTAGCCTGTTGCTCAGTGGATATTCTAAAACAGCTGAGTGCAGAGGAGATCTCAAGAAATCCACTGGGGGGTTCCAAGCAGCGAATGGCCACTCTTGCAAATCATTTGTTGAACCAGCAAAGGCATGCTTAACTATATAATAATCCATTTCTTTGCATTCTCACATGTTTTGATATTGTGGTTTTCTTGATTGAAAGTGTATTGTCTTTAATTCACCTGTCTGATTTCTGGAGCAGCTTCTATCCTCTATATCCACCAGCTGAAGGCATGCCATTGGATTTTTCTCTTGCACCAGAAGCACTTGAGATGTCATCTATTCCAGATATACTCGTCCTACCCTCAGACTTGACTCACTTTGTGCGGGTAAATGATCTCTGGCTGGTTCACTCTCATCTGTTCTTGAAAGAGTTTCAAAAGAAAACTCAAATCCAACAGAAATTAGCATACATCCAACTTGGCTTGACTAACAGTCCTATGTTATTTGCCTAGCCGTTAATTGAATCTATTAATTTTCATGTGATGTTTAGGTCGAAAATTAAAGTGGCTTAAAGAGAAGGCATAAGAAATATTTCTTAAGCTCTCTTTTCTCCAATTCATGAGATGTGAAAGTACATTAGTAGTTATAATCAGTTTTCTCTACTATTTCATGTATGGTAATTAATGATATAGATTTTCTCTATGGAGATCATGCATTTAAGGAAAGCCAATGAAATATGCATTCTCTTGAGAGGGAAAAAAATGTGTAATGTGGGAATGACCTTAAACACATTCAATTTTAAGTGGAGACCATAGAAGTTCAGATAACACAGTGAAATTCCCATCTGTACAGGTGCTATCCCTGGGGGAAATAAATGAGGAAGACGAACAACCTAAATGCCTTTGCATAAATCCAGGGAGACTGGCCAGAGGTGAAGGCGGAGGGTTTTTTGTGGAGCTTAACTACCAAGGAAGCCCCGAATCAGCATCTGCTTCAGTTTTTCGCATATAGATTTCCAGTGAAAACTTGGTTCATTTTCTCTTGTGACATGCAAGAGAGGATGTGAACAGCAGGGAAAACCATGATGAAGGTATAACTCTGATTTGCTGAAGAATGAAGACCAAAAGCAGGACAAAGCAAATGTTGGATTACCAAATGCAAACTACTATTCAAGACTACTGGAGGATACGTTAAATATCCTTTAAGCCTTAGTTTGCTGTTGCTGGTCTTAGTATCTATTGCAGCCATTGGATGATTACCAAATCCGTTGTTTGATATGGTTTTTAGACACCGGCCTTGGATTAGAATCTCAGGCAGAATGTACCATGACTCGTTTTCTGAAAAAGGTCATTCTATATTTTCTAAGCATGTGCAGTTGATAGAATGCCTTTTTATTCTTAAATTTTGTTTTACTTCTTGGATGAATCTCTTTGTTTAGCCATTTCTCTTTGCAAGCTTTGATTGATTCGAGGACCTATTTACCTCTATCAACCTATGAAAGGAAAAGGGCAATAAAACAGATGACCAATCCTGGCCAAATGGTCCTTACTTGGATCATAAATAAGACATGCAGTGTGTAGGTTCTGGAATATACCGGGGATATATTTGATGTTTGTTTGTGATGTACTAAGCAGACAAAAATCTCAAGTTAACGTCAAAAGGGCTGTCAGTTAAAATATTTCTAGTTAGTGTTACGTGCATACTTTCGATTCTCTTGACTTAAATAGTTCTGGTCCCGCCGGCTGCCTGTTGTCCTCTCCACTGCGTTGCTTCGGCCTCTTCCAGGTTGGGAAGGTATCAGGCCATTAATGGCCTCAAAAGCTCAGCTAAGATTGGTCAAGGGACTCTCAAGCGTTCATCAATTCACGATAGTGTAGGTATCTTTTTTGCCATAGTAATATGGGACTATTCTTGAGTTTTTTAGATTACAAATTAAATATTAATAATCTTAAATTTATTCTTGACTTGAATTATAGACTAACAATATATTAATATAACATGATGAATTGATTTTATAATCTTTAAGATCTACGTTATTTTGTGCTCTTAAGTGGTTTAAATTAGTGGGGGTAATGGATAATGTTAAGCCACGAAGATTCCTTTTACGTAGGAGAAGAAATTTTGATTGAAGGAAAACGATTGGATCAAATTAAGGTACACTAGCATTTTGAAGTTTTCAACCACCTCAACCCAACCACCCACTAAACGAATGACAGAAACCAAGCATCCAAGCTACGCAATCTTCTTTCTTGATCGTCAAACGTGAAAAGAATCCATACAGATAAAAGCAAGAATAATGGGACGGTGGATTCTGAGACAAGGAAAAGCGCCAAGGGGAAGAAAGAGAGAAGAACAGTTCATGAACTGAATAATCCATCATCATATCTGTAATTTATAGCAAGTATTTGCAGCTTTACAATGAGACTAGAAAGTAGAGGGCAGAATTTGGCTAATCTTTGATCAGTAGTTGATGATTCTGATTCCTAATTGACTTTCTTGAGCTCATTAGCCCTTCTTCTATACCAACCTATCCACTGATTCAGAACCCACAATATGCTAATTCCAATTGCAGTCACAATCACAACCATCCAAGTAATCAAACCCCAGATAGGAATCAACCCTTTCGCTGCGCCACTGAGAAAAATCAACCCCAGTTTGAATGCATACAACGGAGCAAGAACCCCTCTCGCCACAGTATAGTAGGTGAAAAATATGGGAGACAAGAACTCATAGTATCTTGCAGCCTCAGGTAAATCCACTTTTCTGTACCTCGCTAGGCTCCATGTATTGTGACAGGGACTTGTAATCTCAGCAAGAACAAGGAGGACAAGAATGGAAACCGCACCGTGATGAATGATGTATCGACAAGAAAAAAGTACATAAAGAGTAGCCAAGTGGTGGGCTATGAACAGAACGTCAGTTGGAATGAAAATCATGTAATGTGAAAGGTCAACGATGAAGTAGCCGATGCTGAATTCAAGAACCAAGTCTTGGACAGAAGTGTTTTCGGCAGCAAAATTGAGTTGGGACAAATCTTGATTGTTCTCTAGCAGGGAGTAGAGGGCCAAAATGACTGCTGGTGAGCCATGAGCTAGAGACATGAGGCAACTCGCAGCTTGATATCTGCTTGAACCCCAGTTCTTGAAGATGATGAAATATGAAAAGAAATATATGGCAAAGAACATCAAAGTGAATGAAGGAACAGCTGAACTAGACAGAAAAAGGGTTTCCATCTCCATCTCTACTTGAGCCCAAATCAGAGAGAAGGAGCAGAACACAAGATTGCCCAAATCAGAGAAAAGAAGCAGAACACAAGATTGCAACTTTGATCTTCTGTCTGTACACTCTTCTTCCTTATGCTTTTCCCCTACCCAAATCATAATAAGCCCAACAAAGAAATAAAATATCAAAGCTAGAGTGTCACATCAATTAATGTCTATATAGAACCCATACGTTATACCCTTCGGTGCTGACAGAATATTCCTGTTTATTTCATCCCAATTTCGAGGGACTTTTGACCGAAATGGGTCAAAACTTATTTTTCACCCATTAATGGGGACGAAAATTGGGATAACGGTACAGAGGATTCTTCTCAGTTCTCCCTTTCAAAACGAGGTACCTCGCGTTACATGTCTGAGAAGATAATCCTGATAAAGTTAAATATTATTTTTTCCGTCTCATAATATAAATTATTTGTATTTAATTTTACACATATTAAAATTTTTAAAATGAACATAATTTTATATTTTTTCTTCCTAAAATACCCCTATTTAAAGAGAAGAGAAGAGAGAAAAAGAGAACAAAATGGAATAATAAATAAAGATAAAAATATAAAAATAATTTTAAAACCTTCTTGAAAAGTCTCAAACGACTTATAATTTGAAATAACAAAAGTAGTTTCTAATGACTTATATTATAGGACGGAGGGAGTATATATATATATATATTAATTACAATATACTTATAAATTCTAAATAGATAAATTAAAAAAATATTAGATGACAATTTGTATTATTAGGATTTTTTTTAAATGAGGAAAAAAGAATTAAAGTGTATTTATATTAAGATTATATTTAATTTTTAAATATATTTTATACAATTTTATAAACTTATCTATAAGAATAAATAATGAAATTATTAATATTTTATGAATAAAATTTATCTATTGAAAAGTAATACTTTTTTTAAAAAATTTAAAATGATCGTAAAATAGTTTTTTTTTTCTAAAAAAAGTTTCAATTCACGTTTATCCTTAAAAAATTGACATTGATAATTTATCAGATTTGTTTAAATTTTTGGGAGGAAAAAAAAGGAGTAAAGGATAAAATTTTGCATGCTCTTTATTTTTAAAGGAAAAAGAAAGAGGAAAAACAATACTTTCTCACCACAATTAAATTAACATACTTACTATTTCGAAAGGTTCTAAAAAATTTGATACTTTTCTTAAAAGAAAAATTTATAATATAATATATATTATAAAATAATTAATATATCTTGTATATATTATTTTTATACATTTAAATTTAATATAAAGTATTGTAGAATTTATATATTTTTTATTTTTTATTATATTATATTATATTTTATTATTATATTTTAATTTTTTTATTATATAAAATATCGTGTCAAATCAATTATGTTAATTTAGTCTGGAGGTAAGGAATTTATTTGAGTTTTTTTAATTTTTTTTTTAATTTTTAGAGGGAGATATAGGAGGAAAGACTAGAGAAATTTGAGAAGGCTAAAGTCAAAGTAATGCCCTTCATCCCAAAACAGCCGTCAACTCTCCCCTTCTTCCTCTCTGTCTTTTGATCTCTACTCTGCCCATCTCCAACTTTCAAGATTCTATCTTTCTGTCAATCCCTCGTAAATTTCTGTCTTGATTCAATTGTAATAACAATATGAAGAACAAATCTCGAATGGGTGAGAAGTGGGGTGGGCGTAGATGGGCATTCATGGTGTTCTGTGGAATACTGCTACTTCACATTATTGCAATTCTACTTTTCACCCGAGGCTTTCTTCTTACTCGCACTGAGCTTTCTCAGTATAGCCAATGTTCAGATATTTCTGAATCTCCTTGCTTCCCTCCTTCCGGCGGCAATGAGCAACAAAAGCAGAAATATGATGAAAGCGATCAAAATCCAAATCTTAATCCTGTTCAAGGCCAAGGTTGTTGGACGAAACCAGCTGTTGATCGTGTCGTCATTTTAATTCTGGATGCTATCAGGTTGTCTTTACAATTGAATATGTTTAATTATTTCTATCTTGAATTGTTTGTATTGTATAATTCTGGAGTACTTTATAAGTGTCAAAACTGAATATATGGGAGAGTGTTAATAACGACTGAATATAATGAATGTGGAGGATTCTGGGCTTTTTTTTTCGGGTCTGCAGCATTTCTCTGTACGCAAGTGGTGGAGCAGATAGATACGTTTAGTTTAAAGTTCAATTTTTGTAGTCTAATTTATTGCTAACCGGTAAATAAGGCAATAATTTTTCTATTTTGATTGTTTCTTCTTGTTTAGGTTTGATTTTGTTGCTCCTAGTACTTTTTTTGAAGGTGAGTATCTTGTTTAATATCTAATTTTGATTGAACTTGGTTTTAAAATTGTGATTTTGGAGTTTAAATTTTGATTTTTTTTGGGGGGGGGGGTCTTTGGATTCTTCATTCTACAGTACTCCCCGTGAGGAAGAACTTGGAGAAGCAATTCTAAATGGATTTTATGGATTCTTTTAAATTACTTTGGACGTTAAAATTTGTCTTGTATTTTCAGAGAAAAAACCATGGATGGATAAGTTACAAGTGCTCCAGAAGCTAGCAACTAATCCGGAATTTTCAGCTAAGATCTTCAAAGCCATTGCAGATCCACCTACCACCAGTTTGCAACGTCTCAAGGTAGAAAATTTTTTCCATGAGGAGCACAGTGCCAAGAGAAAGTTTTTCTCTAACCTCAAATGTTCACTCATTTTGTAATTTGAAACCAAATAGTATTCTGAAAATATAATTAATGAAAACCTTATTTAACAGAAAGTATTCTGCCCGTTAGCTTTTGCAGAGTATGCTTTCCTGAAAGATAACATTCTTGAATCATGTTTGCAAACAGTTAATTACAAAGAAAAGTAAAGAAACAGATCATATGAAATGATGCAAATGCCATGAAATTATTTTGCATCTCCATGGTATGTTTACTTGTTCTGGGAAAGCAGCCTAAGAAAATAAGAAATAAGAAAATGGACAAGGGTAGTGATAATGTATTTATTGGTTTAATTTAAAGGATCATTGGCTTGACATGGCTGAAGCAATCATATGTCTTCATGATCCATTTTTGCTTGGGATTCAAGTTTAGGCACTAGTTTTATTTCTTGGAAATTTATTGCCAAAGAAAATGCATGTTTCTCCTTTCTCTTGAAATTATTCTTTTGCATCTTGTTTACTTCTTTTCTTTTGGCACACCATATCAGTGCCTTGCAGCAATGGGGATTGGAACCATCAACTTCATGGTTCTCCATCAAGGTCTCTACCATTTCTCCTGCATTGGCTCTTCCCTAACTTGGACATTTCTGTTGCAAACATTTGTTAAATTTTTCTCGTTTTCTTTTTATTTATTTGTTAGTTTTCTATAGGTTGTAATACAAGCGTATGTCACCCAAGACAGGGATTCAATTGATTACAGACTACGCATCTCTTAGCTGTTGCTTCCTATTCATATGAATCTACACACAAACACTCTTAAGAGTTCCTTTGTACACAATTTTATCTATTAGTACAAGCATTGGTAATTTACAAGTCATACTGATAATGTTTTTAAGTTGTGCTAATTATATGGTATTCCCTCATAGTATTTGTGGACTAATATTTTTCTCCCGCTAGTCCTTCAAGATTTTTCATTACTTTTTGGGCTTACAGCTGGCTGTGATGTTATTTAGGGCTTGACAACAGGGGGGCTTCCAACTTTTATTGATGTTGGAAATAGCTTTGGTGCACCAGCAATTGTTGAAGATAATTTGATATATCAGGTATGATCTTATACATGGTTTGATCTTGAAGAGCGTTATGTCCGTTTATGTCCAATATATATATATATATATATATATATATATGTATGTATGTATGTATTTGTGTGTGTGTTTATTTATTTATTTATTCACCATTTTACTTGCAAGTTTCTTTCTTTCTTTCTTACTTGCAATTATTTTTGTAGTTAGCTCAAAATGGAAAACGAGTGGTGATGATGGGAGATGACACATGGATACAATTATTTCCAAATCATTTCAATACGAGTTATCCTTTTCCCTCCTTTAATGTTAAAGATCTTCATACGGTATATATTTTACCATTGTCATTCTTGCATTACATATCCTATCAACAGCATTTTTTTTTCTTTTTGGCAATTAGCAAACTCCAAAAATCACTGCTAGTTTTAAAAAAACCTCATAAATTCAATTTAATTTGTCTTTAGAATCACAGTTGTATAAGCAATTGTTCTTCTTATTGTAACTTCAAAATATTTTTGTCAGGTAGATAATGGTTGTATCGAACACTTGCTTCCCTCATTATATAAAGAAGATTGGGATGTGCTTATAGCCCATTTTCTTGGTGTGGTAAGTTTTTCTTGTTTTATGGTTTGAGCCTTACGTGTGGCTTTTTCAATTTGTTGTTTCTGAATTCTGGAATTGTATAATTAATTCATGTATTATAATTGAATTTATCTCACTTAGCATGTGGAATTAAAGAGTTGACAATCCCTAGAAATAAAACAGTCTGAGGTATTTAAGCCATCTCCAGTTATGAGCTATCAAACTGGTTGCACTTAGTCAACATGTAAAAGTTTAAATGCATCCTCTACATGACCTGTATAGCCTTCTTTTCAATTTTGTAAACGTATCATATGGGTTATCTAAAGTGATTACTTGTTTGCTTGTCATAATTGAATAATTTTGTCCAAAGTTAAAGATTTTAACTGCATAAATCTTATTAATTTGTTTGTTGTTCCATATAGTTCACTGTTCTTATTATACTGGTTAATTTTCTCCCTTCATTTCTCTTAAAACTGAACTGGGTTTCTTTTATCTTGAAGTACTTCAAGTATTAATGTTCTAGTTGTAAGGGTAAGAACATTGAAACTGAGCCATATTTGATGAAAGGTACTAGTATTTGAATCCACCCCCCCCCTTCTCCCGTTAGCAAAGATGAAAATATTTTCAATTAGAACAGCTAAAGTTGAAGAATTCTAGTAATTCCAAATTTATCTTGCTGTTTATTATTGTTCTTCAGTACTCTTCAGAATTATTTGCCACAGCACGTAAATTGCTTTTTTCATTTTCTACATTTTGGTTAAATGGTATGTACTCTTTTTTACTTTTGTTATAAGTCCTGAGTGTCCGGTTGGCATAAAATATGCTTCACCTAACTGGTCGTTTGTCAAATATCCTTGTTGAATTTCTCATGTTTTCACTTAATGTGTATTGCTGCCTTGATGGCTCTGTGCAATTAATGACTGACTTACTCATGGTCTTGGTACTTGGGTGCATGATTTGTGTTATCAACATTTGGTTGCCAGAAATTACTTACAAAAGTTCTTTTACATGTGTTGCTTTTAATGATCCAGGATCATGCTGGACATATACTTGGTGTTGATTCTTCCCCGATGATAGAAAAGTTGGAGCAATACAATGGGATATTGGAGGTAAAGATTTTTAGAACTTTTCTTATTGTATCTGAAAACATCATTTGGTTGTCAAGACGTATTAATGACAGAAAAAATAAAGTTGCAAATTCTGAGATACACATGCTTGTTTCGTCTGCTCATTTGGATTCTGTTGATCAGTTCGATGGTCACTGGCAATCTTTTGACTTGGTCTATATAAAGCTCCTCTAGCATGATTGTGGAATATCTAAAGAACTCTTTGAAGAATTATAATTTCCACTTAAATACTTGTCTTGCATGGTTCTAAAAGCTATTCCTAGTTCAGTTTTAACTCTCTACCTTATCTGGAAACATTTTGTCCACTCTTTTCATATAGAATGTTGTAGAAATACTGGAGAGCTTAAGTGGACCTGGAGGCTTACATGAAAACACTTTGCTTCTAGTCATGGGTGACCATGGACAAACCCTAAACGGTGACCATGGTGGTGGAAGTGCAGAAGAGGTTAGCATCTTTGTGGTTCTTTAATGACTGAAAATATAGACTTGAACTACCTTAAGAAGTACATTATGCAGGTTGAAACTGCAATTTTTGCATTGAGCTTGAAGAAACCCCCTTCTTCTCTATCATCTGAATTTGATACATCATCTTGCCAATTAGACCTGGTATATCTTACTCTTCTATCTTTTAACACTTACATTCCTGTGAGAATGACTGAATCAGACTCTGATATACTTGCCTCTCTTGAATTATTGCAATGGTGTTGATCTTACTCCACATATTTTCACTTTTCACATGTGCATTTGAGTTTAATGTTGAACACTCTCTCTGTTTGAGAAGCATTGCATTACATATTCAACCTCCAAGATCTCACTCATTAGGAAGAGGACATATGTATTTGTTAATTGTTGAAGATTCATGGAAAAATATCATAAAAAAAGAATGGGTGCCTAAAAAGGGGGTATTAGTTGCACATTGTAGAAATCGGCATTCAAGAATGGAACATCTGCTTGCTTTCAAGGTGGAGGGATAAACCCCACGCCTAGGATCTTAAGGCTTTGCACTTTAGGTTTGATTGCATCATACAACTATGGTTACAGTGAACATTCTATAGACTTGTTAGTGATTGAATAAAAAAGGCATACATAAGTTAGTAGGGAACTCCGCTGTTTTTGGCCTCCATGAACAAATACCAGTCTAACTAAAACTAGACTCTTGAAAGGACATATACCCCTGAACCTGCAACAACTAAGATTCCCAGATCAACTAAACCAAGACAACTTAGAGTTCCTAAACCATAACTAAAAAACTCTGTGAATTAAAAATCACCAAATCAACCCCTGGCTTCTAAAGACTCATAAAATGAATTGAACTAAATTTGCCAATCTGTTATCTCATAAACTAGAATTTCCAAAACTAAAGCTATATTCTAAAATCATTGCTTGACTTAGCACTTTCAAATTCTTGGATGCTTTTGTGTTCTACCTCATACCCCCTCTCCTCCTAATTAAATGTCCACATTTGAATTGGCTCAACTTTTAGAGAACATTTAACTAGTCAGTGTTACCCCACCTTCCCCGAATGAGTTATCACTCCCCCTTCTAATTCAATTTCACATGTTTTTCTTTCTTTATGTGAGGGTAGATTGAAAAAACTGGGTATTATTCTAGAAAATCCTGAAAGAAAAATGAAGACATTCATATTCAAATGGATCAAGTACATTTATGTTTCTGCAGTGCCTATGTTTTTTAAGTGAGGAGAATTATAATTAGATTAGAATGTGAAAGCTAAAAGAAATCCGACATGAAGAATGAAGAACAGTGTGAAGAATTAAATAACATAGAATGATGTGCTAGAGTCTTTTCATTTGAGCAACCTGTTGGTGGTGTGTTTTTCCAGGCAAACGCCAAGTTAGGATTGCCAAATTGCACATTCTTTCTGGTGTAACTTGTTTATTGATTGTTATATCAAAATCAATTGCATTTGTTACATAGCATTTTGCCATATTGGTAAGCCTGCACAAGTATGATTCTATTGTACACATGATTATAGGACATAACTTTTTTGTTATTTTAATTTTCAGTTACAATTACAATATAGGTACAAGAAGCTCGTTTTTTTTTTTTGCCTTTTATTTTTGTCCGAAGTATATACTGGCAAATATATAACATGCACTGTAACACATGTATAACTGTCTTGCGTAACCCTATTTTTGTATTGAAGTTTCCAGTGATGTACCTTGATACTCATCTGTGCCTGTTATAGAATAGCTCAAATCTTGTGAAGTATAAAAAGAAGAAACTGCCTAGATCTACTAATAATTGCTGTAAAGTTGGACTTTGGATAATTGATGGACCATACATGAATTTTGAATAGAATATTTATTTTCCTTATTTGCTGTTCTCTTTTCTTTTCTTTCCAGGATGGGAAGAGGATTTGCATTAGCCCCATCCATCAGGTTGGTTAATCTTCTGTTAGACATTTGACTTGATATACTGTTTTATTCCACAAGTGAATGGATGTATATTGCAGTTTTAAGTCTGGCTTGTGTTTTGCAGCTTGACTTTTCGGCTACAGTTTCTGCTTTGCTTGGTCTCCCCTTTCCTTTTGGAAGGTGCAGTGTAAGAATACTCTCAAGATGTCTTTTCACTTACAGCATGTTCCTGAATTGTGCGTATTATTTCTTGGAGGAACGTTAATATCTGCATTTGAATGGATATTGCTAATGTATATTACATTTCCCCTCCAGTACCTATATGCTAGTGTGCTGCTTATCTCCCTGCTAACCTAAGTCCCAACCAAAAGAGAAAAAGGAAAATGCCAAATCTTCAAGTAGATTATTGGTTGAGTCCACGTTAGAGTATAGCTAACGCATTTTACGTTTCCCCTGTAGTACCTTTATGCTACCTTTTGGTAATACCCCAATTAGCTTAGGTTGCCTTCTGCCAATGTAATCCCAAGATTTGCCTTATCTTGTTGATCATATTGTAGACTGATTTGCTTCTATTTGTGTCTCATATGTCTCATATTTAATGGGGATGTGATGGATCGAATGTTTTTTCTGCTGTAGCCTGTATGCAGGGCATGGATTGTCAGTAATTGTTTAAGAGAAGGGAATATATATATATATATACACATATATAGAATGTACTGATCTGAGATCCATGCTTGTTAGCAGTTGTTGAATTGATAATTTGATCTGCTTCTAGCAAGAATTTCTATCGAAGGTATTTGGACAAGATTAGTCATCATTAATTTTTTTGCAGGTACTAGAATTTGTTGAAATGAAAAGCATCTGTGGATTGGACTTTTCCAAGGAGCTACATTAGCAATTTTTGTTTCCTCATATAGGACATGTAGATCTAAAGCACAAGATTCACTTTTTGTTTCTTTTGGTTGGAAAGGCAATAAAGATGCATCTAGAAACCTTCTGCGTCGTAGGGCTAAAAGCAGTATGTGCAGCTAGCTATGATTGGAGATTTGGGGTTCGAGATTATTTTCAATTTTCTCTATTTGGAAAATCATTTTGATGCCATTTTTGAATATTTCTGGTGGTTCCATAAAGAGGATAATAATACGGCCCTTAAAAAGCCATATGAAATTTTTTTTCAATGCTGAGGATAGCCTTTTGTTTTTGACTTCAGCCCTTGAGGCAGCAGTTTTCCTTGCAACTGTGCCATGCATGATGACAGATGCTTTCTGATAATAAATAAGAAACAGATACTTTGTATTATTTAGATTTCATTTCATTAGCATCAGTGGAACTGACTAAGAAAAATGCCAGGGTAAGATGTTGGGGATGGGATTTAATGGCTGGAATGGAGAAGATAGAGAACAGAGAAAGGATGTGACATGTTTATGAGATAAAAAGCATCATAGAGTTTTATTAACACATGCAGGGTGCTGAGGCTCAAGAAGGCTATTCATTAGACTCCTAATACCTTTTTATCTCCCAAAGGTTTCACTAGTTATCTAGTGCTAATGAGTTGACTACTTTTCAGTATCGGCCGTGTTGATCCTGCGCTTTATGCAGTGGCTGCTGGTACATGGAATTCAACAATCTTCAGTGCCCTGAATGATAACAAACAGTCCGGTTTTGAGTGGATAAAGAATTATGTCAACACACTTTGCATCAATTCTTGGCAGGTCAGTATTCCTCCTAGACCCGTTTTGCTTTATTAATCTTCATGCCATTACTCTCTATTCTTTTCCTATATTTGATACTATGAGCATTAAGGCAATGAAATTTGATGACAATCTGAGAGTTTTAGATTTAATTGTTTAGGTTTGAGATGATTGATCTTTTGCTCATTTAACTAGTTAGCATAAATATGAATGCCGGAATTTGGTTTGGTGGTGGTTCTGGTGATTTACTAGGAAATATCTGAAAGATTGGACACTATATGGTTGGATATATATGCACAAGCCTATGACACACTAAACTTTTCCATGGAATATGTGGAATTATTGTGATTTGCACCAAAATCTTAGACTAAAAGATTAAGGTAGAAATCATAGTGTGACAAAGGAAGGAGGGAATGTAAAGCTGAAGTGCTAAGGAAAAAAAGGATGTCATTAGTTACGCAAAACCAATCAATCTCCTCTATTGAAATTGGGGAAGTGTTGCCGTTTACAAATTGCTTTTTTTTTTACTTTTTTTTTTTAGTTATCTGAAGAATTAAGCCTACGTTATTTTCCTTTTTAAAGATCCTTAAGTTCTTCCTCCTCAAAGTAAAATCGAAAAAGGTTTTTCACACAGTTCTATCAAGTTGAGATAAAAGTTCTGAATCTTCTTTATTTTTATTAATTTATTTGTGAAAAGCTTCCTCCACATTTTTAACAATGTTCCTTACAAGAAGGTAAGCTCTATTCAACTTGGGTTAATGTCTACCACTTTAGAGTTGCTTCTGTTTCTTTTCTCGCTTGATTAGTACTGTTTTGTTCATGTATACTCTTGTCTTCAGAGTGTTATATCGTAGTATTTTGTTCTAAAATGAAGCTTTAGGAAAAATGAAAAGAATTAAAAAAAAAACGATTACTACTCCCAGGTTCTCTCCTTATACCACACAAAAATAAGGTCAAGTATACTCCACAGGCGAAGGAATATGTTCTCTCTTACATTTGCACAATCGAAAATGACCAAAGTTTGGAAAATTCTTTTGATGAAAAATATGGTTTCAGCATCAACATTGTCCAATAGATATGTAAAGTATGAGTTTTTGTTCCTTTGAAATTTAACAGAGATGCTTCATCAACTGAATATTGTCACAAGCAACAAGTTGAAAGCTTTGGTGTTTTCAGAGAGCGACTTTTGAGAATAAATTTTCATTTTTATTTTAGAAACATTCTTTAGCATACACTAGATTGATTGCTATATGATGCACAATGACATGCCCAATGATTGGAAGGCTATTGCCATGTGTTTATGCCATTTATGCATGATACAGTGAGTTTATTCAAGTATATCATTCTAGCACATTGTTTGCTTAGAACTACATGCTTAATGAAGTATGTCTCTCATGCTATGTCTGTTTATATATGTTTTGTTGTAAGATGTAAAGGGATTTGTTCAATTAAAAATACTTGTTCTCTTAAGTACAAAGTGATAATAGTGTTGACAGTAATATGTGGTGAGAAGCATGATTAGGAATCTTAACACTGTCTGGTTGCTTGCTGATTCTGCTGAATTGAACATAAAATAAGGTGAAAAATCAAATAGTAATCCTGACTTATAAGCCTCAGGTTGGCTACCATTGGTTGATGAATACTAGAATAATTTTTGAATGCTGAATTAGTTTTGGGGACATGAAAGCATCTTTGACAGACAAGAAGTAATTCAACACTCTCATTAAACTCTTCTCCCTCTACGGTATCTGCATAAGTTTGTCCGCTCACTGTTGAATCAGTTTTGATTTTTCTTTACTTCTGCCACTTCGGCTGCCTTTCTCTTGCAAGGAACTGAACATTGGGACATTGCTCTTGTATAGGGTGGGAGAATTCTTAGATAACTATTGTCAACTTGTATGCGATCCTAGGTCATTTTCTGATCTATTGCCTGGTGCCATTTTTTTTATATTTTAGTAAATACCCACTTTGTCCCATGATGTCCACATTTGACTTAACACAAATATTTAGATGAGTGTTTAACCATTTAATTCATCCTATTAAATTCAGCCTATCTTACCTGTAATGAATTATTATTGGACCTATATGTGATCATAGTCTCACCCATCATTTTCTTTTTAAGCGAGGGCTAGTGGTGGAAATTTAGATTGAAAAACAACTGAAGGTCAAATACAAATTTGTGCTTTAACTACTCTAGAAATTTATTTTGCATCAGGTTGTCTCGTAATTACTGACAGTTTAGAGATCATAGTATTTTCCATTTCTTTGTAGCGCAATAATGCATATCTCCATCTTATTTGTCCCACCTGGAAATCCATCTCTCAGTAATAATTTTCTTCCTTTCCCCAAGCCAAGAGGTTGTCTCTACCTGTCACCCCTTTGTCTCTACCCGTCACCCCTTATATAGTTACAATGCAGGCAAGGGGCCTCAATGTCTACCTGGCTGATGTTAGAATTATAATTCTCATGTGATAATTATCATTATAATCCATAGTTCCTGTTCAAGATTGTATTTTGAAGAGTATGTAAGACATGCTGTATTTTTATTATTTTATCTCTAAAACAAATAAATAGTTGTTGATGCTTGCATGCTTTTGTTTTTGGTTCCTTTTCTGTTCTAGTTTATTTTTTAATGTTATGACATTTGGATTGGTTAATGTAGGTGAAACGATTCATTAATGTCTATTCTGAATCATCACCAATGGGATTTTCTAGCAAAGATCTATCACGTGTGTCAGACCTCTATGCTGCTGCACAGGAGAACTGGTCATGGAATATCAAGCCTTCATTGCTATGTGACAATGAGAGTTGTTTTACATCAACATCTGCTATCAAGATCCAAATTGATGCGTATTCAGATTTCCTCGCCACTGTTGCAGGATTAGCACGGTCCAAGTGGACTGAATTTAATTTAAGGTTGATGAGTGTTGGTCTCTGCTTGATGGTGATGTCGCTTTTTATTCATGTCCTCCTCATTAGGAGGCTAGACAAGCAATTTGGACTTTGTTTCCCTTTCTCTGGAAATTATGGGATTTCCTTCACAGCATTTTTAGCTTATGCAATTGTGCTGATACGAGCTTGCAGCTTTCTTTCAAATAGTTTTATATGTAAGTCTTATTTCTGCAAAGCTTCCAACAGATAGAAATAAATTCGTCGTAATGCATACTTATTTTTTTATTTGATTTTGCTTTCTATATTTCCTATGATACAGTGGAAGAAGGCAGAGTTGCTAGTTTTCTTTTGGCAACTACTGGAATGCTTCAATTACGCTGCGCAATAATTAGAAAGAAGATGATCTTGGAGGTATAACATTTGATATTATGGTTCTCCTAGCAGACATTTTCCGTAGTCTGTGTCTTCAGATGTCATCTTATTTTGGTCTTTCTTTCTTGTATATATGAGCTGAATGCTTTTACCATTCTGCAGGGACTTGCTTTTGTTCTACTAGTTCCTTTCCTCAAATTTGGTATTGAACTTGGGCAATCCAAGCAGGCTGTCAATTCTTTGTTCTTGAAAATAGACCCTTCGTGGACACTTGGGATTCATACCAACTCAGATTTCGTAACGTATGTGGTGGAAATTGTGCCACAAATAGGTCTTATTGTTGTGGCCTACGTTCTATTCCAGTGCATTCTTTGCAACTCTGCCAAAGGGACCTTGAAATATGTTACCTTTGCAACTGTATTTAATTATATTCTTATATCCCTGATGTGGGCTATAGATTCTAGCCTACTTAGACTTCCCTTAGGACTGGGAATTTTGAAAGGAAATCTAATTCCTCGAATTATATATGCCATTAGTTTTCTGCAACTGTTATTTCTGGCGATTTTTCCACCTCTTACTAGAGAGATATGTGTAGATAGTGAAGAAAGTACAGTTACTAAAGCATCAGCCATTTTATCTTCATGGAGCTCACCGGTTATACTTCTCTCTGGTAGACAAGGTTCTTTGGTTGCTCTGGTATCCATTGTTGCAGGTACTTGCTCTTTTCACCAATTGTAAGGTAGTTTTATGCATAGTCAGTAATGTGGATGGACATTGACTTCTACATAAATTCAGTATAAAATTTTCAAACCACAAAACTTGATGTTTGGTTCAAAATTAGAGCATCATAAATTCTCATATTGATAAGGAACATTATTAAATTTATTATGATAGGTTGGTGCATTATTAAGTTGTTGAGATTCAAACAGGATACCGATAGTGGCTCTATCAGGTGCTCGTCATTCTATTCTTTTCCTGTGGCACAGTGGAGCCTGCTTGCCACAGCCCTGTTTTTCTGCACTGGTCATTGGTAAGTTTCTAGCATTCTTCTCAAGGTCTGACCCAGTATTTTTCAGCTAGCTCTCCTTTTGCTTTATTGGGCAGCTAAGAGTTACATTCCTTTTGCAAATAATTGTTGTTTGCCAAGTCTTATCTGTTCAGTTTCTATGAACTAGTTTTTCTTTAACTTTGTCCTTAGATTGCCCAGTCAGAATTCAAATGCCTTTATTCAGTTGAGCATCTGCATGATGTTTCTTCTCTGGTGGTCACGCTGTTTCACAACTTAATTCTTGTGCAGGTGTGCCTTTGATGGGCTACGATACGCTGCTGCATTTATTGGGTGAGAATGGTTTCTAGTCCTGGCATTTTTTAGACACTCACTCTATGAATTTACGGTTTCCTTCGCTTATATTCTTTGGGAGTTACTTCTTTCTTTATATTCGGGGGCATGGAGTAGGTTACCACCAATCCTCTTTTTGGGGGGGTTTTGGAGGTCAGTGCTTTGGTGGAGGAACCTAGGTTGGTGATTGTAAGAACAGGGTTTGTCAAGTATTGTTTATTGGCTTGCTACTTAAATTGTTTCAGGTTTGATGAATTCAACCTGATTCGCCAAGCGGTCCTTCTTACTATAGATACATTTGGTTTTTCTCACATTTTGCCGATTCTTGGACTTCCATTTCTTGTCACATATCTACGGCCAATGAGGCCACCTGAGCAAAAGAACTGGTTCTTCTCCATGCAGCTCTGTCAAGTAAGTTTCTAAGTGGATTGGACAATAAAATACAAAAGAACACTAATTATTTTTGTGCTTTACACCGTCTCCCCTGGTTTTCCTAATGTTCTTTTACATTATGCTATGTTTCAGATATATTTGATATATGGACTTTTTGTGGCTATATCAGTCACATTTACGATTCTATGTGTTACAATACAAAGACGACACTTAATGGTATGCCTCATTACCGTGCTTATAACATAGTTGAATTTAGCTTTGGTGATTGGTAAATTTACATAAATAATGCATGCACACGTCTTTGCAAATGATACATCTGCAGTGAAACTTAATCCCTATGTCCCTTTCAAATTTGAACTTTTAATGCAGGTATGGGGATTATTTGCTCCTAAATTTGTTTTTGATGTGGTGGGTCTGATTCTTTCTGACTTTGTGATCTGCTTGGCATCACTTTACTATCTTGTTTGAGTGTTGTGGCACCAAGAACTGGATTCCAGGATGAATAGTTTCACCAGCTATCCAGCTAATCTCGAAGCGATACCAATTAAGGAGCGTGGATTCTGACATATTCATGAAGGAGATCTACCTCACTGTGTATTTTTTGCTGCCTTGGAGAGGCATGATTGATTCATGGGAAGTACTTTCTTGAAATTCAAGGCTGCAATTGCGAAGGGCTTGTATAGCTTTGACTTTTTTTGTAGAGAATTTGATGTATATTTTACTTTTCCACTTCAGTTTATTTGACATTAATAAGGATGTCTTATTTAGCAGGTATTATATTATATTATATTATTTATGAAGTCCTAATATTCTAAAATATTCAGTGTTTTTGTTTTAGAGGATTTTTTTTTTTACCGCCCTAGTCATTAATTTTAATTGGAACTGTTTTGCTTGCCCACATTTTAATCTTCAGGTTCAAGTACAAACTCTCCCTTGTTTGTAGCATACCTATGATTTTGTCTTTCAATCTGTTGTTCAACCTTTATCTTATAATCATCGAACCACCGCCTCATTGATTCCATCTTATGCTAGTTTGTTCATTCATGGGCAAAGGAGTTTGATCAATAGGTGATAAGGAATTAAAACCATAAACTATTTCAAATGGAGAATGCCTAGTAGTGGAATGCATAGCTATGCTATATAGCATTAAAAGGATGCTGGATGCTTCTTAAGTAATTTCCCATTTTTTTATCTTTTTCCTTTCCTCACTTGTAAAGATATCCATAAACTCCCTCTTCCCTTGAGAGTATGGTCCATTAAAATTTTGTGTAAATCTACAGATCTCTCTCTCTTCTTTGGGACAAAAATAACCACAAATAAAAATGCAGCACCATCTTATACCATAAAAGCATCCATTTGCAAATATGTACACAAAGTTTGCTACAGCAAAAACCCAGTAATCACGGTGCTTTGTAAATCAGAAAATAAGGGAAGGAAACCACCTCATACATCAGAGTGAGCTTTGAGTGAAGACCCCAACCCCAGGAGACCTCTTTCCTACCCCATAGTTACACCACGATAAATGGCACCAGGGCATAGCTCATCCATATTATCAATATTCCGGTATCCATTGTATTCTCTCAAACATGTCCACCCTCGGCGAGACAGAAAATCACGAAAATCTTCTTCAGTGTAAAAGGTTTTGTCTTCTGTGTGTACCGGCAAGTGATCTGATTCCTCGTATAGACAAACTTTTATAGTTAGGCCTGCAAAACAAGAAATCACATTCTAATGCTTAGCCATTATGCAGCATTAATAATATCGCATGTTATGCAGCTGGATGTGAAGAATTTTCATGCCAATAATAACAGAACAATTACAAGCATGCAACTGCAACTATCCTACACGAAGCAACAGTAAAAACAGAAATTGCTATGCTTAACCAAAAATTTGTATAAAAAGATTTACAGCTCGATAAAAAAAGTGTTGATTTTCTCATATTAGGAAAGTGATGGATGAATTTCAACCATTTTGTTGTGTCCTAAATGCATACTAGGCAAAGATTTTGCTAATGTAATATTGTTTATAACCTTATTTTTTAATTGCACATAGAAAAACAATTATCAAGCAGCAGCAATAATTAGGTGATGCTAACAGGCAAAGAATGACACACATCCTGCAACAGCTAGCCCCAAGTCAAGTTGGTATTTGAATGGGAGGGATAAGAAGTAAAAGGCATGCAGTTCACATTGCGTCCAAAAAATTTATCAATGTTAATCATTTCAGAACTGCAATTCATGCATTGTACCTTCATCAACATGGAGGGTATAGTTCCCCAATGGCATATCTCTATCAAGTGTCCGAACAACATTATCTTCATCTTCCAGCCAAAATGCACGCTTTGTCCTTAACCTGAAAGCAGACTTAATAGCTTCCTTGATGGCATGAGCAGTGCCATCTATGCCTATTCTCTTTGTGTAGTCCCCCCATTTGACAGATATCACTCTCCCTTCATACGAGGTACTCTGTTCACCTGCTAAGAGAGAGAGAGAGAGTGTGTGTGTGTAAAAGTAGATAGAAAGCTTGTATTCAGGAGCAAAAAGAAATTGCTCCACCTTTCACATAGTACTTGGAGGCTTCTCAAAATTTACTTCATTACTAACAGAAAAAGGAAGCAGATTTCCAACTATTTGCAGGGGGCACGGCCTCCTCAAGAGTAAAGATCTTAAGTAAGATTCTGTTTCAACTTTTATGATTCCAAAGACAGTGATTCTTTACTTCATGTTTGAAAGCCACCCTCTCCTCTCCACTCCCCACACCAATCAAATGATACAGAATTATCAATAATGATTTGAAATTGTTACATACAAGTTGTAAGCCAAAAAGGGAAACAAATAGTGCCATTAAATTTTATTATTTGCATGAAAACATAGCATTCATACTGTGAAATATAGGTGAAGTTACAGTATTCAGATTTACTCTCAACGATTGGATGCTGAAAATAAACCTGGTGCAACTATGTATCACTTTTTTCTACTGGAGTTATGTATAGAATGGCATGAAGTGCTCACCCTTCCAAATGCAGAATTCATGATTTGAAAAGCAATATGTTGGCAGATGAAGGGATCTATTAAACTAACCATTTCCAGGGTTGTCCCTCCAATTCCAAGGGGAGACCCCACTAGCTGCAGTGATGGCAAGAGGATGCCCATCATGGTCCAAACGCCTTTCTAAGTTTAGGGCCTGCCTGCCATTAGCTGTAGATTTTGAAAAAGTGTACTGTTATTTAGCGACAACTATCTTAACAACCTTAAAGAGAGAGAAAATGAATTGATGGAAATATCAAATGGTCAAATCATTCAAATTCATCAATTGAGAAACTACTTTCATGAAGAGTGATCTAGAAGATACAGGACACAAAAAATTTCTTAAAGCGACTATGTTGGTGAAAACTACTACTACAGTACATACACATTGCTATCAGATCAGTCTGGTTTCAAAGTAAGCCTCTATCTACAACGTAAAACATTTTTCTCCATCTTTTTGCTTTCTCAACCTTCCTTCCACCATGTTTCCTCACCCCCTCCTTACTAAAAGAGAAAAGCTATTTTTCCTCTCATACCCCTTTTAATATATATATATATATATATATATATATATATTCTGTAATCACCACAGACTCAATAGTTCAGCTTCAGCCATGAAAAAGTGCATCTGGTCAAATATTAGATCCAAGAAACAACGTGAGCATCTTAAGATCACCATAGTTAATTGTTATAAGGAAAAGATCTATAACAACCAATAATTTGTTAAGTGTCAACAGACCAATGTGAAGAATATCACCACGGTTTCTTCTTTCCCCCGCAACCCACCCAAAAGAAAAAAAAAGGGTAGGAAATTTTCAAATATCTTTAAACAATTAACTTCGAATTTATCACTTCAGTAACAGAATGTTTGCTCCTTCAAGTGCCAGATTTATGCAAGTGAGGAGTAAAAGCAAAAGAAACAAAGTAGGGATAGCTGCAACTATAGCTTTAGTAATTTCCAAACAAAACTAAAAACGGTATATGAATACCCATTCTGATGCCAAAGAACTTAATTCATTTGATATGCTACGAACCAGCAGAGAAGCAGTAAAATGATGTCCGATTGGGTTTCAAGATGGAAGTGCTTTTGAGCAAATCAATCCTCTATATTCTTCATAAAACTAAGTACTTTTCTCATTAACTCTATAGTCATCATAAAATGTAAAAATTCAGGCTTTTCATGGGGATTTATGGTTGCGGGCAGAAACAGATCATTTGAGAAAGTCAACTCAGACAACAAAAATGAAAATTCTTTCAGAAGTAGTTCTCTTGTAATTGAAAGATGAAATTGGTGTCAATTGACAACAGTGCGCTTCTACATATCTGAACATTATATAACAAGGGCATTTCCAAAAATTAAGCCCAAAAAAAATAAATAATAATAACTGGAGGGATCAGGCATACAAGTACCAAATGGTAGTTTCAATGACTAACAGCTATAACCAGATTCCATGTATTTTATCAAAGACCAAACACAGAAAATCCAATTATGCTTGGCATTAGACTTGAGCCTCAGTCAAATGTAAAATGGGTGAAATATGAAAACACTAGGCTATTCCTCAGTCTCAACCGTTACAACACCCACAATTACAAGATCTGATTGAATTTTGAAACTTATTTTGACTAAGAAAACAGCAGCAAACCTCAATTCACGTTAGATATACCTTCCACTGCTCCAAATGTAATACTGGTGTCATCAATACCTGCACCAATAACACAATTTCCCATGTGGACATTATGCTTCAATATTAGAAATTGAACAAAAAATTCTGTTTGCATCTCAGGATGTCTTTACAAGAACAAACATGACAAGGAAAGAAAGAAAACATCCAAAGGAATGACCAAAACAGGAGTTCAGTTCAAAAGAGAAGAACTCTTTTCTTATATTTTCTGAAACAAGCACAAATATCAATAGCCCAACTACAACTCAACCCCATAAAGAACGATCCTCAGAAAAGATTAAGTTGATTCAATCCAATAGCTAATTTCCCAATCATTTTGCCAAATTATATCGTCAAGCAAACAATATGCACAAAAGAAAAAAAAGAAACAGCACACTTTCACAACCCACATGACAACTCGCTCCCCATTATACCTAGACTGCCCCGACAAACAAAGAAAACTCAAATAAATAAGATGAAAACAAAAATGATTTTGTTAATACCCTTATCAGAGAACTGCATGAAAGAGTCGACTTTATTACAAGTAGGGGGAGGGCTCTTATAACTTGCGCCATTCTTACTCCTCTCTTTCAAAATCTCCTCAATCTCCTTGTAATAGGACATTTTGGCGGATGCAGTTCGATCTCCATTCTGCTTAACTTTCTTAAACTCCTTGAGCAAATTCCTCCATTTATCTGTACACATAGTCGGGGATCTATCAAACCCTTTTTCCCTCATCTTCATAGAAATATCGTCCCACAGATGCTTGTTGGATTTTGAAGTGTTAAACATAGAATCAATTTCTCTTCTTAAGCTTATCAGAGCTCGGGTTTCTTCCTGAACCCAAGTCTCAGCCCGTTTTTTAGGGGCTTTAAGGTCGGAAGAAGATGACGGGTTCGCCGCAGCATTATCTTCACCGCCACTACTAGTGGTTTCGCCGCATCCGAGGACCTGGTGGTGGTGCCGGTGATGGTGGGGAGCTGGAAGGTGAATGGCTGTGCTATTGTCATTAGTAGCGGTGGAAACTTCGATGATCATATCTCGCGTTTCTTCAGGGTTTTCATCTTCTTCTTTGTAAAAGTCGATTGCTTGAGGCTTTTCGGACATGTACATGGCTTTCTTCCTTTGCAAATTGTCCGACGGTTACGAGTGAGCTTCAGAATTGAGACTGTGGAGCAGTATGAATTGTGGGAATCCCCTGGGGCTGGATAATGGATTTGGGTAAATTAAGGATGAAATAGGAGAGATGGGAGACAAAGAAAGTGTTTTTGTTTTCTGTGGGCCTTGTTTGGATCAACAGAAAGGAAAAAGGATATAAGGGATTAATAATTATTTATAGTAATATTTAATTTGAAATGAAAAGAAAAGAAAAATATTTTTATTTTTATTTATTGATTTGATAAAATAATATATCAAATAATATTATTAGTAAATATTTTTTATTAAATAAGATTTTTTTTTTCTATTTCTATCCATTTCACTTCAAAAAAATTAAAATTTTTATATTAAATTAATTCCTCTATTTTCTTTCTATTTTTTTCTATAAAAACTAATCTAAACAAATAAAACTCAAACTCTCCCCTGCGGTCCTTTCTCTCCTCAATCCAAACTGGCAATTAGCCTTTTCAGGTTTGGGTAGAGGTTTCTGTCTCAAGGGAAAGCGTTGCGCCATTCCATTGAAAGCGCACAAGAAAATATCTCTATCGCCGCAACAGGTTTGAGTTGAGCCTTCAAGATTTCCAAGGTATATTCATCATTCGCTAAAAGCTCCGTCCGTCTCTTCTTCTGCTCTGCCCGGTACTGTGGTGGGAGCTAAAACACCAGTGCAAAATCTTGTTTTGCCCATTCCAGCTGTTAATTTTGTGGGTTTGTTTGTTTGTTTAATCAGCTCGAGAACTGGCTGTATTTCTTTCAGGTGTATGTACAGAAATTTGATCTTTTCTAGTTCTACCCCTAATGTGAAAAGAGCAATCTTTGCAATTTCTAACCATGCCCTGATTCTGCTTGATATTATGCTTTTCTTTGCTTTTGTTTGAAGTTAGTGCCCAACTTGTGTATTGCGAAAGAAGCGAACTGAAACAGATGAATTGTATTTAGTTAAATGGCTTCAGGTTTTTAGATAGTCTAAGTTGTTCAATCTGTTTTTAATTTGTTCTTGTGCTTTGAGTTTTGTGGTTAATGTATTTAAAGTTACCACAATAGAACTTTGGGCATTTTTTATTTTAAAAGATTCAAACTTGAGAACTTCGATCTGAATTTTGACAATAATGGAGTTTTTTCCTGCCTTAATTTGTGTTGTCCTGATAGATGGAGGTGGATGATTGTTGATGTTGTTTATTTCCTCATTGAGTTTTATTCGATCCCATGAATCCACCATCTGGTTTTAGCTGATTGGAAGCTTTTGTTGCATACAAATAACTAAACATGCGCTGTGCACTGTGGGGTTTCGTTGCCAATCTTTGCTGCTACCCCCACAGAGAAATTTATTTCTTTTGTTTGCTTGAGTATTTTGTTGGCCTTTCGATTTATCTGCATTTTACCTGGGCCACCATTGTGATATAATAATACTTCTGTTTATCATTTGTGATTGGTAAATAAATTAAATTGGTAAGAACTATGGGTGTTTATCTTCCTTGGCCTTGCTTTCCTATTTTCAACATAAACTGATGTTCCTGGAGAGTGAAAAGATTTTAATCTAAGTTTGCTTTAGCAACCAAGATGATATACCTGATATACATGGCTCCTCCTTTCAAAATGTTTCCTGATTGCTCTGCAGATGCAGAATTTTCTTTTCCTGGGTGAAATTAACTGTTTTACGGCCTGCATCTTATATTGTTTGTTATTACCAGTTATTACCAGCCTAGACATTTGATCCTTCCACACCCAAGAAGCGTGATCTTCCCTAAAAGAGAAAAAGCCTGCTTTTGTCAATCATTTCTTTTCCATAATAGCAAAATTAAACATGAAAGATAAACTCTTTTTAATTGGTAATTTGTCGTGATGATAATTTAATGATATGGACCTTATGATTCTGCCTAGTTTGAGGCAAATCTTCTGCTTCACTGCTAAGCTGTGTGTTGTTTATGTAGGATCTTCTGGCTGACCAGTTTGTAGCTGAGAACTAGCAGCTCCGCAATGACCAATGCCTGCATCACTAGATTCAGCAACATTCATAGAGCAACAGTGCCAATTCCCAGTGGGCGAAATTTTGCAGTTGTTTTTTTGAGAAGCTTTTGTACATGCACCTCGACTTGCACCTCTCCAATCATTTCCCTTGCCCATTCTCCTCCATTTGTCTTGACTTCCCATCTCAAGGCCTCAGAAGCTCCACAACGCTCGGAGGAATGGTTTGCACTCCGAAAGGACAAGTTAACAACAAGCACATTCAGCACTGCTTTAGGATTCTGGAAAGGTAGCCGTCGATGTGAACTTTGGCAGGAGAAAGTGTTCACACTAGATGAGCAATTAGTAGAAGCTCCCAAAAGGCATGCCATGGAATGGGGTGTTCTGAATGAAGCAGCAGCTATAGAACGGTATAAAAGCATTACTGGTCGTGATGTGAGCTCATATGGTTTTGCAATTCATCCAGAGGAGCGACTTGATTGGGTTGGTGCTTCCCCAGATGGCCTTCTTGGCTATTTCCCTGAAGGTGGTATTCTGGAAGTCAAGTGCCCCTTCAACAAAGGAAAGCCAGAGGTTGGGCTACCGTGGTTGAAAATGCCATTCTATTACATGCCACAGGTGCAGGGTCAAATGGAGATAATGGACAGAGATTGGGTTGATCTGTATTGTTGGACTCCAAACGGAAGCACAATATTCCGTGTATGCAGGGAGCGCAGTTATTGGGAGCTGATTCATGGGGTTCTACGGGAGTTTTGGTGGGAAAACGTAGTTCCCGCTAGGGAAGCCCTATTGTTGGGAAGGGTGGAGGAAGCCAACTCATACAAACCAACTCCTACGCATAAACAGACGGGACTTGTGATTAGTAGAAGCTTGAAGTTGGCTGGTGAAGTGAAGTTGTTGTGTAGGGAGATTGCTGGTCACATCGAATTTTATCGATAATAGGTTTCAGCTAAAAGAAAGTTGATCAACATTCTTTTGAACCTTCTGTTCATGATTTCCAAATGTTAAATCATTTCAAAACATCTCGAAGGATCTATTGATCACATTTGTATATGATTAAGCCTCTTGAATGAGAAGCATTAGGAAAGGCTAAATTAACAGTTGCCAATAATAGTCTTATTTTATACCTACATTGTCGCTAAGTTGAAAGCAGCAAGACTCATTGGCATTTTCAAGGTAAAGCTGGTATAGTATAGTACATCAACGGCTTATTGCTCTTTCTAGAAGACCTATAAGAGCAGAAATTCCGCATGGGATGGAAACCACTGAGCAGCCCCTTGAATGTGTAGAACATTTTTTGAATTTTCATATGCAATGAAAAATGTAATTGAGCGGCACCAATTCGACATATAAGAGCAGAAATTCCGCGTGGGATGGAAACCACTGAGCAGCCTCCTATGTAATTGAGTGGCACCAATTCTAGTTTGACCACCCGGGTAACGCCAAATTCATGGAAAATTCTTATTCAGTAACTTTATTTCACAGTTACTCCCCGCCTTCCCTTTTTGTCATTAGCTTTAAATGGAAATATGTGTGAAAGCCAAGTCAAAGCCATCTTTCTCGCAGTGCCTTAAAATCTCCTGGTTGACAATAGACAAGAAGGGAGAAAACCTCGTAACCACAAACTGAGTGGCACCATTGATTCTTCCATACTCTATTCGAGTTAATTCTGATCTAGAGATCTCTTTGCAAAGATGCAAAGTGAAAACGGTGAGGAGAGACAAGGGAGAGCGTGAAATCAAAATGGATATTTACAATTCTGAGGGGCTTTCTTGGGCGGACCAGTGGGATCCTCAACCCCCGTACGCTGAAACTGAATATGGGAAGAAGAAGAAAGGCAAGGAAGCAAGAAAGATGGGGAAGACAGGGAAGAAGATCTTGAGCCTCAACTGGATTAAAAACCTCGGCAAGAAATCTCAGAAATGATGATTACCCTTTATGATTTTTTTAGGTTCAGAAAATTCTTGTGAAATCTTCACTGTTCTCATGTTGTTTTCCATGATCAAGAATAAGCTTCTGTATTTTTTGTTCTCTTTGGTCTGCCATTGTAAGTTCACCTTTTTGTGTCTAATCATCTTCTGTAACTCAGGATTATGGATGAATGGCATTTGCTGTACTTGAGCATTCTCTTGCTCAAGATTATGCCTTATCTTTTCTTTTCTTTTCTTTGTGATTGTGAATCTCCTTTGCTTTCGTTTCTTCATATTAAAAGAAGAAACCATCATTGGGTTTCAAGTTTTTCATTCCATTTGCCGTGGGAAATGGTTCTAAAAATATTCAGAATATGGTCTGCATTTTCTTGCTCAGCGGATTGGATCAAGAAAGACCTCCACTACATTTGCAAATTTTCTAATTTAATTTTTTTTTTCTTTTTTGAAACCTACTCTTTTGCCTAACGAGGCAAGTTCCATTTTGTTCTCTTCTAAAACAAACCATACATCATTCCAAACAAACAAACAATGTATATTTGGTTATTTGTGGGGAGGAAGGGGTGGTAAAGAACATTTTTATACCCTTGTTTTTCTACTTAAAATCTTAGAACCTTTTGTAAAGAAATATAAAAGGCAATTGGCACCAAGAATTCATTCGAGTAGTTTTTATTCCCCATGAGGTTGATCCAATGGTTCGCCTAGGACGGAATTAGCAAAATATTACAGCACATAACAATTGTTTTCATCTTAGTACTCCAACATTGTCTCTTGAGTTTGTGAGATAGTTAGTGTTGGTGTTTTCAAGTTAACGTCTCGAGTTCAAACTTCTTGTGAAACATAAAATTTTGTGCACATTTTTAAAAAGCAGTTGTGGATTTTTTAATAATAAAAAAATTTTTAAAAAAATGTTAAAAGAGAATTTTGTGTGCACGTTCGCATAACGATTATAGATTTCTTTAATAATAAAAAAAAATTAAATCTTGATACTCCAAGGTCCGATCTCTAGTTTACTAAACTAATCATTGGGTTTAATCGCACTTTCTTTCAAAAAAATAATATTAATAATTAAATCGTTTTACCATGATACATATACATAACAAATTAATATTAACGACTGTGATTTGTTAAGAATCGTTGCAAATGCCAATGGCTTTAGAATAGCTTTTCTAAACCATACGGATTGGGAAAGCATTGGCATCCTGCCTGACCAGACCTTAAGAATTATGCTTCGGCTTCTGGATGGCTCACACTATGGGCATTGTATTATAGCCAGCGGCATTATACCTTATTATTATTTAATAAGTATTATGAATATATTGTGAATTAATGAAAACTCCATTAATTATGAATTTATGTAAATTATTAAGGAATTAGTGGAAGCTTCACTAATTATGAATTTTTATAGATGTCTACCATTTAGTGGAGATACCACTAATTAAGATTAGTGGAAGGTGATATATTTCACTAATTAAGAGCTCTATAAATAGAGTTATTTTCTAAACTTGAAATATACCATCATTTTGTGAAAGAAATATTAGAGAAAATAGTGAGATAAAGAAAGAGGGAAGTTTGAAGAAATTTTTGTACAAAGAATGGTTAGAGTTTTCTTAGTGTGTAGTGCGTAGATTTTATTTTAACACTACCCAAATTTTATAACACGTTATCAGTACGAGTCTCTGCCGTTATCAAAGCTAGAAGACAGATACGCATTTATTGATCCCTATAACTAATCTTACTAAATTCGAATTTGTAACCCTTGATATTTCTGAAAAAAAGTATATGTCATGTGTTCTTGATACGTAAATACATCTAAAAAAAAGAGAGATCCGTATGTCCAGTGGATAAAAGAAAGATTTGACCACCTGAAGATGATCGTACTAGCAACTGCACGGTATAAATAATTGCACATGAAGTTGTAAGATTTTAAAACCGTGAATAAATATAGCTCCGCGATGTATAAAATTACACAGTTAAAATTATGCAGAGAAAAAGTTACTGATGAAGATATATTGGAGAAGACATTCTCCACCTTTCATGCCCCGAATATTGTTCTGCAATAACAATATCGAGAAAAATGGTATACACATATTTTAATTACTGCCCTCCTCATTGTAAAGAAAAATAATGAATTATTATTGAGAAATCATGAAGCGAGACCAACTGGCTCAACAGCACTCTCAGAAGTGAATGTTGTTGACTCTAGTAGAAGCCATCGTTATAGTCGTAGTTGTGGCAGTGGTCGTGGTTATGGTCATGAACACACTCAATATTTCCCTTATCACAGAGAAATACTGACCACTTGAAGTGGAACAGAAAAGATAATAAGGGAAAATGATATTTCCATTAATAATATGCATCACATTTTTTAGATGTTACATTCAAATGTTAAAATTTTATACTACATTACTATTAACAGTTCAGAAAAAAAAATCATAAGTCTGGTGTTCACTTGTATTTCCTTCATTCATCTCATTGGTGTTCACGTAAACTTGAGGATGTATGCTTGTAGTTGCTTTTTTGCAATAGAGCTGACAAAATTAAGATGAATGTTTGTAGTTGTTCTTTTTCCATGTTTGCATTAGAGGAAGACAAGCAGGTAACAATTATGGACTTTAGATCCTCTTCTTCGGCATCCTCCTTTTCTTCCTTCTCCCTTGGTCAGCATCTAAACTAGCAGTAGAATTAGTCGTGCAGTTACTGCGAAATGAGTCTTGGAATTTTATCATCCCTTTAAGTTTCTTATTATACTTGGCCTTGTAACATGCTTGTCTCAATTTCTATATTTGGTCCTCCAACTGCGTATCAGAACTTTCTTCCACCAACTTCTTCTCACGTTCCAATATTTCAATGGCTTCTCTTAACTTATTTTCAGTCATATGTCCTCCTTCGTTTTTATTTCGCATTTCCTGTAAATCAAAGTGATATCATCGGTGAAGATACATTCATTCTGGTCATTATTTACTTATAAATCTTTCATAATTTCATACTTGCAAATTACAAGTGTTGTGTGAGAGAACCTGAACATTCTTAATTAGGGTCTCCAAACTCATCAACTTCCTATGAGACCATCGACGAATTCCCAACTCCCTACATCTGTTCTTGAGACGAGTTAAGTCAATATTCAGTTCTTTGGGCGCACTCTTGATTGGCAGGTAAAAGTATTACGAAATTGTTTCTCTTAATAGTGTCTTGGAGCTATTACCTTTATTCTCTCTCTGCCTCCTAATCCTCTTATTCTCCATAGGAATTTTGTCTGAAATAATATCTTAAACTTTGATATTATGCATTTCATGGGTCCTCACTCCAAATTCGTTACCAAGACCACTCATTATTTCGCCTAAAAAAAGAAAAACAATATCAGTAAGGGTAATACCATTCAAAATCCATATTTGAATGTATGATAACCTTGAACCATATTCTGACTTTGTTCAAAATCCATTAGGGGGTAAAAAACATCATGCACAAGCATATCCTCATGCAGAGGAATAGCATCAAAAGTAGTCTCTTGAATGGGTAGATCAAATTGAAAATCCAAAGCAGCATATCCAGAACTTTCACTGATTTACATCACAACAAACCAAAAGAGAGTTTAATTTCATTATCAAGCACACTAAAAAAAAGGAAGCCCTCAAATGTATCTCACCTGAAATTAGGAGGAAGCGATTAACTTGGAAAGGAAAACACATCAAAATTTGACCATGTCTCAAATGAATTACGAGTTCCCATATCTGCTTTGTGATTTTTGTTTTTAAAGTTTACTAATGACTGATGACTGAAATATATATCGATATATATATATATATATATATATATATATATATATATTTTATGTACAAGGAAGAAGAAGATGTAAATGATAGGTAGAGGGACTGAGGAGAAGAAAAGACAAGGAGGAAGGGAAAAAGATGGTACCGGGAAGAGTGAGAAAATAATAATATAGAGATTATTTTTTTTTAATATATTTATTGGCATTTCCTACTTGTTATGTATGTAGTATTACTCATAATGTTCTTACATTTTCATTATTCTCTTGTGAAATCATTATTCCCTAAATTAGGGAGAGAGTATAAACAATATAAGAAAGATCTTGCTTGGATAACATCATTAAATTATCTTGATCCACGTACAAGCGCGTGTGAACTTGAAGTTCAAAAGATAATTCATTTGTAAAGCATTGCAAATCAAATGTCAGAAACTTTTGTTGACTCCAGAAGAGTAACAAAATCGCATATTCCAGCTATAAATTCTCCTCTTCGAATTAAAGTTTCAGCAGAACTAAAGATTATACCTATAGCTGCTAAACCAAAAGTATGGCCGACCTCTTGGTTCTAAAGACAAAAATCCTCGAAAAAAATGAGGATTAAATGATCCAAACGATCATATTTAATAAAAGAATGATAAATACCAAGAAAGAATTGATGACAAAGAATCAGAAGTTGATGTAAGTAACACTGACATTTCTATCAATTATACCACTTCCGGTAGAAGTTGGAATTGGATAGAAACTGTTATTGCTACCATATTTGTATACAATATATCTCTTGATATTACACAGGATAATGATGATCCTAAACCAATATCAATTGATGAATGTCGGTATGAAAAAGATTGGCTACAATAGAAAGATGTGATTCAATCGGACTTAAATGAACTGACACAACGTGAAGTCTTCGGACCTGAAGTCCGAACACCAGAAGGTGTAAAACCTGTTGGCTACAAATAGATATTTGTGAGAAAGCGCAATGAAAATAATGAAATCATACGATATAAAGCACGATTAGTAGCTCAAGATTTTTCACAAAGATCAGGTATTGATTATGATAAAACTTATTCTCCTATTGTTAATACTATTACACTCCGATATCTTATCAGTTTGGCAGTACATGAAAATATAGATATGCGCCTATTAGATGTTGCCACTGCTTACTTGTATGGAAATTTAGAAAATAATGTTTACATGAAAATCCCTGAAGGATTTTGCATGCCCGAAGCATATAAACGTTATCCTCGTGAAAATTACTCCATCAAATTGCAGAAATCATTATATGGCCTGAAGCAATCTGGGCACATGTGGTTTAATCGTCTTAGTAAATATTTATTGAAAACGGGATTTAAAATAACCAGGTATGTCCATATGTTTTTATTAAAAAATTCGATTCTAAATTTGTGATATATGTTGATAATATTAATCTTATTGGAACTCCTGAAGAACTCCAAGAAACAATTGATTATTCGACATCAATGATGTTGGTAAAATTACATTTTGCCTTGATTTACAAATTGAACATTTAGTACATTTCATCAATCAACATATACAACAAAAATTTTTAAAAGGATTTTCATGGATAAAGCACATCCATTGAGTATTCCAATGATCGTCCAGTCATTAGATGTGAATAAAGATCTTTTCCAACCTCAAGAAGAGGATGAAGAACTTCTTGGTTCTGAAGTACCATATCTCAGTACAGTTGATGCATTGATATATCTTGCTAACCATATACTACCTAATATTGCATTTACTGTCAATTTATTAGCAAGGTTTAGTTCTTCACCAACACGACGATATTGGAAATGAATTAAACAAGTCATTCGATATCTCCAAGGTACAATTGATCTCGGATTATTTTATTCAAATAAAATCAGTCCAACATTGATAGGTAATGCAGATGCTGTTATTTATCTAATCCACATAAAGTACGTTCTCAAACGGATTATCTATTTTACATGTGAAAATATTGCTATATCATGACGTTTTACAAAACAATCTATAGCAGCTACTTCTTCAAATCATGCTGAAATTATAGCCATTCATGAAGCAAGTCGAGAATGTGTATGGCTAAGATCAATGATTCATTATATTCGAAAAAGTTGTGGATTATCATCGATCAAAGATATTCCAACTCCTCTTTATGAAGACAATGCAGATTGCATAGTTCAATTACGATGAGGATATATTAAAGAAGATCGGACAAAACATATTTTACCAAAATTCAAAATTCTTCTTTACTCATGAACTCTAGAAGAAAGGTAAAATTGATGTGTTACAAATTCGGTCATATGACAACCTCGCAAATATTTTTACAAAGATTTTACCTACTGCAACATTTGAAAAGTTAGAGATATAAAATCGGTATGCGTCTGTTTAAAGATTTAAAGGAATCATCTCATCAGGGGGAGTAATAAACAGACATATAGAATAGTGTACTCTTTTTCTTTCATTAGATTTTTTTTCCCACTGGGTTTTTATCTAGGAAGGTTTTAACGAGGTATATTCTTTATGTAATAGATGGACATCCAATAGGGAGTGTTATGAATATATTGTGAATTAGTGGAGCTTCCACTAAGGACTTATGTGAATTATTAGAGAATTAGTAGAAATTTCACTAATTATGAATTTTTATGGATGTGCACCATTTAGTAGAGACACCACTAATTAAGATTAGTGGAAGATGATATATTTCATTAATTAAAAACTCTATAAATAGAGCTATTTTCTAAATTTGAAATGTACCATCATAGAAAATTGTGAGAAAAAGAAAGATAGAAGTTTAAAGAAATTTTTCTACAAAGAATAGTTAGAATTTTCTTAGTGTATAGTGTATAAATTTTATTTTAACACTACCTAAATTTTATAACAATAATATTTATATATATATATATGACAAAATTGATAAAATAATGACTCAGTTCATTCTTCACCGAATTTTATAGATGCAATGATGGGATTTATATGGAGTGGAATGCATGAAATACATAGAAACGGATAAACAAAGAGAATTTTCTATACGCAAAATTGACAAAATAATAACTTCCGTTATCTAAAGATACAATGGGCAAAATTAATAAAATAATGACTTCGATGGATAAAGATACTTAAGAAAGGGGTGTTTAAAATAGATCACTGCCTCCATCCAGAGTAGCAATTGTTTCAAAATCCAGGACCGACCGTCACTCCAAATTAGTGCGATGGCCACCCCAAGCTGCTTATCCGAGTTGCTAAATTATAATTGCCAAATAAAAAAACAGGCAGAATGCAGATATATGACAAATTTACAACAGGTAAACAAACAACCATATTTTTTCGCCCAATATCTTTTGATAAACTTCACAACCCAAGAGGAAAGTTCTGGCCTAAGAAGTTCATAGAAGCTCCTATTACAATAGGCACATGCCTTAGCAGCAAATATTTTCAATCCTTCAGTCGAGTGATTTGAACAACACAGTTGTATCACTTCCACAATTCCAAAGCGAATAAAATAATAGAAACGGACACAAGAATTCAGAAAATGACGAAAAAAGATCCTGCACAAGTTTGGGCGTCCGAAGAGTTCCAACTCTTGCAGAATAGTGGTGTTCAAGAAGAACCAGCACAGCATGGACTGCAACTGAAACTGAAAGAACAGTGAAGCATCATCCAGAGAACCAAGGCGATATCAACTCCAAGACCCCCTACTGTACTGATGCAAGAGACACGAACAGGCCTGAACTGAAGGTCATGAGGCAACACATGATTTAGATACCCATTAGAATTTACCAAGTCAATAATACTAACAGTGACATTTTTCAACTTATCAAATCACCCGATGTCTTGAACCATAGTAGAGTACCAGAGCACCAAGTACGCGGTCATATATTGAAGCAAGTATGACATTCAAGGATCTGAAGGAGAATTGAGGAGATGCACACAGACATCACTCCAGCTAACAAGACAAAAGAACAAAGAATGTGGTATAGCTCGTATTCGGTGAATAGGCGGCAGGTGGAAGATTCAATTCCCTTCTGCATAGTTCTCCATCTCCTGAACAAAAAGTTTCTCTACACCATTTGCTAAAGATTTTCAATTTTTTTCCTTTTTTTTTTTTGGGTGTCCTTTTCCCTTCCCCTTCTGTCTCCTTCTTTACAACTAAATGACATAAACATAGGTCAGCTAAGAAACAATCCCCAAGCCTTGAACTAAACCCACTGGAGATACTGAAAACAAAGCTACAGTATCAAAACGATGCTTCGAACTCTCCTCCACCTTCAGGCTACATGGGACTGAAAACCAATAAAGATAAAACCCAAAATCGGCAACCATAATCATCCCCAACCTTGATGACAAAAAGGCATACTTATGCAGAATAACATTCTTAGTGGAACCAATGTTTCTACCCTTTGTATCTTTGCATAATATTTACCTGGTCAAACAATCTGAGCAAAGCAGTTCCAGGCAAAATGTCTCTTCATACTCCTTGTCACTGATACACCTACCACACTGAATACAGCGGGCTATGCAAAGCGCACAACCCCTGCAAGAATCAGAGGGAGCTTGACAACCCTCAACTGGACAATCATAGACCAACCTAAGATTCTGGCACCTTGGACACACTTCAACGTCAATAGCACGATTATCATCACACAACATATAAATGCTTCCCCGGATATAAAAATGTGGCTTGTAAGCCCTTTCCTTTGGGTGTTCCTCCACACCTAAAAGGAGTTGCAGTTCTTCAAAATGTTCATGTGTAACACCATAAAGCCCGCCAACCCGGAGGTACCTGATACCTTGGGAACCTTTATTAAAGGATCTTAAAATACTAAGAATGCCCTCAATACTGATTCGCGTACAGCCTGGTACACAAAGCTGCATAAAATATAAAATCAAAAGTAAGCAAAGTTTCTAAAATTTAGAAGTTCATAATGCACAAGACTAGGAAAGACCATCCACACTCAGGGAACAAAAATGAAACCTCAATGAAATGGAAGATATGTTCTTTTTGTAGAATAAGCAACATCTCTAATGAGCAACCAACAAAGGAATGTTCTTCACGAAACCATCTGGGAGAGGACGGTGGTTTTGTATACAACATTAATGCTGTGAAAAAGCCGTATGATATTTGATTCTGAAATTTTTAGCATGCCTAGGCAACCTAAATCGTCTTCATCAACTATATTCACTGAAGCAGACTGCACAGACAGTCATATTATGTTTCGACTTCATAGACAAATAGGCTCAAAGTTTTGTCAACACACCACTAATAGTTGATCAACCAATATTATCTTGCAAATGGTTCAAATGCAAAAAAATAAATAAATAAAAAAATTGCTAGCATGTGATATAAAGTAACAAAAGAAAATAGATTTTTGGCTGTTTTTAAATGATAACTAGAAAAGGCACGCCAATTGTTGATCTTGTGCTTCATTTGATTTCGTTTTAATAAAAGCACAGAATTTATAGAGTTCAGCATTTAAAAAATAAAATTCTTATGGTAAATCAAGAATACCAATTTAGGCACCACCATCGCCTACAATATTAAGTAATATCATTCCTTAATTGAAGCAAATCAATTACTTTCACGCAAAAGGTCAAAATGAAAATTTAAAAAAAAAAAAAAAGAAAGAAAAACAAAGCTCTATCTTTTACCATATGTAACCATCTGAAATTGGAAATAATATAGCAAATTCAAATATACTTCAAAGGAATTATAAGGAATCCATTGCACTCCATAAACTGGGTTGAATTCTTAAAGACATCTTGCAGATACTGTCTACCAGAAAACACAAAAAGAATTCCAAGTGAAAATTATAAATACTCCATCTGCAAAAATCAACAGATGCGATGATAAACCAGACATAAACTATATCAAACTATCAAATTCGGATGCATATCAATGTCCCTTTTGTCGATTATGCTAAACAGACGCATATAAAGGTCAATGATTGAATAAATGCAGATAATCCAAAAAATTAAAAATGAAGTTGCCAACCTTATTCATCCGGGGATTACATTCAAGTACACGCCTCACACCATCATCAGTAATCCGGCCACACTCCAACAAGCTCAGACACTGCAAGCTACCCTGCGCTCTACTAGATAATCGCAGAAGAACGTCATCAGTGATCCTCTCATTCAAGGGCGTCTCCTCAATGTGGATACTCCTCCACAATAATGGATCACTTCGAACTACGGATCGCAGTGACCTACAAACCATTCCCACTGATAGCAAATCCTTAACTCCCAGATAACCAAGAGCAAAAATCAAACCTTCATGTGGAGCTCCATCATCTCCATCGCAGCTGCAGTCAGCAGCCCCAAATTTCCCCTCAAGTCCCAGGTTCTTGCTTCTCTCACTGTTGCTGCTCATGTTCCTCTCATTTACGGCAGCACCAATACCAGCACAAGACAAACCTTCATGTGAAGCCCCATCATCTCCATCACAGCTGTGCTCAGCGGCCCCAAATTTCCCCTCGATTCCCAGGTTCTTGCTACTCTCACTGTTGCTTCTCGTGTTCTTCTCATTAGTTGCAGCCCCAAAACCTGCATAAAATAAACTTTCATGCGCAGCTCCATTATCTCCATCACAGCTGCACTCAGCAGCCCCAAATTTCCCCTCAATTCCCAGGTTCTTGCTACTCTCATCGTTGCTGCCCATGTTCCTTTCATTAGCAGCAGCACCAAAACCAGCAAAAAACAAACCTTCGTGTGGAGATCCATCATCTCCATCACAGCTACACTCAGCAGTCCCAAATTTCCCCTCAATTCCCAGGTTGTTGCTACTCTCACTGTTGCTGCCCATGTTCCCCTCATTAGGGGCAGCCCCAAAACCATAATGTGCCAATGCATTTCCAGAGTGTCTCTCCTCAGGATACACATTCACCTGCTCAGTTATGTTCAACTTCCTCCCATCGTGAATATTTGCAGGAAAAGATTGGAACCTCACAGCATTGTTCCAAATCAAATTCAAACCTGCAAGGAAATCATACTCCCCATTACCCGCCCTGACATTGTTCCTCGTCCCACACCCTCCATAACCAACTTCCAGACCCCCAAGCAAACCAGTGACAGTGAGGGCAGTGAGAGTGGTGCTAATGCCCATTCCAAACGGATCAGAAGGCAAAAGGTCCGCAATGTCCTTTGAGACTGAATCAGAAGAGCCACAACTGTCAACTCTACCCCTCCCATAATCAATGCATTCATCAATTTCACAATTCCCATGCCGTGGCCTAGCAAATCCCTCATGCCATGGTCTAGCATATCCCTCTCCATTCTCAGGAACACCTTCCACAAGATACCCGTTCACAATCCTCATTGGAGAAACAAGGTTATCCTCGGCCATATGAGCCGGAAAAAGGGGCCGATGTGAGTAGTTCAATGCCATTCTCAATTCTCCCACAAAGTCCAAATTTTGTTGCTGTTTTCCCCCACTAAACTAAAAGGAAAACCTACAAAGAATAGCAAGGAGGACCCAAAATTTTTTTTTCCCTTTTTTCCCTTTTTTCACTTTTTTTTCCCTTGGAATGTTATCATAACACAACTATACTAAGGAGGATTCAACAAGAACACCCTCGATTTTGGATGACAGACTAAAACAACGCAACCAAAAGTTTCACTGAGTTTCTTGTTAAGGACCCTAAAAATTGGTTAATATTACATACACTATATTAAAATGAAATCAATTAATTAAAACAACAGGACTATATACACACAAATTACTGTCGAACCTAGGGTTTGCAAAAAGAATGAAGTAGACCTAATCCAACAATCAATAATTCCGATTAATATCAATAACCCCAAAAAAAAACGTGATTTTTATTTTTTTTTTAATAAAAAAGAAAATTTTACCTACTCCGAACGCAATCGACAGGATAGCGATACAGAGGCTACGATACTGATAAGAATTTGGATAAACACAGAATAACGTCGCGATTAGGTTGGATTGAATCCCGCAGAATCTTGACAATGGAGAAAACCTACTCCTGTCGATCGATTTCGGAAGAGAAGGAGAAGCCGATCGAGGAAGAGGGGAGAAGGGATATTAATGGAAAAATGGAAAATCTGCGTAGGGATTACAGAGGAAGGAAAAGTGAGGGAAAGAGAGAATGAGGCAACAGAATAAAGAAGAAATAACTTGGGAAATCTCACAATTTTAGGAGAGGACTGGAATGGGAAAAGATGGCGAAGACGACTGACACGTGTAGGGAAAGCAATTCTTACGCTTTCTCTTATAAAAGTCGTGGCGGGAGGAGATTCCCGCTGCCGAATTTTCCGAGTTTACCCACATCGAGTTACCGTTTTACTACTGGTGTGTTTAAGGGTTTTACATAGTCAAATCAAAATAATTTTTTTCTTTTAAAAAAATATAAAACATTGTCGGCCGAATAATAAATTCAAGATTTTATTACCGATGGGATTCACATTACTCTAATTAGATACTCACTCCATTCATAAATAACTGAATTAATTTTTTAATTTATCTAAAAATAATTATTTATTTTTTAAATATACATTGTATTTAATTTTTTTTAAATTTACCTTTAGTACATTTTTTTATCAATTAATTAATACTTCTTCTGTCCTATAATATAAATCGTTAAAAACTATTTTTACTATCACAAATTATAAATCGTTAGAGATTTTTCAATGAGGTTTTAAAGCTATTTTTACATTTTTATCCTTATTTATTATTCTTTTTTTCTCCATCTCTTCTCTTGTTTTCAAGACATTTAAATAAAGCTATTTTATGAAGAAAAAATATAAAATCACATTATTTTTAGAAATCTTAATATGTGTGAAATTAAGTTAAACAACTTATATTATTACAATTACCCATACTGAAATTATTTTAACCAATAATAAAATCACATTATCTTATAAAAATAGTCAAAAGTGTAATTTAATGAGGTAATATGGATAAAAATAAACTCTAAAACAAAGAGTTGATAGAGAAAGACAAATGATATAGGTGAGAAATGAGACATATGTAATTATTAAAGTGATATAATTAAATGAGTGGTATGATTCAAATTAATGAGATGAGAAAGATAATAAAAATACTTTAAAGAGTATAATAGATATTTTTATTATTTTTATTATAAAATTTTATAATTTCTTAATATACATAATTTTTATAATTAAATCAGTTATTTGTTGATGAATGGAGTACTGTGCTTGAATTCAAATTACATATTTCTTGATAGATTTTTTACCATTTTAATTCACTTGTCAATTTTACCATTTTAATTCACTAGTTAATGTCAATTATTTAAAAACAAAATCATTAGGAGAACTTTCTCGGATAAAAATAACTTTGTTAACTAACTGAACTAATAATATTTTCATTTTTTTTTTACGTTATTATGTTACTTTTTTTTTATTATTAGAGAATACAACATTTTTAACTAATTAAATTATTTATTTTTCATTTTTTTCATTGTGTATAATATTTATGACTTTTATTTATATTTATTCGTATTAATATAAAATTTAAGCATGCACAACATATCATATTCCTCAAATAATTACAAAACTATTATTATTACCGTAGAATGCACATCATCCTATAAAACTATTCTATTCGTTTCAAAATATTTGTTCATAAATATTTTTTTATTTTGTTCAAAAATACTTGTTCGTGTACATATTTCTAGAATTAATAATTAGTTTCTTTCCAATTTACTCATATTTATTCTAAATCAACTACATAACTTTTTAAAACTCTTTTTTCTTAACGGCTATCATATTTTTAATATGAATAGAATAGAAACTTTATTTAAATTGTAGTATTATTTTCAACAATCTTAATCTATGTGCCTGCTTCATAAATAAATATTTTGAAACGAAAAGAATATTAGATAAATATACTTTAATTACTTTGGGTAAATAAAACAAAAGTAAATTTTTAATAATTAATTTTTTATAAATATTATAACAATAAATTACTTTTTTATAATGGCAACCATTTGAACTCCAAAAATAATATTAAAATATCACTCTACTTTATCAAATAAACATCCCGAAATACAACAAATTATTTTTAGTTATTTCAATCTAGCATAGAAATCAAAGGCGAAGCATACGTGGTGTAAACGCTAAGACTTTCCTCCTGAGTTATTAGACAAACCAGTCAACACACGCAGGAGTGCAAGGAAAAAATCCAGCTTTTTCTTCCTTGTTGGACAAGAATATTACATTTTCAAATCTAATCTAAATTATATATATATATATATATATATATATATATATATATAAACTTTTGGAATGATGTGATAGATGTTTAAATGATTTAATGGAAATTTTATAACTTCTTTTCTTTTTTTGTTTCAAAAAATAATAGGAGAAATAAAATATTCACAATTTTTTTATATGTTGTTAGAATGTAATTTTTTTCTCTTCTAAACCAACAACTTTCTTTTTTTCTAACTAATGAGTTGAGATTTTATTAATAGTACATCCTTTACTTTAAATTTACCATTTTTATGTGCTAATATAAATGCCTAATTTCTAAAAATAAATATACTTTTTAATCTAGCATTGTATATTTAATATTCTCGATTTAAAGCATATTATTTCTATTTAAAATTCAATCTTCGTAACTTTATTTGGTGTATTTATCAATGAATGTCTAATTTTCTTATATATATATATATATATATATATATATATATATATATAAACATTTACAATTAGCCCATTTTTTTAAGAAACATAAGTTATATTAACTTTAGTCTTACCATTTACTTCTTTTTATTTAATTCATAAATTTTTTCAGCCTAAATTAAAATAAGATATTTAATTGGAAGGAATTTGAGTTTTGTCCCTATTTATTTGTCATATTTAATTACTTTATATATTTTAAGAAAAAATAGTTAGTCTCTCAAATTCATACAACTTTGTTTATACATTCCAAAATTACCCTTGAATTTAATATTCTCCATAAATATTTTCTTACTTTGTTTGTTCCATTCTCTCTCTAAAGTTATTACACTTTAATTTTTTAAAATTATTTAATACAATGGTATAATATGAAAATTAATATTAATGACATCTAAATTTTTTTAATATGACAAATAAAAATGAACACCACAATTTTTCAATTATAACAGATAAATAGGGACGGATGGAGTAATATATATATATATATATATATATATATAATTTTTACATGGATCGAATTTACGTGGACTAACAGTTTTGGAAGATTATATTGTATAACTTTTACTGCATATGGTACAATATTCTAAAGTTATTGGTTCACTTGGATCAGGTTCGTATTATAATTTTTTATATATAAATACCATTGTTGATCTCTTTAATTAATAAATGTGATAATAATTTGTGTACAATCAAATACACTTCTTCAAATATTTAATTCACAATGGAGATAGTATTAACTAGCATAAACATTACTGGTTCTTATGGGGCTCTAGAAAGACATTTGTGGTCAAATAATTAAGGATAATATTGAAAATTAATTAAATTGTTGTTTTGGACTTTGGGTTGAGATCCGTTTGACCCGGCTGAAGTTTAACCGGAAGATTTCGGACCCCCGGCGATTTATAGGTTGCCCGTTCGGTCAAGTTCCTTGAATAACGCGGATTTGGGTAAAGAAGATCCAGCCAAGTGGGTTCAATGAAATCAAATTATACGCGAAACGGGAGTTGGCCCACTATTTTACTACTACAATAATGAGAAATAAAAAAGGAGAAAAAAGTAAATTTGCACAAATGTCCCTAATATATTTTACTTGCTGCAATATAATCTTTATATTTTTTTTTATTTTTTAGGTTATAAATCTATTTATTTTAATTGTTATCATTTTTTCCACCTCAAAATGACAAAATCCTTCAGACACAACATGCGCAGCCTCACGTTGCACCTTTAGTAACCAAGAGCGTCCAGTTCATATTCGGATTCGTCTTTGAGTTCAGATTCGAATTCGTGTTCAGATTGATTTGAACTCTATTTGTTTAACCTAATATTATTCAGGTCGAGTATAAAGTAAATTAGGGTTGAGTTGAGTTTAAGTTTAATTTTTTTTAACTTGAATCAAGTATGGAGCTTGGCCAAGATTAGCCTACCTAAGCTCAACCCGATCACATATTATATATAAATATATTTTTTTGTAATTGACATAAATATATTTATTATATTAATTTGTCATATAAAATAAATATTTAAATAAAAAGACTCCAAATTTGATATCAATCACAAGTTACATAAACAAAATACATATATTTATTATTATATCATATAAAATAAATAATTTATTATTATATCATATAAAATAAATAATTAAACAAAAGACCCCACATCAATCACAATTTAGATGCCAACTACAATTCGCAAACTTTGCATACAGTTACCCCTTTAACTTTTCCAAATCTTTTCTCAAGTTTCAAGCACTAGCGCCACTCCTCTCCAATTTTCACAGTCCCAAGCCAAATTAGATCGTCCCAAACCAAACCAAACCAAATCAAGTCTTAATCCCTAAGCTCCAACGTGCTCCTTTTCAACGTCCACAGTCCAACACCAGCACTTGCAGTGACTATTGAGAAGGAAGAAAGTGATTATTCACAACAATAATTAAAACTTAGAGAGGTAAGTTCACATATTTCTACCTTTTTCATCTCCTTTTTGCTTTTCCTCTTAATCATTTTTATTTGAACATATATTTAAGAGAGAAGAGATGTGTTTGGACTGGAGAAAGAGTTAGGTGACTGTTGACGTCAATTTTGCCGAGCCGACACAACGGTTACTTTGAACTGATGCCGATTCGACAAGTTAGGACGAGCTGATAAAGTCAACATTTCAAGCAGCCGACAGTCATGGTCAACATTGGCACCATGGAGCCGATAAGAAGGAAAACAAATTCCTAATCTTTCGGCGCAAGAATTCTGCACGACCGTTGGAAGCACTCTTTGGCCGAAAAAAACTCCAAATCTGTTAGTGGCTCGATTGCAACAAGTATAAAATGGGAGTATTGCCCAGAACCGAAAACATCAATCAAACCATCAACCAACAATATTCAATTTCTTCTACTTTGTCGTCATTTATAGCTTTTTAGTCTAGGGTTTCAATTCCTTAAAACTTTCTTACCGCTTTATTATAGCTTTCCTTTACAACTTTATTTCCAATTTTTCCTTATAGCTTTATGTTCTACTTTCAAATATTAGACCATTTTTTGTACTTTTCTTTAAGTAAATTAATACAAGTATCAGTCTATTACCCCAGAAAAGTCCTTTCGTTAAGAATTTTCAGCTGACTTTCTTAAACCCTTTCTATAGTAAGTTCAAGGAACCCGATCCCTGATTCAAAAGATATCTAATACCATTTTCTGTTTTATCATATCGGATCGTTTGTGTTTATCGGAAATGAAGCCAATCCCCGTTTGCATCGGCTCCTTATTTTGACAACAATAGTGGCATATTTGTTTACTGTTTATCTTGTGTAAAATAAGTGTTTTTAGAAAATCAAACTATCAGAGCCATATCTTTTTAGAAATTTTTAATAATTTTTTGTTCTGATGTTTTGAGATCTATTATTTACTCTAAAATTGTGTATGGTTAAGTTTTTATTATGAGTCCTAATTGTTGGCATGTATTTTGTGAAAGTTTAAAGCTTTAAACAAATAGGTTTTAATAGTTCTTATTAAATTGATTTCCCAGAACAAACATATTTGCTTTAGAATTAAGTCCATCTATTTTATACTTCATTTGGTCAAAACGAATAGGAAGCAAAACCACAACACAAATGTACATACATCATTTTTCTTTTTTATATTCTTTGTATCCTTTGTTATTCAATGTTCTATATAAATTATTACCAAGTTTAAAAAATGATCTAACATTTCATTAAAGTTCTTTAGAGGCTATGCTTTTGTATTTGCTCAATGAAGGAAAAGGTTTCATCTTAAATTTTGACTACCATATGTTGTCCCAAAAAAAAAAAAAAAATCTTAGAGTTCCAAAATAGGAAATTCACAGGTATGATAGTTCTATTTGTATATGTATTTGTTTGTTTTTAAGAAGTTCAATTCAGATTTTAAATTATTTATTTTATTGTATTTCTTTTTTACTATATGAGTAGTCGAACTTAATAAAATTTGAATATGTATTTTGCAAATGTCAGATGCAAATAATGAAGACATTGTTATGACAATTACTAATATAGGTGGTGATGACAATGCACAATTAAAATAAAGACTAAAAAAGAAAGAGAGGTGTGAAGTTAAAGTCCAAAACTTAGATTCACTTCATAAGAAATTTAGACAATCTAAAAGACTGTGTATGCAATTATTGCAAGAGGAAGTTCACATGTGGCAGTAAAGGTGGAACAACAGACTTTGATCGACTAATTGATTATAGACTTTATCATGACTACAAGAAAGAATTTAGTATGCCAAAAGCAAAAGGCCAAACTTCTTTGAGCTTTGCAAAAGATAATTGTAGTTAAAACCAAGCTTCTAATATAGTGTGGAAATTTGATCAAGAAGTAGTAGAAAATATCTAGCTGAGTTTATAATTGTTAGAATTTTGCCTTTTAACTTTGTTGAAGATCCTAATTGTCGAAAGTATGTCTGGGGTATAAATCCAAATGTTAAATTTGTTAGTATAAATTAGGGATAGCAATCGGGTCGGGTCGGGTCGGGTCGAAGTCCTCAGCCCATCCTCGACTCGGGGATCCCCGCCCCCGACCCACCGGGGACAAAATAATCCCCGATCCCCACCCAGTGGGGAACCGGGGATGCGGGGGCCTGGTTTTGACCCAACGGAAAAAAGTAAATATAAATAAAATTTGAAATTTTATAAAAATAACTATTTATATTTTCTTAACAGAAAAAAAAGTAATTCTAAATAAGTACTACTAATAACAATATTTAATTTAGAAATAATATATACTTGTGTGTTAGTGTGAGATATTTTATATTAAAAATCGAATGAAACTAAACATGTACAAATAAGTTTAGGTATGTTCAATTACTAATCCAACAAATACTAATCAATCTTGAACGAAGTTGTATTCCGAATAAGTTTAACTTTGTTCCATTACTAATAGAACAAATATTATGTTGAATAATTTTTTATTCACACAAATATTTACATTTTTATCAAAATTATCATTGTCATCCTAAATTATAGTCAAGTCATATATTATTACCATTTGTATTCTATTTTGTATCTTATCTCTGTGTAAAAAAAAAATAAAATATTAATTCGAAATAAATAAAATTCGAATGGTAGTATGAAATATAATACAATTATAATTTGCAAATAATTTTAAAATAAGTAATGACTCTAAGGATATAAGTTTATAAACAAAGCAATTTTGCTCGTGTCTCTCAAGACCTTCAATGGTTTGAGAAACAAACTTGTATCCATACCCCTTTACAATGTCATTCTTAATTTCTCATTCACTTTTTTTTCCCCTTAATTTGAATTATATTATAAATGCCTTTTTAAACACACACACACACACACACACACACACACACACACACACACACACACACACACACACAATAATAAAAAATTCTAAGAATAAGAATATTTATGAATAAAATTATCTAACATACTCTTAGTCAAATTATTTAAAAATATAAAAAGAATATAACGTTTACAGTATTAGAGAAATAAGAATAAATAAATAATATTTTGAATATTGCATAAATAAGAATAAATAAATTATTGGGTAATATTAAAATAATAATATTAATACCAATTAAAATTTATAAAATTATTGTAATGTCTAGAATATCAATGAAAAATAAAATGTTCATAGTGTTTTACCATCCCAACTATTATATTATTTGTTAGCATGTTATTTGCTAGTGCATTAAAATTACAAATTTATTAATATAAGTATATTATTATTATTGCACATAAGAATCTATAATTTCATAGATTAAGATATTTTTTCACTTATCATGATTAGGTAGATACAGTACAAGATACACACACACACACACACACACATACATACTATATAGTATTTTATATTTTATTTTATACATAATATAAATTTTACTTTTTTATACATACGCACTATACAGGCTGGGCCGAGCTGGGGAAGGGCCGGGAATCATGCTATCCCCGTCCCTGGCGGGCCAAGGTGTAAAGCCCTCCCCCGGCCCCGCCCCCGCTTAAATTGAGGAGTCCCAACCCAATTGGGTCAGGCCGAATCGACCCCCTAATTTAAGTGGGAAAATTGTCATTCCTAGTAGAAATACAATAAGAAATGATTGTATAAAAGTTTATGGAGTTGAGAAAAAATAAGTTCAAAGATCTTTTTTTTTAATTGTAGTCCAAGAGTTTGTTTGACAATAAATATTTGGACTTCAAAAACAATTCTTCCATTTATGACTCTCATAGCACACTTTATTGATAATGAGTAGAGGCTGCAAAAAAGAATAATCAGCTTTGTTTTGGTTTCAATTAAGGCTTCTGGCAAAAATCTTAGTGACATAATCATAAAATGTTTGCTTGAGTGGAATATTGATAAAATCTGTACAATTACAATGGATAAACATTTAGCTAATGATGTGGTTGCTAAACGTCTTCAAAAACAATCTTCTTCTCGTGAATTGTCGTTGCTTGATGGTAGAAATTTGCAAGTTCATTGTTGGGGTTATCTGTTAAATGTAATTGTTCAAGAAGGTTTGGATGAGATTAAGAGTAACATTCTAAAAGTTTGTAATGCTATTAAATTTGTGAAAGCTTGAATTTCTTTAAAATGCTGAAGAAAAAACACATTTCTAAAGGGAAGATGTTAGTTCTAGATGTAAACACGGTTGGAAAGTATACCCTCTTAGACTAGGTTTCTGATATAAATATCGAATAGTTTAAGAAAATAATTTATTTTTTAGAAATTATTTGTGAATTTATTTTCTTTATTTCTTCACAATTTCGTTTGGAAAAGACCCATTGTGTTTAAATAAGTGATCCATGTGAATTGTGGTCTTTCACAGTAAGGTATGAATCATGGGTTATTTAAACACATAAACATTTGTTATTAACCAATTGATGAGAATGAGAATCCCGTCATGTTTATGTTATTATGTTATGAATTCCAAATGGAAATGGCTTACCTTTAGCTAGTGAGTAGTCCACTCACTTCATGACATAAGCGTAATTTGAATACGTAGAACAGGACCTATAGTAGTGATTTCTAAAAAGTACTAGTGGATATATCTTCACTTTGTCTAGATGAGCAATTTCACGGAGGAGTATCAAGCAATCTTGCATTGCTGACTCAACTATGGAAGCTGAGTATATGGCAATTTCGGAGGCATCCAAGGAAGCAGTCTGGCTCCGAAAGTTCCTTTTAGAACATGGAGTCGTGCCACATATGGACAGACCGATTGTGATGTATTGCGACAACACTGAAGCAGTATCGCAATCCAATGAACCTTGGAACCACAAGAATGAGAAGCACATTGAGAGGAAGTACCACCTGATTCGGGATTTCATCCAGAGACGGGAAGTCGTGGTGAAATAGATTGTCTTAGATAACAATCTAGCAGATCTATTCACCAAGCTTTTGGCTGAAAGAGTCTTCAAGAGACACTTAGATGCCATAGGGGTGGGCACCTACGGACTTACATAGTCTTCAAGTGCAAGTGGGAGATTGTTGGAAAGTATGCCCTCTTAGACTAGGTTTCTGATGTAAATATCGAATAGTTTAAGAAAAGAATTTATTTTTCAGAAATCGTTTGTGAATTTATTTTCTTTATTTGTGCACAATTTCGATTGAAAAAGACCCATTGTGTTTAAATAAGTGATCCACGTGAATGGTGATTTTTCACAATAATGTATGATTCATGGGCTATTTAAACATATAAACATTTGTTCTTAACCAATTGATGAGAATGGGAATCTCGTCATATTTAGGTTATTATGTTATGAATTCCAAATGGGAATGGATTACTTTTAGCCAGTGAGTAGTCCATTTACTTCATGACATAAGTGTATTTCGAATACGTAGAACAGGATCTATAGTAGTGGTTTCTAAAAAGTACTATATGGTAGAAACGTAGACTATTACCGCTACAACGTGGACTAGTACTCTACGACTTGAGTATGAGTTGGTGGTCTGACGAAGTTGGAAGCATATACTTTGATATGCTATAGTTGAGGTTCTATGGTAGAACCAATATACTTGCATATTAGGTTTATGTAACTAGTTAGTTAAGACAGACTTGTACAAAATAGTTTCTACACAATATCGCCATTTGTGGTTGTCTGAATGATCTAAATATCCAGGGCCCTGGGAAACATGACTTGGATGTTTGCTTTAGGGTAGCTCCCTTGAAAAGCGAAAACACTCCAGGAAATCGTGGATCATTGGATTAAAAGCCTAAGGATGGTAGATGTCATTTAGAGGGGTGTTAATACACTTCTTCCTCTCTAAATGCACGGCGATGTGTAGAGGGGTATTTTAGTCATTTCACCTGTAGGTCGGAGACTTTGCTAATGCAACATTGTCTTTTGAGTCAATATTTTCTCATGGTGATATTAGAAAATATTTAAAATGTAAAATACATCTATTTATATAATAGGGGTATTTTGGTCATTTTAGTAGCCAATGCGATGTGTCTTTTTGGTCCTCGGAATAGCTCGTAAGTCCTAATTAATTTTTGGATTGAGGAATTAGTCTCAGTTAAAGAGGGTTTTATTTTATTCAGGAAGTCTAATTTATTATTGGACTAAAATAAAATAAATTGAGAGAAATTTATTATCTGATTTAATTGGTTAATTAATTATTCAGGGTTTAGGTCCAGTTTGAATAATTTAAAAATTAATCTGGACTTAAACTAGAAGGAAAATAATTAATGCTTAATTATTTAATGTGTTATTTATTTAAGCTCAAGAAATAAATAATTAAAATTTAATTATTTTAGTTCATTTGGGCTCATTAATTATTTATTGAGTTATTTATTTAAGCCCAATGAATAAATAATTAATATTTATTATTTCGGGCTTTTCGGGTCCAAAAAAATAATAAATATTATTTTGGCCCAATAACCTGGACCATAAGGTTTTTCTAAATACAGTTCAGTAGAGTTTAGGGTGAAGTCAAACTTACTCTATTAATAATATTCAGGTATTTGAAATATTAAATCGCGGGGGATATTGTTATCAAATTAATTAAAAATCCAATTTTGGCTACACTACTCACAACTCTCCTGATGGAAAATGAAAACCTTTGATTTTCTCTCTTGTGACTCTCTGTCTCTAGTGACCTTTTCTTTTCACTGGTTTTTGGTTGTTAGCTAATGCATGAGAAGCCAAGCCAACAAGAACCATGACCGATGCTCTTCTCAACCCACTTTCTATATTCACCAATAAGGATTGGGGAGGGCATATTCTGAGAGCTAAAAGGTCTGGCATTAATGTACCTGAAGAGAAGTAAGAGATTGGTAGGAGAACAACCGGAAGCTTCATCAAATGGGAAGGAAGAAGCTGTCCCTGTGATTCAATCTATTCTTTCACAGCCTAATGGGTTTAAGGCACACAAAGGTATGGTCTAAATGCTTCCATGCTGCTGCTGTTCTTTGTTCATGTTTTTTTTCCCTCCATTTTTGTCTTCCGTGAGCATGCTCCTCTATTTTTCAAACTTACAAGCACCAGGTGGAATTTGATATATTTAATGCTTGGATATGCACTGCATTACAAAAAAGTATATAAGAGAATGAGAACTCGTGATTTGAGTTTAAAGGATCCTCCATTGGTGAAAATTGGGAAAAAGATGAAATTGTATATGGTTTTTTGAATACATTTTACATTGTCACAAATAAATTTGCTGGTAACAATGATTGTACAACAAATGTGTTTTTTTGGGAAGTTTATCGTGTTTTTTGTTTACTTTGAGGAACAAGCAAATATGAGAGTACATTGCTTGGAAGAATGACCAAGAACATGCTAGTCAAGTTTGAAAAATATTGGGTGGAAAAAGAGCCTAATATCTTATTATCTATTGCACTAATTTTGGACCATAGGTTTAAATTCAAGTATTTGAAGTTCTATTATAATAGAATTTATACGACTTCTTTAGTGACAATTGTTGTTGATCGTGTTAACAGAGAACTTCATACTATTTTTAGTGAATACTTGAAAATTCATGAGTTTGCTTGTTGCAAATATAAGGATTAAGAAAAGGAAGAAGTCACTAACATCTAGGGAAATAACAATGGTGCTTCATTCAAGAATATGGAATTAATAGAAGAGTTTTACTAGTGAGGAAAAAGATATGTTACACAATAAAAGTGAATTGGATATTTATTTGGATGAAAAACTTCATCCTAAAAAACACAGTGGTGAAGATGATGTTTTTGAGATTTTGGATTATTGGAGAATTAATGCAACTAAATTTCCTGTTTTATCTACGACGGCAAGAGACATATTAGCCATTCTTGTAAGTTCAATTGCTTATGAGAGTGCATTTAGCATAGGGGCATGCATTTTGAATAAATTTTGGAGTTCGCATATTCCTTCTACAATTGAAGTATTAGTTTGCGCTCAATATTAGATTATAAGTTCTCCAAAAAAGAATGATTATGAAGAAGAATTTGATACTGCTTTTGCTACTTAGTGTGTAGTTTTGAAATATTAAACTTTATATATTCTTTTTCTATGATTAATTCGTGATTAAACTTTATAATTAGTTTTAAAAGTTATGTATATTAGTTATTTATGTATTTTTATGATTAATTGTTAATATATTAATGTTAATTTTCTATGATTTTGCGGGTTTGAACATAAATAAAAGTTGATGTCGTGTTAGTAAGTTGGTGTGATTTTGCTTTTGCTAGTTGTTTTGATGTGAGTATTATTAAAATTAATAACTCTTTCAAGATTTTAATTATTATTTGGAAGTCAACTATAAGATAGTTATTATTAATAAATATTGATTTTTTTCCTTTCCGTGAGAGTGTTACTTTACTAGTTTTGGGCTGATATTTGGTGTATTAAATGCATGTTAAGTAGAACCATGAAGCTGAATATTTTGAATATTGATGAAGGTTGAGCATATCCTATGAATAGAAATTTGTTGAAAAAAATAAGTATTGATGTCGTTTTTTTTTTAACTAATATTTAGAAATAGGGCAAACTATCCTAGTGACCCTCGAACTATTTCGAAATTCAAATTTTACCCTCTAACTACAAAAAAAAATGTAAAAACGTTCCTTGAACTTTTTAATTATCCAAATCTTACCCTTTCGTCAACGGTCAACTGACAATTTCGTTAATTTTGAATGGCATTCTTGGTAATTTTACAATTTCATATATTAAAATATATTATTATCTTATTTTTAAATTCATTTTAAAATATTTTCTTTTTTCTTTTTCTTTCTTTTCTTCTTCCTGTTTTCCCTTATTCTTCCAGTCGACCAGCCGTTGCAATTCCGCCACTCAACTCCAAACACAACACACATCACACCACCTATTGTGAAAAGGGAAAATCAACCCATGGAATTTCTTTCAAGCAAGGGCCAGTTAAGCTTTCGAATGCATCCAACAAAACATGAACCATGCTAGTGGCAAGAATAACTCCAGCGACAAAAGCTTTAATTAGGAAGAACACATAATTCTCCGGCAAGAATGCTGGAATTACCTTACCCAGAAGTAGAAGAGAAACTCCGATTGCACCCACCACGAGAATCGTTGCAACAGCCACCAATATGTATCTCAATGCCATCTTTCTGTTGTTCTCCTCTCCGGCATCATTATCACAGGTGCATTATGCAAACTTATCTGTAGTATCAAATTTTGCCCGGGCCACATCAATGAATTGCTTCCTTATAAAAGTTGTAGCTACTTCTATCCGACTGGGATTCTTCACCTCTAAGGCCGAGGAAGTTTGTGCTTTAAGGGCTGCAAATTTTTCTTTATAAAAAATGAATATTTTCATCACAATATTTTCACTTGGTACAAATTCAGGTGCCGAGATGTTGTCCATTGGCGGAAAATGATGGGATCCCAAGTCAAAATTAGGTTGTAGCACAACATGGGTTTCCCCTCAACATGTGGCATTCCACGGGGTAAGGAAGGTGGCCAAGGACAATGCATCAACTATTTTATGTGATATGCAAACACCAATGGTTGTGCTTCCACATTCAAAGAAACTGAGTTTCACAGCTAGAGGAATATCCCTTCTCAAATCCCTATCCCCACCGGAATAAGATTCGATTGAAAGATATCAATCGAGTTCCTCAATGGCTACATCCTGAATAGCCTGTGAGAGTTCAACTAGAACTCGAGCTTCAACGAACAAAACTCCAGAATCATTACAATTCACTGAATAATTTAAATTGATTATTCCTGCTAAGACAAAGAATTTAGTTAAAACATTCAACAAAGATTGTTTTAGCTGCTCAGATCTCTAGGCACGATCTACGTTTGAATCCAACTAATTTGGGTGGAAGAAAATAATAGGAATATGACATGTGACCAAGCAATTCTGCAGAAATCAAGAGGGGAAAGAAAATCCATGGGGTGATTTTCCCTTTTCACAATAGGTGGTGCGATGTATGCTGTGTTTGGAGTTAATTGGCGGAATTACAGCGGCTGGTCGACTGGAAGAATAAGGGAAAAAAGGAAGAAGAAAAGAAAGAAAAAGAAAAAATAAAATATTTTAAAATGAATTTAAAAATAAGATAATAATATATTTTAACATATAAAATTGTAAAATTACCAAAATGCCATTAAAAATTAACGGAATTGTTAGTTGATAAAGGGCAAGATTTGGACGATTAGAAAGTTTGAAGAATGTTTTTATACTTTTTTTAGTTGGAGAGCAAAACTTAAATTTCGAAATAGTTTGAAGGTCACCAGGATAGTTTACCCTTTGGTGAATTATTAAATGCTGGTTAATTAAGCAGGACAAGTTGAATGTTTTGAGGAGTACTGAAAATTAAGCATTCCGTGAACAGAAAATTCCATATTCAACACTCATGTATTTTGATCTTCATTTATTAGTCATGCTGTTTTAGGTAGTGTATTTTTTGTAAGAAACACTTAATTATTTTTCTAGTTTTTTTTGAGAAAAAAACAATTTCATTTGTATTAACTATGTGAATTTTGAATGGTTTATTAATATTGTGTAATGTTTGATTAAAAAAATAAGTTTGTAATTTTTTTTGGGTTTCGAGTAATTTTTTAGTGAATAATGATTTTTTAATAGAAAAAAGAGATTTAGGCTAAATCCGAAATCAACCCGAGCTCACAATTGAATATGAGTTGAGTTTGGACTTAATGTATATAAACTGTTGCAGGTCAAGCTCGAGTTTGATCTATTTATTTTTAATTTGGGCTGAGCAACTTGATTAAGCTCACTTTTCTAATCCATTTGACAGCCTTAGTCATAAATGGAAAAATTGACATATTATATAATTTTATATCATAAAACTCAACAATTCTTTTGAGCTATTCAACAAATACATGGGGAGAAATCAAACTACAAATAATACACAATCTATTAATCCACACTCACATTTTGTAATTATTTATTTTTTGAAAGTAAGACAAGTTCATTCGATCTACTTTATCGATTTAATTAACAACATATTGAATATCCCGAGTTTAAAAAATGCAGCATCAATCCCTCTTATTGAACTAATGACTGAGAGCTAAAAATTTCGAGGACGATTGTTCTCATGCCCATAAGGATATGGAAGAAATTTCCCAAGCCCCTCATTCCTCAGAAGATGCATCACATGACGTTGAAAATGGTGCGGGGCTCTTTCCTTTAAACGAAACTTTAGAAAATCAACGAAGTTATAATTCAAGAACTCGAATTCAAGCTCTTTTTTACAACTACCACACATTCATATGAGTTTTATCTTATGGTTGTGTGGTTTCTTTTGCACATCTTCTAATTTGCTGATCTCCCAAAAACCATTTATGTTTTTCTTCATTCCAAGCTTCAAACTAGCATTGCCATCAAAATCACCTTCATCTTTAACCTGCTTGAAAAGGGCTTCAATTTAGATTCTATCTCCATGAAGATGCAAAAAGATCCACCAGGCACATGTAGGGCTGCAAAACAAGTCGGATTGAGTTCGGATTGCCTTGCCCTAAACTCGGTGCCGGACCTAGGCTCGAACTTGATTAGCAAAATTCGATATCGATTCGACCTGAATACATACTGAGTAGAGCATAACTAGATCCATATCCGAAGGTTTGGGGTCAGGTAAGCCTAATTCAAAAATATTCATATATAAAATGTCTCCCCTACGTCATAGGAAATAGAGGGGGAAAAAAATGATCATAAATCTTATATACAAGTATGAATAATAAATATTACCACTGAACTTTTTACAAGGTATAAAGAAAAGTCTAAAAAATTCCAATTTAATGGCATGTTAGACGAGCTTAACTAATAAAAATAGAAGCCATAAATATAGGAAGGATATAGTTATTAGTAGGATAGATGTAATGCTTTTAACAACAAACTTGCTGACAAAAAACAAACTAGTAAGAAATAGTTTACGAAGTTGAAATCTGGAAAGAGATCAATCAGTAATGCCATAATCTCTCGTAAATGATATAATATAATATATGTATTATATACATATATTATATATTATAATATTTAAATTAATTGAGTAATTGGGTAAACGGATACGGATATTATAATTTCATACTCGAACCTAATTAGATAGGGTAAATGAATTCGAATCAAATCGAGTAATAAAACAGCTAAACCAGATTCAAAGTAAATGGGTTTCGATTAAGATTGTGTTCAAATATACCCAATCTATTGACAATCCTAAGCGCATTCCATAGCCAAAATGCTCACATAGACCACTGCAACTAATGTCTGTTGGATTCAATTTGAATTGGAACTTCAAGTTTAATTACTTTAGATCTAAAAAACCCTCATAAAAGCCCGCATCCCATCAGCTTTGACGGTCTTTAGTGCACCTATCTCTCACCCTCACACACAACACTAACAAAAGTCAAAATCAAACATCGAGGGATTGCCCTTCTTCTGCTTTCACTTAAAGACTCAACAAATACCCAAGAGGAGCAACGGCCAAGTGAAGTTTTTTTTTTTTTTTTTTTTTTTGCTAGATAAAAATTTAGCTGTATGTTTCAGAAGAAGTAAAAGAAAAGGCAATCGTCTCCTCATACAATACAGAACTAGATTGGGGGAACGAAGAGGTTCCTCATGATCACATAAAATGGTAGGGGAAAAAAGGGATGGGGTAAATAATCAAAATGATTGTGAAATTTAGCCCATTTAGCGATTTTATGAATATATACATTCTGAAAACGGGAGACATAAACATAGGTCCACTTAGGGATGACAATGGGGCTGGTTCGGGCTGGGGACTAGAAATCTCGGCCCCGCCCCCGCATATGTCCCCATATCCTCGTCCCTGTCACTGGAAAATGTGGGATCCTCGCCCCTAACCCGCCGGGGACAAAACAATCCCCAATCCCGGCCCAACGGGGAAGCGGGGGCCCGTTTAGGCCCGGAAATAATTATAATTTTTTTAAAAAAAATTTTGTTTTGCCTCCAATATATTTTTATTCAAAATGTTTTAATCATATAGCAAACTTTTGTGGTGATTTTCTAATAATTCACGTATTTATTATATCACTAGATTAGTAAGATTAAAATTAATAATTGATAATTGATAATTTTTTTATTTTTTTTATTTTTTCTCTTCTTTTTTATTTTATTTTATATACATATATAATTTACCTTTACATACATATATAATCATACATAATATATATAATCTACCTATAATTTATATAGTGCATGTTATGTATATGTGTATATATATACATATATGTATATATATATACATATATATAAAATAGATGTAAAGCGGGCCGGGGACGGGGATCATGCAATCTCCGTCCTCGGCCCGTTTCCGGTTGGCGGGTCGAGGAATGAAGTCCGTCTCCGCTTAAATCGGAAAATTATCCGCCCAATCGAGCCGAGCCCTCGGTTTAAGTGGGGAAATTGCCATCCCTACGTCCAGTGAAGCTAAAGAAGGGGGATTTAAGCTCCTTAAATATTTGTTGAATTGCCTAAAAAAGGTGTTGAGGTTGTACTTGGCTAAGAATTATATTGAAATTAGTTTGTTAAAATTTAATAAAGTATTATTAAATATACGATAAAATGTGGAGTCCCATCATTAATGAAAAAGAATATATGATATGTTGTGAATATATTATAATTATTAAAAATAAAATTTATTTTAATTAATATTATTTTTAATTAAAATTTTAATTTGGATTGAGAAGAAACTCTTTCCAAATATAACTTGAATTTTATTATATAAAATCATGTGATTTGTTGATTTTGCTCTCATTTATAAGCGTGCACGTGAGGGTGTGTGTTGTGTATGCAGATTCCGTCGCATGACGAGAACTATAAAAAAATAAAATAAATAAAATTATAATTTTAAAAATTGGAAAAAATATATTTGAGAATATCATATAATAAGTAAAATATATTAGACACTATTTTTACAGATTTATCATAAAAAATAAAACCTTCGAGTTCTAGTAATTGATTACATCAACTTAAATTTATTACTCTCCCCAATTGGAATGACATTTCTTTGATTGTTTAAAAATAATTAAAAATAATTTCCTCAAGACAACATTTGTTGGACTAACATTTAGACAATAAAATATTTTGTTGGATTTTTCAGGCACATCACGTGGATGTTTGAAAAAAATTATTAATCTTATTAATTTGACAGAGTTAAAAAAGAATTCGATGTATTGATCTTTGTGTAAAAAAATTATAGTATTTAAAAAAATTACGATTGAAATTATGTAACAATTATCTTTAAAAAATGTTTTTCTAATATAAAACATTAGTCTGATCAAAATTTTCATCTCATGCAAAGTTGTCTTTTTTTTTTTTTTTTAATGTGTGTAATAGATGTCCAGTAGGATAAAGGACTTGTTGGATATTATTACTCATTCCGTCCCTATTTATTTATCACAATTAACTACTTTATATGATTTAAGAAAAATTAGTCAGTCTCTTAAATTCATACAACCGTGTTTATATATTCCAAAAGTACTATTGAATTTAATATTCTCTACAACTATTTTCTTACTTTATTTGCTCAACTCTTTCTCTAAAGTTATTATACTCTCATTTTTCAAAACTATTTAATATAAGGGTATAACAGTAAAATTAACATTAATGACATTTAATTTTTTTAATGTGACAGATAAAAAAAGATATTAAAATTTTTTATTTGTAACAAATAAATAAGAACCGAGGGAGTATAAGATATTAAACATGATATAATATGCACAAGTCATTGACTATTAAAACTCAACAAATCTCTTCAAATCCCATAAAAACATGAAAATGATCAACAAATTCACCTACCCTCTCCTTAAAGCTAGAAAACAAATTGTCATGCCAAACAAAACTGCTAATTCCTTATTTAATCATTATTACCATAGCATTTGTAGTAGTTTTATATGCAATTCGCCCGATCTTCTAATATATTTTTTATAATATTTTATAATATATTAATAAAAACGTGATATGTATTTATTAATTCAATAAATATTAATCTAATTTTGTAAGTTAATAAATATGTATATTAGATATTCATAAAGTATTAAATAAGAATTAAGAGAATATCTATTAAATCAGTAGATACGTTTCACATTTTTAGTAGTGTATTAGAGAATGTTACAGGGAGTATAATATAATAAGAAACTCAGTTAAAAAAAAATTCAAAATCATGTTTCTAATAAATTGATTCTTTTCCCTTTTTGGTAATAAATACCTTATTTACTACAAAAGAGAGGGGTGGGGAACTCAGTTATGAATATGGCAAGAACATGACATTAAGGGAAACCATAATCCATGTCGGGAATGCAGTATTGCAGCATCCAAACAGGGCCTCTTCACCTCTTCACGAGCCCAAGGCGTCCATTGTCTTAATGTTGCTGACGTGGAAGTTTTTGTCAGACGTTGAAAGGTCAATTTCTCAGAGTCCGCCTTTGGCTTCTTCGCAAATTTCCCTCGCATTTGCCATTTGCTGTGGGGGAGAGAGAAAGAGGGTTTTGGAACTTTGGATTTTCCGTTTCAGAGGATCAGCCACACCTACAATGAAAATGGCGTCCGACAGAGAGAGGAGGGAGAAAAGGAATGGTCATCTCGTTGCTTTAACCGGAGGAGCTGCTTTTCTGGCTATTGCAGTCAACTTCGCCATCTATGTAATCAACTCTCGCATCAGAAATCGAAGAAAGAAAGGTTTTCTGATGCATGCTTTGAATTTTGTACATTCTTGCTTAGATTTTTCCGAGTTTTTACTCCTTTGAAAGAGGTGGATGGATTTGTTGATTTGTTGAAGTTAATTTTCACTGTGTGTTTTTTTCAGTGGAGGATTTAATTTGGTCATTTGTTAGATTTATGAGTTTGAGGTTTCTTTTTCTTTTCGAGATTCAGAGGTTTGGGGATCCAATGTGTGTATAAATCTGTCTGCTTCGGAAATTTTGAAGTTGGCAGACAGAATAATTGACAAGTCTAAGAAGGTTCATGATGCAGTTGCGTCGATTCCTCTTGCCAAGGTAATCTGATTTATGTGAGTGGAATAGTTCATCTTGTCATTGTTCCTTTGTCTGTCATTGTCGATAATGAGAAGAGGGCCGTTGGCATTGTGGAACAATTTAGTTGAGTTTGACCTTTCCAGAATTATGGATGTCGATTGATTCCTACCAATCATGTGCTGGCAATAGTATCTCGGTATAATCACAAATGGTATCTTCACATATGTACAAGCAAAGCTCTATCAGACCACCAAAGTATTTTAACTTCACGGTCCAAGATGATAGCTTTTTGGCTAAAATTGTTCTTTATTTGGCCACAGAAGCTATCTTAATTTGGCATCTCGTGCTTTGTATTAATGCTTTGGTTTGTTAGTCATTATCAGCTTTTTCATTATTATGTTCTTGTGAACCTGCAGGTGAGTTATGCAAATGTGGTATTACCATTAGCAGAATTAGAAGGACAACAATTTCCTTTAGTTCAGTCCTGTGTGTTTCCCAAACTAGTCTCCACTTCTGAAGATGTGTGCAAGGCAAGCGCCGAGGCTGAACGAAGGATAGATGATCATGTTTCATTATGCAGGTTCACCAGTCAATTTTCATTGTTGTTTCATGCTTGTTTCTACAGGCGAAAAAAGATTTCTGAAAGTCATAAGCTCTAAGGAGACATAGCTTCTTGCTAATTGCGATATTCAGCTTTTTCATAACCAAAGCTTAGTTTCAACTTGGGTTGCCAAACAAATGAAGAGGAATCTAAACTATTTGAGATGATCTTAAGCTTTAAGTTTCACTTTAAATTGTTTCTTTCCCACCTTCAAAAGTTAGAAAAGGGCACCTCCCGACATCACAAAATCTTGGGCAAAGTTCCATTTGGCTCTCCTCTGACCATGAGTGCCATTCTAGAATGTGAGGACTTCGATTTGTTCCAACTCATTTTTCATTTTTTCTTCTGTTATTTCTTTTGTGTTACTTGACTGCATTGCGACATGTGGACACCAACATGGGAGGTGAGGACATAGCCTAGATTTCGACCTCTATCTGAATACCTCTTAAAAATGGTACATTCTGCAATTAAAATTGCTTACTATGAATTGCTCTTTTTCCAGAAGAGTTGATTGACATAAGTATTCAATAATTGCTTCTCATTTATGCTTCTCAAGAGCTTGCCTTTAAACTATTGTGCTGATGACGGCAATTGTCCAAAGATTTCGAAAAATAGACAAGCCCAAGTGAAGATATGAACTCTTTCTTTCAGCTGTCAAGAAATGGTTTGATAGTAAAATTTGTCACTGTCCTGGTGAGGAGATAACAGAATTTATCATAAGATACAAATGAAATGTCTGTATCTTCCTTTATGTGATAGCATTCAGGGCTCTATTTTCCAAAAAAGGATGTAAGGGAGGTATTTGGTTGTTTTCTGTTTAACAATAAATCTAGTTTATATTGGTTACAATTTCCATCAACTGTTGGTATTATAAAGTGTTTGCATAATTCTTACTGGGAAAGTTAGCTGATTTGTGTAATTTCATACAAGCTATGCAGAAAGCGGGAAGATGTATATCGTGCTGTTAAAGCTGTTATTTCTAGGGGTGATTGGATGAATTCTGAAGCTAAGCGATTTGCTGATTTCCTGGTATGGGGTGGAAATTTTTGGGTGCTTTTGTACCTGGGAAAGAAAATTGTTTCTCCTTTTTACTGAAAGTGGTTAATCTGTCACTTCCATTTAAGGAACTATCTAGAAGCTTTCAATTGGTTGAGTTTTGACAAATTTCTCTATTAATCTAGCTCTTTATCTCTGTTTCTCTATGCGTGTCTCTTTTCCTCTTTTGCTCCAAGTCTCTCTTCTGTCCAAATATTTATTCTTTAATATTCAGTGACAGGTTCAAGATTTTGAGCGCAATGGGCTAAATCTCACCTTAGCCAAGAGAGGGGAACTTCAGCGTCTGAAGGCTCAAATTGAAGAGCTAAGTATGCGATATATCCGAAATTTGAGTGATGATAGAACATTTCTCCTTTTCAGTGAGATTGAGCTTGCTGGATTGCCGTTAGAGTTCCTTAAGGTTTAACATCTTTCTCTGTTTAAGCTATGATCTTGATATCTGGACTTTCAATTTAACTTACACAGGTAGTACTTGGGAGGATATGTTTACACCCTGGATATGCCTATATGCAATATCTCAGTAAAACATTTCCCATGAATATTCTGCAAGCTCTTTGATTAAACCAGTGAATTATCTCTAAACCAAGCTACCGTTGGCTATTTCCATGCAGAGCTTAGACGAAGCTGAAAAGGGTAAATACAAGATTACTCTGAAAAGCCATCATGTTTCGCCAATTTTAGAGTTGTGCAAAGTAAATCCAATGTCACTTGGACAAGCCATCATCTTTACTAATGTTTCTTGCATGATTATACTTTTAACTTCTACTTTAATGCTAGAAATTTAATATATCTTCATCCTTTTTAGGTAGGATTAACAAGGAAGGCTGTAGCTGTGGCTTATGGGAGGAGATGTGAAGCCAATCTTTCTATTTTGGAAAACTTGGTAATAAAGCATGAGAAAAGATATCTTGTTGAACTTCTGTAGCATCATTATTGCATTAATACAATAGAGGGACCACCTTTCTTTATTAGATACTTCATTTCTCTGTAAGTTTTATCAACTTTATCTACTTCTCTTCACTTCACCTTTTAAGGCAAAAATATTAGTTCCCAGTGTCTCAATGTGGTCTTAAGTTCCACAAAAACTACCTCTTTAAAAGTGTATTTCTTTTGTTCTCAATGCAAATATTTTTGTGAGTTTCCAAGATACTCATTTAAGTTTTGTAAGCTAGCATAAGTTTTATAATTAACTTCTCCAAAGGCATAACTTTTATTTGGATAAATATGGAAAAAGGACAATACTGTGTCATGATTTCCAGTTGTAGGTCCATTATCTACTGTCATTGGTTTGGTAATATGTGCTGTTGATGTACCGCACAGAAGTTTCTTTAAGATCAAATAGCATTGTTCTTCTGAAGATCCAATAGAAGCAAAGTTTTCTCTTTCCAATTTCAGATTCGGTTAAGGCATAAACTTGCTAGATTGCTTGGATATGCAAATTATGCGGATTATTCAATTGATCGCAGAATGGCAAATTCATCCTCAAAGGTACATGAAACTTTATACTATTATTGTTTTTCTTGTGCTTTGTTTTACCATGTTGTTTTATGGTCTGTTTTCAGTTAATGTGCATGCTTACATTCAAAGTTAATTCCCCCCCCCCCCCAACACACGCACACACACACACCTTCTTCCCCTTTTTTCTGGGTTAGCAATCTTGTGGATCTTGAACAGTAATCTTACTAAAAAAGCAGTAATGTAAATGTTGAAAATAACTATTAGAAGGTGACGCTAAATATATTCAGTGTCTTGCTAAGGAGCTTGACAATCAGCTCATGGACATACCATTAAACAAGCAAAAAGGATAATATGTGATGAACTGGATTGCAGTAATATATATTCTCTAATGGTGGTTTAACAGGGATGGTTTCTGATGGCTGTGCTTTATTTCCTTAGGTATTTGAGTTCTTGGAGAACATTTCTGTCAGCTTAAATGATAGGGCCTCCCAGGAGCTTACTATCTTAAAAGAACTAAAGGTTGGTTTTTCTTTTGCTGAGTTTGACTTGAGATTTGATGTCTGGATTAGCTGCAGTTGAAGTCTTTGTGTTGGTGCCTGCCAATTATAGTACTTAATAATCAGATGGTGTTTAGTCATTCCACAATTTGGTATTTCTTTTTATTCAGAAGCAAGAGGAAGGAGAATTAACCTTTGGAATGGAGGACCTGCCGTACTATGTGAAGAAGGTCAGAGAGCAACAATACGATCTGGACTTTGGAGTTGTTAAACAGTACTTCCCTGTCAATTTGGTTTTGTCAGGGATCTTCAAGATATGCCAAGATCTCTTTGGTAATTGTGAATTGCCCCCCTGTTTTCATGAACATTTGATACTCATTCATCTCACAGATGATGAAATAATCTCATTTGTTAATCTGGTGAAGGGTTAAGATTTGAAGAAATTGCAGATGCAGTGGTTTGGCACCACGATGTTCAGCTTTTTTCAGTTTTTGATTTGAACTCCAATGAACTCCTAGGTCATTTCTACTTAGATATATACTCCAGGTTCGCTTGTGTATTTGCTGTTATTGGATCCTTTGTTTCCTTAAAACTAGCATGCCTTACGTGGAAACAAAAATTATCTTGCACTTAAACAGGGAAGGAAAATATGCTCATACATGCGTGGTGGCTCTTCAAAATTGCACATTAATCAGTTATGCGAGACTGGTAACCTGCTTAATTCTTTTTATGCCAAGTTTAAATTTATGCTTTTCTCTCATTTGGACTTTTTTAGTTGCATTTTTAGGCATCTAGGACTTTACACATCTGTCGAAGTGGCATCTTTGGCCAAAACTTTTTAGGATCTCTGTGTGTGTGTTTGTTTGTGTCTTAGTTTCTAATTTTCTTATATCCAGGTTCCTGTAGCGTTGCTTCTTTCACAGTTTGAAAAGGGAGTTGAGGATCATCCTGGGTTATTACGTTTCTCTGAGGTGGTTAATCTTTTCCATGAGTTCACTCATGTGGTACGTGACTTCCTGTAAGATGAATCTTACATAGAATCAGAACTTAACCATAACTTTTAGATATGGAGCTGCTACAATTGCAATATATTTGACTATGTGATATTGATGTTGTCCTTTATAGATTCTGCTCATCTATTAGTTATTCTGTTATTTTTTGGAATGATACTCTTTGAAATATCTGTATTTACTAATTTCAGTTATGAGGGGTTTCCATTTAAACCACAAACAGGAAATCGTTTTCAATCCTTGCTCCAAGAAAATTGTCCATAATCCTACATCCATTCCCGTGGTTATTATCCCAAATTGATTTTCCAAATTGTTTAGGAGTATTCCTTTTTTGCATATGCATGATTCTTTCATTTGTATACGTACAGTAAGCATTTCTGCATCTTTAATACTTTTTGAAGTATGAGATATTTTCCCTATAAGTGTTTGACTGTCAAACATATTGATTATTGTGTACTTTTAGATTCACCATATCTGCAACCGGGCATCATTTGCTAGATTTTCGGGGTTGCGTTTGGATCCCGACTTTGTGGAGATCCCTGCCCAGATTTTTGAGAACTGGTATGTGGATGACCAAACCTTTATTTATAACTTGTAAGAATATGAACTTACGCTTGCATACTTTTGGTTAATTTTGTGCCTAGGTGTTTCGAAAGGCTTTCATTGAAACTGATATCTGGTTTCCATCAGGTGACACATTTAATGCATTTCCCATTTCTTTTCAGGCTTGTTTTGTTTCTGAATAATCGAGTGAAAAATATTTTAATCTGCAAATCCTTCTAATAAGTAATGCTGCAGAGAGCTTATATGTATCTTATGAGGAAAAAGACATGCAAGGAGTCATCTCTACTTTCAGCTCTCATCTTTCACTGTTGCTGGTTGACTTGATTGTTCATTAAACATAGATATGATTTCTGTACTTGATAAAAGACTATAGTCAGAGAACTTGCCTTCCTCTCCTATGTTGTAATGTTGTTACTGTAATCAGAAACTGATGAATACTTTCTGTGATTATATGAGTTGATCCATATTTGGTAATCCTTTTGTAGGATATTACAAAGCCTCTTGATGATAAAACATGTGAGTTGTTAAAGCAGTGGAGATATTCCTTTTCAGCATTGAAATTGAAGCAAGAAATTCTTTATTGTAAGTAACTTGCAGTGAAAGTTTCAGCAGTTATCTACTCTTTGAAGGACATTGATGTTGTTTAGGCATTTACATTTCAATATTCAGGACATCTTGTATGTGCGTGCCAATCTTTTTCTCTTGGTCTGTCACGTGTTTTGCAACTTTGTGTCTGCTATTTCTTGTCATCCTGATGTGTGCATAGATGTTTAACAAATCATCTTTTTGGCAGCTTAATTGGCAAATAGCAGTAATATGTGTACTCTTACAGAATTGACTACACTAAGAAATCTTTTGTGACCATAGCAGATCAAGTTGTGAACAGTGATGCCCCCTTTTGGACTTAATGTGATATACAAGAGCCACAAAGAATAACTGTGTCTAGATTTACGTGCTTAAATTTGTCTTATGTAATATGTTAGAGAGCCTTTTTTTATTAAAAAAAAAAAAGAACTTGTCATTTTTAAACTTGTCACTTCCATTTTAAGGTGTACATAAGATATAGAGCCTTTTGTCAATAATTTTGTCAAAGTTCAAATATACCTTTTGACAGTCTGGACGTGTCTTGCAGGTCTTTTTGATCAGATTATACATTCTGCAGAGCATGTTGACATTGTTGGCTTATTTAAACATCTTCATCCAAAGGTAACAGTGTAATTCATTCATTAAGGGGTAGCCATACTAATGAAGGCTTAGCATATGATTTATTTCTGCAGGTTATGTTGGGCTTGCCAATACTAGAAGGAACAAATCCAGCTTCATGTTTTCCTGGTACTGCTATTGGCTATGAAGCTACTTGCTATAGTCGTATCTGGAGTCAGGTCAGAGTCTTTTCCACTTTTTCTTTACACTTCTATATGTTTAATCTCTTCTTTTGTGCCTTATATCTTGCGAAACTAGGATACTCATTTTAAAATAAGAGGGCATGTATTTGAACAGATTCCTTGAAATATTTGCTGTGTTAGCCATGAATGGATACTGCCCATTCATCATCTCTGATGCTGGTGTCCTGATAGGTATTTGCAGATGATATTTTTGCCTCAAAATTCAGTGACGATCTTTTCAGCCAATTTACAGGCATGCAGTTCAGGAGTAAGGTAATTAGCAAATGAGTTAGCTGTGGCATATAGCTTCTAAATAATCCTAAAATTTCTTTAGATGCAAAGTTTACGTCTTTCCTTCAGTTGACAGATAAGTATTTGATATTGTGGTTGTTTGTAATCCTAATTGGTAGTAATAGATTTTTGTTGGACCTACCAATGCCTCCAATAATTTGTGCGAAATTGCACAGTTCCATGGGATGATGATGTTCACATTTTGCTTGGCTTGTGAATACTAAGGGTCTTAAGGAGGCTGATGAGTAGTCTCAGAAAATTATAACTGCAATTTTGTTCTTACAGGCCAAAAGTTTCTTCTATGTAGAAATTCATAGGACCCACAATTAATTGTCTGCTGCATGAATCCATTATATGGATGTGATAGAAGCAGGTGTTTGATATTAGGAAAGAGAATAAATATTGGGGTAATTGGTTGTGAGTTTAAAGGTATGCTGCTGAGATGACCCTTTCCAGAGGATAAATTACATTTGCTTCCACTGTGATTTTCGGAAGAAAGGGGGTTTTCATTATAATTTCTGAAACTAATAGTGGTCATGCGATTATTGTTTGAACTAGAGATTGCTGGGATACAACTCAATATTCTTACAATTCACTGATAAGTTTCCATTGGATGACAGGTATTGGCTCCAGGGGGTTCAAAAGACCCCCTTGAAATATTAATTGATTTTCTTGGAAGAGAGCCATCGATACAAGCCTTTCTTCATAGCAGGCCTGATTCAATCTAGTTCCAACGACAGGAAAGTCAGCACCCCAAAGATTTTCTATTTATTATCCTTCTGTATATTACCCTTGGTGCCAAAAAAAAAAAATGTTTGGCTGTAATATGAGCATACATCAACATCATTGCCATGAAAAGTGGTTGAGCTGGTAGAAACTTGATTGTGCTACCTTGATATTAAAGTAATTGTTGTGGTTATCCATTAAAGTTAGTAGTATCTGATACACACACAAAACTATGGTCCTGGGGATATGAGGCAGATGTATCCTTAAAGACGAGTCTGGTGATTACTGGCTGCAGAGGACACCAATAAGTCATTTATGAGAGCCTGGAGAAATGGAGGATCGTATCGAAGCCCGCAACCCTTATAGACTCGGATCATTGCCATATGATATGACTGGTGGATGAAGCATGGCCTGGACATTTTACAACCTTAACCAAGCAAATGTGCCAAGAAAGATCTCAGCCAGTCAAAAGCCACCTAATGATTTGTATGGATTAATGAGCACTTCTCATTTGATCATTTCAATTCAACTCCCACAAGCCTATAAATAATTGCTGCTCTTTTTTTAGCCATTTGTTATGAAAACTTTTGCTGGGCTCATCCTAGCTTTTATCATTGATTTGACTTGAAGTACTAGTATTATGGAGCTGAACAAATTCCAAGGCTCAAAAGTGCATAAGTTTGTAATCATAAAATGGGCTGTTCTAATAAGCTTTCTCTCTCTCCTCACATAATGCCTTTTCTTTTTCTTTTTTTAAATTTGTTCTTTGAGAGCTTTCTTTTAACCTCACATTCTTTGGTATTCAATTATTTTGGGCCCGTAAAATGTTGTCTTTACGTGCTAAAGTTAGGAGTTGGTGAAGTGCAACACAAAAACTTAAACCCGTCAAATTTGATGTCCTAAGACGATGTTGTTAAGAAGGTGATTATTATTATTATTATTATTGAAGAATTCCTTATCATTCTTCTGTTTAATCCTAAAATAATGGGACAAGTTGATACAATATCCCACTGTTTAAACACCTCTAAATTAATTAAACTTATCGTTCCAAAAATGTGGTTCCTCTTTGAAAATCATGAGGAAGCTCGAAAGCAATACTTTTGAGTTCATACGCTAGAAGTTCATTTGCGCTTTTTTATATGGTACAAATTAAATTTGAATTTATTAAATTATGAATCAAATCCTCAATCAATATTATATTTTTTTCCTTCCCCTTTTACCATATGATTCCACCTTCAGCCTGCTAAATTACGAGCTCAATTATTGTATGATTATTTTGATAAATATATTTAAATTACTTGCTATTATAAATTTGCAATATATTGGTAAAATATATCGAAGGAAAAAAATTGAATTTAAATTTTAAAATCCATTACATATAACCACAGGTCCTATTTTTCACTTGACCAACAATGTTCTTCGACCAAAGCACTATTATTCTAGTTTTTAGTAAAGAGAGGCTGCTTTTAGATTTGGTTTAGTTAGAGTGAAAATATGAAGGAGAAAGAGAGAGAAAGTAAATCAGAAGATAAATTTTAAATTTATCTCGTTTGGTTGGAGGGTAAAGAGAGTGGTAAGTAAATGTGGGAAAGAGGTAATTTTTCTCTCCCACTCCTAATTTAGATCGAAATCATATTTATTTTCTATTTTCAATCTAACTAAATATAACGTAAGTAAATACATTTGCTTTTCATAGTGGAAGCAAAATGTGTCATTTCTCCTCTTTTTGCAAACCAAAACAAATCTTAGCCTTTGAATAATTTTTAAAAGTTATATAATAAGAAAAGGATAAAAAGATTTGAATAATAGTACCATTAAATAAATATTTTTGGATAATGGCGGGAATACATAAAAAGGAAGCATATTTTCCCAGTCAAATGGGTGAAAAAAATGGAAATTTGTAAGTCAGCAAAGAGCAACACGAAAAATAAAGAAAATTCATTAGCAAAGAATAGATTTCCAGGTGGCTCTACATCCCTTTCTCAACGTCTTCCCTGTAAACCATTCCCCACACGCTGCCTCTCTCTCTCTCTCTCTCCCCTGTGATTTTTTTGGGTTTGTTCTTTTGGAAAGCCTTTTATTTTTTTTAAGAATAAAAATAAAGTGGGGGATTAAGGGAAAGTACAGAGACTGTGTTGAGTATACTTTATTTGTGCCCCACTACTTTGGTTATCCAAAGAAAGAATAGGGAAGGGAAGGGGAAGGGGAAGGGGAAGGGTGGTCTTCCCAATTCAATATCACAACTTTGGAGTTGTTGCTGATTCTTGTTGTTTTCAACTGGCTTTCTACATCTGGGTTTTTGGGTTTAAGTCAAAAGATTTAAACTTTTAACTTGGATTTTGGTGAAAAGTATCGCGTTTTGGCAAGGGCATGATAGTGAACAAGGCTTCTATTATGTTTGATTGAGGCATTAGTGGGTTGTTGATCCATGGTTCAGGATGCAGCATGGGTTTCTGTGCCTTGTGTTTCTCTTTGTGGAAGTGTTCATCATTAGTTACGACTAGATAAAAGAGCATTCTGCTTCTTTCAGAAGAGTCAAGATAAGGATGGGCATAGCATAGATTAAGCCTTTCGGTAAGTTCAAAATTTCACTTTCCTGTTGGTAGTATATCACGTTATTTCTTGTATGAGTGCTATCGATTCGGGGTATCTGCTGAAAAGATTTTACTTTATTTGATTGGGTTGGTCTCACAAATTTGAAATTTCGGAACTTTATTGGATATTGTTTAGTGGGGATTTGGGTGACTTAAGAAGCATGATCAAGCAAATATTTGGTAAAATTCCTCGGAAGCAGTCAAAATCTGCTGGAAATTCTACTAACAGTTTAAGTTCTTCAACCAATTCAAAAAGAAGTGCTGGGGGAAATAAAAGGTTCGGGGATTCAGTCGATACAGTTATATCAGCCCCTCATTCAGTCTCAAGTGATGGATATAACAGACGAGATCAATTTTACCAGGATGGAAATTTAGAAGTCAATGGAAACTTGGTGACTGCTTCATATGAAGCATTACCTAGCTTCAGGGATGTTCCCAATTCTGAGAAGCAGAACTTGTTTATAAGAAAGCTTAAAATGTGTTGTGTTGTCTTTGACTTTACTGATCCTACAAAGAACCTTAAAGAGAAGGAGATCAAGCGAAAGACTTTATTAGAACTCGTAGAGTATGTGACTTCTGCAAATGTGAAATTCACGGAAACTGTCATGCAAGAAGCCACTAAAATGGTGAGTGCTAATTTATTCAGAGCATTTAGTCCTCAGCCACGGGAAAGTGCTGTCTTGGCAGCATTTGATGTGGAAGAAGAGGAGCCTGCTATGGATCCTGCTTGGCCACATTTGCAGATTGTGTATGAGTTTCTGCTGAGATTTGTTGCATCACCTGAAACTGATGCAAAAGTAGCAAAAAAATACATTGATCACTCCTTTGTTCTAAAACTGCTTGATCTTTTTGACTCTGAAGATCCTAGGGAGCGGGAGTACTTGAAAACTATACTACATCGCATCTATGGGAAGTTTATGGTACACCGTCCCTTTATCAGGAAAGCTATCAACAACATATTTTATCATTTTATCTTTGAGACTGAAAAGCATAATGGCATTGCTGAGCTTCTAGAGATTTTGGGCAGTATCATCAATGGATTTGCCTTGCCGCTCAAAGAAGAGCACAAGCTCTTCTTGATTCGGGCATTGATTCCCTTACACAGACCAAGATGCTTAGGAATGTATCACCAGCAACTATCATATTGTATCACACAGTTTGTGGAGAAAGACTGTAAGCTTGCTGATACCATTATTAGAGGACTATTAAGGTATTGGCCAGTCACTAATAGCTCAAAGGAAGTTATGTTCCTCAATGAGTTGGAAGAAGTTCTGGAAGCAACTCAGCCACCTGAATTTCAGCGTTGTATGGTGCCTTTGTTTCGCCAAATTGCTCATTGCTTGAACAGTTTACATTTCCAGGTATTTGATATTTATGTTTGTGCTTCAATAATTTTTTTCACTTCTGCAAATATTTGAATTCCGAAATTAGGTGCAAATTTTACAACTGAAGGGCCATCACATGTCTATGATACTTTTTGCAATTGTGTGCCCTGTTATTAAAGCATGGGAAATATCCTCGAACTGTTAAGAGTGTATTTTAGTTTATAGGTGTGTTTTAGAGAATTTCCAGAGATTTCTATTCAAAATTGTTGTGAGGAGTTCTAGAAATTTGTTTTGAGTTATATGATTACCAAGGTGAAGAACTTTAAAAGATAGTGTAAAGCCCTGAAAATCTGCTTAAACAACCCAGAATCTGGGTGTGATTCGTATTTGTATATTCCTATGCATGGATGGTCTTAGTGATAGTTCTACTTAATTTCTATTGAGTGCTATCCAGTTTTTTTATTGTTTTTTAAAAATAAATTTTATTAATTTTATTTTGGGTGCATACAATTGGGGATACAATAAAGTTTAGGCTTGACTATGTTCCTATCTTTGTAAGTGGAGATCTCGGCACAACTGTGACTAATGGAGCCTTTGGGTTTAGTGGTGATACTGACTAAAATTTCAGTTTCGAGCTAAGCTGCCATTAATACCACTACTGAGTTGTATATTGCTTCTTGGAATGCCAAATATATGATTTCAGTTCCAAAAAGAAAGTTAAAGATTATGGTGAAAGTATTGGCAACGTTGGTGGTTATATATTGGCAGGGGGTGCTAACAGTTGTTTAAATTGAGATTATGTATCTAATAATGCTACCAGTGTCAAATATGTTGATGTAAATCATGACATAGTTCAAAAGTGATAAATGGGATCTGGTCCAGGGTTATTAGTGTGCAAGTATAAACGTACACTCCAGTCTAACAGCTTAAGATCTTCAATGGGGATGGTAATCCAATGTAGTACCAGAGCATACAAATTAATAGGCACAATTCTCAGCAAAAATTACGCTGCTTTTGTGTCTATTAAAAGAAGCCAGCTGATAGAAGGAGAGGCTTTTAGGGGTATTTACATTACAGTGAATATTTATATGTTTGGCTTCTTTGACAAATAACATAAGAGATCTAAGCTTTGGTCCTCCCTGTCATGGATGAAAAAGGGGAGAGAGAAAAAGGGGGTGGGGGGTGGGGAGTGAAAAAGAGCATGCAGTAAGAGGATCTACATCTTAGAGGTTTTTCGAGTCTTGACCTCTTCCAGTTGCTTTATTCATTTGTGCCACTCCAAAGAGATTAGGTGAGATATTATTGTAGTATATGGATCTTTATTACTGGTCTAGTGCCCATTTTCTGGTGCTGCCCACATACAAAGTTTGGTTGGCCATCCATCCATGACTTAAGTTCAATTGACTTTCCACTAAGTGCAAGAAATAGGAAGCTGAGGTGTTGCTAGCGTGTGACAGGAACCTTTCTTTGGACTTCTGTTCAATCTTCTGGAAAATGCCATGGCATCGTTGTATTTAGGTACAAATTATGAAGAACAATGAAACTAATACACCAATTGATGTCCTTTTGCTTTTTATTCAACAAGGTATTCTGAGAATCCAGAGTTGATTGCACATTTAGGCACACAATCAGGATTCCACACTTAGCTTGAGATATGTGTGTGATTTCCAACCCTAAGGAGACATCTGCAGACTGCATAAGCTAAGCCCTAGAAAGAGCAGCTATATACTTATTCCTGGTACTGAGAGGTGGAAGTCAAAGAATTTCAAACCATGTCCTAAGCATATAGATATTATTGGAGGTTTACTAGGGGTAACCTATCAGTATCTGGTGTCAAAGGAATGTTATTTGGTGTAGATAACATGTTTGAATTCCTGTTGCAAATGTCTCGTCAAGGCTTTGATCAACTTCAGAAATTTTGCTACACTAAAGCTGCTTTAAGTTGCACACCATTGTCTTGTCATGAAGTTCTGGAGCTGGATAATTCCATATAATTAACATTTTTTTTCATGTGTGTTATCCAAGTCTTTGTAGCTAACAGAATATTTAGTTGTTTGTGTGTCATCTGAGATTGGTTCTATGGTTTTTAGATCCAGTAGCATGTTGCATTACTAACCAATGATGAAGCCATAGAAAATTCATTCATTTCCCTTCAGATTGTAATATTGAACTGTTCGCTATCTTATCTTCCTTATGTGTGATGATTGAGCTGATATCTTATGGTGTACCACTACCTTCTACAACCTGGTGCAGATTTCTTAAGCTTTTTGATGATATATAACTCAGCTATCATGAAAGTATCACCTATTGGAAAAAAGTTGAAAAGGAGAAGTGATAGCCACGAGATAGACACAGCACTCACTCTTGTTACTGCTAAAGTATGCCTCAGCTCTGTGTACATGCATTGATCTTGCTTTGGTTTTTTCTTTTCTTCTCCAGTGACTTTCTCATGAATGTCGGTGCTATATTCTGTGACTTGTTTGCTATATTTATTTTAAGTTGACCCTGAATATTTCAGCTTGATATACTAGGCAAACTGTTTTAACTCCTTTAATGAGCTAACAGGAAACTGATTGGTTGGTTTTATTTTTATAAGAATGCTTCTAACAAGTATAGGTGGTAACATGGTGGCATAAACTTTTATATAACACACTGCATTCTATAAAAAGTACCTGTTGGAACAAGCTTTGATTCTTATTCACAAGACTAATGCATGTTTGCTTTCCAGGTGGCTGAAAGGGCTTTGTTTTTATGGAACAATGATCATATCGACAATCTGATTAAGCAGAACCACAAGGTTATACTTCCGATTATATTCCCTGCATTGGAAAGAAATGCTCAATACCATTGGAATCAGGCTGTTCATGGTTTGACACTCAATGTTCGGAAAATATTCTACGATCTTGACCCTGAACTATTTAAGGAGTGCTTGCAGAAGTTTCAGGAAGAAGAATCCAAGGAAGATGAGGTTAAAGCAAGACGCGAAGCAACATGGAAGCGTTTGGAAGAACTGGCTGCAGAAAAAGCTGCTAGTAATGAAGCTGTGCTTGTTCCCCAACCAGGTCTTTCTCGCATGGCTTCTAGTTAAAGATGGAGTTAATGGTATTATTCTTCCATATGCTGGTTTCTTTTGGGTGATTGGATAGGGTTACTCTAGAAAGGAAGTGATCTTCTGAGCAACCACAAATTTTGTTCCTTTTTTCTTTCACCGGGGTGTGGTGGTGGTGGAGGGAGGTTATCAAAATTTCAACTTGCATAGCCTAGCAGGAATAGTTTTGATGGATTATGGTCGATTCATTTATTGTACCTTGATTTGAAAGAGGGTAAAGAAATAGTATGGGTTCTAGACAAAAGGAAAACACACTGATTTTTTTTTTTTTTTTTTAAATTTATAATGTCTTAAGATTCATGAGATACTTGGATGCTCCCCTTAGTCTAATTTGATCTATTGCAAATTTACCACCTCTTCATTTTTTATATATCCAAGGTGGGAATGTGTATCGAATTAGTATCTTTGACCGGTTAGGAGAGGAAGCACTCCTAAATGGTTGTATTTTTTGATCTGGATTTGTTGCATTTAATTATGCATTGAGAAGGAATGCATATTGAGAATACATGACCTTCACGGGGTAAGAAATACTAGGAATTCCAGACCTGCACTCTTATGTTTTTTTACCTCCCAATACTTGCCTTTTCATGAACACTGTGCTTCTCTTGGGCTCAGTTGAGGCCTATTTCAGACATGCTTTTTGAATAGCGGTGCAGGTGCTGATGGCTCGGGACAATTCAGGAATTTAAAATTTTCTAATATCGTGTCGAAATTTCGATTTTTTTTATATTTTTAGTACAAATTTTGAATTGTAATTTTGGGACGAGACGAGATGGATATTCATATCATCGGTTTTAATTAATGGAACAAAGTCGGTTTCGGTTCGATTTTCAAATATTTTTCAAAAAAAAATGTTGTTATACATAAATTTAAAAAATATATGTTAATAATTTTCAAATTTTAATACTTTATTTGTTTCTTTTTATTTGTTCATTTTAACCGATTTATAAATTTTTTTAAAAATAAGATTTTTAATTAATTAATTAATATTTCTTATTTTATCATTAAAGAATTTTAAAGAATAATTAAATTACAAAGTTTAAGTATATTTAATTTATTTTTATTTTTTACTACAAGTATAGAAGTACTCATTGTATTAAAGAAGAATATTTGTGAAAAAATAATAATTAATATAGTCTTGGTTTGTTAATGTAACAGATAAATTGAGATAAAAATATTGATTAAAATGGACACATAAAAAAAGATTGAGGGAGTATAAAACAAAATTTTAAAATAAAATTGAAACAACATTTACGACATTTTATATAATAATCTATATTATCATATAATACTACATTATATAATCTATATACACATACTATATATATAGTATAATGTACATATAATATATTATGTAATTTATTATATATTAATTTATATATATATATATATATATATATATGATTATATATATTCGATTTTAATTTTGATTTTTCGATTCGGTATAATTCGGGACGATTTTTATACGATTCGAAACGATTTTAGATACGGATATTATATAAAAAATTTTGAAATAATTTGATTAATAAAAAGGTAAAAGTTAACAATTTTTTCAATTATATATTTTTTTTGTTCGATCATTCAGATCAGTTCGATTATTTTTTAATTCCGGAAATAGTTCTATTTTTGAGTAGAAGTTGGCCCTTTTGAATTTTGATTGCCTCGCTGCAGGGTGTCGTTGTCATGGGCTTCTCAACCTCAAGGCCGGTGAAACAAGTTTTTCCTTGTGCTCTAATCCATTAATAAAATATGTTCCCCTCTTGACCTTTTCTTTAAAGATTTTTATAACCTTTTAACTATTGACCAATATTAATTGATGATTGTTCCTCTGTTTCTTCACCAATTCTTGAAATCAAGGTGAAAAAAAGAAATGAAATATACATTTGAGAATGAATATATATCTTTATGAATATTCTTTCTGTTCGAATTTAAATGTCTAATGCAAAATAAGATATCTAAATTTAGACTGAAGAAGTAAAGTTTTGGTATACGTAAACACAAACCTCTTGGTGATTTTATCATCTACAAGCCTTGCGTCTAAACCCAGCCATATCTCTTGGGGGGAAAAGAGAAGCAGACTCAAATATAGGAGATGGTACATCAGTCTCCCCTCGTGAAATAGCAGCCCAACTGGGGACAAAAGTGAACTGTGGCTTGGCATCAGCCACCTTTTGAGAAATTCCTGTCACAACAGTCATACCTCAATACTCTAAAAAAGGAAACTTTATATAAGGCAGCGGCAACAAATAACGAGTTCGTAAATGACAGCGTTCGTAATGTTACGAATTCGATTCTTAATTTTGTACTGCACATCTCGAGGTTGCTAAAATTTCTTGCGATACCAACGTGGAAGATGGATAGATAGGCATCAGAAGTAGCAATGGCCAGTGGGCCGATATAGCCTGCCGGACTATGAGCCAGGGGTCTCGCCGGGTTGGCCCGCATGAGAAAGCCATTACCCAACGGCTCACTCATTTTTTTATTGCATTTTAGTCCTAAAAATGGTTGAAATATTTTTTGTTTACGTTTTAATCCCTAATGGTTATATTTTCTATTCTGACCCCCAAAACTCATTAAACACTCTCAAATTCTCTCAAACTCTCTTATTTTCTTTAATCTTTCTCTCATAATCCTCAAATTTCTTCATCTTCTCTACAAAAAGTATTATGATAAAATTTATTTTTGTGTTATATTTTTTCAATTTTTAAAGAAAGTCTTCATATTTTGGAAGATTGTTGAGTAGCGGAATAGTGAATACAATAAGTAAAAAACTCTACAAAGTATTGTTATTCTTGGTCATCAACGAGTTAGTATTTCTTAATCTTACATTCTTATTTTTTAGCTTTATTAATTTTTTATTTGTTTTAGTTATTTGTTTAAATTTTAAATTAATTTGTTATTTATATTTTTCAATTCTCTTATTTAATTATTTGTTAATACTTTATTTTTTTGAACTTTTATTTGAATTTTGATTGCTTGTTTTTTTTAAGAAATAATTGATTCAAATCAATATCATCATTTTTTTTTCATCACAATCATATGCACATTTTGATTTTAATATAAATCCATCCTTAATTTAATAAATAATGAAATATCTAATGAAGATGAAGGTCCTAATAGGCCCAGCGTTAGTGTTTCATAATTACAAACCAACTCCAACAATTAATCCAACGAATCTAATATAGGTGAGGATGATGTTGAAACAACGGATGTTATAGCTAAAGCAAAAACATCTATGGTTTAGAATCTTTTTAAAAAATATTATGAATCTTATGTTAGATGGTATTTATTTCATATTAGGTGTACTTGTCATATACTTAATTTGTGTGTTAAGGAAGGATATAAATATGTTGATGATATTATTAATATAATTAGAAATGTTGTTTTATTTATTAAAACTTCCCCAACTAGGTAACAAAATTTTAAGGCATTATGCCGAGAACAATAAGTATCTTTTAAAAAATTTAGATTAAATTGTAAAATTAGATGGAACTCAACTTTAGATATGTTTGAAAGTGTTGTACCTTTTCAAAACCAATTTATTTAATTTTGTAATAGTAATAATTTTCAATCTCCACTAACTGAAACTCATTTTGAAAATTGTACTACTCTTTCAACATTTTTATTTACTTTAAAAAAAGCCACTGAACTTTTATCGAGATCTTATTATCCCACTACTCATCATATTCTTTCAACACTTGCTAAGGTAGCACATATTTTTGGTGAGTATATGGATCCCCAATATGGTTATTTTATGAGAAGTATGTTTGAAAAATATTAAAAATATTATGAAGATATTCCTATTTTATATTGTATGGCATTGTGTATGGATCCTTGAGTAAAAACAGCTGAATTTCATAGTATTATTGAATATTTATATGAAATATTAGATTTTGATGAATCTCAAACATTTAGGCAATGTATGATTAAAGATATAAAAGATAAAACAGTTAAAACTCTATTTGACATGTATAATTTGTATGAGTTTGAATCTTCTTGTTTTAGTTCTCCTAGTTTAAATAGGCAAGTTTCATCATCATCTAACAGTTACTTTTAACCTCCACAAAAATCTACCTCTTCAATTTTATCAGTATTTAATCCATAGGGTATTATGAAATGTAAAAAAAGATCATCTACCACCACAACGAGATGACAATTTATGAGATGCAACATTTGGTAGAAAATGAAGATCAACATTTTGATATATGTAATTGGTGGAAGGCTCATGTAAGTCAATACCTATTTTATCTAAAATGGTACGCAATATTTTGACACTACTAGTCTCCAGAGTGCCATCGGAAAGTGTTTTCAGTGAGAGCGCTCGAACAATCGATGAAAGAAGATCTCGATTGGCTCCTCAAACTTTGGAGATGTTAATGTGTTATAGTAGTTGGTTTACAGCCGAAGATAGGACTAGGGATGGCAATAGGGTCGGGCCGGGGACTAGAAATCTCGGCCCTGTCCCCGTATCCCCATACTCGGCCCGTCCCCGCTAAGGGGAAAGGCCGGGATCCCCGCCCTTGGCCTGCCGGGGACAAAGCAATCCCCGATCTCAGCCCGGGGAAGCAAGGGCCCGTTTGGGCCCGAAAATAATTATAAAGATTTAAAAAAAAAATTTTTTGCCTCCAATATATTTTTATTCAAAATTTTTTAATCATATAGAAAAATTTTGTAGTGATTTCCAATAATTCACATATTTATCATATCACTAGATTAGTAAGAAGAAAATTAATAATTAATAATTTATATTTTTTTCTTTTGTATTTTTCTCTTCTTTTTATTATATATATATATATATATATATATATACACACACACACAATCTACCTTTACATACATATATAATCATATATAATATATATAATATACCTATAATTTATATAATGTGTATATATATGATTTATATATATGTGTAAATTATATATGTATATATATATTTATATATATATATTTATATATATATAATTTATATAATATGTACATATATAATTCACCTATATATGTGTATGTACATATTCACACACACACACACACACACACATAAAGCGGGTCGGGGCGGGGACCGCCTTCGGTTGGCGGGCCGAGGAATGAAGCATGTCCCCGCTTAAATCGGGGAATTCCCGGGCCAACCGGGCCGAGCCCCTGGTTTAAGCGGGGAGATTGCCATCCCTAGATAAGATGGCTAATTTATAGATTATTAATGATAACTTAGATGATGAATTGGGTGAACTAAGTAATTAATTTAGTATTCTTATAATTAGGAATTTAGGATAAGTAATATTATATATTTAATTTTATTTTTAAGATATTTATTTTATTTTTAAATTTTAATCATTGTAATATTTTTAAGAGGTTTAGGCATCAAATCCCCCTCTTATGTAATCTTTATTTGATTAATTAATAAAATAGGTAGAGTCCAAGCCAAACCCCCCACTACTTCAAGGTGGCTTTTTTATAATTTTAAAAAATTATATTATTTAAGTAACAATAAAAAAATTACAAAATAATTGAATATCAAAATTTTTAATCGAATTAAGTAGAAAAAAAAAGAATAAGTTCATGGGCCGACCCGCGAGTCTCATGGGCCAAGGGCCCAGGCCATTTTAGTCCTAGGGTTTCTGGCCCAAGGATCGGCCCGCATATCATATGAGCCGATCCTTGGGCCCAGCACGATACGGCCCGAAATTGTACGGGCTGACCCAGATGTCAATGCTAATCAGAAACACTTCAATTGCTTTCGGTTTACTTGGACCCATTTGTGCTCATTTTTTGCCCGAGAACAGGCCCGAAACCATGTAGGTCACTTAGGTGTCAATGCTAATTAGAAGCACTTCATTTGTTTTCGGTTTACTTGGACCCATTTGTGCTCGTTTTTGGGTTTGGTTCTGTTTTTGACCATTCTTATTGGGGACAGAAGTGACAAGGGGATGTTTAATTTGGCCAAATTATATAGCTATTTAGGATGTAATTAGATAGAATTTTTTTTAAAATAAGTTTATTTTAATATAATAAAAAATTATTAAATATGTAAAGTTAACATAAGATCTAAATAGAGCCAATAAGAGAGAATATAATGTGATGTGTTATAAGTATATAATAGTTTTTAAAAATTAAAAATTCTTTAAATTAAAATAAAATTTTGAATTGAGATGAATTATGAAAAATTCCAATCCATTTACACCATACCAAAGATGATATCTTATCAAATTTAGTGGCCAAGATTTTATTTGATTTTGGTTTCATTTCGGTTTTTTTTAGAATTCTGCGCAACTTTTGTTTGTTTTAACCTTTGTAGTCTCTATTTAAAAAACAACAGTCATTTTTAGAGATTTTTTTTTGTGTTTTAAATAATTTATTATTTTAACGAATAAATAATATATTTATTTTTTAATTGTATCTTTATCATTTATTGCTTAATTAAATTATAATATTAATTGATTTTTAAATTTAAAACAATTTTATAAATTTTTTCTCTAAAACTTTATAAATATTATTTTTTTTAAATTTGTATGATTTATCTAATAGTGATAGTTATTTTAAAATGATGGAGTATACAATTTTGAAGCATTTTTACAAATTTTATAGACTTTATACATTAAATTGTGAGATAATTTGAGGTGCACAAATCATGCATCCCCAAATCCCGGATTCTTTAGCCCTTGGATACCTTCAGGCTTCAGTATTGGTGCTATTCTCATGGACATGTCAACATGTTAGCTGTAAATTATTATTCTGAATTTCAATATCTATATTTTTATTTTTAAATATTTTATAAATGTATGATTTTTTAAAATAAATACTCCCTCCGTCCCAAATTATTAGTCCACTTTTTAACTTAAGTTTTGTTCCAAATTATCTGTTGTTTCAAAAAATCAAGATTTAATATTTCAAATTTACTCCGATTTATTAGTATTCTATTTCTCAAATATATTAAAATATAGTCAAAAACTCATTTTATGAGTTATGATATTCATGTTCATCTCGTTAATTCTCAAGAAATATTAATAGCAACTTGGAGAGAGAATTAAATATTCATCAATATTTTGACCCATTTTCTAACAATAATTAAATACTTAGGAGATAGAAGTAATTTGAAATTATGTCAAAGTTTTGGAGTTTGTATACTTCTTAATATAAAGAGTAATATAAAGAGAGATACTTATCATTGAATTTTAAGCATAAAAATAGAAGAGAATTTCTAATTAATTAAAAAAATTATTTTTCTTAATCTCCGCGTAATCGATTAAAGTAGACAGATAATTTGGGACGGAGGAAGTATATCTTATATTTAAATTTATACTAAACTTATATTCCATCCGTCTCCTTTTATCTATCCATTTTAACCGATTCACAAGTTTTAAAAAAAATAAGATTTTTCGATTAATTAATCAATATTTTCTATTTTACCCTTAAAGAATCTTTCTCTTTATTAAAGAGTAATCAAATTCTAAAGTTTTATGTGTTGTAAGCTTATTTAATTTACTTCTATTTTTTACTACAAGTGCACAATACTTATTGTATTAGAGAGGGGTATTTGTGAAAAATAATAATTAATATGGTCTTAGTTTGCTAATAAAACAGATAAATTGAGACAAAAACATTAATTAAAATAGATAGATAAAAGAAGACGAAGGGAATAAATTTTATCACTAATATCTCTAATTAATAGAAGTAATATAATAACTTATTCGTAACAAAATATTCTCCTAAACTTTTGTGTCAAATTACTACATATTCATGAATCAACGTACACATGATTAAAGCGGTAGAGATACTTATGCTTCAATTTAAATAATGACTAAGATTGCACATTAATGCAATTCATGGCCATGTCTGGGGTTTGCCAAGCGATCACATAGTAATTTCTCCATTTTTTTCTAATCTTTCTTTCTTCTCCTTATCTTCACACTGTCTATAGCTCTTCATGGCAATATACATATATATAGTTAATCATAGATCAGTTTGTCTTCTCATTTCCGTAATTGATTAATGGAAACTTATCTTCAAGTTCCAGCCAAGGGAAAGATCACACATTCATAATCACTATGGAAGGGAGGAAGGAAACAAAGGGCAAACACATGCATAAGGGGGAACAAAGAAAACGAAAGATCTTATAGGCAACAAGAAGAGGACTAGAAAATGGAAGTTTTAGAATCAAAAGTGGAAGAAACAAATGAAAGAAACTCCTTATCAGCTTCAAGTTTGGCCATATCTTCCTCCTTCATGTTCACCCAAGCCTCTATGCCGTCTCCTGATTGTTCATCGAGGAAAACAACTAAATTCTTGAAGTTAAGGCTGGCTGATCCAACCCATACTGGCATTCCCCATCCAAAATCTGCTTCATACAATGGAAATCTGCATAAACTTGTGAAGCTAAATGAAACAATTTCTCCTTTGGTGACCTTTTCAGCTCTGTCCTTTAGGAAGCTCAGATGCTTATCTCCTTCTCGGATTTTCATCACATAATCACCACCTACGTTATGTATTGCCTCTCTCATTTGGTTCACAATATTGTAACCTTCATCATCGTTGTCCAACGAAGGTATGGCAATTGCAGGTCGACTAATATTCCCAAAATAATACTCGGGCAGTGGAGGATCAGCTCGAGTTCTCAAGTTCACTGCCTGAAGTAAAGTATAGATCCTATCGGGATCATCTTTTGCTTGTATAGCAGTCATGAAACGAGTCCAAATGAAAGCTGATAAAGCCTCAATCCTTGTTGGAGGTTTTGAATATTCACCATTGGCATGGTTTTTGTACTTTTCTCTAAGAGCAGCAATCTTAGAGGCACTGAACACAAACCTCTTTGTGATTATATCGTCTATTTTCACCATTCCAGTGGCTGGTCGAAATCCAGCTATATCCCTCGGTGGGAAGAGAGCAGCAGACTCAAATTTTGGAGATGGTATATCAGTGTTTCCCCGTGAAACAGCTGCCCAGTTGGTGAGAAACATGAAACATGAAAAGGCATCAGCTACCTTGTGAGAAATTCCCATTCCCACAGCCATCCCACCACAGTCAAAGAAACTGACTTGGATAACCAAGACAAGATTTTTCACATCATCAAGCTCACAGGGGAGAAATTTGTTCATTTCTCCAGGGATGGGATCACTGAGAACGTCAGAAAGTTGGCAGTTTACTCGAGCTTCAGTATAGGGAACACCCTCATCGTTGCAATTGATATAGGTGTTGCCAACAAGCCTCCCCGCCAGAGGATAGAACTGGGTTAATGCTTGTGACAACGATTTCTTCAGCTGGTTTGATCTCTCTGTATTGCTGACACTTTTATCAACTGGGTAAAAGAGAACAAAAGGCATAAACGTGGGAGGGTTTACTTGATCAAGAAACGAGAGCGGGTAACTTTGAAGGTGATCAGGTGTAGGAGAAGATGGCTTCACTGTATAGCTCGAAATGACTTCCACTTCAAACTTCATTTTTCAAGGATCAAAGTTTTCTGGGCTGTTCTCTCCAAGTGAGATATTTTCTACTTGCTCTTACAAATTTGGGGAGGGGAATTGGGACTTAAATAGGCTCATCAAACTCAATGGTCCTTTCATTATCTAAGCAGCTGCTAATTTCTCTATGCGAATGCATGCATTTTTCTTTTTTCTTCAAAGTTTTGGGTACTAGTTGAAATGTGTGTGGTATGTCAAAGCTGTATATGTATAATGACTTTTGAATATCTTGACTGCAATGATTTTTATTTCAAATTATTTATTCCTTTAGTTCCCTTTTATCTTTTTATTTTAATCGATTTATAAATTTTTTTAAAAATAAAATTTTTTGATAAATTAATTAATATTTCTTATTTTACCCTCAAAGAATCTCTCTCTTTATTTATAAGAAATAATCAAATTCCAAAACTTTATATGTTATAAGCATATTTAATTTATTTCTATTTTCTATTACAAGTACACAATACTCGTTGTATTAAAGTGAGATATTTGTAAAAAAAATAACAATTAATATCGTCTTATTTGTTAATGAGACAGATAAATTGGGATAAAAATTTTAATTAAAATAGACCGATAAAAAAGAACGGATGGAGTATTATTTTATAAAATTAAAAATGTATTTATTATTTTTTTAATTATCATTTATTACTTTACTAAATCATAAAATTAATTAATTTTTAAAAATTTAATAATTTTTAAATTTCTAATGAAGATAATTTAGTATTTTTCTCCAAAATAAGTTTATAAATATTAAAAGTTGTTTAATATATGCATAATTTGTATAATAGTGACAATTATTTTGACTCGAAATGAGTATTCTTCAATCTTGTGGGCTGTTCTCTGGACGAGAGAAATGAAGTGATTTGTGTAATAGTGATGGTTATTTTGAATTGAAATACTTCCACTCTGTGGGCTGTCTTCTCTACCTAGAACGAGAGTGATGTGATTTATTGCTTTAAAGAATTGACCAGTCTGAAAAATATGGGTATTTATAAGAATAATATTTTATTCGTTTCAAATTATCAGTCTATTTTCTAATTTAATCTTTATCTCAAATTATTTGTCTCTTTAAGAAATCAAGATTTAATATTCTAAATTTATCTCTATTTAATAGTATTTTATTTCTCAAATATATTAAAATATAGTCAAACTCATTTTATGAGTTATGTATTCATTCTCATCTTGTTAATGCCCCAAAATATTAATAGTAATTTGAAGAGATAATTAAATATTCATCAATATTTTGACATATTTTCTAACAAGAGTTAAATACTTAAGAGAGAGAAATAATTTAAATTTATATTAAAATTTTAGAGTTTGTATACATTTTAATATAAAGAGAGATACTAATAAATTTTAAGGATAAAAATAAAAGAAAATATTTAATTAATTAAAAAATTTATATTTTTTTAATCTTTACGTAATCGATTAAAGTGGACAGATAATTTGAGACGGATTAAGTATCTTTGTTATTGATAATGCTACTACTTCTTGGAAAAAATGCAGGTCGTTCAAACATTCTACACGGAACTTTTCTGCATGCATGCCCTATCTAGTTTATTAAATCGTGAATATGTTAAATAAAACAACATAAAAAGGTAAATATTTTCTTGAGCACTTTATATCGAAACTCGTAAATTATAATATAAAAAATTAGAAGAGCTAGTTGACCAAGTATAATTTGAAGTCATAATAAAAATAATTTATATATATCTCCTATTTAAAGACGGAATCAAGAACTTGAGTTTAGAGGTAATTTATGTTAGAGAATATATTAAAAGATAGTATTATAATTTTTAAAAAATTTTGAGATGAAAGGTAAAATTTACTATTTTCGTTTCACAATATAAATCGTTTTAGACTTATATACTAGAATCAAGAGTCTTAAATTTCATATAATTTTAAAACTAAGTTTCTAAAAATATCCATAATTAAATTTCTATCTACTTTGTTAATTGGAGAGAGTTGAGTCGTAATTAGTGATGAGAGAGAGAGATTGAAGGGAGGAATAGAGATAGAAAAAAATAATAAATATTTATAAAATATTGTAAAACGACTTATATTGTGAAAAAAAATTTTAAATTCAAAACGATTTATATTATGAAACGAATGTAATATTATTTAAAAATATTCAAAAAATACTATTAAAAAAAAAAAAAAACCGCAGTCGTACTCCTATTAATAGCCGTGAGAGACTCTCGAAATTGAAGGCTGCCCCACTCCCCACCAGTGCCATCGGCACGTTGGATTTTGATTTATTTGGCTTTAATAGCCAAGTGTGAATGAATAGCTTGAACTCTAAGATAAGATAAGCACACAATAAAATTTTTGTCTTTGGATTTTGATTTGTTTTGGATTTTTCTTTCATATGATTTTGATGTGAATTCCTCTTGGATAGTGTTTGACTTTTAGTCACACTTAACATTTTACGTTTTGAAAAAATTAATACAAACTTTTTAAATATGTAGTTTAAGTTCGTATAATAAAATTAAAATTTAAATATTAAAATATTAAATCGTGAAAATTGAAATTTAAAGATTGAAATTTTAATTTATTTTTATATTATATTTATTATAATTTAAATTAAATAAAAAAGAATAATAATAAATAAAAGAGTATTTAACATATTTATTAAACTTAAATAACTTTAACTTCACTTAAAATTTATAATAAGATTTCAACATATCTCAATCACTTAAATAATAGTAAAAATCAATTATCAAATATATTATAGTAATTAAACATTTAATATTATTTATTTTTAAATTACTTAATTAAATAAATACAATTAAATTGTCAAATATATCCTTATCATTTAAACTTTTATTGGTGTGAATATCCCTTAGGGTTGTGCAGCCTCGTGCCACCTCAATCCACCAGCCTAGTCGGCTTCTTGGATGACGGTTGCTGCCGGCATTTATATCCGAGGTGCGATTGGAATAGCAAGACCTCCAAAAAAAAAAACAAGTCAAGCACACAATAAAATTATTGTCTTTGGATTTTCCTTTAGATTTGATTTTGACTAGAATTTTCTTATTTTTTTTAAATCTAATTAGGTAATAAATAATTTTTCGATATAACTAATAAAATACATGAATAATATTTGAATGCTTAATTTTTTTTTTTTATAAAAAGAAGAAAAAAAGAAGAGAATTCGAGACCTACGTCCCCGAAAAATAATTCTTACTACCAAAACGAGTTGTCATCAACATGTACGCCATCATTGATAAATTAATTACACTTCGAGGGACCAAAATGTAGTAGCTCAATCAATTAATTTGATTATGACGTAATGATAATTATCGACCAATGCTGGTGTTTTCAGTTCCTATCCATGTATTGGTTTTAATCTCCATTAATAAGGACAGAGCGGCCAAAATATTGAATTTAAAGGATAAAATTATATGAAAGAAAAGTATCCAAAATAATGTTAAGTTTTTTTTTTAAAGGAGGAGAAGGTAAAATATACTCGGACTTTTTAAAATAAAAATAAAAATACTCCATCCGTCCCAACAAAATTGACTTACTTACTATTTTTAGACTGTTCTAAAAAATTTGACACTTTTCTTAAATTTTTTATTATATAATTTATTATAAAATAATCAATATATATATTATTTATATATATAAATTTAATATAAAATATTATAAGATTTATATATTTATTATATTTATTATATTTTAATTTTTACTTTCACATAAAATCTCGTATTAAGTCAATCGTTATCAATTTTAACCGGACAAAAAGAGCACCAGTTTGTAAAAATTTTTGGGATAGCAGATACCGATAATCGGTCATTGTCCCTTGAGGTTATCAATTGTGGAGTCTGTGTGCGCCTGCGGTACGTGGCCGGCTTCTCCGTGAAATGGACGGATGGTGGACCGGTGGATTTTCGATGGCAACCCAACATTGTTGGCTTCGTTTCCGCCAAGCGTAGGCATCTTCTTGGATTAGGGTTTGTATTGGCTATGAAGGAATAGCTTGTCCACATGAGAAAAAGTATAGCAAATAATCTAAAGTCTTTTAACCCTTTTTTTCAATTGCTAAACTTGATACGTTATTGAAAATAAAAATCCTCCAAAGCTAGAATAATCTCGAAGGAAAATTAGAGATAAGATCATCACTTATTTGAATATCATACTTAAAATTTATCTTCTTAAATTATATGATTTCAATATATATTTACAAATAAAATGTTTTGAATGAATCAATCACATATAAGATTAATTAAAAGAAAAAGAACTCTTAATATAATATATAATACTTAAACCCTTACGGATTGCTTCAGAGTGTTTGAATTTCCTCTCTCTCACGTCATTGAAAATGAATCATAATTTACTTTTTCTATCATTATAGGGTCGATCGCTCTTTCTAAAGTTGTTGAGCATTAACTCTAAAGATTACATGCTTTATATACTTTTAATATATAATAAAATTGACTACTATTAATATATGATCGATCAGTATTAATGTAAAATTCACGATAAGAAAATTTTAAACGTTATGATACATCGTTTTAATATATAACAATTTATTATGACCTGTAATAGAATTGACCATTAGCACAATATCATCGCGGTCAGTCAACATGTATTTTCCGATTAGAAATATTTCCTTTTCCTTTTCATAAATGGACGGTTGCAATTATTATATATGAATGTCATATTGGACCATGAGAAAGATCTAAGGCATGTAACGAAGTCTGCATTCTCCACCATCTACCTAGAAAAAGCCTACCAAATCTTACTTTAAGTGAGAGTCATACATGTTGAAGAAACCTTTTCCAACTTTTGTGGCGTAATAAATGATGGAAAATGATTTTTTTAATAATACTCGGACTCGATATCTAATATTTAGTATATTTTTAATTAATTAATTTGTTACTTTTCTTGTTAGTAATTAGTAGGAATAGAACCAAAACCTTAAAATTGGAGGATATATTAATATATAAAAGAATAATATTATAATTAATGAAATTTTTTTGAGAGTGAAAAATAAATTTTATTTTTTTTAAAAATTAATTTTTCTAAGAAAATTATACAAAATTTTTAAAAAATATTTTGGGGCGGATGCCTCCCCCGCTCCTCTTTAGTTCTGTTATTGATAGTTACTGTGATCTATCTGAAAATATTAGATTATCGTTGGCTCTTATTTTATTTATTTTTCTAAGACAAAAAATTTTGAATATCTTCCACTGTCAGTGAAAGTCACTCGATCAAGAAAAGAGAGTTTTACCAAATCGCTACTAAAAAGGGGTTTTTTTTTTCCTTTTAATTTAATAGCTAAAATATTTTAGACTTGATATATCCTATTTTATATTATGTTCATTGTCAAGAAAGATATAGACGAAAAAGAACCTCTCTCCTCTTCCCTCCCCCCCCCCCTCCCCCTCCCCCTCCCAACCCAGAAACAAAAGGACAAGAGATCCATGTCATTTAAGTAATATCGATTATGTCCAACATAATTATGCAGGTCTCACACTTGTTGTTAGGGAGTCTCATTTGTAACTATAAATTGTTTTTGTATATTATTTTTAATAAAAATCCCAATTATTCAAAAAATAAACAATGTCCTTTATGTTATACAATAATATTTATATATGATTTTATGGGATTGGTTGACATCTAAGAAATAGCTCGATCAAATTTCAATTATTTATGGAACCAAATATTCTTTCCCAATATAGAAATATAATGACAACATAAAACTCTCCTATAGGTCTGAACAAGGAAAGGATGCAAATCCCAACTAGAGATGCTTTAGCATGATCTCTTACTTTATTCACAAGAGCGTAACCTTCATTGGAGGAAGCTAGGGTGAATGAAAGCTTGTTTGTTTTGAATAACGTATTATTATGAGCGCGTTTATCATCCTTATTTTAAAACTTTATAAAAAACTTAAATTATAGAATATATAATTTAGAATCAGAAATCGAAATTATTATCTCGTGAGATTATCGCCATCAATAAAACTACACATTTTGCCAATGGCCAAAGGGGGATCAAATCTTGTTCTCAGCTTCCCTGCATTAACAAAATTATAGATTTTGTTGGGATCAAATTTTTCTTGACTAGCAGCTATAAAAACGAGTCCAAATGAACACTGATAGTGCCTCATTCCTGCTTGTTCCACGCCTTGAATAGTCAGCTTTCTTCCTTTTTAACCATATTGGCAGTCTGTTTAAAGTGAGACAAGTCTATACATAGGTGGGACTATCGTTGTTCCCCCCGTGAAATGGCTGCCCAAGGGGTTGATGAACAAGGAATACGATAATGCATCTCAGGAAGCAAGTGAGAAATTCTTTTTCCAACGTCTATGTATTCCTCCATATTCAAAGAAATTGACTTGAATGACCATATTAACATATGTAAAATTTAAAAAGTTCTTATACAAATTTGAGGGATTTTAAGAAGGAATAAAAACAACGAAACTCAAATTTTGTGAGACAAATAACAATACTTTTATTAAGTAAAATAAGAAGTTGGAGCACTAAAGCTTTTGGAGATTAACTCTAAAAAAAAACCTACACACTTCAAAGGATTAACAACTCTACTTATATAGATATAAGAAATCTTAATTCTTAATCGAACTAGGATAATGATGGAGTATCACTTTTCAATCCTATAATACATAGTATCTTTCTATTAAGATATTAAAAATATAATCCAATATAATTAGAATTAATAAATATTAAACTTCTAATTAATAACTTTATTTAATATTCCGACAAGATCTTATATATCAACCATATTCGAGGGAGAAAAAATTGTTGATTTCTTCTGCGATTGATTTGCCAATGCCTGAAAGTTTGCAGCTAGCCCGAGCTTCCACATAAAGAAGGCCCTGATCAGAGCTATCGTCCACAAGCGCTCCTTATATACCAAAATGGAGAGTCGGGGGTGTCACTAAAATAGATATTCTAAGTTGACAGTGAAAATTTTAACTCAGTGCTTTTAGTTACTCGATCTCTAATTGCAATAATTGAAAAAAAAATTGCAATAATATTGCTTTTATATAATTCACACAAATGGAAGAAGTTTTATCATTTATCGAGTTTCAAGAGAAAAAAAATTAAAGTATCTTTATTAGAAATTATAAAATTATTTTGAAAATTAAAAATTAATATAATTTAGTAATTAATGAATGCTACCGGTATAATTAAAAAAATAAAAACATTATTAGTTTTATAAAATTCATATATTATTATTATTGTCACAAGTCGGGTTCAAGGCCAAATTGTTGCAGGCCTCATAGATGCGGTAACTTAGTCTTACTTAACTAAGCCCTTGATTAGCTAGGGCGGTAAGTTAAAGTAAATTTGAAAGGAAAGTAAATATTTATTTCGTTTGGTATGATATAAATATGGAGGGGAAATAGATGTGAACATATTCCCCTTTCTTTCCACATTAGATTTTTAGCCGTCTCATTTTGGAAGGATTGCACAAATACTTCTATTACAATGACCAAAATGACCTTAAGTTTTTTTAATTTTTATATTTTTTCTTATTAAATTTTTTAATATTCCTTTTATTTTTTTCCACCTTGTTAACTTACATATATATATATATATATATATATATATATATATATATATTAATTTGTCACATTACCCTCTATCCTTTTTCACCACTCTTCTCAGCAATAAAGTAAATATTTTTTGTTTGTCTAATATTATTTTTTTATAAAAAAATATTAATATATTGTCTAATAAATAACATTTTACCTCAATCTTATAATACCACTTCACTTTCAATCATACCAAACAAATAAAAATAAATTAATTTACTTCTCTAGTAGTATGAGTATAATAGTAAATTTGAACAAAATACCTTCCCCTTCCCCTTCACTTTTCAATAGAACTAAGTAAAAGTAAATATCTATCATTTACTTCCCTTCAATTCATACCAAACAAAATAAAAATAAATATAATTATTTCCATTAAGGAAAATAAAGGTTTCTCTTTCCCTCCCCCTTCCCCTCCCTTCCTGAACCAAACAAAGCCTAAGGGTGTAAATGGATTACAAATTTATCCCAATTTAAAATCACTTTCATTTAAAATAATTATAATTTAAATAATTTTTATTTTTCAAAAATTATTATAAACTTACAATACATTGTACCCTCTCTGTAATCACATTAAACCTTATATTAACCTCACATATTTAATAATTTTTTTACTATATTCAAATAAAATCATCTCAATTTAATTGCTATACACCTAAGTTACTCAACCTAACCAACACAATTATTAAAAATACATTTAGAGAATAAAGATATAGAGAATTGTAGGTACCTTATCGAAACTTAAATTTTACTTAATATTAAGAAATGCAAAGTATAAGAGAATTGAAGCCAACTCTTGACAAACTAATAATAACCTGCTGTCTAATCTATAGACTTTCACAAAGCTTACACATACACTCTAAGTGAGAAAAGAAAAATTCAAATATGGCACTTATTCATCATAGACTCAAAAGAAACATAGTGAGGTGAATTATTGTGTGATACGATCGATGTGACTTCTGAACCAGTGCAATGGGAAAACCAATTGCAGCCTAAATCCCAGAAATCTGAACATCAAGGCCAGAAGAAACCAAAGAAAGTAACTCCTTATCATCTTCAAACTTGACCATATCTTCGTGTTTCAGATTGATCCAAACCTCTACGCCATCTTCAGAAGGTGTGTCTGCAAGAACAGCATAGTTGTGTAGATTAAAGGGAGGAAAGGGAGCCCATGCTGGCTTCTCCCAACCAAAATCAGCCTCATATATGGGGAATCTGCATAAACTGGTAAAGACAAATGAGATCATTTCTCCTTTGTTGAACACTTCCTGGTTCTTCTTCTTCGAGTTCAAGTGCTCTTCAACATGTTTAGCTAGATATTCACCGTTCATGTTAGAGATTGCTTCTCTAATTTTGTCCACAACAACGTAACCTTCCTTGGCATTTCCCAAGGAAGGTAAGGATCGATGTTGCACTCCAACTCATATTCCCAAAATAATTCTTGGGTAAAGGTGGATGGAATCTTGTTCTCAGGTTCACAGAATGAAATAAAGCATATATTTTGTTGGGATCACTTTTTTCTTGAGTAGAAGCCATGAAACGAGCCCAAACGAAAGTTGACAATGCCTCAACCCGGGTTGGACGTCTTGAAAATTCTGCATTTGCTTCGTTTGTGTACTTGTCTCTGAGTGCAGTGATCTTAGGAGCACTGAAGACAAACCTCTTGGTTACAATGTCTACCCTTTTCGCCAATCCAGTGGTTGTGCTAAGGCCAACTGACAAGTCCGTTGGTGGAAAAAGAGTAGCAAACTCTAACTTTGGAGATGGAATATCACTGTTACCCCGAGAAATGGCAGCCCAGGCATTGACAAACATGAAATAGGATGATGCATCTGCAATCTTGTGAGACATCCCTATTCCAATGGCTACTCCTCCACAGTCAAAGAAATTGACTTGAACAACCATGTTAAAATCTTTTACATCAGCCAAATCACAAGGAACAAATTTGGTGATCTCTCCAGGGATAGGCTCCCTAATAAAATCCGGAACCCTGCAGCCAACAACCCTTGCTTCCACATAGAGAACACCCTCATCGTTGCAGTCAACATAGCTATTATCTATCTAGCAAAAAAAAAAACACAGCTATTATCCACAAGTCGCCAGCTATAGGGTAGAATACAGCCAAGGCTTCTGATAAAGACTTCCTAAGCTGGCTTGATTTCTCTGCATTGCTGAGATTGTTATCTGCTGGATAAAAGAGAACAAAACGCATAAAAATAGGTGAAACCAATTGATCAAGAAGAGAAAGCTGGTACTTGCGCAGATGGCTAGGGGTTGGAGAAGATGGCTTGATAGTATCTGTAGAAATGATTTCTACTTCAACCTTCATCTTTCCAGATAGATGAACTTGGTTTATCCTATCCTTTTTTTATTTGCTAAGTTTGGTTCTTCCTATCCTATTAGGGTGGCTTAAATAGAGATCCAAGTTGCCAATGATCCCCTTGAGAGAAGAAAGAGAGTATTGTTGCTTCACCCCGTCATCTAGGCTGTACTTTTATAAATATTGGTTTGAGATGAATTTGTTAAAATTTAATAAAATATTATTAAATATAGAATAAATGTGGGATTCAATCATTAGTAAGAGATGAAAAATATAATATATTATAAATATATGATAGATATTAAAAAATAAATATTATTTAAATTAATATTATTTTAAATTGAAATTTTAGTTTGAATTGGAAAGAATTTCCTCTCAAATACAGCCCTAATCATCACATGTGCAATTTTCAATTAGAGCCCTGTATGCAAACATTTACATATCCAATAAACTGTTCTTGATGTCGGATTGTAATAAAAGGTTTATTAATTTTAGTATTAGTATCTGATACCATTAGTGTATTAGCATATATATTGTATATTGTATTTTTGGTAAATTTATATCATTAGTTATAAATTAGTATAATTAATTTTATTTTAGACAATAGTATAGCTGTAAATTACTCCCTATCCAAAAATAAGTGACCTAATTTTCTTTTTTTATTTGTTCAAAAATAACCATCTACTTTTTAAATATAAATTGTATTTAATTTTTTCCCCTAATTTTACCCCTATACTAGTTTTTTTTATCAATTAATTAACATTACAACTATCTATAATGAATTTATTTTAACCAAAAGTGGCAATACATTATCCTATAAAAAAACGTCAAAATTAAAAGAAGTGGTGGAATGTAATTGAAGTAGTGGAATATAATTAATGATATGAGATTTTGTTAAAATTAAAACGGAAATGCTTTATGGGGATCAAACTCATCTGGATCAATAGGGGTATATAAGTCTTTTTATTATTAAACTTTAAATTAATTGACAATATTATCCTCAATCAAAATTTTAACATATTTTGAATTCAAAAGTTAAAATTTTCAAATGTGAGATTAATACTATCAATTATCTATTCAAATTTGTATGTTTCGAATGTCGTCATGCATTCAAACTCGTGTGTTTCTAATGTCAACTATCAATTGTACATACTCTTTCCGTTTCAAAATACTTGCTCATGAAACTCTTGGTACACAGATTAAGAGGGTTGAAAATAATAAAATAAACCAGACAAAGTTCTTATTTTACTCTTATTAAATACACTTTTCCTGTTTCCAAAAGCATTAACACTACTACTGTATTCTTTTTTGTTCCCAGATAACATTATTTCTCTCTCCTTTTCGTTGTGTATACTAAGAGCATATTGTCTTTGCCACAACTTTGTTTTCCTTCTCTATTTTGTCAGTGAATTAAGGATTTAAAATTCAAAAAGAGGTTGGAATGAGTCCAAATCGCCATCGACAACCCGAGGTTGGAACAAGTTCAAAACGCCATCAACAAATCCTTGGAAGAATTGATCAGAATGTTGATTTTAGGGAAACCATTTCATCAATTTCACAAACAAGTGTGCCATTTGAATTTGGGATTTCATCATCTCTGACGCTCATGATTCCTGTACCCTTTGAAGGTTGTTGTTTGGAGCTCATGATTGTTATTGCAATCCGATTGAACTAACAATAGTTCTTCATGAAATTTATAGGCAAAATTAAAGAAATACTCATGGTTAGAATCATCTATTTCAAGATTTTGATAATAGCAACTGTTATTAACGAGGAGAAAAAATTTTAAAAGAACTGTGATTGGATCTTGTAATCCTGCAAAAACTTGAGAAGAAAAGCACAGGACGAGAAGAAGAAGAAGAAGAAGAAGAAGAAGAAGAAGAAGAAGAAGAAGAAGAAGAAGAGTAAATAGTGAAAGTAAATGAGAAGAGAGAGACTTGGACTGATGAGGATGAGATAAGAAGAAAGAAGTTTGGTGAAACCGAGAAGCCAGAACACTCTTGGAAAAATAAGAAAAAATTAATCATTATTTCTTGAAATATATTCATGAACAAATATTTTAAAATAAAATAAAAAAATTTCATGAACAAGTATTTTGAAACGGAAGGAGTATATACTAACAATTAACTATATATTTATTTTAATGTCACTATTAATTAGAATATTAAAAAGACGTTATTAAATAATGTGATTATTCAATTAAACAAACAATTTGTCAACTAAAATCTCACTATATAAATACAAACACTGCTTAACATTCTTAAGTCAGTTTCTTCTTCTAATATATTAAATTTTAGCAGTATATTTTTGAGTTCAATATTATTAATTTAAATTTCATTTATTCACTAACCAAAACGTATATTTTTAGATTCATACATAACGTCGACTGTACAAAACTAAAAGATAAATAAATAAATATATAGATAAAAATTAATAATTAGATATCTAAAGCCGGCTAAAACTTTAAGAAGAGTTCAACTCTATAATTTTCTTATTTTTGCTATGTCAACATCAATGGATTATTGAATGCATCTATATTGACTATATTTTAGAACAATCTATGTATATACGATTTTTAATTATACCCACAATCAATATGATATTTCAGGACTTTCAAAGATTTATCTCCCTTCTAATTTGATTTTTTTTAAAAATGCAATCGATTTAAAAACAAAAAATAATTTTGAATGATTTACTTACACATATTTTTGAATGATTACATTTTGAATGACTATCTCAAAGACTCAAAATATTTTGTTTCATATATTTCGATCAACTCAAAAGATTTTGTTAAAAAAAATCAACCATAATCATTAGAAAAAAAAAACCATAATCTTTTGAATCATTTCGATCTAATTTTTTAATATATTTTGATCATATAAAATTAATCTTTTATATTAAACTAATTGCAATAACCTACTAGTATTTTACTTAATAGTAATAAATAAATTAAAATTGAGTCTCGTGTCCTTAATATTTTCAAAATATCTTGAATAACTATCAAAAAAACTATTTATTTCATAAATTTTCTACTAAATAGCATTGGAATACAAATAGAATCTTTTTATTAAAAGTTTTTGTAAAATAAAAAGTTTATAGGTAATTCCGTCAATAATTGATCTAAAATTTTAATTTTATCAATACGCTACCAATAGAGAACCAACAAAATATAAAAATAAAAATAAAAATAAAATAAAAAATAATTTTAGTAATCGATTGGCAATAAATAGTAATGATTTTAATTACCGACAAAATACCATCAAATGTTTCAGACTTATAATTTTTTTTTATAAATATAACTTATATCAGTTGGTATTCAATCAATATTTTTTTTAATAAGTTTAATTGTACCGTGTTGATAATAGTTTTAATTATCGAAAAGATTATTAAAAATAAATATAAATATTTCCATCCAATAATATTCTGATATTTTTCTATTGGTAATTTTAATTTTACTAAAAGATTAACAATAAAGTATTACCAAAAATATAAAAATAATAAAAAATAAAATAATTCTATTAGTAATCCATTGGTACCACATCAGTAATGGTTTACTAATAGAATATTAAATGAAATTTTGAAATAATGCAATAATAAATAGAAAATATATAATTCCATTATTTAATATTCAATGTTAAGTGAATACTAAATTATCTTTCAATAAATGCCATTTATTTTAAGCTTATTTTTATCTTTCCTTTTAGTATTTTGCTTCTAAAATTAGAAAAATGATTATTTTCTGAATAAAGTTAGATAAATGATTTTTTCATAAAATTATTGCTAAGGTTACATGTCAAATAAATTATAAATATGAAAAATAAGTAATGTCATTTATATGGAAAAAAAATTGTTGAAATTATCAAACTCCTTATATTACCTATAAATTTATATCCTTTTACATGTTAACATTTGAAATAAATCATTCAATTTAATATATATAATCAATTACCACATACACATAAAACACTATATTGCATTTATTAGTTTATATATATATATATATATATATATATATATATAAACTCATAAATATTATATATAGAGAGAGATTACATTTATGTGAATATAATTTCTTATTTTTTATAAAAATATGCATAAATTATTGCATTATTTGAATTAAAATAAAAATATCTAATGAGATATTTATTATGAATGTTATTATTGGACAGAGATGGTAAAAATGTGTAAATGATTGCATTATTTAAATCAAAATACAAATATCTAATGAGGTATTTGTTGTAAATGTTATTATTGGATACGGGATGGCGAGAAAATGTAAATATGATATGAACAGTATCAATCACATAATATTTGATGATGTTGTGTTAGCATATCTGGGCTATGTAACTTAATGCAAGTTTGAATCCTCTTTGTTGGGTCTTTTTTTTTTGTATTAGTTGGCAATTTATTAATGAATTACAATTAATAGAATAAGAAAAAATCTTTCTTTTAATAGTTGATAATTTAATAATGAATTATGTGTGATTTTGATAATTAGACTATTTATTTTTGAACGGATTGAATAGTTTTATTTTTAGAAGGTATACAAGTATATGTTAGGTCTCTTGAAAATGTGTATGTATTCATTCTTTGAGGATTAATGGAGTTAGCTCTTTGGGGGCCTCAGAACCATTTCTTGATAGATACAATTTCATAGTGTTTCACAAATACAAATTATCAATTTTTTGAAATCTGGTAATCACCCTAAGTACCTATCCTCCTTTGGGTGTATCCTGCTCAAGTGATCCCCTGAGGCCCTTTGTGACACGGGTGGAATACTTGCCACTAATTGTAACTTTTCTATTCAATGCAATTAATGCTGTATTTGGGAAGCAACTTTTTTCAATCTAAATCAAAATTCTAATTTAAAATAATATTAATTTAAATAATTTTTATTTTTTAAAAAATGTCATATATTCACAACATATTATATTTGTTCTCTCTCATCAATAATTGAGTCCCACGTTTACTTTATATTTAATAATATTTTATTAAATTTTAATAAATTTATCTCAATCTAATTCTTGTCCAAGTTTAACATAATTATTTATTTGGTGAAAAAAGGAAAAAAAAAACTTGAGTAGATTATGTCTGCCTTATGTGTAGCGCCCCCCCCCCCCCCCAGGAATTTTACCTCTAAATACATAAATGAAATTAGGTGATGGATGGGCATTCGCTTCTTAAATTTAAAAAAAATATATATTTTTTTAAAAATAATTTGTTTACAAATATTTTTTTTAAATTTTATAATAGGGCTAGGCCTTTTCCATCATGGGCTTCAGTTTTCATAATGTTGTGGACTGGAGTCGATGGCCCTTTAGTGATTTCAATATACAGTGTTGAAAGATTGGATTCGAGTGTCGAGGCTGACACAGTAGCCCAACTGAAGTTTACAAATTATGGCTCAACCTGCAGTTTAATAGTTAAAATTATGTAATATAACACTATAACTACAATAATGTTATGAATTATTGGAATCTTTATTAATTAGTGGAGGCTCCACTAATTATGGATTTATGTGAATTATTATAGAAGATTTCTATGGATGTCCACCATTTAGTGGAGACACCACTAATTGAGATTAGTGGAAGATGATGTATGCCATGATGTATTCCACTAATTAGAGCTCTATAAATAGAGCTATTCTCTAAACTTGTACCATTATTTTGTGAAAGAAAGATTAGTGAAAGAAAGATTAGAGAAAGAATTGTGAGAGAAAAAAAGAGAGAAGTTTGAAGAGAAATTCTTGTGCAAATAATAGTTAGAATTTTCTTAGTGTGTAGTGTGTAGATTTTATTCTAACACTACCCTAATTTTATAACACGTTATCAGTACAAGTCTCTACCATTATTAAAGCCAGAAGACAGGTACGCATTTATTGATCTCGCTAAATTCGAATTTGTAACCCTTGATATTTCGAAAAAAAAATTTATATGTCATACAGAAATGCATCTAAATGCTAAAAAAAAGGAGATCCATATGTCATGTGGATAAAAAGAAAGATTTGACCACCTAAAGATGGTCGTACTACCCACTGTACGGTATGAATGGTTGCACCTGAAGTTGCAAGATTGTAAAACCGTGAACTCCGTGATGTATAAAACTACATCTTAGTTAAAAATTTTACGGAGAAAAAGTTACTGATGAAGTTATATTGGAGAAGACATTCTCCACTTTTCATGTTCTACAGTAACAATATCGAGAAAAAGGGTATCCAAAATTGACAGCTTTAACATGAGTTATTATTGAGAAATCATGAAGCCAGATGAACTGGCTCAACAGTACTCCCAAAAGTGAATGCTGTTGGCTCTAGCAGAAGCCATCGTTATAGTCGTAGTTGTGGCAGTGGCCGTGGTTATGGTCATGGACACACTCGATATTTCCCTTATCACAGAGAAATACTGGCCATCTGAAGTGGAACAGAAAAGATAATAAGGGAAAAAGATATTTCCATTAATAATAAGCATCATATCTTTTATTCATATCACTAGTGTTCATATGAACTTGAGGATACATGCTTATAGTTGCTCTTTTGTAATTGAGCTGACAAATGTAAGATGAAGGTTTGTAATTGTTCTTTTTCAATATTTACATTAGAGGAAGACAAACAATTAGTAATTATGGACTTAAGCTCCTCTTTTTCGACATCCTCCTCCTTTTCTTTCCCCTTTGAGCCAACATCGAGACTAGCAGCAGAATTAGCCGTAAAATTACTGCGAAATGAGTCTTGGGATTTTATGATCTCCTTAAGTTTATTATAATTAAATTTCTTATTATATTTGGCCTTGAAGCATGCTTGTCTCAATTTTTGTGTTTGGTCCTCTAACTGCGTATTAGGACTTTCTTCCACCAACTGTTTTTCACATTCCAGAATCGCAATGGCTTCTTTCAACTTCTTCTCAGCCATATGTCCTCCTTCTTCTTTATTTTGCATCTCCTGTAAATCGAAGTGATATCATCGGTTATTTACTTATAAATCTTTCATAGTTTCATACTTGTAAATTATAAGTATATATGAGAGAGAACCTGAACATTCTTGATTATGGTCTCCAAGCTCACCAATTTCCTGTGAGACCATCGACGAATTCCTAACTCCCTACATCTTTTCTTGAGACGGGTTATGCCAATATTCAGTTCTTTGGCTGCGCTCTTAATTGGTAGGTAAAAGTACTGCGAAATTGTTTCTCTTGATAGTGTATGGGAGTTATTGCCCTTCTTCTTTCTCTATCTCTTAATCATCTTCTTCTCCCCAGGAATTTTGTCTGCAATAATATCTTGAACTTCGATATTATGCATTTCATGAGTATTTACTCCGACTTCGTTGCCAAGACCACTCATTATTTCTCCTAGAAAAAGAAAATAATATCAGTAAAGGTAATACCATTCAAAATCTATGTTTAAATGTGTAATAACCTGGAAACATATTCTGGCTTTGTTCAAAATCCATTAGAGAGTAGAAAGGATCATGCACAAGCATATCCTCATTCAAAGGAATAGCATCAAGATGAACAATATCAAAAGCAGTCTCTTGTAGGGGCAGATCAACTTGGTCCAAAGCAGTATGTTCAAAACTTCCACTGATTTACATAAAAAACAAACCAAAAGAGAGTTTAATTTCATTATCAAGCATACTAAAAACAAATGGAAGCCCTCAAAGGTATCTCACCTGAAATTAGGAGGAAGTGATTGGTTTGGAAAGGAAAACATATCAAAATTTTCTGCGTTCGAATTAGGTAGAAGCGGTTGGTTTGGAAAGTAAAACATATCAAAATCTTTTGTGTTCGAATTAGGCAGAAGCGGTTGGTTTGGAAAGGAAAATACATCAACATCTGCTGTAGAAACCGAGTCAAAATTTGACCATGTCTCAAATGAATTACGAGTCTCCATATCTGCTTTGTGATTTTTGTTTTTGATGTTTACTAATGACTGATAACTGAGATATATATCGATATATATATATATATATATATATATATATATATATATATATATATATATATATGAGGAAGAAGAAGAGGTAGATGGTAGGTAGAGGGTCGGAGGAGAAGAAAAGACAAGAGAGAAAGATGAAAAGTCGGTATCGGGAAGAGTGAAAAAAAAAAGAGATATTTTTCTTGGCATTTCCTGCTTGTCATCATTTTCTTATATTTCTTTTCTTATTCTCTTGTGAAATCATTATTCCCTAAATTAGGGGGAGAACAGAAACAGTACAAGAAAGATCGTGATTGGACAACATCATTAAATTATCTTGATCCGTATACAAGCGCGTGTGAACTTGAAGTTCAAAAGATAATTCATTTGTAAAGCATTGCAAATCAAATGCCAGACGCTTTTGTTGACTCTAAAAGAGTAACAAAATTGCATATGTCAGTTATAAATGCTCCTATTCTAATTGAAGTTCCAACAGAATAAAAGATTTTACATATAGCTGCTGAGCCAAAAGCATGCCAGAAGCATGGCCGACCTCTTGATTCTAAAGATAAAAATTCTCGAAAGAAAAGAGGATTAAATGATCCAGAAGATCATATTGAAGAAAATAATGATAAAGACCGAGAGAGAACTGATGACAAAGAACCAGAAATTGATGAAAGTAACACTGAAATTTCTATTAATTATACCACTTCCGGTAGAAGTTGGAATCGGATAGAAACTGTTATTGATAATATATTTGCATACAATATATCTCTTGATGTTATACAGGATAATGATGATCCTGAACCAATATCAGTTGATGAATGTCGACATAGAAAAGATTGGCTGCAATGGAAAGATGCGATTCAATCGGAGTTAAATGCACTGACACAACGTGAAGTCTTCGGACTTGCAGTCCGAACACTAGAAGGTGTAAAACCTGTTAGCTACAAATGGATATTTGTGCGAAAGCGCAATGAGAAGAGTGAAATCGTTCGATATAAAGCGCGATTAGTAGCCCAAGGTTTTTCACAAAGACCAGGTATTGATTATGATGAAACTTATTCTCCTGTTGTTGATGCTATTACACTCCGATATCTTATCAGTTTGGCGTACATGAAAAGATAGATATGCACCTATTAGATGATGTCACTGCTTACTTGTATGGAAATTTAGAAAATGATGTTTACATGAAAATCCCCGAAGGATTTCATATGCCTGAAGCATATAAACATTATCCTCGTGAAAATTACTCCATCAAGTTGCAGAAATCATTATATGGCCTAAAGCAATCTGGGCGCATGTGGTTCACACGTCTTAGTGAATATTTATTGAAAGCGGGATTTAAAAATGACCAGGTATGTCCATGTGTTTTTATTAAGAAATCTGATTCTAAATCTGTGATATTAGCTATATATGTTGATGATATTAATCTTATTGGAACTCCTGAAGAGCTCCAAGAAACAATTGATTATTTAAAAAGAGAATTCGAAATCAAGGATTTTGGTAAAATCAAATTTTGCCTTGGTTTACAAATTGAACATCTGGAGAGTGGAACATTTATTCATCAATCAACATATACAGCAACAGTGCTAAAAAGGTTTTACATGGACAAAGCACATCCATTGAGTATTCCAATGATCGTCCGATCATTAAATGTGGATAAATATCATTTCCGACCTCAAGAAAATGATGAAGAACTCCTTGGTCCTAAAGTACCATATTTCAGTGCAATTGGTGCATTGATGTATCTTGCTAATAATACATGACCTGATATTGCTTTTGTTGTCAATTTATTAGCAAGATTTAGTTCTTCACCAACATGACGACATTGGACTGGAATTAAACAAGTCCTTCGATATCTCCAAGGTGGAAATACTGCTATATCATGGCGTTCTACGAAACAATCTATAGCAGCTACTTCTTCAAATCATGCTGAAATTATAGCTATTCATGAAGCAAGTCGAGAATGTGTATGGCTAAGATCCATTATTCATTATATCCGAGAAAGTTGTGGATTATCATCAATCAAAGATATTCCAACTCCTCTTTATGAAAACAATGCAGCTTGCATAGCTCAATTACGAGGAGGATATATTAAAGGAGATCGGACAAAACATATTTCACCAAAATTCTTCTTTACTCATGAACTCCGGAAGAAATGTGAAATTGATGTGCTACAAATTCGGTCATGTGATAACCTCGCAGATATTTTCACGAAGACTTTACTGATCGACAATATTTGAAAAGTTGAGATATAAAATCGGTATGCGTCGGTTTAAAGATTTAAAGGAATCATCTCATCGAGGGAGTAATAAACAAACATATAGAATAGTGTACTCTTTTTCCTTCACTAGATTTTTTTCCCACTCGGGTTTTTATCTAGTAAGGTTTTAACGAGGCATATTCTTTATGTAATGGATGGACATCCAAGGGGGAGTGTTATGAATTATTGGAATCTTTATTAATTAGTGGAGGCTCCACTAATTATGGATTTATGTGAATTATTATAGAAGATTTCTATGGATGTCCACCATTTAGTGGAGACACCACTAATTGAGATTAGTGGAAGATGATGTATGCCATGATGTATTCCACTAATTAGAGCTCTATAAATAGAGCTATTCTCTAAACTTGTAATATACCATTATTTTGTGAAAGAAAGATTAGTGAAAGAAAGATTAGAGAAAGAATTGTGAGAGAAAGAAAGAGAGAAGTTTGAAGAGAAATTTTTGTGCAAAGAATAGTTAGAATTTTCTTAGTGTGTAGTGTGTAGATTTTATTCTAACACTACCCTAATTTTATAACAAATAAAAGATTGAAAAATATATAATTAAGTGATTATTTTATGTCACATTTAAAATATAAGAAAATAATTTATTATGAAAATATTAATAATTGTTTTAAAACTATTTAAAATAATAAGAAAAATAATTTTTTGGGACGAAAGACTATATTTTAGGAAAATTTTGACTTTACTATCTTTGATACCATTAATTTTCATACTATTATCCACGATTCATTTCATCTCAAGTTATTATTATTTTATTTTTTTTGGGGTCAATTTTTTTCCCTACTACCGAATTTTTAGTCAACATGGTTAAATATAATAAATAATTAGTAGAAAAAAAAGTTTAATTATTGATCACGTGTAAAATGAGATTCAAATGATAATATAGAAATTAGACATAAGTTCAAATGAAAATTTAATTTTTTATTTTTATAATTATTTTATACGCTTACTTTGAATTGAATTTTTCTTACCTTGGACTTGGAATTTCGACCGAAATTTCTAAATTATTTTCAAACCCGCACCGCAAAATAAAGAAGAATAAAATACAAAGGGCCAAAGTAATATTGTCAGATCTGTCGCCGACGGGAGAGATGTCCTCTGTATATTCCGTCGGCCACCTCATCACCGGCGTGAGTCCACCCGTCTGCAATCCTCTACAGCTCACTGAGGTTGTCGCCGTTCAGACTCTTCAATAATCAAATTGCACCTCCATGCTTCACTATCATGTAAGATGCTGTAAGAAGTATAGAGATAAATTTAAATATTTATTATTTTTTAAAAAAATTATTATTATTATTATATAAATTAAGAAAAAAAAATTTAAGTATAAAAAATATTTCTTATTTCTTAGCTGGAATGATATGTGACCATTAAAGAGTGATTAAGTAGATAGATCGTAGGGTTGTGGATATGTTTCTTTCGTATTTTGAACCTTAACTCTATATAACAATTGAAATCGAAGATCAAAATATTCATATGGATGGTATGAACGGCCGAAACAAAAATGATTGAACAACGAACAATTAGTTCATATTCATGACCAAGAAATATTAGATTATCTTTTATATTTCAAAATAGCTGTTATTATTATAGAAATTAAAAAAATTCTAACATTTATAGAATTTTTAGAAAAAAATACTAAATTATCCTCATTGGATATTATTAGTGTTGTTTTGAAATTTGAAAATCAATTAATATTATAATTTAGTAAAGTTATAAATAACAATGATATCTTTGAAAAAAACAATATATTTTTTATTTTATAAAATGAAAAATAACCAATTATTAGACAACATGATTAAATATTATAATCAAGATTTGAATGAAATTAGACATAATTTTAATTATTTTTTTAATAATTTTTTTGTCAACATACTTTGTTTGAATTGAACTTTTCTTATATTGGACTATGAATTAAAAGGGAAATTTCTTGACTATTTTCGAAGAAAAATTCTTATATGCACTGGTGCACATGTATCGAATATATTAATGTATTATATTACTTATAATATTTATTATATATCAAATATTATATATAATTTTATTTATAAATAATATAATGTCTCAATATATTAATACACGTGCTTCAAATACATATAAAAATATAAATATTATCCCGCCTCACAAAAGAAAATTAAAAGAAAAAAAATACAAAGCACGCAGTTAAATATTGTCAAATCCGTCTACTACGGGAGAGGTGTCCTATGTATATTCCATTGGCCACCTCATCACAGGTGGAGGCCCACCGGTTTGCAATCCTCTACATCTCACCGAGGTTGTCACCACTTAGCCTCTCCAATAATCAAACTGCACCTTGATATGATAAAAATGTAGAGTGATATATAAAGATATTTATTAATAATTTAAAATATTTATTTTAAAATGATTATCCAACAATTATTCATAGGTACTAATAGATTTTTTGGTAAAATTTTCACTTATTTTGGAATAAAAACACTTATTATTTGCAGGGGCAATATCTATATACCATATAGTAGGAGTAATATAGTAGTTTTTACAATATATAAGACATATAATTAAGGATAGAATTAAAAATTTAAGGTAAAAAGATATATTTAAAAATAGTTCTATATTTTTTAAAAAAATTAAACTTAAAAAGTAAAATTTTAAAAAATTTAAAATTTGAAAATAAATTTAAAAAATTTTAGGGGAAACATCACCTCGGCACTCTTAATCCCGTCTCTACTCTGAATTATTCACTCAGTGTTTATCAATATTAGATTTGATGTAAGCCTGTGTTTGGTGCAATGAATTTGTATAAAAACTCTAAATCAAATGCTAACATGTTGAGATGTTATAATAAAATTTATTTATTAGTTTCACTTTTTGAATATGTGAAAGAGGAAATTGTAAAGGATTTATCTTTGTGTGTAGCAAAAATACTCTTAATTGTGTTAATACTTTGTTATTAGTCGATTCTCTTATTGATCAATCATGATTGATATTGATTTGAAAAATATTTATAATTAATTGAATTAATATTTTATAATATATAAGATTTTTTAATAATAAATTATGATTCATATATAGTCTGAATTTAGATATTATGTCTTAAATTAACATAAAAATTTTAAAAATTATTTAGCACAAGAAAAAAATTTATAAAAGACTTATTTTTTATCTAACGAAAAAAATTTTCATCCAATTAAAACTGTATTTGAGAAGAAAATCTTCACAATCCAAATCAAAATTTTAATTTAAAATAATTTTAATTTAAAAAATTATTTTTTAAAAAAATTATCATATACTCACGTTACATCATAAATATAATTTACCCTTATTAATTAAAATTGTGGCGAAACTTTAGTTGTTGGGAGAGTTTTATGTTTTCAATATGTGGAGGATATTTGTGGAAATTCACGTGAAAAATGAAATATATATTTATTCTTGTTATAAAATTAGGGTAGTGTTAGAATAAAATCTACACACTACACACTAAGAAAATTCTAACTATTCTTTGCACAATAATTTCTCTTCAAACTTCTCTCTTTCTTTCTCTCACAATTCTTTCTCCAATCTTTCTTTCACTAATCTTTCTTTCACAAAATGATGGTGTATTACAAGCTTAGAGAATAGCTCTATTTATAGAGCTCTAATTAGTGAAATACATCATGGCATACATCATCTTCAATTAATGGTGTCTCCACTAAATGGTGGACATCCATAAAAATCTTCTAATAATTCACATAAATCCATAATTAGTGGAGCCTCCACTAATTAATGGAGATTCCAATAATTCATAACACTCCCCCTTGGATGTCCATCCATACATAAAGAATATGCCTCGTTAAAACCTTACTAGATAAAAACCCGAGTGGGAAAAAAAATCTAGTGAAGGAAAAAGAGTACACTATTCTATATGTATGTTTATTACTCCCCCTGATGAGATGATTCCTTTAAATCTTTAAACCGACGCATACCGATTTTATATCTCAACTTTTCAAATATTGTCGTCGGTAAAGTCTTCGTGAAAATATCTGCGAGGTTGTCACATGACCGAATTTGTAGCACATCAATTTCACATTTCTTCTGGAGTTCATGAGTAAAGAAGAATTTTGGTGAAATATGTTTTGTCCGATCTCCTTTAATATATCCTCCTCGTAATTGAGCTATGCAAGCTGCATTGTCTTCATAAAGAGGAGTTGTAATACCTTTGATTGATGATAATCCACAACTTTCTCGGATATAATGAATCATGGATCTTAGCCATACACATTCTCGACTTGCTTCATGAATGGCTATAATTTCAGACATGATTTGAAGAAGTAGTCTGCTATAGATTGTTTCAGTAGAAGCAGCCATGATATAGCGAGTATTTCCACATGTAAATAGATAGCCCGTTTGAGAACGTGCTTTATGTGGATCAGATAAATAACCGACATCTGCATAACCTATCAATGTTGGATTGGTTTTATTTGAATAAAATAATCCGAGATCAATTGTACCTTGGAGATATCGAAGGACTTGTTTAATTCCATTCCAATGTCGTCGTGTTGGTGAAGAACTAAATCTTGCTAATAAATTGACAGTGAAAGCAATATCGAGGCCGTGTGTTATTAGCAAGATACATCAATGCACCAATTGCACTTGAGATATGGTACTTGAGGACCAATGAGTTCTTCATCATTTTCTTGAGGTCGGAAAGGATCTTTATCCACATTTAATGATCAGACGATCATTGGAATACTCAATGGATGTGCTTTGTCCATGTAAAATCTTTTTAGCACTTTTGCTGTATATGTTGATTGATGAATAAATGTTCCACTCTCCAAATGTTCAATTTGTAAACCAAGGCAAAATTTAGTTTTACCAAAATCCTTGATTTCGAATTCTCTTTTTAAATAATCAATTGTTTCTTGGAGCTCTTCAGGAGTTCCAATAAGATTAATATCATCAACATATATAGCTAATATCACAAATTTAGAACTAGATTTCTTAATAAAAACGCATGGACATACCTGGTCATTTTTAAATCCCGCTTTCAATAAATATTCACTAAGGCGTGTGAACCACATGCCCGATTGCTTAGGCCATATAATGATTTACGCAACTTGATGGAGTAATTTTCACGAGGATAATGTTTATATGCTTCAGGCATATGAAATCCTTCGAGGATTTTCATGTAAACATCATTTTCTAAATTTCCATACAAGTAAGCGAGTGACAACATCTAATAGGCGCATATCTATCTTTTCATGTACTGCCAAACTGATAAGATATCGGAGTGTAATAGCATCAACAACAGGAGAATAAGTTTCATCATAATCAATACCTGGTCTTTGTGAAAAACCTTGGGCTACTAATCGCGCTTTATATCGAACGATTTCACTCTTTTCATTGCGCTTTCGCACAAATATCCATTTGTAGCCAACGGGTTTTATACCTTACGGTGTTCGGACTGCAGTCCGAAGACTTCACGTTTTGCCGATGCATTTAACTCCGATTGAATCGCATCTTTCCATTGCGACCAATCTTTTCTATGCTGACATTCATCAATCGATATTGGTTCGGGATCATCATTATCCGTGTAACATCAAGAGATATATTGTATGCAAATATATTATTAATAACAGTTTCTATCCGATTCCAACTTCTACCGGAAGTGGTATAATTGATAGAAATTTCGGTGTTACTTTCATCAACTTCGGTTCTTTGTCATCGGTTCTCTCTTGGTCTTTATCATTCTTTTCTTCAATATGATCTTCGGATCATTTAATCCTCTTTTCTTTCGAGGATTTTTATCTTTAGAACCAAGAGGTCGGCCACGCTTCAGCGTGTTTTTGACTCAAGTGACTATAGGTATAATATTTTGTTCTGCTGGAACTTCAATTCGAATAGGAGCATTTATAGGCTGGAATATGCGATTTTGTAACTCTTCCGGAGTCAACAAAAGCGTCCGGCATTTGATTTGCAATGCTTTGCAAATGAATTATCTTTTGAACTTCAAGTTCACATGCGCTTGTGCGCGGATCAAGATAATTTAATGATGTTGTCCAAGCAAGATCCTTTTTATCTTGTTTTGGTTCTCCCCTAATTTAGGGAATAATGATTCATCAAAATGACAATCGACAAATCTTCTTGTGAATACATCTCCGTCGAGGGTTCAACATACCCGATAATAGAGGGAGAATCATATCCAACGTATATCCCATTTCTTCTTTGAGGACCCATCTTTGTACGTTGGTTTGGTGCAATTGGAATATATACTGACACACCCAAAAATTCTTAAATGAGCAATATTTGGTTCGACCCAAAAGCCAATTGCAAAGGAGAGAATTTATGATAACTAAGCTGGTCTTATACGTACAAGTGTTGCAGCATGTAGAATAGCATGTCCCCAGGCGAGATGTTGGGAGATTTGTTTTCATTAATAATGGTCTAGCAATTAATTGTAATCGTTTAATTAAAGATTCGACAAGACCATTACGTGTGTGAACATGAGCTACGGGATGTTCAACATTAATCCCAATTGACATGCAATATGCATCAAAAGCATGTGATGAAAATTCACCGACATTATCCAAACGGATATTTTTAATGTGATGGTCCGGAAATTGTGCTCGTAATTTAATTATTTGAGCAAGTAATCTGCATAAACGCTAGGTTGCGAGTAGATAATAAACATACATGTGACCATCGAGATGATGCATCAATTAAGACCATAAAATATTTGAACGGTCCACATGGTGGATCAATAGGTCCACAAATATCTCCGTGAATCCGTTCGAGAAATGTAGGACTTTCAGCTCCTACTTTTACTTGGTGATGGTTTAACAATTAATTTTCCTAGGGAACATGCGAGTACATGCGAATTTTTCGATGTTAATATCCTTTTATTTTTTAAAGGATGACCATGTGTATTCTCAATGATTCTTCTCATCATGGTAGATCCCGGATGACCCAACCGGTCATGCCAAATGCTAAAAGTAATAGGATCAGTAAACTTCGGTTTACTAGATGATGAATTTCAATTGTACGTATTTTTACAAAATATAGACCGAGTAGAAAAAGACGGCAGTTTTTCTAATACCGATTTCTTACCCAAATGCATTTGAGTAATAAAAAGATGCTCAATCCCATTTTCCTCATTTGTTTCAACATGATACCCATTTCTGCGGATATCTTTAAAACTCAATAAATTTCTTCGGATTTTGAGGAAAATAGTGCCTTATCAATAATAATTGTTGTTCCTTTAGGCAACAATATACTAGCTCTTCAGGAGCCCTCAATTACATTTGCACTACCGTTTATCGTATAAATATTTATTTCTCCCATTTTGAGATCAGAAAAATATTTCTCATTTTTTAGTATGGTGTGTGTAGTTCCACTATCAATAATGCATATATCATCATTAACAACGACCATCCGAACACAAATATATATATGTAAACGTAAATATTATTAGAATAGAATGAAAATGAAAATACAAAAATATCGGGGTGAGGCTTTAGTTCTTTTGGACATCTGCCATCACCAATTAAATGGTCTATCCTACCGTCTGGGTGTTCAAAAAATCCGATACATCCATATGGGTAATATTGATATTAAGATCATCGGGATCACTATCGTCATCCTCAACATTATTTATTGGATGTTGAGAAAAATTTGCTTCCACATTTTTATTTTTCAATGAAGCTTGATACAATTCAACTAAATGCTTAGCCGTACTGACAGTTTCGTGACCAATGACCTTTCATGCCACATCTATAACATATATCCTCATGCTTTTCTTCAATTTCTTTTTCTTTTCCCTTTTGATCTTTTCTGTTCCACTTCGGTGGCAGTATTTCTCACGATTTGATTATAATTGTGATAAGTGAAATATCGAGCGTGTCTACGACCATAACCACGACCACGGCCACGGCCACGCCACGACCACGACTATAACGATGGCTTCTGCTGGAGCCAACGACATTCACTTCAGGAGTGCTTGTAGAGCCGATTAGTCCGGCTTCATGATTTCTCAATAATAACTCATTATTTTTCTCTCGCAATGAGGAGGCGATAATTAAATCAGTAAATTTTGTATACCCCTTTTCTCGATATTGTTGTCTGCAGGACAATATTCGAGGCATGAAAGGTGGAGAATGTCTTCTCCAACATATCTTCATCGATCACTTTTTCTCCGCATAATTTTAATTGAGATGTAATTTTATACATTGCGGAGCTATATTTATTCACGGTTTTAAAATCTTGCAACCTCGGGTGCAACCATTCATACCGTGCGAGTAGGTAGTACGACCATCTTCGGTGGTCAAATCTTTCTTTTAAATTTACCCACGAGCCATATGGATCTTTTTCGGTAAGATATTCCATTTTCAAATTTTCATCGAGATGACGACGAATAAAAATCAAAGCTTTAGCCTTGTGTTGTGCAGATGCACTATTATTTGCTTGAATAGTTTCACTAAGGCCTTCGACATTTAGATGCATTTACGCATCGAGAACCCATGACATATAATTTGTTCCGAAATATCAAGGGCTACAAATTCGAGTTTTGCGATGTTAGCCATAGAGATCAATAAATGCGTACCTGTCTTCGGCTTTGGTAACAGCGAAACTCGTGCTTAGTCTTCGACTTTTGTACCGGTAGAGACTCGTGTCGATAACGTGTTATAAAATTAGGGTAGTGTTAGAATAAAATCTACACACTACACACTAAGAAAATTCTAACTATTCTTTGCACAATAATTTCTCTTCAAACTTCTATCTTTCTTTCTCTCACAATTCTTTCTCCAATCTTTCTTTCACTAATCTTTCTTTCACAAAATGATGGTGTATTACAAGCTTAGAGAATAACTCTATTTATAGAGCTCTAATTAGTGAAATACATCATGGCATACATCATCTTCAATTAATGGTGTCTCCACTAAATGGTGGACATCCATAAAAATCTTCTAATAATTCACATAAATCCATAATTAGTGGAGCCTCCACTAATTAATGGAGATTCCAATAATTCATAACAATTCTCATGATATAGAATTATTAGCTATTCATATTCCATCCCATTACGGAGTGCCAGCGAGAAACACCAAATCCCTGTCGGTATCCACGTTAGCCCTCCCTACGCGTGACCTATAAATAGCATCCGTTCAAACAAAACACAAAATTTTCATCATGAGCTCGTCTAGAAGCCCCCTGAAAGCCCACTTTGATGGGAGGAATTGAACCAGTCTTGATGATTTCTCTTCTTGAAAATTCAATGGCGTCTGTATAAAATTTCAAAACCCTTATCAGTTTTCAGATGATGTTTCTGAATTCTAGCGGAAGAAGAAGACTATGCCGAGCATACAGTTGAAAGTTTGCAGCTTGACCAGCAAGTTCTGGCTTAAACGCCGGTTACGCGCTCTTCTTGAATCTCCGGTCTCCGATTACCATCCTTACGGTGTCGTTTCGAGTCCCGGTGAACCTAAGGCTCCTGCCATTCCTAGCTTTTCCGATGAAGACGGCGTCGCCACCAAGGACCTCCACATAGACCCCTTGAGCACACTATCGCTCAGGATTTTCCTCCCCAAATCGGCTATTGTTTCTCCTGGTAAGCATAAAGTAAGTGATTCTAGGAAAGAGAACGATTTTCACAAAGGAAACGCTGAAAAACTGGAGAATGCTGTTTATGGAGGGTATTCACCGGACATGAATAGGAGGAACTGTCGGAAATTGCCGGTGATTTTGCAGTTTCATGGAGGAATTTGGGTGAATGGGGGGAATAATACAGTTGCCAACGATGCCTTTTGCAGAAGGTTGGCGAAGGTGTGTGATGCTATAGTGGTGGCGGTAGGTTACAGGCTGGCACCTGAGAGTAAGTATCCTGCAGCATTTGAAGATGGCATAAAGGTATTGAACTGGCTGGGGACGCAGGCAAATTTGGCCGAGACCAATCAGCCATTAAGGAATGGAAGGTTTGGTGGTGGTGGAAGACAGGGAGGTGGGAAGAGGTTGCAGATCGTCGATGGATTTTTGGCCACAATGATTGAACCGTGGTTGGCAGCTCATGGAGACCCTTCTAGGTAATTTCGGGAGTCATAAGATTCCAATATATCCATAATGCTTCTGGCACTCTTTAGACTGTCTAAAGTTTGGACCTTTCTAATCACTGTTGTACTTGGACAAATTACAACGAATATGAACGGTGCACATGTAATTTAATCATCTTCGAAAATCTTTAATTGCATTGATCTTTAGTGTTAGTTGTGAAGAATTCAATTATCATGTTGAAAAATATTAACGGGTGGTTTCCTATTATTTAAATGGTTTCAGCTGGATTTGCAGATTTCATTCTTCGGTAGCTTTTATCATCCTCTTAATATATGTGAATTATCATGATAACCATTATAGGCTGTGTGCCTTCTGATTCCTCAATCAGAGTATTCTGATTTTGTATTAATCAGTTCTGGCATCATCTTAGCTTAAAAGCAAATTCTGCTTTTATGAATATGACCATGACTATGTTAACCAATTATCAATCTGCTTTCTCTACACTTTTGCTTCTGCTTCATCTCGTACTGATTTCTTCCCTTCTGTTGCTGATATTACCAACATATTCTGCATTGTTATACCTTCCATACTTGCATTACATCTTTCAATAGTTCTCATCCTTTTAATACCTCATGGGAATTGTGTTACTTCTTTATGATTTTGGTTTCTGATAGTCTTTGCAAATGGGGAATTTTTGCGTTTCTTTTTATTTCTCTTGTTTTAAGGGGATACCCATGAGCTAATTATGTGGCACATTGATACTATGACTAGATGTCTCAAAATAGGATAGCACAATTTGTTCTGTGGAATATGGATGCTATTTTTATATATCCTCAATGAGGGGAACCTTTATGACTTTCTGTGGTTCTTTGCTCTGATTCTATATGTGGACTCATAGTCTGCAGGCCATGCTTGTTTGAATGAGCATCAGAATGTTGCTATAACATAGAGACAACAATGATGAAAGATTAAAATAGAAAACTCTATTATGAGGGGGGTTGCTTTGATGTTAGCTTAAGCCTGAATCAATCTATATTTGGTTATTTGTTAGATTAAGTGAATTGGTGTCTCTTTAGTGATTTATTGATTTATGCGACATAGCTGCATCATGTATTTCTCCTATTTGCTCAAGTTTCTGTACTTCACTTTTGCTATAATATTTGACCCCAGAAAGAAAGTCATTGACTTGTCTCGTTTAATAGGTGTGTCCTCCTTGGAGTTGGTTGTGGTGCTAACATTGCAAATTATGTTGCTCGAAAAGCTGTTGAGGCTAGCAAGGCTTTGGATCCTGTAAGAGTAGTAGCACAAGTCCTTTTGTGCCCATTTTTTATTGGAAGTGTTCCCATGCATTCTGAGATCTGTTTGGCAAATTCGTACGTCTATGACAAAGCTACTTCAATGCTTGCTTGGAAACTCTTTCTACCAGAAGAAGAGTTTAATCTAGATCATCCAGCTGCCAACCCTCTTATTGGTGGAGAAGTGCCTCTAAAATGCATGCCTCCGACACTTATAGTTGTGGCAGAACATGACTGGATGAGGGACCGAGCCATTGCATACTGTGAGGAACTTCGGAAGGTTAATGTAGATTCACCTCTGCTTGATTACAAGGATACAGTTCATGAGTTTGCTACCCTGGGATCACTTTTCAAGACACCTGTAGCCCAGGCTTGTTCCGAAGATATTGCGATATGGGTGAAGAAATATATCTCGCTTCGTGGCAACGAGTTTTCTTATTAAGGGCATTGAATATTGAGGCACAGCCGTGCCATAAGCACAAGAGACATCATTGTTCAGGTGAGTGCGACAGCAGTCTCCATTCTTTTTCCTTTTCCTGAAGTGCAACCGAAAACCCAAGTGTGAGGCAGAGGTGATAGTTGCAGGGAGACATCATTGAAATGACTTGCGTACAAATGGGAGAGGGCTTTTCAATTCCCTTTGCTGAGTTCACAATTCTTAATTCTTTTTGTAAAATAGTCACTGCACGATAGAAACTAGGTTTGAGAGTATTTTACCTGCTCTGTCAAGATCATCCTTGTGTACAGGAACAACTTAAACGTGTAAATTATTAGAATATCTATGCCCCACTTAATTCGTCCACTTGATCCCTGTCATCTTAATCTTTCAAATTTGAATTCTTGGTTGTGTTGATTCTTCTGGTAGCTCTTAATATATTATATGCTGCAGTCTAGTAGTGATACTTCTGGAATTCTGTAATTCGACGTCCTTTAAATAGCAAACTTCTGTTGGTAATAAATTATTGATGCATTTCTTCATGAAATTTTCTGCCGGCAAGAATCCCTCAAATATAGTCAATCTGAAGTTTTTGGCCCCAAGTGGAAAAAAAAAAAGAAGCAGCTTTACAAATTGGAGTGATAACTGAAACTTCTCTGTTTTATCACCATTGACGAATCTTGTTGAAGAAACTACAATTAGGAAACCAACTGATGATATCACGTTTAGTCAAAAGATACACACTTTGAACGCGAGGGATGACATGATAATTTGATTGTTCTATGGCTTGCTGATGCTGATGAACTTCTCAGCCCTTTCTAGCGCGTTTTGAGTATAATTCATGACTGGACATTGCAAGACCTAGTAATTACCACCAAATTAACGAGGAAATCTATATACTTATAGCTTGTTACTATTCATAATTGATGCTGAGATTTTCAATACCAAACCCTACTCTATTTCTAATCTTCTCCATATGGAACCTCTGTTCATTTTTTATGAGAAAAGTGATCACAATGCAAATGATCTTCATCCCCATTCCTATGTTGATTCATGCTATTTTCTCCCTTGCCTGCAAGCCACATGGGAGAACACTTCGGAAAATCAGACTCACCTCTCAGATGATAGAACAAGGAAGTGTGACTGGCTGCAACAGGTAGAAAACTTTGACAGTTGGAATGATTGTAGCCCTTATAGCAGCATTCTTGACAATGGCACTACCACATGAAGAATCCAATTCCGGGGACATATATGGGCTTACAAAATGAAATTCTTGGCAGCAGAGGCCATAGAAACTGTAGCTCCCATCTCGGAGAACGTTGATGATGAAGAAGAAGCCAAGGAAGAGCTAGCTGGATACGACATGAGACTAATCCAGCTACTTCATGCTTGTGCTGAGGCTGTGGGATATCGTGACAAACACTATGCCTCAACTCTATTCTTTGATCTTCAAGCTGATTCCCTGTTTTTTGGAACATCACTTGAGCGAGTTGCCTCCTGTTTCATCCAAGGTCTTTTAGATCGTCTAGCACTGGTTCAACCCGTTGGAGCAATAACGATTCCATGTATGGCTGTCTCATCAGAGAAAGAAAAGACTTTGAGCCTTGTTATGAGATTTGCCCTCAAATTCAAGTTGGTCATTTTGTAGCCAATGCATCTATACTAGAAGCCTTTGAAGGAGAGCATTTGCTTCACGTTGTTGACCTAGGCATGACCCTTGGTCTTTGCCATGGTCATCAGAGTCGTAGCTTGATATCTAGATTAGCTACCCGTGCAGGCAGAACATGACGAGCTAAGGCAGTATGCACATAGCTTCGGCCTCAAGTTCGAATTTTCAGTAATCGAGAGCGATTTAGATAATTTGCAGAGCAAAGATTTCAAGATTCTTAATGGAGAGGTTCTGTCAATAGTATCCTTGAATTGCATTATGCTATGAGAGAAAACAAAGGTGTTTTGAACCCCAAGGCTTTTTAAACTGGGAGAACGGACTCGAGCCACAATGGACCATTTTTCCTTGGAACGTATATGGAGGCGCTGCATTATTACTCTGCAATATTTGACTCGCTAGAAGCAATGCTACCGAGGTACGACACAAGAAGAGCCAAGATAGAGCAATTTTATTTCGGAGAAGAGATCAAGAACATAGTCAGCTGCGTGGGACAAGCCAGGGTGGAGCGGCGTGAGAGAATAGAGCAGTGGCGGAGGAGGATTAGCAGACCAGGGATTCAGCTTCCTCCTATTAGAAAGCTTACACAAGCCAAGCAGTGATTAGAGAAGTTCCAAATTTGTGGGGGTTACACCATTGAGGAAGAGAAGGGATGCTTGATCCTTGGATGGAAGTCTAAGCCAATCCTTGCAGCATCTGCTGGAAATGCTACTAGCATCATCGGATACATTTGTACCCTGCTGCTTTCAGAAAACAATTCTGGAATCAAGGAGACAGCAATTTGAGCATCGAATAAGTTCTCAAGACATTCTTACATCATTCTCAAACCTTGGTTCGAAGTGTTGTTTCAGCTGGGCTCGAGAATAAATCAAGATATCCCGGGGATACTGCCATGAATAAATCAAGTTTTCTAGTTGATTTTCTCCTGCATAAAGAACCAACTTTTCGCGTTGCATTAATTTTTTTGATGAAACTTCTTTTTAATATTTCCAGTTTGGTTTATATACAGCACAAGAGAATATTGATTAAGCAGGAAAGAAAATGTACATCCCGTAATAATATCCTGACATTTTTCATTTTGTGGGTCCAAGAATTGAATATTCTGACCTATATGGTCCATAAATAATATCTGAAAATTCTCATTTCAATTCTAATTTTGTTTCAAGGGAAATAGGAAAAGAAGTATCTGAATCCCAACCCCAACCAAAAAAAAAAAAAAAGGAAAAAGAAAAGTAGTGGATATTGGATAAGCTAAGCCGAGGGCCTAGTGCCCATACCGCTTGGTGATCTGTCGCTCCGTCCACCTCGAGTATCAAGGGAGTAGGAGAAATTCCTCCATTAGCAGCAGGTAAGAAAGCAAGAAATTCATAGAAAACTTGGAAGCAGAGGGTGGGAGCAACAGAGTAGTGCCAAAAATGGAGGTGGCTATGTCTTTGAATCCATTGGTTAGACTGCCAATAACAAGTTCAAGAACCCACGAAGATTCACTCGTCAGACACTCTTTGTTCTCTACAAGAACAGCCCAAAAGAGGCAGAGAGAATGTAGACAGTTGGTGGTCGAAGCTAAAGGCAAGAAAGGAATGGCAGCTCGTCAATACCAGAGAGCAGCTCCTCCCCCCTTGCCCAAGATTGAGGATGATGGCAACCCTCGTTTCGTTGTTTTCATACGCATGGCTAATGTTAGTTCTCTCTCTTCAAGGCAATACTTTCGAGGAATTCTGTTTCCTTGTTCAGTTTCAGCTATTGGGATATGAAATTTCATCTTTCAAATGTTCAATTTTGCTTGAGTCTCTCTTTCACAATTTGGCCCTCCCTTGTGTAATTTGATGCATGTACTTTTCAAATGAAAGGAAAGGAATAGAAAAACAAAAAAACAAAGGGATCTCATTTCATGACTCTGTATTAAGAAGACAGAATTTCTTCGCCTACTGGGAAAGGAACTGAACTGAACTGAGAAGATAGAAGCTTTTCAAAAATGCTCGACTTTAAATATCTGATTGTGTTTTTCAGCTTTGATGGCTGCTTTGGTTTTACCTTTTTCTGATGTAATAACTCCGTTTTTCCATGTTCATTTTGCAGAATTTGATAATCTCTTTTCTTCCTAAGTAAAGAAAACAGTTTTGTATCTGTTGTTGGGCAGGCATCGTTTATTATCTTCATTGTTGCTAATCCTTTCTTTTAATAGTCTAGCTTAATTTTTTTGCCGTGCCAGAGCTTTTGGTCTATATAAATTTCAATATGCTTTCTTTTATCCTTGAGCAGGTTTATCTTTGGTATCCTCTTAATCTTATAACTGGTGGCACTACTGCAAAGATCATGGTTGCTGCAAAAGACAATTTTCTTGGAAAATACATTTATAAAGATACTCTGGCTAGGAATATTGCAGCAGTTATATACAGAGTGAGTTTGGCACTGTTAAGATCTCAATCGATATCAATGTCCAGCTGTTAGTTTATTATTTTGTTGCATTATGACTTCCATAGAAATAGCAACCAAGCCTTGAAAGCAATTCTCCTGTGTTCCCTCTTTAATCATTTGCTTTTTCTGTGATAATGATATTGAATTTTCGAAAAAATGAAAACACTTTGTGTATATGAGGCTTTATACTTTCATAAAGTGCTTGCAATAATGTAGATTGTCTCAGGCATGATAAGTCTGAAATTTGCTTTCTTTGCTGAATTGGATATTACCAAGTAAATTTGCCATCTTTCAACCAAGGGAAACTTAGTGTTAAAGTATGGCATGAGTTTGATCCGCAGGTATGTGCAGTTACTTTCTCCAATAATCCTCAACTCTTACTTTCTCTATAAAGAAGTTATGAACACTTCAAATATTGTTGCTGAATAATTGTGTGCACATCCACATAGAAGATGTTGAAGCTGATGAACATTTTCTTTGCCGGGGTGGGGGTTGGGAATTGGGAAGTGGTTAAGCTGATTAAGTTAATGGTATGAATTGTCACTGTTGATCCGCATTGGGATATTTTTACACATCTACCCTATAGTGTTGGCTAGATGAATTTTCTTTCTTCTCAGATTACAATTTTGTTTTTCCCCTCTTCAATGTTATCTGGAAATTAATTCTCAGGCAAGTGATAAATGCTTCATCAATTAATGCAGGACGAGAAAGAGATACAAAAGATGGCTATTAAACAACACCGTTCTTTGCGGTCAGCTACAGAATTCAGATATGGATATAAAATAGTTGTAATGTTCCTCTTCTCTACCACATATAGTGTATTTGTGTCTTGTTGTCTCTTGGTTCCACTTACTAACATTGAGAAAAGTTAAACATGTGGCTGTATCTTAAAGTTGCACGTGTTTAACATGCAGGAGAATAACAATTTGAGAGCTGCACTTTCTACCAGCGATGTTATAGAGGTAATCTCATTTTTCTTCTCATCTTTTCATTGTTAATATCACCAATTTCAGCCAAGCAATATAAGACATGGAAGTTAACCATTGACTATTTATTGCTTCTGCTGCTTTAACTTTTCATTATGCACTACTTTCTGATCACCACAGAAAATGTAAATGTGAAATGGAAGGACTTTGTGGCTTCATTTGCTTTTTGAAGAGGATTACAAATTTTTCTCATCAAGTCCATAAGTAAGGAGGAGGACTTATTTAGCTTGCTAAAAAGCAATTCCAACAATAGTTTTCTGTCCTCTGAACAAATAACTCAGTCTGTCACACCCTTTTTTGGGCAGTCAGCCGTGGCTATCTCCGTTTCATAGTTTTCTTTTCTACTGAAGTCTGAAACTTCCCCCTCTGCTTGATCTGTCTGCCTGATAGAAGTTCGGTTTCAACATGCAGCTTCTGTTCAAAATTTAGTAGCGGAAGTAACTGTTTTTGTCTAATTTAGCTGATGAATCTGTAACTTCACTGCATCAATGAAGAAAAGCATGTTTTGCTATGAAGCTAGTTGACAGAGTTGATTCAGTTGGCCAAATAACTCTCTTTTGTCATTTGACTTGAAATATAACCATAGAGCCTGGCATGCAACTTAATGAATTGAACCTGTTAAAATTGTATACAAAGAATTCCTTTTTTCATTTTTGTATTTGCTTGTGTGGGTTTTGTAAGAACATTAGATAAAGAATTTGCCAAAATGTTGAAAGGATATCCTTGGTTGATGGATGTGAAACAGGGAATACTCACAATGTCAGATGTGCAAGATACAGTTATTAAATGGTTTCTATGGCTGATCATCACCATTAAGGTTCCACTTTGTTGTCTTGTGTTCTTCGGTAGGAATACCACTTTCCAGCAGCTACTATTGTGTTTCAAGCAGCTCTGTCCGCAATCTTAGATTATCTTCCTTTGCTACACTGTAATTTGTTGTTTTCTGTTTTATATGCGAGATGCTTTAAACATCTTTAGTGGGGTTCTGGGATGAGGACAATTTAGTTCTGCTAACTCTATTTATATCGCGAATCTTGATAAACTTTATGCCATAAGATTCAAGATATGTGCCTTTCTAAGTAGATATTTGTGTGCTTGTGGAAATATAATGAGTATTAGACTCTATAAATGAATTTTAAACTCTGGGATACCGCTTAGAAACTGATGTACAAAGTTTAGTCTTTTTCTTGATTGATTTTTAACATTTTCCCAACCCTGCAAAGCATATTTCAGCTGCCCAGGAAAGAGGAGCTTAAAACAGTTCTTGACAAAGTAAAAGACTTCTTTGGGGATGCTAAGGAGTCTTTTGGGAAGCTTACGTCTTTAAATTTGGCATCTGAGTCATCTGAGCAAGACTCCAAAGAACAACCCAAGGAAAAATCTGCGTAAGCTATAAGTCCTACTACTCTAGAGCAAATTGATCAGGATTGTTGATAAGATCTGTTTGTGCTGCTTCTTTTGTAACTTACATGACAATATATCATTTATTCAACAGAGTCAAAGGGTGAGGCATCGTGCTGATGACGAAATGTTGGAGGTGAGGAATGAGGTAAGATCAAGACCGCTTGCAGATGAGTAGAATGAGATGTTGTGCACAGAAATTCTGCAGAAAGTAAAAGTTTTGTTCATAGTGTTGTTTATTTAAACAGAGATTGTATTTATTCCCTTTGATATTCATCGAGCTACTACATTATTTTAGCAAGTTTTCCTTGCATATAAAGCAACTTCGAAGTACAAAATTTGGCCTTGAATTATTGAAGTTTAGACCCTGTTAGAAACAAAGCCCGGTTGTCTTCATCCTTTACTGCTGTGCAACATTGCCTTGGAATGCATGCTTCAGGTGAATTTTTGGGATGAGTTTCAGCGCTGTTCTTTTCCTTGTGGCAAGCCCAAAAATTTCTGTCAAATCAACATCATCAGCTTCCACTCCATGAGGCAGTGACCAATCAAAGTGGTACAACAAACGGGCGAGTGAAATCTCAACCGTGGCTAATCCAAATGAGTAACCCGGGCAACCTCTTCTTCCTCCTCCGAAGGGTAAAAACCTGAAATCTTGGCCCTTGAAATCAATGTCTTTGCCAACAAACCTCTCAGGATTGAATTCCAGCGGATTCTTCCACAACTCAGCATCCCTCCCAATCGCAAAGGTGTTAATGAGAACTCGAGTTCTTGCAGGTACGTCATATCCATCAATCACGCATTTCTCCATCGTTTCTCTAGGAACAAGAAGAGGAACCGGCGGATGAATTCGCATGCTTTCTTTGATCACGGCTCTGAGATAATGCAAGTGTTGAAGATCGGTTTCCTCCACTCTTCCTTTGCTTGCTGCAATTTGCCTCACTTCATCTTGTGCCTTCTTCATTATCTCTGGGTGCCTAGCCAGCTCTGTCATTGTCCATTCTAGAGTTGCTGATGTTGTGTCCGTCCCAGCAACAAACATGTCCTGTTAATCCATCATGATGAAATAACTTCTTCATCAGCAGTCTTTCTATAGCCTAGATCCATGCAGCGTTAATATTTTATAGATTTTTCCAAAATTCTAAGGGAATGGTTTGTTTGAAAAATCATATTTTAATATAATTGAATTATATATAATGTTCGATTTAGATAATATTTCATTACGAGCGTTCTTATCACCTCTACTCTAAAGAGCTATAAAAGATATAAATTATAAAATATGCAAAAAGATTCGAGAATTAAATTTGACAATATCATTTGTATATAAAACTTTTTTTAAAAATTATATACATAAAATTTCACAATGTGCTAGAAGTCTTCTTGGTCCTTACAACCGTGGAAGCTGACTGCAAGCCAAATATTTGAATACTTATATTACGGATTTTTTTAAATTGGTGCGATTTTAAAGATATTTACTTAAACTTTCTTCTCTTGTGATAGACAAAATTTAAAAAATAAATAATATATTTTATCAAATTTATATCTGAGTATATGAATCTACTTCAAAATGGTCGACATCCAATTTAGGTCCAACATAAAAAGAAAAACGAAAAAGAAAAGATATCAAATTTGTACAGACAAGGATTAGTTAATCTGTTCAAAAATTAAAGGTCACTAGTCTTTTCTCAAGTACACAGTGGACATCTTATCTTCAAAGGAACGTGGAGCCATTGGTCTATACTTTTATGGCTTCATTTTACTCATTTTCGCCCTGACTATTCAATGATTTAAGTAACTTGTTACGCATTCTTGAATAAAAAAAATATGATTTAGATTTTTAGATTTTAGATTTTAAATATATAAAATTATACGAAATGCAATATTTTAATTACAAATTATAGATTAGACATCTAAATTCTATATGTATCTGCCCTTCGAAAAAAAAAATTCAATCCTGTGTTTTTAGAAAATTTAATTTTTTTAATTTATTATTTATCCTTTAAATTTTTATAAAAAATTATAAATTTTTTTCTCTAGTATGTTGTACTTTGCCCATCCTTAAATTTTGATTCCGTCTGCACACCAACAATATAATTAATTTTCACAACAAATCTATTAAAGACACAATTCAAAATTTAAATTTAATATAAAATAATAATTTTTATTCTCTTAAAATTATTATATATTTATAATATATCATATTTATTTTTTATCTCATTTTAAATTTTATTAATTTTATATATTTAATAATTTATTATTATATTTAAATAAATTCATATTAAACCAAACCGTCTCTACGTAGTGAATATGGTTAACATTTTGTGAATAGGAACAAAAGCGTGATGGTGTGCCCGGCAAGCTTCACCTGTTCTGCATGCGTTCCATGAATCTACATTCTAAGTAATGTACTGCATTGCCCTTGCACGCAACCCTAATATTTTTCCATACTATTACGAAAATATAAATTAAATTAAAAATTATTTTTTCCGTTTCAAAATATTTATTTATAATTTTTTTTATTTAATTTTAAAATATTTATTCATATACATATTTTTATAATTAATTATTAATTTTTTCTCATTTTACCCTCATTTATTCTAAATTAACGACATAACTTTTTAAAACTCTTATCTCTTCTTGTTTCTTATAAATTTTTACCAATCAAGAACTATTATATTTTTAATATATGTAAAATAGAAATTTTATCTAAATTATAATATTATTTTCAATACATTTGTAAAAAGTATTTTAAAATGGGAAAATATTATATATTTTAATATTTTTATACAGTTAAAGTATTAAAAAATACTACTAGTAAAAATGAAAAAAAAGGCTGAACAATTACAAAACAAAGATGCGGAGGATCATTGCATGTAGGGAGAGATATAGAATATTGGGAAAGAGGATGCTTAATTACCAGAACCAGAGCTTTGAGATTATCGTCGGTAATGGGCACTTCAAGATCACTTCTTTGCTGAACCCTAAGCAAAACATCCACGAAGTCTTCTTTCCCTGAAGCATCAGAACTGTCACATCTGAGATCTCTCTTTCTCAGATGCTCGTTTATAATTTCATCACAGACCATTCTCAGATCTTCCAGGTTCTTCATCAATCTCTTCTTTGTCCCGCTTACTGAATTTACCCATTCCCACCCCGGAAAAAAGTCTCCCACGCAAAACCCTGCTAGCAGAGCCTGCGTCTCTGTTAGAACTCCCACCAAATCCTTCTTCTTTTTCTCTTCAGTATTGCTTTCGTCCATGAATCTCTTTCCGAAGGCCACCCGGCAAAGAATGTCGTTTGCAAGTTTGAAGAAAAGCTCGCTGGCGTCGAGCTCTGAATTCGAATGGGCTGAGACGGTGCATAACATGCGGTTGACTTCTTCGTTTCTTATGAGCTGGAAGGAACTGACTCTCTTGGAACTTAGCAACTCGGTGACGCAGACTTTTCTTGCCTGACGCCAATACGGGCCATAACGGGAGAAGGTGATATCAGAGCAGCCAAAAGAGAGGTACTCGGCCGCAATGAGTTGGGGTCTGTTAGCGAACACATGATCGTGCGTTTTAAGGACGAGTTCAGCGAGTCTGGCGGAGGAGATAACCACAGTGGGAACACGGCCGAGTTGGAGATAGAATACAGGGCCTAGTTTCTGAGCTAGCTGAGCAAAGCTATGGTGCGGCATGTCCGTGAGGAGATGAAGGTGGCCGATTATCGGAAGTCCGGCGGGTGAAGGTGGCAGCTTCTTGGTGAGAGGTCTTGGCCATGTCTTTGAGCGGCTACTGTGGATGAAGTAGAAGAAAATCGTAGAACATGATAGAAAAATCATGCAGAGAATTTGAAGGCTAAAATCCTCCATTGATTCGGCTTCCAATCACCTCTTCAATAGCGTTACAAAATAGGAAAATGGAAAACAAAGTCTACGGTTAGAAAGCTTTGAAGATGAAGATACGTGCCCGTATTGATATAAAGGAGAAACAAAGACATCGATGACGGCGGGGCATTTGGGAGCCGTGCAATTTGTGTAGAGAATTTGTATAGTAATTTGACAGTTCAAATTAAAAATCATAAGAATCTTACGTTGAAAATTGTAGTCTCATATCAAAAATAATTTCGTTTTAATTATTTTAAAATTTTATTTATCAAATCGCCTATTATATTTATGTAATCATAGATAATATTTATAATATGATACACAAGTTTCGGACACCAATATGTACGATCCCAAAACCGATGGTGGGATACTGAGTTATCCTCCTGTTTCGCACCGTCACAATAAGGTTTTGTTTTTAACTATTTTAAATATTTTTTAATAAATTGGGTTCAAGATTAGTATTGCTTTTGTTATTTAAATAAAAGATATTTTATTTTTTAAATATAAATACTTATTTTTAATATTTTAAAATAATAATAATTTAACTTTAAATAAAGCAAGTATATCGTAAAAAATATAATCAAATTATCGATTTTTAGTTTGCTATGAGGTGTTGCTTAGCAACGTAATTTTCACTCATGGGGCATTGCGTAATAAGTGATGTTCCATGCAATGTCTTCGGTATTTAAAAAAAAGTTAATATATAAGTTTTCTTTGCAAATGTTCAAATTATTAAAGGGAAAAAAAAGAAGCATGTACTATATAAAATTATTTTTAATTCGTGGAGGCGTGATTAATTATAAAAAATGAAAATTGGGGGGCGGGGGAGGTGGTCAAACATCATTTTTTAATCATATCATTATTGTTGTGTGTAATTAAAAATTATATACAGTTGCGGTCACATGAATATTTTAAAGTGCATTCGATCCCCGCATTTGCATTGAATATTTTACGTAGTTATATTATATATAAATAAAATTATATATAATATTTATTGTATAAATTTTTGTTATACATGATATAAGTACTTAAAACATTTGATACAAGTGAAACGAGTATACCTAAAAATTTTCCCATATTAAATTTATAAGCATCACATGAATAGTTGACATTTGTGATAATATATAAATTTAATTTATATCGTCCATATCTAATACGTATTTCGTAGGTTGCGTGTATTCAATACACGTACACAAGATATTTTAAATATTTATATTATATACCGATAAAATTATATATAATATTTATTGTATAATTTTTATTACTTATAACACAATCATTTAAAATATTCGATATACATATATCGAGGTGTACGTAAAAATTTTCAATTGGATATGATTAGGAACAGTTGTCTAGTGATCGGCAGGCATGGATCGGAATATATGAGTCAAAGTCAATAATAAATAAATATATATATATATATATATATATATATATATATATATATATATATATATATATATAAGCAAAAAACAATTTCCTCATATTGCCGTTTTGTTCGCAGCCAACTTAGGAACGTTCTTTAGAAATGGTATGTAAAATACTTATAAAATTTTCATAAGTCTTGGGAGGCCATCCCATTCCCATTATCTAAATTCCCCTATGCATTTCATCTCGACCTTAGAGATGAAATATTAATTCATGCTAGATTTTCTAGACACTATTATTAAACATTCTTTGCTTGACGATATACAATTTTGTTCATTTGAATAATTCATACTAATAAATTTCTAATATTTGTAGAATATTAATAAAAAAAATATAGAGTTAGTTTTGAGAATTGAAAATTAATTATTATTATAAGTTAGTGAAGTAATATATAATATGGGTATGATTGAAAAAATAATAAAAATATTTTTAAGTTTACAAAATAACAAATAATTATGAACAAGAAAGACTAAAAATAACACTTCATGTGATCAAAAGAAGAGATTGTAAAGTTTCTAATGCTTTGTCTGATTCACAATTAATAGGGAGAGGGAGAGGGAGAAGTAGAGGTTGAGGAGTGACTTTTTTTTAGGGAAAGTAAATCAGATTTATATCCATCTTGTCTGGTTGAGTAGAAAAAAATGTAATTAAAAGATTTTTAATCATATCAAATTTACTATTATATCTACTATATATATTAGTGTAAATATTGAAATGTGCAGAAGTAAGGATACATTTATCTTTTAACATCATTTACTTTTTAATTTCTAAAAAAGGGAGGATAAGATGTGCTAATATAGAAGGAGAGTTATTCTTCCTCCCAATTAGGGATGGAAATAGGTTTAGGCTTGACTAGACCTCGACTTATTTAAGAAATAGGTCAGGCTTGGATTTAGGTTTGTTTAACTAAATAGATTGGGCATGTTTAGTTAAAATCTAACCTGAAACTTACCAAGTTTGGTATGTATATATAGATATTATATTATATGTTACTTATATTATATTATTTATCTTATGTATCTTCTTTTATTATGTTAACAAACTTTTAAGTAGGTTTAGGTCAGATATGGCTTTTGAGTAAGCCAGGCTTGAGCCTTAAAAAATGGTCTTATATAGGCTAATAAGGCAAACTCAAACTTTCAACCTACAATACAGGCCTAAACCTATTTAGCATAAGTCTAGTATGTTCTAACCTATTTCCATTCATACTCCCAATTTACTTTCCTTCCATATTTATCTCTAATCAAATATAAAGTTTTTTTTCTATTAAATGTCACATTTACTTTCTCTTCGAAAAATTCTTTTACTTTACATTCCAACCAAATATAAAATAATGGATATCCCTTTACCTTACATATAGAAAAAGGTTTTCATGTATGGTTGGTGATATTACCAGAGCAATTTCCATCGCAAATTTTGCTCAAATGACAATTAACCTTTTTAGTCAACACAAACATGTTCTCAAAATATATCATATTTTGCTTTCCTAATTTTATTTTATTTTATTTTTCTCTTTCCTCTCCCTACTCTCTTACATAATATTTCCCTCTCTCCCCTAATCTTCTCTCTCCTCTCCCCTCTCCCCTCTCAAAGTATTAATATCTTTTATTTAAAAAATTACAAATTTCACTAACTTATAAATTCTATATTTATTTTTAATTAATAAAAATAGTATAAAATTTTATTTATCGTAAAATCCTCATTTGAATCATTATATTAATATATTTATGGCATGGGAATAAATTTTCTTTTTTTTTTTCTTTTCCCTTGTGCCTATTTTCATTCACCCGTGCTTCTTGGTATTCCTGGAGTTTGGGGATTGGTGCTGGGGGCAGGGTTTTGGGAGTTCTACCATAACTGGTACCTTCTGCCCCTATAGTGGCTTCTTCCAAACTTGTTGAAAAGATTGAAAATTTTAACAAAATATTGCATTTTAATGAATAGAAATCATAAATAATGTACAGATATTGTATTGTATTTTACAAAATAATTCCTCTGCCCCTTTTATTTATCTATTTTAACTAAAAATTTTTTCCCAATTTATCTATCACATTAGCAAATCAAGATTATATTAATTATTATTTTTTCACAAATATTCTTATATAATACAATGAGTACTTGTGCACTTGTAGTGAGAAATAAAAGTAAATTAAATATACTTACAATATATAAAATTTTAAAATTTGATTATTTCTTAATAATTAGAGAGATTTTTTTAGAATAAAATAGAAAATGTTAATTAATTAACTGAATTTTTTATTTTTTTTAACTTGTGAATCGATTAAAATTGATAAATAAAAGGAACGAAATGAGTATTTTTTAAGATTGGAGTGAGAGATAAGAGAGAGGAGAGAGATGATTAAGAGGGAGGGTGAAGATTTGGGGTGAGAAAGGTGCGGAGAGAGAAAGAGATAGAAGAACAAAGAGAGAGGAAAGAGGAGGGGAACCGTGACTCTCTGAGAATAGAGGGGAAGAGAAAAAAGGAATGGGAGACACAGGAGAGAATAAATATAAGAAAGAATAGAGAGAAGAAAAGATTAGGAGAGAGAAATGTTAGAAAGATGAGATCAAATTAAGAAAGTATTATGAAATTTTGGTAGTGGTAGAATAAAATTTATACAATAAAAAATTTATAACTATTCTTTGTACAAGAATTTCTTCAAATTTCTATCTTTCTTTTCTCTCACAATTTTATCTCATAATCACAATTCTTTCACAAAATTATGATATATTTTAAGTTTAAAGAATAACTCTATTTATAAAGCTCATAATTAGTGGAATATATAATTTTTCACTAATATGAATTAGTAGTATCTCCACTAAAATATGGACATCCATAAAAATTTATAATTAGTGGAGCTTTTACTAATTCTCTAATAATTCACAATATATTCATAACACTCCCCCTTATATGTCCATTCATTACATAAAGAATATGCCTCGTTAAAATCTTACTAGATAAAAACTCAATGGGAAAACATCTAGTAAAAGAAAAAGAGTACACTATTCAAAATGTTTGTTTATTACTCCCTATGATGAGATGATTCCTTTAAATCTTTGAACCGACACATACCAATTTTATATCTCAACTTCTCAAATGTTATAGTCAGTAAAGTCTTTGTGAAAATATCTGCGAGGTTGTCACATAACCGAATTTATAGTACATCAATTTCACATTTTTTCTGGAGTTCATAAGTAAAGAAGAATTTTGGTGAAATATGTTTTGTCCGATCTCCTTTAATATATTTTCCTCGTAATTGAGTTATACAAACTGCATTGTATTCATAAAGAGGAGTTGGAATATCTCTGATAGATGATAATCCACAACTTTCTCGAATATAATGAATTATTCTCTACTTGCTTCATGAATAGCTATAATTTCAGTATGATTTGAAGAAGTAGCTGCTTGGAGATATCGAATGACTTGTTTAATCCCATTTCAATGTCGTCGTGTTGGTGAAGAACTAAATCTTGCTAATAAATTAACAGTAAATGCAATTTATCAAGTCATGTATTATTAGTAAGATACATAAATGCACCAATTGCACTGAGATATGGTACTTCAGGACCAATAAGTTCTTCATCCTCTCGAATATATGTTGATTGATGAATAAATGTTCCACTTTCTATCAATTTGTAAACCAAGGCAAAATTTGATTTTACCAAAATCCTTGATTTCGAATTCTCTTTTTAAATAATTATTTATTTCTTGGAACTCTTCGGGAGTGCCAATAGGATTAATATCATCAACACATATAGTTAATATCACAAATTTAGAATCAAATTTCTTAATAAAAATACATGGACATACCTGGTTATTTTTAAATCCTGCTTTCAATAAATATTTACTAAGACGATTGAACCACATGCGCCCAAATTACTTCAGGCCATATAATGATTTATGCAATTTGATGGAGTAATTTTCACGAGGATAATGTTTATATGCTTCGGACATGCGAAATCCTTCAGGGATTTTCATGTAAATATCATTTTCTAAATTTCTATACAAGTAAGCAATGACAACATCTAATAGACGCATATCTATCTTTTCATATACTGCCAAACTGATAAGATATCGAAGTGTAATAACATCAACAATAGGAGAATAAGTTTCATCATAATCAATACTTGGTCTTTGTGAAAAACCTTGGGCTACTAACCGTACTTTATATCGTATGATTTCATTATTTTCATTGCGCTTTCTCACAAATATCCATTTGTAGCCAATAGGTTTTACACCTTCTGATATTCGGACTGCAGGTCCGAAGACTTCACGTTGTATCAGTGCATTTAATTCCGATTGAATAACATATTTTCATTGTAGTAGATATTTTCTATGCCGACATTCATCAACTGATATTGGTTCAAGATCATCATTATCCTGTATAACATCAAGAGATATATTATATGCAAACATATTATCAATAATTGTTTCTATATGATTTCAACTTCTACCAGAAGTGGTATAATTGATAGAAATTTCAGTGTTACTTTCATCAACTTCTGGTTCTTTATCATCAGTTTTTTCTTGGTCTTTATCATTCTTTTCTTCAGTATGATCATCTGGATCATTTACTCCTCTTTTCTTTCTAGGATTTTTATCTTTAGAACCAAGAGGTCGGCTACGCTTTTGACTCAGTAGCTTTAGGTATAATATTTTGTTCTGTTGGAACTTCAATTCGACTAGAAGCATTTATAGCTAGAATATGTGATTTTATAACTCTTATGGAGTCAACAAAAGCGTCTGGCATTTGATTTGCAATACTTTGCAAATGAATTACCTTTTGAACTTCAAATTCACACGCGCTTGTACGCAGATCAAGATAATTTAATGATGTTGTCAAATCAAGATATTTCTTACCATGTTTCTGTTCTCCCCCTAATTTAGGGAATAATGATTTCATCAAAATGACAATCAACAAATCTTGTTGTGAATACATCTTCTGTCAGGGGTTCAACATACTTGATAATAGAGGGAGAATCATATCCAACGTATATCCCCTTTCTTATTTGAGGACCCATCTTTGTACGTTGGTTTGATGCAATTGGAATATATACAACACACTCAAAAATTCTTAAATGAGCAATATTTAGTTCTGAACAAAAAACCAATTGCAAATGACAGAATTTATGATAACTTGTTATCCTTATACGTACAAGTGCTGCAACATGTAAAATAACATGTCCACAGAAAGATGTTGGGAGATTTGTTTTCATAAATAATGGTCTAATAATTAATTATAATCTTTTAATAAAAGATTCAGCAATACTGTTTTGTGTATGAACATGAGCGACATGATGTTTAACATTAATCCCAATTGACATGCAATATGCATCAAAAGCATGTGATGAAAATTTACCAGCATTATCCAAACGGATATTTTTAATATGATGATCGGAAAATTGTGCTCATAATTTAATTATTTGAGCAAGTAATCTCGCAAACGCTAGGTTACGAGTAGATAATAAATACACATGTGACCATCGGGATGATGCATCAATTAATACCATATAATATTTGAATGGTCTATATGATGGATCAATAGATCCACAAATGTCTCCGTGAATTCGTTCAAAAAATGTAGGACTTTCAGCCTACTTTTACTGGTGATAATCTAACAATTAATTTTCCTAGGGAACATGCAGCACATAAGAATTTTTCATATGTCAATATCTTTTTATTTTCCAATGGATAACTATGTGTATTCACAATTATTATTCTCATCATGGTAGATCTCGGATGATCCAACCGGTCATGCCAAATGCTAAAAGTAGTACGATCAATAAACTTCTAATTTACGAGATGATGAATTTTAATTGTACTTATTTTTGCAAAATATAGGCCAGTAGAAAAAGACGACAGTTTTTCTAATACAGATTTCTTACCCAAATTAATTTGAGTAATATAAAGATGTTCAATACCATTTTCCTCATTTGTTTCAATACGATACCCATTTCTACGAATATCTTTAAAACTCAATAAATTTCTTCTGAATTTTGAGAAAATAGTACCTTATCAATAGTAATTATTGTTCCGTCAGGCAACAATATACTAGCTCTTCCGGAGTCTTTAATCACATTTGTACTACCGTTTATTGTATAAATATTTATTTCTCTAATTTTGATATAAGAAAAATATTTCTCATTTTTTAGTATGGTGTATGTATTTTCACTATCAATAATACATACATCATCATTAATAACAGCCATTTGAACAAAAAAAATATATATGCAAACGTAAATATTATTAGAATATAATGAAAAGTCAAACATATCAGAATGAGGCATTAGTTCTTCTGGACACTGCCATCACCAATTAAATGGTCTATCTTACCGTCTAAGTGTTCAAAAAAATGCGATACATCTATGTGGGTAATATTGATATTAAGATTTTCAATATCAATATCATAATTCTTAACATCATTCATTAGATGTTGAGAAAAATTTACTTCAACATTTTTATTATTTTTTTTCAGTGAAGTTTGATATAATTCCACTAAATACTTGGCCGTACTACAGTTACGTGACCAATGACCTTTCATGCCACATCTATAACATGTATCCTTATACTTTTCTTCCATTTTTTTTCCTTTTCCCTTATTATCTTTTCTGTTCCACTTTAGGTGGCCAATATTTCTCACAACTTGATTATGGCTGTGATAAAAGAAATATCGAACATGTCAACGACCATAACCACGATTACGGCCACGGCCACGGCTACGGCCACGATTATAACGATGGCTTCTATTGGAGCCAACAACATTCACTTATGGGAATGTTGTTGAGTCAGTTGGTCTGACTTTATGATTTCTCAATAATAACTCATTATTTTTCTCTGTAATGAAGAGGGTAGTAATTAAATCTGTAAATTTTGTATAACTTTTACTCGATATTATTGTTACAGGACAATATTCGAGGCATGAAAGATAGATAATGTTTTTTCCAGCATATCTTCATCAGTAGCTTTTTTTCCGCATAATTTTAACTGAGAGGTAATTTTATACATCACAGAGCTATATTCATTCACGGTTTTAAAATTTTGTAACCTCAGGTGAACCATTCATACCGTGTAATGGGTAGTACGACCATCTTTAGGTAGTCAAATATTTCTTTTAAATTTACTCACAGGACATATAGATTTTTTTCGGTAAGATATTCTATTTTTAAATTTTCGTCGATATGACGACGAATAAAAATCAAAGTTTTGGCATTTTGTTACACAGATGTACTATTATTTTCTTAAATAGTTTCACTAAGGCCTTCAACATTTAGATGCATTTCTGCATCGAGAACCCATGACATATAATTTTTTTCAAAAATATCAAGGGTTACAAATTCGAGTTTAGTAAGGTTAGCCATAAGGAGTAATAAATGTGTACCTGTCTTCTGGCTTGTGTAATAATAGAGACTCGTGCTTTAGTCTTCTGACTTTTGTAATGGCAGAGACTCGTGCTGATAACGTATTATGAAATTTTGGTAGTGGTAGAATAAAATCTACACAATAATAAATTTATAACTATTCTTTGCACAAGAATTTATTCAAATTTCTCTCTTTCTTTTCTCTCACAATCACAATCCTTTCATAAAATTATGGTATATTTCAAACTTAGAGAATAGCTCTATTTATAGAGCTCTTAATTAGTTGAATATATAATTTTTCACTAATATGAATTAGTTGTGTCTCCACTAAATGATGGACATCTATAAAAATTCATAATTAATGGAGCCTCCACTAATTCTCTAATAATTCACAATATATTCATAACAGAACGTAAGATATGAGATATTTTGAGAATATATTTGTATTAATTAAAAAAAATATTTAATATGTCATTTGAGCAATGAAGGATAATGGTAAGAATGTTAGCCTTTCATGCATAGGATAATGGTAAGAATTAATCAACAATTGCAATGAAGGATATTAAAAGTATATAAAAGTATGATTTTTATTCATTCACCTCTTTCAATAATACTTCCTCCGTCTTAAATTATTTGTCCTATTTCTAATTTAGTTTTTTTCCTAAATTACATGTCTCGTTATGAAATTAAGATTTGATATATCAAAATTGTCCCTATTTAATAATATTCTATTTTCAAAACACATAAAATAATTTTTTTTCTCAACAAGTTGATCCCATTTAAATAATAAGAGAAATAAGCAATTTGGAGTACATCAAAATTTTAGAATTTGATTACTCCTTAATAAATAGAAAGAGAATAAATTAAAATTTAAGGGTAAAAATTGAAATAAATGTTTAACTAACTAAAAAAACTATTTATTTTAATAACCGTATAATTGATTAAATATGACAGATAATTTAGGATAAAGAGAATAATATTTTATTGACATAGCAGCTAAATAAAGTTTTCAACATTCTACAATTTGCAGGTTCATTCATGAAAGGATAAAGATTTTAAACTGTAGAAGAAGAACATGTGCAAAAGAAGAATTCAAATCTATAATTGCTAGTGAAATAGGGGAATGCAAAGGAAAACAGAAGTAGGAGATGCTACACAAATATCGACCTGGATAAGGAGAACACCCTAAAATTAACAAATGAAGTATTCCTCCAATCCCAAATCATAATACAGAAAATATCACAATTTATTATTATGTTGTGCAATTATTTAAAATATCAATTAACTAAATTATTATTTAAACAACAATATCGTAAATTTATTACTAGGTCATAAACACTTTAAAGATTACAATATCACCCATTATGAGAATTAAACTAGAGCAATCTTTGATTAAATGTCTTTTGAATCAGCCCTTTATATTAATTTATTATGAATAAATGCTCTCTATAACAACAAAAAAGAATTCATTTAAAACTTTTTTTAAAATTTTTTATTAATAAGAGAACTCGTAATCACTATTCAAAAGTACACACAATACTTATATATCAAGAGAGGTTCGAATTCGAGATATCGGTGTAGAATTTTCAATACCAATAATCTCAATCAATTCATGAGACAAACCTATTTAAAACTATAATTGAGGTTCAAAATGAATTAATGGGAATTATTTTTAATACATTCTAAAATGTCATAGTATTTTGTTGCGTTAATTATTGTTGGATTTAACAAACATAAAGAGACAATTAAAAAAAAAATGATGTTATTTGCATTGGAGTTTTGAGTGTATTTAAATTGGAGCTTTTTGTGATAAAAATTTAAAGGAATTTAGATTTTGAAAAAAAAAATTACAGAAAAAAAATATAACGCTTTTGGGAGCAAATAAAAATTTTCAGTAACAATGAATTATTTACCTTTAAAAGGCACTCTCTTAGAAGTATGATAAAAATTCGTCCACCGTATGAAAAAAAAAAAAAAATTGAATGGCACAATAAAGAATGAAAAAAAAAAAATGACTAACTAAATGCTTTGACGAATTTTTTTGAGTCATTTTTGCAACTTCAGCGGATTCTTTTTTTTTAAATAATCTAAGTATCTTGAGCTTTGTCATACTATTCTTAGTACTGTAGCTATTTAAATTCAAATATAATCACATTCAAATAAAACAAGTACTTAGTGTCCAATTAGGTAATAATTGAATTAAAAATATAATAAAACTTATTAAATGTACGCAATCAGATAAAATTTAAAATGGGGCTAAAAAAGTAAAATATAATATGTTGTGAACATATAATAATTTTTAATAAATAAAAATATATAAAATAATTTTTTAATAAACTAAAATAAAAACTTAAATTGAAATAGATTTGATAAAATTCTTAACCAATTGAAGGTTTAAGCTATACTTGAAAAGAAATTATTCTTAATTCAAATCAAAACTTTAATGTAAATAAATTTTATTTTCTTGAATTGTCGTATACTCATAATACATTATATTTTCTTTCTCATTAATAGTTAAACCATATATTTATCTTATATTTAATAATATTTTATTAAATTTTAATAAATTCATCACAATCTAATCTTTATGAATAGTATGTAAGTGTCGAATCATCTCTCTATTTTATCAATTACGCCATATTATTATCTTGAAAGGTGGAAAAGTTTCCGACAATATCACTGTCAAGTTCAGTACGTAGAGTAGTGCTGTATTCGAATACAAACGAACTGAGTATCATATTTTTGAGTTCGAGTGTGAATATACTTGAACATTATTCGAATTCGTTCGTTTATTATTCAAACTTGAGTTCGTCTTCGAGTTCGTTTGATTATTATTTGATAATGTTCGAATTCGTTTAAGTTTGAGTTTGAAAAACTCGATTAACGTTTGAGTTCGTTTATTTTTTATTTTTATTTTAAAATTTATAAAAATAATAATTCAAATTTTAATTAAAATAATTAAATATTATAATATTAAATAAGTATATAATAATATTAAAATTATAATTATAATATAAAATTTATTAAAAATAAATCTTAATATTATAAAATAATTAACATAATATAATTATTTTAAAAAATATATAATATGTTCATGAACGTTTAAATATATTGTGAACATGTTTAAATTCGTTCGTTTATTATTCGAGTTCGAGTTCATTCATTTATTAAATGAACGAGTCTTATTCGAATACGGACGAATTCAAACGAGTTTTTGTTTATGAACATTGTTACAACTCTAACCTATAATGTTTAGCCCCAAAAAAAAACCTGTAAATAACGAGGATGGATAAATGGGGAAAGAAGAAATGACCTTTGAAGTTCGTACTTTCTCTTCAAAGACTTGTACATTTGTTTTTTTTTTTTTTTTTAAATTCCTTTTGTTTCACTTGACTCTTAAGTCTTTCTTTTCCTTTTCCAGTTTGAAAGAAATATTCAATTTCTAAGGGAAAAAGTATTATAATTTAGATCTATCATTCATTAGCAGTGCAATTATTAAGTTTAGTATACATAATAATGTGATTTATTTTTTTCTACCTCGTTTATATCTCTTAATTATATGTACAAAATCATAAGATTTTATAAATATAAGTTCTATGATGTACATTAGAGGTTTAATTTTAAGATTTTATTTTTATTTTTATAATATAATATAATATAAATTTTATTAATTATTTTAAGATTTATTCCGTTAAAAAAAAAATATGAGTTTTATGATGAATGAATTTTATCATTAAGTTATCATGTTAATTATTTTTAAAAAATATATTGTAATTTTTTTATCTTATACTTTTATTATTTTCATATAACTATCACGTTTGATTTTTAAACCAACCTAATAATATTTAATAAAAATATTTCAATCTTTTTATTTTAACATTGTATATGTATTAAAAAATTCTTAATATGTAAGAATTATTTAAAAGTGACAATCATTTAAATAAATAGTAAAGGATTTTAATAATTATTTTTTAAATATTTATGTAAAAATTTTGTAAATAGTAAAGCGACAATCATAATTCAATTGGTTGTGGACTTCTTTCATGTTGTGGGTTGATAATCACCAGTTAAAATCACATCTCATTTGACGGTCTTTTCATTTGGTAGATAAATAGGAAAAAAAAAAAGAAAAGAGCTTTGCGATTTATAAAATATATGGTGCTTGTTTTTTAATTTATTTTACAAAAAGTGAAATACTTGTTTATATTTTGAATGGTTATCCTTTAAAAAAAAAAAAGATTGTTAAACATTTTTTTTCCTTTTTCTCTTTGTATTGTTTGGAAGAAATATTTATATTTTGAAAAGAAAAGAGTAAAGTGCTAAATGATAAAAAAAAATGATATCTATTTCATGAAAATAGAAAATACAAATATTTTATAAATTAAATTACTTTAAGAACCAGAGAATATAGTCTTTAGGTTAATATAAAAAAGCAAGATGAATAAAATTAAATGAGATAGTACAACACTGAATTCATTAAAATTTATATTTTGATAAGAGAAATTGACTTTCTATTATAAAGCAAAGATAGTATTAAAATGTTTTACTTGCAAAAAAATAAGATATTCATTTTCTAATTTATTTATGTGATTTAGGTTGGTTTGGTTGGACTGGTTTGTGGAAGTAAATGAGGAGGGGAAGTAAATGTGGGGATAAATGAGATATTTATCTTATTTGGTTAGATGTAAATGTGGAGAGAAAGTAAATTAAGAGGAGTACACTCCCCATCCACATCAGTATTTTCTCTCATTCCAGTTTGAAGGGATTGAGAGAAAAGAAATAAAGTAAGAATAATAATGATAATATTGATAACATTAAAAATTTTAATAAAATAAATAATGAGGGATAAAATGATAAATTAAATTAATTATTTTTTATTTTCTTCACTCTTATTCCCTTCATATTTTTATTTTAACCAAATAAGATAAAAATAAATACATTAACTCCACCCCTCTTCCATTTTCCTCCTCCAGATCTTACCTGCTTCCGAGTACATTGATGGGTATAATTAGGGGTGGCAATCGTGTCGTGTTCGGGTTGGCGGGTCGTGTCAACTTAAGATAATTACACTTGACAGGCCAACCCGAACACGACCCGATTAATAAACGTGTCGTGTCGTGTCAACCCATTTATTTTCGTGTCGTGTTCGTGTTATAAAACGGGTTGACACGACATGACACAATTAGATACAAAAATTAAATAGATAATTACTAAATTCGTCAACCCGAATACCTACTAAACCAGCCTAATCTGTGCACCATTACACAAAAAATTTGAAAAAATCAAATCAAATTATATAAAATTAAAAAACTAATAAAATAGTCCGTAAAGTTATAAATAACCAATAAAATAACAAACCATCCTCGCTAAATATTTAGAGATCATAATAAATTCATAAGATTTAATCTTAAAAATCTAAACAAATGTAATTTTGCAATAAAATTGGATTATTCAAGAAATTATTTTCTCTAGATATTTAGAACAACAATTTTGTCGTATCATGCCAGGAATTTTAAAGAGCAAATGGAGAGCAAAAACGAGCACGAAAGGAAGGCTTGTCCTTGTAAGGTGTAATTCAAATTGTCTTTGTCCCAATGTCAGAAATAGCATAGTATACGAATTGATCAATCGATGCTGAGTGAACCTTATCCTCTGGTAAATGCACCACACAAGCTTCTTTTCATTCTATATTCGATTCGGCCTGTAGGCATATTACATACGTTATTTCCTAAAAGTCTAACCTTCCCCTTTAAACTTGCGTAAGGTCGTTGCTTATCAACTCGTACTAATATTATTATTATAGACACTAAATAATAATTAATTAAGAATGATTCATTTACTATATATCAAGCAAATAACCACATTAACATCATTTATTTTCTTTAAGATGTCTCATATAATTAAGCAAAATAGACACACAAACAATTTAATTAATTCATATAATAAAATTTAATTCAATTAATTCATGTAAAAATTAAATTATCTAATTTTCTATAGTAAAATTTGTAGGGTATTACAAAAAGTATTAAATATAAATATTAAAAAAAATTAAACGGGTTCGCGGGTTGAAACGGGTTAAAACAGGTTGAACCCGTTTATGACCTGTACACGTTTAAAGTTAAACGGGTCGACCTGTTTCGACCCGAACCCGCGAAACCCCAACTCTAACCCGCTATAACCGTGTCGTGTTCGTGTCGTGTTGGCGTGTCGTGTTCAATATTGCCGCCCCTAGGTATAATTTTAATTTATCAGTAAATATAGAGCTGGAAAAAAAAAAGAAAAAAGAAAAAGGTCGCGGAAAAAGGACAAAGTTGAGCGCGTGGTGTAGAGCATTGTGCCTAAGGGAAAAGGAGTGAGCACCCACGTGCTTTGTCCTCTGCTGCGCCTCTTCTTCTCTCATCTTCATCTTCTTCACTCTCGGTCAGGAGCCATACTTATTTCTTCATTTGCCCTGGTTTTTTAGTTTGTCTATCTTAGATTTTGCTGGATGAAGAAGAAGAGTAGATCTGTCAACGAAATTTTACCCCACCGACATGGGAGGAGGACAGATAAGGAAGAGAAAGATGAAGGATTCTACCGACGGTGCTTCATCGTTTTTTCCATGGCTTCCCGGTATCAAATTCTGCAAGTGGTCGGATTCGGGAGGAATACGGTAAATCTTGGACTATATGAATCTCGTTTGCTCTTCTTACCTTACTTACCCTAAATGTTGTTGATTTGGAACTATTTGGTGATTGGTTAGTATGATAGGAGATTAAAAACCATAGCCAATCCAAACAGTGCTAATATTTGAACACTGTATCATTGTTGTTGAATTAGCCTTACTGAGGAGCGATGACTGAGGGATTAATCTGATACTACATAATAAAAATTGTGTACCCTGAGATCATGAACTCTGTTCGAACCGAATATCATATTTTTGAGTTCTAGTTAGATGATGATCAAGCACAGTTTGAGTTCATTTGATTAATAATCGATTTTGAGTTTATTCGATTTGAGTTCGAGTTCAGAAACTCGATTAGTGTTGGATTTCAAATTGTTCAAATTTGAGCTTCTTTATTCATAATTTCTCTGAAATTTTATTATAAAATAAAATCAAATCAAATAAGCACAACTAATATCAATTTTTAATTTTAAAAAAAATTATATATATATATATATAGAGAGAGAATAATAATAATATGAACTTTTAAGAAAAAAATAGTTAATATATAAGATTATTAATAATTTTTTATTTAATAAAAGGGAACTCGAATGTTCAGAGTTCAAATGAATTTGAGTTTGATAGATTAATAATCGAATCAAATTATATGTTGGAGCTCGAATTGGTTATTAATCGCAGGATCACCAATCGACCTCAAATGAATTTTTATTTGCAAATGTTCAATTTGTTTACAATTTTATTTCTCTCTACTCTCTAGGGCTTTTTTTATAATTAAAAAAAATCTGTTTTAACATTTTTATATATTTTTCTATTGCAGATCATTGTGCTGTCAATTTTTCATTCTAACTCCATTGCCAGCAGACAAGATAGAATTACTTTGTTAGCCAATGGGTACATTAGCTTTCTATCTCGTTTTCTTTACAGCTCATAGCTCAGTTAGTCCTTTAATCTTATGTGTTTTGAATTATTTGTCATTGAACTAGTTTCTTGCCAATTTTTTTTCTCGATTATTATTTAGGTTTTAGCGCTACTTTTTGGGATATCTAATTTAGTCCTAAGATTAATTTTGTGGTATCTTGAACGACTAATTGGATTTAAATAAGATTAAATTTATTCATAGTGACATGTAAATGAATTTTAGATCAGTGTTTGTCTAATACTCTCATTGTTCAAAATTAAATATTCATAATTTTATTTTATCATATCTGTAAATTAATATCAATTTTTCTAAAATAAATATATCTTTCTTTTAAACTCCTCCAACTTACCTCTTAATCTCTTTTAAATTAATTTTTCAGAATAGAGATTATCAACCGCTCTACCCTACCTTACCCACCACTACATGCACCCCATACTCACTTGATCAAATGGTGGAACAATTTGATGGCTAGGATGGAATGTTATGCTAGATAGATTTAATGGATTTGGGGTTGCTTAATTTGATGTAAAATGGTAACACATATTCATGACCAAGATTCAATAATGGCTAGATCCACGGGTTAGTATTTGTACCGGTCTCAGGTCCACTTAACACTCTTTGATTTTCATGCCATTGATCGTGTGTAAGTTTTTTTTTCCCCCCTTTTTTTCAAGATAAATTTGCAGGGTTTTGTACATATTTTTGTACCCTATGTACGTAATCTTGTACCAGAATTTTGGGGTTGCTAAATTTCATTGGCCTAAATCCAAATCTAACTGTGAGGATTCATTATGGCCATGCTTTACATTTTGAACTTCTTGATTTGTGTGGCATTGTTTCCCTGAATACGTGTATTTTTTTTTTTTTGGTGGTGTTTTTATATATTTTTCGGAGCAATTCTTGGACTGATAAATTTGCATTCATAAATCCCCCACCTTCACCTCTCCTTTGGCCCCTAATCATCTCAATTCTGGCCGAGCTATGGCCAAAATAGAATACAAGATCAATTTGTAAAAATTGTAATAAAAATTTCATGCATAAAAAAAAAAAAAATGAATGAATGAAGCTATTCTTATAACAATTTAGGCCCATGCGAAGGTTAGGCTTGACATGAAATGATTGGGCCGAGCATGCCCACCTAGCCCAATCAACATCTTAGGCTCCCTTTCAGGATAAATTTGACTTATTTCATCACATTTTGAAATTTTCTATTTTTGGATGTGATTTTGTATCTTTGTAGTACTTAACAAAAATAGCAAATGTGGCAATAGGCATTTACTCTGGAGTGATGTACAAAAATGAGTTGGTGTTTGGTTGACTTCGAACTCATAGTGAAAATGGAAATGATAAAATACATTTTATATTATTTTGAAATTTATAGATTCCAACTAATTATAAAAAATAGGTACAATTTCAATTTATTTTCACCCCTTACTTCAAAGTCCTCGAATGAATTGCTTGTAAGTCTTTTTCTATTGCAAATTATGTCTTTTAAGACTAGTCGATGCTGCATGATAATATCATTTTTCCCGGTTAAAATATAATACTCAATTTTTTAATTTTTTACGTATGTCTAAATTAGCTAATCATATTTTTAATGGCTATATTGATAAAGGATAATATATTAAATAATATTCTAAATGATTCATAATCTCTCTCAATTTGTATTTGTCTATTTAAGTTTTTTTAGCTTGATTATGTTAACGGTCATTTCAAGGTATCATCAAATTCGTTACGATAGAATGAAAAGAACTTCTTTCTTAAATGGAGTTAAATGAACTTCCAACTTATCTTAAATGAAGCTAAATAAACTTCCAACTTCTAAATGGTAAAGCATAATCTTCTCTATGAATGGTATTCCTTAAAGGTTTCGGGCCCAAAAGGATATCTACATATAAAAAATAAATTTATTTGAAAAACCTAGATTATTATTAGTTGTTACAAGTCTCTACTATTCATTCGAAAGCAGCTGTAGTTAGCTGCCATCTCTTTATAAGTATGTGTTGCTCTTTCATGAATTTGAATTATTTTTGAGTTCTTTTGATGCTTATTGATTTTGATAATTTGATGGATACAATTCTTTGCCTTTTCTGTCTATGGGAGTTTTTGTATTTTTACACTTTTGTTGTGATAAAGGAATAATAGATGTTTTGCATCCTTAAATGTTTGGAAAATATGAGGATACAAATATTTAAAGGTCATCAACCAGTAGAGACATGATCACGACTGCCACTTCAAGGATACAAAAGCAAGTATTTTCCAAATAGAAAATGAGGATGCAAAACATCTATCATTTCTTCACTACAAAAGAAAATGCAAAGATCCAGAGATATAAACAAAAAGTACAAACAATTGTATTGTGACACCCTAATTTCTCATGGAATTGGGATGGAAAGTGTTCATTGTATATAAGATGGGTCTAAGTACCCATTGTCAACTTATAATATCCAATTTGATCTAGCGAGAATGACTAAGTAGTTGATCGTGAGCCTTGTCAGGCCCATAGTCGTGTTTTCGGGCTTGCGGACATTGGGCGTGACTAGCATTGACACCTGGACCCGCCCGCACGGCTTCGGGTTGTGCCATGCCGGGCCGGACCCAAAGGAGGGCGGGCTGGTTCGAGCTGGTCCTTGGCCTTAAGCCCTGGGCCTGGCACGGCCCGGGCCCTTGGCCTATGAGGCCCGCAAACCGGGCGGGCCGGCTCGTGGGCTTATTCTCTTTTTTTTTTCTACTTAATTCGATTAAAAATTTTGATATTCAATTGTTTTGTAATTTTTTTATAATTACTAAATAATACGATTTTTTAGAATTATAAAAACCACATTGAAGTTGTAAAGGGTTTGGCTTGGACCCCTACCTGTTTTATTAATTAATAAAATAAAGATTACATAAGAGGGGGATTTGATGACAATTTACGAGATGAAAATATACAATATTACTTATCCTAAGTTTCTAATTACGAGAATACTAAACTAATTATTTGGCTCACTCCATTCATCATTTGAGTCATCATCAATAATTCACAAATTAGTCGTCCTATCTTCGATTGCGAACCAACTATTACAACACATTAACATTTCCAAAATTTGAGGAGCCAATCGAGATCTTCTTTCATCGATTGTTCGAATGCTCTCACTGAAGACACTTTCCGATGGCACTGTGGAGACTGGTGGTGTCAAAAGATCACGTATTATTTTAGATAAAATGGAGTATTAACTTACATGAGCCTTCCACCAACCACAAATATCAAAATGTTAATCCTCATTTTCTACCAAGGGGTGCATCTCGTAAATTGTCATCTCGTTGTAGGTGGTAGATGATTTATTTTTATGTTTCATAATACCCTATGGATTAAATACTGATGAAATTGAAGAGGTAGATTTTTGTGGTGGTTGAAAGTGATTTCTAGATGATGATGAAGCTTGTCTATTAAACTAGTAGAAGCAGAACAAGAAGACTCAAACTCATACAAATTATACATGTCAGATAGAGTTTTAGCCGTTTTATCTTTTATATCTTTTATCATACATTGCCTAAGTGTTTGAGATTCATCAAAATCTAATGTTTCATATAAATATTCAATAATATTATGAAATCCAGCCGTTTTTACTCGAGGATCCATACACAATGCCATACAATATAAAATAGTAATATCTTCATAATATTTTTTATATATTTCAAACATACTTCTTATAAAATAACTATATTGGGGATGATCCATATACTTACCAAAAATATGTGCTACCTTAGCAAGTGTTGAAAGAATATGATAAGTAGTGGGATAATAAGATCCCGATAAAAGTTCAGTGGCTTCCTTGAAAGTAAATAAAAATGTTAGTGCAGTACAATTTTCAAAATGGGTTTTAGTTAGTGGAGGTTGAAAATTGTTACTATTACAAAATTCAATAAGTTAGTTTTGAAAAGGTATAATACTTAAAACATATCTAAAGTTGAGTTCTATCTAGTTTTACAATCTAATCTAAATTTTTTAAAAGATACACCTTGTTCTCGGCATCATATCTTAAAATTTTGTTGCCTAATTGGGGAGGTTGTAACAAATAAAACATTTCTAATTATATTAACAATATCATCTACATATTTATATCCTTCCTTAACACACAAATTAAGTATATGACAAGCACACCTAGTATGAAATAAAATACCATCTAATATAGGATTCATAGTATTTTTCAAAATTGGTATGGCGGAATCATTATTTGAAGCATTATCTAAAGAAATAGAAATAATTTTATTTAAAATTCTATATTCACGATATGTTTGAGTAATAATTCTAGCTATATTACTACCTATATGAGGATATTCAAATAACTTAAAACAAATAGTTTTTTTTTGTACTAACCAATCATGATATATCCAATGACATGTAATGCACAAATAAGACTCATTAGTAATTGTAGTCCAACAATCACAAGTAAGAGCAAATTTTCAATTACAAGAATCATACATAACAATTGGATACTCTTTCATTTCTTTATATATCTTTATTATATAATTTTTTAACGTTGTTCTAAGAATCATTTTCTATGCTGTTTGACAATTATTTTGCATATATTGTTCATAATGTGGATTTTCTGCAAAATTAAAAGGTAATTTAGTTTGAACAATCATTTTAGTAAATCAACTTCTATTTTATCTATGATTATATTGAAAATTATCAATAATTGGACCTCATATGGTACGCATTTGTTGTTGTTTAAGTAGGTTTTTTAACCAATCATTATGTGATCTTTTCATATGTCTAACTAATATTCCCATCCCTCCTCCCTTCTTATGTGCATATATCACCCTACAAATTTTACATATTATCTTATCATTATCATTATTCTTTTAAAAAAGATTCCAAAGCATAGATGTTTTGCTTTAGTTATAACATTCGCTGTTTCAACATCATCCTCACCTATATTAGATTCGTTAGGATTAATAGTTGGAGTTGGTTGTGATTGTGAAACACTAACTCTAGGCATAGGCCTACTAGGGCCTTCATCTTCTTTACCTATTTCACTGTTTATTAAATTCAAGGTTGGATCTATATTAAAATTAAAATGTGCAGATGATTGTGATGAAGATGAAGGCCCTAGTAGGCCTATGCCTAGAGTTAGTGTTTCACAATCACAACCAACTCCAACTATTAATCCTAACGAATCTAATATAGGTGAGGATGATGCTGAAACAGCGAATGTTATAACTAAAGCAAAACATCTATGCTTTGGAATCTTTTTTAAAAGAATAATGATAATGATAAGGTAATATGTAAAATTTGTAGGGTGATATATGCACATAAGAAGGGAGGAGGGATGAGAATATTAGATCAAGGTTGGATCTATATTAAAATCAAAATGTGCAGATGATTGTGATGAAGAAAAATGACGATATTGATTTGGATACATTATTTCTAAAAAAAACAAGCAATCAAAATTCAAATAAAAGTTCAAAAAAATAAAATAAAGTATTAACAAATAATGAAATAAAAGAATTAAAAAATATAAATAACAAATTAATTTAAAAATTAAACAAATAACTAAAATAAATAATTAATTAATAAAGTTAAAAAAAATAAAAAAGTAAGATTAAGAAATACTAACTAGTTGATGACCAAGAATAACAATATTTTGTGAAGCTTTACTTCTTGTAGCTACTATTTCGCCAATCAACAATCTTCCAAAATATGAAGACTTTCTTGAAGAATTGAAAAAGTATAACATAAAAATAAATTATATTCTAATACTTTTTGTAGAAAAAATGAAGAGATTTGAGGATTATGAGAGAAAGATGAATGAAAATAAGAGAGTTTGAGATAATTGGAGTGTTTGATGAGTTTTGGGTTGAATTGGGGGTATTTATAGAGTTTTGGGGGTTAGAATGGAGAATATAACTGTTAGGGACTAAAATGTAAAAAAAAAATATTTCAGTTGTTTTAAGGGCTGAATTGTAAAAAAAAAAATTAACGGCTCTCTCGTGCAGGCGGGCCCGCGTGGCAGGCCAGGGATTTCTACCCCTGGCCCGGGCCGACCCTAGGCCTGTCTCGGTGAATAGTGGCCGGTTCGGCCTTAGGGCCTAGCCCGGTCCGACACGTTGGCTCGGCAAGCCGAACAGGCCTACTGGCCAATGCTAGGCGTGACATTTGGTATCAGAGTGAGTAACCAGCTCTCAGTGTAGATGACCAGTTTCAGCCTGAATGAGTTTAAGTACGCATTATTAATTTGAGATATTAAGTTTTTAGAAGTTGTGGGAAAATAATAGAAGTAGAAGGCTTTAGAGGTTATAGAAAAGTAATGGAAGACTTTATAGGAAAGTAATGGAAGAAAGTAGAAGGCATGGGAAGCTTATGGAAGAGAGTGGAAGACATGAGAAACTTCCTTAATAATATAAAGTCCAATGGGCCTTTCATCATGGGCTTAAAATATCGAATGAAGAGTTTAGAAGCTATAGGAAGATAATGGAAGGTAATAGAAACTAATAGAAGTTAATGGAATAAAAGAGAAGGTGGGAGAATTTTCTAAAATAGTATAAAGTCCAATGACTTAAAATATCTAAAGATTCATTAAATGAAGTGGACCACCACAAAATTAATATAGTGGGCCCGATGAGCCATCCCTCATCAAGATATAATATTGTCTCTCTCTTTCTTTCATTAGGCCACTACATTGTGGGCCTTTCTTTTTCTATTTTTTTTTCAAATAACAACATATATATATATATATATATATATTCTTTTCAAATAATCTATGCATTAAATAACTACTCAGGGAGAGGTATTACAATTTACCATTTTTTAAGAAATTTCGTCCTCAAAATCTTAGAATTCCTGCATCATCTACTTGGAAATCACTGTCTGCTTTTCCTTTACTCTTCATTCCAATCTGCTATAACTCCCCATCCCTCTCTTGAGCTTCCTTCAACTATTGTAATATCATGGGCTGAATTGAAATATTGCTCATCATAATTCGACTTTCAATCACAAATGATTCCAACTCCAGGGATTGTGCCATTCAAGGGACTAACATTTTTACCTTTCCACTTAACACATATGCTACTACATTTTCCTTGTCCGGATGGTATTTGATGGGAGCAGTGAAATTCCATCCATCTTCATTGATGCATATTTAGGTCATTTTGGGTAAAAATGTACTTCAACCTTTTATGATCAGTGAAGACCTCAAACGTTACCCCATATAGGTAATGCTTCCACCACTTTATTGTTAATAAAATAGCTGCTAATTCTAAATCATGGATAGGGTAATACTTTTCGTGCTGACTCGGGGTGTTACAGTAGGTGGTAGACGAAGGAATTGAGTTTGAGAAAAACTTCATCTAAAATATTGTGTTCGACCTTTGACCCTCTTAAGTGAATCTATGAGCGGAGATGGATTTGTGAAAAGAATTACTTGAGAATTTAAGTTTGATGGTTAGAAATTAGAATGGGTGATACCTTTGACAAAGGAAGTTAGTATACCCTTGGAGGAAATTGAGATGATGATGATTGGGATTTAAATTGTTGGCAGCATTACATCAGAATATGTGACAACTACTCAGGTCATTGCAGGCTTGAGTACAGATTTCGAGGACGAAATTTCTTAAAAGATGGGAGATTATAATATCCCTTCCAAAGTAGTTATTTAATGCATGGATTATGTGATAAAGAAAAGAATATATATATATATATATATATATATATATATAGTTATTTGAAAAAGAAAAATAGAAAGAGAAGAGCCCACAACGTAGTGGCCCAATGAAAAGAGAGAGAAAATATTATGTCTTGATGAGGGATGACCCATTGGACTCACTATATTAATTTTGTGGTGGCCCACTTCATTTAATAAATCTTTAGATATTTTAAGCCATTGGACCTATTTTAGGAAATTCTCCCAACTTCTCCTTTATTCCATCACGTCCTATTAGTTTCTATTACCTTCCATAATCTTCCATTAGCTTCTATTACCTTCCATTAACTTCTATTACCTTCTATCATCTTCCTAGAACTTCTAAACTCTTTTAAAATTGCGTTATTAGATATTTTAAGCCTATGATGGAAGGCCCATTGGACTTTATATTATTAAGGAAGTTTCTCATGTCTTCCGCCTTCTTCCATAAGCTTCTCATGCCTTCTATTTTCTTCCATTACTTTCCTACAAAGTCTCCCGTTACTTTTCTATAACTTCTAAAGCCTTCTACTCCCATTATTTTCCCACAATTTCTAAAGCCTTTTATCTTCTTCCGCTACTTTCCTACAACCTCTAAACTTTTCTTACTTTTGCCAAGTCACATAAGAAGCAAGAAAACATAGAGCAAAAAAAAAAGAAGAAAACGGGAAAGAGACAAAGAGGGAGAGACAGAGAGAAAAAGAGAGAGAGAAAGAGAGGGAAAGCAAAGAGAAGAAGAAGGTTGGCAACTTGAAAACCTTGGTTTGCTTATATAAGAAGGTTTTGTAGGAAGTGAAGGTTTGGAATTCAAGACATAAGTCGAGAACTTTCTCTTTTGCTAGGACATAAGGTAAGTCCCCACATTTTATGTTTTTATAAACTTGTAAGTCCCCATATTCATGCAACGTTTTCAAATAAACTCTTTTATGAGAATTACATTACGAAGGCATGCTTGTTTATCTTATGAAAATAATATGAAGTATTTGGAAGTATGTATGATTATGTAATGTTTAAGTATGCTATATTTTGATAAATCACTTATATATGATAGGATGATTGGGAAACCTTGCATTGATTTTATCAAGAACTTATAATTGCATTCTCATGTACATAAAGTTTTGCGAAAGCCATAGCATGAAACTATAAATTTTGAAAACCTTGGAACGGATCCAATTTACATGTACTTATATTCAATGTATTTTCGGGAAAAAAATATTTTGGAAAAAGATTTGGTTTTTGAAAGGTATTGAGTTATGTTGAGAAATTGCATTAATCTCGTGCTTATGTTTGTGATCCTTCAATACGCGAGAGGGGCTATACTCTTATATTGGCTTATGCGGGTTTGAGAACATTTTTCGACTGATGGCTACCTCTGGAAAGTTGTCTCTTTCTTAGTGGGGTGACGGTATTTTGTAGTAGAACTGTCCTTAGTTAGTAACATGTTTTCTATTGTGGAAATGAAGGTCGAGCGTGGGACACCCGTGCTGTAGGGCGAACCATGACGATGGTCATAGTGTGATTAATTGTGGTGTATGCACTTAGTTAATCATACATTTTATCATGTTCATAGGATTGAAATCCTATAGTGTTGATGTAATTGGTTGGACTGAGATCCTTCCAGTTGAGATCGTAATGTGGTTTTAAATATGAACGTATTTTGAAAATACGGTATGGTTTATAATTAAAAGTTCAATACCAATATTATAAATGGTGTTAGGTTACTATGCGTTATCGTAATAGCGTATTTTCCCGAAAAGAAAAGAGAAATGCTTAAATGAGTTTCAATTGTGAATCTTTAATAAACATGTAATCATTCACATATTTACAACCGTTCCAATTACTCCAATCATGCATCATGAAAATTGTTATTGTTAAAATTTTCACATGGCAGCTTATGGGACTTACTGAAATTATATCTCACACCAGAGTTGTACAGACTCAAGACCCGAAGAAGATAGTTGATATATTTTGGGACACTTTGTGTTTTGTATTCGGGAAGTTATGTCCCAAAAGACTTGTAATGACGTGTTTTAAGTTTATAATCAAGTTCCTTTTTGGAGTTATTTATGCTTTCCAAATTTATTTATTTAATTATTTTGTTATAAGGACCCTTGTTAGTTAGATAGGGTGACATCTGCGACCCGCTAGGCCCTATGATCGTAGGGTATTGCAATTGGTCCAGTGAAGTCGGCAGCCAAGTAGCTAATCGTGAGTGCTGGCAGGCTCATAATCACGTTTTTTTGACCTATAGGCATGGGGCGTAATATTTAGTATTGGAGTCGCGTTTTCAGGCCGTAAGTATGAAGCGTGATATTTGGTATCAGAGTATTGCACTTAATTCCCGCACCGTTGGGTTGGTCTTAGGTTTGGCTTCTAAATTTGGGCCTAGCGAGGACGCTTGGACTTAATGAGAAGGTGAATGTGACATTTGGTATTAGATAGTGGGTACAAGGCGTGACATAACTTGACATTTGGTATCAGAGCACATATTCAGGCCCTGGTGTAGGTAGCATTGGCCAGTGGGCAGGTTCGGCCTGTCGGGCCATGCCGAGACGGGCCTAGAGCTGGTCCTAGGTCCCGGTCCGGGCCAGGGGTAGAAACCCTTGACTCGCCACGGGGCGAGCCGGCCCGCACGAGAGAGCCGTTACCCAATGGCTCTCTCATTTTTTTTTTTTACATTTCAACCCCTAAAACGGTTGAAATATATTTTTTTTTTTACATTTTAATCTCTAACGGTTATATTTTTCATTCTTTATTGTATGGCATTATGTATGGATCCTCGAATAAAAACAGTTGGATTTTATAATATTATTGAATATTTATATGAAACATTAGATTTTGATGAATTTCAAACACTTAGGCAATGTATGATAAAAGATATAAAAGATAAAACGGCTAAAGCTCTAACATGTATAATTTGTATGAGTTTGAGTTTTCTTGTTCTGGTCCTCCTAGTTTAAGTAGGCAAGCTTCATCATCATCTAGTAGTCACTTTCAGCTACCATGAAAATCTACCTTTTCAATTTTATCAGTATTTATCAATGGGGTATTATGAAACGTAAAAAAAGATCATCTACCATCTACAACGAGATGACAGTTTACGAGATGCAGCCCTTGGTAGAAAATGAGGATCAACATTTTGATATTTATGGTTGGTGGAAGGCTCATGTAAGTCAATACTCTATTTTATCTAAAATGACACGTGATCTTTTGATACCACCAGTCTCCACAGTGACATCGGAAAGCGTCTTCAGTGAGAGCGCTCGAACAATTGATGAAAGAAGATCTCGATTGGTTCTTCAAACTTTAGAGATGTTAATGTATTGTAGTTGGTTCATAGCCGAAGATAGAATGACTAATTCGTGGATTATTGATGATGACTCAGATGATGAATGGGGTGAGCCAAGTAGTTAGTTTAATATTATCGTAATTAGAAACTTAGGATAAGTAATATTATGTATTTAATTTTATTTGTGGGATATTTATTCTATTTTTAAATTTTGATAATTGTAATATTTTTAAGAGGTTTAGGCATCAAGTCCCCCTCTTATGTAATCTGTATTTTATTAATTAATAAAACAGGTAGGGGTCCAAGCCAAACCCCCCACCACTTCAAGATGGCTTTTTATAATTTTAAAAATTTTATTTAAGTAATAATAAAAAAATTACAAAACAGTTGAATATCAAAATTTTTAATCGAATTAAGTAGAAAAAAAAAAAAAAAGAATAAGCCCACTGGCCGGCCTCACAAGCCAAGGGCCTAGGCCGTGCCAGGCCCTGGGCTTCTGGCCCAAGAACCAGCCCACACACCCCGCGGGCTGGTCGTCGGGCCCGGCCCGGCATGGCCCGAAATTGTGCAGGCCGGCCCAGGTGTCAATGCTAGGTGTAGAAATTAAGTACTACATCAGGCGTAGTGAGAGTCACCTTTAGAATCTTACGCCATCTGATTAGTCTTGGTCTATAAGTTTGGCTCCAAAATTTTGGGTCTAGTGAGTAGTGAGGACGCTTGAGATTTAAAGCGAAGGTTTTTATGACACCTTGAAAAACGTTAATGGTATATAAGATTAGTCTAAGTACCATTGTCAATTTAGAATATTCATCTTGGCCCAACTAGGACAGTGGTGGAGTAATAGTTCACCATATCCGTAGGTGCTATAAAGTATCAAAAGAATTCAGAAAAAATTGAGGTTTATGAAAAAGCAGTATATGCCACGACTAATTTCGGATGAACAACCAAAATTTGTGATAGCTAATGATAATTTAGGTCTTTCAAATGGACTTATTTTTTGTATGTAGATTTTTTTTGGGCTCAGAAGACCATCCATAAAAAGATTATGTTTTACTATTTTAAAATTGAAAGTCCATTTGACCCTATTTAGGGAGGGTTTCATTTTCATTTTATAGTAATGAATTTGATGATATCTTGAAATAACTATTAACGTAATCCAGTTCAAAAAAATACTTAAATAAATAAATACAAGGTTAAGAAAGATCATGAATCATTTAGAATATTGTTTAATGCATTATCTTTCATCAATACAACCATTAAGAATAGGACTAGGTAATTTAAATAGACGTAAAAAATTAACTCAACTGAAGAAATATACGAGACCTACAATAGCAGAGATATATGAATCAAAGGTTGAATTGTCCTGATATATGTTGTTAAAATTTTCAATTTCATGCACATTTTTTTGGCTTTTTGTCAAGGTCCAATGATAATGCCCATTATTTTTATTAGATCCAATGATAATGATATCATCCGTTATTAGGGTTCATCATGTCATCTCTGGTGGGCTCATCATGTAATGTCTAATGTGCCATTAACTGAATGTGTGAAACTTTCATTACCCGTATCATACTTATATGAATTTTTTTCCCGAGAAATTGGGGTAATTTGTATATTAAAAAAGTCCAATTTATTGCAGAATAATTTTTTTTTTCTTTTTGTCCTGTGTTAGTCAGCAAGTTAGAGAAAGAGATCTGGTATAAGAGCAAGAAAATCAAATCACTACTATCCTTTTAGTTTATTTGCTTTCTTTGCTGAATTGGATATTGCCAAGTAAATTTGCCGTGTTTAACTCAAGGGAAACTAAGTGTCAACGTACACTGTGAGTTTGATCTGCAGCCTGCAGGTATGTGCAATATCATAAAAGATTTTACTTTCTGCAATAATACTCAACTCTTACTTTGCCTATAAAGAATTTATGACCACTTGAAATATTGTTGCTGAATAATTGTGTGTGCATCCTTATAGAAGATGTTGAAGCTGATGAGCATTTTCTTTGTCGGTGTGGAGGTTGGGGAATCGGGATGTGGTTAAGCTGATTAAGCTAATGGTATGAATTGTCAGTGTTGATCCACAATGGGATATTTTTACACATCTACCCTGTAGTGTTGGGTAGATGAATTTTCTTTCTTCTCAGATTACCGTTCTTTTCTCTTCAATATTAACTGGAAATTATTTCTCATGCAAGTGATAAATGCTTCATCAATTAACACAGGACGAGAAAGAGATACAAAAGATGGCTATGAAACAATACCGTTCTTTGCAGTCAGCTATAGCATTAAGATAAAACAACAACAACTAAACCTTAATCCCAAGAAATTTGGAGTCGACTACGTGAACTAATGTCAGGCAACGTATGGTCATCCGCATGAATCCTCTCTCTCCACTTCTTTCTATCGACCGGCATACTCTCATCCAAATCTAACAAAGACATATTTCTCTTAATCACCTCTATCCATGTCGTTTAGGCCTGTCTTTACCTCTGTCTAACCTATCCTACCTTCTTCCCTCAATCCTCCTAATAAGAGCATCCATCGGTCTTCTCTATACATGTTCAAACCAACGCAGGCGGTTTTTTCTCCTTTTTTTCTCAATAAATGTCACTTCCACATTTTTCCTAATAGTCTCATTTCTAACTCTATCCTTTCTAGTATATCTACACATTCACCGTAATATATGCATCTCAACTAATTTCATTTTATGAATATGACATCTTTTACCTGTCCAACATTCTATGCCATATAGCAAAGCAGGTCTTACGACTGTTTTATAAAATTTTTCCTTTAGGTTCAATGTCATCCTTTTAAGGGCATCTCGGACTTTATGCTTCTGAATACAACGAATACACGCACGGTTAACCTCTTCATTCAAAATCGCAAAGCTACCCACACTCGGAATTTTGACTTGACTCCTGTTAAATAACTTATTAAAATAGGACCTCCATCTCTTATTTATTTCTTTGTCTTTAACCAAAACTCTGTGGTTGTCGTCCTTCACACATTTGATTACACAAATATCTCTCATCTTCTTCTTCCTTAAACGTACCAGTCTATATATATTTTTCTCTCCGTCTTTGGTATCCAACTTTTCATATAAATCCTCGTAAGTTATGGATCTTGCTTTTCTAACATTTTCTTTAGCTTTTCTTCGCGCAACCTTGTATTTCTCAAAATTCTCATCACTCATGCACTTCTCTAAATTTTTATAGCACTCTTTTTTACTCCTTACGGCTTCTTTCACTTCGTTGTTCCACCACGACACGTTCTTATTTAGAGGTACTCTTTCTTTAGATTCACCAAGCACTTCCTTAACTACTGTCCTAATGCATTGAGACATCTTTCTTCACATAGTATCTGGATTCGAATCCATATCAGAAGACCAATAATCCGCTTGAATTACCTTATTGACAAAGGCTATTCTTTCATCTCCTGTAGCTTCCACCACTTGATCCTAGGGTTAACCTGATGATTCTGCTGCTTATCATTTTTCCTAAAATTAAAATCAAGAACCAACAACTTATGTTGCGTAACTACACTCTAACCTGAAATAACTTTACAATCCGTACAACTATTACGAAATCTATACCTCATAATAAAGAAGTCTATCTGACTGGCATTTAACCCGCTTCTAAAAGTCTGTAAGTGAGAATCTCTTTTCTTAAATCAGGTGTTTGTTATGATCAAATCATAGATTAAGACAAAGTCAAGAATAGCAGATCCTGCTTCATTTCTAACTCCGAAATTCTGACTTCCATGAACACTCACAAACCTGCTCTGATCAGTACCCACATGTCCGTTTAGATCACCATCAATGAAAAGCTTTTCTGCACACGATGCACTCTGTACAGTCTCATCTAAATCATCCTAAAATTGTTACTTAACTGAACCATCAAGTCTCACTTGTGGCGCATACGCACTAATAACAGTAGTAATCTCGCTACCAATCATGATCATGATGCTCAAAATTCTAGTATTCTTCCTTTGTATTTCAACCACATTATCAATAAACTTACGGTCAATAATAATAATTCCGACTCCATTTCTTTTCTTAACTCTACCTGAATACCAAAGCTTATAACCCCAAGACGCTACTACTCTCGCCTTCTCACCTACCCATTTGGTTTCTTGAAGATACAAAATGCTAATCTTTCTCTTCTGCATAACCTCAACAAATTTTGTCAATCTATCGGTCAAAGATCCTATATTCCATGTAGTTAGACGAATCTTATCACTATAGACTGTCTTTTTTACCCTACACCCTTGCATATTTGACACTGTATCCGAGGACCGACACGGCGTGTTGCTTCCGAGCAACAACCTAGCAACCCTCACATATTTATCACTACACCCGGCTCTAGGAAGTACAGCGCATCGCTGAGTAGAGAACACCCTTACGAAATCAATTAATTGGTTCATGTCATGGATGTGACTATATTTTACATTGGTCGTCATAAGTCTTACCGCAACTCTCCTCCTTTATCCAAACTTGAGACCGGCAATGAACATACTCCACATATGGTGCATTTGTGTCTTGTCGTCTCATAGTTCCACTTACTAACATTGAGAAAAGTTAAACATGTGACTGTGTCTTAAAGTTGCATGTGTTTAACATGCAGGAGAACAACAATTTGAGAGCTGCACTTTCTACCAGCGATGTTATAGAGGTAATCTCATTTTTCTTCTCATCTTTTTATTGTTAATATCAGCAATTTCAGCCAAGTAATAGAAGACATGAAAGTTAACTATTGAATATTTATTGCTTCTGCTGCTTTAACTTTTTATTATGTACTACTTTCTGATCACGACAAGGAAAATGTAAATGTGAAATGAAAGGACTTTGTGGCTTCATTTGCTTCATTTGAAGAAGATTTCAATTTTTTCTCATCGGGTCCATAAGAACTTTTTTTGCTTGCTAAAAAGTAATTCCTACAGTAGTTTTCTGTCCTCTGAACAAATAACTTGGTCTCTCACAGCTTTTTGTGGCAGTCAGTCACAGCTATCTGAGATTCTTAGATTTTTTTTCTACTGAAATCTGAAACTTCCCCCTCTGCTTGATCTGTCTGCCTGATAGAAGTTTGGTTTCAACATGCAGCTTCTGTTCAAAATATGTGCCTTTCTAAGTAGATATTTGTGTGCTTGTGGAAATATAACGAATATTAGACTCTATAAATGAATTTTAAACTCTGGGATACCCTTAGAAACTGATGTACAAAGTTTAGTCTTTTTCTTAATTGATTTTTAACATTTTCCCAATTCTGCAAGCATATTTCAGCTGCTCAGGAAAGAGGAGCTTAAAACAGTTCTTGACAAAGTAAAGGACTCTTTTGCGGATGCTAATGAGTCGTTTGGAAAGCTTACGTCTTTAAATTTGGCATCTGAGTCATCTGAGCAAGGCTCCAAAGAACAACCAAGGAAAAATCTGTGTAAGCTATAAGCCCTAGTACTCTAGAGCAAATTGATCAGGATTGTTGATAAGATCTGTTTATGCTGCTCCTTTTGTAATTTACATGACAATATATCATTAATTCAACAGAGTCAAAGGGTGAGGCATTCTGCTGATGACAAAATGTTGGAGGTGAAGAATGAGGTAAGATCAAGACTGTTTGCAGATGAGTAGAGTGAGATGTTATGCGCAGAAATTCTGCTGACAGCAAAAGTTTTGTTCACAGAGTTGAAAAATCCGTGTAAGCTATAAGCCCTAGTACTCTAGAGCAAATTGATCTGGATTGTTGATAAGATCTGTTTATGCTGCTCCTTTGGTAACTTACATGACAATATATCATTAATTCAACAGAGTCAAAGTTGAAAAATCTGTTCTGCTCCTTTTGTAACTTACATGACAATATATCATTAATTCAACAGAGTCAAAGGGTGAGGCATTCTGCGATGACAAAATGTTGGAGGTGAAGAATGAGGTAAGATCAAGACTGTTTGCAGATGAGTAGAGTGAGATGTTATGCGCAGAAATTCTGCTGACAGCAAAAGTTTTGTTCACAGAGTTGTTTATTTAAACAGAGATTGTATTTATTCCCTTTGATATGCGTCGAGCTGCTATCTTAGCAAGTTTTCCTCACATATAAAGCAACTTCGAATTACAAAATTTGGCCTTGAATTATTGAAGTTTAGACCCTGTTAGAAACGGAGCCCAGTTGTCTTCATCCTTTACTACTGCGCAACGTTGCCTTGGAATGCATGGTCCAAGTGAATTTTTGGGATGAGTTTCAGCGCTGTTCTTTTCCTTGTGGCAAGCCCAAAATTTTCTGTCAAATCAACATCATCAGCTCCTACTCCATGAGGCAGTAACCAATCAAAGTGGTACAACAAACGGGCGAGTGAAATTTGAACCGTCGCTAATCCAAATGAGTAACCCGGGCAACCTCTTCTTCCTCCTCCGAAGGGTAAAAACCTGAAATCTTGGCCCTTGAAATCAATGTCTTCGCTAACAAACCTCTCGGGAGTGAATTCCAGCGGATTCTTCCACAACTCAGCATCCCTCCCAATCGCAAAGGTGTTAATGAGAACTCGAGTTCTTGCAGGTATGTCATAACCATCAATCACGCATTTCTCCATCGTTTCTCTAGGAACAAGAAGAGGAACCGCCGGATGAACCCGCATGGTTTCTTTGATCACAGCTCTGAGATAATGCAGGTGTTGAAGATCGGTTTCCTCCACCCTTCCTTTGCTTGCTGCAATTTGCCTCACTTCATCTTGTGCCTTTTTCATTACCTCTGGGTGCCTAGCCAGCTCTGTCATTGTCCATTCTAGAGTGGCTGATGATGTGTCCGTCCCAGCAACGAACATGTCCTATAAATTAGATCCATTCAGCATTAATAATTTATAGACAAATCCAAAATCCTAGTATAATAGTATTTTTAGTTTTTTTAGAATAGGGAGGAAGGAGAAAGGATGGGATATAGTTCAGCGTTGAATTTAAGATTTACATTTCGAGTAACAATTTTTCTACTACTTAGACAAATTGTTATTGACATAATATATTCAACATTTGAACATAAAAATCATACAACATATCCAATTCATAGTAATAAAAGTCTCCTTGGCCCTTACAACAACTGGGGAAGTTAGCCGTCAGGGTCATGGTCGTGGTCATAGCCCAAAGTCCTATCACTGCCAAAGTCGCCCTAGCCCTCAACATTTTCCTAGCCTAACAGCAAGGATGGATCTAGGTGGGAGGGATGACATCTACCCTCTCAAAAAAAAATTTAAACTAGTGTTTTTTGTATAAAAAAATCTTCTAAATATACTATTCATCCCTCTAAAAATTTTCAAATATTATAAATATTATTTTTAATTCGTCATATAATAGTTACATGCCAATTGAGTAATTGTCATTCTAAATGAACAAAATGGGAACAAAAGAGTGATACCAGAAAAATTAATCTGGTTGACATCTTGTGAATGGGAACAAAAGAGTTGACATTTTGTAACTGGAAACAAAAGTGTATATGTGCATGCTGACCATGGGCACACACCTCAACCTTGTATTCTGCATGAGTTCCACGTATCTACATTCTACATACTGTACTGTCCCGTCCTTGCACGCAACACTAATATTTTCTCGTACTATTATGAAAATATAAATTAAATTTAAAAATATTATATATTTAATTAGTAGTAACATTTTTATACAGTTAAAGTATCATCTTATTACCGTCTTTTTGAACTAATTAAAAAAATAATAGTAAAAATGAAAAAAAAAAAAAGCAGAACAATGACAAAACAAGATGCAGAGGACCATTGCATGCAGGGAGAGATATAGAGAATATAGGGAAGGGAAAGAGGGTGCTTAATTACCAGAACCAGAGCTTTGAGATTATCGTCGGTAATGGGCACTTCAAGATCACTTCTTTGCTGAACCCTAAGCAAAACATCCACGAAGTCTTCTTTCCCTGAAGCATCAGAACTGTCACATCTGAGATCTCTCTTTCTCAGATGCTCGTTTATAATTTCATCACAGACCATTCTCAGATCTTCCAGGTTCTTCATCAATCTCTTCTTTGTCCCGCTTACTGAATTTACCCATTCCCACCCCGGAAAAAAGTCTCCCACGCAAAACCCTGCTAGCAGAGCCTGCGTCTCTGTTAGAACTCCCACCAAATCCTTCTTCTTTTTCTCTTCAGTATTGCTTTCGTCCATGAATCTCTTTCCGAAGGCCACCCGGCAAAGAATGTCGTTTGCAAGTTTGAAGAAAAGCTCGCTGGCGTCGAGCTCTGAATTCGAATGGGCTGAGACGGTGCATAACATGCGGTTGACTTCTTCGTTTCTTATGAGCTGGAAGGAACTGACTCTCTTGGAACTTAGCAACTCGGTGACGCAGACTTTTCTTGCCTGACGCCAATACGGGCCATAACGGGAGAAGGTGATATCAGAGCAGCCAAAAGAGAGGTACTCGGCCGCAATGAGTTGGGGTCTGTTAGCGAACACATGATCGTGCGTTTTAAGGACGAGTTCAGCGAGTCTGGCGGAGGAGATAACCACAGTGGGAACACGGCCGAGTTGGAGATAGAATACAGGGCCTAGTTTCTGAGCTAGCTGAGCAAAGCTATGGTGCGGCATGTCCGTGAGGAGATGAAGGTGGCCGATTATCGGAAGTCCGGCGGGTGAAGGTGGCAGCTTCTTGGTGAGAGGTCTTGACCATGTCTTTGAGCGGCTACTGTGGATGAAGTAGAAGAAAATCGTAGAACATGATAGAAAAATCATGCAGAGAATTTGAAGGCTAAAATCCTCCATTGATTCGGCTTCCAATCGCCTCGTCGGCAGCGTTACAATGTGGGAAAATGGAAAATCAAAGTCTTTTGGTTAGAAGGCTTCTGAAGATGAAGATACGTGCACGTATATATATAGAGGAGAAACAAAGAGATGATAGAATACTGAGTTATCCTCCCGTTTCGCGCTGTCACTATGGGGTTTTGTTTTTATTTTTTAAATATTTTTAATAAATTGGGTTGGAGATTAATATTGCTTTTTATTCTTCAAATAAAATATATTTATTTTTAAAAATAAATATTTATATTAATCAAATAAAAATAATCATTTACGTTTAAATAAAAAGCATTGTTGTGTGTAATTAAAAATTAATTTACATCACAATTTTGGAATATACTCTTAGTTTATTAAAAAAATAAATAAATTAAGAAACAAAATTTAATTAAAATGAGACAGATAACAAGGACAGAAAAAATAACATATTATTACAAATATAAACTATTACTATCAAATACATATTAATAATTTGTGGATACTTGTGATACACAAGTATCAATTACATGTAATAAATTATACACAAGATCCAAAGACATATTAAATTTATAAATATCACGAGAATAGTTTAAATTTGTGATAATAAGAACCCACTACCTCATTTCAGAAAACTAAGCAGAGATTTACTTTAGAATGGAAGACTTCCTCATTTCAGAAGCCTAAGTAGCTAGAGATGTCATTTAGAAATAGAAGAGGATAGGGGTTGAATAATTAGATAAAATTTTTATTCTTTAGGAATCTAAAAAGCTAGAGGCATACACTACAGGAAAAATCACGATTTGCGACGGTAAAAAACCGTCGCAAAACCGTCGCTGACCGTTTTTGCGACTGTTTTAGCCGTCGCAATTTACGACGGCTAAGGGAAACCGTCGCTATTTGCGAGGGCAAAAAAAATCGTTGCTATTTGCGACGATTTTGCGAGGGTTTTGCGACGAATATTTTTTGTCAAACTTTGCCAAAGGAACAAATTTGCGACCGTTTTGCGACGAAAAACATTGACTCTCGCAAAATCCTCGCAAATTGCAAGGGTCGACTTTGTGCCCTCACAAAACCGTCGCAATTTGCGAGGGTTTTGCGAGGACCCAAGCAAATCCCAAGTAATGGCCTTCGCAAAACCCTCGTAAACTGCGACGGTTTGGTCAACCCGCGACTTATTTGAAAATCGTCGCAAATTGGTCGCTATTAGCGACGGTATTGAAGCCATCGCAAAAAATTTGTCGCAAATCGCAATTTTTTCTTTAGTGATACCTTTTAATTATTCGATGAGAGTTTAATTTTTTATAAAATCTAAATATATTAATACAATATTATTTTGCCTTGTAGTTATACTTAATGGTGACCATCCCTCTACTCTATAAATAAATACCTAACTCTTGTCTCCTATAGACTTTAAAAGATAGGCAATTTATTTTTTCAAATCCAATAAAAAAAAAAAAATCTTGTGATAGGCCTTGTCACCAATTAGAAATATAGTTTTGAATTATTTGAATAGTTACTGACATTTGTTTATAAGATAATACGAAACATTTGCAAATAAATTTATTTATAATTTTCAAAATTATACTGAAAAATATAATTTTAATGTGATGAAAAATTTTACACTTCGAATTCTCAGGCCAAATTTAGGAGTATTGAGTGAGAATTTACAAATTTTAATAAACAAAATATGTATATAAACACAATATAACTTAAATTATGAAAATATAAAAAATTTAGACGTAATTTAATTTATAATTTCCAAAGGTATAAACTATTATGTGGGCTCGTGGTTTAGGAATAATCTTTAAAAATGGTATATAAAATATAATTTTCAAAAGTAAAAAATCAAAAATCTTGGGAGGCCATCCCATTATCTAAACTCCCCTATTGTGAGTGAAGCGATGATTGTCTCTTTTTCTACTTTTATTAAAATATAGGGTTAAATCATTATCTAAAAAAAACTTTCCTATTGACGTGGAAAGTGATGCATTTCATCTCGGCCTTAGAGGTGAAATTTTAATTAATGCTAGATTTTCTAGAAGCTATTATTGAACATTCTTTATATTAGTTTGATTCTCCGTACGTTGCATGAGTTATTATAATTTATATTTGAATTCAATAAATTTAAATAATTTTTATATTTTATTTAGAAAAAAAATAATTTTATTTTTTTAAAAGTAATATTAAATTAGATGTCATGCACGTAGAATCATTTATATCCAATTAAGTGAGATGACCTTTTATTTGATTAAGAGAAGTATTAATTTGTAGATAATTTAAATTAGCAAATAAATTAACTTAGTTTAATTGAAAGAACGCATCCCCTTATTCTTCATGTAAACTTAATGTTTGTTACGATTTGAATCCATTAAATTCAAATAAATTTCATATTTTAAAATTGAAAAAGCTCTCTTCACATTTATTTAAAAAAAAAATCTATGCAAATCCAATATTATCAAATTATCAATTGTTAACATATGACGGTATCAAGTATAGTATCAAGAACACTTTGCAACTCCTTCTATATAAATATATAAATATATATATATATATATATATATATATATATATATATTATATTTACAATTTTGTTACTTTGAATAATTCATACAAATAAAATTTTAATAAAAAGTAGATATTTATTTTTAAATAATAAAGTAAAATATTTAATTTTAAATTGATAGGGTATATTGTAAAAGAAATATAATCAATTTTAGTTTGGTATGGGGTATTGCTTAGCAACATAATTATCACTCGTGAGGCATTGTGTAATGAGTGATGTTATACGCAGTATTTTCTTTTTAAAAAAAAATAGATAAGTTAATTTTAAAAATGTTGAAATTATTAAAAAAATAATGTAATATATAAAATATTTTTAATTCGTGGATGTGTGACTAATATTACGAGTTCAAAAATTCTATAAGTGATAACTAGAAGAAAATTGAAAAATGCAAATTGAAAAATTAAAGCTAGAGGGGTTCAAACAGCCATTTTAATCACATTGTTATTACTATTTTTGTGTGTAATTAAAAAACTAATTTATATCACAAATTTGGAACGAAGTATTTATTTAAATTTACACAAATTATTATATATGGCAATTTGTACTCGATAAAATAAATTAATTTATAATGTCCACAAGTATCAACTATTCTATCGGCTTAATAATTAAATACTTGGGTGGACTTGGTCCATCATAAACCATTATTTTAAAATGTTGTATTATATACATTGAAAATTATATACTTTTAGAAAGGTATAACACTTTAAAGTAGTGGACCTCAAGTATTTCCCTTGTAAATAATGAAGAACAGTTCTCTAGTAGGTACAAAGGGGGAGGTTGCGCGTATATATATATATATATATATATATATATATATATATATATATATATAGTGTCTATTTTTATGAGACAAAAAGACCAAATATATTTTTTTATTGTCATTTATTAAAATTAGAAATAATCTTGTAAAATTCAAATTATTTAATAAGATTCTCATTAAATGTGAACAATGCTTTCTTTTTATGGCTGTTCAATCTATATTGTTTACCAAAATTATTTATCAATAATTATCTTAATTTTACTTTTTTAAAACTAAGGAAAAATCTCAAATAAGAATCTTGTCTCTAACAATGCCTTCTCTTCATCGCCACCCCTATTGGCCATATGCAATTTTTTTATTTGTTTGGTTAGCCGTAAGTGTCCGTTGATCAATTTTAAAATCTTGTCTCTAATACTTTATCACGTGCTATTTATTTTATTTATCACTTAAAACTCTATTTAAAGAAATCTTTACAAAGCCAGTTTTGAAAGTGTCTTCGATGAGTTTTTTTTTTTTTTTTTTAATATATATATAATTCTTTTTTCCTAATTGAAATCATATTTAATTGTAATCTATATTGGTAAGGTGTAAAAAATAGACAAGTAAGATAAGAAAAGTAAATGTTAGGTTATTTAATATTAAGATATATATATAGATCTATATATATATATATATATATATATATATATGTGTGTGTGTGTGTGTGTGAAAAAAACAATTTGTCATTTTGCCATTTCGTAGGCAGCAAGTTCCGATTTAGGAATATTCTTGAAAAATGATACTCCTAAATATAAAATTTTCAAACGATTTGGGCCGCCGTGCTCTGATCTAAATTCTCCTACCTATGTGAAATGGTAATGCATTTCGTCTCGATCTTGGAAGTGAAATTTTAATTCACACTAGATTTTTTAATTCATTTTAAAATATTTGTTTATGATTTTTTTATTTTATTTTAAAATACTTATTTATGTACATATTTTTAGAATTAATAATTTATTTATTTCTATTTTACTTTCATTTATTCTGAATCAATTATATAACTCTCTAAAACTTTTTTTTTTCTTACTTATTGAAAGTTTTCATTGATCAATAGCTATCGTGTTTTTAATATGAATAGAATATGAATTTTATCTAAATTATAATATTATTTTCAATACTCTTAATATGTGTGCAAAGGGTTTCAAGTATTTTGAAACAAAGAGAATATCTAATTATCAAAATTAAAAGTTTAAGTATTTAAGTGTCAATATAAGAGTGCAGAGAGTTTTTTTTAAAAAAAATTTAACATTTTTTTATTATTTTAACTATTAAAATATGTGAAGTAATGATACATTTGTCTTTTACTCCCTTCGTCTTTTTTTTATCTATCAATTTTAATTGATTCACAAGTTTTAAGAAAAATAAAATTTTCAGTTAATTAATTAATATTTTTTATTTTACCCTTAAAGAATCTATCTCTTTATTAAGGATTAATCAAAATTCAAAATTTTATGTGTGATAAATATATTTAATTTATTTTCATTCTCACTACAAGTACATAATATTATGTTAAAAAGGGATATTTGTGTAAAAAAAATAATTAATATCGTCTTAATTTATTAATAAAATTAATAAATTAAAACAAAAATCTTAATTAAAATAGACAAAAAAAAGAGAAAAAAAGTAATATTATTTATGTCGTAACTCCTCTAATAGGAGAAGAATACGTCCAATTCTAAAGAGAAAGCTATTCCTTCGCTCGATTTACTTTTCTTTCATATTTATATCTAATTAAATATAAAAAAAATTCCAATTGACTCTCACACTTCCTAAATACTTTTACTTTTCATCCCTTTGCGTGACTTCTAGAAAGAGGCTATCGCGTATAGAATAATAGAAAGAATTAATCAACAATTGTGGTGAAGGATATTAGACAAGTCAAATATTTCTTTTTAAAAAAAAATAATAAATAAATAATTTTGTCAATGCCGTTTCAAGCTTGGCAACATAGGGTAATACTAATAGTCGCAAGGTAGATAGACACCAGAAAAAGCAACCAAACGGCTATATCACTACGACAACTACGGAACCTAATACCGCGACTGAAAATCAGTGGGTCTCTTAATTTGATTTTTTTTTTGTTGAATTTTGAATTTTGGAGCAAAAAATAAGATGGGACAATGGTTGTTTCCGTGGCAGCTGCACCATATATATATATATATATATATATATATATATATATATATATATATATATATATTATGGGTACTTTTCATGACTTATAAATTTCAATTTAGCTTAGGATTCAAGTAGAAAATAATTAGTATTTTTTTTATTTCGTGTATATGTTTTAAAATATTTGTTCATAAAATTTTTTACACACATATTAAGAATATTGAAAATAATACTATAATTTATATAAAATTCATATTCTACCTATATTAAAAACATGATAGCGATTAATTGGTAAAAATTTTCAATAAATAAGAAGAAAGAAGAGTTTTGAAAAGTTATATCGTTGACATAGAATAAATAAGGATAAAATAAGAAAAAAAAATAATCATTAATTTTAGAAATATATACATGAATAAGTATTTTGAAATAAAATAATAGTAATTTAGTAATTACACTTTTACTAATTAAATATTAAAAAGAATAAAATTTTATAATAGAATGGCATAAAATTATCATAATAACGGCCATATATTTACAACACATAATATTTACCCTTTTTAACTTCACATTGAGTCTTATTTGACCTTACATATTTAATTTTTTTTACGAGTCTTCTTAATAAAAGATAGTTGTCAATGGTTTTAATTTTCTTTATCAAACTAATAAGTTTTGATAAGACTATATATATTTCAATTTAAAATCAATTACTTTTGAGTTAAATATTTATATTTTCTTTTAGCAAAATGATACTATTAGTGTAGAATAATTAAAGGCGGAGACGGAACTAAGAATTTTAGATTGAACATCAACTTACATATAAAAATATATTAAAAGGATAATATTACAATTTCAGAAAAAAAATAATAAAAAATTACTCATGCATCTATTTAACAATATAAGTCATTTTATATTTATATACAGGAATTAAGAGTCCTAAATTTTAAATAATTTTAAAATTAAAATTTTAAAAATAACTTTAATTAAGTTTTATCTACTTTAGTAATTATAGAGAATTAAGTTATAATTAGTAAAAAGAGAAAGATTGCAAGAAGCGATAGAATTAAAAAAAATATATATAATTTTATAAAAAAATTTATATTTAAAATATTTTATATTGTGAAATAAAAATAATATAAAATTTAAAAAAATGTTGCGGATGGACGACGCCCCGTCACTGATTAGGACAGGAAAATCAACATTAATTGAAGCTAAAGATATGGCCAAAACGTTGACAAGAAAGAACCTATGTTAATGTCTATCGTCGAGGTAACCCAAATTTCATAGGAAAAGAAATGTGTCCAAACAATCAGAAGAAGGGGGTGAATCTGATGATTGTGTACCCCACGTTTCACTTTCATCAATCATCATCCTGAGGGAAAACCTAGCATTTAAACGTCCTTCCGAGTTGATGTTTAGGCCTAATTATTTCCACGTGTCGGTCGTATAGGAATCCACGTGTCAACGATTGTCAGTCAACGTTCACCGTTTCTAGCCGCGTACTCCCTCTTCAAGTAACAATCAAATTCTAACTACTCCTCCTAAAATAATATTCTATCCGTTCTACTAAAATTTGATAGTGATTGATTTAGTATAATATTTTGTATAAAAATAAAAATATAATAATATAATATAATAAAAATAAAAATATGTAAGTCCCGTAATATTTTATATCAAATCTAAATATATATGGGTATATTGATTATTTTATAATAAATTATATAATAAAAACTTTATTTTTAAGAAAAGTGTAAATTTTTTGAGACAGTTAAAAATAGTAAGTAGATCAATTTTGTTGGGACGGAGGGAGTATTTCTTATTTCTCTTTTTATCTATCTATTTTAATTAAAGTTTTTATTTTAATTTTTATGTCTTATTAACAAATTAAGACAATATTAATTATTATTTTTTTACAAATATTCATCTTTAATACAATGAGTATTGTGTACTTATAGTGAAAAATAAAAATAAATTAATTATATTTATAATATATAAAAATTTGAAATTTAATTACTCTTTAATAAAAAAAGAGATTCTCTGAGAGTAAAATAAAAAATATTAATTAATTAATCGAAAATTTTTATTTTTCTTAAAACTTGTTAATCGATGAAAATAAATAGATAAAAAAGAAAATGAGGAAATAATTTTTTTTTTTTTTCCCACATTGCTTTGTGTTATTCTCAATCTCTTAGAATGTGAGACTGTAACGTCATCTTTTGGCTGTAAATCCAAAGTGACATATGTTAATTTCTATTTTGTCATTTTCTTTAAAAATAATGGAAAACTCAATTTAAGTAAATTTTACTTTACAACGACTGTTATTTACTTCTAATTTTTTTTTGGATTTTTATATATTTTTTATAATTTAATTTTTAATTAAAATAAAGATTTCAAACAAAAAATTACTGTCGAAGTAGATCCTAAACACACTTGATTTTAAATTCTCTAGACATTCACGGTTGGTCTGCGTGACGTTTGTATATTTTAATGGAAAGCAAATTTGATTGAATTGTTGTTGATTTCTAGCCCTATTATTTTTATTAATTTTCCTTTGATTTCAATTATTTTCTAGGTTTTTTTTTTAAATGGCAAAATATATCAGTCACCCTTAAATTTTTATAAATTTTGATTATCATATTCGAACTTTAAAATGTGTGATTTTAGCACTCGAACTTTTAAAACACCTAAAAAATAGCCCTTTCAAAAATAAAATCTCAAGTACAATACAAAATTACTAGATTTTAACTATTATTTTCCTATTTTTAATTTTTAAAATATTATTCTTCAACTTTAATTTCGTTCTTTTCTCTTCGAATTTCTTTATTTATCAACAACAATTTTAATATATAACTTCAAATATTTTATGCGACTCAATAATTTTGAGATTACTCTTTCGCACTTTTTCGAATCTAATCATGCAACAAAAATAACATATTTTACTCTTTAATAAACAAAACTAAGACGTAAAGATAAAGAAGAAAAAATTCGATTCAATTCTTGACGAATATTAATTTTCTTGGCATTTCTACAGGAATGAAGAATAAATTTGAAAGTAGAAGTGAATTATAAAAAAAAAAAAATCTAAAAAGAGATATGAGATATGTGCAAGTTGCAGTAATCTTTTCCTATCATAGATAGATGTTACTTTATAAGAATTAGAAGGAACCACATTGTGAGAGTTGAGTAAATAAAAATACCTATAAAATAGGTCATGTGATGAACTTCCGTAAACACTTAATAGTTTTAATTAATGGAAGAGCTAATGCGAAGAGAAGAAAGCGAGATTAAAGTTGAAGAATAATATTTTAGAAATAAAAATAGGAGAATGCGAGCTAAAATCTAGTAATTTTGTATTGTACTTGGGCTTTTATTATTGAAATGATTATTTTTTATGTGTTTTAAAAATTCGAGAGCTAAAATCAAGCATTTTAAAGTTCGATGGTGAAAATCAAGATTTGTGAAAGTTCAAGAGTAACTGACATATTTTGCCATTTAAAATAATCATTTTCTAGGTACTCTAGATACTTTGTTTATGCTTGTTTTTTTAGTAGTAATAATTTTTACTTGCTACGAACACGTTAGTTACATTTTAACTTGTTTTGTAATTCAATTAAATATTTAAAATTATTTATTTATTTACTTTATTAATTATATTTGATAATAAATAAGATTAAATGATTAAGTAATTACAAATTTTTAATAATATATTTTTATTATCACTTAATTGATAAAGATGTACTGAAATTATATCATAAATTTTAAGTAAATTAACAGTTACTTAAATTTAAAATCTAAATATGTTAACTATCCGTTTAATTATTAATTTTTTATATTTAATTTAAATTATAATAAAATATAATATAAAATAAATTATAATTAATTTAAATTTAAAACTCAATCTTCACATTTTAATTTTTAAAATTTAAAATTAAATTTTATTAAATAAATTATCAAATAACCAACTAGCCCAATGCATTCTACGATATTATATTGAAGATCAGTATCCATTACTCTTAATGATATGTCATTGATAAAACAAATATCGAACCAAAAAAAAAAAGGCAGCAAAGGAAAATGAAACATTAATGATTTATTGACTAAACTATTTATTCGTGATAAATTAATCATGCAAATCTCTCACGAGATATTAGTTAAATTATTCCTAATCGAACACTCGTGCAAAATAAAACCAAAAAAAAAAAAAAATGTAGCTCTTGAGTGATAATATAGAGATTCCATGAAGTGTTTATAAATTAACTTAAATTATTAATAAATAACAAATATTAAGAAATTAGCATCCAATTCCAATATATATAGAAAGAGATTGTGCTAAAAGGATTCTTACTACAATATGGGAAGCATGGGCATGGCACCTAGTTTTTTCTTTGGCTGGGCTCTCTTTATCCAGGTCCAATATAGTTCTAGTGATAGGCCTAGTGTCTAATATAAACTGGGCTAACAAGAACTTCACTTTAACTTCGATTGCCAAATCCATCGCAGCCCAACTGAGGGCCAACAGCGTTTTTTTTTAAATTAATATTTTTAATTAATAAAAGCCCACGATACGATCGAAGATAGTGGACATAAATTTCTGACAAGAGAGTCATTTGCTATTTTAACTTAAATTCAAAGTCTTTTCAAAACAATTATGCTTTATCTTTTTTTTTTTTACCCTTTGAACCTAGTGCAAATAAATTACATATTGTTATGAATTATTGGAATCTCCATTAATTAGTGGAGGCTCCACTAATTATGGATTTATGTGAATTATTAGAAGATTTTTATGGATGTCCACCATTTAGTGGAGACACCATTAATTGAGATTAGTTGAAGATGATGTATGCCATGATGTATTTCACTAATTAGAGCTCTATAAATAGAGCTATTCTCTAAGCTTGTAATACACCATTATTTTGTGAAAGAAAGATTAGTGAAAGAAATATTAGAGAAAATTGTGAGAGAAAAGAAAGAGAGAAATTCTTGTACAAAATAGTTAGAGTTTTATTAGTGTATAGTGTGGAGATTTTATTCTAACACTACCCTAATTTTATAACACATATATAAATTATTAATGATTTTATTCTATATTTAAATAAATTATAATATTAAAATCTATATATTATATATAAAAGTCAAAGGGGATGGGTCTGGTATTGCCATTTGTCATTTGAAGTTGCTTGACAGGTTGACACATGGCATGTGAATCAGCAAAGCAGCCTTTGTTCTTGATTTTCTAATGGTGCCTTCCTCCCGACCTTTCAGAAGACAATCAAACAGCTCATTACATTCCTTCTTGGTTGGCTCTTCGATTTTGTTTCTACTTTAAGTGAATCTAAAGTCTACTGTCCTTCTTGGCTGAAATATGCATCTACAGGAAGATCCATATCCTTCCCCAAACCATCACCGCCTTCAGAATGTAAATCCTCCACCCGAAAATCTTCCAAGTTAGAGTTTGCGTTAGACGGCAAATACCTCTGGAAGGCGGCAAGACCATCGTTCTGGAGACAAAAAGAGTAGTCGTCCGCGGCGTACTTGGCATTACTGTTTGGACTTAAGGTATAAGGAACATCAACCGTTTGATTGCCTGCGAATGATGACCATGGAGGCACATGGACCATCGGATGAATAGAATTTCGCTCTTCGATCATCATCTTCTCCCTCAAGTTTGGTTGTGATTTTAGAGTGTGGGGAGAAGAAGTTGCCCCAATCGAAAATCCACACTGAAAGATCCAAATTTTTTCCCTTCAAATACAGTTTCTAGGTCAATTTACCCAAGCGGCTCTGTTTCTTTTCCGCCGAAGAATCAAACGCATCATCGAAACTAAGCTATGGTTAATTTCAGATCTGGGCAAGTTCAGCGCATTGATTTCATGGTGTCCATGGTTGCTAAGGGTTTAGTGGATGGTGTCAACGCCTCCGAGGCTGGTGACACGCTTAAGCTCAAAATTAATCGAATCCCTCAACGCTTCGGGTCACATAGGTAGGAAGTTCGAATCCTCAATTTCTTTGTTTTCTCATTTTGATTATTGTGTTCTTTGTTATCAGTAAAAGTTTCAAATCTATGCTTGCTCTCTTATCAGTACGCCCATTTGTATTCACACCCCTACAGCATTGTTGGTCTTTTTTTATTAAAGTAGTTGATTATGTAGGCCATCAGTTTGTGTAATAAACCATTGGAAGAAACACCTCCTTTACCTACTCCTTAGTTTCCAAAAGATCACTGTCTGTTGTCAGTTGGTTTCCAAAAAATCACTGTCTGTTCTAACTTTTTGAGGATATTTGTGGGGCTACATTTTCTGGATTCCTGATGTCTGAAAGTAATTATTAAACAGAGATGAACTTTTATTAGTGGAATTCATTCTATTCTTTTAACCATCTCTGCACTACACTTAATAATTATGATTTAATGGTTGGAACAAAACACTAATTCAAGCTCTGAATTTCATTCAGAGGAACCTGTTAAAGAAAATGTGTAGAACATCTAGCATTGCAATAGCAATAGTATTAAGACACCTTTCATGCCTTCTACCATTTATAAGGGGGTAGTTAGTTTGTATAGCATAGATCACTAACAGATTAGATCATGAAATTACAATGAAAAATAGATTTTTTTCAGGGGGAAGTAGAGAACATGAGCAGATCATTTGACGATGTTTGATTTTGGTTTGTAGGTTTTAATTGAATTAGTGAGTTTGATGCGTGATCTTGCCTACTAATCCAAAACCCTAAGTTTTTTTGCTTGCTGTTCTGAAAGCGGATGCTGGTTGAATTGTAAATTGCATATAATGCCCACTAAGAAATACATTGAATATTCAAACAGGTATCTAAAAATTTACCTTTTCTCCATTCTGGTGGATTTGGTCCGAACTTCTAAAAACTCTATTTCTATTATTCAAGAAAGAAAAGTTTACATCATCACCAGAATTGCATCTTCGTGTTGATGGTCTACCCTTTGCCATAGTCAGAGTAAGACCATCTTGACTGCCATGTCATTTTTCACTGCGTGCATGTGTTTTGTGGTTTTTAGAGAACTTATTAGTAACTTATACTATATTAGGCAAAACTGGTTCAATAATGGAAATAACCACCACATGAAATTCAGAGACCAAAATTTTATCTTCAGTTGTCATCACTCCGCCAGAGAAATTTGGATTTCTTCGACTTTTCCTCAACAAAACGTTCCTGCACCCAAAAGTTTGTAAATTTATGCTCTGCTGCAGCTTCTGACTCGGTGGATTATTTTAGTAGATGGGACCACCCTCAATTCAGTGGCAAGTCAGTGGAGTCTGGTGAGCCCAATCTGTTTCACAGTTTTCTTATTTATGTGATGAAGGCAATATGTGTTTTTGATTCTCTACAGAAAAATAATTGATAAAATTCTCTATTGCAGGCAATTGGCTATAATTTTGATTACGATGAATATCACACGTGAGAAATGTGATAGTAATTTAAACATTTTGTGCATTTAGCTAATCTAAAGGTGACGTTTCTGTAGGAGCCAAAGTTGGTCTGGGACTGGGAGTTTAAGATAAAGCCAATGCTCAGCATGGTTACAGATGACGCAGTCGTGCAAGGTTATGAAGGCAAACTGGGTCGACTGCATGATGTTTACGAAGCTCAAATGACGAAATCAAAGTACTTGGCTGGACAGTGCTTCACCCTGGCAGATATTAAGCATGTCCCGTTGTGGAACTACTCAATGGAATCAAGGGTTAAGAAAGCTTTTGATGTACACCCTCAAGTTGTTGCTTGATGTGGCGATATCATGGCAAGGTAAGCATGCATCGAAGTCATGGCTATGCAAAAGAATAACTGGACCATTCATTTGATGATCTTCATTCCTGAGTGCATGTTTGCATGTGATTTCCTGCATCTTTCTGCTTTTTGTATCAATATACCACCGTGTATACTAATCATGTTGTCCCAAGAGAGGTAAAGTTTGGCAACTTGACTTGCATGTTGTCATATCTTATTTTATATGTTCAGGACAGATGAATAAATGCATATTGGTTAAAAACACATGAGCTAATCCAAGGTCCATTGCCCATAATGAGCTAATATATTTATTCTTATAAATAAATAAAAATAAATGAAATATGAAAATGAATCCAACATTACCAACATTTTTATAATAATAGATGGATCATTCTTTAATATTAGCTCATCAGTAAAAGTATATGGAATATAATTTTTATTTAAAATTCATAATGCGGTTATAAAAATTTGAATGATCTTGATCATTCCATTGATAGCATCATATTGTTTAAAATTACTTATAAATTTTTTAATTTCATTTGATTATTCTTTTTTTTTCATATTCCTTACTACATTATCATTTATTATTTTTTATAATTATTGGGCACTGTTTCCTATTTAATATCTGAACATCATCTTCTATGATCATTTTCTCATGGATCATTGGTGTTGCAGGTTCGAACCACCATGTTTTCTAACATAGTTTTCTTAAATAATTGAAGTTTTGACACCTTATGGGGAAGTTTCTGTTTTGCCTATTTAATAGTTAATTTTACCGTATTTGTGCTAAAGAATATATAAATACGATTTTGTACATAGGTTCTTTAGAGAGGTCATGAACTCTTGTGGCGGAGAAAAACAGAGGTCCTTATATATCCATAGATCTTATAATTTAGCCAAAGCAGATGTCTCTATTAGTACTAATATGATACTGAGAAATGGATTATATGATGCAGTCAATTTTGGACTCCAACGGTGGAGGACTGAAAAGGGAAGAGAAGACAAAAAAGGAGGTCATTTTTTGTTAGCTTAGCATACACGGTGTCATTTTCTATGGGTTTAGACCACAATATTTTCTGGCATAATGAGGTAGTATCTATTCTTACTACTGCGGTTACCTATTGAATTCTCTATATTGCTCTAACACCGGTGGATTATAGACGTGTAAGTGTTGACATTTATGCGCATGATGTTCACTAACAGGTCCTAGAAATTCATGAAGAAATTGTTTTCCCTTTTAAAAAAAAAAGGCCATTTGTGAATTTGTTGTCTTTTTTCCTTTTCTCCCCGAAATAGCTAAATGGTTCAAATGCTTGGTTGGTGATTAGTGCTCTGTGTTAAAAAAATAGATTCTCTAAATTTTTCCTACTCAATTACGATCATTGACAAACAATTTCAGACACACCTTATTCAAAAGGGTGAAACCCATAGAAAAGTAACATTTTTGCCTCTATGGCAAATACCAGGAACTGAAAAAAGGCCTTTGAAGAAGCCAAATATGGGTGTTCTCCATATCAGTGATGCAAGTTCCTTTTATACTATGTGATTGTCTTCATGGATCTAAAAATTTGTACTGTTCTATTCCCAGCTTTGGTGCTTAATGGTGTGTTTTCTGGGCTTGAATTTAGATAGGAAAGTAGGGAAAGAGAGTAAGGAAATTCACAAACAAGAATCTTCAGGCAGTGCTTGGACAGAGGATGAAGAATAAGGGTTTTTTGTTCAGAAAGAAACACCCTTCCAGTAACTACTCCTTCTCTCCCAAGGTACCTGTCGCTTGACAGCATTATAGAATATACTACTCTTGGTAGTGCTTCTATGTTGTTTTAGATATTTGGGTTTTGGTGTGGGAACTTTTGATAGTTTGTATAAGTAGTAGTTGTAGAATTGATTGAATAGTAAAACTATGCAGCAAATGTGAACGATAAGAGTTTTAGCTTTGTTTAACCAAGTTGGAATAGAAATATAGTGGACAATTGTGCTAATTTGGTAACCAAATTTTCACCCTGTTTCTGTTATTTTGTCATTTATTTTTGCTTCTTGAAATGCTTTCAAGGCAAAATGTATAACGGGGTATTTTATGGCTACTTTTGTTGAAAGGTGATCAACAATTGGTTTGTGTGTGCATCTAAGAATAATAAGCTGTAGATGTGGTGTTGTTCCCTCCTACTCTCTGCATGCTATATACATGAACTTCTGTGATAGACAAGAATATGTATTGAAATGTGATATTTTCTGCACTTTAAAGTATTATGCCTGGCTGCATCTATTTACTTTTTACAATGCATTGGATGTAGACTGTAAGACCTAATTCAATACGCTGGACTGATGGGTGAATCAAAATATCTGATTCCGTAAAAATTGTGTTAAATTGGGGGTAAGATATAACATGCCGAGGGGGTAATCTTCTTCATGGTATGAAATGTGTGATGGCATTCTGACAATTTTTATGCTTTTGCTCTTTCATACATTCATAACACAAAGTGTCTGTTGGTTTTCTGTTCACTGGCTGGTTTTGCAGACAGTTTTAAAGTCTCATATGGGTTCATAAATACTTGCTTCTGGATCCGTTTGGTCCTCATTTTATGACTTACCATGTTTAAGGAATCAGAGTAATGCATGTAATATTGTTAAATAAGATTCATTCTGGAGGTACTGCATTTTATTTGTTTGTTAAGACAATTGAAAGAACTCCAAATTTATGCCAAAATACCTTCAGTATATATTGGTACTGCTATTTTTCATTCTTCATGATCTTGCAGGTTTCCCCCCCCCCCCTCAAATAGCTTCCTGTAATTGCTTTTATATTGAAATCATCTGTGCCTTTTTCTTTTGCCAGGGAACAGTAGTGGTTGCCGGTAGGGCAAAAGCTGTTGTTGTTGGGGTTGGCTCTAATACTGCTATGGGAAGCATTCGTGATTCTATGATGAGAACTGAGGATGTAAGCAGTTGCTACCTAAATGTGGTTATTGTTACCCCTTGACATACATATTCTGTTTTTTATTTTTCATTTTCTCCAGGTATTTACTTTAATTCTACTATTTCTTCCAGAGAAGGAGTTCTTAGTTTGGGAATATTTGTTTGGTGAAATAAATGCTACTACTTGCTTTTATTGCGAACAAATGATTAGGGAGTAAATGTTTCATTCAATATGTGTAATCAATACACGAAAGATAGTTTCATCACGCACAGAGCCTTCTGTGATGCCTTAGCTGAAGAAAGCGCAAGAATAACTTCTGTTGCAACCAACAATTTGAGCTTCAGAAATGATCATCTAAATGACCCCCTCATAAGTCATCAGCCTAATTTGTCTCAAGGGTTCCCCGGTGCTACCGGAATTCACCAAATTGGAGCAGACTTTGGCAGTGTTGCTGTTGGGAGTCAGCTCAAGCCAAGTTTGTCATTGTGGTTGGATCAGGCTAATTCTCAGCTTAACGGTGTTGATATGTCAGCAAGTTCAAATCTTTACATGACCTCTGCAGGAAGATTCTATGGCAAATAGGATTGCATAAAAGTTCTAGGATAGGCTTTTCTTCTTCTCTACCCACAGAAATACTTACCCCGAAGTAAAAAAAAAATAGTCCACTTATGAAAGGAAATCAAAGAAATAAAATTCGGTTATTGTCTCTACTACAAGTGAAATTTTAAAATATCATGAAGCATGTCTTATAATTGTATAAGATTTTTATTATTTAGTAATTTAAAAGGTTAGGAGGCATTTTTTTTATTTGATAATAGTTTAATTCTTTTAAAATTTTAAATTTTCAAAAATAGATTGAAGAAAATAATTTTTTATTATCCCGAGCAACGGGACTTCGATCTTAGTTATAATTTAAATTTAATATTTAAATATATTTTGTATAATATTTTATTATTAAATTAAATATAATTAAATAAATATTTAATATATTTAAATTTTAAATTAAAATTATTTTTATTTACAATTTATAATAAAATTTTAAAATAATTAAATAATAAATATTTATTATCAGATGAATTTAATTAAATATTAATTATGTATTTTTAAACATATTTAATGATACAAATAATTAATTAATTAATTTTAAATATTTAATTAAATTATTAATCCTAATTTCACGAACTAAGTCCAATACTGCCAGAAAGGCCTTTCTAGCCAGCCAACCTGCCCACATAACTGAATCCAACACCTAGTTCTAATAGGTTATCGAAATGAGGAATCAATTTTATTTGCATTGAAAATTCTTCCGAATAAAGAATAATTCTCACATAAATCATAAATTGATCGACCAAATACATTAATAAATTAAAATAAAATTTTAAAAAAAGCATCATTTTATTTTACAATGACTCTTCTTTTTGAACGAACTGTACACTTCCTCCATTACATATGCATAACTGGTATCCTCTGAATCTCTCAAACAACTCTACATATTTAGTTCACATTGATGTCAAGAATCTTGCTATCAAGACCAGCCTTAGGTATAGTTATGTAAAGGACACCATCCCTGACCTCAGCCTTGATCTTCTCAAATTGAATGTTATCAGGCAGAGCAATTCTGCAACTGTATCTCCCATAGCTCTTAGCAGACCATTCTTCATCTTCTTCTTGCGAATCTCCATTTTTCTTTTTGGGCGTTTTCTCAGCTTTCACCACTAGCATTTTATCCTCAACCCAAACCTTTACATCCTCTTTAGTCATGCCGGGCATGTCAAATCTCATCTTGTATTCGGTCTCACCTTCCTTGACTTCCCACGGTATCCTTCCCCTGCTGTATCCACCCGTCTCGGTAGGCAACGGCGATGGCCATCCTCCACTATAGGCAAAAGGGTCCTCCATCAACCTGTCCATCGTCTCCATCATTTGTTGCACCGTTCTTGCAGCCGGAAACCTATCCCACAGCCCTGCATCCAAAAATATCCGATGTGTCATGAAAAATTCACCTTTTTTTGGTACTCCCTCATGCTTACTCCTATACAAATCACAAGCTCGAAAGAATTATTAGCCAATTGAATTGGGAAAAACTTACCGATAGGGGCAACCTGAGCTGATCTTTTTCTAGATTGTTGGGGCTGTTGCAGCTTGCTTTGTCTTTGCAAGTGGTCAAGATTATTTCCGCCCTCAGCAGCCATAGCTCTGATGCTACTAGGTTGAACTCTATGAGAAATCGGACTGGGCAAGTGAAAAAATCTTGGGGCTATGGAGCCACTTTCAGACACCATGGGGTGAAAGATGGGAAGATTTGATGCACACAGAGACATTTTTCTTGCTCAAAAACGCTTACTGTACCTCTCTAGAAAGCAAGACTTTCTTTCAAGACGTTGTCCACACCGATTAAGAAGCGCACAAACTGAATTTAAAGAAATGGGGGAAAATTCTAGAACGGGAAGAAGGCGCTAGAGCACTGGGATCATTTTGGTTATGGTTTCTGGACTTCTCCAGAAGCTCTGGCTGGTTCTGGCGGATGGACCTGGAGTTTCCCTCGTCCTAGTTATAGGATGTTGACCATTATCCGTGGCAAAACGACGTAGTTCTGCAGAATGAAAATTACATTAGTATTAATTTTTTCCGTGTATTTTTCCTAAGAATTTTCTTGTAGCATTTGAGCATCGAACAAACAAAAAATTTATTGTCGAGGTGAAGCCAAAGAGACTTGCAAGACTCGATGAGTTTGAATGGCTTAAATTTTTAGATATTAATTAATAAAAAAATTGAATTTAAAATTTATTCCTTTCTTATTATCCTCTTTCTTGATCCAATGACTTAGAAGGAAGTTGTTATAGTGCATCTCAAGTTGGCATCTATGCACAAAAACAGTGTTATTTCTCAATAGCATTCTTCAAGAAATACAGAGGAACAAATATATTTTATCAACTAAGACATGAAAATGGTGTCCCCACAATGATTTTCTTTTCCCCATGAGCCCATTTATAGATTTCTTATTCTTCTATGCTTTCTCAAGAACTAAACAAATCAATAATTAACTTTGAAGTGCAACAGGAAGAACACTTATTTATTGGAAAAGTTAGAATCTTCTTTGATTTGTTAGTTTCTTCTTGTTTGAGTTTGGTCCCCAGAGTGCCATTCCCCCTTTGGCCTTTTCTTTTTCTGATGGAAACCAAGTGGAAACTTCCTTCTTATGCACCTAATCTGTATGCAAACTCTTTTGTTTCCTTCTTTTTCCACTTTCTTGCTTGACAAGAACAAAAGAATTTTGTGGAAACTCAAAAATGAGTCAATTTCATCAAGAAAGGGTCAATTTCATGAAGAAAGGTTGGTGAACTCATGGCTTTACAACTTGCTACAACTAGAAAATCTAGTTTATGTACCCTATTTGAGCAATTGGCGAACATGGGTTCGAGCTGGGATGATATATTTTTCAATTTTTCCAAAGGAAATTATCTTCTAAAGGGGTGAAAATGTCCCATGGGAGAGGACTGGTGAACCAGTTCTGGAAAGAATCTTCAAACTGATGGGAACCTCCCATTCCCAAGTAGAAAGAATCCGGAGACTGTGTGTTGGGGACTGCAGCTGAGCCCATTTCTGGACGAGTTTTCATCTCATTGAACATGCATGCAAGATTAGCTTCCTCATTTAAGCTAGAATTTGAAGTCCCTCCACTCTTTTGCTCATTTGAGCTAGTTGTGAGAGTTTCATCAGTCTGTTGCATTTGAAAATCTTCAGATAGAGGAGTTTCTTGACAATCTGGCTTGATCACCTCTTGTTCTCCTGATGAACTGTATTCTTGAATTCCTTCATCTATTTTGGCACAGTTCTCATTTTGCTCAATAGGCTTGTGAGTCATGGGGTCTATGCCAAGGAGTTTCAACTTCTTCTTGATCTTAGTATTCCAGTGATTCTTTATCTCATTATCAGTTCGCCCTGGAAAATGTGCAGCTATTTTTGACCATCTGCCGGAGATGCTAATTTATTAGATGGGCAAAATCCATTTTCAGAAGCTAAGTTTCCAATCAAACGATTAAATGGAAGAAGGAATCAATATAAAAAATTATGATGGTACCTGTTACCCAACCTAGAATGAAGCTGGATGACCATATCTTCCTCAGCTTCAGTCCAATCACCTCTTTTGAGGTCTGGCCTTAAGTAATTAATCCACCTCAATCTACAACTCTTACCACACCTCATCAAACCTGCCATTCACAGGTATCACAAAACCAAAATTAAAAACCCTTCTCGAAAGCACAATCTAAAGCAATGATGCGATGATATTAGCAAAAGAATCTACCTGCCAGTTTCGGAACAAGTCTCCAACATTGTATCCCATTGTTGAGAATGAAGTTCATTAGCTTATTGTCTTCTTCAATAGTCCATGGCCCTCTTTTAAGTCCAACCTTATCACAACAAGGCTGTCTTCCCATTGCAAGAAGGTACAGTATAGGCAAGCAAAAGAAGTAGACAACTGTAAAGAACCTGTCAGTGGAACAGAAAAAACTGTGATATTTTAGCAGTAAAATGTTTAGAGCTGCAGCCTCAGAGTTGCTTATAATGTGAAGCAAAGATTCTTTGACAGCTCAGGCACAGAAGAAAAACATATTATTTAGAACAACTTCATAATTGAGGAAGAAAGAATCAAACTCCGTATCTAATAAAATAGTCATTTTTTCGCGACTTCTTTATACGACTTAGCACCATCCTACAAATGATCAAATGATTGAATGTTCACAATGCCAAGAACACTGCAAGAAAAAAGGCAGAAACAGACGTGTGTCCTTGTCGTTGACATGTTTTTGTATGAAACCACGATGTCTGTTGCTATTGAATTCCAGAAAAGTAAAACTATAAAGAACGAGAGAGATTCCTTGGTCCCGGTTTCAGCTGGTGAGTTCCATTCATGGGAGGCAAGTCTTCTTCTATAACTCTCTTTCGCTGTTTTTAAATTATCAGAACCCTTTAGTTGAAATAAAAGGGCGTGAAATGATTTGCTTTGCAGCTTCTTCTGTGAATCAAATCTATGCTCTCTGATTATTCAGAATATACTAATGGACATTGTGTTCCTTAGAAACTCATTTCTTATAATAGCATTAGCCAATGGAGTTCTGGGAACTCATCATTATGCTTGAAGCATCTTGTGGTTGAACCATATTCATTGTATTTGTTGTTGACTATCATAAGTGAAATGAACCAAATTATATAAGATCAGACTTTTTCTACATTATTATACTTGCATTTTTTTCAGGAGGTAATTATCATATTATTAAACTAGAGGGGGATAGATGTAAGAGATTAATAGTTACAATGACAAGTGGGTCGGTCCACAGTTTTGGGCCGAGCCTTGGGTCCATGGCCATTGGACCGACACGATTTGGATCCCATAACCACGAGGTCTGCTGGCTGGGCATGTTGGTTTAGTGGGCATCTTCTTCTTTTTTTTTTTTTAAATTGAAATTTTATGTTTTTATAATTTAAATAATATGATTGTTATATTTATTAAGAAAATGTATTTTGAAGTGGCGAGAGATTTGGCTTAAACTCATACTGTTATTACTAATTAATAAAATAAAAATTATATGAGAGAATAATTTGATACCTAAACCTCTTAAAAAGTATTATATTATTTAAATTTTAAATATAATAATATATTAAAATATCAATACTTGACTACTATTTAATAAACACTTAATTTTTGAAGAAGATACTTGAAATTTTCTAAAAAATATATATCTAACAAATTTTATTTTCACACTTTTTTATTAAAAAAATAGAGAGAATTGAAATTTGAGAAGAGTATTTGATAAATTTTGAGATGAATTTAGAGTATACATAGAGTTTTTGAGGTTGAAAAAGGAATATGGCTAGTAGGGAGGAATGTAAAAAAAAAAAAAAAAATAATAATAATAATAATAAAGAATTGAATTTTGGCTGATTGGCTCTCCAGTTCATGGGGCGTTCTGCGAGCCTAGTCAGGTTGGCGTTGGCCCATGGAGGGTTAGGAAATTTTTCCCCTAACTTGACACAAACTCACCTACGAGATCGAACCACAGGCCGACCCGTTATAAGGGGGTCGGATCAGGACCAATATAAATACGGATCGATCCACTTATCATTACTAGTTAACAGTCGTGTAAATCCACTTGTAATTTAAAAAGATTAAGTAATGATTCATAGAGTATTTATATAAAAATAAAAAAATAAAAGAAACATAACTTGATGTCCAAGTCTAATGTAATCTAGTAAATTTGGTAACGATACAAGAGTTGAGGCAATTTTTGAGTTAATAAAATACTTTTTCTTTAACTGAGAGATTTCAAGCTTGACACTTAATGAAGTACTAGCTAATCTTCTCGCACTTTTCCATATAATATATTACAAATATTTTTTGAAAAAAAAAAAGAAAATTTCATGAATTATGAAAGGGAAAAAATGAATATAATCCCATTTAACTAATGAAAAAGATTTTAAGTGGCAAGTAACATGCTATCACAAATTTAAATTATCAAAATTAAATAAATATTCCTGATGTGGATGGAGCATTTTATTAACATGATTTATCGAGTATTAAATAGATGAAACCAAAGAAAACATAATTTCATGTAAAGTTCCAATTTTTCTCAAGTGGAACTGCTTTGAAGTTGCTCTGCGCCCGCAAAGGGGAGGCAAGCCTATGTTGACTAGGAACTTGGACCACCTCATTCTATGAGGTGGAGAATTTTTTAGCCCAAATCAATTTGGGTCCTCGGGGCCCAACAGGTGGAGAGGGCCTATTGCTATGGCTTCACGTACCTCTCTGCCATGATGGGCCGGTTCCGAGCTGTTTGCATATTTTAGTCATGAATTTGGCTCTAAATATTTTAATATACTTTTTGCAATACTCTTTAGTACATTATTAAAAATATAATACGTATTTAATGATTTAATAGATATTTATCAAATTTTATAAATCAGTAACGAGCTAAGACTTACTATTCGAAGCCCAAGTCAAAAACTACTGGACGTATCGTAGAGCGACTCTCAACTAGGACGTTGTGATTGTTTGAAAAAAAACTTAATCCGCCTTTACTAAAGATCAAAGAGTACTTGTACTCCGGCTAATAAGGGAAAGGTCTTTTTAAATCTAAGTTTGACTCTGATTAGATCCTTAGCACAAGCGCTAAGTAAGCAAGCTACCTTATGTAAAAATCGAGAAAAATAATGTCAAGTAGAAATGAACAAGGTCTTAGGCACGATCACTATTTCTTTTCTTTTCTTTATCTCTCCTCTATGGAAAGAGGTGATGGTACGTGATGTGGTGGAAGATTCATTAAATTGTGAAACGTTACCGAATTAAGACTGGAAGCTAATCGTCAGACTACTTTTACCCGGGAAAAAAAATACATCCATTCTTCTATGCAATATTCTATGCCTATGCCACCCTCTATCTTGTATCTCGAGAATTCAAATCCTTCGGTAATGTCCCACATTTATGTTAATGTTAGGATATCCCCGTTCTTAGTTTGTAAAAGGCTCAACATATGTGTATTAGATATTCACCAACTATTAAATAAGAATTGAGTAAATATCAATTAAATCATTTTACGTTTTTAGTGATGTATTAAAGAGTGTTGCAAAAAATATATTAAAAGAATTGAAACCCCTAAATTAGCTTCACGCATTCCAAAAATCCATTCTACTACTCAAATGTATATTCCTTAACTCCCCAATCTCTCTACCGCTGCAAACTCATCTTCCATAGAAGTTCCATTCTCTGTCATCACTAATCAGAAACCATCATCCACAACCAATATCCATAGCCACAAGTTTTCAAAATTTCAAACAGTTACAAACACCACAACCAATAACTTTCAAATACTATACCCTTTAACACCCAGAGAATAATTCACAAACAAATTCCAAATTCTCAACTACCACAATCAATGGCTTTCATAATGTCCCATTACTCATAAGTAAATAGCAAATTTCAACATTTTTTTTAAAAATAAAATTCCCCAATATTCATTGATTGGATCAATGTTTTCAAAATTGAACCAGATTGGATATCAAATCGAAAAATTTATTGATTCACGGGTTTAATAGTCCAATTGTAATTAGATCGCAATTGAACCGTAATTGAGCTGGTAATATTATAATTTAAAAATTAAAAATATAATTATTTTTACAAATAAAATTAATCAATAATATAGTGTAATTCAAATTCATAAATGCATAAATAACGAAATTAGAAGAAAATATGATATTTTCTCTATTACTATAAACTTTTAGTCTATTTGTGTAATTTATTTCCTTCATATGAATATATTATCTTATTTACCTAAAAAAAAAAAAAGGTACGGTTCAATTTGGTTAAACCGGTCAATTCACCGATTGAATCGATCGATTCAAATCGGTTCACATAAAATAAGATGATTTTGAAATTTTGGTTCAAAAAAGAGAATTGGACCGATTCACAATTCGACCGGTCAGTCCGATCCGATTCAAAAAATAGTGGATTTGATCAAAATGCGCCTTCGTTTTTTTTAGACCAAGTTGCTAGAATGTTGAATGTGTCTTGGCTTTCGCGCATCGCAATGATTAGAAATGGGTGAATTTGTCTAAAATTTATCGACAATTGAAACCCTAAATACCCCCCCCCCCTCCCAAAAAAAAAGATCATAGAGAAAATATGAGGATTTTTTTTTTTTTGTAGATAATGATTCAGCCCTGTATTTCAATAGAAGTAGAGAAAGAAGCAACCGCCTCTTCACTCACAACAGGACTCGATTGGGGGACTGAAGAGGTACCCCCATGATTACATAAAGTTGCAGGGGGAAGAAGAGCTGGGAGTATATAACCAAATTTACTATGAAGTTTTGTCCATTTTGCAATTTCATGTGCCATAACAATCCCAAACCGGGGGATATAAGCAAACTTCCAATGTTCTCTACCATTGAGCAATGTCTTCACAGCATCTGTGGATCCTTTGCCAAGCCATTCCTCTTCTAGATGAACTCCCGTAATAACTCTTATGACATTTAGACAATCACCTTCAAAGATGACCTTAGAAATGTCAGCTACATTGGCGATCAGGACAGCATTAAGGGCGCAAGAGCTTCAGCAGCAAACGCATCACCAGCAAAATCTTTCCCAGTCCATGCCCAAAGCAATTTACTCATGTGATCACGGAATACACAGGCGGAAATTGCAATCCCATCCTGAAAAGCAGAATCAAAGTTAACTTTGACATAGGGGGAGGGAGGAGCCTGCTAGGTCCGGGATAGGTATAGGGCACGCATCTTCAAGCCCCGATTGAGAGTAGCATTCCAATAAGCCTTAGCTGTCCTGGCAATATGGATAGAGATCACCTCCCAATCTTATGAATCCTCCCCTACAAACAACTGATTTCTATATGTCCACACATTCTCAATCAGCACCACTGCATAGTTAAGAAACTCTCGTTTTTTCTCAATTGTGAAAGGGAAATTATTATCCAAATTCAGCAATTCCATTACCCAGTCTTCCATTTTCCAGGTGGAGTAATTCTCTACTCTAAACTGCCATTGAAGATGCCACCATAAACATTTAGTGAGTGGACATTGAAGGAAGATATGCTCCAAACTTTCTATAGTAGACTGGCAAATGGAACATGATTGGTCACTCAAAGTCCACACACGAGCCAATCTAGCCTTTGAAGGCAAAATGTGGGAAACCACTCGCCATAAGAAATGTTTATGACGATTATAAAGGTTGGAAGACCATAGAGATTTCCATTTACTGTCAAGGAGAGGAAGCGTGGGTAATAAAGAGGTCACTGGAGAGACAAAGGAAAGGGCAGAATGTTGCCTTCGCTGGTGAATGATTCTGTAAGCTGACTTAACAAAAAATCTCCCTGACTTAGAGAGAGCCCACACCAACGAGTCGGGTTCCCCATTCCGGAGAATATTAATTTTCATGATCTCCCGTACGATATTAGGTGGGAACAAATTGGAAAGGAGATCATAATTCCATGAAAGATGGTCAGAGAGGATAGGGTCTTGAACTGAATTTAGGTGTTGTTGGGCCATAGGAATTGGGGGAGAACGGTAATTTGGAATTCCTGGTATCCACGGATCCTCCCAAATATTCACCACCGATTCTTTACCAATCCGATAACATAATCCTGCTAGCAGTATCCCTTTACATTTCCAAATACCTTTCCAAATCCAGGAAGAACCACTAGGGCATCGATCCAAATCTATTAAGCGCCGTCCTCGAAGATATTTAGATCGAATTAGCTTTACCCAAATCCAGGAAGAACCACTAGGACATCGATCCAAATCTATTAAGCGCCGTCCTCGAAGATATTTAGATCGAATTAGCTTTACCCAAGGACGATGGGGCTCGGTAGGTAATTGCCATGATAGTTTTGAGAGCAAAGCCATATTATTATCCGAAGCTTTCCGAAATCCCAGGCCATTTTTACCTTTAGGCACACAAATAGATTCCCAAGATTTAAGATACAGATGCCGACCTGAATCTTCTTTATATCCCCACCAAAAATCCCGCATTAAAGCATCCAGTTTATCACATATGTATGATGGAAGTAAAAAACTCTGCATGACATGAATAGGGAGTGATTGTGCAACGTTCCTGAGTAATACCGAATGGCTAGCCTGTGATAGAGAGTTGATTTTCCAACCACTAATCTTTTGTCGGAGGCATTCAATCAGGCCTTGAAATGCCACTTTCTTCGATGATTTCTTGCAGAAAGGTGCTCCCAGATATGTACTCTTCGATGACTTGAAGATGATGAAGAATGCAAGCTAAAATTGATTAAAAGGATGGCTAAAAGTCTTGCAGTGGAAAGAAGAAGATCGCCTGTAGAGGAGATGATGGATAAGATGGGTTTGCAGTAGTAGAGGGAGCTTGAGGCTAGGGAAAAGGCATTTGAATAGAAATGTATCATAACTTAATTAGCACACATTTATAAGATACATTCCAATTAGATAAAGACTATCTTTTGAGTAGGGGTGCGCATGGTTTGGGAATTTAAAAATCTTCAATACTGTTTCGAAATTTCGATTCTTTTACCGATCTTAAACCGTAATTTTGGAACAGGACGAAATGAATATTTTTAATCTTGAGATGGGACAGATATTCAAATCTTTTGTTCTAATGGAACAACGACGGTTCTAATTCGATTTTCAGATTTTTTTAAATATTTTTCACAAAAAGTGTTGTTATTCACAAATTTTAAAAATACATGTTAATAATTCTCAAAACTTAATCTAAAATAAAATTTTAAAATAATCTCTATGACACTTTATATAATAATCTATATAATCTAAATATGTAATTCATATATACTATATAACATTATATTATATAATGCATATATAGATAATATACATATAATAAATTATGTAATTTATTATATATTAATTTATATAATCTATATAATATCATATCGTATTATATTATATAATTTATATATACATACTATATATATAGTTTAATATACATATAATATATTATATAATATATATATAATTAGAATTATCTTTATTATTATTTTTAAATATTATATATATATATATTTACATGACTATATATATTCGATTTTAGTTTTGATTCTTCAATATAATTCAGGATGATTTGGAAAAAGTCAGAAGTCAACGAATTTTTTTCGATTCTTTTTTTTTTTATCCAACTATTCAAATCAATTCGATTATTCTCCAATCCTGTAAGCAACCTCACTTTTGAGTCTGGACCAATTCATACATTCAGACCCTTTTCCGATCAGAAACCTGTAAACTTAACTCTAGTTGGTGAGTCTTAAAGAGGTGCAGAGATAAGAGAAGGGAAACGTAATTGTGGGAAGAGAACAAAAGCTAAGAGAATGTGAGTCTTTGATGGTCCCCCCCCCCCAGCCTTCTCTTTTTTTTTTCCCCCCTCTCTCTCCTTTTGGTGTCCCTTTAGACTGGAAACCTTTAATTTGCAAGTAATTCTGTCTAATCTAATTAATTATATCTTTCTTTAATTTGTGATTACATTTTTGCTAAGACCCTCTTTATGTGTTATGCATTTGTTTAGATTCCTCCTTCCCTTTTTGTTCACTTCCTTTTTATGGTGTTTTTATTATTTTAGGACCCGTAATTTTTGTTTTATATATTTATTGATTTATTTTTTTTCTCTTTAAACATATTTGTATTGCTTAGTTGAGAAACACATGGTAGGAAAAGTTGGATTAGAATTTATCCATATCCTTTGTCACAAGAGAATGGTTGTAATTGAAATACAAAGGGTGTTTTCAATTGTCTCTGGTTTATGTGGTGCACAATGGAAAATAGTATCGTAATCTAAAGATTAAAAAGCAAGCTATTCATTGAAGCCTTTAGACTCGATTTAGTTGGAATGAAAATAGGGGGAAAAAAAAGGAGAAAAAAGTAAACCAGATGGAATATAAAGAGAATGGGAAGTAAACATAGAAGGGAAGTAGTTTCATTCTACATCACTAAATTTCTCTCTTTCGATTTGGACGGAAACTACATCTACTTCCTATTTTTACCCAATCAAATAAGATGAAAGTAAATATATTTATTTTCTTAAGTGAAAGTAAAATATGACACTTCTTCTCTCATTTCTTCTTCCACTTCTCTTTCCGAACCAAAATAGGCCTTAGACAATTTTTGAGACCTAACTGTTTTGAAGCCAAGGAGTTATGTTTCGTGGGAAAGGTTAAATAGTAAAACAGTTATGTTAAAGCATTGCAGCATTTTTGTGAAAGGTTAAATTCATGAAAAAAAATTTACTATGCCATCTCAAATATAATCAAACTCTTACATTGCTATCAAGATTTATTTTGAACCTAATTGCCATATGAATTATGATTTTTTTTCCCTACATTACCACTTAAACACCTCTAACTCTTAAATTAAGTTAGTTAACATGGTAAATTAAGTATAAAGTAGTATAAATTTCTCATCTAACTAACTCAAAGAACAAAAAGACTAAATTAATTAGATTAAATTAAGTGAACTTAGTTCAATCATATTATATTTTTTATTTTTAAAGTTTAAATTTATAAATAATTTAATTTTTTTTATTTTTTGAGTTAGTTAGATGAAAAGTTTATATTATTTTACATTTACTTTATTATGTTAACCAACTTAATTTAAGAACTATAGGTGTTTGGATGGCAATGCAGGAAAAAAAATCCTAGTTTAAATGGCAATTAAATTTAAAATAAAATTTGGATAATAATGTGAGATTTTGATTACACTTAAAATAGCAAAATGATTTTTTTTTTCTAAATTCATTGTGGATTTATTTTAAGTGGACCACTGAGAAATTTATTGAAATGTAAATACATGAGAGGTATGTAGGGCCTTTTTTTTTTCTTTTTTCTTGCCTAGATGCAGGGGAATGTGGAGCCTTATGAAAACATAGAAGTAGGGCATTATGATGACACTATGGAGTAGTAACCTTGTGAATGATTTTTTTACTGAGGATGGAAGACCACAATGAAATTAATATGCAGCAAACATAAATATAGAAGCAATGAAAAAAAATGCAACAGCAGAAGAAAAATATCTTTACGTTTTCTCAACTTCGACTGCTTAGGCTGTGTTTGATTTGGTTGAACATGCACAGATGGTATGTTTGAAGTCTCTGCTCTTGAAGATGACTCCGATTATTGTCCAGCAAGTCTATGGCTTCTTCTTGGTATCAATGCAATGTTTTTGGCCTTGCAAAATATACCTCTGCCTGAAAACTTGGTGAAAGCCAAAGTGGAAAAAAGAATTGGCCTTGTCAGTCTCTTGACGATCTACTAAAAAGCAATATCAAGAGGAGTTACTTTCTATTTCTGTATCTACTTGAAGAAATACTAAAAAGCTTTCCAAAAAAAAAATAAAATTGAGAGAATAGAACAATAGAGAAGAAACTCGTGTGTTACTCTTGTTTTGAGAATCACACATCGTTCACAATCCCTCTAAACCCCGATAGCCTTGAAGAGTTCTTCTCAATCCAAACTCTGACTTCTAGCTATCATCCGGGAGCTTCAAATTTTTGATCCAACGTGTTTCACTCAAACTTCTGCTAAACCAGTTAATCCTAAACTAAATAAGCTCGGGCCTACCTACTAGACGCTTGGTTTAGGCTATTGGGTGAAGTTAATTATATTAACTATGACCAATAAATAGCATAAAGGCCAAATTAATTTTTGAATCTTGGACAATTGTGTCTCATTCGTAGATATGGATACAAGTGTCTAATAGTTGTGTTTTTTATAGCTTGAAATTAAGGAAGATTGTAATTCAATCCAAGTGAATTTTTCAATTCAGTTAAAGAAAATTTTAATTGATACAACCAAAATAAGCCAATCCAATAATTTAGACTATTTTAGTTTAGGCTCAGATTAATTTTAACTATTCAAATTGGGTTCAAGTGCTGAACAATTAATTAACCCTTCTAAATTAATTAATTAATTCACTATTTAAACATTTTATTTTATTTTAACCCAATAAATAAATTAGGCTACTTGAATAAAATAAAATCTATTTTATTTAAGACTAATTCCTCATCCAAAAGCTATTAGGACTTATGGGTTATTACGAGGATAAAAAACACATCGTCTTTGTTACTACAATGACAAAAATATCTCTATTATAGAAATAGTGGTATTTTACATTTTAAATATTTTCTAATATCATCATAAGAAAATATTGACTCCAAAGATAATGTTGCGTTAGTAAAGTCTCTGACCTATAAGTGTAATGATAAATACACCCCTGTACATAATGCCATACATTGAGAGAGGAATAATGTACTAACACATCTCTAAATGACATCTACCATCCTTATACCTCTAATCCAATGATCCACGACTTCCTAAAATATTTTCATTTTCCAATAGAGCTACCCTAAATAAATATTCAAGTCATATTCCCCAGGGTTCTGAATATTTAAATCATTCGAATAGTCACTAGGGACGATATAGTATAAAAATTATTTTGTACGAGTTTGTCTTAACTAACTATTAACTAGTCACATATATACAATATACAAGTATTTAGTCCTATGATAGAATCTCAATTATAATATATCAAGTATACACTTCCAAATATAGAAATGATTATTTTATATAAATATTTTGTTATAATGAATAAAAATAAATAAATAACGTAAATATATAATCAAAGATAATACCAAACTTTTGAACTAATTATTTTAGTATTGAAGTTTGACTTAATTAAAAATTTTAAACATAGTAAATTTGCCAAAGTTTAGTTGGAAAATATGAATTTTGAATCAAATGCAAAACGTGTAATAAAATCTCAATTTAAATATAATTTTAAGTATCATATTGTCATCATATGATATTCTTGTATTTGTTATAGTTAGATGTTTACTAACTATGAGTCCTAGGTACACCTCTAATTATCTTGTAATCAGAGCCCATTATTGAACTCCAAATCACCTAGGAACATAGGGTGGAGTGTCAAGTGTAACACATCCCCTAGAGCTGTAACTGGCCTTTGTCCTCATTCATAATGCGATTTGGTAATTATTTATAAAAAATTATTATCTCCATTTCACAATATAAGTCATTTTAAATTTATATACAAGAATTAATGATTTATAAAATTTAAATAATTTTCAAACTAAATTTTCAAAAATATCCTTAATTAAATCTTTATCTACTTTAATAGTTAAAGAGAGTTGGGTCATCATTAATGGAAAGAGATTGCAGGGAGGAATTGAGTTGGAAAAAAGTAATAAATTTTTATATAATTTTGTAAAACGACTTATATTATGAAAAAAATTTCAAATCTAAAAGAACTTATATTGTGAAACGGGGGTAATAAAAGTTAATTACTTAGAGTATAATGTAATTTAGTTGTTATATAAAGAAGACTTAGATTAATTTTTTACTCCCTCTACTTTAAAATACTTGTTTATGAAACCCTTTGTACACAGATTAAAGGTATTGAAAATAATATTATAATTCAGATAAAATTTATATTCTACTCATATTAAAAACATAATAGCTACTGATAGTGGCGGAGCTAGAAATTTAACTCAGTGGGGTCAATTCTGAGCGTAAAAAATTATAACATAGAGATTATCGTACATAATATATTCTTTAAAGCTAATTCGCTGAAGAAGATAAGTAGTTGTCTTTTGGCTTTACTCTGTGTTTTGTGCGTGCCTCTCCAGACTCCAACTCCAAGACCAAGACAAGAAATTTTTGACTTTGTACTTTGGTAATGGTAGCCAACGAAAGGCTTTTCACTTTGGAGTGACAAGTCAATTTTAAAAACCCATTAATTTTTTATAAAAGTGACAAGTTAGTTTTAAAAATATATAAAAGCGAAAGCCCACTTTGGAGTTTGGAGAAGTCCACCTTAGAGTACTTATTTAATTTTTTATTTTATATTGACCTTTATGTATTTTTTTTAGTGGGGTCAATTTTATAAAATTTTTAAAATTTCAATGGTATCAGCTGACCCCACTGAATGTGCATTGGCTCCACCACTGGCTATTACTTAGTGAAAATTCTCAAGAAATAATAAGAAAAAAAAGTTTAGAAAAGTTATGTAGTTGATTTAGAATAAATAGGAGTAAAATGAGAAGAAACTAAACATTAATTCTATAAATATGTACATTAACAAGTATTTTGAAATAAAAAATTTTCATGAACAAATATTTTAAAATGGATGGAGTAATTATGAACTAGAACTTGTTACAAGAAGTACCTTTTTAGTAAAATATATGGTAAAAATATTATAAACAAACTCATATGGTAAACAAATTCATTTTAAAATAATTCATATCCAAGTACTAAGATCAATGGGGTTTTAGCCTCTGTGACAATACTCTCTCTCTCTCTCTCTCTCTCTCTCTCTCTCTCTCTCTCTCTCTCTCTCTACTCTCACTATATATATATATATATATATATATATATATATGTAACAACTGCATGATATCTCTTTCAAATTGATACCATAAACATTCAACCTCTATCCCCTTCTTGCATTTATGATTTGAGCCTAAATATGCCATCCTCTACATTAAATTTAGTCACAACATGTCCTCTATATTTTTCTTCAAAATAAAAATACAACTTTCACATTCTAGATGATGGTAGAGGATGTCTTAGATTAGATGTCTCACATATCTATACTCATTAAAGTACCTAACTAACTTTAAGAATGAAGATTCAATTAAAATTTTTAACGGAGTGATTTTACTTTCTTGAACACACTATTCATGTATTCGAACAAGCTAGTGGTTATTAATCCATATCTATGTCTTTCATCATATGCTAAAGTTCATTTTTTTTTTTTTTCAAATCAATTTCCCTCAAATAATTGAATGCATCCTGCTTTCGAATACTAGTCTAATCCAAATATGACTAGCAGTTGGTCCTTTTGAACTCTTGACTAGCAACATATATTAAATTTGGTATTGAAATTTGTCTTAATGTGCTTGAGAAAATATCAATGAATGGTCAAAAGCTTTTGCCACTCACTCATTTGATGTATTGCATTGATTATACCCTAATAACTATCTAAAATCAAATATATGTATCTTTTAAAAATAACATAGCGACGTAGGAGTTTAAGAACTACTTCAACTCTCCAATGATTTCTTGTCAACGATAGCGAATAAAAGTAGAAAGAGGTGATTGTTTGCATACTGCTGGAAAGTCACTAATAATTTTTTTTCCCGATAAAGTTCTCTTAAATGAGCTTTGTCAATTAATACAATTGGATGATAATATTTGAACTTAATAATTGATGACTTGAATGTTTAGAAAAGAAAATTAAAAAGTTTTTAACCTTCTACATTAGTCTAATAGTGTTTCCACCATATAATAGTTTCAGGATTAGAATATTGCAAAGCAAGTATATGTTTTAAAGGGGTAGTCCACGTAGAGGATCAATTACTGTATACAAGTTTTGTAATTACTTTTTGTGTTTCTTAACCGCTCTTCCATTATTTCTAAGCCTAAGTCATAACATCATCCACATAATATTCAAGGTCATTTAAGACCAAATATGTAATATTTTGAGTTTTAAATTGATGATTTATGTTTTTATACACATTATTCGCAATTGTAATAATGTAAATTTATTCTCTATTTAAATTTATTATATCATACTTTCCTTAAGTCTTTTTATGTACGATGCGAATATGTCAAAAGGAAGGATTATAAGCATTTGCACTATTACACTAATTGAAAAGAGATTGGCAGTGGTTTGAATTGACCAATTCCATCCATGCCTAAGAAAATGAAGTTAGTAATGTGTTAGTGTTTTATGTTTGCAAAACATTTTGAATGTAATCTGTTGGTGCTTAATGTTTGCAAAATCAGATTGATTTGATTGCATATTGGTATGCGAATGAGATAAGGAATGGAAATTGGTTATCAAATTTTATAAAAGTTTAATGTTCGCATACTGCATTAATGATCAGCCTATTCTATGACTTGGTTTTATTTTTTAATTTTCTAATTTTATCTTCAAAATTGGTAGGAAAAACAGTAGTGGGAAGAAAAGTATGCTAATTTTCAAAGATAAAAATATGATTTATGTCTTAAGAATCATTATCTAATATAGATGTGTCATTTTTTTTTAATTTTGAAGAAATTTAAAACAATTGCCTAGAGTGGTTTAAACCTTCACAAGAATCAATTGCTACTGCAAAGAATGTTGAGGATTATTATGCAGATTAGGTGATGAAGAAGGAAAGAGTATGAAGAGAATGGTTGCTCTGCTGATATCACCAGCCCAAGCAATAAACTATATTATTCCAAATATATGAAGCATAAGTTTCTATTTATTTCAATGCAAAAGATGTTTTATTATATATAATAAAATAATTAATATTCTAATTATATCACTTTTATATATTAAAATTTAAATAATAATATTCCTGTGATGTTATAGATGAATTTAATTTCTAACTTTGCGTTGCACGTACTATGATTTATTCTCTCCACAAGACTTCAGATAGAAGTGATGAAGACGTTACTCAAAATAAGTGAAATTGATTTTTTTGGTGTCTTTTATTTAGGATAAATTTATAGAGTACAGTTCAACCTCTTAGAATTGGCAAAAATCATAATCTCAAATCCAAGCATGATAACCACAATGTCCAAACATGCAATTGATTTAAATGTTTCAGTTCTCCAGCAAGATTCCTCGCTTAAAAAAAGGGTAAAGTTTAAAGAATTAATTTATACCAAAATGGTTGTCTTGATGAATATAAAACTTATAGAGAGGGGGGGGGGGGGGGGGGACATGAACAACAGTCCTGTTTCTAGCACTCTTTTAACTCATTTTGCAAGACACCAACACTACGACATGATATTCTAAGTCGACACTCATGTAATTCAATCTGATATTTTAAACGAATACTCGTAGTTTATACAATCTATCCAAGAATCAAAATATAATGTTCCAAAATTTTAATAGCAAACTTTATGAAACAAATTAAATGGGAGAAAATAGAATGACGACGGATCAGAAAAAGGAAGGAGACAACTAAAGAAGGTAAAAAGAATAGAGAGGAGAAAAGGAAAAAAATTAAAAAATAAAATGGAGCTGAATCCTACAAGGAGTTAATAAGGTGAAGACACACACACATACAAATACATACATACATACATACATACATACATATATATATAGAGCCAAAAGTAAGATAGGATAGGGCCTAAAAATAGGCCATTTTTAAAATTATAGATTTGAAATTAAAATGTGTATTTATCTTGCATGACCAAAACCTACAAAGTAGTAAGAGTGGAACGACCAAGTATGACCTACAAATCTGAGGACCAAGATGCTCCACGCGCCCCCCCCCCCCCCAAAAAAAAAAAAAAAAAAAACCCACAATAGGCGATTTTCCCAAGAGTTTAGCTATTGTTTTTTGATTTTTTCATAAACACAAAAATGCTTACATAACTCTTTCCTCTGTCTCTCAAATATACTTCCTTTCCACACATTTCACTGATGTCTCCCACTCACTGCAATGCTTCTATTCATAACTGAAATTCAAAGCAGGATGACCTTTGCATTTCACCAAATATACTTGGAGGCTGGAGCATCTTCTTTGATATTGGCAATTCTTGGAAGAAAAAAAGTGCTTCCATGGCAATGTATCAGCCAAAATAAACTTGGCTATGATCCGGGGAAGGAGGTCATGAATTTCCAAAAATTGTATTATCAGCAAACCACTCTAACATGCCACTAACAGCTCACTCACTCTTATCTTCTTTCATATCATTGCCAGCAATCATATTGTCTGTACTTACCCTACTATGAACTACTTCTTCCTGGAGTAATAAAAGACAGCAATGGAGTGATTAGAATTTAGTCCAGCAATTAAAAATACAACATGTTCAAGTTGTCTTGAAGAATAAAGGAGTTCTATTTCAAGGGGATGCCAAATGATAATCTTGCACTTTGTTATCCTAGTGGCAATGGTTAAAATCAGTAAGGTGTGAAAAATGTAATCTTGGGTGTGGAAAATGAGGTAGTCTGAGCAACAAAAAGGGATATCATGGATGAAGGCTGAAGCCAAGAAGACTATAAATGAAGAACTAGCATAGTTACCTTTTCAATTGTGCTATAAGGGTGCTGATCATTCTTCCCGTTCATGCAATTCTCAGAAATTTCATGTTCTTCCACCCTATTGATGGTTTCCTTTAGTTCTGCAGCAGAACTAGAACCATTTACCACGTGATACTCGTTACTAGAAGACTCGCAAGTTTCAGGCACAGGACTCTCAGCTTTGCTTTCAGGTTCTATCTCAACCAAGCTGGCTTCTTTCTTGAGTTCCCTGTTAGTGTCTTTAGCAGGAGCCTCTTCAGCTTTTCTTCTCTCTTCCTCTCTTTGTTGTCTCCTCCTTGCCTCTTGCTCCTTTAATTGTTTAAACCTGGAAAAGCATCATGTAAGACCAAAAACCAGAGTTTCAACAGTATCTCACAACTCATTAACCAGTAAATGCCTAACCTTTCACCAGGACGAAGCCCTTCTGAAGTTAGTTTTTCTCCTGCTTTAGTCATATTCTCTTTTCTCGTTGCTTCAGATATAGATTTCTGCATTTCTAATAGTTCTTTCTTGACAATATCATCATTCAATTGCTTGACTGGGTTTTTTGCACCCCCTAACTTCTGAAGCCATATTTGCTGAGCTGTGCTGAGTATGTTGTTTGTGAACCTAAATAGCAACCAAATTTTATTTTCACTAACTTCAATTAAGAAAAGAAATAAAATGTAGCACTCAAACTTATCAGGACCAAAAACAGGAAAAAAGGGATGACAATTTTACAGAATTCCTGTAAGTTGGAGAAGATTACCAATAAAGGCTTAGACCAGAAGGAACTGAAAGTGCAAAATAACCAATCATTAAGGGCAGAAATTTTGTTATGGCTTGAGAATTCTTCAGGTTTGGATCATTGCTCTGTAATTTGAGGAAAAGAAAGTTAGCCAATGAATGATCAATTCAACCTGTTTCACACTAAGCACTGCATCAAGTGTAGATATAAATAAATAAACAGAAGCTAGTTAAAGTAATGAGTTCAGTAATCAAAAGCCAAACTCAAATCAACCGACAAGTCAAGGGTTGCTCTTCCTTCTTATTCCCAATATTAACTCAAGTGAAGGAACTAGCAGAGTAGATTTGAATCTAATTAAAAACTCAAAATAGGTAGAGAAATGTTAAGGATTTCCAGAAGAACTATCCACATATATTGATTATCATTAGCCATTCAAAATATATAGCAGCACAATCATTTCTTTGCAATCATAAAGTAATTCCTAATCCTGCTGGAAATTTAGAGAACTCCAAAGTGAAAGAAATGCCTATAAGCTTAAACAGACCATGGATTTCTCCTCATGTGCAAGTTGCATGACAGCATGCTCACACACACACGCACTTTAAACTAAGGGTCTGCAACTCATAATCAGTTACCAAGTACAACTTCAAAGATGACAATCAATTCAAGGTTGAGGAATGGCATTGCCACTAACCTTTTCTTCTTACATAATTGTTAGATTTTCTGAGTTTCTTCTAATTCTTCAAATATTGTAAGACCAAAAGAAATAGCATCAACAAATGCCAGGGACGAATGACATCCAAGCTATTACATGAACACGATATTTTAGTAATCTAATAAGTTGGAAATAGTCATAGAATCCTGAGCACCTCAAATACTAAAAGCAGAAACTGAAAGAAAAGCCGAGTAACCAGAAAAGATCGTGGTTTTCAGAATATACACAACTAAACGAAATAAACACACAAGAAAATGGCAATTTAATTTATAAGCCAATCACTATTATCAATGATTGATTAACTGTGTGCAGCCTAACTTCAACGTTGAATGAAGATATTTCTCTGTTTACATGCATATTCACAATCCAAGAAATAACATGCTAAAAAATGAAGATTGACGGCATCACCACCCTTGGAACACACTAGTGCAGAAAATAAACTGTCAACTTAACAAACCTGCTGAGGTTGCATAATTTGAACAGAGATGTACTGGGTGACAACCAACAGTACTGGCAAGACAAGATATGCCAAGGTATCTGACCATCCAAGGGGAGGATGACCATCCTGAGGACAAAGAAAAAGAAACGAGCAGCATCAGTTTTTGTTTCAGCTAAGTTCAGAAAGACAACATTGCACAACATATTCTGACCCTATTGCATTATAGGTCAGGAAAAAGTACTTCTATTTTGCAACCAAAGACAAGTCAAAGCTGTCTCCCCCCCCCCCCCCTCCCCCCCTCCCAACACCCCCAACAAAACAAAAGAGTAGGAAAACATTTTCAAACAGTTACAGTTTTGGATGATGGTATATATAGACTTACAACAAAAGGGAAAAGCCAAGAGGTACCGCTGCCAGTTTGTCGAGCAGCAATTGTTGTTGGACCAGCTAGTGATGGTATCCAAAAGAAGCCTTCAGTCAGGAGTCCCTTAACATTTATTTCAAGGACAAAAAGGAAATTCCTAACTGTTAGAAACTGAATACTTTATCATAAAGTAGCTAGCCATGTAGAAAGACTATAAGCATACAAGGTAAAAGATAATAAAGAACCAATTATAAATAGGTATGTTACCTCATTTGCTACATTAGAAAGAGCTCTATACAGACCAATCCATATGGGTATGGTGGCAAGTGTCGGCAAACATCCTGGAAATGGAAAAGGGATGTCTTGAAGTAATTACTGAATGGATATTAGAAATGTAAACATTGATCATTTCCCCCCCACTATTTCTCTTTTCTTTTTACCCCTTTTTTTTAGCTCATTTTATTGTAGAGATGGGCAATTAGGCAAATAGAATTTATGGAGCGAAATGGGAAACAAATACAACAGTGAACTACCTGCTAGTGGGTTTATGCCAGCAAGTTTATATAGTCGTGCAGTTTCAAGTTGAATTCTCTCCTGCAAATGCATGAAACAAAAGAAGCAATAATGGGTAAATCTGAAATTCTTTTTATTGATAGACATACTTCAATTTGTAACAAACAAAGGGAAATCACTACATTACTATGGGAAAATGACTATCTATAGCATAACCATAACCACCATTTCTAAGGCTGTCATATAAATGAATCCAATAGACATAAGATTATATGGAAAATATTTAAATTCTTTTGCCCATGCCTCATCTAGCTCCATCACAAACTTGTTTGCCAAATACATCTGAAATAACTGATAAATACCGAAGAAAGGAGAAATTGTAACCTGATCTCCAGCGTACCGTTCTTGAATGGCCTTTATCTGAGGTGCCAATGATCGCATTGCCATTGCAGATTCCACCTAGGCACAAGAGTTTCATAAGGCAATCAATAATGTTGTTTTAGGAATCAAGCGATCAAGAGGATCTCTCATTAGTTATGAAATAATTCAAAAGATCTGGGCTTAAAAAAATATAAAATGAAAAGTAGGAACCTTTATGAGTGAACACTTACCTGTTTCTTGGTTAAAGGAAAAGTAGCTGCCTTTACAAGCACAGTCAATAGGATAATGGCAAAACCATAAGAATAGGGTATGTGCAAAGTGGAGAGACCATCCTTCAAAACCTGAGCATAAACCAAAACTATTCTTTTGAGTCTTGTTCAACATGATTTCCCAGAACTAAAACAAGAAAATAATAAAACCAATTTGATCCAAGATTTCTTTCTTATCTCCCATGATACCTACTTCCAAACTTCAAAACCACCCAATGTAGCAGTAACTGGATATTTAGAGTACATGACAAAGTCCATTTGTCTTGCTCCATATTTAATGTGCTGAATATTTAGCATTCACCTTTTTGAAAGGCTCAATAAGACAATAGCATAGTCAAAACATCGAAAGAGAATATGTTTCTACACTGAACTTTGAAATCAACAGCTACAGATATATCACACTAGTTGTACTATTATCCATCAATTTTTGTTTAGTGAACCAACCAGCAAATAAACTACCATCTCAATCGATATGGCAGCTATATATACACATTCTAAATATATAATCATAGATTCACCCTGTTCTCAACTATCAAAGAAGAATAAATCTTCCAAAATCTTGCTTCTTAAACACACTTCTAATGGGTTTTATTTAACCTGTAAGCTCACATATTTCAACAGAATTCAAAAGAAAGGTAACAAGAAACCACACAAAAAAAATCCAAATTTTCTAACAAACCTTCAGAACGGACTCCATCGCATTGGTGATACCAGAAAGCCAATCACTCTCCTTACTTGTAGTGGTACTAGCAGCATTAACAACATCAGAAGAGCCCGAAACTGCAGCATCAGCAATAGTGTACAAGAACCCTTCAACTCTGCCGAAAAGCTGCTTAATTGTCACCTCAGCACTATCCGGGTCAGGAAACGGCACCTGCCCAAGTCCAAACCGAGCCACTCCAAGTTCCCCTCGCAGGAAGGGTCTGTGCTTTGAGAGGTTCTCCCATTGAGTTCTACGGAAACTAGGGTTCAAGGTCATAGACCGGTCTGAAAATGATGATAGGGTTGGATTAGGTCCAATTCCAAGTGGGACTGAAAAAGTTGCCATTTTTACTTTAATTTGAGCAATTTATACAGTTTCAGTGTAAATTGTTCAGGAATCAAGAACTTGGTAGGAACTCTAAGATGATTCTTGTAGGTTTATGCAGAAGAGATGGGACGAGGTTTAAGATATTCGATAGTTTCTTCTTGTGGGTTTTGAATTGAGAGACAAAAATATCAGTGATGATGGTGATATTTTATCTATTTTTCCCCCTACTAACATGGGTTGGAGGGCTGCGTGCGTCTAAATTATGTAATATCAAAGAATTGAGAATTGAGAATTGAGAGAGACCGAACTCCCATGTCGAAGGGGCTTTGTTTGAATCTTTGGGTTTAGACACACACAGGAACATAGAGAGATGCAGTTTTGATGCCCCAGAGGGGAAAGGTCGTCTTTGGCTGTGGAATTTGATTTTGCCAAGAAAAAAGGAAAGGCAATTCTCGGCAGCCTGTTGAATAATGCTGCTGCTTTCATCTTGCCAATCGCATTATACACGTTGAAGTTGAAAAGTCACAATTTGATAAATTCATGAGTTAAATTAACAATTAAAATTTTATTTTGACTCTAAGTTTAATTTGATAATCACATAAATTAATTCAGGTAATAATAAGTTACTACAATTTATAAGTAGTCTACAAATTATAATAAATTGATATTCACAATATACGTAGATTATATTTATTAGTTATAATAAAACTTGTGGACTAATTATAATAGCAGTCTACTATTATAAATCTTTTTCGATTCAGACAAACCTTTCTTAGGAGCAATTTATAATAGCTCTATCGGTTATTTCGGGGTATAAGGACGTGAGGTCAGATAAGTTTAAAATATGATTAAAAAAAATATATAATGTATTATGAGTATATGATAATTTTTAAAAAATAAAAATTATTTTAAATTAAAGTAAATTTTAGAGTGAGATGGAGATACAATCCAAACATACCCTCAAATTGTTTTCTTTCCTACCCTATTGGTGGTACTAGGTCTGTTGAATCTCTTCTTTGAGTTAAGAAATGCATTTCAGTCCAGGAAGGTGATTTTGTTTTTGTATAGCTCAACTGCTCAAGCCAGAACCTATACAGACGGGCTGCATAAACTCCCCCAAGGCTACAATTGGGCTGGCCTATGGTCTCATTGTTCTCAACCAATCAAAGACTTCTTTAGCGTAGACACTTGGACCTGAATATCTGTTTTGTTCACTTTGGATCATATAATATAAATGAATTTCCCATAGAAAATCTTATTGTGAACGTGTATGGTGACGAAGTGATAAGAAACTTTGGTGGAGCATGCATTGTGAGGTCCTCATTTCACCAATGGCACTCTTTGGATAAGAGAACAATCTAGAATAGACAAATCTTATTGGATCACATTTTGCTTCTATAATCGAATTTTCCATCACAAGAGCAAATAGCAAACAGCAAATCAAGAAAGTCTCTTCTTCCTTTGTGCATTTGATCGGCTATCCGAAAGAGCCTAGGCAAAACCGACGCCCATGGCAGCAACTATGGCAACAATGGCTGTGCTCAATGCCAAATGCTTGAGCATTAACTCTCCCAAGGCATTGAAGCCAAGTACCACAAAGCCACTTTCCCTTCTCTCCGTGCAAAACCTCCCAAAAGGTCTTACCACCACCATCTCAAAGACATCAGAAAACCCAAACTTGTCAAGTTCTTTAGCTGGAACTGCTGTTGCTGGTGCCATCTTCTCAACCTTAAGCTCGTGTGATGCCGCTTTTGCAGCCCAACAAATAGCAGAGATTGCAGAAGGCGATAACCGTGGCCTTGCTCTTCTCCTTCCAATCGTTCCAGCTATAGCTTGGGTCCTCTTCAACATCCTTCAACCAGCCCTTAACCAATTCAATAGAATGAAGAGCACAAAAGGGATCATCATAGGTCTTGGGCTAGGTGAGTTAGCTGCATCAGGTTTCATGCATCCACCTCAGGCATCTGCCAGTGAAATTGCCATGATTGCTGAAGCTACAAAGGACAATAGGGGCCAGCTTTTGCTGTTTGTCATTATTCCTGCCCTTGCTTGGGTGCTCTACAACATTCTACAGCCTGCTTTGAACCAGTTGAACAGGATGAGATCTGAGTAATAACTGTAATGCTTCGGTGTACATGTAATTGCACCTTTTGCATTAATGAACTTTTTCTTGAACAACTTTTGGTATCTGCCTCTTATTTACCAGGATTAATTGTGTACAATTATAACATACTCCAATCTATATATATAGACTTACTTCTATTTTGAATATGTTAATTCATCTCGATGCAACATCTTTAGATGAAAATCTTTTTTTTTTAATTTTAAACAAATCAAAGATCCAAGTGTAATTTTCTCTTCAAAGCAAGCAAATTGGATCCGAAATATCGTATGTGTCTCTTATTTTCTTCTTCTAAGCAAAAAAATCAAGAGGGTAGGTTTGTCAAAGGGGAATCACAAGGTTAATTAGCTCGAGAATGGTTAAGGGGACAATTTCACTAGTCTTTCTATGATACTTGTGAAATTATATAAGGATGTACCTAAATATTTATTATCAATTTAGAATATTTATTTTGACTTAATAAAAATAACAATAAAAAAATTGACCATAAATACTTTCAGACTTATAATCGCACTCCCAATCTCGAAGGCACAGGTGTGACACTTCTTAATGCAATGGCACGCCTTCACCTTGCACATACGAGAAGAAATGTCAAAAGAATGTGATAAATTAAATAATGCAAAACTAAACTCAATGCCTATGCTTATGAGTTTTACCTTAAAAAATGTATGTCATTTGTCTTGGGGCTAGCCAACCTCCACAAGGGTCAGTTCTCTATGACCCAACATCCCATGGGAAAAAGCGAATTTAACATTTCCAAATAGGCATGAAGACATTCTTCAATTGAAAAACGTGAGACAACGAGCTAGTTTTCAAGACCATTTCGGGACATTATCAACCTTATACCACATGTTATGGCAGTTCAGCTGATACTTAGATAAAATATTTTAGATTCAATTGACATTTTTTTAATATAATAATTTTAAGAATCACATTCTTTAATCAAATTTTATTTCAATTTTTTATTTGGATCCGAAATTCAAGTGGTTTTTATATCCATTTTATGATATATAACTAAGCCGATCCAAGGGATTCAAGGGAGGGTTGTCCCCAAAATTTTTCAAAATTCTATAATTTATTTTTATAAAAGTATTTTAAATTTTTATATTTTGAGTTCCATTTTTTTTTCAAAAATTATATTATTATCCTCCTTAACTAATTTGTCCCCAACTTTCTAGTTCTATCCCTGGTCCGATCTGCTTTTTTACTTGACATTTGTTAAATCTTATTATAATTATTAGTCGACCAAAAAAATGAAACTAAAATAGTAATAGCATTTACAATAGTTAAAACTAGAGGAAAGTTTTATAAATTTTTAAATCTAAAGAAAAGTTTATTTAAACCCATATATACTTTTTTGTTGGGTAGATGCATGTATGATTAACAATTCTTCTAATGGAAGCTATATATCAGAAAAGGGATAAATTCCTTTTCATTTCCAGGGTGGAAGAATCCAATAATTGAATATCACTATTCATATATATATATATATATATATACATATACATATATATACATATATATATATATATACATATATATATATACATATATATATATATATATATATATATATATATATATATATATATATATAAGAAAATGAATACTATATGCCTCATTCACACTAAATGCTAAAAGCCAAAAAGAAAAAAAAAAAGAGACTTTGCACCTAATCTATCTTCCTCAATAAAACACATTATTAGAAGACAGCAAACGTCCCGTCTTATCCCTATTAATAACATCCATTATTATAAGAGACAACTAAACAAAATAAATTTGTATCGATAAGAATTACTGATTTTTATTTATTTGAAAAATAATTTTAGTTTCACATTTGTTAATTCAGCCGAGATCTCTTGAGGAAGGTATGGAGAAAAAAAAAATTTAAATTCAGTGTGTGATTAACAAAGAGGGATTTAATTTTATGCAAATATTAAGTAATTTTTTTTTATCAATTTGGAAAAATATTTGTTTTAATACAAGAATTATTAAAACTGTATTTTAACTGATTAACTTATTGTCTCCATTCATTAATTCATATCAAATTCTAACTGATTATAAGTGTTGTTTCTGTCCAAGAAGTCTAACCCCTTGGTTAGAAACTTAGAATAGACTTGGATTGGCTTGGATAGGAATTTTTCAATCCTATTTTAAAACAAAATTTTATTTTAATTTAAATATATTATTATTTTATATAATTTTCGTTTCTCAAAAATTATAATTTATTTACAACACACATATTCTCTCTTTAAACTCCACATATTTAATAGTAATTTTTTACAATATTAATTTCAAATCAATTCTTTTCTATTTACACCCTTAGACAAAACTAACTTTTCTTTTTCTTTTCGATTTCTTCGATTCAAAAACTTTGCTATTTTACTCGAATTATTATCACAAACACACGATTATCATTAGGATTCAGTCGCACAATTATATGTAGAAAAATTCTTAGGTGCATCCATGAATATGAGTCGGATGCTTTAAGTAATTGTATTACGTATAATAAAAATTATATAATAAATTTTATTTATACAAAATATAAATATGTGTATTTGTGCACGTAAAAATTTACTATCATATATATATATATATATATATGTATATACATATATATAATGATTGTAGATTATTTTATAATAAAAATTGCGCATAAGTTACCCGAAAATTTACATGAAAAAATAAAAACAAAACTTTTCCCCCCCTCTTCTAATGGTCTGTCACATAGATTATCTCTTTTTTGGGGGTTCAAAATATATAGATTGCAGCTATAAACACAAAGAACCGCCGCACTGACCCTGTGTCTACATTGCCCTGTGTCTCTCACGCCGACACTCCATCTCCCTCTCTGTCCTATATATATATACACACCTTCTTCTTCCTCCTCATCCTCCTCCGCCGAGAACTGCCGTGCATGCAGGTTGTTACTCCCGACGTTCACGGCTGAGGTATATAGAAAAAAGGGTTCTTTTTCTCTGCAAAAATCGTGTGCCGTGACTCCTCCCTCCACCTAATGTTTAGAGAGGCGGACATTGGTTAGACGGTAAAGGTGGAATAAGAGAGGTTAGCGCAATTATCATACGCGCAATTGCTAATTATTGGTATTTGTCCATCTTCCATCTTTCACATGGCCAACTGTCATCCCCACAATAGCCAAATCCTATTACTATAATATTATCACTGCCCAGCTCATTTTTTCTAAGTTTTCATAGTGATTTCCATCTCCATTCCAGAAAATACTCTAATCTTCCATGCAAGTTCAACCATAGGAAAACCTATACGCTACTGTATGCATTGACATATATACAAAAGATACCTATAAAATTCATGCAGTTGCAGAGATGAAAGCATCCTTAATCAAACCGCTCATGTCCAAGTGCTTCTTTTTCTCTGTCCTCTTTTCTATAACTTTACTGCTTTTTCTTTCCCGGAACAACTCCATCACCTTGACTACCGTGATCACCACAGAAAAGTTAGAAAACCCACCACCGTCCTCCGGAGACACTATCGAGGACCTAAGGATCCGGCCTGGGTACACCTCCTATGAGACTTACATCGAGCGCCAGCTTAACAAGACCCTCAATCCACAGCTACGGAAGCTATGGAAAACCCGCGACTGGGACCGGAAGATTCAGGTCTTTGTAAAGTTTTTCGACGATCTGAAACAGAAAAACCTGCTTTATAACGAGTCTAAAGCTCTTTCCATCGGAGCTCGAATGGGACAAGAAGTGGAAGCTCTGAAACGGGTCGGAGTATCGGATTCCATCGGCATGGACCTGGTCCCATCTCCACCGCTTGTTGTCCGGGGTGACTTTCATGAGCAGCCGTTCGGCAACGAAACTTTTGACTTTGAATTCTCCAATGTCTTTGATCACGCGCTTTATCCGCGTAAGTTTGTTGGGGAGATCGAACGGACGCTGAAGCCCAGTGGAGTTTGTGTTTTACACGTGGCGTTATCCAGACGGGCTGATAAATATTCGGCCAATGATTTGTACAGTGTTGAACCGTTGAAGAAGCTGTTTAAACAGTCCGAGTTGGTTCGCGTTCGGACCGTTGATGGGTTCGGGTTAGACACCGAAGTGGTTTTTAGAAAAAGGAAGGGAAATCAATAGTTTTGATGTACCATTTGTGGTAGTAATTCTTTTTTCTGGGCTGGGGGGGGGGTTGGGGAGAGCCCAATGGAATTATTCTTTTATTTGTTTTTTGGGTAAGTTTTAATGACAATGTTTTGCCCAATTTCTTTATTTTATTTACAATTTTTATTTTTTTAATACACGAAAGCCTAGAGAGGGGTTAGGGGCGGCACCCACACTATTTTTTTTTTTTAATTTTATCTTTTATCTTTAATTTTTTTAAAAAAATCTTATAATATATATATTTATATAATTTATTTATTCTTTAAGAGAAAGATAGGACCATTATCCCTTGTCATCTGTTCATGAAGTTTTTGGAGTGGAAGAAGCATGAGAGGTAAATATGTACCATTATCACTTGTCATTGAAGTTTGGAGGGTGGAAAGAAGCATGCACATATGGGGTGTAAGAATATTTACGGTGGTGGTAGACAAGTAACTTATATACAATATATAAGTTATTTTTTAACTAATACAAATAAAATATATAAAAAATGAATGCCAACTTAATACTAAAAAACGGATGCAAATCCAACTTACTTATTTTGAGTTGAGTTGAGTTACTTCGAATTCTCTGTGATATCTTCTATAACATTTTATGTAATATTCTTATTATAGATTTTTTTTAAACATATTTAAAACACGATTAAATATATATATAAATTATTATATATACATAATAATAGTCCAAATATTTATATATGATAATTTATTTATAATTTATATACATATTTAATCGTGTACTAAATATGTTTAAAAAAAATTTATAATAAAAATATTACAGGATATGTTATAGAATGTCACAAAAGAATCGAAACGAAATTGACATCCACTTATAAGATTGAGTTGAGTTGATATTTGGTCGTTAAGATTGAGTTGGCATTCATTTTTTTTGTAGTTTATTTTCTAAACCTACCACCATAATCTTGTAGTAGAGTTTTGTATGCAATGATGGAATGATTATTTGATTGCTAAACAATAAGTAAAGATCCTTTGCCTTTAGGTGTCTTTACTTGTTATATACTTCACCACCTTAAACGAAAAGCAAGAGAGGGACTAGAGGAAGTAATGCACTAGCATGGCGGTGTCAGGATTTAATTGTTGGGGTTCAAGATTAAAGGATATATAATATATTAATTACTTAAAATATGAAATAAAGATGATATATACCTAACATAATATAAATATTTAAAGATGTTTATTAGTAATTTTTTAAATATATAATCAAAACAAATATGTACAATGTTGACTTTTAAAAATATACATAATATACAAAATTTAGAGATAATATTCAGGAAAGTCAAACTATATCATTCATATATATTCCTAAAGAAAAGTAAAAAAGCTTGGGCGAAGAAGCCATGGCGTCCCCCTCCTCCGCCCGGTCCCCCCTCCTCCGTCGCTGTGCACCAGAGTGTTAATTGCAAAGTACAAGGTCGCCCTCCTCCGTCTGTCACTGTGCACCAGAGTGTTTTGCAAAGTACGAGGGCGCCCCCCACCCTCCGCCACCGTGCACCACAGTGTTTGGAAGTATATTTGTAAGTCACAATCTTGTACATTTGTACATAATGAAAACGTTGCTGAATATGGATGAAACTAGGGGCATCTACCCATAAAATCTTTTAAAATTTCGTGTTTGTGTTAAAAAATTTTAAAAAAAAATCTTTAAATTTTATTTTTATCTTTTAAAAATATTTTAAAAATTATAATATATTATTTTATATAATTATTCTCGATTCTAAATTTATTGTTTCGTTGCAAACGTAGAAGTTCAAGGGCAGAGGTAAGACAAGAATAATGCTTACAAGTCACAATCTTGTATATGTCCTACAAAAACGTAGCAAAGATGAAGTTCAAGGACAGGGGTGTAGTGGCTACGGGTTGTAATATATATTTCCAACTTATATGTTGGCTGCTTTAGCTAACTGTTTGTCTGTGCCACTACGGTATGGCTTCTTCATCATTTGTTTAGTACTTATAAAATTTTAATTTATCTTTCTTTTTGGTAATTATGGCTTGTGAAATTCTTACTTTACCTTTTGCTCTCCTTTTACTGGGAATGAGATGGGGCTACAAAAGCCTCGGTACAGAATTTGCGGCAATTAAGTTGCTTTAATGCCTGATCAAGAGGGATTCAGATTGGTAAATTCAAAAAAAAAAAAAATTCTAAAAGAGGAAACAAGATTCTGTTTTAGAACTCTTGCATCCAATTCTTTATGCATCCCTAGATATGCTTTTTGAGTTTAAAATTTTAAAAGGGATTGCTCATAGATTATTGACGATATGAATATGAAGTCCTTTTATTTAAGCATCCAAAGTTTGCTTTATTGGATTACTAGCAGTAACAGGAGGCAAAGCAGAGAAAAAGAAAAGACATTTTGCAACTTTGTTATAATATGCTGTCACCAATAAAGATACAAGAATCTAAATTAAATATAAAATTTATCGCGATAAAACAAAAAAATTTGTTACATTACTTCATCACACTAACAAGAAATAGTGTTATATGGTCTCTCAAAATATAACTCAACTAATTATAACTCTCCCAATAAGAATTAATAATTGCAGGTTTGAATCCCTTATGTTTGACTGTTCTCTTAGTTAAAATCAAGTCAACACCGACCAGGACCAGCTGAAATGTAATCCCAAGAAATGGTCTTTACTTTCAAGATTTGCCTCCTTGCCAAAAAAAAAAAAAAAAAAGCAGAACAAAAAGTCAAGATTCCTTTGTCTAATATCGATCTATTAGGAGTGATTGACAGGACACCGCAGGAGAAAATGAAACGATGGAGAAAATTTGGTACTTTAGAGTCTACAAGGAGCCGTTGGCAACAGTACTCTTATGCAGAAAAGAAGGCAATCCCTTTTGTTTGGTCATCTTTTTCCAGCTGATGCAGCCAAAAGCCTGCAGTCCTATATTCTCCGTTCTCCCTTGCTTGGGATGAGGGATGTGAACCTTAACAGAGTTATGGCCGAAAGCACAAATTAATTACAGATACCAGAATACAAATGGGCTGACTCTGACCTCGAACTCTGCATGATCAAGAAGTGCAGTACTAGTTTGCTTGGCTGTCTGGAACAAAATCGACAGGCTGACTTTCTGTATCTGCTTCTTGGGATTGAGATGCTGTAAGCCTAGCCTTCTTGAACCGCTTAGAACTTCTAAGGATCATGTCCATGGTCAAATCATTTGGGCCTGGAATCCTGTTTCAATAACAAGCTCCATGAGGAAGAAGATATGTTGTAACAAACAATGCAATCACCATTGGAGACAAACTTGCAGACTATATGTCAACCAAGAATTCATTCACTGTTAACTAAGCACGATAGAAAACTGCACCATTGTCTACATTTCTTTAATATTCTTGCACAAACCTCATCCTTTTCTTCTTTTTCCTCTAAAAAATCATTTCTATTATTTGTTTCTTTGGAGGTTGGGAGGTGTCTAGTTGCCTATTTCAAAAGTTGGATTAAAAAAAAAAAAATCAGAACAAATAAAACGCCCCAGCAACCATCAGATGCAGAAGATTTTAACACAAGGATGGATAAGCAACTTCCTTTTAATAATAAACTTGTAGCCTTAGGAGCATGAAACAGAAATCTCTAATCATATATCATCCAGCCAAAAAAAAAAAAGACAAGGAGTGCAAATCCTAGAAACCAACAACTAATATTTAGGAAATGGGCAAGTCCCCCACAAATTACACTAGGAATGGCAATCCGTCTTTTCCTGTGTCAAAAATTCTTATACTTATAATTTTGAATAATAATAATTTATTCTATTTTCAATTATGATTATATATATTTCTTACATATTAATTATATATATTTGTATTGTGTGTGTATATATAAAAAACTATATAAGAATACCTTACACGTAAAATATCTTATGCATATGATATTAGGTTTTTCAATACATATTTTATATATATATATATATATATATATAAGTATGTATAAATATAAACTAATATAATATATATACACATACATACACATGTGTGTGTGTACACACAAACACACTATTATAAATATAAAATTTTTAATAATAAATTCTTTCATACATATAGATATCTTTATTATATATGCATCTTATTTTTTATATACTAATTACATATATTTCATATACAAATATAAAGCTTTTAATACATGTACATATACGTACGTACATATGTGTTTGTGTGTGTGCATATGAATGATGCAGTCTGGCCCAACCCCTGGCTGGCGGGCCGAGAGAATAAAAGCCTGGCCCCGTCCCCATACCATGCTAGGCCTTTGGTTTCAGTGGAAAAATTGCCATCCCTAAATTACACTATGAGGAATAACCAACTTGTACAGCTATGTATATGCATGCTTGAATCAGCGTAGAGGCTGCACAATGTTAGTTCACAGCATAATTGACAAAAGCATCAATTACATATGCAGAAACATAGCTGTGCATAGTTGTTTCACCTAATTCCTTTTCTTCAAAGGCTATGAGAGAAACAGATACAAAGCTGAACTTACTTGGCAGTCAAGGTACTTTTGCAACCCTTGTCTTTCCTTCTTCCATTGTTGAATCCTGTGGTAAAATCAAGCAGAAAATTCTATGACCAACAATTTATGCTACCAAAACATTAAGGATTGCGTTCATCAAAATTCTGCATCAAGCTCTATTGAATTACAGGTCTATAATAATACCTATAACATGGATTAGATCCATTACTGTTAAGAAATGATTTGATGGATTGCACCTTAGACCCCCTCCCCATTTATAAAGACATAATCTCAGCAGCCCAAGTTTTCATTCCTACCATCCAACTAGTCATAGTGAAAGTAAAACTTGCATATATTGTGAATGCCAAACTACCAGGTTTACATTGCAGAACAACTAAAATTCACTGCCTATCAAAGAGGAATATGCAAAGAGATCCTGAGATAGGCAATTTCACATGTTAATCACATTCTTGAATGGAAACCAATATTTACCCTTTCTCTTTTCTTCGTATTCCTTTTTCAAAAATGGGGAAGGTGTGGCAGTGACAACATACTGGAAACATGAGTTAAAACCATATTGATAAGAACAGGCAAGCATTGTTGCATCATTCAAAAGCAGATAAAAAGAATCCAGTCTGTTATATGACACAGTCAAGAACAGGGAAACATGCACCCAATGTAAAAACTTAAATTACCATTTCCTTTTGAGTCCTGACTTAAATCACTTTCACCAACTGAGTACCCCGATGAAGCTGAACTATCTGATGGACTGCGAGTGCTAGCATCTGAATTTTGTCTCCCATTTTCATCCCCAGAACTTTCACTACTGCCATCACAAAAAATTGCACCTGCAGAAGTTAACAAGCTCTTCCCTTGTTGTGAACTATTCACAATATCCCCATCATCTCTTCTAGAAAGTTTTCTAGCAGATGTACCATCATTATTGAAACCAGATTGCTGCTTTGCATTGCTTGTATCTGGAAGAGCTCTTTTAGAACCTTTTGTGCTAGAGCTGGAGCCTGATAATGTCACAGATCCATTATTCTCCTCCAAGGAAGAACGGATAGTCCTACTGGACCCAGAACCACCATTAGTAACAACTGGTTTTGGGGCCTTCCAAGGGGTCTTGACTTTGTCAACAACACGAGAATTCGAAGCTTTTGCTGCATTTCCAGAAGCTTTTGAAGTCTCCTTGTTGTTCAAAGGCAGGCCTTCCTTTCCATTTGCATCTGAAGATGATTCTCCAAGTTGATTGCTATTAGTATTGGATTTATTTTGTCTTTGCTGGATTGACCTGAATGTCCCCTCAGAGATGGCATTAGGCTTCTTTGTTTTTCTCTTAGCTTCAGTTGAATGCAATGCTTCTTTCAAGTTATCACCAGAAGTGCCCCCGCTTTGGTGTTCCCCAGGGACAAAGTAGTGCCTGAAATTGACCTCTCCACCTCCAGCTTTAGAAGTTTCAACAACATTTTCAATATCGGTCACAGTTTCAGGCCTCTGCTCCAGATTATTCTCTACAGTATGATAAGATGGAACTTCAGATGAGTCTGCACCTTTTAAAGCCTGCTCAAGATTCAAAAATTTGGATTTGACACCAGCATTCTTCTCAAGCATCAGCTCCAAAACAGCTGATTGATTGCCAGTTCTTGTTTCAGCTGATACACTTGTGTTCATGACATAATACGTATTGTCCCCATCTCCCAATTTATCACCTGCAGCTGCTGAATCTTCAATACCAGTATTTTCCCCCTTTATTTTTGAGTTACTTTGAGTCTCTGCTGCAGTGTTCTGATTCCTTTGAGTCTCTGCTGCAGTGTTCTGATTCCTTTTAGTTTTCTTTTTCACTTTTTTCTTTATAGTCCCTGAATTCTCTTGTTCTTTATTAGCTTCATCCTGCCATAGATGTTGCACTTCAGTAGCCTGTTCCTTTACAGGCATATCTTGGAGGGCATTTGTTTCCATGCCCTGATCATCTTTGGCTTCTCTTAGATTCTCATCAAGATCTGTTGCATTTTCCCAAGTTTGATTGGTTTCAGGTAACAATGAAACTATTTCCTTACTTTTGCTAGCTTCATTACCTTTACTAGCACCTGAAGTAGAACCATTTCTTGATTCCTCTTTTGATGTTTCCTTTCCCTCAGTACAAGATAAAATACTTTGATTTTCCTGAGTTTCACTAGCAAGATGTTTAGCAGGTGAATCACACACAGAAGTAGCACGCTTCTTTGCCTTCTTTTTGTTCTTATCACCACCAGATTTCCCAGCTTTCAAACTATCTTCATTGTCCAATGGCTGAACTGCTAAGACTGACTCACTGCCGTCTACAGTCGCTTCACACAAATCTAAAGTTTTGCTTGCTTTAGAAGATATTACTTCTGCTCCCTGTCTGAAAGACGATCCCCTAACCCTTTCAAAATGTTTAGCAGGTGAATCATTGACAGGATTAGAATGCTCCATGGAAGAAAAATCATCATTGGTTGTGGGAGGCTTTTTCACCCTCTTTTTTTTACGACTGCCACCTAATTTCCCAGCTTCCATAACATGCTTATCATCCAATGATATTTCTGCCAGGCCTGATTCTTTGCCATTCACAGTTTCTTTACCTGAATCCAAAGCTTCGTTTGCTTCAGGTGAAACTAACTCCGGTCTATGTCCAGAAGGCAATTCTCTGTCATTCTTCAGCTCTGTTTCAGTATTAGACACAACTTTCTTTTTCTTGGTAGTCCTATCATTCATCTCTACATCAAGAACTACACCTTGCGCACGCAAAGAAGTTTCCTGCAGGTTCACAATGTCTGATTTTTCCTGAAGTTTAACAGCAGACTTCTTGAAATCCCTTTTTTCCCTCTTTCTAGTACCAGAATTATCAGCTTCTGCCACCTTGTTTGCACCTGATAAATTAGGTGAGACAATTGATCCTTTACTCAACTCTTGTGCTTCAACCTGATCTGAGGGTTTAAAACATTCAGAGGGCTTTGCCTCAGGATCATGGTTATGCGACAATCTTCTTTCATTTTCAATTATATTATTTTGATCAATATCATCAACAGAGAGCATGCTTTCAATGATATGATGTCTTGGAGCTAAGTCTGCCACAGTTGAAGAAATGGCACCTGCAATGCTAGTTTCCTCCCCATTGGAATAAGTCTGTACACCTAGAGCTCTCTTCTTGGTTCTGGTTTTCTTACTCTTAGTTCGGACAGAATCTACAGCTTCTGTGTGACTAGCAGCCCCCACAAAGTTCAGTGAAGGTATTGACTCCTCATTAGTGTCATCAGCTTTACCTTGACCCAAAGGTTTGCATTTTTTGGACAGCATCACTTCAGGTTCATTGTTGAGCTCCAATTCCACAAGCCCTTCATTTTTATTGGCTTCAGGAGCTTCTGAATTCAGATTAGCATTAAAAACACTTCCATGCAGGCCAGAAATGGGTTTGGAAGTGGCAATTTGATCATGAGGAACAAGTAAAGTCTTTTTTTGTTTCCTCTTTCCTTTCTTACTGCCCAAACCAGTTACAAGATCATCCTTGTTGACTTCTTGCAAAGAAGGCACCCTTTCCTGTTTGGACACATGTTCCCCAGTGGTAGAATCAGCCTGATCTCGGTAAACTTCCTTTCTTCCTAACTTATCGCTTTGCTCTGCATTAGGCCCAGATTGTGATGCTTTCTGAGCCCCAGATATTGACGTCCAATTAGCATCTGAAGACAAAGTATCATAAAGTTCCCCCCTAACAGCTGTTTGTTTGGTTTGCAGGTCACTTGGAACTTTTCCACTAGCAGCAACCATGGGATCTTTTTTGTTCTCAACCTTAGGCTTCTTCTTAATGGTAAGCTCAACATTTTCAATATCTTCAATCTTGCGCTTTTTGGCAGCAGATAATAGCTCATCTAACCTGCTGCCATCAGTAGTCTTATTACCATCTCTTAAATTGTCATCCTCAAAGCTGGCAGCATTTTGTGAAACACTAATATTCTTTTCAATAGCAGCCCCAGGAAGAGCCAAATTCTCATTAGTAGACAACTCTTTCTCACAGTCATCATGAAGATGTCCAACTTCCATCTCGATATCTCTTGAAATTTCTCCAGAAAAGTTCCTTGGACTAGCCTGAACAGCTTGTGCCACCTTTTCACTTGTCAACTTGACAGGATTATCAGCAAGAAGATTGTGCTGGTTGCCTTGAGAATGGTTTTGCAGGAGAAGTAAACTGACATTTTCACTAGCATCAGGGTTGTGGGAGAGCTGTTCCTTGTCATTATCCTGTAAACAGGATGCCTCAACAAAAAGGAACCAAGTTCTTTTAAACCCATCAAATGCTCTACTGACAAGCATAGAATCTGGCAGGTGATAGAAGTGACCTTGGCGTTTCACCTGTGAAGAACATGAAAACAAAAACCAATTAAAAGCATGAGCTAAGGAGGAAAACAAAGTGAGCACTAAATAGACAAAATACCTGCAAAGAATGTATTTTTACTCCACCTATTCTGGGAAAACTTTCAGAGTGTTGAAGCAGTAACTTCTCTGCAGGGCACATGCAAAAATTAGGAATTTTACATCAAACCGTACTGCTTTTCAAGCACATTAGCACATGTCAACCATCTATCACATGACACCAAGGGAGAAAAACGAAGGAAGGTGAAAACAGGGGAAAAAGGGTGGGGGGCGGGGTGGTCAAAACTAATTACTGTGGTTAAATAAATTTCAGCACTAAAAAGAGAAAATCTTTTCAACTTCGTTACATTGAACTAAACACATTAGAAAATTATAGGCCCACCATCAAACATCATTCTAGATACCACCAACAAGTCATAGACAAACTCATTTGTGCCTTTTTCTTGAGTAAACCTGTGTTTTTTACCAGTATATCACAACGTACACATTGCATTTGCACATCACACAAATTATAGCATAGACATGCACATTTACACACAAAACTTGAACATGTGAGCAGGCCTTGAAAAGAATTTAGATAGTAACTCAAAGAAGACCACAAACCCGGAGTTAAATGAAATGCTGAGAATCTAAATAACGTTCTAAAGCATACCCTTTCAAGATAGCAGCTGTAGACTAAAACAGACCAAAATCTTGACTCCTAAATCCAAAATACTTTACCACTATCAAATCGCAAGCGTAAACAAAAAATTTCAATGCCATTCTTTTCTCTTTTCGACAAACACAATCGAAAATTCACCATTAATCCTCCTTATCAGCTCAAATATTCACAGACATATCCTTATGCATTCTTATGTTTCTCCATAAACACATACACAAATGAAAGACTAATGAATCGAGATTTAAAGTAAAAAAAAAAATGGTTACTTTTGAAATCGGACACAGTATCGGAGGAGGAGATGATCATGACTAGGTGGGTATCGAGGCTGGTGTCCACGAAGACAGTGTAGTGGAATGTCGCCATCGATCCTAAGAAGGGGATGCTCAGCTCGAAGCGCAGCACCTCCCAATTGGCAAGAAGAGTGATTCCGAGCTCAAAGCGCCTGTTGAGGGTTTTGCGGAGGTTTTAGAACCTATTTATATTCTTTTCCAGATACGACTTTTTACGCCTTTTTTTTGCCCTTTCACCACCAAATAGAAAATGCTAGCGCCACCGTCAGAATAGAAAAGGGACACCCACATATATATATATACTTCTTTTTTTTTCAAACAAATCCTATAAAATCTTAAGGTATAAATTAAAGGAGCCCTTCAATCTATTGAGTTTTAATAAGAAAAAGACTAAATTAACCTTTTTTAGTAATATGATTCAATAGAATAATACATAATTTAATATAATAATAAAGATAGAATTGAAAAAAATAATTAAAAAATAAAGTAGTACTGCTACTGCTACTCCTGCTGCTGTTACTACTCCTGTTACTACTATCCCTACTACTCCTACTATTACTACTACCACTACCACTACTATGTTAAAGCTGTTTATTTTTAAATTTTAGAAAAAAAATATTGAAATTATTTATGACAATTGATATAATAGTTGAGTGATCAAATAGTTGCAAAAATAATTGAAGAAGAGGGATTTATCAATAATTTTTATTTCCAATTTCTTTTCTTTTTCCTAAGAATTTACTTATAGCTATTTACTATTCATATATTTGATTGTTAAGCAAGGGAAATAAAAGGGGCTGGTTTTCAAAACAAACAAACTTCAAGGTTTTCCAGCATTGCAGGTTTTCACTCAGATACATGAAACATATAGCAGAGTCAGCAGTCTATCTCTGGAAATCAGATTTACAACAGAGAAAAGTCAATGAAATGAAGGGAAATCTAAACAGATGCTCAACAGCCGAACACTTCAATAATCAATTTGGACAAGAGGATAGTTCACTGAGAAATCAAACAAGCATTCAGTGGACTTGTACTAAGAAAAGAATGGCAGGGCAATTACAAGATGAAACTAAGAAGTTGATTGCAAACTTCTGGATTGATCGATGAAGCTGATACGTTCTAATCCTTCTTCCTAGAATCTTTAAGCTGTCCTCTCTTTCTGATCCCAAGGCAAAATTTGAAACGATATGAATCCATAACAGATTCCGACAACAAGTTTATGAGGTTCCAGATTATGGAATGGGGCCGGTAGGGTGTACATCGAGGTTCCCGGCCTATCCAGTGAAGACCTGCTCGTGCATATCCAGTTGATGATGGAACAAAGAAAGATGATCTCTTGATGGATGCCATCTTTGTTGCAACATAAAGTGGAACCTGCATAGAAACTGACCATCAATTACAGCAATGATAGCATGGAGAACCCCGACTGGTAATGAAATTTTACATGGAGAGGTTCCACATTGCTCTTGTTCAAATCTCATTCCTCTCGTCAATCATGCATGTAAATGCCCAGCCAAACCAAACCTACATACTAAAGCCACAAAAATTCTGCATTTAGAACACAATCTTCACTTTGCTTAGTTGTCCAAACACAAAATTTTGGATGGCAAACGCGGTTTAATCAAAATGCAGAATTCAGATTTGAGGCAAGTTGGATTAGAATCTGTGGTCAAGACTTCATGGTAAATCTTCAATTTAGTCCATCTTTGTCCAATGAATGTGAATTGTAATATGAAGAATCAGATTAACAATATTGTTTGGTGAATACTTGAATCTCAACAAAAAGATTACACATTCTTGAATTCATTCAGTACAACCCAGAGGTCCAAAACGAATGCGCTTAAAACAAATTCACAAGCCTTATAGCTCACCTACTACCCCTCTCTAACATTTGTTGCTTTTCATCCATGTAGATGTAAAATTACACCAATTCAGTGAATAGCATCAGAGCCATGAACCTGAAGTAAAATTTTCAGAGAATATTCTTCTTTGTCCAATATTAATTTCTCTCCATTATTCAGACATCATGATACGATCCAATTTCATGGTACTGAAGTAATGGCAAATTAAAGGACACTAGCCCAGGATTACTCTTGTCCTACTGAGAAAGATTTCTGAACAAGTTGTGAATTGTCTAAATTCCACCAAAATAATAACAATAATGTTAAAATTGCAAAGAAAACAAAAAGAATTGCTTGAAGCATAATATAGAATACTAGGACTAAAATTTTTATTACAGAGGTAGGAAACACAGTCTCATGAATTTGCATCATGATCAGACACAATCTCTGGAATAGGATAGACTACAGACCGAACGTCGATTCCGCGTTGTTTATATTCAACATGAAGACACTTAGAGAATTGATCAATATATCTACAAACAAGCAGAAGAAAGAATTTATTTTAGACAAGAATCACATATTACAACATCAGAATTGATCAAAGCTCAAAGTAAATGCTTACGCTTTAGTAGCAGCATAAACAGCATAGAGAGGATCAGAGGGGAGCACAGTGGCAGCACCAGAGCAAATATTGACTATTGCTCCTCTCTTTCTCTTCACCATCCCCGGTTGAACAGCTTGTGTGATCTTTATAGTGCCTTCAACGTTGACTGTAATCAAATTCTTGAGCAACTCGTCACCCATCTCATGGAAAAACCTTGCATAAACATCCAATCCTTCAATTGCTTCAGAAATCTTCTTGACACCCTCGTCCAGATCAATACTGAAATCAATCACAACATTCTTGATCTGAACTTTTCCATACTTGGATTGAATTTGAGTCGAAACATCGCTGAGCTTGCCAATATTTCGATCTACCAAGATCAAATTTTGGCCTTCTCGTGCTAATTCAAAGGCAAAGGCTTTTCCAATGCCATCAGTGGCTCCAGTCACTAATGCCCACGATCCCTATTTCTTCAGATTCTTAGCAGGTCTGAGAAAATTGACATAAACCCATCTGAGAAGAGATATGGATGCTTTTAATAAAGACAAGGAACCAAAAAGAAAGATTAAAACAACCCAGAAAGGTTGGTTCTTTAAAACGTTCAAGACATAGAGTACCATGTCCATGAGTATCTCCTTGTAACTTAAACTAGCTTTGATCAGTGAAGTGGTCTAAGTGGGCAGCTTATATAAGGGGCTCGGAAAGATTTTACTGTATTGGAAATTTCCTCGTGTTTTGGATTGGTGTAGTTAGTTAAGATGAGGAAAGGACAATTTCTGCAATTCGATTAGGAAAGGACATACTCGATTCTATTAGGAAAGGACATAGGAAAGCACATACTCAATTCGATTAGGAAAGGACATACTCAATTTCCTAATCGAATTGCAGAAATTGTCCTTTATAAGTATGTACCCTTCTTCTTCCTCCCTTCATCTCATTCTAATCCTTTCCCATTCAGAAGATATGTCTCCGGCAGCATCTCTCCAGTCTATGCCTCCGACTCCGGTTGACATCGCCGTTGACATCCCTCCACCTCCTCCCAAAAGTTCCATTCCTCCAACTTGCATCTCTGGAACTCCAGACAGCTGCTGGATTTCTGTTCAAGTCCCTCTATCTCCAACAAAAGAATCATCTATCCCTGCAGCCGCTCATCATACTTCCAAGGTTACATCACTGCTTCGATCATTTTTGGGGGGGATTTTATTTGTGCTTCTTCTACTTCTCGTACTCGGGTTTCTGTTTTGGTATGTTTTTACGGCGCTAGTGTATACTCGACTTCCCCCCGAGTTTCAGATTGATTCTGCTTTGGTAGATACGTCTGTAGTACACAATCCATCCGATAACTATGTGAGAGCAGATTGGAGGATTGGGATATCGGCCAGAAATCCTAATGTACACACACCAATTGTTTACAAGAATGTAACGGTAAAGATGTCTCGTAACTTGGGTGAATTCGGGGTTTCCGACGCCGTTGCTGCCCCTTTTCGGCAAGAACCCGGAAACAGAACAACTTTGACTGCAAGATCAAAACCTCAGTCGACAGGTACAAAGCTGCGGTATGAGATTTTGGAAACAATTCTTGAATTCAACGTGACTATACATGTTGAATTGAGTTACAAGTGTCGGACTTGCTTGAGAGAAGGCTCGTTTGAGTTGGAAGTTGTATGCCCTGGAGTCGAAGTTTTTCATGCCAGTAATGGGCGAAATTTTGGAGAATCCCAACACTGTTCTGTGCAGAGTAAACGTGAGATCAATTGATTTTGGTTAATTTCTTGCAAACAATTTTGTATAAGATTTTTGTTTTCTTTTCCCTTAGTGTACACTTCTGTTAAAAGAAAATTTTGATTCAGGTGATAATTTGAGTAATTACTTCTTGCTTTCTGTTTTGTCAAACTCAACCCTTTCCCCCAAAAAAAGAAAATAAATTGTATTAGAATGAGGAAAAGATGTAAGATTGTGACAAAGTATAACTTAGTTTTTTTTTTTTTTAACTAAATAATGATTCAACCCTCTATTTCATCCGAAATAGAATATTTGAATGGGGACCGAAGTAGTTCCGCCATGATCACATTAAATGCCCGGTGGAAGTAGGGATGGGTAAATAACCAAAATAATTATGAAGTTTTGTTCATTTGGCAATTTCATGCACATATACATTCCCCGATCTGGGGATATAAATAAAACTCAATCTGTGTATCATTTACCAAGCTATTCCTTAACGGAGTGAATACCATTAATTGCCCTTATAACATTTAATGAATCACCTTTTATTATGACCTGATAACCGCATCAGCGATCAATGTAGCATTAAGAGCGGCTAGGGCTTCAGCAGCAAGAGCGTTCCCAGCAAAATCTTTCTCAATCCAAACCCATAGAATTTTCCCCTTGTGATCGCGAAAAACACAAGCAGAAATCGTATTTCCATCTTGAAAAGCAGTGTCAAATGACATAAGGGAACGGCGGAGCCTGCCAAGAACTGGAAAGATTGAGTGATTTCCTCTTCCATTTTCGAGTAAGACTAGATTCCCAATAAGCATTTGCTGTCCTACTAATATGAACTGATAGCACCTCTAAGATCCACCTGTATGTAATTAATTTCTATATTTCTATACATTTTCCATCAATACCACAGTATAGGTAAGAAATTCTCGTTTTGTCTCAGTTGAGAATGGGAATGCGTTATCCAAATTTAACAGCTCATTTATCCAATTTTTCACTTTCCAGGTTGATAAATGATTTATTTTAAAATGCCATTTGAAATGCCATCATAGACATTTGATAAGTGGATAGAGGAGAAATAGATGCTCCAAATTTTCTGTAGTGGCATGATAGATACAATATGATCGGTCTGGCAAGTCCAACCCCGACCCAATCTTGATGTTGTAGGTAGTACCTGAGAAATAATATAATAATTAAAGAAAAAGAGGTAAAAAGAGAGTAGAACAGTAAAAAGCCAATACATTATTCTCCTTCAAGGAAGAAGGTATAGTCCTACTGGAACCAGAACCACCATTAGTAACAACTGGCTCTGGGGCCTTCCAAGGGGCCTCCCCTGCCCCGTCCGCCTTCCTCCATCACTGTGTACTAGAATGTTAATTGCAAGGTACAAGGGCGCCACCTCCCTCCACCACTGTGTGCACCAAAGTTAGAGATGACAATTTCTTCAATTTCCCCTCCTAAGTCAAGGCTCAGTCCGGCCCGAACCTTATTAAGCTGGAGATTTCCTAATTTAAGCTAGGATGGGGATGGGTCGGGTTTCATAGTTCGGTCCCTCAATCGAAAATGCGAATTGAACGATATCTGTCTCGCCTTATCAATCCCTGTCAAATCCTATCACTATTTATATATATATATATATATATATATATATATATATTATATGTATATACATTATATATTTAAGGATATATATTATATGTATGTATATAATATATATACATACATATAATATATATCCTTAAATATATAATGTATATACATATAATATATATATATATATTTATTTATACATATATATAGTATATTATATTTATATATGTATCGAATATAAATTAAAAAGTATAATTTTTTACAAATTTATACATATGTATATGTATATAACACATATTAATTATAATTTATAATTATGTATGAAATATATATAATTAGTATTTAAATAGATAATTCATAAGTGTGTATAGATATTGAGTATAAATTACTTGAAATTTATTATGATTAATAATTTGTTATGGTTTATTTAATTTAGTTATTTAGAATTTATTTTAAGATTTTATTATTATTTTGTTAGTAAATTGTAGAGTTTATTATGATCTAAATTTTTGTGATTCATATAATTTAATTTTTCAATTTATATCATTTGTGAAATTTATTTTGTTATAATTATATATAAATTTTAATTATAAATAATTTTTTATTTTTTCTAATTGAGCCCGCTTCCCTGCTAGATCAAGATCGGAGATTATTTTGACCGAATCTCTACCTTTTCGACTTATCCTGTGTTGAGGATGGACCGAGATGGGGAAAGGCCCATCTCAATCCGTCGGTCCGGTACAAGGATTATTATGTTAAAGGGATTTATATTGAATAATTTTTAAATTTTAGAAAAAAAAAATTATTGAAATTATTTATGACAATTGATATATTAGTTGAGTGATCAAATAGTTGCAAAAATAATTGAAGAAGAGGGATTTATCAATAATTTTTATTTTCTATTTCTTTTCTTTTTCCTAAGAATTTAGTTATAGCTATTTTCTATTCATATGTTTGAGTGTTAAGCAAGGGAAATTAAAGGGGCTGGTTTTCAAAGCAAACAAACTTGTTTAAGGTCTTCCAGCATTGCAGGTTTTTACTCAGATACATGAAACATATAGCAGAGTCAGCAGTCTATCTCTGGAAATCAGATTTACAACAGAGAATAGTCAATGAAATGAAGGGAAATCTAAACAGATGCTCAACAGCCGAACACTTCAATAATCAATTTGGACAAGAGGATAGTTCACTGAGAAATCAAACAAGCATTCAGTGGACTTGTACTAAGAAAAGAATGGCAGGGCAATTACAAGATGAAACTAAGAAGTTGATTGCAAACTTCTGGATTGATCGATGAAGCTGATACGTTCTAATCCTTCTTCCTAGAATCTTTAAGCTGTCCTCTCTTTCTGATCCCAAAGCAAAATTTGAAACGATATGAATCCATAACAGATTCCGGCAACAAGTATATGAGGTTCCAGATTATGGAATGGGGCCAGTAGGGCGTGCATCGAGGTTCCCGGCCTATCCAGTGAAGACCTGCTCGTGCATATCCAGTTGATGATGGAACAAAGAAAGATGATCTCTTGATGGATGCCATCTTTGTTGCAACATAAAGTGGAACCTGCATAGAAACTGACCATCAATTACAGCAATGATAGCATGGAGAATATGGAGAGGTTCCAGATTGCTCTTGTTCAAATCTCATTCCTCTCATCAATCGTATACGTAAATACCCAGCCAAAACCAAACCTACATACTAAAGCCACAAAAATTCTGCATTCAGAACACAATCTTCACTTTGTTTAGTTGTCCAAACACAATTTTGGATGACAAATGCGGTTTAATCAAAATGCAGAATTCAGATTTGAGGCAAGTTGGATTAGAATCTGTGGTCAAAACTTCATGGTAAATCTTCAATTTAGTCCATCTTTGTCCAATGAATGTGAATTGTAATATGAAGAATCAGATTAACAATATTGTTTGGTGAATACTTGAATCTCAACAAAAAGATTACACATTCTTGAATTCATTCAGTACAACCCAGAGGTCCAAAACGAATGCGCTTAAAACGAATGCGCTTAAAACAAATTCACAAGCCTTATAGCTCACCTACTACCCCTCTCTAACATTTGTTGCTTTTCATCCATGTAGATGTAAAATTACACCAATTCAGTGAATAGCATCAGAGCCATGAACCTGAAGTAAAATTTTCAGAGAATATTCTTCTTTGTCCAATATTAATTTCTCTCCATTATTCAGACATCATGATACGATCCAATTTCATGGTACTGAAGTAATGGCAAATTAAAGGACACTAGCCCAGGATTACTCTTGTCCTACTGAGAAAGATTTCTGAACAAGTTGTGAATTGTCTAATTCCACCAAAATAATAACAATAATGTTAAAATTGAAAAGAAAACAAAAAGAATTGCTTGAAGCATAATTTAGTTTACTAGGACTAAAATTTTTATAGCAGAGGTAGGAAACACAGTCTCATGAATTTGCATCATGATCAGACACAATCTCTGGAATAGGATAGACTACAGACCTGGCATTGAACGTCAATTCCGCGTTGTTTATATTCAACATGAAGACACTTAGAGAATTGATCAATATATCTACAAACAAGCAGAAGAAAGAATTTATTTTAGCCAAGAATCACACATTGCAACATCGGAATTGATCAAAGCTCAAAGTAAATGCTTACGCTTTAGTAGCAGCATAAACAGTATACAGAGGATCAGAGGGGAGCACAGTGGCAGCACCAGAGCCAATATTGACTATTGCTCCTCTCTTTCTCTCCACCATCCCCGGTAGAACAGCTTGTGTGACCTTTGTAGTGCCTTCAACATTGACTTTGATCAAATTCTTGAGCAACTCATCATCCACCTCATGGAAAAATCTTGCATAGGGATAAGAAATTCCCACACTATTTATTAAGATTCCAACATCCAATCCTTCAATTGCTTCAGAAATCTTCTTGACACCCTCGTCCAGATCAATACTGAAATCAACCACAACATTCTTGATCTGAACTTTTCCATACTTGGATTGAATTTGAGTCGAAACATCGCTGAGCTTGCCAATATTTCGACCTACCAAGATCAAATTTTGGCCTTTTCGTGCTAATTCAAAGGCAAAGGCCTTTCCAATGCCATCACTGGCTCCAGTCACTAATGCCCACGATCCATATTTCTTCAGATTCTTAGCTGGTCTGAGAAAATTGACATAAACCCATCTGAGAAGCGATATGGAGGTTTTTAACAAAGATAAGGAATAAAAAAGAAAGATTAAAACAACCCAGAAAGGTTGGTTCTTTAAAACGTTCAAGACATAGAGTACCATGTCCATGAGTATCTCCTTGTAATTTAAACTAAAGCTTTGGATCAGTGAACTGGTCTCTGTGGACAGCTTAAATAAGGGGCTTTCATGGAAAATACTAGCTCGAAATGGGAAGCCGTGCACTTCTTGTCAATTCAATTGGGAATTGGTGGGAACGAAGAAGGCACCAAATGTTCTGGGTTGGGACATTGAGGTTGTTGACACTGATGAGCTGAAAATGGTTGCATTTGGCGGACTACTTTCAGCCTGGAAAAGTACAGTACTCAAAACGAGTCTCACCGTAGGGCTGCACAAACCAGCTTCAGTTAGGGTTTTTTTTTTTTTTTAAATTAAAATTGATAAATTTGATATAATTATTATCTTTATAAAAAACTAACCCCTATAGAATATTCTATTTGTTCCTAGATTCACTAAGATTATGTTTGGTTGGACGATTTTGTGGATGTAAATGATGAGGGAAAGTAAATGGTATTGGGTGTAGATGTGGAGAGGAGTAAATCAGGAACCACTCCCCTTCTACATCAACATTTCCTCCCTTCTCAGTTTGGAGGGATTGGGATAGAGGAAATAAGTTGGGCTATTTTTAACATTAAAAATTTTAACAACATAGATAATGAATAATAAAATAATAAATTAAATTAATTATTCTTTCTTTTTTTTCCCCTCCCCTTCCGCCTCTTCTTCCTTTCTTAGTTCCTACCAAACAAAATAAAATAAATACTATTACTTTTCTAATAAAGGTAAAATGTGTCTCTTCCCCTCCCCCTTCGTGAACCAAATAAGGGCTAAGACTAAGATCAATTAAATCACCAAAACTCCACAAATACACAAGAATATATAAATTCTCAAATTTATTGAAATCTAACACTATAAGTCAACTATTGCAAATTTATAGTACAATTAATTAATTAACAAACTATATGTTTTCACTTAAACTCTTTAAAATTTGACAGTTTCAAATTCAAAATTTTATTTAAATAAATTAAATGTATATTCTTTCATCTAAAGTTTAAAATGAATTTATCTAATAGCATCGATTAGATTACTTTAAAATTTGACATAAATCCACTTGAGTAAAACCCACACGCTATTCTGTTCCAAGAAAAAGATTTGAAAGAAAGAGATTGCCTCCCCACTATTTTTTCTATTTGAGTTTGAAGAACATATGTACAAATTTCAAGCTAGAAGCTCAAACGGTTGTACTTAGACAGCAATTGGATTAAAATAAGAATGAGTGTATATAATAAAAAATTAATAAATATGTGTGATAGATGTGAAGTTTAAGTAGGACAAAAAAGATAAATTATGATGAATTGTGAGTATATGATAATTTTTAAATAATAAATTTATTTAAATTAAAATTATTTTGGTTTGAGAGGAGAATGACTTTCCACTTATAACCATACAAGTATATTGTCGTCCTACAACTTGTATTGGGCCAGATCCTCTGCATAAAGAATCTACTTCCACAATAAGTTGGGCTGAGGCCACCATGCTCACTGGGCTGTTCCCATTACTAATATTGGGAGTTGGGACCCACTGGAATCAAACCGACTGGGGTATTATTATTATTATTATTTTATTTGTTATATTAAATAAATCATTATCATCAACTTAATATTGACTAAATTCCAAGTGGTGACATAACTATAACCCCATCCCTCTTCAGTACAAAATAAATTCTCAGTACCTTTGGGAATCAAAGACAATGGAAATCAAAGTTTCAAGCCTCAAATTTCAATTGCTTTTCGATAATTAAGCAAATTATTAGAAAAAAAAAATACTAACTACTATAAAATAAAAGAATTATGTTATCCTTATCTGAAAATGAAAAATTAATTAATTTAATTATTTAGTAAAATACTATAACAAATATGGTAAGAATATAAAAAAAGATAATAAATATATTTTTAAACTCTTATACATGAGTTCAATTCCTAAATCTTGATTACACAAGGGAACCTTCATACCTCCGCATATATGATGAGAGTAGAAAATTTTAACTCCCCAGACATATAGAGCGCCAACAAAGATCAAATGCATAGATGAAACTCGTGATAGAGCGTTACCAAAGAGTAGAAGGTATTAGAGAAAATATAATGAAATGAGACAGTGTCACTGCTGTTTCCGAGATGTCAAATTGGCTTTCTTCAAATCTCTTTGGAGTCCTCTCCCTCGCATCCCAAGGAAGTACTTCAAAAGAATCCAATCCATCAAGGTTTCTGGCAGTGCTTGCATGATGAATTTCTCCATAGCATGTGTCCAGAAGGGTACACAAATCTGTTCATAACCAATCCATTTTACACTTGCCTTGCTATAAGTCTCTGCCGATGGTATAAGTAATGAAGATTTTTTTATTGACGCCATCTTTGTCGCTACCAGCAATGGAATCTGAAATCACATAATGGAACACCCGCATTGAAGTTATCCAATTTCAACTATTCAATGTAATTGACCATTAGTTGCCTTGCAAATTGATTTTTCTTAGAGGGCTTTAAACTATATTTGGTCCCCAATGGAGGAGGGGAAAGGGAAGGAGAAGGGAATCTTGTACTTTAATAAATATAAATTTATTTTCATTTTATTTAGTTGGTATAAAAAGAAAGTAAATAATGAGGTTGGCCATATTGCTAGAGCAGGTTTCCTCCTGCCAGAGCAATTTTTGCCCAAATACCATATCTACCCTTATTGGTTGACAGCTCAATCTACCCAAGACCCCATCCCATCTGCATAGGCTTGCAATTCAATCTCTCTTATTTGCAAATGTGTGCCTGCTTGCGAAAAATGGCTTCAATGAATGCTCCACCTGCTCAGTTCTCCTACCTTCAAGACTTAACCAAGGCTAATCTCTCATTCCTCACCTCTAGTAATCTCTCTCTTAGCTTGATTTTCTTATTACACATACATAACTTAAGATTAGAATCTTGAATTTTTAATAATTATATATATATATATATATATATTAATTACAACTGAATTCTTCATCATTTCGTATTTTAGTTGAATCTGTTAAAGGAATTTTAATAAAATTTACAACTATATCAAATAGTTTCATTTATTAACAATGTATATTTTTTTCTTATTGTATTTCTTTGTTTACTTGGGTCCTTACAATTTGATTGAATAGAAATTCTATTAGTCTTTTGTAAAGGGGAATTTTAGAATATACATCAAATGCATAGCAGCTATGGCATTGTAATATGATTGAAGTGTTGTAATAAATGTTATTAGTTGAGTTGATTCATAATTTATTGATTAGCTTCTGAGACACTTTGTGGATATATATATATTTTTTCAATCAAAAAACTTCTAAAAAAAACTCATCTAAAATATGAATTTTTTTTGCCAAAACTTGGACCTAAATAAGAATTATAAAAATGAAGATGACTTCACAACAATGAAAAAAGAAGAGATTGAAAGATTTGTTATAAAATTAGGGTAGTGTTAGAATAAAATCTACACACTACACACTAAGAAAATTCTAACTATTCTTTGCACAAGAATTTCTCTTCAAACTTCTCTCTTTCTTTCTCTCACAATTCTTTCTCTAATCTTTCTTTCACTAATCTTTCTTTCACAAAATGATGGTGTATTACAAGCTTAGAGAATAGCTCTATTTATAGAGCTCTAATTAGTGGATTACATCATGGCATACATCATCTTCCACTAATCTTAATTAGTGGTGTCTCCACTAAATGGTGGACATCCATAAAAATCTTCTAATAATTCACATAAATCCATAATTAGTGGAGCCTCCACTAATTAATGGAGATTCCAATAATTCGTAACACTCTCTCTTAGATATCCATCCATACATAAAGAATATGCCTCGTTAAAACCTTACTAGATAAAAATTCAGTGGGAAAAAAAAATCTAGTGAAGGAAAAATAGTACACTATTCTATATGTCTGTTTATTACTCCTCCTAATGAGCTGATTCCTTTAAATCTTTAAACTGACGCATACCGATTTTATATCTCAACTTCTCAAATGTTGCAGTCGGTAAAGTCTTCGTGAAAATATCTGCGAGGTTGTCACATGACCGAATTTGTAGCACATCAATTTCACATTTCTTCTGGAGTTCATGAGTAAAAAAGAATTTTGGTGAAATATATTTTGTCCGATCTCCTTTAATATATCCTCCTCGTAATTGAGCTATACAAGCTGCATTGTCTTCATAAAGAGGAGTTGGAATATCTTTGATCGATGATAATCCACAACTTTCTCGGATATAATGAATCATGGATCTTAACCATACACATTCTCGACTTGCTTCATGAATGGCTATAATTTCAGCATGATTTGAAGAAGTAGCTGCTATAGATTGTTTCGTAGAACGTCATGATATAACAGTATTTCCACATGTAAATAGATAACCCGTTTGAGAACGTGCTTTATGTGGATCAGATAAATAACCAGCATCTGCATAACCAATCAATATTAGGCTGGTTTTATTTGAATAAAATAATCCGAGATCAATTGTACATTGGAGATATTGAAGGACTTGTTTAATTCCATTCCAATGTCGTCGTGTTGGTGAAGAACTAAATCTTGCTAATAAATTGACAGCAAAAGCAATATCAGGTCGTGTATTATTAGCAAGATACATCAATGCACCAATTGCACTGAGATATGGTACTTCAAGACCAAGGAGTTCTTCATCATTTTCTTGAGATCGGAAAGGATCTTTATCCACATTTAATGATCGGACGATCATTAGAATACTCAATGGATGTACTTTGTCCATGTAAAATCTTTTTAGCACTTTTGCTGTATATGTTGATTGATGAATAAATGTTCCACTTTCCAGATGTTCAATTTGTAAACCAAAGCAAATTTTGGTTTTACCAAAATTCTTGATTTCGAATTTTCTTTTTAAATAATCAATTGTTTCTTGAAATTCTTCAGGAGTTCCAATAAGATTAATATCATCAACATATATAGCTAATATCACAAATTTAAAATCAGATTTCTTAATAAAAACACATGGACATACCTGGTCATTTTTAAATCCCGCTTTCAATAAATATTCACTAAGACGTGTGAACCACATGCACCCAGATTGCTTCAGGCCATATAATGATTTCTGCAACTTGATGGAGTAATTTTCACGAGGATAATGTTTATATGCTTCAAGCATATGAAATCCTTCGGGGATTTTCATGTAAACATCATTTTCTAAATTTCCATACAAGTAAGCAGTGACAACATCTAATAGGCGCATATCTATCTTTTCATGTACTGTCAAACTGATAAGATATCGGAGTGTAATAGCATCAACAATAGGAGAATAAGTTTCATCATAATTAATACCTGGTCTTTGTGAAAAACCTTGGGCTATTAATCGTGCTTTATATCGAACGATTTCACTCTTTTCATTGCGCTTTCACACAAATATTCATTTGTAGCCAACAAGTTTTATACCTTCTGGTGTTCAGACTGTAGGTCCAAAGACTCCACGTTTTGTCAGTGCATTTAACTCCGATTGAATCGCATCTTTCCATTGCAGCCAAACTTTTCTATGCCGACATTCATCAATTGATATTGGTTCAGGATCATCATTATCCTGTGTAACATCAAGAGATATATTGTATGTAAATATATTATCAATAACAGTTTCTATCCGATTCTAACTTCTACCGGAAGTGGTATAATTGATAGAAATTTCAGTGTTACTTTCATCAACTTTTAGTTCTTTGTCATCAGTTCTCTCTTGGTCTTTATCATTCTTTTCTTCAATATGATCTTTTGGATCATTTAATCTTCTTTTCTTTCGAGGATTTTTATCTTTAGAACCAAGAGGTTGGCCACGCTTCTGGCGTATTTTTGACTCAGCAGCTATAGGTATAATATTTTGTTCTGCTGGAACTTCAATTCGAATAGGAACATTTATAGATGGAATATGCGATTTTGTAACTCTTCTGGAGTCAACAAAAGCGTCTGGCATTTGATTTGCAATGCTTTACAAATGAATTATCTTTTGAACTTCGAGTTCACATGCGCTTGTGCGCGGATCAAGATAATTTAATGATGTTGTCCAAGCAAGATCCTTTTTATGCTGTTTTGGTTCTCCCCTAATTTAGGGAATAATGATTCATCAAAATGACAATCAGCAAATCTTGCTGTAAATACATCTCCTGTCAGGGGTTCAACATACCTAATAATAGAGGGAGAATCATATCCAACGTATATCCCCTTTCTTCTTTGAGGACCCATCTTTGTACGTTGGTTTAGTGCAATTGGAATATATACAGCACACCCAAAAATTCTTAAATGAGCAATATTTGGTTCTGACCCAAAAGCCAATTGCAAAGGAGAGAATTTATGATAAATAGCTGGTCTTATGCGTACAAGTGTTGCAGCATGTAAAATAGCATGTCCCCAGACAGATGTTGGGAGATTTGTTTTCATTAATAATGGTCTAACAATTAATTGTAATCGTTTAATCAAATATTCAGCAAGACCATTTTGTGTGTGAACATGAGCTACATGATGTTCAACATTAATCCCAATTGACATGCAATATGCATCAAAAGCATGTGATGAAAATTCACCAACATTATCCAAACGGATATTTTTAATGTGATGGTCAGGAAATTGTGCTCGTACTTTAATTATTTGAGCAAGTAATCTCGCAAACGCCAAGTTGCGAGTAGATAATAAACATACATGTGACCACCGGGATGATGCATCAATTAAGACCATAAAATATTTGAACGGTCCACATGGTGGATCAATAGGTCCACAAATATCTCCGTGAATCCGTTTGAGAAATGTAGGACTTTAAGCTCCTACTTTTACTGGTAATGGTTTTACAATTAATTTTCTTAGGGAACATACAGTACATGCGAATTTTTCTGATGTTAATATCCTTTTATTTTTTAAAGGATGACCATGTGTATTTTCAATGATTCTTCTTATCATGGTAGATCCCGGATGACCCAATCGATCATGCCAAATGCTAAAAGTAATAGGATCAGTAAACTTTTGGTTTACTAGATGATGAATATCAATTGTACGTATTTTTACAAAATATAGGCCAGTAGAAAAAGACTGCAATTTTTCTAATACAGATTTCTTACCCAAATGCATTTGAGTAATAAAAAGATGCTCAATCCCATTTTCCTCATTTGTTTCAACATGATACCCATTTCTGTGGATATCTTTAAAACTTAATAAATTTCGTCTGGATTTTGAGAAAAATAGTGCCTTATCAATAATAATTATTGTTCCTTTAGGCAACAATATACTAGCTCTTTCGGAGCTCTCAATTACATTTGCACTACCGTTTATCGTATAAATATTTATTTCTCTCATTTTGAGATCAGAAAAATATTTCTCATTTTTTAGTATGGTGTGTGTAGTTCTACTATCAATAATGCATGCATCATCATTAACAACAGCCATCTGAACACAAATATATATATGTAAACGTAAATATTATTAGAATAGAATGAAAATAAAAATACAAAAATATCAGGGTGAGGCTTTAGTTCTTCTGGACACTGCCATCACCAATTAAATGGTCTATCATACCGTTTGGGTGTTCAAAAAAAATCCAATACATCCATATGGGTAATATTGATATTAAGATCTTCAGGATCAATATCATCATCCTCAGCATTATTTATTGGATGTTGAGAAAAATTTGCTTCCACATTTTTATTTTTCAATGAAGCTTGATGCAATTCAACTAAATGCTTAGCCGTACGACAGTTTCGTGACCAATGACTTTTCATGCCACATCTATAACATATATCCTCATACTTTTCTTCAATTTCTTTTTCTTTTCCCTTATAATCTTTTCTGTTCCACTTCGGGTGGCCAGTATTTCTCACAGTTTGATTATGATTGTGATAAGGAAAATATCGAGCGTGTCTACGACCATAACCACGACCACGGCCACGGCCACGGCCACGACTATAACGATGGCTTCTGCTGGAGCCAACAGCATTCACTTCTGGGAGTGCTGTTGAGCCAGTTGGTCTGGCTTCATGATTTCTCAATAACAACTCATTATTCTTCTCTGCAATGAGGAGGGCAATAATTAAATCTGTAAATTTTGTATACCATTTTTCTCGATATTGTTGCTGTAGGACAATATTCGAGGCATGAAATGTGGAGAATGTCTTCTCCAACATATCTTCATCAGTCACTTTTTCTCCGTATAATTTTAACTGAGATGTAATTTTATACATTGCGGAGCTATATTCATTCACGGTTTTAAAATTTTGCAACCTCAAGTGCAACCATTCATACCGTGCAGTGGGTAATACGACCATCTTCAGGTGGTCAAATCTTTCTTTTAAATTTACTTACAGGACATATGGATCTTTTTCAGTAAGAAATTCTATTTTCAAATTTTCATCGAGATGACGACGAATAAAAATCAAAGCTTTAGCCTTGTGTTGTGCAGGTGCACTATTATTTGCTTGAATAGTTTCACTAAGGCCTTCAGCATTTAGATGCATTTCTGCATCGAGAACCCATGACATATAATTTTTTCCAGAAATATCAAGGGTTACAAATTCGAGTTTAACGAGGTTAGCCATAGAGATCAATAAATGCGTACCTGTCTTCTGGCTTTTGTAACGGTAGAGACTCGTGCTGATAATGTGTTATAAAATTAGGGTAGTGTTAGAATAAAATCTACACACTACACACTAAGAAAATTCTAACTATTCTTTGCACAATAATTTCTCTTCAAACTTCTCTCTTTCTTTCTCTCACAATTCTTTCTCTAATCTTTCTTTCACTAATCTTTCTTTCACAAAATGATGGTGTATTACAAGCTTAGAGAATAGCTCTATTTATAGAGCTCTAATTAGTGGATTACATCATGGCATACATCATCTTCCACTAATCTTAATTAGTGGTGTCTCCACTAAATGGTGGACATCTATAAAAATCTTCTAATAATTCACATAAATCCATAATTAGTGGAGCCTCCACTAATTAATAGAGATTCCAATAATTCATAACAAGATTAGCATATTAGTATTCTTTTTGTTAATAAATCATAGTATTACTAGTTAATTAGTACTTCAAAGCTATGATGGTGAAAAAAATACATAATTTTTGCTATTTACCCATTTAAACCTGAAAAAATTCAACATTATTGTCAATACATCTATCACCTTCATCAAGAACTTGTCGAATTTCAGCTGCTTTTTCTCTCTCTAGCCACCGTTCCCTCTATTCCTCATCTTCTTCACTGTGTTTTGCACTTCTTTTAACGAATCCGGGCTCCAACTTCTGCCGGAGCACAGATCTTGGCCAAAGATCTTTTCTTTTTCTATGTTTTTTGTGATCTCACCTTTTTTTTTTTTTTTTGTTTCCAAACCACAAAATTCCATTGCTTTAACTTTCTTTTTCCAAATCCACATCTTTTTGGCATGTGTTCTCTGTCAATTCTTTGTTCTTGTGTTTGTTGTTAATCTCTTACTCAATAATTGTTTTGGGCCCTTCCCCCACTTCTCATCTATTTCTCATGTAATTTTTAAAATCGTTGATGTGTCCAGAGTTTTCTAAATTGTTGTTCACGGATCTAAATGGATTTGGTATGCAGATACCATTATTGTTTGTGGATGCTGATAACGTAATTAAGAAGAAGTTTTTTGTGTATTTATTTTCTATATTATGTAATATAATGTACCTTCGGGGTGAGATTATCTTTGTTACTAAGATGTTGCTATTTATATGTGTAACTTGTTCTTTCTTTAATGAATGACAATCCTACTTAGAAAAAAAAAGAACCTATCCAATTTCATCTATAGACTTCCCATGAGACCACGTATATAATTAAACAAATGCTAAAAGAAGAAGTGGAAGACAAAAAGGGAAAAATGTCATTTGCTCCCAAAAGCAACAAGAAGAGAAGAAGAAGAAGTCAGTCATGAAAGGTTTAGAGAACTACGGTTGTGCTGTAGTACTAGTTGTGAATGTTGTTGTTGTGCAAGTGCAAGTGCAATACGAATTTCATTTTTAATTAATGAGTAGCAACGAATGTGGGAGGAAATGAGAAAGAGCGCTAAAGACAAAAAGAGCAGAAAAGATGAAAAAGAGAATGGATTCGTGGAAAGTGGACAACTGAGAGCAGGGTTTTTGACCAAAATAGGCACTTTTTAAAATTCAATGTCAAAAGTAGGTACAAAATGTAGGAGAGGTACTCGTTGGAGGGACCTCGCGTCTGCCAGACCTCGAGTCTAGCAAATGCGAGGTCCAAACCCCCAGGTACACATCAAATGCTGTATTAAATGCGTGAAGGCCGGTGATACCTCGTGTGTACCAAACACGAGGTCTAACTTTTCTCGTCAATTTTTGCGTCAAATTGCGTGAAATTCTGTGCGAGAATTATTGGCCACCTCGTGTCTACCAAACACGAGGTGCATCAATTTTATCACCAGACACGAGGTTTGAAAATGCCATTTCTAAAAACATGATGCATGGCATTCTTTAACAAAAACATATAGCAATTTTTTTTTAATTTCTCATTAATTCTTTAGCAAAAAAATTATTATATGTAGACATGTAATTTCAGCTCTAGTTAATTTAATTTTTTATTTAAATAAATGATTATATTCAATAGTTTTTTTGATTTAGTCTCGTTCACAGTATAAAATCATAGTTATTTTTATTAAATTTTTAAATAATTTTAAATCTCAATTATTACTAAAATTGAATCTTAATTTATTTTTATCGTAAAAAAATGACAATAATTTTTAATCTTTTTAATTTATTTTATTATTTATCTTTAATCCTTTAAACATAATATTTTTGAAATAATAATTTACTATTTTTCTAATTCTTTTAAATTTAATTCTAAATTTTAGAGTTTAATTTATATTTTGGATGCTAAAATTTAATTACAATTATGTATAAAAATTAAGTACAATTAATTTTAAATGTCAATAATGTATACCTAAAATCTTTACGAGGTTTGACAATTTGATTTATTTGTATGATTTCTCTACAGAGAAATTCTTTAGCAAAAACATGATTTCTCTGCATGGCAAAAATTCTTTAGCAAAAACATTTAGCAATTTTTTTTAATTTCACATTAATTCTTTAACAAAAATATTATTATATGTAGACATATAGTTTCGGCACTATTTAATTTAATTTTTTATTTAAATAAACGATTATATTCAATAAATTTTTTGATTTAGTCCCTTTCACAGTATAAAATCAAAGTTATTTTTATTAAAATTTTAAATAATTTTAAATCTCAATTAATATTAAAGTCGAATCTTAATTTATTTTTATTGTAAAAAAAGTGGTAATAATTTGTAATCTTTTTAATTTATTTTATTATTTATCTTTAATCTTTTAAACATAATATTTTTAAAACAATAATTTACTAATTTTCTAATTTCTTTAAATTTAATTCTAAATTTTAGACTTAATTTATTGTTTTGGATGCTAAAATTTAATTACAATTATATATAAAAATTAATTATAATTAATTTAAAATATCAATAGCGTACACATAAAATCGTCAAAACCAAGTATGAAAACTAGTCCCACAATGAAATCTTCGACAGTCTGAGGTTAAACTAGTTTCAGATGTTGTTGCTGAGGATATGCTTCAAGTTGTCTCTCATCTTATTCATCTGTAACGTACGACAGACCTACATCGTCCTCAAACTGTCTATAGTGTCTCCGAGACGGTCCAGTGGATATACCAACAGCAAACTCGCCCCTGAAGAAACATATTTAGGATTGAAAATTAAGTGCTATGGAGTAAAGAAATTATTGTGATCATCTAAAACCGCTGCACCAAGGACATAATCATCTGGAATTGGTAGAACTGGAACATAGTCATCACCGACCGCTATAGGAGCACTTGGTACATAAGCATCTTCATCTCCATGCACCAGTGAATAATACTGCTGCAGGAGAATTTCCTCAACTGCCGTGTCGACGTGTCCGTCTACCGCCCCACTTTATTGGTGGTACTTGTCAAACAACTTGTTGTGGAATCGGCGGTATCGAATCAGCAGCATACGATCATTTGGATGGCTCATATGGCATTCGATTTAAACGATCGGATTCGCCACTAGTAATCAAAGTACGCATGACAATGTCGGACATTTTTCCAACTGCATGTTGCGCGTATGATGCATCATGCTAAGATGCTTTATTACCTATATACCAGATTCGATGCAGTGCGTCGATCTGCATATGCATTTTCAAGAATATCATTAAAAATTTAAATAAGTCAGAATTCTATATATGTTTACATGAACAAGGAAAAATGAATTTACGAGTACTTCAACTGTTGAACTACTAGACTGATAGCCCACGGGATTCGATTGTTGTATTGTAGGATTACTAATTAATCACCGTGTATAAGTCCAATACCACACAAAATAATCAGGCGTAACAACTTCTTGCCTAAACGTGGGCCGTCCGGTGAGAATATAAGCATATCTGTTGATTCAATTAGTACGGTGTAACGCATCTACCTTATCCCATCCAGCACCAGTAGTACGTATGTCCTACTGATACAGATTTAATCTCGTGTCAACAGTATTCGGAATTATTTGCCACAATTCAAATTATCGCATAACTCGATCGGGGTGATGTAGCTCAATCGCCTCCCATCACAATAGAAATGTGATAGACATCCAAATTCGTTAGTCATGTGTACAGTACGGATGCAGAGATGCTAACATGTTCGCAACATAAGGTTGCCAAATAAATTACAAAAATAAATAAATTTAGTTTCAAATAATAAATAACAATAAATGTTATTAAAAATTCGATTTCAAATATTTTATCATAGTAATACATACGTGATTGTGTTGCATCCGATCCAACTAATTTCTGTACGCAATCAGCACATATGTTGAGGTGCAGGACAGTTCTAGAGGACTCTGTCATACTGCTCCTCTAGGCACATTCGAGCCAATGTCCTATACCCGACATACTTTATCCGGTCTAATAGTGGGAATGCGCTTCCAAACCCAAAACTTTGCTTCCCGTGAAATAATAATATTAGAAAAATATTTCATTATTTAAAATAGTTAATTTAAATTTGGATTTAAATTCGTATCTGAATTACTATAGAAGTGGACCACTGATCTAATGCGTCGTATAAATAGTGGCGTTGCACATACAACGATACAAATAAGTTAATACTGCACTACCACAACTCAGTGTACCAACCAACTCTAAATTGCGTATATATATAAGGAAGCGCAAATAAACTCGGTTCCTGGATTTGTCGGAGAACAAAAATTCACAAAAAAGTTGTATAATGCGACATCTTACATGCTGTGCAACCATATTAGGAGTCGCGTGCACTGGCAAAGGTTGAGCCAATGCTTTCTCGAGTGAACTTAATTTCAATCGAGATCCATCCAGATCTGTACCTGTGGATTGAAAACTAAGGAGCGCGTTACATAGGTCTAGCAATTCTGCCTGCGAGTAGTTAAACTCACGGTCAATAATTAGATCCCCTTTCGCATGTAATTCAAAAAGAATCTCTACATCTTGTGGTGTAATTGTGACCTCTCCCACTATAAGGTGGAACGTATGTATCTCCTAACGCCATTTTTTCACTAACGTTGTAATCAGGGGATAATCAATCTTCATACACGACAAACGAATAATCCCACAAAACCCAACTATATCCATAAGTTGCATGATCCATGGATTGAATAGTCAAACAACTCAAAAAGCACTATCATTGTGTTTTGCAATGAGGACAGTATCTTCCAACTGTCGTGCCCAAATTTGTGGTATTATGGTTGCTCCAATGATGATATTTTCACTTTATTTTGTTTAATAATATATTACAATTGTTTTTTTTTTGGACACCATTGATAGATCATGTACAAGACGGAGTTGATTCCGACCCTATTATTCCGGACTTGTTGACCCTACAGCGTCAACATAGATCGACATATATTTGGGTAGGACAGTTAGAAGATACTGTGCTCACTGCAAAGCGCAATGACATTGCTTTTTGGGTTGCTCGACCATTCGATCCATGGGTCAAGTAACTTATGGATATAGTTGGGTTTGATGAGATTATTCATTTGTTGTACATGAAGATTAATCATCTCCTGATTATAGTGTTGGTGGAAAGATGGCGCCAGGAGACACACACGTTCCACCTTACAGTGAGAGATGTCACAATTATACTACAGGATATAGAGATTCTTTTTGGATTACTCATGGAGGGTGATCCAATTATTGGCTGTGGGTTCAACTGCCCACAGGCAGAGCTGTTAGACCTATGTGACGTGCTCCTTCATTTTTGGCCTACAGGTACAGACTTGGATGAATCTCGATTGAAGTTAAGCTCACTCGAGAGAGTACTGGCTCAACCTTTCATAGCGCACGCGACTCCTGATATGGTTGCACAGCATGCAAGGTGTCGCATTATACAACTTCTTGGTGAATTTTTTTCTCCGATAAATTCGAAAACCGAGTTCATCTGCGTTTCCTTAGATATATACGCAATCTAAAGTTGGCTAGTACACTGAGTTGGGGTAGTGCAATATTAGATCATTTGTATCGTTGTATGTGAAACGCCACTGTTTATACAACGCATCGGATCAGTGGTCCACTTCTATATTGATTCAGGTACGAATTTAAATCCAAATTTAAATTAACTATTTTAAATCATAAAATATTTTTCTAATATTATTATTTCACGGGAAGCATAGTTATGGATTTGGGAGCGCATTGCTACTATTAGATCGGATAGAGTACACCCGGTATAAGACATTGGCCTGAATGTGCCTAGAAGAGCAGTATGGCAGAGTCTATTAGAACTGTCCCGTACCCCAACACATGTGCTGATTGCATACAGAGATCAGTTGGATCGGATGCAACACAATTACGTATGTATTACTACAATAAAATATTTAGAATCGAATTTTTAATAACATTTATTGTTATTTATTGTTTGAAACTAAATTTATTTATTTTTGTAATTTATTTGACAACCTTATACTGAGAATATGTTAGCATCTCTACCTCCGTACTGTACGCATGACCAATGAATTTGGATGTCTATCACATCTCTACTGCGTTAGAAGCCGATTAAGCTATATTGCTCCGATCGAGTTATGTGACAATTTGGATTGTTGCAAATAATTTTGAATGTTGTTGACATGGGGTCAAATCTGTATCAGCAGGATCTACGTACTATTGGTGTTTGATGGGATGAGGTGGATGACCTATACCGTGCTAATTGGATCAACAGACATGCTTATATTCTCACTGGACAATCCACTTTCAAACAAGCTGTTGTTACGCCTGATTATTTTGTATGGTATTTAGACTCACACACAAAGATTAATTAGCAATCCTACCATACAACAACCGAATCTCGTAGGCTATCAGTCTAGTAGTTCAGCAGCTGAAGTACTCGTAAGTTCATTTTTTCTCGTTCATGTAAACATATATAGAATTCTGACTTATTTAAATTTTTAATGATATTTTTAAAAATGCATATGCAGATCGATGCACTGTACCGAATCTGGCATATAGGCAATGAAGCGTCTCAGCATGATGCATTATACGCGCAACAAGCAGTCAGAAGAATGCTCGATATTGCCATGTGTACTTTGACTGTTAGTGGCGAATCCGATCGTCTAAATTGAATGCCATATGAGCCATCCAAACGATCGTATACTGCTGATTCGATACCGTCGATTCCGCAACAAGTTCTTTGACAAGTATTACTAATAAGGTGGGGCGGTAGACGGACACGTCGGCGCGCTGCAGTTGAGGAAGTTCCCCCGCAGTAGTACTACTCACCAGTGCATGGAGATGAAGATGTTTATATGCCATGTGCTTCTACAGCGATCGATGATGACTATGTTTTAGTTCCACTAGTTGCAGATGATTATGTCCCTTGTGCAGTGGTTTCAGATGGTCACGATAATTTTTTAACTCCGCAGCACCTAATTTTGTTGTTGGTACATCCACTAGACCGTCTCGAAGACACTATAGGCAGTATGAGAACGATGCAAGTCCATCGTACGCTACAGATGAAAAAGATGAAGGATACTTTGAAGCACATCCTCAACAACAACCTCCGAAACGAGTTCAACCTCAGAGGCATTGTCGTGGATTTTATTGTGGGAGTAGTTTTCATACTTGGTTTTGACGATTTTATGTGTACGCTATTGATATTTAAAATTAATTAAAATTAATTTTTATATATAATTGTAATTAAATTTTAGCATCCAAAATAATAAATTAAACTCTAAAATTTAGAATTAAATTTAAAGGAATTAGAAAATTAGTAAATTATTGTTTTAAAAATATTATATTTAAAGGATTAAAGATAAATAATTAAAAAGATTAAAATTTATTGCTATTTTTTTTACGATAAAAATAAATTAAGATTCGATTTTAGTATTAATTGAGATTTAAAATTATTTAAAATTTTAATAAAAATAACTTTGATTTTATACTATGAACGGAACTAAATCAAAAAATTTATTGAATATAATTGTTTATTTAAATAAAAAATTAAATTAAATGGAGCCAAAATTACATGTCTACATATAATAATATTTTTGCTAAAGAATTAATGTGAAATTTAAAAAATTGCTAAATGTTTTTGCTAAAGAATTTTTGCCATACAGAGAAATCATGCAAAGAAATCAAATTGTCAAACCTCGTGAAGATTTTAGGTGTACATTATTGACATTTAAAATTAATTGTAATTAATTTTTATACATAATTGTAATTAAATTTTAGCATCCAAAATAATAAATTAAACTCTAACATTTAGAATTAAATTTGAAGGAATTAGAAAAATAGTAAATTATTGTTTTAAAAAAAATACTATGTTTAAAGGATTAAAGATTAAAAATTATTGCCATTTTTAACGATAAAAATAAATTAAGATTCAATTTTAGTATTAATTGAGATTTAAAATTATTTAAAAATTTAATAAAAATAACTGTGATTTTATACTATGAATGAGACTAAATCAAAAAAATTATTGAATATAATCGTTTATTTAAATAAAAAATTAAATTAACTAGAACTGAAATTCCATGTCTACATATAATAATATTTTTGCTAAAGAATTAATGAGAAATTAAAAAAAAATTGCTACATGTTTTTGTTAAAGAATGCCATGCATCGTGGTTTTAGAAATGGCATTTTTAAACCTTGTTTCTACCAGACACGAGGTTTGATAAAATTGATGCACCTCGTTGAAAGTTAGACCTCGTGTTTGGTACATATGAGTGTTAGGGATATGCCCTAAAGTCAATTTGTACTTATACTATTGTCGTTATGTTTTATATAATAATATGAGGTTTTTCTTTCCATGAATAGTGCATTTTATTTTGTGGTCATCAAGTACGTGACTTGATAGTAAAACCCTACAATGAATACAATGACTATTCTAAAATTGTCCCTGATCGATTACTATTATTGGAACAATAATAAATTAAGATTAGTATGTTTGTGACTTGATGGCTTTGTTTTACTGGTCATGGATATTTGTGATATCGAGTCAAAACATAAATAAATGTTAGAGAACATTGTATTGGACATGACCCACTATGAGAGTACTTCATGGAACATGTCATAAGTACTTTCTAGCCATAATGATATTAAAAGTCATTCGACCTAAATTCATCATAGTTTCCTACTTGATAAATTCTATATTTTGACGTTTTCTAAAGTTGTTTTTAATCAGATAATAAATTAGACTACTGTTGGATATAGAATAAATCAATGAGAGGAATATGAATGATAGTGAATGACTTTGTCTCTCTCAATTATGGGAGAGATATCCATGGGCCCCTTGATAAGTTAGACTGTTAAAATGCATGGTCGTGTTCAAATATATCATTCTAAGATATTGATATCATTTGTTTGAATAGTCTAAGATATTGATATCATTTGTTTGAACAGTCTACTATGAAATCAAGAAATAATTGAGTAAGCTTAATAAGGATGACATGCTCCGTGCCTTATGCTTAATCTGGATATCGTGTGACAAAAGGATTAAATATAAAATTATGGTTTGGTTCAAAGAGATCATCGATCTTCATTTAACCTGGATAGTTATAATATTTTGTTATAAATCGCTTATAACTTGTGCGCCATTTAAATATGATTTGGGCACACTGCCAGTGTTAAATGAACCTATAGGGTCACACAACAAGCGAACTTGTTAGGTTATTTTTTTGATAACTAGATTTGATGAATTTGGAAATATGTCTAAGTTAATCGAACTTAGAAAATTTACCAGATACAATGAATTTGGAAATATGTCCACATTCGATGTATCTGGATAATGTCCAGATTATAAGAATCTGACTCGGTAAATTAATTGTTTAAATAACCGAGATAATGGCAGAATCTTATCATATCAGTTTTAATTTAGTTTGAATTTAAATTAAAATATGATAAGATATTATTAGGGTTGGACTCTAAGAGGGTCGAGGGTTTTTAAGAAAACCCTAGCCGTCTTTTCAAGAGTCTAATTCTGTTGAGAACATTCATGCCATTCTCTACCAGAACAAAATCTTTTCAAACCCTAGGCGCTAGCACTCCCTAAGTGACGAGTGAGTTCGCGGTGTGTATTCGATAGAGAACGTTCGCGCACTGCAGCGTCTGGTGATCATTCGGGTTGCACGTGCAGCAGCACCATCGGAATCGAAAGATATCGATTTCACCAACCAGAGGTAATTCTGCAAACCTACGATCTTCTTAATCGTTTACTTGGATCTTCGGAAGAGATTCGTGGATGTTTTCCGTGTTTAGGAGTCCACGAATCCTAACAATGAGCTATCACCGGCCTTCACACATTTAATGCGGCATTTGATGTGTGCCTGGGGGTTTAGACTTCACGTCTAGGCTTGGACCTCGCGTCTGGCAGATACAAGGTCCCTCCACCGGGTACCTCTCCTATATTTTGTACTCACTTTTGACACTAAATTTCAAAAAGTGCATATCTTGATCAAAAACCCACTGGGAGGAAGGAAGAGACATACAAGTCAGAGTGGGTCCCATGCAAAACAAGAATAGCATTTAGGAGTTGAACAATAAGAGTAGATTTGGCATTTGGGAAAAAAATTGCTATGGCAGGAGAAAATCTGCTCTGACAATATTGTCACCACGTCTCAATTCGTCCAAATTTAAATAAGTTGTTTTGCTATCGTGAAAGACTAATTTACTTTTTCTTATTTTTTTTTCTTCTTAACCAAATAATATAAATATTCTATTTACGTTCAAATTTTTATCCCTGAACTTTCTCTCTCCCTTTTCACCCTAACCAAATATATTGTAAGCAAAGAGGGAGCTCAAATTTGCATCAAGAAACTGTAAAATACTAACCTGGCACTGTATGTCAATCCCATGTTGCCTGTATTCCAAACTAATGCATTTTGAGAACATTGCTACATAGCTGTGACAGAGAAAAGAAGTAGATCATGCTAGGCTTCTAGGGGAAAAAATTGAACCCAGATGAGGCTCATGAAGTCAAAGGGCATCAGATTTGGAAATTGAAGATTTCATGGTAAGAAATTTGAAGGAACTCACGCTTTGCTGGCTGCATATACAGTATAGAGAGGATAAGATGAAAGCTCGGAGGAACCAGAGCCTATATTGACTATAGCACCTTTTCTCTTTTGTAACATACCTGGAAGAACTGATCTTGTCACCCATGCCATTGCTTTGATGTTCACTCTAAGCAAGTTCTCTACCATTTCAGAGTCCACCTCATGGAAAAACTTGGCATAAGGATATGCCATGCCAGCATTGTTGATCAAGATTCCAACATCTAATCCTTCTATAGCTTGTTTTATTGTTTCTTCAATTTCCTCTCCAGAGGACTTGGCAAAGTCAATAACAACAGGTTTTAGTGCAACTTTTTCACCATGAATTCTCCTTATATCATTGCAGACATCTTCAAGTTTCCAAGGGTTTCTCCCAACTAGTACAAGGTCGAGACCCTTTGATGCTAACTCGAAAGCAAGAGCTTTGCCAATTCCATCTGTGGCCCCAGTGATCAGAGCCCATGATCCGTAATCGTCCAGAATCTTTGGTTGTCTGAAGAACGTGCACCATAACCATTTGATGGCACTAAGAGCACATTTTGCAAGAGAAATGAAGCCAGAACAAGCTAGGAGTAGAAGGATAGGATGCTGCAACTCCATTAGCAAATTAACAATAGTCTACTGCTCTGCTTGATGCCAGTGGTCACAGATCTTGATCTAGAGATGATTAAGGAAATGGGAAAGTTTCTTATGCTTACATGTGACAGCTTTTAATAATCACCAATCAGACAAAGCTCTGGCTTTCACCTTAACCTTATCACTTAAGAATCCAGGCCCGTGTGCCAAATATCCGGTCCACTTTTGGCCACGCCCAGCCGAATGATTTGCCGTATAGATGAATTGTTTTAGTAGTAAATAATTAATAAAAATTAAATAATTATTAATTATTTTTTTAATGTGTCTCTTCAATGGTTTTTATTTTTTTAAAAATTTTGAAAAGTCATTTATTTTATTAATATTTTAATTTATTTTTAATTCAATAAAACTCTATATTATACTTACTGTATATCTTCATAAGTTTCACAATGTATGAAAGAGAGACGAGGAGAAATCAAACTTTCAATATATGATAAATATATAATTTTTAATTTTTAAACAAATTATTATTATTTTAATAATTTAATTTATACATAATTTCATATACTTAGATTAGTATGATATTTATTCAAAAGATATAATTTTATTTAAAGTTTAAAAATAAAAGAAATATAAAATAAGATTTCAAAATTAGAAGAAGAGAAAACACTTTTATTTAATTAATAAAAATTCATAAATAGTGATGTAAATTTAGCCTTTTCTTAATATGTATATATATTATTAACAATTGCTAGAAGTGTTGATTTGATGATATGGACACGTTTGGTAAGCATGCATGCTGCGTTTTTCCGTGTACCGGTCTTTCTAATTTATTATAGGAAAATTTTTACATGAACCCGGTTTACGGTCTCACGTGTGCACCGGGTGAGCCCAACTACTTTTGTAGTTTGATACTTGTCCTTTTGCATTAAAATATTCTAAAAATCATTTTTGATGTATTTTCTTGTTTTTCTTATTTTTCCAACTCAACCTTGGTTAACGGTTGTCAAAATGCTAAGAATCCAGCCATCACGCCTTACCCATTCCTCTCTCTCTATCTTTCTCTACTCTGTACCACCACCATCACCCATGCGCAGACTCTCTCTCTCTCCTCTGTACCACGACCACCCACGCACAGAAATCACAGTCTGCCTTATACACTAGAACCACCTACCCCCTCCTCCATCTGACCCCTTCCTCCGCCATCGCAAAATTTTCTCTTCTGAACGGTAAGATTTTCTCGTCAGTGGCTTAGATTTGAACTCGTCGGTGGCTTTTCTACACTCGCATCTGAACAAGATCTAAGCTCTGCATTCAGATGCCATTCAAACGGCAAGATCTAGGCTCCGACAAAGCCTGCTTAGATTTGAACCCGTTAGTGGCTCTTCTACTTCTATTTTTATCTTGGGTTGCTTAAATCATAGCCGCACTCCCCCGAGCTAGCACTCCACCTCCATTTTGTCTCTTGTTCCTGTTGGTGCTCCGGACAACACCAATCGAATTGAGCTCAAGTCGGAGTGATCCACTTTTAGGTTCTTGGCTAGTGCATGTTTTGCAGCTATAAGGTATGGTCTCAGGCTGCGTATTTTGCATTCCGAAATTCTTCAAGTTTGTGATTTGATTTTGCTAATTTATGTTTTTTTTGGGCAAATGAGATCAGAGAGAGATTCCTACTACTAAAGATAGGGCATTGTTGACCAGTTGAAGACATTGGTTTTTTGGACAAGTGATCTGAAAGAGATTCGCAATATTGTGAAGGTAAATCAGGATTAATATTGTTAATGCTTTCTCTCTCATTTCATGTTTCTATTACTTTTAAAATAATGCAAGTTCTTATTATGTACACTAACTTTGTATGCCTACATGGATGGATGTACAAGTATCAAGATGCATTTTATCCTAAAAGAAAGCCACATCCTAAAAAATCTATATATATTTTTATATATTTTTATAAATAATTTTGTGGTCAGACTTCTTGTGATTTTTTGATGATTTTCTTGTCATAATTTCTCTGTTTTCGTGTTCAAAAGCTCTTCTAGTGCCTATACTTGTAAATGGCATTGTAGTATTAAACTAATGCAACAACTGATGATAATGTCGAGGAACCAAAAATTCAGCTCCCCTAAATGAATCTGAATAAAGAAGATCTGAAATTGGATTATTTCTTGCTAAATGCTATCTTACAAGTATGAGATATTGTTATCACCATTATTGACATAATTTTTTATTAATCATATTATCATATAATATAGATAGGATTGCATAAGGTGACCATATAACAAACGTTATAAGCAACAATTCCTTCCCCATTATACACAAGAAAGAAATTTTAGTTCTTGTTCTTAGTTGAAGACATTTTTCATTCTCATTTTAAGGATCTATGTAACTATAGAATATAGGGGAGTTTCAGTCCAACAAATAAAATCACATAAGTTCTTTCTTCTAAACATTTAAACTTCATCCTATTATGCAATATATTGCTAACCAGAGAAATGCAAAATCATGTGTAGGTACTCCTTCTATATTTTGTTCAAATTAATCTGTAAATGTGCATAAATGGGGAGTTTAGCTCATTTGATCCCCTGGATATTATTCCTTTTCTTACATGTCTGATTTGATGTTATGTCATATGATATTTTGAACCGGATATTATTCCTTTTCTTTTATTCGAGTTTTGATGTGATTTCATATGATATTTGGGAGTGTAAATGCAAATGTCATTTTAAGTAGGTACCAGATATTGTGTGTATATATATTTAAGAAGAATCTAAATCCAGTGGAATGGGCTTAGTCACTGATTTTTTGATATATATTGTCTGAAAGAATTTTCTGTCTCTCAAAGGAAAAAAAGATGTTTATAGGCGTGCATATTTTGATGTTGAAGCCACTTACTATTATGCCTGGAAACCAAGGAACTCTTTGACTGGGTATGTGCTTGGATATTTAGTATATAACTGCTACCACCTGTATGAAGTTGTACAAACAATGTTGTCTATTCTAGTGACTTACTGCGTCTTTATCTTCTTGCCTCTACCTCTTCTTAGTTGGTAAAATTGCTATCTAAAACGAAAACTATACATCTAAATAAGGGACGTACTAGAAGGACTTGAATTGTTGTGATACAACTAATTAGATATTTAATATTTGTTTAGGTATCACTATATAATATTTATTCTTTTCGACTTCTTTAATTTTTTTTTTCTTTTTTGGCATTGCAATGAATGGTACTCGGGAATGTTTACAAGTCATTTCCCTCTCTTCAAGAAGCGGAGAAAGCATGGACATCATATAGTACAAGCAGCAAAAAAGCAACACATGCTAAGTTTGAACCTCCACAACTTCCTTCGAGATGGCTTATTCAAAAATGATGTCCAGAAGATGCTAAGGCTGATTTGTTGCTTCTTTTAGTAGAATATTAAAGTTGTACTTTGCCTTTTGTACCCTAACTAATAGAGTTTAAGTCTGATATGCTCTACTAGAGCGTGTACTTATGATGTACTTGTGGTGTTGAGGGGATTTATATATATGATTCTTGATTTTGAAAGCAATTTCTGTTGAATGAGAAAATTGTTCTTGAATAATTTTGGCTTAGAGTTTTGGTTTGGAGTTTTGGAAGCAATTTCTGTTGTACTTGTGGTGTTTGGGGGATTTAAGCTGCATATATTTTGTTCTTCTGCGAGTAACTGATGGTTAAATACATCATTTTTTGTTTTGGTTAAATGAGTATTAGGGATTTATATGTCTGATTCTTGATTTTGGAATCAATTTCTATTGAATGAGAAAATTGTTCTTGAATATTTTTGGCTTGGAGTTTTGGAAGCAATTTTTGTTGTACTTGTGGTGTTTGGGGGATTTAAATTGCATATTTTGGTTCTTCTGAGAGTAACTGATGGTTAAGTACATCATTTTAGTGCTGGTTAAATGAGTATTGGGGATTTATATGTCTGATTCTTGATTTTGGAAGCAATTTCTATTGAATGAGAAAATTGTTCTTGAATATTTTTGGCTTGGGGTTTTGGAAGCAATTTCTGTTGTACTTGTGGTGTTTGGAGGATTTAAGCTGCATATTTTTGTTCTTCTGAGAATAGTTGATGGTTAAGTACATCATTTTTGTTTTGGTTAAATGAGTATTGGGGATTTATGTCTAATTCTTGATTTTGGAAGCAATTTTCTATTGAATGAGAAAATTGTTCTTCAATATTTTTTGCTTGGAGTTTTAACTTGGAGTTTTGGAGGGGTGACAGTAGAGATGGGATGGGGAAGAAGCTAATAATTAAAACAATTTACGATTGAAACAAGTCTGAATGATGATGAAAGGAAACAACACATTCATGCACACCAACAACACATCTAAATGAGCTAAACCAGTAACCATTCATGCACATCTTGAAGATACAAAGTCCATTACAAAGAATGAAAGAATAAGACTATACTTCTATATCAAGTACAAGGAAAACTGTCATCACTAACATTCTCAGCAGCAAAATCTTCCAGAAATGATACCACGATCACTAACAACTCAGTTGGCTCAACTATTCCAAAGTCCAATAGCAGTTCCATCAACATCAAATCTGCTAACAAATGTACAGTTGCCTTTGCCTAGACATCTGCAAAATAATATAAACAACCTATTAGTCAGCTGCAAAATCTTCCAAAAATACTATATTCCACGAAAACACTATTAGTCAGAATGTCAAAACCCATTTCTTCTTGTGTATCCTACCACATTAGCCTTTCAAACATACGTTACCATTTTCCTAGTGTGTGAACACTTTCTAGTCCATAAGGAAAAGAAATCTAAATAATTCGAAATTTACAAGGATGACAGTAGCAAACGAAATATCATCATATTTTACACAAAATTGCAATTGCATGATTGAAATGCACATACAACTTGAATTCTAATTTGTTGAAGGGGGAAGGAAAAAAAAGGAAAAACATTTTACACAAATAGAACATTATGAATAAAGGATACAATCAAATGTACAAGCAAATCGAGAAGGGGAATCACAAGAAAAACCCAAGTATGAGAATAGTCTAACTGACTCATTCCTTCCAGAGTAAGTTTTATGTCTATTCCAATAGCCTTTATACTAACCACATGTAGACAATGTAGGAGATATGCAATTCTTAGTCCCATATGAAAAAACCACTATGAGAATACAACTAATATCTGTGAGTTTAGAATGGAAATATTACTGTAAGGGAACCTACTAAAGAATAAAGTCCCAGGTAAATTAGAATGTTCGACTGTCTATAGCGAGGCTCAAAATGAAAAATCAATGCCACCACTATCGATATTGTAGCTATTGTATATACTAGAAAGGTTGTATATATGAAAATGATCTAGGAAACCATGAAGAATATCACTCCAATTAGATTTTTGTTGCAAGTTAAACCTAGCTGAGTAGCCAAAGTCTAGATTTTTTGTACAGAATTTGGTATATGCTCCTAAGGTGCATGGATTACAATCACTGCAGATCCTACAATACATGAGACACATCCTAGTAGGCACATTTGCCTTAATTTTTTTTTCAACATGAAATATGCCAAAAGTATCACCTATTAGAACTACCAAAGAGATTAGCATGCCTAGCATTGCAAGAGTACAACAAGAGTACCAGATTGGAAAGAAAATTTACTTAACAATTATACTTAATGCACCAAAGAGGGTCACTAGAATAGCCAGAGCATAAATATAAGCCACAAAGTTGGCCACTTCACCGACAATCACTGCATTTTAAGAACAAGCATACTATAAGAAAAAAGCCTTACCAAGATCTCTGCTTGAATTTTAGAATAAATAAAGGAAGCAAAAATAGGATCCAATGGAAGACAATGCAATGAAACATTAACTAGCTTATCTGAAATAGCCCCGTTGAATTTCCAGTGTCTTTTGTTCTCTCAAAATCAAAGTCTTTCTTTGATGCTTGCTTCAGAATGTTGGCCTCTTCTGAATTGCTTAATTTCTAATTCTTTAGCGTTCTAGTACAAGTTTCTGGGAGAAATTATCTATGTGCGTGTGTGTGTGATCTTGATTGATATTGTATGGTCAAGAGATAAGAACAAAAATTTTATCAAGAATCATCACATTAGAATCGAAGATTCTACAAACTACTTTCACACTTTTGGAATGCATACCACTGCATCTTCCCTCCACCAACATCCGAAGAAAATATAAAACTATGCAATACATGTTATTCAACTAGTACCATGACACACCTAATTACAGATAAACTCAGTAGGAACAAAATTTGCAATTCCAGAAATCACTAGTATACCGGATATAGGTTTAGTATGTCTAAACAAATTTCTGCAGACCCATTAAAAGGTAAAGGTATGGTTTATAGTTTTAGCATAATGGAAAAATATGAAACCTACTTTCACAGAAACCATTAGATATTCTGAGAGATATCTAGCAAATTCGGAAGTTTTAATCTAAAAGAACTTTGCTGTCTTTCAGAACTTTGATATTCACATGCAAAGGATAGGCTAGCAAATTCAAAAGCAAAGAAATTTCCTGGTGATGTACCGAAGCTGTCGGTGATGCTTCAAAGCTGGGAAAATGCTCAAAAGTCGCAAACTTTTCCGGTGATGACCAAGAAATTCGACGGTGCTGTCAATTTTTGGGGAAATGGGAAAAATGGCCAGGTGTAAAGAAGAAGGGGAGAAAGCAAGCAAAATGAAGGAAAAGTCGAGCTCCGAAACAATCACGACGAACCAAGCACCATCGGTAGCTTGTTGCCATAAACTGAGAGAGCAGAGGCCTTGCCTTTGTGGGTACCCTAGAGATCCAAATCTCAGGCAGGAAATGGGATAAATGGTCGGGTACAGAGAAGAAAATGAGAAAGCAAGCAAAGTGGAAGAAAAGTCGAGCGCTGGAGGAGTTCGGAAGAGCTGAGAAGGGTACTGGGTAGAGACTTGGGGGGGAGGGGGGTGAAGGTAAAAAATGGACAAAAATCATCAAACCGAAAGCATGCTTATAGAACAGAAAAAATTTACCTCTTTGTTTGAATGACTTTATTGGCATTGAAAAAGATGTGTGTATAGACAACAAATTTCGAGTCTGCAAATAAGGTGAAGAAGTCCCAAATTGCAGGATAAGTCCTCTGATTATTCTCTTTTTGAAAAAAAAAAAAGTTGAGGGTTGAAGGGCTTGATCTCGGATCGAACGAGATTTTATGATGAACACTTGATTACCAAGCTTTCGAGACTTGCTTGATGTAGAGCAAGATGAACGTCTTAAAATTTAATGAAGATTTTGAACCTTGAAATTTGATGAAAATTCTGAATCTTAATTTGATGACGATTCTGAACCTTAAATTTGATGAAGTTTGAATGCTTGAACTTGTTGAAACTTCAAATTGTTGAAACTTAAGGATCTATGGTGTCTTGAACCATTAAGGGAATACCCTATTTATAGGTAAAAAATCTCTTAACTTTAGCATAAATAGTCGATGTGAGATTTTGAAGAAGTCTCCTAACAAACCGTAATGGATTTGGGTTTAAGATGACCTATGCTTGATTTATGTTTTAGCCCAATCTTATTTAACCCACAATATATTTGGGTTATGCGATTTTTAAAAAAGTCCAACTTTAGGGCCTGATCCAATTCCATTTAATCCATAATATATTGGATTTAATATAAAATGGACCATTAATAATAGTCTAATTTCAATAGTCCAATTTCATAATTCATTGAATTTAATGGGCTTTTAATGATAGCTCAATTATATTAATTCAAGAATAATTATATTTATTCATGAATTGATTTTAATTAATCAAGGCTAAAATATTTAATTTTCTTTTAATCTTGAAAATATATTTTATTCCAAAATTTTTTATCTACAGTGTGTACAACGATGCTTGTGTTTGATCATGTCCTTACAAACGTCGATTTCATCTCATTCACGCAAAGCTTTTGAGCTTCCGAAATGGTGCCCTTTTCTCTACCAGTGAAGCTCGCCGAATGTTGGGTTTGCTATGTTTTTTGCTTCTGTGATTTTTTTCACAGACTTAGCTTCTATGAAACTATTTCTTCCTAATAAAAAATAGGGTCTTGATTCATTTTCATTAATTTACAGAGAGAGAGAGACCAATAGCATGAAACAGAAAGTACCATACTTTCTGTTTTTCTTCACGCGAAACAATACAAGATCCATCCCGTGTTATTTTTTTTAATTTTATTTTTCCATTGGTCTTATTCATTGGGCCAGATAAAATTATTTACTCTTGGCTTGAATACTCATAAATAATAAGACTCAATTATTTATTTTTTTGGTTTCATTAAATAACCCAATAAATAATTAACAAGCCCAAATAGACCAATATAAAATTTTATACCTTTTATCTAGTTTATATCTAGATTAATTTTTTAATTATTCAATCTGAGCTTTGAACCCTAAATAATTAATTAACCAATTAAATTAGATAAAATATATACTCTTTCTTGGGTCTTTTATTTTATTCTAATCTAATAATAAATTAGACTACTTAAATAAAATAAAATAAAATAAAACTTATAATTTTCAAGACCAATTCCTTAACCCAAATCTGTCAAGACTTAGGGGTTATTCCAGGAACCAAAAGACACATGACCATGGCTACTAAAATAACCAAAATACCCATATTATATAAATAGCTATATTTTACATTTTAAATATTTTCTAATAGCACCATAAGGAAATATTGACTCCAAGGATAATATTGCGTTAACAAAGTTTTTGACCTACAGGTGTAATGACTAAAATGCCCCTCTACGCATCGCCATGCATTTAGATAGGAGGAGTGTACTAACACCTCTCTAATAGACATCTATTATCCTTAGACTTCTAGTCCAATGATCCACAACTCCTGGAATGTTTTAACTTTCGAATAGAGCTACCCTAAAGTAAACATCTAAGTCATGTTCCCCAAGACCCTGGATAATTAGATCATTTGAACAGTCACAAGGGGCGATATAGCACAAAAACTATCTTGTACAAGTTTATCTTAACTAACTAGTCACATATACCCAATATACAAGTATATCGGCTGTACGAAAGAACCTCAATTACAGCATATCAAAGTATATACTTTTAGTTTTGTCAAACCACTAACTCATACTCAAGCGGTAGAGTATAAGTCCACGCTGTAGTAATAATAGTTTGGGTTTCTTCTAAATAGTACTTTTAGAAACCACTATTACAGATCTTGTTCTACGTATTCGAAATACGCTCATGCTATGAACTGAGTGGACTACTCACTGGCTAAAGGTAAGTCATTTCCCATTTGAAATTCATAACACAATAACTTAAACACGATGGGATTCCCATTCTCGTCAATCAGTTAAGAACAAATATTTATGTGTTAAGTAACCTGTGATCCATACCTTATTGTGAAAGACCAACATTCATATGAATCACTTACTTAAATACAATGGGTCATTTCTAAATGAAAATCGTACACAAATAAAATGTAAATTAACAAACAAAATTTGAGAATAAATTTTTTTATTAATAAATTCGATAATTATATTAGATAAAATTAGTTTAGATGGCATATATTCCAACAGGGGGATGGGATGAAGAGAGAGAGAGAGAGAACCAGATAGAGAGTGTGTGAATGACCAGGTTTTGATCTTTGTAAGAGAAAGAGATACTTTGTGATGGCAAGAAAATTCAAATTTTCACAACCATGGTTAACCATGGTTGATCAGCAAATTGAAAAAAACTAAAAAATTCCACAAAATTAGAATTTTGGAATTTTTTATTCAAATGGCCAAGTGTCGCACAGCGAGGGTATCTAAGCCCATCCGGTGCACAGGTGGGGTCATATACCGAGTTCATGTAAGAATTTCCCTTTATTATATACCCATATTTGAGTATTCTAAGGCCGGGTCAACACCACCGGGTAAATAACCAGGAACTTATTTAGTACTCCCTGCGTTTTAAAATACTTGTTCATAAAATCTTTTGCACATATATTAAGGGTGTTAAAAATAATACTACAATTTAAATAAAGTTTCTATTCTACCCATATTAAAAACATGATAGCTATTAATTAGTGAAAATTCTCAAGAAGTAAAAAGAAAGAAGAGTTTTGGAAAGTTGTGCGGTTAATTTATTCTACCTCTATTTCAAAATGTAAGTTGTTTTAGGCCTAATTTTTTTTCTTCATAATATAAGTCGTTTTACAAAGTTCTATAAAGGGCAAAATATATCAGCCACCCTTAAACTTTTATAAATTTTGATTTTCACCTTCGAACTTTAAAATATGTGATTTTAGCCCTCGAACTTTTAAAACACCTAAAAAATAGCAATTTCAAAAATAAAAACTCAAGTATAATACAAAATCACCAGATTTTAGCTCTCATTTCCCTGTTTTTAATTTTTAAAATATTATTTTTCAACTTTAATCTCGTTCTTTTCTCTTCAAATTTCTTCATTTATCAACAACAATTTTAAGATATAACTTCAAACCTTTTATGCGACTCAATAATTTTGAGATTACTCTTTCGTACTTTTTCGAATCTAACCATATAACAAAAATAACATATTTTATTCTTTAATAAACAAAACTAAGACGTAGAGATGAAGAAAAAAAATCGATTCAGTTCTTAACGAATATTAATTTTCTTGGCATTTCTACAGGAAGGAAGAATAAATTTGAAAGTAGAAGTGAATTATAAAAAAAAAAATCTAAAAAGAGAAATGAGAGATGCGCAAGTTGCAGTAATATTTTCCTGTCATATATAGAGGTTACTTTATAAGAATTAGAAGGATGACACCACATTGTGAGAGTTGAGTAAATGAAAATACCTATAAAATAGGTCATGTGGAAGTCATGTGATGAACTTCCGTGAACACTTAATAGTTTTAATTAATGGAAGAGCTAATTCGAAGAGAATAAAGCAAGATTAAAGTTGAAGAATAATATTTTAGAAATAAAAATAGGAGAATGAGAGTTAAAATCCAGTAATTTTGTATTGTACTTGGGCTTTTATTGTTGAAATGGTTAGTTTTTATGTGTTTTAAAAGTTCGAAGGCTAAAATCAAGCATTTTAAAGTTCGAGGGTGAAAATCAAAATTTGTAAAAGTTCAAGGGTGGCTGACAGATTTTGCCCTTCTATAAACATTTATTACTTTTTTTCCACCTCTATCCCTCCCTGCAATCTCTCTTTTCCCACTAATTATGACCCAACTCTCTCCAATTATCAAAGTAGATAAAGACTTAATTAGGGGTGTTTTTAGAATTTTAGTTTTAAAATTATATAAACTTTAGGATCCTTAATTTTTGTGCATAAATTTAAAACGATTTATATTGTGAAACAGAGATAGTAATAAACGAGGGGTAAAATGAGAAGAAACTAATCGTTAGTTTTAAAAATATGTATATGAATAAATATTTTGAAATAAAACAAAAAAGTTTCATGAACAAGTGTTTTGAAACGGTGGGAGTAATTCAATTAAGTATTTAAAATTAATTAATTAAGTATTTATTTTATTAAGTGTATTTAATAATAAATTATATTAAATATTTAATTAATTAAGTACATCTGATTACAGATTATTATTATTTAATTAATTAAGGCGTATTAAAAATCCTGTTAAAAATTTTAAATAATTTAAAAGCTATTTAAATTTAAAGTGTGACAATATTAAATACTCATCTAATTATTAATATTTTTATATTTAATTTAAATTATAATAAAATATAGTATAAAAATGAATTATAATTAATTCAGACTTCAAATTTCAAAATTTAGAATTCAGTCTTCAAATTTTAATTTTTAAAATTTAGTATTTAAATATTTAAACTTCAATTTTATCAAATGATCCTAAATTTAACACCAATAACCATAATGAGGTCTAAATTTAAAAAAAAAAATGTTGTTCTTTGCCTAATTCCAATTTAAGGACTACATTCAAGTGGCAGCTATTGACAAATCAATTATCAAGAATAATTATACATTGTTGGATAAAAAATGCCAACACCCTTAAACTTTCATAAATTTTGATTTATATCATTGAACTTTAAAAAAATATAATTTTAACCATCAAATATTTGAAATACCTAAAAAATAACATTTTACCAATTAAAACTGTTAATTGCTTACAAAAATTTATCACATAACTCTCACATGACCTGTTTTATGGGCATTTTTATCTACTCATAACCTCATAATATGACGCTAAATTTTCCTTTAATTCTTATAAAGTAATTTCTATATATAACAAAAAAGACTATTACGACTTGCGTGTCTCTAACTTCTCCTTTCATATCTTTTTTTTTTTTTTGTGGTAATTCATTTCTTCTTTCAAATCTATTCTTTCTTTTTGTAGAGATGTCAAAAAAATTACTATCCATCGAGAAATGCATTTAAGTTTCTTTACTGAATCTAGTTTCTTTTTTTTTATTTTTATTACTATCTATATGTTTGTGATTTGTTTATTAAAAGGTAAAATTTATGGTTTTTATTGTATGGTTGGATTCAAATATGTGCAAAAGAATAGTTCCAAAATTATTGAGCCGCATAAGAGGTATGGAGTGAGATCTTGAGATTGCTGTTGATAATATAAAGAAATTCAAAGAGAAGATAGTGAGATTAAAATTGAAGAAAAATATTTTAGAAGTAGAAAATAGGGGACTGATGGTTAAAATATGGTAACTTTGTATTGTACTTAGACTTTTATTGTTGGAAGGGTTATTTTTTAGATGTTTCAAATGTTGGAGGGTGGAAATCAAATTTTGAAAAAGTTTAAGGGTAACTTGCATATTTTACCCTATACTATATAATATATTTAATATATATCATAATAAATTTTATACGTGAAGATATTAATTATTATAATACAATCAATATATATATATATTAATTATAGAGTAACAATTATTAAGACTTTTTTTGGATTGAAATTTTCTAATCTCATTATAAACCAAAATTTCATCTTAATTTAAATATATTATTATTTTATATATTTCTTGTTTCTCGAGAATTGTCATCTACTTACAATACGTTATATTCTTTCTCTTTGGGCCCTCGCCTACTCCACATATAATCTTTTTATAAAATTCATCTCAAATAAATTCTTATCTACTTACATCATAAAACTAATTATTAAAATCTAAATAGCTCTTCTTCTCAATAAATTTGATGAACAGAACCATTGATAAATACTCCCACCATCCACAAATAATTGACTTAATTTTCTTTTTGGTTTGTCCAAAAATAACTGTATACTTTTTAAATGTAGGTTGTATTTAATTATTTTTTTCTAATTTTACCCTTAACACAATTTTCTATCAATTAATTAGTATTATAATTACCCGTATTGAAGTTATTTTAATTAACAATAAAATCACATTATTTTATAAAAATAATAAAAAATATAATTTAATGAGGTAATATGGGTGAAAAGAAGATAGAGACATGTAATTATTAGAGTGATATAATTAAAAAAATGATGAGATTCAAATTAATGAGGTGAGAAAGATAATAAAAATACTTTAAAAGATACCGTTGATATTTTAATCATTTTTATTATAGAATATCACAATTTTTTAATATATATAATTTTTATAATTAGATCAATTATTTGTGAATGAAGAGGATAACTGACATGAAAAAGATAAGAGGTAATATCTTTATTGATGAGCATAAAGAAATGATCAAAGTAGCACATAAAGCCAAAATCATTAACTAGCCAGTGGTGAATAGGGATGCCTTTCTTCTATGAATCCCGATTGAAAGGCGCCATCCATCAAGAATAGCTTCGGGCAAAATAGAGGCCAAAGTCCATTGGAGTGAATGCGTCCACCAAGGTGTGCAGCGGCCTTCATAGCCTATTCTCCCGACAGCAGCCTTCGAATAATCTCCAGCCGACGGCACAAAAAATGATGATTTCTCTATCAGTGCAACTCTTGATGCCATTTTTGTTGAAACATATAATGGTACCTAGTAATATATGTCCCCGAATTAAGGTTAAGTTTTTCAATATATATCAGTCATCCTTAAACTTTTATTAATTTTAATTTTTACTTTCGAATTTTAAAATGTGTGATTTTAGCCATCGAACTTTTAAAATACTTAAAAAATAACTCTTTTAACAATAAAAACTCAAATATAATACAAAATCACCAGATTTTAGCTCTCATTCCTCTATTTTTAATTTTTAAAATATTATTCTTCAACTTTAATCTAACTCTTTTTTTTTCGAATTTCTTTATTTATCAACAACAATTTTAAGATCTAACTTCAAACCTTTTATTCGACTCAATAATATTGAGATTACTCTTTCACACTTTTTCGAATCTAACTATATAACAAAAATAACAAATTTTACCCTTTAATAAATAAAACTAAGACATAAAGATGAAGGAGAAAAAAAAAAATCGATTCAGTTCTTGACGAATAATAATTTTCTTGATATCTCTACAGGAAGAAAGAATAAATTTAAAAGTATAAGTAAATTATCAAAAAAAAAATCTAAAAAGAGAAGTGAGAGACGGTCGCAATAGTATTTTTCTGTCATATATAGAAGTTATTTTATAATAATTAGAAGGATGACACCACATTGTGAGAGTTGAGCAAATGAAAATACCTATAAAATAGGTTATGTGGAAGTCATGTGATGAACTTTTGTGAGCACTTAATAGTTTTAATTAATGGAAGAGCTAATTTGAAGAGAATAGTGTGAGATTAAAGTTAAAGAATAATATTTTAGAAATAAAAAATAGGAGAATAAGAGCTAAAATCTAGAAATTTTGTATTGTACTTGAGCTTTTATTGTTGAAATGGCTATTTTTTATGTGTTTTAAAAGTTTGAGGGCTAAAATCAAATATTTTAAAGTTCGAGAGTAGAAATCAAAATTTATAAAAGTTCAAGGGTGACTGACATATTTTGCCCTAAAACATTTTATATATTTCTTTCGTCTCATTTTATCTGCTTATTTTAATTAAAATTTTGTCTCAATTTATCTGTCTTATTAGCAAATCAAAACTATATTAATTGTTATTTTTTTACAAATATTCCTCTTTAATACAATGAATATTGTGCACTTACAATAATAAATAAAAATAAATTAAATAGGCTTACAACACATAAAATTTTAAAATTTGATTACTTTTTAATAAAGAGAAAGATTCTTTAAAGGTAAAATAGAAAATATTAATTAATTAACCGAAAAATCTTATTTTTTTAAAATTTGTGAATCGGTTAAAATAGACAGATGAGAAAAGATAGAAAGAGTATATATTATAGGTTTATTATGTCAATATAATTTATTCGTAAAATTGTATACTATACAATCATTTCAAATGGTGCATTCATTGTAATACATATTGTAATCCTATTCTCGCTTAATTTTATAGTTTATTGGGATTGAAATAAATGGAAGAAGAATATAAAAGAAATAAAGGATTTGAGTTTTGAATGTTTGGATTGGATTTTTACGAAGGAAAGGCAATGAATGATATGGAAATAGACGGATTCGATTTAATATAAAAGTTTTAATTTTTTTTTTCGATTCAAATGTAGATGGAAACGAAAGAGGAGAAAATTTATTTTTAGTAAATGAATTAAATTGTTTATAATAAATAAAATATTTAATATTATTATATCAAATTAGTAGAAAAAAAATATAAAATCAAATTGTATCCTCTCATTTCTTTTTCTTCTTCAAATATTACATTTAATCTTTTCTTTCATTTCTCTCTATATCTAATCAAACACCATAAATAATTATTAGTCTCATTTTCTATCATTCCCCTTACTTTCTATTTTACTCCTCTCCACTTTTTTTTTTTCTTCTTCTTTTTCTCAATCCAAATGAGCCCTTAATCTAATCTCTTCATTCCCTTCTTTTTCATTTCCTTTCCAGCTATAAAAATCAAACTAAACACCTAAAATTTTCTTCTCTTTTTCCTTTTTTTTTTCCTCTCCAAATCCTTCAATCCAAATATATTCTAAAATTGGTTTCTTTCTCTTCGTTTACGTCCATTTTGGACAGAAATTAACTTAAGACATTTTTAGCTTTAATGAATACTAGGTTGATGTCCCGTGTGTTACACGGGTTGTTATGTTATTAAAATTCAATGTATTAATATTAAATATATATTATTAATTAACTTAATTAATTATTTAATTAGTTAAAATTTTAAAATAAATTTAGATAGTATTCAAAAAATCACATATTTTAATATATTAATATTAAATGCATATATAGATAATATTTAAAGAATCACACATTTTAATGTATTAATTTAGATAATATTCAAAAAATTACACATTTCAATATATTAATATTAAATACATATATTTTATTAGTTAATTTAATTTAATTAAGATTTTAAATGAATTCAAATATAATTTTTATTTTTATTTTTAAAAAAAATTTATTTAGCCACGTATCACCTTATGATACTTCCACGTGTCGTAATGATAAACTTCATCTTCGACTTTTATATATATATATATATTCACTGATTAAAATATTCTTAAATATTTATACTTTCATCCAAATATAGATAATCCCTCTATTCTTTTTTATTAATTATCCAGACGCAAAAAATTCCTCATCTTTTCGTCCCTCTCCTATCCTTTTGTCACGTCCCGTGTCCGTGAACTCGGGAGTGCGATTATGGGTCTGATAGCACCCACAGTCAACTATTTGACCGCTGTCCTCGTTGGGCCAAAATGGATATCTCAAGTTGACAATGGGTACTTAAGCTCATCCTTATATACCATACACCAATGTTTTCAGAACCGACCGGTTATCGAACCGAAAAAGTTACTGGTTTACGGTTTAATGGTCCAATCGCAATTAGATCGTAATTGAACCGTAATTGAATCGGTAATATTATAATTTAAAAAATTAAAAATATAATTATTTTTGAAAGAAAATTGATCAATAATATAGTGTAATTTAAGTCCATAAAGACATAAATATTCAAATTCATCATTAAAAGTAATCATTTTTAGTTTATAACTAACAATCTAATACATTAAAGTAATTTATTGAATTATATAATTTAATTTGTCCCCTAAAAATTACAAAATTGCCCCAATTTTTTTTAAAAAGAAGCCGGTTTAACCGATTGGACCGACCGATCCAACACGATTCCCTAAAAAACTACCGATTTTTGAGAGAACCGGTCTGATTGACCAGACCGGACTGGTTGGAGGACCAGTCCACGGTCGGACCGGCCGGTCCGGTCCGATCCAAATAACAGTGCCATACACCTCTCTCATTCCAATCCCAGATGAAATTAGAGTATCAGACCTTTCCTTTCTCTATACTCTCCTCTCCTCTCCCTTCATTTACATTGGTATGATAAGCCAAAATTATACCGCAAACAATAATGCGATGTATTGATTCATACCTGGCATTGTACATCAATTCCCCACTGTTTGTACTCAGCATATAAGCTTCTTGACAGCTGATCAATGTACCTGCAAATGAACGCCATTACCATTAACGAAATTGAAATGGTTGTAGAAGAATTAACATAACATGCAATGCAATCCATCCTTCTGGCTCTTTCTCATCAAATAAGAAGCCCCAAGATGAAGTACTTTACTGTAACACCATTTTTGTAATCCTACATAAGCAACCCCACCTACACATATACCACCTGAATTGATTTCTCACACCAACCTAGTCAGTGTAAATAGATTGGCTGTCCATATCCAGGTGGGGGAAATGAATATGAGAAAAGAAAGGACGGAGTTCTGTGTCGAATTCAAAACCCATGTTTAAGTAATCCTAATATTAAGATAAGTTGTTTCTGATACCTATGAATATCTTTAAGAGCTAGTTTGAATGGCTCTCCCTATTAATATCTTTAAAAGTTAGTTTGAATGGGGGATTTGGTGAGAAAAGAAGAGATTTGAGAGAATGGAAGAATATTTTTCTTATTTGGGAGTTTTAAACGGAGAGAAGAGAAGAGGCCCATTTCTTTCTCTCCATATGTGGGAAGAAATGGAAGGATGGACCAAAATCAACATAAATAAAAATATAAAATGACTAAATAATCCTCTAATATTTATTTTATATTATACATTTAAAGATAAAAATATAAATAACTTTTATAAAACATCATTTCTTTTAAACAAGTAAACTCCCAAACAACGTACCAATCTCTTCTCTTATCATTAATATTTTCTCTTCTTTTCTTTTCTTCCCTAAACTCGCAAACTAGCCCTAATAGTTTCGACCCTCAAGAATGAGACAGGAGAGTAAGCTTCCATTCATGTGTTTAACGACCATTTTGGACCTCCCATGCCTCTTTCTTGAAGCAGATTGCCATGAAATCATTGGTAGATAAAGGTTTTCTTCAAATATGAAAACTCTCACTGTCCATTTTGTTTCAATAAGTACAAGAATTTTTCATTAGTTAGCTTATTGTATACCGTGATAAGGAAGAGGGCATAAGGAAAGGCTTACGCTTTAGTGGCAGCATAGATTGCATAGAGAGGATGAGAAGGTACAACTATGGAAGCACCAGAGCCCACATTCACAATTGCACCTCTCTTCTTCCTAAGCATTCCTGGAATAACAGCCTTTGTAACCAAAGTAGTACCTTTGATGTTCACTCTCACCACATTCATCCACACTTCCTCTTCTACCTCATGGAAAAACCTTGCTGCTGGATATGTTACACCAACGTTGTTGATTAAGATACCTATATCCAACCCTTTAATGGCCTCTTCAAAATCATGCACCCAACTTTGGTCACCAGATGAGAAATCTACGGCAACAACTTGGATCTGTATAGCTGGAAATCCAGCTCGAATAGCAGCAGACACTTCTTCGAGTTTCTTCGAGTTTCTACTAACAAGAATCAAGTTGAGACCTTTCTGAGCTAGTTGGAAAGCAAAGGCTTTGCCTATGCCATCTGTGGATCCTGTAATGATAGCCCATGAACCATAGCTCTTCAGATTCTTTCCAGGTCTGAAGAATGCAACGAAGATCCATCGAAGGAGAAGTATCGAGTTCTTGAAGATGCAGAATAAACCAATAAAAAGTAGCAGAAGTATCCACAAAGGTTGTTCATTTAGGTGATGAATGCAAGTTGAAAACATCTTCTGAGCCTTTGAAGATCAGCCTTTTTCGTCCTCTCTAATCAGATGAGTTTGTTAAAAGGAAGATGCGTAACTGCAGTTTGGTTTGGTGGATTCAAATTTCTATGTATACATGTGAGCATAAGGGGGAACACACCACTAAGGGAAGGTGAAATGGAAGCTATTTTATTCTGAGTTATTGATCAGAATGACCTCATTTGGGGCCATTATGTTTCATCTAGAGTCCTAAAATGATCTCGCATTCACTGAATGTGTTTGATGTAAAATATAAAATTAAAAAAATTAAAAATTTGAAAATAATAAATGCATCCTCCTTTAATAATGTGAATGCGTCAAGGACATTTTAGGATGTCACCCATTGTCAGGCTAGACCAAGCATAATGACCCCAACTGATCAATGCATCTGGGTCGCGCGAGTTGTGTATGGCAACTTGCGTGGTAATTTTACAGTCCAAAACAAAAAAGGTGAAAATTCAACGTTCGAAAAGGTGATCACGTGTAATTTTTTTTTTAATAGAACAACGTCATTTTCATTTTGATATTTATGTAATTGTGTAAAATATTCATATAATTATGTGAATATATTCAAATAACCGCACAAGTTTAATATCCCAACTTGCGTGGCTCGGATCTTGATCAATAACTCTTTTATTCATACACTTGCCATCGGTTCCTATAAGCTCGTGAGTTTGGGAAAATTCTTATATGGACCCAATCCACCGTAGACCATTATTTTAAAGTATTGTCATTTTTTAAAAATGTACAATTCACCCTACATATAATACACCACTCAAAGTACCCGATCCACGATAGATCGGATCCATATAAGAATTTCCCGTGAGTTTGAGATTGTGTTTGGTTGGTGAGACTCTAGAAACCTCCGATAGAAGTAGGAAAGTGAGTGATCCTTCACAATAAATTTGAAGTTATTGACAAATTTACCCTCTTTATATTAATGTTTTTATAATTGTACCTATCCTTTTATCGATACCAAATTTCGACCATTTAGGTAGACTCATTACAATAATTTTTTTTTTTGAAAAGAATAAATTTATCATTTTAGTATCAACCCAATTTGTAATTGAGTTAATTATCGTTCTAAAAATAAATTAAGAATATAAATGTATCAATTTTGTAATTTTCTCTATCACAATTGAATTTATTCAAATGACGAAAAAAAGATAAACTATCAAAATTTAAACGTACATACAAAGTTAAAAATTTTGAAGTTTTTTAAGGATGACTGCTCAATTTTGACAATGAAAGGTATAATCGCAAGAATAGTCATATTAAGTACAATTTTTTTTCACTAATAAGTTCAGACTAAAGAATGTCTCTATTGTATATTTTTGAAGCAGAGAGAAAAATAGTACTCCATCCCTCAAAAAAAGATATAAAAAATTTTCATTTTTGTTATACCAAAATATTTGTCAATTTTATAAATTAGAAATGTATTTATTACATATATTTTTAATTTGCCCCTCATTTAACTATATAATAAATATTTGACTCATTAAATATATATGTACTCACAATCTAATTAATAAAAATTTACTTTTATTTAAAGATATAATAATCATTTTTTATTATGATTATATAAAATTTAATAATTCTTTAATTTACGTATCATTTACTAAATTGATATTCGGCGAAAAAGAGTAGTACTTTCGTCATCCCACTTTTCTAAAAACCACTTTTCTAAAAAGAACAAAACATAACAAATGCATAGGAAAGGGACCCTTTCTGTTCATGAAGTAAGTATTTATGGCCTACCAATAATATCAGCTGGTGCCGTTCACTTGCCAGGGAGGACCACTAGCATGCTGCTTGCGTTAGTATTTGGTAGTCTTGCGTTTCTTATCTTCGACTTCACGATCCCTGTGAAATTTGAATACTCACTATAACCCTAAAGGCACACGGTAGCATTTAGGAGACTCACCAAGAGCTGCTGGTGTGTCTGCTGTGTATTTCTGGTGGCCACATTCCTATGGGGAACTAACAGTCTAAGAGCATTGACATGTAACCAGAACTCATTTTGAACTCAATTTACAGCATAGAAGCAAGTTATGGCATTGCTTATTGGATGCATACACCAATGCAGCTTTCAGCACAATGCTACAGGTTTACAAACATTACAATGAAACGGGATCTCTCCTGTGAGTCTAGTGTGTGTGTTTTTTTTCTCTCTTTATTTTTTATATATATTTTTTTGACCGATAAAGAATACCTGTTGTATTCAAAGGAAATTTCTTGAGGAAGAAATGAAGTTACAAATGCTAATTGGAAGTCCAATACTTTCCACATCATTCATACTTGATTGCAGCACACGATCAATCTTTCCTTCTGTTCTTGAAGGAAGGTTGTACCCTTTTGCAGAAAGTAAATTTTGCAGCAATAGAAAGTTGCTACCTACTTGAAGCTCAGCTTGTTAAAGAGCAATACAGCTAGACAACTGCGTATTGCATACTGTGGATCAATCAGCATCCATACTGTTCTTCTGTCCTTCATGAAAAGGTTGCTGGTGGCATGGCCATCTTGCAGTAGTTTCAAAGCTCTCTTCTTTTCGCTGCGTCTAGCAATGGCAACAACATTCTTTGAGCTTCTAGACTTCAATTTATTTCCAGGTCATGATTCTTACAGCCAGAGCCCCTTGGACTTTGTTCTTCGTGAAATGGATCATCAGCACAATGAACAGAACTTAATCTAGGAGAGGAATTCCAACCAGTGTGCTGTTCTGGCTCAAGGGCATCTGTTCTCCTTCTGGTCTCTTCTTTCAGCTTCAGGAAGAATGTCGATGACCAATAATCCTTTGCCAAATTCTTCATTTGGTAGAAGAAGATGTTAGAAAAATACATAAGGGCCTAAATCCTGGCCACAAATGCATTCATTAATTGAATCAGAAACAACAGATCAATCAGTTCAATTGCACTAATGAGCAAATTATTAATTTCCAAGCCACGTTAAAGACCAACCATCCTCATCAACTGCATCAGCTCATTTACAGCATTTTTGAAGAGATTAGGCTGTGCTAGATCAAGAGTAGTCAAAATTTCTTGCCTGCATCGGTGAGATATATTCACCTCCATTGTTGCACCTGTTTAAACACATTAACCCCATATACACATCAAAACAAGCATGACAAACAAAATTCATATGAAAAAACTATAGAGAGAATATTTTGGAATATATATAACAGTTGAACAAAGTCATATGCTGCGCATGCATTTGCCTGGGGCTATAATGTAGCAATGAATTCAATATTTTCCTCCCAAACAATCGACAAAAAGTAACCTATAAAATGCTCCTCACGATAAAAGTTATCCTTGAGAAATTCTGAAAGCGTAACAATGCCTCTAAAGTCAACATCTACACAAAAATGGACATCATACCTGCAACTATATAGTTCTCAATAATGTGCCGAGCCATGTAAATTCTTCTTATGGAATCATTACCATCAATTTTGTCAAGCTGTTGCACTTCATCGTAGAAATGGACGCTCTCCCCAGCCAAGCAACTACATCATGCAGAATATCTATCAATATACATCATACTACATGATGACCAAGAAGGTTCCAAGTGTTGTTTGGCACCTGTCTGCAAATTCCATAAATGAAAGACGAAATCTTCTGTCCAAAAGAAGCTTATCGAGAGGTTCATTAGGATCTACGACTCGAACTTTTTCACTTTGTGATAGAAGACCACTACCAGATATTCCCAATGCATGACTCATTGTCTTACAACTTTGTTGGTCTTTTTTCCTCAAGCTCATAAGTGAGACAAGAGGTTGAGAGATTGAGATGGAAAAGAAGACCAGAGCAAGGATACTTGTCTAGGTATATGAAAATGACCATAAAATTGTTAGTCAGTATCTGCAAGAACTTTCAATCTAAAGAAATGAAAGACATTATACGAGGATGAACAAAATCAGATATCAGCCAATGAACTATTGTACAATTCAGTTTGACAAAGTAGAACCAATTCAGCATACCATAAATAATAACATAAATCTGGAGCCAACTTGAAGCCATGCAATATCTTCATGGATCTCATTCAAAACGTAAGCAATCACCCAAATTCCTTTAAACAAAAAAATTCCATACATCACAATCTATTAGATGGAAACAAGATCTATATATACCATCATGTCTCTTATGCAAACACAAAGCTTAATCAACTTTAAGCAGTAGAAGTACAATAGAATGCATAGCTATGCATAACCGCAGGAAGAGGGCAGTGACTCACAAACAGTGCATAGAGAATAAAGTTTCTAACGTGAAAAACTCAATCATCAATGTCTTGCTCCAAGAAATGTTTATGAATACTTCGGTAATATCATAGCATACTAGAAAATGCTTAGATAAAGCAGAATATACATTACAACTGTAAAAAGGAATAATACTAATAATAACAGATAAGTATACTACACATTATGTTTTCAACTGTTATTACTTAATGATACACCATAAACACTCTGGTCAGTCTTAACCACAGATTCTTTAGCAGTTGTCAATGTGCTAGAGCTTATATCTAGTTACTTCTGCAAGTACTATTAGATACCACACCCATCAACTTTTTCTTTTCTATTTTTTCTTAGATAAGCAAGAAATTTTGTTAATGAAGGTGCAAGTAATAGGATGAAGAAGAACTCTCAAGAAAGTAAAGTACATATGATAGAGACAAGTGGCAGCAACCAATTAAGGTTTAAAGAGGAGGGGAAAAGTTGATTCTAAAGAGTAATAATGAGTTAGAGTAATATGCGAGTTAGAGTAATAATGAGTTTTTTTGGTAATCAGTCTTTCCTTTTAAATTGTTGTTTTATGAGTTTTAGAATTTAGAGTATTTTGGCAACTAGGGGATTTGCAGAAGTTTCCTAAAGTTTAAATTTCTGTTTAGTAGGATTCCTAAACTGATTGGTTTCCTCTGGTTTCCCAAGGAGTAAACTGGTTGGTTTCCTAGTTAGCTTAGAATTTTGGATTTATAAATAGAGAAGTTCTCTATTACCTATGTTTGTTTTCTTTATGCAACTAATAAGAGTCTACAGAGTGTTTCTGTAATTTCTGGTTGTGAGATGCAATCAAGCCTAAGGTGTGACACCTTACGGTCCTTGGTGTGACGCATAGGGTTCTTCTCTTCTTTAGTGTGTTGCTACGCATTTGTGTTCAGTTTCTTTGCCTGACTACTGAACCTTTTCAGAAATTAAACTTGGCTGTTCTAGCTTTTAGTAATTACTAGGACGGCCTAACTGTTGTCCTGCATCAACATATTACATGAAAGCCAGTAAGCCACCACTGTACAACCCTCTGGTCTATCTGTTAGTATGGTGTCTAAAAACACACCAGATTGCAACTAAAGTGAATAAAGAAAAATAACTTCTAGAACATTTAATCCAGTAGGCATATAATGATCCTAAAAAGCATATCATTTCATTCTCTCCATGTCACCAAAATAGTTGGTAACCACCCATAGAATCTTCCCTTACTTTCTCTTGCCAAAACCACCAATTTTTCTTCGCATGATATGGATCTCATTTGCTCATCCAAAAGGAAAAAGTAGAAACTACCAAAACTTCTGTGCTATATTACCAGATGCTCTATCCTTTTTTTAATTTTTCATTCTAGGTAGGCAGTCTAAGTTCAGCCATCAAACAAAAAGCATTGGATAGGACTTGAAGATGGGAAGAGTTTAAATCATTCTGTACTTTGCCAACACTTTGAGAATGCTTCACGTAAACCACTCTCAGTCTTTTTTACTACCCAAAAAAAAAAAAAAAAAGTAAGAAACACATGAGGAAAAAAGAATCATGCATGAATTATGATGTATAAGCTCAAATATAGAAAGCCTACCAATGGAAGAAGTGGAGACAATAATTCCACGCCATAGGTCTTTGAGTTCATGGAATCTGAACTCTACATGATGCACAGCTGTTGTAAAACCCACCAAAGCAGCAACATACATTGCATGAAGGCACACCACTGGTATGACCCATCTAGCCCCCATATGGCAAAGGTAATTTAAAGGCTTTTCCATGTGCATAACTACAGCAAAGAAATTTCTTTCAGCGAACAGAAGTTTATATGGATACTGACAACAGGTTAATATATTAGTTATCAAAGTATTAATAAAAGAAAATAGGTGCACATTTTTTACTAAATTGACTATGAATATCAAATGGAAGGTCAAACAGTCATCATATTATTATCCTAGAGCAGACTCCAGGTGTTTGAAATAACACAATCGGGTAAATTGAAATTATTTCATGACATGAAAAATTCTGATTGCTACTCAATACTAGGGCAGTTGAACTTCATAGGGTTGACACATGGCATGAGACAGGGGCAAAAGGTTATCTGCCTGGCTGCACTTTGACAAACATGAAATCAGCAGAATATAGGACACATGAAAACCATCGAACTTTTAATGAAGAAAAATAATGTAAACTGGGACGTTTTAGTGTCACCAATAGATAAATTGAGTATCATATCCATAAAATGTCTACCTATACTTTTCTATTACATGTATATTTATGCGCATTCCCCAATCTAAGTTTTGCATCACTCACACAGAGGGAGGGGGAAAAAAGAAAAAAAGGACCAACAAAGGACATGCAACAGCATATTGTAGGGTGTACTTGGATTGCAACTCTTTTGAGAAGAATTTGTTTGAATTGAAAAAATAAAAATAAAAAAATATGTGGGGCCAACATGGGGCCAATGAGAGAGAATATGATGCTTTGTGAATAAATGATAGTTCTCGGAAAATAGAAATTATTTATATTGATTTTTTTAAAGTTAACTGAAGTTTTCATTTGGGTGGACTTCTTATCCGCTTCCACCCTAAAGCTCTCATAGCATCAGCAAACCATTTCTTTCACTACAATTCAAAGATCAATCTAGACATATTACTAATCAAGCAAACGTGCTAGCTTGGAACTCTCTCCTAAGTCAATGAAACATGATTGCCAACTCCATTCCCAGAAAAAAATGAAAAAGCAAACACTTTGACAAATTTTCGGTCACGAGAAACGCAGAAGAAGATCTAGATATAATCCCTCCGTCCACAAATAACTGGCCTAATTTCCTTTTTGGTTTGGCCAAAAATAACTGTCTACTTTCTAAATGTAGGTTGTATTTAATTATTTTTTTTTAATTTTACCCTTAACACAGATTTCTATCAATTAATTAGTATTACAATTACTCATATTGAAGCCATTTTAACCAACAATAAAATCACGTTATCCTATAAAAATAGTCAAAAGTGTAATTCAATGAGGTAATATGGGTGAAAAGAAGACTCTAAAACAAAGAGTGGGAAGAGAGAGACAAAGGATATAGGTGAGAAGAGAGAGACATATGTAATTATTAGAGTGCTGTAATTAAAAAAGTGGTGGGATTCAAATTATGAGGTGAGAAAGATAATAAAAATACTCCAAAGGATATAGTGGACATTTTAATCATTTTTACTATAGAATTCCACCATTCCTTAATATGCGTAGTTTTTACAATTAGGCCAGTTATTTGTGGATGGAATGAGTAGGTAAGAATTACCTGAAGCATATAAAATATGAAAAGCAAAAGTTCAAGAATGAGAACTAGAGCATTCAAGTTGGCAAGTCTTACATGTAGCACCAGCAATCCATGGCAACATAATTAGTGGAAGAAAAATATAGGATCTAACAGGTGGCATCCGCCTTCTGAAACATGAAATGAAAACAGTAGAAAAAAATAGCTTGAGTACTAGCAAAAGTTGACAAATTTCTGCATCTTACAAGAACTGTTCATTGTAAAAATAGATCATTTTAAGCTTCTAACTATCGTACATGAGAGACTGAACTTACTTCACAAAAATGTAATATAGCTGGAATGTCTGTAGAATGCGGCAGCCCAACAGCAAACCAAATCCTAGTGGACCTTCAACCCAAACTGGAAGAAAACCAAACAGATTTGTCTATAACTAAAGCCATAAAAGATCATAGATAATACAGATTACCTGCCCAAAGATAACAAGATCTCCACCAATGCCTCTTTCTGAACTTCAAGAAATTTAAGGCCATCTACAGAGACAGAGGAGACCATAAATTGAGCAAAGACTAAGAAAACATCATGAATAATATGAGAAGCTCCAAGTGATACTGGAAAAAAAAATAATGTACTGTGAACTTCTTTTCCTAGACCATTACCACAATTGACAGTAGAAGGTTGAAACTGGCAATCACTTGAATGGCAACCAGCCAAAAACTACTGCCTTTGGAGCGAGGAATTTTGTGAATTAAATAGGGTAGTATCCACCTTGTAAGAAGACTGCAATGAGAGGAAAACATCTTATATACACCAAGAGAAAATAACAATAATAATGAAAATATGCAGAAATGTTTGTAGCTCAATCACAAATGGAAGCAAAACCTTACAACACACAACAAAGTTCAGTTTTTTTTTAAAATGTATTTTGGTAGATATCCACCTCTCTGACAGCAAGAAGCTTGCAAGGGTGTTCAAAAATGAATCTTTCTTTCATACAAAAGTAGACACATATACCTACAAAGCCACCAATCTTCCAGAAAACTTATAAAAACGGGACCTAGCATAACACTACCAACTGGTTAAGGCATTTGAGGGGGGAAAACGCCTTTTTGCAATGAACAGAGTGTATAAATGAAAAGACTAGAACAGAAAATATCAATCTTTCTAGTTCTTCACTTCCTCCTCCACCAGAAGCCACTTCAGGATCTAGCACAATTGCACTTGCTTAAGTTACTGCATCAAAACAAATTTGGTGAATCCAATTCCCTATTTAGAACTGCCCAACCAAATATTAAACACTAAATACATGGTATCCCGGTTCCAAACTGCAAACAGTCAGTTACTTCTTTGCCTACACTAAAGCAAGGGAACTGAAACATTCCACCGCATTGCCTCTTACAAAGGATCATAATTGAAAGAAAAATAAACATGATTACAGAGAAAAAATCACCAACTTTTAACTTCAATTACTAAATACATTCTTAGAAACAGTATATCAGTATCAATGACCTACCAATCCAAATTTTACTTCACAAAGATTATTTTCCAGCAAAAGCCCACTTCACATCACTTCACTTCCCCAATTTACATCAACTTATTCATCCATTTCGCACACAAAACCACAACCACGGATGCAAAAGTCATACTTAGAGAAAAGCCTGTAAAAGTGAAGTGGGAACATACAAGATAACGGAGAGGATAGCGATGGAGAGAGCTATGTAATCGCTCGGGCAGCCACCCTCAAGGGAACAACGGGCCATTTCTCTCTACAAAGATCTCTAGCTGCTTAGTACGCAATGAACATCACAGTATTTGTGAAAATGCCCAAGAGAATTTGACATTTTGCAGCGTTCCTGCACCCAGTCGCGGTTATTCCGAAGATAAAAGGCGGCGCTCCACGTTTTCCAAGCGCCAATAAGTCCGTTTTAACGTGCTATATGCTTGACCGTAAGGCGACAGATACCTATAAACTCAAGTCTTAAGAAATCGACCGCGTTCACACCAAGTACACCCATTTTGGCAAAAATTCTCTAACAACCATCTTTTAATTAAATATTAAACAATATTATATATATATATATATATATATATATAAAATATTTCATTCATTCTAATTAAGTAGTATATCAAAATTTTGAACTCTAACACTAAAAAATTAATATAAAATTCTTATCATTTTAACTCCCTTTAATTGTTAATTTCAAATAAAATTAAAGATAAGAATGTCAATGAAAATGATGGTCAATTTGAAAAATTGGTTAAGGACTCATTTTTTCTTTGATTTGTCTTTGAAACTAAACATAAAGTACATTTAGAGATCATTGAATTAAGGCAACGCCTATTCACCAAGAAAGAAACATTTGGCTCTACAGGCATAAGGTACTCAGGCAGCAAATTATATTTAAAGGCGTAAGGTCGAATCTTGACAGTCGTAATGTGAAATTTTCATACTGCTTATGAGAGATGGATTCTTGTGAACACCAAACACTAATCCTTTTATCTACAAGACCGTTGAGTCACTGTAATTTATTTCTTTTCTACCTAGAAAATCATTAAGTCATCGTAATTTATTTCTCCACACACTATAGGATTGGAGTGTGCAACCGTAGTTAAGAATTTCGCCTTTTTGCACCCAAGAAAGAAATATTTGGTACATCTTTGACAGCTTCCTTTGACATGATATGTCAAAGTGAATGGTTCTTTGTTGGGAATATTGTTTTGCAGGCTCTAATGCTGAATCCATCATTCTTCAAGACAGCATTTCCAATACTAGGGTGGAATTTTTTTAGGTTTTTCTATATAAAACATACCTGAAACATTTATTCCAAATTCCTCTCTGAATTTCTTTATTTTTTTTTTCTCCTCTCAAGTTCAGAAACTCCAAACAAGCAAGTAGGAATCTCAATTTTCACATACAATTATCAAGAAGGCAAGAAAACATTTAAGGTAGCTCTTTCGTGAAGAAAAACATATTTGGAACATTTTGACAATTCCCTTGGACATCATTATCAAAATAAGGTTTCTATTTATATGGAACATTGTTTGGGACCATCTGATGGTCAATCGATCAATCTTCTCTATAGCTTTGCAAACAGACGGAGGGAACTTTCGAAACACGGCAGTGACAACAGGCTTTCCAACATTTGCTTGTGCAATTTGCAATGAATAAATTGAAATTGTAAGCCTAAGTCAGAACATATAGTTAAAGCAAACCACAAATATGATACAAGCGATCCTCCATCCACTTGCAAAGACAAACATGTGTTTTGTATGTGGTTGGAAGGGAATGGCAAGTTATTATGCATCTTTTTTCTTATGAACAACCCTATGTGCCCGAAAGAAAATCAAGAACTCAAGGATAAAGCAATGAGAACATGATCGTATATGAGAATGTCAGATGAATTTGCAGCAGAATTTAGGCAATTAAGCTAATCATGATTAACTTTTTCAACACAACATGAGAGTTGAGGCTGGAAACATTTGACTGAATTGAATAAGCCATCTGTTTTGAGGAAGTTAATCAAGATTATATCATTTAGAAGGTGCTGAAACATATAAAAAGTAAATACGGAGATACATTGGCAAAACAAAGTGAAAATCTGGCTTACTGGCATCTCAGTTATTACCAGATTTACTTTGATGAATTTGACGTGTATCGCCATATGATTCCACCCATTAGGTTGTTAATGGCATGCGAAGCCATAGGCACGATAATACTTGAGGACAATATTGTAGCATAACCGTAGGCAAGCCCAACAAATGTTGCCCTACAAAAAGATTTAACAGCAGAATTTTAACAGCAACCATGCACTCGAGCTATCTCAAGCATAATTTCTCATTCTCAGAACAATCAAAAGATCAACAATGTACCAATTGAAATATGAATCTTGCAATTCAGAAATGCATAATCAAGGAAAAATATTCTAAATTGAACACCCAGAACTTAATGTGTATTCTTTTCCAACTGCCAAGAGAAAACGTATTTCCAGTTTAGGTATCAGAAGTAGTGATAGATTGTCATTTAAAACACACAAAAAAAAGGGTTTAAAAAATTGATTAAAAATACCAGACAGCGAAAGAATATTTTCGACCACTTCCCAAGTGCAATATCCCAAATAAGGCTGCAACTGCTACAACAGTGGTCCAGTTAATGCCAAAAATTGGTAATAAAGCACCACGGAAAAGAAGTTCCTGTGAACAACCAGATACGTTTAATATTCTTATGAAGAAAAGAATCAAGAATATCAAAATTTCACTGTTTTGTTGTCATCAGACAATGTATGTTATTCCCTTTTTTTCCTGTCTTTTTTTTTTTTTTTACCTCGCTAATTCCTGGTAGAAATGCCACAACCATGTAATCTTGAGGTTGTAGTGATGTTAGGACCTGCAATTCAAATGAAGGCATAAAAACCACAACTAAGGCAATGAGGTTACAGCCTACAAAGGTAGGGTGAGCATAATCATTTTGCTATTGTATATTATACTAATAACTGCCTTTGAAGGCATTTCCTATTCTTTATCTTTTGTAGTTCTCATTTTAATTATAGAGCTCTGATAGAGGAAAGAGACAGTAAGGCATGCCTATCTAATATCCTAAAAAGAGATCTAGAGGCCGGATTGAGATACCTGATGGTTTGCTGCTTCACTAGACTTGGCAAAGTCTGGCCATGTCTTTAATAGTAAGTACCGACATGATGATACTAGTACAACTAGCCCCGCAATCAACTCAAGATGCCACACCTCAAAGGTAACTACAGTGACACAGATTTTCTTCTGGTGAATTGGAAATTTTGGATAAATGTTTATCTAATTTGCTAAGAGACCAGGTTGAGTAAGAAAAGACAGAGAAGAAATAAAAGTACACTGACATAATCATACGTTAATCTACCATATACCGCACTCAGAATTTTGCCAACCAATGGAATTTGTGTTGACTAAAGATTATTGCATGCTGAAGTTGCCTGCAGAAATTATGCTCCCTTCTATTATATTTGTTGCATTTGTCCACTCAATCTTCTAAGCTTAAAAGGAAGTTCAAATCCAATCGTGAGGTTTCAGGTCTAACTTGCAAGTTCAGAGTCGATGATTTTGAAATTTCTCAATCTTCCCAGAAGCTTTAAAATGTTTCAAATTCCAATACCGTGTAACTCACTTTTGAGACAGAACACCAGATGGAAAAAATTAAAAAATCTATATGCAAAGATGTTCCCCTAAAGTGGTTTGGAGAGTCTGAAGAATTGCAGACCCTATTTGTCAGCACAAGAATGATCATTTGCTCGCAATACTGCTATTGGATTTAACATACACTAATTCTCGCAAAGGATAGGTCTACAAACTCACATGTTATTTCTGTAGAACAGTCGATAACTGGCCATCCTTCTTCATGCAAAAAATGGGAACTCTGCAGTTTCAATCAGAATAGAATCAGTTTAAAATGAATTCCAGGTTTTTGATTACTTTTATCAAGTGGATGCCAGAAACTAAACAGCACATATGGAAGAAAATCCCAGAGCTACATGTTCGAGCAGCTGACAACATATAAAACTCAACATCCAACAATTAGTCAGAAATGTAGAATACATCTCCAGCTTTTTTAATCTTCCTTGGCACTACTTTTAGTTAAGAACTTAAAGGAAGTCTAAGGAAAGGCTAAATCACATGCACAAACCACAACTTGCAAAAATTGAGGAAAACGTACCTGCCGAACTATAACACCCGAAGCTCCAATTAGACAGGAAGTGATGGTGCAGGCCTGAAGCACTGCACGTCTAGATGGAACCAGTGGAGTAGTTTGCTCTTCCAAATTGTTAGAGGATATATTCATGTTTTCTTGAGCATTATCATCTACAGGGAATGATATACTGCGGATGCCATCCGGTTCATCTAACGCAGTCTCATTAGGTAGTGAAGTTTCAGATTTCTGAGACTTCCCTCGTTTTCTCGACCTTCGGACCTGATTCTGCCTTGCAAAAGCCTTTATATTTGTCCTTAGCCCCTTTAATCCAGACAACCAAGAAGGCTATTATACAAGGAAACAAATGTGAGGAAATGATTGAGTTGGTAAAGAAAAATCTCGCTTAAAACTCACCCTACAAGATCTATAGGACACGCATTCTGACCAGTTACAGGAACCAACCAAATTTGTATCTAGCCAAATTGAGCAAATGTGAACCATTAAACTTCAAACCACAGTTTGAAATGTCAAGAAAGAATCCAACCTATGTATAACACGAAAGTAGTTTGTTCCAAACTTGGGAATACGGTTTCGGCTAAAATACACATTTACACACATTGTCCACAGCATATTTGAGAGAATTATGACAGTTTAAAAAAAAAAAAAGGTGATCTTTCTGGGTTCACTGCCAAATCGACCTCCCCAGCGGGAGAAAAGAAAGATTTCGACTGAGAGGCTCAAAACCCAGAAACCTTCAGAACCATATCAGCAAGCCAACCAATAAGTGAAACTATCACCTGGGATTTTCAAGGCTACAGATGAAGGGTATGGTCTTGACTTCCAACAACAGTTTATAGACATTATTTGATTGATTGAAGAAACCTTTAGCTACTCCAGAGCACTTGAAGCACCTTTGCATCTGTCAAGAAGTCGATTAACCAGTAATATTTCAAGAAGCAAAAGAAATGCTATGATTTTCAAAGCAAGAACTGATAAGATAACTATACCTGTACAATTATGAGACTCAAACTGGAGATATTGTCGAATGTTGAAGAAAGCAGATATTGTTTCGATTTTAATTTAAGGATGTATGAATCCCATGAAAGCTGAGGCCAGCTAGTGGACTTCGAGCTACACAAGACGGTTAATCCGTTAGTTAGTTAGCCAGAAGTTTTTACATGAAGTTTGGAAGAAAAAGAAGAGAATCCTCTGAAACAATTCTGGGAAAAAAGACTCTTTTCGACTATTTTTGTAAATTTGTCATTCATTGGCTTTGTGGACAGCGAAGGCTTGATATTTTCTATTTTCTGTACACTAACCAACTTGTGATGGCAGAGAGTTTACAAAATCAGAGGGACGCAAGCCTTACCTCATAAAAGTAGAGACAAACCCAACACTTGATTTTGGTAAGCAGAGACAAGTCCAATTTTTGTTTTTGTTATACGTTTAGTTTGAGAAAGATTTGATCTTTCATTTCTGGGTAGTGTTTTATATACTTAGTGCTTGAACAAAATCTTGGAGACACTGAAACGAGGAGATGGTTCTCCTATTGGATGGGCAATCACAAAGTAATAATTTAAGAGATCCAAGAGGAGAGGTTTCTAGCTGAGGCTAGCAAACCAAAAATAACACCATCAAGACGTAGCTACAAAATTGCATCACCTTTCCATAGATGAGGACATCTCAAACACTTAATAGTTCTGGCCCTGGACGAATTGAAAAGGTCCAGGGCCAGAACTAATTGTAACATTTTATAAGCCACTAATTGTAACATTTTATGAAAAGGTGCGTGCATAATCTTCTGAATTCATCCGTCAATTCGTTCTGAGTTGCAACTCCCAACAACTGGCTTATAGGATATGCTTTTTATGGCATTGTATTAGTGACTAAGACACCGTGTGTATGGTTCATACCTACAATGAGCTTATACGCATGCCTGCAGCTCACCAACAAAGAATCAGCATTTACCTCACTTTGAAAGTAACCGCTCGGCAGAAGTAGATTATTTGCTTACAAGTCTTCATCAGAAAAAATCAAATATGTCCATCACTTGGAAGAATCCAAATCTCCAAAAGGCAACCAAAAAATGGAATGGCTGTAAAGAAAGAATATTCAATGAAGAATACTTTGATTCTTGCACTGAAATGTATATCCCTAAGAGCAAATTTCATTCCCACATGGTACACCAACCAATAGCGACATCTAAACTGGGGGAACTATGGAACATCCTCTCGTATATGTAAGAATTGAATTCTCTGAATCCCTAAAATGTGATTGCAGAGAATCAGAAGGGGGATGGTACTATGTACAAGTAACATTTAGATATATGGGAGTCGATAAAACCTTGGGAGTTTCAAATGAATATCAACTCCATAGGTTGAAACAATGTATGGACTATCTCATCTCAAAAGATAGGTCCACATGTACTGTTACAAAATGGTGCCCAGCAACCAAATATGCAAGAAGAGCCAATAAGCAATGAGACCTAGCCTTGCCCTTGGATGGCTCATTAAAACTCGACCACCAGATACCCTGAACAAATGAGAAAATATTAAATCAGCACAACCATCAAAATAGAAGGTTCCAAACACAAATGCCCACAGCCCAACGAGCACTCCATTAACAACTACTTCTAAATCCTTTTTCGTTTTACCCTCATTATCTCGAGTTTTGGATCAAACTAATCTGTTGGCACAAATAGCTCATGGGATAAAGTTATCTACGCTTCCCACTAATTACTTGATCAAGAAATAAATTGAGAAAGAGTGCAAATGTATCTCTAGTTTATAACTGGCTTCCTGAGTAATATTTGTAGAACACATTTATCAATGAAATATAGGTCAACAATTTAGGTGTCACATTACCAAATTCCATCAACTCGATCAGCAATCATCTTTCCTTGTCTTGGTATGAGGCCTGATGTGTTAAGAGACTTGAAAACATGACCTGCAACATGAGAGTAGAGTTAAATATTCTGGCATGAATTAATATTTTTACTAAGCCTCATGTTATTAGGATATTAATTCAAAGAAAAACAAAAAAGAACCTTTATCATCATCAGCTTGCTCATTGTTTATCAATCTTTCGGATTCTGGATCAACGACAATTGCAAGGTGATCATTTGAGCCCTTACGCAAAGTTCGTGCATGGGCAGCAGATGAAACTGAAGTTACAGCTGTATTCTTTCCAATTGGTCCCTACAACAGAGGATGTATAAAAATTGGAACCAACAACGGTATGCCCCAAGTGATATACAGAAACAGCAACGAAAGAAATGCAAAACAAATGGTCTACAGCTTCATCTGCTGTATATGTATATGTGTGTGTGTGTGTGTATATATATATATGTATGTATGTTTGTGTGTATGTATGTATGTATGAAGAAGTGGTCCCTCTAAATGCAGTTAAAAGATAGTATAATTAACTTGAAGAGCAGTAGAAGACAGATAGAGGGCCCTGCATGGATGAAAGCCATGCTCATCACCCGGGGAGGAGAATGGATGGTTGTCAATGTCACTGACAGATTGAAAGAACACAAAAAGAAAAGCATGCAAATAAATAGCATGTATCCATTTCAACACATGAAGAAACTGGAGCAGAAAACACTTGCTGAAAGTTGTTGCATGCAAGTATCTAGAGTTGAAAATATCAAGAGTTACCGGATCTTGGATTTCAGATATCTCTGAGTTAGCTGGTAAGGCAGACGATGATTCAAGAAGCCCTTTTTTCTGGACCGTCTCAGGCAGATTGTCCACAGCAGGATTAGTCTCTTCGAACAACTTAAGTTTGCTTGACAAATCATCTACCACCTTTTGGGTCCCAAGCAGCTTGGTTCGGAGTTCTTCAGTTTTGGATTTTAAATTTTCAGATTCCACCCTTGTTGCCATAACCATCTTCTCTAAAATGGGTAATAGTCCTGTCACATGAGCTGCTTTATGAACCCCAACCAAGTCATCACCTCCCAATTTCTGAATAATATCCTCTAAACCCAATGCAAGCTCATTTTTCATCCTTTCAGACTCTTGCTTATCTCTAACATGTTCTGCAACTTCCTCCTTCAGATACTCAATTTCAAGAACTTGGTTTTCAAGTTTTGACAGCAAATGTTGTTTCTCTTGCGCCTCTGAATTTATCTCGTCCAACAACTCTGCAAACTTGTCAACAACATAGAAGAGCTTCCATACATCAGTTGAACCACACGTCTCCAAGCCATTGACTTCAGACTCAGTAAAAGATATGTCAACTGCATTTATCTTATCAAAGAGGGCTCTGATTTGGGATGTCGACAGCGGAAAGTCTTGGAACTCTGAAAATAAGACAAAAACAGAAGTTGAGAATAAAAGTAATAAAGGTATTATTGATCGATGTAAACTACATTGTGGTCTGCATGTTCAGTAATTTGAGAAAACACAAACAATTGACTTACCATGCATTTTCATTACTGAAATAGCATGTGCTGATGAAAGTTCTGCTTCTCTCTCCTTCCATGTTGCCTCTCTGGCCTGATAATTCTCTACTTCAAGCCTCATCTCATTGTACAAATTTTGCAGCGCTCCAAGATCAGTCTCTAACTTAGAGATTTGGTGTCGGTTAAGATCCCTTTCGTCTGAATACTTTCTACATGTCATTTTGGTTTCTTCCACCTCATTCTGCAGCCCCTCAATAGCATTGACCATCTGCTCCTTTATACCATGAAACTGCTTAACAAGGTGTCTGTTATGCCTAGCAGCAAATAGTAGCTTCTTGGCTATTTGTTCTTGTTTGCCATCATCAAGCTCTAGTTCATGGTCTACCAATGCATCTCCGCCAAGTGCTCCCAATTCCCTGGAAAAGCTCTCACCCAGATTTCCCAGTACAGGAACGGAACTAAGATCCAATAAATTATTTTTTGGCTCTGACTCCAACTCATGAATAGCATTAGTGCAAGCAGACAATAAAGTTTTGAAATCACTTTCTAATATGGAAATTGTATTTTCATGTGCGTGCCTATCCATTTCAAGTTTATCTACCCTTTGTTTAAGAGACTTAACAAGCTCAAGTGTAACTATAACCCCATCCTTTGTTGCCCTTAACCTTTCCGAAATTGCTAAGATTAACTTGTCCTCAAATCTAGTGAAGCTTTCAATTCTATTAGCAAGAGTCTTGTCTCTCAAATGGAACCTTTCAACAGTTCTCTGAATATGTAGTTTGATATTATCATCATTTGCTGCATTCACATCACCATTAACAACTTCCAAGTTCAGAACATCATTGAAGTCATCAGATAAAGGAGTTGAGATGAAAGAATCGTCCTACAAAGAGAACAAAGAGCAAACAAATCTTGTCAAACAAACAACAAACAAAATAAAAGCACAATTATCTCTAAATTTAGAGGTCGTATTACCTCTGCAACAGGACAATTCTGTAATGCTTCCGAGTCGATTTCAAAAAAATTCTTCCTGATTTCTTTAAAAAGAAGATCCATGTCTCTTAGGCTTTCTCTTTTCCTTACAAAACTCTGCTGCATTAAGGAAGGCAATGTATCATCCCTTAGAACCAACTGGAGACTGTTAAATTGATCAAAAAGCTCAAGAGACCTATTTTCTATACTGCCACGGGTTCCGGCTAACTCCTGCAAGCAAGCATTTAACTTGGAATTAAGCACCAAAATCTCCTGTTCAGCATTTTTATTTTCTTTAACAAGATCAGCTATGTTATTCTCTGCATTTGCTAATGAATCTTCAAGTGATTTTATAGTTATGGAAGCATTAGAAAGCTTGCTAGCAAGGGAATCAGCTTCTGCTTTGAGCTTGTTTAACTCTTCCTCAGTATCACTTCTACCAATTAGTGCCTTGTTGTGTTCCTCAGAAAGCTGTGAAAAGCTTGTTTGAATATGAGAGAATGCATCTTCAAGGGAGTGTATCATTTTGTCAGCCTCAGCAAGTTTGCTGACATAGATGGAATTTTCCTCCTTCAATTTCTGAAGCTCCATATCAGCTGCAGCCTTACTGACTACAGCATCTTGTCTTTCATTGATGAGCTTAGAAATATTTTCCTCAGCCAACACTAAAGCATCTTCATGTGAGCTCACAGTTGTAGAAACCTCTATAAACTTGCTTTTCAGGGAAGTAACTTCCTCCGCAGCTTTCTGTAATTCCTCTTGAGATTGCATTTTAGCAACTTCTAGTTCTCTCTTTTCTTCAAGAAGCTGGGAGATTTTGCTTTCTGCATTTGCTAAGGACTTCTCCATCAAATTCATTGCTGTCTCAGTTTCCTTCATCTTATCAATTAAAGTGCTGGCATCATGCTTCACTGCTTCCACCTCTTGCTGTGCCCGTGCCTTTGCATCTTGGCATTCATTCAGGTATGTAGCAAGCCATTGTACCTTCTCACAAGGCTCTCGGAAAACCACATCAACTGGAAGATCAATGCCGTCAATACACTCTATTAGCCTGTGCAACATGTTATTGCTCTCAAGTAAAAATTGTTCAACTTCATTCCTTCTTTCCTCAGTAGCACTGAGCTCAGTTTCCAACTTAGATATACGATCAACATCAATCAGCAATTTGTTAATCTGATCCTTCAAGTCATTGCAAGCTACAACTTGCACTTGCAATTCAGACTTTAAGCTCTCAATTTCAGTATTTTTCCCATCCAAGATTCCTTTCAAGTTTTCCCGCTCTTGTACAAGCCCTTTTCCCTTTTTAACAGCCATAGATAACTTTTCCCTCAACAGTGAAGTCTTCTCCTCTGATCTTTCAAGATCTTTCTGCTGGGAGTCCTTTTCAGCTTTAAGTGTGCGAAGTGCTTCATCGACAACTACCAATTCATTTGACAACTGATACATCTCTGCTCTATCCAGCATCTCCTCCTCCAACAGAGCTGAATAAAGTGTCAACTCCTGATCCCATACATAAAGAAGACTCTGAAGTCTTTGAAAGACTTCCAATTTATCCTGAGAAGTTTCAAGAGACTCCCCAGCTTCTTCCTTTATTTTTGTAATACATTTATCAACAATGCAAGAGATTCCAGTTTGAGAAAAATTAGCCGCTTCCTGAGTGCTGATTGTGACTCCAGATGCCTTGAGCAACATACTTACAAATTGATCCTTTTCCATTGAAACTTGATTCTCTTTTTCAACAACTGCTTCATAATTGCTTTTTAAATCCTGCAATTCCTCCTGCAGATAGTTCTTTTCCTGTGTTTCTGCCAAAAGTGAGGTGGTCATATGCTCAATCTCTCTAGTTGCAGCTTGTCTTATTCCAGCTATATCATCTTGCAACTTCAGAGCTTCTTCCTTAGCCAAATAGAATGATTGGACAAGCCATTTGATCTGAGTGCCAAATTCATTGGATGGCACGTCTTCTGGAAAGCTAACTGATGATAACACATCTGATAACTTGTGAAATTCGACAGCCAGACTCTGAAGTTGATTTCGGTCATCTGTTAGCCATCTTATCTTCTCAACTATATCCATGGACTGAACATTCTCACTTCCAGTAGCCTCTGATACAAGTTCTCCACACTTTTGGAGAATTGAGTCCCTTTGCATGAGAGATTCCTGGAGGGAAGCACTGAAATTTTCACTTCTTAGCAACAAGTCCTTGCTCTGTTCTGCAGCTTCTAAAGCACTTGACTTTTCTTGTAGTTCAGTCAAACATTTCTCCAACTCACTTGTTTTCTCAGTTAGCGCCTGTTTAAGGGAATCTCTCTGTTGAACCAAGGCCTTTCCTTTCATCACGGCCAAGCTAAGCTTCTCTTTGGTATTAGCATATCGCATCTTCTCCTGTTCAAGCTCTGCATTTAGCTTTATAATTTCCACATTTGCACTTTCAATGATTGCTTTATTCCTATCAAGTTGTTCTGCCACTTTCATGTTTTCATTCTCAAAATGGCTAAGTTTTTCATCCAACTCAACTTCTCTTCTTTTTAGCTCTAGCAGTTTACCACGTGTGATAGAGAATATTTCTACTTCATCATCAGCGCTAGTATCAGTTGAAATTTCCATCAAACAGCATCTAAGCTGGTGAAGTTCAGAGAGAAATTCATTATGTTTAGCAGTTAAAATTTGTATGCTCTCTTCAACATGAGAATATTTATCCACAATAGATTCCTTCGCCAGTCCTTCTTTATGTAAAGCCATGGGAAGGGAAGCTAAAATCCGCTTTGCAATCTCCTCGATATCCTGGTCTTTCTCAAGTTGCACTTCAGATAGCTGAGAAAAAGTTTCCTGCTTTGAACTCAAATAGGAAAGAATGACATCCTGCGATACTGAGCACTCTGTAATCTTTGAACTGAGCTCCTCAATCTCCAAATCCTTGATCTGCAAGGCTGTTTGGATATCTCTTATTGAGCACTTGGTCTGAGAATGCAGATCTAAAGTATTTTCAAGAAGTTTAGAGCAATCATTTATCATCTCATGCAAAGAGGCAACAGATGCCTCATTCTTCTCATTCTTGTCACTTACTTCGAGTCCATAATGATGATCAACCAATCCATGATGATCTTTATCAGGTGATGATAGTTGCACATTCAGTGCCTTGAGTTGACAATGGAGATGATAGAGTTCTCTCTTTAGTGCATCCCTTTCTTCCTGCAAGGCATGATAAGATTAAGGCACATGAATTGTTTAATAAGATATTCATAAAAAAAAAATTTAAAGAAAAGAGTTGTTCAATAAGATAAAAGAAATCGCATATATGTGTTTAGATATATGTATATGTTAATTATAGCCATTAAACCTCATAGTCTTGTTCGATATTGCATTTCTCAGCAACAGTTTTCTCAAGCTTATCATGCAAATTTTGCACTTCAGCCATCAACTCCTGAACTTCGGTCTCATTATTCAATGCTTTGGATCCTGTATCATGCACAATATACTTTCCTTCCTCATTCTGATGGGTTCCAGAGTTTTCTATCTCATCTGAGCAATCAACAAACATGTCCTCTTTTCCCCCATCTTCTGCTACTTTTACATCATTTGAGGCATCTTGTACAGAATGTGGTGCATCTACCTAAAGAAGAGCAAAAACAAAGGGCATCATAACTTTGAAAGACTCCAAAATTTATCCTTCACTTCATTATTCTGAAATTATAGCATGTGAAAACCAGCTGAACTTTCATACCATAGTAGGAAATGCAAAACTACAAAAGAAAATAATGCAGCCAACTCTAATACCACAGTTCCAAACTTAAACAAATTGTTCAACCATGCTTCAAGAGAAAAAGCTTTGAAGTATATGCTCTAAACAATATTCAACAATCTATCCACTGAGCTAAAGCTGCAGACTAATTCATAATTTCAGCAAACCTCTTCAAAGACATTGCCCCAGAAAGTAAAGTATGCCGCGAAAGCTCAAATCTTGGAGTTCCTTGTCAAGAAAATCAATGAAAGATCTCCACTGTCTATATTCTCAACTAACAATCATTAAAATTCTAAAGACAAACTAAACTCCATTCATTTTGCCTTTTGGGCTTTATGTTTGGTACATGAAAAACTGCAGTAATATCAGAATCTTTATTGAGCATCATGGAGCGCAAAATTAAATCCTGACATGGGCCAAAATATGAACATTGCATACAACATAGAACATAATCAATTACCCGATTAACTGGTTCCACCAACACAGGAAATTCCACTCCACCAGGAGCCCCAGCTGCACCAGCAGTAGGCTCCATACCACCATCTTCAGCAGCTATGGAGCCTTCTCTCAATTCATTCTTCTGAGAATTCTCCGACATTTCTCCCAATCATATACGCAAATCAAAGCAACCCCACTCCCCTCTTTGGCCTTCCCAACAAAAATCAGATCTGAACAAATAAAAACATTCAATCTTCGCAACACAGAACTACAAATTACATCATTCACATTCCAATTACATAATAAAATGATAAAGAAGCTAAAAAAATAATAAAAAAAAACTATTCACTTGATTGACGCACTCAAAGAAGGAGACGAGAATTGGAAAATGAAAAAGATTTCACCTTTGAAATGGGATTCTTGAAGTTTGTCTGTTTTGGTCGTTACTCACGATGGATCTTGGAATCTGCAGGGGTGCGAAACGCAGTAAAATTGCTGTGTCTGCCGGGGCGGCTCGCTTTGGTTGGTTAGTCGTTGCTAAACGACGTCGTCTACTTCTGTTGACAAAAGAGTCAACTGAGGGCCCACTTTGAGCTCTTGAGAAATACAGCTTACACGAAACGATGCCTTATTGTCAACTTTCCATTGGCTTTCGAGCAGAATGAAGTTACTCTTTTCTATCTTTCCGTATAACCTTTTTATTTTTCTTCTTCTTTTTTATACGTCATTAATGAATATATAGATAAATTTTACTTATCATGTAAAATAATTATATATATAGTTTTAAAAGAATAAGGTTATAAAAATAAAATAGTATATGAAAATATTATAAATATTAAAAAAATTTTAGGGATGTAAAATAAAATTTATATAATTTTTCAAAAATCTTATTTTAAAAAATAAATAAATTTTAAAGAAACACAACTCTTATCTCTTTAAACCTATCCTACACACACATATATTTAAAACTACCATCTTATCAACCTTTTTTAAGGCTATAATTTTGGAGAAAGAAAATATCCAATAATGTCTTGCCAATAATTTGTATTTTATGCATATTCAAAATGAGTTGAAAAATATCCAAATCCAAACACATTATCTCTATTTTTTTTATTTTAAAAATAAAAATACAAAAGAAATCACCCCTACATCCTTATTTATTATAATATTTTATTAAATTACACGTCAATTAAAATTTTAACTTTAAAATTAATATTAAATTAAAATTTCAATTCAATTAAAAATAATTTCATTTTCTGTTATTTATTCACTATATATTATTTTTTGTCTCATATATTTTATAATTTTATTTTAATTAAATAGAGATTTTTTATATTTGTATATATTATTTGATTTTCAAATTTAATATTTATGAGACACGTGCAATTTTTTCCTTGTTTTTTTATTAAGTAAAAAGAATCACACGTGCAGACAAATCTAAAATAGTACTATTTTTTATAAAATATATATTCATAGTGGAAATTGAGGCGGACCAGACGCGAGCTTGCTTGGAAGAGCACTATATAAATGGGAGAGATTTTCTGCGATTAGAAAATCATTGGAGAGAGAGAAGAAGAGAGTGCTTGTGATTGCAGTGGGGTGGAATATTTCTTGAAGATGGAGAAGAAGCAGAAGAGAGTGCTGGTGACATTTGATATAGATGGGACTCTGATCAAGAGCACAGGCCCTTCTTCTAACAGATTGCATCGTCAAGCCTTCTCTTATGCATTTCTTCAAGTTTTCAATGTTGAAGGCACCATTGACGCTGTTCAGGTCAACCCTTTTTGCTCCATTCACTCCTTTCTGCCTTCGCTTGTTGTTTATATTGTAAATTGAAGTTAAAGTTTGTTTCTTTACTCTTGGTGATGCAGCATCATGGTCAGACGGATCCTGCAATTATTGTGAATACTCTTGTTCACTATGGCATTCCATCTGAAGTTGGTAGCTTTTCTTTTACTTGGGTTTTTTTTTTTTTCCTTTTTTAATCTCCCTTTTAGTTGTCATTTTCATTTTCCATGTTTAGGGAATTTTTTTCGTTTGGTAAATTATGTAGAATTGTTTAAGGTAATGGGGATTTCTTTCTCCTCTTTGTGCAGGTGGCAAAGGGAAAGCTTGATGAGCTTAAGGCAAGTATGGTAGAATATGCAAGAAGACACGCGGAAGCAATTGGAGAGGGCTTGGAAGTGCTTCCCGGAATCAAAGAGCTACTTGAAGCTTTATCATCAATGGAGAATGTCATAATTGGATTGGTAAATAAAGCATGGCATAATTAGTGAAACCCTTGTTTTCATTATGTATTTTGATGATTCATTATTCGTAATTCTTTTTTATGAAACTTTTTACAATTGAATATGTTTCTATGTAACAAGAGCTTTCAGTGGTGAATGCATAATCTGCTTTGCTAGACATTGATCATAGGATTTTGTCATTACTCCTAAAGCCTGAAAATTTGCACTGTTGCAGGCAAGAGTTTTATTGAACAATTTGAATGAAGATCTCTTGTTAGGATTTGAGACCAAATGGTTACATTTCAGGATAATGTTGAATCTAGTGCCTAAATAGCATCCCTCTTCACGAGGACTAGATCTGATATTTCCTGGCCAAAATATTTTTGCATGAAGATTTGGATTGGGGGTTGGGGTGGGGGGTGTGTGTATGGACTAATTGGTGAACAGTGAAAAAGATCCTTCCGGTACAGAAAGCAGACTTATTTCCCTAAATTAATAACATTCAAATTTGTAAAAGAGAACAATATTTGTCTGTGGTTCCTTTCATAATCATTTCTAGATTTCATGGATACTGATTTTTGAATAGTAGTAAAAGATGCAATTTCAATTATCTTTTCCTTATAGTATAATATGGAGGGCATGCACATTTCTCTTCAAAATAATTGAATTTTGCCCTCGTGTTTTGAGTTTTTTGTCCCAACCATAGAGATATAAAACGGGGGATGCTTATCAGATTATAATTGTTGTCTAACTTGCTCCTGAATTTCTGTTAATTTGGAGTTTATTAATGATTCTTGTTCTACAATTTCAACAATTTCGTTGTGCCATAGAGATTTTGCATCTCTGAGGTTATTCTATAGTCAATTGACACGTGGCAAGATATGATATTTCCAAACACGAATCATTACCCTTAAGATGTAAGAGAATTATTGTGAGAACATAATAGAAGTTCTTCGGAGCTGGAGGGAATCAAGTATTTACATTGAGTATTTTGAGCTGAAGACGATGCATAAATCTTCATATTCAGCTAAAATTGAGACCTTTATGCTGAAACATATGTGGTAAACTTTTTGCTGACCTTGAGTGGTTTACTAAAGCTTCATATGCAAATATGATCCATGGCCCTCTTTATCAGCTTATGGATATACCTGCTTGGTTATCTAAACGGAAATTCAGCTAATTTCAGCTCTCAAAATGGCCTCAGGTTTCTAATTTAACTTCTTGTCTCAGCTGTTGCTCTTCTAATATTCCAGGTGACAGGGAACTTGGAAGAAATTGCATGGATGAAGATGGAGGGGTTGGGTATCAAGAAATACTTTTCAGTTCCTAACATTGGGGGGTGAGCTCTAGATGAACCGGTTAAAGACTTACTGCTCTTCAATGTGTTTCTGAATAATCATTTCATTTTCATGCATGCATCAGATTTGGAAGTGATCACATTGATCGTGGACATCTTGTTAAGATCGCAGCAGAGAGAACAGAAAAGCTATATCATGGTGGATTTGACTTGCGAGTGCACATTGGGGACACTGTCTGTGCAGAATTTTTCCCACTCTAGAGAAACATACCTTTTCCTTTCACACTTGGATCTCAAATTTCTGACCTGCACTTAGCCTGATTCTTTTTTTTTTTTCTCTTTTCTTTTTCCTTTTTCAGAGAATAGTCCTATAGTCAAAATGAAATTATTTCTTCTGTCTATTTGTTATTGAAAAACGATGTTTGCATTCTATTTTCTTCATGTTCAAATTGGTATCTGTGAACTTTAATCTTTACCGAAAGCTGGCTTCAAATCATTTCTACAATCCACAATCTTTTTTCACGTTCATAGGAACTGAAAACTTTATGTTATGTTGTACTTGGTGTGTTGCAAGAACTGACTGACCTATATTTCTCATACAGCCAAATGATATTCAAGCAGCTGAATTTGGAGGTGCCCTTGCAGTGGGAGTTTGCACAGGCTTCTTTAACCAGGAGGAACTTCAACAAGCTAGTTCCGGAGATGCTGTGGTCCTTCCAGATTTGTGTGATATTGGGAAGCTCATCAGTCTTCTTAGCTTAGGAAATTGAGGACGCTATAAGGTGAAACACGAGCTTAAAATCTTTCGCATAGCATGCGAACAATCACAATTCACCTTGTTTCAAGTGACCGTTATGCATCCAAACATATGAATCCACTTGACATTGATGGATTCACTTGCACCAGCCTTCTAGAACCAAGCTCAAGTTCTGAAAATTATGTCTTGAACAGGTTTACTTGTTCACAGCCTTAATGAATCTCTGGTGAAAACAGAGGTTGCATATGCCTACTGGTCAGGACGGTGTATCTTGTTTGTTATTGTTGATTCTCTCATCTAAAGGCATACTGTTTTCTGAACAGAAAATGAACTGTATCATTATAGAGTGTAAAATGGAACTCATTGAGAAAGTGAAAATGTATTGCAGGGTTGAACCTTTGCTTTTGCTAATTTGGTAGGGTGTTCTTTGTCCTTAATAAGCTATACTATTCTTTTGTTAGTTATCTTTTTTTTTTCTGGTTGGTTAATGAAATTGAGAGGACAGATCATTGAAGCCCTTTCTTAACAACATCAGATCACCAATTTTCACTTCTTGTATTATTTCTACATCCTTTGGGATTGAACTCCAAGATTGTCAAGGTATCCTCCATTATGGTGAAATTACTCGGGATTTCCAAATTTTCTGGAACAAGAGACAAGTCTCTCTCCTAAGGGCGGATCTACGATGGGAGCAATTACCCCATAGACCCCTCGCCATATATACAAATACGTCTAGAATTTTGTTGCATAAGCATAGACTGTGTCACCTAAAAGTGTAGACTACAGCACCATGTGCATCTGAGCAAATTAATATGGAACAACTTCTCTACTTTACCAATGAATTGTTATTGGACACAGCAAAGCACGGTCCCTTGAATGTTTTTATGGCTAATCCGAGTTTTTCTAATGCCAATGGTCCTGGCTCAAAAGTCTCTGAAACTTTAAGCACCTCTGATCTGTCCTCGGAATGAGGGGATCCAGTACAGGATATGGGAACATGGTCTGATGGTCAACAGGCTGCATAAACTTGATTATATAAATGAGCATTTTCCTTCCCTTATTGGTCATAACATCTTCCTCATCTCATCCACTCTATATATATATAGGCCATGAATATGAAGCCATCTAATTCTAATAGATTCTTTTTTCCTCTTGGACTATTAATACTTTACCTTTTATTTGTCTCATCATTGGCACACACCCCACCGGCACCAGCAGACAACAAACAACAGCAATGCCTGTGCCCGTGCCCGTGCAGTGAAGCTACTTCACTGCCGGCACAAAACCGGAGCCATGAAATTACCTCACCACCAGGACAGAACCAATACAAGGACAGCCATGCAGCTACCTCACCACCAACCAACAATGAAAACAAAAAGAGTAACAATGTTACCTCACCTCCGGGGCAGAACCAACATAAAGAGAGCCATGAAGCTACCTCACCACCCGCACAAAACCAACACAAGGAGAGACACGAAGCTAGCTCACCACCAACCAACAATGAAAACAAAAAGAGCAACAACGTAAACTCACCTCCGGCGGAAAAACAACATAAGGAGAGCCATGAAGCTACCAAGGAGAGACACGAAGCTAGCTCACCACCAACCAACAATGAAAACAAAAAGAGCAACAACGTTAACTCACCTCCGGCGGAAAAACAACATAAGGAGAGCCATGAAGCTACCTCACCACCCGCACAAAACCAACACAAGGAGAGACACGAAGCTAGCTCACCACCAACCAACAATGAAAACAAAAAGAGCAACAACGTTAACTCACCTCCGGCGGAAAAACAACATAAGGAGAGCCATGAAGCTACCTCACCACCCGCACAAAACCAACACAAGGAGAGACACGAAGCTAGCTCACCACCAGCAAACAATGAACATGACAAGAGATACGACGTTACTTCACCACCGGCACAAAACCAAGACAAGAACAGCCATGAAGCTAGCTCACCACCGTCACAAATTGAATACAACAAGAGCCATGAAGTTACCTCACCACCGACGCAGAGCAGCGGCAATGTAGGTTTCACTTTGCATGGTAGCTACAAGAGCTGCTTCTCCCAGCTCTTTGCTTTCGGGGAGTCCTACACGGACAGAGGGAATGCTTTCCTCTTGGAAAATAACGCTTCCTCCTCCGGTGGAAAATCCTCCGCCAATCAGCAGAACCAATTCTGCGACGGCCGTCTTGTTGTTGATTTCCTATGTGATGCACTTGGTCTACCATCCTTGCCACCATATAAAGCCACGTCTGCAAACTTCGCATTTGGAGTAAACTTCGCCATTGCTGGATCAACAGCTCTTCCCGGCAGCTTCTTTGCTAAGCTAAAAATCGGCAGTTCATTCTGGACACAAACGCCTAGAGAGAGTTTCCAGACTCAGATAGACTGGTTCTACAAATTTAAAAGTCAGATGGGGTGCAAAGACGAGGATAGTTGCAAGGCTAAGATGGCGAATGCTCTCTTCTGGATTGGTGAGGTGGGCGTTGATGACTATGCTCGTACTCATGGGTTGAAACTTTCACTCCGATGGCTTGCTGAGAACTCCGTTGCTAACGTTGCCGGAATCCTCCAGGTAAGTAAAATTGCAAAAAAAAAAGAAAAGAAAATCCAGTTCTTGTTTGATAGCTTCTACCAATTCAATCAACAAATTGACTGTTCCTATATAATGTTTCAGGCATTGTTGGATAGCGGAGCAAGATACGTCGTGGTTCAGGGCCTACCACCAGTTGGCTGCCTCCCGATAGACATCACAGAATGCCCCTTGCATTTGCGAGACCGTCGGGGATGTGCTCCGGCTGCCAACGCCGCTATAATGGTCCACAACGAAATCCTTCAAAGAGAATTGAAAAGATTCCAAGCTCTGTACCCACATTGTTCAATTCTGTATGCAGACTACTGGAATGCATATCTCGCAATTCTAGCAAATCCAGCTAAGTATCAATTTGAGGAGCCTTTCAAGGCTTGCTGTGGAGCAGGTGGAGATCTCAACTTCAATGTGCATTCCCCTTGTGGCTCGCCTGGCACATCCAAGTGCAAGGACCCCAGCAGATATATTAACTGGGATGGCATTCATTTTACACAAGCCATGCATATGCAAATCACCAATCTCTTCATTAATGAAGGGTTCTGTCAACCATCATTTGCAGAGATGATAAAACACAAGAAGGGAATGTAGGACTGTAGAAACGATAATATTCCTAGCATTATCGCCCCGGAAGCAGTAATCCAGAGGTCGAGATAGTAAAGATTTTACTTTAGTTTCTTTTCTCTTCTCCTTTGTTTTTCAATTCACTTTGACGATACGAATGGAGTTTGCCAGCTAAGATTCACTTGTAATCTTGGAGGCGTGGTTTTTGCCCTCCGCCATATCAGCACTTAATTTCATATTTCCTGCTGCATTTGACAAAGGACCGTACTGCATTTGCTGTGAATATGTCGAATAGAATAGATCATGCATACAAGCCACATCAAAGATATAAAGGAGACGACACAAACAATACACAAAGTCAACATAATCGCTCGGAAGGCTTTACGGCTTATGCTATCGGTGCAATCAGTTGGTGTCAAGTGAAGATACAAGTATCAGAATTAATAATCGATACCATTCAAGGTATCCCTGGACAATACCACAATGAAAATAAGTGGTGGTTATTCGGGCGTGCAAATGAGGGAAGTTTCTAACCATACTCTATTTACAATTAGTGGTCGGCATTTCTATATATACAGCATTGATTTGCTTCATATCATATCAAGTATTCATAATACATCAAGAACAGGGCATCCGGGGAGTCCTTAGGAAGGCTATTGATGTAAAGGTAAAAGCGCAGCAAGTCTTCTTTAGAAACAGCTTCAGGGTCGATCACATCATCACTACAGGTAAGAACCCATAGATCCCTTGACTTCACTCTCTTCAAGCTACCACGACAAAAGGGACAAGACTCTGATCTTGTGTTCCTGAAATAAGGATTTAGGCGGTTCTTAAATCTGATATACATTTTTTTCCAACACAAGATGAGCATGATGAACTACGTAAGGAACAAACAAATAAGAGGATAATGCTTTATTTACCAATCTCGATAACAATTGATGCACATAGCATGACAGCAGTTAGGCAGAACCATTTTGGTGCAAGGCTCTAAGCAGATTCCACATTCATCTTCTCTGTCCAAATCGAAACTCGCATAACTGTTTCCTCTTTCCAGTATCTTCTTGCTACTACTTTTAAGGCAACGATTCTCTTCCATAGTGCCATCTGCATCTACCAGGTCGTAGTGAAGCCGTTGCAATGACGGCAATATAATGGCTGTTCCATTAAAACACAGAATAAGTATGCCAATAATTTCCCGCTGTTTCAAGAAGATTAAGAAGTAGATAAACCAACAGACCATAAAAGTCACTAATGGTTGCTTTCCTTCCATGTCTAGAGATTCTTCGCCTCCCATCTGTATATACCTGTAAGGGGAAGTGGGAAGGAAAGTGAATATATATAAACACAGAATTCATTACTTGACAACAGCGCAAAGAAATCAAGTCCAATAAGCAACCTGATAATAATTTTAAAATCCATGGAGACCAAACACACTTTCCTTTTTTATATTAAAGAAAGCACCTTTTGGTTAAGAATGGAATTTTCTTACTATCTTAAGTGATGAAAAGGCCAAATATCAAACCCTAGAAGTCACTAAAGATCAATCTACAATGAATGAAGGAAGGGGGGAAAAGGTCCAAACCTTGTAAATAAGTACATGAAAAAGATTTAGATAACTTGGAAGGAGACACGTGTAGGAACAATCAATCCACTGGAGCAAGAAAAGGAAAACAGGTGCCAAGTGATTATAAACCAATTTCATCTGAACGCGTGCTCCGCCCTTTCCTCTTGGGATGTCAGCAGCTCTGAAAGTCCAGAATTAAAGAACAAGAAGTTAAGATAACCAATTTCATTCATTTAAACAGCAACCCTCAAGAATCCAACCAAACCACATTGACAAAGGAATACAACTAAAATAAATTGCGGCATTTTAGAACCCCTCATTTCAAAAAATAAAAGAAAAGAACACAATGAAGAAGAAAAGATCAATTTTTTTGCCAATGAAGTAATACGCCCTCCCGAATTGTTTAGAAGGAAATGTCATCCAGTTGTTCTCAAAAGCCTAATACACTTGGCTGGCCTAGAGAGCTATTGGAAACCTCTATTTGCCCGAAGATAAGTTTCAAAGAATCTTAACATCCTCAGGCAGCATCAAGACAATCAACCATCAAATATTTTAGCACCATCTGAAAGATGAACCAAAAATTGACCGGATAGAATTACTCCAGACAAATTTTATCAGCTAGATAGAAATAACGTCAGAGTCAATTTAATAAATAACCAAGTATCCGGACACACGTACAACAATTATCATCCAAAGCAACCGGCACCAAAGCCCCAAAATAGGAACTTCTACGCCCCTTTCCCACGCCCCAAAAGAATATTATGCCTTGATGAACAGCAACCATGACAACCATCAAATTCACATAAATTTTGAGGAATAATGCAAATAAACAAGCAAACTAAAGGCATAGGAACTATATTTGTATCTGCCCAATAATTTGCATAAATAAGGGGAAAAGCTAGCAGATGAAAATAAATAGAAAAACCCAGAAACACTCAGATGAAAGAACAGCTTACAAAGCATTGGCATGCTGTATATCACCCTCAAGAACTTTCAAGGAGTCCTCATATGAAAACCTGCCCAGCTGATAATACGTCATCTCCATCTTCCCTTCAGCCTCAATCCCAACCCGGGCTATCAATAACCTAAGAATTTCTGTAGGCCTTTTTTATCTCTCAAGAATCCTCCTTGCTTCGACAAGAAAGCTAAAAGACACAGGAAGAGCTCTTCCTTCACAAATATAAACGAGCTGCGAAGACCACAAAGTCCATCTCTTTTCTGAGGAAACTGCTATAGTTTACCAAAAGACAGGACAAGAATATAAAAGAAATGATAGAATATGACGAATTCTTATTGATCTCTCCTTCTTCAATCTTTTTCAAGCCCTTCCGCAAGCTTTCTCACACTATAACTTTTCAGAATACAAAAGGGGCGGCTTTGAAGACGACAGTTTTGGTTCGGTTGTTCAGACAGAAAATAATGAGATGATGCAAAGCAATGCAATTTTTCCTCCTCTGAGGCCAACAAATGGGCATTTAAGTTGGGTTGGGATGGGTTGGGTTCGTTTGCTATGATGCCTTTGTTGTCGTCCCCTACCTTCCTACCTTTTGTAGTTGCTTTTCAACCAAGACCCCATAAAAATAATGGACAATCATATACTCCCCTAAATCAATTCAAGAACCCAAAGAAGATTATACAACAGTTTTTCATTTTAGAACAACCTAACAAAGTAATCACAATCACACAATTATTAGGTTCATTAGGTCTTGTTGCCTATTATATGATTATGGACTGTCAATCTTCTGGTAATTAAGGTAAAAATTATTTTTCTTGTTGCCTATTATAGAATAAAACACCATTTATAGCATAATTTGTGGTCCATCATATTAAGACAATTTACATAATTGCAGAGGAAAGGATACAGAGTGATTAGATGGGATGAAAGTGGATAGCAACAGGATTGAGTTAAGTTTATGAGAATATAATAATAATTATTAAATATGTACTATAAGGTCAAAGTAAGAGAATATAATGTGTAATAAATATATGATAATTTTTTAAAAATAAAAATATATAAATAATAATTTTTCAAATTGAAGGGGTTCTCATCTCAATCCAAATACACCCTATAGTAGCTCAATTAGTTCCACTAATGTATCTTTTCTTTTTACCTCGTTTCTCTTAACTTATTGAAAAAATATATATACTATTTTGTACTTGTTCTTTTATTTTTCCTTACTTTAACAAGGCTTTGTTGAAAGGACTCCAATGAAAAGAAAATTTAAAATGTTAATAGAGTTCTCAAACTAATATAAAATAAGAATAATATTGTTTGAATTCTTATTTTAACTTAATATTATCTCTGTTTTACAATATAGGTCGTTTTAGATCTAAAAAAAATTTCACAATATAGATCATTTTACAAAATTCTATAAAACATTTATTATTTTTTTTTCAACTTCATCCCTCCCTACAATCTCTCTCTTTTCACTAATTATGATCCAATTTTTTCTAATTAACAAAGTAGATACAGACTTAATTATGAGTATTTTTAAAAGTTTTGTTTTAAAAATTCGTAGAATTTAATACTCTTAATTCTTGTGTACAAATCTATAACGACTTATATTATAAAACGGATATAGTATAATTCAAATTGAAGGCTATGACTGATTTAATTCAAATGTTCCTTCTTTAATTAAGAGCTCTTGAGTATTTGAATAGTGCATGCAATAAGTCAGAGTTAGGGGCAGTTGATGAACTAATATTTAAGGGATTTAGCTATAGTGGTTGGTGTATTAATTTTTATGTTCCCAGAAAAATGAGTGTGGAGATTAGGTTTGGTGTCGTGCTGGGAAGACTGCCAAATCTCATGGTGGAAAAGTCAATAGTTAAATTTTGTAAACAACTAAATAAAGAACTCATTATATTTCTTTTTTATATAAAAAATTAGAACAAATAAAGAAGAAGTTGTAGTACTCATTAAATTTCGTTTTTATATAAAATATTATAATAAATAAAAAAAGTAGAAAATTAATTTATTTGATCAATAAAATTTAAGATTTATAATATTTTAATATTTAATAATTTTTTTATTATTATAATATCTGATAAAATTATAACATGTTTAATAGTTTACAATTCTTTTTTCGGTATAAATTCTGGCAAAAAAGCCACTTTCATTATATATTTTTTAAATAAAAAATAAACATATTTATTTTTTTAGAGACGTGTGGATATATGCAAATTTATTGGATTAGATTTGTCTAATATACTTGACATCATTGTTGGTTGGCTATCAATAGTTTACACGTGGGAAAGCCTAAGTCCTACCACTTATTATTATTATTATTTTCTTTTTCTAGAATTTATCCATATGGTTCTAGGAAAGAAGCCATTCTTGCATCTAGCAATCATATACGACTCTATCTATCTGTTTCATTTTATTTGATATTTTTAAATATTTATATACCGATTAAGAATGTTAAAATTATTAATATATTTATTATTTATGATTTATTTTTTTTATCAAATATAATTTAACTAAATTTAAATATAATATTAAAAAATATTAATCATTGATATACAAAATAAAGATTAAAAGGTAAAATAACATGAGACAGAAAGAATACGAGTAGTTGTTAATAAAATTTTCTTCCCTACTTGTCTTGTACAACAATTAAGAGCATTTATCCTTTTCATTTTCATTAATTATTCTATAGATATGGAATCTTAATAAGGTAAAAACAAAGTCTAAATATCTTATTTTGGTTTTAATACATCAATTAAAGAAATAACGATTATTCCTTCTATTCTTTTTTATCTGTTAATTTTAATTAAAATTTGTATCTCTCTTATTGGTAAATCAAGATTATATTAATTGTTATTTTTTCACAAATATCCCTCTTTAATATAATGAGTATTGTACACTTATAGTGGGAAATTAAAATAAATTAAATATACTTACAACACATAAAACTTTAAAATTTGATTACTCCTTAATAAAGAGATAGATTATTTGAAGGTAAAATAGAAAATATTAATTAATTAATTAAAAAATCTATTTTTCTTAAAATTTATGAATCAACTAAAATAGATGGATAAAAAGTAACCAAAGGAGTATAATATTGAAAAACACTTCTTATGTTTTTTTTTTTTTTTTTGGGTCCGAGGATTTTGTAAGAGAAAGCATTAACCTGGACCGTTTAATATGGTCAATTCAAAACTTTGAACTGTGCATTCCCCATTTTTGAAGGAAAAGGGAAAGAGATGGCACATAGACTGACAATTTCTCTTCTAGGTTTTTCTTTTGTTTCTAGAAAATGTCAAAGCTAGACTTTGAAAGCACAATGTAGGAGAAAAGGGATAACATTTAGGAACACAATTGTGGACGGCATTAATAGAGAAAAAGGCTTTTTGCAAAGAATTGGCAGAAGTTTTTAGTTATATATATATATTATATTTAATATATAAAATCGTAAAATATAATATATTATTAATTATCGATATTTTTAAGATTGAATTAGGGACATCTTGATGAGAGTTATTGGAAGGATTAAGGTATATAAACTACTTGATCCTGACCGTCTTCTGGGTGTAGTTTTAACCTCAAATGATTATTGCAATTAGAGTTGTATGCGTCTATATATGTATTATTTTATTTTTTGTAAGGCGTAATTGAATAGCGATTGGATTGAAACGAGTTTATTTGAATATAATAAAAATTATTAAATATGTAAATTTATGTGTAATTCAAAAGTTAGGTTACGAGAGAATATAATGTGTTATGCGTATATGATAATTTTTTAGAAATAAAAATTATTTAAATTATTATTTTAAATTAAAATTAAATTTTGAATTACGATGAGAAGTACCTAATCGCACCCTATAATATACAGATTTTGGATGTAAGTGGATAAATTAATTTGAGATAAATTTTATAAAAAATATTAAATATGTAATGTCAAGTAGAATCTAAAGAGAAAATATAATATGTTGTGAGTAAATTGATTATTTTTAAAAAATAAAAATTATTTAAAATAATAATATATTTGAATTAAAATAAAATTTTAGTTTAGAATAAGAGTAAAAATTTTCAATTCACTTAGAACCAAAAAAAGATATGGCCACTCTCAGGATAAATTATAGATTTTTTTTTTTTATGTTAGATTCTAAATATTAATTTTTTTTTTTTGTTTTGATTTGAATATTTTATGATGAATTGAATTTTACCGCAAAAATAAGACGTATGAATTTTGATTTAGACCCGTAATCTCTCTTACAGTCTCACGTTTGCTGGGGATTGGGAGAATTTCTTGTTGATCCCGCTTTTGGATTGTTGCCATGCTCAGGGAATTTGTTTTCTTCTTGAAGACCCACTTTTTATCTGCACATCCCACCATAATGGATCATGCATATTTCTGTTTCTACACGTCTGTGTTCTAGCAAATGGACCATACATGAGTTTTACAAGGAAAGAACCCGACTTTGTCTTGTATACGTTGCTGAACATCTACTTCACAGCTTCTCAAATTTGGTGTAAGAACCCCCCCCCCCCCGGCCTTCCCAGCCCAAAAGAAAGCTTGGTATGCTGCCTTCACAGATAATGGATTGCTTGGTCATATTGCTGCATCATTTATCTAGTTTCAAGCTCAAGGGCAATGCAAATTTGTTCATGTTATGAAGACATAAAGACATCTATGTAGTACCCCTTTGTACATTATAGAAGGGTGCACAGATATACCTACAAGAGGATCTTAATTTTCAAGGATGACAGAAAGTGAGATTTCATTTTTTTGTCACTCTATGCTATTTTAGTATTTTCAGCAATAGTATAAAAGATAACAGCTAGAAAAAGGACTACTGGTGCGAATAGATCACAAATTCTATACTGTTAAAATACATAATAATGAGGGTATTATTACTCGGACAAGTTTATCTAGCAGATGGGACGAGGGATTCCTTGGAAAGATCAGGGCTCTCAATATCAAGAAAGCTTGTTAAGAGTGTTTTGCGGGAAGATTGTCCTTTTGAGCTTCCTCCTGGAGACAGTTTTTCAGTTCCTTTTTCAATCTTGATTGCATCCTGTATAGCTACTAAAATTTCTTGCATCCTTGGCCTGGAATAGCTGTGTTGTTCCACAGATTGCATTGCAACTTCTGCTATCCGCCATACAGATTCCATTTTGACCTTTCCTGCTAGCGATGGATCTATAATGCTGATCAGATCTCCTTTACGAACCAATGACCTTGCCTACAAAAAAACATAAGGGTAATGATTTACTCTCATCTTTATGTCATTCACAAGTTCAAATTCAGAATTCCATTTTCTTTCATTTTTCTGTTTTGTAATCAACTAAGTTTTGAAGGGATTGAAAGGTCGACCATAACCAGAATTAGGAAATGTGTATCAAGTGATAATATAATAAAGTGCATTAACTATTTGCTTCTGGGAAATTGGATCTGAAAATTTGTTCTCTTCAGTCAGATGAGGAAGTATAGAGAGAAAATTGAGTGACCTTGGCGGGCAGTGAAGTTCATGAATGGTTTACTGGTGCTTTTACTGCACCAGGCAAAGATTTCTTTTCTGTTGCAATTCCATCTCTGTTGCCAAGATGCCTATTTGGGAATTAAGTATGAGGAATTGAAAAAAGCTTATGCCTAGTAACATGGTTCATTTTCTGTGGCAGTGTTCAGGACTCAAGCAAGCTTAATAGATATATGATGTCTTGGTACCTAGAACAGATTTCAGGATCATTTTTCCCTTTTTCTTGAGAATGTATTAATCTTTTATGCTTTTAAGTTTTATATCCATTTTACTTCTTCCTTGCCCCAATATTTTTACTCATTAGAGGAAAGTTCTTCTCTTTCATTTTTCTCTTGGCATATTGTCTTTATGGGCATAATTCAATGAAATTATCCACACATCTACTACTGCTCTTTACATGTTAAGTTCTTCTGCAACAAACACCCTAAATGACAATAATATATTGTATGCTACACTACATTAGTATTTACTGTTTAGTACACTGGGTTAACACTTCGATTGATCACAAAATGATTATCATCTTTTCTGCAAGCTAAAATCTTGATTAGTCATTGAACAAGAATTTTGAGAATGTCTCTTCTTTATTTCAGTTTCAGAAAAGGTTTTGTAATCATATAACAGAGATACATTTCCACTCTATTCTACTAAAAAAAATTGTTTGAGGATGAGGTGTTAACCTTGCAGATATGTGTAAGATCTACCTGAGAAGAGTAATGGCAAACATAATAATGCAGAGAACCATTATTTCTGAGAATGAAAATTGCAACCATACCCAGTGCACAATGCCCCAGTCAGCCCCGTATTCCTCAACTGAGACAGGCTTCCTTCCAGAGATGAGTTCCAATAGGACCACACCAAAACTGTACACATCACTCTTTTCAGTCAATTGCTGATTTGCATAGTACCTGTATGATGAAGAAGAAAAAAAAAAAAAAAAAAATTCTAAATCAATAGAGGACAAGACAAAGTATCCATGATAATGTAACACCAATGTTAAATCTGGGCTCACTCTGGATCAAGGTAGCCTACTGTTCCACGTGCCACACTTGATATATGTGTTAAATCTTCTTCAGCTTGTCTTGAAAGTCCAAAATCTGACACTTTAGCTCTCATATGGATGTCTAGAAGAATGTTACTTGTTTTCACATCCCGATGAATAATTGTGGGGTTGCAACCTGTGTGCAGGTACTCGAGTCCTACAGGAAGCTGAAGCTATAGTCAAAAAGCTACTTGTTAATTGACTTTACATCAAGGAAGAGGCTTATTACAACCTTTTGCTGCATCTTCTGCAATTTGAAGACGTGCCAACCAGTCTAACTGCTTCTGACCATGTATGTGATCCCGCAAAGTTCCATTATGCATGTATTCATAGACAAGCATGCGCTGATATTCTTCCTCACAGTATCCAATTAAAGGAACCAAGTTTCTATGATGGATTCTTGACAATAGAGCCACCTGTAAGTATATTTCTCTGGTCAATAATTTGGATTGACAATATTTCCAGATATGATTTTCCCAATTCATTGGAGATATAATGTTACAAGTGCCCCTAGTAACGTGGCAATGACAAGTTTTTGGTTAGTATATTCTTTCTGGGCAGAAAAAGTTTATTGATTTTTCTAAATAGTGAAAGCACTTCTAAGAGTTTATGCATTCATCTAATTGACATATATCTTAATGTGGGTGCTGCCTTGCTCTTCTCTTTAATTTCATTATTTTGTGATGGACTTTACTTGAATTGTCCAATTGATGTTGACTTGATTAAGAAGCAGTTAAAAACTGTCACATGCAAGGATGCTAAAACTCAAGTGATAGAAGCAACAGAGTCAAATTGTGATGGTGAAGATTGCTTTTAATTCTTGTCGGGCATGAGTTGGGATCTATTGTAATGAAATGAGAGAACTATGATGAATACCGTGTGTATGCCATTTGTGGATTAGCAGTAAATAGTGTCCAATAGGTTTAGGGAAAGAACATATTACCATTAGATTCTTTTATTTGCACTATCAACTATTGAAGATATTGATTTGCTTTAAGGTTTTGCAAATATTAAACAATTGATTGTTTTACCTCAGTTATGAATTGTTTTGCCCCATGACTAGAGGAGTCAGCCATGATCTTAACCGCTACCTCTTTTCCATCTTTCATTTTACCATAATATACTGGTCCAAAACTTCCTTTTCCAATTTTCTTTGAGAAATTATTCGTTGCTGCTTCAATTTCGCTGAGAGGAATATTGCATGCTACACCTTCATCCCTTAGAGATCCACCGCCCGTAATTGAATAATTAGTTGATTTCCTGGTGCTAGTTCTTAGTGAGCTACCAGCTGAAAATGCAAAGCATTGGGGTAATCAGTATTGCAAGAAATTTCAATTAATGAAATTGTGAGGGCATATACCTTTATTATCAGATTTCTGCTCAGATTTCTTTCTTCTTCTATAATGTAGTAGTAGTAAACTTCCCACAAAAAGAACAAAAAGGACTGCAAGAACTCCAACTGAAATCCCAAGTATCAATCTGTGACGTGTTTTGTTTCTTTCCCCTCGTTTTAAATGAGCATTGCCTTCATATCTGCAGAGAAATAGTTAAAGCCTTTAGATACATGATCGTTATAGAATGTGGGAACATACTTTCTTATTCTCTTGGAATAATTTCCATTTTATTTTCACTATTATGTAAAATCATACCTTTCCAGGGCATATTTTGGTTTTCTTTTCTAACAAGTTGAAAATGTGAGTTATTGCTCTTTGATTTGATATGTTCTGGTCCACGGTACTTTTGGAACTATATTTGACACCCCTATATTTGTGATCTCTAGACACATCCATGCAGACATATCTATATGTGTGTAGCTCAAGTTCATCTAAGAAAAAGGATGTACTTAGGGTATTATATCAAGATATGGTGATTAACTCCATATACTTAACTGTAGATGGACTCAAAAGTTATGATTGGCCATATGGTTTCCAAATTAAAACTATAAGCATACTCACCTGAAAATCACTTTTCCAGTTAACAATGATGGAGGTATTTCTCCACTCAATGAGTTGTTCTGCACATATCTGCCACATGAAAAATAAAACAACGGCTTAATTCATTATGCAAGTCTGCAAAAAGAAATCAAGTAGAAATTTAAAGCAAGCCTATGAATCGTTTATTTGGATGCTATAATACTGTGTTTTTCAAAATATCAGCAGTAATAAATAAGTTGTTAAATGAATGTCTTAGTGATCCAGATCACTGCATACAGTTCTTTTAAACTTGGCAAGCTACCAATGTAAGAAGGTATTAGACCAGTAAGTCCATTGTTTTCCAGATGCCTGCATGTTTAACAGAACGAGATTGTGGTCAGCAACAAATAGAATCACAGGATGCTACTTTAGATCGGAGTGGAGCTTACAGAATTTTCAGATCGAGGAGATTACTTATGTCAGGGATAGGACCTGTGAGGAAGTTGCTGTCCAACCACCTAAACAGATGACATGTACCAGGTCAAGATATGTGCTAGAAAAGAGTGATTCAGCATATGCTGTAGTTACACTTACAACTCTGTCAGTCCTTCCATGTTTTTAAGCTCAGGTGGGATTTCACCCTTCACATTCTTACCTGAAAGAGAACTGTAAAAAGGGTCAGATTAAGTTCTTATACAACTGTGTTTTTCCATGATATAGAACACTCATTTTCTTGTATTCTCTAGGGGCTAACATCAAGAGAATCTTTCAGTGGACTCACATTTTTGTGATTCTTGGTGGTATGGTATTGCTGCAGGTCACCCATTCCCATGGTGTGGGTACACAGGCATCACCTTTTTCATCTATCCAATTGCCTCCAGAAGACATGGTGCGAATGGCATTGAGAACACTTGCTTACATTTCCAAATAGTTTGTTCATTAGCATATTGACTACATTCAGTAGCAGTTATACTGGAATTTAATTATGCTATATTAGGAATGGAGATGGTTGAAGCAAAACCAGCAGGATTGATATCTTACCATCTTTCTCATCTGTCTTTGCAGCAATCTGTACATATCTGCTTATTTCAATTGCATTTAGAAGTGGTCCTTCAGTGGAATCTGTAGTTTTATCAAAGGAGAATGACAGGACAAAATCTAGTGTTACATTCATATAGCTAGGTTCATATAGCGTGTAGCTTCCATTTGCATTCTCAGCTATATTCACCACGGCATTGCTGTAATCAGGCATATAAGGCTGCTTCATTCTAAATTTCCGAGTCTCATTTGCTGCCAAATCTTCAATTTCAGCAAAATATGCATAAGCTCTAGCATTGGCTGGGAAATCTTCTAGATTTAGTCTGTAGCTTAGGATTCCCATAGTGCCGACAACTGCAGTTTGCATGACTTTGACTGGTGGGTATTCTCTTGTATTTGTGTTAATGTACCTTGTTGTATTGATTCTCTCTGTGCCAGGAGCCACCCCTACAAGAAAGTTTGGTCTTTTTTCTAGATCAGAATCCCATATACGGTCATAGCGATCGTTCGGGTACCTAAGAGAAGCATTATATATGTGTTGTCAGGATGAAACAGTTTTGCTAATATTGTCTTTTTCCGAGTGACTTTTTGAGCGGCAAGAGCTTAAATGATCTGGTTTCCTGTATGAACATAATGAGAAATGCATACCTTATGGCATCCTTGGTCAAGGCCCCAAAATTTACCCTTGCTGCTAATTTTAAGTAGTAATCATCTTCATAATCTGTTGCATACATTGACAAATTCAGGGGCCGCAGCTCAAGAGTGGATATAAATGGAGTCCCTGTTGTAGCACAGCACAAGCACACATCAACAGAATCTGATGGCGCCCTGATGATCATTTCCTTCACATATACTCTTGAAGCATCCTGCACTGTTATAGTAGACCATTTTGTTGCATCCAAGTAGAGCTGAAATTTGGGATATGTGTCTTCATTCCCTGAGCTTCCATACAGAAAAGTTGCTCGGACAATATATCTCCTTCTCTCTTCTGTTTTCAGCGTGTAACAGTACTTCTTGCTGTCTGTAGGAAAATCTCGCCTGCTTCTATACTGCAGTGAGGTTCCATTTCCATTATCTACTTCCACTGATTGTCCATGGCTTATAATTCCAGCATCAGAAGTCCATGCCAATCCAGTATTCAGGTCTGTATAATTACTTTTGCCTCCACAGTCGATACTGATGAACTCTGCATATTGAATTTCTGTTATAGACTGAACTTCCATAAACCTATTTTATCAATTCTTGATCTAATTCAACCAAATAAACAGTTCAAGAATTGATAGCTCATAGCTGTAACATGTTAAATATTCTTGAACTTTTCCTATAGGAGATGATCTGATGGATTTCTGAATTCTCTTTTCTCCTTTAACCAATTATCTTGCAGATATATTTACATACTGTGAATAACAGATGTAAGGACATACCTGTAATTTGGCAGACAATTGGTGAAGCTGAGCATAAAAACAAGATGATGAACTTAAAAAGCAAACCCATGAATGATCAAGAAGATAAGTTGGCTGTATGGGAGTTTCTTGTATGTATTACTTCAATGAAGAGTGAAATGGGAATCCCTTTGGAGCTGAACACCTTACCCATGTTTCCCTCACTTAGCTTTCACTTTTTCTCTGATTAATGATTCTGGCAATGTTAAATCAAGTTCGCATATTCCTTTGATATGAAATGAAATGTGCTTTTCCCTAGAAAAAGTACTGTGGCTTCAATTCTGGACTTTGCTTTTCCTGCTTTAGAAAAGAATATTGGTTTATGTCTTTCTGTAAAGCACAAAGCAAGAATATTGGTTTTGAGTGGTTTTACCATTTTCATTCTCTAAAAATAGCAGCCATTAGAGTACTATTAGGTGATAGTGTTACAAATACTACAATGTAATATGTAATCTTGTTAATTTGTGTAAACATTATCTATTAAAAATCTCACAAAAAAGAACTCTCCAAAGTTAAATATTGTAACAAAATCTATTTTGATAAGCTAGCAGCCCCAAGTAGCCCCTAGGACAAGGCCTCAATAGCTGCCAAAGACATGAAAATAACATGTACAAACAAAATTATTGATGATGATGGGGGCCTAGGATTTGGCTCATAGGGTTACTTACATTTGGTTGGATGGTGATGGTGAATGATTTTTTTTTTTTTTTGTCATCTTTAAGATCGAGGGTGACTGTTTACCTTGTGGATGCATCAGCTCATTATTGCTGCTGTTCTTATTAGATTATTCATTATTGTGATGACATTAGATTTGGGATTAGAAAAGTTTGAGGCCATGCATAATAAAGGAAGAGGAAACTTAGTAATATTGAAGAACATTATTGTAATGCTGCTTTAGCATACTTTAACTTTTGATGGCATGAAAAACCCTTTTATTGTCACTTTGGACCAACTTGTCTTCAACTTTTTAAAGTTTGAAAAAGCAGGAGGGTGAGTTAATGTCATGCCCTCCAATAATGGTGAGATTCGACACCTTTATAAGACATTATTCTACTATAGACGAGAAATTTAGTGTTACGAAATATATTATTATTATTATTATTATTATTATTATTATTATTATTATTATTATTATTATTTTATTATGAATTATTGGAATATTTATTAATTAGTGGAGGCTCCACTAATTATGGATTTATGTGAATTATTAGAAGATTTTTATGGATGTCCACCATTTAGTGGAGACACTACTAATTAAGATTAGTGGAAGATGATGTATGCCATGATGTAATCCACTAATTAGAGCTCTATAAATAGAGCTATTCTCTAAGCTTGTAATACACCATTATTTTGTGAAAGAAAGATTAGTGAAAGAAAGATTAGAGAAAATTGTGAGAGAAAAGAAAGAGAGAAATTCTTGTGCAAAATAGTTAGAGTTTTATTAGTGTGTAGTGTGAAGATTTTATTCTAACACTACCCTAATTTTATAACACGTTATCGACACGAGTCTCTACCAGTACAAAAGCCGGAAGACTAAGCACGAGTTTCTGCCGTTACCAAAGCCGGAAGACAGTACGCATTTATTGATCTCTATGGCTAATATCGCGAAACTCGAATTTGTAGCCCTTGATATTTCTGGAAAAAATTATATGTCATGGGTTCTCGATGCGTAAATGCATCTAAATGTCGAAGGCCTTAGTGAAACTATTCAAGCAAATAATAGTGCATCTGCACAACACAAGGCTAAATCTTTGATTTTTATTCGTCGTCATCTCGATGAAAATTTGAAAATTGAATATCTTACCGAAAAAGATCCATATGGCCTATGGGTAAATTTAAAAGAAAGATTTGACCACCTGAAGATGGTCGTACTACCTACTGCACGGTATAAATGGTTGCACCTGAGGTTGCAAGATTTTAAAACCGTGAATGAATATAGCTCCGCAATATATAAAATTACATCTCAATTAAAATTATGCGGAGAAAAAGTGAGTCGATGAAGATATGTTGGAGAAGACATTCTCCACCTTTCATGCCTCGAATATTGTCATGCAACAACAATATCGAGAAAAGGGGTATACAAAATTTACTGATTTAATTATCGCCCTCCTCATTGCGAGAGAAAAATAATGAGTTATTATTGAGAAATCATGAAGCCGGACCAAGCGGCTCTACAAGCACTCCCGAAGTGAATGTCGTTGGCTCCAACGATAAGCCATCGTTATAGTCGTGGTCGTGGCCGTGACCGTGGTCGTGGTTATGGTCGTAGACACGCTCGATATTTCCCTTATCACAATTATAATCAAATTGTGAGAAATACTGGCCACCTGAAGTGGAACAGAAAAGATCAAAAGGGAAAAGAAAAAGAAATTGAAGAAAAGTATGAGGATATATGTTATAGATGTGGCATGAAAGGTCATTAGTCACGAAACTGTCGTACGACTAAGCATTTAGTTGAATTGTATCAAGCTTCATTAAAAAATAAAAATGTGGAAGCAAATTTTTCTCAACATCCAATAAATAATGCTGAGGATGACGATAGTGATCCCGAAGATCTTAATATCAATATTACCCATATGGATGTATCGGATTTTTGAACACCCGAGACGGTAGGATAGACCATTTAATTGGTGATGGCGGTGTCCAAAAGAACTAAAGCCTCACCACGATATTTTTGTATTTTCATTTTCATTCTATTCTAATAATATTTACGTTTACATATATATATTTGTGTTCGGATGGTCTGTTATTAATGATGATGTATGCATTATTGATAGTGGAACTACACACACCATACTAAAAAATGAGAAATATTTTTCCGATCTCAAAATAGGAGAAATAAATATTTATACGATAAACGGTAGTGCAAATGTAATTGAGGGCTCCGGAAGAGCTAGTATATTGTTGCCTAAAGGAACAACAATTATTATTGATAAGGCATTATTTTCCTCAAAATCCGGAAGAAATTTATTGAGTTTTAAAGATATCACGAGAAATGGGTATCATGTTGAAACAAATGAGGAAAATGGGATTGAGCATCTTTTTATTACTCAAATACATTTGGGTAAGAAATCGGTATTAGAAAAACTGCCGTCTTTTTCTACTTGGTCTATATCTTGTAAAAATACGTACAATTGAAATTCATCATCTAGTAAATCGAAGTTTACTGATCCTATTACTTTTAGCATTTGGCATGACCGGTTGGGTCATCCGGGATCTACCATGATGAGAAGAATCATTGAGAATACACATGGTCATCCTTTAAAAAATAAAAGGATATGAACATTAGAAAAATTCGCATGTCTTGCATGTTCCCTAGGAAAATTAATTATTAAACCATCACCGGTAAAAGTAGGAGTTGAAAGTCCTACATTTCTCGAAGCAGATTCACGGAGATATTTGTGGACCTATTGATCCACCATGTGGACCGTTCAAATATTTTATGGTCTTAATTGATGCATCATCCCGATGGTCACATGTATGTTTATTATCTACTCGCAACTCTGGCGTTTGCGAGATTACTTGCTCAAATAATTAAATTACGAGCACAATTTCCGGACCATCACATTAAAAATATCCGTTTGGATAATGCTTGGTGAATTTTCATCACATGCTTTTGATGCATATTGCATGTCAATTGGGATTAATGTTGAACATCCTGTAGCTCATGTTCACACACGAGAATGGTCTTGCTTGAATCTTTGATTAAACGATTACAATTAATTGCTAGACCATTATTAATGAAAACAAATCTCCCAACATCTGCACTGAGGACATGCTATTCTACATGCTTGCAACACTTGTACGTATAAGACCAACTAGTTATCATAAATTCTCTCCTTTGCAATTGGCTTTTGGGTCGGAACCAAATATTGCTCATTTAAGAATTTTTGGGTGTCTTGTATATATTCTAATTGCACCAAACCAACGTACAAAGATGGGTCCTCAAAGAAGAAATGGGATATACGTTGGATATGATTCTCCCTCTATTATCGGGTATGTTGAACCCACGACGGGAGATGTATTCACGACAAGATTTGTTGATTGTCATTTTGATGAATCATTATTCCCTAAATTAGGGGAGAACCAAAACGAGCATAAAAAGGATCTTGCTTGGACAACATCATTAAATTATCTTGATCCGCGCACAAGCGCATGTGAACTTGAAGTTCAAAAGATAATTCATTTGCAAAGCATTGCAAATCAAATGCCGAGACGCTTTTGTTGACTCCGGAAGAGTTACAAAATCGCATATTCCAACTATAAATGCTCCTATTCGAATTGAAGTTCCAGTGAGAACAAAATATTATACCTATAGTCTTTGAGTCAAAAACACGCCGGAAGCGTGGCCGACCTCTTGGTTCTAAAGATAAAAATCCTCGAAAGAAAAGAGGATTAAATGATCCGAGAAGATCATATTGAAGAAAAGAATGATAAAGACCAAGAGAGAGCGATGACAAAGAACCAGGAAGTTGATGAAAGTAACACTGAAATTTCTATCAATTATACCACTTCGGTAGAAGTTGGAATCGGATAGAAAGCTGTTATTGATAATATATTTGCATACAATATATCTCTTGATGTTACACGGGATAATGATGATCCTGAACCAATATCGATTGATGAATGTCGGCATAGAAAAGATTGGTTGCAATGGAAAGATGCGATTCAATCGGAGTTAAATGCAACGGCAAAACGTGAAGTCTTCGGACTGCGGTCCGAACACCGGAAGGTATAAAACCTGTTGGCTACAAATGGATATTTGTGCGAAAGCGCAATGAAAAGAGTGAAATCGTTCGATATAAAGCGCGATTAGTAGCCCAAGGTTTTTCACAAAGACCAGGTATTGATTATGATGAAACTTATTCTCTTGTTGTTGATGCTATTACACTCAGATATCTTATCGGTTTGGCGATACATGAAAAGATAGATATGCGCCTATTAGATGTTGTCACTTGCTTACTTGTATGGAAATTTAGAAAATGATGTTTACATGAAAATCCCGAAGGATTTCATATGCACGAAGCATATAAACATTATCCTCGTGAAAATTACTCCATCAAGTTGCAGAAATCATTATATGGCACTGAAGCAATACGGGCGCATGTGGTTTACACGTCTTAGTGAATATTTATTGAAAGCGGGATTTAAAAATGACCGGGTATGTCCATGCGTTTTTATTAAGAAATGCTGGTTCTAAATTTGTGATATTAGCTATATATGTTGATGATATTAATCTTATTGGAACTCTGAAGAGCTCCAAGAAACAATTGATTATTTAAAAAGAGAATTCGAAATCAAGGATTTTGGTAAAACCAAATTTTGCCTTGGTTTACAAATTGAACATTTGGAGAGTGGAACATTTATTCATCAATCAACATATACAGACAAAAGTGCTAAAAAGATTTTACATGGACAAAGCACATCCATTGAGTATTCCAATGATCGTGCGATCATTAAATGTGGATAAAGATCCTTTCAGACCTCAAGAAAATGATGAAGAACTCCTTGGTCTGAAGTACCATATCTCGGTGCAATTGGTGCATTGATGTATCTTGCTAATAATACACGACACGATATTGCTTTTCTTTGTCAATTTATTAGCAAGATTTAGTTCTTCACCAACACGACGACATTGGAATGGAATTAAACAAGTCCTTCGATATCTCCAAGGTACAATTGATCTCGGATTATTTTATTCAAATAAAACCGAGTCCAACATTGATAGGTTATGCGAGATCTTTGGTTATTTATCGATCCACATAAAGCACGTTCTCAAACGGGCTATCTATTTACATGTGGAAATCTTTGCTATATCATGGCGTTCTACGAAACAATCTATAGCGACTACTTCTTCAAATCATCTTTGAAATTATAGCCATTCATGAAGCAAGTCGAGAATGTGTATGGCTAAGATCCATGATTCATTATATCCAAGAAAGTTGTGGATTATCATCCATCACAGGTATTCCAACTCCTTTTTATGAAGACAATGCAGCTTGCATAGCTCAATTACGAGGAGGATATATTAAAGGAGATCGGACAAAACATATTTCACCAAAATTCTTCTTTACTCATGAACTCCAGAAGAAAGGTGAAATTGATGTGCTACAAATTCGGTCATGTGATAACCTCACAAGATATTTCACGAAGACTTTACCGAATTGCAACATTTGAAAAGTTGAGATATAAAATCGGTATGCGTCGGTTTAAAGATTTAAATGAATCATCTCATCAGGGGGAGTAATAAATGGACATATAGAATAGTGTACTCTTTTTCCTTCACTAGATTTTTTTCCCACTGGGTTTTTATCTAGTAAGGTTTTAACGAGGCATATTCTTTATGTAATGGATGGACATCCAAGGGGGAGTATTATGAATTATTAGAATATTTATTAATTAGTGGAGGCTCCACTAATTATGGATTTATGTGAATTATTAGAAGATTTTTATGGATGTCCACCATTTAGTGGAGACACTACTAATTAAGATTAGTGGAAGATGATGTATGCCATGATGTAATCCACTAATTAGAGCTCTATAAATAGAGCTATTCTCTAAGCTTGTAATACACCATTATTTTGTGAAAGAAAGATTAGTGAAAGAAAGATTAGAGAAAATTGTGAGAGAAAAGAAAGAGAGAAATTCTTGTGCAAAATAGTTAGAGTTTTATTAGTGTGTAGTGTGAAGATTTTATTCTAACACTACCCTAATTTTATAACATTATTATTATTTTAAATATTTTTAAAATTATATTTTTTTTATAAATACTCGTTTGATGTTTGTGTGTTGCATGAAGGTATACAAAACAAAATGCATAAAACAACTAATTTTTATTTATAGTTTTACAATTTTCTAAAAATCTATTGAGTACTTACAAATTACTATTCTCTCTATTTCATATTATTTGTCATTAAAGCCATCTATACATATATTAAGAATATTGAAATCAATAAGTATTTTTTTGCATGTTTCTAATTTTACTCATAATAAATACAATAATAAGTAATCATTTATGATATTTTTTATCTTTTCATTAAATATAATTTGACTAAATTTAAGGATAATATTAAAAAATATTAATTATTAATGTATGAAAATGTGTAAAGAGTCAAATATTATAAAATAAAATACAAAGGTTAAAAGCTCAAATAATATGAAATTGATAAAATATAATATATATTTATTAATATTCACTTCTTTCACATTTAAAAAAAATCATTTGAATTTAGCGCCCTTCGTGTCACAAAAAATAATATCACGTATCACTACACAAGTTGTGGACGTTATCAAGTATTACAATGAGAATCTTTTGTAGCTCTTTATATATATATATATATATATATATATATATATATATATATATATATATATATATATATATATATGTTTCCTACGGGTTTGGTACTACATGAGGGTAGTCCAAATTGCTTAAGGAAGATATTCGAGAAATCAAAGCTTCTCAACAATTAGATCGACTAGTTCTTCAAAATCTCTGTTTTCAGAAGAAACCAGAACAACCAATATCATAATCTACTGATACAAATTTCCTTAACCATCTTTCAAAAATGTCTATCCAAAGGTGGTATGTTCGATTCACTTTGGTTGTTCAAAATTCTCTAACTTTAGAAATTCCAGCACTTGTTGATACTGGAGCTAATCTCAACTGCATTCAGGAAGGTCTCATTCCTACAAAATTTTTTGAAAAAACTAAAGAAACTCTCCACCCAGCCAATGGTAAGAAACTAAGTATTAGTTTCAAATTTTCAAATGTTAAGGTAAAACATTCTTCATTATCGGTCTTTACTTCCTTCTTACTTGCCAAAGATATTACTCACTCTGTAATCTTAGGCACCCCTTTTATTCAACAGATCATTCCATTTATTGTCCTCAAAAAAGGCATTCAAGTAGAACATTTGAACCAAAAGATACTCATTCCTTTCGATAGGCCTCCTATTGAAAAAGAATTGCAGCTTCTAGAAAAACAAGACCGCCCAAATCAATTTCCTCAAAGAAGATGTAGCCTTTCAACGTCTTCAACAGTATCTAATTGAGCCAGGCATCAAAGCCCAAATTGCAAAAATAGATACTCATATCCAGACCCAACTTTGTTCTAATCTTCCAACCGCATTTTGGAATAGAAAACATGATCAAGAGTTTGCTTGAATCGTTCAAGATACTCCTTTTTGTTTGCAGAATCAGGAAGCTTACTGATTAGTTCAAGAAGAAGATCCTATTCTATTGTCAAAATATTGATGATTGGTTGATCATATTTGGTAAAATGATCATTTTCTGTAGAATCAGAAGATGAAGAAGAATGAATATCATCTTCTTGAATTTGGTTGAATTGTTGTTCATCATCAGCATCTAAGGAATCAAAATGAAGCATCACTTAGACAAAGAATATTATTAAGAGATTGCTTAATATCTTCCGAAATGTCCATTGCTTGGATTCTTTTGTGAACTTTACAGAACTGAGCAAGGTGACCTGGTTGGTTACATTTGAGACAGATAACTGTTTTGGGTTAGGCTGCTATGGGCTTGGTTTTAGACCTAGATTTGGCAGCTTTGTATGGATTGTAAGGTTTTGTAGGAGGAGCAGGAAGTGCTGACCTCTTTGAACTATTGAACCTTTTCCTAAGGTGAGGAGGTCTATAGGAAGATTGTTTATGTTTATGCTTCCTACGGGGTTTGGTACTACATGAGGGTAGTCCAAATTGTTCACAGAATGTGCCTAAGTCTTTACTTCGTTGGGCACGATCTTTAGTTATTTGTCTAAACATCTTATCTTGACGACAAATTTTTAGAGTAACCTATTAGATTTGGCTGGTTAATTGGCCAAAAGTAATGGTTTCATAAGATACAACACCATTGTATTGGGTTCGGAGTTCTTCACAAACAAGATCACGAAAGGATTTTGGAAGCTCGTCTAGGAATTTTTTTCCCCCCAATATTGGCTATTTCCATCAGGTCTCGCATAGATCCTAGTGAGAAAGGTATCCTTATACCATCTGAAATCGGATAAGGTTTTGCACTTAAGGTTGTTCAAGATTTCAGTAGACTTTTCTTTGAAAATTCCAGATTACCTATGAAGGTTTTAGTGATGGTGAAGATAAGGGTTGACACAGCATTAGAAATGGGTTCTCCATCCTGAAGAATTGGTTAACCGTCTGGGTTGGTTTTGACAGCATGAAAAATGTTATGTCGGTTTGCTTCAGTGAGATGTTCATCCCACCAACCTTTGAGTTGTCCTGTAAAACTTGCTGCAAGAACATGAGTTGCAAGCTGATCAGAACAGTTATTGGTAGTGCGATAAGCAGTGGCTACTATGGTCATTTGCTGAAGTTTAAACATAATGTTATACTCAGATTGATCATCTATATTCCATTCATAGATGTTGTTAGCATTCTAACAATTTTGAAGAATGTTGGGACTTTCCTCAAGGGCAACATCTGGATGAGTGGCTCTAGGATAATACAACTTTTGATAAGTTTTCCAATTGGAATGTCTATTCAATCTGAGAGGCAGGATGCCAAGTTGTAGAGGAAGCAATTTTCCTAAGTTAACACAAAAGTTTGGAGGAGATTCTGGACTATCATTAGAATAATTATCAGAAGCAGAATCAGGATCATTTTGATTTAAAACAAAAATAGAATTTTTGGAACCAACCTGTTCAGGAGACTCTGGAATGATTGATTTTTCAATTTCAGCTATTCTACGCTGGAGATCAGTGAGAATAGGTTTGTCTGATATTCTTCTATTGAGTTCTTTCCTATATTGGAGAGGAATCTCATAAGGTCGGAACAAAGGGATTGAAGATGAAGAAGTACTAGATTCAAGAATAACCGGAGTTGAAAAAATACTTGGTTTTGAAATTAAATATTCACCAATAGTTTGCAAATATTTGTTTGTATAATTATTTTGTTCATAAATATTTTGAATGTCTTTTGGACGAAGCATATCATCGTCTTTGTCTTTCCTTTTAAAAGGAGTGGCATCAATTTGTTCAGCTCCAAAAGGAATTTTGAATTTCTGACCAGGGGGAAATTCAGCAAAAATATTTTGTCCCTAGGCAGTTTGCCATATTTTTTTGAAACATTAATAGAAGAGGCAAAAGGATAATCAATATTATAGACTTCAGCATACGCTTCAAACCATAAAAAGAAATTAATTTGTTTTTGAATTGAATTTAAAAATTCATAATAAGAATCCTGAACTTTCTGTTGGTCAGATTCTTGAAAGTTTTCGAAGAACCATATTCTTTTAGAAAGATTTGAAAGAGAATAAAATTCTTCTCTTAATTTGGTTTTGTCAATAACAAAAACATTTTGTATTTCTTTATCATCAGTCTGAAGAATATTAAATTCTCCTGCCATAGCAGAATGAGTAGGTGAGGTAGGTAAATCTATCTCAGTATCATCAGTTTCAGGCCAGGCAATATACCTGGCTTGAGGAATCCTAGAGTCGAGATTGATACCTTGTAGATGGGTAGCTACAGAGAAAACTGAATGTCGAGGTGGTTGAATTCCTGATGAAGAGACAATAGATTGGGGATATAAAATCCTTTGGCTGAGAGATCTTTGAAAAGTAATTTCTACAGATCCACAGGAGAATTGTCTGATTTCTGATATAGTAGAATTTTCTGGTTTATCAAAAGAAGCTGCATCAGTTAGAAGCCAATTGGAAGGAAGACTTACTCGATTTCAGGAGATGGGCTTGGGAATTGAAAGATAAGATCTTTGCAAATCGGTTTGAAAAAGAACAGTTTCTCCTTTGTTATATGTCTTCATAGCACCAGTATTAAAAGTAAAAGTCATTACCTTATACTAAATTCCAAGGCAATGACTTCTGCTTTTAATACTGGTGCTATGAAGACATCTAACAGACTTTTATTTTGACCTGCTTGACTATGGAAGTATGGACATCGGTCTATGGAGGAGGAGGCTGTTTGAGTCTGTTGTGTAGGGGTTTAATGAGAGTATTAATTCCTACAATAAATTCAGAAACATAATTGAGACAACACAAAAAGCGCTGGAGTTGAGTTTAATCAATAATTTAATTTGGAAATTTGTCAGTAAATTGAATTGACCTCTGCATAAGAGTAATAGTTCCCTGTTGAATTTGATGTCTCGAAAATCGGACATTGGTTTGAAAAAGACTGTACTTAGTTTTTGAAATGACTAAACCATTATGTTTAGCCGTTTGAGAAAAAGTTTTTAAATGTTTGAAAGGTTGATCTAAATTTTGAGAAAAAATTAGAATATCATCAATGTAAATAATAATAAATTGAGCAAATGGATTAAAAATTTCATTCATAATTCGCTAGAATTCTGAATGAGCATTTTTTAATCCAAAAGGCATCACATTCCATTCATATTGGCCAAATGGAACTGTAAAAGCAGTTTTATAGCGATCTCTAGGATCAACTTGAATTTGTCAAAAACCTTATTTCAAATCAAATTTTAAAAATAGTAAAACAGAATATAATCTGTTTAACAAATCTTTTTTGTTCGGAATAGGATACTTAATCCATCCGAAGGCTGAATTGAGAGGTTTGTAATTGATGACAAGTCTTGGAACACCTCGCTCAAGTTCAGCATTTTTATTGACATAAAATTCTGCACAATTCCAAGGAGAGTTGTTAGGAGAAATTAGTTGTTTTTTAGAAGATCGTTGATCTCTTTTTGGCAATGAGTTGTGAGCTCATAATTCATTTGGATAGGATGGACCTTTGTTGGAATGAATATATAACCGTGCATAATTTATTTTGAATAATTGATTATTTAAATTCAATTTTTATTATTAAATAATTATATAAATTTGACTGTATACTTATGGGTTTCCAAATTCTTCAATGATGCCCTTTTATATCCTTAAGATTAATGGGAAAACATAAAGAATTCTTGTGGGATTTGAAGTTGGTCCCCAATGTTATTGTAAAGAATGGTCCATTGCACCATGATAGGTTGTTTACTACACTAATTTTGTATCCTATTCTCTCATATATGCCATCCATTTTTTTTTTCTTTTCTATTGGCATTTCTATTTCCTTGTTTAAATTCCCAATTCCACATATGGAGTGTTAAAATTAAAAAAAAAAATGAAAACTTAGCTTCTTGTTGAATTTTATATTCTCCTCATGAAAGGAACCAAAAGTTGTGTGTTAAGGTTTTTCTTTACTTTTAGGCTTATTTAATGAATTAATTAAATATTTAAATTTAGTTAATTAGATATATATTTTAAATTAAATGAAAATTATTTAAATTAAAATATATTAAATACTTATTTTTGCTATTATGTTATATTTAGTTTAAATTGTAATAAAATATATTATAAAACGAGTTATAATTAGATTTTTTTTCAAACTCAAATATAGAATTTACTTTTTAGACTTTAATTTTTAAAATTTAAAATTTAAAATATTTATATTTCAATATTCAAACTCTAACTTTATTAATCAGACCCTTAATCTTATTTTTCTACTGCAATAAGAATTCTAATACGATTTACCTTGCTTTGGTTATGTAGAGACTTTTTTACCCTTTGAAAATTGGAAGCTTCTTTTTTTTTTTTTTCTCTGTTTATCATTTTGGTTTTTCTAGTTTAAAAAAAAAAAAATACCCGTTAGAACAAATTTGAGAATTCAGACTTGAATGACCTGCACCAGTTTCGGTCCATTCATTGGGCGCTTCTTGTATTTGGGCTCTGTTTTGGACCATTTGTTACGTTATTTCTATGGACCTTCCTTTTTTCCATGGTCCACTGGCTAAAATAGTGCACCTTTTTTTCTGGGGCCAGGGGGGAGGGCGGGGGGGGGGGGGATGTTGTAGTGACTTGTGAGGGGCTGATAAAAACAAAAATAGTGATACTTTTTATAAAAAAAAAGAAAAATTTGTGATGCTGAAAATACATTTTTCTGTACTATGAATTTATATTATTTTTCAATATTTGATGCACCAATATATTTCAGTAAATTATGTTGAAAAATAGAAATAAATATTTCAATTTCAGAATATGTCTTTTCTATTATTATTATTATTATTATTATTATTATTATTATTATTATTATTATTATTATTATTATTATTATTATTATTATTATTATTATTATTATTATTATTATTATTATTATTATTATTATTATGGCTAAATGGAGATTCAATTAATAATAGGCTCAACCCAACCTGGGCCATTGCATCCAAATGGACTTCAGGGACTGGACTTTACCGAAGTCCTTGGAAAATCTAGCCCATTCGGCTAAATTGTCAGCCACATGATTGTTACATCGAGGAAGACAGGACATTACCTATTTGCTATATCTAGACAACAGAGATTTACCATCCTCAATAATATGAAATGCCCTCCAATCAATTTCAATCTCTTTACCAGTAATAACTTCAATTACCTCCAAAGCATCTCGAAATTTTTCTACATAGAACCGTAAATTTATAGACCACATATATTAAAAAATTATACTGTATAATTTTTATTATATGAAATACAATTCTTTAAATCTATGTTAAAATTTACACCCCTTCAAAGATAGCCTCCTAACCGTTCCATTCGGAAGCCTTGTGAAGGGAAAATTCTAGCATGGACCAATGGTCCATGGACCAACTGCTTTGATGAATTGTATTGCGTGCAATATAAATTGTACGGTACGACTCATCAATACATTTAATCCACGGGTCCATGGTCCATGTAAGAATTCCTCATTGTGAAGGGCCATCACGAGCTTCGGCCATGTAGGGAGTACTTGAAAATTGTTGGTAGGTTCGTCCTTCCACAATCTCCCCCTCATGATTAGTGATAACCAAAGCGAGGATCGCTGTGCTATCTATGAAAGATGTATCAAAGTTGAATTTGAGATGATTCAGAGGGGGAGGGATCCAACCTCGGAGTTTTAGTGTGGTGTGCTTAGTTTTAACTTTTCTCTTGAAGTCTCCCAATATTTTAAAGCTATTTATTATTATTTTTGTTTTACAATATAAGTTATTTTAAACTTATATATAAAAATTAAGAGTATTAAATTTCACAAAATTTTAAAACTAAACTTTTAAAAATATCCCTAATTGAGTCTTTATCTACTTTGATAATTGGGGAGAATTTAGTCATAATTAGAGGAAAGAGATAGATTATAGAGAAGGATAAAGCTGGAAAAAAAGTAATAAATGTTTATAAAATTTTGTAAAACGACTTATGTTGTTAAAAAACTTTTCAGATTCAAAACGACTTATATTGTGAAACGGAGGTACTCCATCCGTTTCAAAATATTTGTTCATAAATTTTTTTATTTTGTTTCAAAATACTTGTTCATGTATCTATTTCTAGAATTAATGATTAATTTTTTTCCTATTTTACTCTTATTTATTATAAATCAACGACACAACTTTCCAAAATTCTTATTTCTTTTTATTTTTTAGAAATTTTTACCAACCAAAAGCTATCATATTTTTAATATGGATAAAATAATAATTTTATTTAAATTATAATATTGTTTTTAATATCCTTGATATATGTGTAAAAAATTTCATGAATAAATATTTTTATAATTTTCGTGTCAAATGTTGTCATAACTAAAACATTGTCATACAAATAATTATTTTTTATAAAATTAAAAAAAATCTCAAATTTAATATTTGTAATGCATATCTATTTCTATTCTTATCTTCTTTTTCCTTTGAGGTTGAGTCCAAGTGCCCAAGTGGAGAGGAAAAGTCAGCCATGGAAGCAAAAGCAGGCACATAAAGTAACAGAGCAGCAGCCAAAAAAGAAAAGAGAGGAAATGAATGAAGGCAAAATCAATGAATGAAGACATGATCAAGAAGGAGAAGGAGGCTACAGTATTATAAATCAGATGACATGAGACTTGAGATAAGAATAGGAAAAAGGGAACAACTCTGAGGAAGAAGAGAGAGATATCCTTTACTTTTCTTGGAGCAGAAGAGGTGACGGCATTTAGCAGCAAAAGCCAACTTAACTAACAAACGCCCAATCTCTATCTCTTGGCGCCTTTAAAAGGGTCTGTCTTTTTGTCATTCTTTAGCTACTTTCTTCTCAGAAAATTCAGGACCCTTTATCTCATTCATCAGATGTTGCTAAAACCGACCCACAATTCTTCTTTCAGAGAATCTATCAAAGCACTTGAAGCTGATGTTCAACATGCCAATACTTTGTAATTTCTTTCACTAATGCTTTTTCTTTGGTTTAAGGAGTTAATACGTCTTCTTTTCTGCGTTTTTTGTGATGCTTTTTCAGTTCTTTGTGGATATGATACTCTATGGAATTCGGTTACATGTTGCAGAATCATGTATTTGCAATTATTTAGAACTGGTCTTTGATTTTTTTTTTCTTTCCTTTTTCATTGGTACTTTAACGGCTTAGCCTTTGGTTGATATTCTGGTTGTTGGTTTAACATAATTGTGATGGTTGGTTGGTGGGTAGGTGAGTGGGTGGGTGGTTGTCTTTGAGAAAGTGAAGTTGGTGACTTTGGTGGTTCTTTTTATTTGGTTTAGAAATTGCAAGAAATGCCTTAAATTACTATTTTCTTCTGTTTATGAATATGACATTATGGATAATGCTGTTGCCCTTGATTCTTCTATGTCTCAATTTTCTTGTTTGAATTGTTCATGTGTCAGCGTGTGTTTTAACTTATTGGCATATTGCCGTGCCAACCTATGCTCGAAATGTTTTCTCATGTCCTTATTGTAGTTTTGGTGCTAAGCGTTGCAACTAGAATAAATAGTTTCTAATGTCCTTCCCCATGATTACTCTCCATTTTCCAGGGCTGCTGCTCTCCCACGAGATTTAGGTGAGGAGTGCGTTCAAATGAGAGTATCTTACAGCCCTTTTGCTCCATTCTTGTTATTTTTGATCGAATGGATGGATTATAGTTGCTTGGATAGGTTACCATGTTGTTTGGGCCTTCTTCATATCTTTGTGTACAAGGTGAGCTTTATAAACCTCTGTTTTTACCCTTCCCAAGTAATTCAATTTTGGCCGACTCATTATTCATCATGATGATAAACGAATTAGTCAGGAGCAATTTGAATGGTTTCCCTTTCCCTAAATTCGATTAACAGTATTAGGTTTGTAATGCTTTTCTAAGTCTAATTTTATTGTCCTGAATAGGAACGTTTGGATGGCATGACAAAGATGTCATCGGAAGAAAGGAAAGCGTCCCTCAGAGAATTTTACGGTCTGTATCTTTTATTCCACACCCTCTTCCTCACATTCCACTATTGTTTAAAGCTTGACATAAATAGATGTTTTTAAAGAAAATCTTTGTTTCTCCTAATCTCAGCTCCATTTGAAATTCTTCCAGCTGTTATTTATCCTTTGCTGAAGCAACTTGAAGATGATCTTCTCGAATTAATGGATGACAATTACAAGCGAACTCAAGGCTTTGACGTTTACAACAGGAAAGGGACAGAAAAGAGGAAAATGCCTTTTAAGGATCCCGTGAGAGATGATGAATGTGGAATATGCATGGAAACTGGTTCACAGGTGGTCTTGCCTAATTGTGGCCATTCTATGTGCATTGGTTGTTACCATGACTGGTAAGTTAGTTCTTATTTGCACTATATCTTAAAAAGTGCATGTTCTCATTAGCATTCCCCATTAGGTATGTTCGATCCCAATCCTGCCCTTTTTGCCGAGGCAACCTGAAGAGAGTGAGCTCTGGAGACCTGTGGATTTTAACAGGCGACTGTGATGTGGTTGATACTGTCACCCTTGCAAAGGAGAATTTAAGACGTTTCTACCTTTACATCGAGAAATTGCCACTTGTAGTCTCTGACAACGATTTGCTTCTATTTGACTACATGATTTAGCTAGCAGAAGAAGAACTAACCTCCTGAGCGCGGTTTGTACATACTGTTGTATTCTGGGGATGTCAAAAAGGATTATGTCATTTGGAAGATTGCATATGTAACTCCAATTGCGATCATCCATATAGAAATACTCGGAACTTGGCAACAAGTTTAACAGTTGTAGCAGCACTGCAACCAAATGGGTTTATTTATGAAGCCCCACTAGTCGTAGCAAAGCAGAAAAGATCAAGAGAACATTAGAAAGCACTTCAATTCCCAGTGATTGTAAAGATGCAGATATGCCAGCGTTCAGCTCGGTTTTTGGGAACCTGAGGGCTCAAGTGAAAGTGGCAAGTCTGTGTAAGCTTTCTAAGTTTCCTTGATGTGTAGTTCCTTGAAGTTGTATATGTTGATTTCATTGATATTGAAGCCTATATTATCTAAATATTGAATATGTTAAAACAAATCCATACTCTCACATGTAACTTATTGCTCGATTTATGAATAATAATGTCTCTCTTGGCTCACTTGTGCCAAATATTTGTGAGATGAAGCTTTTTAACTCCAATCAAGGTAACCCAAAATGGAGAGAAATCAAAATCAGGGGCAGACACTCCCCTGCAAGGTTTCTGGTTTGAGGTTCATGCCATTTTGTAATCCAAATTTCTTTATTTCCTTCTTCAAGAGTACAAGCAAAATGGAAAATGTGACAAATACCATCTGGTTACATTATTCAAGGATTCTTTTAGATTTTACGGAGTTCTGTTTATGGAGCCTGTTTTGCGTGGTTCTAATTACTTTTGACTACTTTAACATGAAGAAGAAATAGGAGCATATGATTTCCTCCCCTTTTCTTTCTCCTCGAATTCTTGTTTACTCGACCATGGCATGTGAGAAAATGAAGGGATTTGGGGTCGGATCACTCAGAGGTCCTCCAATGGTGTTGAAAAAGTCATACTCACTATTGGCAGCAAGCATTTTGAGCTTCTGATTGGCACTTGAAATGTTCATTTTCTATCAGAAGTCTGAACCAACTTTTGGAATGCTCATAGTTATGTTATATATATATCTTCCAGATTTCCAGTCATGTACAATTTGGGGCAGGGCTTGTAAGCATACTGGCAATGAATGCTATTGCAATTTTCTTTTTTATTGGCCTAAGATAGTTACTTTCATTGGATAATTAGTACATTGCCGCCCAGCTCTTGATTGAGGCCTTCTTAATACCCTACATTTTAAATGAAACGGATTGTTCTTGGAAATATCAGTGACACAACCGGTAGGAAGCCGACCGTGGAATACCCAATAGCCAACTCGTGATAGTAATAACTCAATTAATAAAACTCTTCTTTCTTAGAAGTAGACCTTGTGTCTTACTCCAGGTTCTGTTCTCATTAGGTGTACGTTTGTTTCCTTTGCCTATCAGTTTCTGTTCTCATTGTGTGTACTTGAATTTCCTCGGTTTGCCTTTCTTTCTATAACAGTGTAAAATTTTCTTGAAGTGATACAAATAGTTGCTCACTTCGTTCTTATTTTACTATTATACATTGTATTAAATAGTTTTAAAAAATAAAAATATAATAACTTTAGAGAGGATGGAGAATATTAAATCTAATAGTATTTTTAGAATGTATAAATAAAGTTGTATGAATTTAAAAAACTAACGAATTTTTTTAAATTGTGTGAAGTAGTTAATTGTGACAGATAAATAAAAACGAATGGAATATAATAGAATTGTTTTCCCCTAACGGACAACAAGAATGAGTGAATGAGATGGGAAAAAAAACTGTTGCTGAAACTCTGTGTGCTTTAACAGGAAGATTAAAAAGAAAAAAATGAAAATGAAAAACATATTTCCTTCTTCCCTCTTCTCTTTCTCCCTCTCAACCATAATGGAAAAGACTATGATAAAAAGGTACTATCTCAAGACCTCATTGGGCTGTTTCACTGAAAGTTACTTTATGTCAGTTCAATTTTGCTAATTTTAAATAAAGACATTTTTAATATTATTTTCTATTCATATACTTTTAAAAACTAGTAGCTGTAATGGTAAAGTGGTAGTTAAATTAGTTAAAAATACTTCTTTTGTCGTATGATAAATTCTACTATATTTTAATCCACATTTTCATCCCACCGAATGCCTATAGAGAGAGAGAGAAAAAAAAACCCCAATATTTGTCGGGTTCTTAATCTCTTTTATTTTTTTCTCTTTTCTTTCTCTTTCAAGACCAAACAAAGTAAAACCCTGCGTGCATAAGAGTCCAAACTATTTAGACGATGCTTTATATGCTCCTTATAATGATTAGACAGGTTCTTTTTGTCACGAGAAGTTACCGAATGGACAAGTATCAATCAAGAAAACATCATTTGAGCCTCCAATAGCTTGGCAACAAGAGTCGCTCTCTCAAATTGGATAACATTTGTCTGAAAATCAACAGAGGAAAAAGACAAGCAAAGTAGAAGATGCCAAAAAAGTTGGGGAATTCAGCACTGTTTTTATTTTTATTTTAAATTATGAATTAAATATTTTATTAAACTATTACAATGTAGAGAATTCAATACCTAACCCTGTCTTCCTTCATTGTGCATATTCTAGGGATGAATAAAATAATGGTAACAAAACTTAGCATCCACATGTATATCTGCTGATTAGTTAGGAGGATTAAAATGTCTATGGAAGGATTGACAAGAATAAAGAAGTAATGACAAACCACAAGAAGCATCAAAGGAGAGCATATGAGGTTATAAGGTTAAAATTCTCAAACTTTTGATTAAACTAATGAAAAGGAAGACTTTAATTTGGACAAGTTGCATGGAGTTCATCCTCCCAATTTGTTAATAACCAATCATTCTCATAAACCCCTTTTTAAGCAAAATACTTGCCTTTGAAGAAAAGGGGACTTTCTTAGTGGGCATTTTCTTTTTTATACCCATTGGGTGCCTCTTGAAATCCCCTTCTACCCCACTCTCAAAATGTCCCCTTCCCTCCCCCTCCTCCCTCCCCCCAAAAAAAACACACACTGACACACACCCTTCTCTCTCTACATTGCTTTCAAAGTTGGAACCTAATGCTATTAGAAGCACTACAATAGTTAACTAATAAATTTGGCCACCCAAAAGCTTACAATACAAATAAAACTCATTTGAGAAAGTAGTATTCTTGCATGGATATGCAAAAAAGAAAGAACTAAACCAATCTACTAATAGAAAACCCAAAATCTACCTCAAGCTAACTTGGTGTTAAATCATGTCACAAAACCCATCTAATCATGTTCTAGCAAGAAACAATGAGAAAGTGGATGAGGAAAAGCTTTCCTAACATTAATCATGGAATATCTATGGGTGTAATACTGTAAGTGAATCTAAATACTTTAATTGAAAATAATAATAAATTTATCTTAATCTAATTCTTATCTACTTATACACTAATATCACATTTAGAATTATTACAAATTGCAATTCTTTTCCTCTCCTCCTCCTTGTTTGGAGAAAGGAAAGGAAATGTTTTGGGGTTTAAGACGAAGCCATGCAACCTTATCAAAGATCAATTTTCTATAATAACTATAATGGAGTGAACTGTGGTGTCGTGGACACACTAAATGACAAAGGTTTTGCCTCCTTAGCGCAACAAAAAGCAAGCAATGATGTATTCCATTACCTTTGACAATTTGTTTTGATTAATCCATCAATGCCTTTTATGCTTTAGATATTTCTATGCACTTAGATGTTTTAAACCTTTGACTTTTATTGTCTGGTAAAAAAATAATAATTTGACAGTATTATGCAATAAAAAAAAAGAAACATAAATATTCATCAATATAAATTTTAAAATTTACTATATTATATTATACTTTTTTATCAATAAAAAAAAAAAGAAGAAAAAGTAGCAAAATATATCCAAAACTAAATTTGCCACGTGTAAGTATTCATCAAATAATATAAAATATTAATTTATTTAATTTTTAAATTTATAATATGTTTATCCTTCATTATGATTCTTAATAAAATTATATTAAATAATAAGAATAAGTAAAAAAATACATCCAAAACTAAATTTGTTATCCGTTAATAAAGTTCAAAGCCAACTATTTAATAATTATCTTAATGAATATTGAAGTTGACAACAAATATTTATATTATTGTGTAAAAATCTGTAAATTATACAAAGTATTGAAATTGACAATAAATATTCATATTATTGTGCAATAATTCATAAACTATAGTACTCTCCCCGTTCTAAAAAGAATGTAAAAATTTATATTTTTGTTATACCAAAATATTTGTCAATTTTATAAATCATGAATGCATTTATTGTGTATATTCTTAATTTATCCCTCTATCAACTACTCAATAAATATTTGACTCATTAAATATATGTGTATTTCCAATCTAATTAATGAATGTTTACTTTTATTCAGAAATATAATAGTCATTTGTTATTATAATTATATACTCCCTCCATCCTAAAAAGGATGTCAAAATTTTCTATTTTTATTGTACCAAAATATTTATCAATTTTACAAATCAGAAATGCATTTATTACGTATATTCCTAATTTATCCCTCCTTCAACTACTCAATAAATATTTGATTCATTAAATATGTGTGTATTTCCAATCTAATTAATGAATGTTTATTTTTATTCAAGGATATAATTGTCATTTTCTATTATAATTATATACTCCCTCCGTCCTAAAACTAATGTTAAAAATTTTTATTTTTGTAGTATCAAAATACTTGTCAATTTTACAAATCAATAATGCATTTATTACGTATATTCCTAATTTATCCATCATTCAACTACTCAATAAATATTTAACTCATTAAATATGTCTGTATTTTCAATCTAATTAATGATTGTTTACTTTTATTTAGGGATATAATAATCATTTTCTATTATAATTATATAATTTTTAGCAATTTCTTAATTTGTGTGCCATTTGTTAAATTGACATCTTTTTTAAGACGGAAGGAGTAAGTTTTAGCAATTTTTTAATATGTGTGCTAGCAATTCCTTAATTTGTGTGCCATTTACTAGATTGATAATTCATCTGTCCACAAATAACTGACCTAATTGTAAAAACTACACATATTAAGGAATTGTAGAATTTTATAATAAAAATAATTGAAATGTACACTATACCATTTGAAATATTTCTATTACTATCTTTCTCACAGCATTAATTTGAATCCCATCATTTCTTTAATTACATCACTCTAATAATTATATGTCTCTCTCTTTTTACCTATAACATTTGTCTTTCTTTTCACACTCTTTGTTTTAAAGTTTTCTTTTCACTCATATCACCTCATTAAATTATATTTTTGATTATTTTTATAGGATAACGTGATTTTATTGTTGGTTAAAATAATTTCAATTTAGGTAATTGTAATATTAATTAATCGATAAAAAATTGTGCTAAGGATAAAATTGAAAAAAATAATTAAATACAACTCACATTTAGAAAGTGAACAATTATTTTTAGACAAAAAAAAAAGTCAATTATTTATAAATGAAGAGAGTATCTTTCTTAGGACGGATGGAGTATAAAAAGAGTAAGTAGAGCTATGTGGTAAACTCCATACCAATTCAAGGGATGTCAATAAATGTTTACACCCATCTACCACTTTCATACTAACTATGCACTTCAATGGATTTGGAGCCGGCAACTTGCGCGGTAATTTTACGGTCCAAATTAAAAAACGTAAAAATTTGACATGTGAAAAAGTGATTGTGCATAATTTTTTTTTTAATAGAACGATACCGTTTTAATCGTTTAAAATAACGTCGTTTTGACATTCATATAATTGTGTGAAGTATTTATGAAATCGTGTGAATTTATTTAAATCATCGCGCGAATTTTCATTTCCTAACTTGCATGACTCCAAATCCGTACTTTAATAAATGGGATAAAATTTGTTAGTACAAATCGAATCCACGTAGTAGCGCTTCATGGAATTATACTTAAAATTGTCGATATGGGACAGCCTATCACAAAGTTGACAAATAAGAAGTTGGATTTGAGGATTCCCCCATGGTACTCTTCCATTCAAGTAGGAAGAAAAAGTTTGTAAGCGTGAGATCACGTTCCAAGAACATGGTGACAACACGTGACGTGAAGCATAGTAGGGTCTTTTGAAATTGACTCAACAAGGAAGTCTCATCCTTTATTTGTATACCCAATTACAGAACAAAACTGTCATTGTCTTTGAGCACATGGAATCAATTTTTGTTCTCAAGTTCTTGCACAATACATTACCCACCAACTTTAAGATATAACGCATGAGGCCGAGCCTTCTCCATCAAAGTGGTCTCACTCGAGCCCACAAGTACGACACCTCAATTTTGCGACACCTCACACCTCAGTTTCAAATTGAAATAATGAATAAAATAATTTATTATTAAACTTTTCAAATAATATTTTTCTTGTTATTAAAATAAATTATTATCGATATAAATTTATATATTTATATTAATTTAAGATATAATTTTCACTCAAAAATAATAACAATTAAATAAATATTTATGAATTAAAGATATAATAACGAACTCACTTATAAAAATAACTTAGTATAAAATTATAGAATGCTTTAATATAAATTCTTTTTTTTTTAACCCACAAAGGAAAAAATGAAATATAGTATGTGGTGGGTGTTCATGATTGGAGTTCTAGCCAATGGCACTTGTGGGGAATTCTATATGGGCATAGGGTGAGACTGCCCATTGATTACTTTACTTTAAGAGGAAAACAAACGGTGGACAACCATTGGAAGATGCTAAAGAGAAGTGAAAATTCTAGGTAAGCTAAGTTGTTTTCCAATGACAATGGTTAGGAAAGTGATCATTTTAGAGAGAAAAGGGATGATAGTTCTGTGGCCACCTGGTCTTAACTCTATGGGGAAACCAAAGTATACTTTTGACTAGTACACATCTTAGAGTTGCAAAATGCCTTTTTTTTTTTTTTTTTTTGAAAACTTCTTTGAGTTTTCGTAAAGAATTTGAATGTGTTTATATTGATTTGATATAAAAAAAATTAATTATAAATAATTTTTTTAATAAAAAAAGTATTAATGATAATAAATAAAATATTTCTCGTTATTTTTTTAAAATTTTTATATTTATTAACAAGACTAACTAAATATTTATCATATTACTTTCGTCAAATCAGTATCATTAAAAAACAAATATAACTCATTGTCTCGATCAAGATTTGATCTAAAAAGGATAAGTTTACTTAACTAGTAATAGTAATTTTAAATTATCATTTGATTAAGTGGAAAAGAAAGGTCTCCTCAGCTTCTAACTTGCCATTATTGAACTTCCCTGTTTTTCTATGTTAGCTTAAACTCTACCGTCAATTCTTAGAATCAAAGCCTTATCGGCATTTAGATGCTATTTCGCTTTTAACTTTTCTTTTGTTACTAGTATTGTCCCTGTTCCAACTCCTCCCACATTACCCCAAGTGCATAATCCATTTTTGTGAAGCATTTACCTGTAAAAGCTTGTTACTTTTTCAAGAAATTGACTATATTTAAAAAACTTAAGAACGATCTTTTGTTCTTTAATATTTATGCCCGATTCCAGAAAATGATTGATGTTTCCATGCGAGGTTTAAGAATAATTTATTATTCATTCATAAAATCGTTTAATTAATAGAGATATTTGTTGGAGAACAAAAAGAAAACGGAAGAAAGGCTATGTTTGACATTTGATTGGTTCTATGGTATTTGTAACAACCAGAAGAAGAAAGAAATGAAGGGGGGAAAAATGGAAATGGAATTATGGAGAAATTGATGTGTGATCATACCAAAGGAGGAAGATGTCCCCTCTATGCAGGGTTCGGGGACCGTTGGCAACTTGGCAGTAGCTACAGCCGGCTCCAATATTCGTTGTTCTGTTGCTCCCTTAAAAGCCACAGCTCTCTCACCTTTTTGAGTTTCAATTCCCAGCTCTCTCAGTTCTTTTCTCTCTCTTTTCTTTCTCTCATTCTGTCTTTGAAGTTTCTTCGAAATTCTTATTTATGTAGCAGTATTATGCTCCAGTCCTCCTGGTTGTGCGTTCTTTTATGCACCAGTTCTACTTATAAGTCTTGCCTTTGCTGAAAAATAGAGTCTTGCTCAAATTAATGGAGGTTACGGGGTTTGCTTCTCCGAGAACTGATACTTTTCCTGCGGGTTTACGTGTTCTTGTCGTTGATGATGATCCCACCTGGCTCAAAATTCTTGAGAAAATGCTCAAGAAGTGTTCCTATGAAGGTTTGGGGACTTGCAACAGTTCACTCTTTGTTTTTACTCTATATTCAATCATTGATTTCCCTAAATCGTTGTTTATACAGAAAGTTTGCTGTTTTTTGGTTTATTCTTTTCTTCTAGGAGTGATTCTTGATGTTTTGTGCTAAAATTTCTGGTCCATAATTATACATGGTGCATATGGGTTGGATTTTTGTTTTATAATTCTTCCTGTTAAATTATGTTTTTGCTTGTGATTTTCTTGATACTAAGAGGTGTTAAATCTTCAACTTTTGCTTGGTTTTTTTCCTTCTCATAATCTCTCTGCTCTTAAGTTGAACTTTCAATTAGAATTTTCTGTTGCTTTGTCGAAACCCCAACTAAAATGAGTCTGGAAAACTTTGGCAATTTCTTCTCATTTGCTGAATTTGGGTCTTACACACCTCCATTTTAGTCATAAATGGAATAATTCTTCCTCTTGAATCACTTGAATTTCTTATCACGTAGAATCTTATACCATGGTGTTGGCGTGTCAGTTTGTGTCACTTCTAACTTACATCAAATTGTAGAATATAGACTAACATGCTCTTTGATCTGGAAACCCCTGGTGTTAGGAGAGACATTACAGAAACACACTATTCGGTTTTGTGGCATGTCAAAACCTTTGTTTGTTAGAGAATAAACATGCTTCTCTATTTTTCCAAGAGAATAAACATAGGTAGTTTTTTTTTATTTATAAGTTTTTTGAATTAGACAGACATGCAATGCATCCATTCTTGGTCGCTCTATTGGCTTAATACTTGAGGAAAAATAATTTTGGGATGAATTAGTTTCTGTTGCTTTCAGATGTGTTGTTATCAATGTTAAGGTTCTTAGTATCAGAGGTAAAGGTTTTAACATTTCATTGATATAAAGGAAATATTTATTCCTTTGAAAGAAACCTCTGGGCCAGGGTCATATTTGTTCATGGAACAATTATTAGTGGCATTTCTTTTGCAAGCAGTTCAGGATATGCAGGAGTGGGTGCTGACTAGTTGCATATTCCGTAACACTCCACCAGAAAATTCTCAACGTTAGTTGACAGTACAGTACAACCATAAAAAGGTGAAAGATGAAACAATCAGCCAACATGATAGGGAAAAGCAAAGTCCCCCCCACATAGGTTTGTGTCATTCAGGACAACAGACTGGTACTATGTTGTTCAGTAATGTCATAATGTAAAGCATGTTGAAGTACAGACTAGGGACTCAAAGAGGGAATTCTTGTTGGACTCTCCCCTTTATATGAATAAATGGAGTCTCTCTCTCTCTCTCTCACTCACAGTTTGCCCTGGAATATCTTTTCACCCTAGAATGAAGGGGAAGATAGGAATAAAAGGAGCACTGACAATCCAGTTCCAGAACTGTTTTTGTGCTTTGGCAGATCCATATGCAAAACAAATTAATGATATATCCTAATACTTATCCCAGTTCTATGATCTCTCTGATGTAGCTTTAGCAGAATGAGAAAGTATAGTGTTTTGGGAACTTGTTTATATACAGGCGGCCTTTGCTGTCAGCACCTTTATTTTGTGAATGAACAGTGAGTAGTTTTTCTGCCAAATTTGGCACGACAAATCAGGATAGGTGAAGCCTACTCAAAGAACTCTTATTAGACACCCTTATTTTATTATTACTATTATTATTTTTTGAGGTTGTGTTTTACCTTGTTGGGACGATCTGCAAGTGCTTATTTTGACCATAATAATTGTATTTGGCTCTATATCGTGCTATAGTTGACCCCTAAAAAAAAATAATAATAATAATAATTCTTTACTTCTCTGTTCTTCTTCCAACCAAGTTCTGTGTTTTTCAGTGACTACGTGTGGCTTAGCAAGGGAGGCTTTGGACTTACTTCGAGAGAGAAAAGATGGATTTGACATTGTTGTCAGTGATGTAAACATGCCGGATTTGGATGGTTTTAAACTTTTGGAGCATGTCGGACTAGAGATGGACCTTCCAGTCATAAGTAAATTTCAAACATTTCAAAATCTGTTCTTTTTTACTTTGATCAGTTGCTGATTGAACTTATACTCATTCGGATTTATGGCCTGTGCAGTGATGTCTGTTGATGGAGAAACAAGTAGGGTAATGAAAGGTGTTCAACATGGCGCATGTGATTATCTTCTTAAGCCAATAAGAATGAAAGAGCTTCGAAACATATGGCAACATGTATTTAGAAAACGGATACATGAGGTGAAAGAACTTGAAAATCATGAAGGACTTGAGGAAATCCAATTTATGAGAAATGCATATGACCAATCTGAGGAGAGACACTTTCCTAGCGGAAGTGATCTGACTTCAGGAAAGAAAAGAAAAGACCCTGAGAACAGGCATGATGATAGAGAATGTTATGATTCTTCTTCATCTGTTAAAAAAACTAGAGTTGTTTGGACCATCGATCTTCATCAGAAATTTGTCAAAGCAGTAAACCAAATTGGTTATGATAGTAAGTTAATAAACTCTGACATTTTTCAATCATTGACATTAAAGTCAAGTCTCAAATTTCATATGGAGTAAATGTTTGGGGCTGATTAGATTCCATGATTTTGGTTTTCTTCTGCAGAAGTTGGCCCTAAGAAGATACTTGACTTGATGGGGGTGCCTTGGTTAACTAGGGAAAATGTTGCTAGCCACTTGCAGGTAAATCTTTGTCATCCTTGCCACCAATATTCTGTATAAGAATTGGAATGTTATGCCAATAGGTATACCCAATGTTCTGTGAGGAAAGACTTACGCAGGTTTTGCACATCAATAATCATTCTCTCTTTACCACCCTTGTATGGTTTGTTTTTTCTTGCCTTTCTCACAGCTGAATTCACTACCAGCTTTAAATGCTCTACTTTAGATTCATTCTTCTCTTTGATACAAAAGATCTCATGAAGATATCTTTTGTTGTTCAGAAGTATCGCCTTTACCTGAGTAGACTGCAGAAAGAGAAAGAGTCAACTGTCTCCTTTGGTGGAATGAAGCATTCAGATGTCTCCTCAAAAGAACATACAGGAAATCACTGCCTTCAGAATTCAGTCAATATGCAGCAAACTAAGGGCAGTTGTGATATTTCTGGAAACAAGACTATAATGCAGCAGAATATCGATTTCAAAAGCCACAAGGCAGACATGAAGTGTACAGTTACAATGCCAATTGCAGAACCAAATAATGCTCTAAATGGAGATAATCCTGATTCTCAGAGAGGCACCATTTCAAGGATGGCCCCCAATCTTTCTTTCAAACAACTTGATTTGGATGTAAAATATGCAGTTACAATCCCAAAACAATATACTTGGGACGCTGAAGGTTCAGAAGTTCAAACCAATCAGGAATGTAAGCAACATTTCCAGCCAAAAAGTGGGTTCAACCATCTGCCACTGCCTAGACTTCATCAGAACGTCCAATTTGATGGTGTAAAAACCAGTCCTTCTTTTGATCCTAAGCCTTCTAACATGCACAGTGATAAGCCAGAAAGAGAAATGACGCCTGTCTTTCTCAAGCATGGAAGCCAAGGAGTTGGAGAATCATCTCCAGGGGGAAACATAGTTGATTTGTTTTCTGTTCAACCTGAGAGTGAATTAGGAGACAGTCAAGCTCTTAAGCCGAACCCCAGCATTTTGTGGAGCTCGAAGAGCCATAGCTCAGATCAGATTTTTGTTAGTGACTTGGAATCAGCACAAAGAAGCCTTAGTTTGGGAAGTGGGCCAGATTTGGGATCTTGGGATGAGAATCAACAAGGTGGTCCTTTTGAAGGTGACTTTCATCCCATCAATGGAGGCCTTGAGAACATAGAATCTTTTAACTACAATGACCCGGGACTCATTTCTGAAGTTCCATCCTACCTGTACGATTCATTGAAGTTTGATTATGAGTTGCCTTTGGACTCGATGGAATATCCAGTTGTTGATCAAGGTCTATTCATAATATAACGACGACTATTGGGACCCAACGACTATTGCTGCATCATCAACAAAGGTACCTTGGTCTTCATATTCTAGTCAATTGGCTAGTAGAGAAAGTATCAGATTAATGGTGCACCTCTTTCCTCCTCAACTTCTGAAATGTGGGTATCGAAATAGGCACACCAGCAGCGCAGATTTATATTTAAGCATAATAAGTTGGCTTTTGTTATCGCTCCTATTGTGGATGCTGCTTCATTGAGGATAAGAAAATGCAGATACTTGTTCCATGCTTGAACACTGTTCAACAAAATCTATACCTTTAGATTAGTTGGAAATTATACACTTGTTCCATGCTTGAACACTCGAACTGCACTCCTCTTCTACCCAGAGTTAATCCAAATTAAAAATGCAGGTCTCAGACTCTCAAAGCTAAACGATGGGAAAGTTCACAGTTCTCCCTACAAGCTCAAGAGATTCCAGTGAAGCCATTTATGCACATATTTTTGTGAGCTTACTATCTGCGATAATTTGTAAGATCTCAACAGATATGATGAAAATCTCAGCAATCCAAATTAACTTCCTCTAATCAACAAATTTCCATCCCTGCATTAAAACTTAAGGTCTTTATGCACATGTGGACGGGAATGAGACAAAAATTTGGTGGTTCAGGTGTTATAATTATGCTCGATTTCGCTTTTGATGTTCCTGTATGGCACAATTTTGACATCACAACATCCTATGACTACTCTCAGAACCCAAATCAAGCAAACAACGAACAGAAACAGACACCAAAAATAAGCTGAAACTCCTTTTATTTCAAATAGAATATCAGAAAAGAATGGCATGACAAATCTTTTTAGGGCTAAATCTCTGGTCAAAAGTAACAAGGCATACCGTGGTATATATGTACGATGTGAGCAAAGGTCAATATCTATCGAACATCCTATATGTAGTATCTGCTAAGGAGCTTCAAATTGTTTCAGGCATGTTTCAACATGTGGCAGCCTTTACACTCGAATATTTGGACAAGTATTCTCGTTCATATTATTCTTATGTGGAAACATTTTGGTAGGATAGGTTGGAGGCAGGTGTTTGTAGTCTAGAAGATCCTTGAAGCTACCTGCCTTCACTGAGTGCCTCCAGGTAGGTCTAGAATTGTTTTGAAGTACTTCAGATTCTTGCTTCCTTTCACTTCCGGGTGAGCAAGGTTTTCCTGTGGTCTGCATGGAAGCAATATACACAAATTAGGTACTTTTGCCCACTAGCAATGGAAGAAACTTCAATCTGAACCAACAGTTAATAACTAGATAAGATTGCAAAAAGCTTCACCATGGGTCAATTTCATTAACCAACAAGTAGACATATACAAAGGCAGAGTATATCTATACATCCTGCTGCATTCACAGATAGTCACAGAATACACTTAAAACGCTAAAGAACTTGATGTTACCATTAAAAAGAACAACTATGGTAAATAAATGAAACATGGAGACATATATACCTTCTTAATTTGAACATCTAAAGGCTTCATCATTCCCAGATGGAAGCTTGCTATTGCTTTACCCTGAGAGACAATTGACTGCCGCACATCTTTAGCATCATTTCGTATCTTCCCCTACAAAGAGAAGATAGGGTAACTAGTTGTGTCTTGTCATTTCTTGTGGTGAATTATGTTACTCAAAATTGTGCACCCAAAAAAAAAAAAAAAAAAAGGGACTTGCAACTTTAAATTGTCTGCCATTGCAAAACTCAAGCCTTGAGTCATAGAAAAATGTGAGACCATTCCATATGAATACCATTAGAATACATTTTAACTACTTTAATATATGTTATTGCAATTATTAAGTAGATCCTCGGAAAACCTTCAGTCTTTCTTGGAGCTGCTCTTTTTCCATTGCTTCCATACTCAGCTTCTGTTGTAGCTTCTGAAAGAATGGAAATATTGTCAAAGGGACAGCTAGCTGATAAACAGTGAAGCAATCAACAAAATGGAATTGAAAACATGAGATAACAGTTGCAGCCATGTCTTAGACTTGCCTCTTTACGCTTTGCTGCCCTTTCTTCAGTCCTTAAGTTGAAGGAAGCAGGTACGCTAGGATATTTTGCTTTCATTCTACATTTAGTTGAAGATATTGAACTTCTGTCATGCAGTTTTTGTAGAAACATAAGAAATCTGTGTAAAATTCTCCTCTCAGTTCGGAAAGTCAAAAGAATTCAGTTTGTAAGATCATTGTGACTTTGTTCAATAATTTTTGGGTAGCAAGATCAGTAATCAATACTAACCATTAGGAAAAACATGGTGAAGACAAAATATATTGAACATATCTAATATTAACAAGTAAAGCACAATATAATATTCGTTTATAAATTACAATTTCCCCTGGAGTTGTCACAAATATATGGCATTGGGGTTGTGTTTATCCCTAATTCATCTAGAGAAAACTCTAGATAGCAATCTAAACTATTAACAAGCAGGGGGGATGGAATGGGGGTAGATTCAAGAAACATTCTTACCGTATATGCAGGGATTCTGGTTTTCCATCTCTGGTAATACTTTCAGAAATTGGGTGATTCGGTAGTTTTTTAGTCCTGTAAATAGTTTAGATAGCAATCTAAACTATTAACAAGCAGGGGGGATGGAATGGGGGTAGATTCGAGAAACATTCTTACCGTATATGCAGGGATTCGGGTTTCCCATCTCTGGTAATACTTTCAGAAATTGGGTGATTCGGTACTTTCTTAGTCCTGTAAATAGTGAAATACCTACTTTACTGAGGTGTAAACTATGAAGTACAAAAATTTTCTTTTTTCTCCTCTAAATTCTTTTCAGGAGACTTTTCTTTGTATTCTAGTGTTCAGAAAGCTGATACCTTGCAATTGCTGGTGGAGGAGTTAGTGATATATGCTTTGATATTCCATAGGTAGATGCCTGCAATTTCCAGAAAAGAAAACAAACCAAAAACTACAAATGATTCAAAATACATAAGGCAAGAAAATTGAACTAATATCCAGGAAAGCAAATAAAGCAAATAAGCACCCTAGTTGGAGTTTGCTGTTTTGCGCTCTCCCTAGTTGTCCTGCCAAGATTTCTGACGAGTCTTGAATTTACAGTCTTCTGGGGTTCTGGAGATGATGTTCTATTGGTATCACCAATACGAGAGCCAAAACTGATTGACATGTGAAGTGATTTTGGGGTTGATCTCTTCTTCTCCACAAATTCTCTTTCTGTTCTTGTGCCGTAAGAAGTGGCTTCCCCACCATTCTTTGGCTGTATTGGTGTGGCTGACTTGAGAGGTGGTCGAAGCCTTGACTCTTGCCTATGGCCTGACAACTTTGCTGAGGATGATGCACATTTCTTCTTGTCTGAGAAAGCTGAAACTTCCATGGTAGCAGCATCCTAAAAGACTAAGATCAGCAAAACAGGAAGTAACTTGGGTAATACAGTAACTAAATTAATCAGTATTGTACAAATACCTGAGTAGGTGCCTTCACCTCCTGCTGGTCAATAATATATTGAGCATCTTCAAGGAGGGTAGATGATTCAACCTGATTTTGTACAAAAGTAGGGTGCTCAATTTCCCACTCTGTCCTGTAAATTTGCTCATTTTCTAATCCACATTCTCGGAGAGGACTCTGTCCATATTCAGGCAGGATGGATGATTCCACCTGGTTTTCTACAAAAGGATGTTGTTCTATTTCTTGATCGGTTCCCTCAATTTGATCACTCTCTATTCTACATTCTTTAAGAGGAAACTGGCCGTATTCAGGTAGAATAGAGGATTCAACCAGTTTTTCTACAAAAATAGGTTGTTCTATTCCTTGCTTTGTTTCCTCAATTTGGTCACTTTCTATTTTATACCCCTTGAGAGGACTCTGGCCACATCTATCAACAGATAAGTTTAAATTTGAAGTAGGATCCTCTTCATCCTGTCCCTCTTCGATAGGAACGTGGCATACTTCTTGTCCCTGTGCCATTTGAATTGGAGAATGATTATCATCCATATTTGTCAAACTTGATGCAGGGATATCGTTAACTGCCGCATTTTCTAGCTCGAGTGATGCAGCAGCTTTCTGGGCTGCTTTTCTGTTGTAATGGGCTTCAAAGTAAGCTTTCTTTTCTGCAACAGAACCAGGCTTGGAATATTTCTCAACTTCTTCCAAGTAGCGATTTTGGGTGAAAGATGACCATTTTTCCCAAGCCAATGATTCAGACATGAATCTTCCAAACGAAACTGATGCTGTCAGGGCATGACTAAGTGGATCTCCCTGCAACATCATATGAAAAACCCATTCTATATTAATTAGATGAAGACCTCAAGTACAAATAAATCTTCAGCAAGAAAATGAATCAAACTGATTAAAGATTAAACATTTATTAGAAATGCGAGGCTAAACCTAGATCTGGGTAATTTAACCAATAGGCATATATTTAAAAAAATTTCCATACAAAAACCTTTTTCACAAACAGTAGGAGCCAAATAACAGATGCATTTTAACAAAACCAAGAAAGAAGATGAAACAAAATGATTAAAAATTAAACAAATAATTAGAAACGCCATGCTAAGCCTAGAACTGGGAAATTCAGAACTCAAACCAATAGGCATATGTACAAAAATTACCCTACAAAACCCTTTCATCACCAAAACCAGAAGCAGAAAACAGTGCAGCCATAGGGAATTTTACATACAAAATAACTAAAACTCTCTAAGTAAAATTGGGGGTTACATATAAATGGTAAAAGAATTGAAGGCTGTTTCTTGAATTGATACTGACCTCTAGAGAATCTTGTGAAGTTGGAGACGGTTGGGAAAATGATCTCATAAGGCAAGCTGAGGATTCACCCATTGCTTTCTTGCAGTTGAACAAAGAAAGAGAAAACCAGAAAATCCCACTTTCCAATTCCCTTTCTTTCTTGATTGATTCTAGTATGCCAAACCCAGTTTCTTGAAACCGCCCAACAGAAACGTTTCTAACCCACTTTAAATTTGAAATCCCAAGTCTTGGATTCACCCCTAAAACAGCAACAGCCACAGAAGAAAGCTTAAAATGAGCAGAAAAGGGAGAAGCGGTTTACTGTTTTCCTGTGATTTTCTTCTACTGTGTGGTGCGTCTCTTTCTCTGTAGGAATGTGGTTTTTTGGTTCAGCCTTTTAATGGTGTCTCTCATTGTTTCAAGATTTTCGAATGTCAGAGAGGATCATTGTTTGCTTTTAAGTCCTGCAAGAACCTCGAAACCTTACTCTTATCCCTAGTCTTGCTGAATTTCGAAATTTCACCCATGCATTATATTTTGTCTTTCTAAATTATAAACGAAGTATTTAATGATTACTTTATTATTTTATTTTAATCGTTCTATTACCTTAAAAAATGCATTATATTGTATATTAATTTTTATTTATTGTTAGGTAAAAAATCTTTTAGAACTAGTTTGTGAGTTTTGGAAAGAAAAGTAGAGAAGAGAAAATATAAATGAGAAGAGAAGAGAAAAGAAAAGAAAAGATGGTATGTTGTTTGGGAGTTTAAGAGAGAAAAGAAATGATTTTATTTTTTCTCGTTTGGGAGTTAAGAAAGAAATGAAATGAAATGATATTTTATAAAAGTATTTATATTTTTATCCTTAAATGTATAAAAAAAATTAAAGATCAAAGGCTTATTTAGTCATTTCATATCTTTACTTATATTGACTTTGGTCCATCCTTCCATTTCTTCCCACATATGGAGAGAAAGAAATGGGCTCTTCTCTTCTCTCCATTTAAACTTCCAAATGAGAAAAATATTCTCTCATCCTCCCAAATCTTTTCTTTTCTCTCCAAATCCCCCATCCAAACTAGCCCTTAGTTTAGCTTTAAATTAATTCACTAGAATTATAAAATTATGAAAGAAAGTGAAAAAAGAACTCGCGTCATTACTATAGCTACTCCAATTTCAACCATTAAAGAAACTTTAAAAATAAAAAAAACTATAAAATCTATGCTGATTTGTTTTTTAAAAATTTCTTGTAATACTATTAATTTAAATCAAGAATATCAATATTTAAAATATTAATTATTATAATAATAAAATATTAGTAATAAATTACAGTATAATTAGCTATGAATCCAAAAGGCTAAAAGATTCCCTTTCTTGCATATAAATCTCACAAAGAAGAGGTGAAAATGCCAACCTAAATCAACAAGAATTTATAAAGTACCTTTGTCTACAAAAGAAAGGTAGAAATTTGGGGCCAAAATGAAAATAAATGGGTTTTAGGACTGAAACAAGAATATATCTTTAACCTGGGGACCTTTCCCTCCTTTGATGAGCCCATGAGAGCGGGGCACAAACGGCTAGTTCTATTTCGTTTTTATTTATTTATTTAGGTTTTTAATGTCTGAAAATTCTTGACAGATAATAATAATAAAAATAAAGTAGCAGAATTTAGATTTAATTTGAATATTATAAAGATAGAGGATTCTCTGAGGCCCACTAATCGGTCCATTTTAGAAATAATAACGGCTACTCTCTCCGGCTGCTGTTGACTTGTCAGGTGATTTCTATTTTAATCACCAGGTTTCTCCCACCTTAAATACACCGTTTCGACCACCGTCAGCCGTCGAATTTTTTTTTTTTTTATGAATAGCAGAAAAAAGTAGATATTTAGAATTAGTTCTCGAAAGAATATACTCTTTCCGTTTTAAAATACTTATTTATGAAAATTTTTACACACCTATTAAGAGTGTTGAAAATAATATTACTCCCTCTGTCTCTATTTGTCTATCGCAACTAAAAAGTTTTGATATCATTTTTTATCTGTCATATTGAAAAAATTTAAGTGCCATTAATGTTAATTTTACTACTATATCCTTATATTACATAGTTTTAAAAAATAAAAGTCTAATAACTTTAGAGAGAGTTGAGCAAACAAAGTAAGAAAATAGTTGTGGAGAACATTAAATCTAAGGGTATTTTTGAAATATTTAAATAAAGTTGTATGAATTTAAGAGACTAACTAATTTTTTTTTAAATTATGTGAAGAAATGAAATGTGACAGAATAATAAGGATGGAGGGAGTACAATTTAGAGAAAGTTTATATTCTATCCATATTAAATACATGATAATTATTGATTGGTGAAAATTACTAAGAAGAAAGAAAGAGTTTTGGAAAGTTATGTTATTGATTTAGAATAAATGAGGGTAAAATAAAAAATTAATCATTAATTTTAGAAATATGTACATGGACAAATATTTTGAAACAAAACAAAAAAGTTTCATGAATAAATATTTTGAAACGGAAGGAGTAATAGATAGTAATGCTATAAGTTTTTACAAAATTGTATATGTATACTTATTATTTTATTTAATTAAAAAATTGTTAGAGACACGAGAATACAGATAAAGAAAGAAACTGTGGATAAAAGTGATTAGTTTTTCCGATTAATTTGATTATGTAATCAACAAATTATTCATTGGGTTTTTAGTTTTTAAGAGATAAACTAGTACTAAATTTATTTTTGGTAATAGATATGGATCAACACTTTCAGTTTTGGCCTAAGAATGGAACTAAAAAAGTAAGATTGAGTAATATGATAGAAAATTGTACGGAAGAACATATTATACGATAATATTATAAGTTTTGAAATAGTTAAAAGGACAACGAATAATAAATTTTAACAGAATTATTTTTATAAAATAATTTTAAAAGAAAATATAACATTGAAAAAAATTTTTTTGAGAGAACAGCTGCCATCGTTGTCCCATAACCTTCCTTGGTTTTGCTGAACTGTTTTTGAACGGGAAATTCTTAGGTGAACCCGGTTCACAGCCCCACCTGTGGACCGGGTGGGCCCAACTACCCTCAGAGCTTGACACATGGCAGATTTAAATATTTAATTCAAAAACATTTTTTTTGTTTTGTTTTCAATTTCTTCCTTTTCTTTCCCCAACCACGGTTAACCATGGTTGGGGAAAATTTCGAACCTCCCGCCCTCACGTAGCAGATTTTCTGTTTCTCTCCAAATTTCCAACCCATTTGGTTCTCTCCCGGTCTCGGTCTCTCTCTACCCCATTCGGTCTCTTGCCCTCACCCCCTCCCCCCTTCCCGCTACAAATCTACCCCATTCGGTCTCTCCCGATGGCGGGTTGCTCATCGGAGTTCGACTCTTCCTCCACCTGCACCTAGCCATTTGGTCTCTCTCTACCCCTTTGCGGCTTGTTTGCACAGGTGATTTGCAGAAGCATATCACCACATTCCCTCATCAATCGCAGTTGCAAAGGATGAGTTTGGCTCTGGATATTTTGGGTATTCCTTCTTTAGCTGTTTCTTGATTAGTCCCAAATGTTCAGAGAATGCTCTGTTTCTCTTGTTTTGTACTTAAGAAACTTTGAAGCTTCGTCTTTTGGTATTGAGCAAAAGGATTGTGTTTCAGGTGCAAACACTATAGAAGGAGATGCAAAATTAGAGCCCCGTGTTGTGATGAGATCTTTGATTGCAGGCATTGCCACAATGAAGCAAAGGTTTGATCTCAATTCTCTTTCTTTTTCCCTTCCTGAGAGCTTAATGTTGTTTAATTAGAGCAAGATAGTGATATTTTTCTCTTCCTGAATTTGTCATTGAATAGAATTCTCTGGAAATTGATCCTCTTCTTCTTCAACATGATCTACCCCGACATAAAGTTCGGAGGGTGAGCTCTTTTTCAGATATTTCTGTTCTATTTCTTGTGAAAAAAAAAAAATTTCTTTGTCCTAACTTTCTTCTTTCCCTATGATATGAAGGTCATATGTTCCCTCTGTGGCACAGAACAAGATGTGAGTTTTTGGTCAAGTGGAAAATTTTAAATCCTCAAGATCATGATTTGTTTAGCTGTGCTAAATTGGTGTTGTTCAATGCTTATAGGTTCAAAAAAAATGTCAAAATTGTGCGGTTTGCATGGGCAAATACTTCTGCCGGAAGTGTAAATTCTTTGACGATGATGTAAGCCCTGTACGAAATTGCTTTGTTATCTATTGTGATCAAGAATTCAACTGAACATCAATATGATTCCTTCAAACTTTCTTGCATATAGGTCTCGAAAATGCAATACCATTGTGATGAATGTGGAATATGTAGGTACATTTCATTGTTCAGTTTCTCTCAGACGATGGAGGAAATCTCTTTTCTCTATCTTTTTTTCTCCTTTTTGAACCTGAGCTGCTATAGTTGAATATAGCTTTACTCACCCCCAAAATGACTGTCTATGCAGAACTGGAGGCAAGGATAACTTCTTCCACTGCAACCAGTGCGGTATGAGAAATATATACATTTTCTTTTCTTTTTTTCTAGCCCTCAATTTTACTTTTTTTTTTCAAAGACTAAAGCTTAGATGATTCCCATGATGTTGCTACTCAAAATTGATTAAAGAATCACATCATTGTGTTGAAAGGGCGATGCACCACAATTGTCCCGTCTGCTTTGAGGTATGTTGACAAAGAAGAATGAAGCTCATGAAACATTTCACAAAATAAATAAATAAATAAATAAGCTAGATGCCAAAGAGCTTCTCCAAAGTATTTCTTTCTATGGGATTCTGTTTCCCTTACATTTGGTTTTGATGGTGCAGTATTTATTTGATACAATGATGGAAATTACAGTTCTACCATGTGGACACACCATACACCTACATTGTGTCTGTGCAACTCTGAGGCAAAGTTAGATTTACCTTTGAATCTAGATATTGCAGCTACTCATGCCCTGTTTAATCAAAGTCCATTTGCGATTTGTCGAACTTGTGGAGAAAGATTGACCAAGAAGTATGAAATCCTATAAATCTCTTTCTCACCGAATTTGTATTAAAACTTACTTCAAGAATCAATTCCATATATTAACATCCTCTTAAAATTTCTATATCAGGTTGCTTCAACTCCAATGCCAGAAATGTACAAGGACGGTGAGGATATGAGAATTTTTATAGATTTCGTCCATGGATGCTATGTGCTGTGTGATTATGCAGCAGATTTGGTTAATTGGGAGGAGTTGTGGTGTATTGCAGGTGTGGATTCTGTGCAATGATTGTGGGGTGAGTTCTGAAGCGCAATTTCACATTTTGGCACACAAATGCCCGAGATGCAAGTCTTATAACACCAGACAGATTCAGGGAGGCAGTGCTTCTTCTTCGTGCTCATCATCGGAGAATAGGTTTGTTGAGATGGTCAAATGACTTGTGGTTGAATCAGCAACATTTTGGGGTTTGTGAGGAAATATGCTGTTTTCCTTGCTGGAAAGCTCAGAAGATTTCTTTCTACTTGCAACACTTTCGACACTAATTGTTTTTTCTTTTTTTTTTTCCATTTTGGGATGCCATGGAAAAATTGAGCTGGTGGTTCTACTTGTAATAATGACTTTTTTCTCACCCAATAATGAAAGTTCTATCTTGTTTTGAACAATGTCTTCGCATCACTATCCGTATAGGAAGTTCATATGTGTTTCTATGAACAGGAGATTGGATTCAAGTCTTAATTTGAGATGTCTTCCTGCTTAGTGTGAAACTATAAATTTTCATCAAGGAAACACAAGACAGTGTACACATAAAAGTCTTGGAAAAACAACAGAGTTCAACAGAACAAAACATAGTTTTATGTGGCTAACACAGTTTTTACTAGAGCCTTTTCATCAAGGAAATGAAACTTTACAGACACAAAGTTCTAGTTCTTCCTGCTTAGAGTGAAATTGTAAATGAGATGCTGTAATTGAAACTTTACAATTTGACACGAAAAATAATTGGCCGTGCAATCTTTTGGTTCTTTACACAACCAATGATATTCAAAAACATCATATTCCAACCATCCCAATTTGTACAATCTTTGTGGCAAACATATTCCAACTCTAAAATTCAAAACAATCTAATCTGGATTACCCAAGAACCCAGAGCATGCACATCAAAAGCACCAACTCAAACAGAGCTGCACCAACTCAAAAGCACTATATTTGGACGAAGCATCAAACATCTTCCTTCTGAACTTCCTTCTACTTATTTTTCTGACACATTTTGATCATCATTGTTACTTTTGTCTTTTGATCATCTTCCCTGTCATGACGAAGTCATCATACCAGTAAGAACACAAGGAATGCTCCGAATCAATGTACTTGGGAGTCAGAAAATTCATTTATAAGAAAAAGTCGTCTCACTTAGTGACAGAAGCAAAGGCACAGTGATAGAATTTAGAAAGAAGGTTCTAAAGACAGGGGGAAAAAGGTAGCAGACAATGATTTAAGAACAAACATAAAAACAAACAATTCTTGGAGGCACAGCAAGCTAGATGGATGCAAGGAAAACTCCAAAAGACATGGACCTTTCAATGGATGATACTATCCAAAGATCTTCAAGTCCAGAAAATGTTCAGTGAAATGCACACATGTCCAGCTATCCACAATAATGGACCTTTTACATCCTTATAAACAGTTCCAACTATCGCTCCATTCTTCCTGGTATAAACAAAAATAGACAAATCCAGTTGTACACCCCCTTGTAACATTCAATGACTCAAAATTAGACACATTTTTGTGTTGCACATTTTCCAGTTGTAAAATCTGTTTGGACACAACCATATCTCATCCACCAAATTGAATAAATTCTCCTAAAACTATATCTACTTTTCCATGTGCAAAAGACCATTAATCATATTATTGTAACTTATTGTTGTTCCTCCATAACCTATATCACACATTTCCTTATAAAGCCTCTCAGCTTCATTAACATTACCGACCTTAAAATATCCATAGATAAGGGAATTGTAGGAGTACTCATTGGGTATAACTCCCTTTTGGATCATCTCAAACCCTAAAAGATTGATTCATCTAAGTTTGTATCTAAGGAGAAACAGATATCCATCCCGAAAGCAATGATCTTCCCTAAATCAAATACAATAACAATAACAATAAATATTCCATCCCAGCACATCCAACATTCCAGTTTTCAATAGATAGAAGTATACAGAAATGATAAACAACAAACTCCTGCTCAATCAAACAAGGTAAAACACAACTTTTGGTCCCCGGTAAAATCCACTGAAGTGTTAATAAATAAAAAAAAATCATCGCTTCCTGTTCCATTTTTTTCCTCAGCAAGGATGAAGAGATTACCTCAAGCTACTGAGGCTACACCGAGAGAGAGAAATGGAAGTCGGGCTCGATGCCCGGTGGTAGTCCGAAGGAGGGGTGGGGTGGTCGCGTGCGTGCGTGGTGAAGTAATCAAAGGGGTGGGTCGCGGTCGGTAGCCAGTGATGGTCCGGAGGAGGGATGGGGTGGTGGCGTGGTCGGTGGCCAGTGGTGGTGGTCGGGAGGAAGGCGTGGTGTGGTAGACTACTGAAGCTACACCGAGAGAGAGAAATGGAAGTTGGGCTCGGTGCCCAATGGTGGTCCAGAGGAGGGGTGAGGTGGTCGCGTGCGTGTGTGGTGAAGTAATCAGAGGGGTGGGTCGCGGTCGGTGTCCAGTGGTGGTCCGGAGGAGGGATGGGGTGGTGGCGTGCTTGCTGAAGTTGAAGAAAGAGAGAGACATCGGGCTGAAGAGAGAGACCGACCGAGACCCGGTTTGAATTTTGGAGAGAATAGAGAGGGCGAGATGGTGGAAAATTTTCACCAACCATGGTTAACCGTGGTTGGTGAAAGAAAAAGAAAAAGTTATTTCAATTATTTTATTTCAAATGGCCAGGTGTCGAGTTCTAAGGGCAGTTGAGCCCACCCAGTGCACAGGTGGGACTGTGCACCGGGTTCACCTAAGAATTTCCCGTTTTTGAACGAGTATCCAATATACTGGTCATTCTTAGTTCCAATGACTACCACAATTCCAACAGGTAAGGTTGGGAAAAAAATATTAATATAAATTCAATTTTTTTGATAACATATTTTAAAAGATATAACGTACAAAGGTATATAATACAAGTTTTTAATACGATAATTTATAAAAATTTGATTTATGTAAAATTTTTTCTAATAATGTAATGCGTTGTGAGGATTGAGTTTATATAAATACTTTCTTTAAATTCTTAAAAATGTTAAATGTTAGTGTCAATTTATTTATTGCTTACCCCAAACTAGGTCAAGGTCCTTTTAGTTCTTATACTGTTGGGTTGATGGTCACGAATTTGACCAGTTAAGATATATTCCGAATTTATTTGACTGTGAATCTTGGAGTGAAACTCTTAACCTATAATTAGTTGGACAAAACCTAAACATAATAATAATAACTTATTTGTTGCTTTAATGGGCTGTTTTCTTTTCACCTTTACCCTATGAAAGCCCAAGAATTGGGCAAACCACAAAGGGCATGCAGCAAAAGAATCGAAATGAAATCCACTTGAGAAAACAATCTAGTTTTGACTGGAAAAGCCATCATTTTATAGTCTTCAAAGTCTTACCTTATGAACTCAGAAACCGAGACTTCTCCATAGAATCTCTGCGTATTTGATCTAATAAAAGTTCCAGCTCTACCTTGGCGTACACGCAGAAGCTTCTAATCCGTCCGTAGACAACTCATTCCTCTTGTTTTCAACAGCAAAAATGCAGCCAATCCCAGTATTTAACGATCAAAAAAACTTATGTTAAAATCCATCTACTTAGCACATTTTAATGTTCAAATCATCAATCCCAGCTAGCTAAACCTCTTTGTGTGTATCTATCTCTATCTCTGGGACTCGGCTTAGGCAAATGCAATGCGATACTATGCTGCTTTCCTACGTAAATTTGTGTGATTGCTTGCGACTTAGGTAAAAGGTTGGCAAGAAAGAAGATGGTTAGGTTCCCTGATGTCTTTAGTCAGAAAGAATTCAGAGACAAGTTGACACGCTTTTCTTTCTCTTTCTGTGATGAAATCTCGGCAAGCAAAAAGGGACTGTTTTCTGAACCTGCGGCATCGGAACATGCTTGCATATAATGGTCTTGCTATATTTACATAATTACATGCATTGCGTGAACAGAAAGATTTCATTCTTGTAAAGGTCAAAACTTCTGTCTGTCTTTTGTCTTAAGTTTCCATTAATTGTCTCTATCTTGAACGATGTTTGAAGCTCATTATATCAATTGTTTGTGTTCTAATTAAGGTTGGAAGTTTTGAGATAAATAATAACTTTATGATGAGTTTATTATTAGTAATTGTGTTAGAGTTTTTCAAAGGTAATTTAACTAGCGCGTTAAAAGTACGTTGATTAAGATATTTTGATATAAAAACGTGTTAGGAAATACATAAAATAAACTTTCATATTTATATATATATGTATAAAAATATCGGTGGTAATTTTTTTAAGTTAAAGAATAAGTCTTAATTAATTAGATCGTGGAAAAAATAAAGATAGAGAGTACAATTGCGAAATATGTTTGACAAGGAAGCAAAAATGGGAGAACATTTCATGGGGTAGTCAAAAATCCATGTGAGTGCAATAAAAGCAATTTTGCAAGTAGCAAATCTATTAATGGATTGCCCCTCTGGCTATTACATCAAATCAAAGTACCATTTCAAGTTGCGTATGTGTATACCTTACCTTGTAGCTCTGTTCAATTTTTTTGATACAAAGAAAATGGAAGTCATCAACGTAGCCAACTCTCTCTCTCTCTCTATATATATAATTTGCATAATTTGAGTCATATTTATAGTGGGGGAAGTGAACCTGCCATCATAGCAATATGAAAATGTTGGAATCACATAAATTGCCATTTCAAGTTGCATATGTAGCATCCCATATAGATGCGACTAATATAATAATTTTTTTTTCCAACACAAAGAGTTCTTTTTTGCTATTTGAAAAATGAGTTCGTCCGTGCTATAATCTATCACAATATTCAAATTATTGTTTGAAAGTGAGTTTAAGTATTGGTTTGGTAAACTCCCCGTGTATCAATTGCTTGCTTGAACTTATTGAAAATGTGGAAAATACCCTCAGTTTCTATTGGCAGCAAAAATCACAACACAACACTTAGGGTGAGTTTGGTTTGCGAAGGGAAGGGGAAGGGGAAAGGGAAGGGGAAAGGGAAAGGGAAGGGGGAGTAGAATATTTTACTTCCATCAGGAGAAGTAAATATAATTGCTTTCATCCTGTTTGGTTGGAGTGGAAGGGAGTAAATATGATTTACCTCTCATTGTTTGGTTGTAAGGTATATAGGGATGAAATAATTATTGAATTACTATTATATCCCTAAGGCTAATTCATAAAAAATTACAAAGTAGGGTAAAATTATAATAAAATAAATACCCTAAGACAAGAGGGTCTTTTAATCCCCATTTACTTCCCAAACCCTCCAAAATGGAGAGGAAGAAAAATCTCAGGTGGAAGGGATCCAATTCCCTTTCACATATACTTCTCCTCTTCCAATCACTCTAACCAAACTAAGCAAATCATATATTACTTTCACTCCAACTAAACTCACCCTTAGTAATGGTTCCTTTTCACAAAGAGAATCTTGATTAGATTTAGGGACATATTCTTTTACTAAAAACACAATGGAATTGACAGCAAAAACAAAATTACTATCTAAGCATTAGTTATGCTTTTCAAAACTTTTCCCTTAGTTTTTTCTAAGCTATAAAATAGCAAAGAAAAATTAATAAACACAAAATCATTTTTGTCATAATAAAAAGAATTAAAATCAACTTATATTTTAAGCAAATGGGACATTGCCTCTAACAGATCATTGCCATTAAGAATGTTAGTTTTGAGCTCTAGATTTCCCTTGACAAATAATGATCACCAACCCTACCTTCAAAAGTTCTTCCAACATCAGGACCAATGTTGAGGGTGCTTTTGCCTGCTGCCATCTATATATGAGTGGTGAGCTAGAAGAAACTGTCTAATCAAAGCAATAGTTGCTAGCCGGATTTAGGCCTGCATAAGTTCGGAACTTGCAATGACTCAAATTAATAATAATAATAATATTATCATACGTAAAAAAAATTAGTAGAATGATATTATTTTAATCATTTTAAACGGATATCGTTTTAATATTTATATAATCGTATACAATATTCATATAATCATAAATAATATTTTTAAAATTGCTAAAAATAATTATCAAATTGTCACGTACCCCGTATCCTTAACTAGTCAGGAGCTGATGAAAAATATATCCAAAAAATGAGAGAAAATATCACATCAAGAAAGAGAAAAAAAAAACAAGAAAACATGACATCAAATGGTCTATTTCCTCCCATTGTTTAGTAGTATGATATTAGGAAAAATGTAAAATAATAGATGTTGAAGATGACTCGATCTCCATCCTCTATCACAAATGTAGAAATATTCTAAATTAGCTTTTAATTTTTTTTAATAAAAAAATGTAAGGAGATTATCCAATGGACGACTTCCACATAGGATGAAATATTCTGAAGAAAATAAATAATTAAAAAAAGGTTGCCTCTGAGATCATCAACGAAGTTGTAGCCAGTCCCTCCTAGGGCTGCTGTGGCAATTCAAAACCTATTGAGAAAGTCATCAACCGGCCTAATAAATTGTCACATCTATTAGTCATTTCCCTGCAAAAAAGGTTTATACTTTGAGATTGGAATTCAGTTCATTACACTTTTTATCGACTAATAAATTAAATTTTATTATATAGGAAAAGTGTAATTAATAATGATAATGAGAAAACTATTTTAAAAAATGCGCACTCTATGTATCTTGAATTTTACATTCAAAATCTAAATACAAAGTTAGGGAAAAAGAAATAAGACAAATGGTAAGTGATATTCCAAACAGCTCCCTCATCTCCACTCCATAATAAGCAGTGTAGTGACTAATGAGAATAACCTAAGGTATGCCTAGGGGCATATGGGAGATCAGGGAAAGATGAACCTATTCGTCGTGGTTTTTCTATGAGGTCACGAGTTTAAATTTTTAATTTTACGTTATATATCTCGTGATTTATATTTTTTACAGAAAACTTCAAATAAGATGATGAAAGTACTCGTGATGAAATATTATCCGAAAAATTAACTTACGATGTGCTAATGACAAAAAAAATGACAAACAACAGATAGGTACAAAGAATGTTATTTTAAAAAGTAAAACAACTCTGTTAAATAAGAATAGTTTGTGGATACCCTAATCATGGAGCATAGGAATGAGTAATATTAGAATAAGTTTTGAAAAAGTTTGATTATTATTGTTATTTATTTATTTTTTTCCATGGACTTGTAATTCAAGTTAGCAAAAGGAAGTCAATTTTATACAGGCGAAGTGAGAGAAGTTAAATTAATTCCGAATAAGAATATTCAAAATACTCTTGATATATACATACATAATATATGTGTGTATATATATATGATAAGTGGTTGAGGGAGGAAATGCTTTTGGAGAGGATCCAAGAAGAAAATTTGTGTCTTTATCCTTGAGGATAATGAAATAATATTCCCCTTCTCTTTGGAGAAGAGTATCTGAGAAAGATTTCAATTTTTTTAATGTAGAAGGCAATGATGAATGGGTCCATATCTCTCTCTATTATTATCCTTCAATGAAAATTACTTCTTGATCCAAAGAAATATAAGCCTATTAAAGGGGTTCTTTTATTATAGAAAAGGAATTTTTACCTAAAAATCTTGAAAAGAAAGAAATCTATTCAAATTGTTTTTGTTTCCTTGATAATGCCATTCTGTTCCACAAGCACTTTGAATTAGACTTGGAAGATTTAGGATCACTTTTGCAAGTTCTTGAATTCAAAAACTGGTTTTTTCTTTTTTCTTTTTTTTTGGGGGGGGGGGGTTGATTGGGGTGGGGAATCCCATGGATGGTTTGGGATTATGGGTATTGTTATGTATATCACAACCTAATAAAGATAGGGATCTACTGTCCATCTTACATATCCTGCTTGACTACCCATATTGAAGAACAATTTAGGCAACTAATAGTCATTATTTCTAGCTTTTGAGTTCATCATTTCTGCCTCTATGAGTCTATGGTATATTGGGATTAAAGTGATTGAAACTATTCTCAATTGGGAAGTACAAATTAAGTAACAAACTGAAAATGTTAAAGTTATTGACTGTGAGAGTGTAATTTCTTTGATCATAATGAATTATTACTTTACTAGCAAAAAATATAGAGAAGTCATATGAAAGACAAGACTCAAGTTCAAATGGTACTTAACACAAATAATTTACTCCATGTCAAGTTACAAATTTTGTGACAAAATGTCAATATTAAGTCATTAACAGCGGCAGTACAATCTTTACTTTTGATAATGACTTTTGGTCCATTAGTTAGAAAAGCCATTGATAGACTCAAGTTTAAATCCTACCAGCAAATAGTAATTATTTGTTATAAATTCAATTATTAACTATAATAATGTAATTTTTATCTTATTATCGATTCGTTAATCAATTCGTAAAAGGGTTTAAATAAAAAAGTCGTGTAAAGTGAAAAACTCGAATGTAAATTTTATTTGTACAAAAAATAGAACTATACACTTTAAAATTATAGTGATAAATTGATAATATAAAATTTTTAAATTTGATAGTGTAATTTTTTCTCGCTAATGAATTTTTGGGCTAAAAACACCACGAGAGTTCAAATCCAATCTCTATAAATGGTGCAACTTTGTGTTAGTTCATATGCCAGCTCAAATGAGCTTTGTACACTCCTGTTCTTTGCTTTTCTCTCCAATTCCTTCAATGCCAAAAGCTTGAAGCATTACATTTAGAGTTTTCTGATACATAAATCTTCAAGAAATGACTCAAGAAGCCAAGCAAAACCAAATGTTTCCATTGAGGGTGAAAGGCAGCTCAGCTCCGATGTAGAATGACTATTTTTGCCTTCAAACTCTATGGGTTACCCTTTCCATTTCTTGTGCTTTCACAAAAGTTGCAGAGCCAAACCATGTAAGGAAAGCTTGGTGTTGCGGTAACAGAGCAACCGGCAAATGCCTCAAAATGAGGAGTTTGAGAACATATTCCCAATATCCTTGTGTGTGTAGATTCACTCATTTAAGTCTCTTATCTACATAAAATTCACCATGTGCATTCATCTTTGGCTTTGGTCTCACCAAAGGGGTTAAAGTAATCATAATTAATTACCAATCCCATCAGTTACCATATAGAGAATAGGAAGCTTGCGTGGGAAAAAGCCCCCTGCTTTTAGAATTACCAATATTTTTTTTCTATGTGTATATAAATACAGACACAATGTATATACATATATATATATATATATATATATAGCTCAGTGTGTGTGTGTGTGTGTAAGCAGAGGCCACAAGCAAAATAGCTTCTTTAATCCCCATCTATGGGACACCTCATCTCCCATTCGGTTCCCTTTGGAAAACGTACAGAAGAGAGCCATCAGATTGAGAAAAAAAAGCTATAAACATCACACCACGCCATTATTCACATTCAGAATTACAACTCTCTCTACACCCTTCTCTCTCTCTCTCTGGTTCTCCCCTAAAATTCTTCAAGAACATCCAACAGGAATTACTTTTTTCCCTCTAATATCACCACCATCATCATCTGAAGACAAAGAAACGATTACCTAAGGCAGAAAGGAAATTTCTTTGATCAGGGAAAACCCAATTCCACACTCATCTGATTGATCAGGACTGTGACCTTGTTTGTGGTAAATTTACCTGGGAACGCTGATGGGTTTTGAGGCATCTGGGGTCTCTCTAACGTGTAATATATGTTTCTGAATTCTTGTTTCTGGATCTGTAACAAATTAATGTACAGAAGAAAGAGTAACGCTGTGTTCGCATGTTGTGTTCTAACAATTATCTATAGTTGCAGTCGAATTCTTGGTGAATTGTACTTGTTTTGTGGATGATCAGAGGGTCTGTTGACCTTTGAAACATTAAAGATCAGATTTTTGTGGTTAATTCATGATCAATTGGGTTTTTGGTTTCCCCTATTCCCAGTGATTGATTTCTTTGCTCTAATTTCATTTGAACTGGATGTTTCTTGATGGTACACGAGAATCGAACTGTATCTTTTACGGCGGAAATTCGGTTCTTTTTTAGTTTCTTTTGGGTTTGGAATATCCTCAGCGGACGGAATGGAATTCTTCATGGAATAGGTTTCCTTGCTTCTTGTCTACATATCGTCGACATCATTTATGACTTAGTTTTCTTGTTCTTGTGGTTTTGTGATGGTATCACTGTTTACGTGATGCTTTATGCGTTGAAATGCCTTGAATTACTCCTGTCTTTGCTGTGGCCCAGTTTGAATGTGATGATCAGAATTTTCTGTTTCTTTCATGGCCTTTTCTGTGTGAGAATCGAACTTCCATTTTCTCTAGACATTGTATGAATGGCATCTTGCTGTTTCACTGCGAAACTTTCTGCTTGATAGGGTTGAATTCAATGATTTATACCTCTGATCATATAAATGTGCTTGGTTAATATAGTTGATTTGTTGCTTTTGTAGGTTTGAAACTTGAAGTTTGCTGATCAGCTTGTAATTCAAAGGTGATTGAGGAGTTTTGCTGGATAGAGTGATTGGTTTGCTCGTGAAAAGTTACCATTGTAATCGAACTGTTTGCCTACCATTTTCAGTACTCCAAATCTTCTTCTCCTCTGCTCAGTTTGGGCACTGCAAACTGCAGCGGTGCCCATGGATGCCACAACGAGTGGAACCCCAAGTATTCAATTCCATAACATTTCTGAACAACAAATTGCTTCTCTTGTCATTCCCGAACAACCAATTGTTGCTCTTATTAGCAGTCCTTTGCCTATATGTGAAAGACAACAAAGGCATTGCTTTGGAAATGCTAGCCCTGGGGAGTTCCCATTGTCTGCAAACCCCTCTATTGTTCTTCATGTCCTCACGGGCTGCAATTTGGATCCCCAAGATCTTGCAAAACTAGAGGCAAGTTTATTTTTCATTTACATTCCTCTGCTAACAGTTTAACTGAATTGATGATGCTGCTGATTGCATTGTAAATTTATGATGTTGTTTTGCAGGCAACCTGTTCCTTCTTTAGGCAGCCTGCACATTTTGCCCCTGATCATGAGCTCTCCCTCGCTGAGCTTGCAGCTCTTGATATGTGCCAAAAGAGAGCCATATTTAAGCCATTGACTGAGGAACAGCGTCAAGATCTGAAGCAAAGATGTGGGGGCTCTTGGAAACTGGTCCTCAGATTCTTACTGGCTGGAGAAGCATGCTCCAGGAGGGAGAAGTCACAGGCAATAGCTGGTCCGGGCCACAGCATTGCTGTAACATCAAAAGGAGTTGTTTACTCATTTGGTTCTAACAGCTCTGGTCAGCTCGGACATGGAACCACAGAGGAGGATTCTCGACCTCGCCCAATTAGGTTGCTAATTTCTACTAAATTTAATAGTCATGGTGTTGAAAGAGCAAGAAAATAGAGAGATGACCATGTGAGAGAAAGTTTGATAGACCTTATTATAATGCAGATCGCTGCAAGGCATTCGAATTATTCAAGCAGCTGCTGGGGCTGGCCGGACAATGCTAATTAGCGACAGTGGGCGGGTCTATGCTTTTGGAAAGGATTCCTTTGGGGAAGCTGAATATGGGGCTCAAGGAAGTAAATTGGTAACTACTCCACAGCTTGTGGAATCATTGAAAGACATCTTTGTTGTGCAGGCTGCAATTGGAAATTTCTTCACAGCTGTATTGTCAAGAGAAGGAAGAGTTTACACATTTTCTTGGGGAAATGAAAGCAAACTTGGTCACCAAACAGAGCCAAATGACCTAGAACCACGCCCCCTGCTAGGGGCACTCGAGAACATACCAGTGGTGCAAATTGCAGCTGGATACTGCTATCTTCTTGCTTTGGCTTGCCAGCCTACTGGCATGTGAGTCCTTTATTCTTTACAATTGCATATAAGACTCATGTATGTCCTCATGAAAACTTTTCCCAGAAATTTTTTCCCCGTTGTCTGGTAGTAAAACAATCTTTATATCATTTAGTTGTCAGTAAATCATCATGGATGTAGAGTGTTACTTATTTGTAAGGTTATCTTGTTGATTTTGCACCTTTTTATGTGCTGATGACATGCATAGCTCATAAGTAGGTGAATATCAGTAGCATATGCCCACTTCAACTCCATCCATAAGCCACAAAATATCATTTTCTACGATTCTGCTTATGTATTTTCCAATTTTTCTTGGAAAAAACATTGTACTACACCTGGATAATTGCTAAATGTTGATGCCTCTATAGAATACATGTTTTTTTTTTTCCGTCTTGTAAATTAATTATTATTTTCCAAATGCGTGCAAAATTCTGCTGTTGTAATAACCTGTGTGTGGTTCTCTTCTTGTTTTACTTGCCAGGTCAGTGTACTCTGTTGGTTGTGGATTGGGTGGAAAGCTTGGACATGGAACAAGAACTGATGAGAAGTACCCCAGGTTGATTGAACAATTTCAGACTTTAAATCTTCAACCAATGGTTGTAGCAGCAGGCGCTTGGCATGCTGCCGTAGTTGGAAAAGACGGAAGAGTCTGTACATGGGGCTGGGGACGTTATGGTTGCCTAGGTCATGGAAATGAAGATTGTGAATCAGTTCCCAAGGTGGTTGAAGCACTTAATGTTGTCAAAGCTGTTCATGTAGCTACAGGGGACTATACAACATTTGTAGTTTCTGATGCTGGTGATGTATATTCATTTGGCTGTGGAGAATCATCTAGTCTTGGGCATAATACTGGGGCTGTTGATGGACAGGTTTGTTTAATTGCTTCATATTTTACCTTTTGTTGGCAACTCTTCTTCTTCTTTCTTAGCCAGCACTTCGAACCATTTGCTCTCTTTCTTCGTAGATGCCATTCATAACACGCAATATTTTTCGGGGCCTCCAACTTGTTACCTTTGATCCAGTTTAATTTTTTAAGTTATACAGTTACGATTTTTGCATTTCTTACTCTCGCAACATAGTTATGGTGTGATATCTTGAACTATATGGCACCTATCAAGTTTTTGGTCTATGAGAATTCACAGAATCCAATCGCTGTCCAATTGATCTGATAAGGAGATCATGACCTACCATGCTAGGAATCTCAGTATCGAAGTCATTGATGTTGGAGCAAATGCACGGCCTCCTTTTTGTTTTTTCATTTGTCTAATTTGTGCTTAGTGCTTTTATTAGAGCTTGGGGGAATCATATGTATATGGTGGATTCGTACCAATATTAGCAACTGAGAAACTCATAGCTGCTCAATTAGGTTTGCCCCATATTAAAAATTTCAAAGCTTGGCATCCAAGATTTGATATTCTTTTAGATCATCAGAGCTTGCCCTCTAACATCTTTCTTTTGATGGTAACTTCCTACAAGGTGTAGAATCTTTCGCAATCTTTCTTTCCTGAGTCTAAAACTGATCTTTACTGATAGAATCCATGGCTCTTTCTCTTTCAGGTAAATATGCACTCCAATGTTCTAAGCCCCGCGATTGTGACATCACTGCAGCAGGTGAAGGAGAGGGTGGTACAGATTAGTCTTACAAACTCTATATACTGGAATGCCCACACATTCGCGCTTACTGAATCTGGTAAGCTTTATGCATTTGGGGCTGGTGACAAAGGACAGCTGGGAATGGAGCTTGCTGCAAACCAAACCGAAAGGGCAAAACCTGAGAAGGTTGAGATTGATCTCAGTTAACCTATTCCTTCCTCAACATCACCATCATAACCGCCCCGCATCCCATCTGTTTATAGTTATTTATGTCCATTCTGTAAATAGAAACAAGAAGATTGTGAAGAAGGTAGGAAGTAGTGGCTGCATAATTAACCTCCCCTAAATATTTGTTGGCTCTCTGGATTCAAAAACAGTAAATAGGTGATAGGTGTGCTAAATTTGGATTCTTTTAACTTAGATGTGTTAAATTTGGATTCATAATCTGACTCTGTTTAGTTCAAGTTTCGGGTTTTCCTTAAAACACCTCCCAAGTTCATATCTAAGACAAAATAGGTAAAACCCTTCTCTTGTTTGTGCTTTTTACGCAAGCATTCGTAATGCCAAACAGAAAAAAGAGGCCAGAGGTGGAGGGAGGTTAAACTGTTAAAGTATGTCTTATGTATTGTACATGAGTTATTAGTCTATAATTATAAATAGTTTTTGGAGGAACGATTACTCTAGAGAGTCTGTTAAATCCTGTTTCCAAATGAGGCCTAAAGTGGATTCAAAGATTCATAAGGCCTTGTATTGATCTCTCAGCATTTTGCACAATCCACATCAACGGAAGAGCACGGGCTAATCGAAAGAGGCTCCTATGCTCATTTCAAAATTGGGCCTAAACTGGTTCCCAGGTTTGATTCATTGGGCCTTCTTGTGTCAGTGGCCCATGTCTAAAGTGGGCTTCATCCATACTTCTATCAAATCCCACGTGGGTCGCTGGGCCTTTGAGACTAGAGGAGGGAGAAATCGGCTTTTAGTACAAAATGGTTCCCATGAAAAATTCGCGTAGAGAAATTTGTGGGTTTTAGGTGAAAATTTTTTTAGAGGCCTTATTAATTATTTATTCTTTTAGTTTCTTGAGTTACAATATTATTTATTATAGTTTTATAATCAATATGTTCAAATATTTCGATATTAATTAATAGAATAATTAATTAATTAATGTAATTTAATTTTTTTAATCTTAGATTTAATTAATTTTAACTTTAAAAACTTTCTTTCAGTATTAGCAACACTCATAGATATAGTCAATAATACTTTATAAGTAATATATGCATTTCGAAAAGAATTTAACTTTTTAATATAGTAATATATTTGATAAGCATTGAACTCAACACTTTTTGGTTAGGAGGAAGAGAAAGGGAGAAGAGAGAAGATACAAAGTATTGAAATTGAAAGCTTTAGCTGGATAAGGTACTTTACTAATTAAATGACAATTTAACTTCCTTATTTCGAAATCAAATATTTATTCTTTTTAAAATAAACATATTTTTTTTCATTTAAATTTTCATAAATAACTTTCTTAGTTAAAAAAAAATCTAAGTTCTACTAATAATCATCAAGAATAATGTAAAAATTAAATAATACTACTACTTCAATTTCACAATATAAGTCAATTTAGACTTGTATACAAGAATTAAGAGTTTTAAATTTTATATAATTTTAAAACTAAACTTTCAAAAATACCTTTAATGATCTAATTATCCTGAGTCTTGGGGAGCATAACTTGGATTAGCTTCCTTGGAAGGCGAAAATATTCCAAGAAATCATAGATCAATGGATTAGGAGTCTAAGGGAGGTAGATATATATATGACGGTGTGTAGAGGGGTATCTACTTTACTAATTAAAGAAAGTTAGATCATAATTAGTGAAAAAAGATAAATTGTAGGGAGGGGTAAAATTGGAAAAATAATAATAAATATTTATAAAATTTTATAAAATAACTTATATTATAAAACAGAGATAGATTGCTACGGGAGCCATTAATGCAACAAAAGGCATTATAACAATTAATACAGTGATATTGAACGTCTCTATTGTAAAGCAGTAAGTAGAGCACCAGATGCAGCAATAGTCAAAGGAAATTTATGTTGTGCATGAGAGTACTGACAAGGATTAGCAGAAGGGCCTGTTTTTCACCCAAAAACTGTCGGCAGAATTTGCATTTTGCATAGGCTTTGAGCTAACATCTTTGAATTCCATCAATCGATCTTGCAATTTAAATATATTAAATATTATAAAATGTATCATAATAATTTTATTTTAACACGATCTTGATTGAAGGGGTTGTGACATTAATTTATGGTGCCAACTTATTGAAAAGACTATAAATTGCTGAACTATAGCCAAAAGCTTTTAAGCCAACATCCTTAACCAGTAGTACCCTTGGCATTGATCCACTAATATAGTATTCAAATACAGCATTGATGCCATCTGAGGTTTGTGATAGGAGAATAGGAATCATCCCTGTCCTGTCCATCAGTACCTTGTGTAGCTTCTCTGTAAAATTTGGACTGATTGAATGGTATAGAAGCTAAAGATTCTTTATAGTCTTATGTAAATTTGTCGACGGAGATATGCAATGAGTACGTATTCATAAATCAGATAACGACGGTCGGCAGCTTAGCAGACGATCCCTGGTAGGAATCGGCTCAGACAGGAAGGTTCAATCAAAGAAAAGGGAATGAAAGTCAAGACAAAACTCCTCGTAAATTTCCAGCACCCTGCCCCCCCCAACACCTTCTCCAGTGTATCAAATACCAAATTCAAGATTCAAATCCCTTCTTAAGGATGATGATGTATAATTATAATAAATCTTTTTCGGGATCCAAATCAAAACAAGAATGCTTCATTTCATAAATGCCTGCAATTGAATTTTGAATTGAATCCATTATTGCTAATGATGGAAGAATATACTAGCCTGATCTTGATTGTCCTTGGCCTTGCCATATACCCATTGAGCCACCAAAACAACTGATTCTTCCAGCATGGATTGATTCCCTGAAAAACCAAGTATATTTGGGACTTAATTAACTACTTAGCTTCAAAATCAGATCATGTCACATGCCAAATTTAAATTGGATCAAGAACTCATTTTACACGTACAAAATAATTGAGAATGGAATGTGGAAAGGTACATTACAGAGTACAGTGATGCAAAACAGTGCTTAAGCAAAAGAATGTGCTGCTATAATGCTAATCAAGAAATCTTGCCTGTCCACTCTATGTATTGCACATGAGTATGCCTACATTGTGCTTTTGCTTGTGTATACTCAATCATTGAGCAGCCTGACTCTCGTATTCCAATGGCTACAAACGATTTGGTACATGTGGCTAAACCATATTCAAAGGACTATTATCTCTTCAAGATGAGAATGTTGAAGAATTCTTATTTGAAAGTAGATAATCAATGCTACTGTTGTGGCCACAATACAACAAACTAGTTATTTGGTGATAATCCTCATTTGCATAAGAATGAGATTATATCTGAAGGATACTCTGTTTTATGCAGCATGCAGACAGTCTTAATCATTTAAACAAATAATAACATTTTAGAACTTTTGTAATTGGTTAATAAATACAGTTAATTACGTAGTTTCTGTGTACATGCAATTGAGTGGTGATCAAAAATGTGATTTTGAGTTTTGATTAGGAGAAGAAAGTTGATTTCTAGGAGATTAAGGCTATGATCTAAGTGATGAAGGGATAGACCAGAATCTAATTTGGAGAAAAGGGGGAACAAAACTCACATGGAAGAACATGGGCATTCCCCAAAATGATGGCCACGTCGAGGAAGGTGATGGATAGTACGGAGTCTACGGTGCTCCCATGTGGGCTTCATTTAACAACCTTGACATGTGGAAACTCTATTCCATTCCACACACAACCACCTAGCCAATTTCAACTGTCAATTCATGATGATGCCGGCGTCTTCTTTCTTGAAAATCCGGCGGCGTTTGTGGCTTCTCACCGAATACAATATTGCTCTTACATGACTTCAATATTTTAACTGCCCTTTTGTTGAAATTTACAATATTTTTCCTATTTCTTGCTTTTAATCAGTCATAGCCAAGAAGTTCATTGGCAAATGTAGGCACATGCCTATAGGTTGAATCATGGATAGAATTTGTCCCTCGTTCTAGGAAGACTTTGAGCCCTGTGTAGACTCAATTCGAAGAAGATCGAGAACAGTAATCGATTATAGAAGATTAGAATTTGAAAGCTTGATCAAATGGTGCCTTCTTCTGAGGAAAAACCAAGACAACTAAGAAGGGAGAGGACAAAAATGGATCCATTTTGAAGGAAATGAGAACAGGGTTCGTTCTCAAATTCATCAGAGCACCGACAGTCACAAATGAAGGTACTTCATCTGTCGGTTATGTTAGCTCGGAAACGACTACGCCTGCACCTGCATGCATGGCCCATGCTAGCCTTAGCAGTCTCGTGACTGATCATAATTATGAGCCAAAGCTAAACCGCTCTGCAGTCCTTGTCATTCTAAACATATTTCTTCATATGTATGAATAAATATTTTACGAGTGAAAATTTTTGTTTGCAATGTAAGACATTATGCGAATGTCTTATCATATAACATCATGTCCTTTTGAATAATAAGAAGAAAATAGTTCAATAATTGCCAGTGTTTTTTGTCTTTGTTTAGCAATACCCCACTTCTTGGTTAGGCAGAATTTGATCATGAATCATTGAGTTCTTGATCAAAAGAGGGAAATTTTGCAGGCTCCAATCTAACACCCCCAACTCCCCTACACCCCCCCCCCCACCCCCCCCAACATGGACATCTATCCTGGCATTTGGAATTCTTCATTCCATCTTAAGCTGAGAACCCTCGTGCATGGACTAATAGGAAGGCAAATGCACGTTAATTTGTAATGATGTTCTAATCAGATGGAAATATAAAAACTACAGGCATTTGTCAAAATGCAGCTTTAAGGACCCTTTGAAGCTGGGACAGCCACATTGGAAAGTTGCTGAACTAGTAAAATGGAGAATTGTAGGCCCCAATGTTCTTTCATTTAATTCTAAATCTCATCCTCACTCTGTATATAAACCCCAGCTTTCTTCTTCTTCCTCCCACATTCTACCTTCCCTTAACTAACTCTCACTCTCTGCAGACAGGAGAAAGAAGAAATGTCAATCCTCCTCCTCTTTTTCCTGCCTCTAATGGCTTCTACTCAGCTCACATTCTCTTCACCAGTTCCGGACCCTGAATTAGTAGTGCAAGAAGTTCATGAGTATGCTACTGACTAGAACTATTTTCTTGGCGTAGCCGAAATTTTTAATGCTTATTCACATTAGTTTATAATGAATTTTGCAGGAAGATCAATGCCTCAAGAAGAAACCTGGCCTTCCTTTCTTGTGGCACCGGCAACCCTATCGATGATTGCTGGAGATGTGACAAAAATTGGGAAAAGAACCGCCAAAACTTGGCAGATTGTGCAATTGGATTTGGCAAGCATGCAATTGGTGGAAGAGATGGAAAAATATATGTTGTTACAGACTCCGGGGATGATCCTGTCAACCCAAAACCGGGCACTCTTAGATATGGTGCCATTCAAAAAGAACCTCTATGGATAATATTTGCTCGTGACATGGTAATTAAACTCAAGGAAGAGCTCATGTTGAACTCATTCAAGACCATTGATGGTAGAGGTGCCAGCGTCCACATTGCTGGAGGACCATGCATCACCATACAGTATGTGACTAATATCATCATTCATGGCTTGAATATACATGACTGCAAACAAGGGGGCAATGCTTATGTGAGAGACTCAACTGAGCATTATGGATGGAGAACTTTATCAGACGGTGATGGAGTTTCTATATTTGGGGGAAGTCATGTTTGGGTGGACCATTGCTCCTTATCCAACTGCCGAGATGGTCTAATTGATGCCATTCATGGATCGACAGCCATCACCATCTCCAACAACTACTTGACTCATCACAACAAGGTCATGCTCTTAGGCCACAGCGATAGCTACACACAAGACAAGAATATGCAAGTCACCATTGCATTCAACCATTTTGGAGAAGGGCTGGTGCAGAGGATGCCTAGGTAAAGGTCAAACTCAGAAAATGCAGAGTTTTCATTCTGTTATTAAAAGGGATTAAGTTTAACTCTCTAATGCTCTTTGATTCATTGTCTATGCAGATGTAGACATGGATATTTTCATGTCGTGAACAATGATTATACACACTGGGAAATGTATGCAATTGGAGGCAGTGCTGCTCCAACCATCAATAGTCAAGGCAATCGATTTCTTGCACCAAATGATATATTCAACAAAGAGGTAAAAGAAAGAAAATAGTATAAGCAGAAACTCTATAGGCTCAACGGCAGCAAACACATAATGAAAAATGGTTTGTGCTTTTCTTGAAGGTCACCAAACATGAAGATGCACCACAAAGCGAATGGAAGAAATGGAACTGGAGATCTGAAGGAGACCTGATGTTAAATGGTGCCTTCTTTACTCTGTCCGGTGCCGGAGCATCTTCTAGTTATGCTAAGGCATCTAGCTTGAGTGCAAGGCCATCTTCACTCATCAGCTCACTCACCATGGGAGCAGGTGCACTGAACTGCAAAAAAGGCTCGCACTGCTGATCATCAATTTCTGAAACAGAACGAGGTGGAATGACAAAAGGCCAATTGTATTTATTCCTAATATTTTTGGTTTCCAGATTGCAAACTAATAGCTGATAATTCAGCTTTTACTCCTGTTTCAGACAACCTCAGCTTTGTGTTTCCACATGAACCGCCATGAAAGAAGAATTCAAGGGCTGATGAGTTGATAAATTTATTTTACTCCATTTTTCTTGTGTATTTTCCTTAATTTTATGATATCTATAGTTGTATCAAATAGCCAAATTATCATACTAATGTGTTTATTATTTCACATTCATTTCACTTTTCTCCCTTTTTGAAGCTCAACCATCGCCTTCACCATCTCGCTTTTCAGAAAGTCCTACTGTTTTCCTGTCCTGAAAAGTTGCTTGAAGATCGATAGATGCATTATTAGAGTCGTTGATACGAATGCCCCTGGATCTTGTTTGCAGAGTGGTACCAACCAACCATTCAATTCGAGACGAAATTAGAATTTTAGACTTAAAAAGAAAGTCAAATAAATAATATATATAATTTTTTTTTCAAAAAAAATAGAGATAGAAGGTAAAATTTATATAAATTTTTTAAAAAATCTCGAAATTTTCAAAAGAAATTAATAGTTCTAAAAAATTTTGACAGGCGGACGCCATTATCACACCTAAATCGTCTCTATGCTCAACCGAAACAAACAACCAACGTGCCATTATTAATGGCTTCTGCATGGGCCAATCCAAGCAGCAATAAATTCCTAACTAGCCTATCAATGGGCAGGCATCTCCGAATCCCAAAGGGAATATCGATGCCACCCAAAAATTTGTGCCAACTGTGCAGGCTAAAACACAGTAGTCATAAGAAGATCTTGCACAATCAGAAAGGACCATTGACGGAACCTCTTCTTCCATAAATGCACTGGCAGAAAGATGTGAATAAACCAAGCATTAAGGTCGATAATGAATGCTTCTGATAATAAGCCACTGTAGGATTTCTAATCCTAAATTAATTAATCAGGGTAAACGCAGAGAAAAATAGCAATGAATTACGAATTTACAGTAAAAACGAGAAAAAGAGAAGATCACGCTTATTACCTTTTGAAAACGAAATTTAAATTTTTCTTGTTCCAAGAACGCAGGCGCGATCCAGATCACAAAACCAGGAAGTCCAAGAAGGAACTCCGATAATCCACACAAGGTCGAATGCTCACAATCTCAGTACCTTAAATTACAACTTAATCCTTCAACGTCCAATTATCAACAAATTGATCCTTGAAGTTTATTTAATTATAATTAGGTCCTATGAATTATAACAAACTTATAATTCACCTATAAATATATTCCCTTCTCTTAATTAACCCCACAATATTATTAAACAATATATTTGAGCATTCAAACATTTATTGTGTGTGACCCGTTAGGTTTCCTGGTCTTATTGGTAGTATAATATGAATTAATTCTAACAATATTAGAATTAATAATCCTTAATAAAATAAATGATTAAATTTATTAATTCTCTAATTAATAAATCCATATTTCAATAGCAAATTATCAGTGCAATAAACTTCTTTCACCATACAATATCTCATTCGGTCTAGAGCATGGAATTAGTGTCAACTCCCTCCAAAATATTATTAATTCTGGCACGAATATTTTAGTACTTGTTCAAAAAATCCATTACTCGATATGTGTATCAATTGAAATCATTTTCATCACATAGTCGCCTTAGCCAAGAACTTCATGAGTAATGATTTCTACAAGTGGCCTTAAGATATATTCTCCTACTATTAGGAGCGATGAATCCTTTATTGATTTTCTCAACTACTTTCGTTTACTTTACGTTGTACCCAATATCCATCCCATAGTACAATATGCTCGTTAAACAAAGTACCTTAAAGATCTCAAGTCTAAAGATACTCGCACACTTGCTATAATGAGATTCTATCACTGGCACTAAATAGTTATCCAAGTGATTATCTCGTAGCTAGGTCATCCAATGAACTTGTTCCAAAACAAGCATCCACACGTTTATCCTGAGTATCCCAATACTCACAGATATGAGAACCACCGCTTGATCCAATCAAAAGATATAACATGTACCAATCTTGGCGTATTAATAATGTCTCATTTTATTAATACTATGATTGGGGATTATTTAAGTACAAATACTGCATAGTCTAGTAGGAATCTCACATCATGATCTCTATCATGATTTCCTTAACACTGTATTGTACTAGAGACTTTATCTAACGATTTGTACACATACTTAGATATAACAATCAAACTAAAAGATAAAGAATGTCTCTTATTAATTTAATATACAATATACATGGTACAAGTGATTGTCTCTAGAGCACAACACTAACAGCCACCACCTTACCTAAAACCACTACAAATTAAAAAGGAGAAAATCATTTGATATCAACGTCTCTATATGCAACTGTATAGCTCGTGCCCCCCAGCTATCAACAGAACAGAAGCACTAAACCAAAAACACAATAGGGACTGCATTGTCTACCGACAACGAAGGCCAATACTTATCCTCAGAGGTGCATATTTTATGCTGCATGTGGTGCAATAACCCTTCAAGAAGGGCAATTCCTTTAGCTACCTAACACCCATAGTTGCTAAAAAGCACTCACAGCCACGATTTTCCCAGAGCCGGCCATCAGTAAAAGCGTTTAAACTATTGTTGGCTCTTTTTAAAAGCCTATGTCAATGAGCAACTCTTTGTCTTTAGGCAGTATATTCAGGCCCGTCCAGAATAGTATATATACTACAGGCTTTCACAAAAGCAAACAAGTTGCTTAGAAAAAGATAATTGTGCCAGAAAAGGGCAAGAAGGAGAAGACCTTAAAAGCAGAACAGGTTGCTAATGCAGATTCTGCAGAGGGCTTGTCCCAATTCCACAGATACTGGTCTAGATTCAGTACCATACATTAAAGAGAGCAAGCATCCGGTGAATGCAAAAAAGACTTCGATGAAACTAGGCAACATTCAAGTTACAATAAAAACCAAATTTGACAAAAAGCAGCTCGTGAAAAAAATAAAATTAAATTAAAGGCACCTAAACTCCAGTAAAATGTTGGAAGTCAATGAGCCCATAACTAATTCATTGCATGTTCTGGAAACAAAATTGTTAATCACACTACAAACCAAAGATGCATATGAAACAAAGCCTAGTCGGCACCAAGTGTTCGGGTCACTTCTTGAGGCAATAATTCATTTAGGTGCACTTGCAGTCGAGGAAAAACTTGGCATCATATACCTAAAATCAGTACTCTGATGGACAGATGACATCATCAATTTTGAGGATCATCTTAACAACTTGTGTTGCAAGCAAAATTTGTTGCTGCTTCCCAATTAAAGTCTCAAAGACATTTTGCTCACGCATGTCATTTGTGCCAACGTCATTGCAATCAATCCCACAGCATGGATTATTCTCCTGCATTCAAAATAAGATGAATCAACATCTATTTTCAAAAGAAGTAACTAAAGAAGAGAACTAGCCATGCTCAAAGTGGCCATCAAAGCCAAAGGATACCTTAATTTGCTGGGATTTAACAGCTGATACAGTCTCAATACGCTGGAGACCACTGTTCTCAGCAAGTGCCATGGGAATAGAATCCAAAGCATCTGCAAATGCGCGGATGGCATACTGTAAAAAATAGAGAGAGACATCAGCTTGATATTGACTAAGGAGAGAGAATGGAAAAGAAAGAAAACATTATGGCCTTGCCTGCTCAACACCAGGATATTTATCAGCAGCAGCCTCTACAGCAACTGAGCAAGAAATCTCAGCAGAACCACCACCATATACTACAGAATTATTGCGGATAAGGTTCCTGGCCACACACAGAGCATCATGGAGGCTGCGCTTTGTTTCCTCTATTATCATCTTGTTACCTAAAAGATCACAAGCATTCAAAAAGACTTCAGATTTCTACACTTTGATGCATAGCAAACTTCCAAAATTAATCTAACGCTATCACTAATGTATCTCCTTTATGTCATATTCAAGAAAATCACTTTTATCCCAGGAAATTATCACTGCTACTTCAACTTCAGATACCCTTCTCCTCCATTCTCACATCACAGGCAAACATGTCATCATGATGCAGATAAACATATAACACCAACCTATCTCATTTCACATTGCAAAGCTATGAAATTCCAACAGAGGATCAAAATAAGAAAGCCAAACTGAGCTCATCTATCTGTGCAACTCCAAGTAGTAAAACAAAACTAATAGTTATTAATATTAGTCAAAACTGCATCCACCAGATTTGTAAACCCAAAACCAACATCAAAATAAACAGGTAATGTTTTCCGACTTATAGGATAAGTAACAGTTGACATAATATATCAGGATTTGAAGAATCAGACTACACAAAATTTTAAATCATCCATTTATTTGGATTCATTTTTCTGTGATTAGTCCTTTTGAGTCCTTCTCAAAGTTACAGAATTAATACTTTTATCTAAGTTTAAACACAAAATTTAGAGTCTCAACAAAGCAAAAAGGACCCCGAACATTAAAGTGGTATTAAAGATACTGTGAGAAGGCAAAGGAGCTCTACTAGTTTGCAAACTCTAGCCATGCCAAATTTTGCCATCAGATATTTCCCATGCATCTATATTTCCAAGAAAGGAAATAAGTGGCAGCAAGATCCCAGGGAGGAATCAACCTACCACCACGAATGAAAATAGTGACAGCTCTTGAATTTGCACAATGCTCAATGTAGATCATCCGATCTTTAGTGGTACCAAAAGATTTTTCTCGAACCAAACCAGACTGCAAAAGCAACATTTGATTAAATGACAAACAATATCTACTTAAATGGACAAGAAATTTTTTTTTCCAAAATGAAAAACTAAGAACAGTTGACTCTGCCAAAAGATATTTTCTCCTATCATACTAAGGGTAGATAAATTTAATATTCAACAATTATTTCAGCTGAATCTGTGCTCCTACTCAACATTGTGCAGGTTTGATTATCATATCATCAAACCTGCAAATGAAGAAGACAATACTGAAATGACCGTGTCTCCAATTACACAATCAAAGATCAAATTTCTTTCAGAATTTAGGATGAGATTACTCCCTATGAAATCACTCTTGGTGAAATGACACTAGAGATGTTGCATCACAGCATTCAAAAAGTTTCAAGTCAAGACAGCACATTCTTCATCACTTAAAAATATATCCTTCTTGAAACATTGAGATAAATCCTATGTGATTAATCAAATCACCTTAAATCACAGTAAAGGACCTTAGTATAATCATCTGCCAGTTATCCCAAGAAGAGAGGGTCCTTGTTTACTTATTTATTTTTGGTTAACCTCACAATCATTGAGTTGTCAGCACAATGATAATAAAATATCTGACCTATTAGCAAAACCATTCAATGTGGGCAAGGGAAGAGATCATGTTCTAATCTAGATAAATAGACATTAGAGCACATTGTCAGTAGAATTACTGTTAAAAATAATATATTTATGTTTGGAATACAAAAGGAGAAAGAATTACTTTGCCTAGTTTTTCTGGTGTCAACTCTTGAAACCTTGGCACAATTCTTCCACCTAAGCATGATATATTAGAAAATTAGTACAAGCGTACCAGTCCAAAATAAGGATATAAAAACATCACAAAATGAGTAATTTCAATATTTGAAACAGAAACCTGTGGCTATTGCTATCAACTCTAGCTCAACACCACCAACCCATCGAACAGCAGGCAGATTTCTATGCATTAAAAGGTGATTTGCTTCATCATCAAAACCCCATTGACAGATAACCAAGGTAGCCCCAACATCCTGCAATCAACACAGGGAGACTTAAAATGAAAATCAAGCTACTAAAACGCCAATTTGTCCAGAAAGGATCAGTTTCTAGACTTGTTAATAAAGATACAACTAAAAGCATGAATGAGTTCTTGCTGGGACAGGAATAAAGATGAAGTCCTTCTTTTCTAGGGTGAAGGAATATCTTTTTTTTTTTTTCTCTCCCCACCCTTGCCCATGTTATGTTGAAACAAGACAAAAAGACCTAGAAGTTTGTTAGAGAAGCTTTTTTTTTTTTTTCTTATCCACAATTTTCAAAAAAGAAAAAGAGAGATAGAAAGAGAATAAAAAATAAGAATAAATATATAAATTTCAGGTATCTGCTCTCTCTTAACTAATCTTTCATGCTGCAAATAATGGAGCATTACTTCAATTCTTCCTCAAATCTCTTTCCAACTTTACCATCCAAAAATGATAATAAAGATTTCGCTGCATTTTACCTTGCATTTTTGAACCATGTCATCAAAGTACTTCTGCTCTTGCTGTCTTAAAGTTTGGAATTTTTCCACCGTGTCAATGTCAACCTTATGCTTAGTCTTTGGCTTAGGTGGCTCAAAGGGACAAGTCAAAATGGCAATTTTTGCATCTTGTATCTCCTTTGGCATCTGTGGATGACTCATATCTTTGTCAACAACAATTCCATATATTAACTCTGTATCCTCCAGCTTTCCACCTACTTTACCCTCTACTTTGATTAGATCCAAGTTGACATCCTTTCGCTCTAAATCAGCAACTGCTAAAACTGCTTTGACAGCAATTTCTGCCAAACTGCGCTTGCATCTGTTCACACTGCAATATGATGTCAAAGATAGTAGATGCCTTCAGATGACATAACCCCTTAAATTAATTAAAGCATCATAACAATGAACAATAACTGCATTAAAAAAAAAAAAAAAATCACTGTCTCATGAGCTCGGATGCATATCATGTAGGGCTTTCCATAACATAGACTTGAATGCTACTAGAGTGAACTCCATGTTTCCATTGCATCTTCCCGTTTGAGCGAGATAGCGTACAGAGTGATATATAAAATCTAAATAAGTGCACTCATAGCTGGATCATGAACTTTCGTGTAATTCCAGATTTACGAATGACCTTAGTCATACGTGTTAAGCTAACCAACTATTCCTTGATAAAGAACATTGCATACGGCTTATTTAAGTTCATTCTCAGAGAGAAAAGTACGCTAGAATCCTGCTGGCTGGTTAACTATAAAAATATATATCATCACTAAATTCAACCCATGGTTCTCTATGCTATGCTAGTGCCATCAACTGATGAACCAATAAGTTAAATACTAAATGAAGAAAATAAAACCACATTCTTTGCCACCTTTCAATTGAAAATGTTAATCCTGTGCTAGAGATGCTAACAGTATCACTAAATGTTGACTCACTAGTAAAGATGAAGATATGAAGCTCGGTATAAGTGAGGTGCCTACATAAAATGCCCAACATCAGATGCATTTTAACACAACGGAGAAGCAATTAATATTACAGAGGGTCATTAATTCATTCATGAATTGTTTTACTTTAGTTCTCAATAATAAACTACAAATATTTAAATTCCAGGAACTACATTAAGCCTTTAAGTAAATGATATTCAAAAACATGCAGGAAAAGCAGAGGTTTCTGCTAGTTTTATTATTTATTTCATCCACAAATAATAATCTGATGATGTTATGGACAAGCAGAACAGCATATAATGGACATGTTCAAAGATGGTGGACAGTTCACACTTACATCTTGGAGGATAGAGTTGTCATACAAGTCTGAATCAAAGGTTCTACATTTGTTGAATCAAATTCAAACTTATGGGCTATATGCTCCAGATGTTCAAAGGCTATCCTTGAAGCCACTTCATATCCTTCAGCAATTCGAATAGGATGAATGCCGCGCTCAAGTAACCTCTCAGCCTGCTCCAGAAGAGCACCAGCCATGACAACAACACCAGTTGTTCCATCCCCAATTTCATAATCCTGACTTCGTGATAATTCAACCATCAGCTTTGCAATTTGATTATCAACATCCATCTGCTCTAAGATGGTTGCGCCATCGTTTGCTGTCAACAAGATGATAATTTTTTTTTAAAAAAAAATGAGGGAACGTCATAAAATGCTTCATACTATGACCATTCCCCCCTTTTTTTCCTCCTAACTTCCCTATGTACTAATTTGAATACATGAAGAAGAAGGAATTAGCAGTATTTCCTTAAGAACAACAACCATGAGCAGCAAATGCTTTTGTATCAGAACTCAAAAGTATAAGTTGCAATGAAATACATATAGTTATTTGTCTTTTATTCTTCAACGAGCATAACAAATCTAATTTCATTCACACCACTAAAATACAAGTGATCGAGTTATCATTTTTACCCCCCAGAATCCAGGTTCAAAGTTAATCAAACTACAGCTCTAACTGCAGAAACACAAAACTCTAAAACCCCCATTCAGGAAATATTATAACTTTAATTTATCAACCACACTTCGATACCCCAAATCAGAAAGAAAATTTCTGAAGCAAGACCTTTACATTCCCTCCAGGAAATGCAGCACCAGCATATGGTTGCAAACCACTGGTCCTTCATATCTCACTACGTTGAACACTTCATAAACCCTAAAAAGATCACCATTTTGAGAACACTAAACTCATTGTCTTATACTGCACTCCCAAAAACCCTATCCAAACTCAATTACCAATGCATTACTAGATTCAAACTGGGGGACCAAAAAAAATCTTAAACCAACCAAATAACCAAATCTAAAATTCACAATCAAAAACCCAACTGTTTATAAGCAGACAAAACAAAAGCTTTCTAAATCAGTACTCTGTTCATAAGGGAAGAAAGAAAGAACATTACTGATTGTAACATCGCCGTCAGGGCTCTGGAGCATCTTATCCATGCCTTTAGGTCCGAGAGAGGTCCGGAGAATACGAGCAACAGCCTTGCCGGCGGAAATGTTAGCTTTCTGTGCATCGAGGCCGCGCAATCGCGTCTTCTGCTCTTGCTCCTTTATTATTATGAAAGGCCGACCAAACTCATCGAAAGCCAACGCCATTTCTCGGAGATCAGATACAAGAGACTGCCAAGCAGAAAGTGAAGGAGACAAATCTCTGCAACTGTGAGCGTGTGTGCACACTAGAAGCTTACAGAGGCTCCAAAACAGCGTATCTCTCCTTTGCCCTAAAGATTTCCCCTTTTCTGCTAAAACCCTTTTAATCTGCTCCCGCTTCTTTTTCTACTACGCCCGTATTCTCTGTCGGATCCGGTTTCGGTAGGTATTCAGTATTCTTCAGTTCTTGGTAACCCATGACCCGAACCTTCAGAAAATGACCACTATTTACAATTCTTGAAAATTATTTGTAAACTATTTTTTATTTTTATATTCTTAAATTATTTTCATTTGAATTTTTATTCTTTCCCACTAAAACGGTATTTGAAAATGAACAAAACTAGTATCAATTTTTTTACCTTGAATTTAAATAGTGTTTGAATTCATTTTTTTTATTAATCAAGCTCGAATTTAATATTACGTTCAATTATTATATGAAAATATTCATATTCGTTTAAATTTAAGTTTAAAAATTTTGATTAATATTTTAAATTCAAATTGTTCATTTATATTTATATTTTTATAAAATATAAATATAAATAAATATTATAATCCTTATCTAATTTTTAAAAATATAAATATATAAAATTAATTTTAAAAATATATAATATATTCATAAATTTTCAAATATATTTGTGAACACGTTTAAATTCATTTATTTATTAATCAAATTTACTATTTTATTCGAGTTTATTCATTTATTATTTGAATGAATTTTATTCAAATACGAAAAAGTTTAAACAAGTTTTTATTTATAAAATGTTGTATCCATTTACAACTCTACTCCCAACCCTTCCAAGTGATGATTTGCATATATTTTACTTTTTTATGTCACTCGAATTATCGGCAACTAGTTTAATTAGAAACTGAATAAATTATAGGATTAAATAAAAAACAAAAATGATTGAAAATTATTTTAAAAACTAAAATAAATTTTTTTAAAAAACATGTAAAGAATTTAAACTAATTAGATATCCTTTATAGAAAATATTTATATGGATCGAGTTCACCGTGACCACATGCTTTCAGTATTGTATTACATGCAGTATGAGTTGTACACTTTTAGAAAAGTATATAGATCGAGTTCACCGTGACCACATGCTTTTAGTATTGTATTACATGCAGTATGAGTTGTACACTTTTAGAAAAGTACCAGTTGACACCTCTACGCTACGCGTAGAGATTTTGCCCGACGATTAAATAAAATTTATCCAATATATACGAATAAATAAAATTTATAAATAAATTATTAATTAGAAAGTATAAAACAAAGATTAATGTACATACATTACAACTGCTATTGATAGAGGATATACATTTAAATATATAAAAAAAAATCAACAATTGACCCCCTATACTTTTATGAATTTTTTTATAATTATTGTCACTAACCGAGAGATATAATCAAAAAATGAATAAGTATAAGTTTTTTCGATTTAATAATCAATCTAAAAAAATAATAAATCAATTATCTTCTATATGTGTTTATTTGTATAGAGTGGAGAAAATAGATTACACAAAATTCAAACTTATGAGAAAAACTATTCTTAAGTTATATTATTTCGATTAAAAAAATCAATATATAATTTTTTGCATTTGTATGAATTATGATTTTTTTTATCAAATATCTCTTGTAGCAATAAATATTAAACAAAAAAAATGAGAGATTAAAATAATATTGTACTAAAAAATGATAAATAAAATAATTATTCAAGTTACTCGTAAAATTAGATAAAAGTATTTAAAATTGTAGACTTGCAATTAAAATGAGAACTGCAACACAAACAAAATAGTATTATAAGACAGATAAAACAGAATTATAAGTTACTTTTCTATGCATTCGTTCCTTCTCAAAATTTATTTACGTGCAATCACAGATAGATCAGTATTATAAGATAGAAATAACTAGTTTAAATTATTTTCTTTCTTTCTTACCTCCATCAAAATTGAAGGATAATGATAAGCAAAACTTATATTATAAATGATTATTATCACTTGGTATCCAAACTTCCTCAAAAAATAAATAAATAAGTAAATAAAATCTACATAAATGTATCCCCATACAAAAGAAGGAAAAAAGCCAAAAAGAAAATAAAAAATTACGTTGAAATGCATCCTGATCATCAATCTTGTTATATCCAAAATGAAAAGAACAAAGAGTTATCACATATATAGAAGAGATTTCTCAAAATTATATTAGATAAAATAAAAAAAGTTGATAATCCAAAATAAAAAGAGAATAAGTTGAATATGAATAAACAAATTAAATATTTATGTATGATATCTTGATACCATGTATGTTAATCATCGACTACTGTAACTGCATTCATAAATGTGCCAATTGCATTAGTAACCGTAAGGTTATACTTCTTCTATGTTGCCTTTCAAATATGAGTTAAGTGACCATGAACACCAGAAAAGAGACATTTGAGAGTTTCAACCGCTTAAAAAAATCTTGCATCCTTCTCATTTTCATGTCTATCAGCCTTCAATTCATGGAGTTGGTTTTCTAAGTCATCAATTTTTGCCTTCTACCTATCATACTTGCATCCATAGATAAACAATGTATCTTATCATCAATAATGAAAACTCAAAATTATAGTTTCAATTAAATGAAGAATATATGCAAGAAAATAGTAAGCCAATGCATCTAAATGTCATTCCGTGAATAAATCAAATAATAAATTTTTTTTCAAACAGTAATAATGTGTAATAAATTAAAAATGAAACTTGTAGGTCTATAATATTATGAAATAATAATGTGTCTCTTCGTTTTTCTTATTGATTCTTAAATTATATTGAAGAGATTATTTAAGAGATTAACACCATCCATAAAAGAATACAAAAATGTTTTACTAAATTTTACAATTAATCGGAGAAGATAGAAAAAAAATGATTTGAAAATTTACTTGAATAATTTAATCCCCTATTCGCTTTTAGTTTTTTCAAAAAGATTAATAATGTGTAATAAATTAAAGAATGAAACTTGTAAGCCTGTATTATTACGAAATAATAATGTGTCTTTTTATTTTTCTTATATGACTCTTTAATTGTTTTTCATAAATTATATTTCTCATTTATGTTATAATAATACTCATATATCTTTTTATACAATATTGTTAAATATCTAATTTATCCATGATGACCAAATTAATTTCAACCATAAAAAGAGTTAGGCGGAAATATTGATTAGATTAACATCATTCATAATATAATACAAAAATATTTTAATAGATCTACACCATTAATTTGAAAAAATAAAAATTATTTTGAAAATTTACTTGGATAATTTAATTCCCTTTTCACTTAACCAGAAAAAAATGACAATAAAAAACAAGAAAAAAAAAACAAAATCGTAACAGATAGAAAAGAAACTTAGATAAAAAATGACAGAAATCCAAAACTTATAAAGAAATAAAAATAATCATCCAATATGAACTGATAGAATAGATGAGCTAACTAATTAACAACAAGAAGATATACTCATAGACAAACTAAGAAATCAAAGAGTCATAATAACTAAAAAATAGTAGAAATATTTGTTACCACGGTTGTAGGTTGATAAATATTTATAAAATATTTTATATTATTATTGTCCACTATTTTCCTCTTTCTGTTATTTCTTTTCTGGAGTTATTCTAATTGTATTTATTCTAGTTATGTTTTTGTTATAAAATTATATTAAACTGGAGCATTTGTCTTATTTGAGTATTGTTGGCTTGTGAATTTATTAATGGTATTTTTGCTTTTTTAATGTTATAAATATGTATGTGTATTTTTTACGTATTTGACTTATTTTCTTGAGTTTTGTTGTTATTTTGCTTCCTCATCTATTATTGTTTGGTGGACAATTCTTTTGGCTTTTAAGGTCATGATGGTATTTTTATTTTTGAGTAATTTTCATAATTAAATTTTCTCATCATAATATGTGTGTGCATATGTTCTATAATTTTTGTTGAACTAAATATGTCTATTTTTTTTGTTATGTGGTATTTTATTTTTTATTATTATATTTTATATATGTTAAAATGTTGACTTTTTTGCCACTTACTCAAAAACAACCCATTGGTATTCTAATTACATTCATAACATAATTTTTATTTTATAGACTGTTCAAATTCTCTATGTATTTTGACAAATTCATTAATATGATTGGTTTTTTAGTATTATTATCTATGCGTTATTAATATGGTTATTAATAGAATAAATAAGTGTATAATTATTAATATGGTTATTAATAGTTATAAATAATTTTCATAATTTTTGGTTAAAAAATAATATTATAAATGTTCAATAACTATTTTACCCATGGCGATTAAACTAATCTCAACCATTGAAAAGTTTAGATTAAAAAATTTTAAAATATATACCATTCATTAAGGAAATTGAAAAGATTTTTTTTAAAATTCTTAAAAAAATAATATGGACAATTCAATTCTTGACATTCTATGAGTTATTAATATGGTTATTAATAGTTAATAATAGAATAAAGTGTATAGTTACTAATATAATTATTAATAGTTATAAATATTTTTCATAATTTTTTGATTAAAAATAATATTATATATGTTCAATGACTATTTTATCCATAATGATCAAACTAATCTCAACCATTAAAAAGTTTAGGTGGAAGGATTCTAAAATCTATACCATTTATTAAAGAAGTTGAAAAGTTTTTTTTTTTTTAAAATTCTTAAAAAAATAATACGGACAATTCAATCTCCTCTTAACATTTAGAATATATATTTAAATAACACTTTAAAAATAGTCAACAATAAACCTGATCAATATAAGAATTTATCATCACTTAAAGTTACTTTTCTACTTTCACTCCTTCCCCATTAACTTCATAGAAATTATTTTGTTTTCATACGAGAATTTATCTTTTGATCTCTCTAAACCTATTTTTTTTAATGGCTTTAATTTTATTAATGTTACACAAATTTTTTAACATTAAAGAATATATTTTTCCTCAGCTAAACTATTCCATATCTTTTACTAAAAAGATAAATTATCTTATTTATAAATATTGTTATTTCGGCAATTCTAACTAACTAAAGCTGTTACTTCTTTAACAAAAAAATAATTTTTTTAATCTTAATTATGCGATTAATAATTAAAATATTATTTAAATAATTTAAGCGATAAATTTAATGTCATTTGTTTTAAATAAATTATATATATTTATTTGTAATTATATTTAGATGAATTTCTGAAAACCTTTATGAAAAATAAAAATATTACCACAACATCAAAATGGAGAATCAAACAACATAATAATTTATCATCATACTCATATGTCATTCTTGTTAGGGAAAAAAAAAGAATTAAAAAATTGCCAACTTCAACTTCTCCAAAAAAAGAGAAGGAAAAAATTGGAAAAAAAACATGAATCTCTTGCCAAATGTTGATTCTTATCTTGACAAGTGGCTAAGAGAACTCATGAAGAAATGGTTACAGACTCCATTATCATTAGGACAAGAAACACTGCTAGTCACCTTCTGGACATCTCTGAAATGGAGGAATGGAGACCCCAAGAAACAAGGAATCAAGAAATGGGTTCATATTTTGGACTGTGTTTCTCTGTCTCCGGGCGGTGGCGAAATGCATTTAGAAGATAAATGCACCCACAAAAGCGGCGAAAATGGCACCAGCAGAGGCGGAGGACAGCTCAAGGGAGGATGCAGCGCTTCCGGCAGGTGCTTGAGCTGGGGAGGTGTTGGGGAAGGATCCGAGAGAAACTGGACCGCCAACAGGTGCAGCATCAGTGCTACCATCGGTGTTGCCAATGACATCATTGTCAGCTGATGGACCCTGAGCCGGCAACGATGCATCGGAACCTGCAGCATGTGCATCAGCAGCAGCAGAGGCCATGCCGATGACGGCAAAGAAGATGAGAGCAAGAACAAGAAGTTGACGAGCCATTCTTGTACAGATGTTTGGAAAACTGATCAGAAGCAAAAGATTTTTTTTTTTTTTTAAGCTGCAGCAATTCTCTTTGCAACAGAGAGAAACACTGCGACTCGGATACACTGGTTTGGGAAATATGGCACAGAACGGGAGTTTATGTAACGATGGAAACGACGCAGGCTTCGGGCTACAGACTTGCCGGAGTGCAAGGACAAATGGTGATTTTGAAAGGCCATGCAGGTTTCCAGCATTGGTCATACCACCCGAACCATTAAATGTGGAAAGCCATTCAAGTCCAACAATTTTTTTTTTCCTTTTAAAATATATTTAGTAATTAACCTATTTACATTTCTTCTAAGTAATTCACTGATGGATAAATGCATTAATGAATTATACTATACAATTTAATGAATTAAATACATTAATAAATTATATTATATAATTTATATTACACGTCGTACAAATTACTGATACATTTGATCAAAATAAATTATAACGTATAACTTATATTGCACGTATTTATGGACCAATAGTCCATGTTAAAATTTTTCCTCTTCTAATCAACTAAATTATCATTTTATCACAAGCCAGTCCAATAAGTTAGGAAAACCTACATTTGGCAAGGGTTAGAACATTATTTGCAATGGACAACAATGCCCTCTTATTTATCCATTACTAGGTCACTAATTCAAAGTTACTTTATTTTGGCATATGTTTTGATAAATTTTAGAAGAAAACTATCTATTAAAAAAATGAAAAATAAATTATTTATAAGTAGAGGGGCAGTATTGTCCAGAACGAGTGAAATAGAGGAGGACAAAGTGCCAATAACGAAAAAGGAGTGCTAATAGTGGCTCCTAAAATCAAATACTCGATCTTTAAACTAAATCTGAAAAAAATAGTGTAGCGACAGTTCCAAAATCAAGTATTCAACCTTTAAATCATATCTCAACGAAAATTCTAACATGCATCAAATCTATATATACAACATGAATTGAAAGATTATACTTCATATAATAAAAATTATACGATACAAATCCACAATACATATAATCCATGAGTCTATAGTCCGTATAAAAGTTTCTCATATCTCAATGCCATCTATACCGTAGTTGGAACAAAGGGAACCAAAGCCTCGGACCAATAAATAAAATTATAAAAGGTCTACGTGGAAACGTACATGAAGAGAATCACGTCATTGTCTAGTGAGAGACCAAAGGAAATAGGCACCTTTGAAAGCCAAGACCAATAAGAATTTTGAATATATTTGAATGCTGTCAATTTCATTATGCATGTAATGGATGATGAGTTAGTAGCTAATGGTCGGAGGGTGGATGAAACATACTCCAAAATGCATAAACAGACACAGCCCTATCAGTATGGAGTTTAATAGAGCAAGGTAGTATCAGAATCGTAATGGCAAATACTGAGCAACTTAGAACAGATAGGATACTAAATCACAGGGGAATCCAGATACAAACTTCAGCAATAGAGTGTCACAAGAATTTTGCATAATGTGCCAATGAGACTGACAAAAGAACAGCCAGCGAAATCTTCTTCATGTTTGTAAAGAAATGAAATCTCATTGTATCCAGGTTTTTCTCAGAGGGGGGAAAAAACAATTACACATTCTCCAAAGTATCACCTTCTGCTAAAGATCAAAATCAATCACTGTTACCAACAAAGGCATAAACTCAACAGTACAACAAAAAGCCTCTTTCCTAGAATCACAATTGAAAACTGAAAAGAAAAAGGGCAGGGCAGTGTGGTAAGGGAGCTTTCTTAAGTAGCCACATTGGTGTAGATAAGAATTTACATTTCCGGGAACTCCTAAGTCAAAGAACTTCAGAATTACAGGATGAGCTTGAAAATGACTCATGGTTCTTCAAGCAGTAGAAGAATGAAAAGCCAACTACTTCCGAATTTCAAAACAACTTAAAACTGACACTTCAACCATGTTACATTTCATTGCAACCTAACACTTTCTGCTGCAAATTCTACAAAACGTAGATGTAATCTACAACTCGTCAGCTCCTAACTAATACAATTTACATGGTACAGAAAAAGTATTACTCCGTGAAGCTTACATTGGAGTGTATCCAACTCTTTCAGGTATTGTTGCAATTACACCGGACATTACAATTTTCAAGTACAAAACCCGTGCAATCACACTAACAAGACAAAAACATTACTTATTACTACGAATAATACAACAGACATGAAACAATATTGGTCCTTGTGATTTTTGCAGGACTTCTACAATTGAAAAATGAGACGGACATCACATCTAAGCATTACACATCTGAAACCTACAACAAGGGATCTACTATACACAATTAAAACAACACAATGGTACATGGATATTGCAGTTACATCCTGTATAAACTCTGTCTAGAAATTTCCTTGCACGAGCATCACTTAGGAGCATTTCATTAAGTACTTGAAGGAAACAAAATATTGGCCAGTATGATTAAGGCTTCTTTGGCACATTAGGAAGAAACTAGCATTTTCAGAGAAATCCAAGGACAGCGAATCTAACTTATCTTCCTCCAAGTAACCAAATCAGCTGATTTAGTCACAAAAACAAACATTTGCAACTCTGCTCCCTGAATGTGATTATTAAAGCCCAAGTCAATACTTGTTCAAAGATACCATCGGAAAAGCCATGTCATAATTTATAGTAGCTAAATGTAGTATAGACAGAAGAAAAACCAAAAGAGCCTTCTAGAACGAAACACCATGACAAAGGCCTTTTCTTTTCAAAGACAAATTAAAATATCTTTTCCTTGTTACTTTCCCCCAGAAAAAAATCAATTTAGGTTATACTATCCTAAATGTCCCACATTTTTATATCCTATTGATAAGCAGAAAGGCTGTTCAAATGTAAAGCACCAAATATTTAGCCATAGAAACAGAATTCTAGCTCTAACTTGGTGATTCTCAATGACCAGCACATAGATGTAAATAGATATACATCCAATATATAACAAAAGGCAATAATGTCATCATGTCTTTTCTAAACAAGGATAAAAGCAACCTAGCAGCAATGAAAGTTTTAAAAAGGTTGCCATTCCCGGATAAAGTACAAATTAGCAACCAAAAATTTCATAGAGAGCAACATCAAATAACAAAAAAATTTCCTATATTTTGTCCTTCAATGGTTAATATAATAATTCATGCTCCCTATGTAGTACCTTATTCACCTTCTCTAAGATAACTGAAAAGCATGAAAAACTACAGATAGAGAAAGCTGGCATATATCTCTAGCCTTTACTTTCTAGAAAATTTTAAATGCTTTCTACTATGGGCATACTCACATACAGGCACAAACCAAACCTGGGCTCTTAAAAACAAATTATTAGAGCACAATAATATCATCGAAAACCAGGCATGAGAATGATCTGACATCAAGTCATCAACTTCCCAGCATTTGCTCAAGCCACTCTACTTGAAAATTTAATGAATTAGCTACAAATGCATACAATTGTAAAGGCAAATATAGGATAGAACTTGTGCATCAATACACAAATTCATTTAAAAATACCTCAAGGTCCCACACCCTAAGACCTCAATTATCTCCAAAGAGTAAAATGAGCGCATAAAAGATAAGGCTGACAGCAGGATTAAAGCAGTTCTCATCACAGCAAGCAAATCCATAAGAGTATGCTACTAAAGATAATTAAAGTCAGTAACAAAAATATTTAGGTGTTGCATCAGATTATCTTCTGTGATGCAGAATAAAAGCAAAGGGAAATCTGTTGTTTCCTGCGTCCTCACATAAATGTAACTTACTTCTTTAGATATAGAACCATTTTGTGAATGGCACCACCAAAAACAGAGAGATGGTGATGCAGCAATGAACTCCAGTGAGCAGGCTGAGAGCTGAAAATGTGGTGGGCACTGTCTTAAAAGGCTTATTGAAGGACGATATTCTAAATTATGTCACTCAGATGGGAGGCGTCTCCGCTTTCCATAGTCAGCATCCCTTGATCGAGACCTGTGACCCTCTTCTGGCATTGCACGTGATCTGCTCCTGGATCTTGAAGGCTGTCCCCTATCCCAGTCATCCTCATAACCAGGGCCTCGCTCTTTGTGGCGGTAGTCTCGGTAACTATCCTTGTCTTCCCTGTGCCTGTGATCCCTATCATACCTCTCTCTATCATGCTCTCTATCATCGCGATGCCTCCTCTCAGAACTTCCAGACCAATCACGCTCAGAACCTCTTTCCTTCTCCCGGGAAGCAGCACTTGACCTTACCCCCTTATCATGGCTCGCCTCTCCATAACCAAACTCTGATGCATTGTCTTCACCACCATAGCTTGACTCTCTTGTTCTTCGACCATGCTCCTCCCCTCCCCAACCAGCCATGCTAGTGTCGGTCCACATTCCTGCATGAGGACCATCCATTCCTGCAGTTCCCATCATCCCCATTCCATTAGCAGCCATTCCTCGCCCAAAGAAGGCAGGGTTAACATGAGGAGCCACCCCAGCGAGGCCCATTGGATTGACAGCAGGAAATGGAGGGATCATCCCTGGGAACGCGGGACCAGAAAAGCCTCCATATCCTGCACCACGACCCATATACGTTGGATCAAAACCAGGACCCATCATTGCCTGAGGATGCATCAAACCAGCAGGAGGGCCACCAAAGGCAGGGCCTGTAAGGCCCTGCCCATAATTTCCTCCACTGGCACCATTACCGCCTCCTGGTACATTTCCAATCATATTCTTGGCTCCCATAGGGCCTCCTCTTCCCCTTGCAGGTCCACCACCCGGACCCTTGTTGGGCATTCCTTGACCTCCCCGTCCCCCCCATGCACCCCGACCATAATTCCTCCCTACATCCCCACCAGCATAATTTGTTCCATTACCTCTACCTGCACCATCATTCATAGGTCTCCTCCCCTGTGGCTGAGACTGAGCCTGGACCTGGTTTTTGTTCATATAGTTAGCTGCCATCTGTTTAATAGTCTGTGGAGTGGCAAAAGCCACCACACAAGCTCTCCCATTAAAAGTATAACCATTCATTCCCTCTTTGCAAGCAGCTGCTGCAGTAGGCTCATAAAATTCAACTTGGCAGTAACCTTTGGATTTGCCACTAGCTCTCTCATCAAAGAATTTAATCTCCTTAACCTTACCGTACTGTGTCAACACACTCTCAAGCTCAGCATCAGTAGTCCACCAATGCAACTCTCCAACAAAGAGCATAGTATTTCCATTTTCTACAGCTGGCCTTATCTGGTTTTCATTAATGATGGGACGATTAACATTAATGTTTGCACTTGAAGTCATTTGATTGCCTGGCATCTGTGGAACACCTCTTGAGCTACCTGTACCAGGATTAAGTGATGGCATTGTTACAGGCTCGCCTGGACCAGGAACCTTCCCTGACATATCAAGGGAATCCATACTAACTTTTTGAGGCATAGCAAGTGGTCCTTGATATCCCATATTTCCTGCTTGAGAACTATGAGTCATCTCTGGAGCTCGTGCTTTCTGAGAAGTATCAATGGTTGGTGGAGGTCCTATATTAGCTGTCAGCCCACTCTTTTGCTCAGGAAATCGTAGGCCAGGGCTGACATACTTTGCTTCAGTTGCACCTCCGGGGATGTTTGCCTCTTGTGATACAATTGCTTCTGCTCTAGACTCTTGAAAGTTATTTTTTGGAGCTTGGAATCCAATATTGCTTGCACCAACTGGAGGCATTGATGCCTCAGATCGCTGCATCTGCAGAAATCCCTCCCCAACATTAACATCATTGTAGAGATCATCATATTCATCATCCTCGTTAATCATCTCGTCCTCTGCAAGTGCAGAAATTGCGCCACCTCCATGATACTGCATCTTTTGACTTCCTCCATACTCTTCCTCTCCATAATCTATTTGTTCATCTGCCATTGGGTCCATCAAACATAACAAGAAATATCACCCTGCCGTTCACCTCCTAATCAAACCAAAAATATAATAATTATAAGCTCTTTAGTCCCCTAGAATTAATAGAGCATGAAATGTAGTCTCATAAAAAAAAAGAACTAAGATATAGCTAAATCACTCATAATTTGAAATCAAATGACCGATTTTCAGAAATGCTTAGACACTGCACCTACATGAATGACTACACCATAGATGTTCGTGGATATACTTGTATACAGCCTTAGTTCAACTATAACAAAATTTAAATTTAAATTTAAAAAATCCGTAAATCAATATTAAGGAATTTTTTTTTTAAAAAGCAAAAGCTAAGGATCTAAGCAGCAGTAAAACAAACATATCTAATCCCCAATGAAGAATTCCAAAAACAGTAAGAAAAAAAATGACAAAAATTTTATAGATCTCTGCATAAGGAACTAAAGTAAAGCTTTTGACTTTATCATTGGCATTAATAACTTCAATAAAATCTCCAATGCCCACATGAAATAATCAGACATAAAAGGGAGAGGGGAAAAAAAAAAAAAGAACCGCTTGACTAAATCAGCTAAAAACATGAAAATCTCCAAAACCCAAATACTCACTCTCACTTATACGCCAAAAAAAAAAAAAAACAGCATCCGTCGATAAGAACTCACAAATCTAGATGAGCAAAAACAACAAAGTCAAAGCATGGTCACAGATTAGAAATTACAATCATAACTAAGCAAGATTCTGATGGATAAAGAAAATTTATGGTTACCCATCTACTGAAAGAACATAAATGGATAAAGAAAAATTATGGCTACCCATGTACGGAAACACATGGAAGCAGCAAAATCAACTAAAGAAAAGATCAAAAAGAGCAAATTTTGAAGAAGTGAAAGAACCCAGAGAGATAAACATCGGGTAAATGCTTATTCTTACCCTTTCTTTCTTCGCTTTTGTCTGAGCTACCAAGGTCTGACTCATAAGCAGCTACCCCTCGCCTCTTTTCTTCTCTATTTTTCTAGTTTCTATTGCTTGTGTCCTGAGGTTGATATTTCAGTCTTAACCAATTACTGTGGCATGGCATCCCTCTGAAAAAAAAATTAATAATAATCTGAAATATTTTCTCGTACATTATTCCCCAATTGTACTTTAAATTTATATGAACGATTTCGCGGTAAAATTAGTAAAACATTTCTTTACCAAATAAAAAAAAAAATTGAATCTCTTTTCTTTTTTTAAAAAAATCGTGTATATATTTTTTTATTGCTATGTGATTTCTTTTTAAAAAAATCCAAATTTGTATATTTCATGCATCCTTAGAATATTTTTATTTTATTGTTTAATATAAAGTGTTTTTTAATTGTCACATAATTCTCAATATATTTAAGAAAATATAAAAATATATTTATATTTTAATTAATAATATTATCTTATTGTGAATGGTATATTTATTTTTTTAATTTTGATATTAAAAATATAATAAGTATTTAATTATTTCAACATATATAAAAAGTGAAAATAATTATAATAAAAATGAATTAAAATAATAACTCATTAATCAAATACTTAAATTTGTAATTTAAAAAAAAATCAAACGTTGAATTAAAACTTATTATATATCTAGAATTGAATATTTTAAAAATAAATAATTTATTTTTAAAATAAGTATATTTTTTCAGTAAACTTTACAATTAATATTTTATATTTAAATAATACAGATTCTATTAACTTCTCTAATCAATAAAAAATACTCCTTCTGTCCCACTAAAATTGACCTACTTACTATTTTGGGCTATCCCATTAAATTTGATATTTTTCTTAAAAGGAAATTTTTTACTATATAATTTATTATAAAATAATCAATATACCTTACATATATTATATTTATATTTTTAGATTTGACATAAAGTATTATGGAACCTACATATTTTTTATTTTTATTATATTATATTATTATTATATTTTAAGTTTTATTTTTATATAAAATATCGTGCTAAGTCAACCACTATCAATTTTAGTGAGACGGAAGGAGTAATATAATAACTTTGTATAATTAAATAAATTCTTAAATATTTTTAATAAATTAAAATAAAATATTTAAATCGAGACAAGATGAGATAGATAGGAAAGAAGAAAATAAAAATATGATTGAGAAGGGCAAAAGGGGAATTTGAGATGAAACTAAAGTTTGAAAATCGTCTTGATTGGTTTCCTTTGGAGCCGATTGGACCAGCTTTCGACGACATACAAGAAGACTTGTGGGCCCATCAGTGTTAGAAAATAACTCTTCAGACATATCTTCAAGGGGAAAAGAAAAAAAAAAAAGAAAAAACAGTCATCGGTCGTACCAATTCCAACAATTAATTCTTGAGACCAGTCCGCCATATACAAATACTATCATCTCTCCAAATGAATTTCTAATTTTAAATAAAATTTAATTTTTTATATTTTATAATTAACTTATTCTAGCCTATCACACTAACCGATGGTGGGAATGTGATAATCAAAGATCATAGCATAGGTAGTGACCACTTGCCAAACCAAGAGTTAAGGCAAATAAAAATTTACTTCTACAGGAGGTCTATTTGTCTCCTCAATTGAGTCGGTTAGTTAAAAATTTACTTAAATTGATTTACAGTCTTTATTTTTACAGGAAGTCTATTTGTCCCCTCAATTGAGTCGGTTAATTAAAAATTTACTTAAATTGATTTACATAGCAAGGCTAGTAAGGCAAACAATAATAAATTTGCTCATATATAATGTCTATTAACCTTTTTTAGTTACCGATTAATCAAAACTTACTTAAATTAATTTACATCCTCATAGTAGCAAGCTTGGTTTACATCTTCGTAATTCTTTACCACCCAGTGTGTACCTAATGATAACGACGGTAAACTTCTCCCTAACTTACAAAAGGCAAGCAAGAATTAGACCTAATTGTCTAAATCAAAGGCAATAATGATTCTATTACGTCTTTGTAATATTCTTTAGTATACCCTCTACAATATTCTTTAACACAACGCTAAAACACACAATACGTATATATTAATTTAACATTAGATAAGAACGAATTATGTATCTAATAAAAATATATAATAATTAATTAAATAATAACTAAAAATGAACACGTATTCGAAGTCAATAAAAATGATTAAAAAATGTTTCCAATGTCAATTTGCAAGTGCTGTGTGCAGTACATAGCAACGCGAGATTCTTACATGGACCCGTGGATCAAATGCATTGATGAGTTGTACCGTACAACTTATGTTACACGCAATACAATTCATCAATGCAGTTGGTTTATGCTATAATTTTCCTCTGTAGCAATCCAAAGAGAAGAAAAGGAACACACCAAAATTCAAGAGCAGTTGCAAGATGGACATTAGTTTTGCTTGGGCACAATCAAGCAGCTCATGCAAAAATAGGCAAAAGAAAACTTTTAAGGTATCATCAACAAGGTGAAAAGAGTGAAATTTACAGCTGTACCTGTGCATTAATCTAAGTTCAACAAAACAAAATTCTAATGTAACATGAACAACCTATAACCTAGCAATCAATTGAAATGAATCAAACAAGGTACTTTATGACATGTATTATTGTCCTCCAGGCCAAAACAAAAAATTTAAATATATTTCCTAGTCCTATAGACTTAAGCTAACTGCATTTTAAGATGATATTCAGCAGAGTTCCTGTCCAACTAATTTCAGGACACCAATGTGATGCAGAATTTCCAGCCAGACCGACCAGTAACAGACAAGGCAGCTTCAACTGGCTCCTAAAATAAAAAACAGTTGCTTCCTACTGAGAATACAGGAACCTCGATTTGTTGTTACAATGCTGAGACTGAGAATCTATTGTACACTGCCTCCCACAACATGCCCCATCATGGTACACAGACGGCACTTGGAGATGTAAACTTCCAAAGCTCGGCCTCAATCAGGAGAGCGAATCGAGAGCCTCTAGGTTGAAATAGACCACCAGAAAAATGATCTTGTTTTCTTCACAGGCTTCACTTCAATACATCCCCTTGAAAATAGGATTCGTACGGCATATGCTTGCCCCATATTCCTCATACTCAGCCTTTGTATGGCAAGCCTGTAGGATGAACAAAAGCTTCTCCAAATTAGATAAAACAAGATCTAGGAACCATGTAAGAAAAGGAGATGGATGAGGATTAAATGCAAATGTCCAAGTTTCAAATAGCACAATTTGCATTGTCTTCCATGCCCAGCAGGATATTGCCTCAGTGTGCATGCGTACCTGTGCATTTACATATTCAGAAAATTAATGACTTTGTGATGACAACCTCCGTCCCTTCTAATGACTTGGGCCCAAAAAGACATGCCTCAAGCATCTTAAGTGTATAGTAGCAATCTGAGAGGCGAACAGCCAATGGAATCTCTTCCCCCACCCCCTTTTCACACTCCCAGGGATCGTTTGAGTCACCCAACATAAGCCACAAATTATTGGCCAGAACCATGCATTATTGCCGCATCAATCACACGAAAAGTCAGTCCGCTTGATTCTAGCACCCCCCCCTTTTTTTTTGTGGCTAGGCCTGGTGAAAGTAACCAAATTCCTTTAGATTCCAGAATTCCAAATAGTCTAAGTTTCAGAATTGTAGCTCATGTCCTTCATAGCTATGCACTCCCTAAGTTCCATAAATGCTTATCCTCTTCTAAGGGCACATGTCCATGGCAACCATAATCATAAAATAAACACGAGAGAAACCAAACATCAAATTTACACATCAAGGTGATAATCACACACCGTAAAAAATTCAGGGGTGGATGCAAGTACAGAGCCGCCAAACCAAACAGCATATCTCTGAATTGGATGACTGACTACATTCACTTCCACTGGTTGTGCCTGGAAGCAAAATTTGGTCAAAGTGATTATAAATTTAAAACAGGTAGCATTTCATAAAAACCTTGTGATAACATGGAAGAAATGCCCACTTTCACATCTCCGTGTACACGGGCATCTGATGCAAGAACACGAGCATCAACAATCTTCTTTATATCCCGCTGTAACCTTCTGTGGAAGTCTTTGAACATGGTTGATCCACCGGATAAAACAATATTCTGTGATATATACAAAAGAATATTCAAAAGAAGTTATTGATGGAAATATATCTGGAACATGTAAAGCACCAAGAAGGGTGCTAAAGTGTGCACTTAAAACAGAAAAGGGAATGAATTGTACAACCAGTATCTAAGAAAAGCAGGCAAACAAATCTTACATGAAAGATTTCTCAAGCAACCATTTTCACTTGAAAGCATGGATTTCACTCCAAATACAGGGAGAAGTACTGAAGGAGCTTAGTCAAGTTTATCACTATTCCAGGAGTAGAAGAATATTCAGGTTATTGCAGATAGGCAATTAGGTGAAGCTTGAAAATTTAGAAGTCCCGATGATGTGAGAGATACTAGTGAGAATTTCAAAGCTTATTGGAGGAAACAGAGGAGAAATCTACTCATCAGGTCAGCTCATATACAAAGGATTTGAAAACAGCCCATATCTATACTTTTAGATTAAAGATGCCGACGGCTCTAATACAGAATATCAGAAGGTACCATTGGCCAGACTTTTTAAAGTCCAAATTAAGAATTGTGTCATCAGAGGTGTAAAGCTGCATTCATCCTAAGAAAGAAGAAAATCTTAAAGCATTAAGAAACTGTAAGTTTTCTTGCATGCAGTCATAATCGTCGGCAGAAATTAAAGCATTCAACTAAGAAAGAAAGTTTATCGCAAGTTCAGCAGACAGTCTATTTCACCTTATAAAGGGCCCTTCTTGTGTCAATTGGTGCAGACTGGATGCATTTGTCGATTACAACTGGTAAAGGTGTTGTAAAATCACTGTTGTAAATCTCTGGGTTAAAGAATACCTGCATGACAAGTATATCACTAAAAACACATGCCATCAAGCCTTTCATGGAAGAATTCTCCTACTAATAAAATCATTACAATAACACTTTATGTTGCATAAGAGTTTAATACCCGAGTTGCGTATTCAAGTTTCAACAAGCCCACCCACAACATGAATACAGAGTTGGCATAAATTCATTTTTAGAACAAACTATTCCAAGAAAAATCAATGGTCAAAAAGAAAAGGCAAAGTAGATTCAAGTAAGTCTCTATCTGTAAATAATAAAATATATAGACACACAATTCTCCTAGCATATACATATACCTGCTTTCATACGCGCGCGTGTGTACCCAAAATTCTCATACTTCTTCTCATTCAAGTCACATTATATATACTATACGGTTAAGATGTAATTTGTTCAAGATGCAAATGATTAATGGGGAAGCAGGTGAGTATTGCTCCCATTACCAACCATGAAACTGAAATAACTGCTCCCTACTCACATCTGTTTCATGATTCAAAATTCTTCAATTTCAAATTGTTTGCTTCTCCAGTCGTATTCAGAATCTATCCATGACTTTGTTAACATCATGGACAGACAAAGTAGATTAGAATTAAGTCCTTTTGACCTCAAAGGAAAACATTAACAAAGTAGATTGGAATTATATCTATCCACTCATGTATCACCGACTAGATCAAAGGCCAAAGTTCTAACCTCAGGGCCAAGAAATCGTTCATATCCAATGTCACATGAATAAGGTGCCCCTGTCTTTGGCTTGGTGCCTCTCCATTGTTTAATGTACTTTGCTGGCTCTTTGTCATGTTTATTGAACTCCTGAATAAGTAAAAGAAAAAAGGAGTGGGGAAAACAGACAGAGGTATTATGGTCTAGAGAATCTAATCTGGACGTCAAAACAATTGATTTTTGTTTTGCACAGTATTTTTCAAGTCGGTAATTCATTCCTACATGTATATTTTGTGGATTAACCCCCCCCCCCCCCCGCCCGCGGACAGTCATTTGTATGGTATACCACTTGTGTACATTGGTTTTACCTTTTTGTGTTAATTTCCTTATATAAAAAAAGAGAAAAAAGACTTTATAAAGAGCTCCTAAAAAAGCTGATTGATAGAGAGTAGATCAAATGCATGGCATACCTTGACAATATCTGAACTAGTGTAGCAATACATTTCCTTCACCTTTCGAGCCACTTCAAAGGAGTCCTCGGGAGGAACATGCTCTCCTCTTTCCTAAATATGACACATCAGAGCAATAAAAACCAGAAACTGGAAGAACATAGCAGACCTCTTTACCAAAATTTCCCACCAAAACATCCACCAAAATCAATCAGGAGACTCCAAAAAATAACCACAATTAAAGATTATGGAAGTTCCTGAACAGAATAAGTGGAAGCCACAGATCCATAACAAAGAGGACAGGAAGAGGTTGTTAGAGTCAAAAGCACCCATAAGGAATATCTGATTGCAAAAAACTGCAAAATAAGCCTATCTAACTGCTGAATAGGATTTTAAATATCCATGTAATATTCAAGTAATTAGTTACAGGTGGAAAAAATTATATACTGTATAAAATAGATCAATGTAGGATATAGTTAAAGGGAAAACCACCATTTTACTTCAACACACTAATAATGCCAATTCATCACTCAAAAAAGGTGGAAAGAACATATAGCGTATCCATTAGATTAATGTGGATTACAGTTGAAGGAAAGGCCACTTGTGTCGTGTTCTTACTAACCCTCTGCCCCCCCCCCCCACCCCAAAAAAAACCTCCTATGGGCCCCCTTATCCTTTCTTGTCTCGTTTCATTATTTTTATGATGTCTTCTTGAAGATAATGAAACCAACAACATAGCAGAGAACCAAAGGTGACATACCCGCATGAGCTGCTGAATGAAGAGTGTAACATCTCTCCCTGAAACGGGAATTGATTTAATACTGCTTCCAATCACATAACCATCTGCAACAGGGACAACATGAGTAGCCCCATCTCCAACATCCACTACAACCCCTGTCATCTCACACTAAACAGAAGTATAGCACATTAAGGAGAAAAGCACAGAGAGAACATATTATATATAGGAAATTAAACAAATTCTAAGAAATGAAAATTGAATCACTTGGGTAGTGTTCCTCAAATACTAGCGAGAGGATTTGGAAAGAGTAAGCCAACAAATTTGCCAAACAGCTAAAAGGTGGAACAAAATGTATGTGGATATTCCAGTTTATAAGCATGCAAAAAAACATATGCCCCCATAAAAAAATAAAAAATGCACAATTTCAAGCATACAAATAGGTCAAAAAAATCAAAAAGCAAAGCACAAAAGAACCTTTAAAAGCTGCCTTCAATCTACTATTAAAGATTAAGTATTTCTTCACAGTTGTCAACTTGTTTATTCAATAATTTTTCCCACGGTAGTAGTTCAGTTTGTTTCTTCTGCATGCACTTCAAGAAAGAAAGCTGAAAATGCATCAAAATCCAAGAGAGGAAAAGAAGACCATATTCTCAGAGTAATGCCATCATTAGACAAAGGTACAAAGCTCCACCTAAGCAAGAAAAGGGAACCAAATGTCAATTTACTCTAGCAATATTAACTCCATCAGCATATCTACAGGCGGAATCTGATACGGGTTTCTTAAAGGAACAATACCACAACTGATAGAATTCTTAATGTACAATAAGCAAGGTGGCTTGTCTGCACCCTCCTCAGATAACTATTGTTGTCACAAAACAGTCAAAATCGAAGCTTTGATAATAATTTCATTCCTTAAGAAGCAAACTGCTTTATAAAACAGGCTTTATGGTTATGCTGAATGGAACGACCCCCTTCTAAAAATGAAAAATAGATAGCAAAACAAACTGCTTCTAAGGATTGAAAACCGACCTTGGATGTTGTGTACCCTGCAGCCAAGGCAAGCACCGGCTGCACTGCAATGTAAAGCCCCGGAACGTTAAACGTCTCAAACATAATCTCACCGGTATACTCCCTGCTCTCAGGTGCAGTTAGCGGACTCTCCGTCAACAAAAAGTAATGGTCTTCCGGATCGCATCTTAGGTAATTAAATATACACTGTTGCCAAAACCTTTCCATTGCGTCCCAATTATCAACTTGGCCGTGCTTAATCGGATAGCTAAGGTTATAGGTACTGTTTGATTTAGATCTAGACAATGCCTCTTCTCCTATACAAAAATCCAGATCCGCCATCACGCCGGCACTGTACTGCGACAACCAATTGTTACTCTTCGTCGTGGCCGACCGCGGCTGGTTCACAAACGACTCGTTAGCTAACACCACGGTTGGCACTATAAAGCACGGCTCTACATTTCCAGCAAAACCCATTTTAGTATACCTAAAAAGAACGAAAAACAATCAAGAATTAGCCCGACTTCCTTCAAAATTCAATCAAACACCATCCGTGCAAGCATCCAAATGTCAGGGTACGAGCATTACCCGGTGCCGTTGTCGATGACTACGGCGGGGCGAGAAGTGGCTGGGTCCATGATAGAGAGAAGTGCAAGAGGTACAAGAATTAGAGCTCTGACAGTGGTGGATCTGCGGCTGAGATCCAAGAAGGGGTTTAAGGGTGCTGATCATGGTCGTTGAAAAGGAAAGGTTGTTGAGGAAAGAAACGACGACGTTGGATAACGGTAACTAATCAACAGCAAGAAAGATGACAGGTCAAAGAAGCCGAAGGTGGCAGTCGGTATGGAGATGGAGCCATCCATATCTCATTGGCCAGAGCATGAAGAAGAAGAAGTATCAGTACAGAAAAGATCAAATTTTTGCATCAATTTCATCATCATTCGATTGAGTCAGAGCCACCCCAACCCACCCCACCAACCAAGCAACCGATCCCATGTAGCCCAGGCCTCTCTTCTCTCTATCACTATGTGTTGTGCGTTTTTCTTTTCTTGAAATGGATGGATTCCTCTCTTTCTTAGTAAGCAAAAACAAGGCCGAGTCCAGTCCTGGAGGGTTTTTGTTTTTGTTGTTTTGTACTTTTGTGGAATTTTTGTGGGGCATTTTCGAGGTGATTTGGACATAGCTTGATTTCAGACCGTCGGATTGGGAGGCGCACGTTAGATGCCAAAGTTGGTGTCTCGATCTTGGTCGGCTTGTGGGTCCCATGGACCACGTCAGTCAGGCAGGTGCTGTGGTTGGATCTGGTACACTGTGGAATTTGGATCATGGTACATAGCGTAATTTGGATCAGAATATATAAATTATACTATACGTGATTAATAAGAATCATAATTTTAAATTATGTATTTTTTTTAAGTTATGTATATAAAAATTTATATAAAATATTATTTTATTAAAAAAATTTATGCGTGACAAATCAATATGCTATTAATTTTTTATTCTTTTTTAATATACACTATTTCGAAATAATTTATATGTGCACAATAATTAAATCAAGTTGAATTAAATTACAACTTTAATTTTTTACTGCATTTGGCTTGGGTGAAAAAAATAAAGGAAAAGAGAGGGGACTGTTATAAAATTATAGTAATGTTAGAATAAAATCTTCACACTACACACTAATAAAACTCTAACTATTTTGCACAAGAATTTCTTTTCAAACTTCTCTCTTTCTTTCTTTCACAAGAATTCTTTCTCTAATCTTTCTTTCACTAATATTTCTTTCACAAAATAATGATGTATTACAAGCTTAGAGAATAGCTCTATTTATAGAGCTCTAATTAGTGGAATACATCATGGCATACATCATCTTCCACTAATCTCAATTAGTAGTGTCTCCACTAAATGGTGGACATTCATAAAAATCTTCTCTAATAATTCACATAAATCCATAATTAGTGGAGCCTCCACTAATTAATGGAAATTCCAATAATTCATAACACTCCCCTTTGGATGTCCATCCATTACATAAAGAATATGCCTCGTTAAAACCTTACTAGATAAAAACTCAGTGGGAAAAAAAATCTAGTGAAGGAAAAAGAGTACACTATTCTATATGCCTGTTTACTACTCCCCCTGATGAGATGATTCCTTTAAATCTTTAAACCGATGCACACCGATTTTATATCTCAACTTCTCAAATGTTACAGTCGGTAAAGTCTTCGTGAAAATATCTGTGAGGTTATCACATGACCGAATTTGTAGCACATTAATTTCACTTTTCTTTTGAAGTTCATGAGTAAATAAGAATTTTGGTGAAATATGTTTTGTCCGATCTCCTTTAATATATCATCCTCGTAATTGAGCTATGCAAGCTGCATTGTCTTCATAAAGAGGAGTTGGAATATCTTTGATTGATGATAATCCACAACTTTCTCGGATATAATGAATCATGGATCTTAGCCATACACATTCTCGACTTGCTTCATGAATGGCTATAATTTCAGCATGATTTGAATAAGTAGCTACTATAGATTGTTTCGTAGAACGCCATGATATAGCAGTATTTCCACATGTAAATAGATAGCCCGTTTGAGAACGTGCTTTATGTGGATCAGATAAATAACCAGCATCTGCATAACCAATCAATGTTGGACTGGTTTTATTTGAATAAAATAATCTGAGATCAATTGTACCTTGGAGATATCGAAGAACTTGTTTAATTCCATTCCAATGTCGTCGTGTTGGTGAAGAACTAAATCTTGCTAATAAATTGACAGCAAAAGCAATATCAAGTCGTGTATTATTAGCAAGATACATCAATGCACCAATTGCACTGAGATATGGTACTTCAGGACCAAGGAGTTCTTCATCATTTTCTTGAGGTCGAAAAGGATCTTTATCCACATTTAATGATCGGACGATCATTGGAATACTCAATGGATATGCTTTGTCCATGTAAAATCTTTTTAGCACTTTTGCTGTATATGTTGATTGATGAATAAATGTGCCACTTTCCAAGTGTTCAAATTGTAAACCAAGGCAAAATTTGGTTTTACCAAAATTTTTGATTTCGAATTCTCTTTTTAAATAATCAATTATTTCTTGGAGCTCTTTAGGGGTTCCAATAAGATTAATATCATCAACATATATAGTTAATATCACAAATTTAGAACCAAATTTCTTAATAAAAACACATGGACATACCTGGTCATTTTTAAATCCCGCTTTCAATAAATATTCACTAAGACGTGTGAACCACATGCGCCTGTATTGCTTCAGAGCCATATAATGATTTCTGCAACTTGATGGAGTAATTTTCATTAGGATAATGTTTATATGCTTCAGGCATATGAAATCCTTCTGGGATTTTCATGTAAACATCATTTTCTAAATTTCCATACAAGTAAGCAGTGACAACATCTAATAGGCGCATATCTATCTTTTCATGTACTGTCAAACTGATAAGATATCGGAGTGTAATAGCATCAACAACAGGAGAATAAGTTTCATCATAATTAATACCTGGTCTTTGTGAAAAACCTTGGGCTACTAATCGTGCTTTATATCGAACGATTTCACTCTTTTCATTGCGCTTTCGCAAAAATATCCATTTGTAGCTAACAGGTTTTACACATTCTGGTGTTCGGACTGCAGGTCCGAAGACTTCACGTTTTGTCATTGCATTTAATTCCGATTGAATCGCATCTTTCCATTACAGCCAATCTTTTCTATGCCGACATTTATCAACTGATATTGGTTCAGGATCATTATCCTGTATAACATCAAGAGATATATTGTATGCAAATATATTATCAATAACAGTTTCTATCCAATTCCAACTTCTACCGGAAGTGGTATAATTGATAGAAATTTCAGTGTTACTTTCATCAACTTCTGGTTCTTTGTCATCAGTTATCTCTTGGTCTTTATCATTATTTTCTTCAATATGATCTTTTGGATCATTTAATCATCTTTTCTTTCGAGGATTTTTATCTTTAGAACCAAAAGGTCGGCCACGCTTCTGGCGTGTTTTTGACTCAACGAGCTATAGGTATAATATTTTGTTCTCACTGGAACTTCAATTCGAATAGGAGCATTTATAGTCGGAATATGCGATTTTGTAACTCTTCTGGAGTCAACAAAAGCGTCTGGCATTTAATTTGCAATGCTTTGCAAATGAATTATCTTTTGAACTTCAAGTTCTCATGCGCTTGTGCGCGGATCAAGATAATTTAATGATGTTGTCCAAGCAAGATCCTTTTTATGCTGTTTTGGTTCTCCCCCTAATTTAGGGAATAATGATTCATCAAAATGACAATAAAAAAATCTTGCTGTGAATACATCTCCTGTCAGGGGTTCAACATACCTGATAATAGAGGGAGAATCATATCCAACGTATACCCCCTTTCTTCTTTGAGGACTCATCTTTGTACGTTGGTTTGGTGCAATTGGAACATATACAGCACACCCCAAAATTCTTAAATGAGCAATACTTGGTTCTGACTCAAAAGCCAATTGCAAATGAGAGAATTTATGATAACTAGCTGGTCTTATGCGTACAAGTGTTGCAGCATGTAAAATAGCATGTCCCCAAGCAGATGTTGAGAGATTTGTTTTCATTAATAATGGTCTAGCAATTAATTGTAATCGTTTAATCAAAGATTCAGCAAGACCATTTTGTGTGTGAACATGAGCTACATGATGTTCAACATTAATCCCAATTGACATGCAATAAGCATAAAAAACATGTGATGAAAATTCACCAGCATTATCCAAACGGATATTTTTAATGTGATGATTAGGAAATTGTACTCGTAATTTAATTATTTGAGCAAGTAATCTCGCAAACGCCAAGTTGCGAGTAGATAATAAACATACATGTGACCATCGGGATGATGTATCAATTAAGATCATAAAATATTTGAACGGTCCACATGGTGGATTAATAGGTCCACAAATATCTCCGTGAATTCGTTCGAGAAATATAGGACTTTCAACTCCTACTTTTACTGGTGATGGTTTAACAATTAATTTTCCTAGGGAACATGCAGTACATGCGAATTTTTCTGATGTTAATATCCTTTTATTTTTTAAAGGATGACCATGTGTATTCTCAATGATTCTTCTCATCATGGTAGATCTCGGATGACCCAACCGGTCATGCCAAATGCTAAAAGTAATAGGATCAGTAAACTTCTGATTTACTAAATGATGAATTTCAATTGTACGTATTTTTACAAAATATAGGCCAGTAGAAAAAGACGGCAGTTTTTCTAATACAGATTTCTTATCCAAATACATTTGAGTAATATAAATATCATCAATCCCATTTTCCTCATTTGTTTCAACATGATACCCATTTATGCAGATATCTTTAAAACTCAATAAATTTCTTCTGGATTTTGAGGAAAATAGTGCCTTATCAATAATAATTGTTGTTCATTTAGGCAACAATATACTAGCTCTTCCGGAGCCCTCAATCACATTTGCACTACCGTTTATCGTATAAATATTTATTTCCCCCATTTTGAGATCAGAAAAATATTTCTCATTTTTTAGTATGGTGTGTGTAGTTCCACTATCAATAATGCATACATCATCATTAACAACAGTCATCTGAACACAAATATATATACGCAAACGTAAATATTATTAGAATAGAATGAAAATGAAAATACAAAAATATTAGGGTGAGGCTTTAGTTCTTCTGGACACTGCTATCACCAATTAAATGGTCTATCCTACCGTCTGGGTGTTCAAAAAAATTCGATACATCCATATGGGTAATATTGATATTAAGATATTCAGGATCAATATCATCATCATCAGCATCATTTATTGGACACTGAAAAAAATTTGCTTCCACATTTTTATTTTTCAATGAAGCTTGATATAATTCAACTAAATGCTTAGTCGTACGACAGTTTCGTGACTAATGACCTTTCATGCCACATCTATAACATATATCCTCATACTTTTCTTCAATTTCTTTTTCTTTTCCCTTATGATCTTTTCTGTTCCACTTCATGTGGCCAGTATTTCTCATAGTTTGATTATGATTGTGATAAGGGAAATATCGAGCGTGTCTACGACCATAACCACGACCACGGCCATGGCCATGGCCACGACCACGACTATAACGATGGCTTTTGCTGGAGCCAACAACATTCACTTCTGGGAGTGTTGTTGAGCCAGTTGGTCTGGCTTCATGATTTCTCAATAATAACTCATTATTCTTCTCTGCAATGAGGAAGGCAGTAATTAAATCTGTAAATTTTGTATACCCCTTTTCTCGATATTGTTATTGCAGGATAATATTCGAGGCATGAAAGGTGGAGAATGTCTTCTCCAACATATCTTCATCAATCACTTTTTCTCTGCATAATTTTAATTGAGATGTAATTTTATACATTGCGGAGTTATATTCATTCACGGTTTTAAAATCTTGCAACCTCAGGTGCAACCATTCATACCATGCAGTGGGTAGTACGACCATCTTCAGGTGGTCAAATATTTCTTTTAAATTTACCCACAAGACATATGGATCTTTTTCGGCAAGATATTCCATTTTCAAATTTTCATCGAGATGACGACGAATAAAAATCAAAGCTTTAGCCTTGTGTTGTACAGATGCACTATTATTTGCTTGAATAGTTTTACTAAGGCCTTCAGCATTTAGATGCATTTCTGTATCGAGAACCCATGACATATAATTTTTTCCAGAAATATCAAGGGCTACAAATTCGAGTTTAGCGAGATTAGCCATAGAGATCAATAAATGCGTACCTGTCTTCTAGTTTTGGTAACGGCAGAAACCCGTGCTTAGTCTTCTGGCTTTTGTACCGGTAGAGACTCGTGTTAATAACGTGTTATAAAATTAGGGTAGTGTTAGAATAAAATATTCACACTACACACTAATAAAACTCTAACTATTTTGCACAAGAATTTCTTTTCAAACTTCTCTCTTTCTTTCTCTCACAATTCTTTCTCTAATCTTTCTTTCACTAATCTTTCTTTCACAAAATAATTGTGTATTACAAGCTTAGATAATAGCTCTATTTATAGAGCTCTAATTAGTGGATTACATCATGGCATACATCATCTTCCACTAATCTTAATTAGTGGTGTCTCCACTAAATTGTGGATATCCATAAAAATCTTCTCTGATAATTCACATAAATCCATAATTAGTGGAGCCTCCACTAATTAATGGAGATTCTAATAATTCATAACAGGGACAAATTTAGAGATAATAAGAATTTATGTAGTTTGGTTATGAAGAAATGATAATAAAAAATAAATTAATTGAAAATGGCAGTTCTTTCCTTACACATTAGAAAAATAATACATTCTGATTTGAACATTAAAACGTAAATTTATATAATATTTATTATTTATTTTTATTAGATTCCAATTAAATAGAATGAAAGTAAATTACATTTAATTTAGTTTTCTTATAGAAGAAAAATTCACATTCCCTTCTCTCCCCTCCACCTCCTATTTTGTAAACCAAATATAGAGTTAAGCTTAAATTTGATTCGATATTCAATAATTTTGTATAGTTAAATATTTAAAATTTTTAAAAACAGATTATATGTTTCATTTAATTAACATGTATTTATTAATTTACTGGCAGAATAATTAAATATTTGATAAAATTATTTAAATATTTAAACTTAAAATTAATAATTAAATTTGAATTCAAAAATATCAAGTTAGAGCCAAGAAAGAATATATTCAAGATGATTGGGCGGGTTTGTAGTCCATCGTGATATTTGCTCAGGAGAACTATCTATTATCAGACCTTTTTAGGGGCCCGATAAACATGATTAGATGTTGCGATGAGGTCCAGTTGTGTGACTCGGGCCGGGTGAGTTTTGAAGCTTTGGTCCATTTGTATAGCCGAGGCCAGGAGATTGTCCTGGCCCGTTTGGTTCTTAAATTTTGGATTCAATTATAAGAAATGCTTCCAAATTTCTATTTAAGGCCTGGTTTGGTACAAATATAATCTGTCCAAATTCTGGAGATTCGTACTGGCAGCTTTTTTGGTTGTTTTCTTTGTCTTTGAAGCCTCCCAAAATGGCAACATGCTTGTGGCTTACAAATGATGAATGTGATGATAGATCCTACCATGTGCGATGGACCCATATAATTTTTCTTTTTTTTTTTTTTTTACGCTCCAAGTAGGCCGCACAAGACTTGACGGGCTCATAATTTTTTTTTTTAACACTCTAAATTGAATCACATTAGTCAAGCCTCATGTAACGAACTCATATATCAAAAGATGTTCTCTCATCCTAATCTCATATTAAATGAGAAATGTGAACGATATATAATGATAAATTTTGGTCCAGCGAGAATAGCGGTCAAATAGTTGATCATGAATACTGTCGGCGGCTAAATAAATAGTCGCTAGTAGGTACGCAAGCACAAAACATGACATGTTCGAATCCTAATTAGTGGTGTAGGACTTATATACACCAATTAATCATGTCAATTTAAAGAATAATATCCTTATTTTTAGAACTAGAATAAGAGGATTGTTTGATAATAGTAAAGCAAAAAGATGGTTAGAGGTAAAATCTCCTCACAATTATAGCCTATTTTCATTAATAAAACTATGAGATGTGCAGTGAAAGTATGTGTTGTGGGTTAATATGGTGAATATAGTCTTGTGTTTATCGATTCAATTTCACCTTGTGTGATTAGGGTATTCATTCAAAGAGTGGTAAAGTCAACAAATAGACAAGATGAGCATGCTAATTAAGCATGGTATGAAGTCTCATTTCCAATCTTCAATAGTTAGGAAAACGTAAACATGGTCAGTAAAGACTCTTTAGTTCAATATTGGTTGCCAAGATAATTAAGATATATTATTAGCTTAGATCTTTCAGAGAAAATGAACTTTGCTATTAATAAACTTCTTTATTGATCACAACTAACTCATTTGACTCTAACAATAATCTTTTCTTGAGTACTCATTCCGTCCTAAAAAGGATGTCAATCTAGCAAATGACACACAAATTAAGTAATTGTTAAAATTTATATAATTATAATAAAAAAAACTATTATATCTCTGAATAAAAGTAAACATTTATTAATTAGATTGAACATACATACATATTTAATGAGTCAAATATTTATTGAGTAGTTAAAGAAAAGGGTAAATTAGGAATATAAAATTCATTATTAACTTGTAAAATTAACAAGTATTTTGATACAATAAAAATATAAAATTTTAATATATTTTTTAAGACGGGGAGTAAAAGGCAATAGGTCAATTAGGGAAAGCTTTCCATTTGAATTTTATTCTTTATAGGGTGACTTCGAAGGAGTTTGTAGACTTTTACACAAAGAATTTATTCAAGCAAAGTATTAGATAACATATATAAATAACGTAAGGTAATAAATAATGTATTAAATTGAAATCTTTTTATACAATATAAGGAGTTCTTAACATTCTTGCATCCTATTATCCAAATAGTTTATCCATACGTATTTTTAGATAATAGAAAAAGTTAGTGTGATATGTAAGAAGTTAAAATCTTTTTATATCGTATAAATAGTTCTTAACTTGTTATCGTTACAACAAATTTATTTCAAGCGTAGAGTCACATATGTCTACTTATATAAGTTTTTAGATAACATACACGAATAATGTGATAAACTAAAAAATGAATTAAATTGAAAATCTATTTATATAATATAAAAAGTTTTAAACACACTTTTCTTAATAAATAGTAATTTTTTTCAAGTATGAAAAGTTTACTTATGTCAGAAATTGATTAAAGAATATTATAAGATGTATCAAGAATAAAACTTTTAATATGTCAATAATATATTTATACTGTATTTAGATAAGGATTTGATTAAGATGAGTTTGTTAATATTTAATAAAATATTATTAAATGTACAGTAAATGTGAGACCTAATCATTAATGAGAGTAAAAATATGATATGTTGTGAGTATATATTAGTTTTCAGAAAACAAAAATTATTTAAATTAAAATTTTGATTTGATTTGAGAAGAATTTCTTCTCAAATACTTCCTTCGTCCAAGAAAGGATGTCAAAATTTTTCTATTTTTATTATATCAAAATATTTATCAATTTTACAAATCAAGAATGCGTTTATTACGTATATTTCTAATTTAATCATCATTCAACTACTCATTAAACATATGTGTATTATCAATCTAATTAAAAAGGTTTACTTTTATTCAGGGATATAATAGTCTATTTCTATTATAATTATATAAGTTTTAACAATTTATTAATCTGTATGCCATTTGCTAGATTGATATCTTTTTTAGGATGGAGGGAGTACTACTTAAAATACTACACTTAATATATATAATAGATACTCCATCCGTCTCATAACATAAGTCATTTGACTTAATTTCACACATATTAAAATTCCTAAAAACAAAATGACTTTATGTTTTTTCTTCTTAAAACACCCATATTTAAATGTTCTGGAAATAAGAGAAGAGATGACAGAGAAAGAGAAGGGAAGAGAATACTTCCTCCGTCCCATAATATAAGTCGTTTAACTTAATTTTACACATATTAAGATTCTTAAAAATAAGGTGACTTTATATTTTTTCTTCTTAAAACACCCCTATTTAAATATATTAGAAATAAGAGAAGAGAGGAGAGAGAAAGAGAGAAAAATAGAATAAAAAATAAGGATAAAAATATAAAATAACTTTAAAATTTTTTTGAAAAGTCCCTAACGACTTATAATTTGAGACGATAAAAATAATTTATAATGACTTATATTATAAGATGGAGAGGGTAATAAATAAGGATAAAAATATAAAAAAAGTTTTAAAATCTTCTTAAAAAATTTTCAACGATTTATAATTTGAGATAATAAAAATAATTTATAAAGACTTATATTATGGGACGGAAGCGATAATATTTAATACACCAACATTTATATATCTTCAAATACCCCCTTCACTAATAGTTGTAGTATCAAATTTCCTTGCTGACGTGTAAGGCTTAGATCACTCACTATTCACTAATTGGTCTTTACAAATCACATTCCATTGGCGACCCTATAGACTCTCGCCCTCGCCATTGACCAATCTCAAAATCGGTTAAAAAAAACGTAAATTACCCAAAAACCCCAAGTCCACATCACAGGTCAAGTCTCACTAAAGCGTACACTGACACTTCCCTGCAAGGCCACCTCTGTCATTTTCACTTAAACTTTCATCAACTGAGAGGAAGCGCTCTCTCTCTCTCCTCCCTCCGCCACCGTCCACTCCAGCCACGACCCCCGCCAGCACCTTCTCTCTCCCTCAGTCAGTGCCCATGTTAGCTGTCTACTTAATCATTACTCAGCACCCCAGGGCCCCACCAAAAATCCAAAATCAAATTTCGATCACCCGTTCCGTTTAAGATCTTGACTTTTTCAATTATAAATAATATATTGAATAAAATTATTACTCTTTTTTCTGGAATAAATTTAACATTAAAAATTATACAAAAATATAGTTATACTCTAATAGTATAATATATGTGAATTTTTTAAAATATAAAAAATATTCTTAATTTATTTATATTTTTATATTTTAATAAAATTTAAATATATTTTAAAATATATTTTTTAGTGGTCTAAATGATTGTTTATAAACATGAATTTGGTAAAAAAAAATATAGAATTTTAATAATTCTACTATTAATAACTTACGTAATTAATATATATCACTTATAAAAAATTATTGTTTAGAGTGGTTGAAATATATTTTAAAATAAATAAAATTTATTGTGAATATAAAAAAGTTAAAAAAATAAAAGATATAGAATATAAATATTTTGATGATATTTTTTTATAAATTTTTTAAAATTTATAATATTTTATATTAAATTTAAATAAGATTAAATTTAAAAACCTCACATTCTTTTATATAATTATCAGTTAAAGTATTTAAAATTTTAATTTAAATAATTAAGTACCTTAATTAAATTTTTATTGAATAATTGAAAAATATTCATAAATCTCATTTATATATTTATGTAATTATAAAAAATATTCAAATATAACCAGTGAGACTCATAGATATTTATATTAAAATTTTAAAATATTATGTTTATGAATATTTAATTATCAAAATTAAAATTTTAAGTATTTAATTATTAATTATATAATAAATATTTTTTAAATTTAACTAATTTAAATAAATAAAAATAATATATACAATATATTAATTATTTTATAATATTTAATATATAAAATATTAAAAAATATTAATTTTTTTACAAAATAATAAATAAAAATTTTTGTTATTTAAAAAAATTGCAACTTCTCGCATCAAATTTTTAATTATAAATAAATTAAATTACTCCCTCCGTCCTATTAAAATTAACTTACTTACTATTTTGGGATGTCCTATTAAATTTGATATTTTTTTTAAAAAAATTTTATTATATAATTTATTATAAAATAATTAATATATCTCATATATATTATATTTATATTTTTAAATTTGATATAAAGTATTATAGATTTATATATTTTTTATTTTTATTATATTATATTATTATATTTTAATTTTAATTTTTTAATAAAATATCGTGTCAAGTCAATCACTGTTAATTTTAATGGGACGAGGGAGTATGATTTTTCTGGCTTGGCGCACTGCCGTCTGCTTATCCTGCGCACCCCAGCATACTGCCCTCACTGCACCCCTAGTCTATCATCTGACCACTGAAATAAATGGATCTGTAAACTCAATTATCTCTCTCTCACACAGACACACACCCCGTCTCTCTCTCTCTCTCTCGCTATATACAGATATATATATATATATATATACATACATACACTACTCGACTCTGCAGTTTCTCACGCTCTCTCTCTCTCTCTAGCTATAGCTTAGCTTAGCTCAGTTATACACCCTCTCTGTGTATAGGATCTTATGTCATATCACAGAAACAATTCGGAAGTATCGCCCAATCGATCTCCGATCGGGTCCCTGATTTCGCTTTCAGGAAATCAAATCTCTCCTGGAGATTTTCTTGGCTCCTCAAAGCGTCATCGTTTGAGAGATTCGAGCTGGTTCTCTTCAGCATTTCGAAATTATATTTGCTCAGGAGAGGAATGAGCTGATTTTTTGGGATTCTTTGGTTTCTCCGGCTTAGAAAAGGCCGTATTTTTTAGATTTATTGATGAGAGAATGAATCCATTATGCTGCATTGCTCCGGTGTCGATCGAGAGAGATCGAGCTAATCCGACTGTAGTGAAGCCGCAGAATGAAACGTCAGGGATTGATAATGCAGTTGCTGTAAGGCCGGTGAGTTTTAACTCGAGGCAGAGCTTTTCTACTGCTCGGATTTCATCTGTCAATGGAGATTCAGATTTAGTTGCAAATAACAATAAAGGTAGTGTTAGTAATTGCAACAGTAATGTTTCGGCGGAAGAGAATGTAGCTGATGGAAAGGAAGCGGCTTCGAGGGTGGTATATAGTGGCAATGTGAGTGTGGCTGGTGTATTGTATAAATGGGTGAACTATGGGAAAGGGTGGAGGGCGAGGTGGTTTGTCTTGGAAGATGGAGTGCTGTCGTACTATAAGGTGCATGGGCCGGATAAGATTGTGATGAGTCCCGGGGGAGAAAAGGGTGTAAAGGTTATTGGAGAGGATTCTTGGAGGTATATGAGGAAGGCTAGTGGCGCTGGGATCAATCATCTTCGGCTTAATGGGTCTCTCAAGCAGTGGAAACCGTTTGGGGAAGTGCATCTGAAGGTTCTCCCAGGGAACTCTGTCTAATGCGTCTGTGGCCGTATATTCTTGAATATTTCTTTGTTTTTGTATTTGCTTTAACCGTACTGAAATTAGTTGTAGCGGTAATCTTGCTGTTGCTGTTATTTTGTTATTTTGTGCCGTATTTCTTGGTTGGTCCCTATTTTGGAGCTTGCCATTTGGATTTCAACCGAAGTTTAAAACTTTCAGCATTTAATTCCTATTTTCCCTTTAAAATCCGTCTTCCTTCTTGGTTCACAGGAAGAGCATCCATTTTCAGCATACTAATGTAAGATTTAAATATAAAAAATGTCCAGTCAAGGACGACATTTAAATATGTAAAAGCAAAATGCTCCAGATTTAAAGAGTCACATCTTAATCTGATTTCCTAGCAGACAATTTCATTTTATTTTTGCAGTCAAAATAGATTGGAAGCCCAGCTAATAAATGGCTACTGGCTGCATTTTATAGATATGATGTTTAATAAAGCTGGTGCGGAATATGTGGGTGTGGCAAATTGGTGCAATCTGTAACATTCAGATTGTGTTGAAGATCAAGTCTTTAATTTCATGACTATGGATAAGAATCTTCGAAGTTATGCCACCAGTGGTCATTGTGGAACTAATTGCATTGTTCAAGTGTCTGAATAGTGGTACAATGCTTTTGATCTAATTAGTTTTGAAACCCCATTATAACTTGAGAATTTGTAATGCAGGTTTCTTCTGTTCGAGCAAGCAAGTCAGATGACAAAAGGCTTTCAATATTCAGCGGAACAAAAACTCTCCACCTGCGTTGTCCATCTAGAGAGGATCGAACTGCATGGATTGAAGCACTTCTGTGTGCTAAAGATCAATTCCCAAGGATGCTGTCAAGTAGCGATTTTGCTGCTGAAGAATTTGTTGTTTCAACAGAGAAGCTTAGATCCCGCTTGCTGCAAGAAGGCCTCAGTGAGACAGTTGTGACAGATTGCGAGTCTATTATGCTCCATGAACTTTCTGAGCTACAAAATCAGCTGAAGGCTCTTCAAGTTAAACATCTTTTGCTACTCGACAGGTTGAGACAACTAGAGGTATTCACTGTTCTCCTGCTTCAGATCCATCCGTTGTTCCTATAAGTGGAATCTCAAGTAATACTATGCACACAGAACAACCTGGTGACTGGTTTGCTCTAGTGCCTGCATATCTTGCCCTAGAAAGTTGATTTGGGTTACCAGTGGAATTCAAAAGAAATAATTTCGCCAAACTCTATTTTCATTTCAGATATTAAAAAAATTGTTAACTAGTTACTTATCCAAGGTCATCAATTAGATTTATTTAAAGTTTTACTGCATTTTGTTGGTCATGTCACCCCTTCCCCATCTTATCTGGTGTGGAAAAATTTGTGTGTATGTTAGAATCTGTCTGGTAAACTTAGGCAAACAGTAAAAGGGGTGACCTGACAAACTTTTCCTCGTCCTATTGTATGGGCAAACAATTAGGGATTGAGTATGTGCTCTTTGGAGGTTCCACTATTGTTCCCTAAATATCAATCCAAGTTTTCATTACTTGTTATCTTGTTGTTTTGCATCTGATTGTGCTACCTTTTTAGTTGCTTGGTATCACTATTTTATTGTTCTATTTTACTTGGTAGCCTTGTATAAGATACTATTTTTACGACATTGTTTTGCAGACTGAGAAGATTGAGTTGGAAACAACGGTGGTTGATGAAACTAAGGAGAGGGATTCATGTTGTGGGGGGAATAGAAGATTCAGTGGTTAGTTTCAGACATGCCTAGTTGTCTTACATGGTTGGGGTTAAGAAACTGAGAATGTTTTTATTGGTATATCTCTGAGGCCTGGTTTTTCTTTTCTCTCTGCAATGTCACAGATTTTTATTCCATATTGTCAGAAGGAAGTGCAAGTGACTCTGGAGCAGAAAATGAAAGCAGAGATGGTGGAGATGTTGAAACAGATGAAGAGGATGGTGTGTTTTTTGATACAAGAGATTTTCTGTCTGCTGAATCTCTAAGAAGCGCCTCATATCGGAGTAGAGAAAATACAGGAAATGCCTGTTGCCCTTCTATATATGATAAAGTGCCATTTGTTTTGGATTATTCAGGAGAAGTTGGAATTGGGATTAAGACAATAGAATATCCATTCGTTAAAAGAAGGGGCAGTTTGCCGGAACCAAAGGAGAAAGAAAAGCCAGTGGGTTTATGGTCGATAATCAAGGATAATATTGGTAAAGACCTGTCTGGAGTTTGCCTTCCGGTATACTTCAATGAGCCACTATCTTCATTACAGAAATGTTTCGAAGACTTGGAATACTCATACTTGGTTGACTGTGCATTGGAGTGGGGAAAGCAGGTCAGTTTCTTTAATTGATTTTGTCATACTTAAATCAGATGGTAAAGTTAATGGGCCGAGGTTATGAGGTGTGAGTGCTTTTTCCTTCTTTTACCCTATGGTCAATGTGCCTTGACCTCTTTTTAGCATTGATTAAGCTGCAACTCACTAAATCAAACCTTCAGTTTCAGGTGTTTGTCCTTGAGCAAAATTTCATCTGTTCCCTTTAAGGTTAATTCCATTTTTTTTCCCTTTCCACTTCCACTTGTGTTAATGAACTCCTAGGATGGAAATGGTTTTCGGTTTTGGTTAGTTTTGTCTCATAGGAGACTACATTAGATCCAATTGGAATGGAGCTTAGGGAGAATGGAGATGCCACAAGTCAAGAAATTGAGAAATGTCAGAGCATTACATTGCTTGTTATTGCTAGACTATTGGCATGTATGGCTCTTAAGGATAGGGTGAACTACTAAAAGAGAAGGTTGGTTTTATGTCTAGATGCAGATATCCTCCTAGAATTCACGAGGAACTGAGTTGCAATCTCATGGTTTAGAACCTTAATTATGTGGTAATTATGTGGGGCTTCTTTGAATTTATCATATTTTCTTGTAATTTTCAAAGAATAGCTTACAGAAAAAAACAGGCAGTGAAGTTAACCAGCAAAAAATCAGAAACTAATCCACGAATTCTGTAACATTAAATAGTGGAAAAGAATGAAAAACACACTAAAATTGATTGAGAATTTTCAGTAGTTCACCTTTCATCTTAGATCTTTGTTGCCACTAGGGTATTCCTTAGATGTATGTGGTTTGTGGTGTTAATTATATATAATGTGATGGTGCTGCATTACTATTTGGTGCAGTGTGTAGATGCTGTTCTGGGCAATAAAAAAAAAAAATCATAGTAGCACTATTATTGGTTATGTGGAGTTTGATGATTCACCTATATATATCTGAATGGCTAACATCTCAGGTTCCTTTTATATTCACTGAATAATCACCGGATCATCATTTTCTTCTGCTATTTTAAATTGAATATTGCTATTCTGCAGGGGAATGACCTTATGCGAATACTAAATATAGCAGCTTTTGCCGTATCTGGTTACTCTTCAACAGAAGGTCGGCAGTGCAAACCATTCAATCCTTTACTTGGTGAGACCTATGAAGCCGACTATCCAGATAAAGGTCTACGTTTCTTCTCTGAAAAGGTAGTATTTCTCCTTTACCAGCGTGTCATTGGACATGACGGACGCTTCTTCTCCCAAGAGTCTTCTTTCTTTACTATTTACATTTCTCTTACTCTTTCTCTTGTCGAAGTTCCAGAAACTGCAATTTAGTTCTCATAGATAGGCCCTTTGCAGGTTAGCCATCACCCAATGGTTGTGGCTTGTCACTGCGAAGGTAGAGGATGGAAATTCTGGGCAGATTCAAATCTGAAAGGCAAATTTTGGGGGCGTTCTATTCAGCTTGATCCTGTTGGGATTCTTAGCTTACAGTTTGAAGATGGCGAGACATTTCAGTGGAGTAAGGTCACCACTTCCATATACAATATCATTATTGGTAAAATCTATTGTGACCACTATGGAACCATGCGCATTAGGGGGGGTGGTAAATACTCTTGCAAGCTCAAATTTAAGGAGCAGTCTATTATAGATCGTAATCCACATCAGGTACCTCTATCTCTCTCTGCATGTGCTTGTCTGAGCAAGCCCTTGAATTGTGTCGATATTAGTTTCTGTAACTGTTCATGGAAATTGTACATGGTGACTGGCACTTGAAAACTTATTGTCTTCTTGCCCTTTATATTGCCATCTTGATTAACATATCCTGCAGATTTTTGTAGACTAAATAGGGATATTCTAAAATACTCTTATTTGTTCTCCATAAACTTGATAAATTGAAATGCATTAGTCATTCAAATTGCATATTCTTCTTTCTTAGCAAGGTATAGTTCATACAAAAGAATTTCTACCAACTGTTATGGAGTAAGACAAAATTGTCCTTACAATTGTAGGTTCATGGATTTGTCCAAGACAATAAAACTGGGGAGAAGGTGGCAATGTTGTTAGGGAAGTGGGATGAAGCAATGTACTATGTCTTGGGAGATCCCACCACAAAGCCAAAGGGATATGATCCAATGACTGAAGCCATCTTACTGTGGGAGAGAGACAAATCTGTTACGAAGACAAGATATAATCTCACCCCTTTTGCTATATCCTTAAATGAATTGACACCTGGTTTACAAGAGAATCTGCCTCCAACAGACTCAAGGCTAAGACCGGATCAACGTCATCTAGAGAATGGAGAATATGAGATGGCTAATGCTGAGAAGTTGAGACTTGAACAACTGCAGAGACAGGTATGCCTCGGTAATGCTGTTCCATCAAGAATTTGGTGTTCTCTGCTTGATTGTCTGTAACTAAACTCTTTTCAATCTTGTGTACTTTGGCTAGGCAAGGAAACTGCAGGAGAGAGGTTGGAAACCAAGATGGTTTGATAAAGATGAGGATGGTTGCTATCGCTATGTTGGTGGGTACTGGGAAGCTAGGGAGAAACAGAATTGGGATGGAATACCAAATATATTTGGGCAGACTAGTTATTTGCCTCCTTGTATAGATGAGCAATCAGCTGTTTAAGATATGGAATTTTCCGCCCTCATCTGTGTTCTTCCCTTGATCATTTTGCCAAGCACTAAATTGGTTAGTAAGTGTTAGCTTATCAAAAGGTTCTTATCAAGTTCAAAAGTCTGGGAAGCGAATGTGCTAATATAAGGATGGTTGGATTGAAATGCTTTTTACATACCAAATTGAATCTTGAGTTCATTCTTTTTATCCAAAATTACTGCTGAGGAATCCTGCATCTTTGTGACAAGAAAACCATAGGTGTCTGTGCAAATGAAGGACACTAGCAAGAGAGACGTTTCTCTGTATTCATCCATATCCACGAAAAAAATGACGACGTTTCTCTTGTTAATTCAATATAAAGAACCCAGAAAGCGGAATTTTTTTTCACAGTGCAAATTAAACAAAAACCTCTACAGCCAAAAGGTTAAAAAAAGAAAAAAAAGAAATGAAACAAAAGCTTTCTTTCCGAGGTGCGCAAAGCAATTAAGGGGACATTTTGTCTCTTGTGCAAGGGCCCAAGTGACAGGCGAACTACAGCCTTAAGGAAAAAAGCATAGAGTTGCTTATTTCCAGGCTTTCCTCCCACGAAATTGTTTGCCAGAGCGCTGCTGCTTTATCTTTTTCTCTTGCCTTGATTTTGCTGCTTTGGCTCTCTTTGCAGCAAAAGGCATAACCTTCTTGTGTTCTTTCTGCCGATTGCTTAAACCACCAGTCTGTCCAAACAGAGAGCAGATTTTAACAACAATATCAAAAGACTCCTCCAAAAGCTATAAGGACGGACCAAATTCATCATGCCATCATGCGGTGCATTACACCACTAAATTGAAAGATCATGAATTAAATGGAACTTTAAGGACCCTCAGCTGAAATGATTCTCCAGAAATGGTCGGAGAACCTGAAAATTCTTCTTCTTTTGTTTAGTTTCTCTTCTATTCTTTGGGCTCCCATGTGGATTGGGATGGGGGAGGCATGGCAAGGAACCTACGAAAATCTTTATTGGAAGACAGGAATGGAATGAGCCAGCATTGCCTAGCTAAGGTTTCTATAAGAAAAACAATTTATTTAACAAATTTCACCAAAATATGAACTTTGTCTTTACATCTAAAACACATTAAAAACTGGTTACGGTGGTAGTGAACCTAACCTATGTTATTTGCATGTCTGAGCACACCTAAACACAATATGCTATGACAAGGATAAACACCGCCAGAGTTTGGAGGAAAATAAACTACCTATAAATTAGACATTTATGGTGATAGGAGTACTAGCTAATTTAGAAATTTAGCAGCATAAAAAACTAAACAAGCTGAAAATCAGATAATAGATGAAAACAAGCTAAGGATATTAAAAGGAACACAGGCTAAGATTACAGTATTGAGAATGAAAGAGATCTCAAAACAAAAATGTACCTTCTTTTGTTTTATAGCGGTTCGAGCTTGATACTTCCCTCTCTCTTCCCTACCAGCTCTTATCAATGCTAGTCTTTCTTCCTTGCTTAATTTCTTTCGTATGTTGGCCTGAAATATCAGATACGTTGAATTAATTAGGTTTTCAAAAACTAGAAGTAACAACGACCAAGGAGAAAAAAACAACAAACAGAGCAGAACTCCACAATAGAGACTTTCAAGCCCCAGATAAAAGAGGAGAAACATACATCCCCAAAAATAGTACAGCACTTAAAAAGTGTTGGAATAATAAACTACAATGGTACAACAGTGGAAACTTATGACCAGCTTAATGTGCATAATATTTTGTACGATATTAACATCAAACTAAACATGGAATCTCAACACCATACAGAAACTGTTTAGTTTCACACTCTTATGGAAAAAATGTATGCAGAATAACTCAACCTTAATACAGCTTCAGTTTGAACTTATATGATTCAAAACTAACCTCAAGTTTAGCAGCATCGACTCTTTTAGCACTAAGTTGGTCTGAACTTGGAATCTTGAATCCATGTTGACTTAATGCAATCCTTGCCTCCTTTTTAGCCTGATTAGTAGAATAAGTAGAAAAGAGTTAATGTTAGTTAAATTCACAACAAGAATTTTGAGGAAACCATGAAACACAGATGTTCAACAAAACAAGCATCACTGCAGGATTGCTTTAGCTAGAAACACTATCCAACCTTCAGCTCTTTTATTCTTTGGAAGTCATCATTAGATAGAATACCATCTTTTGCCTCTGCTGTTTGTCCCATTCTTGATCCCGCTAACTTCTTCAGAGCTCGAAGACTTCTATTGGCGGCATTTAGTTGTTCATCAAAATCAGAAAATTTCCTCTTCCCAGCTTTATATTTCTTTTGAGCACTTGCATTGACCTTCATAATTCTATTAGCTGTCCCCTCCTGGCTAGTGGAGGGCCTGTCATTTTCATCAGCCTCTTCACTATTATTCTCATCACTGACAGCATCATCATTATCAGAACTATAATGAGCATCATCATCTTGAGAGCCATCTTCATCATCTTGCAACCTATTATCTTCACTGTCACTGCCATCATTTTCAGATTCTTGATTATCATCACCAGAGCTATCGAAATCACTTTCGGAAGTACCAAACCCCACATTCTCACAATGGTCATCGTCTTCAATAAGTCCAATATCTTCATCATTTTGATAATTATCATCATCATCACTAATAAATCCATCATCTGTGTCACCTTCACTTCCGCCATCATCATCGTCATCTTCCAACAGCTCAACTCCTGCAACATTTGTGGCTACACTAACTTCCCCATATGCTTTAGGCCTTGCCTTGGGATCAATAGGGCGCCCCCTATCCTTCTTGAGTAAAAGCGACGGGCAAACCTGAAAGAGACACTGTTAAATTTCCTGTACAAAATTATTGACCACTAGATGGATCAGCAGCAAGAGGGGGGTGCGCTTCCACATGATACCTCTCTAAATAAAGTCAAAAGTGAACGAGCAGCCGAGGAAACTGATTTCTCATGTGATTTCCTGTATAATACAAGATCTTGTAGCAAATCCTCTGTCATCAACTAAAGAACAAAAAGGGGGGGAAAAAGTCCTTAGTTCGAGGATGTAAACAAAGATTCAATAAGACACAAATACACTTTGAATTCCTCAGAAAACATAGCATTAGCAAACAGAACGAAAACAACAGTTCCGAGTTCATTAAGAGACTATACCAAAGGCATGCGTAGACATATTTCCCGCACCACATTTAGTCCAACAGTGATGGCCTAACAAAGTTCAGGAACATAAGATCCACTTTACTTGAAATAAATATGTTTATGAGAGGAAAAATCTGTACCGGGAAGAATTATTAACCAAAAACATGCAATACCTCTGTACGAGATCGGTCATGCACAAACTGATTCACAATTTGTTTGAATAATGGTTCAACTGCATCAGGTGGTACCTGCTCATCAAAATATATTTATTGTCTGATGCAATCAAGGAAAAACAAATTAACTAAAACTACATAGTGCAGTTGTGAAGATCACAACAAAGCTAAAAAACATACCATATCATGGCAAGCTTGAACAGCTGCTGCAAGTAAACTTGTTACATCACGTTGATGGGGCTGAAAATGCAAATACATGTTCTTGTCAAAATTTAGAAACTAAAATTCTCAATTCCTAATGCAAATAAAATAATGATAAACCTGCACATATCTCTGAAGGTACGGATACAAGTTCAATAAAATCAGTCGATGAAGCCCAACAGTTCGTGAAATCACTTGTAGCATCATCATTTTAACCTACAGAATAAAATATTGGACGGAGAAAAGGTTTACATAAGTTATCTTTGACAGCATATTATCAGCAAAGTTGAATGGATAAGGAAGATTAGAAAAAGTATGAAAGATCCAGATTAAAAACCTGAAACCTTTCATTGCTACTTTGAAGACGTGAGAACAACTTCTCAACAAATCCCTGTAGGAAGAATATGTTATAGCTAACTTGTTCTGCATCAAAGTCAGAATAAAACTCAGCAGAAAACAAAACAGAAAAAGTAGCCAACCTGTGCATCTTTCAAATGATTTAGTGGAGAGTAATAATTTGAATTGTTCTTCTCTGATGACATGCGCTGCTGCTTCTTCATACTACGGATGACACGCTGCAATTTTGCTTTCTTTTTCTTTTTGCTGGATGTGGTACCTTTATGGCTTGCCTAAATGCCGACAAAGTAAATGAAGAAATTATGAAAAATCTTTATTTTTCCTCAAATGAATCACAAACCGCCATAACAAAGTTCACGAAGAAAAATATTCACTACAACAAGCAATTATGCAGGTTGCATGCTGGATTTCCTATTTTTAATTCAAGTACACACCTTGAATTAAGTGCTTCAGAATGCATTTCAAATTTCCCTTGAGAATACACCCTATAGGATAAAAAGCAATAAAACTAGAAGAGAACATTTTAACAAAGGATCTGAAATCCTTTACAGCTAGTGGAAGAGCAATTTCACCAAATATGAAAGAAATCATCAGGAAAACTGTATAGAAATGCCGGTTTAGGCTACATCAACAGAGATTGCGAAAGGCTGCAGACAAAGCAACTAACCTTGTATGCAGCCTCTTTGCTGACTACAATTTGAGGCTGTTGGGTAGCCAGCTCATCTTCACTGCCCGAATCATCACTGTCATCATCTTCAATGTTCTCATAGTCAAGAAGAAATGACAGTGCAGCAATCATGATCCTGAAGAGTTTAAATATACAGGAAAGTTATTAAGTGTAAGGCAGAAGGAATGAGCAGAATGCAATGTCTATAATTAATACTAACCTAGATGAAGCATGAAAACATGCAGTACAAATAGCATTTGCCGTCCTGTCATCAAACCACACTTTTCTCCTGTGAAGGTCGCAAAGCGTAATAAGCGCCCTTTTTGCTTTTGCTTCATCCTCTTGCTATCACATTGAATTAACTTTAGACATAAACATAAATTTAAATAGTTTATAACAAAAATTTAAGCTGATATAGCCAGACACCTGCAGCATTGAGAACAAGATATTCTGAAGTGCCCGATTCTTTGGATCACTCTTGTGTTTCTGGTTCATTCGCCTAATATTATGAACAACGTGTGAGAATGCTAGTTTTCTTAGAGTCCTATCCCCAAGGGTCTGAAGCTCCAAGAACAATGCCAGTGTGTCACCAATGTCAACCATCTGATCACCAGGAATTTCCAATCAACATTCATGCAGAGCTAGAAAATTTTGAATAACAACTGCCAATATTTACTTATTCCAACTAAAATCCAGGGAATCAACCTTGTTCATAAATATTCTTCAATAAAGTCATCTAGAATCCAGATATAAAAAGCTAAATCAACAACACATGCAAATCTCTAGATTCGCTAACCCAAAAAGCTAAGATAAATGCTGAAATTGCATTTTTATTTCACTCAATCTATCTATAATCGTTCTCAATGGGAGAAAAAATGAACGTCATATGAGGATAGCCATTCTGCTGCGGAAAGATCCAAACTTTAACAACCTACACAAGGACATCTACATATCTCATATTATCATTTCTAAGCAATCAAAGCAAGCCAGATAACTGTTCATTCAGAATTTCCAGAATTTTTTTTAAAAAAAATCAGCTAAATAGATAAAAACATCATCACCACATCTCATCGTCGGAGATCAGTTACACCAAATAAAATGGAGCATCTTGAAACAAGACAAATTCACGACCAAAAAAGGCAAGGAATTAATCAATCACCCACCGAAAACCTTCCCAAAAAGGTCAAGAAATTCATTTTTTTTTTAATTTCAAGACTCGTCATGAAGATAAAATAGCACAATTTTCGAAATTTAACCTTTCTATTCATGAGAAGAATAAGGGCCTGCGTCACATGGACTCGAAGACCCGAGGGGAGACTACGTGCTGAGCACCTGAGAAAATCAGCAAGCTCTTTGGGGAATTGGACCAATGGTTTGGGATAAAATGGGGTGACATGGGCCAAGAACATAGCCCGGTCACCGAGGTCCTTAGCAACCGTGGGGTCGGCAGCTATGCCACTAACAGAGGTGAAGCTCATCGCCGCCTGCTGCTGAAAAAGCTCTACTGACGATTTGAATTGGCTGTAGATTAGTTGGAGCTCCGTTTCATATCCTTCCGGGTCGGACTTCATTTTGGACTGCAAAGAGGGTAGGCTCAGCTTCTCTGCCCCGAGACCCGACGCTGTTATTGCCTCCGGCATCATCGGCACCGGCGCCGGCCCTGGTCCTGACGTCATTCCAAGGGGTTTCATCTAAGTCCAAGTGAGAGAGAGGGAGGGAGAAAGACAACATAAATAAAACCCTGCTAAAGCCCTAAAGACAGGCGGAATCTTTTTCCGTTTTGGGAAGTTGGTGTGCTTAGATGTGTTGTACGTTTGGGTTGTGCTGGGTTTCCAGAGAAGGGCAGGTTGGTCCTCAAGGTACAAGAATTTGAAGCGTGCGAAAAAAATTACTTTTAATACAAATTGCCTTTGAAAATTAAGTTCTATCTCACCGGAGCAAACATGAGAGAGAAATTGCTGCCAAGAAATGCTGTGGTTTCTGTTGTGAAAAACGAGTTTCGCTCTGGGTTCTCTACAGATGCTGCACAGGTCTTTCTCTTTCTTGCTTTTGATTATGTTACTGCGAAGGTGCACATTGTATTATGAGTACTTTTACTCGAATTTCGTGGGAAAATTGGAAGCAGAACTAGTTACTGAGCTAACTTTATTACACACCAGAGTAATGGATGAGAGAGTAAAATAATTTTTTGTTTTTGATAGTTCTAAGTCGTTATCATAGTTTATTGGATTACACGTATGATGTTTTTTGATGTAACAGCAAAGTTCTTGAGGTGCAAATTTAGAGGGCGAGAAAATTTTGCATTATAGGGAAATTAGGAGTTCGCTTTAGAATTGCGTACCAGAGTAATGGATGAGGAAGAGAACTATTTTTTTTTGCTTTTGATAGTTCTAAGCCGTTATAATAGTTTGTGGGTTTGAAATATATGACGATTTTGATGTAAAAGGAGCGTTCTTTGATTGCAAATTCAGAGTTCACGGACATTTTGGATTCTCCTGTTCCAGAGTGTTGCTGTGCCGAAGCTTTCCAGGACTGAGTTTGTAACCACACTGCTTGACAGAAGATGGGCGCTGAGCAGCGCGGACTCTCCAATTCATGAAGTAATGATATCTGGGAGTGGCAGTCATAAGCAACGGGGAGGTGAATTAGGCAGTGCTTCTTTTCGAAGCAATCCAAGGCCATCTCTTGGGGATGGCATGGGAAGGAAAAGCCATGAACAGCCTTCATTCTACGTTGTGAGGGATGATTTGCTGCATCCTTTAGTCAATGGTAACAAGGCACGGAAATTGGATGCAGTCCTTCCTCTACTCGAGGATAATGCTGTGACTGATGTGGTAAGATCTCAACCCTTTTGAATGAATGGCATTGTCATAGCTGGGAGGAGGAATGAGCAGTTGCCCCTAAGTTGTGAAAACTTTTGAAATAGTATCATTGAAGTTTGCCTTTAAATTCTTACAACTCTCTATTTTTGCCTCCTGAAGTTCTAAAGTCTTAACTTTGCCCCTTCTCACAGTTAAATTCTTGGTTTTGTTTCACTCACTATCGTACTAGAGATTTTGATATTAACTCCCATTAGACCATACTTAATTTCTGTTTGCATCAAGTCTACTACTATTTTATGGCCTGGAATTTGAACCTTCACTTTCCGAATTGGAAAGAGTACGAATTTAAATAGGCCTTCTAGGGGCACCATTCAAGCACAAAAATCCATGCCAAATGCCAGAACTAGAACATTGCAACAATTTAACAGCCTGTACTTGTTTATATACTTGATTTTTAATGATTCTGTACACCCAGTGGCTACTTCAATACATGTGAATGGCTTTTATTTATCAATGATGGTTGCAAGTGGTTCTGAAGTATATTCATATGATTGAACTTGAGCTTATGATTAAGTCTTCCATTCATCTGCTATCTTTTTCATGCTGCATGGAGGTGGAAAAGGGAGTGATGAGGAATTAACGGTGATACCTTTCTCCCAATTGAAATATTTTGCTTATGTAGCATCTTGAAAGAAAATGAATAAAATAATATCCTGTGGACCATTTTAGGTTACATGTGGAGGTTGTCAAAGTGCGCATGCTGCAGCCGTTGGTATGTAATGCCATTATTCAGACGGGATATATTTTGATCCCTCCATTTTTTTGGCTCGATTGATTGGGGAATTTTATTTTATATTTCGATCCCTCCCTTTTTGTTGCTCGGGTGATGGGGGAATTTTATTTTAGTCATATTGTTTTAACTGCAAAGAAACTGTCCCTAATATTTTTTATTGTCTGTATTGCAGCTATTTCATGTGCAGAAAGGGGGCTAAAGTCACATCTGCTTCTTCGAGGGGAGCAACCTGAAACTCTGACTGGTTACAATCTAATTTCCTCATTATATGGAAATGTGGCATATGTTGAAAGATCTTTGTATGCAAGAAGGGAGGATATGCTTGCAAGGCATGCCAACTCTATAGCAGGCAATAATGGCACTGTTGAGCGGCTTGATGCTTTTTGGGAGGCTTCCTGCATGAACCATGCATCTAAGAAGCAGAGTTTTCCAGAAATGATTGTCCCAAGAAGCATCGGGAATTTTAAGAAAGTTGGCATTATCAATGAAGGTGCAGCAGACGCTGTGGGATTGCTAGGTACCTATCCATTTTGCATATTGGCATTTAAACATCGTGTTCTATCTTATTGCTCAGATATTTAGATATCTTTGAGGAGTCAGTTTTTGCAATTTGAGTTCCTCTCCTCTTGACATACTGCTTTTGCAAAGATGATGATTTTGTCATGTGGCTTCAAATGCTACCCTTTCAAAATCCAAATAGGATGACTTTATGCATGAAAGTGCTAAGGTTCAGTTCCTCTATTTGGATGACTTGATCTACTATCATTGTATAGAAGTCAATCCTTTTATAATAAGCATGGGTACAAATGTTTGCTGGACCTTCATAACTGAGCTGCCAAACATTGCCTACAAGATCTAATGGTCACATATACAACTTTTCTGTAGTGCAAGTTTTCTCCTTTCTTCTCTATAGCCACATTGAGGCAGGAGTCAGAATCTATAATCTGATTTGGTTTTCTAGAAAAAATGAATCTCTTTAGACTTTTTCTAGAAAAAGTGAATCTCTTTCGATTTACAGATCGCTCTTCAAATATTATCTCTATGTTATTTCTGAAAAAATGATCCTGCCTCCTTTTAGGGGTTATACGCCTTGTGAATTATTTGTCCCAGCAGCATTTATTTGGAAATAGTCAGGTGGTTAAAATAGTTGTAGATGCCGGTACTGGAACAACAGCTGTTGGTCTCGGACTAGGTGCTTTATGTTTAGGGTAAGAACTATTTTCTTGATAACTTGGCGCTTACCCCACTGGCCTTGAATGTACTTCTTGTTTCATTAACATGTGATTTATACCGGCCATACAGAACTGTATTAACAAATGCTCTACTTTTTCATGTCAGGCTCCCATGGGAAGTTTCAGCAGTAATGTTGGCTGACACTCTTGAGAGATACAGAAAAAGAGAGGAACGCTTGATTTCTGAATTTCTTAAGGTTTGTAAATCTCCTGTTGTTGACCTAGCCTTAGGTGGAGCAAATGATCAAGTGGTGCATTGGGTACATCGCAGCTCCCCAAGAAAGTAATTACCGTTCCTTTTTTTTTCCCCTCCCCTACTGCCATTTTACCTAATAGTCTTCTTGCTATTTCAACTCATTACCTCTGTTCTTCTCTACTAGGTTTAGGTTGATGGCGCATCTTCCTTCAAAATTCAATATCTTGTATTCCTTCAAAGACCAACTTTTTGATTGATTTTAACATAAAAGCTTTCCAGAAAACTGTTGCTTTTGCTTATCAGAGACCTTATCATATACCTTCCACTGTTTTCCTTAATCTCGCTTCTCTGAATTTCACAAGATGGCTTTCCTGCAATCTTGCTTACGTGTTATAAAATTGTATCTTTGACTGGCCATTTTATTGGTTATTTGTCTCATCTTCTCCTAGATTTGGGAATGTATTGAAAGGGGAAGTTGAAGAATGCCAAAAGATTGCGCAGCAAACTGGAATGTTAGTTGACCCTGTGTATACTCTGGCTGCTTGGGAGATAGCTACACAGCTCAGCCAGGAACAAGGAGAGGATGAAAAAGTGGTAATGCTTCACACGGGAGGCACACTAGGAATGTTTGGATTGGCACAGAGGTACAAACCTTACTTCCAAAATCTAAAAGCTGGAATCTCTGGTTAGCATTGCCATGAAGTGTTCTACTATTACAGCATGTCTCTGGTTGTCCTTTTCCCAAGGAACTTCGGTTGGTAAATAAATCTCGATCATCATTTTGAGCCAATAAATGGATTGTCTTTTCTATGTAACTCAACAAGTGTAAATCATATTCAAAGTTGTGGGATGGTTTTGAAGCAAAACCAGATCTATTTTCCTTCTTTGTACTTCTCATATAGAAAAGTTTCCTGATAAGAGGCATTCTGTAACTTTACTGTCTTATTTTTTCAGAATGGAGCTATAGCCAATTCAGGCCGTAAAAAAATAGGTTCATTCTTCAATTTCAACTTGAATCCGTTAGATAAGAGCTTAAAACTGATGTATGATTGGAAAAATAGGTTTATTTGTCTATATATCATAGTTATATTGGAAAAGTTGTTCCCTTGTGTTCTTTCTGGTAGCCTAAAGTAGTAAGGCTGCTCCTTTTGGTATGAAAATCCAATCCTTTATTAGTTCTCAAAGCTTACTGTGGATTTAAACTGGTCATGGTTAGACCCAAACTTGGACTTAAGGAGAAAACATGTTCAGATGGATATCATAATACATCCGATCCTAACGGAGACTTGACTCATCTATCTTTTCTGCTGTGGGCTTTTCCCTAATCTTCATCTTCTCCTGCATGGAAAAAAACGCTGACATATAAAAGCCAAAAGTTTACTGTTGATTTAAACTGGTCATGGTTAAACCCAAACTTGGACTTAGGGAGAAAACACGTTCAGCTGGATATCATTTTACATCCGATCCTAACGGAGACTCGACTCATCTATCTTTTCTGCTGTGGGCTTTTCCCTAATCTTCATCTTCTCCTACATGGAATAAAACACTGACATATAAAAGCCAATAACTAAAAAGGTGCCCTACCATAGGTAGGTAGAACCAAGCTTCAAAGACACTACACAGAAAGTAACACTAAAATATTAGGTTCCCTACTCTCCATGAAAGGCAAAAGGATGGGTGGACCTAAAAGTAACAAAAACAAAAAGAAGTCTTCTCTTTCTCTCCCACTCATCTATTTTATGTGATCGATTCAGGTTTATTGTTCTCTTTTTAATAACACTATTATATATATTTATGCATGAACATTCTTGATCACGGTGATTAAAGAATTGTAACTTTGCACAACATATAATTGCAAATCTTTAAGGAAAATGAAAAAAATGTGCAATAATATAGTATATGTAAAGGGGAAACCTTCTAGTTCTAGCAGTATTTTATATCTCTTCCATTGGGAAGATAGAAAATTAGAACATTTTTCTTCGATCACGTTACACAATTCGCCACAATGGCCAGACACGACATGGTCAGCATTCATGTGGTGATTTCCAAGATTCGGTTGGTCGTCATTTACGGTAATAATAAAAAGGGTCATTTGTGCGTTGAAGGTGGTGGCAGCTTCCCCTTTGTGGGTTGTGCCACCACTAAGTAGTAGCCGCCACTAGGAGCAGAAGCCTTGCTGCTGGTGGTTATGGTGGTGGGCAGCATTCCTGGTAACAAGGGGAGCAAACCAGGATGGTCCGGTGGAGTCATTGTCTGTCCTATGTATGCATGCCTATAAGTACCATTGGTGCTAACATCATCTTCCACTTGAAGCTCAAAAGCAAGGTGTTATGGTGTTCTACTGTTATTTTAACTCTTTGTCTTTGCCTCTTTTTCCAAGAACTAGGAAATCCCACCTAAGTATAGTAGTAGTTTTTTACTTCGATCGTGAGGATACCACTTGGGACTCGGGACTTTGGAGAAGTGCAAATTGAAAGGAAGAAGGTAGGAATTCCAAATAGTTGGATTTCAGATATTGGTAAATTTCTTGCTGGCTTGGTTTAATGGAGAAGAGCAGTTTTTGTGAATTAGTGTTTCCTAGACTTGACCAAGAAATGCTACTCGGTGGACGGAAACATTCTTCCACAAGAATCACGGCACACAAGAAGGAAAGTGAAAATTTTCTCTAACAACTTATCTAATAAAATAAAGTGATCTTTAATCTGAGAATCAATATTTCTACCTTATTAGAATAAGATCAAATTCGAATTTACATAATTATAGATTTAGAAGAATAATTCATAGTTTGAGGAATAGTTAGACAATTGAAACTTAATATATAACATCTCTAATTGTCAACGTCAAGCCATTCAAAAGCTCAAGAAATGAAGGGAGGGGAAAAGGGTAAGATTGTTAGTTCAATTTAACTTATCTTCAGCTTCCAAATGAAAGGAAACAAAGATCTTTTTTTTTTTTTTTTGCCCTTTTTGGACTTTCTCTTCTCCTTTTTCACTGCTAAATTTAAGAAACAAGAGATCTAGTAGAAAACTACATTATGGATCGTTACACTAAAAGATAAAAAGAAAAAGAGGGACTAAAGATGAAGATTCGACAATGTAGACATCACTTTCACTTACTTTTTGATGCCAGGAATCTAAGGAGGGGGGAAGAATTTTGTAGGTGTGGACCAAAGACTACCCACACACAGTGATAGAGATGAGAATGGGGAACGTGAGAAGAACGTAGCCTAGAAAGCTAAGCTAGAGAATGTTAGGACGAGACAAGTATGCAGCCTACCGAATTGTTGCTAATAATACTCTCTCCAAACTGTTGAAAAGGATGATCGCTTTCTTTCACCCCACCAGGAAAGGAGTGAGGAGGGAACATGGGGAATTCGGCTATCGAAATAGAGATTGAAGGGTAAATCATCCTTTCTTTTTATTTAAAAAAAAATATCAAAAATTTTTATTTTTACGATACTAAAATACTTATTAATATTACAAATTAAGAATACATTTATTACGTATATTTATAATTTATTCATCTTTTAACTATTTAATAAATATTTAATTCATTAAATATGTATATATTTTCAATCTAATTAATAAAAATTTATTTTTATTTAGAGATACAATAGTCATTTTCTATTATAATTATATAAATTTTAACAATTTTTTAATCTGTATGTCATATACTAAATTGATATATTTTTTAAGACGAAAGAAGCATGATACGATACGATAAATTTTTTTTTAACAAATAAAAAAAATAAAGAGTGAAAGATAAAATTTAAAAGAGTTTTTGCGACAATAAACGTCATCTTGCTTTGAAGTTCCGACTCTATAGATATGTTTAATAAAATGAATTTGTTTCTTAAGTTGACTTAATTGGTTAGTCAAAGTAAATCTTATATACCTAATTTGGGTTCAAATTTTTTCTTAGACATAAAAGGCTCAAACCGATATAAATCCGTTGTAATATTTGCACGAAAAAGAAATTTAATCAAAGTGTACTTTTAAATACCAACTGTGACTTTTCTTGTTCAAAAAAACTTTAATTTAAAAATTTTGTTTAAGGTATTTGTAAATTACTATAATTATATCATATACTCTCTCCGTTTACAAATAACTGATCTAATTGTAAAAATTACACATATTAAGAAATTGTAGAATTCAAAATATCCAATATACCCTTTAGAGTATTTTTATTATTTTTCTTACTTTATTAATTTGAACCTCATCACTTCTTTAATTATATCACTTTAATAATTATATATGTCTCTCTTTTTTCACCTATATTTTTTATCTCTCTCTTCCTACTCTTTATTTTATAATCTTCTTTTGATTTATATCACCTCATTAAATTATACTTTTGATTATTTTTATAAGATAATATGATTTTATTATTGATTAAAATACCTTTAATATAAATAATTGTAATATTAATTAATTAATAAAAAATTATGATAAGAATAAAATTAAAAAATAATTAAATACAATTTATGTTTAAAAAATAAACAATTATTTGTTAACGAGGAAGTACAGTATGAGTTGTACCAAATAAAACGGTAGTACAATGTTTTAAAGGCTCCTAATATTTTTTAAAAAAAAAATGCAAATCACTGACAGGCATCATTTAAAATGCTTAAATTATTGGACAGAAGGGCATTGGAAATCTCTTGTCGGACTCTAGTCAAATGAAATATGTGACGCACGTGTGGGGCTCGTGATTCATAGCCAAATGGCTGCTCCCTTTTTCCTTTTTTTTTTATTTAATTATTTAGTGAATTTTCTTTTATGTAGGCCAGGGGCACAAGTTTGGATGGCATGGTTTTACCTTAATACTCCTTCCGTTTTTTTTATCAGTCTATTTTAATCGATTCATAAATTAAAAAAAATAAAAATTTTTTATTAATTAATTAATATTTTTTATTTTAATCTAAAAAAATCTCTCTCTTTATTAAGAAATAATCAAAATTTAAAATTTTATATATAATAAACATATTTAATTTACTTTTATTTTTTATTATAAGTGCATAATAGTTATTATATTAAAAAGAAATATTTGTGAAAAAATAACAATTAATATTATCTTAATTTACTAATAAAATAGATAAATTAAGACAATATTTTAATTAAAATAACAAATAAAAAAAAGACAAAAAGAGCACAATATAAGATAATTTTTGTATAGATTAGATTCTATACAATTTACATTCCACAATATACAAATTTTTAATATATTCACCACGTAGACTAACTCTATGCTAAAATTTCCTACATTATGAAATTGGTCACGGGTGGCATAGAACATCCCAAACTCTGGTATGTAGTTTTCATTTTTTTTTTTCAGAATTTAATTCTTAGTTTATTAAATTACAAGTCTAACCTTGACATACATATTAAAATTATAGCAGAATCATATATTATTATTCAAATTTCATTATACAATTAATCAACATTTTAACTTTTAACTTTTTTCACTTTATCGCACAAACTATCACCATCACTATCATATCTATCTCGAGAAATTCTTACGTATAGATATATAGAATGTTTTAAATATTTATATCATATATATTAAAAATTATATAAAAAATATTATGTATAATTTTATTTATAAATAATATAAGTATTTAAAATATTCGATAAATGTACATCGAGTGCTCGTAAAAATTTTCCATCTATCTCTCCTTCACAAATTTTAATTTTTTGTTTCCTTTTTTAAATTTTAAATTAGTCTGTTTTGATTTATTATTTCAAATAAGACTTTTCTGTTATGATTTATTCTACTTATAAACCCTAAAGCAAGTTGAATCAATGTAACAAAGTTTTTTACGTTTCTGCTTTTACCTGATCAAACTCGAGTTACCATGGTCAAGTTCTGATTAAGGGAAAATTCTAGCATGGTCCATGGACCAATAGTCTATGGATCAAAGTATTGATGAGTTGTACGATACTATTATGATTAAATAGAATTTGAATAAAAATGTGAAATCTTTATTATATGTTGGAAGACAAAATGACCTTTTCCCAAAACAAAATCCCTGCAAAGTTAGCAGCAAAAACTAGATGCCAATGAGGATGATAACCACAACAGGAAGTGCACTTTTTGAGTTAGTGGACATTGATTTGATGTATTGAGTGAAAGATAATCTCCATTCTCAAGAAACCAAGTTAATCCCTTTTGTGTAAGATTATAGCAATGGTCTCTGAGAATGGCTGCTGCTGTTGGCCAAATCTTTTGGCAAGATTTCAACCCAAAATCCATTGAAATTGAAAGAAGAAGGAAGTCATAAAGAGACTGTGACTGTAATTTTCACAGCAAAGAGATGAGGAGGAAGGGAACCCGAATGAAACTCGAGGGGTGCATTAAGAATATTGTTCGAGACGTAAACTCGAGGGGGGTTTTGAAATTACAAGCCCTTGAAAGCAGTTTCAGATGTGTGGTTGTGTTGTCCTATCAGTATCAGTATCAGAATCAACACAAGAATGCTGCCATGGGATCTCTATCTGATTCTCTCATTACTGATCCTTCTTCTCATGCTCGTAGTTCTTGTGGCTTTCCCATTTCTAGTTAGTTTTCCATTTTAGTGATAACAGTGGTCAGATGATCTCTGGTGCAAAATAACTTCAAAGATTTAGCAATTTGGCTAGACACAGAAAGAGCAGTGAAAGTGGGGAAACTCTTTTCTTTTTTTCCCCCACCATATTGGGCATTTATATCTTATATGTATGTGCTCTAACCTTTGCTCCAATAATAGAAGTTTTTAATGCATGTGATTCGTGAAAAAAAATGAATCTAAATAAGTATTTTCTTTCTTGTAATATTACATTAGAAATTTGTACTTAATGCATTGTATATTATACTTTTTTTATTGTCAATTAAAATTTGTGTCGTATGAGTATTTTTTCTCATTTATTCGTTATGTCCTAGCATTTATTTTTTAAAACCATTTTAGTTTGGTCAAAAAGAATTTTATTAAAAAAGAGAGAGAGAAAAAATGGCATAAAAACGTAATACAGAGTTCTAACAATTAGTTATTCCATATTATGGCAATGTTCCTATAAGTTCATGATTCAATTCCTAATTTTACGTTGTATGTTTAATGATATACATTCTCTATAATATCTCGAAACATAAATAGTGATACTTACTCGTGTAGACCGTTTAAAAAATATATCATTATTTTATATATGCTTCGTAATATAAAAGTACAACATGAAGGTTTAAACCCCAATGGAAATTGCGCTAATAAACAGGTCAAGAATCTCATTAACTAACAATAAAACTACTTATGATGTGTTATTAGTTTGAATATACATTTTTATGTATGATGAAACAAGAGAGACAAAAACCATAATAGTAAGTTTGGCAAGGGGAAAGGGGCTGGAGTAGTGGGGTTTTGGGGAGGGGGGGGTTGGAGAGGGGGAAGGGAAGTTGACAGGCATTTGAATTTTTGGAGTTAGCAGAAAAGAGAAGTCAGTCACAAGCAGAAGTTAATATGTATATGTACACCAAATCAAAAAAAGGCCATAACTACAAAACAAGAAGCAGTCAAAGTAACCCACATGAAAAGTACCACTGCACTCAGCGCAATTATTATTTTTTTGCTTTTTTTTTTTAAACTCCCATCTGCCCTCATCTTTCTCTGATTGTACGTTTCTGATTTCTATTCACTCTACTAGTATTATTTTCAACTATATATATATATATATATATATATATATATATTCCAACTAATGCAAAAGTGTGTGTGTGTGTTTTTTTTTAAATATTGCATAATAAAGAAAATGGTCTTGTAAAAGTTGAGTTTAATCTATATGTATTACCGAGCAAATAAAGAAATTACACTCAATGTATTTGAATTTATAAAATATGCACAGCAGAAACTCTAAAAATTTGGTGTATTAGATGACAAAAAATAGTTAATTATTGAGTGTTTAGTTTTAAAAAGCATTCTTTTCATAATCGGATCGGATATCGAATCGAAAAATTTATTAATTTACGGTTTAATTGTCTAATCGTAATTGAATTGTAATTGAGTCGGTAATATTATTATTTAAAAATTAAAAATATAATATTTTTAAGAATAAAATTGATTAATAATATAGTGTAATTCAAATCCATAAATATATAAATAACGAAATTAAAAGAAAATAAGATATTTTCTCTATTAATATAGACTATTTATTGTATTTGTGTAGTTTATTTTTTTTTATGAATATATTATGTTATTTAGAAGGGAAAAAAAAGGACCGATTCAATTAGTTGGACCGATCGTTTCAAACAAATTTGAACAAAATATGCTGATTTTTAAAATTTTCGACTCAAATAGATAGATCGGTTCACGATTCAATCGATCGGTCTGATTCGGTCCAAAAAACAATACTAAAAAGTATTAAAATTCGATTTCTAATTTTAAAATGTTAACTATAATGTGAATTAGGAGAAAATTTAATATAAAAACATAAAGGTATGAAAATATTAAAATAAATGTACTACTTACACTAAATTGCGATGATAATTGCAACTTACATTAAATCAATATAATTCTAGCATAAAATAGGTAAAAAGAACCAACCAATTTACAATTTGAAGCTTTGAATTAAATACTTAATAAAACATACATATATTCTTTTCTTTTTTTTATCTAAATAAAACTACTGTTTGAAGAAATATAAAAAACGATTTTTAATAAGAATTTGTATTGTGAATATTTAATATGCTCTTGTCTCGATTATAAGTTAATGATTTATTTTGTTATAATATTTAATATTCGAAATATAAAAGGAAAAATTGAATATTTAAGGTAATTTACAAAAAGTAAAAAAAAAAACCGAATATTTAAAGTAATTTACAACGATGGCTATACGTTTATGAGAAAAAAAATCAAAAATAAAAAAATCAAGATTGCAAGTGTGGAGTATAAAAAGAAGGTTGAATATAACGTACCCAAAAATAATCTATGGTCAAGATTGCAAGTGTGGAGTATAAAAAGAAGGTTGAATATAACCTACCAAAAAAAATCAAAAATAAAAAATCAAGATTGCAAGTGTGGAGTATAAAAAGAAGGTTGAATATAACCTACCCAAAAATAATCTATGGTCAAGAAATTTGGTACTCAATATAGTAAGTTGGCATCAAAATGGCTATGTTAATTTCTTTTTTGCGGGGTAATTTTGTAATTTCAGATAAACACTAGGAGCAACAATTCTGCTTAGGAGTAACAGCCCATTTTTGGTAAGCTTTGGTTCGAAGCAGGTCTCCTCTCCTGTGTCCTGTACAAAGCTAAAGCTATCCCATTTGTTCTTCAACATTCTCCCCTTTTCTCTCTCAGAGTTCACACACCAAAAACACTGTGGAGGCCAACTGTATCGGAGGAAAAAGGTCTAGAAACAGATTTGGAGTTCAAGGGAAAGAGGGGTGCAGAGAGAGAAAGAAATATATGCACTGGAACTGAAGGGGTTAAAACTAATCGAAGAAGGCATGAGGAGAAGCAGAACTGACAACTGCAAGGGGGAGCCGGTGAAAACTTCTTGCAAACTGCAGTTTTGAGGAGAAAAATCGTTTCTTGATTTTCTGGCGAGTTTCCCGGCAAAGAAAGCCATGGAGAGAACCGGTTTTCATCGGTTTGCAGGAAACCTTGACCCTAGAGCCCAAGAATTCGTACCGAGAAACCATCAGTTTCCCTTTGTTTCGAACAATTTTTTCTATCCTTACACCTCCCCGCCTCCTTACCTCCATCCCTCTCTTACTCCGGTTCAGGCGCCGCCTTTGTGTGATGCTTCTTCCTTAGCGGTTTATCCACAGCCATTTTCTTCGTCGCCGGCGTACGTTAGCATAGACCATTCGTTGGTGCCTTCTGTTTCGTTGCCACCCTCGCGTTCGATGCCCTCCCGTGCCTTGCTTTTAACCATGGTCCCGGCTGACGTCAGCGAGTCGACGGTGAGGAGAGAACTGGAAGTTTTTGGGGACGTGAGGGCCGTTCAGATGGAGCGGGTAAGGGAGGGAATCGTGACGGTTCATTTCTACAACTTGAGGCAGGCACAGGAGGCTTTGACGGAGATTCAAGAACAGCACATGCAGCAGCAGTCCAGGTTGAGGAGGCACTACGAAACCGTCGTAGCTCAGAATTCGTTGAATTTAAATTCCTTGCCTTCTCCACCTCCTCCTCCGCCGATACCTCCTCCGGCTCCTGGCCTCATAGCTGGCCGGGCTGTGTGGGCCCAGTTCACTGCTCCTGTGGCTTCCAGCTTACCCGACGGGAATAATCAAGGCACCCTCGTGCTATTCAACTTGGACCCCGATGTTACCACCGGTAGCCTGAAACAAACCTTTGAAGCATTTGGTATGGAGCAACTATGTTGATATCCCCACAATTTTCACCAAAATTATGGGCTGTTTATTTGCATTGCATGCTCTTTTTCCCTATTTTGGGGTCAATTTTCAGTTTGTGTTGGCTTTGAAATGTCTCTATCCATACAAATTATGTAAATCCCATTGCCCTCCCATTGTTGAGGCAGTAGCAGGTACTGATGATGTTTATATTTCCCTTGGTTTATAGGACCTATTAAGGAATTGAGAGAGACTCCAATGAAAAAGCATCAAAGGTTCGTAGAATTCCATGATATCAGAGATGCAGCTAAGGCATTGGCAGAGATGAACGGAAAAGAAATTCATGGCAAGCAGATTGTGATTGAATTTAGTAGGCCTGGGGGTCTTAGCAAGAAACACTCAAAATTTGCAGGAAGTTTTGTAAACTCCAGACTAAATTTTGTGAACAGTTATTCGGCAAGGCCCTCAGGAATTATGCCACCACATTCTCAAGCTTCCCAGCAGCTGCCATATAAAATATCTGGTTGTCCGCCGGTCCGGCCTTACCATTCACCAGCTCAGTTTTCTGACAAGAGATTGAGTTATTCCAAGGGAAACCCTAAGGCAAACGGTGACAAAAAGACTTCAATTCAAAATTCTATGGCTTCTTTGAGTGTCAATGGCACTTGTACTGAGAAGTCTGCAAATGTTAGGCCTTCAAATTCAAAGAGGAACGGCAAGAAGAGCGGCAGCCATGTTACAAGTTCTTCCGGAACTTCAAAGCAGCATCAGCAACAACAGACCAAGGGCAGTAGGCCATGGAAGGGCTTAAGACAGTCAAAGGAATATGATCCTCGTTTCTTGATAAACGAAGATGCAATTATGGAGTCAAATTGCCGAGATTCCAGAACCACCGTCATGATAAAAAACATACCCAACAAGTACAGGTTTAGCTCTCCTTCAAATCTAATCTTCTCATTCCACCACCCCAAGTATAAATCTTTTTCTGTAATTGTTCTTGTTACCAGTTGTTCCCTATTGTTAAGTCTTAGAATTATCAAAAAATATTCACTAGTTTTGGTAAATGTCTGACTTTTGTTGTTTTTGGGGGCGGTGCAGTCAGAAACTACTTCTGAACATGCTGGACAACCACTGCATCCACTGCAACGAGCAGATTGCCGACGGCGATGATCAGCCCTTGTCTTCCTATGATTTTGTATACTTGCCCATTGATTTTGTGTAAGGATTTTCTTCTCTCCCTGCTCTTTCCTTTCCTCTCGGTTGATGGCCAGTTGCTTCTGCTAACAGTGGGGGACTATATTTTCTTGAAATGCGACAGAAACAAGTGCAATGTGGGATACGGGTTCGTGAACATGACTTCCCCAGAGGCAACATTGAGACTCTACAAAGCTTTCCACCGTCAAAGCTGGGAAGTCTTCAACTCCAGGAAAATTTGCGAAGTTACCTATGCCAGATTGCAGGTGTTTGTTTTATTAATCTATGCATGTTGCATTAGAATATACCAAAAATCATTCTTTATTAATCTATATGACATGAATACTGATATCAAGGGGGTTGAAGCTTTGGAAGAGCACTTCAAGAATTCAAAGTTCCCGTGTGAAGCAGACGAGTACATGCCAGTAGTCTTCTCACCGCCGCGAGATGGGCGGCAACTGACTGATCCTGTACCCATATTCGGCAGGTCTATCGTCATCAGCCCAACATATGGTACCTGTTCTTCTTCTTCTCCCGCCGTCAGTTCCAAGGAAGAGGAATCGGAAAACGGCGAGATAGAGTATGGAGATTTCCAAGAACTGCGAGTAGACGGAGTAAATAGCCACATTAATTCTGAAGGACATGATGATAATGATGATGTTGATGGTAATGAGGACGGGCATAGCGGTGGTAGCAGAAGCAGCTCAAACGGCGGCGATAGTGGAGATCAATATTATGATGGAGATGACGTTGACGACGGAAGTGAACATTAAACATTGTAGTATGAGAAAAAGAAAGAAGGGGTAATTTTGAAGATCTTTCTTTTCTTCTTCTATGTCTGACTTTCACTTCTACCAAAGCGTATGAATGCTTAATTTTCTTTGCTTTCTTGATATCTCACCAAAAAACCCAGTATCCTTCTCTCTTAACTCTCTGGTGAAAGACTCCTACTCCTAGTGGCTACTGTGACTGGCAAGAATAGCTCGCAGCCTCGCACCACCCAATAGGTTGTTTGTTGAGCTCCGAGCCGTCGTCAGACACCGGGCTTCTTCTGTCGTCTTTACAGTTCATACTACTTTGTAGCAAAACCAGTCACAAGTCACCCAGCCTAAGCTTCTCTGCCATACTAGTAGTAGTATTATTTGCTCTCTCTCTCTCTCAAAGACTGAAACATTTGTCACTTGTTGCAACTTTATTGGAAACATAGAATTGAATGCCTAAATTGACATGAATTTGTGTCTTCATTTTCGAGGCTGCGAATGATGTGTGAAATTAAAGCTTCTAATGAAAACCTCTGTAAGATTTCTGTGTGTTTGCAATAAATCCTGGTTATGGGGTCACTTTGAACGTTGAGACTTTTATTGTCCGTGTGTACGACGGGGTTTGGGGGAGAGAGGCCAGCAAAGGATATGATCCATCAAGGAGAAGGAGGTGCAAGCCGACAATGTTTCGGCTCCAGGTCGAGTTATTCGAGTACTTCCTCACAAGCAAAAGAATGTCCAAAATATTATTTGTACGAATTCTAACAATGTGTAAAACAAAATTATGCAAGAAAGCAAACAATGTCCCTAGTGAGGAAGCCTAATCTTTTCAATTTGCTGACCAAAAATGAAGGAACAGGCAGTGGTGCATATTAAATGCATCCTAGTTCTCAATTTAAGGAACATCAAACTAGAAATTTTTGTGATCGTCAGAGCACTTGACACCATTTTGGAGAGGTGTAGCAAAGAAATCATCTCATTTTCTGATTCCTCTTCTTTCTTGGCAATATGGCATCATCGTTTCTCAACTGTTTCACACTTCTGATTCATCGATCGCTACTCGGATGACCGATCTTTTTGTCTTACTCGGCTAAAGTTTTCACCTAGAGTCTTCAATTTTCCAACCAGGACATAAAATTTACCGTTAGCATGTTTAATCGGATGATTCTTTGTTGCACGGTATGCCATTCAAGGCAAAAATGAACCAGATGGACAGCTCCGAAAAAACCCTTTTATCCTTCATGCAAAAGCACACACAGTCAAAGGCTGAGAGTAGTGGAGATAGAAATTGCATGGTGATGTCAAGATAACAAAATGAAGGAAAAGATCCCTCTATAACCTCTTCCAAAAGAATACGTATCTGATAGCATCTGAAACTTGTAGTGTTCGACTGTTCTCTCATGGAAAATATTCAGAAATTGCAGGGTTAAAGAACGAAAAAAAGAGAAAGATGCGATTTAGGGTTCAGAGACTTGACACTCAATATGGTTCAAACTCAAAGCAAAGCAACAGAATGTCCATCGGGTCAATCGATGCTCCTGCATGTAGAGAAGGGAATCATTGGGAGGCTCGGGTATCCACGCAAGACGGTGGTGCTGAGGTGGGACGGAGAACCGTCGGACGGTAGCCGCTTTGACATCTGCCTTACTAAATCTATATATCTTCCATGAGTGGTTGTGATGGCAGAGAAGAACAGCAAATTCAGCTGACCGGAGCTTATTGGAAATCTCTGAAATGAAATGAAGAATAAAAGGGAAGAAAAGTTCACTTTTTTTATCTCCTCCATTCTTTCAAACTTTGTGGCTTTCACAGGTCATTGGATGCTCTGAGAAAAGGAGCATTGAAGCCCCCATGCCGAGTTGACAACCCATTCCACTGTCATCTCTAACCAGCCTTCACTCACCTCCACAGTTCAGTACATCCGACTACTTAATTTAGAGATTTAAATTATGCTGATAATTTATATACCAGTCATAAATTTATATATATAATTATTATGATATTATTTTATTAAAAAAATATTAATATTTGTGATATGTTTTTCTTTTTAAAAAATTATAATACTATCTTTTTATTCATAAAAAATAAATTGTAAAATATATAATATAAAGTTAAGAATTGAATTTGTAACCCTTGAAGGTAGTTCAGTTGGTTCCTTTGGTTCCTTAGATAGTAGATTTGCATCAAGGTACACCGTTCAAGTCCCAACAATTACAGTATGAGATTTTCATTCCCTCTCGTGGAAATGTGTCCTTGTAGACACCGGACATATGTCTCCCTGTAAAAACGTTGAGTTATCGTGCTCGAAATATGGGACCCATAAACGAAGAATTTCACCTTTTTTTTTAAATCAAAAATTGAATCCGTAATTTTATAAAGAATTGTCATTTATAGACTCGCATTGTACTATTATGCCATATATCAAACAAAATGACTATACAAATTATTGTATAATATATTAGCACGATTCCTTTTCCTTAGTTCCTACATCTCCCCTTGCATTACTACAAGCATATGGTAAAAAGATATATAATACCAGTAGTTTTTTTTCAATTTGAGGAGTGTATTAATATTATTTTAAAGTCGTTTAATTAATTTCCTGACTTTGTTTATAATCGCGTATTCTTTTAATACAATTAGAGGAAGCAAAAAATGCAAATCAAAACTTATATTTGAATAAAAATACTATTTTTGTCTCAACAAAATTGATTTACCTATTATTTTAAGCTGTTCTAAAAATTTTGACACTTTTCTTAAAAAGTAAAATTTTATTATATAATTTATTATAAAATAATTAATATACTCTATATATATTATTTTTATATATTTAAATTTAATATAAAATATTATGGGACTCACATATTTTTTATTTTTATTATATTATATTATTATATTTTTATTTTTATTTTTATATAAAATATCATGTTAAATTAATTATTATTAATTTTAATAAGACGGAAGAAGTATTATTTTAACTAATTGAGGTTTTATATTGGGCTACAATTTTGAGAAAGATTAAAAGGGAAAGGGAAGAAAACAAAAAAGGCAGGGACAGTTCTGGTCCATGAATGCTAAAGCCATATTAATGAGATGGCCTTCTCTTGGGTATTAGTCTGCAGGTGCTTTTTCTGCACACCTGTATCATTTGCCCTTTTCATTTCTCTCTGATAATGAACTGGGGTTTTGACACGTGGGCCACCTGATGGCTGACACGACTTCAGACTTCCCAGAGAAAAAAATTTGTCCCAATGTGATCCGGTCATCGGGTCATACCATGCCGTGGAGCCACACAAATAATTGAACAAATTTTTATACAGACAAAGAACCTCGTATGTTACAATATTGGTTTGTACAAAGAGCCATTTACCATGTTACCGTTTGGACACATATCATCAACTTTATGTAATACAGTCGAGTTGGTCAAATAGTGAACGTAAAATTTATATGGCCAATACTTTTTTATGATTTAGAAGAGTATAAGGTGGGCTTCATCCTGATATATATCCACAGGGTAGTGGCTCATGTTTTACGAAGAATATGACCAAAAGATAATGGCTCATGTCTTGTAAAGAATATATCTCACATAGAATCGTGAAGTGAGTTTCAACCTAATATACATTCAAAGATAGTGGTTCATGTCTTACAAAGAATATATAAGATTGACTACTGTGAATTTCTTCTATATTATGAAGAATATATCTCGAATAGAATTATGAAACGAACATCATTCAATATGTATCTAAAGGGTAACGACTGTTTATTTTTTTTTGTTTTACGAAAAATATGTCTTAGAGATTGAAATGTAGTCGTCTTTGATAACGTTTGAAAAAATGTATTAACATGAGTGGGTGAGTATGATACTAAAAAAAATAATGAACAAAAAAATTATATCAGGATGCAACTGATATAATTAAGCTAGTATGTAAGACTTCCTAACTTTAAAAAAAAAAAAAAAAGAGAAACAAATAAAAGAGTTGGGTTAGAGGTGGCAGACTAATATTTCTCCCACTGCCCAACCCCAAGTTTCAGCAAAATTTTACATTCTTTCTAACGTTTGATTCCTGCTAAAAAGTGAACAAATCACAATCAATGTTAGTACTGATCCCTTATCATATTCGATCCATAAGTATATTCAAAGTGAACCTATCATAGCCCGCGCAAATACCAAGCTTTAAGAGTAGCAAATTAGAGTCTCGAAGAGAAGGAAAGGAGTAGCCGAGTTGGCAAGATAATTAATTAGCAAGATGATTAAAAAATTACGAATTCAAATTTTATAAATATCTATTGATCACTTCGATTGAGACGGGTTTACATCTTATTAGTGACCAATAGGTACCTATCAATGAGTCCATGCTATTTTATGGATACCTATCGGTGAGTTAGAGTTTAGTTAAAATAATTTACATCTTTGTAATTCTTTGTCGACTAAGGTCAGAAGATAGATTTTACTAAATGCACATTTAAAAAAATAACGATGGTAAATTTTTCCTCTACTTACATAAGAGTAACATATTGAATTAATAATTATAACCTGACTATATATATAACATCCTCATTTTAAATAAGAGTTTTCTATAAAAGTTCAATTCTTAAATGTTTTAAGTGAAATTATATGACTCAAATTGTTAATTACTGCTCTAGTAAAGTTCATCTTCGGCTATGGACATAGCACTCCATTTTAATTTTTTGTAAGTGAAATTATATATTAATAGGAAAAAATAAATTACATAAATAGACGTATAATTTTATTATAACGGAAAGATGTCGTACTTTAAATTTTAAATAACATATAATATAATGAAATAAAAAAAATACAAACATAAAAAAAGAAAAGAAAATAGCACTCTCATTTTAGGCAAAGATAATCTGTAAGGTTTAATTCTTTAACGGTCGAAATATAGTCATGACTCATTGTTAGACTGCTGGGATTGTTTATTCAGAAAGAAAAAAAGGCAAGACTTCCTAGCTAGATAGGCTGAGAATTTTGCAAGCCCGAATGCCCGCTCGAGAAGACTCGACAAGAGAGTAGCTAGGGAGAGAGAGCTAAGGTAGCAGGCTCATTCTATTACAAGCAGGAGACAAGACAGGTATCAAAAATGGAGGTGAGGATGATTGCCGTACTGGGAATAGCCGAAGATATTGAGTGATTAAGGGGCAAAAGAAGGTCATCATTTGCTCTCGACACTTTGACGGCGCCGACGGTCATGTTCCTTCTTACTGCCAAACAGGAGCAGCAGCCAACTTCCGTTACACGAAAAAGATCAACAGACTATGAGCTTCTCCTCCTCTCTCTGTGTGTGACTGTAGCCATGTTTTGGGGGTGAGGAATGATTCATGAATGAATGATGACTGCCTCTCTCTCTCTCTATCTCGTCTTCCTCAGTCCCACCTAAACAGAAACTATCAGTAGGGTTACTGTTGAACCCACACTTTGCGTTCTTCTTCTGTTTCATTTCGCCATCTTTTACTGTGCATTACTCACCATAGTGACCAAGTTTGGAAGAGTCTTGGCATGGTGTTTCAATAGTTTGATTTTGACTCTCTTACAATTTAGGAGATAGTGAAAGAATCTTATTTGTATTAGTTTTTTCCAAATAATTCAAAGTAATTTAAAATTAAACTTTTACAATTAAAATAATTATATATATATTATTGTTTGTATTAAAAATTTAGCATCATTGTATCTCCCTTCTAAATAATAAGATAAAAAAGTTACTATTATTTTTATTTGAACTTATTACTTTTGTCAACATAGTATTTGCATAATTAAGAAAAAAAAAAATTCTAAGATAAGTGTCAAGGCAAACAGAAGGAAGGGAATTTATACAATTTAATTATCGGGTATTTGATTTAAATTACAAAAAAAATAAGATACAATATCTTTTTTACTTTATCCATCCCTGTATTCAAAGTTTATCCTTCATAATTTAAAGATATTAGTAGTTTAATAATAAAAAATATATTTGTTTTGGAATATCTTAAAATAGAAAAGTTTATGTTTAAAGTGGGACCCACAAATTACTAAAAGAATAAGAGCAAAACCAAAAATAGGAGAAGCAATTAACCGGACAAAGAAGTGGAATAATAACATTAAAATAAATAATTTAAATTGCCATATATTCATAATATATTTTTTAAAAATTTTATCTAATTTTACGTATTTAATAATTTATTATTAAATAATTACAAGCTTAATTCAAACAAAATACTACTCCTCCCGTTTACAAATAATTGGTCTAATTTTCTTTTTGATTTGTCTAAAACTAATTGTCTATTTTTTAAATGTAGGTTGTATTTAATTTTTTTTTTCAATTTTACCCTTAACACAATTTTCTATCAATTAATTAGTATTATAATTTTCCATACTGAAATTATTTTAACAAATAATAAAATCACGTTATCCTATAAAATAGTCAAAAATGTAATTTAATGGGGTGATATGGATAAAAAGAAGAATTATTAGAGTAGTGTAATTAAAGAAATTATAAGATTTAAATTAATGAGGTGATAAAGATAATAAAAATACTTCAAAAAGTATAATAGACATTTTAATTATTTTTATTATAAAATTTTATAATTACTTAATATGTATAGTTTTTATAATTAGATCAATTATTTATGAACAAAAAGAGTACTCCCTCCATCTCATAATATAAGTCGTTTAAAGTTACTTTTGTTTGTCCCAAATTATAAATCGTTGGGGACTTTTCAAGAAAGTTTTGAAGTTGTTTTTATATTTTTGTCCTTATTTATTATTCTCTTTCCTCTCTTTTCTTATTTTCAAGACATTTAAATATGAGTGTTTTAGGAAGAAAAAACATAAAATTACATTGATTTTAAAAATTTTAATATGTGTTAAATTAAGTCAAACGATTAATATTTTGAGACTAGGGGAGTATTTATTTATTTTATTATTAGAAAAATAAATATAAAGCATTCAGTGTAGAAGATGATTATTGGATTTTGTCTTGTGTGTGTCTGTGACCGGATAGACAATGTTTTGACCGAAAGGCGAAAAATCGGTGACGGTCAAATATATTTTGGAGGACAGAAAAGCACGATTGTCCACCATTATATGGAGTACGGCACCGCTTCATATATGGAAAAAAAAAAAAAAGAAATGGAAAAAGAGTGACAGAGTCCGAGGCGTGCGTGCCTTTTTTTCGAGTTATTCAAGACCACACGGTTGGCCACTGGTTGCGTTTTAACCTCTTCTCCTTTCTTAATTATTTTTTGTTTCTTTTAAGAATTAATTCTATCTCCCCCTCGGTTTGTGTTATATATATATATATATATGAATTATATATATTAAAAAATTTTAGTACTTTTTCTGTTTTAAAATATTTATTTATAAAACTTTTTACACATAGATTAAGAATATTAAAAATAATATTATAATTTAAATAAAGTTCATATTTTACTCATATTAAAAGTATGATAATTGTTGGTTAGCGAAAATTTTCAAGAAGTAAGAAGAGAAAAGAGTTTTGAAAAGGTATGTAGTTAATTTAGAATAAATAGGGATAAAATAAATAAATTAATTATTAATTTTAGAAATATGTTTGTAAACAAGTATTTTAAAACAAAAAAAAGTTTTATGAACAAGTATTTTAAAACGGAATGAGTAGTTAATAAAAATTTTAAAGAAAAAATTAAACTGTTTTTATTAGGGAGAATAATTAATGACAATGATAAAAATAAAAAAAATACTAAATACGTTCTGAATTTTATAAAATATCAATATTTGAAATACATAAGTTTTTCAATGTCAGTTTTTTTTTTTGAAATAGAACAAAAATAATTAAGACTTTCCTTTTGTCTATATTCACACTAAGGAATGTGATATGAATTCAAATCTTATTACTAATAATTTTTTTTAACTAATTGAATTACTTATTGTTTTTATTTTATATTTTTAATAAAACATATATTTTCATTTAAATTTTTATCAATGACCTTCGTAATCTAGAGTATGTGATTCTATCAACTTATGAATTCCTTTTTTGACTCTTTATTGATTATTATTATTGTTAAGAATATATTTATTTATTTTTTAATTATCATTTATCACTTATTATTCTATTAAACTATAACATTAATTAAAATTTAAAACAACTCTACAATTTTTAATGAAACTAATTCATTCTTTTAAAAAAAATCATATATGTTAAAAATCTTTAATATGTAAAATTTATATTTTAATAGATATTTTAAAAGAAGTAAAAGATATAATTAAATATATATTTTAAAATCAAAATAAAAATAAAACAACCACAACATTTGGATACGAGTGCCATTGGTAAGTGGGCCGGTCCTCCCATTTATATTGTAGTTTTTTAAATACAAATATTCACAATTGCTATTTTGCGTATGGGCTCAGGCCCAATTTGCTATATATAAGTTATGGTTGTAGATGTGTGTGTGGGCTTTTTAACACCACTTCTGGACTCTGATTTTTTATTCAATTTTCACAGTTGAGCCATTTAGCTATAACGGGCTTAATTTGACCTCCATTCTCAAAATATTGAAATGGAGAAAGGAAGAGGCACGTTTACTTCTTTTAGTGGAAGTAATTATATTTATTTTATTTAGTATGAATGGGAGTAAAGTAAATGATAAATACTTATTCTTATTTGATTTTATTAAAAGGTGAAGAGGAAGGGCAAGATATTTTGTCAAATTTACTATTCTATCTATACTACTAGAAAAGTAAATTAATTTATTTTTATTTATTTAGTATGATTGGAAGTGAAGTAAATAATTTTATTATAAGATTGAGGTAAAAAATTATTTATTAGGCAAGTCATTAATAATTTATTAGATAAGATATTAATATATTTTTAAAAAAATGAATATTAGATAAATAAAAAATATTTGCTTTATTGCTAGAAAGAGTAGTGAAAAAGAATAGAGAGTATAACAATGATAGGATAAATTTAAAATAAAATATAGAAGTTAACAAGTTGGAAAAAAAAAAGAGATAAAAAATTTAATAAGAAAAAATAAAAAACATCAAAAAGTCATTTTGGTTTTTATAATGGAAGGATTGCACCAATCATTCCAAAATGGGAAGGGCCAAAAATCTGACGTGGAGGGAAATGAGAATAATTTACTTCTTAGCAAACGAAGTAAATATTTACTTTTTTCCCTCTTTTTTTATATTTACTTCCTTTTCAAATTTGTTTTTTTCCCCTCTTTTCCATCCGCTTACCACCCCAACCAAACAAATTTATAAGACGTGTATTTATTGTTATTTTTTTTGAGTGGGTACTAATTGCATAGAAGATGACTCTGAATAAGAATCATCTCCAAAGTATAATTGGAATAGAAATTGTGATTGCAAATTTATTCATTCATGCTAGTACTATTACAAAAAGGAAATCGATAGGAACACAGCATATATGCCTACAAATTACTCTCTTTAAGTAAACCACCCTTCTTAAGCTTTCACACCAAGTAACGGGCACTCATCTAGAGCTCATCTTTATGTGGAATTGGCCTTGGATTGTCTGGGGATACTTTAATAGGATAAGAAGCCTCCTTTGCTATCCCACAAATTCCCCCTCTAGTATGAGCTTCACGTTCCATTCTAATGTAGCCCTGTTCTCCCCATTCAGATCCCCATGAATTCTTCACTATCCAGTACTTGGTCCCATCAAGAGTTGTTCCATAGCCTACCACTGCTACTCCATGATCAAGCTCTGTTCCACAAGGTCCTGTGAATACTCCCTGGAATAGGATGCCACCAATTAGGCCCTAAAACCTTTCAAGAACTAAATGTGGATGAAATGAACAACTAAGTCCTTTCACGAGACCTTCCACTGGTACTTTGAGTTGGGATTTGGGAATGGGGGGAGGCCTTGTGATTGGATTCGAGTAAAATCTTTGTTTTCTTGTTCTTGAAAGAAATGACATTAAGTATTACCTCCCAGTAGAATTGCATATCCAAACCAGATGCATCTATGGCAACTGATACGGGCTGGTTAGCAACGGCTTTCATCAAGGCGTCCTCATCATCTTCAGGTACCATTTCGTGCCCATCGATCTTCACAAAAGGGGCATTCATCTGGAAAGCCGAAACATAGGCCAAAAGTTAGCAATCAGTTATCATCATAATATGCTCAAGATTCCTATGGACGGTTGTGCTGTTAATAGAAACCTTTTCTGAATCACAATTCTCATCTCTTGCTCTGTAGGGGTATGCACGCTCAGTTGTTATTCCTCCTTTCTTTCTGATGAAGTCATAAGCCTTTTCCATCAGTCCTCCGTTGCAGCCTTCATTGTCTGGTTCACAATCCACAAGCTCTTGCTCGGACAGTGAAACAAGTTGACCAGTTTTGATTTTGTTGATTCCCTCTACTCCAACCACAGTTGAAAATGCCCAACAACTACCTGTTGAATCAAACGAAGCTTATAGAAACTGCAAATTTGCACCGAAATTGAACATTGAATTCAGGACTGCCTTAAACTAGTAGAGATGTTTTCATCCAGAAAAGAAGACTTACCACATTTGCCTTGATCCTTGACGCCAGTTACAGCTCCATGCTTTCTCCAATCAATAGAAGCCGGCACATATCCGGTAGTCTCATACATAAATCCAGTTTTGGCTCGGCTTCCATGGAGCATCCTATAGTGTTTTACCTTAGAACTATAGTAGTTTCTGAACTCATGGTTGGTCATGTCGGCAAACTTGTTGAGTCTCAACTTGTAAGGTCTGTCCATCTTGTTCGTCTCGTGAACATGCAGTGCATTTGCCTTGAAAACATTGAAACGTCTTCGTTTCTCAGTTAGATATTTGGAAACAGCGTGATGGCTCCTCCATCTTTCGTACAAGTCCCATAAACTCTCTTCAGAAGCCACATCTTTATCTGTGACCTCCAAGCTTTTTGCCAGGCTGCAGACCATAGCCAACAAAAGAGCAAACAGGATGGCCTTCCTCATCGCCCAAACTTTGATATTCAAGAAACCAGAATCAAGTACTACGAAGATGATAAAAATTGTTGTAGGTTACAGAATCAGGACCTGATCTGCTTGATTTTGCCATAGTTATCAACCTTAAATGCTTATATAGAGGACATTCTTGCATCATTGAGACAGTGTAATGATGATCTTTAACAGAAATTAAGGACAAAAGGAGCTTCTTTTTCGGAGTTTAGTGTTCTATTTTTAGAGGTTGGTTTGTAGCACATCACGTTATCTTCGTTTAGTTTGTTTCCAAAAAATGACGAACCAGCTTATATCAATGGAGGCTTTAGCTCACGATTTATTGCAAGTAGAACATAAAGGTCTTAGGACCTTCTGCCACCTCATCTGTGCGGAGGCTATAAGCAATGCTTTTACTGCAAATGACAACCAACGTTCGGGCTTGCTGCCCTGGCCAACCATCTCAGACTGCTATGAAGATAATGATGTAAGCATTGTTTTGATGGATAGATAGGGTGAATTGTTGAACACCTTTTGTAGCTAGATAACCCAGGAATGTTATCCAGTTCAAGAGAATGTAAGAAGGATGATATATACCATTATTCTTGAAATTGCTAATGTATACCCAGAAAAATGACAAGAAAATGATCTAAATCAGGTCCCAGTTTCGCATGTAGAAACAGTACTACAATAGGACCTTTTGGCAATTATACCTGGAATGTGTACTTGTCGTTTGCTTGAGCCTGATGCATACACAGTTTGAGTACGGGAAAACAAACACACATCCAAGCTAGCAAGACAAAAGCAATCTCATAGTAGTAGAACGGTAATACGGGGCGAACAATAACTTCGGCATAGGAGAACTTGAACAAGGAAAAGAAGATAAACTTTATACCATTGCGGCTGTGTGCTGTAACCATTCAGGAGAATATCTGGAGTAACTCTGTAACAAACAAGAGTTAATTTAATTCTTTATAGCATTTCCACTGATTTCATTCTTAGCACACTTGGATCCAATTTGGAAAGCTTATCTCGAGAATTTACATATATTCCAGATTTTTGGAGAAAATGCAGATGAAAACTTGAAACTACCAGGAAAAAGCAAATGAGGCTATTCTAGTTTTTTGAGACTGCAAATATCTTCTATTTATGTAATCGGACATTCACCCGGAACGAGAAGACCCCAAGAGGTTCCCGGTAGTAAAAGCTACCAAAGTTTCTGGATTTTGAAAGCAGCCAAAGTTCCAGAAGGCAGCAAAACTTTCAGCTTTAGTAACAGGAAGGCACACGAGATCCTTTACACAAACAAAAGGGCTCTTGGAATAAACTAACAAGATTCTCAGATAAAACTTTTAATACAGTTTATTAATAAAGCTCATGTGAAGTGTGTCAACAACAGAATCACCCTGATATGCTACTTTGCTGGACTATTTGCAGGTAAGTTATCTCTCACGTTTTTTCCTTTACCTTAAATCTAATTGGAAAAGAGGCTCATAAGTGTGTACTTGGCACCTAACGCAAGCGAAGTGTCATGATCATCAAACAAAGCAAATCTACCGCGTGAAAGGAATTACTTTCTGTAACTTATACCACTTTTAAATCTGTGTGACAATTCTTGATGGTCTAGAATGATAATATAGATGTATGAAACAAGAAATGGGACTACAGCTAACTCCTGTTGTGCATCTTTGATAATATAGATTCACTATAAATCAATTTACCAACTTTACAATGAGTTTATTCATATGCAGAGAGATCGATCATGGATGTTCTAGATAAAACTGTTGGAAAGTGTTTGTCTCTCCCTAGAAGCTTTGCTGATGGACTTTATAGAGTAGAAAAGGTAGCATTTACTAAAGATAAGTAAAGTATATGCCAATCTACTGAAAATTCAAGCATTCTAGCTCAGTTAAGCAAGAAAAAAAGGATTTCAAGGAAAGTCTGTTACCTAATTATACAAGCGTAATGGACCAAATGAATATAAAAGAATAAATTAAAAAAAAAAAAACTCATTCTTAATGTCCACAATCTTAGCAGTATATTATATCGATATACGCTCCCGGAAACCCTCAACAGCCAAAACCAAAAAGGTAACATATCAAGTCACAATCCTGGAGATCCAGATCCCCAATTTATTCTCTATTTAATCTTGTCCTGCTTGCTTTACCCCTTTTTTAAGTTGAATAGCAATTGACGTTTCAAGAGCCATGGTAAAGTTCAAAGCTATGCTAATGAGTCAGCAATAATTCTTCCTTATTTTATCCCAGTAACACAGACACTTCTCTATTTCTTCCAGTTGCAAGCAGGAAGTTTATTTTAAACTAAGAAAAGCCATGCCAACAAATTTTCTTAAAACATGACTGAGTAAAATTGGTGTACTCAATCAAGGGTTGTCCAAAGAGAAATAAAGCTGTCAACCTGCTCACTTAATTTGAAACAGTGGCAAAATATCAAAATAATGTAAACCAGCAGGCATCAGGCCATATGGTATTACACACTCTTGATAAATGAGCTACTTATTTATCATATTAGAAGTATCAATAGCTTTCAGTATTCAGGCACTATTCCCCCAAAAAAAACTGAACAACGCAAGCAGCCAAATTTTGATCATGGCTGACAATCACAATCTGTAATTCAATACAAAAGTGACATCCAGTGATGAGTCCACCAAGGCTAAACAGAATAGAGGGGTAAGAAAAGGCAGAACAAAAAGGCATTTAGTTTGAAATAATAGACACTAAAATACTTGGCAGCTCAGAGAAGAGAATCCCTTTCTTTGTTCTGTTGCAACAGCTCTTCCCTCATCTTCCTAATCTCAGCTTCCCTTTTCATCCTCTCTTGCTGAAATGAAGGCAGATTTTCATGAAAAGTGGGGTTAGAAAAAGAACAAAACATCCCAAAATATAAACCAAAAACACGGAGAAACATACCAAGAACAACAGATGCCAATAATGTTTGACAGCTATTCAAGAACTAGCAGAATTTATCTCAATTGTATATGCTGAGAAAATCCCACTTCCAGTAAAGCCAACTTCCTCAAGCCAGCATATTTCGTTACTCCAAATTAATTACCAGTCAAATTATTACCTCCCCAAATTCCATTTCCTTACCGAATTCCCTCCTTCTCTCCCCCTTGGAGGTAAAGGGAACACATTTTTCTTCCAAAATTTATCCAATTCATTTGAAACAAATTGCAATTTGCAAAATGAAGCACCAATGCCCATCAAAGAAAAAGAATAAATCTTTAGGGTTTCATCTCATATTTCTTCAAGTACGAGCAAGGAAATCACCAGGTGATGCACGAATTAAAAGATAATATCTCATCTCCATGAATTGCAAACGCACACGAACGGTAAGTGCTTACCTTCTCGTCTTGATGGAGAGCAATCCAGACATGGACTTTGTCCATTGTTTGCCAAAAAACGAAGGCACCAAGTGACATCGCGAAGAATGTTGCCATCTTCACCATTTTCCTCGAGTCAAAGAAATCGAAAGGGCCCTCAAGAATGCTACTTCAAGAATCTACAGGCTTCGCACAGGTTTTAAATCTGGGAAAACAAGAATGGAGAAGAAGGATCTTCGTCAAATTCTATTCGTCCATTGATATCCTTTGTGGCAGACTGTAGGGATTATATGCGCTGAGTTCTTTCTTAGTTATCGTGGAGATGCAGTGGAAAATAATGAAACGTCGTCATTGTTATAAAATTATGGTAGTGTTATAATAAAATCTTTATACTACACACTAATAAAACTCTAACTATTTTGCACAAGAATTTCTTTTCAAACTTCTCTCTTTCTTTCTCTCACAATTCTTTCTCTAATCTTTCTTTCACCAATCTTTCTTTCACAAAATAATGGTGTATAACAAGCTTAGAGAATAGCTCTATTTATAGAGCTCTAATTAGTGGATTACATCATGGCATACATCATCTTCCACTAATCTTAATTAGTGGTGTCTCCACTAAATGGTGGACATCTATAAAAATCTTCTAATAATTCACATAAATCCATAATTAGTGGAGCCTCCACTAATTAATGGAGATTCCAATAATTCATAACACTCCCCCTTGGATGTCCATCCATTACATAAAGAATATGTCTCGTTAAAACCTTACTAGATAAAAACCCAGTGGGAAAAAAATCTAGTGAAGGAAAAAGAGTACACTATTCTATATGTCTGTTTATTACTCCCCCTGATGAGATGATTCCTTTAAATCTTTAAACCGATGCATACCGATTTTATATCTCAACTTCTCAAATGTTGCAGTCGGTAAAGTCTTCGTGAAAATATCTGCGAGGTTATCACATGACCGAATTTGTAGCACATCAATTTCACATTTCTTCTGGAGTTCATGAGTAAAAAAGAATTTTGGTGAAATATATTTTGTCCGATCTCCTTTAATATATCCTCCTCGTAATTGAGTTATGCAAGCTGCATTGTCTTCATAAAGAGGAGTTAGAATATCTTTGATTGATGATAATCCACAACTTTCTTGGATATAACGAATCATGGATCTTAGCCATACACATTCTCAACTTGCTTCATGAATGACTATAATTTCAGCATGATTTTGAAGAAGTAGCTGTTATAGATTGTTTCGTAGAATGCCATGATATAGCAGTATTTCCACATGTAAATAGATAGCCCGTTTGAGAACGTGTTTTATGCGGATCAGATAAATAACCAGCATCTGCATAACCTATCAATGTTGGACTGGTTTTATTTGAATAAAATAATCCGAGATCAATTGTACCTTGGAGATATCGAAGGACTTGTTTAATTCTATTCCAATGTCGTCGTGTTGGTGAAGAACTAAATCTTGCTAATAAATTGACAGCAAAAACAATATCAGGTCGTGTATTATTAGCAAGATATATCAATGCACCAATTGCACTGAGATATGGTACTTCAGGACCAAGGAGTTCTTCATCATTTTCTTGAGGTCGGAAAGGATCTTTATCCACATTTAATGATCGGACGATAATTGGAATACTCAATGGATGTGCTTTGTCCATATAAAATCTTTTTAACACTTTTGCTGTATATGTTGATTGATGAATAAATGTTCCACTTTCCAGATATTCAATTTGTAAACCAAGGCAAAATTTGGTTTTACCAAAATCCTTGATTTCGAATTCTCTTTTTAAATAATCAATTGTTTCTTGGAGCTCTTCAGGAGTTCCAATAAGATTAATATCATCAACATATATAGCTAATATCACAAATTTAGAACCAGATTTCTTAATAAAAACACATGGACATACCTGGTCATTTTTAAATCCCGCTTTCAATAAATATTCACTAAGACGTGTGAACCACATGCGCCCAAATTGCTTCAGGCCATATAATGATTTCTGCAACTTGATGGAGTAATTTTCACGAGGATAATGTTTATATGCTTCGAGCATATGAAATCCTTCGAGGATTTTCATGTAAACATCATTTTCTAAATTTCCATACAAGTAAGCAGTGACAACATCTAATAGGCGCATATCTATCTTTTCATGTACTACCAAACTGATAAGATATCGGAGTGTAATAGCATCAACAACAGGAGAATAAGTTTCATCATAATCAATACCTGGTCTTTGTGAAAAACCTTGGTCTACTAATCGTGCTTTATATCGAACGATTTCACTCTTTTCATTGCGCTTTCGCACAAATATCCATTTGTAGCAAACAGGTTTTACACCTTCTGGTGTTCGGACTGCAGGTCCGAAACTTCACGTTTTGTCAGTGCATTTAACTCCGATTGAATTGCATCTTTCCATTGCAGCCAATCTTTTCTATGCCGACATTCATCAACTGATATTGGTTCAGGATCATCATTATCCTGTGTAACATCAAGAGATATATTGTATGCAAATATATTATCAATAACAGCTTTCTATCCGATTCCAACTTCTATCTGAAGTGGTATAATTGATAGAAATTTCAGTGTTACTTTCATCAACTTCTGGTTCTTTGTCATCGGTTCTCTCTTGGTCTTTATCATTCTTTTCTTCAATATGATCTTCCGGATCATTTAATCCTCTTTTCTTTCGAGGATTTTTATCTTTAGAACCAAGAGGTCGGCCACGCTTCGGCGTGTTTTTGACTCAGCAGACTATAGGTATAATATTTTGTTCTCGCTGGAACTTCAATTCGAATATGAGTATTTATAGTTGGAATATGCGATTTTGTAACTCTTCTGGAGTCAACAAAAGCGTCTGGCATTTGATTTGCAATGCTTTGCAAATGAATTATCTTTTGAACTTCAAGTTCACATGCGCTTGTGCGCGGATCAAGATAATTTAATGATATTGTCCAAGCAAGATCATTTTTATGTCGTTTTGGTTCTCCCCTAATTTAGGGAATAATGATTCATCAAAATGACAATCAAGCAAATCTTGTCGTGAATACATCTCCCGTCGTGGGTTCAACATACCTGATAATAGAGGGAGAATCATATCCAACGTATATCCCTTTCTTCTTTGAGGACCCATCTTTGTACGTTGGTTTGGTGCAATTGGAACATATACAGCACACCCAAAAATTCTTAAATTAGTAATATTTGATTTTGACCCAAAAGCAAATTGCAAATGAGAGAATTTATGATAACTAACTGGTCTTATGCGTACAAGTGTTGTAGCATGTAAAATAGCATGTCCCCAGGCAGATGTTGGGAGATTTGTTTTCATTAATAATGGTCTAGCAATTAATTGTAATCGTTTAATCAAAGATTCAGCAAGACCATTTTGTGTGTGAACATAAGCTACAGGATGTTCAACATTAATCCCAATTGACATGCAATATGCATCAAAAGCATGTGATGAAAATTCACCAGCATTATCCAAACGGATATTTTTAATGTGATGGTCCGGAAATTGTGCTCGTAATTTAATTATTTGAGCAAGTAATCTCGCAAACGCCAGGTTGCGAGTAGATAATAAACATACATGTGACCATCGGGATGATGCATCAATTAAGACCATAAAATATTTGAACGGTCCACATGGTGGATCAATAGGTCCATAAATATCTCCGTGAATCCGTTCGAGAAATGTAGGACTTTCAGCTCCTACTTTTATTGGTGATGGTTTAACAATTAATTTTCCTAGAGAACATGCAGTACATGCGAATTTTTCTGATGTTAATATCCTTTTATTTTTTAAAGGATGACCATGTGTATTCTCAATGATTCTTCTTATCATGATAGATCCCGGATGATCCAACCGGTCATGCCAAATGCTAAAAGTAATAGGATCAGTAAACTTCTGGTTTACTAGATGATGAATTTCAATTGTACGTATTTTTACAAAATATAGGCCAGTAGAAAAAGACGACAGTTTTTCTAATATAGATTTTTTACACAAATGCATTTGAGTAATAAAAAGATGCTCAATCACATTTTCCTCATTTGTTTCAATATGATACCCATTTCTGCGGATATCTTTAAAACTCAATAAATTTCTTCTGAATTTTGAGGAAAATAGTGCCTTATCAATAATAATTGTTGTTCCTTTAGGCAACAATATACTAACTCTTCCAGAGCCCTCAATTACATTTGCACTACCGTTTATCGTATAAATATTTATTTCTCCCATTTTGAGATCAGAAAAATATTTCTCATTTTTTAGTATGGTGTGTGTAATTCCACTATCAATAATGCATACATCATTATTAACAACAGCCATCTGAACACAAATATATATATGCAAACGTAAATATTATTAGAATAGAATGAAAATGAAAATACAAAAATATCAGGTTGAGGCTTTAGTTCTTCTGGACACGGCCATCACCAATTAAATGGTCTATCCTACCGTCTGGGTGTTCAAAAAAATCCGATACATCAATATGGGTAATGTTGATATTAAGATCTTCAGGATCAATATCATCATCCCCAACATTATTTATTGGATGTTGAGAAAAATTTGCTTCTACATTTTTATTTTTCAATGAAGCTTGATACAATTCAACTAAATGCTTAGCCGTACGACAGTTTCGTGACCAATGACCTTTCATGCCACATCTATAACATATATTCTCATACTTTTCTTCAATTTCTATGATCTTTTCTGTTCCACTTCAGGTGGCCAGTATTTCTCACAATTTGATTATGATTGTGATAAGGGAAATATCGAGCGTGTCTACGACCATAACCACGACCACGACTATAATGATGGCTTCTGCTGGAGCCAACAGCATTCACTTCTGGGAGTGCTGTTGAGCCAGTTGGTCTGGCTTCATGATTTCTCAATAATAACTCATTATTTTTCTCTGCAATGAGGAGGGCAGTAATTAAATCTGTAAATTTTGTATACCCCCTTTCTCGATATTGTTGCTGCATGATAATATTCGAGACATGAAAGGTGGAGAATGTCTTCTCCATATATTCATCAGTCACTTTTTCTCCGCATAATTTTAATTGAGATGTAATTTTATACATTGCGGAGCTATATTCATTCACGGTTTTAAAATCTTGCAACCTCAGGTGCAACCATTTATACCGTGCAGTGGGTAGTACGACCATCTTCAGGTGGTCAAATCTTTCTTTTAAATTTACCCACAGGACATATGGATCTTTTTCGGTAAGATATTCCATTTTCAAATTTTTATCGAGATGACGACGAATAAAAATCAAAACTTTAGCCTTGTGTTGTGCAGATGCACTATTATTTGCTTGAATAGTTTCACTAAGGTCTTCAGCATTTAGATGCATTTCTGCATCGAGAACCCATGACATATAATTTTTTCCAGAAATATCAAGGGCTACAAATTCGAGTTTAGCGAGATTAGCCATAGAGATCAATAAATGCGTACCTGTCTTCTGGTTTTGTTAACGGCAGAAACTCGTGCTTAGACTTCTGGTTTTTGTACCGGTAGAGACTCGTGCTGATAACGTGTTATAAGATTAGGGTAGTGTTAGAATAAAATCTTCACACTACATACTAATAAAACTCTAACTATTTTGCACAAAAATTTCTTTTCAAACTTCTCTCTTTCTTTCTCTCACAATTCTTTCTCTAATCTTTCTTTCACTAATCTTTCTTTCACAAAATAATGGTGTATTACAAGTTTAGAGAATAGCTCTATTTATAGAGCTCTAATTAGTAGATTACATCATGACATACATCATCTTCCACTAATCTTAATTAGTGGTGTCTCCACTAAATGGTGGACATCCATAAAAATCTTCTAATAATTCACATAAATCCATAATTAGTGAAGCCTTCACTAATTAATAGAGATTCCAATAATTCATAACAGTCATATTATTTTTAGTTTTTATTTTTTTTGAAAGACCTTGTATTCTCTATTTCTCTTCCGACTTTTTGTGTGCATGTGTGCTGGGGGGGGGGGGGGGGTTAGATAACAGGCAAAGCATTTACCTGCTAAAGTGGTTAAATTTGTATAGATTTACTATTTCCTCAATCCTTATTTATCTGTCACAATTAATTATTTCATATAATTTAAAAAAAATAGTTAATCTCTTAAATTCATATAATTTTATTTATACATTCCAAAAATATCTTCAGATTTAATATTCTTCACAATTATTTTCTTACTTTATTTGCTCAACTTTTTCTCTAAAATTATTATATATTTTTTTAAAATTATTTAATATAAAAATATAACAGTAAAATTAACATTAATAACATCTAAATTTTTTCAATATAACATATAAAAAGGAATACTAAAACTTTTTAGTTATGACAGATAAATAGGGACGAAGAGAGAGTATTTTGTTGCAATTAAGAAGAAAAAAAAAAGGGAAAAAATGAGGAAAGAGAAGGAAAAACAAAAAGCAAGAAAGAGGGAGTTTGTTTTGGTGTCTTGATTTGCTCTAAGCTCCAATTCGGACAAAAGCTATTGATGCTATAAATGATTTTATAGGAATATGTTCAAGTTATATTACCTATATAAAATATTTTTTTATTTATGTACGATTATATAATTGTTAAATAAAATATATTCGTGTAATTAATTGCAAGCTTTTCATCAGCCAATGTTCCTCTAGGAGATAGCAGACTCCTGCTGGATTGGTCACACTGGTCTGTCCATGTGACCATCATTGTTAGTATTTAGGTTCACAATGGTTTCAGGAATCATCAGGGCAGGCTTTTAATTGTATTGCAGACTTGTAGCTTGATTGTGGTTCACTGCATTTTCTCCTTTCACTACCAAAATTTTTTTCTGGCCTTCCAGGAGAGTCAGCCCGCTTTAGTTTTGTTCGCCATTTCTGCTCTTCCCTTTGTTTATTGTCTTCCAAGAAAACAAAGATTTCCTCCACAAGAGGAACTTTTCGTTTCCTCTATATTCATACCTTGAACAGCACTTGAAAGAGCCGGCTGATTTCACTAATCATTTAACTTGTTCAACCAAATGTCACTAGGAGATAGAATCCCCTTTCAAGCGAAACCGAAAAATTGAATGAAAGGTTTAGACAAATTTTCATACATAATATAGGAGATTTTATGGTGTAATGAATGAATTGAAAATTCTTTTTTAAATGAAAATTTTGTTCTTTGAAACATTTATTTGACAACCCCCACCCAAAAAAAAAAAAAAAACAACTCTTCCATTCTAGATTGAATACCCACAGTTCATTCAATGTTTTTTTGTAATTCAGTTTCTCTGCAAACTGTCATCCCTGCTATGGCCAAGTCCTCCACAAATGTTAGTACGAATAAACAAGAAGTGCCATGATTGAATGGACTGACCACTTGAGGTTCTTATGTATATGACCCTAGTCCCTAGATCTTTCCTTAGATAACGGTACTTTCCATTAGATGAGCTCGGAATCCAAATGGCTTCATATTCCAAATGCAGTGGTTGAGTGAAAGAGTAATCCCTCAAGACTGAAACTCTAGAAGGGAATAATCAAGAAAGATCCTTGCGATTGCAGGGAACTTCTGCTGTCAACGACACTGCAAAAAAGGATGGGTTTTCCAAATTTATGAAGAACTAGGGAAAGCTAACATGGCATCCTGCAAGACAACTGAAGCGAGCTAATCGTAAGTTTCTTAAGGCTCTATCATCTTCTCTCACTAGCAATCTTGCACAGTGCCCATGTTTTGCTGAATTGCGTTAGAAAAAGAAAGATTCTGGAATGGACGTCGTTTTGGTTGATAACAAAAGGAACGAGGGATGAGACACAGATTAGTGCGATGCTACAGCAATTCTATGCGATGCTGTAGAATTGTGCTGCTGTGGAATATATCAAGAGAAAAAACAGTTCTTGACGGAATAAGGACAGGAAATAGCAATATTTGCCGCGAGAAAGGGGAGAACTTGTCTGAAAAAATTCACCAGGCATGAGCATTATCTGGCCGACTGGAGTGTTTCGTTACCACTTTGAAAAGGGTTAAGGATCAACTAATGTCAAGATGAGCGCTGATTGGCAGGGATAACTGGTATATTGTTGGTTTTTTGGATCATCAGAGAAGGTGCTTCACGTACCGTTGCATAGCCATCAATATTCATTTTCCAATACGACTTAGTAATGAGGTTCAGATTGTCCTCTGCGAGGGGAGATCCCAATAATTAGAGAATTATTGGGAAACACCCAAAAAATGAGAGAATGGACTTGTTGGAGCTGTTGAAAATGAGAAATGAATGTGTCCAAATATTTGAAAAAGAAATGCCGGCTAGCCCCTGGACGTTCTTTGAGTCATTCCATAAGCTATCGATTAATAACAAATATAAGGAGGATCAATGGATCAAGGATACTACTTGCAATAGATAACTCTATATTATTGGCTCATCCTGATATAATGTTTATAGGCATATTGTGCATCCGAGTTTTAACGAGGTAAATACAACATTCTGAGGGCCTGTATTGTATGTTGCTGCTGAAATGGGAAGCAAAGGAGGTCTTTTCCGGTATGCAGATCCAGTGGACAAGTTACTTATGTTCCTTGGTGCTGCTGGAAGCATTGGAGATGGGCTGATGACACCACTTGTTATGGTTGTTCTTAGTGGTCTAATTGATAAATATGGGACAGCTGACATACATATCTCGAATGAAGAGGTGAACAAGGTACGCATCTTTTCAAAAGGAGGTATTGTAGCAAAGGCTTGGAATAATCCCCTAATGATTTTGAGACTGGATGTTTTAGTGAGACAGGTCTTGTCTGTATTCTGTGAATGTGTGCATAGATGCTTTGTTCAGAGATTAGAACCAAGCATTTCTTAGATTTCATATCGGTGCTGTCTTATTGGTGTGCCTTTATGTACAGCACTCACTGAGGCTACTCTATGTTGCTCTTGGAGTTGGAACCTCGGCTTTTATTGGTAAGTATGGCTCTTTGCCAGATCTCTGTAACGTCGGGTTTGTAATTACCTAGCTGATGAGATTGCCATTATTTTGGGAACAACGTTTCAATAAGTACAATCACTAATTTCTCTTTGGTTCTTCTTGGAAAAAGAAAAGAGAGTAACAAATAGTTGCTAATAGGTATGCCGTATATTATTGTTATAGAGGTTGGTGGGACTTAGCTTTACCAGCTTAAGCCTCTCTCCAATCCCTGATTAGTTGGACTTCAGATGACCCATATTGCTGCATATACTTGACTGATGCAACAACTAAGGGGGAAGACATGATAATTTTCAGAAGATGTTATTACACGAGTCAAATGTCAGTACTAAAAAGATAGTTCTATTCCAGTATTACCTTTGATTCGCTGATTAGCAGCTCCATTGTGCAGAAGGTCTTTGTTGGACGAGAACTGCAGAGAGACAGGCATCTCATATCAGGACAGAATACTTGAAATCAATCCTCAGGCAAGATGTTGGTTTCTTTGATGACCAAGATGCTTCATCCACCACATTTCAGGTCATATCATCCATATCAGCTGATGCCCATGCAATACAAGATGTCATAGCTGAGAAGGTGTTTCAACTTCTCAAAAGTATTTGATGTTACAAGTTCGTGATTATGCAATGAGTACAGTTTCACCTTTTGTTTCCATTTCTGATGCAGATACCAAATTGCATAGCCCGCCTCTCAGAATTTGTATTTGGTTACTTAGTGGGCTTCATTCTTTCATGGAGACTGGCGCTTGCTTCTATACCATTTGTGCTTGGTTTTATTATTCCAGGGGTAGGATTAGGGAAGATATTCATGGACCTCCAACTGAAAATGAAAGATAAATATGGGGTTGCAGGTTGCATTGCAGAACAAGCAATATCATCCATTCGCACTGTCTACTCATATGTTGGGGAGACTCAAACACTAAATAGGTTCAGCCAAGCTCTTCAGGACAGCATGAATCTAGGAGTAAAGTTAGGATTTACAAAGGGTCTGATGATAGGAAGTTTTGGAATTATGTTTGCATCCTGGGCATTTCTATCTTGGGTGGGGAGTATTCTTGTCACTGATAAAGGAGAAAGTGGTGGGCATGTGTTCATATCAAATGTTTGTATCGTCGTTGCTGGCCTGTAAGTCCTCTTCATCAGTAATATTTTCCCTCACGCATCTCTCTCTCATATTGCATACTGAAAAATACATACCATGTATTATCTTTCTGTTAAAAATTATATGTTTTAGCCCTTCAAAGAAAAGATAAAATAACTAGCATGGAGTTAAAATTAAACCATAGAGGTCTTGCCTCTGGTTATTCTTGTCTTATAGAACCTCTTATGATTTCAGGGCCTGTATGGGTGCTCTTCCCAATTTCTCATTCATCTCAGAAGCAACAGCTGCGGCCACACGAATTTATAAGACAATTGACAGGATCCCTAGAATAGACCCTGAAAATGCCAAAGGGAAAGCACTAGCACATATGAGAGGAGAGATTGAATTTAAGGATGTTGATTTTAGCTATCCATCAAGACCCAGAACCCCAATTCTTCAAGGATTCTGTCTTAGAATAAAGGCTGGTAAGACTGTTGGTCTTGTTGGAGGAAGTGGTTCTGGAAAATCAACAATTGTTTCTTTGCTAGAGAGGTTTTATGACCCTGTCAAAGGAGACATTCTACTTGATGGTTACAAGATAAAGAAACTTCAGCTTAAATGGTTGAGATCTCAGATGGGATTAGTAAATCAGGAACCAGTTCTTTTTGCAACATCTGTAAAAGAAAATATACTGTTTGGAAAGGAAGGAGCTACAATGGAAATGGTTGAAATTGCTGCCAAGGCTGCAAATGCACATGACTTCATCATCAGATTGCCTGATGGATATGAAACTCAAGTAAGCTACTTTTTCATACTTTAGTGATAACTTCTTTCTGAGATATAACTCAAGTTAATGAAAATTATGGTAAGTTTTCAGGTGGGACAGTTTGGGGTTCAACTCTCTGGAGGGCAAAGGCAAAGGATTGCCATTGCAAGGGCTTTGCTTAGAGATCCAAAAATCCTTTTGCTTGACGAAGCAACAAGTGCTTTGGATGCAGAATCTGAGAGAATAGTACAGGAAGCACTTGACCAGGCTTCACTAGGAAGGACAACAATTATTATTGCTCATCGACTAACCACAATTCGTAAAGCTGATAAGATAGTGGTCCTCCAATCAGGGAGAGTTGTTGAATCAGGTTCTCATCAGGATCTTATGCAAATAAACGATGGAGGAGGTGGAGTTTACTTTAAAATGGTGCAGCTGCAGCAATCAGCAATATCAAGTGAAACCTCTAACATGCTCGATCGTCCCACAGATAAGAGAAAATTTAAAAGAAATATGTATTTGCAGACTCCTAGATCACCTTTCAGTTCAAGATCAAGCTGGCAAAACAGCCCTTTGTCTCCCTCTAGTCCAGCATTTACCGTGAGTCCACATCCCTCAATTCAACTGCATTCTTTCTATGACTCTGATGATGAGGACTATGAGAATTTTTCTTACCCGAATCCTCCACGGTGGCGAGTGCTTAAGATGAATGCTCCAGAGTGGAAGAGAGCCTTCCTTGGATGTCTAGGGGCTGCTGCATTTGGTGCAGTTCAAACTTTTCATGCCTATTGCTTGGGATCAATTGTCGCGGTATACTTTCTCAGTGACAATTCCAAAATAAAGTCACAGACCAAAATTTACTGCATCATCTTTGCTAGTATCGGAGTTGTTTGCTTCTTTGCTAATTTACTTCAACATTACAATTTTGGAATCATGGGAGAACGTGTCACAAAAGGGGTTCGAGAGAAAATGCTTCAAAATGTTCTCACGTTTGAGATTGGGTGGTTTGATCAAGATGATAATACGAGTGCTGCAATATGTGCCCGGTTAGCCACTGAGGCCAACTTGGTTAAATCTCTTGTGGGAGATCGAATGTCATTGCTGGTTCAAGTCCTTACAAGTGCTTGCCTCGCTTATGTACTTGGACTCATAGTCACATGGAGAGTTGCAGTTGTTATGATAGCCTTTCAACCTTTAGTTGTTGCAAGCTTCTATTCAAGGGGTATTTTTATGAAAAAAATGTCTGAAAAGGCTCAGAAGGCACAAAATGAAGGAAGCCAACTAGCTAGCGAAGCTGTAGTGAACCACAGGACGATTACAGCCTTCTCTTCTCAAGAAAGGATCATGAAACTGTTTTTAGTAACGCTTAAAGCCCCCAAAAGAGAGAGTATAAAACAATCATGGATATCTGGCGTAGCCTTGTTTTCCTCCCAATTTGTTACAGTAGCCACCATGGCCCTAACTTTTTGGTATGGTGGCAGGCTAATGAACAAAGGTTTGGTGAGCTCTAAGCATATATTTCAAGCTTTTTTCCTCTTAATGAGCACGGGAAAGAATATTGCAGATGCTGGAAGCATGAGTTCGGACATAGCACGAGGCGGAAAAGCTATCAGGTCTGTTTTTGCCATCCTAGACAGGAAAAGTGAGATAGAGCCTGAAGATCCTGAAGGGCTAAAGATTGGAAGGACATTAGAAGGTAAAATAGAGCTTAAAAATATTTCCTTTTCCTACCCGTCAAGGCCAGAGCAAATGATTTTCCAGGGCCTAAACCTCAAAATTGAATCTGGAAAAACAGTAGCTCTTGTAGGACAAAGTGGTTCTGGCAAATCCACTGTTATTGGGTTAATTGAAAGGTTCTATGATCCAATAAAAGGCTCAGTGTTGATAGATGATGTGGACATTAAAAGTTACAACTTGAGAGATTTGAGATCACACATCGCACTAGTGAGTCAGGAACCCACACTTTTTGCTGGAACCATCTGTGAAAACATTGTTTATGGCAAAGAAGGTGCAACAGAAGCTGAAATTAGGAAAGCAGCAATGCTAGCAAATGCCGAAGAGTTCATAAGGTAACATAAACCCCAATTTTTTTCCCAATGTTAAGGTTAACAACTTCTTTCATTTCCTAAAATGCTCTTTGTAATGCAGTTCTATGAAAGATGGATATGAAACATACTGTGGTGAAAGAGGGGTCCAGCTTTCAGGAGGACAAAAGCAGAGAATAGCATTGGCTAGAGCAATACTGAAAAATCCAGCAATCCTCCTATTGGATGAGGCAACCAGTGCACTGGATAGTGTGTCTGAGAACTTAGTCCAAGAAGCTCTGGAGAAAATGATGGTTGGTAGAACCTCTGTGGTGGTTGCTCATCGCTTATCCACAATTCAGAAATCTGACTCCATAGCTGTGATAAAGAATGGGAGAGTTGTTGAACAAGGCTCACATCTTGATTTACTTTCTGTAGGACGCAAAGGGTCCTATTATTCACTCATCAGGTTACAACACGGCCATTCACCCTACAGGCCATGATCTTCCGAAAACATTGGATTATGCTCTTCAAGCTTTCAGAATTCTGTTTTTGCATGTATGATTTGGTCAGTGACATAGACATGCTTGGTAGGCTTTGTATTGTTAATAACTCTCGAGTTCAGAGTTACACAAACGTTTTTCTATTTTCTGTAGGACAAAAACCAAGGCGGGCTTCTGTTATAACCTCTGTTGAGTTATAAAAAAATACAGCAAATCACTCTTCTATGGGATCTTTTTCAACTGCCGGAAAGAGCACAAGATTCAAAAACTGTTGGATCTTTTGCATTTCTCTTACTAAATCAAACACTCTATGAGAACTTGGAACTCTTTCCTTGATTTGAACCTTTATTTCAGGCTTTTGTTGGATAATGGCATAGCAGAATGCTTTTCTTTGTATGAATATTCTTTTGTTCTTTTCTTATCCTTTCCTGATATTGTGGTGATGTATACATCTTTCTGCCCAGTTTTCTTGATTGTGAAACAACCCTTGTACTCAACTCAACAATCTCTCTCTTTAGATTGAAAATGATCAATCCCATAGACTCTTAGATATGCTTGGTCTCTGTCACACCTGGAAAAGATATGTACATGACCATCTCTACCATCTGTCTTTTGCTCATTTTCACCAACAAATTAGGATAAACTGGTACCCTGTTTGAGCCTTTTGTCTACCAGTTACGTCTAAAAAGTTTCACCATTATGATCTGGAGATATTCTCACCTCCAGGCAACACAGAATACAGCCAAGACAAGCCAGCAGTAGAAAACATAAGTTTCTGATCAAAGAAAGTGTTGTGTAAGAAAGAAAAAACAGTGTTTAAGGATATCTATAAACTATTCCAATCATGGATCTTGACCAGACTCCTGAAACCCTCCTCAGGCATCATTGCAATGTTGAAACCCAGAAGAACAAATTATTTTGGGCTGATTTTGTTTACTAGTGTTTGTTCATAGTTCACATTTCAACTTCCTGATTGAGAGACTCCATGAGAGTGTTGAAGCATAGGATTTCTTGTATTGTAGGATCTCTATGATCTAATTGATGGTGAGAGATTCCATTTCTTCTTGTTGTTTTGCCATAAATTTGCTGCTAAAGTATGAAATCCCACTTCTTGCATCTATTCTTTGGCCAGAAAGAGTATCCATTTTCAGCTTTTGAATGATCCAAGAAAACGGCTATGATTCTGACCAAGCCGACAATCTTATCGTCCTTTTCCTTTATGGTCTACAAAAATAAACACTAAAACTAGCTTTGCTAGACGGTGACCATTGTAGGAAAATTTTTAAAATAAGCTATCTATCAATGTATCTTTCTGTGACAAACTACAAAATTTTGATTCACAATTCTCTTAAAGAATAAGCTAAAAGTTAAAATATCAACTAGAGATTTATTTTCCTCCATTTCCTCTCATTTATCCACTCTTATACATCAATTACGTTATCATTTATAATATTCTAGATAATAACATATGATTTAACTATACTTTCATATGGTAAAATAAACTGTTCCCACAAAAATAACTCACCTAATAAAATATGATGATTTCTAAATATCAAGTCGAAAATTCAAACATTATCTTGATCGCTAAATAGTTATAATATTATTATTATACGGTAAAAAAACTTTCTCCCTTCTAGAAGCGTAGATTTTCCAAAATATAGCAAATATACCAAGAAGGAAGCAAAGTGGGAAAAAAAAATTCCACACAAAAAGGGGGTTTCTGAATGTCCAGCTGCAAAAGATCCAACTCTTTTTGTGCTGTTACTTGGGCCCAATCATGATCGACGACAAGATCCGGGAAACAAGAATTGAAAGTCCAAAGTCCAGCCAAACTTGGTCAAACAATTTTAAAATACTTAAAAGTAAGTAATTTTTTTCCAATTAAATAAGAAATTATCTATAGTCAGGACTATTAAATTCGAAACAGACTTCATATTCCTTTTCACTATACAATAGCCTCCTTTTAAACTTGAACATCTACATCAATTTTCTACAATGAAATGAATCCACGAGAGGCTAATTTGACTTACAATTATACATTAAAGAATTATTCATGTATTAAATTAAAGTTATCGTTAAACTAATTATTTATTTTTATTATACTTTAAAATTTTAAGTCTAATACCTATCAAACAAATGTTCATTATTTTTTCTTTTAATATTGTGTCAAATACCTTTTTTACATAATATTTTTACAGTTACTCGTGCTTTTGAAATAGAGAGGTCTAATTAACAAACCAAAAAAGGAAAAAGGTGCAATAGAAGCCTCGGTTCTATATTTAAGCAGTTGGCTGCTGGCCTTTGTTTCTTGCTTAATGCCTACTGTATACATGTTCATCATACTCGATATGTTCAAGAAAAGCCATTACATGTGTTCCTCCGTCACCCTAACAAGTATTCTCTTTTTCATTTCTCTTGTTTTGTATATATATATATGTATATATATATATAACCCGTCAAATAGTTTTAATTATTTTTTAATATAAACTCTAATATAGTAATAAAATCCTGCTGCAACTTGTTTCCATGCTCATGTCCACCCCAACAACACACTGTTATATATAAACAGGCATCCCGAGTCCCTTCCCTCCGTTCACAACCTTGCAAACACCACCAAACGCCTTCCTTCTCCTCCCAACCATCCTTTAAGTCTCTAACAGGGTGAGGTTCCGAACTCTATTCCTAGCTCTTAATTTGTAACATGAAAGTTCGATCTTTGTTATCAGCATGTTCCTCCTCATTCTGCACGGCAAATGATGATGCCACAATCCCACCACAGCAGAAAGGCCAGTTGCCACAAACACCGTGTCGGTTCCTACTTTCTGATACAAGCAGCTGCTCGGATATTCATGGTACTAGTTCATCATCAATCTCTCAAGATTCCGCCTGCACCAGTAGCAGTCTCGAAAGCAACTTATCTCTCTTGACCCTTCCTTCTGTTCCATCTCTCCAGAAGCTCTCCCCGGAAAACTTAAACCTCTCAGTGACCGCGCTTCCTATTACCTCCCTTAAACCCCGGCCTTTCCACGTGAACTTCCTTGCTGTCCACAATAACCTCCTCTACGCCGTCTCAGGCAACGAAATCAATGTCTTTGGTATCTTTGACTTCAATCTCTTCGATACTTTCACTGTCCAAGACCCTTCATCTGGTTCTATCAAATCTCTAGTTTTCTGTGATGGAAAAATTTTTAGTGCACATCAAGATTGTAAAATCCGTGTCTGGAAACTAACTCCCGATAAGAAACACAAACTCATTGCTACTCTGCCGACCCTTGAGGACCGCTTGCGCAACTTTATATTGCCAAAGAACTATGTCGAAGTCCGGCGTCACAGGAAGAAGCTATGGGTTGAACACTATGATGCAGTATCAGGATTAGCTGTGGCAGAGAAGTGGATGTACTCGGTTTCATGGGATAAATACTTGAAGATTTGGAAAGCTCCAGATTTCCGCTGCGTGGAGTCGGTGAAAGCCCATGACGACGCCATCAACGCCGCGGTGGTGTCGCCTGATGGTTTAGTTTACACCGGCTCTGCTGATAAAAGGATTAAAGTTTGGGGAAGACTACTTGGGCAGAAAAAGCATGTCTTGATAGCAACTCTGGAGAAGCATATATCTGCTGTGAATGCATTAGCATTGAGCTCTGACGGATCGGTGCTGTTTTCTGGTGCTTGTGATCGATCCATTCTTGTATGGGAGAGGGAGGACAGTGCCAACCACATGGCGGTGACTGGGGCACTTAGAGGTCATTCCAAGGCCATATTATGTTTGATCAACGTCTCCGACTTATTATTCAGTGGATCAGCTGACCGGACAGTGAGAATATGGCAACGGAGGCTGGACGGCCGGTATTGTTGTTTGACAGTCTTGGACGGACATGTTAAGCCGGTGAAGTCGTTGGTGGCGGTGCCGGAGACCGGAGAATCAGGCGGTGAAATGAAGGTGTTTAGTGGAAGTTTAGATGGAGAGATTAAGGTGTGGAAGGTTTTGGTTTCATCAACCATCAACAAATCTTGAAATCCAAAACTCCAAAACAAATTCATGGGAAATTTTTTGAAATGAAACATAATTTGATCCCATGCTATTTATTGTATATACATAGATAACTACACAAGAATTAACCTGTTTTTATGGGTTTTGTGTACCAGAAATTTTGCATTAATGTTCTTTTTTTCTTTGAAATAAAACCTCTAATTTGTTTTCATCCGAGTATATAATTCGTAATTTAAAAAAAATTCAAAATTGAATTCTTGAAACATATCGTGCTTGTTGATATTTTCGAGTTAGAGATAATTACGCAATCATCTCAGTTTAGTATGATTAATTTAGTTCACAATTTATTTATGCAAGGAGTTTGATGCATGAAAATGGAGGGCAATTAGGTTGAGGTACTAGTGAAATGGTTCGGAAAATGGCTTATTGAATATTCTTTCCATTCTCGAATGCTAACATGGTTTTTTTTTTTTTCAAAATTCATACATATTAATATTAAAAAATTGAATTATTTTTATTAAAGAATTGTACATTTTATTTTAAAATATAAAATAAATTAATATTTTAATTTAATAGAGTAATAAATAATAAAAATATAATTAAAAAAATACTTAACCTGGCGTTTGGTAGCCATTTGGGAACCGTGAAGCAATAAAACCAGAGAGCAGAATCATCAGCACACAACTTGAGTTAATCTACACGAACTGACCAATGAAAGTGCAGATTAATTAATTATAGAAATATTTAAACTGGTGATTAAGTCAACATCAATGACTAATCAGCTGTCATCACGTGTTATTTATTTATTTTAATTAAAATTTTTATTTTAATTTATCGGTCATATTAGTAAATCAAAACTATATTAATTATTTTTTACAAATACCCCTTTAATACAGTGAATATTTGTGCACTTATAATGAGAAATGGAAGTAAATTAAATATGTTTATAATATATAAAGTTTTGAAATTTAATCACTCTTTGATAAAGAAAGAGATTTTTTTAAGATAAAATAAAAAATATTGATTAATTAACTAAATAATTTTATTTTTCTTAAAACTTATGAATAGATTAAAATAGATAGATAAAAGGAGATAGGAGAGTATCTCATTACACCATTTTGAAGGGTAAAAATAAAGCAAATATATGTTGCTTATGTCACAACCAAGAACATAATAACAAATTAGAGATTTATTAGTCCTAATTAGTTTATTGTTACCTCTATTTTAAAACAAAGAGGGACTAAGGATTGGTTTAATTGGACTGTTTTATGGAAGTAAATAAGGAATGAAAGTAAATATAGAGGTAAATGTGACATATATATACCTTATTTGGTTGAATGTAGATGTGGAAGGGAAGTAAATCAGGAGGGGTACCACTTATCCTCCACATCAGCATTTTCTCCACTCCCAATTTGGAGGAATTGGGAGAAAAAAATAAAGTGAGAGTAATAATGACAGCATTGATCATATTTTTAACATTAAAAATTTTAATAAAATAGATAATGATGGATAAAATAGTAAATTAAATTAATTATTCTCTCTCCTCTACCCTCTCATTCCCTTCCTATTTTTACTCCAACCAAATAAGATAAGAGTAAATATATTAACTTCTCTAGTGGGAGTCAAATGTGCCACTCCTCCTCTCGTGTCCTCTCTCCCTCCTATGAATAGGATAAGAGTAAATACATTAACTCTCCATTATTTTGATTCGCGAGGAGTAGTGGCACATTTTACTTCCACTAAGGGAAATAAATATATTTATTCTCATCCTTTTTTGTGGTGAAAATAGAAAATAAACGTGATTTCCGTCCAAATCAAAATAGTGAGATTTGTTAATGTAGAGGGAAACCACTCTCCTTCCACATTTACTTTCCACTTTTTTTACACTCTAACCAAACGAAATAAATTTTAGATTTACATCCAAATTTACTTCCTCTCCCCTTTTTCTTTTTTTTTTTTTTTGTTATGTATTGACTCTTTACATTTCTAAATATTCAAAATCTTTCTTTTATTCTAACCCCCCTCCAAATTCTGCAACCCATCAAGTTGTATCATTCTTCCACTCTAACCTCTTTCAAATTCTACAATCCACATTCAGTTATAGAGGAACGATATATAGATACAAAATTTTTGAAGTCTTTTCAAATTCTCAACTTTTTAAAATTTTATTTAACACAATACTGAAATATTGTACTTGTTTACGTTATAATTTTTTTAATTAAATAGATAGTTTATAAATTAAAAAATTAATATTTTTATAATAGAATAATTAAAAAGTAATAATAATCATAGAAGACAATTATAGTTTACAAATGTAGATTTAAGTTTTAGAAGCATGAATTTTCGTCCTCCCTTAAAATATCTTTTGTATAAAGCAAATTCAAATATTAGCTGTTTCAAAATTTTAAGAACATATATTTTTTTTCACTTGTATCCTTATTCTATTTATTAAAGTATTTCATTCGATTACACTATTAATTAGTTTTTTAATTTTTATTCTAAAATGGATAAAATTTTAATAATTTCCAAAATTTTTAAATGATAAATTTTTCAAAATTTAGAGAGTAATTATTTTACATTTTTCAACGTTGGCTGTGTTGGAACCAAGTTTTTGGGGTATTATTTTTCTGCTAATATTATTTTATATACTATAATGTAGTTTTGTCCACATTAAGTCGTTAAACAGCGTTTAGGTAGGGAGTAAAAAAGATTTAATTTTGTGCCGACTAATTAATTATTATTAAAATTAAATTATTTATTTAGTCTAAGCCGATCATATGAATTGAATCTAGTGCATTTTTGTCCTGTGTTTTATTTTTTGAGAAGAATATTCAAGGACAGTGCTTTTGATATTTATTGCAAATGAAGGGTTTCCTATTAGTACTTTTGTTCTCAAATTACTGTTATTTTCGAAATTTTTATTTATATTTTATTTATTATTTTATAAAATAAAAATATATTTATTATTTTTTAATTGTACATTTGTACCCTTATAATTTATTATTATATTTATCCATAATATTAATTGGCTTCAATAATTTAATATTTTTTTTCATTAAAACTTTATAATTGTTAGAGTTACAAGTTTTACAACAATCCTCTATTTCCTTTTATCTGTCTATTTTAATTAAGATTTTTGTTTCAATTTGTCTGTCTCATTAGCAAATCAAGATTATAGTAATTGTTATTTTTTTCACAAATATCCATCTTTAATCCAGTAAATATTTCTACACCTATAATGGAAAATAGAGTAAATTAAATATACTTACAACACATAAAGTTTTGGAATCTAATTATTTCTTAATAAAGAGAGATATTCTTTGAAAGTAAAATAGGAAATATTGATGAATTAATTAAAAAATATTATTTTTCTTAAAATTTGTAAATCGGTTAAAATGGACAGATAAAAAGGAATAGAGAGAGTACTTTTATCCACGAAAAGCAAGGCCGATAAAAGAAATGACTTTTTATTTAAGATTTCTTGTCTAATACTATATCCATTTCACAATATAAGTCGTTTTAGACTTGTGCATAAGAATTAAGGGTCTTAAGTTTCATACAATTTTAAAACTAAACTTTTAAAAATACTCCTAATTAAATATTTATTTATTTTGATAATTAGAGAGAGTTTGGTCATAATTAGTTGAAGGAGAGAGATTGTAAGAAATGGTAGAGTTAAAAAAAAGTAAAAAATATTTATAAAATTTTATAAAACGACCTATATTATGAAAAAAAATTTCAAATTCAAAACGATTTATATTATGAAATGAAAATAATGATAAATATTTTTATTAATTAAACATTCTGGTGTTTCGATTAGTTATAATATTATTTTTATATAATAAATTTTAAATTTCACTTATATTTTATATTTCTTATATATTAAAAAAAAGAAATTAGATGTGTTCATCGGGGCAATTGGCAGATTGAGATCAGTACCTACTGAGTTTTTGTTTTTCTTTCTTTGTTCTTTTCTCTCTTATTGTTGTGTGATTTGATAGACAAAACGTCCATCCGGCAAATGCAGAGAATGGTGAAGACAAATTCCCCATCCACAGTAGCCTACGTTTTGGCTCCTCTCCCTCTATTTCCGCACCATCTATGGCTGCAAAATCTCCGATACAAAACGTTAAAACCAAATGCAGTATGGGCTGTCAGAAAAAGATTCATGGACAGATTGAATGTTCCTCAAGGGAGCTCAAAAATAACTTTTTTTCCCCTTTTATTTTCGCTGTCACTTCTCATGGATTCACATGACCATATATACTCTTAAACAGTAAATTAGAGCTAGAATAAATAAAAATATAATATATTCTAAGCATGTAAAATACAAAAAATATAAAATCCAAACTCACTATATTGTACTTTGAATAGTAATTTAAAAGATTTTGAGCGTATCAGTTATCTTAAAATTCATCTAGAAAAAGGAGAAAAATAAGATGGAGGATTCAAAGCAATGTTGGATAAGCCGACCTTTTTGAATAACAAAGAAAGCATATCAAAGAAGTGTAGACTTACATAAAGAAAGTAAAAAAAGAAGATACTGTGATTTGTAAACGGAATAAGGTGTGTGATCATAAAAAGAGAAAAAGAGGAAAGGAGATTGGCCAGGATCTGAGCTCCACAAAGCTACAGAAACACTTGGTGAAGACGAAGGCAAGTAGAGAGAAAAGGTAAACAGAGAAAAAGTAAAAAGTTTTAAATATTTGTTTGAATAAGCTATAAGTTCAATTTCATATCTTATTTTAAATAATAATAGAAAATATTTTGAAAATATCAACGACACTAAATATCACTTGAGCAAGAGATTAAATATAAAAAAAAGATCCAAATCTTTTTCGATCTTAATAATTATTTATTTTAAAAACTCACGGTCATTTCTTCTAGATATTTTCATGAACAACTTGTTATATTTTGTGGTGTCATGTCTGGTGCCTTTGAGTCTGAGAGTGCGATTTATGGATATGATAATAGACAGGGACATGGACAACTATTTGATCATCATTTGTATTAGGTTAAAGGAGGATTGACGTGACGAAAAAAAAAAAACAAGTTGATTCCATGGATAGAAAGCCAGAAAGGATCTCCATGCACTGTTCCTCTCTGTCTCTTCAGAAATATGAAGGATAAAAATTACACTCCCAAAGAGATAAAAAGGAAGCAATGCAACTTGCCAACTTGATCTAATTCAATTCTCTGGATTTCGAAGTTGGAATTGATGGCCAACCCCTACCCTTTGCTCACCTTTCCCCGCGTCTTGGCCTTTTCAACGACGAACTCCCTAGCTTTGCTTTCCATTCCCAATGGCTAGCGGTTGTGATTTTTTTTTTTTTTATGCCACTTGGTTGTTGCCCGACATAATCTTATAGTACTGTCTTCTATATTTTGATTCTATTATGGAGAACTTTGTCTTCTTCATTATTATTCGTAGATTTAGAGCTTGTTTGACTTGTGAGAAATGGAGGGAGGGGAGAGGAAAGGAGAAGGGCAGTTTGAGTTTTAGATATTTAGATTAATAGAGGAATTAAATTTAATAGAAATATTTTAAGAGTAAATGAGAATAGAGGAAGAAGAAATCTCATTTAATGAATATTTAACAAATGGAGTAAAATATATTTTAGTACAAAATATTTAATATTATTATATCAAAGCAATTACAAAAATATAAACTCAAATAGTATCATTTCATTTCTTTTTGTTTCATTCTCTTCTCTATATATTATGTAACATTTTCTTTCTTTTTTTTCTCTATTTTTAACAAAATATTATAAATACCTCTTAGTTTCATCTTGCTCTCGTTCTCTTTCCTTGGTGTCCTACTACTCCCTTCTCCTTTTCTTTCCTTTTTGTCAATCCATACATGCCCTTCATTCTTGCTTTTTCTTCATTCAACTCTCTGGAAGTTTCAGAGCCAGACTAGGGACCAATTGCAATCATCTCTCCTCACGATTTCTGACCATTAATGAACCTTAACCAAAGCTAGAACTGAAACTTCAAAAACCTTACCTAAGCATGTTTCTGTTCTGCAGCTACCTTCACGTCATGTTTCTGCTCTGTAATAATGGGCACAAATCATTGCTGAAGAAGCATTTTACAATTCTCAGTCGTACTACAACTTGGGATTATTTTGTAGTTTCATTGACAAATTTATATTTCAACTCCGAAGAATCTCAAATTGTTAAATGTTTTACGTTAACATTGGAGGATCTTAGAAGGATTTTCTGAAATATATGTACATGCCAACCTCAGCCCTTGAGCTATAGAATATGAATATATATCAAGGTACCTAACGCCATTGCAAAGACCAATAAAACCATTTCAGATAGGATAAGAGCCACTAAGCCAGACCTCCATTGAATGCAATCATGCAAAGATGGTGGTCATCGGTGATATATATATTTTTGAATTCTTTGGGGCAAAGCAAGCAGGCTTTAGTTGCAAGTTGCCAACTTGGTCATGCGCGGCTGCAGATTTACACAAAAGTGATAGAAGAAAGAAATGAGAAGGAAGGGCCATATTATATACCTTTGCTGGAGTCTTGAGGTATTTGACGAAATGTATGAGGATGACATCCTCTGATAAAACATGTCCGAAGACTCGAGAACAAGAAATAGCAGCCAAATATCAAGAATCAAGAATAGGGTTCATCCGGTACTGAGCTTCCAAGGCAGCTGGTTTCTTGTCACACCATGCAAAAGTCAGGGCTATTCCCTGCCTCTTTCTTTGGCATTCTTCCTAAGAAATATGAAAGCAAGATGGAAAACAATGACATAGTCCGTGGTAGATTTTGTTGGAAGCCCTTAATTAAAGTGGGTTATCTGTATTGCAAATCAATTATTGAATTTAAATGGGACAATTCCATAGATGTGCTTTGGTTATTTCTCCTTTTAGGTGAATTTATCTTAAAAAAACTAGAAAAGTTTTTAGTTGGACATGATTTTTATAAATTATAGTTTTAGACAATTATAATGTATTGCTAATTGCACAATCGAACAATGTATAATATTTTAAATCTTATGGTTCATTAAGACATTTCATGCAAAGAAATTGGATATTTTTCCTTGTTTAGAAATAGAGTTTATCTCACAAAAACAAAAAAGTAATTTTCTCTCCTTTTTTATCTTTTCTTTTTCCCTGGTAGGCCCTAGATTTCCACTTGATTGAGACCGAGGAAACAATGATGCCAAATGAGTTAAAGTCCAAACAAAAGCACCATTGTCTACCTCCAAAAACCAATGATCCCCCATCATTTTACGGAATCTCATTGGATAAAATGATAATATCCCATTTCTTTTTTCTCTTCCTTTTGGAACTCATGATAGATTTCCCAAACCTTGTAAAATTTGGACCTCATGCTAGAGAGCTTGAACCAATTTGAATACAGCCATTGAAATGGTATACTGTGATAAGGTAGCAACTCAGTTAAAACACTCCCAATCAGACAATATATGTTGAATTTAATTCATATATCGTATAAAATATATATAGGATTGTGATGGTCTTGTACTTTAGTCAAATAATGCCTTCTTTCTTTTCTTACTAGAATATAATAATTGCATTAGACTTCTTCAACTACAAGTTTGATAAGCTAAAATACAACCTAAAAATTTAGACAGGCACCTACTGCTATGCACTAGGTAAGTAGGAATGGATTGAAGGTGGATGTGAGGTGTCACCAACGCTTAACCCATAAAGAAGAGGCCCAACTCTACCTAATCTTTCAAAGCAGACACAGATATGACCATGCAGGCCAGATGAACTAGCCCAAGAAAATGGCCCATCCTGATTTCCCATGCTTGTCTTGCTGGTTAACTGTAACTGCTATAACGAAAGGACTTACGTTCGAAAGACGCATTCAGCATAAGAAGTTCAGAATTGATCAGCCAATCAAGTAAGATTATTCTTAGTAATGGGTGTAGAACAGGTCCTGTCAAGTCTCACTCACTCTGAAGCAGAGATTCATGATGCAGAATAAATGCTAAGTTGATAAACATTCTGGCTTTGTTTAGCAATGAAAATCCCCAGAAAGATAAGGGGATTAATATCTGCATCTCTCATAGTTTTCCAACCTTTCCAAAGAAGTAAGAAGCAGGGACAGTCTTCACAACAATAATAGGTTTGTCTTTAAGCACATTCGGGGAATTAACCTGTCAAAGCGAAAGTAATTTCTTGTGAAAAAAAGACAAATAATTGAGGCAAGTATCACCAAAACAGACATAAAATGGAAGTTACAAATATAGCAGTTCCATAAGTGATAGGACTAAGCGCATCACCAAATGAAATCCAGGACCAAGAAAATCTACATCTAGAAATTTAAGCACTTAAGCAAGAAGAGAAATCCATCTAACATTATCATCCCTAAAGTCACGAGTCATTGAGCATTTTTGAGGACAACATTAGTAGTCAGCCATGATTCCAAGCTGCAATAAAGGGAATGGAACAGAAAAACCAGAGGACCATAACCCAACCACAATTGCACCCAAGTAGTGGAATCTCTCTCCAAACTGCTGGCAGCCATCCTATCCCATTGTAGAAACTAAAGCAAAGGCAGAATATTAGACCTTGAAGAACTTTACACATTCTAAAATACCACATATTTTAATATTTGCATTTCTTTTCAGATTATCTGTTGCCACTGATATGATTGAGAGGTGCAAAACTTCTAGAGTATTCCTACTTTTAGTGAAGGAAACCTAGATCACTTTTAGGCCTCCTTTCCAAGTACCATTATAAACCAACAAATTGTATGTGACAGTATATACAAGCCATGGTTTACTAGGATTAATAACAAGATTCAGTAGTCCCAAAGATATGAGAATTTTTCATTTTGAAAGACAGGTGATACATTTCCAGTTCAAGAATTTATGCTAATGATTATGTATGTACTAACATCACGTAGAGAAAATCATACTAGGTTATGGAACTTCTTTAGATTGTTCTCTTCTTGTGTCATATTATTCATCTCATTGCATTGTGGCTCTTGAAAAATAAGACAAACTTCTACTTGTTCTAAATATTACAAGAGAAACCATTACACTGAACCTTCAAAACAAGATAATCAATGCTGACAAATCAAAGGCTAAGTTAAGGGCAAAAATTCAAAAGTAAAATTTCAAATACCTAGTAAACAATAAAGAAGGTTCTGTTCAGAGGACTACATAAAACTCCTTTATCGGAAATTTATAGTTTGTGGATGTTCAAATACAAAGGTTTTTCGTAAGCATTCGAGTGCCTTGTGCCTTGCATTTGTATACATGCTAACAGTTGAGTCTTTGGAACATGATCCTAAAATTGTATAGGCAAAAATAAGTATATCTTCAACAATTGGACTCCTTTTCTTCACATAAAACCAAGCATTCAGCTGTTCATGATACAGTTAATGGGCATACATCTATAGGCAAGTTAGAAGTTCTCAGACTTCAAACGTGATGATTTTGAGTTGCTAGAATTCCTGGCTCAATGACAGCGGAACATATCCTAAGTGGTTATTCTACAAGGAAACCTAAGGGCACCAAAACACAAGCAGGTCAAAGTTAACTATTTAACAGCAAGTAGACTACAAAGCATTGGATCTAAGATGTAACAACAAGTGCTAAAAAATATAGAAAGAGGCAAGAATCCCTGCATTGAACTAGATTTTGAAGGAAAGAAGATAAAAAAGATCCAATCTTTGCCAATTTTACCTCATTCAAGAATGACCACGAAGGCGTTTACGAAGTTTTCTCAACTTGTGCTGGTTCATTTTCCTTTTTCTCTTCTTCTTCACACTATCAGCCCACATAATCCTCTCATCAGGCTCCAATCTTGGCTCCAATAACTGAGACCGGCAAATCCCAGCTGGAGAAACGGGGTTTAAGAAATACTCAGACGTAAAACTGGGATAAAACTGAATATCATTTTTGTGGGTAGATTCTACCCCCCTAAAGCAACTTGAATCGGGATTGACGAGGTGATTATGATTGTCAAATTTGGATTGCTGAAGAATGGGAGGAGGAAGAAAAGTTGATGGATTTCGATGGTTGAAACATGTTAAGATTCTTTGATCTGGTAGTTTCTGAAGCAGCTTCTTTACCCCTGCGGCCATATTGAGACGAAGAACTAGAATCCAAAACCAAGCATTAGAAAAAATGAAAAGGGAAAAGCAGCAAAGGAGGAGGAGGAAGAGAACTACAATGGGAGGAAAAAGAGAGGCGTGGAAAATAGCTAAAAACTGAAATAAAATTGCCCCCATGCAGGATCGAACTACAGACCTTCAGTTTACAAGACTGACGCTCTACCACTGAGCTATAGGGGCTCGATTAGTTTATTGGAGACATTATGGAATTATAATTAAAAAAATTTATACTTCCTCCATCACTCCTCATTTAACTATTTTAATCGATTTATAAGTTTTAAGAAAAATAAGATTTTTCGATTAATTAATTAATATTTTTTATTTTACATTCAAAGAATCTCTCTTTATTAAGAAGTAATTAAATTCAAAAATTTTATGCGTTGTAAGTATATTTAATTTATTTCTATTTTCCATTACGAGTGCACAATATTTATTGTATTAAAGAAGAATATTTGTAAAAAAATAGCAATTAATATAATTTTAATTTGCTAATGGGACATACCCTCAAAGAATCCCTCTCTTTATTAAGAATAAATCAAATTCTAAAGTTTTATGTGTTGTAAGTATATTTAATTTACTTTTATTTACCACTATAAGTGCATAATACTCATTGTATTAAAGTGAAGTATTTGTAGAAAAAAAACAATTAATATAATCTTGATTTGCTAATAGGACAGATAAATTGGGACAAAAATTTTAGTTAAAATTGACAGATAGTAGGAGATGGAGGAGTAGTTTACAACTTACATTCTATTAGAATTTTGGGGGTAAATAGTAAAAAATTCATGTTTGGTTTGAGGCAAATTAGACTAAAAAAAAAAAACCCTCATGTATATGTATATCTTTTTCTTTTAATCTATTAGAATGTAAATGAAAGTAAAAAAGATAAATATGTCAATTTTCTCGATATTTTTCAATAATTAAAGTATACAATATTAAATTGGATACAAGTAAAAATATTTTATTTACTTTTCTTCTATATTCAATCGAATAGTACAAAATTAAAAGCAGCAGACTTCCCATAATGAAAATAAATGTGTCATTTTCTTCGCTTTCTCCTTCCCTTTCAAACGAAGTGTTAATAAGGAGTGATTAGTCAAATAGTTGGATGCCATATATGCAAATTTATGTATATAAATGTGGAAGTATGAAAATAGAATAGGTCAAATACATTAAATTCGAGTTTATTCTCGAAGATTAACAATAGTCTAACCTCCATGATTGAATTACTTAACCTAGCTTTCCTCCTCTATAACCATCATTGTAACTCAAGAAAAATCAACTTTTAGTTGACTCCTTTCCATTCAATCAAAAAGTTAGCATACATCTCGTAACATCCAAATTTCATACTCTCTCTGTCTCATAATATAAGTCGTTTAACTTAATTTCACACATATTAAGATTCATAAAAATAAGGTGATTTTATATTTTTTCTTCCTAAAATATCTCTATTTAAATATTTTAGAAACAAGAGAAGAGAGGAGAGAGAAAGAGAGGAAAATAAAATAATAAATAAGGACAAAAATATAAAATAGCTTTAAAATCTCCTTGAAAAATCTCCAACGACCTATAATTTGAAATAACAAAAATAGTCTCTAACGACTTATATTATGGGATGGATGGAGTAATATCTAAACGGATTGATTTCTTTTCCTTTTACTTCAACATATTCTACTTGAGGTAACAAGGGTTAAGGGGCTCTAAGAAAGAGGGAAAAAACCAAATAGGATCCAAAAGAAATTCATTAATCTTAGAAACTTTTTATTTAGCCAAGTGTTAACTCATTATTTTTAAGAAATATTCCCTTTGTCGTTTTAAATTATTAAAATTCCTATATTAACTTTCAAAATCGTTCATTTGACATTTTTCGTCAAGTTTGTTTGTGTCAATAAATGTTTAATGAAAATTGATCAAATATTTACAAAAGAGATGGAAAATTTGATCAAAATAATTATTATTTTTATAAAAAATTAACTAATTCAATCCTTTAACGTTTTTATTTTAGAGGATTATATCACTTTTCTCTTTTTTTTTATAATTAATTACGTACTGAATTATTATTATTTTTTAACCGAAATGATCCTTATGACCGTTTTCATTACCCTCACCATCAAATGAGAATGATCATTTTGGTATTTAACTATTCAAGTATTATTCATGCACCCCATGTGTCCAGGTGAACCGAAGGACAAGAAGAATCGAAGGCACTTTCCATTCAAGGCCAGATAGTCTAGAGCCCTCCACTATTCACTAATATTCTTCGACACCGCCAATATGCTCGAGGATCAGGCAACCAGGACAAGAAAAGGAGAGGCCATTGATCGCCACTGTATCTAGAGACTTCCACCGTTGAGACCGTGCGCGAAGAAGATTCTCGACCATCTGAGATTTCAATCAATGAACCATATTTAGAGGAAGTTGATAAAGTTCACAAAGCTAGTGTCTTTTGTCAAAGACGAAGTGAACAAGTGAGGTAAAGGTAATGCCTTTTTTCTCAGAGAAAGTTGCTCTCTTTATTGTTTTCCCATGTCTTGGTCTTTAGAAAAATTCGTGTCTTTTTCTTCATGTGTTGCCGTAAAGGCTCGTGCAACATATACATCTCAGCATGTCGGAAAAATTTACATATACATTCCTATTTCTTGATAAAATCCATCTGGGAATTCGTCCAGTAAGCTTGTTTCCTGTCAAATACCTGCAAAACAAAAGAATTGCTTTCTTAGCCATAAAAAATTTCAAAAGAAAGACTTATAGATGAACAGAATAAAGCTTTGCTTAAGAATATTCACTTCCATGAAATTTGCTTTGCCAAGTTTACTGAAGGTCGTTGGAATTTCACCAGTCAAGTTATTAAAACTAAGATCTCTACACAAGAAAGCACCAAAGAATTAGCTAATTCCACTTTCTTCTTCCAAATAAATTTGGAAGTCAATAGATTATTATAATCATAATAAATTTCTTACATAGTTTTCAATCTTACCATATTCCCAATATATTCAGGAATCTCTGGGTGGATTGCACATTTACTTATTACCCTGCAAATCACAATATCATATCCGTCAATTTAGAACAGAATTTGAAAATTCAATATAGCAATAGAAATGAGAGAATGTTCAAATAGTGTGGAAAGCTAGATCCTTTGCTTTCTTCTCTCCAAATATTCCAATGAAAAACCCATCAAATCAACACCCAAAAACTCTAAAATATTGTATATTTCCTGCAAGTAAAAAGAAAGAAATCAAAATAAAGCAATTGAAGAAGATTTATCAGTATCAAGTATGAGGCCCTCTCAAGAAAAAAAGAAAATGTCTAAAAATCTCGTTATGTGAAATCTCCCAAAACACTTGACTCCAGAAAAAGTCTTACACAAAAAATAAAACCCAACACAAAAAAAGTTGAATTTACTAGTCTCTGTACTATAGAAAAATGAGTTGGTCTTGGATTATCAAAGTGAGTACAAAAATTTAAAATGACAAAAGCGAGGTTATTGCACACCTCTTTAGTTTGTTAAGAAATGCCATATCTTCTCTCCATGCTCAACTCTTTACTATTATAGAAGACTTTCTTTTTTTTTTGTTTTTTTTTTTTTTTTGAATAGGGCTTCATGAATAGGAATATAATTAAGAATTTAAAATTAAAAGACAAATTTTACAGAAGAATATGTTAAAAAATAATACTATATTTTTTAATAAATTTTTAAAGGTGTAAAATATAGATCTCAAACCTTAAATAAAAACAGGAGATGTGTTAAAATAATGAAAATGCATATTGAACACCTAAAACAGGAGATGTTTTAGAGCCAAGGGAAATCCAGCAGGAGTCCTGATTGGACACCTAGAAGGTATCACATTTCTTCACGTGGCGATGGTCGCCATTTCATTTCAAATAGTAAGGATCAGGCAATCAAACTTTGGGATGTAAGGAAAATGTCCTCCAATGAACCTAGGTTATGCTCATTTTCAAGCCCTGATCCTTTTCCTTCCTCTTCTAAAAAGAATGGTACCCTCACTCTGAGGCTCTCACCGTCTCGTTTCTAAGACCATGGAAGAGGTAAATCACGATATATGTCTCAATAAAAATTGTCTTTAACCACGACTATACAAGAAATCAAATATACGTCAAAGGTAAAATTTAAACCCTCACTCTATAGATAAAGACTTGATCGTCACAATAATATTTCGACCACTTACCTATTGAACTATGTCTTGAGAGGCTTTCCTTCCTCTTCTAGTCTATTCATATAGTAAATTTGACTTACTTTGGATAGGTGATCAAAGCACTTAGCTTCCTGATTTGCTGTTCTAATTAATATTGTGCCTAGCTTTTAACTCTACTGATTTATAACACAATTATATTAGTTCAGTGTTGAAATTGCTACTTAAGTTAGAAACCATCCATTTGTTGCATTATAAAAATATTGCGAATTGATACCTATATCATTTTTATGTTTATGACTTATATTTTTATTGGTTAAACTTGTTTAATATACTATTAAATTAGAGTTTTTGATACTTTTTTATATATTTTGTAAAAAATTTAATGTAATATTTTCTCATCTATACTTGTACGTGAGATTTATAATTAATTTTTTCCCTCACTTTCCTATGACATAAGAAAGACATTTTACATAAAGAATATTTTCGGATTGAGATACCCGACGTATTCGAATGTAGGTCTCTTTTATATCATACTCAGACTATTTGGATTGAATCTGACACCAAATTTTACTAATTGGGCCTGAGTCCAGGTCTGTAACAAGGTGATCCGGCCCGTTTAGAGCCATATCTGCAAATCTCGAAATTTTTACTTTTTTTTGCCCTTTTCTTTCCAACTTTGGTTGAATTGTCTCTTCAAATCGTGACTTCGCTCTTCGAGTCCTCGCGTTATTCGCTGCTAATTCCCCTTCTCAAAATTTTCTCCTCTCAAAAACCCCTTCGCGTTCTTCCCTGCTAAATTCCCCTCCTCCCCCTCAATTTCTACAAGAACAGCCACTTATTCTCTCTTCCCCATCTCTGAGCTTCATTATCTCCTCTCCATATTGTTTCACCACTGACTTCCATCACGTGGCTGCCAAGGAGAGCCGCTGCCTTAGAAAGACTCCGCACCCGGAATTAAAACTCGCCGGAGCCACGCCCCTGCCGGAGATCTTCTTCTATAACAGTTTTTCCCCCTTTTTTAAACAAGAAAAAGGTAACTGTACTGAATTCTGAATTTGTTGAATTGGAACTGATTCAATGTTGAGACTTTATTGTTGAATTGTGTAGCCAGTAAGTATTGAGACTCTGTTGATTTTTTTTTTTTTTGAATTCTTTACTGATTTTTGTGTGTGTTTATGTGTATATATATATGTATGGCTTTGATCTGTGTTGAATTATTTTGTCCTTCTTCTTGTTTTGGTTCGGTTTGTGTTGTGTTGTGGTGAATGGGTATAAATCTCCTTGATATGTGGTGAATGTGTATATATAAATGTCTTTAATAGGTGGACAGTGGGTATAAATGGCTTGTTTTTTTTAAGAAAAAATATAAAATTGTGAGGATAAGAATGAAAAAAAAAAAAAGCTAGAGTGAATTTAGAAAAAAAAAAAAAAAACTTATCAAAAATTTTTTCAAATACAAATTCAATTTGGAATATGAATATTTTTTAAAAAATAAATTTTTATCATTTCAAATATCTGAGAATTTAAATCATTTGAAATACCAATTTGAATTAAACAAAAATTATCAAATTATCTTCAATTTCTTTAAAATAAAACGAAAAATAAAAAGTTATATTGAATGAAAGATATAAAAATTTATCCTTAAATTTTTTATATACAATTTGAATTTGAAATATGAATATTAAAAAGATGAAATTTTATATTTTCAAATATTTGAGATTTATATTTTTCGAAATTAAAATTAAACGAAAAGATTGCAATTAAATTAGCATGAAAAGTAAAAAATATTTTCATGCAATTTCCATCAATAAACTTGTAAAGTCTAGAAAAAAATAAAAATTTATTCTTTCAAATATTTAGATATTATGTTTTTATATAAAAATTAAAAAGAAAAATATCAATTTAAAGTATATGAAAATTATCAAATTATCTTCAATTTCAAATAAAACGAAAAAATAAAAATTAATATTGAAGGAAAGACAAAAAAATTTATCCTTAAATAATTTATATACAAATAAAATTTGAAATATGAATATTAAATGGATAAAATTGTATCTTTTCAAATATTTAAGAATTATATATTTTGAGATAAAAATTAAATGAAAAGATTGAAATTAAATTAACTGATAATTAAAAATTATTTCCAACAATAAACATGTGAAGGTAAATAAAAAATAATAATTTATCCTTTCTTTCTTCTATAAATTTTGAAGTTTTTTCTCTCATGTTGTTTAGAATTGAATTACAGTTTTTTGCTGTCTTTTGTTGATTGATTGATTTTGCAGTGCAAAATTTTAAAGTTCACGTCTCTAGAATGCACTATATTTTTTGAAATATTGGTTTTCAGTTCCTGCTAGAGCCTTCAAACATTTAAAGCTTCCATTTTCAGAAAAATCTACAATCCAAGAATGGTCTTGGGCCACACCGGCTGCCGAAGGAACCTAGTGTGCAGAATTTTCTTTAATTCTTCTCCAAATCCTCTTGTTTCTCTTCTTTGGAACCAAAACCCTCTATACAGCCACATTCAAAAGCATGGCTACGTGGATGTCTACATGAAATGGAAAAAAGACAGATTCTTTGATTCCATTGAGTCCATACACAAATCCATTGAACTCAGGCCCCTTATTGCCCTAAAAAATTGTATAGTATCAGCTGCCCCAGAAGATTATTGCATTCCCATCTCTGCTGTCTCCAAGAAAGGCCTAGAATTAGGCATACCTATTAAGGTTGCCAGGTATTTAAGGCAATACCCTTCTGTTTTTGAGGAGTTTAAAGGTCCCAAATACAATTTGCCTTGGTTTAGATTGACACAGAAAGCCATTGAACTTGATAAGGAAGAGAGAGAGGTTTACAGCAAATGTAAACTTGATCTAATCGAGAGGTTAAGGAAGTTAATTTTGATGACTGTTGGAGAGAAAAAGGTTCTGCCTTTTAAGATAATTCAAGGGATGAAGTGGTATTTGGGATTGCCTGATGAGTTTCTGATGGACCCAGAAAGAAATCTTGATGGGTATTTTAGGATTGTGGACATAGAAGAAGGGTTGAAAGGATTGGCTTTTGAGAGTGAGGGAAACATAGAAAGAATCTTTTCTGTCATGCAGAAGAACGCTATGGGGAGAGGAATTTATAGTGGGGGTGAAATGGAAGGTATTGCATTTCCATTGTTTGCATCGAAGGGGTTGAGACTAAAGACTAAGATTTCTGATTGGTTGGATGAGTTTCAAAGGCTTCCTTATCTTTCACCATATGAGGATTTTTCAGGGTTCAATTCGGATAGTGATTTAGCGGAAAAACGGGTTGTTGGCATTCTTCATGAGTTGCTTAGCCTGTTTGTTGAACATGCTGCTGAGAGGAAGAAGCTTTTGTGCCTAAGGGAGTACATGGGGTTGCCACAGAAAGTTCACAAGGCCTTTGAGAGGCATCCTCATATGTTTTATTTATCTTTTAGGAACAAGACTTGCACTGTTATACTTAAAGAAGCTTACCGTGATACGTCAGCTATTGATGCTCATCCTCTTGCAAAGGTAAGGAAAAAGTACATAAATTTGATGAAGGATTCAGATGTTATTTTGAAAAGAAGAAGAGTGAATAATGGAGCTTGTATTCATGAGAATAATGTGAACGTCAAGGACTTGGACTGCACAGATGATGAAATGAGTGTCACTCATTGATAGTCAATGTTTGAAGTAAGATTTGGTTATTACCATGGATGGTTAAGCTGCCTTTGAATTCAAAAGAAGGAAAAGAGAGAGCAAGATTAGAAACCATATGCGGGATGAGAGGCCAAAAAGAGAGTAACTGAAGTTAACTAGTGGTTTTCTACAGTGTCGGGTCTAGGAAAAATGAACTAGACATTTCTTTTATATCTTCCCTGGTCTTGACCTTCAAACTTGAAAGCAGCAGGCAAAAGCCACAGCTTGTTTTGCTCCAGGCGAGGACTTGGCTTCAGCTCTCAAACCGGTTATCAACCAAGCTACAAGCGAAACTAAAGCGGTTTAATTAGGAATTCCTGGATTATGACTAAAGAAGGTCAGTTGTGCTGGATTTCATTATTGCCACGAGGAGTCATGTATTACTGATAAAGCATTCTTGCCAAGTAATACCTCAATTCATTCAGTTTTTTGATATTGTGTGAGATGTATACAAATATTGCTCTAGAACATGTTACCTCAAGTTGCTGTAGTGTATGTAATGGAGTTTCTCAATTGGCATTCTTAGTTGATTTTTTTAGTTAGCTTGAATTGGTTTGTGTAATTGGCATTTGTTACCTTGTGATTTGCATTTTATGTCACAGAATTCTACTCATCTTGTGCTTGTGTTTGTTTGAAAGGCATGTTATCTGTCTAATGAATTTTGGTTTTCACTATTCTTTACTCTTTGAGTTTATGAACTTGTTTAATTTACAGTGGTTATGGCCAACCTTTTTTTTATCTATACTGTTTGGCACATCTTCTTTTGTTGTAAAATCAGATTGAAGGCTTAGTTTAGCATTAGATTTTGGATTATCTCAAAATCAGGTAAAAAGAGTACATAATGCAAGTAAATTTTTTAAAATCCTTGGAGGAAAATCAACCCTCCTTTTAAAAGTCCCCAAGTACATATGGTCGTGGATAACTCCAAAATTATAAATATTTATGACAATGCCCAAGGGAGATAATTATTTGAAGTTTTACAGAGAAATTGTCAAACCTAAGAAGATCATGGGGAGGTGGCTACCCCTCTCTATGTCCTTCTGAGTCCGCCTTTGCTTCTGGATATGACTTTTAGGTTCAATTTCCTTTCTGCTTCTTAATATGTACTTGTCTAATGTTAGAAGTTCAGGAATTATTGATTATCCAATTCGTTGTCATCTATAGTTTTTGCATGGCTAATTCTAAAACTTAACTAGCATCATGTCTTGAGGTTGATTATTTAGTGACTTTTAACTGGTTGCTATTTATGTACTGTTTTTTTGGGCAACATAAGAACAAGATAGTGATTTCTGAAACGGATGGCCTCGTAAAGAGTGAGGCAGTAGTGGACCGCCTTATTAAAATCTCATCTGGCATTTTCAATAGTTCTACTAATTATTGAATCTGGCAAAGAAGATCCTTCCAAGACTGGTTCCATACTTTTCTGGAACAGTTGGAGGTGAAAGTTTCTTGAATTATATAATGTATTACTTGTTTTCCTGCTTTTTAGCATGAACTTCTATTGATTGTTCTTGTGGTCTTATAGATGAGCCACAAGATTGAGCTATTATAAAGGATATCTACTTGCTAAGGACTTTCATTTGTTGATGTTTTCTTTAGATTGGATTTTTATCATTAGTTAATTAATAAATCATGTTTAGGTAATTTTATTGTATAAATTCGTGAGATTCTAGTAAATAGTGTGTGCACCCGTGCGCCCCCACACACAAAGACATATATATATATATATATATATATATCAATCATATAAATAATATTTTAACTAATATATTGTTTGATATATCTTTTTTATTTAAAAAACCTAATTATTAAATGGAAGAAGTTTTATCCAATATTAGTTTGGGTTTTAGAAAAAAAATCTCACCACTTATAGCTTGTTTTGATTGAGGAAAATGGAGGGGGAGGAGAGGGAACACGGGGTTTGAATTTTATGTGTTTGGATTAGTTTTTTATAAAGGAAAGGAGAGGAATGGGAGGAGAATGGAGGGATTAAATTAAATGTAAAAGCTTCAGCATCCTTTCCATCCAAAAGTGGGAGGAAATGGAGGGAAGGAAACATTATTTAATGAATATTTAATAAACGGACTAAAATATCCTTAATAAATAAAATATTTAATATTATTATATTAAATTAATGGACAAGAATGTAAATCCAAATAGTATCCTTTCTTTTTTTCCCTACTCCAAACATTATATTTAAATTTTCTTTTCTTTTCCCTTCATGTCTAACCAAACACTATAAACAATGGTTAGTCTCCTCTCCTTTCCTTTCTATCCTACTCCTATCCTACTCCTACCCTCTCCTTTCCTTTCCTTTCTCTCAATCCTGTTATTGTGCGACATAAATACGACTAGTAGAGTTTGAACACTAACCCCAGGCTATGGTAGGCCAAATAACAGCTGAAATGATTGGATTTTCTTCTTCTCTTTTTCTTTTTTTTTTTTTCATCTCTCTTTTTCTTATGGCTTTTTTCTCTTCTCTTTTTCACCAGAATACTTCTTGGACGTCATGATAGATCACATAGTTCATTTGTTTCAACTACAAAATGAAACTCCATAAATTCCACAGAACTCTTCTTCTTATGTGGTAGGAAAAGTTTAACGGGCTTCTTTTATTACATTAATATTTGTTCTTCACTGAAATTCTTGAAACCATCATATTTGATCTTCCTTCAATCTTTTGATGGGATTCTAGAATTAGTATGAAAGCAATGAATTTTCCAGACATTTCATTGGAATTCAAAAGCCTGTTAAAGACTGCAGAACCCTTCATAGCTTCTGAGTTAATTTTCACTACCATTCATGTGCTTCTAACCAGAGACAGAAGCTTCGAAGTTAATCATGGAGAGGGAACTTCACAAGTGTTAAACACTCAGAATGATGATTTGTTAAGAAGGGAGGACCATGTTTTGTCATAAGGTGTGTGAATCATTAGTTTCTTGTCTGCTGGGATTTAGCTTTATTCAGTTGTCTCATCATTTTCTAGTTTGATTTGCTTTTGAGTAGATTCTTCTGTTTTATATCTTGTTCTATTTAATCTTCTTGGGAGTTCCATGCTAGATGTGGTGGACACTGGTCTCTTCTTTTTCTTGTCGTTGTGTTTATCTGAAGATTTTGATGTTGATGGCTTGCTAGAAAGCAGAATTAACACGAGCATATCCGAATAGATAAGATTCAATCTTTGAAGCCACAGGGGTAATAAAACCAAACCAAAATACTAGCACATATAAATTTGTCTCTCTGCGTTGCTCTTGTTTGCTGCAACGTATGATAGTCTTGGATTCTTCATTTTTCATTTTTCGTTCTTCAATTGTACTCTCAATAAAGAGTAATGTAGAATGGTTGGGAACATATATTCTCAGAAGATTCTGCCCCCCTCAAGATTACTCAGGATAAAGTGCAAAAGGGGAAGTCACTGTAAATGATTCTTCAAATCTACTCTCAACAAAAAGTGTAGAATTCAAGACTCCTTAAATAAGCCTATCTTCTTTTGGCATTTACATGGACAAACTCAAGATTGTTGACAATCTAAACAATTCTCTTTATAGAAATAATCATAGAAGCCCACGAGTGCATGACCCACAGTCAAAGTTCACAGATACACAAGGGAGTGAGAGTGATTTAATTCAGTTAGCAATTACCTTCCTTCCTTTTTCTGACAGTCCTATGTGAAGAAAATAGTCATTTGGGGTCAGTATGTGATGTCCTTTTCTCCTGCATATTGTCACCTTCATGTAGCCAAAAATATGCCAATTTTTTTTAATATCTTAATTTAGTAAGTCAGTTCTGGCTTCCCTCACTTTTGCCATGAGCTTATTCGGAGCAGAAAATTTATACTCATATACCTCAGCGTCAATTGGAGAAGATTTTCTGATAAGGATGATCCTCCTTACCCATGATCCTGATGGTTCTCAGCTTGATTCCAATCTGTTACTTCGTCCCGTGGAGAATATCGTTCTTCATGCCACTCCTATTTCAGGAGTATGTCTACTTTACCTACAAGTTTATATGTTTGTTATTTGGCTGATCTCTCTTTTGATAGATCTGAATTTGTTTCTGGAACTAATTTATGTTTTTCCATTGAAAATATTCAAAGCCAACCCATGCTTCATGATATAAAGATTGTTTTATATTCATGATATAATATTTATTTGAAATAGTTTGGGAATAATTTTTTAATTTCATTTAACTTTTAATTTAATTTGTGATTTTTGCATTTCAAATTTGAAAAGTATAAAAATTTTATTTTTCGTCTAATTCGAGTTTTATTTTTATTCATCTCTCTCAAATTTAATTTGTATTGGCATCTGAAAGAAGATAAATTTTATATTTTAAATTAAATATAAATTTTAATACTTCTGTTTAAATACTATTTGAAAATATTTAAATCTCAAATTATTTTTCAAAATTAAAAGTTTTTTAATGAATTTCAGGGGAATTATTTTATTTTTATTTAATTTGAATTGAAAGTTTGAAAGTTAAAATAGGCATCTCACAGTTCGAAATCGATTTGAAAAAAAATTCGAATCACCAATCTCACTCATTTTTAGTCAAGTCATAGAGAAAATTTTCTATACAACAGACGATGACATGGTGCAGCAGCCCAATGGCTGTTTTACAATTGGTATGCAACATTAGATTTTGGCAAAACAATTGGTACCCATTGGCACATCAAAGTATCTGGCACGCCGTTGGCATTGGTGTGACTCACTGGAGAAGAAAGAAAGGAGAAGCCATTGAAGGGCAAAAACAAAAATCTTGATGCCAAGAGTGAAAATAGGCAGTGTTAGAGTTATATTCTAAAACCAATCTATTGTTAAATGTACTTTGCACATTTATTTAATAAGGGTATCATTTATATTTCAATATCATTGTTTCATATGTGTATGTTTTTAAAATTAATAAATAAAGTCCTTAATATAATGTACAGTATTAAGAAAATCATGACAGAGATTCATACTATACTTTGCAGTGCTTGTACTTAAATAATCTCTAGCCAGGCTGTTAATGAGATAATACATTATTAATACGCTAAGATTAACAAGTGTTATATTTTTTGTGTAGCACTCCTACTAAAAGTAACAGTAGAAGTATATCAAAATCAGGTGTCGCCTCGTCCAGTTACTCGGATAAGGGAATTTTATAACGAAGAACCATCAGTAGTAACTAAGGCCCAGATTGATACAACTAACTTATACTGATGGTCATATACATATATAACAGAGAGTCTCGTACAAGCAATCTTCATATTACATCAGTAATAAAATATATAGTCAAAAGAGAAAGCGTTCGGACCTAGATTGCTATTACTGTGGTACTATTTCTCTATCCGTAGGTCTGTTCAATATCGAATCTTACAAAACAATAAGATAAAAGACACGTGTGAGTAAAAAATCACTCAATGAGTCTCGTGTGTGCCAGTGTTTTACAAAAATAGATAAAGTATATTGCGTTTTTGTCCCCAAAAGGGCACTATAGAAAGATTTTATTTTTCTTTTTTCACTGAAATTAATTTCAAAACTCTCTAAAGAAAGTTTATTCAAAACTTAATTATTTTTGAAAAACTGTATTTCAATTCCAAATCACAGACACTTCTCCAATAGAAAGTCGACGCACATGCAAAACTCATAAGGCTTCGCCTTTGGCGCTACATCTTATTGTGTTAAGACCACAGTCTACAACACTCAACTGTGCGTCGCCGGAGGGTAAGTACACTGTAACGTACTACTGAGAATGAATAACAAGTATACTGCAGCATACTCAGTGTACCGTAGCACATTAAATCTTTTACTTGTTATTGTAAGTCAAGGGATCCCAATCCTGACGTCATTCACCATCGAGGTAGTAAGGGGTTGAACAATGCCAGGTGTTTAGCCCAACCTGTAAACAACTCAAATCAAAGTGCACACAAGGCATGACAATTGCCAAGCACTAGACGGTTAGTCAAGACGACTCATCTCAATGTTCTGTTACCCTATTTGGAGTAAGACAATCCCTAAAACTAATTAGATTACTTGGGGTCGTCTATCTCTAACATGAGTTAGTACAAAGATCAAAATCCTTACTAAATACTCAACGTTATCAATACCAATCCTTACTGACTGATCAGGTCAAAGGGTTATTTGATCCTGCAGGATTTTCAAATCAAATATTTTTTAGGCCAAAATATCATTTTTCAGAAATTGATCCCACTGGCTCGCAAGTCAGATAATTATTCCTATAGGCTTCGTAGGGCCAATCAGTTCATTCTATAGGCACATCAAGCTAATAAAGCAGTTTCTAAGATCAAAATGTCATTTTTTTCAAAAAGCAATCTCATACCAAAAGAGTATTTTTCCAAAACCATGTTGAAACAAGGTGAACAGTTCTTTTTGCACAATAAAATAAGTTTCTAAGGGTATTCGGGTCAGTTTGCCCATATCTGATCACAAAAATTATTTTCAATGGTATTCGGATCATTTTACCCTTACCTGATTTGAAAAGTGTTCACAAAAGTTCCAATAAGGATATTTCGATCATTTACCGAATACCCGATTCCAAAGGTTTCCATAAAACATTCCAATAAGGACATTTGGATCATTTTTTAAATACCCGATTTTCAAATGAACTTATTTCAAGAAATCCAGGATTCTAATCTTAAAAGAGGATTAAATTCAAAGTTTCCAATCATGTTTTCATAAATGTTCCAATAAGGGCATTTTAGTCAATTTTTAAATACATGATTCCAACAATTATCATTTTTTGAAAATTCTAAATATTTAATAAAAAAAGACTAAATTCACAAAATTCGTGCTTTAATCATCTGTTAAGGTTTTCAAGCCAATTATGATGTTCATTCGAGTCTAAAATGGTATAAAAATAAATATTGCTCAGATAAATTTTAAATATATTTAAAATTTTCAAAAATGGTATAAAATATAGCATTTCATAGAAAAGTAAAGTATACTAGCTTTCAACAGGTTTTAAAAGTTAAAGGAACTCACCTCGTGTCCTAAATAAACTTTTTTCGTTTATGAAGATCAACTACCGTTTTCACCATTTTCAATGTGTCGTTGGCCGTTTACCGACAAACCTACATCAAATATCGTTTTTACGCTTAGTTGGGTTTGGTCGAAAAGTAGCCGATGGTCCGACGTACTCGACGATTAGCCGACGTTTAAGAAAATGCACAACTGTCGTTCATGTCGTTTTTTCGTCGTTTATTCAATTCTTCCATTTTCCTTTTTCCATATCCTTCATCTCTTCATGAATAAGGAATTATTTTCATATTTCTCATTTATTTCATCCCACAATCACACAATTAATCCTTCTTAAGTTCACTCATTTCCTAACGGAAATTCTAGAATTTCCTTTCTTGACACACACGATTTTGTTTTGCACATAATTTTCAATCTACAACTCCGGTTGGGCTCTATGATATATCAAAATAATTGTAAGACTCTTAACTTTAATTCTATGTAAGCCCTTTCCTGAGTTCAAATTTTCATGACACAATACAGAGGTAAAAATAGCCCCAATAGTTGTCCTAACTCAACAATTCTTGTTATCCTTTGATTTCCTTGAACCTTTAACACCTTGAGAACATTAAATTCATTCAATTTTTCCTTCAAATCATCTTTGATCCTTCAATTTTCAGATTCCAATAACTCATAAAAGTTATGTTTATTCAATATAAATTTACTTCCTTCAATCAAAAGATAGCATAATTCATCCTTCTAACCAATTATCTTCCGGTTTCATACCACTTTGGTCATCTCATCAACCAAGATCAACTTTTTGAACAACCATGAATATTCATTCCTTCATCACACAAACATAATTCATAAATCTCCTAGGCAGCCGACACACATAATCACATACAAATTTCACAAACAAAGTTTATGTTTCATAACTTTTGATCCAAAATCAAAACATAAAAATCATGTTTTCATGTTAAAATTAACATCAGTATAATCACCATTCACCCAACAACAACTTTAATTCTAGCAAGGTAGGGCTTTACCTTGTATATAGAGCTCTTTGGTGTGATTTGCTCCAAGAATCTCTCAAGAACACACACTATTCACCTTTTCTCTCTATTTTACTTATATCTTTTGATTTATTTTTTCTCTTATTTTTCTCCTCCAAGGCTACCGAAATTCTGACTGTTTTTCAGCCTTCTCATTGCCACAATTCATCAGAATTTTGGTCAAGTAATTTTTAATTCAATTAATTATATGGTGATTTTCATGTAAGTGTGTTCCAATCACAAAATTACACACCATTTTCCTTGATTTTTTTCTTTAAATTTTCTCTTCTCTTCTTTCTTGTGGCTATCGATTTTTCTGGCTATTTTTCCAGCCAATCCACCGCCTCTTCATGGAAAAATATTGGCCAAATAAATTGAGCAAAGTATTAATTAAATGGCTCCACAAATGATGTGTTTCAATCACAATTTAACATATCATTCTTTTATTTATTTTATAATTCTTTAATTCCATATGTCTTGCATAAATTTTTCATGCAACCTCTCATAAGTTGACACATGTTCATGGGCTACCAATCACAAAAAATCACACGTATCATTTTTAACCGTGATTTCACTTTTTCTCCGAAATAATCAAAATTCGGGTCTGAAATAGAAAAATATTTTATTTTACCATTAAATTCTAAAAATTCTATGAAATCTATTGGTAATACTTAAATTCTTCAATTCTTTCTCGAATTGGTCAAAATCGCAGTCAAAATGACGAAAATGCCTCTGATAACTCAAATAGCTTAATTCATATCAAAACATGCGTTCCATCATACTGATCAATTTCCATTCTTAGCGTACCCTCAAATTCTTATTTTACTAATAGTAGTAGCCTTCTGAAGATTTAGCGTACGGGTAGAACAAATCCAATAATTACATCCAACTCCCGACAAAATGTTATTATACCTAAATATTTGCTTCATTGTACTGATCATCTTTTGTTTTGGCCATTGATACAAATTCTCATCATATTACAAGTAGTAGCCAATCGAAGGTTAAAATATAGGGTATTACATCTTGATAGGATCAAGCGGTGGTTCTCATATTCGTGGGTATTGTGATATTCAAAATTAACATGTGGACACTTATTACATGAATAAGTTCATTAGATGATTTAACTGTGAGATCATCACATAAATAATTATTTAATATCAGTGATAGAATCTCATTATAGTAAAAGTGCAAGTATCCTTAGATTTGAGATCTCAAAGATACTTTGTATATTGTGTGTTGTAATTTGATTCCTATCATTGGAATCTCTTCGAGACGGCCTATAAAGAAGACATTGGGTACAACATGAGGCATACGAAAGTAGTTGAAAAAATTAATAAATGATTTATTACTCCTAATAGGAGGAGAGTATATCTCACGACTACTTATAGAAAATCATTACTCAATAAGTCATTGGCCAAAGCAATTATGTGTTGGAAGTAGTTCCAAATGATACATAGGTTGAGTAATGAATTATGAAACAAATACTCACAAATTTGGGTTAGAATAAATTATATTTTAGAAAGAATTGACACTATTTTTATACTCGAAATCGAATGAGATAGAATGATGAAATGAGTTTATTGCACTGATATTTTACTATTGAAATGTTCATGTCAAGCCACTTGACTATCTGGACTTTTGGATGATCATGATGCATTGTTAGATACCGTTCATAATCTGTTAAACATGAATTTATTAATTGAAGAATTAATAAATTAATCTTAATTAGAATTAATGAGTTGATTCTAATGATCAATGATTATTGATTCTATAATGATTAGGAATTAGTTCATATTTTGCTATATACTATAAAACCTAATAAGTCACACACAATAGAGGAATTGGTACTCAAAATATTGTATAATAATATTATAGGGTTAATCTGTGAGAAGAAATAATTATATGGGCTAATGGTTATAATTATTGCGATCAAAATTACAATTACTAAATTCTTGTGGTCAAATTATAAAGTTGTTATAGTTCGAGGGGCTTCATTGTAATTTTCAAATCTCAAAACCCATAATGGAAAAGGTTTTATTGTTTTCTAATTAGGAAACAAAAACGATGGGCTTCTATGGTTTTTAAAAAAAGGCGATAGATTTCATATACAGATATAGCATAACCGCCTTTTTGTTTAGAAAATATATTGTAGTCTTCTTTGGTTCTTCTTCTTCCCAAAGAATAACCCAATCACCGCCACTGGGAAAATTGCTAGCACAATTTTTTGGCAATTCCTTGAGTGTTGTTTTTCACGTGGAGGCGAGATTCATGTACTTAGAATTTAGTGGTTCACAGCTTGAACAAATTTTCGGAAGAAATTTTGGATAAGAATTTTTTTTTTTAAAATTTACAATTTTGAGATTATTAATAGATAAGATAAAATTGTATTTATTATATTTATTTCTTATCCTTTTAGATGATATATCTAAACCTCTATAAAAATAAGAGCATTATATAAATGAATAAGATGAATCAATTTGAATCTAAGTAATTCTTCCATTTCTCTCTTCTTATAGTTTCTTTAATTTCTTGTTTTTATATTTTATTTTCTTGATTCTTGGTTCTATTTGGAATCAAATTCACAATATGTTATCAGTACGAGATTCTACCGAAATTGTTTTATTGAAGTTTATAATTAAGCCAACACCATTAAAGTTACTCTCTCAATCCATACAATCAAGTAGTTTGATTTTTTTGAAGTTTTGTAAACAAAAGAATAAAGGTACTCTTTCTATTTGATTTTGTATTAAGAAGACGAATTTCACTAAACTTAAGTTTGTAGTTCTAGATATCACCGAAAAAAACTATTTGTCTAGAATACTGGGTCTGACAAATACGAGCTGTACAAGGAAATCTATTATCATCATATAATGATGCTAAAATTATAATTTTTCTCCGTCATCATCTTCATAAAGATTTAAAAGTAGAATTCTTTTCTGTAAAAAATTTACTTATTTTGTGGAATAATTTGAAAGAAATGTTTGACCACCAAAAGATAGTTGTCATTCTAAAAGTATAGTATACAATAATGATGTATTTGGCAAATCGCATGATCTAATAATCAAATATTCAGATTAGTTGATAATATTAGTATTAGTTGAGAATTTTTTGAAAGATTCCTAGGAAAGGGTTCATTAACAGCTAATTCGTGTCGAGTAGACCTTGTTGTTGTGAGAATTCTTAATTCATGAGTTGTAGGGAGGGATTTATGTCACCACAAACAGAGACTAAAGCAAGTGTTGGAGCGAGTTGGAAAACAGGTGTTTTGATGGATAAAATAGTGTTATAACGAGTGGCTAGTTTGTTCGATATCTAGGGGATACCCGTCTACTTCGCTTCACCAAGCAGACCCCGCGTACTTTAATTGTCCGTCTGCTACTACGAACCTGACCCATAGGTCCATACCTTTCTCGACCGAAGGCATAAGTAGTACTTTAACGCTTGATCGAAGCGGCAGTTACCAGGCCCAGCCCAACTATCCCAGGGCATTAGAATACTGGGTCTGACAAATACGATTGTACAAGGAAATCTATTATCATCATATAATGATGCTAAAATTATAATTTTTCTCCGTCATCATCTTCATAAAGATTTAAAAGTAGAATTCTTTTCTGTAAAAAATTTACTTATTTTGTGGAATAATTTGAAAGAAATGTTTGACCACCAAAAGATAGTTGTCATTCTAAAAGTATAGTATGACTAAATGCACTTGCGACTGTAAGATTTTAAATCTATTACTGAGTATAATTATGCAATATTTAAAATTAACTCGCAGTTAAAATTATATAGAGAAAATATTACTAATAAAGATATTTTGGAGAAAACTTTCTCTACTTTTCATGATTTGAATGTGCTCTTGTAACAATAATATCAAGAAAATGAATTCAAGAAATATGCGAAATTGATATCTTGTCTTCTCGTAACTAAAGAAAATAATGAATTATTAATGAAAAATCATGAAGCCCGACCAACAAATTTTACTCAAATTTCAAAAGTGAATATTGTTATATCTCGTGATTTTGGTTGTAGAAGAGGTCGTGATCATGATCATGGCCGTGGCCGTAGACGTGCACGTGGTTATAATAGAAATATTCATTATGATTACAAAAGTAAAAACAAAGTTACGAAAAATAATAATAATCACTAAAAGTGGCCAAAAAATAACGAGGAAGGAAAAGAAAAAGAAGTAGTTCCTACAAATTATGAAGATAAATGCTATCATTGTGGCATAAAAGGCCATTGGTCTCGTAATTGTCACACGAAAAAATACCTTGTTGATCTTTATCAGACTTTTATTGAGAAGAAAAACAAAAACACTGAAGTTTATTTCACTGTACAACATTCTCTTCATTATGACAATGATGATGATATTAATTTTGAAGATATTAATGTTGACGTAATTCATTTGGATGTGACTGATTTCTTTGAGCATCCAAAAAAAGTAATTGATCATTTAATTAGTGAGGGAAGTGTCCAGAAGAATTAGAAGCTTACTTTTAATATTTTTATTTAATATTCTATATTTTTTCCATTGTAATAATAATTAGCATTTTAAGTTTTTATTTTATTGTTTGAAGTATTTAAATTTATAAATGTTTTATTATGCCTAGATGGCTATTATTGGATACAAAAGTGGTATTGAAGATATATGTCCAATTAATTGTGGTATAACATACACCATATTGAAAGATAGAAATATTTTTCTTACTTGAAGATAGGAGAAATAAATGTTAGTGTAAAATTAATTGAAAGTTTTGGAAGACTAATATATTATTACCCGGAGGAACAAATGTTGTTATTTATAAAGCGTTATTTTCTTCAAAATCTTGAAGAAATTTACTAAGTTTTAAAGATATTTACCGAAATAGATATCATATTGAAACAATGAAAATATGTTTGAGTATCTTTGTATTACTCAAATTATTTCGGGTAAGAAATATTTATTAGAAAAGTTACTCTCTCTTTCATCTGACCTATATTGCACAAAAAATCATGCAATTGAAGTTTATCATTCAGTAAACTAGAAGTTTATTGGTCCTTGTTACATTTATCATTTGACATGATCGTTTGGGTCATCTATGAGCTATTATGATGCGAAGTATAATTAAAAATACGTATGGTCATTTTTTGAAAAATCAAAAGATTTTGACATCAGATAAATTTTTATATACTGCATGTTCTCAAAGGAATTTGATTATTAAACTATCTCCAACAAAATTGGATTTTGGGTCTCCAACATCTTTGAAAAGAATTCATGGTGATGTATGTGGACCAATTCATCTACCATATAAGCAATTCAGATACTTTATGGTTTTAATTGATGCATTGACTTGATAGTTACATGTCAGTTTATTATCAACTTATAATCTGATATTTGTAAGATTGCTTGTCCAAATAATTCGCTTATGAGTGCAATTTCTAGATCATCCTATTAGAAGGATTCGTCTAGATAATGTTAGAAAATATTCCTCCCAAGCATTTGATGCTTATTGCATGTCAATTGGCATTACTATTGAACATTTAGTAATTCATGTTCATACCCAAAATGGTCTAACTGAATCATGCATTAAAAAATTACAATTAATTGCTAAACTGTTATTAATGAGAACAAATCTCCTTACATCTATTTGGGGACATGCTATTTGTATGTTGTAGCACTTGTGCGTACAAGCCAACAAGTTATTACAAATTCTCTCATTTGTAATTGACTTTTGGTTCAAAACTAAATATTGCTCATTTAAGAATTTTTTGGTGTATTGTATATGTACAAATGGTGTCAAATCAACGAACCAAAGTGGGTTCTCAAAGAAGATTGGAGATATATATTAGATACTATTCTCCCTCTATAATTAGATATGTTGAACTATTGACAAGTATGTATTTACAACGAGATTTATTGATTGTCATTTTGATGAAACTCTATTTCTTAAATTAAGGGGAGAATATAAACCACATAAAAAAGAACTTGCTTGGACAACATCATTGGATTATTTGGATTAGTGTACAAGTGTAAGTGAACTAGAAATTCAAAAGATAGTTCATTTGTAGAGACTTAAAAATTAGCTACCAGATTTTTTTGTTGACTTTATAAGGGTAACTAAATAACATATTCTGACTATTGATGCTCCTATTCAAATAGAGGTTATAATAGGACAAAATGAAATTCTTATAACTACTAAATAAAAGCACGTCAGAAGCATGAACGAACCTTTGATTCAAAAGATAAAAATTCTCGAAAGAAAAGAGGAATAAATAATTAGAATGATCAAATTGAAGAATTAGAAAATAAGAACTAAGTGACAACTGATGAAAAGATCCAAATATTTGAAAATAGTGAATAAAATAACGAAATGTTTATCAATTATATGACTTTTGGCAGAAGTTGGAATCAGATGAAAATATGTTGATAATATTTTGCATACAATATAACACTTGATGTGTTAAAAGATAATAAGGGTTTTTGAACCAACATCAGTTGAAGAATGTCTTCATAGAAATGATTAGTCAAAGTAGAAATATGCGATTCAATCAGAGTTAAACTCACTTGCAAAGTGTGTGAGGTTTTTGGTCTTGTAATCCAAACACCAGAGGTTGTAAAACCAATTAGTTATAAGTGGATATTTGTGCTAAAGAAAAATAAAAATAATGAAGTCGTAAGATATAAAACATGACTTATTGTATAAGGCTTTTCATAAAAATCAGGTATTGATTATGATAAGACATATTTATCCGTAGTAGATGTAATTACACTTCGATACCTTGTGAGTCTAGTAGTAAGTGAAAAGATAAACACACGTCTAATGGATGTTGTGACTGTTTATTTATATAGGAACCTTAATAATAATATTTATATGAAAATCTCAAAAGTATTCAGTATATCCGAAGCATATAATTTTGGTTCTTGTGAAAATTATTCCATTAAGTTATGAAAGTCATGATATGGCTTAAACCAGTATAGACACATGCGGAATAATCGTCGCAGTGAATATTTATTAAGATCATGATATAAAAATGATTTGATATGTATATTTATTTAGAAATTTAGATATGGTTTTGTAATACTTGTTATATATATTGATGATATCAATATTATTGGAATTCCAGAAGAGCTCCAAGAGGTAAGAGATAGATTGAAGCAAGAATTTAAAATTAAAGATTTTGAAAGAATCAAATTTTGTCTTGGTCCACAAATATAACATCTGGAAGATTGTATTTTTATTCATCAATCAACATATACAACTAAAGTTTTGAAGAGGTTTAATATGGGCAAATTACATCCACTGAGTATTCCATTAGTCGTTAGGTCGTTAGATGTAACTAAAGACCATTTTCGACATCTAAAAGATAATGAAGAATTTGTTAATCCTGAAATACCATATCTCAGTACAATTAGTGCACTAATGTGCCTTGTTAATACTACTCAACTTGATGTAGCATTTTCTATAAATTTATTAGCAAGATTTAGTTCTTTTCCAACACGACGACACTAGGATGGTATTAAACATGTTCTAAGATATCTTTAAGGGACAATGGTTCTCGGATTATTTTATTCAAGTAAAACTAATTTAATGTTGATTAGTTATACAAATGCTGGTTATTTATATGATTTACATATATGTTGCACGAGCTTTTATGGGAACACGTGAAGAAAAGACATGAATTTTTCTAAAGACCATTATTGAATATGCTTTGGGGACTAGGTAACAGTAAAAAAGTTAGGGCATATGTTGGGCAAACATGGGAAAATAATAAAGAATAGCAACTTTCTTTGAGAAAAAGATAATCCCTTTACCTCGACTTATTTACTTTGTCTTTGACAAAAGACATTAACTTTGTGGGCTTTATCAACTTTCTCTAAATATGGTTCATTGATGGGAATCTCAGGTGGCAGAGAAATCTTTTTTGCACGCAATCTCAACAATGAAAGTCTCTAGATATAGTGGCGATAGATGGCCTCTCCTTTTCTTATCTTAGTTGCCTGATCCTCGAGCATATTGGTGGTGTCAAAGAAGATTAGTGAACAGTGGAGGGTAGTGTTGAAGAAGATTAGTTAATGGTGGAGGGCTTTATACTCTCCAAACTTGAATGGACAGTGCCTTCAATTCATCCTGCTCTCTAGTTCAACTAGATGCGTGTAGTGTATGAGTAATATTTGAATAGTAAAGTACCGAAATTACCCTTCTTATTTGACAGTGATAGTAATGGAAATGGTCATAAGGACTATTTCAGCTAAAAATAATAATTAGAAGACGTAACTAGTTAAAAAAAGAAAAATGACCTAATCTTCTACAATAAAAAAGTTGAAGAACCGAGTTGACTAATTTTTTTATCCTTATTTTTGAGTAAGTGTAAGTAAATAGAAATTTATTTGAGATGTGATTGTTTGAATATACTAAAAAATTATTAAAATATAGGATCATGTGGGTCCAAAATGAGATTTAAAAAAAATATGATATTTTGTGAGTATATGATAAGTTTTAAAAAATGAAATTTATTTAAATTAATATTATTTTAAATTTGAGTTTTAATTTGGGATGAGAAGAATGCAGTTCCACTTACACCTTGTAAATACTGGGGCCACTTGGTAATTGCCCAAAAGCTGATGGACGAATACATAATACCAAAAACATTTGCCATCCCCCGTTTTACCCTCGCAATTCACCTATAAAATGCCACAGAGATAAACCCCCTAGAGAAACCCTTCGCGGCGGACGCCGCTCGTCATTAGGCTAGGGTTAGGAGGTTTTGCAGATGGATAATCTGCCTTCTCCGATAAGCTTTTTCTCTCTGAATTAATCACTTTGAAGGCATTTCTCTTTCATTGTAATTAGAATTTGCTTCAGTGAGGCGTTGCGTTCGTCGTTACTCGGCGGACGCGTCAACGGAAGCATAGATTGAAGTTAACGCCGGCTGATTTGATTATTTGTTTTATCAGCTACTTTGATTTTGTTGAAGTTGTTGCTTTGAGGACCGGCTTAAATTATCGTAAATTTGATTTCTTGATGGGATTGAATTGGGTTTTTCTCAGAAAGTGGTTTTCTTAGAAAATTTGTTGATGTTGCTTCTTACTGGTGAACTCTCTCTGAGAAATGCATTGAGGGATGTTCATGTTTCCGAAGCATAAATCAATTTGTCAGTTTTAAACAGCGCGATGTATTACATCTTTTGTTTGCATCCTGCTACCTGTCTCCTGCTACATTCTTTTTTCCTGTGCAATCTTGAAGGTTTTCCTTGATTTTTCTGCATAATCGTGGAGTTCATAATCTCTAAGTTTTGCTGCAGATTTGATTTAGATTTGTTGTTTAGGGTGACTCTTTCTTGATTGGATGAAAATTGGAGTCTTATCTGAAAAAGTATTGCAAGGAAAATGAAATTGAAATGACCAAAAAGAGAGAGGGAAATTGTAAGAAGTAATTCCATCACATAAGTTAACTTCAACAAAGAGAAAAATCCTCAACTTCATCTGGAATTGGATTGGAAAGTACCAAAGTTATAAATTTTATCAAATTCATGAATCTTCTCAAACTCAAGTGGAACAGGAAACTGCAAAAACTCGGGTTGGAAAATGAGTGGATTATTCAGCACAGAGCATCAGGTGGAAAATGGAGTTATTATTGACCACGGAGCATGGGACAAGGAGATGAGTGGTAAAGGTTCATTTATGGTTTAAAAATTCTGGAAACATGAGGCCATTACTCTGCAGACGAAAGGTTTGTGTTCAAAAACCCAGAGTGAAAACAACAAACGGCATGGGCTAATGGCAGAAAAGGAAGGTTTATTTCAAAAACTTAGTTGGAAATAGGAGGGGATTATTCATGATCTCACAGAAAGTGGTGGAAAATGTTGAAAGGGTTTAGGAAAAAGTTATATCCAAGAACTCAACTGGAAACAGCAAGCAGAAAAGAGCTTTATTCGTGTCTAAATATTTCATTTCATTACAACACACAATCATCACAAACTCAATAAAAGAGGCAGTTCAAAGTCTCACCATATGGAGACCGAATGCCAGAGGAACAAAGTCCTGCAAACATTATTATTGTAATACAGATTGCAGACCCTTGAAATGGTAGAATTAGTATAATGAGACTCGAGAACTAGTACTGCCAATATTGTTCTCCTGAGCTCATATATATGCATCAGAATATTGCCCGATCATTCAGCAAATCTTAATCATCACAGCAGCGGTACATAATGAACTTCTCCATCGGGCGACCGCATTCAGCACAAACCACCTTTTCAGGGATCTGTCCAGTGATTCCAGGCAATATCAGGCGGCTGCAGTGGTGTGGAGGCTTCAGCTGGTGAAGTTCCTCATTCAATACAATAACAAAGCCATCGGGATAAAGTCTTTCCTGCCAGCGATCAAACTCGATCAAGCATCGCAGGACGGTCTCTCCGCTGCCTTTAGTGATCTCATGGGATCCTCTGCAGAATACAGCCCACCCCTGATCACTTCCATCGAAGCTGAGCATGGACACAATCTCTTGCATTATGGGATCATTCTCAACAGTCATGCCATGTGACACCTTGGAGTGCCACATGCTCTCCAGCCTCACCCAAAAGAACCATATCAGGGTAAGGTCTGGCAAGACATTGCTCAACTTCTCATTTTGTATCATACTATTGTTTCTGCGAACCCTTTCTTTTGGATTGCTTTTTCCTACGTAGAGCATCTCTAGTTGGATACGAGCAGCGCTGGCAACAGACCGAGCAGTGGTTGTGAACTTCCTGATCCAGTCCATGTCCTCTCCACCATATAAGCAAATGTATCTGTTTTCTGAGGTCTGCCATATCAAAAAATTTCAATATATCAGTAACTCATAATGAAGATGGTTCCTGGACGAACTCACCTACAATGACATTGGTTTATGTTTATGTCTGATGGCTAAAGGAAAGATTTATGTTATCAAACTCGGAATTTAAGTTTCTGCACACTAGCGCACTTTTGATAGAGAGAGAGGATAAGGAAGAGATGCACACCCAAAGGTATATATTTTGGTCAATGGAATCAGCTAACAATTCAATCCTCCAAGTTTCTTCCCTCCAAAGTGCTTCTTCTTTTGCTTTGGTGAAAGGGAAAGCCAAACTCCCCCAAATCCACATCATGTGGAAGGCATTGCGATTGGATTCTTTCCCTTGTGGATCCAATACCACAAGCTGAGGTTTCTTGGTAAAGCCCCAAATCTCCTTGACGAATCTGAGGACTGCCGGATCAAGCAAGCTAGGATGGACTACGGAATACCAGGGCATAGAGTCCTGGAGCCCCTCGAATTGCGTTTGCTGTGCATCAGTCCATATACTTGATCTGTCAACAATTGGAAGCCACACAACCTCATACTGACTCTCTGGCCTTGTTGGCTGCGACCTTGATTCTGTGTACATCTGATGGAGGACTGAGAGCTCTTCATGGGACAGGTCAAGATCTGAAATGAGTAGTAACACATGTTTCCTCCTCAATACATCAAGGTTAGCCTGTGGTTATACAAAACAAAGAAAGATTGTCATATGTATTTTAGGCTAATCTGAAAGATGTTAGGATTACGTATTGGGAAGGTCTACGAACAAACCCTTCTTTTGTGAGTTCCATCGTAGAGTGGAAGAATATCCTCCTTGGCATAGATCAAAGCCCTAAGTATCTTCATATTATCAATATGGGGGGTCTCAAGGAGTCGCAGAAGAGCATAGAATGCATCATTTTGTCTCTTCTCATCTGCAATTTGTTAGATTTATTCGTTAGATGCAGTACAACTAAATTGGATTATCATTTCTTCATTTGCAATAGCTGAAGTAGTAAATGCTTCTCCTTTTTGTTTTTTTCATACATAATTCATTCTATTTGATTTGCTTGTAACTGACCTATTTTCTGATTGCAGAGATAAATTTGCCTTTCCAGGTGCTCTTTTATGTTTGCAAGCTTATGTGCCAAACTAGACAATTCCCAAGCCTCTGCAGCAGAGGCAATGTACCTGCCACAGAAAAGAAATCAAATTCTGATTTAATATCCCAAAAAATACTAGAAATGAGCAAACAAAAGATTTCTATAAGTCATTGCTTGATTCTGGTAGATAAACAGAGAATGTAGAAGGAATGAGAAACTTACTCATGACCCAGGGCTACAAGGTTCATCAGTAGTGTTGAGCAAGCCACAATGCTGCGAATAGTCCAGTAAACAGCTGTGGGGATATGAGCTGCAGCAGTGATCATTTCTGGTGATTCAGGGCTAATGAACTGTGATGGAAGCTCCTTGAACTTGATAATGCAACGAGTCACTTCCAGCATTGCATTGATGAGGTTATTAACTGCTTCAAACTTTTGTTTTAAAGCCTCACGATGTTCCATTATTGCTGGCAATTCCATTAGCGCTGCAACTGACTTGGCTAGAGGATTTGTGGTGTAAAGCTCTGCAACCAGCCAAAACTCGCCATAATTCACGGCAAAAGCAGCAAAGGAAATTGCCACCTTAGCCTCCCAGGAGTAGCTTGTGAGCAACTGGAAGAGTGCCATTGTTGTTGAATGCGCGTCTCCTCCAGCAGAACACTTGCAAATTATCTGTCACATTGCAAATTTATGAACTTGAGTGCGACATTGCTATAGCTTCTTTTGCTCTTTGTTCAGACAGTATTAAACCTGTTCACCAGTTTAATATGGACTGTTTTTTGGTTCACTACATTAGACCTGTCCTTGTATCAGATTGTGCATGATGGATTGAACTCACGGAGGCACAGATTTGAGGGTAGGTTGATCTTCTAACATTCTTTATGATCATTTCATTTGATATTTATGCGCCACATCTTAAGTGATCAAATATTAATTTTAAAATCTAAGAACCATTACTTCTTCATATATTTTTAAGAAGAAAAAAAAAAAAAGAAGGATGAGGTTTTCTGATTAGTAAATTTGACGGGTTGTGGACTTGAATTTGGCATAGATTGGCCAAGAATGCATACCTCGGAGGAAGTTTTGTTTATGGGATATGCTAAGAGTTCAAGTACATCGCTGAAACCACTGTGGATGCCCTTATCATCCCATGCATCCACGTGAGTTAAATGTTCTTCGGCCTGCAATCAAAATTGACAATGTAATTTGATAGGTATAGTAATAGAATTTAGCCAGCACAGGAACAATCAGTTCTAAGGAGACTTGAGTTCAACATACGATGCCAGGAACGATTGGCCTGGTTCGGTGCATTATATCCTCAATGATGAGCAATAGAGGCCTCACATCAAAGTCACGGCCATCTGGAGCATGTAAGGCCAGAATTTGCTTCATCATGGCACTGTCATCTGATGATGAGAACATATGGCGATCACCCCTCATCAACTGACGGCTGGTGGCTGCAGGCACAATGGCACTAGGGTGATGAGTAGTCTTCATAGCAGATGGTAAAGTCGTGCTGAATGGAACATGAGTCTTAGGAGGTACATCTCCAATTGGGTGAGCATGCATTGGAGTCACCGGTTGAGGCTGCATAGGAGTCACTGGTTGCGGTTGAGTCCTGGTAGAGGGTAAGGTTTCACTTGGGTGAGCTAGTTGCTGCTGATTTATTGGCTGACTGAATTGCTGCTGGCCGATCGGCTGAGTCATTGACTGACCAACTGACTGACCCAATGCAGCAGGAGGGTTCCGGGGGGTTGGTAACATTTCAGCCATTGGTTCAGGCGAAAGAGGAAGAGGAGGAGGAGATTGCTTGAGCTAGGTGTGAGAGAAATATATGAAGAAGAAACGATGGCTTACGTTGGAGTAATTTGGTCTATCCAAGCGGCCTTATATAGCTTGGTGCGGGGGAATAAAGGTAGAATGAATCATGTTCTTTGCTTCCAGTCTGGTTTTAAAGCAATAATGTTCTCAAAAGGTTTGTAATTCACATAATCGTTATAGACAAGTATTTGCAGTAAAAGGGAGCTCGTTGTTAAAGACCTAAGGTATCCATGCAAGGTTGAAGACTAATATCCATGGCTTTCTTTTGGTGAATTACGGATAATATATGAATCAGCCTGATTCATGTTTCTCAAATAACTAGTCGTGGGAGCTGATAGATATTCAGTAGCCAGGAAGAAATTAACAGTAATAATTTGGATAGGCAAGCTTACGTCCCTCAATTTCTGAGTTCAGTGAAACACGTTAGAGTTTTGTCTACTTTTCTTCGTCTTGTTCCTAACCATGTTTTCATCACGGGAGTTAAGTTCTAATTCAGAATTAAGCAAACTAGTGCTTGATCATCCACTGTTAAGAAATTCTATCATCCCATTGACGAAACCTTCCACGAGCAAATGGCATAATCTTCAAGGGATGATTAAGTTCAACCGGACGGAAGGAATTCTCTCGTACTCTTGGCATGGAGTAGTAGTAAAGATGGAGGGACATTGGGAATCTGAGTTACCAAATGACAAAATGGCATACTTCTTTACTTGATTCTTCAGTCTAAGACAGCAAAACGGGACAGAAAGGAAGTCCAAGAACAGCAGAAAAGCACATTTGTGTCTAATACTATATTTGGTATATGGCCTCAGTTTCTGCTGCCACTGTAAACCCTATTCAGTTTCAGACCCTCAGTATGTATGTTATAAAAGAACTGAAACTGCAAAAATAATCAGAGAAACATCGATAAAAGCAACTTTCTTCAGCAGTGAGAGACGCTTTTGCTCAAAGCTTTGGTTGACTATAAATATTTAGACCGTGAATTGATGATCATCTCAGTAAATATTCATGATATGGTGTAGTCTACTTGGTCTGTCTATGTTCTTTAGTTATAATACTGCTAGACAAAATCCACAAAAGAAAGAAGGCTTCTCTTTCCTTCGATAAAATGTCTGATTTTGTGGACCCAAAAAAGCTTTAAATATTCGAGATGCAGGCTTGCAAGCATACCCAAAGTAAAGTTAAATTGAGAAAGAATAAGAAAAATCTAAAAATTTTCTTGTCTAATGATGTAAAGAACAATGCTCGAATCATTGTGCCTGCATTGCAAGCTTCCGTTAGCTTTGATACCTGTTTTTACTTTTTGTTAATAAACAAAGTAATCTGTCAGGAGAGATCAAAGCATTTGTAGAGAACAAAAAGAAGTCCCTCGCTTTGCAAAGTTTATGCATACAGTAGCCTAACATCATGCACTCTGAAGCATGCGGTAGTCAGTTCAGTAGATTTGCATTGCCAATGGGATGCAATTGGATGCCTGTCGTGTGTTCTTGCTAATGAACAAAGTCGTATGTTAGAAGAGAGCCAGCATACGGTGGATATTAACCAGTCACGGGTTTTGTGAGGGAGCTAAAAGAGTAAAACAGCCATGCCTAAGCTCGAATTTTCCCATTAGTTGCTTTACTCTCTCTCTCTCTCTCTCTCTTCATTTTAAGAATAAATTTTCTAGCTAAATGTAAATGTTGAGAACAGCCTTTGCCTATCTGCGGTGGCCTTCATGACTGTAAACAGCCACCGACAAGGAAAAAAATGCAGATGAAAGCTGAAAGAAACCATTCACTAAAGTTCATCATAGAAACGATTTTAACATTCTTCAGAAGTAGATAAGCCATTTCTGAACATTGATAGTTGATAGTAACACTCTTTTCCAAGGTTGCCTTTGATAGCTTATTGCCTGAGATTTTCATGCAGTGCCTATGATAGGATAGGGTCAACATCCGTTCCTACATGGTTTCTTCACATTTATACACAATAAACTTCTCTTTGGAGCGTTGACATTCTTTGCAAATAACAGTTCCTTTCATCAATCCTTCTTCATATGGAAGGATTTCCGCGCGACGACAAGGTCTAACCGAAAGAGGAGGCTCGAATGCATAGCTAATTGCACCTACCAACCCCAAAGCATCAACCTTTTCAGCCCACACTGGGAAAAGATCAAAGAATTTTGTTAGTTTGCTTCCCTGGAGCTTTTCTATATCTGCTGAAGGCCCTGTGCCGATCGCTACCCAACCATCATCAGTGTCTTCGACCTCCAGCAGCCCCATTATCTCTTTCAAAATACGATCACAATTAGCTGCATTCTTGTGACGGATATTTGAATGTTTCATACTTTGAAACCGAAGCCAAAAGAAGCATGTCTTTGTAAAACTTAGAGATGTGCTTAAATTCTCTTGTCGGATGATATCTAAAATGTTCAGTAACTTTTCATTTGGATTCTGCCATCCAACATAGATCACCTCAAGCTGAAGTCCTGTTTCTTTAATTTCCTTCATTTTGGTGCAGAAACTTCTAATCCAATCGAAGTTGTCACTTGCGTAAATGCAAAGATTTTTAGTTTGATCAATCTGCTAGCCCCAAAAAAAAAGGAAGCTTTATCACCAGAAGCAAAAACATGAACTCTCTTTTCTTTCTAGTTCTTCAATCTAGGACTATTCCAACTAATATATAGTGTAATGTATCAGCAAGAACCCTTACCCAACTGGTCAATAAGGGGTTAATGTTATCAAGCACAAATTGCAGAGTCCAATCCTGCATTTCCCAGAGCTCTTTTTCTCTTGAAATTGAAAATGGAAATGCTTTAGCCCCCCAGATCCATACCATGTCCACTGCATTTGAATTGGTAAGCATTCCATTAGCATCCAAACAACCATCATGATCTCCTCCTTGAAGCTCCATTCTTGTATGACAACTGCTGGGTTCAAAAGCCATGGCTGCCAAAACGACCAAAATGGCAAAGAACTTGACAAAATATGGAAGTTCATTTCATCAGTCTGACTCCAAATAAGTGAAGAAGAGATTGGAAACCATAAAATCACATAGCTTCCTTGAATTTCCTTCTGCTGGGGATGATCATGAGTCTGCTGTACCAACAAGAATATCCTCTCAGTGGGAAGAAGCTCTGGCATTGACAGTAGAACTATAATCACCTTGTTTTTTAGTTCAGAGATGCCATGCTGTATAACAGGACATAAAGAGTAAGATATAATTTGTAAAGAGTTGCCGAAGTTTCTTTGCAGTTTAGACCTGCAGTTTATGTTGCATAAATAGGACTACACCTCCTAATTACATTTTCATAAGAATCTTAGGTAAGACATGCAATTAACCATCTTTTCTACCAGCCTTTCTCCCCAGACAATTTGTCACACAACAAAAGTATTACCTTCTCTTTTGACAAACAATCCTTCAAAGGGAAGTCATCATTCATGGGGATAAGCATCCGGAGCTTTTCTTGGTTGTCAATGTGAGTCAGCCTGAAAAGATTTAGTAGTTTCTTGTACAATCTAGTACCTACAAGTTGTGTATAATGATCAATTTAAGTATATGCATGTGTACCATGGAAGGCTTCAAGTCAAAGCTTTAGAAAGCAGATAACACCTATCTGCTGATGGCAAGTATCCACCTGCTCCCGCAGTTCATAACATAAACCACTTAACCTATAGAGTAAACTGGAGAGCATCCAGGTTGCGGTAGTTGTAGGATTTGAATCCCTGAAAATAGAGATCGCACATCACTTGCAAGCTTGAGTAGACTTATTAGTTATCACCATAGCTCGAAGAAAGTAATAATAAAGAAACTCATATTCTGAAATATGATGATCTCTTGCACATTTCATGCGCAAATTATACCATAAAAATATGATAAAAAATAAGTGGAACAAGGAAAATAACATGCACTTGGTCACTTTTTGGGTTCTCAAGCTTGTCATCAGAGAAAAGCATGCAAATGAGCTTCTAAAGATCCAGTAGCTAGCCATGTAGATCTTAGACTTTGCAATAGAGATTGCCTTGAACTCCAAAAGTTCTTGTTGCAACGGTAGGTTTTCAAACTCAATGATAGCTTTTGTTAACTCCATCATGGTCTTTATCAACACCATCAAAGCCTTAAACTGTCTCCTGAAGAGAGTTTGGTCACAAGGAACCTTTCTAAGTAATGAAACTAGTGCAGCCAAAGGATTATGAGACTGAAGCTGTACTACGAGCTGAAATTCACCATAACTCATTAAGAATGCTGCAAGAACTAGAACCACTTTTGCATCCCATCTAAATTTCTCAAGCATTTCAAATAAGAACATTGTGTTTGTATGTTTATCTCCTTGCTCATAGCATCTATGGAGAATCTGTCGGTAGAAAGAACCAGTTTATGTTAGAGATACTCCAATATGCATATCATGTAATTGATAGAAAAAGACACTATGAGTATTCACCTCGTTTGAAATCTTAAATAGGAGTGAGTCTTGTAAACCAATTGCGTCAGTATCGCATGTGGTAGTGGCATAATTTTCTGGATCAGAAACCAGAATCAAGGTCTTTTAAATTCTTGAAATTGTAATATTATCCATGAATGTCCAATTAACATATCAATTTGAAAACATTACTTGCTAAATTTAGTGAAATTGCAGGTCCTAGTTCATTATGTTGTGATTATGTTAGTTTTCATGGTAACGAATAGGAGAAGGTATCATAAACATTGAATCTTCTAAATCATCTTTTGGCCAACAAGATGAACATAAGCTCACTAATAAAGAAGACAACACTTTGAAAGAGGAATATAGTTAAACTAGAGCCAGCACTCATATTTGTTAGAGAACAACATTCCTTTTTCTGCTCTTATATAAGCTAAAATTTTTAAGGTATATTTTGTTTTAAAGTTTATGTAGAAGAAAAACCATGAATATAAAACAATCTTTATATCATGAAGCATAGGTTGGCTTTGAATATTTTCAATGCAAAAATATAAATTAGTTCCAGACACAAATTAAGAACTATCAAACGAGAGACCAGCCGAATAAAAAACGTATTAACTTGCAGGTAAAGTAGACATACTACTGAAATGGGAGTGGTATGAAGAACGATATTCTCCACAGCACGAAGTAACAGATCGGAATCAAGCTGAGAACCAACAGGATCATGGGTAAGAAGGATCTTCCTTATCAGAAAATCTTCTCCAATTGACGTTGAGGTATATGAGTATAAATTTTCTGCTCCAAATAAGCTCATGGCAAAAGTGAGGGAAGCCAGAACTGACTTACTAAATTTAGATATTAAAAAAAAATTGGCATATTTTTTGCCATATGAAGGTGCCAATATGCAGGAGAAAAGGACATCACATACTCAATGACCCAAATGACTATTTTCTTCCCATAGGACTGTCAGAAAAAGGAAGGAAGATAATTGCTAAATCACTCTCACTCCCTTCTTGCGTATCTGTGAACTTTGACTGTGGGTGGGTCATGCACTCGTGGGCTTCTATGATTATTTTTATAAAGAAAGTTGTTTAGATTGTGAATAATCTTGAGTTTCAAATCCCTTGACATGGACAATGCCAAAAGAAGATATGGTCATTTAAGGAGTCTTGAATTCTACACCTTTTGTTGAGAGTAGATTTGAACAATCATTTACAGTGACTTCCCCTTTTGCACTTTATCCTGAGTAATCTTGAAGGGGCAGAATCCTTTGAGAATATATGTTCCCAACAACTCTACATTACTCTTTGTTGAGAGTACATTTGAAGAACGAAAAATGAAAAATGAAGAATCCAAGTCTATCATACGTTGCAGCAAGAGCAACATAGAGAGAAATTTATGTATGCTAGTATTTTGGTTTGGTTTTATTACCCCTATGGCTTCAAAGATTGAATCTTTTCGGATAGGGTCGAGTTAATTCTGCTTTCTAGCAAGCCATCAACATCAAAATCTTCGGATAAACACAAAGACAAGAAAAGAAGAGACCAGTGTCCACAACATCTAGCATGGAGCTCCAAAGAAGATTAAAGGGAACAAAATATAAAACAGAAAAGAATCTACTCAAAAGCAATTCAAACTTGAAAATGACTAGACAACTGAATAAAACTAAATCCCAGCAGACAAGAAAGATTCACACACCTTTTGAAAAAACATGGTCCTCCCTTCTTAATAAATCATCATTCCGAGTGTTTAACACTTGTGAAGTTCCCTCTCCCGTGACTAACTTCGAAGCTTCTGTATCTGGTTAGAAAGGAAAGAAAGCACACGAATGGTTGTGAAAAGTAACTCGGAAGCTATAAAAGATTCTGCATTGTTTAACTGGCTTTTGACTTCCAATAAAATGTCTGGAAAATTCATTGCTTTCATAATAATTCTAGAATCCCATCCAAAGATTGGAGGAAAATCAAATATGATTTTTTTTCAAGAATTCCAGTGAAGAACAAATATTCATGTAATAGAAGGACCCTAGTAAACTTTTCCTAACATTGGCACGTGAGTGCACGATTTTGGTACCGGACCCGAGAATCGGTCCATGAGTAGTGTGGGCTGGCTGGCCCCACAGCTTGGTGGACCAGTTCGTGTCGGGTCCTGGGCCAGAAGCTCTGAGCTTGGCATGGCCCGAGCCTTGGCCTCACGCGGGCTGATCCCGAACTTTATCCTCTTCTTCTTTATTTTTTTTATTTAATTCAATTAAAAATTTTGATATTTAATTATTTATAATTTTTTTATTATTACTTAAATAATACAATTTTTTAAAATTATAAAAAAGTCATCTTGAAGTGATTGAATGTTTAGCTTGGACTCCTGACTGTTTTATTAGTTAATAAAATAAATATTATATAAAAGGAAGATTTGATACCTAAACCTCTTTAAAATATTATATAGATTAAATTTAAAAATAGAATAAATATCTTAAAAATAAAATTAAATACATAATATTACTTGTATGTAGTAGATGATCTTTTTTTACGCTTCATGATACCACATAGATTAAATACTGATGAAATCGAAAAGGTAAATTTTTGTGATGGTTGAAAGTGATTGTTAGATGATGATAAAGTTTGCCTACTTAAACTAGGAGAACCAAAATAAGAAGATTCAAACTCATACAAATTACATGTCAGGTAGAGCATTAACCGTTTTATCGTTTATATCTTTTATCATACATTGTCTAAGTGTTCGAGATTCATCAAAATCTAATATTTCGTATAGATATTCAATAATACAACAAAATTCAACCATTTTTACTCAAGGATCCATACACAATGCCATATAATATAAAATAGGGATATCTTCATAATATCTTTTATATTTTTCAAACATACTTCTTATAAAATAATCATATTGGGGATGGTCCATATACTAACAAAAAATATGTGCAACCTTAGCAATTGTTGGAAGAATATGATGAGTAGTGGGATGATAAGATCCTGATAAAAGTTCAGTTGCTTCTTTGAAAGTAAATAAAAATATTGAAAGCGCAATACAATTTTCAAAATGAGTTTCAGTTCGTTGAGGTTGAAAATTGTTATTATTACAAAATTTAATAAGTTGATTTTGAAAAGGTATAATACTTTCAAACATATCTAAAGTTGAATTTTATCTAATTTTATAGTCTAATCTAAATTTTTTAAAATATACATCTTATTTTCGGCATAAAGCCTTAAAATTGTATTGTCTAGTTAGGGAAGTTTTAATAAATAAAATAACATTTCTAATTATATTGACAATATCATCAATATATTTATATCTTTCCTTAACACACAAATTAAGTATATGACAAGTATACCTAGTATAAAATAAAATACCATCTAATATATGAGTCATAGTATTTTTCAAAATTACCATGACAGAATCATTGTTTGAAGCGCTATCTAAATAATTTTATTTAAAATTCTGTATTCACGGCATGTTTGAGTAATCATTTCAGCTATACTAGTACGGATATTCAAATAATTTAAAATAAATAGTTATTTTTTATACTACTCAATCATAATCTATCCAATGACATGCAATGTACAAATAAGATTCATTAGTAATTACAATCCAACCATCACAAATAAGAGCAAATTTTCAAATACAAGAATCAAACATAACAATTAGATACTCTTTCATTTCTTTATATATCTTTATTATATTATTTTTTAACGTTATTTTAAGAATCATTTTCTATACAGGTTGACAATTGTTTTGCATGTATTGTTCATAATATGAATTTTCTGTAAAATTAAAAGGTAATTTAGTTTGAATAATCATTTTAACAAATTCATTTCTATTTTTTTTATGATCGTATTGAAAATTATCAATAATTTGACCTCCTGTAATATGGATTTGTTGTTGTTTAAGTAGGTTTTCTAACCAATCATTATATGACATTTTCATATGTCCAACTAATATTCTCGTTCATTCTTCCTTCTTATGTGCATATACCATCTTACAAATTTTACACGTTGCTCTATCATTATTATTATCCTTTTAAAAAAGATTCCAAACTATAGATGTTTTTGTTTTAGTTATAATTTTCGAAGTTTCAGCATAATTTACATCCTGATCAATATTAGATTCATTAAGATTAATAGTTGGAGATGGTTATAATTGTGAAACACTAACGCTAGGCCTACTAGGGCCTTCATTTTCATTACCTATTTCATTATTTATTAAATTTAAGGTTGGATCTATATTGAAATGAAAATGTGCAAATGATTGTGATAAAAAAAAAATGAAGATATTGATTTAGATCTATTATTTCTATAAAAAAAAAAATCCATCAAAATTCAAATAAAAGTTCAAAAAAATTGAAATAAAAAATTAACAAATAATGAAATAAGAGAATTGAAAATTATAAATAACAAATTAACTTAAAAATTAAACAAATAATTAAAACAAATAAACAATTAATAAAGCTAAAAAATAAGAATGTAAGATTAAAAAAATACTAACTAGTTGATGGCCAAGAACAACAACACTTTGTGGAGCTTTACTTCTTGTATCCACTATTCCGTCACTCAACAATATTCCAAAATATAAAGATTTTCTTGAAGAATTGAAAAAATATATTAAAAATAAATTATATTCTAACACTTTTTGTAGAGGAAATAAAGAGATTTGAGGATTATGAGAGAAAGATGAAAGAAAATAAGAGAGTTTGAAAGAATTGGAGAGGGTTGGAGAGAGTTAGAGAGTGTTTGGTGAGTTTTAGGGTGAATTGAGGAGTATTTATAAAGTTTTGGGGGTTAGGAGAGAGAATATAGCCGTTAGGGGCCTAAAAGCAATAATAATAATAATAATAATAATAATAATAATAATAATAATAATAATAATAATAATAATAATAGCCGTTTTAGGGACTAAATTGTAAAAAAAAAAACTTGAGAGCCGTTGGTGCAACAGCTCTAAAGAGCGGGCCGGCCGGTTCTAGGACCAGCCAGGCATGACATGTCGGCCCGGCGGCCCGAACTGGCCCACTTGTCAATGCTAACTTTTCCTTTCACGTTAGAAGAGGCCATTTCTGTGGGGAAATTCTTAGGTGCATACGATATGCCTGGTGGGCCCAAGAACCCCTAGATGCCGACAACAGTCTCATTTCAATATTTTATTTCAAAATTGATTTTTAGACATTTTCTGTGTTTTTTTTTTTCATTTTTTTGGTTGACCATGGTTAACCATGGTTATCAGATTTTTCAGCCATCCCGCTATAAAGTATCTCTATCACTCTTTTTCTCATCAATTCAAATTTAGGAAATTCTCTCTCTCTCATGAATTCAAATTTGCCCGAAGTCACTCTCTCTGTCATGAACCCAATCATTCTCTCTGTTTGAAGGCAAGCATATGTGTCAATGAATTCACGTAAAGATTAAATTTTTTGGTCTATCAGACGATTGAGGGGCTGAATCGATTGTGATGACAAGGTTGCTATACTAAATCTCTAGTTTTTCAGTACATTTTTTCAGAAGTTCAAGTACCTCCCACCCCTGAGTCTTTACCTCCCACGCCTCATGCATAAAGTTTTTCAGTACCCTTTTCACCTTAAATTTCTTTGGCAGCTGCTGAAATCTTTTCAAGTGGCCTTGCAAAGCTTGTTTAGGAATACATCAACATAGGTATAGCATATAAAGATACAATTTTTTTGTTTATCAGATGATTGTTGGGCTGAATCTAAAGGTGAATTCCTATATTGGATTTCTACACCTAATGTTATAATGTTCATTTGAGTTCTTAATAATTATGTTTTAGAAATCTAATGTTGTTCAAGTTTTGAGTTTGAGTGGCTGCTTGAGTGACTGATTTTGTTATCTTATTCTAATTTTGAGTTTTGAAATCTAATTATGTTTAAGTGACTGATTGAGTTTGATATAGTATTAGTAGCTCCTATTTCCAAATTTTGTTATCTTATTCTGATTCTTATTAAAGTCCTAGAATGTGTTGTGTGGCTGATTCAGCATGGACTAATGCAGTTTACAGAGTCTTTCTTTCTCTTCTTTGTTTAGTTGTATTTACTCAGTAGTGGTAAATTGAGCTATATTTATGTTTCTTCTGTGCAATTGTATTGAATATCAAGCATGGATTCTTCCATCAAAAGGTCCTTCATTTTTAATGCATGTGCATATGCATTGAAATGCCTGATAAAATAGTAACTATGTTAGGAGTTCATTTTATTTGCAAGATTTTGAGTGCTTTTGGCTGACTAGGGAAAACATATTCATTCTCCATATCTTTGTGTTTCAAATTATATGAAGGGTTTGTATTGTAGAAGCTAGTTGGATGTGTGAAGAGTACATAATGGCATCTTAGAATGCACATGTTGTTTGAGCTTTCCAAGAATGTGGAAATTGTTGTCAAGTAGCTTCTCAAATCAATGTTAGAAGTGATTCATGTTCGTTTGGATGCTTGAATCTTTCGGACATTGTGGTCAAGCAACAACAACTGCATACTCTTAGACCACATTGACTGCAAGGCCGTTTTCTCTATCTTTAATATTTTTTATCATTGAAATCTCCTTTGTTCTAGTTGAGATAATTTTGTATACTTACTTTCTGCTTTTCCCTGGGTTGTGACCTCCTTTTTGGTTTTTATAATTATGAATATTCTAGTGTACTCAGCTCCTTCGATGTTATGGCTTATATTTACCATCTTCAAACTACATATATATGTAATGTGCAGATCATCTCCTCATCATTTCCTTCCTAGATTTTGCCCTCACAATATTGTTTTCCTTGTATCATAAATAGTTTCTTCCAACTTTTTCTTTCAGTGCAAAAGCTGCTTTGTTTTATGTCTAACAAATCACAATTTCTATACTGTTCTCATTTTCAAGTATTTCTTTTTGACAGAAATATATAGACTCTATTTATTTCTTTATATATTTAGTTGTGCAACTCACGTTTTCATGTGTTCTATGCTTGTTTTCTTGATAAAACATGGGGAGGAGACAGTAAACAAGCATTCCACTCTATTGGCTTACTATTCTTTTGGAATTATCAGATATTCTCGTATCCCACTTGCATCTTCCTTCTAAATAAAAAATTATTCCACCATCCAAGAAATGAATCTGCTAGACAAAAATTATAAGAACTATCTAAATTGTTTTCTTTAATCTCTCTCTCTTTTTTTTTTTTTTACTCTGCAGTGAATGGCACCGAGAAAGTTCTATGTTCTCTTCCAAGGAAGAGAAATAGGAATATTTGCAAAGTAGGTGGATTGCCATAAATCAGTAAATGGCTATCCCGGGAATGTCTTCAAGTCATTTCCAACTCTTCAAGAAGCGAAGAAGGTGTGGATATCATATAATACATTGCGAACAAAAGCAACCAATGGTGACACTTCTAAGAGTACTTCCGCATCTACACCGATTGAGTTTGATCCACCATCACCTCCACAACCTCCTTCAAAATGGCTAATTCGAACATGAAGCCGATAATATAATAAAATCAAGGAAAAAATTTTGTAGATGTTTTCCCATGTGTAGATTGCAATACAATATAGGGAATGCCAAACTATAATTGAGTAATTGGTAGAAAGAAGTTACATCCAGGTTCACCTACATATTGATTTTGGAGGTTTTTGTACCTAAACGGCAAATTTTGTTAAGGATATTCATTTTAAACTTGTTCATTTCTTTGTTGTGCTTTACAATTCACAACATGTAGACCTTGAATATTCAATAGAGGCCAAAACCTCTCATTCTGCCTGGATTTTGAATAGGTCACTGTTGTCCCACTTAAGCCCATGAGATTCAATCATGCTGCCGGGGCTTGTGGGAGAGACCTTAGCATGGAGAGCAAACAATGACAGAATTATGCAAACATTGTCATGTATCTTCTCCATCCTGAATGCCAAATAAAGCATAGAAATATACAAGCAATAAAATTTGGCTTAAAATTAATGCATTTTTTAGCTTAAAATTTTGCATTAACTGAAATAAGACAATGATATATCTATATGACATTTAACGTCACTTTAAACAGAGATCTTTCATCTCATTAATAAGGTTTCAGGGAATATGCTTAGCATGTAGAGCTAATTGTCATTAGTCAACACATGGGAATAAAAGATTTTGTAGATCTTTTCCCATGTTATGCTCAATCAGAATAACACATTGAATAAAGAATTGCAATACAGTTCTCTTTGTTGCATTCATTGGTCTTATCTCTCAACATACCAATCATAAAAGATATTGCTCCATGCTCTCCTATTTCCTCAATGGCCTTCTGATGGTTGGACAACAACACAAGAATAGCTAAAAGCATATCAGTTAGTATATCATCTGATATCTTCTGCATAATGACCCTAACAGCACATTCAAAAACTACCATACTCTTATTCTTGAGAATGATGCACAAGTTGAAGATCGCTAAAGCAACATCCTTTAATTTAGAGAACATCTGCATCATTATTTAATAATTCATAGACCCTTATAATTAATAATTGCAAGATGAGACACAGAAAGATCAAATTGAACTTGACCATTTAAATAGAATGTCCCAGAAAAGCTTCCAATTCTTGAAATCAAATTGAACTCAAAGAACTAATTCTTAAACATAGAATGCAAACCTTATTTTGTTTTTCAAAAACACCATTAATCTAATTTCCTTCTTGTTCTGACTTGACAATTTACATCACTTCACACTGTAAATAGAACATCTACATGAAACCATAAAGTCCTCTAAGGCAACTCACTAGTGCTCAAAAGAATTCAATTTGTTCGATTAATATTTCTGCAAAGCAGAATATTCCACTTCCTAGGATGCTTGAATGTCCAGGGACCCACATAACTAAAATGATAGGAAAAAATATGCTCTCCACAATTGTCCATCAACATCTATATAAGCGACAATTTCTAAACATAAGCAACAACTTCTGTATATTTTGTCAACGTTTTGCATAAAGCACAAGATGCATTTGACTTATTTTTTGCAAACAAGATATCTTATTTAAATAATCCAATAAGTAGGCCAACAACTTTGATACTAAAAGTTGAGGGAAAGAACAACACACGGTTTTGTTACACCAATAGCATAAAAAAGCAAGACAGGATCAATAATACAAGAAGAAAACAGCCCTTCTGAATACTGCAATAGAGAAATTTTCCAAGAGAAACTTCAAGTTCATTGAATTTCATTCTTTTAGGTTGCTCTAAGCAAAATGGAACTGATAGTAAAGAAAAATTATTCTTTTTTTATCTTTTGTGTTGGGGAAATGAGTGGATCCATAGGGTTAGGACAAAGCAACTAGAAGAAAACTAAAGGTTTAAAGTATTCAAAACATTTTGAAGTACACAAATATGTATACCAACGGCAAAGAATGTGATGGATGTGATCATACTATGTGAATGTGTCACACGATCATATTCCATAACAAAATTTTGCTTTGCTATTCCCTTAAAAGAAAAGTCCAAAATTAGCCTAGTGGTTCTAAATGGGGGGCCAGGAGTCGTCCAAAATTAGCAATTTTTTTAAACAACTTAGTAATTGTTTTCATGCTTGCAATAGAACTAAATGGTCACTCACTTCAAAGAATGCTATGAAGGGTTACAAAGAAGTAAACCACGGAAAATACAAATGAGTAAATAGGTCACCAACCAATATGCAAAAAGACTATCAATACAGAAATAGAACTATAGATCTCAGCAAAATGTCCACCTTCATGCAACAATAATCTAATGCAAACTCAGCCTTTCCATGGCACATGATTCCATGTTTCAGCTCTCAAACTTATAAAACATGTAACACAACAAATTCTTTTCTCTGCACCAGGTAAGTAAGTAATTAAAGAGTCAACCACAACGTATATACAATGTGGAAAAGATAAGCTCAGCTATAATGTACTCCTCTGTTTTATAGTAGAAAAATTCGAACAGCTAAATTATGTGATAGCATAGATACCTCATTCTTTGTCTTCTTTTCTTTTTCAGCACCTATGTATCTTTACCAATCTTTGCCTGCAAACATATGCATCTGTAGTACGAAGTTATTACTAGGACTAGTGCCATATTTTGCAGCAGATTCCATAAAATATTCATTATATTACATAAAATAGTTCACACATAATGCAGAAATAACATAGGGTAGCAGAAGATGCTCCCTTAGTACATAGAATTCGTCACTATTTAAAAATCACAAATTACATAAAAACCACAAAAGCCACAAATTCGTCCACTAGATGCTGGAACGGCGAGCAGTTCCCTGCTCATTGTCACCTTGAAGACTTTAATCATCAAATGAATCACCCTAGTATTAGAAAATATAGAATAAATCAATGTTTTGAGTACAATAAAAAAATTTATGAGCGGTTCCATGCATCTTGTATGTTGTCAAAAAGAAGTCTTACCGCAGTAATATTATTCAATGTAGTGAACCCTTGTAACATACTTGTAAAAGATTGGTAAGAACCCCCCTATACTAAGTGCCTACAATGAAACCATAAATGACCAAATGGTAGTTTATAACGTAAAAACTATCCAAGACTCACATTACATAAAATTTAATGGTCATTTACAACTTCAAAAGTAGAAAACCAACCTCACTGTTGCATGTTGGATTAGACAACCCTACACATGGGCAACCCTCATTATTTGCTACATTTTCTGGCTGCAAAGCCCACAATAATTGGCTTTCCTAGTTAGCAGGCTGCTTTTTCTTACCTGCACCATAAACTCATTAAGTTATGTTAGCAAAAACGGAAAACAATTAAATTAATCATAAAAACATAAAATAATTTGCATTACAACCACGAGAAGATGGTTCTTTTTTACTAGAATTACTCCGTTTTCATTTCTCAAAATGGCCCTTTATCTTTTCACCTCTTTCTTTACCATGTGTTCTTATTTTCTTTGGATCTTTCACAACAACCTCATCAACATCCACACTGTCTCCCTCATGGCTAACGTTCATAGTTGGATCTTTAATTCCCGATTGTGAATTAATCAAAGAATTTTTCTTGAAATAGGCTTCTATCCGATTGGAAATACTTTCAAGACCTTGCCTTTCCACATAATGAGCCTAGATGCCCCATGTGATTGGCTTCTTGAAACAAGATCGTAAGCAAATCTCATAACTCGATTAGTATCAATAATATCCAAACTTGTACATTCCATATCGAATATCTTAGCTTGGCCCATGTCATTTACCCACCTTCGAGCATCTTTACTCCACCTTTTCAATAAGTATCTTTCTAGAATAGTGGGAACTTTTTTTGCTTTCAAAGCTGACAATGCATGTGTGCACAATATTCCATGGGATTCAATTTTTTTACAGTTACAGTTGACAATGTTGGCAACTGTATCAAGGTATACTTTATTTGTTTTGGGTCCCCATAAAGTATCCAAAGTAATAATAAAGTTGATGGTGGATTCACTATAAGGTTCTTCTTCGTGAGATGAAGCCAAGGTGCCTTTAAACTCTTTCTTGAACAATTTATACAGTTTATGAGTATAGAAACATGCAGCTTATTGCAACACTAGGCTAGTTTTCACTGCAATAGGTGATTTCCCTTATTTACATACAAAATCAGCTTCGGCTTCATTTTGGAGCCATTCCCCAAACTTTCGCTCAAACTCAGTTATAAATTTCATAAGAGAAGTGGTCTTGCTGCCAATGCTATTTAAAATACTATTTGTACCATCACTTCTTGAAGTGCTTTTAAATTCGATTCGTTGATAAGAGTTGTACATCATCTTTCTCAAAGTTTGTATAATTTTTCTAGCCATTTATGTCTACTCAAATTGTATCCATTGATCATTTCAACATATCTTTTCAAACTCCTCATTCGTCTCACAACCAGTCAAGCACTTAAAATATCTGCTGAAACTTTACATCATTGTTGAGATCTCCAAGTTATGATGGGGTATTTTTACAAATGTGCCACAAACACAACCTATGTTGGTTCCTAGAAAATACTGTATTAGCAGTTTTCATGATGGCTGCATCTTAGTCAGTCATAAATGTCACGGGCTGCCTATTATTCATAGACTCCAAGAAGGATTTAAATGCTCACTCAAATGATGCAACAGTCTTGTCAGATAATAATGCACATGCAAATATAATCATCTGCTAATACTGATTTACTCCAATAAATAGTGCACACACTAGATTATATTTGTTAGTTCTATATGTTGCATAAAAAACTACAACATCACCGAAAAAGTCATAATCAATCTGGCATCTACCATCCCTCTAGAAGAAATTATGAATTCGCCCTTCATTATCTAACTCCACATCTCAGAAAAACATGCATTCAATGCTAGCTCTATACTTGAAATGGTTGACTAAACTTTGAGTATCTCCCTTTTCAATCAACGAGTTTCTTCTATTATTAAGTTCATTATAAGCATCCTTCTTCGAGAAGCCAACACTTGCAATATTACCACCTTTTTTTGTCATATAAGAAAATATTTGAAAAGTCTTTATTTCAGAACCAACCATTAGCTCCAAAGTGTCTATTTGAGCCTGTGATACCCAACGGGCTGATTTTAACAAATGCTTCTCATATATGTTTGCCATCTCATGGTTGTGCTCCTTGTGTAGTTTGCTAGCCTTCCAATTGCCATCCTTATCAACTTCAAACATCACCATTGCCTTGCAATCAGTTCTTGTATCTAACTTTTCATAAGAACTACCATCACTTTCAAATCTTTTAAGACATTGTTTTGAGCAGCAGAAGACTTTTGACCTAATATTTTTTATCCCTTACACATAGTATTGTTTTCCCTTCCTTACACTAGAGCCACAGACATTTGTATATTCACAATATAACTCATATATGCTTTCTCTTGACAATCTACAACAACATTCATTAATTTTTTTTCCAACCTCTGAATTATTGACTCTTCATTTTTATCATCCTCATCATTTTTTCCCTCTACTCATTTCTCAGACACAATCTCAACATCATTGTTACCAGTGCCTTTCAATGATTGAATTTCTTCACTTGTTTGGTGTAAGAATTGCACTTCTTTATCATTATCTTCTTCTAACTTATCAATAAAAATAGTATCTACACCGCTTGACATCCTACAAACTAGAAAATAAGATAGCTGAAGAAGAACTGTAGAATCATTCAAAAACAAATTAAAGGCATTTGAGGATTGAAATATTATGAACTCATCTTTTAAAATTCTCAACCCTAATATGAAAGATATTAAGAAGATTGTTAAAAATAAGAGAGGGAAAAAAAGAATCAATAAGAACTTCAATTGTAGTAAGAGGTCAACAGAGTAAGAATGCTTAATATCCCCAACAATCTATAAGCACCTTCAATAGAAATCCAAAAAATTCGAAACACATGAAAATAGCATTGGACTAAAAACTTATTGGTCACAGTTCTAGCATCCAAAACATAGTATCCAAAAATAATACACGAAGAACCTATTCAAGATTCAAAATTTCAAACATTCAAACATCAGGAGAAGTGTATTATAGGGCATGGGTGCACCTAGGGTAACCAGTTGAATCAATGAGAGGGAGGTTTTCGTAATGTCTCACAACTAAACAAGACAATTAAATACCCCGGCTTTCTTGGTTTGACAAGTACAAAATGCAGTGAAGTACTTAAATTTCTGGTTGTTAAAGATTATGAATGATGTTTATCCTAAAAGATAATAGCAATTGCATTGATAAGCATCCAAAAATTTAGAAGGTTTATATTATTATATATTCCAAAAAGGCACCTTTGAGGACACAAATAAAAAAGGAAATATTCACTGAAGAGGTACAATAAGCCTTAGAGGTTATAACAATTCTTCATCTCCAACAAAGTGCAATGTGAATGGAAAAAGAGAGAAATGCTTGACATGACTATTTATGGCATCATTTAACTAAGGATGTCTAAGAGTTAGCTCTATTCTTTTATATATTTATGAACTTTGTGCAGCACAAAAACCTTCTTCCATGCATTTCTATGGCATTTTCAGTTCACATCCAAAGACCATAAAGCAGATGGGGGGAGTGTTGATAATATTTTAGATTATCGAACAAACACAAATGTAGAACGGACATTGACATGTGATCAACACTTGCATATTCTTTTTGGAAAATGTACACACATCTACATTTTGTTAATCTCTTTGAACCAGAATCTTCAGAAGCATAGAATATACTAACTTGTTGAAAGCAAATAGACACACTATCTTAGCAAAATAACATGAAAAGAAATGGAAATGGTAACAAAAGGAGAAAAGAATATATTGAGTTCTTGAAAACCACAGCGAACTGTAATGGGAATGCAGTTGGTGAAATAATTGTTGAAGGGAATCAGAAGCAGAAGGTTCGCTTCTTCTGCTATTCTTCTTCAAACCGACAGGATCAAGTCGGGAATGCAGTTAAGGAAATTATTAATGAACGGAGTGCGGCAACATTTTCTGCAACCCAAGTCAAAATTAGAAGTAGAATGGCCGTCGATGAGGTAGATCTGAGTGGGCTTTGTCGAAGCTACTCTTTCAGAGGTAGTATTAGTCTATTAGATCGTCAACAAAGCTGTGAATGTGGCTGTGATAGATCATTAACGAAGGGAATGCGATTTCAATTTCAACAACCCAAGTCAAATTAGAACCAGAATGGCCGTAGACGATGCAGATTTGGGTGGGCTTTGTTGGAGCTACTATTTCAAAGGGTGTTAGATTGTCGACCGAATTGGGAATGCAGCTGTGATAAGGGAATGCGACTTCGATTTCAGCAACCCAGGTAGTTCTACGTGGCTGCTGAGGTAGATCTAAGTGAGCTTTGTCGACTTTATTGTTTCAAAGGTAGAGATGGGAGGTAGATGACAGAGAGAGATTGTGTGAATAATTTCCCATTCAAGAGTTTCACCGAGATTGTGGCAAGATGGCTGAAAAATCTGATAACCATGGTTAACCATGGTCAATGAAAAAAAAAAGGAAAAACACAAAAATGTCCAAAAATCAATTTTGGAATAAAATATTGAAGTAAGATAGTTGTCGATGTTTGGGGGTTCTTGGGCCCACCCGGTGCACCGATGGGGCCTTCCACCGGCTGCACCTAAGAATTTTCCATTTCGTTGGAAGTTATGGAATTCCATTTAATAGCTGAAGCAAATGAACCATGTGATCTATCATGATTTCTAAGAAGCTTCCTAGTGTAAACAAGGAGAAAAAAGCCAGAAAAGAAGAAAATCAAATCATTTCAGTTGTTATATTGGCCGACCATAGCTTGGGGTTAGTCTTATAACTATATAAGTTATATTTATGTTGCACAATAACACTTTTTTTTTATGAGTTTGTTTGGATTGAGGTAAAGGAAAGGAGAGGAGGACAGAAGAGACTAATTATTATTTATGGTAAAAGAAATGAAAGATTAAGGCTTTAAGTAGACAACAACTTCCCAATCCTATCCTAAAATTAACTTTAAATATATTTTTATTTTTTTGAAAATTGTCATCTACATGCACCACTTCATATTCTTTATCTTTGAGTCCTATCTGATTTTATATATTTAATAATTTTTTATAAAATTAATCCCAACCTAATTTTTATCAACTTACACCCTATATAAAACGCTTGGATTAGATAAAGAAAAGAAATTATATTATTTGGATTTATATTTTTATCTATTAATTTAATATAATAATATTAAATATTTTATTTATTAAGAACATTTTAGTCAAATACTATTTGGAAAGAATGATAAAGTTTTTATATTTAATTAAGTTGATACTCGTGCGGTGCGCGAATTGATGCAAAACAAAACACATCAAATATATAATTTTATTTATGATTTCACGATTTTTTAAAAATCTATTAAGTACTTATAAATCTCAATAATATATTTATTATTATTTTCTTTATTGACGGGAGCATTTCGCAAACCCTTATATATATATATATATTGTATATTTATTTAAAATTTTATATTTATAAAACCATAAAAATTAAAATATATAAATATATATATTTTTATTAATCTTTTGATTCGTTTGTTTTAATAATAATCATTATAATAATATTTTTAATCTATTAATTATAATTAGAACGTTCATAATGCATTTAGATAAGATGACTTTTCATATATATATATAATAAAAAACTTCATTTGAATTTAAAGTGCCAAATGTTAACGAAGGACGCTGTCACGTGTCATAATAGGGGTCTTTTGCAGCTCCTATTATATATATACGGAGTGAATTTAAAGCGCCAAATGTTAACGAATGATGCTGCCACGTGTCATAACGAGGGTCTTCCGCAATTCTTCTTATATATATATGGAGTGATTTAATACTCCATTCCCCCCTATTCTTTTTCTTTCTTCTATAAAAAACTAATCCAAATACCTAAAATTCAAACGCTCTATTTTCTCTCATCTCTTCTCCTCTCTCTCTTCATTTTCTTCAATCCAAACAGATCGTAAGTGTTGAGAATTTTTTTCTCTAAAATCCAAACTAATATTGCATGAAACTTCTTCTATTTAGTAATTAGGTTTTTTAAATAAAAAAGATAAACCAATCAATAAATGAAAGTCTTTAGCAAGTAGATACCCTTCTATAATAGCTCAATCTTTTGCTTGTTCCATGTCTACTACATTAATGAGAGGAATGATGCTATAGCTACAACATCTATAAAATCTTTTATAATAATATTAGGAGTAATTTTTAAATTTGTCTTCATAAAAATATAATTCTTTTAATTAAATCTTTTAAAATTTACTTTACTTAATTTTATCCTTATAAATATGAAAAATGTATCAAAATATTTGTTCTTTCTAACATGATTTCAAATTTAATAGTTAAAATTTAAAAAATCAAATAAAATTGGACAATATAGAAAAATTATTAATATGCGAGGGTAAAAATGATAAAAGAACAATGGGCGTTTAGTTATCGTTGTCGCTGCTATTTCACTTTTCCCAAATAGAAGAAAAAGCCTGATTCAAATACACAAAGTAATAAAATATTGAAAAAGCCCCAATACTTTGTGATATATTACAAAATAGGCCAAAGAACCCCTTCTTTCTTTCTTTCTCCCCAAGCCTCCACAAACATGTAGGCTTTTGATTCATCTCCCTTTTAATTTAAAGAGAGATCTCCGTCTCATCAAACTCCTCGACTTCTCTGAGATTCTCCAATTCTTCTAAGTCTTCGTATTGGTGAACTCTATCTGAGAAAGGCAGTGAGGGATGTTCATGTTTCCGAAGCATAAATCAATTTGTCAGTTTTAAACAGCGGGATGTATTACATGTTTGTTTGCATCCTGCTACATTCTTTTTCCTGTGCAATCTTGAAGTTTTTCCTTGATTTTTCTGCACAAACTTGGGGTTTATAATATCCAAGTTTTGCAGCAGATTTGATTTAGATTTGTAGTTTAGGGTAACTATTTCTTGATTGGATGAAAATTGGAATATTAACTTGAGTAAAAATTGGAATCTTAGCCTCAGACGATTGCCTTACCATAATTCTCTGAACAAATTCACACAGTGAAGTTAATTGAACTGTTATCCTCTGAATTCAGTAATTTTGGTCTCTGAATTCAATCATTCTGGTAACTCAATAGGGAAAGTATTGAAAAAGTATTGCAAGAAAGTAACTTCATCAAATAAAAGGAACATGAAATGACAGAAGCAGAAAAAGGAAAATTGTAAGAAAGTAACTTCATCAAAGGGAAAATCCTCACTCATCTGGAATTGGATTGGAAAGTAAGAGAAGTTAAATATCTTATGATTCTTATCAAATTCATGCTCTTTATAAACTCAAGTGGAAACGGACAGCACAAAATTGCAAAAACTAAGTTAGAAAATGGAGGGAATTGTTCAGCACAGAGCATGGGATAAGGAGATCATGGTGGTAAAGGTTTATTTGTGGCTCAAAAAATATGGAAACAGGACGGCATTATTCAGCAGATGAAAGGTATGTTCAAAAACTCAAAGCGGAAATAACATAAAATGGAATCCACTTGACTGGAAACAGCATGGGATAATGGCAGAAAAGATTTATTTCAAAAACTTGGTTGGAAGTAGGAGGGGATTATTCATGATCTCACAGAAAGTGCTGGAAAAGGTTGAAAGGGTTTAGGAAAAAGTTTTATCCAAGAACTCAACTGGAAACAGCAAGGAATAATGGCAGAAAAGAGCTTTATCCATATTTCATTTCATTACAACCATAACAAGCTCAACAAAAGAGGCAGTTCAGAGTCTCACCATCTGAGACTGAAATGCCAGAGTAACAAAGTCGTGCAAACTTTATTATTGTAATACAGATAGCAGACTCTCGAAATAGTAGAATTAATAGTAATTGGACTCAGGAGAACTAGGACTGCCAATATTGTTCTCCTGAGCTCACATATATGTATCAGATTATTACCAGATCATTCAGTAAATCTTAATCATCACAGCAGCGGTACATGATGAACTTCTCCATTGGGCGGCCGCATTCAGCACAAACCACCTTTTCAGGGATCTGTCCGGTGATTCCAGGCAATATCAGGCGGCTGCAGTGGTGTGGAGGCTTCAGCTGGTGAAGTTGCTCATTCAGTACAATCACAAAGCCATCGGGATAAAGTCTGTCCCTCCAGCTGTCAAACTCGCTCAAGCATCGCAGGACAGTCTCTCCGCTGCCTTTAGTGAGCTCATGGGATCCTCTGCAGAATACAGCCCACCCCTGATCACTTCCATCGAAGCTGAGCATGGTCACAATCTCTTGCATTATGGGATCATTCTCAACAGTCATGCCATGTGACACCTTGGAGTGCCACATGCTCTCCAGCCTTACCCAAAAGAACCATATCAGAGTAAGGTCTGGCAAGACATGGCTCAACTTCTCAGTTTGTATTATACTATTGTTTCTGCGAACCCTTTCTTTTGGATTGCTTTTTCCTACGTAGAGCATCTCTAGTTGGATACGAGCAGCGCTGGCAACAGACCGAGCAGTGGTTGTGAACTTCCTGATCCACTCCGTGTCCTCTCCCCCATATAAGCATATGTATCTGTTTTCTGAGGTCTGCCATATCAAAGAATTTCAATATATCAGTTACTCATAATGAAGATGGTTCCAGGACGAACTCATCTACAATGACATGGGTTTATGTTTATGTCTGATGGCTAAAGGAAAGATTTATGTTCTCATACTCGGAATTCAAGTTTCTACACACTAGCGCACTTTTGATAGAGAGAGAGAGAGAGGATAAGGAAGACATGCATACCCAAAGGTAAAGATTTTGGTCAATGGAATCAGCTAACAATTCAATCCTCCAAGTTTCTTCCCTCCAGAGTGCTTCTTCTTTTGCTTTGGTAAAAGGGAAAGCCAAACTTCCCCAAATCCACATCATGTGGAAGGCATTGCGATTGGAGTCTTTCCCTTGTGGATCCAAGACCACAAGCTGAGGTTTCTTGGTGAAGCCCCAAATCTCCTTGATGAATCTGAGGACTGCTGGATCAAGCAAGCTAGGATGGACTACAGAATACCAGGGCATAGAGTTTTGGAGCCCCTCGAATTGCTTTTGGTGTGCATCAGTCCATATACTTGATCTGTCAACAATTGGAAGCCACACAACCTCATACTGACTCTCTGGCCTTGTTGGCTGCGACCTTGATTCTGTGTACATCTGATGGAGGACTGAGAGCTCTTCATGCGACATGTCAAGATCTGAAATGAGTAGTAACACATGTTTCCTCCTCAATACATCAAGGTTAGCCTGTCATTATTCAAAACAAAGAAAGATTGTCATACGTATTTTAGGCTAATCTGAAAGATGTTAGGATTACATATTGGGAAGGTCTACGAACAAACCCTTCTTTTGTGAGTTCCATCGTAGAGTGGAAGAATATCCTCCTTGGCATAGATCAAAGCCCTAAGTATTTTCATATTATCAATATGGGTAGTCTCAAAGAGTCGCAGAAGAGCATAGAATGCATCATTTTGTCTCTTCTCATCTGTAATTTGTAAGATTTATTCGTTAGATGCAGTACAACTAAATTGGATTATCATTCCTTCATTTGCAATAGCTGTAGTAGTAAATGCTACTCGCCTTATTTGTTTCATACACAATTCATTCTAATTGATTTGCTTGTAACTAACCTATTTTCTGATTGCAGAGATAAATTTGCCTTTCCAGGTGCTCTTTTATGTTTGCAAGCTTATGTGCCAAACTAGACAATTCCCAAGCCTCTGCAGCAGAGGCAATGTACCTGCCACAGAAAAGAAATCAAAGTCTGATTTAATCTCCCAGAAGATAGTAGAAATGAGCAAACAAAAGATTTTTTTTAAGTCATTACTTGATTCTGCTAGATAAACCGAGAATGTAGAAGGAATGAGAAACTTACTCATGACCCAGGGCTACAAGGTTCATCAGTAGTGTTGAACAAGCCACAATGCTGCGAATAGTCCAGTAAACAGCTGTGGGGATATGAGCAGCAGCAGTGATCATTTCTGGTGATTCAGGGCTAATGAACTGTGATGGAAGCTCCTTGAACTTGATAATGCAACGAGTCACTTCCAGCATTGCATTAATGAGGTTATTAACGGCTTCAAACTTTTGTTTCAGAGCCTCACGATGTTCCATTATTGCTGACAATTCCATTAGTGCTGCAACTGACTTGGCTAGTGGATTTGTGGTGTAAAGCTGTGCAACCAGCCAAAACTCGCCATAATTCACGGCAAAAGCAGCGAAGGAAATTGCCACCTTAGCCTCCCAGGAGTAGCTTGTGAGCAACTGGAAGAGTGCCATTGTTGTTGAATGCGCGTCTCCTCCAGCAGAACACTTGCAAATTATCTGTCACATTGCAAATTTATGAACTTGAGTGACGACATTGCTATAGCTTCTTTTGCTTTTTGTTCAGACAGCATTAAACCTGTTCACCAGTTTAAGATGGACTTTTTTTTGCTTCACTACATTAGACCTGTCCTTCTATCAGATTGTGCAACATGGATTGAACTCATGGAGGCACAGATTTGGGGGTAGGTTGATCTTCTAACATTCTTTATGATCATTTCAATTTGATATTTATGTGCCACATCTTTGCAAGTCTGGGAGATATTGTCAAGTGATCAAATATTAATTTTAAAAGCCAAGAACCGTTACTTCTTCATATATTTTTAAAAAGAAAAAAGAATTGGGAAAGATGAGGTTTTCTGATTGGTAAACTTGTCGGGTTGTAGACTTGAATTTGGCATAGATTGGCCAAGAATGCATACCTCGGAGGAAGTTTTGTTTATGGGATATGCTAAGAGTTCAAGTACATCGCTGAAACCACTGTGGATGCCCTTATCATCCCATGCTTCCACGTGAGTTAGCTGTTCTTCTGCCTGCAATAAAAATTGACAATGTATTTTGATAGGTGATGTAGTAATAGAATGTAGCCAGCACATGAACAATGAGTTTTAAGGAGACATGAGTTCAACATACGACGCCTGGAACGATTGGCCTGGTTCGGTGCATTATATCCTCAATGATGAGCAGTAGAGGCCTCACATCAAAGTCACGGCCATCTGGAGCATGTAAGGCCAGAATTTGCTTCATCATGGCACTGTCATCTGATGATGAGAACATATGGCGATCACCCCTCATCAACTGACGGCTGGTGGCTGCAGGCACAATGGCACTAGGGTGATGTGGAGTCTTCATAGCAGATGGTAAAGTCGTGCTCAATGGAACATGAGTCTTAGGAGGTACATCTCCAATTGGGTGAGCATGCATTGGGGTCACCGGTTGAGGCTGCATAGGAGTCACTGGTTGCGGTTGAGTCCTGGTAGAGGGTAAGGTTTCACTTGGGTGAGCAAGTTGCTGCTGATTTATTGGCTGACTGAATTGCTGCTGGCCGATCGGCTGAGTCATTGACTGACCAACTGACTGACCCAATGCAGCAGGAGGGTTCCGGGGGGTTGGTAACATTTCAGCCATTGGTTGAGGCGGAGGAGGAAGAGGAGGAGGAGAGTGCTTGAGCTAGGTGTGAGAGAAATATATGAAGAAGAAACAATGGCTTACCTTGGAGTAATTTGGTCTCTCCAAGCGGCCTTATATAGCTTGGTTTGGGGGAATAAAGGTAGAACGAATCATGTTCTTTGCTTCCAGTCCGGTTTTAAAGTAATGAAGTTCTCAAAAGGTTTGTAATTCACATATTTGCAGTAAAAGGGAGCTCGTGGTTAAGGACCTAAGGTATCCATGCAAGGTTGAAGACTAATATATCCATGGCATTCTTTTGGTGAATTACTGATAATATATGAATCAGCCTGATTCATGTTTCTCGAAAAACTAGTCATGGAAGCTGATAGATATTCAATAGCCAGGAAGAAATTAACAGTAATAATTTGGATAGCACACGAGTTTTTTCTGAGTTCAGTGTAACACAGGAGTTTTTTCTTCTTTTCTTCGTCCTGTTTCTAACAATGTTTTCGTCACGGGACTTAAAGTTCTAAGTCAGAATTAAGCAAACTAGTACTTGATCATCCACTGTTAAGAAATTCTTTCATCCGATCGACGGAACTCTGCTTCCTTCCATGAATAAAAACAATTCCACAAGCAAATGGCATAATCTTTGAGGGATGATTCTCGTACTCTTGGCATGCAGTAGTAAAGATGAAGGAGGGACACTGGGAATCAGAGTTTCCAAATGACAAAATGGCATACTTCTTTACTTGATTCTTCAGTCTACGACAGCAAAACGGGACAAAAAGGATGTCCAAGGACAGCGGAAAAGCACATTTGCCTAATACTATATTTGGTATATGGCTCCAGATTCTACTACCACTGTAAAGCCTATTCACTTTTAGTGTCACGCTATGTGACCGTAGATCTGGAAGTACAACTATGGGCTTGACAGGCTGTCGTTCTCGTTCGCTGGGTCAAAATAGATATTCCAAGTTGACAATGAATACTAAGGCCCATTTTTATATACCATTCACGCTTCTTATCCCAATTTCATGTGGGATTGGAGTAGACCCTCAATATTTGTGTTATAAAGAACTAAAACTGCACAAATAATCCAAGAAACATCGATAAATGCAACGTTCTTCAGCAATAAGGGAACCTTTTGCTCAAAGCTTTGGTTAACTATAAACATATATTTAGACCATGAATTGATAATCATCTCAATAAATACTCATGATATGGTGTAGTCTAATTGGTCTGTGTATGTTCTTTAGTTATAATGTTGCTAGACAAAATCAACAAAAGAAAGAAGGCTTCTCTGTCCTTCGATAAAATGTCGGATTTTGTGGACCCAAAAAAGCTTTAAAAATTCGAGATGCCGGTTTGCAAGCATACCCAAGCAAAGTGAAATTGGGAAAGAATAAGAAAAAGCTCAAACTTCTCCCGTCTAACGATGTAAAGAACAATGCTTGAATCATTGTGCCTGCATTACAAGCTCCCTTTAGCATTGATGCCTGTTTTTTCTTCTTGTTAATAAACGAAGTGATCTGTTAGGAGAGATCAAAGCATTTGCAAAAGTTTATAGATACATTAGCCAAACATCATGCACTCTGAAGCATACGGTAGTCAGTCAGTAGATTGCATTGCCAATGGCTTGCAATTTGATACCTGTCTTGTGTTCTTGCTAATGAACAAGGTTATATGTTAGAAGAGAGAAAGCATATGGTGAGAACCAGAAGAAAAAAAAGGCCCTAAAATCTGTGTGAAAGAATAAAACAGTAGCAAAAATCAAGAAATGACATAGAATTCATTTGGTTGAATTGTGGGGTTGCAGGGGGAGATTTACAGTGTTTATTCGCTCGATCTTTTCAGCCTCAATAAATTAGCAGTCCAATCTCTTTCCTTTTCATTCCAAAGTTGTATCTTGTCCTCTCTTTTCAAAGAATTCCACTTAATCATCATCAACAGTAATTGCACAAGAGCTGAAAATTTACATAAGGGCTTTATGTTGATACCAGAAAGCAGTGAATCCACTCAATAAAAATATGTTTCCCTGTGGATATTAACCAGTCACAGGTTTTGTGAGGGGGCTAAAAGAGCCATGCCTAAGCTAGAATTTTCCCATTAGCCGTTTTACTCTCTCTCTCTCTCTCTCTCCCCCTTCCTCTTCTTTTTAAGATTAAATTTTCTGGTAAAATGTAAATGTTGAGAACAGCCTCGCCCATCTGAAGTGGCCTTCAGGGCTGTAAACAGCCACTGACAAGAAAAACATGCAGATGAAAGCTGAGAGAAACCATTCACTAAAGTTCATCATAGAAAGGATTTTAACGTTCTTCAGAAGTAAATAAGCCATTTCTCAACATAGATAGTTGATAGCAACACTCTTTTCCAAGAGAAGGTTTGTTGCTTTTGATAGCTTATTGCCTGAGATGCTCAAGCAGTGCCTATGATAGGATAGGGATCAACATCTCTTCCTAATTGGTTTCTTCACATTTATACACAACAAACTTCTCTTTGGAACGTTTACATTCTTTGCAAATAACAGTTCCTTTCATCAATCGTTCTTCATATGGAAGGATTTCCGTGTGATGACAAGGTCTAACTGAAAGTGGAGGCTCGAATGCATTACTAATTGCACCAACCAACCCCAGAGTATCAACCTTTTCAGCCCACACTGGGAAAAGATCAAAGAATTTTGTTAGTTTGCTTCCCTGAAGCTTTTCTATGTCTGCTGAAGTCCCTGTACCAATCACTACCCAACTATCATCGGTGTCTTCGACTTCCAGCAGCCCCGTTACCTCTTTCAAAATACGATCACAATTAGCTGCATTCTTGTGACGGATATTTGAATGTTTCACACTTTGCAACCGAAGCCAAAAGAAGCATATCTTTGTAAAACTTAGAGAGGTGCTTAAATTCTCTTTTCGGATGACATCTAAAATGTTCAGTAATTTGTCACTTGGATTCTGCCATCCAACATAGATCACCTCAAGTTGAAGTCCTCTTTCTTTAATTTCCTTCATTTTGGTGCAGAAACTTCTAATCCAATCTAAGTTGTCACTTGCATAAATGCAAAGATTTTTAGTTTGATCAATCTGCTAGCCCAAAAAAAAAAAAGAAGCTTTATCAGCAGAAGCAAAAACATGAACTCTCTTTTCTTTCTAGTTCTTCAATCTAGGACTATTCCAACTAATATATAGTATAATGTATAAGCAAGAACCCATACCCAACTCGTCAATAAGGGGTCAATGTTATCAAGTATAAATTGCAGAGTCCAATCCTGCATTTCCCAGAGCTCTTTTTCTCTTGAAATTGAAAATGGAAATGCTTTAGCCCCCCAGATCCATACCATGTCCATTGCATTTGAATTGGTAAGCATTCCATTAGCATCCAATACAACCATCATGATCTCCTCCTTGAATTTCCATTCTTGTATGAAAAAGTTGACAACTGCTGAGTTCAATAGCCATGGCTGCCGTAACGACCAAAATGGCAAAGAACTTGACAAAATATGGAAGTTCATTCCATCAGTCTGACTCCAAATATGTGAAGAAGAGATTGGAAACCATAAAATCACATAGCTTCCTTGAATTTCCTTCTGCGGTGGATGATCATGAGTCTGCTGTACCAGCAAGAATATCCTCTCAGGTGGAAGAAGCTCTGGCTTTGACAGTAGAACTATAATCACCTTGTTTTTCAGTTCAGAGATGCCATGCTGTATAACAGGACATTAAGAGTAAGATATCTTCTACTATTTGTATAGAGTTGCCGGAGTTTCTTTACAGTTTAGATGTGCAGTTTATGTTGGATAACTAGGACTCAATCTCCTAATTACATTTTCATAAGAATCGTAAGTAAGACTTGCAATTAACCATCTTTTCTCCCAGCCTTTCTCCCCAGACAATTTGTTACCCAAAAAATGTATTACCTTCTCTTGCGACAAACAATCCTTCAAAGGGAAGTCATCCTTCATGGGGATAAGCATCCGGAGCTTTTCTTGGTTGTCAGTATGAGTCGGCCCGAAAAGAATTAGTAGTTTCTCGTACAATCTAGTACCTACAAGTTGTGGAGAATGATCAAATTCAGTTAAGTATATGCATGTGTACTATGGAAGGCTTCAAGTCAAAGCTTTAGAAAGCAGATAATAACCTATCTGCTGATGGCAAGTATCCACCTGCTCCGACAGTTCATAACATAAACCACTTAACCTATAGACTAAACTGGAGAGTGTCCAGGTTGCAATAGCTGTAGGATTTGAATCCCTGAAAATAGAGACACACATCACTTGCAAGCTTGAGGAGACTTATTATTGATCTCCATATTTCAAAGAAAGTAATAATAAAGAAACTCATATTCTGAAATATGATGATCCCTTGCATCATGTGTAAATCATAACCATAAAATTACCCAAAAAAAAAAAGAGATAAAAAAAAAAAGATGTGGATCAAGGAAAAGAACATGCACTTGGTCACTTTTTGTGGTTCTCAAGCTTGTAATCAGAGAAAAGCATGCAAATGAGCTTCTAAAGATCCAGTAGCTAGCCATGTAGATCTTAGACTTTGCAATAGAGATTGCCTTGAACTCCAAAAGTTCTTGTTGCAACGGTAGGTTTTCAAACTCAATGATAGCTTTTGTTAACTCCATCATGGTCTTTATCAACACCATCAAAGCCTTAAACTGTCTCCTGAAGAGAGTTTGGTCACAAGGAACCTTTCTAAGTAATGCAACTAGTGCAGCCAAAGGATTATGAGACTGAAGCTGTACTACGAGCTGAAATTCACCATAACTCATTAAGAATGCTGCAAGAACTAGAACCACTTTTGCATCCCATCTAAATTTCTCAAGCATTTCAAATAAGAACATTGTGTTTGTATCTATATCTCCTTGCTCATAGCATCTATGGAGAATCTGTCAGTAGAAAGAACCAGTTTATGTTAGAGATACTCCAATATGCATATCATGTAACTGATAGAACAAGACGCTATGAGTATTCACCTCGTTTGAAATCTTAAAGAGGAGTGAGTTTTGTAATCCAATTGCTTCAGCATCACATATGGTAGTGGCATAATTTTCTGGATCAGAAACCTGAATCAAGGTCTTTTAAATTCTTGAAATTGTGATATTATCCATGAATGTCCAAGTAACACATCAATCTGAAAACATTATTTGCTAAATTCAGTGAAATTGCAGGTCCTAGTTTATTAAGTTGTGATTGTGATGGTTTTCATGGTAACGAATAGGAGAAGATATCATAAACATTGAATCTTCTAAACGATCTTTTGGCTAACAAGATGAACACACGCCCACTAATTAAGCATACAACACTTTGAAAGATGAATATAGTTAAACTAGAGCCGGCAATTCTATTTGGTAGAAGAGAAAATTCCTTTGCCTGCTCTTATATAAGCTAAAATTTTTTAAGGTATATTTTGTTCCAAAGTTTATGTAGAAGATAAACCATGAATATAAGACAATCTTTATATCATGAAGCATGGGTTGGCTTTGAATACTTTCAATGGAAAAGTATAAATTAGTTCCAGAGCTAAATTAAGATCTATCAAAGAGAGATCAGCTGAATAACAAATGTATAAACTTGCAAGTAAAGTAGACATACTACTGAAATAGGAGCGGTATGAAGAACGATATTCTCCACGGCACGAAGTAACAGATTGGAATCAATCTGAGAACCATCAGGATCATGGGTAAGGAGGATCTTCCTTATCAGAAAATCTTCTCCAATTGATGCTGAGGTATATGAGTATAAATTTCCTGCTCCAGATAATCTCATGGCAAAAGTGAGGGAAGCCAGAACTGACTTACTAAATTAAGATATTAAAGAAAATTGGCGTATTTTTGGCTATATGAAGGTGGCAATATGCAGGAGAAACGGAATCACATACTCAATGACACAAATGACTATTTTCTTCACATAGGACTGTCAGGAAAAGGAAGGAAGATAATTGCTAACTGAATTCTCACTCCCTTCTTGTGTATCCGTGAACTTTGACTGTGGCACATGCACTGGTGGGCTTCTGTGATTATATTTAAAAAGAAAGTTGTTTAGATTGTCAACAATCTTGAGTTTGAAATCCCTTTATCTGGACAATGCCAAAAGAAGATATGCTTATTTAAGGAGTCTTGAATTCTACGCTTCTTGTTCAGGGTTGATTTGAAGAATCATTTACAGTGACTTCCCCTTTTGCACTTTATCCTGAGTAATCTTGAAGGGGCAGAATCTCTTGAGAATATATGTTCCCAACTATTCTGCATTACTCCTTGTTAAGAGTACATTTGAACAACGAAAAAAAGAATCCAAGTCTATCAAACGTTGCAGCAAACAAAAGCAACGTAGAGAGACAAATTTATATATGCTAGTATTTTGGTTTGGTTTTATTACTCCTATGGCTTCAAAGATTGAATCTTTTCGGATAGGCTCGTTTTAATTCTGCTTTCTAGCAAGCCATCAACATCAAAATCGTCGAATAAACACAAAGACAAGAAAAAGAAGAGACCAGTGTCCACAACATCTATGATGGAACTCCAAAGAAGATTAAAGGGAACAAAATATAAAACAGAAAAGAATCTACCCAAAAGCAATTGAAACTTGAAAATGATGAGACAACTGAATAAAGCTAAATCCCAGCAGACAAGAAACTAAAGATTCACACAACTTATGAAAAATCATGGTCCGCCCTTCTTAATAAATCATCATTCTGAGCGTTTAACACTTGTGAAGTTCCCTCTCCATGATAACTCCCAAGCTTGTGTCTCTTGTTAGAAAGAAGTGTAGAAATTAAGCAAAATACAAAGCATGAAGAACAATCACAAGATGAGTTAAGGAAGACACTTGCTGAAGAAGAAAAACTGCTTCATTCACTTTTACATTGATCACTCAATTGGCTTTATATACATCCGAAATTCAAAAGAAAAATTAATTACAGAAAATGAGAAGATGAAGTACAAAGAAGTTATAATTAACAACTGGCAACAGCAGCTGAAGAAATTGGCGGCATCATCCGAGATCAAAGGAAACTGAAAAAATAGAAGCTGATGTCTTCTGCTTATTGAATGACCTGGCAGACATGTTGGTAGAATTAGTTGAGGTGGCAGCTGAGTTGGAGGCTAAGGTGGACAGTAACTTGACAGCTGAGTTGTCATCTACATCTGCATCTGAATTTCCAGCTTCAACAGCCCCCCGCAAGCTGGAATCAGTCAAAACTCCAAGATGAGATAACAAAAGATGGAAGGAAGCTGGTGGAAGGGCTTTGGTAAAAATGTCTGTAAGTTGATGAGTAGAAGAAATAGGAAGAGGCTTGATGATTCCAGCTTGATATAGATCACGAATGAAGTGACAATCAAGTTCTATATGTTTAGTTCCCTCATGGAAGACTGGATTCTCAGTGAGATAGACAGCACTCCTGTTATCACAAAAAACAGGAACTGGACAATGATAAGGAAATTGAAGCTCCTTAAACAAATGAAGAATCCACTAGAGTTCACAAGCAGACTGTGCCATGGCCCTATATTCTGCCTCAGCAGAGCTTCGAGCAACAACAGATTGCTTCTTGGATTTCCATGATACAAGTGCAGAACCAAAATAAATGCAAAAACCAGTAATAGATTTCCTAGAATCAACACACCCTGCCCAATCAGAATCTGAAAATACTTGAAGATTAAAATTGGACTCAGCTGGAAAACTAATACCAAAATTTATAGAACCTTTAAGGTATCTAAGAATTCGATACACTGCTTGCATTTGAGAAGTAGTAGGTGCAGTTAGAAACTGACTAAGCTGCTGCACAGCAAATGTAATATCTGGCCTGCTATGAGTCAAATATAACAATTTCCCAACAAGCCTTCTATAAAGAGAACTATCATAAAACAAATCTGAATCTCCAGTAGCAAGCTTAGTTTTACTGTTAAGAGGTGTTGATACTGATTTGCATCCAATGTAGCCATAAGTTTGAAGCAAGTCAAGCACATATTTCTTCTGAGATAGAATAATACCTGATGAATTTATGCAAACCTCAAATCCAAGGAAATAATGCAAATCCCCCAAAACTTTAATCTTGAACTGAGAATGTAACTGACCTTTGATATTAACAATGGCAGGCAATTGATTACTCAAAACCAGTATATCATCCACATAAACAAGCAAGGCAACAAATTCATCATCAGTTCTTTTGAAGAATAAGCTGTAATCACATTTAGATTGCTGAAAGCTAAGAGAAACTAAGTAACTAGTGAGTTTGGCATTCCACTGCCTACTAGCCTGCTTAAGGCCATATAAAGACTTATCCAATTTGCATACTAAAGTCTTATCTACAATATCAAAACCAGGTGGTAAATCCATGTAAACTTCTTCAGATAATTCTCCATGTAAAAAGGCATTGTTGATGTCCAATTGGTGAATGTACCAATTTGATTTGGCTGCCAAGGCTAGCATTATCCTAATGGTAGTAATTTTAACTACAGGAGCAAATGTGTCCAGGAAATCTATGCCTTCCTGCTGTGTGTACCCCTTTGCTACAAGTCTGGCCTTATATCTGTCTATAGTACCATCAGATTTATATTTGATACGATAAACCCATTTGCAGCCAATTGTCCTTTTTCCAACAGGTAAATGAACTAAATGCCAAGTATGATTAGCTTCTAAAGCTGAAATTTCATCCTGCATAGCTGCACACCATTCCTGGGATTTCATGGCCTCAAAATAGTGTTTAGGTTCTGAATGTGAACTAACATTACATGAAAGAAGTGAACTAGTGGTAGTAGTTGGTAAAGAATAAGGTGTGGATATGCTATTAATCTTGGAGCAGATATAGTCAGAAAGATAAGATGGAGGAATAATATGCCTAGTAGATCTTCTAGCAGGCAAAGATAAGGAAGATGAATGTGGCTGATTTGAGTGAGAATCAGAAGATTGCTAAGAATCAAATATAGGTAATTGATCAGAAGAAGAATGACATAAATTGTAAGGTGAAGTATAAGGCATTGCTAGCACAGGTAAGTTCAAATTAGAAGTAAGAGAAGGTAGCTTGTGAATGAAGGGAAAAAGGCTTTCAATGAAAGAAACATTCCTAGACATAAAAATTTCTCTGGAAAAATAGTCTAGAAGAATGAACCCTTTTGTAGATTGTGAATAGCCAAGAAATGCACATGGTCTGCTTCTAGGGGAAAATTTATGCTTGTGAGGTTGTTGAATGCAAGCATATGCTAGACTGCCAAAGACCTTTAGAACATTGTAGTTTGGTTGCTTATTATATAACTTTGCATAGGGAGTTTGTTGATTCAGAACAGGAGTAGGAGTGATGTTTATGAGATAAACTGCATGCTGAACACAATATCCCCAATAGGCTAATGGTAATTGAGACTGAAACTTAAGAGCTCGAGCTACATTGAGAATATGTTGATGTTTTCTTTCCACAATGCCATTCTGTTCAGGGGTATATGGACAAGAAGTTTGATGAATGATACCTTTTGCATGATAGAAATCAACAAGCTGAAATTCAAGACCATTGTCTGATCTTAGAATTTTAATTTTCTTATCAAACTGTGTTTCAACATAAGCAACAAAGTGTTGTATCAAAAGCTTTACTTCTGATTTTTGTTTCATAAGAAAAATCCAACAAAACCTGCTAAAATCATCAACTATAGTAAGAAAATATTTGTGTCCATGAACAGTAGCAGTATTGAAAGGTCCCCAAATATCCATGTGAATTAGATCACAAATAGCATTGGCAGTTCCTTGATGTAAAGGAAAAGGCAGTTTATGCTGCTTAGCTAAAGGACAAACTGAACAAAATACATTTTCAGCAGGTAAAACAATAGAAGAATCATTTTTATGTACCTCTGCTAACTGCTTAAAAGACATATGACCAAGTCTTAAATGCCAAAGTAAAGATTTATTGTAAAACTCATCATGAGTAAAAGCAGAAACTGTATTGGCAGAAGGAGTGGTCTGATGGAGATCAAAATGATAAAGTCCTCCACATAACCTAGCTGATCCAATCATCTGACCAAGATGAGGATCCTGGACAAAACAACAACCATTTTTGAAGATTACAATGCAGTTCATTTGATGATAAAGTTTACTGATGGAAATCAGATTAATAGAAAATTGTGGAATGAATAAAACTTGATGCAAAGTGAGATGAGGAGTTAACTGAACACTGCCTATATGTGAAACTTCAACTATATCTCCATTAGGCAGTTTAACAGAAGTATCTTTGGTGGAATGAAATTCAGTGAAATACTCTAGACATGAACAAATATGGTCTGTGGCTCCTGAATCTAAGATCCAAATTGAAGAATTGATACATGTATTTTGAGCATCTTGAGATAAATGTGAAAAGGTTGGTGTGAGGCTAGCTTGGTTGATGGAATGAATATGTTCTGGATCAGCAAGGGTTTTTGTATTGGGAACAAGATGATGAGCCTGAATCATGTTCAACAATTGCTGATATTGTTCTTGAGTTACAAATTTTGAGGTCTGAAAATCCCTTGAAATATGTGAACTAGCAGAAATTTGGTTTGCAGCATCAGAAACTGATTTCATACCATTGCCTTCAACAGAATTTATCTGTGGCATGTAACTCTGATTTCCTGGCACAAATACTTGACTTCCTGAGTTTTTGTTCTTGTTTCTATATCCAGCTGGAAATCCATGTTTCCTATAACATCTTTCAATTGTATGACCTTGCAAACCACAAAAAGTACACTGCATTCTCCTGTTCATGCCATTTCCCTTTCTGTAGGCAAAATTTCCTACTGACTGCAGATTTCTTCTATCCACATTTCCAACCATATTCAATTTTTGTTCATTTCTTGCTGTATTAGTATTCTGCTCATGAGATTCAACTACAGCATTTCTTGTAGCAAACACTTGTGGATTAGCAGAAGTATGAAAATCTGAGTGTGTTGAGTTGTAATTGAGAGACCTTTCATGAGTTGAAACCATAGAGAAGGCTTGGTTTACTGAAGGAAAGGGTTTAGTCAGTAAAACTTGAGATTTAATTCCATTGAACTCCTCATTTAAACCTTTGATAAAACGTATGACAAAATCTGCATCATTGTTAACCTTCACCTCATTTAAAGCTGGACATTCACATCTTATATCACAATGACAAATAGGCAATGGCCTTAAATTCAACAGTTCTTCCCACAAGGTCTTTAAACTAGTGTAATACTCATTCACAGATGAAGAGCCTTGCTTCAAATTATAAATGTCTTCCTGCAAATCAGAGATTCTGAAAGAATCTCCTTGTGAAAAACGTTCACAGAGGTCCTTCCATACATCATATGCTGTGTCTATCCAAATCACACTTTGTGCTATAGAAGGTTAGATAGAATTTAAGATCCAAGATAAAACCATGTTATTGCATTGTTCCCAAGAAGGATAAGAAGTGTGAGTTTGATCTGGTCCTTAACTGTTCCAGTAACAAAACCTAATTTGTTTTTAGAGATTAAGGCCATTCTCATTGCCCTACACCATTGGTGATAATTTCTTTCATTCAAAGAAGGCTGGACCAGAACAAGTGATGGATTTTCACTCGGGTGCAGATAAAAAGGATTAGAGGCTGCTATCTCTTGATTAGTCATGATCATATCATCAAATCATTCACAAATCTATGACTTCAGATTTCACTGCTTCAATAACCATCAATTCCAACAACAGATCCAATCAACTAATTCAATTCAACCAAGAGATTTAACTAACTCACAACTCAACGAGTTCATGCTATCAGCAATTCTGTGATAAAGAAATTGAGTTTGATGATTACCTCTATGAGCTTAAGTAAATCAGAATCTAATCTCTTCACATTGATTGATCATCCGCTCTGATACCATGTAGAAATTAAGCAAAATACAAAGCATGAAGAACAATCACAAGATGAGCTAAGGAAGACACTTGCTGAAGAAGAAAAACTGCTTCATTCACTTTTACATTGATACTCAATTGGCTTTATATACATCCGGAATTCAAAAGAAAAATTAATTACAGAAAATGAGAAGATGAAGTACAAAGAAGTTATAATTAACAACTGGCAACAGCAGCTGAAGAAATTGGCGGCATCATCGGGATCAAAGGAAACTGAAAAAATAGAAGCTGATGTCTTCTGCTTATTGAATGACCTGGCAGACATGTTGGTAGAATTAGTTGAGGTGGCAGCTGAGTTGGAGGCTGAGGTGGACAATAACTTGACAGCTGAGTTGTCATCTACATCTGCATCTGAATTTCCAGCTTCAACAAGAAGGAAAGAAAGCACATGAATGGTTGTGAAAATTAACTCGAAAGCTATGAAGGGTTGTGCATTCTTTAACAGGCTTTTGAATTCCAATAAAATGTCTGGAAAATTCATTGCTTTCATAATAATTCTACAATCCCATCAAGAGATTGAAGGAAGATCAGATATGATGGTTTCAAGAATTTCAGTGAAGAACAAACATTCATGTAATAAAAGAGGCCCGTTAAACTTTTCCTCTCACGTAAGAAGGAGCCATTTCTGTGGAATTTATGGAGTTTCATTTCATAGTTAAAACAAATGAACAAATGATCATGACGTCCAAGAAGTATTCTGATGAAAAAGTGAAGAGAAAAATGCTGTTTTTGGCTTACCATAGCCTTGAGTTTGTAGTGTTAAAGCACTACTAGTCATATTTATGATGCACAATAACACCTTGGCAGGTTTGGATTGCCAGAAAAAAAAAGAACAGGGAAGGAAAGAAATAAGATAAAAAGGGAAGAAAAGGAAAGGATCGGAGATTAATAATTGTAATTGTGTTTGGTTAAATATGAAGAGAAAAGAAATGAAAGATTAAATATAAGGTTTGGAGTAGGGAAGGAAAAGAAGTGATAATTTTTAAATTTATATTTTTGTTTATTAATTTAATACTCATAATAATATTAAATATTTTAATTCGTTTATTAAATATTCATTAAATAAGATTTCCCCCTACTTATGCACGTACAAACGCAAAACAAAACACATCAATATATATAACTTTACTTATAATTTCATAATTTTTCAAAAAAAATACGTCAAATAGATAATTTTTATTACTATCTTTATTTTACAATATAAATCGTTTTAAACTTATATACACAAATTAAGGGTCCATAAATTTTAAACAATTTTAAAACTAAACTTCAAACAATACTTCGAATTAAATCTCCATAATATATATTTATTATTATTATTTTCATTTAAATTCAAATACGATGTGTCACCAACAAATGCTGTCACATGTTAGGACGGAAGTATTCTGCAGTTCCTTTTGTAAATTCAAAGTTGATATGTCAATAATGGATACCGTCACATAAAAGTATTCTACAATTATATATATATATATATATATATATATATATATATATATTTCTTTTCCGCCAATACGACGTACAATTTGTACTTAAATTACTTTTATATATGCTTGTTCAGTCAATTCAATAGCTTTCCATTCCTTTTCTTTTTTTATAAAAAAACTAATACAAACACCTAAAATTCAAATTTTCGCTTTCTCTCTTCTCATCTCGTTCCATTTTTCTCAATCCAAACAGAATGTAAGTGGTGAGATTTTTTTTTTCTTCTTCTAAAACCCAAACTAATATTGGATGAAACTTCTTCGATTTAGTAATTAGGGTTTTAAATAAAAATGATAAATTAATCAATAAATTAGTTAGAACTTTTTTTACAACACTGATATTATATATATATATATATAAAACTAAAATCTGATGAATCTATTTAATAAAATTATCTAAGCATGATATATTAATTAACTAATGATAAAAATCCGATTTGAAGAAACATAAACAAATGAAAGTCTTTAGCAAGTAGATACCCTTCATAATAGCTCGATCTTTTGCTTGTTCAGCGTCCACTACAATAAGGAAAGGAATGATGCTATAGCTACGACATCTATAAAATCTTTTATAATAATAATGCGAATAATTTTAATATTTGTCTTTATAAAAATATAATTATTTAAATTAATTTTTTCAAAAATTATTTTACTCAATTTAATCTTTATAAATATAAAAAAATGTATCAAAGTACTATTTCCGTCTAACTTGATTCAAAATTTAATAGTTGAAACTTAAAAAATTAAATTAAATTAGACATTGTAAGAAAATTATTAATATGCCAAAGTAAAAGGATAAAAGAACAACATTTTTCCAACAATGGGTGTTTAGTTATTATTGTAGTTGTTATTTCTATTAGGTTGATGTCCCGTGCGTTGCGCAGATTATTATGTTATTAAAATTCAATATATTAATATTAAATAAATATATATATATATTATTAATTTATTTAATTAGTTAAGATTTTAAAATAAATTTAAATAGTATTCAAAGAATCACACATATCAATATATTAATTTAGATAATATTCAAAGAATTACACATTTCAATATATATATATATATATATATATTATTAGTTAATTTAATTAATTAAAATTTTAAATGAATTCAAATATAATTTTTAATTTTCTTTTAAAAAAAATTTATTTAGCTGCGTGTCACCTTATGATACTTCCACGTATCGTAATGGTAAACTTCCTCTTCAATTTATATATATATATATATATATATATATATATATATGTATATTTAACCACATGTCAACTTATATAGGTTTCTTCTTTAACTTTTATATGTATAATAGATTTTCCTGAATAGAAGAAAAAGCCTGGTTCAAATACAAAGAGTAATAAAATATTGAAATAGCCCCAATACTTTGTGATATATTACAAAATAGCCCAAAGAAGCCCTTCTTTCGTGCTTTATTTGCATCCGTCTCTTCAACTCATTATCCTTTCTGAGATTCTCCAATTCATGTAAGTCTTCTTACTGGTGAACTCATCGTCTTCTTTGAAATTTGTTGATGTTGCTTTTTACTGGTAAACTCTCTCAGAAAGGCAGTGAGGGATGTTCATGTTTCCGAAGCATAAATCAACTTGTTAGTTTTAAACAACGCAATGTATTACATCTTTATTTGCATCCTGCTATATTTTCTTTTCTTGTGCAATTGTTATGTTTCGAAATAATATAGAGAATGAAAAAAAATAATTTTATTAATAATCAAAAGAATATAGAGTGTTTGGCAGATTGAGATGAAAATGTGATAAAGAATGTAAGAATTTAGAGAATATAGAGACGAGCCACCAAGTTTCAAAACACAATAATAGTGACTATGACTAGGACCATCAAGAACCCTAATACCCTACCTAAATATGACAAACTTAATATGAATCATTGGATTAATGGATACTCAAGACTACATCGTTTCACTAACAAAAGTATTTAAATAAATATTTATTAATATTAAAATATCATTACATTTCCCCCTCCTTCAAACTAGTCTTGTCCTCAAGGCTATTAGCATATCAACCTTCATCTTTGAATAAGCTTCCATCTTTTTCCAAATCTTCCACCATAATAAAATTTAATTGTGTTTTAGGACACACATGTGCAGGTGAGTATTTGTCTCCATATTTGAAACATAAACCCTTCTCTCGCCTTGCCTGCAACTCTAATAGAGTGATTTTCTTGACAACCAGATTAACTAAATTATTAAGTTTGGAGTTTTGAACGATGAAGCATTTAGCATATGACACAATACTATAAGATTCTAAAGATTTATTAAGTTGATAGAGAATTTTGTAAATGTAATGCTTGTCACAAGCTCCTTCAAATGTACGTGAATTGAACAATTTCAATATATGCCTAAACTCCTCATTCAATCCACCAATAAAATTAGAAATATAATATTCTTCAATTGCTTGAGGCATATTGTAACGCCTCGAATCCAAAATCAAAAATAGAACCCGAGTCTGTACCCGAAACGCCACACAACAACATTTCCAAGAAGACACTTAACCTCTAACTTAAGAAATCATTTAAATTGAAACTAATTATCTCCAAAGAAAAGAAAAATATACATCCTGAAAGAAAGATACATTTATAACTTATAATAAAATCTCATGAATAAAATATAAAATATTTAATACAACCAATATATTACTCACCCTTAACTAGGGATTAATGAGAACAACATTGTCTAATCTGAAATAATAATAATAATAAATAAAACTCTAAACAAGTTAATCCATCTAAAAGTATAGTCTAATCCCATCCGTCTCCACAACTCTCTTCATTTTCCTGATCAAAATTTGCGAAATATTAAATAGAGTAAGTTACATTAGCCCAGTATGCAATTCAAATATCTTTTTAGGGATGAGTAAGTTACATATAATATTTTTTAAATAATATACATCAAGTATGACCAAATGGATAGATGGAGCTGTTTATTTATATAAATATAACTATATATATATATATATGCACCTATATATATATTAATTTATGTAAAATAATATTAAAAAATGGTCCAACTTTAAGTAATATAAGAATATAGCTAACTGTTAAATTAACATAACACTAAAATAATTTTTGTTTGAAAAAAAAAAACAAGTTTAGCCCAATCATAAAAATATTAACTCAATCCAACTACAAAATAGCCATAATTATATACATACAGCCCAACCATTTTTATAAAACCCAGTCTGACCCTATAACACAAGACTAAGGGTAAAAAAAACTAGTTGGACTTTTAAAAAAAAAAAAAAAAACTAAGGCTAATCTTGGGCCACGTGGCCTATGTAAGAAAACAATTTTTTTTTTTTTTTTTTACTTGCTAGGGTAGCATCAATCCCTACTTTAAACAAAATTCTCAAGAAAAACTATTGTGCACGTTCAATGAACAAAACCCAAATTGTTTTCAATTTTTTTTTTTAGTGGGTGAGGGGTCATCAGCCGTCCTCACACCAAAGCAAAACAAACAAAACATTCCTCAAAGAACGTGAACAAAACACTGATGACAATTTTTTTTTTTTTTTTTTTTTTGGTAAAATCCACAACATAAGTCAAAAACCACATCAATTCAAAAGTCAACTCAACCGTGCTTACGCAAAACTGTTGTTGCAGAACCAAGCATTTTCTTCTCCAAATCACTGAACGGACATCGCAATAAAACCCCCTTTCTTTTCAAGAAAAAGAAAAACAATTATAAAAACTAACTACAAACAATTTGTACCATTTATCAACAAAGTACTTTTACTCTGTATTTCTTTTAAAACATAAATACACATGACATACATAACAGACAAAATTTCTGAAACTGTTTTTTTTTTCCTAAGTAAAAGCTTAAACTAAACATATTCTCAACATGTAATAACTCAAAAGCTTATGATTTTATATTAGGAAGAGAATCACTGATATCAACCCTGACTGTTTATTCCGTCAAGGAAGTCAAACTAAAATTTCTTATTAATTGAGAGAAATTTCAGTCTTACATATATTTTAGAACATGTTCTTGCTCCCCATCTCCTAGACCCATGAGCCCATTATACACCTATCACACACAACATACATAATCATATTAGTCAAAACCAAATCAAAATAACTAAATTGAATTCCCAAACTGTATAGAAAATAACATTTATAGTATTCTTACAAATAAAAGATGTCAGAACCATTTACCTCAAAAATCACAATTGATGATAAAAATCAAAGAACGTCATTTAGATTAAGATGTAGGTTTAATTTTCAAAAAATACTAAATAACAAACACATCCCTTCAAGTTAACTAAATCTCTTATGACCCATAAAGCTTATGGGCTATCTCATCCGTAAAAAAGAATCACATTATGGGCCGGTCAAAAATACAAAACCCATAATAAATTAGGTTGAGTATTTACACATATTATGCATCATAGTTGCTCTAAACTCTTCAAACTTGTCTAAATACTCCTTCACTCCGCATTTTTGTTCAATTTTACTAGATTCTTCTATTAATTCAACATCTGTACTGTCCTCCAACATTCCACAAATAGCCTTAGGCATTTATTCGCAGCTATGTTCCTCATGGGTATACCTATTAAACCAAATAAAAGCCTTTCTTTTCAAATACAATTTAGTAATATCTAATTTCTTTACTTTAGGAATATTATATAATTCAAGATATCTCATATACTTACTCACCCATTCCCTAGGGCCACCTCTTTCAAATAAAGAAAAATCCAATTTTGGTAATTTAACTCCATATCTACTATCTCCTCTATTCCCATTATCTCTTTTATTCCCAAACCTATCAGAATCAATATTCAAAGGTTGATTCAAAGGAATTCCTACTCCTCCACCGGAACTCCCTTCAATCTGTTTTCCCTCCTTTATTTTTACTTTCTTAGTCAATTCACTTATACTAACAACAAGGGTATTCAAATTTGCAGTAAGCGATGTAGTTAATTTAATATAACCTTGTACTTCAAACTGTAGATTTTCAATTGATTTACTGATTAAATTGAGATAATGTCATTGTTCCTTGTTACTGAGTTCTATAGAACTAACTTGCTTAACTTCGAATTGAACGTACTATTACAACTCTCTCAATGCAGTCTCTATCCTTGTTGCCCTTCTTCCTTTTCTTAACTTCTGGTTACAAGTATAATTTAAACTGTATGAACACGGACTACTCTGATATCAAAGTGTTATGATTCGGAATAATGTAGAGAATTAAAAGAAATAATTTTATTAATAATCAAGAGAATATATAATATTTGATGGATTGAGATGAGAAGGTAACAAAAAATGTAAGAATTTAGAGAATATAGACAAGCGCCAGACTTCAAAACATAACAATAATGACAATGACTATGACCTTCACGAACCCTAATATCCTACTTAAATATGACAGGCTTAATTTGAATTGTTAAATTAACGAATATTCAAAATTACGTTATTCTACTAAAAAATTATTTAAATAATATTTATTAATATTAAAATATAACAACAGCAATCATGAAGTTTTTCCTTGATTTTTCCGTACAAACTTGGGGTTTATAATCTCCAAAATTTGCAGCAGATTTGATTTAGATTTGTAGTTTAAGGTAACTATTTCTTGATTGGATGAAAATTGGAATCTTAGCTTGAGTAAAAAATTTGATTTGCAGCGTTATCTAGCCAAGACGATTGCCTTACCTAACTTCTCTGAACAAATTCACACAGTGAGGTGAATTGAATTGTTATCCTCTGAATTCAGTTATTTTGGCCTCTGAATTCAATTATTCTGGTAACTCAATGGGGAAAGTATTGAAAAAGTATTGCACAAAAGTAACTTCATCATATAAAGTTAAAACAATAACGTGATTGTTAACGTGATTGTTGCGACTGTTGTTTCTGTTTGAAGTGTTCAATCTTGGTTACAAGTCTTCAGTCGAAATTCTTGCTTCCACTTAGCCATGTATACGTTAGTTGTTCCTAGTTTATAGCATGTATATCTGCCATGTATCTCCTTTATTTTTTGATAAGTAGTTTGTACTCTCTACTATATAGATGAATGAAATATCAATGCATGGATGGTGTACTGCATTAACAAATTCTATCTGTTATTCAAAATCTGCAATTTTCTATTTTGGTATCAGAGCCAAGGTTTCAGGGCAAATTTCTTCAATCAAAAATTGATCATGACTTCTCCTCCTTTTGGTACCCCAAGCTCAAGTGAGCCACATATTTTATCTGGTTTACAAAACAGAAGTTTACCCACTCAATACAATGCAATCAAACTTGATCGCACAAATTATCTCCTATGGGAAACCATGATCATGCCCATCATCAGAGGCCACAAACTAGATGGCTATGTTCTTGGCACCAAGTTATGTCCTCCAGAATTCATGCCAAGAACCACACCAGGGAGTACGGTTAAAACACCAAATCCTGAGTACGAAGAATGGCTTTCAAATGATCAATTACTATTGGGATGGCTGTACAGCACCATGAGTTCAGACATAGCCTCTCAACTAATGCGGAAATCAACATCGAAGGAGCTTTGGGATGCAGCAAAAGAATTGTCGTGAGCACATACAAGAGCAAGAGTTGTCTACTATAACGCAGAATTACAGAAAATAAGGAAAGGAGGAATGAAGATGGAGGAATATCTGACAACCGTGAAAGCCATTGCTGACAACCTTGCCCTGGCAGGTAACCCAATACCTTTATCTGAACTAATCGTTCAAGTTTTGAGTGGTCTAGACACAGAATACACTTCAATTGTCACTCTTCTTACTGACAAAGAGTCAGTATCCTGGATTGAATTGCAAACGACTCTGTTAACATATGAAAGTAGATTGGAGCAGCTCAATACCTATCAAACAGAGGGTATTAATTTGAATCACGCCACTGCTCACTTTGCAATGAACAACACCAGCAACAATAATAGGCCATTTAATTCCAACAATGGCAGAGGGTAAAAACGATCAAACTACAGCAACAGAGGTGCTAGAGGAAGATATCGCGGAAGAGGAGGCAAAAGCAATGGAAACAAACTCGTGTCAATTCTGTGATAAAAGAGGTCATACTGCCTCTATTTGCTGGAACAGATTTGATCGTAATTTCATTAGAAGCTCAAATCAAATCCAAATGTTCTCATGACAACTCCTGAGACGATTGAAGATCCCTCATGGTATGCTGATACTGGAGCCAGTCATCATGTGACCAACAATCCTCAGAACCTGCAACATAAGCAAGACTATAATGGTAAGAATTCTCTTATTGTTGCCAACGGAAGCAAGCTTGGTATCAGTCACATAGGTAACACGAAATTTGCAACAAAATGGAAAGATTTGTCTCTTAATCATGTGTTGTGTGTTCCTAAAATTACAAAGAATCTGCTGAGTGTATCTCAATTGGTGACTGATAACAAAGTGAATACTATATTTAACTCTTCTGGTTGTTTTGTGAAGGACAAACGGACAGGACTGGTGATGCTTAAAGGGAAGCTTGAAGATGGCCTATACAAGCTTGAAGCTGCGCCCTCCTCAAACAAGTCTAGTTTTTCAAAATTAAATTCCAAAGTCGTTTCTTTTTCGTCCAATTTATCAAAGTCAGAGTCCTGTTTAAATTCATTGAGTCCTTCTAATATGGATGCATGGCATAGGAGGTTAGGCCATCCATCTAAAAGAGTCTTGTTTCAAGTTTTAAAAGAGTGTAATTTTGATTCTGCAGTTAATATCAATTTTTGTGATGCTTGTCAGTTTGGAAAATCACATGCCTTACCTTTTAAAAATTCTCTTTCTCAAGCAAAAAATGTTCTTGATTTAATTCACACTGATCTTTGGGGACTGCTGTGATACCCATGTGGGATTGGGATGAGAAGTGTGTATGGTATATAAGAATAGGCCTAAGTACCTATTATCAACTTGAGATATTCATTTTAGTCTAGCGAGGATGGTAGCCAAATAGTTGACCGTGGGACCGGTTAGGCCTATAATTGCGCTCCTGGGTGACAAGAATACTTACCTTTCTCACAAATAGTTCAGCATCGCCACATCGTTGAAATGGGTTTAACTCTCTTGACTCAAGCTAAAATGCCATTAAAATACTGGTGGCAAGCTTTTGAAAGTGCTGTTTATCTAATCAATAGATTACCAACTTCTGTTCTTCATAATATTTCACCAATGCAAAATTTGTTTGACAAAATTCCGGATTATTCATTTTTAAAAGTTTTTGGATGTAGCTGTTTTCCATGCCTTCGACCATATCAAAGTCATAAATTTCAATTTCATTCAACTAAATGTGTGTTTTTAGGATACAGTGAATTTTTCAAAGGGTACAAATGTCTTAGTTCTACAGGAAAAATCTATCTTTCAAGGCATGTTGTGTTTAATGAAAAAGAATTTCCTTTTGCTAATGGTTTTCTCAATACCAAAATTGTTTCAACTCCAATTCTCGTTTCTTCACCTTTTTCATGGCACATGATGTCAAATAATTTGAGTAACAGTGCAGCTTCTCCTCGTATAGATCTTCAACAAGCCTCTCTAGTAGCTTCACCAAGTCCTGAAAGCTCTACTTCACATTCACCAAGAGAGTCAAGTCAAGTTGAAGCTGCATCAGATTCTGGCACAGCTGAACCAGATCAATCTACAAGTGTCGTTGGACATGAAAGGCTGGAAGAGAGTGGAGAATTTTGGTTGAATGATCACCCTATGGTCACGAGGGCAAAAAGTGGTATCTTCAAGCCAAAAGTGCCATTTACCGGTGTGGTCAAAGTTGTTGCAGTTGCTGATAATCTCGACACAACGGAGCCTCAATCTATTTCAGCAGCTTTAAAAAACGATAATTGGAAAAAGGCAATGCACGCTGAGTATCAAGCTCTTGTTCAGAATAAAACATGGCACTTAGTCCCTCCGTCTTCAAAGCATTCATTGGTTGGAAGCAAGTGGGTTTTCAAGCTCAAATACAGTTCGAATGGAAGCATTGATCGCTACAAAGCGAGATTGGTTGCCAAGGGATTTCACCAAACTCTTGGAGTTGATTTCTTTGAGACATTCAGTCCTGTCATCAAGCCCACTACGATAAGGATTGTGTTGACTCTAGCTGTCTCAAAAGGATGGGAGGTTCGGCAACTGGATATAAATAATGCATTTCTTAATGGGCTGCTGACTGAAGATGTGTATATATATGATGCAACCAGAGGGCTTCATTGATCCTGAAAAACCAGATTTTGTGTGTAAACTTGACAAGGCCATCTATGGGCTCAAACAAGCTCCTCGTGCTTGGTTTGACAGGTTGAAGAGCACTTTAGTTGATTGGGGTTTCAGTCATTCCAAATGTGATACATCGCTATTCTTTTTCAAGTCTCACAACAAAATCTTATTTATACTTGTTTATGTTGACGATATTTTGATCACAGGCAATGACAAAGAACTTGTGCAGACTTTTATTCACAATTTAAATAAGATTTTTGCTCTAAAAGACATGGGGTCTCTACATCATTTTCTTGGCATTGAAGTCTACAGAGATGAGACTGGAATGTTTCTTACGCAGTCAAGATATATTAAAGAATTGTTAAAGAAAGCTAAGATGGAGAATGCTAAAGCTTGTTCAACACCGCTTGCTACTGGGAAAAATTTGTCCAAAGAAGATGGAGAAAGTCATGAGGAATCCACCTTCTTATAGACAGATTATAGGAGCTCTTCAGTATCTCACACACACTCGGCCAGATATAGCATATGCGGTCAACAAGTTGAGTCAATTCCTTGAAGTCATGAGGAATCCAACTTCTTATAGACAGATTATAGGAGCTCTTCAGTATCTCACACACACTCGGCCAGATATAGCATATGCTGTCAACAAGATGAGTCAATTCCTTCAACAATCAACTTTGGTTCATTGGCAAGCGGTGAAAAGAATCCTCCGTTACTTAAGTGGAACTGTTTCAGTTGGGCTACATATCAAATACAATGACAGGCTTTGTTTAAGTGGGTTCTCTTATGCTAATTGGGCAAGTTGCCCAGATGATCGTCGCTCAGTTGCAGGTTACTGTGTTTATTTTGGTGACACTTTGATTTCTTGGTCTTCTAAGAAACAACATGTTGTAGCCAGGTTGAGCACCGAGTCTGAGTATAGGTCTCTGGCAAATCTTGCTGCAAAAATGTCTTGGATCACTTCTCTTCTCAAAGAATTTTCTTTCTTTCTACCATCAAGACTGATAATGTGGGTTGATAACTTAAGTGCAGCTGCTCTCGCATCCAATCCTGTCACCATGCTCGAACGAAGCATATTGAGATCGATGTTCATTTTGTTAGGGACATGGTTTTAAGAAAAGATTTGGAAATTCAATATGTCCCGTCACATGATCAGATAGCAGATTGCCTTACAAAGGCGTTGGCAAATTCTCGTTTTCAGTTCTTGCATGACAAACTCGGCATGGTAGACTCACCCCTTCGTTTGAGGGGGAGAGTTAAAACAATAACGTGATTGTTAACGTGGTTGTTGCGACTGTTGTTTCTGTTTGAAGTGTTCAATCTTGGTTACAAGTCTTCAGCCGAAATTCTTGCTTCCACTTAGCCATGTATACGTTAGTTGTTCCTAGTTTATAGCATGTATATCTGCCATGTATCTCCTTTATTTTCTGATAAGTAGTTTGTACTCTCTACTATATATATGAATGAAATATCAGTGCATGGATGGTGTACTGCATTAACAAATTCTATCTGTTATTCAAAATCTGTAATTTTTTATTTTAAAAGAAACATGAAACGATAGAAGGAGAAAAAGGAGAAAATTGTAAGGGAGTAGCTCCTCCACAAAAGTAACTTCATCAAAGGGAAAATCCTCATTCATCTGGAATTGGATTGGAAAGTAAGAGAAGTTAAATATCTTATGATTCTTATCAAATTCATGCTCTTTATAAACTCAAGTGGAAACGAACAGCAGGAAACTTCAAAAACTTGGTTGGAAAATGGAGGGAATTGTTAAGCACAGAGCATGGGATAAGGAGATCATGGTGGTAAAGGTTTATTTGTGGCTCAAAAAATTTGGAAACAGGACGGCATTATTCAGCAGATGAAAGGTATGTTCAAAAACTCAAAGCGGAAATAACATAAAATGGAATCCACTTGACTGGAAACAGCATGGGATAATGGCAGAAAAGATTTATTTCAAAAACTTGGTTGGAAGTAGGAGGGGATTATTCATGATCTCACAGAAAGTGCTGGAAAAGGTTGAAAGGGTTTAGGAAAAAGTTTTATCCAAGAACTCAACTGGAAACAGCAAGGAATAATGGCAGAAAAGAGCTTTATCCATATCTAAATATTTCATTTCATTACAACACATAATCGTAACAAACTCAACAAAAGAGGCAGTTCAGAGTCTCACCATCTGAGACTGAAATGCCAGAGTAACAAAGTCCTGCAAACTTTATTATTGTAATACAGATAGCAGACTCTCGAAATAGTAGAATTAATAGTAATTGGACTCAGGAGAACTAGGACTGCCAATATTGTTCTCCTGAGCTCACAAATATGTATCAGATTATTACCAGATCATTCAGTAAATCTTAATCATCACAGCAGCGGTACATGATGAACTTCTCCATTGGGCGGCCGCATTCAGCACAAACCACCTTTTCAGGGATCTGTCCGGTGATTCCTGGCAATATCAGGCGGTTGCAGTGGCGTTGAGGCTTCAGCTCGTGAAGCTGCTCACTCAGTACAATCACAAAGCCATCGGGATAAAGTCTGTCCCTCCAGCTGTCAAACTCGTTCAAGCATTGCAGGACAGTCTCTCCGCGGCCTTTAGTGAGCTCATGGGATCCTCTGCAGAATACAGCCCACCCCTGATCACTTCCATCGAAGCTGAGCATGGTCACAATCTCTTGCATTATGGGATCATTCTCAACAGTCATGCCATGTGACACCTTGGAGTGCCACATGCTCTCCAGCCTTACCCAAAAGAACCATATCAGAGTAAGGTCTGGCAAGACATGGCTCAACTTCTCAGTTTGTATTATACTATTGTTTCTGCGAACCCTTTCTTTTGGATTGCTTTTTCCTACGTAGAGCATCTCTAGTTGGATACGAGCAGCGCTGGCAACAGACCGAGCAGTGGTTGTGAACTTCCTGATCCACTCCGTGTCCTCTCCCCCATATAAGCATATGTATCTGTTTTCTGAGGTCTGCCATATCAAAGAATTTCAATATATCAGTTACTCATAATGAAGATGGTTCCAGGACGAACTCATCTACAATGACATGGGTTTATGTTTATGTCTGATGGCTAAAGGAAAGATTTATGTTCTCATACTCGGAATTCAAGTTTCTACACACTAGCGCACTTTTGATAGAGAGAGAGAGAGGATAAGGAAGACATGCATACCCAAAGGTAAAGATTTTGGTCAATGGAATCAGCTAACAATTCAATCCTCCAAGTTTCTTCCCTCCAGAGTGCTTCTTCTTTTGCTTTGGTAAAAGGGAACGCCAAACTTCCCCAAATCCACATCATGTGGAAGGCATTGCGATTGGAGTCTTTCCCTTGTGGATCCAAGACCACAAGCTGAGGTTTCTTGGTGAAGCCCCAAATCTCCTTGATGAATCTGAGGACTGCTGGATCAAGCAAGCTAGGACGGACTACAGAATACCAGGGCATAGAGTTTTGGAGGCCCTCGAATTGCTTTTGGTGTGCATCAGTCCATATACTTGATCTGTCAACAATTGGAAGCCACACAACCTCATACTGACTCTCTGGCCTTGTTGGCTGCGACCTTGATTCTGTGTACATCTGATGGAGGACTGAGAGCTCTTCATGGGACATGTCAAGATCTGAAATGAGTAGTAACACATGTTTCCTCCACAATACATCAAGGTTGGCCTGTCGTTATACAGAACAAAGAAAGATTGTCATATGTATTATAGGCTAATCCGAAAGATTTTAGGATAACATATTGGGAAGGTCTATGAGCAAACCCTTCTTCCGTGAGTTCCATCGTAGAGTGGGAGATTATCCTCCTTGGCATAGATCAAAGCCCCAAGTATCTTCATATTATCCCTATGGGGTGCCTCAAAGAGTCCCCGAAGAGCATAGAATACATCATTTTGTCTCTTCTCCTCTGTAATTTGTAAGATATATTCGTTAGATGCAGTACAACTAAATTGGATTATCATTTCTTCATTTGCAATAGCTGAAGTAGTAAATGCTTCTCATCTTGTTTGTTCAGCATATATTTAGTATGTTTCATACATAATTCATTCGAATTGATTTGCTTGTAACTCACCTATTTTCTGGTTGCAGAGATGAATTTGCCTTTCCAGGGGCTCTTTTATTTTTGCAAGCATATGTGACAAACTAGACAATTCCGAAGCCTCTGCAGAAATCAAATTCTGATTTAATATCCCAAAAGATAGTAGAAATAGGCAAACGAAGGATTTCTTTAAGTTATTTCTTGATTCTGCTAGATAAACGGAGAATGTAGAAGGAGAGAGAAACTTTCTCATGACCCAGGGCTACATGGTTCATCAGTAGTGTTGAACAAGCCACAATGCTGCGAATGGTGAAGAAAACAGCTATGGGGATCCTTGCTTGTGATTGAGGGATAATGAACTGTGATGGAAGCTCTTGGAATTTGATAATGCATCGAGTCATTTCCAGCATTGCATTGATGAGTTCATTAACTGCTTCAAATTTTCGTTTCAAAGACTCACGATGCTCTATTATTGCTGGCAATTCCATTAGTGCTGCAACTGAATTGGCAAGTGGATTTGTGGTGTAAAGCTGTGCAACCAGCCAAAACTCGCCATAATACACAGCAAAAGCAGCAAAGGAAATTGCCACCCTAGCCTCCCAAGAGTAGCTTGTGAGCAACTGGAAGAGTGCCATTGTTTTTGAATCTGGGTCTCCTCCAGCATAACACTTGCAAATTATCTGTGACATTGCAAATTTATGAACTTGAGTGAATACATTGCCATAACTTCTTTTGCTCTTTGTTCAGACAGCATTAAACCTGTTCACCGGTTTAAGATAGACTTTTTTTCGGTTCACTACGTAGACGTATCCTTGTATCAGATTGTGCATCATGGATTGAACTCATGGAGGCACAGATTTGGTGGTAGGTTAATCTTCTAACATTCTTTAAGATAATTTCAACTTGATATTTATGTGCCACATCTTTGCAAGTCTGGGAGATATTGTCAAGTGATCAAGTATTATTTTAGAAAGCCAAGAACCATTACTAGGAAAGATGAGGTTTTCTAATTAGTAAACTTGACGGGTTGTAGTCTTGAACTTGGCATAGATTGGCCAAGAATGCATACCTCGGAGAAAGTTTCGTTTATTGGATATGCTAACAGTTCAAGTACATCGCTGTAACCACTGCGGATGCCCTTGTCATCCCATGCATCCACTTGAGTTTGATGTTCTTCTACCTGCAATCAAAATTGAGAACAATGTAATTTGATAGGTGAAGTAGTAATAGATTGTAGCCCGTACATGAACAATGTGTTTTAAGGAGACATGAATTCAACATACGATGCCTGGAACGATTGGCTTGGTTCGGTGCATTATATCCTCAATGATGAGCAATAGAGGCTTCACATCAAAGTAACGGCCATCCGGACAATATGAGGCCAGAATTTTCTTCACATTTGCTGTTATATGTGATGATACCTGCATATTGGGATCACCCTTGATCCCTTGAAGTCTGGGGGCGGCTGCAGGCACAGTGGAACTATGGGGATTACCAGACGTCATAACAGATGGCGAAGTCGTGCTCAATGCACCACGAGTCCTAGGAGGTACTTGCCCAATTGGGTGAGCACGCATCGGAGTGGTCATTGGTTGAGCATCCATTGGAGTCACTGGTTGAGCTTGAGTCCTGGTAGAAGGTAAAGAAAAGAAAGAAGGCTTCTGTGTCTTTGGATAAAATGTCTGATTTTGTGGACCTAAAAAAGCTTTAAAAATTCGAGATGCTGGCTTGCAAGCATACACAAGTAAAGTGAAATTGACAAAGAATAAGAAAAAGCTAAAAATTCTGGTCTAATGATATAAAGAACAATGCTTGAATCACTGTCCCTGCATTGCAAGCTCCCTTTAGCTTTGATACCTGTTTCTCCTTTTTTGTAAATAAACAAAGTAATCTGTCAGGAGAGATCAAAGCATTTGGAGAGAACAAAAAGAAGTCCTTCATTTTGCAAAGTTCATAGATACATAATACATTAGTCAGTCACTGGATTGCATTGCCAATGGCGACATTTGTCTTGTGTTCTTGCCAATGAACAAAGTCACATGTTAGAAGAGAGAAAGCATATGGTGAGAACCAGAAGACAAAAAAGGCCCTAAAACCTTAGGTGAAAGGATAAAACAGTAGCAAAATCAAGAAATGACAGAGAATTTATTTGGTTGAATTGTTGGGGTTGCTGGGGGAGATTTGCTGCAGTGTTTATTCGCTCAATCTTTTCAGCCTCAATAAAGAGACATAAGGAGACTAAATGTGAATCGCCACACTTTGGAGAGGGTAATAATAACGAAACTCATATTCTGAAATATGATGATCCCTTGCACATTTCATGTGTAAATTATAATATAAAATTACTGAAATACTACTAAAAATTAATAGAATTGTAGGTTAACCATTAGTCAATAGATCGAAGAGCAAGATATGAACGATTAAAAAGTTTAAGAAATGATTTTACGCTATTTTTAATTGGAAGATAAAAGTTAGGTTTCACAATAATTGGAGGGTTATCAGAATAGTTTGTTTTTCCCAAAATTCCTATTTAAATGGAGTTTGTTTCATTTGTGACTCAATGTATAATAAGCTAATCCTTGTTCTCTTAAATATTGGTCTTTTTAATTAAAAAAATAGAAAGGAATAGAGGAACTAGAAATAGTTGTGGAATATGGCTCAATCAATAGAATAAAATCAATTCAAATTTTAGATGACAATATACTTTTTTTTATATTCAGAATGAAGATTTGCAATTAATTATGATGAATATGTGAATTTTCTTTTTATAGAGTTGTTCTGACTTCTAGTTCAGATTGTTAAATGAACTAACCACTATCTTGAGCCAACTCTGAGATGATGTCATTAGCTGTGACTATTCTATTCCAAAACAAATAAATCTTCTTACTCCTTTTTATTTAAAAATAATGGTGAAGATTTTTTTTTAATACTGAAAAAGGAAATCCAGTGATCATATCTCCAATCCTTCCATCCCTCAAGGAAAAGTTAAATAGCAAAATGTTCAATTCTTGAGAAGTATAATTTACTATTTTTGGACCATTGCAGTTTTGGGTCATTTTACGGATTCATTGCATTGTAAAGTATTGATGGAAGGTTTCAACTTCGGTTCAAAAAATATAATTCTCTATTCATTTTATTTGCTGTCTTCTTTTCACTGTCACAAGCTGCGCAACTTCTTTTCTTTTTTCCTTATTTTCTTTTTTTCCAAGTTTCATATACTTCCTTCATTCACCAAATATCGTAAAAGTCAGCTCCATGGTGTAAGTAGAATAAGCTAAAACCTCTGAGAACCAAGCTCAACTTTAAGATAATAATATAGTTAACTTATTTACCTAATTCGATATTGAACGATATAAATTAATTTGTTCATAGATGAACCTGCAAGAAGACCATAAGAAATTTCAGTTTGCTGCAGAAGGTGCACTACCTGAAGTCGTAAACCTTGGTCAAGTCTAGGCATTTGATAGTCTAAGCAGTTTCTTGTGGATTTGTATGCATTTTCTTCGTGCATCAAGTAATCTATAATTGTTTCAGCTAGAGATAGTGGTGTGGTGCTTGGTTCAAATCCACTCAACTCAGTGATTTCATTAATGCTGCAATGGTTCAAGCACACATGATGTGGAGCATTACTTCAGATTTGTTGTATTGCAAGAATCAGTTGGTGTTAGGAGATATAATGTATTTTAGAAATCATGTGTAGGACAAAGTAGAAAGATATGTGAACATTACAAATATTTGATGGTTAAATAGAGTGTATGTTGGATTGTATGCCCTCTTAGACTGGGTTTCTGATGTAAAATCGAATATTTTAATAAAAGAATTTATTTTCAAAAATTGTTTATGAATTTTCTTTTTGTTTGTGCACGATTTTCGTTTGGAGCAGACCCATTGTGTTTAAATAAGTGATCCATGTGAATGATGGTCTTTCACAGTAAGGTATGGATCACGGGTTATTTAACACATAAATATTTGTTCTTAACATATTGATGAGACTGGGAATCTCATCATGTTTAGGTTATTATGTTATGAATTCTAAATGGGGAATGGCTTACCTTTAGCCAGTGAGTAGTCCACTCACTTCATAATATAAGCGTATTTCGAATACGTAGGACAGGACATGTAGTAGTGGTTTCTAAAAGTACTATATGATAGAAATCTAGACTATTACCGCTACAGCGTGGATTAGTACTCTACGACTTGAGTATGAGTTGGTGGTCTAGCGAAGCTGGAAGCATATACTTTGATTTGCTATAGTTGAGGTTCTATCGTAGAGCCAATATACTTGCATGTAGGGTATGTGTGACTAGTTAATTAAGACAGACTTGTACAAGATAGTTTTTGCACTATATCGCCCCTTGTGGTTGTCCGAATGGTCTAAAATGTCCAGGGCCCTGGGAAACATGACTTGGATGTTTGCTTTAGGGTAGCTCCCTTGGAAAGCGGAAACACTCCAGGAAGTCGTGAATCATTGGATTAGAAGCCTAAGGATGGTAGATGTCATTTAGAGGGGTGTTAGTACACTTCTTCCTCTCTAAATGTACGGCGATGTGTAGAGGGGTATTTTAGTCATTTCACCTGTAGGTCGGAGACTTTGCTAATGCAGCATTGTCCTTGGGTCAATATTTCCTTATGGTGATATTAGGAAATATTTAAAATGCAAAATATAGCTATTTATATAGCAGGGGTATTTTGGTCATTTTAGCAGCCAATGCGATGTATCTTTTTGGTCCTCGGAATAGCCCGTAAGTCCTAACTACTTTTGCGTTGAGGAATTGGTCTCAGTTGAAGATGATTTTATTTTATTTAATTTTATTCAGGAAGTCTAATTTATTATTGGACTGGAATAAAATAAATAAATAAATAAAATATGAGTTAAGAGAAAATTAATTATCTAGTTTATTTGGTTAATTAATTATTCAGGGCCTAAGTCCAGTATGAATAATTAGGAAATTAACCTGGGCTTAAACTAGGAAAAATAATTAATATTTAATTATTTATTGGGTTATTTATATAGGCCCAAGAAATAAATAATTAAAGATTAATTATTTTGGTTCATTTGGGCTCATTAATTATTTATTGGGTTATTTATGTAAGCCCAGGAAATAAATAATTAATATTTATTATTTTGGGTCTTTTGGGTCCAAGGAAAATAATAAATATTTTTCTGGCCCAATAGCTTGGACCTTAGGGTTTTTCCAAATACGGTTAAGAGGAGTTTAGGGTTAGGCCAAACTGATTCTCAGGATAACATTTGGGTGTTTTGAAATCCCGTTTATCAGATAATGAGAGACCTAATTTTGACTAACTAATAAACAACTCTTTGGAAAAAGAAAAACCCTAGTTTTCCCTACCCAACAGAAGACTCACGTCTCTCTGGAGAGCCTCACGTAAGCTCCCTCTCTCACGCCTCCCTCTTCTTGGTTTCTCCTTGGAGCTTTGCTAACCAATAGCAAATGAACCAAGGAGATTTGAGACCATTCTTCTTCTCTATTGTATTCACCGACTAGAGGTTAGGTTGAGGAATATCCCGAGAGCTGGAAAGTTAGGCGTTCATGCAAACAAGGCAGAGTAGAAGGCTAACGGGTGTTCAACCGGAAGCTTCTTCAAGTGGGTAAAGCGAGGCGATTCCAGTCGTTCAATCCGCTCTTACTCAACCTAAAAGGGTTAAGGAACGCAAATGTATGATCTTCACGCTTCCGTATAGCCTTTAAGGCTTGGTTTTATTTTTCTCTGTTTAATTTTTTACGCTACCAGTGCATGCTCTCTGTTTTCGTCTCCCTCAGTGTAGTAATCTGTCTTGTTTTTTGTTGTATGAGGTTGATTTTGTAGAATATGTTTGAAGTTAGAATGAATATGGAATTATTTACTTATATGTTGTTTGCAAGTGAATTTATTGTTTTATTTCCTTCTTTCTTTCTTTTTTTTTTTTGGCATTTCAGAAGCTGTTACAGTTTGTTGAATACTGCTGGAAGTATGTTTTGAAATGCAGGATAAGTGAGCATGTTATGTTTTGAAATGCAGGATATGTGAGCATGTTTAATTTTTGCGCCCCCCCAAAATGCTTAAGGTTGCATTTTCATAATGAAATTGTACTAATAATAATTTTAGTGTTTCAAGAGATTAACTCATTTCTTTATATATTTTATTTATGTTATTCCTTCATAATCTGTTTTATTATATTTTGAATATACTTTTTTTGTTGTACTTGTAATCTTGAAATATATATTTTGAATGATTCAATAGATTGCATATATATTTGTTTTAATATTTTTATTGTATCATTGTACGTAATTACTAAATCTTATCAAATTTTGAGATAATTATTTTGTCATACTTGTAATATTATTATATTATTTTATTAAATACAAGTGGTTTAAAATGATGTGAGAAATATATTTATAGGTTTTGTTACATTATGTATATTATATTTCAAGTGATTTGTGATGTAGGAAATATATTTACATGTTATTGTTGCATTTTAGGAGTTTAATGGGTGGGTAACAAAGGACTTGCATGAAAAGTGGGGACTCTCATTCTCGTAATGAGACCTAAGGTTTTATTTCATTTAAAATTTTAAAAATTTTAATTTATGATAAAATAAAAAAATATATTTCGTCCTACATGATCACATTCTAAAAATATGACTGATCTTATTTTCAAAATACGATCTCTTTAGATCGGAAAATTTCTCAATGGTCATCCCATTATCGAAATTTCGTTGAAAAATAGCATCAGTTAACGGAAATTCCGTGAAAATGACGAGACAACTGAATAAAGCTAAATCCCAGCAGACAAGAAAGTGAAGGTTCACACACCTTATGAAAAAACATGGTCCTCCCTTCTTAATAAATGATCATTCTGAGTGTTTTACACTTGTGAAGTTCCCTCTCCATGATTAACTTCAAAGCTTCTATCTCTGGTAGGGCTGTTTAGGAAAATTAAAACTCGAACCAACCCGACCGACCCCACCCAAATTTTGATTTTTTGGGTTGGTTTGGGTTGGGTTAAGAAAATTAGAAACCGATAATTTAGTTCGAATTTTTTAAATTATATAACCTAACCCAACCCAACCCAACCCGAACTAATATAATTAATTAAATTTATTTAATTTTAAAAAATATATTAAAACATTAAAAAATAAAATTAGACAAACACTAAAATCTAAATATCCTTTTAGACAAAATCACTTCAAGGTTATGGGCCTCTCTCTCTCTCTCGTTCGGTCGTTTCTATTGTTCTGTTACTGCGCCGCTGATCTGAGATCTCCAAATCCATCCTCTTCTTACTCTATTACGATGTTGTCTATGCAAAGAAACTCTCCTTTAAAACTAATTAAGTCCATCTGCAAAGCTCATCGGTCCTTACTTCCTATTCCTGATATATAGGATAAATGTGTAATTGTATGAGTCATCATTTTCATCCAAGAAATGTATTTGACTTGTATTTTTTGTACTTGTCATACAAAAATTGAGTTTTCAAGGGCTATCAATTCAAGATGCCTAAAGGGGCACTCAAAATTTTTCTTGACGGAGAGTATCAAAATAAGAAGAGGCCTTGAGATCACAGCAAGAACAATTGCTTCAAAGAACATTGAAGTTGAAGTTGACAAGTCATTGGGTTTGACTTTGGGCCTAAAGGCAGGAGATGGTGTGGTCATCACGGTGAGTTTCTGAATTCCTATCTTGGTAATTTGATCGAGCATTGCATTTCTAATTTTGGTGGTAATTAGTTGGGAAATTGCTAATCACTAATCAGATTGTTTTTGTAATGTTTTGTAGTATTGTTAAGTTTGAGATTTTTACAACTGAAAATGAATTAGTATCAGATGGATGATGATATTCTTATTGGTATTGTTTAATGTTGTTGTTGTTGTTGTTTTTTTTTTTTTTTTTTGTCTGTTTATGAGCTTTTACAAAGAGCTCTATTTGGTTTACAGATAGTTAATAAAGTATTGAGATTAATTTGTATCATTCTTTTTTAATTGCGATGCTTGACTATATTTATTCATTGTAGAATTTTCAAACTCTTCATACACTAAAGTAGCTAAGGCATTTGGAGAAACAACTCCAGTTGTTGGTGATTGAAATTTACCTTTCATATCCAGGCGAATCATATCAGCAGTCCAAGCAAATGCCTAGGAGGGATTTTCAGTATTCATCATTTTTTGATACCTTTGTTAATAGACTAATTTGATACTTTGTGGTCATGCACTCATATGCTTGATACTTTTCATATTACCTTTTGTTAGTATGTCTCAAATACATATTTTGTTTATAAAATTAGAAGTATGTTCTAAGTGGGAGTTAAGACCTTACTTAGTAAATTATGTATAAATCGATCAAACCAAACCAACCCAAATTGAACCAATCCAAACCGAACACAACCCAAACCGACGATTTAAAATTTTAAATAATTTAGTTTGGGTTTAAAATTTTGAAATCGAAATATTTAGGTTGGGTTAAAAAATTTAAAAAACCAACCCAATTCAACCCATGAACAGCCCTAGTCTCTAGTTAGAAAGAAGGAAAGAAAGCACATGAATGGTAGTGAAAATTAACTCGGAAGCTATATATGAAGGGTTCTGGATTCTTTAACAGGCTTTTAAATTCCAATAAAATCTCTGGAAAATTCATTGCTTTCATACTAATTCTAGAATCCCATCAAAAGATTGAAGGAAGATCAAATATAATGGTTTCAAGAATTTCAGTGAAGAACAAAAATATTCATGTAATAAAAGAACCCTGTTAAACTTTTCCTCTCACGTTAGAAGAAGGCTAGAAGCCATTTCTGTGGAAGTTAAGGAGTTACATTTAATAGCTGAAGCAAATGAATTATTTGATCTATCATGACGTCCAAGAAGCTTTCTAGTGAAAAGAAGAAGAGAAAAAAGCCATAAAAAAAAAAAGAAAGCGAAAAAAAAGAAAAGAAGAGAATCCAATCATTTCAACTGTTTTTTAGGCCCACAATCGGATCCAAGCCTGGGGGTTAGTCAGTTAGCGTTAAAACTCTACTTAGATTTGCTTTGATTCTCGAAGGAAGGGAAGAAGAAAGGGAAGGGGAGGGACCCATTTTATTTTTATTAAGAAAAATTAATATATTTATTTTTATTTTATTTAATTGGAGTGAAAATAAGAAGAGAAAAAAAGAGAGGAGAGAGAGAATAATTAATTCAATTTACTATTTGATCCCTTATTATTTATTTATTAAAATTTTTAATATTAAAAATATGATCAATATTGTCATTATTACTCTCAATTTATTTTCTCTCTTCCAATTCCTCAAAATTAGGAGTGGAGAAAATATTGATGTGAAAGAGGAATGTGTCCCTCCTGATTTACTTTTCCTTCATATCCATATCTAATCAAATAAGATAAATATCTTGTTCACTCCTACATTTACTTTCCATTCTTATTTATTTCCATAAAACAATCCAACCAAACGAAGCCTTTAGTCATATTTATGTTGCACAATATCACTTTGCTAAGAGATGAAATTTTATTTGAAACCCAAACTAATATTAAATGGTACCTTTCTTGTTCAGTAATGAGGTTGCGCAAATGAAAAAGACAAATCAATCAATAAATTAATTAAAAGATTAGATATCCGATTAATATCAGATAAATTCATATAATGTGCTATTTGTTACAATCTCACTAATCTATACAATAAAATTACTTAAATATGAGATATTAATACATTAGCAAACCTAATGCCATTGACTAATGATAAAAATAAACATCAGGAAATGAAAGCCTTTAGCAAGTACGTACCTTCTATAACATCCTAATTTTTTTTGCTTGTTCAGCACTAACTACACTAAGGAGAGCAATGATACTATTGCAATGACATCTATAACATCCCTTATAATAACACTAATAATCGTCTGATAGAACTTAGTGGATAAGTGACCGAAGTATTATTGTAATGGTCCGACCTTCACCTGCAGGGTAGGGATTCGAATCCTGCCCTTGGCATAGATTTGATCTCTTGTATGATGATAGTTAAAAGCAGTTTCGATTGGTTGCTCACTGAGATATATCCTGTGATTTATATCCTCCATGATCCTGGAGGTGGAACGGTGAGACCTTCAAGGTGGGAGTACCATGCTTTTTAATAACACTAATAATCCTCTCATCATATTTGAAAACTATATCAATATTGACTTTATATATACATTGTAGTAGACAACCCCAATTTGGCACATCCCTAACCATGGCCATACTTGGAATGATGTTCTCTTTCGTGCAGATTTGTATTCCTCAAAACAAACTAGTTAAATTGTATAATGTGTATCAAAGTTTGATTCCGACTCGACCTTAACCGAGGAAAAATGATAATTGTATAGGATTTAATCATATGATCATTAACCCCAACCTAGCAGAATGGTTTTAAGCTATTGAGTTATGTCTTGAAAACTAACTATGGCCATACTTGATCTGCACCAAAATGTTTAAGAGATATCATAATTAGTAGATTAAATTTTTTTTATTTATTTATCAAACAATATCTCAATATTACTTTAATTGTTTAATACCAACATCAAATTTAAGTAGGTTTCTTGGTACGTTTAAAATTTTTAACAAAAAAAACTAACCAAAGAAAACCATTTTTAAACCTAGTAATTAATTGAAATTTATTATGCTTTGGGTCGCAAGATTGTGATTCATCATAGGCCCATAAGAATGGGCTTTTTAGTAGTTGTTGTCGCTGCGGTTTCTCTTTTTACGATTACAAGAAAAAGCAAGGTTTGCATACACACAGTAACAAAATATTGAAATAACACCAATACTTTGTGATATTACAAGATAGCCCCAAAGAACCCCTTCTTTCTTTCTTTCTTTGTCCCCAAGGCTTCACAAACAGGTAGGCTTCTCATTCATCCCTCTTTCATTTACAGAGAGATCTCCGTCTCATCAACTTATCGCCCTCTCCGAGATTCTTCAGTTCTCGTAAGTCTTCTGAGCAATTTACTCGTAATATTCGTTTCTGATCCCAGTTACTCTTTTGAATAAACCCTAAATTAAGGTTTACGATTCGAGTAAGGCAATGGGTCTAAGAATTGTTTGTTCATGTGTTGTGTTTTCAGGTCATTTTGAGAATATAGTAGTTAAAGATGTCGAAGGCAGCTATAGATGGTCCTCCGAAGGGTGGATTCAGTTTTGATTTGTGTAAAAGGAATGAGATGCTTGTGCAGAAGGGTCTTCGTGGCCCTTCGTTTCTCAAGACTGGAACTACCATTGTAGGCTTAGTTTTTCAGGTAGCTTTCAAGGAAATTTGTTTATCAGTTTGATTGATTTTCTTTAGTTGTAGTACTGATCGAATGTCGTCGTGGTAGCTTTTGGAACAAGGAATACACAATTTTTAATTTCTCAAAAAGAAGCTAGCTTGGCGTTGATTCTTGGCGTCAGATGAGCAGCTCTGCAACATACACCTTTTTATTATTTTTTTTGGGGTGGTGTGGAGTTAATGCCTGCCAATGTCTCCTTAGTTATGATATGAAGCAAGTTAGATTGACGAAATCTGGAAGGCTAGTTGCTTCCTAGAAAGTCGTGAGACAACGATACGAAAGAGGAAATTCAGGAACTAATGAACTTGAGCTGGATGGATAAGTAGCATTAAAGATGGGTTCTTGCTGAAATTTCTTAGAAAATTGAGATGTAAGCATATCGGACAAAGAATATAAATTTTGATTTCTGAACTAGTCTGATTAATTATAATTCATGATTCTGTGAGGGAATTAATTGATTCACATTTTAGCATTGGTTTTATTTGGTTGTGTAAGAGTGGAGTTGTATGCTATGGCAGACGGTCTCAAAGGGGTAATGGAGTGTTATAAGTACTATAAGAGCTTTGTTTTGCAAAGTTCAACTTGATATCATACCTTTAGGATACATGACCAGGAAATTGTTCTTGTTGCTTGTTTTCTTTTTATCCCCTTGCCATTTAACTGTCTCTCCAAATAGACGTGATCAAATGTGCATTACGGCTGTGAAAAGGTTCTAGCAATTTTGGTGTTGTGTAAAGGTTGTCTCCTTTTTGAAAAGCATTATCCTTGACTGGCCCATCAATCACTGTTTTGATAACCATACCATGCATTACTTTTCTAGTGAATCATGATTCTGTATAGCGAAATGCATCATGGCTGAGTGAAATTTGAATCAAGAACTTAATACTCTTTGTCCTTCACCAAACACTGACTGAAGTCATCTTTTCTTCGGTCTTGATATTAGACTTTCAGTGAAATGTGAGAGAGGTGAATGAAATGAAATCAACCTTTTCACATATGGATCTGGAAGTTTTGTATTCTTATTGAAAATATCTGGGCATTGTTTTGAGTCTTCTCATTTGTGTCTACATATCTCCTCTTTTTTGGAGGAATGAATCTTGTTACTGTGTTGATCATGAATGTGGTGAATGTACCTCAGAAGTCTGAAAATAGATCAAGCTGAGCTGCTTAAGCAGGAGTTTCATAGAAGTTGCAGCTTTATGGTCATCTTTTGGATGTTTGTATTTCTTTGATGTGTAACCTTATAAATGCCTGTCTTATATCCTTCACATAAACTTGGTGGATTGTGTGAGAAGTCCATCTGATCCTGTTTATTGGTTTTTTTATCTTCTTAAGGATGGCATCATTCTTGGGGCAGACACTAGAGCAACTGAAGGACCCATTGTTGCTGATAAGAACTGTGAAAAAATACACTATATTGCACCCAACATATACTGTTGTGGAGCTGGGACTGCTGCTGATACAGAGGCAGTGACAGGTATTCAGTGGGAACATTGTTATCATAGGTCTCAATTTCCAGAATATTTTCAGGGTATCTGTGGTGGCAATATTATTTTGTAAATGAATTTTCCTCTGAGAAAAGTATCATCCTTATTGTAGTTATTCAGGAAGCGTTGACTTTTTCATGTCTGCTGCATATGACATTTTGGAAATTTTCACTTTCGGCTGTACATTTCTTAAACTTTGTATTTGTATGCTTCTTTATAGACATGGTGAGCTCACAACTCACACTACACCGGTACCATACGGGGCGTGAGTCCAGGGTAGTGACAGCTCTTACCTTGTTGAAGTCTCATCTTTTCAGGTTAGTTTTGTATTTTTTTGAGGTAGCCATCCTTGGCATGGTTACTACTTTATACATCTTAGCAGATTTTGACCTTGAAAGGCTTAATTTTCTGGTAAATGAATTAGCTATCAAGGATATGTTTCAGCTGCCTTGGTGCTAGGTGGAGTTGATGTCACAGGCCCCCATTTGCACACTGTGAGTTACTTGTGACGGAGAAATTTTAAGTTTCTTGTGTCATGTCATACTGTTGACCACAATTTTCATTTGTTATATGACCAGATCTATCCACATGGATCCACTGATACTCTCCCATATGCAACAATGGGTTCTGGTTCACTCGCTGCAATGGCTATCTTTGAGTCTAAATATCGTGAAGGACTCACTGTAAGTTCATTATCTTTGTCTCTGCAACAGCAAAAACTTAACCTCCTTAAGTCGATTATAAATCTCTTTATGTTCTCTATTAACAGAGGGATGAAGGAGTATCATTAGTAGCAGAAGCCATCTGTTCAGGCATATTCAATGACTTGGGAAGTGGAAGTAATGTCGATATCTGTGTATTAACCAAGGTCTGTTTTGTATTTTGGGTTAATTCATTGAATTATGCTGAATCATTTGTATCCCAAGAGTTTTCACATAAAATATGCAATTGAAATGCTTGCCCAAGAATGGTTTTAAGTTTCTGTTTGATGCTTGCCTTTAGGGCCACAAGGAGTACCTGAGAAACCACCTTTTGCCAAACCCTCGGACTTATATCAGCAACAGGGGTTATGAATTTCCGAAGAAGACTGGTTAGTCTTTCCATCTGCTGCTTGCCTTTTACTTGATTCTGAGGCTGAAAATGCAAGAATGTTATTATATATGGTTCTTGCACTTCTTTCTCATTATGAGGGATTATTTAGCTGTATACTCAAAGCATTTTGTTATGCTTTCAGAGGTACTGCAGACCAAGATCACACCGCTGAAACATCGGGTAGAAATAATTGAAGGTGGAGACGCAATGGAAGAGTGAAAAAAACGGAGTGGTTGTATGATTTCCATTGAAGTGCTTCAATCATATTCAGAGCTTCCTTGATTGTGTTTACAGACTTTTATTTTGTAATCGCTGAAGAAAAACAAGCTGCATTCGGGGCATGCCTCAATATTTTCAGCATTCTGGTAGTGTGACAATGTTAAAATCCTTTTCTTTGACTTCTCTCTCTTTCCACCTTGCAAACTTTCTGCAGTAATTACTTACAAAGCCATAATGCACCCTCTACGTTACATGTTAATGTTCATGGAGAAATGACAGTAATGTGTCCATTCATAACTTGTCTCCCTCGATCAAAAATTGTTATGTCATGATTTACCCTAATACGATCAGCTGAATTTCTTACTAGAAGTTGGGTTGGTTTGTTAACCTTCAGAGTTTGTTCCAACTGACCTTTAACGATGGAATCTTTGGTAATGCTGCTGTTACAGTAGAAAAAGATTCACAAATTGCGTTAACCAATTTCATCATTTTTTGTTGTTTCTTACATGATACAAAGTGTTTGTATTTGTTTTCATATGCTAAACTGTGCCATCTAAATGCTTAAGAATGATCCTGGGAGCTTCTTTGCAAGAAAGTAGAGGGATTCATCAATGAATGACTTCTTGGTAGTCCTGCATCTTGTACTGTCAATAATCCTGAACCATTGGCTTCCCGGAACACATGAGTTGTCTCTACTCAAACATTTGCAGTCGCTTGTGACAATGTGATTGCTTGAGTCTACGTCAAAGCAAACAATACTGTTATCTTGAAGCTTGGAAGCAAGAAGCATCTTAGAGTCCGAAATGGCTTCCCATTTTGAACTAGGGGTACAGATTATGCCAAGTTTTGCTGGCATCCCTAGTTCTTCTGCTTGTAGGCAAAAATACGTTCCCTTTATAGTCAATATTTTCTGAGGACTGTAGCTCCAAGCTTCAGCTTCATTCAAGGCCCTAACTCCAGAGGCTCAAACATTGATCTCCCCTGTACTCAGAGCCCCGTTGCCGGATGGAAAATTATTTTGTGTGGACGAGTTTCTTCATAACCAGGCCCTGCATTCAACAAGAACTAAAATTTAATGAGTCGGGACTAGACAAGACTATATGAGAGGTGACACAACTAGTCTAGCCCCCAAGTAGAAGGACTTGTTTTAAGTGTGCATAGCATGATTTCCATGGTTACATATAGGCTGGCGATATTGCCGGAGCAGCTTTCCTCCTGTCAGAGCAATCTTTATCAAAAAACTAATTCTACCCTTATTATGTCGTTCACTAAAGGTTACTAGTATAGTATTTGTATGGGACCCACTAAACCCTTTATGTCATCTCTACTCTCTCTCATTTTTTTCTTTTCAAATTTTTACTGGAATTCATCATCCTCTCATCAGATTCCATATCCAATCGCCGGATGATCGGAGCATTCTCTTCTACAATTTCAAATGGTATTTTGGCCATTTCAGCAAAATCTTTAGGTTTCTTTCTCATTTCATCGCCCTTATCACTGCTACTCATTTCTCAAAAATGAAAGTTCTTTCAGCATGTGTGGAGCAATAATTATAACTATTACAGTAGTCTTGGTTATTCTTGCTTTTCATGGCCAACTTCATCTTCTTCTTACTTTTGGTAAGAACTTAGTTTTTCTCTTTTTGTCTTCCACCTATTCTATAACATTTGTTTATTAATTTGATTTATGGGAAATATTAGAGATGAAAGCTGATAGATTTTCGACATCTTGATGATGGTGTTGAATTTTTCCAAATCTGAAGCCGACCGTCTATTCCAAGATGATGTCTTTATTCACAATGATAATTTTCATATGTAGTATTAATTAATTACTAATGCTATGATTTATTAACACAAAAAGCATTAATATGCTATTTCTTTTCTCCTTTATTCGGCAAGGGCTTCACCAGTTTTTTTTCTTTTCATATTCTTTCGTAGAATCAGTAAAATAAAAACAATTGATAAAAGAAGTATCATCCAAACAAGAAACAACACTAAATGTGCCAGAGTTCCCTCTTCATATCCTGAATTGGAAATGATTGCAAATACAGAAATAAATATACTTCCTCTCTCATTTTTTGCCTCCTTTCATACTTAAAGTTGAAAGCACTACTTGTATGTTTTCATTTATAGAGAACCATCAAAATCAAACTAACAATATAATAACGTGTGTTTCACCTACAAGAAGTATCAGATCTCAAAATCCAAAGTCATCAATTCCAAATAAAAAAATATATACAAAAGATAGTAAGGAGTAACTCACAATTCAAGAGGATTATAATTTTCTCAGATTACGATTTCCTCGATTGCATGGAGCTTCTACATTTCCTTTTGCAAAATGTCCTCATTTAGAGATATTCCACTAGACTAAAATCACCCAACCGCTCTAAGAGATATTTAAATATTTTGATCATTTATTTATTTATCTCTATCTATTTTCTGGATTTGATGAATCAAATCCTAAAGGTTTTCATAATATATATTCTTTAGTTACTCCCTCCGTTTTATAATATAAGTCATTTGATTTAATTTCACACATATTAAGATTCCTAAAAATAAGGTGACTTTATATTTTTTCTTCCAAAAATGCCCCTATTTAAATGTCTTGAAAACAAGAAAAGAGAAGAGAGAGAAAGAGATGGAAAGAGAACAATAAATAAGAATAAAAATGTAAAAATAGTTTTAAAACTTTTTTAAAAAGTCCTCAACGATTTATAATTTGAGATAGTAAAAATAATCTCTAACGACTTATATTATGGGACGGATGGATCATTTTGTTTTAAAACTTGTACTATTTTAATATTCTCATGCATTCTCATTTCCTATCCCAAAATTCTCTAAAAATTTTCTAACTATATAAGTGGAAATGGAGACAACACCGAGCCTTGTCCCTCGGGGAAATTCTTAGGTGCACCCGGTGGACGTGCATCGGGTGTTTTAGATAATTGTACGGTGTGTATTGAAAGTTGTACAGTAAATGTTGTGTATAACTTTATCAGCATACAGTACAACTACCTAAAGCGTGCACCGGGTGCACGCAAGAATTTCCCTGTCCCTCGACCCAATAGGCTGAGGTGAGTTAAGAACGGGAATTATATTGTTCTAAGCCTGTCCCTGTCCCCCCTCCCTATTCATTAATTTTTTTATATTTATATTTATTTGTCTTATATTAATATAGATACACATGCACATAATATATATATATATATATATATATATATATATAAAGAATTGATAGTTTATGTATTTTAAGAGTGTATTTTTATAATTTAAAATATAAAGAATAGTTAAATACTTTTAAAATTTTCTAAAAGATATAGTTTTATTTATTATAAAGAGTTTTATTTTAGAACTTCATTATTTTTTTAATGAATTTTTTAGATTCTTAAAATATAAAGCTGTTGATTTTTTCTAATATTAGTTTTTTCCTATTTATTTTAATTTTTAGATCCATTTTTTCTCCTCTTAGCCCACTCAACCACCACTTTCTCAATTAGGGCTAGTTTGCGAATTTTGGAGAGAAAAGAAAAGAAAAAAAAGTTTAAATTATGAGAGAAAAAAAATGAAACGAAGGGAAGTAATATATATCTATTATTTGGGAATTTATGAGAGAAAAGAAAAGAAAAGAAGAGTTCTATTTTTTATTTGAGAATTTAAAAAGAAAAGAAAAGAAAACATTTTGAGCAATAATTTTCCAAAAATAGCCCTGTTTTCTCAGTTACCAATCCTCCACCCATCACTGTACACTTCCAGCATCGTCACTCTACACTGCTCCACTGTCATGTCCTTCCCTCTAGAACTTTCACCAGTCTGCCTCATTGCACCGCCACAGATGCCGCCATCACTCTCTAAATCTCAATAACAAAATTAAATCTTGAAAAAGAAAAACTTTCTCAGTAATTTTCTACTCTATTTTTTGTCATCAATTCCACCGTATTGATCCCGGATCACTCCAAGTCTTCTATTTTCTTCCCTTAAAAATCTCGGAAGCCACAAAAAAGGAGAGCTTTTTCTCCACTTCTCTTCTTTTCTATCGTTTTTTAAACTCCCAAACTAGTCCTTAGTGATGGAAATAGACGATGGAGATGGACCAAGAGCACTTAGTGATGGACAGGAATGGAAATTACAGCCCTACCGTTTCTAAATATAACTATTACATCTCAAGCAAAAATAACTATATCCACAAGTTTCTTCACCAAGATGGCAATCACACCCTTACAACCGATTATACATATCACCTTTCCTCGAAGCAATCTCCAAATGTTTCAAGATATAATTAAAGAATATTATTCCAAATTACTCCAAATGAGTTTTGGGTTATATAAATACTAGAAGACTTGGTCACCTTTACTTGAATCTTTCAAAAAGTTCTATAGGTTCAAAATTGAGATTGTAAAATTGTTGAATTGAACATCTAGATTAAAAGTAGCATTAGACTTTGTATATATAAAGCTTTATAACAATAAAGTAGTGTCATTCATGTAAGAAAGGCGAAACATGGCAAAATGCAAATATATGGCACATATTTTTGCATCCATTTTCTGCAAATGATATGTGGTGAACTGTATCCTCATTCTTCACTAGAATCACTACAACCAAAAGCCACAAAATAATAGTCTTACTACTTCATCCATAAATACAGAACAAGTCCGTAAAAACTGCAAATTAATAGTCATCATTAGTCAATAAAAATTGTAAATTAATAGTCATCATTCCTCGTTGTAATATTATGAACTAGGACACCTAGTTCAGTTCTTATCATCCTTATGATCCCTGTGCCACACAAACAAAAAAGCAATCAAAATAACTTAGTTAAAAGGTAAGAAAACTCAACTAAAATATCAAAACAACCTGTATTTTGTCACGGGTAGAAAGTTCGTCGATTTATTCATTACAATGTTCTAAAAGAATGGTCATCCAAAGGCTTTTGATGTAAAGCATTCTGAATTGCTCTAAATACATGATAGGGCTAAAATGGGTGATACAAGAAATGTCTGGGACATACAAGGCCCCCTATTTATACAGGAAATTATCAAAAGACAATGACCCATCTAGGCCCAAAGGAGAACACAAGACAACAAGCTAGCAAATCCAATGGTTTTACACCGATTGTGTTTCAAGTGAATAATAGGAAAGTAGGATACACAGTTAAGCATGAGAGGAACTGATTTTTCTAAATGTGTATTCTAATTATGAAGAGGGGAGTGATTTGTCTTTACAATTTTTTTTTATTTTTGTTTTTTTAAATATTTTTATAAATTTTTAATTAATGATTTAGATTTAATGAAAAATATTTATTTTTTATGAATGATGATTCAGATCTCATCAATTTTTTTAGATAATTTGTGGAACGGTAAGATTTATTTGGTGGTCATATCCAATTTAGTCATTTTATAATATTTTTAATTTTTTTAAATTTTCCTTTTTATAATTTGTAACCGTAAGCTAAAAAAACACACAAGCACAGCATTCCGTTCCCAAATGTTGATACCAAACCCATATTGTCCATTGAGGTACCCTTAGGGTTCTTCTCTTCCTCTTCCTTCTCTGATCTCTCTGCCTAATTGTGAGCTGCAAAGCCGCAATCTTATAATTGATTTCTTCCTTTGTCCAGTTACAATGAGGGTGCTCTTCACAAGCTCATTTTTTCTGATATAGAAGATGAGTGAAGAAAGGCATAGCATTCCTCCAGTTCCCAAATGTCAATACCAAACCCATATTTTCCATTGATGTACCCATATTTCCAATGTTCTTGGAGACCAGCATGAGAAAGCCCTTGAGTAAATGGAATGTAAGGCCTACCTCACGGAGATGTCCATCGATGGCACAGTGACTGTTTGGAAGAATGGTTTGGGTAGCTGAAACTAGCTCAAACAATGGCTTCTCGACTCTGGGAATAGGATCCGAACCTACAATAATGGCAACTGCCCCATCTCCAAATAGGGCCTGGCTGACAAGACTATCCAAATGTGTATCACTCGAGTCACGGAAAGTGACTACAGTTATTTCTGAGCAAACAACCAGAACCCTAGCACCTTTATTGTTCTCAGCTAAGTCTTTGGCCAACCGGAGGACCGTACCACCAGCAAAACAACCCTGTTGGTACATCATGAGGCGTTTCACTGAAGGGTAAAGACCCAAAAGCCTGGTGAGCTGATAGTCAGCCCCAAGCATATGATATGGTGGCGTTTGAAGGCTGTGAATCTTTCCAAGCTAGGTTGCCAAGGCTATAGCGGTGCATATAGTCTAGCACCATTGAGAGTTTCGGGGCCTGATGGATGGTCTTATGGAATAAGGGTGAAGTATTCTGTGCAAGGAAATGAAGCATTTTGTAAAGCATGTGAAGCAACATGAGGATCTTGTGGATTTGATGTTGGTTCCAGTGCTGATTTGTGCATGTGTGGTAACCGGAATTCCACATTGAACTGTGATTCAAGTAAGAAACTTGACCAGAATTTTGACTAATTCTATTTTTTTAATTTTTTTTAAAGAAGGGGAGATGGGAAGAAGGAGTAGGAAAGGTAATAAAGAAAAATGATGGGACGTAACCTGGTGTTGAACTGAAGATCTAACTCTTTTATTATTAAAACAAGTTACCGATTTGATTAATTCAATTTTGTCTAAAATATGTGAATAGAAGAATGGGCATAATCAGTCCATCATGCATCAATCAGGAATTAAAAAAAATTAGATGGTACTATCACTCTATAATTCATCAAGTATTGTAATATGGTTGCAATGCCAATTATTACTAGGTTAATGTCCTGTGCGTTGCACGGGTTGTTATGTTATTAAGATTTAATGGATTAATATTATATATATATATATATATATATTAACTTAATTAATTATTTAATTAGTTAATATTTTAAAATAAATTTAAATAATATTCAAAGAATCACACATTTTAATGTATTAATATTAAATACATATATATATATATATATATATATATATAGTATTCAAAGAATCACATATTTCAAATGAATTCAAATATAATTTTTATTTTTCTTTAAAAAACATTCGTTTAGCCACATGTCACCTTATGATTCTTCTACGTGTCGTAATGGTAGGCTTCATCTTCGGCTTATATATACATATATATATATACATATATATATATATATACATACATATATATATATACATACATATATATATATATATATATATATATATATATATATATATCAATTGAAAGTCCTTGATTTTGACAAATAAAAATTGTGAAATGCAGTCCGCTCAGCTTTCAGCAGAATAAAAGGGCCTTTAGTGGAAGAGTTAATAGGTTAACTCTATTTCTGTTTACTTTATTTTTCCTTTTTTTTGTTTTTTTTTTTTTTTTGCTCTTTTGGTTTATTTGGAAGATGATGTGGCGGAAGATGAATGCCTATTCAAATAGTAACTTTTTTTAGATTTGACGGAACTCATTTAATAAAAATAGTAAATTTTAACAAGAAAAATACGTAGTACATTGTACGCTGTGACTTATATAATGAATCATGAGTAATTTGTGAAAAGAAACAAATGCTTTATTCTGCAAACCTTTTCCCCTTCCTTAGTATGATAATTGATCTAAATTTCCTACAATAGTTGTTGTTCTTTTATTTTTTTTACCTCCATTGGAATGGGCTCACAGTATTGTAATTTGTTAGCCGTAAGTTGTTAGCTTTTCTGCCTTCTATGCAAGGCTTGCACTCGAGCAATTTCTCCCTTTTCAGAAAAGTCATTGAATGTTTGAGATTTCAATTGGGTAAATTATTCATGGTAGATCATTAGTGCAGAACAGGGTTGTTTTTGTTGTCTGATTTCATCATTCTTGATTCTTCCAATAGTACTTTCTACACCCTATCTTTTCCTTCTCCTGAAGGTAAAGTTAATGTCACAAGATTCTTTGAAAATATTACATTACTATTATCTTTCTCACTGTGAAATGAGAAAAGCCAATGTATTTGTGCATGTCAGCCAGAGTTCTAAAAATCTACTTACTATAAAACTCCATGTGCTAGCTCTCTATGGTAGTGTTCAATGGCTAGAACTTCGGTTAATATTTTACTAGTTCACAGTATCTTTATATTCTTGTCTTGTGCCAGGTAATGATTCTTTTCAAAAAAAATTAGGAGTTGGGAGCTTCGAAGTGGTCGTGATGGAACTAAATATGTTTGTCTCATGCATTTTCTTAAGGTGTCATTTGAGCTATGATACAATGCATTCTTTTCTGGCTATCAATGCCTAAGACATGACTGACCATCTCAAATTACAATGCCTTACTTTTTTTTTCGATATTTGTGTTTTCTTCTCTTCATTTTGTTCCTTAAAATAGGGGGAACCATTTTCAGATACACAAATAGTTATGATGTGTGATGTACAGGGTGAATAATGTTTCCAGAACTGAAATAACTATTCAATAATAGGAAAGATCTTTGGCAGATCCCCCTCCCCTTCCCTAGAGAATATGAAGTACGTCGTTGTTTGAGTTCAGAATCATCAGAGAGTTGCACTTTTTTCCTGTTTATGCTTTAAAAAGAAAATTTGTCAATGTGCTTGACTCCATGGAAGTTAACATTTCTGATGGATTCGCTGATGAAAATGTGCTAATTTGGTCTCACTTTTTGAACTCATGATATTTCTTTCAGGACATATGCTTGGACAGGTACTTGTTACTAAACAAATTATACCTCAAGGAAAGATTGTCAGTAAGGTCAAGTTACAAACTTTATAAATTCATTCTCAAGTAATTTACATGTTGATCCAGAGTATACTATGCTTTTTTTCTGTTTTTCTTCATGTTTTTCTTGTCACCGCTTCTGTTGTTGTTGCTATTGCTCTTGTGTTTTTGACTTAGTTTTAGGTTTTTATCGTAAAATGTGTTATCCTTCTCTGTTGGTTTTGTTCTTAATCTTTTTCCTGGTTAGTTTAGCATGAACTGGTGTATGCTGGAAATTTCTTGTGTTTTTGTTTGCCGCTATGTACAAATTATGTTGATTGCAACAGAATAATGAAGATTACAGAAGGATTGTCGTTTATGGCTTGTACATATAGAGCTTGAACTCGGTACCACCATTTGCTAATTGATTTTCTTTTTCTCCCTTCTTCCAGGTACAAATCTATTGCATCTCCTCACCATAGAATTCTTGTTATTGATGAATCAAATGCAACATGTGGAAAAAGGTTAGCATCCATTAGGCTGGACAACTATGAAGGGAAAAGGTCAAGTATGTCTGCATACACTTCAGGAAACATACAAGAGAAAATCCAAGAAAAAGCGAGCCAGAAAATAATATTTTCTATTGCTGTAACAATATTGGTTTTCCAAAATTTTCTTTTTCTTGCTTTGGCTATTAAATTTTCTGACTGGAATTTTGAGGTGACATCTTGCGGATTTATTTTTGAATGCAAACTTACAGGTACTTTAGGATTTTAAATTTGCTTAACATCCTTTTATTATATAGGGGATATTCTTGAGGTTTGGTTTGTTATTGGTCTTGGTAGACATTTGAATTTTTTTGAATGCCTTTCTTTGCCAACACTTGTTCTCAACTTTCAATTTTCTTTTCCTTTTTTTGTACAAATTGGATTGGGCAGTTTGAAGAGCAGAATATGATTTTGACCTAGATTGAGGACCTTGGTTGACATAGATGAATAGGATTTATTTTAGTTTGTAGGAAGTTTCTATACGACCTTAGAGTACTATTGGAGAAATCTCTGATCTGTTTCCTGCTTTCTTTCACGAAGAATTGATTAAAATATAAAAATATAAAGCCTTCCATGAGAAACAAAACCCTTATGGGAAGATTTTTTTTAATTTTTTTTTCACAACGGGAAGAACCTCCGCGCGTGGAGTGGAAATGTCAACTAGTCAATGAAAAATAGGGTACTTGTTTTGTAATTTCTTTAAAAAAATTATTATTATTAGATTTAACAAAAAATAAATTCAGTATAAAATTAATTCTATTTATGAAATATTAATAATTTTATTGTTTACTTTTAGTTTTAACAAAAAATAAATTTAATTTTGATATTTGAACAAATAATTTTTTTATAAAATCTCCCTGCATAAAGTTTTTAGTGTTACAAAATAAAATAAAGTAAGATCAATAAACATCATGGAAAATGGATAGGGGAACAAAGCTAGAGGCATATTGCTCACCATTACGGCCAAGAAAATTTGCCATCTAGTGGTGGCATTTGCACTATATCTCCTGTGGTAAATAGCAAATGGGGATTCATATCCAAGAACTTCTAACCGTAACACATTCCCTTGTGAAATATGATTTGATTGGACAATGAGCACCAGTACAGCTCATTCCCCCATGTTTTAGAGTTGGCTGCTCTTTAAATCAATTTCCAATATATATAATTCTCTTTCAATGTCGTCAATATTTCCTTCTTTGACAATCATGACAGAGACTTGTTATATGTCGTGCATGGTTTCCCTTGCATAGAAACCAACAATGGGAGCATCTATAGGAACAGGCCCCACACTAACCACTTCAAGACCTTCTTTAAAGATATTTACAGTTGTTATAGAAATAAACATCACAATCAAAATAAAGAAGATTTAATTGATATTGCACCCCCATTTCACTCTTTCTTCTTCTTCTTCCCATCATTTAACCAATTATTGATAGGAAAAAGTTAAGATATGACATCCTTTTAGCATATATACACATGAGAAGATTCAAAATATAGATGTTACACCTAAAAAATTTGTGGTGAAACATCCTTATGCTTAGTTACAAGTAAAAGTGCTAACATCTCGTCAACGATATAAGCATAAAATAGCAGATATAGTGGATCATTATTGTTGGAAATATGCTCTCTTAGACTAGTTTTCTGATGAAAATATCGAATATGTCAATAAAAAAATTTATTTGTCGAAAATCGTTTGTGAAATAATTTTCTTTATTTATGTACATTTTCGTTTGGAACAGACCCATTGTGTTTGAATAAATGATCCGTGTGAATGGAGGCCTTTCACAGTAAGGTATGGATCATGGGTTATTTAAACACATAAACAGTTGTTCTTAACCGATTGATGAGAATGGGAATCTCATCCTGTTTAGGTTATTATGTTATGAATTCCAAATAGAGAATGTCTTACCTTTAGCCAGTGAGTAGGCCACTCACTTCATGACATAAGCGTATTTCGAATACGTAGAACAGGACTTGTAGTAGTGGTTTCTAAAAAGTACTATATGGTAGAAACCTAGACTATTACCACTACAGCGTGGACTAATACTCTATGACTTGAGTATAAGTTGGTGGTCTGGCGAAGTTGGAAGCATATCCTTTGATATACTATAGTTGAGGTTCTATCGGAGGGCTAATATACTTGTATGTTGGGTATGTGTGACTAGTTAGTTAAGATAGACTTGTACAAGATAGTTTCTACACTATATCACCCCTTATGGTTGTCCGGATGATCTAAATATCCAGGGCCCTGGGAAACGTGACTTGGATGTTTGCTTTAGGGTATCTCCCTTGGAAAGCGGAAACACTCCAGGAAGTCGTGGATCATTGGACTAGAAGCCGAAGGATGGTAGATATTTTTTAGAGAGGTGTTAGTACACTTCTTCCTCTCTAAATGTACGACGATGTGTAGAGGGGTATTTTAGTCATTTTCACTTGTAGGTCGAAGACTTTGCTAATGCAGCATTGTCATTGAGGTCAATATTTCCTTATGGTGACATTAGAAAATATTTAAAATACAAAATACATCTATTTATATATATAGTAGGGGTATTTTGGTCATTTTAGTAGCCAATGCGATGCGTCTTTTTGGTCCTCAAAATAGCCCGTAAGTCCTAATTAATTTTTGGGTTGAGAAAATGATCTCAGTTAAGAGAGTTTTATTTTATTCGGGAAGTCTAATTTATTATTAGACTGGAATAAAATAAATAGAGAGAAATTTATTATCTGGTTTAATTGGTTAATTAATTATTCAGGACCTGGGTCCAGTTTGAATAATTAGAAAATTAACCGGGACATAAACTAGAGGAAAATAATTATTATTTAATTATTTATTGGGTTATTTATTTAATTAAATCTCAAGAAATAAATAATTAAAGTTAAATTATTTTTTGGTTCATTTGTGTTCATTAATTATTTATTAGGTTATTTATTTAATCCCAAGAAAAATAATTAATATTTATTATTTTGGACTTTTCGGGTCCAAGAAAAATAATAAATATTATTTTGACCCAATAGCCTGGACCATAGGATTTTTTCAGACACAGTTTAGAAGAATTTAGGGTGAAGTCGAAATTTATTTTGTATATAATATTCGGGTATTAAATCCCGGGAATATTATTTTATCAAAATAATTATTTTTAGTTTCATAACTCTTGGCTTTCTATGTGGAAAAATAAAATAAAAGAAAAGAGAAAAAAATAAAAATGTCTCTTGGGTGTCTCTCTCTCTCGTGTCTGTTTGATTTCCTGGCTTTTGGTTTTTCACTGGTTTTGGCTATATCAGAGGAAAACCAACAGATAGCTAGGAGGAAGGATGGCCAGTGAACTGAGAAAAAATTAACCGATCATCTTCTCCATTCCTTTGTGCTTACCAACTGAAAATTAGGCAAAGGAATATTCCGTGAGCCGAAAAGCCAAGCATGCACCAGAGTATTAATTTCCACCGGAGGAAGGAAGAAGAAGATAGTGCACTGGACGGATGAAGATGAAGCTATTCTTGAGCTTCAATTGGTTCAACCATGTTCTTCATGTTTTTGAGACTCCAACACGTATGTTTCAAACCCACCATGATGCTCTCATACTCTGATATATGTTCATAATTCTCCATTTTCGTCCACTGCACATGCTCTGTAAATTTTCAAATTCCTTCAATTATATATATGCATTCATTTATTTTTTAAGCCAAAGTAGTAAATAATTCATTTTCAAACAAGTAACCTCATTGATCAACCAATAGATAGTGAATAACATATTTAAGAAGTCAAGACCAGGCCATAACTGAGAGCAGAATCATAAGAAGGTGGGTGGGAGCAACTATTTCTCTTCAAAAAATAGATTCTTAAAATTTTTCCTTCATCCACTAGGAAGTATAATTTTTTTAAAAAATATCCTCTGAAGATCTAGCTTTCCCTCCACAAACACAAATAAACACATAACTTTGTCCCTACCCAAAAATTAAATATACATATAAATTATGTGTTCTGCCCTCCCACAATTTCAAATTTTTAAGAGAAGACAATTGCATACACTAAATTACTTATAATAATCTTATTAGAATTAAACAACCTCTAGTTATAGGGGTAAGTTTATGTCACCACGGACAATGCATTTGAACCATCCTAGCTTCACAAGTTTCTAAGTAAAAAAATATGAAGTTCTATGGAGACGATGACAAACAATTTGACTATAGCTATAGCTTCTAACTAAATTATAGTACAACTCGTTCTCATCAGTGAGTTACACAAGATTTGCAAATGATTTTTTTGTCATAGTAATTAATCATCAACAAGGATTGCAAATGAAACTGTTGATAATAATAAAGCATTTAAAAACTGGAACAAATCAGGAAAACGAAAGAGAAATAGAACAAGAGATTAAAGAGGACGAGGAAAGAGTCCAAAGTGGAGGGTATGTGCTTGCTAACATTTGGAATCTCAATGCGAGAGGAAATGAAGGAAAAAAAGTATTATTGAGTGATGAATACATCTTTGCACATTTCCAACTAGTGGTCATTTAGTATTCCCCATAAATCTTGGTTAATGCACTGTAGAATATGTTATTAGTATAAACATGTGTTTCCTAAAAGATGCAAAATGGGCAAAAGCTTCAAAAGAAAATCAGCAAAAGCTCCACATTAGAATAAGCAAAAGTTCAAGAGAGATGGATGCTAGTAGTATAACTCTAGAGCTGACATTTTTTGAAAAGCAATTTGAATTAAATTAAGGTATTGAATGATAATTTCTATTGATTAAAATTTAAAAAATGCAAGGTCAATTTTTTTTCAATTCCAAATTAAATTTGAAATATAAATATTATGCTTGAGTAAATTTTTATCTTTTCTAAATTTTTAGAATTTAAATCTTTTGAAATAAAAATTAAACAAATAATTGCAAAAATATAAATTAATCCAAAATATATAAACAAAAAATTGATCAAAATATATTTTTTATATTTCTCTAGATATAAACTAATCCAAAATATTATATAAAATAATTCTTACATATACATTCGAATAATAAATATTTGGATTAACATAATTTCACGTGCATGATAAAAAATCTATATTTTGAATGATATTCGATTTTTGGTTATTTGTGCCAATTGATTGATTTATTTGATATTAGATTGTATCGCATATTGTGCTATTTTAGTTTGATTTATGCTGAAGAATGATGATATTGGTTTTATATAATAATTCAAGGTTGTGACGTACTTTAATTTTTTTAATAGAAAATTTATTTTGTATTATTGTTTAGGTACAATGTCACTAGAACAACCTATTAGATTACGATTGTATTGGGATTGCGAGATTATGTGCACTCCACACGGTAATTTTTTTAACGGTCCATATCGCAAGGTATTGATTGTTAAAAATCGAGTTAGTTACATCAGTTTAGTCAACAAAATATGCACAGTTCGTGGATTTTACATGTCTACTATGCAGTTTTAAATAATAATGAGAGAAGACATTGTAAAATGTTCATTGATCTTATAATATCAAATTTCTTCACAGCTCAAGACAACTCCCAAGGATGAATCAATTGGATAGCGGGTAGAAGGAACTTCTTTTGAAAGATTAGAAATGCATTGGTTGCCTCCATCATCTTGTTAGGATTCATGGACTCCTAAATGCGAAAAACATCTACGAATCCCTTCTGAGGACCCCAGTAAACGATTAAGAAGATCTAAGGATTACAAAATTATCTCTGTTCAGTGTAATCAAGATCCTTCGATTCTGATTGTGCTGTCGTATGTGCAACTCGAACGATCACCAGATACTGCAGTGTGCGAACGCCCTCTATCGGATGCACACGATGAACTAACTCGTTACTCCGAGAGTGCTAGCACCTAAGGTTTGAGAGGCTTATTTTCTGGTGAATGGAGGCACGAATATTTTTAACAGAACAACCCTCTTGAGAAGACAGCTAAGGTTTTCTTAAAACCCATCCTAACCTCTTAGAGTCCAACTCTGATAATATCTTATCATTTTTTAATTTAAATTCAAATTAAATTAAAATTAATATGATAAGATTATATTATTATCTTGGTAATTTAACTAATTAATTTATCGAGTCAGATTCTTACAATCTGGACATCATCAAGATATAAAGAATGTGGACATATTTCCAGATTCATTGAATCTGGTTACCAAAAAAATAACCTAACAAGTTCACTTATTGTATGACCCTATAGATTCATTTAATACTGAAAGTGTGCCCAAATCAGATTTAAATGGCCCACAAATTATAAGTGGTTTCTAACAAAACATTATAACTATCTAGGTTAAATAAAGATCAGCGATCTCTTTGAACTAAACCATAATTTTATATCTAGTCCTTTTGTCACACGATATCCAGATTAAGCATAAGGCACGAAGCATGTCATCCTTATTAAACTTAATCAATTATTTCTTGATCTCATAGTAGACTGTTCAAACAAATGATATCAATATCTTAGATTGATATATTTGAGCACGGTCATGCATTTTAATAGTCTAACTTATCAAGGAGCCTATGGATATCTCTTCCATAATTGAAAGGGGCAAATTCCTACACTATCAATCATATTCCTCTCCTTAATTTATTTTATGTCCAACAGTAATCTAATTTATTATCTGGTTAAAGACAATTTTAGACAACGTCAAAATATAGAATTTATCAAGTAGGAAACTATAATGAATTCAGGTCGAAGGACTTTTAATATCATTATAGCTAGAAAGTACTTATGACATGTTCCATGAAGTACTCTCACAATGGGTCACGTCCAATACAATATTCTTTAACATTTATTTATGCTTTGACTTGATATCACATATATCCATAGCCAGTAAAACATAGTCATCAAGTCACAAACATACTAATCTTAATTTATTATTATTCCACGAATAATAATCAATCAGAGACAATTTAAAAATAGTCATTGTATTGATTGTAGGGTTTTACTATCAAGTCACATACTTGATGACTACAAAACTAAATGCATTGTTCATGAAAAGAAATGCCTTGTATTATTACATAACACATAACGACAATAGTATAAGTACAAATTGACTCTAGGGCATATCTCTAACACATCTTTCTTCCAAAAAACTTCACCAATTAAGGCCATGGGGTTCTGTCGAAACTTCTAGAATCTTAGCATACCTTGCTCCAATAGGTATTTATATAATGTTTATAGAAAATGAATCATTATTTCTAATAAATATAGCTAGAATTGGACATGCAAAGATTATCGAAAAGAATGTGCTTAGCTTAATGGAACTTTAGATGTCAAGGCTATAGTTTTTTATGTTTTGGCTAGGATCGCCAGCCTCAAGTTCTGCTATCTATATTCAAGGAAGTATCTTCAAGTGACCCAAGACCAAACTAGATATTTCTTATGCCAAATTCCCTTCCTCTGCTTTCTATCTCTTAAAGAAGTCTTGACAAATTCAGAAGTGGACAAAAGAAGACAAAGGAAATGATTTTTTAGTGTCTTATTGCAAAGTTTGATATGGTAGAGATGACATTAAGACTAAATTAGCTTTTGGAGAAATGATGCATCGAATTACAAAGAAAAGTGCTTTGGAAAAGACTATAAATGGATAAAAAGAATGAGAGCAAAGGAATAATAAAGAGGAACTAACATGCAAGACTATATTTTGGAGATATTCTTATGTTTCCCGGGGTTTTGAAGGTAAGGGAAATAACCAGCAAAAATCTCAATACTTTCCATAGAGGCATTTCTTTATCCTTTTAGCATAATAATAATTAAATATGATACATTTGATTAATGAATTCCTATTATACTATAGTTGCCATTTGAAAGGCCAAAAATCCTGGTTATTCCTTCGAAGATACTTGCTGCTAGCATGTTTGTATTTGTAGTTGGCAAAATAAAGGCCAAGCAGGATGACTTCTCTTTTTCTGGGGCAATATTGAGATGCTAAAAGAAAATATTTACATTAATATAAAACCTATTACGTTCAGATAAAAAGATTTAATAGAGTTGTATTGTCAAGGATACCTATCCAAAAAATAACTTTCCTGCTTTCTGATATTTTGCATTGGTGTCATTTCCTTCAGCCCAAGTGTTTGAATGAACGTTGGAGAACCTCACAGTAGTAACATAACTTGCCCCAAATCATTCTTTTTGTTTGGTAGAGGTTCCAGTTCAGTGTAGTCTAGCCTTTGCCATGACCCCAATGCTATTCAATAAGACTTCAGTTTCGATCATAGAGTGGGTTATCAAAATAATTGAATGCACTGGTTAACTTTTTCAGTAAGTCTCCAAACTTATCTCCGAGATATAGGATACATTCCAATTGTCTGCAAAAGTAAAGAAATGCCATATTTGGTTCAACTTTATCAAATGTATTGGGAAATAAGATGCATTGCTTATTAATCTTATATGCTCATTTAAAATGAGAAGTTTCGGCTATCCAATCAAAGTAATTGCCATACTTATGCATTTCATAACTTTCTGTTCTTAAATTGGCAATCATGTCAAAATCAACATCAGCCAGCAACTTCTGCCCTTCCTGCATTTTAAATAAATTTATTTAAATCATTTACTATTAGAGAAGCAACTTTCTTTTTAATTGCAAGCATACAATTGACAAAAAACATGAAGAAATCCTTTTGTATATTACTCACAAATTTATTTGAAGCTAGAAGCACACCTTTTATACTTGTAAAGAGTGTAAGACACTTTAGACCAGATAAAGCCTCCCATAATGTATCAAATGTTAGTGTTGTGCTTCAGAGGCAATCACTTGTATGTTGTATATGACACATTTTATTTTATAAAAGGCATTATTTATTTTATAGTTTCTTTTGATTACTTTTGAGTAATATAACTGTTGGATATAGTCCCTAGTACGACACTGTGTTAAGGAAATCATGATAGAGATCATGATATGAGATTCCTACTACACTGTATAGTGTTAGTACTTAAATAGTCTCTAGTCATAGTATTAATGAGACAGGACATCATTAATGTATTAAGACTAGCATGTGTTAAGACTTCCTGATCTTGATCAGGCAGTTGTTCTCATAACCGTGAGTATTGAGATACTCAAAGTTAACGCATGGATGCTTGTTAATGGAACAAGTTCATTGGACGACCTAGCTTTGAGATAATCACATGGATAACTATTTAGTGCCAGTGATATAATCTCAATATAGCAAACGTGCAAGTATCTTTAGACTTGAGATCTCCAAGGTACTTTGTTTACTGCGCTTTGTACTTTGATTCAAATCTCTGGAACTCGTTCGAGGGCTGTCTATGGGATGGATATTGGGTACATTGTGAGGTAAATGAATGTAGTTGAGAAGGGCAATAAAGGATTCACCACTCCTAATAGTAGGAGGTGAATATCTCACGGCCACTTGTAGGAATTACTACTCATAAGTCCTTGGCCAAGGCGTATGTGTATTAGAAAGGGTTCCAATTGAGACATATTGAGAGTAGTGAGTTCCTTGTACAAGTATAATGATATTCGGACCAGAATTAATATATATTCTGGAGGGAGTTGGCACTAATTCTGTACTCCAAACTGAATGAGATATTGTATGGTAAAAGGAGTTAATAGCACTGAAGTTTGCTATTAAAGGTTTTATGTCAAGCCACTTGACTTCCTGGACTTTTGGGTGGTCATGATGTGTTGCTAGATACCGCTCATGATATGGGAATATGGGTTTATTAATTGATGAATTAATAAACCAATTCTGATTAGAATTAATATGATTAATTTTAATTAATTAATAATTATTAATCTCAAAGATGTTTGGATTAATTCATGTTCGCTACCAATTAACCGGAAAACCTAATAGGTCACACACAAAAGAGGAATATATACTCAAGATGTTATTTGATAACATAGTGGGGTTTATTGCAAGAAAGAGAGGTTGATGTGGCCAAATTATAATTAATTATAATTGATGGGCCAATTTATAAATTTGAGAACTTGATGGGTTCCAATTGCAATTAGAGAATTGTTTGAAATTCTCAGATATGTTTTGGTTATATGAGATATAATCAAAGTGGAATATTGTTGAGCAAGAAGTTATAGAAAACAAACAAAAGGGCACACATGTAGGTATAGGTGTCCATACTCCCTTTTATCAACACACATGAAATAATGTGTGTTGGATATTCTTTCAAGAATATGGGGAGATGAACTTCATGCTCTCTTGGACATCTCTCTCTCTCCAATTTCGTGGCTTCTTGCAAAGGAGAATCCAAGACTCTTCTTCCTCTCCTTTTCTCTAGTTTTGCTTATGAAGTAGAACAAAAGAAAACCCTAGCCACCATTGTAGTTTTCTGCTAGTACAGAAAATTTTGGTGCTTGTGTGAGATCCTCTGTGTGGATTTCTGTTAGAGATAATCATACATTGTGATTATATTGGTTGGACATACAACTCTTGTGGTGATTCTTCAAGAGGATTGTTGGATCGCACCACAACTATCTTACTCGAAGAAGGAAAATTTTGTTTTCTACACAAACAAAGAAAGGTAAAAGTTGTTATCTTTGTTTCTTTGTTTTATATCTATATGTCTTGTTTTCACACATATGCGGGATCCTAGATGTTATCTTGTTTTTATTTTTCCGCTGCGCCGTATGTGATACGCATGAGATACCCAACATCAAACTGCCACATTTTGAAGAAGGTTTACTTTCTTCTCTTTTAGTAATTAACATGACAAGAAAATAACATATTTTCCCACAAATCTTCGTATATAGAGAGAGATAGAAGGGGTGAATGATTCACCTACCAACAAACTCCCATAGTGGTGCTTCTAATTGATTTTCCACATATCAGCGGTGTCAAAACCAAATGACTCTGAGCAAATTTATATTTTGTGCTAAGAGTCAAACAAAAGTTCATCTATAAATAGATGAATGAAAAGCTCCTACTGTTTCTCCAAGTTACTAGTGTTATTTTACCAAAATATAACCAAATTATCTTTTCCTTCCCCTAACCTTTTCTGAACTCTGTTCCTCCAAAATAGACACCTATAAACTACAGTCATGTTCCATTCGAAAACTAAGAACATAGCTAATGTTTTGAAATCTCAGTTATTTTTCTCCAAAAATATGACTACTGTGATTATTAAATCTCCTATACAGATAATATGCATATGCACTTTATAGCACAATAGTAGTAGTTAAAGGCAATAGCAGTACCAATTCCCATGGAAAATTAGCATGTTGATAAATTGAGTAGTTGAGAAACAACACGTAAACAAAGGTCATCCCGGAGAACACACATTGCGGATAAAACAAAACTTTGGAAATCCAGTATAAAAAAAGTGTGTGTATTAATATATGTAACGGTGCTGGTGAATTGATAAATACCCTCCAAACAAGAGACTGTTGAGCATTGATAAATACCGCTCCTTCTGTTCTGCAAATTCGAAATCCAACATACGTTTAGAAGAAACCCTACAATTCTATCATGGGGGAGGGGGAGAGGTTGCATTAACATTATATTCAGATTCAATCTCACTATTGAAAAGGGAGAGAGAGAGAGACAAAGGGAGAGACCATAGGAGTCTAAGGGTTGGAAATCATCACGTACAAGTGGGCAGAGAGAACTTATAATTGTCATCGTCATGGTTGCGGCAAGACTCTCTTCATTTCTCCTGAGCTTTTCATCATTTATTCACCTGGAGAGTATATCACTGTGTACTTTGCCTTCCAATTCTCGAAAGTAGTAGAGTATACCTTTTTTCCTTCTATGTTGATCGAAAGTGGAGTGCTGGAGTGGCCGTTTGATTTATCTGTGATTTTTGTTTTTTTTTCTTTCCCCTTTTTTTTCTTTGTTCGAATAGATTCCAAAAGAATGTAGGAGGAATATGGTAGTTCATTGGGTTAAAGCACAACTTAATTTTGCTTTGATTCTCAGTAAACCATATCCCTCCCATATATCAATTAATTCTACTTCAGATATAGCAGTAATATAATAATTCAATTAGTAAAAAAAATACTCCGATTTAAAATATAAAATTTACATTAATAATTTTTGACAAATCTTTATCTTTTCAAATTATATATCATTTTAAAATTTTAAAAAAGACATTCCTCGTATTTTTTAAATTATGCCATTATTATTGTTTTATTATATCTTACCATCAATAATTTTACATATCATTTTTTTAAAAAAATTTTAAAAATTTATAATTATTTTTTCAAAAGTACATAAATTTTAGAATTTCTATGCTCCCTAGTGAATGTTGCTAAACCACATGATTTTCCAGTACACCAGGAAGAGATAAAATAGGACACCAAATCACAGAGCCCGATGAGAATGTCATTAAGACTCAAATGTAGAAAGAAGAAATATTATGTCATAACTCTTAAAGTTGTTAGAATGCAGCTTAAAGAAAAGGTAGATGACGCATGCAAAGATTATAGCCAAAATGTAAGTAGTTAAACATCATTATAGGTTGAATAAAAGTAATTAAGAGAGCAATAGCACAAACCTGTTATTCTTGGCGGCGCTGAGTTGTAACCTTTAACTCATGTTTAAAAAATGAATACATTTTCTTACCTTCATATTTTGTTAAAAGTTCATTAATTGTACTTGTAATATTCAGGGGCCATAGAAGAATCTATAAACACTTCAAACTTTGAGTGAGACCTAATGGCCATTGCCAATTTGGCTATGAGGTAGTTCTGTTGAGAGAGAAATACAGGCTCACTGATAGATGATATTATTGCTCGCTTTATTAGAGAACTACTTGCAATTCTGTCCTTAAGAGTTGTCAGATCAAGCAATCTGCACTTTTTGCATTTTACCATGAGGCATATATCTTCCATTACTCTCCTCATAGAAGACCAGATATTCTATTTCTGAGCCTCATGAAGCATCCAGTTTGAAGTGTAATTCTCCAAATGGAAAATTATTTGTGTGTAAGTAATAGGATCAAACTGAAGGGAAAATATTCCAAGACAATGGAAATAAGTGCCACGATGAGAACTTTTCTTTTGCCAGATAATATAGGCACATGGCAACTAATCCGACACTTTACCTTGCAAACGCAAAATCCCCTATCTTTAACAATGGAGTTGCCTCTGTATTTGATAGAAGGAGATTCTACAAGAGTGGAAGATGGATTCAAATGGGCAAAATGGAACAATTTAAGAAAAATAAGCATGACCAGACAAATTGAAAAAAGGCAAGCAAACAATAAGGAGAAATCTATCTGAACTCTAAACCAAGCTGAAAATCTTAATAGTAACTCAAATTTTGCAAAAAAGGGAAAAGGATAAATATAATGTATACCTGTGGTTTCAAGTCTCTATGAATGAGACAGTTCTTATTGAGAACTTTCAGTCCAACAGCTGAATAATCATTTGTACTATTAGTAACATACAAAATTAGCTTGCTTGAGAAGAGTTGTATCTACATATTTATGTGTTTGTATAGACACAAAAACAAAAGCCCATTATCATGGATGCTCATACTCAAACTCTTTAGCAGTGAGGATATGACTAATGATTAAACATAGAAAATTAGGTAGAAACTTAGATTGCTTAAGAATAGATGCATCAATGTATTTGTGTGTTTGCATAGACACACAAAGGCCCAAAACAGGATCAAGTATGTTCATACTCAAACTCTTTGGCAGTAAGCATGGCTGAGGATTAAACACGGAAAACTTATGCAGCATAGGCAAAATCCAGAATTTCATAAAAAAATTGCGCCACTTGTGCCAGTTCTCCCTAAAATAAAATTTTCATCATTCATTACTCCAGTTAGCTAAAAATTTCCACAAGGCCATAGGGCTAATATTTGATGGTACAATTTCAAAATAGATTCCAAAAACAGGATAGGGAATAGTTAATCAGCCAAATATTTGAATTATAGTCTATTTCATTTAAAAAATGCCGAGTTATAATACACAAAATATAAATCAAATACAGAAAAAGTACTTATCACTTACGTCCATTGTAGTGGTGAACTCCAACTTTAGCAAGCATGGCATAGTACTCGATCTCGGACTTCCTTAATGGGGGGCAATTGTTTGAGATCAAAATCAGCTTTGCTGCAGTTTTCATTCATTTAATTAACAAAAAAACTATAGCAAATTTTCTTCCTTTCCAGAGAATACAAACAAAGAACAAATCAAATCAGGTAAAGAAGTCTAAAATGAAGAATCTTTATCCTTAGAGCTCCTGAGGGTCTTGAGCACAGTCTTGTAACCAAGGGTGGACTTTCCACTCTTCATCACAAGAGCCAACCTGTTGTTGATGCTCTCATGGCCATTCTTCTGCAAGTTTCATTTTCCAAATGCATTAACAAAAATGGAATAAACATCGAAACTATATATCAAGCAACACAGAGACATGTATGAAATAAAATATCAAGGAAAGCCAAAGGACAGTATAATCTTTTTCCCGGTGGACGCCATATGCCCCAAAGTGCCAAACCCTAGTCGCCTCGTACATTATCTTCCCACAACTGCCTTCCCCGCCGACGGGTATAGCTACTGTTACTGCGACGGAGGAGATGGTTGCGTTGCTTCTCCATCCCTAGACGCCGATGGACATCTGATGATGGGGGAAGGGGAGGAAGTGCAGGTGGGGGAGAGGGAGAGCCGGAGAGGTAAAAATTAAATCTACACAATTACATCGGGAAGAAAAGAAGAGTAGCATGGAAAATGAGGCAATGAAAAGCTAACCCTTTAATTACCCAGGACCAATGAATCACAAATGACTTTTCATTTGCATGACCGTTGAGATAAACATCTTGAACCCAGAGCATTGGGAAAAGAATAGATAAATGCATGGAAATTCAAAGCGCCACGTGGCAGTAAAGGACAATATCAGGTGTTACATTCACAATCTTCTGCATCTATTTATATATATATATATATATATATATATATATATATAAGATAGAACTGATGTTAATTAAGTATTAAATATAAAAAGTATATTATATACTTACGTAACTATTATTATTATTTTGTCAAATTTTTAAATATTAATAAAATATAATGTAAATGTGAATTGTGATTAGTAGAGTCTACATCCAAGTTCAAAAATTAGTATACTTATTTAAATATTTAAATATTCATATTTAAAATTTAACTTTTATCAATTGAAATTTCAATTGTAAGTTTACTTCCCGTGCAGCAAAAGAACTATTTGTGTCTATTGGTTTGATTTGGAGAAAATCTATATTCTCTGGGTTGGGCTGGGCTATAACGTTTTTCTTTGATCTTTACTAAAACCACTCATTCAGATATACAACCATACATTATAAATATTTTAAAGGCTAAAGAACTACTCATTTACTCTAGATAAGAATAGCCTTTCTCATCCCCCTTCTCTGCGTGATCAAACTCAGAGAGAGGCATCATAATTGATTCCAAATTGACTCTCCCAACACGTTTTTTCTGAATTTCATGAATTGGATCAAAGTTATTATGATCATCTGCCCATAACCACCTAAATACACACGTTTGCACAACTATAATAGAAAGACATATGAATATAATCAAGCACCTGATACTCCATTAGTTTTTTAGCATGGTCACTTTCCTCCTCACTGGATTCCTTGAAGAATCTAAAAGAAATAAACCGCAAACCGGAATAGATCAATTTAGAACAACGCTCTAAGCACTTGAAGGGTAAAAGTTAATTAAGCAGCAAAGAACGTGTGATTATGAAATCATTTTGGCTTCTTGTCATTTTCCAAAGATGAATGTGACAATGGTGAGGGAGAAAGAGAGAGTCCAAGAGGCCCTATTAGGACGCCTGGCAACAAACCCACGAAATGTGACTGACCAAAAACAGAAAAGGCATAGTAAAGCAGAGAAAACCTACTACTAGGGAAAAACTTGGGTGGACCCGGTCCACAGCCCCACAGGTGGACCGGGTGGGCCCAAATCCATACAGCGTTCAACACCTGTCAAAATGAATATTTTATTCCCCAAAATCCATTTTACTAATTTTTTTTTAAATTTTAAATTTTCAATTTTCCTATCAACCATGGTTAACCATGGTTGAGGGATTTTGGAGACAAATCCCGCTCATTCTATCTACCTCTCTCTCACCCCGGCTTCCTCGTAACCCCCACCCTCCAACGCAGCCCACAGATCTCGTCTGTCATCGCCGGTGGGGAGGTCTCTCCTCCCTTCTCCAGTCTCCTCCACTTCGTCTCACCCCGGCTTCCTCGTAACCCCCAACTTCGACGCAACCCACAGATCTCGTCTGTCATCGCCGGTGGCGAGGTCTTTCCTCCCTCCACAACTCCTTCCGGTCTCCTCCCTCCAAGGCACTCCTCCGATCTTCTCCACTTCGTCTCACCTCGGCTTCCTCGTAACCCCCAACTCCAACGCAGCCCACAGATCTCCTCGACCGAGGTCGCCACACTGTCTTTTCCCCTTTTCCCCTCCGAGGTTGCCACTGTCTTTTCCCCTCCGGTCTCTCCCTCCACCTCACACCCTCCGGTCTTTCCCTCCACCTCGCACCCTTCCGGTCTCTCCCTTTTTCTGTCATCGCCACCTTGCACCCCTCCGATATAGCCCTATATCGCCTTCGGTCTGTGCATCTCCCCTGTCCCACGCACCCCTCTGATCTCCTTTTCTTCTTTTTGCATTTTGGACAGATCTGTGACATTGTGGGTTGGGCAGCTTCTCCGGCAACTTCTCGCGGTGGGTAGGGCATCTTCACTGGTATCCTCTTCTAGTGGCTTGCACACCTAGGTAGTCCTTCCTTTTAATTTTTTTTTGAACTTGTGTACTTCAATTTCAGAACTGTGACATTGTGCATTGTGTAAAATGCAGAACTGTGACATTGTGAATTGTGTAAAATGCAGAACTGTGTGACTATTTTTTTTTTATTTTGTTGAAGTTCTGCCATTTTTGTTGGAATGTTGAGAAATGTGACATTTGTGTATTGTTGATTGGTTTTGAGGTGTTTGGGTTGTGAGTTGGTGTAGAAGAGTTAATTAATGCTAAATGACTGCAGAATTTTATGGAGATTGTTGTTTAATTGGTGGAGTAAAATGCAGAACTGTGTGACTATTTTTTTTTTTTTTTTGTTGAAGTTCTGCCATTTTTGTTGGAATGTTGAGAAATGTGACATTTGTGTATTGTTGATTGGTTTTGAAGTGTTTGGGTTGTGAGTTGGTGTAGAAGAGTTGATTAATGCTAAATGACTGCAGAATTTTGTAGAGATTGTTATTCAATTGGTGGGGTAAAATGCAGAACTGTGTGACTATTTTTTTTTTTTATTTTGTTGAAGTTCTGCCATTTTTGTTGGAATGTTGAGAAATGTGACATTGTGTATTTGAACAAAGGAGCTTATTTTTGCTGGTGAAATGAGATTTGTAAATGAGATTGGCTTGTTGGTGTGCCTGATCCTTGAAAATGAGTATTGTTGATTGGTTTAGAGGTGATTGGGTTGTGAGTTGGTGTAAAGGAGTTGGTTAATGGTAATTGACTGGTGAATTTTGTTGAGATTGTTGTTTAGTTAGTGGAGAAAATGCAGAATTGCAAAAGTGTTTTTTTTTTTTTTTTATTGTGTTGAACTTGTGTAGTTGGATTTGTTGGAATGTTGAAAACTGTGATACATTCAGTACATTTCTTATAGTCGGTTTCTGATGTGATATTTAAACTGTAAAGACTGAAGTACACTGTACATATTTTGCAATGCAGCAGCGAATGACATCGAGAAAGTATTATGTTGTGTTTCAAGGAAGACAGTGTGGAATTTTTGTCAACTGGGTGGATTGTCATAAATCAGTAAATGGCTATCCTGGGAATGTTTTCAAATCATTTCCATCTTTTGAAGAAGCAAAAAGGGCTTGGACATCACATATTACATCCTCATTGACTGTGACGGATTTTGATCCACCACCACCTCCACAACCTCCTGCGAAATGGCTGATTCGAAAAAGAAGTCAATAAAACCAAGGAAAACACTTGTAGATCTTTCCCTATGCGTGTTGTTGACATTGTAACAATCCTATTTTTCAGAATTCTGTGTAATAGATTTATAGCTTCATTGTAAGCAGGATGAAGTAGAACTTTGTCCTTGTAAAGTGTTGTTTCCTTGATGGAATGAAAATGCAGTTGGATTTAATTTCCTGTCCTTTAGTTTCTTTTTTTTTTTTCTGTTTTGCTTTTTGGGAAAATAATTTCCACATGCTAGCAATTTGAACCACATTCTACTATTTTAGCTAACTAAAGATGAGTATCTATATTCTAAGCTCATCAAGAAAACAAAAAATTGCATTGAAGGTTGCTATCGTATTACGTTTTCCATGTTAAAAATATTAAAGAAATAACAGATTGTAATTCACTGAAGTCAAATTTGTTTGTCTGATAGCTGGAGTACCCATAGAGAACATTCTTTACCTTGGAGGACCAAACATTGCTTCTGAGAAATACAACAAGGAATATGCTAATGCTCGTATTTGTGGTGCTGACAAGTGGAGAATAGCACTTGCAAAGTTCTTAAGGCAGCCTCATTTCATTGTTTGGGATAACAGTGACCTAGTCACCCATGAAGTTATGGGAGGCTTGAAGAATGTCTATGCTATAGGAGCTGGTAAGCCACTAGTTGTTCTGCAGAAGCCTACATGTCATTAGCATTTTTAGAGGTATTATCAGCCAAGAACTAGCCGAAACTCACAATGCTGAACTGAATAGTTAGCTTTTTTTGGGCATTTTTCTTAATCTAACAATATGAACCATCCCTGCCAACAAAGCAGAAAAGCTTCCTCTCCACCCCATTACTATCATGCTCATGCTACACCCCCTCAAATAAAAATCACCACAACATAGTTGTTGAGATATCTTTCCCTTCGTCCCCCCATCCTCAGTTCATTATCTTTCCTTCATCCAAAATCACCCTTGCCAAAAGAGCTGTAGAGCTCCTTCCCAACACCATTACTATCATGCTTATGCTACACTACCAAAATAGAATCTTATTGGCGTTTATCATAAGCAAAAACATGCTACAGGTAGCAAAGAAACGGCCACTAAAAAATGCTTTAGGCATATCAACAATACACTCCAGAAATTTCAGTCCAATCAAAATGATGAATCAATAATACACCCCAATTACCCCATCCACTCCAGAATCAACCAACTCACTGCAAACAGCTTCTAACAAAAAGAATACAGAAGCAAAGGAAACCAGAAATCAAAGTGCTCATTAAAAAGACAGCCAAATGCGTATTTTAGGATGATAAAGAAATCTCTTGTTGCCAAACTCATCATATCCAAAAAGCAAAAGATTCACCATTCAAATCACTGTTCAATGCGACTTTGAAGACCTTAGACATCACCTCGATCACCCTAGCATTATAAAATACAGAATACATCAATATCCTTATTGTTTAATAAAACATTTACCAAGAAGTATGAAAAATGCAGAAAGAAGCCCTATATCAGTAATACTATTCAAAGCAGTGAACCTATGCAAAATACTTGTAAAAGATTGAAAAGAACCAACTGTGCTTAGCACCTGCAATGAAACCGATCAATAACATGTAAAACTGTCCAAGACTCACAGATATGAAAAATTATACACAACTCACAATGCATGAAACAACTGCAAACCAACCTCGTTGTTCCAAGTTGGATTGGACAATTCCACAAGTGGACAAGCCTCACTACTTGCTGCATTACCTGGCTGCGACAATTGGCTTTCCGTTGTGGCAGACTGCTTCCTTTTTCCTATATCACAAACCAATTAAATTACGTTAACAAAAATGGAAAACATATAAACTGCTGATCAACATTGAAAACAAATTTGCATTGCAACCATGAGCAGAGGCATCCTTTTGACTTGAATTACTCCTCTTTCTTTTCTCAAAATGACCCTTTATCCTTTCACCTCTTTCTCTTCCCTTTGTCCTTATTTTTTTTGGATCATGAACAGCAACCCCATTATCCGCCACAACATTTCCCTCATGGATGATATTCGTAGTTGGATCTTTAATCCCTGACTGTGAGTCAAACATAGAATTTTTCTTGAAGTATTCTTCGACTTGATTGGCTATACTATCAAGACCTCGCCACATGATAAGCCTGCATGCCTCGTGGGATTGGCTTCTAGAAACTAGATCATAAGCAAATCTCATAGCTCGATTTGTACAAATAATATCCGAACTTGTGCCATCCATGTCGAATATCTTGTCTTGATCAATGTCGCTTACCCTTTTTCGTGCATCTTTGCTTCACCTTTTCAATAAATATCTTTCTGGAATAGTGGGAACATTTTTTACTTTCAAACCTGCTAATGCATGTGTGCATAATATCCCATATGATTCAAATTTTTTGCAGCTACAATTGACAATATTTGTAGCTGTATTCAGGTATACTTTACTTGTCTTGGGTCCCCATTTGGTATCCAAAGTCACACTAAACTTGATGGTAGAATCATCACAAGTTTCTTCTTTGTGAGATGAGACCAAGATGCCCTTAAACTCTTTCTCGAAGGCCTTGTACAATTTATGAGTATAAAAGCGGGCAGCTTGCTGCAAAACTAGGCTAGTTTTCACTACAATAGGTGGTTTCCCATGTTTACAAACAAAATTAGCCTCGGCTTCATTTTGGCACCATTCCTCAAGCTTACGCTCAAACTCAACTACAAATTTCGTAAGAGAAGTGGTCTTATTGCCAATACCATTTAAAACACTGTTTGTACCCTCATTTCTTGAAGTGCTCTTAAATCCGGTACTAAAGGATTCGTTGCTAAGAGTTGTACACCATCTTTCTCGAAGATTGTACAATCTTTTTAGCCATTTATGCCCACTTAAATTATTCCCATTGATCATTTTAGCCCATGTCTCTTCAAATTCCTTCTTCGTCTCACAACCAGTCAAGCATTTATGAAATAATTGTTGAAACTTTACATCATTATTAAGGCGGCCTCCTAGGTATGATGGGGCATTTTTACAGATGTGCCACAAATATAATCTGTGTTGACTCCTAGAAAATACTATATCAACAGCTTTCATGATCGCTGCATCCTGGTCAGTCATAAATGTCACAAGTTGCTTATTATTCATCGACTCTAAAAAAGACCTAAACGCCTACTCAAATGATGCAGCAGACTCATCGGATAAAAATGCACAAGCAAAAATAATTGTCTGTCAATGATGATTTACCCCAATGAACGGTGCACAGATTAGGTTATATTTATTGGTTCTCTATGTAGCATCAAAAACTACAACATCACCAAAGAAATCATAATCAATTTAGCATCTACCATCTCTCCAAAAGAATTATGAATTCTCCCTTCATCATCCAACTCAACATCCCAGAAAAACATACCTTCAGTGCTAGCTCTATGCTTGAAATTGTTGACTAAACTTTGAGCATCTCCCTTTTCAATCAATGAGTTTCTTCTACTAGTAAGTTCATTGTAGGCATCTTTCTTCAAGAACCCAACACTTGCAACACTACCACCTTCTTTTGTCATATAAGAAAATGCTTGAGAGGTCTTTATTCCGGAACCAACCATTAGCTCCAAAGTGTCTCCTTGAGCCTGTGATACCCGCCGGGCTGATTTTAACAAATGCTTCTCATATGTCTTTGCCATCTCATGGTTATGCTCCTTATATAGCTTGCTAACCTTCCAAGTGCCATCCTTATCAACTTCAAACTGCACCATTGCCTTACAATCAGTTCTTGTATCCAACCTTTCATATGAACTAGCATCACTTTCAAACTTTTTAACTCCTTGTTTTGAGCAAAAGAATATTTTTGACCTAATATCTTTTGTCCCTTGCACGTAGTATTGTTTTTCCTTCCTCACACTAAAGCCACAGACATGTGCATATTCATAGTATAAGTTATACGCTTTCTCTTGACAATCTACAGCAGTATTCAATAATTTTTTTTCCAAACTCTGAATTATTGACACTTCATTATTATCATCCTCATCATTTTTTCCCTCTACTCTTTTGTCAGACACAATCTCAACATCATTGTTACTATTGCTTTGTAATGACTGAATTTCCCCACTTGTTTGGTGCAAGAATTAAACTTCTTCATCCTCATCGTCTTCTAAATCATCAATAAAAATTGTATCTTCACAACTTGTCATCCTACAAGCCAAAAAATTATATATGTGCTACAAATTCAATTCAGTCAACATCAAGAGATTCGAAGTATATTACAGCACACACTAGTTCAACCCTATGGTAACCAGTTGAAATGATGGGAGGGAGTTATTATTATTATTTTTTTAATGTCTCACAACTAAACAAGACAATTAAATACCTCAATTTTCAGCTTTTCCAACAGTAAAATGCAGTAAAATACTTGAATTTACGGGTGTTAAAGATTATGATGCATATCCTAATTAATAAAGATAACAACTCCATTGATAAACATCTAATGTGTAGAAGGTTTATGCTATTTCATATTCCAAAAGTCACTATGCTGGACACAAATAAATAATAAATATTCTCTAAAGAGATTTATTCAATCTTAAAAGTTACAACAATTCCTTCATCTCCGACAAAATGCAATGTGAAAGGAAAAGCATATAAATGCTTGACATGATTGTTTATGGCATCACTTAACTATACGGGACGACTCAAACTTTGCTCTATTCTTTTATCTATTATAGCTTTTTAGCAACACAGAAAATTTTATTCCAGGCATCTTTAGGCATTTTCAGTTCATATCCACCGATCATAAAACACACAGAGGATTGTTGATAAGATTTTAGATTATTAAACAAACAATGACAGAACGGACAATAGCATGTGAAGTTTCAACAGTTGCATATTCGCTTTGGAAAATGTACATTCATCTACATTCTGAACCAGAATCTTCAGAGGCAGAGACCATATTGACATTTTAGAAGCAAATAAACGCATTCTATTCAGTAAAATAACAGAAAAAGAGATGAAAATGGTAGCAGATGGAGAAAAGAATATACTGACTTTTTGAAAGCGAGACCGAAATGAAGCAGAATGCCGGCTGAGCTGCGACTACTTGTTCAAAGAAAGGAATAACGAGAAGTAAAATGGCAACGAGCTGGAACCGAAATCAGTAGCAGAAGGCCAGACCCATTCACCCTTTCGACCGATCTGGGAGTGTGGATGAGAAAAAAAAAATTCGAATGCTACATACACATGATCATATGTCGCAATTAGAATCTGCATTCAAGCCGATCTAAAAAAGAGACTGAAGTTTGAGTGTTAGATCTCCATCAGAAGCATAATGCCGCCGGTCTCTTTCTCTCTGGTTTTGTTTTGGCAAGTTTCAGAGGTAGAGAGAGTGAGTTAAGTTTTTCCCTTTCAATTTTTCGTGAGGGTCATGGCGGGATTATCTCCAAAATCCCTCAACCATGGTTAACCACGATTGAGGGAAAAATTGAAACATTTTTAAAATTCCCAAAATGTAATTTTGGGAATAAAATATGGATTTGGGCCCACCCGGTCCACCTGTGGGGCCGTGGACCAGGTCCACCTAAGAATTTCCCTACTACTATTACTAACCCAAAAAATCAACAAAAACGTGTAATGAATTAACTCACCCTGTCTTTTTCTAGGTAATAATTCACTATTGTTGTTGGCTATGATGGAGCTGATTCTGGTAGGTTTTTGAGGTAGAAACACATCCGTTCCACCATGATCTCTAACAAAACCACACCCTCCATTTCCAACCCCACCACTAGGAAACGACAGAAGTTGGTTCAGAACCCTGACGGTTTTGCTGACTCTGTAAAGTCCCGGCTCTTTCTCCTCCAAAGCCCTTAATCTAGGAAAAATCAAAAGGCTCATTAACTCCTTCTCAGAACCCGTCATCGTAAAAAAGCTGAAAAGCTCAATCCCAGAAGGCGACAAGAGAGAAAAATTGAAGGCAAGGCAAAAGACTCGGTGGACTTTACCTAAGTCTGAACTAGGATAAGTACAGGATATGGATAAACAGGCACAACATTGGGCCAAAAGGTATCAGTTCTATAGCCAAGAATGCCATGAGTATCCCCTGCAAAGACTACACACAACACAGCCTACAGACATTCTAATGTAGATTTTCAGTAGATAATTCTTACTTTTGGGTGGCACTATCAAATTTTATTTCTTACTTTATTCTTATTATGATGATGAGCCCAAGAGCAACAAAAAGAGGAGAAAAATGGAGTCTTTAGCATCGACTTATGAGTTTGCCCCTCGCGCGGGTGTGAATCTACCCAAAAGTTCACATTCTGGTGGGAGTTCATGCGAGTCTTGGAATGAAGAGGAGAGTTTCGTGTTGTTGGAGGTTTGGGGGGAGAGGTATATGGAATTGGGGAGGAGGAGTTTGAGGGTTGAGGACTGGTCTGAGGTTGCTGAAAAGGTTTCCGAGATGAGTGGAGGGGAGAAGAGTGAGATGGAATATAGGAATCAACTGGATGTGTTGAAGAAGAAGTACAAGAAAGAGCGAGCAAAATTGGAGAAAATAGGAGGTGGTTTTGCGAGCGAGTGTGTGTTTTTCAAGAAAATGGATGTGCTTTTGAATTTAAGGATGAGAGGACATTGCAGGTTGGGTTGTGGACTTGATTCGGGGGAGCATATTTTCATGAATCCACGTGTGTATCTGGATAAATCCAATGTGCTAGATAAGATGAGAGATAGGCCGGGGCAGTCGGACGAGGAGAACGAAGAGGATGAGGAGAGGTGTGGTAGAAAAGAGGAAGAAAGGTATGGAGAATCAGCTAAATTGTTGGCAGATTCAATTCAGAGATTTGGGGAGATTTATGAAAAGATTGAGAGCAGTAAGAGGAGACAAATGATGGAGTTGGAGAAGATGAGGAGAGATTTTCAGAGGGAATTGGAGTTGCAGAAGAAGCAGATTGTTGAGAGGGCATAGGCAGAGATTGCTAAAATTAGGGAAATGGATGATAATTTGGAGGATGACGGTGAGGAGGATGACGACAATAATGATGATGATCATGGACAATCAAAGTAGTTCCCGGACTGTAAAATTGGAAAAGCATCCAAGCTTTAATGGAGTGAAAGAAAAACAGCAAAGTTTTCGAGGTGGAGCAATGGAGAAGCAGAAGAGTTTTTGGGGATTAATGGAAAACCAAAAGAGCTTTAGGTTGGCAATGGATCAGATCCTGAAAGTGAACTCAAATATATATGGAGAGCAAGTTGGTCAACAGTGGAATCTAAATGCTCAATAACGAACCTAACTGTTCTTCCCCAATTTCTCGGCCAGCCATTGCATTTTAGGGGCGTGCCAGAGTTGTCCATATACAGATTGAACCCACCATCTTCAAGCACTAAGCTATACTTTCCATCAGAGCCATCAGCATCAAAACTCAAAACCTAAAAGCTTACATCACTTTAGTGTACGTTTGGAGAACCTTTTCAAAATTTTTATTGGTGTTTATGCTAATGCTATTTTTTAAAGCTGTTTGGCAAGTAGAATAATCGGATCCTTCAATATTTTAAAACGTGAATTTTCTATGGTTAAGAAAAGTTGGATACCAACCTTTGAAAGGCCGCATATGTTGATTATTTTTTCCGTTTTTTTCTTTTCTCTCATACTTAGGTGCAAGCCTTGAAGTATTAAAAAGAGGGAGGATCTGGAAACAAGATAGAATTTCGTGTTTGATTTTCATATTATAAGCCTTAATTGGATGAAAAAACTTACTACTCCATCTGCTACAAGATATCTACCACTATTATACAAATACACAAATAAAAAAAATAATATTTATAAGACAAAATCAACTAAATTACCTTTATAAAAACTTATAAAGCTATTTTAAAAACAATCTGTTCGAAATCTTCCAAAACTCAAGAACAAAACTTTTGTGTAGAGGATTCATGACTGAGACTAAGGGAAAGGAAAAAGGATATGACTTCTGGTGCAGTGGCGTTCCCATTGTAGAAGAAGAAACCACTTAATGACTAATAGGGTTTTGATAAAAGCCAAAATTACTACTATACCCTTTTTTTTAATTCTTTTTTTTTTAGTTTTGAAAATTTAAAGACCTAATTTTCTAAATGAAAATCTGAAAAGAAAATTCACTAACTACTCAATGAATAATTTATGAAATATATCTTGGAATTACCAATTGTCAAAGGAAGAATAAAGAGATATAAGTTTCAATGCATTTAATTAGTAATTTAAATTTAGAAATACACTGGCAGTCCTTTGTGAGTGCGGCACGCACCTTTTGTTTGTTTCGGAGCCGTTTTGGCGGTTTATACTAAGAGCGGAGCGATTTGTCCTTATAAATTTTTTAGTATTTTATTTGTTTTTTAATATTTTTTTAAATTTTAAATAATGATTTAAATTTAACGAAAGATATTTATTTTTATGAGTGATAATTCAGATCAGATTTATTTTTAAATAACATTTTGAATGGTTAAAATTTATTTGATCGTCATATTCAATTTAGTCATTTTAGTACAATATTTGTTATTTTTTTTTTAAAATTTATAACTGTTGGCTTAAAGAACACAAAAAACACAGCATTTCGCCACCCAACTTGATAAACTATTCTCATGCTTGAATGTTTCAACTTGATAAGCCAGTGGCTTTAGCTTATGATCAGGATTTAGTTGCCTTTGAGAACAAATGCAACCTACAGTTGTTTAATGCTTTCTTAAATAACGAAACATCTTCCTCCAATTCCTACATTAGTTTGCTGTATCGTAGTAGGATATGAGAGATGTTTGCGATTTCAGGTTTGGATTAGAAGGCAAGGGTATAGTTGCAGATAGTTTTGGATATTTGTTAGCGTGCTATACAATAGATGTTTTATAGAGGTAGAATGTTTTCTTCTTTGTTTTTGCATTTTGTATAATTTTCTTAACAAAAAATCAAAATGTTAAACAAGGATCCGCATTACATAGTTGACTTTCTTCCATTTAAGAGAAAAAAACTTAATAACTGTTCCTGAATCCTAACTAGCTATGATAGTACTACTACAGATGGAAAGGACGTGAAACCAGCCACTAAGGCTTCTGCAAATCCAGCTCAAATCAGCCCGGTGATAGAGAAAGAACAATCTGTAGGCTTCCTTCCAATCCCATTTGAGAGTGCAATTCTCCCAGGCAAAACTCCACTTCCTCCCCTACAGTCACTGGTTGAGGTGGAAGACCTGAAAGTTTCTGCACGAGTCAAGAGACACCTCATCTGGAGGAGGAACGCGAACTTGGCGTTGCATTTTCTGCTCATGCAGCTGAAGCAGTGCGAGCTCTTAACAAAGTGAACAATGTATCATCTCAGGGTGTTAATCCAGATGGTTCAAGGTGGTGGAAGGAGACAGGACTTGATCATCGGCCTGATGGGGTGATCTGCAAATGGACATTGACTAGGGTTATAAGTGTTGACAAAGCTGTTGAGTGGGAAGAGAAATACTGGGAGGCTGCTGATGAGTTTGGTTACAAGGAACTTGGTTCAGAGAAATCAGGACGTGATGCTACAGGAAATGTTTGGCGTGAATCAATGTCTCAGGTGAGCTAAAGAGTATCTCAATGTTATTTATGAGACATTTTTATACCATTTTGCTTTTAATTGTTCCTCAGGTTTCTTAACTGCAAGTTGTTTAGTGATCATTCCCCTGCCTTCTTGCTAATCACAATTCAAAGAGTAGAGAAATGGTGGTTTAGAAAGGAAGGAAAGAAAAAATAAGAATATAAATTTCATTTTCTTTCAATTTTCAGAATTTATGTGAGAAATAGTTAGATAATAGAGTCCTTTTTTATTTTTTTTATTATTATTATTATTTTGGTGTTAAATTCCACCTGGAGCTTAAGTCACAAATTGATGGAAGATGATAAAGTCACAATTCTCACCATTTCATCCCATGTACTCCTGTACAAAATGAAGGATGATACTTAAATGACTGCTGCACCTGCTGTAAATAAATAACTTGGCCTGCAAAATTATGGCAGGCCTGCAGATACAAGTTACTTGCAGCCATGGGGCATTTACATTTTATGATGGCAACCTAAATGGGGAGATCTTTTTTGTCATTCTTTTTAGAGTTTTTCTTGTTTTCTACAATGACCATGACATTGAGAATCAATACCAGATCATCTAATTATGAGTTCCTTTTATTGCTGGAATGTGAAACAATTTGTTTTTGGTACCTTTTGTGTTGACAAGTGCCATCTCTTCCAAGTTTGTTCTCAAGTTGTACGATTACTGCCAGTTAGTTTGATTTGGAAGTGAGTGACTGAATGTCTATGAGGTTCAGTCAGAGTTCAATAATATAAGTATGGACAAGATTTATGTTTTTCATGGATATCTGAATTAATTATGTGTTTTACGTGCAGAATGGTGGGCTTGTCCATCTGGAGAAAACTGCAGATAAATGGGGTAAGAATGGAAAAGGTGAGGAATGGCAAGAGCAATGGTGGGAGCATTATGGTGCCTCTGGCCAAGCAGAGAAATGGGCCCACAAGTGGTGCAGCGTCAGTCCATACACTCCCCTCAAAGCTAGTCATGCTCATGTCTGGCATGAAAGGTACTTCCTTGTGCCTATTTTCCTTACTTTAAAAATAGCAATGTGAATTTGAGGTTCAACCTCAGGTTATGTTTACTATAGTCATTGTTTGAATACTTCATTCTGCCTACCTATTCCTAAACAAACATTTAAGATATTCAATTGTCATACCTTCACTTGGAAAGGAAAGTTGCATCCAAATTCTTCTGTTGTTTCCCAACCAACAAACCTTATTTTATTCACTTGTAATTTTGGTAATACAGGTCTGTTTCTGCAGATCACTCTTTAGGAATTTTGTTCAAGAATTGGTTTCTTTTTTTATCCTTTTTTTCTCTTTACTGTTCATTTTTTAAAGAATTCAAATACAAAAAAGTTTTAGAATTTTCTTTGCATATTCTTGGAAATATGCAGAAATGATATCCTGCAATTTAAGACATTTGGAGATTGGTCTCTTAATGAAACTTCATTTGTACACAAATATAAGAGTTATTTATGCTGGCACATTTTGAACCGTCATGGTGCTATATTTTGCCTTTGTATGCCTCCTAAATAGGAATTGTAGAAAATAGGGCAGCTGAGTAGAATATTACTTTCTTAGCAATGTATGGTTGGTGCTTTTACAACAATCACAATGGATGCTCAATATTTTGCAGGTGGGGGGGAGAGGTATGATGGGAAAGGTGGCAGTATAAAATACACAGATAAGTGGGCTGAGCGTTTTGAGGGTGATGGCGGGGAAAAATGGGGTGATAAATGGGATGAGAACTTTGATCCTACTGGTCATGGTGTAAAACAAGGTGAGAAATGGTGGGCAGGCAAACATGGAGAACGCTGGAATCGCACTTGGGGTGAGGGTCACAATGGCACTGGATGGGTGCACAAGTATGGCAAGAGCAGCAGTGGAGAACACTGGGACACTCATGTAAAGGAAGAAACTTGGTACGAGAGATTCCCACATTATGGGTTCTACCATTGCTTTGATAACTCTGTCCAGCTCCTGGAGGTTAAGAAGCCATCTGAGTGGTCATAGAAACAGAGTTCTGAAAAGCATCCAATCCTCCACCCAACACACACAGTTATAGAATGTATTCACTATTCAGAATTCACAGAGAGGCACAAACACTGACTTGGCCTGCAAACAAGAAAAATAGTGCTTAAAGATACAAGAATGCAAATAGGCAGCAAACACTGTGGTACTCTAACTGTAACCTTCAGAATGTTATTGCTGTGGTCTTTTCTTTGGCTTTGCTGTTTGTTCCAGCCATTATTCCAGTATTTTCCTCTCATTAATGCCTCAAAACTTGGAGAGTTCAAAGGGTATAAAACGGGATAAAAGATGACTTCCTTGAGTAGGGAATTGGTATTTCTGATACTTCAGTTATTGGAGGAGGAGAAATATAAGGTAACAGTGCACAAGTAAGACTTCTCTTCCATTTCTTTATTTTATATGGATTTTGGTTTTTAATTTTCTTCAAAAAATGAAGTTTTTTTCCTGATATGCAGTGATGTTTTTGCTATTTAGTTGGCTAGAGTTGCCATGGGTTTCATATTTTTTTTCTACTATAACTCATATTCTTTGTTTTTGATTTGTTGCTGGACATATTGTTGCTGGTAGTTAAAGTTTTTTATTTTTGCAGGCGTGATCATGGGAAGGCTGTGGAGATTCTTACGAAGGATTTGAAAGTGTTCTCTTCTCCACAATATCAGACGTTCTTTTTTTTCTGTTTTCAGCATTGAATCACCAGTGCTCGATTGCTCTCAAAAATCATAAATTTGGGTGCTTTTCTTTTGATCTGGCTGGTGAGCTTGCAATCCAATTGTTTGTCAAGAACCACCTTCACCCACCATAATTCACCCGATTTTCTCATCTGGCTTTGTTTTAAATTTTTGAAACCATTTGATTCTAGCGCCAGACCCATATGGGTCCTAAGGAAAATCTACAAGAGGCGTTATTGGGTCAACTCAGTGAGACAAGCAGAATCATTTATGGATTGCCCGAATGTAGAACGGTTTCGGAGAAGATGTATTGTAAGAAACTATATATAAATAGTTTTACCTTCATAAATATATCAAGATCTTCATCGAGTTTTATACCAGCAGTTTTTTCTGTTCTTGAAAGCTCCAAAAGCAGTTTTTTCTCTTCTTGAAAGCTCCAAAAGCATATCTGCTCAAAGGTTGCAGTTCAATATCTACTTGAGTTTTACGGTCGATCAAGAAAAAACATGAACCTTACCATATTTTTTTCCAACACCCTGAGCTGAGAAGTCCAGAGATTTCATGACATTCATCTATTCAGCTAAAAGATGTCTTCTTAAATAAGAGAAGCAAGCCTTAGATCTGAATTCATTGAATTCAGATAAGATAAGTTATATCTTATCTGACTTTAATAAATTTAGATAATTTTAATATTAAAAAAAAAACCTTTAAAATTTCTTAAATTCTAAACCAAATTTTAAATTCAATGTGCCAAATGTCAATGTAGGAGAGTGTCATATGTTACAACAGGAGGTTTCTTATATATATATATATATATATATATATATATATTCTTTTGCAGTGTTGTCGCCGATCGTAAAGCATCAGCTTCTCCACCACCCATTCCAATTTCAAACACCTCTGCAAAGGTTTTGGTACCAGCCAAAGCCCAAGAAATTAATTCTTAGTGCCATTGAAAATTCTGCATCTAGCCCTCCGGTGAATATGCTGGGGCTTGCTAATTATGCCTCTGACGATGATGAGGATAATGAAATCCAAAGTTCTGAGAGACAAGTTCTCAAAGAAAATGCTGTACAAAATCAGTCAACCTCAAGCAAGTTCTCAAAAGGCTTGGATGTGGTTGGTAATGGCTACTCACAGGAAGAAACTAGAGAGAATCTTAACAGCCATGCAACAATGGAATCTGGCCCTAGTAATAGAACTCTGAATGCTTCAACAATTAATGATAGTGCTTTGATTACTGAATTGGATAAGGAGAGGGCATCAAGAGTGCCAGCACATCAAAGCTCTATTATATCTTCCAAGATGGAGTCTGGAGTGGCAGAAGATTTGTTGCATGCTGGCTTTGATGATGCTAAGGAGACTCTTGATTCCAAGACTGTTCTGAAAACGAAAAGCTAGTTGGGAATCTTGTTTCTCGAAAGTCATTGGTCGATGATTCTCTTGGTCAGGTAAAAGGAAATACATCAGATGAGAATGATAGGCGTAAAGATGAAAGGAACTCTGTAGGGAAAGACCAAAAGACCAAGGAATTGGACATTGATACCGAGAGAGCAAATGAGAGGGGGAATGAAATCCATAGCAGGCATAATGAGAAGCAGAAGAGGGAAAGAAGGACAGGACAAAATGGATCAAAAGACAGAGTGAAAGAGAAAGGTATTAAGTCTGCAGAAAAATCGAAGGATTCTGATTCAAGCAAAAGGCCATCTCCAGATTATGTCAAGGAAGGAAGAAGAGAGATGCAGGCAGACAGAAGAGCCAGTGGTAAAGAAGATAGTGGCAGAAAAAGGGAAAGGACAAAATGTTAAAAGAGAGAATTCCCGACATGAAAATGCTAGAGAATCTAGTAGACACAAGAGACATCGTTCCCCTTTCGTCTCCAGCAGGGGTAGAGACAACAAAGATGGTTCAATAGTCAGTGGTGCCAGTGATTCAAGCGACGAATCATCAGATAACTGTAAAAAGTTTAGCTGAATTTAACACTTCCCCTTTGGTGTTTTTTTTACCTAGTTTCATGTTCTTGACATATACAAAAGTTATTGCTGATCCTTGCAAGTTGGCTGCAGAAAGCTGCATTCAAAGAGACACTGATCACCCTCCACTGTCAGATCAAAGAAAAGGTAATCTCCTATACCATCCAGGCCGGATAGCTTGTTATGTTTCTTTATTTCTTCAATCTCTATAGAGCTGTTACATTTTGACAAGGTGCTTGTCATTCCTTTGAATATGAATCTGCATGAAAGGGTTGAAAGTTTAGAACTGGGAACATTGAAGCCATTTACTAATTTTTGAGCTGCATATCATTCCTATGAATCTGAATCTGCATTAAAGGGTTGAAATTTTAGAATTGTCAACATTCAAGCCATTAAATAATTTTTGTGCTGAATGTAATCTTCTATCAACTTTGAAGTCTTTCTTTAACTGCATTAAACTCTGCAATTCTTTTTCTCACTGGAAAGAGGCAAGCTATGGAATATAAATATTTTGCTTGCCTGTCTATGATGGTTTGTGCTCTTTTCTTTCAATGATTGTCAGCTTATGTGCTAACCTTGAAATAGGGTAGAAGAGTGCCTTTTTTCAAGCCATATTATCATTTGGACTTGTGTGATTCTCATCGGTCTGGCATTCTCATAATTTTGCAGTCGACCAAAGGGACTTATCTATTTATTTATTTTTCCCTTCCCTTTTGTGGTGCTGTTGCTATTCATTTTCATGCTACGGCTTCATTATATTGAATACAATACTCAACTTTTTACCATTCAGTTTTCTACTCAGTTCTGCAAAATGGCAGGCAGGTAATATATCCACACAATAAAATTTACTTCTCACAGTCTCTGTAGCTTAATGGGATATAAAAACAAAACCTGCGTTTGAAAATGTCATTAGGATTTCAATCTAGATAGTATTCATCCAACGATACTTCTCATTGTTTTAACATGGATGCATGTCATTTAAAATACTGCGGACTATTTTCATCTTTTTTTTTTTTTTTCCTCATAGAATTTGCTATGGTAACGTAGCCTATAGCCATTGCAACAATGAGATTTTTGATAACTTTGCATATGCTTTTTTGACTTGTTGGGCTAGTCTACCAAGTCCTGTCTGTAATCTATTTGTCGATATGAATGCTGTTGCAAAAGTTGCCTCTTAAAATTGCAATGCATTTATTCCTATATTTGAAAACTGTTATTAAGGTTTTATATTTCATCTGGTGTGTTTCACTGTAGTTTCTTGTAGTATAATTGCAGACATTTCCTTAAATTTATGATGGAGATTTTGCCTCAATGAGTTAGTTTTTGCGTCAGTTCTTTCCATGCATTTCTGTAAAATTTTAAGGTCTCTGGGTAGTTTTTAATGGTTACGTTAGTCTGCTACTTTTAGCCAGTGGACCTAAATGATTGTTTGATACCGTATTTACTTCTGCAATGTCATTTATATTGGTTTCGGATAGTCATTTTCTTTCTATGTAGTTGAATGGAGCAATACACATGCCTTCATTTAGGGAAGAAAAAAGGGTACTTCAGAATATCATCATGAGAACTATTTGCATGTTCTCATTCTGGATGCTAAGAAAATTTGGTTGGCTAAGATTTTATTGTAAATATCAGAACTAGTAGGAAAAAGTGTTGAAGTTTAAGACTGTCCTTGCTAAACAAACATTACCAGTTTATGGTGATGTGATACGTTTAATTCTTGTTTGATGATTAGACGATATGCTATGTAAGAACTAGGTGCTTAGGGATCATTACCTCTTTGCTGAAGGAGGTATGGAAAAGATGTTCTGTGTCTAGGCTTTTGCTTGTACAGCTGCATTGCTGGGATTGCCACGTGTAGGTAGATTTGTCTTTTAAAAAGTGGTCTTCTCTTCCTTATCCAGTGTTAATCAAGGGCTTTTGCAAAGGAACAAGTCATCATGAGGCTTAATTTTTGGACTCTGCAATTACCTTTAAGATCTTATTATTGTCACAACCATGATTCATTGTATCTAGTATTTACGATGTATTTAGTTAGGAGTGATTGGAGGAAGAGTTTTCTGGATGGTTTTGCTCAAGGAAAATCCAGCTTTTTCTTCTTGAGTGTCTTTTGTTGGTTCTTATCTTAGAAGCTAAATAGGTTTTACTCGCAGGCTTTCTCTTTTGAGGTCTAATTGCCTAACACACTGAGAAGTTGTATTCAAACTTTTTCTTTTTAACTCGATTAGTATATAATAGATGGACAAAAGCTGGAAAGCTAGTTGCTTCCCAGAAAGTCATGAGACAATGATACGAAAGAGAAAAATTCAGGAACTAATCAACCTGAGCTGAATGGACAAGTAGTATTAAAGATGGGTTCTTGCAAAAATTTCTCAGAAAATTTAGATGTAAGTATATAGGATAAAGAATAGAGATTTTGATTTCTAAACTAGTCTGATTAATTATAACTCATTATTCTGTGAGGGAATTAGTTGATTCATGTTTGCATTTGTTATATTAGGTAGTGTAAGAGTGGAGTTATATGCTAATGCAGATGGTCTCAAAGGGGTAATGGAATGTTATAAGTACTATAAGAGATTTGTTTAGCAAAGTTCAACTTGATATCATATCTTTAGGATACATGACCAGGAAATTGTTCTTGTTGTTTTCTTTTCTTTTTCTCCCCTTGCCATTTAAATCTCTATCAAAATAGACATGATCAAATGCGCATTACGGCTGTGAAAAGGTGCTAACAATTTTGGTGTTGTGTAAAGGTTGTCTCCTTTTTGAAAGCATTATCCTTGACTGGCCCATCAATCAGTGTTTTGATAACCATACCATGTATTACTTTTCTAGTGAATCATGATTCTGTTTAGCGTAATGCATCACGGTTGAGCAAAATTTGAATCAAGAACTTAATACTCTTTGTCCTTCACTAAACACTAAGGAAGTCATCTTTACTTCAGTCTTGATATTAGACTCTCAGTGCAATGTGGGAGAGGTGAATGAAATGAAAATCAACCTTCTCACATATGGATCTGGAAGTTTTGTATTCTTATTTAAAATATCTGGGCATTGTTTTGAATCTTCTCATTTGTGTCTACAAATCTCTCCGCTAATGATGTGTATCTCCTTCTTTTTGGAGGAATGAATCTTGTTACTGTGTTGATCATGAATGTGGTGAATGTACCTCAGAAGTCTGAAAATAGATCAAGTTGAGCTGCTTAAGCAGGAGTTTCATAGAAGTTGCAGCTTTGTGGTCATCTTTTGGATGTTTATATTTCTTTGATTTGTAACCTTATAAATGCCTGTCTTATATCCTTCACATAAACTTGGTGGATTGTGTGAGAAATCCTTAATCATCTGATCCTGTTTATTGGTTTTTATATCTTCTTAAGGATGGCATCATTCTTGGGGCAGACACTAGAGCAACTGAAGGACCCATTGTTGCTGATAAGAACTGTGAAAAGATACACTATATTGCACCCAACATATACTGTTGTGGTGCTGGGACTGCTGCTGATACAGAGGCAGTGACAGGTATTCAGTGAGAATATTGTTATCCTTATTCTGAGTATCATAGGTCTCAATTTCCAGAATATTATCAGGGTATCTGTGGTGGCAATATTATTTTGTAAATGAATTTGTCATGCTTATTGTAGTTATTCAGGAAGCCTTGACTTTTTCATGTCTGCTTCGTTATGACATTTTGAAAAAATTTTCACTTTCGGTCTTACATTTCTTAAACTTTGTATTTGTATGCTTCTTTATAGACATGGTGAGCTCACAACTCACACTACACCGGTACCATACGGGGCATGAGTCCAGGGTAGTGACAGCTCTTACCTTGAAGTCTCATCTTTTCAGGTTAGTTTTCTATTTTTTGAGGTAGCGGTCCTTGGCATTGTTACTACTTTATATACCTTAGCAGATTATAACCATGAAAAGTTTAATTTTCTGGTAAATGAATTAGCTATCAAGGATATGTTTCAGCTGCCTTGGTGCTAGGTGGAGTTGATGTCACGGGCCCCCATTTGCACACAGTGAGTTACTTGTGACAAATGGAATTTTTAGTTTCTTGTGTCATGCCATTCTGTTGACCACTATTTTCATTTGTTATATGATCAGATCTATCCACATGGATCCACTGATACTCTCCCGTATGCGACAATGGGTTCTGGTTCACTTGCTGCAATGGTTATCTTTAAGTCAAAATATCGTGAAGGACTCACTGTAAGTTTATTAGAGCAAAAACTTAACCTCCCTAAGTTGATTATAAATCTCTTTATGTTCTCTATTAACAGAGGGACAAGGGAGTATCGTTAGTAGCAGAAGCCATCTGTTCAGGCATATTCAATTACTTGGGAAGTGGAAGAATGTGATATCTGTGTATTAACCAAGGTCTGTTTTGTTTTTTGGGTTAATTCATTGAATTATGCTGAATCATTTGTATCTCAAGAGTTTTCACATAAAATATGCAAATGAAGCGCATGCCCAAGAATGGTTTTAAGTTTCTGTTTGATGCTTGCCTTTAGGCCACAAGGAGTACCTGAGAAACCACCTTTTGTCAAATCCTCGGACTTATGTCAGCAACAGGGGTTATGAATTTCTGAAGAAGACTGGTTAGTCTTTCCATCTGCTGCTTACCTTTTACTTGATTCTGAGGCTGAAAAAAACAAGGTTGTTATAATATATGGTTCTTGTACTTCTTTCTCATTATGAGGGATTATTTAGCTGTATACTTAAGCATTTTGTTATGCTTTCAAAGGTACTGCAGACCAAGATCACACCACTGAAAGATCGGGTAGAAATAATTGAAGGCGGAGACGCAATGGAAGAGTGAAAGACGGAGTGGTTGTATGATTTCCAGTGAAGTGCTTCAAAAATTAATCATATTCAGAGCTTCCTTGATTGTGTTTACAGACTTTTATTTTGTAATCACTGAAGAAAAACAAGCTGCATTCGGGTCATGCCTCAATATTTTCAGAATTCCGGTAGCGTGACAATGTCAAAATCTTTTTCTTTTTCTCCCTCTTCTCACCTGGCAATTTTTCTGCAGTTAATACTTACAAAGCCACAACACATTCTCTACATGTTAATGTTCATGGAGAAATGACAGTAATGTGTCCATTCATAACTTGTCTCACTCGATCTAAATTTGGTATGCCATGATTTACACTAATACGATCAGCTGAATTTCTTATACAAGTTGGGTTGGCTTGGTAATCTTCGGAAGTAGAGTTTGTTCCAACTGACCTTTTACAATGGAATCTATGGTAATGCTGCCGTTACACTAGAAAAAGATTCACAGATTGCATAACGGTGGTTAGAAATTCATCAGTTTCTGTAGTTTCTTTCATGATACAAAGTGTTTGTATTTGTTTTCATAGGCCAAATTATGCCATCTAAATGCTTATGAATGATCCTAGGAGCTTCTTTGCAAGGAAATAGAAGAGGGATTTATCAATGATTGACTTATTGGTAGTCCTACATCTTGTACTGTCAATAATCCTGAACCATTGGCTTCCCGGGTCACATGAGTTGTCTCTACTCAAACATTTGCAGTTGCTTGTGACAATGTAATTGTTTGAGTCTACGTCCAAGCAAACAATACTGTTATCTTGAAGCTTGGAAGCAAGATGCATCTTAGAGTCCGAGATGGCTTCCCATTTTGAACTAGGTTCAGTACAGATTATGCCAAGTTTTGCTGGCATCCCAAGTTCCTGTGCTTGTAGGCAAAAATACGTTCCCTTTACAGTCAATATTTTCTGAGGACTGTAGCTCCAAGCTTCAGCCTCAGAGCAAGGACCTAACTCCAGGGGCTCAAACATTGATCTCCTCTGTACACAGAGCCCTGTTGCCGGATGGAAAATTATTTTGTGTGGACGAGTTTCTTCATAACCAGGTCCTGCATTCAACAAGAACTAAAATTTAAGAGTCGTGACTAGACAAGACTATATGAGAAGTGACACGACTAGTCTATCGCCCAAGAAGAAATGCTTGTTTTAAGCGTGCATAGCATGACTTCCACGGTTACATTAATGCTCATGAAATTCACCTTGGAGAGGAGATTGGAGGGCAGAAATCCTTTGCAAAATGCTGGAGTTTCTGATTTCACACCAATTCCAATTGTATAGCCCGTAATACTCATTTAGAGCAACCACACCTTGTCTGAGATAGTAACTACCAGCCAGTGTCCAAAGTGCCCATTCCAAGTCAAGTTCAGCTGCCCAGCCAAGGAAGCAATTCAAGAACCTGTTATCATTCACATTGGTGCCTCTTAGATCAACTCCAAACTCGCTCACAAACAAAGGGTATCCCTGTTCCAACAGAAACCCTGCTCTCCTCATTGTGTTGTTCACCACCTCTGCACACACTTGGTTTGGATTCCCTGATGCCCATGCCTCCCCATCTGAGAATCCATACCAGTGCACCTCATACACTAGCTTTCCTGTGAACGACAAATTCACTGGCTTTCTCTGGAGAAATGAAAAATCTTTGTCGTAGTTCAGCCCTGAAAGAATGATTAGAGCATCTGGGTTCACAGCATGCACTGCTTCGGCTCCTAGCTGCATATATCTGGCCATCGAAAAACCACAATTAGTATAGATAGTAAACACAGACTTTTACTAATTGAGCTGCTACCTTTATTTTGTTCTTTCTACATACTTGTACCAATCGTTGACGTTTTGTTTTTGGCCTCGGAGTTCATTCCTTAAACTCATGCCAACAACATTGTTAAAGCCCTTAAACATGGTGGCCATCTTGGTGAGGCCCTGAATCCATAGATCAGGTTTGAAGTACTGATCACCAAAGAAGCCATTGCCGTCGAAGCTGCTGCAACACCACCCTGGTTTACTTATGTGATTGTCTAGTACGACCATCACATTGTATCTTGCAAGACTAGCCACCACTGCCTGATACCCATTTTTTTCTCAATATTAGTAATAGAAATTAACAGTGGCAGATGAGAATTTACAAGAACCTCAACTTTCCAGAAATAACAAGCAAAACAAAAGGTCAATATTCACGTATGAATCCATTGAGTCAATTTAACACGCACTTAAAGAATATTATAGTAGTATAAGAATTTAGTTTCGGCTGGTTGTCTGATTCTGATTGGGGGCCTTTTGACTTTAATCTTAATCGTACATAATTGGCATGAGGTGGAGTCTAGGAAGATCCAACACTTGGATGAATTTTGAACTAAAGAAAGAAAAAGTGAAATTGAATATACATAAATACACCAAGTGGCCCCAAAAGATTGGTGATCCATGAGTTAATTTTCTTATTCTTATCCGTTAAAATCAAGTCACTGACTCACTTTCACAATGCCGTGGAAGATTGGTGATAAAGATTAGGAGTTCATTCTAAAAATTTAAAAAGAGAAAAAAGAAATAAAAGGCATTATCAACAATTTTTTTAAACTTATAAAAGTATAATAATTTAATTTATTAGAAGTACCACGTTGTAAAAATAACTTATTCTCTTAAATGGGATTAAACATTATGTTGCCTAGCTTGTTGTAAATGAAGATAAAGAGCAAACTTATATCTATGGAAGATAACAATTTAATCTTTTTCTTTCCTTTTTCTTTGTGATTTCATTTTCTTTCTAATTCCATAAACTCCATTCATCATCACTCCATAAAACCTTGGTTCCACAAGCTTTAGATTGCAGATGCTTAAATAAATTTGTCTAATTTTTAACGATCGATTATAAATAAAAACCATTCTTATACCCAACAAAAAAAAAAAAAAAAAGGTCAAGAGATCATATCCACTGAACCATATCAATCTTGTTCATAATTTTCTTTTCTAACAAGTACCAAATTTTCTGTCCTGTTCATTCTGCAAAAGTCTTCCAAGAAGTCCTATCAATACAGCAATCATGTGTAGGGTGTGAACGCGATTACCTGGTAAGCTTTGAGAAGAGAAAGATCAATGATGGAGGGGTTGTTAGCTTGAAAACCGGCTATGGATTCAGTAAGACCAAGCTTCAGAAACGATTGTCTTACAGTAATGGATGCCAAGGAATCATTGGTGGCCAAGAAAAGTGGCCATGTTAGCCTAACACAGTTGAATCCCCAGTCAGTGATCGACTGCGAGATCACGTCCACTGGCTGCATGCTCAGCCCCTCCGCTACCATCACCTCAAGGTGTGCCACCCAGTTTACACAGGCCAGCTTTACTCGTTGGCCGGATTCATTCACAATCCACCGTGAATTGGTGTAGAGTGGTTGAGCCACCACAGTTGTTTGTGGCAGCAAAGCCATAAAAGAAAGGAGACATAGTGAAAAGCTGAATGCCTTCAATCCTCTGATCATCATCATATTGCTCTATGTTTTCTCCAAGAACTGGGGGCTCTTTACTTAAATAGAGGCAATCAAGTCTGCCATTTAATGCTATGCTTCAAGACAATAAAGGGAACAACACAACATATGACCAGGACATGTCTCAATCAGGAGCTATGGATATTTGCGTGATGTTTATATTTGAGAATGTTGTCTTTTCTTCTTTCTTTACGGATCTGTTTTGGTGAGAAAAAATCAATATTTTAAAGACATTGTTCTTGAGTTTAGAATGAGCAAGAAAACTACATAACCTGGTATAATGTTATTGGCTCTCAAGTGTAAAGGTCAAAAGGAGGTGGTTAGCTATTAGGGAAGCAGGGTGGCAAAGATTGAGGGTTGAACTTGCACGGTTAGTTTAGGAATATGATTAAAAATAGAGAAAATTTGATGGTGTGTGAAGTGGTTGTGCCTTAAAAGATTTTTTTTTTAATGAAAAATATTATTTTGTCACATAAGTTTCTATATTGAAATATGATTACCATGTATCACATTGCAAATCTTACGGCTCAAAAATGGAATAGCAGAAAGGGTTTTTTTTTTTTAATAATCAAGGTATTTAAATTTTTATTGATTATTATTAAGATGTAGATAGATTTTACCATACTAGTAGATTAGATAAATTCGATATGTATCCCAATTGATGTACTTCAATTGGTCAATTTGTATTTGGCCTCAATTGAAAAAACAGTCTAGTGAAAAGAAATTCGAACCTAAGATTTCTAACTCATGAGCGATTATAAATATTATTATCAATTAAGCTTTTATCTCGGAGCATTGAAAGGCTTTCTAGAATGGGGGAGGAGAGAGAGATGAGTGCATTTGTGGGTTTCTAACATTCTTGAAAATATAAGAGGAAACCTTATCAAGATGAGAGGTCCCATTGTGCATAGCCATAAATTAAGCATATTTTCATGGCTTATAGGATCATCAAGCAAGGTGGCAAACACCAATATGGAAGAGATCATTGATGTTGGAGGCAAGCAAAGAAAAAGATAACGTGAAAAGCATGGGGATTGAGAGGTCCAGAAATCATGCTATTTTTACGGCCTCAATGCTTTTGGGTCAAGTCATATGCATATATGTTGCATTCTAGGCTAGGAATACTTGCAAGGCATGCAACTTCTAGCTACTTTGGACCCTTTTTGTTTTCCTTTCTGTTTTATCGTATATAATTTTTTATTACGTATAAAATAAAACGTAAATCTATTTTTATGTAATAATTCTTTTAAAAAAACAAAATTTTATTTGTGGTAGTACATAATGCTTGAGTTTTTTTTTTTTTTTAACTTTAATGTATAAGTAATCAAATCTTGTATTTGGAAAAGTGTGTTATGTTGGAAAAGAATAATTATTGTTGTGAAAGGCAAGATTCAATTATAAATTAAGTTTTTACAAATTATAAATTTTAAACAATTTTATCATGTACAATATTATAAATTATTTTTTTAAATATGTAAATTTTAAAAAAATTACAATTTATGAATATTTGGCTTTTTTTTAGAAAAATTATTAAATATATTGATTAGAAAGCATCATATTCAATTAAAAAGGAAAAGAAAAGAAACATCATGTGCATGGTCATATTTGATAAAGGACTTCAACGTAAATTTAGACAATTATTGAGGGCTACTTTATATATTTCTGTTCTTGAGAGTATTATTTGTAGTTTAACTAAATCTTGAGGTAAAATAGGTAATTCAAGTAACACTAGTGTAGTATAATATAATTAACCCCAAAAAATGGGTCACAAACGGAAATTTCATTTTTCTATCTCCGTATCAGGTACACTAATGAATCTTCCATCTCCAGAATCGAAGGAAAATTTTCAGCAGAACCCGCGTCGGACAATGTTGTTCAGTCTCCAGGCAGGGGTGGCCACGGACTGCTGAGCCTTCTAGACAAGGCAGGAAGACTTGGATTCTGCTGAAAAATTGGATTTCAATTGATATCCCCTATCTGGGGCGGAGACCGCTTTCATTTTGGGAGCTTTGATGCTCGGTTTGTCTCCAAAAAGTTGAAAAATTGGGGCTAACAAAGACTAAAAGCAACGAAGAGTAGCACCAGTACAAATCCCTTATTGGATTGCGATTGAACTGCAACTGGAAGCTGCATTTTGCTTATTCGGTTAAGGTTGCCCCAAAGAGCTCCCATCTTGGGGAATCTTGAATTAGCGTAATCTAGGTCTTTTAGTTTCGGGCTTAAGTGAGGTTTCATCTGTCAAGTTCAATCAAGAAAGCGGGAAGCTTTTCTGAGCTATGCTCACCCTGTGAGTAATCTGTGAGAGAGATATATTTTTTGCAGGGGGGTTGCTTTCTTCTCCGCTGTTCAGTAGTTTCAACTTCGGGTGCAGGCTTCCCCTTATAAGTTTATAGCCATCTGAAAGCAGCGGTGGTGTAGAGGGTTTGGTTTTCAGTTCTTCTTCGACTGGGAACACATGTAAGTGATTTCCTTTTGTTTCATTCAATGCTTAGTTGTTTCTTTTTTTTCCTCCTGAGTCTCCAGCTGTGTTGTGCCACATTACAACATACTATTTCTTTCTGGAATTTCAGGTGTTTTCTCAGTGCATTTCCTTTACTACAATTTTGGGGAAATTAATTACTTTTCATTGACTCTTTTTGGTTTTATTTGTAACAGGGGGCCTGTTAGTTTGGAAATCCGGCACTCCAAGAAAGTAGATGGAATTGCTGCTGATCCTCAACCCGATTGGAGTTTTGATGCTCTTCTTTTGGAGCTTAATTCCCTTGAAAACAAGCTCAAGGCATCCTCCAATATCTTATCACCTTTCTCCAAAACTCAGGCTCGGTACTGGACTGATGCTTGAACCTTAACTTTTACCTTTGTCAGTGCATATGTTTCAAGCGTCTGTATATGAATGTCTGCTAAGTATTTTTATCAACTTGTTGTATATTATTCGGTTCAGAGAAGCATCAACCTTAAGGGACAAAAGTAGAGTTTCAGGGGCGTTTATGATGCAAGTGTTGGACAGTGAATTGGATATTGAGAGTGATGATGAGGAAGAGGAGTATCATAATCGTGATTGCGCAATGGTACCTGTAAGGAGATTTTCCTGTGATGAATTCCCTTCTAGGTATGTACTTATATTTGCATGTGATACATAATTTCTATCAGGAAAATGAATATCAGAGAAATTTTGGAAAAAATGGTGAGCCGAGGTATGAGATGTGAAGTATATAAACTGGCAGTGTGTGCAGAAGGAAAAGTAACGAAGTGTTTGTTCAATAGTAAAAAACTTTTCTTGAGTGAAAGCTATGAGCCCCTTGTTTTTATGCAGTAGAACTTAGTGCAAGTATTATATCTCTGGTGAAGTAAATCCCCCTCCTCCTCCTCTTTTTTTGAGAGGGAGGATAGCTGAGGAAATTTTAAACTAGAGACTTCTTTTCAGATGCTGCTAAAACACTTAGTGATTGGTATATTATTCCTAGATGTATGGAATCTCCTTTGCCTTGTCTTCTTTGATTCTCTGATCACACGAGGGTCAGCATCCCTTCACTAGCTGATACTAGAAATCATTGTTTTGATCTCTTAATGAGTTGGCATGTGCCCTTATTGTTCATGCAGTGACAGTGAAGATTCTGAAGATGAATTGGCATTTGGAATTCAAAGCAATTTGATGGATAAAATGGGTGTTGTGGAAGGGGCGCTCTGTGAGCTGACTCATGAACAACAACTTAGTGTTATGGTATGATTTTCTTCACGTTCAAATAATCAATCAGTTGCTGAACATTTGAAAGATTGCATAGGATCGGCATTTACAATTTCAAAGTGGGTTTTTTTAATTGATTTGATATTGTGATGGAATAATGTCGTGGTCAATTTTGCTTAGATTATCTTTTCTGCCTGTTTCACGATTCTGCTGCTTGTGATTTTTTAATCTTTGTGCTTTTAGTATCAGAAAATCATGTAACATGGTAATGGCTTGTGGGAGTACACTTCTAGAGAACAGGAATGACATTGTCTCTTCTCATTGTATTGTTCTCATTCCATGTAGAAAAAGTACTTGTATTTTAACTATTGTCATTGGTATCCAATTCCATGTCATAATACTAATACCTTGAAGACAAATATGTGACTCTCTTCCTATTACCAATATTCTGCCTTCGCTAACTCTTTTAGCAGAAAATGAAACACGTTTGCTTTTAGGTGAATCTGAATTCATGCTTGGCTGTGTTTAGGGATATTGAATATAGATTGCTTGCTTATTTAAGTAAATGACCATACTTCCGTACAATTACTTTAGAAGTTAACTTATTCTATCCTTTCATACTTTCGCATTGTTATAGCTAGGGGTGGCAATCGTGTCGTGTTCGGGTTGGCGGGTCGTGTCAACTTAAGATAATTACACTTGACAAGCCAACCCGAACACGACCCGATTAATAAACGTGTCGTGTCGTGTCAACCCATTTATTTTCGTGTCGTGTTCGTGTTATAAAACGGGTTGACACGACATGACACAATTAGACACAAAAATTAAATAGATAATTACTAAATTCGTCAACCCGAATACCTACTAAACCCGCCAATATGTGCACCATTACACAAAAAATTTGAAAAAATCAAATCAAATTATATAAAATTAAAAAATTAATAAAATAGTCTGTAAAGTTATAAATAACCAATAAAATAACAAACCATCCTGCTAAATATTTAGAGATCTTAATAAATTCATAAGATTTAATCTTAAAAATCTAAACAAATGTAATTTTGTAATAAAATTGGATTATTCAAGAAATTATTTTCTCTAGATATTTAGAACAACAATTTTGTCGTATCATGCTAGGAATTTTAAAGAGCAAATGGAGAGCAAAAAACGAGCACGAAAGGAAGGCTTGTCATTGTAGGGTGTAATTCAAATTGTCTTTATCCCAACGTCAGAAATAGCATAGTATACGAATTGTTCAATAGATGCTGAGTGAACCTTATCCTCTGGTAAATGCACCACACGAGCTTCTTTTCATTCTATATTCGATTCGGCCTGTAGACATATTACATACGTTATTTCTTAAAAATCTAACCTTCCCCTTTAAACTTGCGTAAGGTCGTTACTTACCAACCCGTACTAATATTATTATTATAGACACTAAATAATAATTAATTAAGAATGATTCATTTACTATATATCAAGCAAATAACCACATTAACATCATTTATTTTCTTTAAGATGTCTCATATAATTAAACAAAATAGACACACAAACAATTTAATTAATTCATATAATAAAATTTAATTCAATTAATTCATGTAAAAAATTAAATTATCTAATTTTCTATAGTAAAATTTGTAGGGTATTACAAAAAGTATTAAATATAAATATTAAAAAAAGTTAAACGGGTTCGCGGGTTGAAACGGGTTAAAACAGGTTGAACCCGTTTATGACCTGTACACGTTTAAAGTTAAACGGGTCGACATGTTTCGACCCGAACCCGCGAAACCCCAACCCTAACCCGCTATAACCGTGTCGTGTTCGTGTCGTGTTGGCGTGTCGTGTTCAATATTGCCGTCCCTAGTTATAGCCTTCTTTTCTCGCCTGGTCTCTCATTTCACCTGTTCATAGCTGCTTAATGAGTAGTTGCTTTATTTACATGAGTTTCCATATCTGAGTCATAACAACTTGTTTCTTTGCTTAGCAGGAAGAAATGAGAAGCCAAATATTAGAACTGGAAACAAATTTAGTGAATGAAAATGAGAAATTTGCCTCTATTCTTGCTCGAGTAGACAAATATAGAGAGACAAAGCGGGAAATGGACAGAAAGTTTGATATGCAATACCAGCGCACAATGTAAGTTATTTCAATCTAGTGATTTGAAAATTTATAACTGGTACCCCCACCCAAAAATAAAATAAAATAAAATAAAAAATAGTGGGTTGTGCTCAGGAATTTAAGCATTTGATAATAGATCTAGACAGAACTTTTTCGGTCTTGCTAGTACTGTGACGATGACTGATCATTATCTTGCATTTTTAATGATTTGTTTCTTCTTCTAACATCTGCTGTTCTTTGAAATTTGATTGCATTAATTTCAATCCTATGATTTTTATGTGCAATATCTTACTGACATTTCAATAAATTGTTGTAGTGCAGAAGCACTGGATAATCACCTTACAGCTGTACAGAGGGATCATGAACATAAATCTCAAATTGAAGAAAGGAGAATTAGAGATGATGCAGTTCGTGAAGAGGCCCAAAGAAGGGAAAAGGCTCTTCAGGAAGAAAAAGTACGGCAGGAAAAAATTAAAGCAGAAGCTGAGGTGTGTTTCTCTTTTTATTTTCAAGATTTTTTTGTTTATTTTTCTCTCTTACTCTCTTAAACAGTGAGATAAATGCAACATCATTTGCTGAAATTTTAGTCTTTCGTGAAATACAATTGCAATTAAAACTAAAGATCTTTTTCTTTTTTCATCTGAATATGCAACTAAAAAAGCACTAATCTACTAGGCTTCTAGGTTTTCTTGGTTTGTCTGGTCAAGATGCAAGAGATGCTGCATAGCATCCCAAGGTAATAGCAGAATAGGCAACGGTGGATGCTTTGGTCTCCTTATAGTTTCAATTGTTTATTATTATTATTATTACCTTTTTTAGGAGTGGTGTGTGTGTTGCAGAAGTGATATGTGCATTCAGTCTGAAGCCTGAGTTTTGAAACTTGTCTGTTCCGGCAAGTGCTTTCATCCTCATAGTTGTCCTATAACGATTGATGTCCTGCAAGTGACTAATTCATGCACACGTTTTTATCATTCTTTTATGCTGTCTGCCTTTTATCCATCAGCTATATAAGTATTTTAAATGAGAAGAACAATTCTAGACTTTTCTATCAAAATCTTGGTCAGAATTCCAGGGAAAATTTGTATCTTGTTAGCTTGCTTTACTTCTGAATTTTGATTTGGTAGATGCAAGCTAGACTAGAAGCTGAAAGAGCTGAAGCAGCAAAAGCTGCAGCGCTGGAAGCTGAGAGGAGAGCAGCAGAAGAAGAAGCAAAAAAGAAAACCTCTGTGGATACACGAAGTGCTGCTGCTGGAGTTGCAGAGAGTCCAAGTAAAGCTATTGGACTGTCTCAGGAATCTGCTTCTGAAGTGACAGAGAGTAGACAATCAGCAGGTATCTTATGTTTCTGTTTATTCCCGTTGCTATTGATATTTACTTTTAGTTTTCGTGTCCCACATACCAATGGTGGGGCAGGCTCCTCTATGTTTTCTTCCCACTACTGTACTTTTCTCTAAGAAAAACTTCAAGTCCTACAAAGCAAAAGAAGGAAGAAAAAAAGAAGTGTTATTATCTATAAGCTTCATCTCCATTTTAGAAATCTCAGTTGTGATAGTCCACTGCTGGAATTTTTTTTCCTATTATAATTTCCGTTGATTTGACTTCTTTTAGTTGTGCCTTTGATAGTATTCAATTCAGTAGCTAAGTGCATCTAAACTCTACCTATTTCTGATTCTTATATAGATGTAGTGTCATTTTCTTACTGTTCAAGGGTCAGATGTTCTGAGCTTAGCCTAGAAGGACTTGTGGTTTATTTACTATTGCCACATAGATGCATGTAGAAACATGGAAACTCTTTTGATGTCCCTACTTTAGTGCTAATGAAGCTTTGATTCTGATCTGAGATGTTCCTCCTTGGTTGCAGGCAATGTGATCAGAAGTGCAGAAAATGCTCTAAAACTGGAACAAAAAAGATTACAGATTTATACAGAACTAGCTGCACAAAATAATGCATTGCGGCTAGGTTCTAATATGGTAGGCTACAACACAGAAGGGTCACTGAACTATAAATTCTTCTATGATTCATTTGTCTAAATGCACCTTTCTTTCTATATGAGTAGAGGTCTAAATTCTTATCCTGTCTATTCGATGCTTTGCTGAGGATTTCACGGCAATTTGCTTTCATTTACCTCATTCTTATGGGAATGATGATTTTATAATAGTATTGTGGATCTTTTCCTCATTCTGGTATTTGTAATGTGGATGTATTTTAATTTTAGTTGTATTGATGAGACAGAATATGTTCATTGCACATGATAGGCTAGCCTTGTCTTTTATGATTGTGAAAGTTCAGCAATTATAATTTATGGTGTCAAGTAGATATTACAATGGAAAAAAGGGCAAGGGTTCAGATGGTTGTTTTCCATAGCCTGTCAGGGTAACTAATTCTCAATGGATAAAACTTGGTAGCATCTTTTCCAGCCATTTGGTCTTCTCTATGACTGAGGACATGAAAGGTTGAGTTCCAGCAGAATGTTACTAGGGCCCCATAAATAAATCAGACAGGAATAATGGAACCTGCTTACCAGCTGGGATTTAGGATTGTTCTTTCCTTTTATTTGGATTAACTGGGGCTTCCATTTACAATGCTAATTTACTTATTATTTGCTGGTGACAAACTTCATTTTCAACAGCAGGATTACCGCAAACACGAACAGAAAATAGCTAGAAATATCCGGCAAATCACAGGATCAAAAGAAAATGTCAGGTGAGATTCATATTCTAGCCCTTGGACATTTGATTGGCTGCTTTTGCTAACTAGACTCCTGAAGCATCCACTAGTCGTTCTATTTAGGACATTGACCTGTTGCAGTAGCTTTCCATTCAAATTTTTTGAAGTTCTTCCTTTAGTGCTTTCAGATATGTCCTGTATTTAGGCAATGTAAAGCATTGATTGATATATCTTTGTTTGTATTTCATTTCTATTTTGCAGAGCAAAAGCAGTTGAATTACTTAATCTAATTAGTGATCCTTCTTATCCGCAATCCATCGGCATCACATTGTTTGCAGATAAGGTATTTTCTTGATTTAGTCCTAGAATAACGACATCTATATGGCTTTTACACTGTCTCGGCTTTAAAGTCTTTGGTTTCTGAGGTCAAAAACTCCTCTTTCACTACCACCCAAGTCTTTCCAAATTAGGATGTATTTCTCATGAAACATCACTGTGCTGCTTCCTCTCTCTTTTCATCTATACAGTTGTGTGCACAACACATTCATTATGCGCTGGTGTAAATGATCAGATATGCAGATTGTGACTTTTAGATTAGATGTGCATCTTGGTGTTGAAATCATACTTCGATGCAGTGGCATTTGTGGAGCAATAATGTTTATCCACTTGGATATCCCACAATTCAAAAACAAATAATTTCACTTACCATTGTTATTGTTTTGGAATTGCAGTTTGTCTCCTTGTGTGAGAATCCTACTGGAAGCTTTAACAGATCCGTTTATGCCTATGGTCGTGTCATTGTTCTTGTTACATCAAAGGTAAAGCATATCGTTGTTTCCTTCTCTTGCACAATGCTTCAGTTATTTGCACCCTTTCTTGTTTCATTCTTATATTAAAAACCATGAATGTGAGTTTCATCATATAGTCCTCACATACAAATGAAGGAAGCAGACTTTCTCATTTAATTTGCAATATACTAGACACATTGCTCTTTCCATATCTAAAAGTTTAATTGTTGTGTTGAAGAAATTGTCATGAAGCAGCTAACCTCAGTTTCATACATCTCAGTTACTCAGTCTGTTACTTCCATCTTTTGACGTAAATACAGATGGTGCTCTATCTCTCCCTTGTCCCCCCCCCCCCGCTCTTCTTCTCCCTTCCCACTCTTTCTTTCTCTCTGTTGTATATTGGTGAAATAAAAAATTACAGTTGACCTATATAGGCTAAGCATTTCTGCCACATGGATTCTTATATCCCTTTATCAAAGCATCTGCTTCCAGGCTTCTCCACATGGCTTTTCAAAACTATCTTCAATTACACTTCAAGTGCATTATTGTAAAACCATTCTCCTTTTTCCAAAATCATAATCAGTATTTTCTACACTTCTTGAGCACGTTATTATAAAACTATTTTTGAACATAGTCTAAATCAATGGGAGATCAGCCAAAATATTAAGGGTGCAGGTATATCTACACCTTACTTTAGTATTTATTTGTTTCAAGTGCAGGTGCCACTTGCCATGGACATCCTCGTTGCTCAATTGAACAGAGTTTGCATTTATTCTGTACCCAAACACATAAAATACTCAAAGGTAATTTTGATTTATCTTTTCAGATTATTGTGAATGGTAGTTTTGTGAGGACCTGCTTAACGCGTTTGGTTTCAAGGATCCTATTCTAATTATATTGCCTTCACAGTAGTATGTTAAAAGAACTTTTTCCTTTTCTTGTTTTCTCTTTCTGTATTTGAATCTTTTCTACTTGATATTTTCAAGAGTGCCTTGGAGTGGAAATTTTAGGAAGTCCAAACTTGTTAGCCTGTTGATGTTTCTTTGTTTCTTTATTTCTTTATTTCCTCTTAATAAGTCTTGTTTATAGTTGACATACCATTGCTGGCAGTCGTTTCCTCCTCGAATTTGAACCATATTTTGGTCCAGGCAGCATTTGAGTCCACAGAAGCATACTACAAAGCAATTGGTTACCGAGAAGTAGATGGGAAGATTGAAAGTACGAATAGTTTTGTAGAGCGATTAGGTTCATACATGAAACTTTATGGAGCTTTGGTACAGGTTTGTTTATCGTGTTCTTACTGCTGCAGTTACTGCCCTAGAAATTTAACTTGAAAAGGATGACACCTTATTTATTTATGTCCATGATCGAAACATTTTGCACCAGTTCTCTCTATCTATTAACATAATACTCTGTTGTGGATTTTGTCAGACGGAAGTTGAGGGAATCCAAAACTTGCATGGAATTTCACAAGGGTGGGCATGGCTTGCCAGATTCCTGAATACTCTCCCAGCAAACCTCTATACTGCTGTGGCGCTGCAGTCATTTCTTGAAGTGAGTTTGCACAAAAATTTCGGTTGTAGATTCTTTTTCTGAGGCTCCCATCTTACCTCAACTTTGTATGATTACATTTTCAAATTTGGCAAATGTTTTGAATCTTGATGACCAGATGGCAGGATTCGCACTGCATAGAAAATACAGAACTCAGTTCAAGAAGTTACTGCACATCATAGATCGAAATTTCTTGAGTGCACTAAATGCACGGGAAGATCCCAAGTTGAACAAGGCAATCGCTAACATTCGTAACTATTTAGAGTCAAACCAGTTTCTTAAAGAGCCAGAGGGATGGCAACTGGAGACATATATCGAATCCCACAATTTTGCTCCTTAGGCTGGTCACACAGAACATTGTCGATTTATTCTGTTGAGTAGATTCTCTACTTATGCTAGATAGAGTAATGATATTTTGAACATTTTTGGTTGAGATTTTCTTTATCCCAATTGCCATTTTTTAAGGCAAAAACAACATATGTAAGAGCTATTATTTCTATTCACTGTATTCTTCCTCTGAGTTCATACACCTAGCCAAGTCGATCAAATTCTTGGTTTCCAGTACATAGACCTAATACAAAATGTCAAAAACTTAACCAATACACTGGCCGTATATAACTACTTCCCCCAACCTTTAACTACAAAATTTCCTCGGAAAATCACAAAATGGTATAAAGTAAGAGCTAATACAATTTTCATAAACAATATACGGTTTTGCAGTTGGTGGCGATGGCTGTGATTTCATTCTTCTCGTTCATGTTTGTCATGTCCTGGGAAACTTGTCCCAACACGAGTAATTCAGTTCCCCTTGACTTGAATATTGGAATTCAGCTGGGCATTTTTCTCATTTTATTTACAAAAATTCTAAACATAGATTTGATCCACATGGATCAAGTGTATTAATGAGTTATGCTTTATGTAATATAAGTTGTATAGTATAATTTTTTAAAGCATTCGATCATGTGAACTCGGATCAAGTGCCCATTTATTTAAGCCATCTGATGCACAGAGAGAGACCAAACGAGTGGTCCACTGCTGTCATAGACAATCCAAATTCTGAGTCTCTCTTGGGATCTAGCTCGCGTTCTTGTTGCAAATGTCGTCTTTCTATGAACAAGGTGCAGACTCCCGGATTAAGAAAGAGCTCTGTGACCTCGCTATGAATTTTGACTGGACTCTGGAGCATTTTCCCACCCAAGTGCTCCATTGCTTCAAGCTACTGTCTTGGATAATCAGGTATCAGGCTTCTTGATCTTTCCAAAAATAAAAATGGATCAGATGTCTTTTTCTTAGAGAATGCAAGGTGGATTCTGGTCTTTACACCAAAAGCTTTTTGTGTGGTTACGCTAGTTGGTTGCATATGTGATTTATTGTATCTCTGTATCTGTATGAAATAATCATGCAGTCTGGAGATTAGTTCACCAGGGATGTGGAGCCTGAGTACCTGATTGCAATGTGAATGAATGTGTGAGTCCAATTCAACTATTCCAAGGTATGGCTATTCCAGCTAGCAAGGGAGCCCTTTAGCTCCACTGATCATGCTCTTGCTAGTTTTGGCTACATATAAGTTTTACTTTCCCTTTCCACGTTGTCGTGAAACTTTTGGAAGAACAGGGAACCTAAGTTAAACAAGGAGCATGATGAATAAAAGGTTAGAAGAGCTTCCAAAACTCAAATGATCAATTTCTATGTTTCCTTATGGCTTTTCTTTTGTTGGCAGATTTGGTGGGACGATATGGGCAGCTCAAATTTCAGCATTTACAGGTAACTTCCACAAATGAGAGAATTATGCATGAAGATATGGATGTGTGGCAGACAGGAAGTTCAAATCAATTGCTTTGATCTTGCAGGAACATGGAGCAATAAGCTACTTCATTTTGGGAGATAATATAAACCCCTTTAGGCAGGTTTTATTTCTCAGAATTGAGTAAAAACTTCCATATTCTTTTTTTCCTTTCCAAAATTTTACATCCTTTGTTCCAATGTAACTCCTTAACAGAAAGAAGGGGCAATGTTTCACAATCACTAAGGAAAAACCTCATCAGACAGACAAGACACTATGCTTGAACATTCAACTTGTTGAAGTACAATATTGATGATAGCAGCTACATCTTTGTCAACTATTTCTGGTAGACTACAACTGAAATCTTTGCTATCACGCTGGAGCAAACGTCTACTCATATTTCTTTTGGAAGCATAAGCTAGTGCAATCTGAATTCAGAGCCAAACTGGAATCCATCAAGAGGCAAAGCAACCTGTTCATTAGAAAGCATATATCTAGTCTTTCTGCATAAATACAGACACATGCAATAAAATGGAGACGATGAAGAAATGCATTTCTCAGTGCCTAACCTTTTTTCCTCTGATGAGCTCACGGTGCAGGATGGACCGAGCAAAGCACAAGAAATGAAAAGGAGGAGAAAGTTACAAAGGATGCACCTAAGAGTAGAGCTTTATTCTGGTTGTAATTGGTGTCCGGCAAATGGGACATGACTCCAGATATACTCCACAGTCGGAACAAGTCTGCTCAAAGACTTCATAAAATTAGGTAAAAAACTATTAAGGGCTAAGAATCGTTGAGTCAGTGGGGGACATATCATATACCTGGTGTCCACAACCAAAAGCCATGTCCTTTGGATTACTGATGCAAATACTGCAAACCTGATCAAATTGATAACTAACGTTAAAGAATGTTTTTAGAAGAGAGAGGTGTTGGGGAGAATGGATAGAATACACTAAAATTGCTGGTGGTTCTCTTTTCAGGTCTCAAAACCATAACAGATAGTAGAAGATATTGGAGCGGAAACGTATTCACCTCAGGACTAAAACATCATTGCCTGGTAACCTGTGTCATGCATGTGTGATGCAGATTCCAATAATTTACTGGAGAAAAATTTACTGCAGCTAATCTTGTCTCTTACCTTATCATTATAAAGAGAGCTTGAAGATGGAGCTGAATGAGTTGCTGTTTGATGTACAGGGTAGGAATTGACACTCTGCTGAAAACTGCTTGAACGTTGCCTGAAACTTCTGCCGGAAAGAGCTAAGCCATGAAGAGGTGAAGGTAGAGGCTTCCTGTCTGGAGCATTTTGTGTCTGAAGGCTGTTTGAGAAGATTGTTGAAAATCATGTACAGGTATAAATACAATATAGCCTGAGTAAATAGTTTATCTTTACCCCAATAAGTTGAGTTCAATTGTAGCTTTATATTGAGCCGGTATTTCCATCAAAGCAGCAAGAGCAAACTCTGTCTGTTTCCTCATTGTATCCACATTCTTTGACATTATCTCCGTGAAATTCACAAACTGTCAAGCAAAGAAAGTGAAGAAATCCCCAAGTTTAGCCTCTTTGGAGATAATTTCAAACTTTACCATCTAAATTTGTGCATCAGGTTAGTGATGTGGTATTGATGCCTAGATTGATTGATGGCTAACTGACCTGAAAATTATCAAATGCTCTTGCAGGAATATTATCATCAAACTCCCTCATCATGTCCCAAGGACCATCTCCAACTCCAACTAGAATGATTGATAAAGGGTAGCCACTGCAATTGAAGAAGCATATATATGAGAATGAATGTCCGTGACTTTGCTACAGTTCTAACTATGAACTTTGTTTACCTTGCTTTTACAATAGCATCTACTGTCCTCTGCTCCTGTGGACTAAATTGACAACGTGGAGTACCAGGACTTCTCGTCACCTGAGAATTATACAATTCATAATTCAGATAGATTCTCCTTTTCTCTGTCATCAAATCAAGTATGAAAAGAAATGGAGAATTTGGTTCTTTGATGTTCTTCTATTTCAAACTGGTTTACGACTATTGTGTTCTGAAGTTGTTTACACATCCCCAATAACAGTTAAATAGTATTATAATCTTTCCTGGTATTGTAGAAAATTTGAAAGGGAAACAGCTGAGATGCCACATCCCCCAACACAACTAAATTGTCTGGAAAAATGGGTTCAAAGTATTTTCCAGAAGCAAAAAGGCAATAATGTTGCAAGAGTTAAAAAGGTTCCAAAGAATTCACCTGTCCATCAGCAATTATCAGCAAAACATGGTACTGGCCACCGCTTTCCTCGACAATGGTCATAGCCATTTCAATGATAGGTGCAAAAGATGTAGGTCCTGCAAACAGGGAATGAGGAATTACAACCCTCAAGATCCTAAAATAAAACAAGTATGGTTGATGGAAAGCAATAAAAGCACCTGAAAGTCGAAGGTTTGGAACTAATTCCCTGTATCTGCTCAGCACTTCCTCAAATCCATTACAAAACCTTCCATCTGGATAGAAACTGAACACATCTTGGTCATGTGTTGAGGCTGCAAAAGTAGATAAAGAAAAGATAAGTAAATGCAAACCCTGCACCTTCCTAACCAGCAGAAGAATTCGGTAAGTACCGTCTCCAAATCCAAAACAAGGAATTAAGTTGTCCTCATCAAAGTCAGACAAGGTTTTCCCAATTATAGAGATTGCCTGCTCATAGGGATTTTTAGTATTTCCAATGTGATGCAAGCTTCTGTGGTTGAATGACCTTGCACCTGTTTTTTCCATACAAGTTTAGCTTCCAAATTATGTAAATGTCATCAAGAAGCAATAAATATCTGGAAGAATGAAAGGTAGACAACCTGTCCACTCATTGCTCTTCGTGAAATCGATGCCCACAATGAGGTTAGAAGACTCCAATCCAGCATCTGCCAGAGCACTGGTGACCTGAGGTATAGGAGCAACAGTTAAAGCCTTTTGAATACAAAAACTAAAAGCAATAAAAATTTGCAACCCGAAAGCCAAAACACCATTAAATGGGATGTTCCATTCTGGAAAGATTCAGTAAATAATTTATCAGGATTTGGTACTTAATTGTGGCAAACCAATATATTTAATCAAACTCGACTATTTGTTCAGGGCTCTTCCAAATTATCTTGCAACAAAACCAACCTGATCCAAGCTGTAGTAGTCATCAGCTATTCTGGAATACCTCTTGTCCAGGCTGCGATGAGGCTGAGGAGTTCGAGCTCCATAGTTGAAGGAAGAACGAGGTGCTGAATGATGCTGAGGAGTATAGTATGTAGCCTGCTGCACGTATGGTGACCCAGGGTACCCATTCTGATCAAACACAGACGAGCTTAAGGACGAAACATGTCGTCCCTTTGAAAATACGCCTCCCATAACTAGCTTCAGATAGAAACTGCAAGATTTCCCCCAAAATTGCTGATCCTTTCAGAGTAAACGTAGAATTCAATTTAAAGAAAATGTATAATCCCCCTGCAGAACTACTTGAACACCACAAAACCTGTACAAGGATGATCGAATCTATATATATGTAATCACAGTGGCCTAAGGAGAGGCCTTTGGGGCCCAGAAAATGCATATATAGTAAAAGCCAAGAAACTGCAGGGCAAATGATTTTGGCGGCTTGTAGGCGTAGACTCAAACAGAAGTCAGAAACTTGTGCAAACAGGAAACAAAGCAGAAAAGACAAAAGCGACCCCATATTCTACCCAACCCTGAAGTCCTTCTAAATGAATTTTCCAATGAGAAATTGCCAAGAAATTTACTCCAGCAAAAGAAGCAAATGCAAGATCTTTTCCAGGGTAAAAGCAAAGAAGATCAAAAAATTGAAAAAAATTGGGATTTGGTGAATAAAATATACAAAGATATAAGCATTTCAAGATGAAGAAACAGCATCATTTACGTAACCTGTAAAGCAAGGAATCGCAGACTGCTGCTTTCGGTCAACTACCTATAAAACTGCTGTGCTTATATATCCAAGTTCAACCAAGCAAAAATTAACAACCGATCAGTTCTCTGCTTCTGCCCACAGGTTAAACCTAAGAGAATCAATCAAACCAACTACTCCCTGTGCTACCTAATGAAAATAGGATGTCATATACATCAAATTTATATCATTGCAATTTGGATTTGAAAGGAAATTTGGTGGTGCATGCACATACCTTATCTATGGTTTCTGTCTCCATGCAATTCACAACTGCCTAACACTGGTGTACTTTCTTTACTTGGCAATGGAAGAGTTTATCCATTAACAATAGTTACTTGAATAATTGAACTTGACTTTGGCATATATGTATTTGTCAGATGATTAGAAAATCTTTACATTGGATGAATTCCAAATAGTATGGATAACAATGTTTTAGATATGCTTCTTTTATCAACAAGATGTTGATCCACCTATGTTTTTATTTATTTTTATATTTTTTAAACGCGATGACTTAATCTTAATTTTTAAAATTATAAGTTAGATATTCATATGTTAAACTAATACCTAAACGACTTCATCCGTTTAGGTTAATATAAATACATAAATATGTATTTATAGACGTGCCTATTTTTATCGTAAATATAAAATTATTTCTCTGTGTCAATTTTTTTATAATTACATTATTTATCTTTAAAGAATTTAATATATATTTTTTCTTATGAAAGTAAGTCTTTGTTAATATTATCTTTTACCTTTAAAATATTTTCAAAATTTCTAAGATTGTTGTATAGTCTCCTTACAAGTAAGTGACTTATAAATTTTTATGATAAGTCAAATGTAAATTTGGGACAACAAAGTAAAATATGGGTCCAAATTTTGGAGAAAAATAATAAAACACACTTATCCACCTCACTGAACTATGCAAGTTCCGTAAATCCATAAATTCACTTTTCACTTCGTTAATTAATAAGGATAATATAATATTTATACTAAGCCAAAATAAAATATAAATATATATATAAATTAATTTTTTATACTTTCAAAGAAAAAAACAAATCACCAAAAAAAATTTCATGACAAAATAAACAATTTAATAAAACTATATACGTATTATATGGATGAGGTTTAAATAATTGAGATATCCATTCTGATCCATCGAAAATAACAACTAAATAATTAATCCGTGTGATGTCAACCTGTAGTCGTATTTTTGAGTCCGCAAATACAAAGCTTGAAATACCGCTAGAAAATTCTTCATAGTACCTTCATCATACACCAAGTACAAGAAAACTTTTTTTATTTTTTTTTTGAAAATCCAAAAATATTTCATTTCTTTTTTTTCCCAAGAAAATCTTTTTGCGTTTCTTTTCAAAAAAGAAAACAGTCAAAATCAAATAAACAAAATAGAACATGAAACATACAGACTTATCATTACAATCCGATTCATATAATCATTATCTTCTTTTCAATTAAGAAAGTCAAAAAGGACTTTACCAGACTTTACCGGCCTAAAAAAATTGAAAGTTCATTTTTTATCAATTCTAAAAAGGCTATTTCAATCTTAACATTTTCTAAAAAAAGGTTATTTAGCCACCTTTAAGGTTTAAGGTCTTATATTAAAAAAAACATAAATATATTTTATCATATACAAAATTTAACCAATATATTTGTAAGAAGATCATTATTTTTAGAATCGGATCAAACATCGAATCGAAAAATTTATTGATTTACGATTTAATGGTCTAACTATAATTGAACTGTAATTGAGCCGGTAATATTATTATTTTAAAAATTAAAAATATAATATTTTTAAGAATAAAATTGATTAATAATATAGTATAATTCAAGTTTATAAATACATAAATAACGAAATTAGAAGAAAATATGATATTTTCTCTATTATTATAGACTATTTATTCTATTTGTGTAGCTTATTTTTTCTATAAATATATTATCTTATTTAGGAGGGAAAAAAAAAGAAAGACCGGTTCAATTGATTAGACTGACCGGTACAAACCGGTTGAAACAAAATAGGTCGATTTTTGAGATTTTTAACTCAAAGAAATGGACCGAATCGATTTGGAGACTGATTTACGGTCTAATCAATCTGACCGACTAATCTAGTCAAGTCCAAAAAACAATGGAGAAGATAACACACTTTATTAAAAAAAATTTAACCAAAATTATCTTTTTCATTATATTATTCAAAAAATAAAATAAAATAATCCATTCCTATTTACTTCTTTTGTTGACATGAATTACGTGTCAAATGACTCAAATCTTAGTTAGACTCTCTGTTGATAACTATTGGAAACAATTATATTTTTACACACACATATATATATATATATTAATAAATCTAAATATTAAGGCTTTTCTCTTTCCTAATAATTTAACTAAAATTCTTATTTATTTAAAATATTAATTAATAAAGATTCTAATTCTTATTGTACTATATTCTATTCCAAAATCTTAATAAAGTTAAAATATTTCTAAAAAGAACAAATTTTAAAATATTATCTTACTTTTAAAAATTAAATAAAATAGAGCTACCATCACCGTTTGAATTTAAATATGATTTATAATAAAATCAATAATATTGTTTGAAGAATAAAAGCCAAGCCCCAATCCGTTTTTAACGTCTTTGCGAGGGCGGGAAGCTTCCATCGCACAGTGGGACCGTTAGTAATCGCTTGTTAGTCCGTCTCCGTCACCGTGACTTCGACTCCGTCCAGACAAGGAGAGTACCTCCAAAACCGTCACGGGATCCCCTCTCCGCCGTCAACTACCATACCGGAAGGCTAATTTCCACGTGTCATCATCCTACGCCCCTAACATATTTTCGATTTCCGTAGGGCAAAAAAAGGAAAAAGCGCCAGGAGACTGGTAGGTCGGTAGTCTCCGTTTCTTCCCTCCCAGATTCTCTTCACAACGCTTCTATTTTGAGAGCTCGGATCCCCTATGTGATCATCTAACACAGTGAAGTTATAAAAATGCCCGATTGAATCTTCACTTGTAAGTGATTGATTGTAGCTGTTCTTGTTTTCGTTGAATTTTAACGAGAAATCCTAGGGTTTGTTTCCGTATAGAGAACGATCGGAGCCTGAATTCGAAGAATTGTGGTTGGTAGAATTTTTGTTGCGATTAATAACGTCTAGTGGGATTGGTAAGAGCAGAAATTGATTGAATTTGGTTCTGGAGCTGATTCTCTGTGTCTGCCTGTGTATGTATAATGGCGGGCACGGCCGAGGAGGACAACGACGTTGTGTTGAGCGACGTTGAGGAGGATGATCCGGTGGCAATTAATATAAAGTCGCCGTTACCGGAGGATGTGTCTATTGATAAATTTAAGGAACTTCTGGTAGAGCTTGATCGCGAGAGGCAAGCAAGGGAGGCGGCAGAGAATGCTAAATCGGAATTGCAAGTTTCCTTTAATCGGCTTAAAGTTTTGGCTCATGAAGCTATCAAAAAGCGCGATGAGAGCTCGAGACAGCGGGATGAAGCTTTGCGGGAGAAAGAAGAAGCTTTGAGAAAATTTGATAAGGCATTAGCAGAGTTGACTGAAGTTATTAAGGTGAAAGATGAGGCTTTGAAGGAGAGAGATGAGTTTTCAAAGCAGTTAGAAGAAGTAACAAAGCTTAGAGACTCATCAAGGTCGGAAATTGAGACTGCAGCTTCAATGCTAGTGACTGGAATTGAGAAAATATCTGGAAAAGTAAGTAATTTTAAGAATTTTATGGCTGGTGGTTTGCCGAGGTCGCAGAAGTACTCCGGATTGCCAGCAGTGGCATATGGTGTAATTAAGAGGACAAATGAGATTGTAGAAGAACTATTGAGACAGATTGAAGCGACAGCAAAGTCAAGAAATGAAACTCGGGAGCAGATGGAGCAGAGGAACTATGAAATTGCAATTGAGGTCTCTCAGCTCGAGGCAACAATAGGTGGGTTGAGAGAGGAGGTTTCGAGGAAAACTTCTGATATTGAGCGTTTGGAAAGCTCTATAGCCGAGAAGAATGTAATGGAAAGGGAATGGATTCAGAAACAAAGCAACATGGAGAACGAAGAACTAAGGTTGAGAAACCTGGTGAATGAGTATGAAGATGAGTTGAGAAGTTTCGAGAATAAGATGGAAGCACAAAGGCCGTTATTGATTGAGCAGTTGAATTATGTAAGCAAAATACATGAACAAATTTCAAGTGTTATAAAGATGGTGGATGTTAGTAAGTCCTTGGAGTTGTCAGAATCTTTGTTTCTTGCAAAGGAAACAGATATGGAGGAGAACATTAGGGCATCGTTGGCAGGAATGGAGTCTATAAGTGAACTAAGTAAAATAGCTGTTGAGAAAACCAGGGATTGGATAGAGGAAAAAAATCTCGAAGTTAAAAGTCAAAATGAGACAATATCTCAATTAGTCAAGGAAAAAGAACAAATTGGGTCGTTGTTGAGAAGTGCTTTGTCAAAGAGGGCTTCTGTGGATCTCTCTTCCAAAACAAATGAATTGTTTAAAGTTGCAGAAAATGGGTTAAAAGCCGCTGGCATAGACTACAAGTTTAGCAACCATCTTGGGGAGCGCAAGATTCCAGCATCTGGTGATGGAGTATCCTATGTGGGAGGAGAGGAAGATGAAGTATATGCTTTGGTATGTGACTGTCCTTCTTTTGAATATGAAACAGTGTTCTATTATAAAATTTCAGTTGTCTTTTGTATTTACTTATCAAGGCTCTCTATGCAGGCTGGTGCTTTGGAAAACATTATTAAACAGTCACAGATTGAGATTATTGAGTTAAAGCATTCTGTGGAGGAATTAAGGTATCTTCATATCATAGTGTTCTCTCAGCTATAATTGGCTTTATCATGTCACTAATGTCATGCTGTAGAATGAGGAAGAAAGATGAGAGAAGTTTATTCAACCTAGGAACTTCTTGACTAAATTATCTTGGCACTTGTAGTAGTTCAAGGTTTTAAAATTCAAGAAGTAGCCTAGTGAGCTGAGGTCAAAACATGATGACGCAGATGTCAACATTTCCTTTATCTCTTGTATTCCATAGAAAACGAAATTCTTTATACATGAACAAGAACATTGGATCTTCAGCAGACTGTGAATCTCTCTCTCTCATTTCATGTTATGTAAGCAGTTAGGATTCTTCTTTAAATATCAAGGCATAAGCTAACCATCCTTCCCCCCTCCCTCCCTCTCTCTTTTTTTTCACTTTGTTCTCTTTTTGGCGTACTGCTTTCCTGTATCAAGGGCAGAGTCATCTCTCTCTCTCTCTCGGTTGCTTCTTGTTTCATGTGATGCAAGCAGTTAGGATAATTCTTTAAATAACAAAGACATACACTAACCATCCTCTGTGCATCCCCACCCCCCATCCCCCTCTCTCTTTTTCCTTCTTTCTCTTTTTCCTTTGCTCTGTTCTTGGCATACTGCTTTCCTGTATCAAGGGCAGAGTCAAGTATACTGAAGGAGCAAGTGGAGGCCCAAACCAAGGAGCTTAACGTCTGGAAACAGCGTGTTGATGAATTGGAAGAGAAGGAGAGAGTAGCAAATGAAAATGTAGGCCTACTATTATTTCTTCTAATCATTTCATTCATTGTTCTATAAGTTTTACTCCTAGATGTGGTTAGTTGATTGGAATATCAGACAACATGTGATCATCGGATGTTTCTGGTTTTGCTGAGTATATCCAAACTTGTCAAATTTAATATTGCCTAATGAATCTAGGTTGAAGGGCTTATGCTTGACATTGCTGCTGCTGAAGAAGAAATCATGAGGTGGAAGGTGGCTGCACAGCAAGAAGCTGATGCAGGAAAAGCTGTTGAACAAGAGTATATGGCACAGGTATATGGAAATTTTGGATCCTGCAGATGCTTTGAATTAACCTTTTTGGGGTCTTCTTTTGATTGAACTTTTTAGTGATGGAGTGTGCAGAAAGTTTACATGCCCTAGTTTTCTCAACTCTGTCCTCTGATCTCATCTTGGCATCAAATTATTGTTTCAATCTCACTATTTAACTGCATATGGCAACACAAGGACGTAGATTGTAAAGTTCATTCTGGTGGATTATTTATCTGTTTCCACGGGGGAATTGTGCATTTAGTTTTTCAAGTCTTTACTCGGCAGCATCATTGCTAGGGTAGCCAATTTTGTCATCTGAATTAGTTTTCTATTATCCACATGGAATTGATGGCTTCTATAATCTATTATTTTGGCACTTGAGGTCACTAAGGGGTTTAAGATAAAAAGGAAGTTTGTTATGAAGGCTGATAATTATTCGTGAATACTGGTTTTGGGATTATCATCTTCCTGCTTCAACCATTTCTACTTATCAATAGTGAGCAATGAAGGCACGTGGGCGTGCCCAAGATCTTCAGGAATGCAGCCTATTCAGGAATGCAGCCCATAGGCTGCTTATAGTCTTCTTGGAATTTCCTGTCCCATAGTCAGGACAAATCCGTAATGTTAATCTGAATTTCTGCATAGATTGTGCACTTGAATGACCTTGAACAAAATCTGGAATCTTTGACACAATTTTTGTACTTCCCTCGAGGAAAAAAAGGAAGTTCTCGTATCTTTGTGAGTTTTATCCTCTTCCCTTATTCAAATGCTTCACAAACTCTAGCTTCTTCTCTCTTCCTTATGGAGGACCAACAGTGATAGCTGCTTCTTAAAACAGATTCTTCAAATAACAGTGGGATATCTAGGCCAGCTTTCTGAAACAAGATCTGATAGGAAACCCCAATTGTCAGCATAAGAGGAACTAAAAAGTGGTTTTGAATTGTTATCAAACTTTTTCCTCTTTCCCTTCACTAGTCACAAATGTTGTTTTGCTGTGAGATAGATATCCCGTAGGCTCACTATGCAGGCTGGTGCTTTGGAAAACATTATTAAACAGTCACAAGGTGAGATTATTTAGTTAAAGCATTCTATGGAGGAATTAAGGTACCTTCTTATCATAGTGTTTTATCAGCTATAATTGGCTTTATCATGTCACTAATTTTATGCTGTAGAATGAGGAAGAAAGATGAGGGAAGTTCATTAAACCTAGTAACTTCTTGACTAAATTATCTGGGGACTAGTAGTTTAAGGTTCTAAAATTCAAGAAGTAGCCTCTGAGGTGAGGTCAAAACATGATGATCCAAATATCAACATTTCTTTTATCTCTTGTATTCCATAGAAAACAAAATTCTTTGTACATGAATAATCTGCTGGTTAGAGAGGCCGAGATAGATTGAAAATGTATTTTCTTTCAGAATGCTATGTGCACAATCTGGAGGCTGTTCTTTTCTCTACTCTCTGTTCATTTATGTAGAAAAGAAGTCTATTACTATCTGGTCCTTTGACATTTTGGTCAGACATGCTTGCATGAATTACTGATAGCTGTTGTCAGGCCTTTCGAATTAATTCTGGCTTCCCTTAGGTGCTTGTTATGCAGTAAGTTATGTAATGCTTACCTATAGGCCACTTCCACAGGGCACTCTCACCCAGCACTGCTACAACATGAATGAAAAAGAGCTTGACTTGGAGTAGAAACTTCACTATAGATGGGTTATGATTGCTATCTTTCATCTGATGGCTTACCACCATGTACTTTTCAACTATTAGATATTGGATGCATTTGGTTTCAGAATGACTTTATGTAATTGGTAGACATAATAATTTGGTATGATCCATTCAGTAACAATATTTGACTTGTGCTGAAATTATTGCAATGCATGTGATACTGTTTATTCTCTTCATGGTTTCATGTAGACAGGGTTCTTGTATAAAAGACATTAGAAAAGATGTGCATATTAACTTCATTTTGTGCCATTAATATTAAGGTCCTCAGGTCTGGTCTGAATCCTAACCTACAATAGCTTACGATTGCGATTCAAATTGATGGCTGATTCCCGATTATAATGAAAATGGCCAAAATAAGCATGTATTATGTGCCTTTAACAATCAGATTGGAAGAATCAATGTTAAATCTGAATCTCAGTGTGAAGTTGCCTAAGTTGATCATGATCGATCTTGTATTATTTGCTGTTAGTATATTACCGAACAAATAAACTTGCTTATGTACTTTGATAACTCTTGCAGTTGTCAGCCATTCGCCAGGAACTCGAAGAAGCCAAGCAAGCTGTGATTGAGTCTGAGAAAAAGCTCAAATTCAAGGAAGAAACAGCAGTTGCTGCCATGGCTGCGAGGGACGCGGCAGAGAAATCATTGAGATTGGCTGATTTGAGGTCAACAAGGCTGAGGGAGAGAGTTGAAGAACTCACTCGTCAGATTGAAGAGCTGGAAACTACAGAAACCTCAAGATCAGGTCTATCGAGGCCTAGATATGTATGTTGGCCTTGGCAATGGCTTGGAATAGATTTTGTAGGCTCCCAGCGGCCTGTGACCCAACAAGAGGGTACCAACGAAATGGAACTTTCTGAACCCTTACTCTGATTCCTTTCTCTTCCCCTCTTTTTCCCTCTTTCTCTTGTGTATTTATAGTAATCTTTCAAAAATCTCAATTCTTAGTCAGTGGTAGGATATAGTTGTAGATTTCATTCTTCGTGGATTGTTTCTTGTCAGGCAAATGTCAAACTCAGTTTCACACAGCACAGGAGAGGTTTGGGCCAAAGTGAATTGTTCATTCGGTTGTTGATGGCCTTTGTTTCCTTCTATACACAGTGATGTTTTTGCTTTAAATTCCTCAATGTTGATTGCGTTTTGTCTTTTTTAAATAAAAATTTACGTTTTGTAAGTTATAAGTTTTGATAATTTAAAATTCTTTATTATCTATTTAATTAATAATAAGAAAGTGATAATTTATATAATCAAATATTTTTGAAAATTTTTATATTAAATTAAAATAATTTTTGCTTTAATTTACTGTTTACTTAATTATTGAAAATAATTAAAATAAAATTGTTGAAATATCAGAAAATTTAAAATATATATGTATATATATTTATAAATACACTCTAGAAAAATAAAATAATTAATAGACGAAATTGGAAAATTTCTCAAAGTCATTAGGTAAAAGTCAAGCGCACAAACACAGTTAAAATCAGTAAAGGCAACCTTAATTAACGGTCGAGATGAATCCTCCATCGTTGATCTTACGTTAGAATAAATCCGTACGGCTGGAGCTCCACGAGCATTGGTACTCCTCATACCCAGAGCAGTCAGACCCTTTAACCAGGGTTAGGGTTTCAAACCCAACACCCCTTTCTTCTTCACTGTTCTTCGTCCAAGGTGCCGGAAATTTGATCTGTGGAAATGCAATATATGTCGGAACACACGTATTCTCAGATGGATCGGCGTCCCAATAAGCGTCCCAGATTAGCTTGTGACATATCTCATACCCCAAAGGTGACATTTTTTTTTTTTTTTTTTGGTTTTGGGGTTGGGGTGGTGGGGGGCGGGGGGGGGGGCGGTGTGGGTGGAGGGAATTTTAGATACATTGATTGGATTTTTGTATTTCTTGTTTAATTTTTGCAGAAGATGCAGATTGGAGGTTAAGGAAATTGAATTTTTTTTTTTAATTTATTTTTTTAAAGTTCTTAGCTTGGTGTGAGTTTGTCTTTCATTTCATTGCTTCTTGAGTTAGTGGTAATGAACAGATTGTTGTACTGTGAATATCATCTAATTTCTTTTGGTGATTTATGTTTTTGGAATTAAATAAAATGTTAGATATGTATTTGTCTTGTATCCATCGTGAAATTCAATTAGTGTTTCTTAACTTTTTATGTGTAAAGTTAAGCTCATTGTCTTCTTGTATTTAAACAACTTTGACAATTTTATGTATTTGATGATTACAAGTTTGGTAAAATCTTAGCTGATATTTGGAAATTTGGTTTTTTGAATTGGAAATCTTTTACCTCTGAGGGAGAAGCTTTTGTTTTTTTGTTCTGTGGAAAATGAATATTCTGTATGTAGGCCCAGTCAGGAATATACTGTGGGCAAGAAGTTGGAAATTTGTCAAGCTTTGGGCATCCAAGGTTACACCCAGACCATGATAACCTATATGTAAAGGGACTGCCTCAAAGAGGATCTCCCCCATGGCGAGATGATGACAAAGATGGGCATTACATGTTTGAGCTTGGGGAGAATTTAACTACTCGCTGTAATTACTCTTTGTTTTCTTTTTCACATTTAGAGATATTTGCTTTCCTCTTTTTCATGAATTTTCTTTTCATTTAGTGATAAGCCTCTTGGGGATTATGGAACTATTTAGGGCAAAAAAGAAAACTGTAAGAAATTTGATTGAACATTGTGTTTCTTTCCTTCTTGTTTCTGCTTCTTTTCATGGAAAATAAAGAGTAGATGACAATGGGAATGGGTATAAAATGAAATCAAGATGGATTACAATGAGCTGAATTTTTTTCTAATATTCTTCAAATCATTTGGAAGTTGGAGAAAACCATATTTTTTCTGGTTTTACTTTACTTTTTGAGCTCCCTTGCTACATGATCAAGCCATATTGTTAGATATCACCGAAGTATAACGAGGAACCTTATTGAGTAATTCATTTATTGGTAATAAATTCAACTGCTTTGAACACTGTATAAGATTTATACTGGTTTATATGTATTCTCTTTCACCCTCCAATTAGAGCATGTACCGTTTAAAGCTGATGCCTACATTGCCAAGACTTTGGTTCATTTGAAATTTTAGCTACTTGATGTCTTATTCTGTAATTGTTTCTTGCAGATAAGATTCTAAGGAAGATAGGAGAAGGTAAGTCTTGAGGCCGGCAATTCAATGTAAATATCCCCAAAAAGAAATAGTTAAATACTTCCCCTTCCAATTTTCCCTCTTTGAAACTGTGTCTTAGGTACCTTTGGTCAAGTTTTGGAATGTTGGGATAGAGAAGCGAAGGCCATGGTTGCAATCAAAATTGTCCGAAGCATCAAAAAGTATCGTGATGCGGCAATGATAGAGATTGATGTGCTCCAGTTGCTTGGAAGATATGACAGAACTGGTAGCCGGTAAGTGTAATCTCTTCACTGTTTTATTACCTCTTAAACTGCCTTTTGGTTGCTTTTCATTCTCATAAAGGTGATCTTTGTGTGGGTGGTTAAGTGAGTTTGTTCCTTGCAGTTGTGTCCAATTACGGAACTGGTTTGACTATCGTAACCATATTTGTTTAGTAAGTATTGCTGATTAACAATAACACAATATTCCAACTTTACCAATTTTATGGGGGGTTATGGCTTGTGAACAAATTTAAATGGTCTTAACAGGTGTTTGAGAAGCTTGGACCAAGCTTATTCGATTTCCTACGCAAAAACAATTATCGCTCATTTCCGGTTGATCTAGTGCGTGAGATTGGCAGACAACTATTGGAATGTGTAGCATGTGTGTAATGCACTTCTGCAGTTCTTTTAATCATTACCAGAACCTGATGCCTTGCTTTCTAGTAGGAGATGTTTAAAACTTTCTAGTAATCTCCTTGTTGTTTTTTTCGGTCATTATTTGCGCCTATCATTTTTGAAGCTCTCATGTGCTCACTGCTCATTTTATTTTGATGTTAAGCTTTGTTAGTTTTGTGGGTCAAAACAATATTTTGAGTGGGTTATTCTGTGATTGTTTATGATATTTTTGCTGCAGTTCTGCATGATATGCGTCTCATCCACACTGATTTGAAGCCGGAGAACATACTCTTTGTTTCTCCAGACTACATAAAAGTGCCCGATTACAAGGTATATTGCAGTCTATAAGGTTCTAAAATAAAAACTAATTTTCTCAATGGCACAGTGCATTACTGATCTTCCAGTCTATATTTCTTTAGTTTTTATTTTATTTATTTTTTATTTTTTTGTTTTCGTGTCATCTGCTTTCCAGAAGTTCAATAGAGTTTAATGTTGCAGGTTACACCATGGTCAACCAGAGATGGATCTGTATATAAAAGGTTACCCAAGTCAAGTGCTATTAAGGTCATCGACTTTGGTAGCACAGCATATGAGCGTCAGGAGCATAATTATATTGTCTCTACAAGACATTATCGTGCACCTGAGGTTATTCTTGGTGTGATAGACATCCTGTTGCATCCATTGTTATGCCTATCGTTTTTGCAGCAGCTTTCCATATTATAAAAATTCACTAACTAGAATGAATTTCTGTGGTTTTTCAGGACTGGGATGGAGTTACCCTTGTGATATATGGAGTGTTGGTTGTATCTTGGTTGAACTATGCTCGGTATCTTCAATTTCTTGAGTAGTACTTAGACCTACCAGTGAAATAGTTGAAAGGTTACTTACGATAGCTTATAGAGGAAAAGTATTGTCACGTCATTTTGTGGTGGTGTCACAGGGTGAAGCCTTGTTTCAAACACATGAAAATTTGGAGCACCTAGCCATGATGGAGAGGGTATTGGGTCCGCTGCCACAGAACATGTTGAAAAGAGCGGAGTGAGTCCTGAATTTACATGTTTAGAAATCTCATATCATTTTTATGAGTTGCTAAGCCCATATTAAAGTTTACATTCGACTGATGTAGCCGACATGCTGAGAAATATGTTAGACGAGGTAGATTGGACTGGCCTGAAGGTGCAACTTCTAGGGAAAGCATTAAGGCTGTCATGAAGCCACCACGTCTACAGGTGAGTTATGTATGCCATAGAAACGATTGCAATGAAATGTCTTTTGATTGGACATTTCCTTATATACCTCTTGGTTATTTCAGAATTTGGTAATGCAGCATGTGGATCATTCAGCTGGGGATCTAATTGACCTCTTGCAAGGGCTTCTCAAGTACGACCCTGCAACAAGAATCACTGCTCGTGAGGCCCTCAGGCATCCCTTCTTTACTAGAGACCAATACAGGAGGTCTTAAAGTGCTTGGTGATCACCTAAACTCCAAGTGTAGCTCCCAGACATCCCCCCTTTTGGCCATAGTACGCATGTTGTAATCTCACTCTGCCGGTTGCAGAGTGAGTTTGCTGCCAGAGTCTTCGAGAATGTAAATAATCCAGTGAGGAAGAACTTCCATCTCTTCCAAGTTTGTTATAAGATTCCTTATTATACAAGTTATAGGTTTATGTACAAGCTTTTTCTTTATTCATGTATTTTTGTCAAAAAGAAAAAAGGGGTCAGAATAGAATCCGTAGTGTAGCATATTGGATCAGTTAAAATACTGCTTGTACTTCTGTTTCTTGTTCTCCCCGGTACAGTCAAAGATCTGCAGTTTTTTCTCCCCCTTCAATTTTATAGTATTTTCGAATTACTAGTAGCTATTGAGGTGTTAATTTTATCATGTGGAAGGACGTTAATAATCTATGCATGTACAAGTTCAATAGTTTACTGATACATCTGTAAGCAGCTGAATCTGTGAAATTTATGCTTATATAGGGGGACATATACCTGAGAAATTATCAGCTTTTGCCACGTATTCTTCAAAATACATTGAAGAAACAAAGTAAATCCAAGTGTCCATAGTGATAAAGTTATTTGGCAGAAAGGTAGAAGCCCCAAAAAAATTAGCCTTGCAGATAGGCTAGGCTCTACAAGGGAACCTTATGCAGAGCAGCTTGAAGAGGTTTTATCCTTTGATTCATTCTAACGCTTTGTTGTGCACTTTTTGGCTATCATTATCCCTGTTGGAGGCCCAGTAACTGTTATAGTGCAGTGACTGTACAACCAGTACGAATAGCGTAAGAAACCACTCAACTTGGATCTTGCCCTGAAATAGCCTTTGATCTCGAACATGATTTTTCCAGTGTCCATTTGCCTCCTGAGCTCTTGGCTGTGGGGTGGGGAAAGTGGAACTTGGCTTGTGATCATATGAACATCCTTAAATCTTGACTGTCTCCTCAATGCAGTGAAAGGCTTCACATATCTTGTCGCTAGAGGTGCACGGTCATGATAAAGGTCCATTACCACATAACTGAAGTCGACATTCACCTTTTTGTTTGGATTTGTGAAGTTTCCAAGAATGGTAAGGTCGGCGTTTAGGAGGTAACCCATGTCAAGGTAGGCTGCATTGAGTGTGGCACTTGAAATGTCAAACTTTGGGAGATGAGGACGAAAGACTAGATAGATGATCAGGATCGCTAGGCCTCCCACTATGACTATGACCCAGAAGAGTGTACAAAATGCAGCAATTAACCAAGCTAAAGGTGTGGCTTTTCGTGATCCTGGCAGTCTAACAGAGGAGGGACGATGCTGATGGTGACCCTGTTGGCCAGAACGATGTCTTCCAGGATGTTGCTGCGGATGCTGTGGCCGGCTTCCTGCAGGATGCAGCTGTTGTTCCTGTGGCTGGAAATGATCCCCGTGATGATGTGTTCCGGGTTGCAGCTGCTGTTGGCTGGCTTCAATGGGATGCTGAGGCCCCGGATGGTAGAGAGCATCTGGTGGTGGCGGGTAACGGTGCCGGTCTCCTGGCGGCGGGTGTGGATGAGGATGAGGAATAACATATACTGGTGACGATGAAGGACCAGGTGGTGGTTGTTTAATCACCGGACCAGCATCTGGAGTGGGCTTTTTTGGCCTTCGACCACGCTGTGGACGTGCTGGTGACACAGGCGGAGAGAGAGGTGGTGTAACAAAATGAGGGTTGTTTTCACGTTGTTGTTGCATTGTGCCTATGGAGACTAGAGTTGGGAGAAGAAGAGAGGGTCTAAACTTTCAAAATTCCTTGCTCTGGATTCATCAATGGAGGGGGGTAGTTCTAGAGGTAGGATTGATGAAAAAGCAAAGAATCGAGCATTAGTTAAGCATGGAAGGCAAGTAACCTCATTGATGCCTGCTTTTAGAATTTCCCGTTGTGTGGATACATTCTTGGATGCACCGTCAGGCAAATACCTGCTTTTAGAATTTCCCGTTGGTTAGAGGTAGCATCCATGGTCCATTGTACAGAACTAACAGTATAATCATTATCAGAGATTACCCAAGGAAATACTGATTTAGCATTAACAACAAATTCATCATTAAGGAATGCTCTCTCTCATTTATTCTCAACCAGTTGCAATGCTTAGTCCTATACCCAAAAAAAAAACCATAGTCATAGGAAAAAGAAATGCTGTTTATCTAATAGGAGTTAGAGTTAATAATTTCGAATTTAAGAAGATAAAAGTTCAGTCTTGATGACGGAAGAAATTAAAGGCATTTTTTTTTTCAGTAAAGAAATAATATCTTTCACAAGGACGATAACTAACATTTAGTAAAGTTATTTCCTAACAATATTTGAATAATAACTTGACGTTGAAATTTCACTTCAAAAGTAATGCTTGTCAAATATGAAATGGTAGTGACAAAAGTTCTTCCAATCGAGTGGCCATTAAAATATAATGACAAGCAACCAGAAAAGAAAGTATGCAATTAAAGTTGTTAAGTTAAAATGAGATCTATTTCATTCCCTAGTATTTCTTTTGATTGTAGTTTTTATTTACAAGAAGTTTACATCTTGAGATGTTTTTGGCCAAACAAAAAAATGATGGGATGTTGCTTTACAAAGGTGCAACAAGTGTTTATTTACAGATGGTACTGCATCAACATTTCAACTTTGATAAACCTCAATTAACTCTGGAAGACTGGGAGCAGCTATAGCAGCGATATTGAATGTTAACTGCTGCATTGCTACTTCATCTATAGTGAAGGCTCCTCCATAGGCCTGTTTCAGCTTATTCCCCGTAGATTTAGTCACCTTATCATTGCTTGTTGGAGCTGGTTCAATAGTCATCGCCTTCTTGGCATTGCGATGTTTGCAGATTATAGTACTGCATGAATTGTAGGGGAAAAGGAATCCTCATAGGATCTCTTATGTCTCAGCAGAATCATTATAGTTTCTGCACTGGAAGACTGACTACAGGAACTGCTTGATAAATTTTGCAAGCAGATCACTTTGGATTTGGTACTACTACCATCATATCTGCAGCAAGTAAATTTAACCAGATAATGTCAGCAAGCAATTTTGCTCTTTCGTCCAAAAATTCATGAAATGCTAATCTATGTGACAAACACTTTTTCCCTTTATTTCAGTTTATAGTTGATTGCAAGCATAACATGTAAGAATTGGCCATACAGAAAGCATGAAAGAACCTGTTACTGAACCTGAATCTTGCCCCATTAAATACAGAAGAGGACATGAGATGATTTCTCCTCTGAACAACACCAGTACTTGTTTTCGGAAGCTGTTGACAAGTTTAAGAATTGTTAACAGAAGACATAGGTACACAAAGAAATCAATGAATCAAAACTTTATCCTCCTTTTTTTTTTTTTTTTTTGGTGCCCGAGTAAAAAAAGGGGAATGCATATCAATTAAATGAATTTTAAAGAAATATGCATCAGGAGATTTCTCTGTTGGCAAATCCACAAAGATATCTAATAAATAAACAACATAATGATCTCATCACAAACTAGAACGAAACAAACAAGCAAAGTCAGACCAAATCATGCTTTGAAAGTCTACAACTGAAACTAACTAGACTGCCTCGTAACGTGATTAACTGCATAAGCTCACCAAAGGCAGCATATAACATAAGTGATAATGGCACTTCAGGTATTCTATTCACTCAGCTTGCAGACTCTACAAAATTGCTTCTTCCTGAATTTCCTTCTTTTTTTTTTTTTAATTCAAACAGGAAGTACAAAATAGACCCTCAAATTTTAATTCCTATAGAAACTCCAATACAGCCGAACAACAGCTGCATACTACAATATTATAAGCATAAACACCATTACGTAGATTTCTGCCACGTGGAACATGATAGCATTTCTGTTGCAAAATTTAACACAAACAATGTATGATGCAGTTGTCCTGTCTCAGCGGTCCAGACTTGTATCTATACCTATCTTCCAGCCAGCTCCAATGGCATGGGCTTTCAGTGTTGGATCCTGGTTAAAGAGCTAAGCTATGCCATAAAAGGTAAATGAACAAGGTAAGCTAATTCAACGTTCTTTCCATTTCGTGCATGTACAGAGGTATACACATGCATATCACCAAATGTCGGTAAATAACATACTGCTTACTGATTGATCATGGAAAATGTATCAGAAAAAAGTGCTGTTGTCCGAACCTGTCTGGTGTTTCTGCACTTTGGCCAAAATATGAAAGAGCCTTTGCCTAGCTGTAACTTCTCTCCAAGGACAACAAATTAACTCAACCTAGAATTTTGACATCAGAAGTTTCAGATTGGGTGAAGAAAATGTAGATCATCTACACATTACTAGAGTAGCACAACAGAAAACCAATTCATTTAGCACATCAATAGTCCCTCCCTACATGCTACTGGTGAAATTACATAGCATCTACTGCTCCCGCTCTCCCATCTGTTTGAATTGAAAACCTTGCACCCTGCTGCTAGATAAATTTAAATAGTAAAAAAAAAAATCTTTCTTTTAGGTATTATAGTGCAATAACTATCCATTTCAGAATTAATCAACATTCCTGAGGTCTTTAAATTCAGGATTGCCAGAATACACATATGTAATACAGACACCAAAGGACAAATAGAACAGGGAGGGGATGATAAAGGGTGGCATGTTATTTTGAGATACCAACCATTTCTGCTTTTCATGCTGGATTCCTCATTCAACTGGATAGCATTAATCAGAGTATTGGATAAATCCCCATCAAGAGTAAAGCCCTTCTCCATCATTTGATCCCAGACAGAACAAGCCAAGGAAATCTTCCTTTCCTGTATGAGACCTCCAATTATCACTTTGAAAGTGACCTCATCTGGATGCAAACCTCTAGTTTGCATTTCCTCATATAAATGCATGGCTTCATCAGCTCTGGAAGCCTTGCAAAAACCACTGATAAGAGCATTATAACAAACTACATCGGGGCCAATTCCCTGTTCCAGCATATCATGGAAGATGCTCTGAGCCATTCCTATAGAACCAGTTTTGCAAAGATGGTCAATGATAGTAGTAAACAATACACGATCAGGTGTCAGATCCATCTTAGTCATCTGATCAAGAAGCCTTTTGGCTGAATCAGCATTGCTTTCTCTCAGAAAAGCTTCGATTAGAATGGTAAAAGTTACAACATCAGGAACTATTCCCTTTTGCACCATCTCCTCTAGTAGCCCATATGCCCTCCTAGTGTTGCAGGCCTTGCAGAGGAATTTAATGATAGTGTTATAACTCACAACATCAACCAAGCCTTTAGCTTCCATCGTACTCACCATCAACTGGTAAGCCTTATCTACTCTATTTGCCTTGCAGAGACCCTTAAGGAGCTGATTGTAGCTAAAATTATCAGGCACCATCCCACTCTTCTCCATGTTCTCCATCAGCTTCTCTGCCTCATTCAACATAAGCTCATTACAGCAAAAGTTCAGCAACACATTATAAGTAACTAAGTCCGGCTCGCATCCATTTCTCCTCATAAATGTCTTAATTGCTTGTGCTTTATCAATTCTACCAGCTAGACAAAACCCATGAATAAGTGTGTTATATATTTCTGTACTGAATTTAACTTTATCTTTCAAATGCCCCAGTGTAAGTGCATAAGCCAAATCAACCTTCCCATTTTCACACAATCCCAAAACAAGTGCTCTACAAGCCTTGTTATCTATGATATAACCTTTCTTAATTACAGTATGCCACAACTCAACAGCGTTATCGATTCGCTTAACCATAAGCAACCCATTTATAACTATAGTATAACTCACCACATCAGGCTTCCTTCCCTTCTCTCCCATAATCGTCAAAACCTCCAAAGCCAAACCCACAAAATTCTCACTACACAAAAGATTCAAATAAATGTTATAAGCCCAAATATCCGGGACTGCTCCAATCCTATCCATGTCAATTAAAAGCCTATCAATGAGCTCAAAGTTCTTAACTTTACACAGTCCAGAAATGAACCTTGAATAAGTAAAGGAATTCAAAGAGAACCCTTTTGGGTGCATTGCATTATAATAGTGCTCTGCTAAGTCAAAATGTGAATTGGAAATCAATACACCAATGAATCTGTTATAATCAATGCTGAAAGCTCTGCAATCCGATTGGCTCATTTCATCAAACACTTGAATTGCTCGGTCTATTTGGCCAGTTTTCACGCAGTGTGTAATGCACGCTCGGTAAATGAGCCGATGCTTACCGAGAGCTTTGTACATATTACGAAAGGGACTCTCAAAAACGAATGCATAGCATCGATTTTCAAGCTAAAAACCTCAACAGGACTTCAAAAAGTTGGTATTTGTATAGAATTCTTGTAGCTATACCGGTATTAAGCATTCAATATCTCTACTGAGGTGCAAACGAGTCTCCTTCAAAATCATAAAAGCTCATACGTTCAAATGCATCCACAGAGATGGAGACAGAGGTGAATCCTGGTTTCATCTATGGAGGAGGCGAGAAGACGGACAGAGTGACAGAGGCGAGAGAGGGAGGACCCGGAGGAGACAGGGACTTGAAGGCCCAAAACCAAGTCCGCCCTAGAGGTCTGATTTTGAAAAATGGGTATTTCTTTCGATTTGAGTAGGGCCCTTTCAACGGGCTAATGGTCTCAATTTTATTCCAAAAAGGCCCAGTACTCTGCAATGGACTGTGGGTCCAGATTTTTTCTTGGCCTCTTTCATTGGCTTTAGAATGGGCTAATGGTCTTGGAATTCAATTCCAAAGAGTCTCAGTTTCGCATACGGTGATTTTACGACTCAAATTGAAAACGATAAAAATTTAACATCTGAAAAGATAAAAGTAATTGCATGTAAAATTTTTTTTTAATAGAATGATATCATTTTGAATAGTCAAAACGACATCATTTTAATATTCATATAATTGTGTGAAAAGTTTATATAATCGTGTGAATGTGTTCAAATGACCGCACCAGTTGCGTAGCCCGTGATCCCTCAGTTTCATGCCGAGGGTTTTTTTTTTTTTTTTTTTTGGAGTGGGGTGTGGGAGGGGGTTGGGGGGAGGTTTAGATTTTAAAAAAAAAAGAATAGGTCTATAAATAGCAAACCAATAATATTCCCTCGCTTCTGTCTCGTGAACATGTCAAACAAATTGATCCAAAGCCCAGTGAAAAGAAGCAACAACTCATTGGACCAGTAATTACAGCCCAGCAACAAGTCTAAACTTTCCTCAATTAATTCTAAAATTGAAAACCCTATCTCAAGATCCATATCTACTGAATTGAATGTTCTTCAATAGTCTGACCAACCAGCGGAGCTACGCCTAGTGTGGGGCTTAAACTCCAATCTTCAATTCACACGAAGAGGTCTTTGCAAGAATCTAGGCTCAAAGAAAACAAAAACTATTCCACTTGTCTTATTTGAACAATAATTCTATATGAATAGACATCACTGGCTCACTAGTGTTTGATTTGATTGAAAGGGAAGAAGGTGTTTTCCTACTCACCCAGGAGAACAAAATGAAACCATATAGATAAGTGGGTACACTTTGTTCCACCCCTTGAAAATCGGGGAAGTCTTCAGTCACTATTAGAATTGCTTGAGTGAAATTTATTGTATAATTCTAATTGATAAAGAAGTTACAGAGTTAAATTAACCTAAATAAATCCTGATTGATTCACTTTTTAGAAGGTCAAGATTTTTTCTTTTGAGAATCAAATACGCAATATTATAATTAACGTGTTGGTATCGGACTAATTAAGTGGGGCCGAAGCCCTCACTTTGTTCCAACCCCTTTCACTTCCCATTCAAGAATTAGAATAGTCACCTAGCAAGTTCAAACTTATTGCCAAGAATATCCAAGAGAATGGCTCATGGGAAGACATTAACATCAGCTGCAAAAGGAGACTGCATGTTTCTTCTGTCTTCCATTTATGTTCTTGTATTCGCCCACCTTCCTTGACTATTACAGTCTTGTGCCCACAAAAATATGATACTTTATTGGTCTCTTTCCAAAGTAAATTACCAAAGGGACTACATTAGGAGAAATTCTTATATGGACCCGTTTCACTGTGGACCAAATGTTTTGAGTGTTGTACCACGTACTTTGTGTGTTATACATTTCTAGAAAGGTACAACACTTTAAAGTATCGGTCCACGGTGAACCCGATCCACATAAGAATTTTCCCTACATTAGACTCTAGACGCGGAAGTCGAATTATAATAATGGAATGATAATTTTTTTATTTAAATTTGAAGTTTAGTCTAACTTTATTTGAAAAGATTAATAATTTCTTAATTTAAATAAGAATAGAGGCGAAATTAAATTTCATCGCTCGGTCCGCTAATTGAGGACGGGAATTACAGAATTCCTAATCTAACTTGTATCGTTTTATATATATGTGTGTGTGTTTTATTTATTAGTATATATAATATATATGTATTAAAATTTTTATATTTATATATTTATATATAATTAATATGTAAATAAATAAGTATGTGTATATATATAAAATATAAGTATATACTTTTATATGTATAAGATATTTCTATGCATGTATCATATATATATATATATATATATATATATATATATCTTTTTGTGTGCATATATAATTAAAAATAATATGTATATAAATGTACATGTTTATAAAAAAAATTATTATTTGTTATAAAATTAGGGTAGTGTTAGAATAAAATCTTCACACTACACACTAATAAAACTCTAACTATTTTGCACAAGAATTTCTCTCTTTCTTTTCTCTCACAATTTTCTCTAATCTTTCTTTCACTAATCTTTCTTTCACAAAATAATAGTGTATTACAAGTTTAGAGAATAGCTCTATTTATAGAGCTCTAATTAGTGGATTACATCATGGCATACATCATCTTCCACTAATCTTAATTAGTGGTGTCTCCACTAAATGGTGGACATCCATAAAAATCTTCTAATAATTCACATAAATCCATAATTAGTGGAGCCTCCACTAATTAATAAAGATTTCAATAATTCATAATATTATTAAAATTATTTATATTTTTAATAGTTTTGTATATATATGTATATATTATATTAGATTAAATTTGTAAATGTATAATATATAAGTAATATATAAATTTAGTTTGAGACTTTATTATCATTTTTTATGAGTAAATTATTGAGCTTATTATGATTCACAATTTGTTATGATTATTAATTTTGTTCTTTAAATTCGAGTTTATTTTAGTACTTTATTATTATATTGTAAGTAAATTATGTTAAAATTATAATTATATTTTGAAAATTTTAATGATGAATATACTGAGCTCAGTAATTTATTTTATTTTATTTTTTAACTTTAATCTCAATTGACTCGCGGATTCTAATTCCCAATACGCTCCGATTGCCTATCCTAATGGATAGTTCACAATCATTTTTTGTTTTTAACTTGATTTCAAGAAGACACAATCCAGAAAACATACTCCACTGTTACAATGAGGAAGGTATTGAACGAGGAAAATTCTTAGGTGCACCCTGTGCACGTGCACTGAGTGCTTTGGAAAATTGTACTACTCGCAACAAAAATTATACACCAAATTCTGTGTACAACATTATCAGCGGGTAGTACAAGTTCTCAAAGTACTCGGTGCACGTGCACCGGATGCACCTAAGAATTTTCCATTGAATTATTATGCTCATACTATTCTTCGAAGAGGGAATGCTTTCTTAACTTTTCATTATTCATTATACGTGACAACTTTTATTATTGTTTTATAGTTATTAAATTTAATTATCTTAAATTGCGAGTAAAACTTAAATACATCGTGTATTATAAGAGTATTGGATATGGGTTTTAACTTTTAACGCTACCATCAGTGTAGCTAATTTATTACTATCTTCGTTTCATAATATAAGTCATTTTGCACCTGAAATTTTTTTTTACAATATAAGTCGTTTTATAAATTTTTATAAAAATTTATTACTTTTTTCTAACTTTATCCCTCCTTACAATTTATCTCTTTTTACTAAATATGATTCAACTCTCTCTAATTACCAAAGTATATAAATATTTAATTAATGATATTTTAATTTTAAATTTGTTTAGAATTTAAGAATCTTAATTTTTGTATATAAATTAAAAATAACTTATATTGTAAAAATGAGATAATATTGAATAAATTATTCATTACAAAAATTATAATGTGAATCTAATTCACGTAAATTGAATATATTAAGAAATTATATTTTGTATAATATAAATTATAAATATAATTTTTTAAAGCCCGCGCTCCATACAAGAATTGCCCTATACATTAAAGACCTCGAAATGTGTGTAGTTAAAATTCATACCAATTAAATGTTTGTAGGGTTTAAGTTTGACTGCCAAGTTTGCTTCATAGTCAAACTTAAACCCATAAATCTCTTCCTTTATAATAATAAGAAGAAGAATATATGAGATACGTTTTCTTAAAAATACTTTTAACTAATTAATTTCCATCTTATTATTTCTCCATCCTTCTAACTATGTCAAGCTTTTGGCAAAATTTCTCAAATCTAACTCTTGTTTTTAAAAAAAAAAAATTAAATAGCTATTATATTAGTATGAGCTACAAATCTTTGACTAGACTCTATTCATTGGATTCATAAGAATATGCTATAGGAGAGGGTAAAAAAGATCCATTTTTAATTTCTATTATCATTTTTTTTAAGAGTTGGTATAGCATACATATTTAGACTGCATTATATTTTGTTTATTATAATGAAATAAAAAGCACTTGTCTCATCTCCCATGCTTGCTTTTTAAAGGGTAAACAACTACTTATCATTATTATATTTATTGACAAACTACTTGTTTTTATATTTCAAGAATAATTCATTAACAAGTATGCTACCCAAATATCCTCTAAAAAAAATCATAACCGAGTACCATTTTTAATTTATTAAAAAAATTATCGTAATTATAAATGTGTTAAATATGTCTATATTCAAGTAGCATACACAAGGCTCCTCAATTAATTGAAAAGCCTTAAGATGAGATAGTAATTAAATTATACAAAATTCTCATAATTAGTAATAAAATAGTAATTTAATTAGTTAAGAAAAAAAATTGGATTCTATTCTCGTGCCATCCACTTATTTATCCCCGGACGGGTTTTTAACCAAAATGTATTCCTTTTAGAATTCTCACTCGCAACTGAGTTTCAAAGCGGACCCTACCCCGTGCGGTGGTTCCTCGCGTCTGCTAGACGCGAGGTATGCTGACACCTCGCGTCCGGCAGACATGAGGTGGCTTTTTGACATGAAGAAGCCCGTGCAGGGGTCTCCTAGTGTCTGGCAGACGCGATGAGACTTTCTGTTCCCTGACAGTAGTGCCAGACCCGATTTTGTCTCCTTCTCTCTTTTCAGCAATTTCAGCAAAGCACATTCACGAGTGCTTGTCATGATCACGAGCGCACAATGATTTTTTTATTCCTTTTAATGCCTTGCCATTTTGCATTCTGGCCATTTCTGCCTTCTACTTCTCTTCACCTCATTGTCATTTCTTCCTTCTACTTCTCTTCAATCCTTCACCTTTCCGCCATTGTCCTTCACTGTCATTCTCCATCTTTGCTTTACAATTCCCATGCTCTGGTAGACGCACACCATTGCTGCTTTGTTCAGTCGCTGCGTTGTGGATTTCTTCAAGTCAGAAGGCATGTCCTTCTTTGGTTTACAGGTTTTTTTTTTTTTTTTAAATAAGAAGTCACTGTTGATAGTTAGTTAAATTATACATTTAATTCTTGTATATTTCTTATGCCTCTGCCAATGTATTGAATTGTGGTATTGGGATTTAAGAGATTTGATATTGGTTTAGTGGAGGATTGTGAATTATATTAAGATATTAATTTAGTGAATTGTTATTTTATCATATTACAGTGAATATATACACTGCTTGGAATATTTTGTGAAAATATGAAAATGTTTAAAAGTTATTGTTGTTTATTTTGGTGAGTATTTGCTGTAGTTTATTTTGGTTATTTTGGTGAGCATTAAATTGTTGCAATTTCGGACTGGAATTTAAGTGAGATGCGGGAGTGCTCCATTTTTTCAAATGAAATGATCAATTTCTTTTCAAGTGAAATGGAAAAAAAAAACATATAGTGAATTTAGAATAAATTACAAATTATTTTCAGATAGAAAATTTTAGAATAAAAAAATACTTGTATGAAATAAATAAATAAATGATATTGGGCTGGAATTGTCTAATGGTCTGGAACTTTCAATTTAATCCATTTGGAATATATTGAAGCACATAGATATAGTTTTATCCATCCTTTTAGAATTTTCAAACATTAAATTTGGATACAATTAAAAGATCTATCCTTATTTTTTTTTAGATACAATTAAATTTAAAATATTAATAATTTTTAAAAAATTTAAAAATTCAAATATTTGAGAATTTGAATATTTTGAAATAGTCATTTGAATTAAATAAATATTAAAATATTATGTAATTAATTTCAATTTCTTTAAATTAAAACTAAAAATAAAATTTTATATACAATTTGAAGAAGACTTAATTTTGAATATTGAATATTAAGAAGAGACTTAAATTTTGAATAATATTTTATCCTTTTCAAGTATTTAATATTAATTTTTTATGTAAAAATTAAGTAGAAAAATATCATATTACCGTATATTAACTTTTTTTTATTATTGTAGATGTTAATTATCTTAATTATTTCATGCTATATTTCTTTGTAATTGTTGTCAAGAAATAAAAATAATTTTTTTGTTAGAATTTAATTGAGATGCTTCCCACATTTGAGATTTATATGGATGTTATGAAATCCAATTATTTTTTATTTTAATAAAAAATTAGTTAATATAGTTAAATTTAAATTGTTAAATATTTTTTTTATTTACCTTAAACAAATAAGAATATTAATATTTGAATTTTACATTGAAAGTTACCTTAAATATTTTTATTAATATTTATTTACCTTAAATATTTAGTTTTATTAAATTTAGAATATTAATATTTTCAAATTTTCAAATATTTGAGATTTTGAATATTTTGAAATATTCATTTGAATTAAATAAAAATTATCTAATTAATTTCAATTTCTTTAAATTAAAACCAAAATTAAAATTTTATATACAACTTGAATAAGACTTAATTTTGAATATTGAATATTAAGAAGACACCTAGTTCATGCTAATTTTTTTTGTAATTGTTGTCATAAAATAAAAAGTATAGAATTTGTTAGAATTTAATTATTTAATAGAAGTTGATTCTGTTATGATTAATTGATTTATTTGATATTATTGGTATAGTATAATATTTATAACATTTGTTAGAATTTAATTATTTAATAGAAAAAATATATCTAACTTATTTAGGTATAATGTCATTGGAACAACCTGTAAGATTACGGTTCTATTGGGATTGCGAGATTATTCGCACCGCAAATGGTGATTTTTACGGTTCCTATCTCAAGACGTTGCTTGTTAGAAATCAAGTAAATTGCGTTGCCTTAGTCAATAAAATATGTGCGATTCGAGGTTTGGACGTGTCTACTGTAAAGTTGTAAATCACGATGCGAGAAGACGCTTCCGCTAGTAATGTCGGAAGGTCTATAATGAGAAATAATACTGATGATGAGGATATGGAAAATTTATAGTACTATGCATCCATTGCGGGGGGACAATCAGTTGATTTGCATGTGAAATATGAGATGTTGCAGACCCCTACGGTTGCTTCAAGCGTTGAAGTTCAAACCAATCCTATGCCAGCTCCGTATCTACAAATACCACAGTTACCAAGTAGTTCTCTGCCTATACATCATGATTTATTTTAGTCGCATTATAACTCCCCAATGAGATTCAGCCAACCTGAAGCACATTCGATACAAGAATATGAGCACATTCAACCATCCCATACCCAGACAGCTTTGCCATTGTTTCCAGGTGCTGATTTGGGTGTTCCGCAGCACACACTCCAGTTGATTATTGGGTTACTCGAGAGCCTGTTTGGGTTGGTACTCCCGAGGCGACTATAGATGGCTTAGGACCTACATCGGATGTGCCTGTTACTGATGAGAATCCTAACGAGAATGATGGAGGCAATGATGTTGGGGCTGAAATGCCCGGTCCTTCTGCGATGCTGGGTACTTTTGCATTCCCCGGTCCTTCTGCGATACCCAGTACTTTTGCATTCCCTGGTTATTCTGTAATATATCAGCCTGTTTATGGTGTTAGCATACCGGAGCACTTATACAATCCACCGTATTCTGAGTACCTTGATAGGTTGAATAATTCTCCAGATAGAGAATATGATAACGATGGAATCACAATAGGTGGTTCTGGAATGAATTTCTGGTTAGAATCAAATAATGATTTGTGTGTCGGAATGTGGTTTAAGGACAAGGATGAGCTACTGTGGGCTGTTAGGTTATGGTCCGTGCGAATGGGTTGAGAGTTTACGATCCTAGAAAGTAAGTCTACACTTTGGATTACTGAGTGCAAAAATTCTACCGACGAACATCGATGTTATTGACGGATCCGTGCGCAGAAGAAAGCAAAGTACGATTCATGGCAAATTACTCGCTGGCACGGAGAATATATTTGTCTAGTTCGGACAGTCGATAGAAACCATCACAATATGAGCGCCAATTTTATGGCAAAGCACATTATGACTATGATACATGATAGGCCTGGGATTACAGTGCGCGAGATTAATGGTCATATTCAAAATATATTGCATTTCAGTTCATCTTACAAAAAATGATGGAATGCCAGGAGGATGGCTATTGAGATGGTTTATGGGGATTGGCTTTCTTCATTCGAGCAGTTGCCACAATTCATGCTTGCACTGTATGATTCAAATCCAGGGATATCGATACGGGAATATGACAATAAATTTGGCAGAATCATTCAAAAGTGTTGTCAAATGCATATTTGCTCTACCCATCAAGGTGATCGTCAAGTATTCATTCAAGAAAACAGTCAAGTACTTTAAGAACTATAGACAGAAGGCCAATCACGGTCGATATCACTTTCCTTCTAAGATATTATCCAAATTTATACAGAATGAGACAAAGGGGAGAAGCCATCGTGTGCAGGCTTATGACCAAGGTCAGGGCATTTTTTGAGTTGTGTCAGGATATCGCGAGCATGGTAAGAGAAATAATACATATCAAGTTGATCTTGATTCGAGAACATGCAGTTGCACCAAGTGGAAAATATATGGAATACCTTGTTCGCACGCATTTACAGCTTGTTAGCAAGTAGGGTTGAATCTTGGGGATCTCGTGCCACCCTTGAACACGACACCGTACTACAAATGACATACACAGGACAGTTTAAACCTATTCATCACGAGGATTATTGGTGCACTCCTCCTTTTACATTGGCACCGAATCCGTATCGGTTCAAGAACCGTTGCCGTAGTCGTATGAGGACATCGAGGATTAGGAATGAGATGGACGAGCGCAACCCTGATTCACCACTACGTTGTAGGAACTGTCACCATACTGGACACAACGAGAGAAATTGCCCCCAACAGCGCCATTCAGCGGAGTTGATATGTTTTCTGTAGTTCCCTGTATTATCTTTAATTTATGTATTGCTTTTTCAAGTTTAAATGTTATATTATGTACACCTTGTGTATTGCTATATAACTTGTACATAAACTGAAGACACGAGAAGTGTTAACCTTAAATTGATGTATTGAGTACTTTGTATTAATATGTCTTTACTTTATTCGATTCGTTCAGTCGATTGATTTCTACAAATTCATTTCATGCCTTTACTTATTTCCATTTATAACATTTTTTCTGTATTTTATATCGATTAATAAAATGACAAATCATTTACTGTCTTTGTTTTGGGACATTATATACTAGCCTACGCCTGATGGAATTGACCCCAGCCCAATTATATCAAATGTGTCAACCATGCAACATAGACATAGATCTACACATATTTAGGCAGGATAGTTACCATATACTATTTTTGGTGCAAGGCGCAATGACAATGCCTTTTAGGTTGCTCGGCCACTCGATCTCCGTGTCCAGCAACTTATGGAGTTGGTCGGGTTCGGTGGGGTCATTTGTTTACCATACACGAAGATTGATCATCCACTTATTACAGCGCTGGTGGAGAGATGGCGTCAGGAGACGCACACCTTCCACTTACCAGTCGAAGAGGCCACAATTGCCTTACAAGATGTAGAGGCCCTCTTCGGCTTACGTGTGGACGATGAGTCAGTTATTGATCGTGGATTGACTTATCCGCAAGCAAAGTTGTTAAACATGTGCGAAGCACTGCTTGATTTTCAACCCATGGGCACAAACCTAGACGGGTCTCGTTTGAAGTTGAGCTCTATCGAGAGAGCCCTTACTCAACCGCTCTAGCCATACGCGATACCAGATATGGTTGCACAGCATGCACGGTGTCGCATCATACAGCTTATTGGTGGGTTTCTGTTCTCGGACAAATCTGAGTTCATTTACGATATATATATATGATTTACAGTTGTTTGGCACAATTAGTTGGGGTTGTGTAGCACTGGCTCATTTATGTCGATGTATGTGCAATGCAATAGACTATACAACATATCAAATAAGTGGCTCACTTTTGTTGATTCAAGTTCGAAATAAAATCAAATTTAAGTTAACTATTTTTTTCAGCTTTTATTGAAAAATGATTGTGAGATATATGGCTAAAACTAAAACTCTACTTATATTGTGATAGTTATGGGTATAGGAGCGTATTCCAACCATTAGATCGGAAAGAGTACTGCCGATAGAGGATATACCCCCCGACGCGCCTAGAGGTTTAGCATGGCAGGGTCCACGGCAGGGTCCACTTGAGCTTTCCCGCATCCCAACATACATTCTACTTGCGTATAGGGATCAGTTGGATCGGATGCGATATAATCATGTAAGTATAACTATTATGAATTTGCAATCAATTATAATAAATATGCATTGATTTACTATTTACTGCTATATATATTATTTCACAGTTTATATGATGTCTTTATGACAAGCATATGTTGGCATCCCTATCCCCGTATTGCACACACGGGAGACACATTTGAATGTCTGTTACGTCTCTATTGTATTGGGAGACGATAGAGTTACATCGCCCTGATCGAGTCCAGCGACAGTTTAAATTGGTACAACCAATTCCTGATGCCGTTGACATGGGGATAGATTTGCATCATCGTGACATGCGGACGACTGGTGGTGGGTGGGACGATGTTGATGCGCTGCATCTCGCTAACTGGATAAATCGCCAGGCATATATTTTGATAGGACAACCCACTTTTGGTGAAAGTGTGATTTCGGATAGATCCGTTGAGTAGTATTAGAGGCGAACACGACGATTGATTGGCAATCTGACAATACAACAATTGAACTCCATAGGCTATCAATCTAGTAGTATAATAGCTGAATTATGTGTAAGTAAAATTTTTTCTCATTCAGATAGGTATAGATAGAGAATTTTTAATTTTGTATATTTCTATTAACATTTTCTTAAAATGCATGTGCACACTGACGCGCTCCACCAAATTTTGCATCTAAACGACACTGCACCAACTCAACGTGCTGAACCATTGCTGGCACAATCAGTTGGGAGGATATCAGAAATTGCCAAGCGTATATTGACTACTATTGGCGAAGCAGATCGTATACAACGCATACCATATGAGCCATTAAGACGATCTTATACTTCTGATCCGATATCGTCGATTTCGCAACAAGTCTCTCGAGAAGTACCACCAATTCAGAGAGGCGATAGGCGGGCATGTCATCGTACTGCAGCTGAGGAAGTCCCTCAGTAGGATCACTACTCACCTGTGCCCGCAGATAAAGGTGATTATGTGGCAGGTGATCCTACAACTATTGATGAATTTGTTACTCCACAACACCTAATTTTCGATATTAGGCGCAATTCTTCTGTCAGTGAGTATGATATTAGTCCATCTATTGAGTGCACTTGCAGATGGCATATTCAATCTGAAGAGATTGCAGGTCCCTCATACGCTACAGAAGAATATAATGAGGTACAACCTGAACCACAACCTCGAAAACAGGTTCAACCTCCGAGGAACCGTCGAGGATTTCATTGTGGGACTAACTTTCATCCATTTTTTGACGAATTCATATGTAATAAAGTTATTTGGTAGATCGACTTATTTTTACTAAAATATTCAATTATAATTATCGAAAATATTCACGAAATATTAAATGGTAATTCAATCACTCAAGTATTATTTAATAAATATCATAAAAGATTCATGACTTACTTTTCACTAAAATATTCATGAAAATATTCAATTATAATTTAAACTATTATTCACTAAAAATAAAATTTAGTATTTGCATATTTTCTTTAATCTTTTACATATTATTGAATTTTCATTAAAAATAGATTATTCGAATTAAAATATAAGGGGATTATAGATTTATATAATTGAGATTTAAATTTAAGCATAATTTTTAGATAACAGAGTTTATAAAATTTAGATAATTGATATTTGAAATATTTATACTTTTTACAAATAATTGATATTTATAATATCAATAAATAAATATTATAATTAAACTCTAACTAACAATTAAACTCAAAACGTGTGTTATAGTTAAATTTTAATAATTTACTGACAATATTTTCAAATTTATTTAGAAATTATAATTATTTTTATCCCTATTTATAAAAAAAAATTTGGCAAATTTCAAAAATACAAAATTAATTGTGAATCCATAAAAAAATTAATAATAAATATTTAATTAATGTAAATAAAAATAAAATTTAGACAAATAATACATAAAAATAAATTTGTATGAATAATTAAAATTAAAAAATTATAATTATTGCGATGAAAATATTCTGACAAAAAAAATACCATAACGAAATATTAAATAGTAATTCAATCACTCAAGTATTATTTAATAAATATTCATAAAAGATTCACGACTTATTTTTCACTAAAATATTCAACTATAATTTAAACTATTATTCACGAAAAATAAAATTTAGTATTCGCATATTTTTTTTAATTTTTCACATATTATTGAATTTTGGTTAAAAATAGATTATTCAAATTAAAATATATGAGGATTACAAATTTACATAATTGAGATTTAAATTTAAACATAATTTTTAGATAATAGAATTTATAAAATTTAGATAATTAATATTTGAAATATTTATACTTTTTGCAAAGTGTGCTCTCCTCGCGTCCCATAATATAAGTCGTTTAACTTAATTTCACACATATTAAAATTTCTAAAAATAAGGTGATTTTATATTTTTTTTCTTCCTAAAACACTCCTATTTAAATGTCTTGGAAACAAAAAAAAGAGAGGAGAGAGAGAAAGAGAGGAAAAGAGAATAATAAATAAGGATAAAAATGTAAAAATAGTTTTAAAACTTCATTGAAAAATCCCTAACGATTTATAATTTGGGACAACAAAAATAATCTCTAACGACGTACATTATGGGATGGAAGGAATATTAAATTAAAATATCTTAAATTATCCTAGATGATAGTACCTCCATTAATCTACGGATTCAATTCTTAATTTTACTTTACACATATAGCGATTTACATCTTAAAATAAAAATTTTTAATTTAATTATAGATGTAAATAGACAGACAATAGTTTACAATAAATTATATTTTAATAGGTCTTAAATTTGTTTTTAATATATAGAAATAAATAAATAAACAAATATAAATAAATATATATATATATATAAGTCTACATCAGGTGATGACATGGCAGTTGACCGGTTCTGTTTCAGTCAACAAACCGCCACCTGTCGTTTTCGATATTTGTTTGGTTGCATGAGGCTCTTCTTCCTGCTCTCCTTCCTCCTGCCATTCATTCAAACGCTTCTCTTTGAAGAATGCTCCTCAAATAGAAATAGGTGGCTTTGGAATGCCACTGTATCTTCTTCCTCATTATTCTCTCCGTCACAGTAAATTTTGAACGGGTTTTAGTTGTATCCAAAATTTCTTGGCTTTCATGTAAATAAATGTCTGCGCCAATTTCTCAAAGACCAACCCACTCTTTCAGGTAAGTCTCAATCAATTAATAGTGTGATGGTCGTGGGACTATTTTTTTTTATAAATTCATCTTTATTGACAATTCCTGAGTTTGAATGGAATTTTCTATGCTCTTTTTCTTTGTTTCTTTGTTGTGGGCTTAGTGAATCTGTTGTCTACGTGATGACTGATGACTGAGTTTGATTTGTAGTTTTACTGGGTCGTACTTGTATTTGATTTCTTCTTTACTTTCTCTTTCGTGGTGCGTTAAGTAAAAGGAAGAGGGGGAGAGAGGTGGTCAAGGGTTTTAGGTGAGAAAAACAGCAACAAGAGGAATTTTTGAATGGCTGTTAAATGTTTGAAGGTTGAACTGCCCCTGATGTTTTAGATGCTTGTTTGTTTCCTGTGGCTTTTTCTCGAGCTTTCTTTTTATGGGGTTATCTTAACTTTTTTTTTTTTTTCATAATTCGAGCTAAAGATTTGATCTTTTGCTAAACTGGTTTCTGAAAATTTGCTTTCACTCGATTCACAAGTTTCAGTTAATTTTTACCTTTCGTTTACCTTAAAATTTTAAAAGTCTTTCAAGAGTTAGACAACTCATCAGAACTTGATGTTTTGGATGTGGTTTCCAGGAAGGATCCTCCATTTCTTCTGATTGGTTCTGTGGAGTTTTAGGGAGTTCTTATGAGATGTGGGGAGAAGAGTGCAAGGATAGGCCACCTTTGGGGAATCAGAAAACATATTCACGGTCTGTTTCCTGGGCCGGCCGATCACCTACACAGCCTAGTTCTAGTTCTAGACCACAATGGAACAGTAAAGCGAGGGCTTGTTTGCCACCCCTTCAACCTCTTTCAATTGCCAGACCAAACATTGAGGATTGGCCAAAGCCTGGCTCAGATGATCTTGGCATATGGGCTAATCCTGCTACTCCTGGCCCAGGGCCACCTAGACCAATCACTGCGCATGAGGATTCCCAGCAGGAGAAACCCTTGAGAGAATTCGAATTCCAGAAAGACAAGCTAGCTTTTTTCAATAAGGAATGTTCAAGGATTGTAGATCACATATATCTGGGAAGTGATACTGTTGCAAAGAATCGTGAAATTCTTCATCAAAATGGGATTACCCATGTGCTGAATTGCGTTGGATTTCTTTGTCCTGAGTATTTCAAGAATGATTTGGTTTACAAGACTCTTTGGCTGCAGGACAGCCCATCTGAAGATATAACAAGTATCCTTTATGATGTTTTTGACTACTTTGAAGATGTTCGAGAACAAGGCGGGCGAGTTTTTGTTCATTGTTGCCAGGGGGTGTCCCGATCAACATCGTTGGTCATTGCCTATCTTATGTGGAGGGAGGGGCAGAGCTTTGAAGATGCATTCCAGCATGTTAAGTCTGCAAGAGGAGTTACAAACCCAAACATGGGTTTTGCTTGCCAACTGCTACAGTGTCAGAAGCGGGTGCATGCACTGCCTGCAAGCCCTAGTTCTCTTCTGCGGATGTATCGATTGGCTCCTCATTCACCATATGATCCTCTGCATTTGGTACCAAAAATGTTAAATGAACCTGGTGCAAAAGGGCTTGATTCTCGTGGAGCATTCATAATTCATGTCCCTTCAGCTATATATGTCTGGATTGGTAAGCACTGCATGTCAGTTATGTTGGAGACAGCCAGGGCGGCTGCCTTTCAGGTTATCCGATATGAAAGTGCACAGGGTCCAGTTGCCGTGATTGAGGAAGGTGAAGAGCCACCTGAATTCTGGTATTCTCTTGGGAAGGAGGGCAAAGTGGACACTGAGGAAGGGTTGTCTGGTGGGGTTACAATTGGTCAGACTGCAATTGATCCACTTGTTGGTGGAAGGAAGGTTTGTGATTATGATTTAGACTTCGAAATGTTTCACAAAGCACTTGCTGGTGGGGTTGTTCCTCCCTTTCCATTATCAGGGACTGGATCAGAAACCTGTCTTCCTGCTCGTGAAAATCACTGGAGCAGATTCAGGCGGAAGTTTGCTAGTGGAATCATGAAAGAATTTATCACATCATCCAAGTTAAGTTGTGATACCACCCAAACAATTCAGCAGCAGGGTAAGACCATTACTTCAGAAGAAGCTGATCATGTCATATCACCTTCTGATCATTCGTCACCTTGGAGTCCTCAGTGTGGTTCACCAGTTTCTTCATATGCACCTAGCAGCCCAAGTTGCATGAAAGATACTTGTAAAGTAGAGGATCACTCTACTCGAATTGGTCCCTCAGTGTCTCCAAGCCCTTCTTTCAGTTTGCTGGACTCTGTTCCCAGTTCTAATGTTATAAAGCCAAAATCGAATACCACTTCCCCATCACTTTCACCTTCAACGTCTGACTACACCAGTTCATTTACCTTCTCACCCTCTTCTTCTAACTGCTCTGACTTGTCATATCCTTCACCTTCTGGAGTGGAATCTAAGGACTTGCATGCTACTCAAAATGCATCCTTAGAGGAAAGTACGCCTTTACTATCTGGAGGAACTTCCCCAACTCCAGAAGTCACATATTCTACTACTCATGCTCTGTGGGGGGCAAACACTTGCTTGCCGTGTAAAGGGAGGTCCCCGTCTATAGCAGAGCGAAGAGGGAATACTCCTCCACCTAGGATGATGTTACCTTCAGTAGATGATGATTCCCAAGTTTCAGTTAACCTGTTGAGATCCTGGTCATTTTCTCTTCCTGACCTAGAAGATGAAATCATCAAAGAAATTGAATTTAACGAACTGTCTAGAGAGAATTCTTTTGATGAGTGTAGAGAAGAGATAATGTTAGATGCTGATGCCTTCGTGACTGAGGATGAAGTCCCTTGCTTGACATGTAACTTAGTTCTTCATCAATGGCCTTCTATGAGTAAACTTGAGATGTCTTGTGGCATCCTTGATTCTAGGTCTACTTACATCATACTTGTTCCTCACATGAATTTGGGATCAAATAGTGCTGATGTTGTGTATGTCTGGCTTGGGCGTTATGTGTCAGACCAGGATGGTTACATCCAGTGGGAGACCATCGGGCGCAATTTCATTAATCAGCATGGATTAGCTGCAAGCTCTCTGGTTCAGGTACTTGTTTCCCCTGTGCACTTATCTGACATGCTACTTTCTATTACTGTCTTGTCCCTAAAATGACAATCTGCGGGAGATATCTTGTTTCTACTTTCTCATATAGGCTACAGGATGTTCACTTGAAATTTCTGTTGTGATATTTCTGTGTGATTATTTAGAAACAATTACAGGTAGAATTAAAGGGGGAAAAAAAAAGTTATGATGCCAAAGGTTCTCTCTGTGGTTTTCTGAAAATCCATGTATATGGTTTATTATTTCTAAATGATATTTCTCGGAGAAATCATATGTTCTTCCATCTAAGAATGGATAAGTCTCAAAGATAACAACTTAGGAATAAATTACTGGACTTGACCCAACTAAACTAAGAAGAAATTCTTAATACTTCCCTGATTCTTGCATTTTTTATGTAGCTAAAATCCATTTCATTTCCAGTCGAATGGAATTTCATGTAGTTGAGAGTATTGTTTCAGACTTTTAGCTCCAATGATTTGCAGTAATAATTCCATGGAACAAAGATGTTTAGAGTGGAATGTACACAATTGTGACTTTGATTTAGCTTCCAAAATCAGGAGCGTCTTTCCCATCCTCCCATTTATTTGCTGTTGTGCTGCCCTTATTCCTTTCTTTCCTGAATTATCAGATTATTAATGTTATTTTACCATTTTGCAGGTGGTCAGAGAAGGTGAAGAACCAGAGCAGCTTCGGAAGCATCTTCATGATTTCTCATTCCAGAAGGCATTAGATAGGGAAGTCAAGTAATAGGCTGAAGGTGCAAATACCCTTCACCCTTTTCTTTCAGTCTTTGGCTCTGTTGCCAAAGATCTGCAACAGGTTTTCTGATTTAATATGCATTCCAGGCGAGACAGCTCTCAAAGATCTGTTGCAGGTTTTTTGAGTTAATTGGCATACCAGGCAGATAAGTCTCAAATTCTGCTTGCATGATGCAAGGCGCAGAACGTCACTGAGATCACAAAGATGGAACAGCCGCTGTACAGAGAAATAAGCAGTATATAATCTCTCAATATGAAACCAGAATACTTTTGTTCTGACCTTGTTTATTTAGCATTGATTACTTTCAGCACCAAAGGTGTTGCTCTCTTGTAGATCTAAACATCATTTGGCTCATTCTCTGGCTTCAAAATATATTCTACACACACAAGAATTGCAAAATATCTGTATTCAATACGTATAATCACACAGTTTTCCTTCAGCTTTGGGACACAGCATGGCATCTTTTGGGTGTGGCAAAACATAACCGCTACATAGAAAACCTGATTCCCTTCAGTACACGTTTATCCACTTCCTTTTGGAACTGGAAAGCATAATGTAATCAAAGTCAAGAACGATATGGAAATTAAGAACACCATTTCCACATCCAAATGGCATTCGAAAGCAATCTAGAATGCATCATCTTATAATGCTTGTACTTTAACAGAAAGCAATAGAGCTGTTGATTCATTTGCTTAGAAAAGGTGAGAATTTCAACAGCAGCTATGCACATTGGAGTTCACCCTATTGGCAGGCTGACTTGTTACAAACGCAGACGCCATGAGGGAACTTATATTACAGTCTGAAAACGAAGACACATTTCAGAAGATTGTTTTAAGAAGCAAGCCCTCTTCTCACTGCAACTAAGTTAATACACACTACTCTGCTATTGAGCTCATATCAACTATTCCTCAACTTGTTTTTTGATCTCAATAAAGCCATTGTTGGACCCATTGCACTGCCTTTCAGGGCTCTATATGACCAGCCCTTAACAGGCGTAGGCTTGCCCCATGAACTCTCCTGAGAGAGTTGGGCCTTCTTGGCACTTAGTGCCTCACTGATTTGCTCCCACAGGTCGACTCTATTTTCTACATGTCAACATCATCATTATCAATGCACAAAACGTGAAGAAAACATTTAGTGAATTTTGCCACTAGAAAAAATATATATATTTAGCACATACCTGTTCCAGTGGAATGTTTGTGTGTACCATGATCTACTTCTCCATTTTCTAGAGATAAAAAACAATGAGGTTAGGAATGTAAAGTACGATTCACTTTCTAGTATTAAAACATCTAAGTCGTGAACTAGGGAAGAGGACAGGGAAGTGTATTCAAGGGGTAAATCACCCAGTGAGTTCTGCATCTCCCAAAATCTACATACAAAACAATTAATATGGATATTTGTCTATATAATTATAGACAAGTTTTGGACATTTTTCAAAGGTATGCTCTTTGCGTGTTTACCTCCATCAAATACTGATTCTTTTCCTTTTAGCTTGTCATTTAAATATCAGATTTTATATAATCCACTTGCACTTTTTTTTTTTCTAAATCTTACTTAAACAAAAGGGGAAACTGGACCAATAAACATTCACAAAAGATGCTGCACTTTCACCACTGTTACTCCAAGCCATTAGTTATTAGATATACTTACTCTGTGAGCTAACGTATTTTCATTAGTTGTGTTATACAGTCAAATACTCCGATTTAAAGTACATTACAGAAGCAGAGAAACCCTTTGGTATTCAGTCAAAGAAAGAAGTGCAATTTTAGGACTCGGCCAAACTTATAAATTGCAGCATTGAAATAACAAAGAATGCAGACCTGGAGCGGAGGAGGCTTTTATTTGCTTATCCTTGCTGGCAGGTGTCACAGATAAAACAGCATTCTCCACGGCAGTGGGACCTCCACTGGCTCCACCAATTTCTGCTTCTCTTGGACCTCCAATACCATCTTTGACAATACGAACATCAACAAGAGTAGAAAAATCTATCTGCATGGTTTGCATCGTTGCAAAGGTAACAAAATCAGCATTAAGGTGAAAACATCCATTCCTGGATGTGGGAACAACTGAAACATGGTAGCCAGGTAGAGCGGAGAAAATACACTCTATACAGCTTGATTACCTCCAAAGATCCATCTTCTTTGTAGAGGGAATTATCTGGTTGCAGATCAGATTTGTCTTCATCCGACTTCCCAAAATTTATTGGATATCCCGTGACTGGCAGGAGCACTACTTTACCAGATTGAGGGTTACATGATGATACTTGCCCAACCTAAAGATAGGGCATGTTAAACATCTAACCCAGTTCGTAAATTGAGAAAATAATCATTCAAAATACTTGTAACCCTTTAACTATACCCGATATGAAGAAAGCTCTGGGGTCCATGACGATGATAACTCAAGCATGCGATATCCGATGATATCACCTTCCTGCAAAGGAGACAAATGATAGAAATAACACCACACCAGACGGTAGACAAATGGCAGTGTACAAATAAATTTTGATGAAAAGTTAATCAATTATAAAGCTCCAAGGTGCAATACATCCAGTCTAGAATAACAGGACCACCAAGTCAAATTTCCAAAGCGAATTCTTAATGTGAATATTGTCAAATGTGGGCAGCTAGAATGTCAAGAACAAACTGATAGACAGATAGCTTGAAAGAAAAACAGAATTCAATTACTAGAACCTCTTAATTATTTGAACCCAATCAGAAACTAACCTTCGGTAAATAGGAAAGGGAAGGAAGCTGATCAAAATCAATTGGATGTTTTAACTTTGTTTCATTTGAGGTACTTGGTATATGAGACTGCATGCCATTTACATCTTCATTATCATTTCTCTCAGAATGTGGAAGTTTCTCTGTGCCCCACTTTTGGCCCTTCCTCTTGCTGGTAATTCCATTCCATTGGAAAGACTCCTGAAGAACAGGTAATGTTAAAAGCAAAAATGTAAGGGTTTTTTTTTTTTCCTGGGCGGAGGGGGGGGGGGGGGTGGCACAGCAAAGCAAATCTGGTTTGTACGCACAGCAATCAGTAATCACAACAATCAATGGTGCTTTCCTACCACCCGCATTGATTCACTTATCCAAAAGAACAATCCTCCAAAAACTAAGAAGCTAGAAGCAAGCTTCAAAAAATATAAAAATCATGCTAATAAGATATGCAATTGCAAATTGCTCTAGAGATCCTCCTTTTGATCTTTCATGAATCCAGTGATTTCAAGCAATATAAGAAACCAGAATCAAAACTTTGATTCACAGATAAAGTTTCTGAATTCAAGCACCATTTCAGTCAAACATATCAAAAGAAATGAGCATAAAGAAACATGAAGACTCAGATATGTTGGAAAAATATCTTGTGGATATCTAAAAGTTCCCTCCAACAAAAACAGAATCCAGTTAACAGCAGCATGGTAAAATATTTTTATCATGCAAAAGTTAACATAGAATTTTGGGACATATTACCATGTGCTCCACGTCACACATCCACAAAATAAATGATTGCCTATTAACAACAGTTTGCACAGAACTGCATCGTAATTTGAAACAAACACAATCATAAATAATAAGGCTTACCCCTGACACTTGACTTGGCCTTGCAGTTGGATCTGCATTCAAAAGAAAAACTTTCACATGTTAGAAATGTAACAATTTTGCATTTTGTAAGAAAACCATACCAGAATTTCATCATGTCTTACATCTTCACTTTTCATAAAATAGTACCATGGGATAGGAGTAGGACTTATCCCAATTCCAATTATAAACATACTAAAATAGTCAGTGACATTCACATTTATTGACAGCACTCCACCAAGCACACCATAGACAATTCATTAACATTTCTCCAAGAATGAGATTCAAACAATAATTCAAAAAACAATAAAGGCTATGAAGGCCAGATGACAGAAAAGCTTCCACTGCCTTTTAGTAACTAAATAAACAGATTTTTAGAACTTCAGTGTCCAAAGACTGGAATTCTAAAGGAGAATTATAGAACTTTAAATTCACAAATCTGTGTTTTATGCATCTAAATTACGATAGCAAGAACAAATGGAATTAGCCATGCTACAAATGACAAAAGAAAAAAATAGAGCAGATTTTCATCCATCCCATCAATAATCTAAGAGGTCTATGAATCACTTCAAGCTTAAAATGATCCATTTCATTATGAAGCTAAAAGCTTTTCCACGGTAACATGCACAGGGCGAAGGGAAAGCAGAAAACATGCGCCCAGAACCACAAAAAGGCATAGTTTATCAGACCTCCTTCCAGAGGCTCAAAGCGGATGTGTCCTGGCCTTATTACAACTGGAACAACTTCATCCTCCGCATTATTCTTCTCATTTGGTTGTTCACTTATGCTGCCATTTTGTGTCTCTTCATCTTTTCTTTTATCATCAGATTTATCTTTTGCAGACCAAGATTTCCAATGTAGCTGCACATTAGAGATTGCATGTGAAAAACAAGTGTCTTTGGGGTACAGAAAGAGGAGCTCTTACGTAAACATAAACTTACTAGTCCCTTTGGTTCTCCAGGGTCTTCTTTACTGTAAGCTTTGGCAGGTTTCTGCTTCCAATTGTTGTGCTTCTTTCTTTCAGCTCTAGATGGTGCTGATGTTTGTTTCCAGTTTTGCTGCACGATTCAGAATGTCCGGTGTCAGAAGACCCAGGGATGGGAAGTCAAGTGAGGAATACTAAGCACATATTCAGCTGCTTACAAGTCCTTTAGGCTGAGAAATGTCAGCTTGCTTCTGTATTTTTGCCATTTCACGTATCCATCGCCTCTTAGCTTTTTTCCGCCGAGCACTTCTGCTAGGAAGCTGAGGAAAAGGATTTCACCGCATCAGATCTTAAGGCTGGTCTTGAAAGGAAAACAATCAATAGCAGTCTCTGACATTATGTCTTTGTCGAAATATTATTAGTCCTCTCAAATAATCTAATTTATAAGTGGGCAAACCTTTATGTCCTTTTTTTCTTGCTTTATGTGTTTCGTGTGGGTCTTTATTTTATTTTATCTTTTTTGATGGGGGTGATTGCGTATATATGAAACTGGACAATGAAAATGTCAATTGTTGTTCATGTTCTGCAAATCAACTCTGCTAGACCTTTCGAGTTCCCTCGGATGCTTCCAGTGACTTTTCCCCATCCTTTTTTATTTGATCAGCTCTGCGAAACAGCAAGTTATAAAAAGTTACTATAATAATTCCACAAATTTAAGCATCAACAATAAGTATGAGATTGAAAAGGTGAAAAATGCCCTTGCCCAAGGAGGACAAACATGCAGGAAGACAGAGTGTGCTTATTGCCAAAATACTCAGAATTAAGAAAGGAGATGGAATATTATTAGGTTCTTACAGTGTAATAGCGCCCAGCATGGTTTTAGTCAACAATTAGAACTCTATCATATACAAGTCTTAAGCAACCCGAAATGTAATTAGACAAAACTAACCAAGAATGTTGACCAAATGAGAGGCTCACACAAACAAATAAGCTAATGTACAATTCAAGTCAACTTGAGATACCAATTAAAAATGGGAAAAAAAAGGGAGGGAATGGAAAACATAAAACAGTAACTGATGCAAAGATGATAATTTTATGTGAAACATACCCCTTTGCATTTGCCGAAGTGTCCATATTGCTATCATTTAGTTCAACATTTTTCTTATCACCATTACCATCTTTTCTCTTTTTGCGATTGGATACATCCCTCTGCTTGTGAAGAGTCTCCTTCATAGCATGGCCACTGTCTTGTTGAGAGTTCTCAACCTGCTTTCTTGAAACATCATTTTGAACACTTTCCTGAACCTCAAAACGTTGTTTCTTCTTCCTTCGATTGAATCAATGGAAAGAAAGAGGAGAAAACAACAGAACTAGTTAAACTCATAAGTCATAACCCAAATGACCAGCATAAGCTACCTAATTAGAACATGACAAAATTAGGCATGTACTTTGATCCCTGAAGTTTTTCAGGTGCTTTTCTCTTCTTTGAAGTTGCTTCAACACCTGATGATTTTCCTATATGTAAACTATCTTCCAATTGCTCTTCCTCATCCTCCTCTTCGGATTCATCTGTAGATTCCTCGTTTTCATCCTCCTCCTCCAATTCATCTTCACGTCCATCACTCTGATAACCCCCAGTTTCCTTCTCAAACTCCTCATTAGCCAAAAGCAGAGCTCCACTATTTACTTGCTTGTCCATAATTTGCAATTCCTCAACTAAATTGGCTGCATGGTTCCCCTCGAGGGACAATGTGAGCTGCTTCTTTCTCACACTATTGCAACAAATAGAAATTAAACAAATATGGATCATGCTTATTCTTACTGACTGATGATATACACATATTTTTATCAGCAAAATGGATTAATAGGAAGAGTGGAAATCACCCACTAGTCCCAACCTGATTATATCTTTATCCTTCAAAATGCTAGACGATTCAAAAGGGGGCAATACAAAGCCATCCATCTGCAACAAAAATAATAAATTAACACCCATTAGCAAATACTGCACAAAATCACTAAGAATTTTATTAGTCTCGAAATCCTCAAATTTTACCGAATCTAATGACTTAATAGTGCAAATTTATTATCGAAACCAGTAAAGTTAGGTTCTTAAAGTCCCCCTTCACCAATCGGGACAATTCAAAAAACCATAAAAGAAGTCTTCTATTGAAGCAAGACTGAGTGATAATCAACACAAAAAAAATACTTCCTCCGTCCTTATTTATCTATCACAAATAAAAAGTTTTAGTGTCCTTTTTTTCTGTCACATTGAAAAATTTTAGGTGCTATTAATGTTAATTTTACTGTCATACACTTGTATTAAATAGCTTTAGAAAATAAGAGTGTAATAACTTTCAAGAGGGATTTGAGCAAACAAAATAAGAAAGTAATTGTGGAGAACATTAAATCTAAAGGTAATTTTGGAATGCATAAACAAAGTTGTATGAATTTAAGAAACTACGGAGGAAGTACTAAAAAAATCAAAAGCAGGAAAAAAAAAGGGAAAATCTTGCCAAAATAACTGCATTACCAGATCAACCACAATCTAATGGATAAAAAAAGAAAGAGGGGGTGGGACTTCCTCATTCAGACAATTACAAAGCATGTCAAACAGTGGCAGATGCATATAAGTACATATACACATATACCAACAACAGCAAGGAAAACAAGAAAAAGGGGTGGTACACAGAGGATGAGGCCATGAGGGCAAGACGGATGAAGCTGGAAAGCGTGAAGAATATAGGCAGTGAGGTCGGCGATTGTCTGATGCTGGGGTTTAAGGAGAAGCCAACATCGCTTAAACCCTTCGGATTTCTGGGACTGGCTCAAAATGGACTCCTTGTCTTTGAACAGCAATCGAATCCTTCTGCTCTCCTCCATCGTCCATGCACCACCCTCTCTCTCTCTCTCTCTCTTCCACCCTAGGAGTCTCCCTCGTCTAATGTGTTGGCCCTGTACAGCTGCTTCGTGCTTCGCTACTGAACCGCTTTTTCTCGCTCCCTTCCACCTTTTAACCTCGCCCTGTGATTTTAATTGCCTTTACAACATTTTGCATGAATTATTGCATTAAAATTTTATTTTCTCCATAATACTTATTCATATTTTTTTAATAAAGCAATATAAATTTTAATATATTTTGTCACCATTTAATGGGGTTATTAGGATTATTATAAGATTTGAGTCTTCCTTGAACAGGATATCGAGTATATATATCTTTAATAATTAATCAATTTTTAAATAAAAAAATAAATTTTAAACAGATATCATTTCTTCGTAAATTTATATTGAATTGACTCCCTAATATATTTTGTTCGAAAAAATATATTTATTTTTTTTAAGAAGTTAATGAAAAGCAAAAAGTCAAAAGTCAAACTAAAAAATATGCATCTGTATAAATTTAAAGCATAAATGAATTGAAATATCTATATTAATTTAAATAATTTTTATTTTTTAAAATTTATTATATACCCACAACTCATAATATTTTTATTTTTTAATCCTATCTAAATCTTATATTAACTCTATATAATTAAATATATTTTCTTATATTTAAATAAATTTATCTTAAAATAATTATGTCCAAATACACCTCTAATCACGAGTGCTTTACCAAGTCGTGCCTCACAACAATGTCCGGTTTCTGTATCGGGAAAATGGTCAGTGCATCGGTTTAGGTTCAATTATATGCGGTTGAGACAGTATCGAGGGTGGTAGTGGCAGAGGGAGTTGCATATTTTCGAGGAGCATTCAGAGCTTAGCATCATTTTTTACTGAAAAAGGTTTGCTTCTGAGGGAGTTTTATTGAGGCACTTGTTTCGTGAATAAGTTCTATCAATGTAAAATCCTTCAAGGGAAAAGAAAAGACAAGAAGAGAAAATCTAGCAGTTAAAAGATTCTCCTCCCTTTAACAAATGAAAAGAGTGTCAATTTGCCTATTTACAAGGCTAATCTTTCATATCTTGTAGGCCTTAAATTTGCTCCCAATACATATTTTTTCACCCTTTTCTTGGCAAGGGCAAAGCAGCAGAGCCTGATTTTGATCACATGCTCAGTGCCAATCAAGAATGAAGACGAGTATTCAAGAGGATGAAAGCTGAACACATTTTAAACAAGGATACCAGCTTCATTTCCAAGAACAATGGTAGCAAGCTGAAATATCAACCATACAAAGACTCGCTTTCTGTTCAATAATATTTTGGGTAGCAACCTGAAATATCAACCATACAAAGACTCTGTTCGATACATCTAGCTAAAGCAACACTGTAGCCAATCGTGTCTTTGAACCAACAAATGAACTCCTTCAGAGATTTGATTCTATAAGCCTCTGAAAGCAAAAAAAAAATGCAAGAAGGTGGCATGATCAGAGTAAAGAGTTCAGCAAATTGAATCGAAAAAAACAAAGTAGACAAAAATATGACAAGGGGAATATGAATTTCTTTTTTTTTTTTTGGGGGGGGGGTGGTCGGGGGCTCCAATAGCTATGAGTACTAATCAATGCAAGTTGATGGAGAAATGAATGGTGCATGCATAATGCTCTAGAAAAATATGACAAGGGGAATATGAATTTCTTTTTTTTTTGCACGAACCGTGTTTAGTTCGTGCAAAACACAATAAAAATTCTAAGATAAAAATAATGATCATATAACGGAGATATCTGCCTGCATAATGCTCTAGAATGTGCTTAGGTAGAGCAATCTCACTGATGGAACTGTAGTCTGCGCAAAGCCTATCTTGGGCAGGCCAAATTGCATGAGTTAACACACTAACAATCATCACAAAGGAAAAGTGATAAAAACAGTATAACAAAAATTAACTCTAGGTTAACTAAAAGCCAAAGGGCCTAAAGGAGCTTGGTTTGACAACAGCATTTGGTACTAAATGAAGTGAATACCTTTACTCTTTGGGACCAGATTGCAGCCATGGAGGGCAACATGTGAAATATTGCCAATTAGAAAAAAAATTCAGTGGTCAGGCACGATAAAATTGCAAGAATGCTAAAATTAAAGAAAACATTTTCATGGATACTGGCTAAATCAATAAAACGGAAGAGAAAGAAAACTAAGAGTTAATCTGAGTCACGGGTCTAAGATTTCCAGTAAGGTGAATTCCAGTTTCTGACAAAAGTCAAATGCCAAATAAGACTAGCTACAGAGTTTCCCAAAATAAGTGACTATTTTGAAATATGCATCTTCATTTCAGTGTGTATTATGATCAACCAAACTTAATGTCACATTATGGCTGCATGTGCAGTTCTTATTTCTCCATCTTCTGTTGAAGAAAACTATGCTTCCCGAAGACCTTGCAAAGATGTTAACTATTGAAGAAATGAGGTTCAGGATATCTACACAGAAAACCACTGCTGCAGCCAATTCTTTGAGTCTTGGAGAAAGTCCACGTTGAAGGTCTAGATGTCTACTTCCAGTGTCCCACTCTAGAAAATCTTAGCCACTGGCTCACCATGTAAAGTTTTTTCTGATGGGAAAGTGAAAAGTGCAGCATGCATCAAATACAGGGACAATCTGCCTCATCCGACAGTGAATTTTGGATGACAGAAAGCCCAGAAGTCAGAACACTGGCAACGATCAGGTTTCTCTTCCATCAAGCATTCATGTTTAATGAGCATCTTGTTAATATAAGTAACTTTTACTTTGCTCATTTCAGTTAAGTTCTACAAAGATAATTCACACTGGTATGCATGCTTCAAACATTTGACGCAACATTCTGCTGGTTAAACTTAAATCTGTGGCCTATAAGAGGTTTCACATCTATTTTACCAGTACTTAAGAACTCAATGCAAAGTGGCCATGTATTCCTGTACCTCAATATGTCTATAATATCAACTTCCCTGAAACATATAGGCACCAGAATCCAACGGTATCACTACCTCTGAGGTCCAGAGACTTGAAAACCAGATCAAACTCTTGGAAAACTACCTACTATATGCAATTGAACTAACAAAGCAAGAAAAGCACCTGAAAAAAACTTCTCTCGAGAGATTTAGCCACTCCTAAACCACACTACCACTGATGTCTACATCCTTAAATACCATATTCAATTACAACTATTTGCTTGTCTAGGACAAAAGTCCTCAATCACAGTCATGATGTAATACAATTGATACCATACATCCTTCCCAGTTCTTAAAACAAATACATTTAAGTATCTCAAGCGCAAATTCATGGGTATAATAGTGAAGGTACAATTTGGGCTTCTGCCTGTTGTTTGTTCATTAGCTTTTGACCCTAAAACTAGAGACCATCCGCTCTTAAGTAGTTTAGTATTTATCTTGATACCGCTCAAGCTACATTTCCAATTCCATACATGGATATGCAAAAGTAAGCATCTTAGTTATATATTCAAATCCCCTAAAATACCAGAGAATATGCAAAGGCAGTTTCAACATCCAAAACAACTCTTTTTCTAGTCCTAAAAAAGGTGTAATCAAATCGTCATACACATAAAAACCACTGAAATCAAGTAAAGTTCCAATTTTTCTAAAACATATCTTACCTTACTCTCTTGACCAGAATGGATTTGAGCTTACGAGCAAAATCCTGGGATCGAATTCTACGCTCTAGTGCTTTTCGAGCAAGGACTCGCTTCTCCGAGTTCTTGATGTGATGAGTTTGCTCTCCCTTTATCAACCGTTCAATCCCACTGGATTGCATCTTTCTCTGCATCAGACCCAACGCTTGCTCCAAATTGCCGTTCCGCACCTGTACTCTGATGCCCCGCCATTGCTGGAGCTCACAAGAAAGGGAGTTCAATCCCGAAGCCGGCCGAGCAAAGATGGTGGAGAAACGCCTCGTCACTGTGTTCATCATTTCTAGGGTTTTGGTTTAATTGCTCGACAGAGTTATGCAAGCAAAAGAATACATGGAGTTACGGGGAAATTCTTACATGTACCCAGTCTATGCCCCACTGTGGACCGGAGATCCATACATTATCCAAGTATTACACTTGTCTATTTCATTAAAATATTTTAAAATTCTATTTTTTGTTATAAAATTAGGGTAGTGTTAGAATAAAATCTACACATTACATACTAAGAAAATTCTAACTATTCTTTACACAAGAATTTATCTTCAAACTTCTCTCTTTCTTTCTCTCACAATTCTTTCTCTAATCTTTCTTTCACTAATCTTTCTTTCACAAAAATAATAGTGTATTACAAGCTTAGAGAATAGCTCTATTTATAGAGCTTTAATTAATGAATTACATCATGGCATACATCATCTTCAACTAATCTTAATTAGTGGTATCTCCCCTAAATGGTGGACATCCATAAAAATCTTCTCTAATTATTCACATAAATCCATAATTAGTGGAGCCTCCACTAATTAATGGAGATTCCAATAATTCATAACACTCCCCCTTGGATGTCCATCCATTACGTAAAGAATATGCCTCGTTAAAACCTTGCTAGATAAAAACCCAGTGGGAAAAAAAATCTAGTGAAGGAAAAAGAGTACAATATTCTATATGTCTGTTTATTACTCCCCCTAATGAGATGATTCTTTTAAATCTTTAAACCAACGCATACCGATTTTATATCTCAACGTCTCAAATGTTGCAGTCGGTAAAGTCTTCGTGAAAATATCTACGAGGTTATCACATGACCGAATTTGTAGCACATCAATTTCACATTTCTTCTGGAGTTCATGAGTAAAGAAGAATTTTGGTGAAATATATTTTGTCCGATCTCCTTTAATATATCCTCCTCGTAATTGAGTTATGCAAGCTGCATTGTCTTCATAAAGAGGAGTTGGAATATCTTTGATTGATGATAATCCACAATTTTCTTGGATATAATGAATCATGGATCTTAGCCATACACATTCTCGACTTGTTTCATGAATGGCTATAATTTCAGCATGATTTGAAGAAGTAGTTGCTATAAATTATTTCGTAGAACGCCATGATATAGCAGTATTTCCACATGTAAATAGATAGCCCGTTTGAGAACGTGCTTTATGTGGATCAGATAAATAACCAGCATCTTGGAGATATCGAATGACTTGTTTAATTCCATTCCAATGTCGTCGTGCTGGTGAAGAACTAAATCTTGCTAATAAATTGACAGCAAAAGCAATATCAGGTCGTGTTTTATTAGCAAGATACATCAATGCACCAATTGTACTGAGATATGGTACTTCAGGACCAAGGAGTTCTTCATCATTTTCTTGAGGTCGGAAAGGATTTTTATCCACATTTAATGATCGGACGATCATTGGAATACTCAATGGATGTGCTTTGTCCATGTTAAATCTTTTTAACAATTTTGCTGTATATGTTGATTGATGAATAAATGTTCCACTCTCCAGATGTTCAATTTGTAAACCAAGGCAAATTTTGGTTTTACCAAAATCCTTGATTTCGAATTCTCTTTTTAAATAATCAATTGTTTCTTGGAGCTCTTCAAGAGTTCCAATAAAATTAATATCATCAACATATATAGCTAATATCACAAATTTAGAATCAAAATTTTTAATAAAAACACATGGACATACCTGGTCATTTTTAAAGCTCGCTTTCAATAAATATTCACTAAGACATGTGAACCACATGCGCCCAAATTGCTTCAGGCCATATAATGATTTCTGCAACTTGATGGAGTAATTTTCACGAGGATAATGTTTATATGCTTCAGGCATATGAAATCCTTCGGGGATTTTAATGTAAACATCATTTTCTAAATTTTCATACAAGTAAGCAGTGACAACATCTAATAGGCGCATATCTATCTTTTCATGTACTGCCAAACTGATAAGATATCGGAGTGTAATAGCATCAATAACATGATAATAAGTTTCATCATAATCAATACATGGTCTTTGTGAAAAAAACCTTGGGCTACTAATCGCGCTTTATATCGAACGATTTCACTCTTTTCATTGCACTTTCGCACAAATATCCATTTGTAGCTAACAGGTTTTACACCTTCTGGTGTTCGGACTGCAAGTCCGAAGACTTCACATTGTGTCAGTACATTTAACTCCGATTGAATCGCATCTTTCCATTGCAGCCAATCTTTTCTATGTCGACATTCATCAACTGATATTGGTTCAGGATCATCACTATCCTGTATAACATCAAGAGATATTATATGCAAACATATGATCAATAATTGTTTATATCCTATTCCAACTTCTACCGGAAGTGGTATAATGGATAGAAATTTCAGTGTTACTTTCATTTATGTATGGTTCTTTGTCATAAGTTTTCTCTTGGTCTTTATCATTCTTTGCTTTAATATTATCATCTGGACCATTAATCCTCTCTTCTTTCGAGGATTTTTATCTTTAGAACCAAGAGGTCGGCCATGCTTCTGGCATGCTTTTAGCGCAGTAGCTATATGTAAAATCTTTTGTTCTATTGGAACTTTAGAATAGGAGCATTTATAGTTGGCATATGCGATTTTGTTACTCTTCTAGAGTCAACAAAAGCGTCTGGCATTTGATTTATAATGCTTTACAAATGAATTATCTTTTGAACTTCAAGTTCACACGCGCTTGTATGCGGATCAAGATAATTTAATGATGTTGTTCAATCACGATCTTTCTTGTACTGTTTCTGTTATCCCCTAATTTAGGGAATAATGATTTCACAAGAGAATAAGAAAAGAAATATAAGAAAATGATGACAAGCAGAAAATGCCAAGAAAAATATCTCATTTTTTTTCACTCTTCCCGGTACCGACTTTTCCTCTTCCTCTCTTGTCTTTTCTTCTCCTCCGACCCTCTACCTACCATCTACCTCTTCTTCTTCCTCATACAGATATATATATATATATATATATATATATATATATATGTGTGTGTGTGTGTGTGTGTGTGTGTGTGTGTGTGTATCGATATATATCTCAGTTATCAGTTATTAGTAAACATAAAAAACAAAAATCACAAAGCAGATATGGAGACTCGTAATTCATTTGAGACATGGTCAAATTTTGACTCGGTTTCTGCAACAGATGTTGATGTATTTTCCTTTCCAAACCAACCACTTCTGCCTAATTCGAACACTGAAGATTTTGATATGTTTTTCTTTCCAAACCAACCACTTCTGCCTAATTCGAACGCAGAAGATTTTGATATGTTTTCCTTTCCAAACCAACCGCTTCCTCCTAATTTCAGGTGAGATACCTTTGAGGGCTTCCATTTGTTTTAGTATGATTGATAATGAAATTAAACTCTCTTTTGGTTTGTTTTTTATGTAAATCAGTGGAAGTTTTGAACATACTGCTTTGGACCAAGTTGATCTGCCCCTACAAGAGACTGCTTTTGATACTGTTCCTCTTGATGCTATTCCTTTGAATGAGGATATGCTTGTGCATGATCCTTTCTACTCTCTAATGGATTTTGAACAAAGCCAGAATATGTTTCCAGGTTATTATACATTTAAACATGGATTTTGAATGGTATTACCTTTACTGATATTATTTTCTTTTTCTAGGAGAAATAATAAGTGGTCTTGGCAACGAAGTCGGAGTAAGTACTCATGAAATGCATAATATCGAAGTTCAAGATATTATTGCAGACAAAATTCCTGGGGAGAAGAAGATGATTAAAAGGCAGAGAGAGAAGAAGGGCAATAACTCCCAAACACTATCAAGAGAAACAATTTCGCAGTACTTTTACCTACCAATCAAGAGCGCAGCCAAAGAACTGAATATTGGCATAACTCGTCTCAAGAAAAGATGTAGGGAGTTAGGAATTCGTCGATGGCCTCACAGGAAATTGGTGAGCTTGGAGACCATAATCAAGAATGTTCAGGTTTTCTCTCATACATACTTATAATTTACAAGTATGAAACTATGAAAGATTTATAAGTAAATAACCGATGATATCACTTCGATTTACAGGAGATGCAAAATAAAGAAGAAGAAGGACATATGGCTGAGAAGAAGTTGAAAGAAGCCATTGCGATACTGGAATGTGAAAAACAGTTAGTGGAAGAAAGTCCTAATATGCAGTTAGAGAACCAAACACAGAAATTGAGACAAGTATGCTTCAAGGCCAAATATAATAAGAAATTTAATTATAATAAACTTAAGGAGATCATAAAATCCCAAAACTTATTTCGCAGTAATTTTACGACTAATTCTGCTGCTAGTCTCGATGCTGGCTCAAAGGGGAAAGAAAAGGAAGAGGATGTCGAAAAAGAGGAGTTGAAGTCCATAATTACTAATTGTTTGTCTTCCTCTAATGTAAATATTGAAAAAGAATAATTACAAACCTTCATCTTACATTTGTTAGCTCAATTACAAAAGAGCAACTATAAGCATGTATCCTCAAGTTCATATGAACACTAGTGATATGAATAAAAGATGTGATGCTTATTATTAATGGAAATATCTTTTTCCCTTATTATCTTTTCTGTTCCACTTCGGGTGGCCAGTATTTCTCTGTGATAAGGGAAATATCGAGTGCGTCCATGACCATAACCACGGCCACTGCCACAACTACGACTATAACGATGGCTTCTGCTGGAGCCAACAACATTCACTTATGGGAGTGCTGTTGAGCCAGTTCATCTGACTTCATGATTTCTCAATAATAACTCATGTTAAAGCTGTCAATTTTGGATACTCTTTTTTTCGATATTGTTACTGTAGGACATGAAAAGTGGAGAATGTCTTCTCCAATATAACTTCATCAATAACTTTTTCTCCATAAAATTTTTAACTAAGATGTAGTTTTATACATCACGGAGTTCACGATTTTACAATCTTGCAACTTCAGGTGTAACCATTTATGCCGTGCAGTGGGTAGTACGACCATCTTCAGGTGGTCAAATCTTTATTTTTATCCACATGACATATGGATCTCATTTTTTTTAATATTTAGATGCATTTCTGTATGACATATAAATTTTTTTTTTCAGAAATATCAATGGCTACAAATTCAAATTTAGCGATATCAATAAATGCGTACCTGTCTTCTGGCTTTAATAACGGCAGAGACTCGTGCTGATAACGTGTTATAAAATTAGGGTAGTGTTAGAATAAAATCTACACACTACATACTACGAAAATTCTAACTATTCTTTGCACAAGAATTTCTCTTCAAACTTCTCTCTTTCTTTCTCTCACAATTTTTTCTCTAATCTTTCTTTCACTAATCTTTCTTTCACAAAAATAATGGTGTATTACAAGCTTAGAGAATAGCTCTATTTATAGAACTCTAATTAGTGGATTACATCATGGCATACATCATCTTCCACTAATCTTAATTAGTGGTGTCTCCACTAAATGGTGGACATCCATAAAAATCTTCTCTAATTATTCACATAAATCCATAATTAGTGGAGCCTCCACTAATTAATGGAGATTCCAATAATTCATAACATTTTCTTCAATTTTCTTATTTTTACTATTTTTCCCATCAACCATGATTAACCATGATTACCAATTTTTCTCTTTTACCGCTATGGGGTCACAATCAAAGTTTCACTCACTTTCTCTCTCCCTCCCACCCTTCCTTCGAGTCTTTACCTCCCACCCTTGCTCTGGTCTCCCCCTGCTCCAGTCCCTCTCCCTTCTCTACCTCCCACCCCTCCTCCGGTATGTCTCATCGCAAAGCATTGATGTTGAGCACAGTTCCAACCAATATAACAACAGATTTGACCCAAGCAGTTCATTCATTCCACTCAATCGAGAAAGCCAGCTTAGATGCCATTGCTGGAGGCCCTTCTACTTCTGTTATCGGCTTGGGTTGTTTAAACCTCAACAACAGCTCGGCCACACCATAGCAACATTCCAGCAGCCTCTTTGTCCTAGTCTTCATTAATGATTTTCTCAAAGATATTCTTTTTCGTAGCCTATTTTTCTCTTGTTTATGTAAGAAACTGTTCATAATCTCTATATATTTTTTTGTATATATTTTTTATAACTGATTTTATGTTCAGATATGTTCTTATTTTCTCATGCTCTGTGTCATAATTTCTCTATTTTTGTTATAATTGTAGAAATAATGTGGCCTTTGGTTTTAAATTCAATTGCGTGTATTGTGTGTGATAGTGCGTATATGAAATAGTTTATGGAGATTTTTGAGCAATTGCAGTGATAAGCTTGTTTTGATTGTTGGAGAAACTGCCAGGTTTTGGAGTAATAATGGGGGGTTTTTTTTTGTCGATTTTAATTGTGAGAAAGGCCAGTGTGTGCTTGTTTTGTTGCTTTGACAGGTTTCTTTGGAATTTTTTCTAATTTATTTTTATTCTTCTAAGTGGTAAATATTAGACGACTAACCTTGTAGAAATGTTGCCAATTTGACGCAGAAGGCTAATGATCTTGGAGTGCAGCTAAATCAACAACGTGAACAGAACTCTATGTTTTGAGATGATACAAGCAGTCAATAACAGTCCAGTCCAACTAGCAAAGCAAAAAAGTAATATTGTGGCTTATTTTTATTCTTGTTACAGTTAATTTATACATGAGTGTGCCATGAGGTTTCTTTTGTCAGGTTTTATTACCTTCTTCTTCTTCTTTTTTTTTTTAACATACGAGATTCTATTTCTGGTTTATGTATTTCTTCAATCAGTTGGATTTAGCTATATGCCTCTTGCTACTTAGAAATGGATTTAAGTTTATTTGAGGTTTAAGTTGCTTTTCATGGTCATTGTCTCTAATAAAATTTATCATCTTTTTGCCCCTTCTTTTTTTATAGCAAGGATAAATAAAAACATTTGAAACTGCAACTACCCCACACATCCATGACAGGTCTGCGAGAAGTAGGTATGCATTTTTGTGGGATTGATTTTGGAAGAAGTATTATTGATTTTCTGATTGGATAATTCTATTGGAAGTAGAAAATTTTGAGTCCCTTACAAACTAAACTACCAAATGAGTCAAGAGGTAAGATTATGTGGATAATGAAACAGAATTCTCTTTGCCTTTTATTTCTATACAAAAGTAATTTATTTTACCCAACTGTTCAATTGATTCTCTTCCATGAATACTGGTAAAGAATATTATGTTGGGCCACTTGTGATATCAGTTATGTCCTCACTACCATATTGACACAGAGCAAGCAGATAAACAATTGCACTAAGTTTATACGGCTTTTGCGAAAAATATTCTCTTGTGTAGTATGATTCTTGTTTGGAGAAGACCAACAATGACAAAGACGGGAAGTAAGAATCTTTGTCATTAACACATGAAAATTCACTTCATAATCAACAAATAGACCAAGTACAAAGTAAAAAATCTACTGGACCTTTGGTAACTGCGTCTTACTTGGAACAAGGTCCCGACAGGCATAATTATACTAGGTCCAGAAAGTCTACTGGACGCAAGTGCATGTTGTGAATATTTTGAGTGAACTATTGGGAATGCATTTGGAATTAGTATGTTACTAAAGGCATAGGAAACGGAAAACACAAGGCACGCAGTATTTATACGGCTTTTGCGAAAAATATTCTCTTGTGTAGTATGATTCTTGTTTGGAGAAGACTAACAATGACAAAGACGAGAAGTGAGAATCTTTGTCATCAACACATGAAAATTCACTTCATAATCAACAAATAGACCAAGTACAAAGTAAAAAATCTACTGGACCTTTGGTAACTGCGTCTTACTTGGAACAAGGTCCCGACAGGCATAATTATACTAGGTCCAGAAAGTCTACTGGACGCAAGTGCATGTTGTGAATATTTTGAGTGAACTATTGGGAATGCATTTGGAATTAGTATGTTACTAAAGGCATAGGAAACGGAAAACACAAGGCATGCAGCGGAAGCAAAGATCCAAAATTAGAAAAAAACAAGAAGAGGGGATTCTCGAATAGGGCTGGCGCTAACTCTGGTAGCCCTAGCCGGCGCCTGTTAGGCTCTGTTCGGACTCCGAGGTTAAAATTTTTTTTACCTCTTTTCCTTGTTATAAGAGTTGGCTGGACTAGAACGTGTACTACCAAGGTGGGTATGCTGGTGGAAGCCTCTAGTGCGATTCTTGCAAGTCTCCTGCTCCATCTTTACATGTAGATGAACGCCAATCTCTCGATCTTCTACTATATGGTCTGCCTAAATCCGTTTGGTGAACAACTATAGACTAAGGAACCTTTTTTTTCTGGAGAGAGAGAGAGAGAGAGAGAGAGAGAGAGAGAGAGAGAGAGAGAGAGAGAGAGAAACGTCTGGCCTTTCTTTCACAGAGAAGAGGCCATCCCATAGAATGTGTGTTCTGTCTACGACGTTGTTTCCAATCCTCATGTTTAACCTAAATAAAACCATAGGTTAAACTGGATTGGGCCATTGGACTATTTGTTTAACCTTTTGGGTTTAATTAATTATTCTAATTAGAACCATATAAATGGCCCAATTAATAATTAATTTTTCAGCCCAAATAAACTAGTCCAATTAATAAGCCTATATTAGTTTAGTCCTAGGTTAATCTTTAATTATTCAAATTGGACCAAAGTCCTTAATAATTAATTTACCCACTAAACTAATTTAATTAATTCTCTCTCTCCATGGACCTTTATTTTATTATAACTCAATAATTAAACCAGGCTACTTAAATAAAATAAATTTTATTTAATTTAAGATCAATTCCTTAGCCCGTATTTAATTAGAACTCACGTTTTATATTGGAGACCAAAAGACACACCGCTTTGGCTACTAAAATGACCAAAATACCCTTGCCATATAAATAGCTGTATTTTGCATTTTAAATATTTCCTAATATCACCATAAGAAAATATTGGCCCCAATGACAGTGTTGCGTTAGCAAAGTCTCCGACCTACAGATGTAATAACTAAAATACCTCTTTATACATCGCCGTACATTTAGAGAGGAAGAAGTGTACTAACACCTCTCTAAATGACATCTACCATCGTTAGGCCTCTAGTCCAATGATCCACGACTTCTTGGATTATTTTCGCTTTCCAATGGAGCTATCATAAAGCAAACATCCAAGTTATGTTTTCTAGGGCCTTGGATATTTAGATCATTCAGACAACCACAAAGGGCGATATAGTATAAAAATTATCTTGTACAAGTCTGTCTTGACTAACTAGTCACACATACCCAACATACAAGTATATTGGCCCTACTATAGAATCTCAACTATAGCATATCAAAGTATATGCTTACAGCTTCGTCAAACCACCAACTCATACTCAAGTCGTAGAGTACTAGTCAACGCTGTAGCAGTAGTAGTCTAGGTTTCTACCATATAATGCTTTTAGAAACCACTACTACAGGTCATGTTCTATATATTCGAAATACGCTTATGTCATGAAGTGAGTGGACTACTCACTGGCTAAAGGTAAGCCATTCTCCATTTAGAATTTACAATATAATAACCTAGATATGATGAGATTCTTATTCTCATCAATCGGTTAAGAATGAATGTTTATGTGTTAAGTAATCCGTGATCTATACCTTACTGTGAAAGACATCCATTCACATGGACCACTTATTTAAACACAATTGGTCTTTTCCAAACGTAATTGTGCACAAATAAAATTGTAAATTCACAAACAATTTCCGAAAATAAATTCTTTTATTAAAACATTTGATTTTTACATCAGAAACCTAATCTAAAAGGGCATACATCCCAACAGTTACATGTTCTTCTATTTTTAAGAAATGGAGTTATAAAAGTGAGCATGTCTATTAAATATTGATAGGATTTGATACCCAAATGAAAGAGGCAATGTTTGGGGTAAAATGTAAGAATATATCTTCTATCCACTATCAGTTTGAGTAATTTCTTAGATGAGCATGATTTGATTGTGGCCACTTTTACTTGCATCTATACTATTTGTTTTTTGGCTTGTTTCATATTCTGATCCATAAATTCACTCATCTCACATGTTCTACTAACAGGGAGCTAATTCCACCATTTATGCGTTGTCTAAATTAACTAACTGACTCATATTCTTGAAGAAAGACATACCCCAATTGCAAATGAGCTCCAGAATATTGACAAAGGCTGGAGTTCGGGTCAGCTCACCCAAAATCCTGAAAAAGGTAGAGGATCAGAGGCTTGCTAGTTTGGTCACAATATGGATACAATGTAATGATATGAGAGTCAGTCATTGGAAACTAATGAAGGATCAAACATCTATTCTCAACACTTCACAGCTCTGATAATCAATCAGATAAAAGAAGAACAGATGGCCAACCAAACTTAGAGAAAAATCTGAAAGCTTCCTACCGGGAGAGAAGGGCCATTCAAAAGCTACTCCAACGACAAATTCTAGATGATGATGAATGGTTGTGTTCTGAGATCCTTATGCTGGTCTACAAGTAGAGAGATACAACCTTTCTAGTTTGAGTGTTGAGATTTAAATTGCCAATTAATGAGAAACCTTTTAATAGAGATCTTAGTAGTTCTAAATAATGATTCTCATCAGACGACACAACCTACTAGGGAAGGCAAGTGAAGACACCCTCCAAACCGCAGAATGTACAAATTTGTTGTCGTTGAGATGAAAATGGATATTTGAAATGCTAACAAGCAGGTTTTGAGTTGTTTACAAACCACCTAGTGTGTTAGCAGATTATAATTTGTATAAGGATTTCTACACTGCAATCCTCTTTAGCCATTGTAGCTTAACCTTTCGCTCCGTAAACAAATAGAAATGGAAAAGTTTTGCTCTAGTCTCTATGTTAGGTTTCATATTTCAGTTGTAAAGATATTCAGATGCCCCGTTTACCTTAGTTTGCAATAATGAAACCTCAGTCATTGAAAATTCTTTTGTCGAATTGTGACACTAAGTGTCTAACTGTCATTATTATGTGTTTATAATATGATTCAAATGACCATTCATTAACAGGAGACATCAATGAATTTGCATAAAGAATAGCATTCTTGGTTATTAATCATGTTACAAAACTCGTCCTAAGGATTAGAAATCCTTGAGGACTTTCCTAACTTGCTCCAGAGTCACAAACAAAACCACAGTGAAGGCCCCTGCCTAAAAATTGTGGGAATAAAGCCTTTGTAAAGTAAATGGCCATTTGGTCCATCAGCCCTAATAGTCTTGAGAGCACAATCAAGTGCCCCAGAATATGGTGGTGTGCCGTTCTTGGCTCCACCTTCATGTTCACCACCCTTATCTTAATCAATAAGAGCTTCAATTGCAATAAGAGGTCAACAATGTAACAATGGTTAATATCCCCAAGAATCGATAAGCATTTTCAAGAGAAATCTTGGAAATCTAAAACACATGAAAATAGCATTGGACTAAAAACTTATTAGTCATAATTAACTTTTCCACATCAACTATACTTCATCTTTCATCTTTTGCATTGTTTATGAGCAAACTATACCACATACAGACAAATGTAATGACTTTGATAAAAATAAAGGGATGCATCATTGCCTCACCTTTAGTAAGATATTTATCTTCTAGATCCATTACCTAAATAATGACGGTTGCATTTTCTTGGAGGTTTATTTGCTGCACTCCCCTTCTCCAAAGCTAAAGTAATATGACCAAAGTTGCCAAATTGATGCAATGTAGCACCCAAAAACTATTCTCCCAAATTAAAACAAAGCAAACTTAGGACCTAAACTCATGAAATTCCATCAAGCTCCAAGGAAATTGAATGTTAAACAAAAAGACAGAAGAAGAAAAAAAAAATGTCTTCTTCCAGAGCTACAGTTTTGCAAGAGGACTAAACCTTCAACTGATTTTTGTTCTTCCAACTTGATGAATATTCAGTACATGCAAAAATTCCAAACAAGTCGTCCAATATTTACTACTCAGGAGAACAAAAATAAACCAGGAAAAGTTCCAAAGAAACTCGTCAAAGTAACAAAACAAGCGCACATTTGGTCTTTCTCACAATTAAATTCGACAAAAAAAAAAATCCCCCATTATTACTGCAAAATCTCACTGTTTCTCCAAAAATAAAAAAAAGCTCATCACTGCAATTGCAAAAAAATCTCCATAAACTATTTCATATATGCACTATCACACACAGTGCACGCAATTGAATTCAAAGCCAAAGGCTACATTATTTCCAAAATTATAACAAAAATAAAGAAATTATGAAGTAGAGCATGAGAAAATAACAACTGATTCGAACACAAAATCATTTATAAAAAAAATATACAAAAAAACACAGGGATTATGAACAGTAGTAGCTTACATAAATAAGAGAAAATAGGATACAAAAGAGAATGTCTGTGAGGAAATGATTGTTGAAGATTTGGTTAAAGAGGCTGCTAGGAATGTTGTTATGGTGGTCAATCTGTTGTTACAGTTTAGACAACCCAAGCCGATAATATAAGCAGAAGGGCTGCCGGTGAGGACATCTAAGTGGGTTTTCTTGGTTGAGTATATGAATTTATTGGGTCAGGTATGTTGTTATATTGGTTGAAGCTGTGTACAACAGCAATCTTTTGCGACGAGACAGACTGGAGGAGGGGTAGGAGGTAGAGAAGGGAGAAAGACCAAAGTATGGGGAGATCGGAGCAGGGGGGGGGGGAGGTAGAGACTCGAAGGAGGGGTGGGAGGGGGAGAGAGAGTGAAATTTTGATTGTAATCCTCTGTGATGACAGTAAAAGAGAAAATCAGTAACTATGGTTGATGGAAAAAATAGAAAAAATAAGAAAATTGATAAAATTAGGATTTTAGAATATTTTATTGAAAATAGACAGGTGTCGTGCTTCGATAATATATGGACCCATACCCACCCGGTCCACAGGTGGGGCCGTAGACCGGGTCCATGTAAAAATTTCCCAGAGTTATGAGCATTCGAATGCAACCTGACCCGGTTGCCCTCCAATTTTGTCTCAAATAAGTGAAAGTGATTGACGATGTGCCCCCGTAGTTTTTTTTTTTTTTTTGAGAAAAATATTCATTTTGAAGTATAAAAATATAAGATAATTATAATATGATAGTTTAAATTTTATTTATAATACTTTTAATTTTATTTATTTTGTTATCTCTTGCATTTGACTATATTAAATATTCAATGACAAGTAATCAAAATTAACAAACATTGATCAACATTTTGATAAAAATCTTGATACAATTAGCAAATTGAAAAATGATTAGACCCTAAGTAAAGTTTAGATAATAAAATGGATTATTAAAGTAATAAAGATATGCGATATAAATTGAACATATACCTTCACAAGCTAGAGATAAATACTTATTAGATTATCATACTTTTTTTTTAATTCTTGCTGATTTACTCTGTACATTTAAAAAAAAAAAAAATACATTCAGTTTTATGTATATAATTTATTTTTTTACGATATAACTCATCTATTATAATTTATACACATATCTCATATTGCCAAGGTAAAGTTAATCAATGAATTATTGTTACTTATACAAGTAATTTTAGGGATTTGAATCTTAACATTAATATATAAGTAGTATTAGTGAAATAAAAAGCTATTTTTTTAAATCTAATTCAATAGAATTTTTTCTCTTAATAATGTAGCCAAATCAAGTAAGAGTAACATGATAATTTTCATATAAAACTCTCTTGCTAATTCATTAATTATAACTATAAATTTGCATTGAATTATTATTGATTTACTAAGATGTACTTAGACAATAATTAGATTAAGATGATTTTTTTTAATGTAATATGCAAAATTAAGATGAACTTGAGTGGGTTAAATAGAAAATTTGATGCATTCTGAGTATATTATATTTTTAAAAAATAAAAAATTATTTAAATTAATATTATTTTAAATTAAAGTTTAGAATTGGAAAGAAACTCTTCCCACTTGCACCCAATCCAATTTACTGTTGAATTATCTACAAAACTTAATATATAATTATTGATTAATTATGCTTAGTAAAAATAATTAAATATGACAAGTTACGTCATTCAAAAAATAATAAGATGTTTTAGACGATGTAAATAACTCATTTTTCATCATAAATTATAAAAAAACCTATAACAAAATAAATTTAAAAATAAAATGATGAAATATAAAAAATAAAATAGGACCTATTTTTACAATTATTTTTAATTTGATTATTTTGCCTTTCAACAAATCCTCAAATTAGCCCATCTTTTTTCTACTAATTTCTCCACATTGACAATGGAAAAGTACACCAAAAAAAAAATAAATAAATAAAATCTGCTCCTAGGAAATGGGGGGGGGGTGGGGTGTTGGAGAACTGGCAAATCTAATAGATTTGACGTTATTTATTTTAATTACTTAAAATTAAATATATAATTATTTTTATGTAATTTAAAAAAGAGTAAAAGAGAAAAAAATAATAAAATAATGTCGCCTTCCCACCACTGCTTCCGGTCTCGAACTCCTCTCCTTCTTCACCGTCCAACGATTTTCTGTCATCCCATCCTCTCCTATAAAGTAAACGGCTCTCTTTCGCTGCCACCGGTCCACCACCGACTGTCGGACCCCAAGAACGGACGGCAGACAGAAGGTATTGTTTTACCCAAGCTCTGAACAGTTATATGGGCAATCTGGGTATTTTCCAAAAACTATCCACGGCTCTCTTTCCATTCCTTTTTATACGACAGTGATTTCTCCACTTCTCACCATTGCTCTCCACTTTTCAGATACGAGTGAATTGATCTACTGAGCGGAAAAGCCGAAGCCAGAAGATTCAATTAAACCAACAAAGAAGCAGTGCCGGAGCTGGCTTACAGTCCCAAGAGAGCAATGGCGGAGCTCCGCCATTCCAGTTCGATTGGAAGCCGAGCCACAGTAGCGTCTTCGGCTTCTCCCAAGAAGCGAGATGATACCCTGGCTACGTCGCCATTGTGTCCCGACAATGTTCCTGCCTCAGACGATGACGACGATCGTAATCGTCATTCTCGAGATCGCGGGCTCCGGTCTATTGTTTCCACCCACTTAAACCCTCTGTTCCCCTTTTCCCACTTTAACGAAGATGCTAGGTCCCTGCCTCACAACTCCAAGATCTCGCTCCTCGTACTGCTCTTTATTGGTCTCGCTGGAGTAATTGCAATTTCTTCAATAGTCAATCGATGGGTGAGCCTTTATCATTTATGTTTATTAACTTTCTTTAACGTTCTAATTCTTTACAATGTAATGTTCTATGAAGTCTAGTGTTTTTACGCTTAAAGTTCTTATTTTTTGCGTTTCTCTGTCTGAAAATTTTGTGGATAATTGATTTATGTTGGTGAATCCCTGCTTATTGCTTAAGCTGGAGGCAGTCTTTGGTGGTTTATTACGAGCATTACTTGCTGAATGGCGTGTAGGAATTTGTTTATTATTTTATGTCATTTCTGCATCAAATGTCTAAGATAATTGTTCTTTTCCTTATTTCATCTTCTTATTTTCAATTGTAGAATGCTCCATATTTGTGCCAAAAAGATGGCATAGTTCTCCAATGCCCACGGGTCAGTTGCCAGAGCGTTATCTTTCTTGTGTTTCCCTGTGTTTTCTGGTTTCCTTGATAGATTATGATAGTTCCCTTTGTATGTCTGCCTCATCTTGATTCGATTAGGTAAAGGAGTCACCATCATTGTGGGAAAATCCATATTCAGCCACCACTTCATGGAAATCTTGTGCTGATCGACCTGTGGGAAAAATTTCAGGTACTCCAAACATATCCTTTGACAAATCTGTGAGATTTATGCTGATTTATGAGGCTGCATGAATGGGAATGCTTCTTTTTCGAGTTTCACTCTCTTCTTATTTTTGTGTTCATTAAGCAGTAGGAAACAAGATCTGAATAGAGGTGTGATATTTTGATGGGGTATCTGGTGTGGCAGAATGGGAATCATCTAAAGTTCACCATACTTGAGGAAAGCTTTGGACTTGTTTATCTATTCTTTTTGGGGAACTTTGATTGGATGACTTAGACAAAAAGTGACAGCTATTTAGCCAGGAAAACAGATTGTGCAATGGGACATATTCTCAAAACTGTCAATAGATTCCAAAAACAGTTTTTGAATGAAGATTATAGCTTACCCTATTACTAGTTCTTCACAACCCCCCCCCCCTCCCCCTTCCTTTTTCCAAATTAGGTCTTTTCTTCCTTTTGTATTTTTTTCCTCAAGAGGGGTGTTCACAGAATAGATGTAAGTGCATCTTCAGATATGAAATGGTCTGTTCTCTTTAATATCTATGTAACAATTCTATCACTTTCAGATGCTCGAATCATATTGTTCAAAAGTAAACCTGCTTTTGCATCTACGTTGCAGAAACACTTTGGATGGTCTGCATGGTAATTGATAATGGTTATTTCTGTTATATAATTGGAAATGATATAGGATCAAAATCGACTATAGGTTAGGGTGCAAATGTGTAGGAAAATACGAATGTGGCATAACCATGGAATTGCACGTATAGCAGTTTCTCTTCTTTGTGGTTCAAAAAAGAGACTAATTGATTTATAGAAGGACAATTATTGACAAAGAGACATCAGTTTAACAAAAAGGTTGCACGCCCAATTATCTATGAAGATATTGGTTCAGTCATATTTTCTCTTTTTGTTTTTTTGGGGGGGGGGGGGGGGGGGGGGGTAAATATTTCACTGATATCATTAGTTTTGGACTAGTTAGACAACCTGCAGTTTCACTTGTAGAAATTGAATTAAGTTGTTGTCTAACTAATTTCAGTAATTTCGGTACTCCTCTTGTGTTTATAGATTAGCAAAGCATCATTTTGTTTCAGTTTGGCCTTAGTGACAATTGTTTCTTCTTGTCTCTTTGTAGATCTTCCAGCTGTCAATGAAACGAATGGATTTATATTTATACATGCCGAGGGTGGTTTGAACCAGCAGAGAATTGCTGTATGATTATCTTTTGTATGCTCTATTTTAATACATATACTCAGAAAGTTTGTTTCTGGTTGTCCCCTCTAATGATACAGCACATCTGCCCTGGTGGTGCGGAGGGGGGAATTGCATCTAATGGTTGGCATTTTTGGTGAATTTATGTCAATTATGATGGTTCATCTATAGTTTACATCAGTCTTCCTCTATATTTCATCTTTGAGTTTTTTCATTGTCTAGCTGTTTGCGTAGGATTTTTTAGCTGAAATAATATTTTTCTTATTTTTTTCCATTTCTTTCTTTTTTTTGTGGGATGAATTTCCAAATTAGAGCCTATTGATACCTTTTCCTCAGCTACTATTTTCAAAGTTCCACTTGAAGGCGTGTGAATATTATTTTTAGTAAATAGTTTTTAATTAGCCATGGATAGGAATTAATTTAGTTAATGCATTCACGTGTTCCCTGCAGATATGCAATGCTGTTGCTGTGGCCAAAATAATGAATGCCACCCTTATTTTACCCGTGTTGAAACAAGATCAGATATGGAAAGACCAAACGTGAGTCAAAACTTGAATAAAACTTCTTCTACATAGTGTTGTATCTTTTTTATATGAAAGTTAGGACAGATATGCAGCCAAGTAGGCCTCGTTTATGTACTCATTCCACTTCTCTTGCATCACCTCTGGTGGTGTTGTCATTGTTCTCATTCTTTATGCAGAAGCTAGTTTTATTTCTAGGCACTAGTTCTTTTGCCAACAGTGCTGAATATTGTATTTGTCGTTGATTACTTCACCAGTCACTGGTGATTCGTCCTGGAAACATGAGTTTTCAATACATGCATTCAAATCTTGCATGCAAGATTGTCATTGTTTTCGTGTAAATAAACTTCTAATAGATCAAGCTTTTTTTTTTTTAACATCTTTTCCCCCAATTATGATCTCTTCTTATTCATACTTGTTGTCACGAGCAGTTGGCCCATCTGTTTTTTGCTTTGAGCCTAATGCTACAAATCACTCTTTCATTTTCTTTTTATTACTGTTTCTTTTTGGTTGGGCTAGATGATGAATTGAGTCAACTCATATTTTGGAGCAGTTCCATGTAGCCTGGTCAATCATTTTGCTGGAGTTAGTAGCTACTTTTATTTGAATATGGACTTATCATATTTTGCAGGAAATTTGAAGACATATTTGATGTTGACCATTTTATTGACTACTTGAAGTATGATGTCCAAATTGTTCGTGACGTTCCTGACTGGTTTCCTGACAAATCAGAGCTGTTCACAAGCATTAGGTTCGATGACTTCATAATCTTCTTTTGTACTTTTACATACAACCTGAAGTTTTATGTTCTGAATCTCCCTTACTAAATTACCATGTGCTACTATTTAGGACAAATGCATACTGACTCTTTGGTATTTGATTTAGTTCTAAAGAGTTTTTATGAATATCCTCCCCTGGTCTATGAGAATGTGCAAATATTCTTTTTTTTTTTTTTTAAGAATCTGGAAATCAGGATTATAATTTGTCTAGCTTTTCAACCATTTTAAACTCATTTATGCTTTTAGGTTTTTAATTTGGTAAAAACCTGTCATGGATTGGTATCTTTGATATGGTTCTTTTTGTTTTCTGCTTATTTTTTATGATATATGATAGACGGACTGTGAAGAACATTCCCAAGTATGCTTCAGCACAGTTCTACATAGACAACGTACTGCCTCGGATCAAGGAGAAGAAGATAATGTCTTTAAAACCCTTTGTAGATCGACTAGGGTAGGTTGTGAATTTCTTGCGTGCTTTCAATTGGTTTGACTAACTAATCTGATGATAGCTTGCTCTTGAAAAATAACTTGTGTATTTATTGTTCAGATATGATAATGTTCCTCCAGAAATCAACAGGTTACGGTGCAGGGTAAATTATCATGCTCTGAAGTTTCTTCCTAAGATCGAACAGATGGCTGATCAACTGGTATCAAGAATGAGAAACCGCACTGGCAGTCCAAATCCATTTATGTGCGTGACTTGGAAGTTTTGATCCATGTTATATTTCTTATTTCCTTGTGATATTTTCCTTTTGCATGTACGTGAGCACTGATTATTCTCCTTGTAAACAGGGCTCTTCACCTAAGGTTTGAGAAAGGGATGGTAGGCCTTTCATTCTGTGATTTTGTGGGAACAAGGGTGGAAAAAGCTCTCATGGCTCTCTACAGACTAAAAGAATGGCCCCGACGTTTTAAGGTACAGATCTTCAGTGACTTTGAGTAGTGTGTACAAATCCAATTAACTATGAATATCTGAGAGTTTTTATCCTTCCTTCTTGCAGGATGGTTCCCATCTGTGGGCTCTAGCTCTGCAGAAAAGGAAGGAAGGTCGATGTCCCCTTGAGCCTGGAGAAGTGGCAGTGATGCTTCGTGCAATGGGTTACCCTAAGGAAACCCAAATATATGTTGCTTCAGGACAGGTTTATGGTGGACAGAACCGCATGGCACCTCTACGGAACATGTTCCCGAATCTTGTAAGGCCACATGCACAATTCTTACACTTTTCATTTCTGTTTGTTGCGTATTTTACTCTAGTTCTCTCTTAATTTAATGGTGATCACTATGTATTTTAATCTTTTTATTTGTTCCCTGTTTCTTTAAAAGACGAATTTGAACTTCATATCCAGTAGAACCTTACACCATCATGGTTGCTGGATGCTTCCTTTCAGTCAGTGCTCTAATAGAGAAGTTGCCAATCAAGTTAATACCTCTAGAAATATGAAGTCTCTAGGAACTAATTCTGCAATCCAAAATGTATAACTTACTGTCCAGAAATTGAAACACTTCTAGGGAATTTATCTTTAATATGTAGTCTATATTTGACAAACACGGTAGTTGCTGGATGCTTCGCTTTCAGTCAGTGCTCTAATAGAAAAATCACCTATCGAGTTAATACCTCTATAAATATGAAGTCTCTAGGAACTATGCAATCCAAATGTATAACCTTTAATGCCCAAGAATTAATATTCTTCTAGGAAAATCATCTCTAATATGTAGTGTATATTTGATAAAATGGTTATATTACATTTTTAATTGAATTTATAACAAGTGTACAAATTAATGATTGGGACAAAAAAAAAAGCTCAAGAAGCTCATGTCTTGTAGAAACTTAAGAGACTGAATTCTTATGAATGTCTCGGTCAATTTTAATGTGCTATGAAATAATGAAAGACAATGAGCATATTTTTTATTGATTCTTCTTTCTGTTAAGAGTAATATGAACTTAAGTGGAAGAAATTCCAGATAGCTTTCTGTAGTAGAGTATTATGAGTGTCAAAGGATTTAGTTAATTAAAATATACTGAATTAATAATACTTTTAATTCTGATTATTTAGTGGTCGTTTGTGATATTAGATGCTGGAACATTTGATTTGACTATGAAAGGATTTATAACAGGTTACAAAGGAGGAATTGGCAAACAAACAGGAATTGGATGGCTTCAGAAAACATGTAACTAGCTTGGCAGCCCTTGACTTCTTGGTCTGCTTGAAATCTGATGTTTTTGTGATGACTCATGGAGGAAATTTTGCTAAATTGATAATTGGATATCGTCGTTACATGGGTCATCGCCAAAAATCCATTAAGCCTGATAAGGGACTTATGTCCAAATCACTAGGGGACCCATACATGGGATGGGCTACCTTCGTTGAAGATGTGGTTGTTACCCACCAGACTCGAACAGGATTGCCAGAAGAAACCTTTCCTAACTATGACATCTGGGAAAACCCTCTGACCCCGTGCATGTGTAGAGCTTAACTTTGAAAGCTTGTATAGTGAAGGTGTTTCCTGCGATTTCATAAGACGTGTCTCTTTCATAAGTTGGTGTGCAAGGCATAGGAAAACTGTCATCGGACATTTTTCCTGCACTCAAGATTGGAGGCCTGGTGAATTGTTCTTTATGGGGAATAAAACCTTTAAATCTAAGGCCTGGGAGGAGAATGGAACAAAAGGTACGCCAGATGCAAGTGCTGGCATTTTAACAGTAGGTCTTGCCCTATTTGGTACTCTTCCTTCAAAAGAACAAACTACAATTTTGTAGTCTAATGTCCATTCGTGTTCATTATTTACTGATATGATGTACATTATATGGTTAAGCATTCTGTTATACATTTCGTTAAATGAATTTGCCCTTATAGATGCATTTTACTTTTCAGCACTATATATCTTACAAGTACCAGGTATGTTCTTTAATCAGTTGGTACTCTTTAGTAGCTTCTTTGTGAGCTGTGCTGTTGTGTTGTGTTGTGTTAAAGGCTGCCGGATAGGGTGCAGCATTTTTTCGAGTACATTTGTGAGCGAAGTTTGTAGGGGAAAAGTCTTGTGTTGGGTTGCAGAAAACCGAAGAATACAGGACATTTCTTCTTTGAAACCTATTTCTAGAGTTTGATTAGTACAATAAGCAAGCAAGGGTGGTGAATCCATGGCTTTTATTGTTCCTAGTCTAAACCAGACATTTTAAACAGGTACAATCCTTGCATTCACGAGCAAGAAATGGTAGATTCAAGATTTTCTTCTCTTTCAGACAGGCTACTAAAGGCAATTTGGAATGCCAACATGTCGATATTACACTAACCCATTTCTGACTGTTTTTTGGATCGCTTGATTGAGGCTCGTTCTCTATTTCTCCATCGAGAGAGATGAGAACAGCTCTATTTCTCCTCCATTCCTAGGTGGCAGAACGATTTGCTCTTCTCCTTGTCAGGTTGCTGGTAATATCAACCTCACGAGACGGCATCAATAGTAATATAGTGCATAAAACCAAAGTGCCAAGATGAAACTTTTGCAGTGCCTCCATTGCCCCAACCAAAAAACAAGGGGAAAGAATAGCTTAAATGGACAACTTCTGCAATGTCTATACTTCTTTGGAGCCATACCCAAGTTTTAACTTCCTTGTGTACTTGAATGAATGGATTCAACCTACAACCTATAAATTATAGAAATTCAAAAGTCAAATATTCAATGGTTCAATCTTAACATTTTATATTAGAGGAGCATTTCTTTACACTATATTTGTTCACAAAGGAGGAAGGGGACGGGAAAAGAAAGAGGGAAAGGCACGTTTACTTCTATTAAAAAAAGTAAATAATTTATATTTATTTTATTTAATTAAAATATAAGAAAAAAAAATAGTGTATGTTTCAATTCATCCAAATTTGGACGGCCTGATTTGGTGACATATTTATTTTATTTATTTTTTCTTAGTTAAATAATATAGATAACTCATTTAATTATATTCAAATAAATTATTGTATTTATTATTTTTTCACTTTTATCTTTTTTTTTTATGATCTAAGAACCCGTAGTAATTATCGGCGAACTAGTGTACTGGGTAAACCTAGAAGGGCAGAAAAAATTCGAACCCGAGTTGAGAACTAACTAGATGAATCAAGCCTTGTCTTTTGCCCAACTCGGCCAATCCCATTGTCCACTTTTATCTTTTTATCCAAACATTCAAAATACATTCAAAATAAGATGTGAATCAAATTGAGATTTGTTGATAATGAAAATTGTCAAAATTTTGAAGTTAGATGAAATTAAATATTGATAAAGTTAGATGACTATAATCTTTACTTTGAATAACTTTGAAATTAATCTTTATTGGTACTCCAGTCTCTAACTAACCCACCAAATTCTTGAATCCAATCATCAGCTCACACTTGGGTGCTGCACCACCATCTCTCATGGAACGATGATCTTACGGTGCTCGCGTACTGTGTCAGTCTATCTCTGGCCGAGAGAAAGACAAAGATAGCTTCTTCATTAACTTAACCGACACCTCGTTCAACTCTCTAACACGGAGTGAGACGACAATTATACATCACTGAGCTGTAAGAAGCCATCTTTCTTCATTGAGGCCTTTGTCATGATGCCGTATTAGGCTTTCCCAACACGTTAAATATTCATTCACTCAGTCGCTTAGTGTGATTCCTTTTGTTACCTGATCATCATTATCTACAATCATTAGTTTTTGCTTAGTCATATCATGATATATTACTAGTTTCGTTTTACTGTCGTTTCTTTGACACAGCCAAAGCGAATCATGGAGGTTTCGGCATTGGTTCCTCTGTTATTCTTGTTCAGTCTTTCTCTTCAAAGGTACTCTTGATATGATTCTTGGGTTCTTTTTTATTGTCAAAATCTAATGAATATTGAGATAGGCGTATATGGGTGTTCCAAGATTCTGTCTTTTGATAAATTCTTGAACTTTAATACATGCCCAATTGTTAATCCTTTTTCAGCTGGGAGAAATGTTCTTCTATTTCATGGTAGCTGTTTTTCTCAATGTAAAATTTCAGCTAAATATGACGCCTGAATGGAACTCAAGAAATGAGCAAAGCATAAGCAATTTGATGTGCATTGTATTGGTTAATTCCCATTTACAGTACAGTCGCGTTTCGTGTTCTAAAATGAGTTAATTGTCAGGGGAATTTCAGAATCTCTATCTCAGAGTGAAGCAGCGGAGTATGCTAGCCTGCCGCCAAGAGGGTGGAACTCTTATGATTCCTTCTGTTGGATAGTCTCCGAGGAGGAATTTCTTCAGAATGCGGAACTCGTTGCTCAGCGCTTACATCCTTTTGGATATGAGGTCTTAACGAAACAATTATTGTATAATCTCATACAGTGAATAGTTCTACTGTTAGTAAATAAGTTAAGAGTATGTATATATCATGTAATTGATTTTTTGTTTTTGGTTTTTGTTTTTGTTTTTGTTTTTTTTTTACTTATCTCCACTCTGGCCGTCTTTGTAGTATGTTGTGGTGGACTATCTTTGGTATAGGAAGCATGTACCTGGTGCTTATGTTGATTCTCTTGGATTTGATGTGATTGATGAATGGGGAAGAATGGTTCCTGATCCACAAAGATGGCCTTCGTCCAAGGGCGGTAAAGGATTCACTGAAGTGGCCAACAGAGTTCATGAAATGGGTTTGAAATTTGGGATTCATGTAATGAGGGGCATAAGTACACAGGCATATAATGCTAACACACCTATCCTGGATATTACTACGGTATAGCTCATTACTAGTAAGCCACAAATTGTGTCTGCTTTCCTCTCTGCATTATAAAATGCTTCATCAATGATATTTTCTGTGGACACGTCAAGTCAAAAGAAGGAGACTTAGCTCTAAGCTTGAATATGTGGAATACCCTTCATACAGCTCTTTACCTTCCTGATTATGATTATTGTGTAGGGCAGGGCTTATGAAGAGTCAGGGAGGCAGTGGCATGCACAGGATATAGGTATCAAGGAGAGGGCTTGTGCCTGGATGCGAAACGGTTTCATGAGTGTCAATACCAAGTTGGGAGCTGGAAGAGCATTCTTGAGATCCCTTTACCGGCAATATGCTGAATGGGGTGTTGATTTTGGTAATTTGGTTTCTGCCAACTGTTTATGACATTGCTTTTCTAAAAATTGGATTTTACAAGTTCCAATACCAACATATTAGGAATTTAGAGCTCAAAAGTTTCTATTCCAGTAGTCTTCTCTAATTTCTCCACGAGACTTGATTATCATACAAACACTAACTTTCTGTAACAAGCAAGAGTGGACTGTAGGTTTTCCATTCAACTTCTAGCAATAAATCCATAGGACCTTGGCTGCTACTAAATTTTGCCGTTGCTTCTGTTTTACTTGCAGTTAAAAATGACTGTGTGTTTGGAGACGACTTGGATATAGATGAGATCGCTTTTGTTTCAGAGGTACATGATGCACTCTCTCTCAGCTGCAACTTGGAATGTCATTTTGCTAATATTTTCTCTTCCCACTTGCCCCTCTCTCAAAAGATGGAAAAGAAAACCTTTTTACTGATTTTGCATTCAAGTAGAAGGAGTCCTTGTACAAATGGTCCTATAAAAAGTGACTTTGTGCAGGTTTTGAGCAAACTCAATCGTCCTATCCTGTATTCGCTGTCCCCTGGAACTAGTGTGACACCAAACATGGCAAGGGATGTGATTGGCCTAGTCAACATGTACAGGATAACAGGGGATGATTGGGATACTTGGGGAGATGTTGCTGCTCATTTTAATGTTGCAAGGTACTAGTCATACCCTTAGCAATGGTTTGAATTGATGGTTTTCCAAGTTTGCAAGGTACTAACCATTTGCTGCCAGGGACTTTGCTTCTGCAAATCTGATAGGAGCAAAGGGTTTGAACGGGAATTCATGGCCTGACTTGGATATGCTACCACTAGGTTGGCTAACTGATCCAGGTGAAGTATCATTGACTCAGTGTAGGGGAAAGGAAGCACTTATTGCTTTTAGAAAGAAGAAAATTCTAATTCAAGCCCGTCTATTATTAGGATGAGTGAATTCTTGACTGTTTTGCTGCTGAGCTTATAGATTGGAAGATTTGGCTCTTTTTTGCCACAATGATTTGATTCTCTTAACTCTGCGACGAAGGAATAATCATGCCCTCTTTCTTTGCAAACTTAACTGGTGACATGAAGGGAGTTTTAGCAATCCAGGCTTCAATAAAAACAATAAGAATAAAAAGGGGGATTGCCCTTACGAAACTGGTGAATGAATATATACTCTAGATAAAGATCTTTTGTTTCCTCACAAAGCCTTACCATTGCACAAGATAGTATGCAGTCTCAGCAGATCCATATAGCTTTTCAGGTGCTGTATCAGTTAAATGACAGATATGCTGTGGCTTTTAAGCTAATAGTACTGGATGGGATGGAATGTTTCATCAGTTAAGAAAGATACAAGCAATGTCTGTCGTATAAAGAAAAACTTTCTGAACTACGCTATGTTTCTTGTGTTGTTTTTACATTGTTTTCAAGCATTTGGGAAGAAAATATGGAAGAAAGGACTACTGAACTGGGTTCGCTAATACTAATCTAATAGAACATAATACAAACTTCCCAAGTAATTGAATATTATCTTTTCTATGAATAGGTACCGATAGAGGACCATACAGGAGATGTAAGCTGAGTCTGGACGAACAAAGAACTCAGGTATGCCTGTACAGCTACTTCTGGAACTTATGAAAAAGTTTTATTAACAAATTCATCATCATTGTTTTATTTGTGCAGATGACTTTGTGGTCCATGGCCAAGTCTCCTCTCATGCTTGGTGGAGATGTGAGAAACCTAGATGATACTACGTTTAGCATGATCACTAATCCGACATTACTAGAGATAAACTCTTTTAGCTCCAACAACATGGAGGCAAGTGAAAAAGCCCATCCCTTATTATGATGAATGTAGTGAGAACGGGAACTAAGATGCTAAATTTTTTAATGCAGTATCCTTACATTACAGGTGCAAAATGTTCCCATTTAAGACGTTCTCTGTCTTGCCAAACAATGAAGTATGAAGATAAGGATGTCAGGGACGATATCATTTTGTCTTTAACTAGCTGCAAAGATACAAATACAAACGGTTGGTCCACTAAAGTTCTGGATGATCTTGAGCAAGTCTGCTGGAAAGATAACTCAAGAAGCAAACATCAGGCACGTTTCTGCCTGTACAAGGAAAAACCTCTTGTGGCATCGTAATAAGCTTTACCTTCTTTTTATCTCCTTGCTTTGACCGACCCAAAATTGTAACTTTCTCAAAGACAATTGATACTTGACTTGGTTAGTATGGCAATGCAGAGATGAAGACATGACATGTAGGAAAGAATGTGAGGGTAAACTCCACTTACTGGCAACTAAGACAAGAGAATTCTGTCTCGGCGCATCTCCAAATCGAAAGATAACATCCAAAGAGTTTAAAAGGGGTTCATTTTCTCCTTGTAGACTGGAAGCCAACCAGGTACCATTAGCCTGAATCTTGGTGAAAGGTTCTTGCTCTCAAAAGAAACAGATTCAGGGAGTACATAAATATTAAAGCACATTTTTTACTCTTTAACAAACTTCCTGATGCCTTTTGAATCTACTTTTTGCTTCCGATTTTTCTTTTTAACCTCAAACTGGTATCCTGAACTGTTGGTATATGCAGATGTGGGAGTTAAATAATAATGGAACCCTCACAAGCAGTTATTCTGGACTTTGTGCTTCTGTGAACAATGTTAAAGGTGATGGATTTGGAACTAAATATTGGTCTTAACTCATGCTTCAGATTATCTATGGTGCTAATATTAGAGCTAATTCATATGCAGCTAATGCTGTCTCAGGAGGAACTCGCTCTTGGCTTGCTACTGGAAGGAGAGGTTTGATTCCCTAACCTTGTAAACAACTTAGCAAACGAACAACACAGATTTCTCCTCAAGTTTAGCTTTTTTTTAGAGTACCATATGGTTGTCACATGTGGTAACCTCCCAGTTGGGGAGGTCAGCCATGGCCATGGGATAAAACACCATTAAATTCATCCCATTATCATAACGCTAACATTTACCCAATAATTGTTTTGTGTTTTGTTCAGGAGAAATATATCTTGCTTTTTTCAATCTGAATCCCCAGAAGACTGTCATCTCAACAAAGATATCTGACTTGGCTAAGGCAATTCCTGGTAGAAATCTTAATGATGCTTCATGCGTGTGCACTGAATTGTGGAGCGGAAGAAGCTTTGGCATTGTAAAATATTCTTTATCCATAGAAGTAGAGCCCCATGGATGCGCGTTATTTACACTATACTGCAAGTAATGCTCGACAGAAATTCCAATTATAGTCTATGTGTGAATTTCTTGATAGTATGGTGTGTACCCTCTGGTTTATCACCAGCCTGCAGATTTTGGTGCTCTTTAAATCTTTATTTATAAAAGAAAATAAAATCTGAGTTCTGCCTGAGGTGGGAGTGGATTTAGCCAAAGCAAAACCATCTCAATTTTGTCATATGAAGGTCAAGCTTTGCCTTCTGTAATAGCTAAGTTAATCCAGACTATCTTATGATATCCCATGCTTGTAGCTAAGGCAGTAACAGAGTTCTGTTGCCTTTATGCCCAGTTTACGATTGTCCCTGGATGAGTCATATTTCCTATCCTTGCTGTCTCACTGCTCTGGTAATCCATTGAAGTTCTGCATTTGCTCCTTCAATGTGAAGCCGAGTGCACTCAAAAACACAGTCCCATTCTTGTTTTGCCTTTACGTCTTTGCCTTTCTTCCTTGACAAAACGACTAACTAATTAGTTCTTTAACACCATTTCAGGTGGCAACAATCCAGCATTTGAGAAACCAGAAGCGGCACTGACACTGTGACTTTCTCCCAGACAAAGGCCCTATTAGCCGATCAGAATCTAAACAACAGAATAAACATCCAATCATGGATCGATCTTTGTTTTAAACAACGGGAATTTGGCTCTCTTCTTGTGTTCAAGAAATGGAGCACATCAGCCTTCTGCTTGACTCGTGCATCCAAATCGAATTTGACCTTCAAAGACACGAATTATCCCTTAATATCAATCCATAGCTGACTTTTTTTCTCGTTCTTGAAAGTCCGTTTTCGTTCCTGTGTTTCTTCTCTAGATGAATGGTAGGTTTGTTAGTTACTCAGCTCTTGGTCAAGGCCACTTTTGGCTATATTTTTCTTCCTACGCAGCCATAATACTTATTAGGTTTAATTCCCCTAATAAAAGTAAATATTTAATTTACTTTCATTGATAAAAATAAATTTGAAACTCATCAAAACTATAATATAAATTTTCTTTAACTATGAGTCCAAACACTTGTAAGTATATATATATAGTGGTTGTTTATAAATAGATTTAAAGATGGAATTAAGGAGAGTAAGGAGTGGTGTTTATTTTTTTAAAATTATGAAAATTTCATGAAAAATTAAAATGTTTTTATAAAATATTTAAAATATTACTTTTTATCCCCACAAAATATTTTAAAAATTATAATATTATTTTAAATATATTTTTATTAGTTTTTTTAATTCTTTAATTATAATATTATCTTTTAATATATATTCATCAAGAATACAAAACTTTAGTACTTTAAAAAGAAAGTTAAGAGTGTACTTAGATAGTAATTCAAGTGAAAAAAATATTGTCAACTTATTTGAAAAAAAAAATCTTAATTCCCAAAAATTATTTCTAATTATGAAGAATTATTATTTATTCACACAAAATAAATTTATTAATTTTTTACCCTATGATTTTTTTCAAGATTTAAATTTATTTTTATCTTAAGCTAATTTTTTTCAAATAGATTAATGTTAAATACATCTAACGAATAATTAAAAAGAAATTAACAACAACAATAATAATAATAATAATAATAATAATAATAATAATAATAATAATAATAATAATAATAATAATAATAATAAAGAAAAAAGAATGAATAGCGTCAGGCATGACGTATTTTCTTCGAAAGCAGCTGATGATTACAAAAGTGGGGACCACAGCGAGTAGCCTCTATTTTCTCACAAAGATTGTGGGACCATCGGGTATATTCCCCGTATCATTGCTCATGGCTTTTAAATGCAATTAATTAATTACTGTTATAAAATTAGGGTAGTGTTAGAATAAAATCTACACACTACACACTAAGAAAATTCTAACTATTCTTTGCACAAGAATTTCTCTTCAAACTTCTCTCTTTCTTTCTCTCACAATTCTTTCTCCAATCTTTCTTTCACTAATCTTTCTTTCACAAAATGATGGTGTATTACAAGCTTAGAGAATAGCTCTATTTATAGAGCTCTAATTAGTGAAATACATCATGGCATACATCATCTTCAATTAATGGTGTCTCCACTAAATGGTGGACATCCATAAAAATCTTCTAATAATTCACATAAATCCATAATTAGTGGAGCCTCCACTAATTAATGGAGATTCCAATAATTCATAACAATTACAGCTTTTTCTGCTTTCAAATTAAGGCTATTTGGCCAAAAATCTTCATTCATTTTTCAAAATAAAATTTCACTTTAATTCAAATATATTATTATTTTATACTCTTTTCATTCTTATTTATCTATTATAATTAAAATTTTTTATATCTCATTTTATCTGTCATATTAAAAAAATTTACTCTTATATTAAATATTTTTTAAAAATAAAAGTGTAATAACTTTAAAGAGAAAGTTCAGCAAACAAAGTAATAAAACAGTTGTAGAGAACATTAAATTCAATGATACTTTTAAAATGTATAAACAAAATTGTATGTATTTAAAAAATTAATTAATTTTTCTTAAATTATGTAAAGCAATTAATTGTGACAGATAAATAAAGACGGAATGAGTATAATTTTCATTTCTCGAAAAATATCATCTATTCACAATCTATCGTACTCTCCCTCTTTGAATTCACTTAACTCTACATATTTAATATTCATTCTATCCCCTTTTATCTGTATATTTTAACTCAAATTTTTGTTCCTATTTATTTGTTCCATTAACAAACTAAGACTATATTAATTACTATTTTTTCACAAATACCCTTCTTTTATACAATGAGTATGGTTCACTTGTAGTGAGAAATGGAAGTAAATTAAATATACATACAATATATAAAGTTTTGGTGTTTAATTACTCCTTAATAAAGAGAGAGATTTTTTGAGAGTAAAATATAAAATCTTGATTAATTAATCAAAAATTTTTATTTTTCTTAAAATTTATGAATCGATTAAAATGAACGGATAAAATGGAACGAATAGAGTAATTTTTTACAAAACTTATCTCAAATCAATCTCTTTCCACTTACATTCTAAATATTCCTTCTGTCCCAATTAAATTGTCAGATTTTAATTTGGTACAAGATTCTATATAAAATTAAAAGTTAATAAAAATAATACTCTCTCTGTCCCTTAATATAAGTTGCTAGAGACTACTTTTGTGATTTTAAATTATAAACTGTTTGGAACTTTTCAAGAAGATTTTGAAACTATTTTTTCGTTTTTGTCTTTATTTATTACTTTCTTTCCCTCTCTTTCTCTTGTTTTCAAAACGTTTAAATATGGATCACCTTATTTTTAGAAATCTTAATATGTGTGAAATTAAATCTAATCACTTATATTAAGGGATGAAGGGAGTAATATAATATTACTTCCGTTTAACAATATAAGTCGTTTTAGATTCGATTTTTTTTTTCACAATATAAATCGTTTTACAAGATTCTATAAGCATTTATTACTTTTTTTTCTATTCTACCCCTATCTCTAATCTCTCTTTTTCTAGTAATTATGACCCAACTCTTTCTAAATACCAAAACAGACAAGGATTTAGTTAGAAGTATTTTTAAAAGTTTAATTTTAACATTTTTTAAATTTTAAGATTCTTAATTTTTATATATAAGTTTAAAAAGATTTATATTGATATAATATAATAAAAATATAAAATTTTATATCAAATCTAAATACTGATTATTTTATAATATTTAATATATTAAAAATATTTTAAAATAATAAGTGAGTGAATTGAGATAAATAAAATAATATTAGATTTTATTTATGATTACAAGAAATATATTAATATATACTGTTTGCCGCCGTGGGCCATGCGCCCGTGGCCCAAATTTATTTTTGATCGCTTTTACCTCTCCCCATTTCATCGGATTGCTTTTTGAAATATTCAAAATATTTGGCGGCTTTTTTTTTTTTTTGGTAGTAAAAAGCAATGGCGGCTTTATCTTCCAAATTAGTATAATATTATACGATTAATAAAAATTTCCAACTTTTATTGAAACAATATAATAAAATATGATTCGATAATTCTTTTTCAAATGCATTGTAAAAATATAAATCGAATACATGAACCTTAATTTTGTAAATATAAAATCATATTATTTTCATTACTTATATAATAATAATAATATTTTTTAAAAAAATACTTTTTCAATTTATTCTCTTACTTTTTATTATAACGTAAGACGAATTAATTTTATTTTAAATTTTTTTTTTACTTATTTTGTTATGACGTGAGATGAACGTATTATGTTTCTGAATATTTTTTTTATTTTATATTTAAATATTCTTTTTTTATTTTTAGTAAGAATCAGATTCATTTCTTGGAACATAAGTAATGAACCAAGTATTGAATTTAAAGATAAAGATTATGATTACTTTTTTATAATAATTTATTTGACAATCAGTAATAAGCGGAGGAATATAAAAACTGCTTTAGATATACTGAGGTTAATTATATTTCTATTTTGAAAAAAGGGAAAATGGTTGCCAAATCCAGCAGGGACAGCATTTACATTTTATTTCTTCAAAAAATGACCATTCTTTTGGCGCCTTCTTTTGTTCAGTGGAATCTTTTTTACTCCAACACGGAATACTTGAAATTACTATAAAAAGCCCTGCAAATCCGATCCCGAGAACTGCAAGACCACCTTCTCCTTTCTCTATCTCGATACTCCCTTGGGTCCGTTCTTCAAGGATCTTGGGTTTTACTTCTTCCTCTTGTTCAACATCTTCATCACTAGCATTCACACTTCCATTTCCGTTCTTTTCTTCTTGTGTCAAAAGTTATGTTGCAATTTTGCAGCACAAAGCTATCCCAATCTCCCTCCCCAACGCCTTTGCTCATAAAAAGATCTGCAACTTTTGGTTTTAACCATCTGCCCACATCTATTCGATTGAAGTCCCAAGAAGGGTATGAGAAAAAGCAAATCTTTCTCACAAATATCAATAGTATGCATAGCCCGGAGAAATCCATGTCAGGGAATTTGAACCGGGAGAGATTTCTAGTTTCTTGTTTAACGATGAGTGAAACACCGATGGAATCTTTGAATGTGGCGGAAAAGGTTTACTGCTTGGCTTCTGAGTTCAAGTCTTTATCCGAGCCAATTGACAGAGTCAAAAGACTGTTGCACTATGCAACTCTGCTTCCTCCATTTGAGGAGTCAGCGAGGGTTCAAGAAAACCGAGTCATGGGCTGTACTACGATGGTATGGCTGGAGGTGGAGATGGATAATAACAGGTTGATGAGGCTTAGAGTTGACAGTGACTCTGAGATAACAAAAGGGTTTTGTTCTTGCTTGATTTGGTTGTTTGATGGTGCTGCTCCAGAGGAGGTGTTAAGAGTCAGAGGTGACGATTTGACGGAGTTGAACGTTGGGTTCACCAGTAGGGGTCATTCCAGGGTGAATACTTGGCATAATATCTTGATCAGTCTGCAGAAGAGGACTCAAAATCTTGTCGAGAAGAAGGATAAAGAACAGTCTTTGAAAGATTTTTCTCCATTTGCTATTAGGCCTGATGCCGACGATGGCCACGGAAGTTACAAGGAAGCTCAGGTTCGTATGAAACTTGCAATATCTTATTGCGCAATTTGGTCCCTCTCTTATTCCAGTTTGGAGTATGCCGGTACTGCCGTTAGGATCATAATGTGATTCCATTGCTTGAATAAAAGAGGAACCTTTGAATTTTTTAAAAGAAAAAAATTGTCATTTTTGCTCTATTTAATTCATTTGCTACCAATTGTAGGACATATTACTCATTGTTTTATTGTGCATATGTCATCCAAAATTAGGTAAGTCTCGAGTATGAGTCTGAGTTTTAGTATAGGCAAGAAATAATTCAAGTAGAGTATCCGTGAACTTGCTTGGACATGATGGGTGATTTTTCCGCAGAATCAGACATGTACTCATTGCTGAAATAACATTTCCTATAAGGACACTCGATCTACTTGCTTGTTCAAGTCAAGTCAAGTCAAGGCAAGATGCAGAGCTGTCCATGTCACGGTCCTCAATGTTTGTGAAAAACATCGGTAACCTGCTGCTGATCAATGTTTGTCAACGACCTCTAGTCCTGTAGAAACTTCAGGGATCAAAACTCTTCTCATCCTCTTGCAGGAACCACCACTTTCTCTACCTCTTCTAATAGATCGCACAGGGCATTTTCAGGGTATATGCTCTCTCTCTCTCTCTCTCTCTGCTAGTCGTCTGGTCTTTAGGGACTGGTAAATAATGGCTCAGTCAAGACTCAAGCATGCTGGCATATTCTCTGAGTTTTGTGCTTTTGGTGTTCAATAAGTACTAATTCTGGTAATGCTCATCTCATATATTCCTTCAAATATTGAAATCCATGTGTAGTATAGGCCTTATTTGCCTTAATCCGATAGGACATATTAAAGAATCATCCTTACATAAGAGAGGAATTCGTTTTCATTTACTTCGTTATCCAGGACCTAAAAAGGGCTAGAAAAATATGTTTCGAATTTTTTTGCTACAGAAATTGTACACAGTCTAGAGAAGATTTGCCTTTGATGTTGTTCATCGTGATCATGTTGCCTTCAAGGGTAAAGTTTTGCAGTGAATCAGCCATAGTGGTGGATTTGATTTCCTAATTCTCTACACCGCATAATGTTTGGCCAAAATGACTGGTCCTGTCATATTCACTTGGCACTCTTTACATCTAAAGAGGCAGACACAAATGTTTTCTGATGAATAAACTTCTATGTAGAGGCATACAGCCCCTCATCTTGGTTACCTATTTCCTGGAATTAAACAATTGAAATAAGTAGAAAAGCAAACAAAAATTAACTAAATTTGTTTCAAACAGTGTTTCTGGTTTTTTGATTGCAAAGATTTTCCCATTTCAAGAAACCTATGGCACACCACTAACTTCATGGTACCTTCAATCAGGCAGATTAGTTTTAACCTTCTTCCTTACTTGCAACAGGCACCCTTATCTTATTTCCTGTTACAATATTTTGCCACAACTGTCCTAAGATGACATACTAGTTTTGAAATTCCTTATTCCTTATCATATATGGTTATTTGGAATTCACAGGCTGAAGAAATTGCAGAAAGTGACTTAAAAGAGCACCTTTGATAAAATTAACTATCCAGAGCCAGTGGTATCCTTATTGAACCTCGTTATATTGTATGCTGCAGTCAAAAGGATGGATGTCAGTAGAAGAAAGAATGATGAATCCAGACCAAAAATATGCAGGTGGATTTATTAAGAGCAACACATGCCCTGTAATATTAGCTTCAAATCTGCTGCCTCTTCACAAATAGGCATCAATTTCTGTTCCCTTTGGTCATTTCAAGATTAGGGTAGCCGTAGCTTCTTGAGTTGTTAAGGGTAAGATATAAATTTAGATGTAGTTAATTGCAATCTTTGTGTTGAATCAAAATTTGCATATTCAATTTTGCGTAGAGATGATATGAATTTTTTAAATTCTAACGACACTTATAGAATTATATATTATATTTTTAACTACTTCTCGTTAAATCTTTTGAATTCATAAAACTCTTTTTTACACAAGAGAATTTTCTTCTTTCTCTCACTCCTTTCTAAAGAGTGATTAGAATTAATTTAATCATATTCTTGTTTAAAACAATCAACTCTATTTACAAATTAGATTTCATAAAGTTTTTTACTCAAAAAAGCTAAAAAAAAAGGTATATCATCTTTCATCAACTTTTTTTTTATTATTGATGCAGTTAAATCAAGATGTTAAATGCTACTTTAATTTTTAAAGTATAGTTACTTAAGAATAACATTTCAATACAATCAAATAATAAATTTTATATTTTATTCTGTCTCTTAATACAATAAAAAAAAAAAAAACTGCTGAAACGTTCTTTTTCGCCAACTTTATTGATAGTGCTAGTCTTTCTTGGAGGAAATATATTATTTTGGCCCCTTAAAAAAAAGAAATCCCAAAAGACAGTAAACTATTGTAGTTTACTAAAATATCAAAAAAAGGAACAATTCCTAAGATATTTCCAAGTCCCCTCCTCGCGGACCGTTCGATCAGGACCAACCGTTTATTCCCACGTCATCACTTTCAGGTGGGCCAGAATAGAGAGATATCCACGTGGCCCGTCCAAAAAAAATAAAATGGAAAAAAAAATGGACATAGCTGGCAATTGTACATTGCATTACTTAGACCTACATTTGATGCCGAATTCCACCACCACCGCAACAACCACCACAAAACCGACCCTCAGAACGCTCCGCCCTTAACTGAAACGCCCTCCGTTAGCCCGCTTTTTGTATGCGCTCGGAGCTCCGGCTCCCTTCTCGGAGCCCCAGCTCTCTCTCTCTATCTATAGCTGTCTGAGTAACACACACCTATACATACAGAATCTATCTCTATATATCGGCTGTTAGTTGGCGTATTTGATATTGGAAAATTTTGAGAAAGGGAAAAAGTTTCTCATTTTAGATCTTGGGATAGTCTTTGAAAATGTCGAAATCGCCGTGGGGAAATATCGGCGCATGGGCCGCCGAAGCCGAGCGAGCCGAGCAAGAAGAGCGGGAGGAGGCCGCCAAAGCGGCCGCTGAAGCTGCTGCAAGGGCTTCAGCTCCTCCGTCCTCCGGGGGAGGAGGAGGAGGAGATTCGCAGAATTATCCGAGTCTGAGTGTTTCCGTGAGCACTGCGAAGCAGTCGAAGAAGAAAAATAAGATGAGCTTGCACGAGTTCACGATGCAAGGCAGCAGCAGCTATGGGAGTGCTCCAAATCACCGCTTAACTGCAGAGGAAATGCTTCGCCTTCCCACCGGACCCAAAGAGCGCGGCCCTGGGGATGAAATGCAGTATGGGGGTCGACTCGGTGGAGGATTTTCCAGTTATGGGACCCGAACGGGAGGCCCCCCACCAGGTCGGATCCGAGACCGGGATGGCGATGGCGGTGATGGTTCTTGGGGAGGGCCTCGAAGATCTTACGGAGGATTTGAAGATGATCGCCGGAGGGGCCCTCCGATGAGTAGGGGTCCGGATTATGATCAGACCTCGAGAGCTGATGAAGTTGATAATTGGGCAACCATGAAGAAACCTCTACCCTCATTTAATTCGGGAACAGGTGGTCCGGCTCGTCCCAGCCGTTATGCTTCTTTAGGCGGTGGCAGTGGAGGGGCTTCTAGGGCCGATGAGGTAGACAATTGGGCCACCACCAAAAAACCAATTCCACCTCCCGCTGCTAGATCTTCGAATTTTGGATCAGGTTTTCGAGACTCGAGGCCTGAGCCGGAAAGATGGACTCGGGATGGGAGTCAGGAACGGCAAAGATTGGTGCTGGACCTGCCCGAGGGTGAAGGGGCAGCGAAGGTGAATAAGCCGAATCCCTTTGGGGCAGCTAGACCTCGGGAGGAAGTATTGGCTGAGAAGGGGTTGGATTGGAAGAAATTGGATTCTGACATTGAGGCAAAGAAGGTCGCTAGTAGGCCGACTAGCTCTCAGTCCAGTAGGCCTGGTAGTTCACAGTCATCTAGGTCAGAAAGTCAGCCATTGCAGGGAGCAGGGGAAGGGCCGGTGAAGCCAAGGCCAAAGATGAATCCTTTTGGTGATGCCAAGCCTAGGGAGGTTTTACTTGAGGAGAAAGGTTTGGATTGGCGAAAGATTGATTTGGAATTGGAGCATAGGCGTGTTGAAAGGTGAGTATTTGTTCTTTTCAGCATTTCTCGTAATTTTTTAGTTTAATACATGATTTTGGTAAGGAGTGGTTTTGTTAGAACTGTTCTCTTGTTTTCCATGCCTTTCTTACAAAGATATAAAGGAGCGTTCATCCTTTATTAGATTAGGGGCTGTCCTCTTTTGTTTGGTAAATAATCTAATCCTATATTAGATAGTTTCATCTTGGTAATTATGTGTCCAGTGGATAATGTGGGGATGAGGGATTTTTTTTTTTATTTTTTTTTTAAAGAATGAAAAACTCAAGAATGCCAAAGATTATTCCTAACCTTTATACCTGCATATTACTAGCTTTGTTTAATGCAGCTTGGCTTCTCAAAAATAATAATAACCATAGGAATAATGAAACTGGTTTACAATGCTTTCTCTCAAAATTTAATGAAGGTTCATCACTGTTTTTCCATATATTTTAAATTCTTCTTTTTGGGTGCAACTTTGACAATAATTACTAGCATGGCAGTACATCATCCCAAAGTGCCTTCTTAAAAAAGAAGCATATTATCACAAATTAGTATCAAATGGCTTATCCAAGTTACATGGTTAGGTCAGTTACCATGTAACTTTTTTCCCATCGAGTACACCCTTTAAACATTATGATATTCCTATGGGAGATACTTTAGGCAATGATGTCCTTCTACAATGTGCATGCACTTGTGTATCTTTGCCTTCCCATTGCTTAGGAATTAATCAAAAACGGAGTTGTATATTTTCTTAGAGAAAATAAAGTGACGTTTATGACTTGGGGTATTTCAACAGTATCCATGTCCCAATTGCTCTTTGCATAACTTGTGAAGCATGGACCAGGAAGGAAGGAACATGATCTGGTCTAAAGCTTTTAGGTCAGCTTACATGATGACAAAGAAGTATCTCTTTCTGTTGTAGAACTGGAAACCAAGAATCCTGTGTTGTATGACATCCAATACCAATGTTGTGCAAGTTTGGCATGACTTTTTCATTGGTTGGTTATTATATTTTCTTTTGCCACTAATTGGTTGGGTAGTTTGTCTTTGTATTTCCCTTTGGAACCAAGTCAGTACTAACCCTATGCAATTTTAACTGTGGCAGAGTTTGTATGTCCAATCTATGCACATCAATCTACGTGAATTTAAGATGAACCTCGTTGTTAGGTAGTTATTCTTTCCCACCCATTCAGTTTACATGAGTGATATTGTGTTATTTGGCAGTTGTTCATTTTTTCTTTTGATATGAGGATGAATTTTGAACTGAAATATGCTTCAATTGTTAGTAGTCTTGGATCCTGTGCTATCTACTGTGACAGGAAAGTTCTTGCAATGAGTGGAACATACAAGAGTTAATCTAAGAAGACATTCCAGGAGTTTTTAGGATAGTCTGGTGGGTACTTTTTTTGTGTGATGGAATTCAATAGAGAAGTGTAGCAATTGATGCGGCATTTTTGGGGCTTGTCCTTCTACTATGCCTTTTCCAAACAAATGAAAAGTGTACTTATAGTTGTATCTGGAGCAAGAGACGATATTTTATGTTTAAAATGAGTAAAAATAGTCATGGATTGCATTTCTTCTTGGCTTCCTTTCCTGTCTGAGGTAGTGGTGTAGTCAATAGAATACAAATATGGTTTGGTTTCACATTGAATTAGAAGGAAGGTTTGGAATGAACTTTCAAAGCCTGTTTCAGCTATTGGTCCTTCTTGGAGCTCAAAATCACACAAATTAAAGCGTTAAGCTTGGTTGGGTTTGGCAAGGTCTGAGTAGGATGGAGCCTGAGGTTTCTACGCGTAGATTTGCAAGTATAAGGGAATGAGCAAGATGGTCCATATGGGAAAGACTCCAGTGGCCAAGTCAGAAGTAAGCAGGAAGTATTGTTAATGTGTGTTGTAGAGAGAGAATCAGAGAGTTATCCCCTACATCATGATAATGTGTGGAATTATAGCCTCGTTAGATTGAATGTACAAATATCAAGACCCTTCTGCCTTTTCTTTATGTCGAAGGTCTGAAACTACTAGTCACATTCACAATGGGTTGCATGTCACATAGCGAGCAGCCCTGGTTGGCTATATGATAAAACCTACTTGGCAAGTGCCTGCTCAGCTTGGATGCCTTTGGTCCATGTTGGTCAGATCTTCAGATCACCCTGGTCTTGTCTGCTTGTCTAACCACTTATCAAACTTTGTTTTATTTTCCCATAAACCTTCTGCTATTATGAGCCCCGAGTAAAATATCGACATTCAAAGTCATTCATTGTAGCCCTGTGAGAGGTAGGTCTATAACTGCAAGTCGATGATTTGCATAGAAGATCAATGCGTTTGTAACATTCATTTTTCGATATAGTTGTGGAGGTATGTAAAATGTTTTTTGGAGTATCCTGCAATCCTAATAGCTTCCTTGTACTGTCCTTGATGTATTTGTTACAGTGTTGTTGTTGCGCTTGATTAAGGAATACTCCTGCATACTAGGTCAATTCTTGAATATATGTCATTTCCTTGAAGTTGAATCAATAGTATCTCTGTGGATAGATAAATTTAGTATGTTGAATGGTGGGATTCATGATTTAAGATCAAATGATTCAAAGTGTGCTGGAGATTGGGATCATAATTCTCTAGAAATTTTGAGAAAACGCATGGACCAAGGAGTATATTTAAGCATGCTTTCCTGATAGTTAAATTGCCTTATAGAGGTATATCTGAGGCCTTTATTTTGTATCTCTTCGTCTTGGGCACGAATGCATATAAACTGGGAATGGAAACTTGTAGTAATTATATATTTTGTATTTCGCTAAAGTATTTGAATTGGTAGGTTTAGCTCCAAATGGGGATAAATTTTGAGAAATTGGACCTGTACTCATGTTAAAAGCATCCTATATGCAAGTTTACTTCGGTGATAATAGTGGAGGAGAACCCAAATTGTATTGGTCCAAGATTGGAGAAGATGCATCATGGAACTTGTGTCTTGGGATGTCTTGGGAGAAAAATAGAGAACTCCATTAAATGAAATTTCATTGTTCAGATGCAAGTTTTCTTTCCCTCCGGGTGTGTGTGATCAATAACCTTTTTCAATAGTTTTTGTGATTTTTTACTTGCAGCTATATTGTATGAGAATTAACTTGCACAATAGTACTTTGTACTTGATGATTTGAGTGAATCTTGAGTTATTGAAGATGGTCTATCATGCTTGCCTATAACTATAATTTGGTCAATCAAAAGGCTTATTTCAGAAATAGGGGTGTAGAAATATTCACCAGTGTTACGAGAAAAGAAGAAGAAATAATCATCATTGTGTGGTCTCTGAAAGTGGAGATTATGTTTCAGGCCTGAGACAGAGGAAGAAAAGAACTTGAAAGAAGAAATAAAACTTCTGAAAGAGGAAATCCTGCGAAAATCTGGTGAAGATCAATCAAGGTTAAATGATGAAATACGTCAAAAAGAGAGGGACTTGGGGGTGCTTATCCGTGAGTTGGATGATAAAGTTCGTTTTGGTCAGAAAGCCATTGAAAGACCAGGTTCTGGGGGAGGCAGGTTTGCTGGACTTCCAGAGAGACCCCCTTCCCAGCCTGGAGCATATGAAGAGCCTAGAGGCAGTGAAGTCAGGGAGAGGCCTCGTTCACGTGGCACTGGAGATGCATGGTCAAGACCAATGGATGATAGAAGAGCGTATCAAGGCGGTAGGGGCAGAGGATTTTTGGGTAGTAGAGATATGGACAGGTACTCATTGCTTCCTTCTCTGTCCCACTCTTCCTTCAATCTTTGTGCCTTCATTTGAACACAGCTTTTTTGGGTAGTTGGATTATTCTCATCCTATCCTGATTTATGATCCTTATCTTTGCATGAAAATGATTGGTTGATGTAGTTCTGCTTCTACTACTCCAAAATTTGTTATTTCCTGGCCAAAAAGGAAGGAAAGAATTTTGCTGTGAAGCACAACATGGTTTTAGTCTGGTTCAATTTGGAAGCTACTAATATCTAAATGCGGTATAAGGGCCTGTTTTGTAATATTAATTAAATAAGTACTTATTTCATTAAGTACATTTGGTAACGGTTAATATTAAGTGTTGAATTAATTAAGTACGTCTGATAACAAATTTTGAAATTTCCCACGAGTCCTACTGAAGGAAAGCTGAATTAGAAAATCTCAAAGAATATTTTGCTGTGCTCAAATACATTTCTGAGAAATTCTATTTATGCCCGTCATCGTGTTTTTTGCAGGTCAACATCAAAGGAGAGATGGTGAAGCTAACTTCCTGTGGATTCTTAGAGTTCTTACGTGTCTCTTCTACTTCTGCCTTCTGACTGCTTAGATCAGAATAATATTCTTTTCATCTTTTAGTAATCATTCTCTTAATTTTGCTCTGAGGGATGGTGCTAAAACGTGAACTATTGGCAGCGCAAACGTACTACAATGAGTTGGATCTTGAAGCTGTGTAAAAAATTTCTTTTTCTTTCCCTCTTTTTTCCTTGAACTGTGAGGGAGGAATGTTTTGTTTAATTCTTATTGAATACCATTGTAATGCAGACGCAGCCTCGTTGATCGGGACTTTGTTTTTCTTGCAACTTTTCTTTTGGTGAGATTTTTGGCATATTGTAAATTACACTGCTTTATTTAAACCAGGGCTGTTGCTAGATTTTGTTTACACGTCTGTTGTGGCCTTGGTCAGGTCTATTCCCTTCGTGGTCTCCGGCCTACTTTCCTTGCTGTATAGCATCGGGATTTTGGAGTACTATTGTGTTCTATTTCAGCAGTGTAGCTGGAAAAGAAATAAAACGAAAGGTCACTGAGTGAAATGATATGTACTAATATATAGACACTTCTTCCATCTGAAACCATATGAGCCATCTGCTATGTTTGTGCAGCTAATTGATGCCACAACTTCGATGTTAAGGAGATTATTTGTGCAGTAGAATCTTTTCCATTCCTGACAACTCGTGGCTAGTATTAACAACTGAACACAAAAAAAAAAAAAAAACTAAAAATTGCGACTCCACTGGGGATCGAACCCAGAATCTCTGGTTCCGTAGACCAGCGCCTTATCCATTGGGCCATGGAGTCGTGTTATGGTTAGTCCCGATTAATATTTTTATTTAGAGGAACAAGTTTTAGTTAAAAAAATAATCGCAGGTTATAAAATAGTATTTCTTCTCCTCCCTTCCCTCCCTAGCAAAAGTCAAGGTTGTCATCCACACATTTCTTGTTCCTCTCTTTCCGATATCGGCATAATTTGCCTTTAGACAGAATAATAGCAAGAAATTCTTAAATGGAGCCATTTTACATGAGAAGCTTTAAAGGAATATGTCCAACCTTGTAACATTGAAGGGAATAGGATCCAAAGATGTATATGGTCCCTTCCTTCCTCCATCATTTTATACATCTCCAAGCAAATATTGATTTTTTTTTATAAAAAAATTGTTTAAGTGAAAAGATGTATTAAAAATGACAGACTGATAACACTTTTACTACTCAATATTGAGAGTTCACTTGTTTAGTTCAATAACATACTAGACAAATTCAGCTAATACGCAAACTATAACAACTCTCTTTAGGTGAAGGAGGACCCAAAGCATTTTAGAACACCACTTTGGCGGTGACCAAAAAACTATAAAGCCTCACGGGACACAGTTCAATTAGTTCAAAATCTTCTTATTTCTTGTGTTGCAGAGTAAATGATTATTCGAATTTTGGAGTAAAATTTATTTTTGTTAGATTGTCCCTAAATCAATTGAGGTTAGAACGTAATTAGATTAGTTAAATCATGTTCTGAACTTACTTGTAAGTCTTGGGATGGAACCCCTAATCTCAAGATTAGTTAAGTAAAGTTTATACACTTATATGTTTAAAAAAGAAAAAACTATAAAACCAAACATTACAATTTCGAATTGTAGCCTTTTTCAAAAGTGAACCGCAGGGATTCTTTAACGAAGGAAGAAGAGAAAGAGCCCATAAAGCAGTCGACATGAGTCTAACGACTAAAGGGACTCTCTCAAGATGCCGTTCTCAACCAATGATTGTGATAGATCAGAATAGTCCCTTTTGGAATCATGTCTCTTCAGTAAGTCTAGACATTAAAAAAAAATTATAAAATAACTTGAACACTATTAGTAATAACGTCTTATTTTGAATAAGACGCTTTTGTTGTTAGCGTCATATTTTAACTCAATTTAGACAGAACGCTATCACCAGTAGCATTCTATTTTAATAGTAGGATGTATTGATGTTAGTATCCTATTTTAATTATAATTTAGGACGCTATTGTTATTAGCGTTTTATTTTAATTTTGACTCAATTTGAATAGAATGCTATTACCAATAACATTCTATTTTGATAGTAGGATGTATTGTTGTTAGCATCCTATTTTAATTATAATTTAACGCTATTGTTGTTAGCGTTCTATTTTAATTATGACTCAATTTGGACATGATGCTATCACCAATGATAGCATCATATTTTGATAGTAGAATGTATTGCTGTCGATGTCCTATTTTAATTATAACTCAATTTCAACATTAAATAGGACGCTTTAGCGAAAAATTATCGATTCCTTTTGCTAATAAACTTGAGAGAATTCTTTTATAGTGAGATTACTTAAGCAGGGAATCAAATGGAGCCAAACGCTGGTCTGTGACAAGGAATTCGAACAGCTTTTCAAAAGTTAAAAGCAAGGGACAGTCATTTCAATGGCAAAACCTTTTTAGTTCCAATGAAACCCCAATGTAATCTTTTAGTTGGAACAACCTTTTCTTAAGAATGGATCCCTTAAGAAAAAAAAAAATCAAATTCCAAAACTGATTTTATTCCTCCTAAAAAAATTAATTTAAATTGATGTTTATCGATATTAAATTATTATTATTATTATTCGAGTAATAAAAAATATTTTACATTAAATATTTAATATGTTGTTTAATTTCTGACTGGATTTTTACAAATCATAACAATAAATAAAGGATAAAGGGATAAAGATTGACAGCATCACAATGGATAGAATTGAAATGCTACCAAAAAGATTTGGTATTTAGTAGTACATATATATATGGAGAAGCATTAAAGCTAAGCTAAGCAAAGCAAGGACGTGAACTCGGGGCTTTCCTCCTATCTATTCTTTCAGTTGCTTCTGTTCCTTGTGGGGGTGGTGGCGGCGGCGGCGGCTGAAACAACATTGCATTACTCAGTGTTGAGTTCTTGAGTGCTTGACCAGAATTCTAATGGCGCTCTATCGCCAAGGAATTGTTCTTCTTCTTGTTGCTTTATCAGTTTTAGTGAGTCTGCTCCAAGTTTCAGCGAACACTCCTTGTGATTTTCCGGCTGTATTCAACTTTGGAGACTCGAATTCTGACACCGGTGGTCTGTCTGCAGCATTTGGCCAGGCCGGTCCACCCCATGGAGAATCATTTTTCCATCGACCTGCTGGACGCTACTGTGACGGTCGTCTTCTTATAGATTTTATAGGTAAGATTGCTCCTCCATTTGCTCACGCAGCTTCATGCAACGGAAGAGAAACTTCCCAAAGTAGTAAAACTCTTATTGATTATGCCATATCTTTCCGTCCACAAGAAATTTCATGCATGGTCTTGCCAAGATCGGATTTTTTTTTTTTTTTTGGTTACACAAAGTTTCAGTAGCTTTGTCATCTATTTGCTTTAGAAGCTAATCAAGCATATTTGATGGATGCCAAACTCTACGATTGAAGAATACTTTTCTCGGTCTACTAAATAGAGATAGGCATGGCTGTAAGTTTAATTTTGAGGCTTGTTGTTTGGTTGTGGCGTGCCGAATTCAACAGCTCAAACAGAACCCACCGACGCACATATTGTCATATCCGTTTCTGAGAAAAATCTGTCGTAACCTTTGTTTCCACAGGAAACAAAAATGCTATTACCTTTTTCTTTCTTTTCCCTTAGTCCCTCTTTCATTTCTCTATAGCTTTTTCATTTCTTTTCTTCTATGTTATGGGGCCATAAAAAAAACGGCTAGTTTGCAAATGTGTCTGTAGTACTAGTGAGTCCGTGCTGGTTCAGAGTAAAAACACATTTCCAATAAAATATGTAACTGACTTTCCTTGATGGTGGATTTTCAGCTGAGAGTTTGGGACTACCATATCTCAGTGCTTTCCTTGATGCACTGGGTTCCAACTTCACACATGGAGCCAATTTTGCTACTGCTGGATCAACAATTAGACCCCAGAATACAACTCTGCACGATGTTGGGGGTTTCAGTCCCTTTTCTTTGAATGTACAAAACTATCAATTTGATGATTTCTACCGTAGGTCTCAATTTATTCGCAGCCAAGGTAATTGACACTGCTTCTTCATCTTCCACCGAAAATCTTTATCCCAAGTTACAATGGTTGATAATTAAGTTGCCTTGATTTTCAGGAGGTGTCTTCCATGGATTATTACCAAACGCTGAACATTTTCCGGGTGCTTTATATACATTTGATATTGGTCAAAATGATTTAGCTGCCGGATACTTCCATAACATGACGGTTGATCAAGTTAAAGGCTATGTTCCTGATGTCCTAGAACAATTCAAAACTGTTGTTAGGGTAATCACTCTTGATGCCATGAATTTTGGAAATTACTATGAATGATTTATATACTAAGCTGGTGAAGTGATATTGCTAAGGTTGTTGTTTTGTGCAGAATATATATAATTATGAAGGAGGAAGATCATTCTGGATACATAATACTGGTCCAGTTGGTTGCCTACCTTACGTCATGGACAAATTCGCTGTCACTGCTGCACAAGTTGATAAAGCAGGATGTGCCACTCCCTTTAACGAGGTGGCTCAATTTTACAACCAAAGACTGAAAGAAGCTGTGGTCCAGCTCCGAAATGAGCTTCCATTAGCTGCACTTACCTATGTTGATGTTTACTCTCTCAAGTATGAGCTCTTTAGCCACGCCAGGAAACATGGTATGGCTACATTTCACTTTCTGTGTCCATTGTAAATCTCTCATCAGGCTGGGGAGTTCAAGAAATTGCTAAAAGAAGGACGAAAATATAATCAAAACCAATTAAAGTTGTCATCATTTCCCTTGATATATATTGAGTTGGTCCTTTGTGGAATCGCAGGTTTTGAGCACCCTTTAAGAACTTGCTGCGGGCATGGAGGAAAATATAACTATAATGTGAATATTGGTTGCGGAGCACAAATGATGGTTAACGGCAAGGAAGTCATGGTAGGAAAAGCATGCAAAGATCCCTCAGTGGCCGTTGTTTGGGATGGGGTGCATTTTACACAAGCTGCCAACAATTGGATTTTTGATAGAATTGTAGATGGTTCATATTCCGACCCTCCAGTTCCCTTGAAAATGGCCTGCCATAGGCAGTAGGATTATATGCTTTTAATTGATTTAGTAGTTGCAGGGAGGATGAAATTTGTGTTCCTATCCTATCTGATGTTGAGTTAAAAAGAAGAAGAAATAAGATTTCCATTTAGCTATTGAACTTGCCACAAGCCCTTTTTCTTATTCGCATTATTGTTTTGGAATTTTGGATGTTTCCGTTATTTGCACGAGGACCCACTTTGTCAAAGTTGCATGTGAAATTCAAGATTCGAGACAGATAAAAGCCAGTCAAAGCTGAAACTGCAGGAAAATGTTACCTTGTTGCGTCCCTTTTTTCGGAAAATGAATAAATTACAAAATGCTGTTTTGAAGGCCTGAGGATGTAAGACCAGCAAGTATGTCAATTAGATGCTCTCAAATTCATAGAATATCCACCACAAATATAAAATTTGGAGTTCAAAACTGAATAACGAAAAATCATCTTCATAGCCGCCAAATTTGAGAGATGAGAATTGTTAGATTGTGAACCCACTGTTATCCAAAGAAAGAAAGAAGCCTCAAGACCCAAGGTTGAAGATGATTCCAGAAATGCAAAGAAAATATCTGAAACAATTGCAGATGAGATGAAAGAAAGCAGCCATTCAACAATGCGAACGAAAGAAGATTCACCTACCACAATGACGACAGCATGCAATACAAAGTTGTCTGGAAAAATTGAAGTAGATTAGCCTTTATTATTTAAAGATAGAGTAAAGTCTCAGAAGGAGAAGAAAGAAATCAAAGACCAAAGCTTTGACTGAAAAGAATATAGAACTTCAGTCTTCAGATGACGTGAACCCTTTTGTCTTCAATGCCCAAGAAAGTGACTATGATCCATATAGATCCAAAGTCTTCCTATCTTTAATGTGAGCGAAATGCTGGATATTACTGGATCTTTCCTAGAATAGAGAGCATTATAAAAAGGGAAACACAGAAGCTAAATAGAAAAACAACCCCAATCAAGATTGGACTCTTCAAGGTTTTCTATTGCTGTTGCTGATGCTCATGGATGCTAACAGCATGAGGTTTCAAATTTGTTTTCTGGTCTCAGTGGCCCTGGCATTCAGTCAAGGAGTGCTTTGTTCAGCCCCAAGCCAGTGCAACTTTCCGGCCATATTCAACTTTGGGGACTCAAACTCTGACACTGGTGGCCTCTCAGCAGCCTTTGGACAAGCTCCTCCTCCCAATGGGGAAACATTTTTCCACACGCCGGCCGGTAGGTTTTGTGATGGGCGCCTTGTGATTGACTTTATAGGTAAGGGGAAACGAGAGCAAAAATTTTACCCAGTTGGTTAATTTTATCTCAGCCTTACGATACCCGGAACACTGATTTTGCCAAAATTTTTCTTGTTCTCACCATTAGTCCTATCCAACCAAATTGTCTTGGTCCCATTAGCTGTAATGCAGACTTATTTTCCGCAGATGCACACACTGCCCAAGTAAGAAGCAAGAATAAAAACAGAAACTTAACATAAATTTCAGTACCCCGAATCATAATGAATTGTCAAAAAGTGTTGCAAATTGAAAATAGGGTCCACTGAATAAATGTTCATATGCTTATGCAGAATCTGAATTCCCGTGTCCCAAATGAGTTGTTTTGTGGTAATTGCATATAATGCATATATAATTGATCTAAATGCACACAAATCCTGTTGTTCTTGATTTGAATTTTTATAAAAGTTCAACTTTTTGGTTGTCAGCCGAGAACTTGGGGTTACCTTACCTGAGCGCTTATCTGGATTCTGTTGGTTCAAACTTCAGCCACGGAGCTAACTTTGCAACTGCGGGATCAACAATAAGGCCACAAAACACAACCAGGTCTCAGAGTGGATATAGCCCGATTTCACTCGATGTGCAATTCGTCCAATATTCTGATTTTCATAGAAGATCTCAAATAATTCGTAAACAAGGTATTTCATAGTTTCTCAAGGCCAAGATTGGTTTCCCAATATCCGACTCTGGCTCACAAATCCAAATAAGCTACTTTATATAGCTTGTTTATCATATTCTTGTGGACAGGAGGGGTCTTTGAACACTTACTGCCCGAGGAAACTGATTTTTCTGGTGCATTATATGTCTTTGACATTGGCCAAAATGATCTCACTGCTGGCTACAAACTTAACATGTCCACCGGACAAGTCAAGGCCTATGTTCCTGATGTATTAGGCCAATTATCCAATGTTATAAAGGTGAGGAACATAGTTCGCTTCTGCTCATAATCATTATTTTTGTTTTACTGATTAGCTGAAGTTATGGTGCTGCACTTGCTACACATAGCATGTATATGCTCAAGGTGGAAGATCATTTTGGATTCATAACACTGCACCCGTGGGTTGCCTACCATATGTTATGGACCGTTTTCCAATTACAGCAGCTCAGATTGATAAATATGGATGTGCCAATCCATTCAATGAGGTTGCTCAATATTTCAACCTTCGGTTAAAAGAAGCTGTTATTGAACTCCGGAAGGTTCTTCCATTGGCTGCAATTACCTATGTTGACATATACTCAGTGAAATATTCCCTGATCAGTCATGCAAAGGAGCTAGGTATTTCATTTTGCAACTTTATATCAGTAATGAGTACTGATTATGAGCACTATTCCTTCTTTTCTTTTCTCTTATCTGAAGTCACAAGGTTAATTGGAATGGCAGGATTTGATAACCCCTTCTTAGCTTGTTGTGGTCACGGTGGCAAATTCAATTACAACAGATTCATCAACTGTGGGAGTAAGAAAATTGTGAATGGAAAGGAGATTGTTATTGCTAAGTCTTGCAGAGATCCATCATCAAGGATTAACTGGGATGGAATTCACTTCACTGAGGCAGCTAATAAGTGGATCTTTGAACAGATTGTTAATGGTTCTTTTTCAGATCCTCCTGTTCCATTACATTTTGCCTGCCAAAGGATGTAGCCTGAACAACTTGTATGTTTGGATTCTTCGCTCGAGTTCTGACTTCTGTTTTGATGAAACCGTTGCCTTTCATGAAAAATTGTAAACAATTTTCATTGTTCTGCTTTCCAAAGATATTTGGTGAACATATACCAATCCAAAATCTCAATTGCATTTTCCCACTCTTTCTAGTCTCATCTGTTTTCTGTAAGCAAGGAAGGGAATAGAAGTAAGGAGCACTCGCCTGAGAGTGTTTTGGCCCAGGTCTATGAGGAGCATATCCATTCGATGGAATGATGTTTCTTTCTAAGAAGCCAAGGAATCTTGGTTTGTCTGTACAGAGTCTACAGACTGTACTGTAACAGCAGAGTTTGCTCATTAGACTTTTTGACAAATAAAAATCTAAGCTTTTGCAGTGCTAGTTCTCATTATATTTTGCTGGTGCAAGATTCACAAACTAGAACGAATAAGCCGCTGTTTACCATGACAAAAATTTAGCATGCATAAAAATGAGCAAATAAGTTGAATCTCACTTTGTGATTTCGGTATTCCAAAAAGAGGAGCGGCTAAATCCACTCGTGCATAGTTGATTAAATTGTACAGGGAAAAGCATGTGTTAACAAATTTAGCTGCTCCCACAAATTGTCTGACGTATGATTTTAGGCCACTTCTTCTATTCAAGTCAAGCTTTAGATCTGCTCATTGGGCTATACAGAATGCCATTGACATCTGCTACATGTATCACCATAGGTTGTAGTTTCTGCTGGAAGCTTGGTGCTGGGAATTAACTACAAAAGCTCACTAGAATCGAAAGGAAAGAGAAACACACCATTTATATGAGCAAGTAATGTAGTAATATTTCAGCACCTAATCCTCATGAATTGTCAAAATTCTGAACTTCCAATTTACTATATAAGGGTGCTTTACACATCAAAAAAATGAAAAAAATGTGTTAGCTAAATTTACTCTTTAAAGAAGTTCAGATCAATTATCATTACAGTAATATCATCCAAACTACCCCTAGCCACTGCAAGATTCACAAGCTCCTTACAAGCAGCTACTAGTCCACCACAGGCTGGTTTTCTGTCGAGACAACAATTTTCTTCGTTCGAGTACTTTGTTTTCATCTTCATTTGGTTAGTTACTGAAATCCGTGGAGCCTTGGATGGAGGACATTCATTTTCACTACTGAAATTATCTTCAATTCCCTTCCAGCTCTCGGCTGTCTTCCTAAGGTTAGATGATTGAACTGTCCTTTTTGACCTTGATGAAGGGCTTTTTACAACCAAAACTCTCCTTAACTTTGGTGATGGGCTCATAGTTATGCTGCCATACTCATCAGTATTCTCTTTTGACTTCCCTTCTGAAGATTGCACTTTCTCTTCACCCAAATATGCCCGCATCACAATTTCGGCAGCTTCCTGATTGCCAACCTGCAGAAGTCCAGAAATGTAACCACACGTGTATATTGTTCTTCTAAATGCTCACACCCAGAGTGACATGGCAGAATTTGCTACCATTGCAACTGAATCTCCTCCGTTCCAAAGAGAATTTCAATCAAGAATTTGAAAGTTAAAGGGATTAAAAAAAGGAGGTTTTTGCAAATATTTTAACCATATAATAGCTTTAATATAGGAAATTGGTGATCTTGAATCAACAAACAAATAATCCAAAAGTGAAAGGAAAAGTTTCAGAAAATCAGATGCCCTATGTACCAAAAAATTGACAAAGAACATCTAGTAGAACATTAATAAACAATTTGTAGTAAGAGATTGAAAGTGTATACAAATATTCATGTGTGTGTGTGTTTTCACAATATTGAGTACAATGTTAACGGAGTTACTGGTACAAAGTGCCAAACAGAAAGGTCCTACCTCTTCCCAAAGCCCATCAGATGCCAAAACAAGGAATTGCATATCTTGGCTCAAACTTATGATCATTGTATCAGGCTCAGCTGGAACCCAATCCTTTAAATGTGCATCTCCAATGCTTCTAGAAACAGCAAGTATCCCATGAACTCTCCAAGCTCCCCTATGATACTGCACATATCCTCCCTGCATGATAGATTTTAGAGAGTCAATGTTAGTTACTGTCTTCTCATTATAACAGAAATAATAAGTATAGGTAAAATACCTTATCTTCAATTCTTCTATGCTCATCATCTTGTCCTGCCCTGTGGTCTTTTGTGAGGGCTTCTGCCTTTCCGCCCCTACATAATACTGCTCTGCAATCTCCCACATTCGAAACCACAATCTCCTTGTCTTGAATCAAAGCAGTGACACAACAGGCACCACTACTTAAGCCCTAATAAAGTTCCAACCAAAGGAATCAGAACAAGTGCATTTTATAGGAAACTACCGTAGATTGAACTATGACCCTATGACATTACAGGAAAAAATTGATTTCTTGAATTGCAAACCAAACTGATGCTATACCCAAAGTTGGCGATGATTCTTCATTATCGCATTAGAGAACAGTTCCATGGAGGGCCCTACAGTCAACCCCCTTCAGCCCAGTTGTGAAAAGTGAAAATTTACTAGGTTAATTGTGACACTTCTGTCACCACTTTTGCGATTTTTTCGCTCTCTTTTTCCTATGTCAGGCTGCTAACTACTAATGTAGAATTGATATACGCCGTAAAAATTCAAGACTGGGAATTTATGTGTCTTGATAATGAGTGTAGACCAGAATACTCTTCAATAAATGATTAATTTTACAATTCAGTTGATATCTTTCATTTATTCTTTACTACACTCTTTTATGTGCATGCATACGTATAATATTTCTGTTCACTATATACATGGGAATCAGATGATACTGCCTTGGCAACTAACCCTCAGATATTTCAGGTTGCATACGTTGTTAATCAAAAAAGAATTGAGTCCTATTCTGTTAGCTCCCTTCCAAGTTCAGTGAATTAGCAAAGTTTGGGAATGACGCACTGAAGCTAAATGACTAATAGACAAATACTATCTGCCGCGTATGAAATATCTTAAAAGACCTTCCAGATTTTCTCAATCTACAGTCAAAACAGCTTTGGTGGACCATAACATGCAAAAATAGTCAAATAAAGAACTATAATTTAACAAACCTAGATCGCAGTGGTGACTTAAAAAAAAAAAAACACTATTTTAATACCTAAACTGGAAAGTTTCAAATGCAGATATGTTGAAGGAAGAAAAACTCCCAGAGAGTAACAGAAATGATTAAGAAGGGTAACAAATATTAGCTGGGAGCTTCTACCTATTTCGACAAAAGCACAATAATAAAACTAATAAAATTATCCGAAAAATACAAAAGAAAACCTAAATTGTAACATTACCTGGTCCAAGAAATCCTGATCGGTTTTCATATAACCAGCCTTAATAGCTTCCTCCTTTGGTACATTTTCAGAAGAATTCTTCATCATTTCGAAAATGTTTATATGTAAATTCTCTGCTACAAACTCTGCAGCCTTGCTTCCTCCATGTCCATCATATACCCCAAAAAATCCCTACAAATTGCACCAAGAATAGGTAGTAGATTCTCTGAAAGAATACCTGTTTCTGCAGAATCATAAAAGAAAACAAGAAGAGCACCAATTAATCAATCCCACACACATCACTTGTAATACCTTTTTGCTATGTGAGCAAGAAACAATCTTGTGGGCATCTTCCATGAACTTTTTCTTGCCTTTAAGGGAAAAAACACCGACACCAGAATCACCGAAGCATACAGCGTCCTTTAGGGGGGCGCATTCTCTAGAACTCAACTCTTTTTCCACAACAATTTCGCGCAAAACATTTGGGATATCCAGCATGGGAGGCCTCTTTCTCTTCAATGAACAAGAACCAGTCGGACCCTTCCCTGTCCCTTGCAAATTTTCAGGACAACCAGAATCACTGAAAGAAGCTAAAGACTGCATCTTTGTACTTGCAATGTGGGTTTCCGAGGACGTTGAAATGCGGGTTCGCTCGATTTCATCATTGGCCATTGTGGGTTCAGAGTGAAAGACTGAAAAATGAAGGAAATTGCTTTGCACATTAAAAAGGAGAAGCCAAGAAGCGATTCCAAGTTCTAACGGCTATAAAATTGGCAGTGACCTGTGAGCGCCGGATTCTTCTTGTCTCGTTGTGTGGAGTAGAAGTCACATCTCGATAGGTGGGGAGATGGTCAAAAGTACAATTGCAAGGCAGTTAAGGTTTTGAGGAAGTCAAAGATTATGGATTTGATCTTTAACTCCAAGCCGTTAAAGAGTAGCGTGGGGGGGTCAAATCAAAAGTTTGAACATTCTCCATTTTGGGTTCTTAAGGCTAGGCTTTGCTGTAACTCCTATTCTCTTGTAACTCAAAAAATGAACAAATGTCCCAAAATGGAAGAACTCATCATGTTTTGGTATTTGGTTGGGGATATTTTACCCCATACCCATTTTACAGTTGGCATGCCCATTGTTGTTTAGAAGCAATTTGAACTTACACTCTTTTAATTTGATTGATATATAAAAATTAAATAGTCAATAATAATATATATTATTATATAAATATAATTACGATATATACAATTAATTATGATCGTATAAATATTAAGATTATATAAATAATATTTATAATTTAATAAAAATTTTAATTAAAATATCAACGTTTTATCTTAATTCGAAATATCTATATAAAAAGATAATATTTGTATACTTTATTAATAAATTAATAAATTTATTATTTAAATAAAAAATCAAGAATTATTTTAAGCTAATGACAATTAAACTTTGAAATAAACATCTTAAGGTGCATCCCTCTCCACTAATTAAATTTTGTATTTTAAAATGGTGTTTTTTTGCATTCTTTTGTTTTCATCACTTAACATTCATTTGTTAAAAGAAATAAGATCAAATGCAATATCTAGATATCTTTATCAGGTAAACTACTATCTACTTGCTCAATTATATTCAATTTAATGTTTTGGAAATTTTGATGAACGTTCTTTCTTTATCCATTTGTTTTCTTGTTGCCACCAAGAACCCAAATGACCGAGTGCATTTTTTCTTCGTTTTTTCTCCTTTTCCCATCTCAACTCCTTTTCTGTGCCAACTGTAGATGAGAGCCGCTGCAATTTGTGGGGTTCCAATCGAGCCCCATGTTTCCAATCGTCTTTAACCACGTCATCTTCATGTCCATTCCTTAATTTCCTTCATCCATGGAGCTCAGTTGTCAGTGCAGGAGTGAGTGAGTACAGACAAATATCCTTACAAATACCAAAGGGAGAAGAAAATGATGCTCTCTGCAATTCCTTCTCAGACCTCTCTGTGTAATCCCAGCTTTCATTACCAGACCAATTGTAATCTTCCTTTCTTCCCCAATAAGCCACACAATAATTGCATCCTCTGCAGAGTTTATGCTTCTAACGCCTCCTCTGTCCAAAGACCACTCTCTACTGCCAATCCATCCACCTCTTCTTCTACCCTTTTGCGTCCTGTGAGCAGTAGCAGTAGCTCACATGACAGTAATGATAATAGCAGCAAGAGTAGCAATCAGTCTGATAGAGAAGGCGAAGGAGAGGATATGGTGCCGTCGGCATCGGCTGTGGCAGCTATCATTCGGAAAGTGTCAACGTCGCCGGTGGAGTTCGTGCAGAGAATAGAGAGGGCTGGTGGCAAGAACAAAGGGGGTGGTGATGGTGGAGGAGGATTGGTGCTTCCTAGTGCTGACTTTCAAAGACTTTGTCTTGAACAATTGGACCTCTTTCGTCGCATTGTCCATCCAGATGCCCTTTTATCTGTAGGTTTGGTTTACTATTTCTTTTTTTCCTTGATTGATGGCTCTATAATTCTTGCTAAAGTCAACGTTTTTGCGGAAGTGATCATTGTTTCCTTTTCTTTCTTCCTTTCTTTTGGACAAGAAGTCATTGGGCTTACCTGTTGAATGCTCATTTAATTGCATACTTTTGTTGTGCTGTTGTGATGTTTGTAGATTGAATTTGGTGAAAGCTGTTCCTTTTTTAAGTTGTAGAATACTATTACAGATGCCTCAACTGATTTTAATCAGTTAGATTACCATGAATTTTAGTGAATGAAAACAAGATTCTGCTAAGTGACAACTGATAGCGGTGCTGTTATTGTTCTCTTATGTTGTATTGCTTAGCGGTAATAGACCAATACCTGTTTCATTTTACTTTGGTTGTTAAAGTTGAAGAAATTACTCAAATTCTATGGTTTGCAATAGCTTCCTTAAGAGTTCAAGTTGGTTGCTGGTTGCCCCAGCTATAATTCACGGATTCTGTTAAAACCGTATTCTATTCAATGAGTTTAGTTAATCATATGTCATAACGCATTTGAGAGTGTTACAACCTTAGTTTGAAAATGGAATTTTATTATTGTGGTTGTTTTGATTTGCACGTGGCCTCTTAACTTGCTGTGATGGATTATTAGTTTGTTATAGTTAGGATTACTGTTCAGTTCTTACTGAAATGTCAATCCACATTCTATCTCATGTTGCACATATTGATTTAGCATTTGCTGATACTTGCCAAGGAATTTGCAGGTTTATGTAAGGCCAGCTGGTAGCTATGTTATGGATCAACTGGAGTTGCGTCGGATCACTTTTTATCCAAATGTTGATGTGGGTGATATAGTGATTTTGGTGGGTAACTTTAGTATTCAAGCTGGTCTAAGAGCTGCAGAAGCTGCTCTTTCTAGTCGAGCGGTACGGTAATTAGTCACTGAATCCCCCCCCCCCCCCCCACACAAGTGAGATTGTAACGTTTGTTTTTATTAAGCATTTGATTTCTGATGGATGCTCTTTTTAATCTAGGCAGAACATTTTCCTGAACTTCGAGCTTTGGTTTTTCCCATGGTAAAACATCCATTTGTTGTGGGATTTTTAGTTGCTGAGTTTCCGCAAATGGTATTGGGAGAAGAGTCAAGGTCATCTCTAGAGCAGTCATACTTTTTGTCCCCTAGTACAGAGTCAGAACTATTGGAACTACAAAGAACTGAGGACAAGTCGACTGAGTCCTTCATCTTCACCACTGAGCAGAGATTGAATGCTATAAATATTTCCCGTTCACTTGCAATGGCATATATCATGGATCAGGTAATTTTCCAGGAACTTGAGCTACTAGATTCATCTATTTATAGACTGAGAATATTCAAAGAAATGTCTGTATTATCTTTAAGATCTAATCTTGACACAATGATGGATGAAATGGTTGGTGTATAATCTCCAAAATATTCTGATTATGGAAGGATATGAAAGAACACAGGAGTGAACATGTGTCTTCATCCAAGTATGTTTGCTAATTTTGATTTTATACTTGTGTGGAATCATACTTGAATGCATCAAATCCAAGCACATCTGCACAGTTAATTTTATAGTTGATTTATGCAAGATGGTCAAAATGGGTTTAGATTTCAAACTTCCAAAATTTTGGTTTGCATGAATTGCATTTTAGCAGGAGGCTGTATCTGCTAGACGGTTCTCTATCAAATAATATCCCTGAAATGCATCATTATATCCCGCCTCCCTTGTGCCTTCTCTCTCTCTCTCTCTCTCTTTTGGCTCTGGATCTATAGTTATATGAGTAATCTTTGAAGGCTTGTTTGTTGGCAATTCCTAATTATTTCTTTGACTTCAGCTACAGAAACAAAATAAAGAACTATCAATACACATGAACAAATTAAGTTGATCCAATCTAGTTTTAATTATTGGAAAATTGATGGGTCCATTTGATACATAACTTCTCATTTTTTGTTTGCCGTTGTTGCATTTTAAGGATAAAGCTGAAGGAGATCGGTTACTGAATTAATTTGACCTACTTATTTCCATACATAAACCTTTGACGGACTGGGCTATAACATTCTTCTTTGCATCTATCTTGTGAGTCCTTGATCCCACATGGGATTCTGATAGAATGTGTGAATGATACATAAAAATGTTTTGTGTGAATGATACATAAAAATGTTTTAAGTATCTATTGTCAAATTGAGATATCTATTTTGGCCCAATGAGAACGGTGGCCAAATAGTTGACTTTGGATATCATATATCTAAATCTGTCATGGGTCTGAAGGGGTGGATTATGTATTTACGCTCTGCTCAAATCGAAAAGCTGAACTGCATGCATAGTTTTACATTTTCTATCAGAAGGATGAAAAATATGATAGTTAACTAAGGAGCTGTAGCCCGTAGCTGAACAAAATTGCTTAATTCTGTTTCCTACTCACCTAGAAGAAACCTAACTTGGAATGCGTATTTCAACTGCACTATGAGGCAGAATTTGGCAGTGATATGTGGGCAAGCAATATCACATTTTTGTCTTTTTGGGTTTTCTTAAAATCCTTTTTGGCCAGCGGAGTCAGCTTGTTAACTGGAGATTTATTGTGGCATTGTTTAAAAATTTCTTGTTGTTTAAGTATATACCTATGTCCAACAATTTCTACTGATTATGGGGGGAAGGAGACCCGTAAACATAGTTTCTTGTTGGAATGCTAATTTCTTCAGCTTTGATTTAACAGGTTAGTTTTCTGTTATGAATAAACAGCAATGACTTATTCGTAGTATACTTCCTGCTATTATGAATAACAGTGGTTTTGACACTTGAAAATATGTAAAAGTTGATTTACTAAAATTTACACACTTTTGTGTTGTACTAATTGTTTTTTATCATTGTCTTATCAAAAATAATTTTTTCTTATTTTTAACCTTTCACTTCAGAAAGCAATGTTGCTCCAGCAATCATCCTGGCAAAATAATGTCCGAATGGGTAGCTTGGTTGAACAAGTAAGATACTGTGCCAGTGTTTTATTATTGTGTGCCATGTGAATTTTCAAACATTCACCCGAAATCATCTTTCATTTGCAGATTCGAGGTTCTCTTTCTAGCATTCAGACTTTGAGTAAAATGCTATCTGTTCAGATGAGGAGAAGTGAGGTTAGTATATGCCCCAATTGGTTATGTATTAGTTGATGAACCTCAGCTTTTGTTTAAAGATAATCTGTTCCTAAAATTTTTTAATGAGATTGCAGATCTCATATGATATTGTTCTAGACATTATGGTGCAAGGTGATCACATGAGACATACTCTTCAACAACTCCAGGATGCTGTTTACCTGACAAAGGTTTTCTTCTTTTCTTTGTCATGCTTGATCCACCTTGATCACCTACTTGCAGTGGGAGAGTACTTTTTTTTTTTTGTTTTTTTGAATGATTGAGATAGAAAGATGTTGTCTTTTCTACCTTTTCTGTCTACCTTAAAACTTTTTCAAGAACCAAACTTTTTAAAGAAACGGCCCCCACCCCCACCCCCCCCCCCCCCCCCCAACCCCCAACCTGTCAATTGCTTCACTTACTGCTTCTTGCTTTTATTTATCTTCTTGATTTTTACATAGCAGATAACATTTATCTTACTAATTTATATTTTTACTTTTTAGGCGAATATAATTTGTTCTACGAGAGGAAAATTGAAGAAGATAAACAAATCAAATCATGTTCATCCTGATTTAGTCAGGAGCCAAAATTCCAGTGATTTGTCACTTGGAACTTCAATCACTCCATTTCAAGAACCTTACGAGTTATTTTCTCCTACTTCAGCATCCAACGACTCAGAAATACCCATGCCACCTGTCGCACTTGCACCTTTACCACAGCAAGGCATCAGGTTGGCTATTTCATTGCCCAAAGCTTTTACCTTGTAGGATGACTTTTTTACAATATCTTGTTTATCAGTTATTGAGGCATTTCACTTATTTTCTGTTCTTTTTTGAAAAGACCATGCAACATTTCTGACATTTTGACCAACATGGTTGGGGCTATGGAACCTCTTGCTCACAAGCAACAACGGAGTGTGAAGCTACATGAACTTTCAAGACCTTTGCAAGTTGCTGTTGAAGAGCCTGCTCTGCGGCAGGCGCTGAGCAATTTAATTGAAGGTGCTCTATTGCGTACACAAGTTGGAGGGAAGGTTGAAATTGTATCCACTGGAGCTCCAGCAGGTGGGGCTCTTGTTATAATAGACGATGATGGACCTGACATGCACTATATGGTACCAAATTCCTCCCTTTGCAGATTACATTGTAGAATTCTTTTATTTTCTTGCCGAAAAGAAAAAAAGAGCTTTCTTATTGCATATGGGTTCAGTAAAATCAATGGACTATAAGACTGGTTTTCAAAGATTGAAATTTTATCTCTACTTGTATTTATTAATCTTAATATTTTTGTAAACTGAAAACCTTTGGCAGCAAGATATTCTGATTGACTAAAGTTATGAGCCTAAAATGTATTACTTGTATAATCTTGTTTTATTGTCATGGAATATCCACCAATGTATCAATTTGTAAAATGGGATTAGATTACAAGGGTGAGTTATGCATCTGAACAAGTGAAGTCAGTAATTAGAAGAATCAAAGTTTTCTTATATATATCTGCAAGTTATTTTGCCGCTTGTTTTTGCAGCCTTTTGCAATACATGTGATATTGAGTGAAAAATAATAATTAAATAGCCATCACATTTTTAGCTTGATCTTAAGCTCATGTGGTTTCTTGGTTTGCAATGTTTTCTTTGTTCATTGCTTTCAGACACAGATGCATTCCCTCACACCATTTGGAATGGGTCTATTTGCTGAAGACAAAGTTGAGGACAATATGACATGGAACTTCATTGCAGGGCTGACTGTTGCCCGAGAGATATTGGAGAGTTATGGATGCGTTGTACGAGTCATCTCACCAAGAACTTCTGATTTAGCCATTGGAACAGGAGGTACCCGGGTAGAGCTCTGGCTTCCCTTTTCTGGTTCACCTAATACCAATGACTTTAATCAGAATGTATGAAAACGACCAAACACCTTCATTATCCTGATCAGGGTAACTAGTTCAATGGATCATGAATGTGCATAAATTCACATGGAGGAGTTATGATGTGTTGTTTGCTGTTGATGTTACACAGGTCATGTGTACATATTTACCCTCCTTCTACCAGCTGCATTTGCAGCATTAAAATTGTGTATATAACAAAATAAACATCAAATTTGAAGGAATGTTGTTTTACTATTCTTGCAGGGTCAGAGTGAGTGTGTGTGTTTATATATATATATATTCTGATAATTGGTGGCTTTATGGCCTTATAGTTTACAAGTTAGGTGCTTCAAAAACAAGGCATATGCTGCTACCTTCTCTTGTTGCCTCATCACCCCATGATGTTTGCTGTTGCTTTCTGGGCTTTTCTCCAAAAGCAAAAATGGGCACTAGAGCTCTCTAATTTGGGCATCAATTGACTATAGAATGAAAGCAGCGCCAAAAATTGCAAGCTCAAGAAATCAAATGTTGGAATAAGAAATCAAAAACAGTACTTTTGAGCATAATTTTTAGACCCACTGGCTAATGGCTAAGTTTGTGGCTGGGTTATTACCTTGTTTGGATAAGGATGTAATTCTATAGTTTAGAAAGATCAGAATTCAACATCTGCATTACCATGATAGTTCAACCATTATATTCGGTGCCCAAAGCCAATCCCATCACAACACCCAAAACGCGTCAAGACAGCCTTATCATTTAGAACTTTCATTCTTTAGAATGCAAAAAAGTTGAGGCATCTCGGGAAGGCTCTATTTCTTCTGCGGCATTTTTTTTTTTTTCAAAGATAATAATTCATTATTAGTATCCTCATCACTCCTATTCTGAGATCCTGTAAAGAATGTAAATCGAAATATGTGTAACATAGAATCGATAATTGAATTCGTGACATCACAAAAGCACTACTATTTATAAACTCGTATTGCAATGTGTCTGAAGACATTTTACAACTTTTCTTTGACGATAGGTCCCAGGAAGGAAATGAAGAACATTACTGAATCCTCCTAAATCTTTTGTATTTCTTGGTAGAGAAAATCTTCCCAATTAAGAAATAGTTCTAGAGAGCAATTGAAGTCAATCTACAACTTTAACTAGACTATTAATCTAGCCCTAGTCTTATATTTTATGCTGTTATACATTCCATCCCCATTTCTTGCTACAAAAGTGGATTGTTTATTTACTCTGTCTTCATAGTTACTATATCTTTCTATACTTATTTGATGGGACTGCGTGCATACTCCCATTCTTAATTATTAAATTTTCAACTTTAGATATTTCTCTTTCCATAAATTCTAAACTATATGTGAAGGAAGAAAATAGGTAAAAAAATGGAAGCATCGTGGATGTCTTATGCTTTAGGTATAAAAGTAAAATTAAAAAAAACTCAAAAATATAATTTAGTCAATAAAAAATATTTTTTTTCTTAGATAATAATTTAATATTTGGGTCATATTTCCTTGTCTGGTTTATTGTAGGCATGACAATTGGTCCAAGATTTATGAAAATTGAGGAGACAAATTAAGGGCTTTGATCACTTGAAGGCCATTTCAAACTGCATTCCAATTAGGACTAGAACAATTTTGTTTTGGTGGCTATGAATGTCCAAAATGGAACAGAGAATAGTCAAAATAATAGATATAATTGATTAAGTTGAAGTCTTTAAGCAATACAGCAGGTCAAAATCACTCTCCTCAATATTTTGGTTTTGCTTCACTACAATTCTATGGCATACACACAAATTAAAGTGTGGACCAAACAATACACTGAGCAATCCATTTTGCAGATTGACCTGCTGTTTTAATGTTTCCTGGTTGGCTTTCTACCAATGTTTGAGAATCTTAAAAGTAACAATTCTCTCTTCTCTCAAATGACCAAATCCATCTTGTTGTCTCTTGAGTTGGTCGAGATGATTAGTGTTAAAATTTTCACATTGACGTCTCGGTTTTAAATCTCATCATTTTCTAAGATAGGAGTTATGTGCGCACATTCAGACAATAACTGCAGATTCTTTTATTAATATATATAAAAAAAAAACTAAATGATTCTTGAAAGAGGGACAAGAAGCATATCACCCATCTTTATACTATGACACCTATAAATGCAACTTGGAGTTTATTAAATGTAAAGTTATGAGTTTGGAAAGATAATAAGAATAATTAGGAGATAAAAATATAACTGATTTGCGTACATATTAGACTTTTTAAACCAAAAAAAAAAAATCTATATTATACATTTTATATGCAAGATTCAAATAATCTTTATACTAATAGTAATATATAAATTTCATTGTAAATATTCCATTCAATGAATAGTGGTTCCACAAGAAAGAAACTTTTGTCATCTCCCAAAGGTGGGGAGGAGCTTGCACATCAAAAACTTTTCAAAGAGTGGTCCTTCCTCTTCTTTCCTTTCCTTTTCCTTTGTACAAATTCAAGGTTTTGAAAGCACACCTAATTCCCTTTACCTGAAGGTAGGTTATTGGAACAATATTGAAGATAATTAGGAATATTGCAAAAAGAGGCAGCACACCAACGACTGCCTTTGCCATTTCTTTGTTCAAATCTCAACTAATTATTTAGGTTCGGCTACCAAACATTAGAAGAAAATTTTCTCAAATTTTAGAGAAAACAAGTCGTGTTAATAATATAATGTTAATCTAACAAGCGTGATAAAATAATAGTTTAGTTGATTAAAATTGTGCACTTGTTTTAAAAATATTTATCACTTTTTTTTTTGTTTCAAATTATTTATTATTTTGTGAAATAAAAATATATTTATTATTTATTATTATACTAAACTATAACAATAATTAATTTTTAAACTTTAAAATAATTCTTCCTGATAAAGATAAATTTATCTTTGTTTTCTACATTCTCTATTGATGTTAGAGTTGTCTAATTTATATAATTTATGTAATAATAATAAATATTTTGAAATAAAAAGAACAATTTTGTAGAAAAACAGATCCCGCAACATCTTTCCTATCATAAATGAATGAAAATAAGTACAAAAATGAGTTATATTATTTTTAAAGAAAAAAATCGGTTTAAGTAAAAAATGTTTAATTTATCCTTTAATATATTTATAATAAATCTTACAAATTTAGGGGATTCTTTGACTCAATTTAATGTTAGAAATCCTTCAAAAGAATAGTAATTCCTCCGTCTCGTTAAAATTGACAGTAGTTGACTTGACACGATATTTTATGTAAAAGTAAAAAATAGAATATAATAATAATATAATATAATATAATATAATAAAAATAAAAAATATATGTCTCATAATACTTTATGTCAAATCTAAAAATATAAATATAATATATATAGGGTATATTGACTATTTTATAATAAATTGTATAATAAAAATTTTCTTTTTAAGGAAAGTGTCAAATTTAATGGGACATCCCAAAATAGTAAGTAGGTCAATTTTAATGGGATGGAAGGAGTAGTATTTTTAAGTAACACGTGGCACATCCATCACCGTTCAAACTTCAAAGATTTGATGGTAGGTCAAACCAATTGGAATTAAGCACGTGGCTGATGGAGCACCCAAAGTGCCGGCCATTTTACAAAGCGTGATAATACCACATTTGTCCCTCTTCCTTGTCCTTTTAATTTCTTGAAGTGCTCATCATGCCATACTTTTCCTTTTGTTTTCATGACAAGAATTCCACCATGTAAAGACAATTTTATTGATATTTTATTAGACGGTAAAATTATATATTGTTTAATTAGTTAAAAAAATTTATAGACAAATAAATTATAAATTATAGATTTATATAATTTTATAGACAAATAAATTATATATAAAATTTTATAAATTATAATTTATTTGTCTAATTATATCTTTAAAAAATAATTATAATTAAATAATGATTGAATTAAGATGAATTTATTTAAATATAATAAAAAATTATTAATATATATAGATTCAAAATGAAATTAAAAAAAATATGATGTGTTTTGAGTATATAAGAATTATTAAAAAATAAAAATATATAAAATAATACTCTTTTAAATTAGAATGAATTTAAAAAAATTCTCGTCTAATTAAACCCTTAAAATGATGCAATTTATACATGTAGGGACAGATTTAGGGGTAGAGATGGCGTGCGTTTTTTTTTAAATTTTAAAAACTATATTTTCTTTTAAAAGAATTAAGTTTTAAAAAAATATAATATTACTTTATAGCATTATCTTTTATTTTCTTCTTTTTTAGAATTTTATCACTCTAAATTCAATTCTTACATTTTATTTTATTTATATGATAAAATAGTGATTTAATTAATTAAATTAAACAAAAAAATTTTGAATTTTATTCATAAAGACACAATCTTGTTTGATTGAGACTTCTCACTTTCATATTCATCACCCCACTAAAAAGTATGTATTGGGACCAATAGTACAGAGGTTCTTGGGTTCAATCAATTCCAAAGAGAGTAAAAAACTCTCATCTTTACCAAGCTAGAGGAGAAGTCACAGTGGAAATGACCCCAAAAAAACCAAAGAAAAAAGATTATTGCAGGGTATTTTAACAGAATTTTAGTAATAGGATTATACAAGAACAGAACTTAATTCTGAACTCTTCTCTTCTCCTGACTTTTCCCACCCTTGTTTGGTGTTTCTTGCTCTTTTCTTTTGTGTTCACAAAATATTTGTGCTGCCAGAGGTCAGGGATTTTTTTCATCCTTCAACTTTAGAATTCTTTCTTGCCTTTCAGAATCTTTATTCTCCATTCGTAGTGATTCTTTTTGTGCAGCTGTTGGAGGGGTGGTACTGCACAACCCACGTTTCTTTCCTCAAGAATTTTCACTCGGAATACTTGTTTTCATGTGATTTATAGGCTTATATATTTTTTTTCACCAGATCGTTTCTGGAGTTTCCTTGTGATCTCAGGTATGAACCTTGTTATGTGTAGTTTTATGTTTACATGTTTGCGTGTCTATGTTTTGGTGTATTATATAGTTATGCTATTGCATTAAGTGTGGCTTTTAAATAGTTTATTGGTGTCTTTAATGGACGGAAGAGTGAATAAAAGTAAAGTCCTTGGCTCGAATAACGATGGAAACAATGCGAATGAGAAGGAGAATTAGCGAGCTAGTTGTAGTTTTGAGCTGACTTTGGTAGGAGCTTGGCTCTGAGATGTTGAATTTACGCTTCTATCTTTAATCTTAAGCAAGAAAGGGTTATTAATATAGACTTTGGACTGGAGTTTAGGGGCATGCTATATAGACTAGGTTGATTGTGGGGTTCTGCTAAATCAGGCCACACATGGTCGCTTGTTTCTGGAGATATCAGGTTGCGCGATTTAATGGAATGGTGCCTAAAATTGTCAAGGGTTGCACATGACGATTGATTGCGTGCTAGTAATTGTTCAGTTGCTTGTGGAAGGTGTTCAGTGCTGAACATCAAATTGGTTTTGCTCCGTTTTAAATGGTCAAGTATGAGTCTTTCCTGGAGCCCTTTGTGTGATTTGGGATCAAGACTATGCTGGGTTTTTTGTTATAAAGATCAAAGGCTGCAGTTAGTAGCACGGGAGACTACAGCATAGCTCCTGTTTTGCTGTTTTGGTTATTTAGGTGATTCTTCAGCATCTAAATGCAGTTCTGAATATAGTAAAATTGTTTATCAGCGATAGTTCTTTATTTTTTCTTTTTAAGAAAAGAACATAACATCTGGGAAGACGATATCAATTCAATCCCTCCTGCAATGTCGCAGAGCAGCTACTAGTTTGTTTTGTGTTTGGTTGTGTGTTTCAGGAATCCCCTCTTTCTGGGTCTTCTAATTCCTCATTCTAACATAATTTGCATTCAGGTACTGCCTTCTTGCCACAAAAATTTTAACTTTCTTCTGTAGAGTGGCTGCTCAAAGCTTTAGGGGGGATCACTGGAGGCAATTCTGTTTGTTATGTTACCATGGAGTCAGAAGCATTATATAAAAAGGGAAATTTTGGACGCAGGTCTGTATTTTTTAGCATTGCTTTTGTGGTTGGACTTGGCCAAGTCATGTAAACAGTGTTGTAGACTTATGTATATAACTTCTTACATTTCAATCTCACAGTGCCAATGTCAAAAAGCCAAGTGAAGCTATGAGGATTCTTGCTGCGATAGTTGTGGGATCTGTGTTTGGATTCTTTTTGGGAGTCTCATTTCCAACACTTTCATTAACCAAGGTGCAGAAACTTGTGCAGCTCTACCTTAATTTTCATGCTCTTCTCCCTTCGATCTCCCACCCAATGAGACTCTTCCTTTTGAGCCTATTTGGCAACTGTTAATGCAAGTGACTGTTCTGCCTGGCAGCTAAACATCAAATCCAGTTTTATTTGTGATTTTTCCAATTTTGGGAACCATACAAGTAGTGGATCCACACAAGAGAATGTAAATACCAGGCATCCACCCATTGAGAGTAGAAACAACTCAACTGAAATTCGGAACATGACTGGTGCCATGAAGGTACTACTGTTATTCTTAGTCTATGCATATGGCTAAAAAGTAAGAATAGTTATTTGGGCTTATTTCTTGGGTGATAAATAATATTAATTTCTTGTATTTCTGCAATACTTAAGTTTATATGGATAAGTTGATTCAGAGTGTTATATTTCATCTCTGAGTCCAAGATTGATCCTTGTCAAGTTCATAAAGATGAAAATATGAAAATTCTGTTTTTTTTTTTTTTTTTGTGGATGGGCTATGAGGAGCAAGGAAAAAGGAAATCATTCTGTTCCTCTGTATTCTGTCTTGCTCTTCTTCCTTTATTTTTTATTTACTTTTTAATTATAGCTTTTGTTGATATGTGATCAAGGTAGGAACTTGTAATGTTTCAGCTCAGTAATTCTGCACTTTCTTGTCATAATGACAAACTGTTTTTAGGCAGATCTGAGTGCAAATCATTTCTACTTTTAAGTTCTATGCAGCCAGAGCTAGGAGAAGATAGAACATTCATGGGAAGATTTACTAGTCTCTGTAGTTCCTTTCTGCCTTTGTCTCAAGTTAAATGCCGTCATGGCAATCTATCACTTATCATCGTAGATCAAACTTCTCAAAATAAGGTTCTTGAGAATACTTTTAATTTCTGGGCACTGGTTTAGCTCCTTGAGCCAAACATTTGAAGCCCAGAACTGAAGTTCAATAAGATAAGTGATAAACTTTTAACTACTTTTGAATGCTAAACTTACTGTCATTTATGATCCTATTATTGTTTTTTTTTTTAATTTATTTATCTTCCCTAAAGACCTTTTGAAGGGGGCAACTTACTCTGTCTTTGTGCATATATGTTGCTAAATTCTGCAAACTAACATCATGAAACCAGAATTTTGTGTTTATTGTTTAACCAATCCTTCCTAATAATCTGATGCAGATTTGGGTTCCCTCAAACCCAAGAGGTGCAGAAAGATTACCTCCAGCCATTGTTGCAAATCAGTCAGACCTCTTTCCCCGCAGGTTGTGGGGTAAACCCAGTGAAGTGAGTGTGTGTTTTTGGAATTTATGTTTATATATACAGTATCTTAACCGTAGAGTACAGCAATTGAGGATAACTTGATGTTCCTGACATTTTGAATGTTTGCGGACTGGTTACCAAGCTAGACTACTAGAATTTGTACACATCTTTTGGCAATGTGATCTCTTATACGACTTTTTGATCTCCAATCACAATTGGTATTCGCAGGACCTAGCTAGCAAGCCAAAATATCTTGTGAGTTTTACAGTTGGTTATAATCAGAAGAACAATATTGATGCTGCTGTGAAAAAGGTTCCTCTCTCTGTTTCTCTCGCTCCCCTCTTGCATTCACTTTCACCTTCTTTCTCCCTAAGTATATCTCTTTGCACAGTTCTCTGAGAACTTCACAATACTCCTCTTCCATTATGATAACCGAGTCACTGAATGGGATGAGTTTGAGTGGTCAAAGCGAGCTATTCATGTGAGTGCTCAGAGGCAGACAAAATGGTAAGTAAAACCTGATTAATTAACATTTTAAAGGTTTCTCAGCTGTTTTGTCTAACTTTGTATACTAGGCTGTTGTCTGAACTCCATAAGCTTTTTTTTGAAGGTGGTATGCCAAGAGATTTCTGCATCCAGATATTGTTGCACCATACGATTACATATTTGTATGGGATGAGGACCTTGGAGTTGAACATTTTAATGCTGAAGAGTAAGCACTTACTCATACAGCTTCATTTTGTTGTGAATAGTTTAAATTGCTTGTCCTAATTTGTCTTCTGCTTTTTTCTAGGTACATAAAACTTGTGAAGAAGCATGGGTTGGAAATTTCACAGCCTGGGTTGGAACCTAACAGAGGTTTAACATGGCAGATGACAAAGAGAAGAGGTGATACTGAAGTTCACAAGTAAGAATGGAAGCATCGCATTAAACTTCCAGTCAAGTCTGATTTTAGTTAATATACTGTTACTTTTGACCACTCAAGATGCTGCTTTGTGTAACCTTTCTTTGTTCTCTTTTTCCCTGATTAGAGAAACACAGGAGAAGCCAGGATGGTGCTCTGATCCCCATCGACCTCCCTGTGCAGCGTATGAATTCGTCTTCTGCTGTTCGAATTGTGCTTCTCTTCTTACTCATTTAAAATGCACACATTTAGAGACTAGGAAATATTTTGCCTCTTCTGATTGCAGATTCGTAGAGATCATGGCCCCCGTCTTTTCTCGAGAAGCATGGAGGTGCGTGTGGCATTTGATTCAGGTAACTTTTTTATTTTGGGCATATTTTATATCATCTCAGTGCTTGGAGCAGATTAGATTATTTAGTAGGCTTACGACTTGCACATCAGAGTGCACAAATCCTTATGTTTTCCATACTTCTTCTGACTCTACATCTTACTACCTAATATATATCAAATTGTGTAGAACGACCTAGTCCATGGGTGGGGACTTGACTTCGCTCTCCAAAAATGTGTTGAGGTTAGATCTACTCTTCCACAAAATCTCATAATTTGATTCCCCTCCTCCTTTTGAAGCTATATATAGTCTTCCAAATAAATATTGAGAATGCTTCATTTCTCCCTCTTAGCCTCCTCACGAGAAAATTGGAGTTGTGGATGCCCAGTGGGTTGTTCATCAATCTATTCCTTCACTTGGAAATCAGGTTTGTTTCATGATCTGTTTGCAGTCATCTACTTCAGATTTATCACTTTAGCATTAAGTAACTGTTGTTCTTTATCCCTCTTTCTTTAGGGGCACGCGGAGAATGGCAAAGCTCCATGGCAAGGGGTATGAGATACTGCAACCTTCTCTTAATATTTCAACTTTCTTGTGTCTTTTCACTCCTCCAACTGCTACTCTTTGTTCCATTCATGGAGCTCCATTCAGCATCATGTTCACTTTGAACCTGGTTTCTTCATCCCCTTTCTTTGAGCATTGTGTTTTCATCATCATCATCATCATCATCATTCTAATCGCTGTGGTGATGGTAACCAGGTAAGAGAGAGGTGCAGAAGAGAATGGACAATTTTTCAAGCCAGGCTGACAAATGCAGAGAAAACTTATTACAGGGAACTGGGAATTGATCCTGCTAATATCACAACTCACTAGCCTTTGACAGTTTTGACATTGACATGATGTATACTAATAGCATTCTTTCTGGAGGAAATATTACTTGAATTCAGACATGTTGTCTTAGTATATAGATCGATTTTTTAGAAAGAATAAATAATATCGTCAAGTTTCAATTAGACTGTTGATTAATTTCTCCCTCTTCTCAATATGTGTGTGTATATATATATATATTATATTTATTTATAGGATTTACTGATATATTACTCCTTCGAGTCCCAATTAAATTGACGGTAATTGATTTTGATACGAAATTTTATATAAAAGTAAAAATTGTAATATTATAATAATATAATATAATAAAAATAAGAAACATGTGTGTCTTATAATATTTTATTTTAAAATTAGATATATATAAATAATATAAGAGAAAGATATTGATTATTTATAATATATAATATATTAAAATTTTTTAAGAAATGTGTCAATTTGTTTTGAGATGGTAAAAAATATATGAACAAAATATATTAGTATTATACTCATTTTTCTTAAACAAAAAAATAAAATCTATAATTTTACTATTAATAAGATAATTTTATAAAATTATTAATATTAAGTAATAAATATTAGATATTAACCAAAACTCCTTTAAAAAAGTTTCATTTTTTTTTATCTAACTCTTTCTTCTATATATATATATATATTGAATTAAATTATTTGTACTTTACATAATTCATATTTTATCTTACCTTAATTAAAAATTACAAAATTATTTTTAAAGTAATATTATAAATTTAGTAAAGTAATAAATAATAATATATTTAAAGAAGACATTTAATATATTTTTATTTTATAAAAATAATAAAAATTTAAAGTATAAAAAATATTAAAATTAACACTTATTTTAAAATATACGAAATATTTATTTTTTTGCAAAATCTTTTTAGATTTTATTTATATTTATAATTTTACACACATACATACATACATATATATATATATATATATATATATATATATATATAGTTACAAGATACTCTCGTTGTGATACGTGACAACGTCCACAACTCTAATTATAACACGTGATAATATACGTTGTTGACAAATAGCAGCATTGAATTCAAATAAAAGTTATCTTTTTTTTATTATTTGTTTTAAACATGAGAGTCACATAGATTAAAATAAGATGAATTCATATGAAGGTCATCTAAATACGAACCAATATTATATTAATTTTCTTGAATCTTTTAAATTTTTATTCTTTTTAATTTTCTATTTACCACTAATTTGAAAATATTAAAAATATTATTCAGTATTTATACTTTTCATTATAATTTATTTCCACTTTCCTTTATAAAAAAAAAAAAAAGCCAATACGGATTCTATGTATTTCTGGATTAATAGGTTTGGTACTTAAAAATTACATAGTTTTTATCGTCAGGTCGAAATCATAGGTGATGCGGCCAAGAATGACGTCACTATGAACCCCATAAACACTGTTTTTGGTAAGTAAATATATTCAATACCAGCTGTCTTTCATAGGTTGAATTATTTTAGGATCCCAAAGATGTTAGCTTTTGATTAAGGATTAATTTCATTAAACCACCTTAATCTTCTGTTTAAAAATATTATGGTCATTCCATCATTTAATTCAAAGAATGTGCCATAACATCGTGGATCGTGATCGGTTATTTATGTCGAGAAATAAGAAAATATGTTTAACAAACTAACGATTTTTTAGTTCTGACGTTGATTGGGACATCATTAGAAATTAATTGACGTCTTTATCGCTCAAAGAAACCTTCCTATCAACATTAACTCTAATACTCTATGTTACTGTTGCAATGATTTGATAAAAACTAACCTCAATAATTACAAATATTTTTATCTGATAAATATTTGTTTTAATAAATATATAACAAACAGATAAATTAAAAAAATTATTATTATACATAGTGCATATAAATGTAAAAGGTTTATCACAATATAATAATAAAAATTAGTTTATTTAAAAAAAATTAAAGTAAATAGTGCTTATTTAATAAAGTGAAAATCTATCTAAAGTTTGAGGATAAAAATATTCGTAATTAATTTAAAGATAAGAGTTTTTTAAATTATTTTAATAGATTAAATATTTCCAAACTAATTAAAAATTCAAAGAGCCCAAAATATGAATTTCAATAATAACTTATATCAAGAACCTCAAAAACTCAAAATATCTCTTTTTGAGAAAAAAAAATGTTTATTTAGTAAATATGTATTGTAAAAATTATACTACTAATTTGATAAAATTGAATAAATTAGTAGCATATTACTTTAATTAAATAATGAAGGGGGTTACAATGTTTTTGGAGAGAAGATTAAGGGGGTTTTAATAAAATTAATTAACCCTTTGATTAATTCATTGTGTAGAGACAACTCGTACTGATTTTGATTTGATGAGATACGTTTCTATATTTTATTACGTGGTCTAAGTCTTGGAAAGATATTATTCTCTCCGTCCCATTAAAATTGACATACTTACTATTTTTTACTGTCCTATTAAATTTGACATTTTTTTTAAAATGAAAGTTTTTATTATATAATTTATTATAAAATAATCAATTTACCCAACATATATTATATTTATATTCTTAAATTTGACATAAAATATTGTGAGACCTACATATTTTTTATTTTTATTATATTATATTTTTATTTTTATTTTTACATAAAAAATCATGCCAAGTCAATCACTATCAATTTTAGTAAGACGGAAGGAGTATATCTTTTGTTTTGCAACTCGTGCAGTATGGTACGGTACGGGCATCTAAACAATTTGAGGTGGACAAATAATTTCCTTCCCTTATTTTAAACATTTTTATTTAATAAATATATAACAGAGATTGATTGAAAAAAAAATTATTTTTATATATAGTGCACATAAGTAAAAAAATTATTTGCATATAATAATTAGTTTATTTAAAAAATAAATAATAATCATTTAATAAAATGAGAATTTTTTTAAAGTTTGTAGATAATATATTTAGCTGACAGAGACATAAGTCGAGTGGTTAAGATATGAAAACTTAAGATTTTAAATAAGTCACATTATTTACTGTATCTCCGTTCTTGATCGTGTGGATGATTGGTCCGGTCTTACACCTTTTGAAGATGAATATATTAGAATTAAATTAAATATAAGAGTTTTTGAAATTATTTTAATAGATTAAATATTTCCAAATCACTAAAAAAAATACTTAAACTAATTAAAAAATTGAAAAGCACAAAATATGAGTTTCAATAATAACTTATATCAAGAAATTCAAAAACTCAAAACAACTCTTTTTGAGAAAAAAAAAAAGAAAAAAATGTTTATTTGATAAATAAATATTATAAAAATTATATTATTAACTTTATAAAGTTGGATGAATTAGCGGTACGTCACTTTAATTAAATAATGAATGGGTCGTAATAATTTTGGAGAGAAGATTAAGGGATTTTAATGAAATTAATTAATCCTTTGATTAATTCATTAGGGACAACTTGATTCGATTTTGATTTGACAAGATATTCCTTCCGTTTCATAATATAAGTCGTTTGACTTAATTTCACACCCATTAAGATTTCTAAAAACAAGATAACTTTATATTTTTTCTTCCTAAGACACCCCTATTTAAATGCCTTAAAAAAAAAAAGAGGAGAGAGAAAGAGAAGAAAATAGAATAATAAATAACGACAAAAATATAAAAATAGCTTTAAAACCTCATTGTATCAACTGATGCTGAATTAGTTTGATATCTCATGTTGTAACTCTCCGTTCTCTCTCCTGAGTAGAATCACTTTTTGTTCATCCTTGAACTCCATTCCTGGTCATTCCAGAATCCTTTCCTGAGAAACTCTCGAGCTACAACATTTCCTCTTTTTGAATATTCTCCTTTCCACAGATTATTTCTTCTCTGCCATGAAATCACCTGAAATTGACACTTCTTCTATCACTGGCTTTCTATCCCTTTCTCCAAATAACCAGAATGAACTCCCTCACTCAGCTACTACTTTGGTTCTAAGAATTCTGTCCAACAAGCAGTTCGACTTGCGAACTATTCGAGCTATATTAGAAGTAGCATGGAAGCTGAGAGAACCTCCGGTAGTCACGCTCCTTGAAGTCAATACTTTTCTTTGTTCTTTTGGTTCTTTTTCAGACAAAAATTATATATATTCTTCAGGGCCATGGAATATAAAAGGAGCTCCTACTGTGTTAAGAGATTGGCCGTCTCATCTCTCCTACGAGGAATTAGAGTTTAATTCCATCATATACTGGATTTAAGTTCATAATCTGCCGCCAAATCAGATGACTACTGCAAACGCACAACTCATTGGAAACTATATTGGCTGGTTCATATCTACTGATAGCACTCAGTCCAATAGAGAAATTCTCCAACGCTTCATCAGAATTCAAGTTGAAATATCCATCATAATAAAAGATCCGAAAAATCAAACATCCAGGTTCGTCTGGATCGGGGTCTTGTAAATGAAGCATGGCGTGTTCTGTTTCCCTGAGCATCAGTCTCCCACCTTACTGCTCTCTCCTCAGATCATAAACCTCTCCTCCTTGATACTTTCCCTCCATCTGAACGGTTGATAAGACCTTTTCGTTTTGAGACTATGTGGACACGAGATGATTCTTCCCATGATATTGTTATGTCAGCATGGTTAATTCCTGTTTGGGGGTCACCTCTCTTTGCTCTAGTTTCAAGTATAAAAAATGCTAAAAATGCTCTTAAATCTTGGAATAAAACAGTCTTTGGTGTTATCCAACAAAATATAATTGAGCTCCGTAGAGAGATTGATAATCTTCAGTCTCTTCCCCAATCCTCTCTTATTTTGGAAAAAGAACAGTCTCTTCAGGAAGCCTTGGATGAACAACTGAAAAGAGAACAACTACTGTGGTGGAACAAAGCAAAGATGCCCTGGCTAGAAGATGGTGATGCAAATACTCGTTTCAACTATTGTACATAGAAGACATAACCACATTGATTCTCTGTTGATTGGTGATGCTGAATGGCGTACAAATTGGGATGGTATTGGTCAAGCTTTTGAACAATATTACTGTAATCTGTTCTCTTCCACTACCCCTCAGTTCCCTTCTGATCTCAACAACTTCATTTCTCCAACTATCACAACTATGCAAAATGAGGTACTGTGCTCTATTCCCTCTACTGAGTTTATTCACCAAACCATTTTTGACATGCAGGCTGGAAAAAGTCCTGGTCCGGATAGAATGAGTCCCTGTTTCTTCAAAACCTACTGGTACATTGTTGAACAAAGGGTAGTCGCTGCTGTTCAATATTTTTTCATTCATGGGAAAATGCTAAAATCTATAAATCATACTTTCATCACTCTTATCCCGAAAAGGGATGCAACTTACAAAGTTGATCACTTCCAGCCCATTGCTCTTTGTAATGTCATTTATAAGGTTATATCCAAAATTTTGGCGGATCATATTAAACTTTTGCTGAACAGTATTGTTGCCCCGTCCCAAGGTGCTTTTATTCCTTCTCGTGGTTTGAGCAACAATGTGATTATGTGTCACGAGATAATGCATCATTTAAACAAGAAGAGAGGAAGATTGGGTCTTATGGCCCTGAAGATTGATGTGAAGAAGGCCTATGATAAAGTGGAATGGACTCTCCTCATTCGGATTCTCCAATGTCATGGCTTTAATGATCGATTTACCAACCTTATTTTGGAGTGTGTATCTTCTGTTTCCTTTTCAGTTCTGATTAATAGCTCTCCATTTGGTTTCTTCAAAAGCTTCAGAGGTCTCCGACAAGGGGATCCATTATCTCGATCATTGTTTGTATTATACTTTGACTTGCTATCTAGGATGCTTTCTACAGTTGGGTCCAACAATTTTTTTCATGGTGTAAAAATTGGATGTAACTGCCCTTATATTTCCCATCTTATGTATGCGAATGATTTGATTCTTTTTTATAGAGCATCTGTAACCGAGGCACAGGTGGTGCAAGATTTGATGGAAATGTATTGCAGATGGTCTGGTTTATCTATTAATTTTGCTAAATATGTAATTCACTTTAGCAGGAATGTGGAGCCCTCACTGAAATGTTCTATACGCTCTATTATACACATGTCCGAATGTGATCATAATAGTACTTATCTAAGAGCTCTATTCTGTAAGAAAGCTTCAAAAGCTGTGGTATTTCAAGGTCTGGTGGAAAGATTTCGACAAAAAATCAGTGGTTGTAAATTGAAGACTCTATCACAGGCGGATCGCTCTATGTTAATTAAGAATGTGGCTCAAGCTCTTCCCATCCATGTTATGCAATGTTTCCATCTCCCAGCTTCCATCTGTAACAAATTAGATGCCATAATGCGGGACTTTTGGTGGGGCTATAAAGAGGACTCAAGTCGGCACTTATACCTTAAAGCTTAGGATTACATTTGTGCCCCCAAAAACACTGGTGGTATGGGATTTCAGAAAACGTCGGATAATAAATTGGTTTTGCTCTCGAAACTTTCTTGGCAACTACACACCGAGCCTCATCGTCCATGGTCAATCTAATATGATCTAAATACCTCTATGGGAGGCGTTTGTTGGATATGGAACGATATCCAAGTGAGTCCTCCTAGATTTGGAAAGTTATATGGAAAAGTAAATAGATATTGGAGGCAGGAATATGTTATCGTGTTGGACATGAATCGATGGTAAATATTTGGGATGATCCATGGATCCTAGGTCTTCCTACTCATCGTTTACCATCGGTTTCAATAGCTCAACAAAATCTGAGTACTGTGCGGGATCTTATGAGTTTTGATCAACATATCTGGGACTATGACCTTATTTCAAATCTATTTCCACCATCTATTACTCGAAAATCATGAAAATTTATATTCCCCAGAATGGGGAACCCGACTCGCTGGTGTGGGCTCCCTCCAAGTCAGGGAGATTTTTTGTTAAGTCTGCATACGGAATTATTCATCAGCTGAGGCACATTCCTAACTCATCTTCATCATCTACTCCTCTCCCCAGCACTATATGGGAAAATCTGTGGTCTTCTGGTCTCCATACCCGACACAAGCATTTTTTATGGCGTGTGGTTTCGCATTTACTGCCAACAAAGTCTAGATTAGCCTAGATTATGGTTTTGATAGATCAATCTTGTCATATATGCCAGTCTTCTACGAAAAGTTTGAAGCATCTTTTTCTACTTTGTCCCCTTTCAAAGTGTTTATGGTGGCATTCCAAATGGCAACTTGGTATAGAAAAATTTTCAACCTGAAAATTTGAAGACTGGGTTAAGGAACTACTAAATCAGGACAATTCTTTCCCTTTTCCACGTGAGAATAAGAGAGAATTTCTAAACTATGCTGTAGTGATGATGGAACAAGTGTGGAAATATAGAAATCAATTGCGTATAGAAGAGGATACTCAACAGTGGACTGTGATCTCTACTAATATTGCCAGGACAGCTAATCTTTATTGGGAGGCGGGTATTACTTGATTTTGAAAAAGAGACACCAATATCTTTCTCGATCTTGGTAGGCTCCTCCATTTCCTTATATCAAAGTTAATTTCGACAGTGCCTTTCAAGATGGGATTGCGATTTCTACTTGTGTCTTTAGGGATCATTTGGGTCAAATTTTTTGGGTTTGGATTGGGAAAGATTTTGCTGGTGATGCTTTTGCTGCTGAAACTCTTGCAGCTCATAATGCTGCATTGATTGCAGATGGGGCTGATATCTCTAAAGTCATCTTTGAAGGTGACTCTCTCAACGTCATAAGGGTCATTACTGACGTTCACTCAATGGAGGAATGGCTTGGTAAAGGATCGACTGATGCTATGAAGTCTATGTTCAGTGATAGGAATTTTTAGAAGTATATTTATGTCCCTTGGTTTGGGAATATATATGCTCATGAAATTGTTAAGTGGGTAAAACTTCACAACTATTTTAGTTATATACCCCCATCTCTCATTTCCCCTGCCATTTTATGTAATCATGGAGGAACCTTTTCGATCCCCTAATCAGGTCTTGTACTGTCTGAGGAGACGGTTGTTCCCTCTTCTATTTTTTCTGAAATACATGACCAACTCATTATCTATAAAAAAAAAAAAACTTTAAAACCTCCCTAAAAAATTTTCAACAACTTATAATTTAAGACAACAAAAATAATTACGGGACGAAAAAAATAATACTTTTCTGTATTATTTTATTACAACTTGTAATAAAATAACTTGTACCTTTCTTTATTTTGATTTGACAAGTCGTACAAGACGGGCATCTAAACAATTTGAGGTGGACAAATTATGCAGCACCGACAGCCGTAGTCACTGGGTAGGAAAAAATAAGGAGAATGTTCAGAGGTACTTTATTAGTAGCTTATTCATAAATTATTTTTTAATTAATAAAAATAAAATATATAAAATAAATGTCTACTCAATTTATTTATTTATTTTAAATTAAATTTATATTTTCTTTTCACAGAATGAAACTGAATTGATATTTATTTTTTAAAATTGAATTGATATTTACTTTTTATATATTTTATTTTTATTAATTAAAAAATAATTTATGTAACCGCGTAAAACTTTCCAATTTTTGCACTCGGTAATGTGGCGTTCTCCCCTCTCACCAACCTTAGACGTGACCTCGCCCTATAAATCCCACCCCGTTCTGGTGTGGGATTTTGCTCTGTTTTCTTTGTTTCCCTTTTCTGTATTGCAAGAATTTAGCTCAAGTCTCTGTCAAAATCCATTCTTGGGATTGTATTTTTGTTTTGCTTGGAAATAAAGGAGAAGATGGGGATCCATTGCTTCCCTGGTCCTAGAGGAGGAGAGCTGCGAGTGTTGCTGGTGAACACTCTTGTGGTTTTACTGAAGAACATGGTGAGATCTTTGTTTGCGTTCGTTTGGGCTGGAGGGGCTACCTCAAATTCGGGGGAAGATTCATCTAATGAAGGTCTTGAGAGTTCGAAGGCAAGAAGAATGTCAATTATCCGTTATGGTTCGCTATGCAGGAACATGTGTAGCATTGGCGGAACGAAGGGTGGAGCCGCTTGTACTTGTGGTGACAATGGTCATGTGTGGCCTTCAATGGAATGTTGCGTGTGTCTGTGTAGGTTTGAAGCGGATGAGGAGGTTAGTGAATTGTCTTGCAAGCATTTCTTCCACAAGGGTTGTTTGGAGAAATGGTTTGATGACCAGCACAGTACTTGCCCTCTTTGTCGCTCAGCCCTGTAGAGCAGCAGATGGAGTTGGGAAGGTCTTTGCTTGTGTTGAACGAGAGTAGTTGACTTCAAGTTGTAACTTTTTATCTCCTTTTCCTTTTAGGTCAATCTTGTTTCTCCCTTCATGTTTTGGAACAAGATTAGACTTGAAAATATGAAGGGTTGATGTAGTGGAGCTTCTTTTGAATCAAATCGCACAAGCAAGAGCCCTCTGCAAATTTCAGTTTCGAGGGCCACCAAACTGTTCAAAGATCAATCTTTTGGCTTAGTTATCACAGCTAGTCTTTGATGTTTTGCTATTGTCCTTTCATTTTACATCTTGCCTTCTCCTTTGCTTTGGTGAGTACATTGAAGAACAACAACAGGGTCACCAATTTATGTTCAGTAACAGGTTTATTTATTTCGTTCATTTCAGTTCCAAGATTTGCCATTTTCATTTTCGCTGCAGGTTGCAAATATTGCCTATATTATAACAGGATCTAAAAATGAAAATTTTCCCCTTTTGCAAATTGAAACAGAGGAAGAGAGTGTGAGAGAAGATGCAAACTACAACTAATTAATAGCAAAGAGAGCGATATATAAACAGAACCGGTCTTCAAACGTGGGGAAGATATCTTTTATCCTCGGATGTTTTCTAAAGTGATAAGCAGCATAGAATCACCAACATGCCATCTTTTGATCAAAGATGTCCATGGTTGTAAGTTTCCCCTTCAAAAAATTCATATATCTTGGAAAACCTTTTAGGATGAGTCTTTATGTTCAGAATGTCCATGCTTGGGTTGGGGATGAGAGAATTTCCTAATGTTCAAAGTGGAAAAATTAGCCTTGTTTAGCGTCCATACATCGACGTTCCTGTGGTTGCAAACAATTGCGGAAATAATAGAGCCAACATGTAGCTCGCCAAGATTATGATTTGATTTTTTTTCATAAAAAAATCATAATTTGATATTTAAGAAAATATTTGAGAAGCTCAAAATTTAATTCTTACGTTCCCAAAAACATATAATGTAGTGATAAAAAATAAATTAAAATTATAATTTTTATTTTTTATTTGATATTACATATTTCGTAATTTACTTCTTATACAGAATGTAGGGTAAAAAGAATAATTTATCTTTTATATAAGATAGTAGGAGTGATAGGGGTTGCCGATCCTCTTCCCCAAAAATTAAAAATAATTATTATCATCATAGACTTTTGGCAATTTTTTCAGAGTGGGGGAGGAATGAACGCTAGGATGGATCTATGGATCCTTCCCCCACTCCCTCCCCCCAAAAAAAGAGAAAATAATCATCATGGACTTTTGGTAAAATTTTTAAGAGTGGGGGAGGGAAAGGACCACACATTAATAATATCATCACGGATATTTGGCAACTTTCTGAGTAGGAGAGGGGTGTCACACTTTGTGTCTGCAAACTTAAGAGGTCAACATTTCGTTTAATTATTTGATTGTTATTTTCGTTAAGTCAAAATAGATAATTTAAATTAATAATAAATAGTTAAATTTATTTTTAATATATTATTTAAATTTATGATCAAAATCTTATGTGGGACATATTGCAAGAAGATCTATATCTAATGAATGAGGTTTATAAATTTTTTAAAAAAAATTGAATATATCTTTTAATTCGGAAAGCTCAAGATTTTATTTTGGAAAAACAAAAAAAGTTCATCTTGGTATTCTAGTTTCACATTATGAAGTCAAGCCTTGAACTGATATCTGAAGATTTAATGCGTTTTTTGAACCCTTTGTCAATTTGTCCTATTTAGTAGCAAAAATCTTGAAGAATATTCTATGTTTATGTGTATGCTTGACTTGGATTGGAATTTTCCAAATCCATTTCAAATTAAAATTTCACAATATATCATATTCTCTCCATTTAAATTCATAATATATCATATTCTCTCCATTTAAATTCCAGATCCCACATATTTTCATTTCATCTTTCTCTTGATAGAACACAAAAGATTCTTTTCTTCTTCTTCATTTCATTTCAAACTCAAAGACAAAAGTTGATACTCTTTCACTATCATCTACTTTTGTCTTTTTCTCTGGGACAAAATATGTCAGCCACCCTTGAACTTTTATAAATTTTGATTTCCACTCTCGAACTTTAAAATGCTTGATTTTAGCCTTCGAACTTTTAAAACACATAAAAAAAAATAGCTTTTTCAACAATAAAATCACCAAATCACTAAATTTTAACTCTCATTCTCCTATTTTTAATTTCTAAAATATTAATTTTCAACTTTAATCTCACTCTCTTTTCTTCGAAGGTGGAGTCGCTCGGTAGTTCCGAGCATTCTTGAGTACAAATACTCAATTAAGACTTTATTTAGATTGAATTTTTTCTAAATTTATTCTAATTTAAAATTTCATTTTAATTTAAAAAAAATATTATTCTATATATTTTTATTTATCGAAACCAGTTATATATCCCTAGTACATTATATTTTCTATATTTAATTCCACTCTAGGCCTAAAATATTGACAAATGACAATTGGATTATTTCCCATATACACTGTTGCCTAAACCGACCAAAAGCATCTCAGGGAATTGACAATGACAACACCGTTGCAACAAAGCAAAGGAGGGCAAAATGTGTAGACAAATCAAAGAACGTGAGTTCATTTAACAGTAAGTGTCTCTATAGAAGAAAAATGAAGCACAACCCTAAAGGAAAATGAGAGATGCAGCAATCAATAGGGAAGATCACTGGCAGGGTTGTTTGGAGAAATGGTTTGATAACCAGCACAGTACTTGCCCTCTTCGTCGCTCGGCCCTGTGAAGCAGCAGATAGGGTTGGTAAAGGTCTATTGGCTTGTGTTGGATGAGAGTAGTTGACTCCAAGTTCCAACTTTTATCTCCTTTTCCTTTTATGTCAATCTTGTTTCACCCTTCATGTTTTGGAGCAAGATTAGACAGGAAAACATGAAGGTTATGTTCAGTAACAGGTCATTTCAGCTCCAAGTTTTGCCATTTGCATTTTAGCTGCAGATTGCAAATATTGCCTATATCATAACAGGATCTAAAAATGAAATTTTCCCCATTGCAAATTGAAACGGAGGAAGAGAGGGTGAGAGAACATGGCAAACTGCAACTAATTTGCTTGATCGGTAGCAAAGAGAACGATAAACCGAACTGGCCTTCAAACATGGGGAAGATATCTTTTATCCTCGTATGTTTTCTAAAGTTATACACAGCATAGAATCACCAACATGCCATCTTTTCGAGTGATCAAAGATGTCCATGGTCGCAGGTTTCCCCTTCAAAAAATTCATATGTATTCAGGCAAACCTTTTAAGATGAGTCTTTATGTTCAGAACGGAATTTCGTTAAATGGACGGTCAAGGAGGAAATTTCGAATATGGAGAGGTTGCATTTATAAAATGAGAGATCGCATTTATAAAATGTAATCTTGTGGAACTAAATATTTTTTTGTCTTTATTGAAAATTGAGAATTTTTAAAATTTTTAAAAAATAAAGCCTAAACATCCTATTTTAGAAATGAGACCTTAAGACATTCTCCCCTTCGGACCGTACCGTCTTCTTGCTCTCTTCTTCAATCTATATAAGTGAAGCTACTGCCAACCTATCGGATCACCAGAGCATTTCCATCTCTGTGGAAGCGTTATTTTCGACCGGAGGTTCTGGGTTTTTGGGCCTTGATGATCTGCCATTGTTCCTCGCCGTCTCCTAGTCCTTTTTGCTAAGGAACTCAGTTTTAAGGTAACTTTCTGCAAATCTATTTCTGATAATTTCTTGATTGTTCTGCCTCTTTTTTGTGGAAGAATTCGTACTGTAACTAAAATTTGTGCCGATTGATTGATTTATTTTTTTTATTCTTGTTTTTGCTTTAAACCACAAGAAATTATTGAATCATGATCTTATGTATAATTTTTTTTAATGACGCACAACGATTTGTTAAAATATAAATATAGATTAATATATATATATTCCAATCGTGGAATTACACCTAACTTGGGGAACATTTGAAAGATACCCAAGGCCTTATCCCTCTTTTGTATCCTTTTGTGACCACATTGCAAGAATCAATGAGCATTGAGCTTGATTGTACATATATATATATATATTCCAATCGTGGAATATTTGTTACATATATTCCAATCGTGGAATATTTGTTACACGTAACTTGAGGAACATTTGAAAGACACCTAAGGCCTTATCCCTCTTTTGTATCCTTTTGTGACCACATTGCAAGAATCAATGGGCATTGAGCTTGATTGTACATATATATATTCCTTTGTCTCCTTGTGATTGACTTGACTAAATAGTATACCTACATCTTACCAATAATTTGTCAATCAAATCTTGTAGTGATATATGACAGAGGGCTCCAATCTTGGAATAATTTGAGCTTTTATAGACTTGACTAAATATAAACATTTTACCAATAATTCATCAATCAAATCTTGTAGTATATTGGATTCCTTTTCCATTTCTGAGAGATAGGAAATTAATACACAATTTCCTACTCTTCTATACTTCACTTCTGGTAAGTTTCTTCAGTCTTATGGAAATATCAGGCATATAATCTATTCTTTGACCCACTTTGGTCGAGCAACCACCACATTTCTAGAACGGCGACAGCCTACATAACTTCTTTTCCTCTTTGCAAGGAAGTCAGTATCAAACCATATGTAGTTCTCGGCCCCTTTTGTTAGACCAGTTCGGCAGTTCCAGTGCTGAGTTCAATCAAATCTTGTAGTATAGACTACAAGATTTGTTCAAGATTTGATTGATGAATTATTGGTAAAATGTTGTTATGATATTTAGTCAACCACAAGGAAACAAAAGAATTGGTTACATTCTCATAATCAAGGTCACCGGTAATATCAGAAAAACTATGTGATGCAAAATTGATTCATAATTGTTGATTTGTTTAGTAGGTCCTTCAAACTTAATTATTAATAATTGCTAAATACTATCCGTGGGACATAGGGCGACTGGCAAAGGCTGATACCCAATGAGGGATGCGGACTTGGTTCAAATCCCGCTACGGACATTGCTGAGGGATTTTACATGGCGGCCCTCCAAACCCGTGAGGACTAGTTGAGTCAAAGATCCGAAACCCCACACTAATAAAAAAAAATAATTACTAAATACTTTTTATCATATTACATGTGTATATTTATATTATCTTGTCCTCCTAAAAAAAAATTATGTAATCTTGGTACTATCTTGTCTTATTAAAAAAGATTATGTAATCTTGTAATTAGAAAGTTAAATTTGTAATTCATAATTTAAGAATATAATTTCTAAGTATTAAGCAAGATATAAGAGACTTTTTTTTCTTCCTCTTCATTTTTCTCCATCTCTTTATCATGGATCTCTAATCATTCGATAGCATTTTAAGGAATACGGTCTCTACGTAGCTTCTTGCGTTAACTTGATTTTCATTTGATATTTGTTACAATTTTTTAAAATTTTATTAAATACGAGAGTGTGTAAAAAATATCATTTTTTTTTCTTATAGTCGTATACAGACACAAAGAAAGAGAGAAAAAATTCAACTAAGGTTGGAAGAGAAGAACACCGTAAGTTCTTCCGGCTTTCAAACGTCGCCAGTTTTTAAACGTTAACATTAAGATATAAGTAAAAATAGGTCTATTTTATTTTTTTATATGAATAATATAATAAAAACGTTATTTTTTATTAAAAATTTTCGAATAAAATGTGATATTTTCTCAAAATATATGTTTAATGAATGGTTAATGTTTAGTGTGTATTTTGATGTTTGTATTCTATACATTATATATGAATGCATTTGATAAATTTTGTATATGATAAAGTTATGTTTATGTATGCATTCGGTCGATTTTGTACATGATAAAGTTTTGCTTATATTTCTTTGACTATGATGCATGTGGATTAAATCTTTTCTAGAACAATGCTAAGATAAAACTTGTTTTTTTTTTTTAAATTATGCAAAATGAAATTTTAATCTTTTTGGACCGTTAAAGCTGAGTTAAGGCTTTTTGGATTTTCCTGTTAGAAAAAAATAATAGTTATATTATTTACTATCATTTATTGTGTTGTAATATATGAATGTAGCACAACTCTAGTACACTCTCTATAGCACTCTCTAATACTCGCTCCATTTCAAAATATTTATTTATAAAAACTCTTTATATACAGATTAAGGGTGTTGAAAATAATATTACAATTTAGATAAAATTCATATTCTACCCATATTAAAAACACAACAACTGTTAGTTGGTGAAAATTCCCAATAAGTAAAAAGAAAAAAGAGTTTTAAAAAATTGTACAGTTGATTTAAAATAAATGAGGATAAAATGAGAAGAAACTAATCATTAATTCTAAAAATATGTACATGAACATTTATTTTGAAATAAAATGAAAAAGTTGCATGAACAAATATTTTGAAATGGAGGGGGTACATCATTAAAAATATGATACGTATTTACTGATTTAAGAAATACTCAATTTATTCTTATCTAAAATTATTACTAATTAATATACATTTTTAATAGTGTACGATTTTATACAAGAATGAGTTGAGTATCTTCTAAATTAGTAGTTACGGGTCGTGTTTTTATTGGTCTACTAGAAAGTGTTATAAAAGATGTACTAGAGGATAGGGGTGTTCATTTGGTTTTCAGCTTTGAAATTCTTTTTTTTCAGTTTAGTTCGGTTTGGTTTTCAGCTTTGAAATTTTATTTTTTTCGGCCCAAGTAAAGTTTAATATCAATTACAATTCAAATCTAATATAAAATGTAATATAAATTAAAATCCAAATATTTTAAAGATTTGAGCCAAATATTTTAGTAGAAAGTTATGATCACGGATGCAAATTGTAAATATAAAGATTTTAAACTCAATTACTAATGGCTTTATTTTGAACAAAACCAAACCGAACTAAACCAAAATAATCGAAATCGAACAGAAATTTTTTAAAAAATCATAATTTGTAAAAATAAACAAATAATTAATGAATAATATTTTAATATTAATTATATATTTTAAATATAAAAATATAATTCAATTTTTTAAATTTTAATTTTAAAAAATCGAATCAAATTTTTATATAAAATCTAAAACAAAACCAAACCAAATCGAAAATTAAAATTATGATCAGTTCAAATTAATTTTTGAATTTAAACTGAATAATGAACACCGTAGAGGATCCAAAACCGATTTGGAGTGATCTCGCAGATTTTGGAAAGAAAAAGACAGGTGGTGGACAAAGCAAAGGAATAGCTTTTGAAATTACCAAGATATTAAATCTTTGTCATTTCACTTTTGATGGTACTAGGAATATTTTAAATATCAATGTTACAATATACCATCATAAACTTTTAAATAATATTAAATATAAGTTACTTCACTTTCTTTTCTTCCATAACTTAAAATTTCTCTTTTTTTTTTTCTTTTCTTTCTCAAACTCGCAAACTACAAAGATTTGAGAAGATCAAATTTTAATTCTTAAAAAAATCTTTTTTTTTTTTTAAATTTGGGAAGATCAAATTTTCATTTTTTAAAAAAAAATAGAAAAAAAAAATCATCTTGCTATTTAAGCTTCACATTATGATGCCAAGACTTGAGCTAATATCTGGTAGATTTAACAGGGTTTTTTGCACCCATGGCCGATTTGTCCTATTTAGAGGCAAAAAACTTCTAGAATATTCTCTGTTTATGTGTAATCTGACAATGGCAATCCTCTAAGACAGTTGTTTTGTTTAATTTGAAGAAAAGAGCTGGTTCTATCAGAACGTTGATAGGATAACTCTTGATCATGGCGAGGTTGCTTTCATTAATTCCTTCTTTGATCACATACCAAAGAAGGAATTTTTTTAGTACTATAACCTGGGAAGGAAAGCAAGTTGAATCTGATGACTCCATCAATTTGACATTTTTAAAGAAAAAGTTCAACCTTATATTGAAGAATTTAAAACTTGTAGCGGAAATCAGGCAGCCAAGATGACACAGAAATAAGACAATTTTGCAGTCTGTCTGAGAAGAACTTTGGATGGAAGCCCTTTTGAAAACGTCACATGTTCAATTTGAACATCATTGCAATCTTTGATAATAAAAACTTTCTGTGAAACCTCAATAGTAGTTCTTTAGACTATGTCTTAGGTTTTCCAAGATGAGAAAGAACATAAAACGGATACTGATCTTCAAGAAAGATCGGGAAGAATTTTCTCTTACAATTGAAACAAGTTCTTCCAATATTATATTCAAATAACAAAAGCAAAGAAATGCAACAGCACACAGTAGAAGAAATAGGACACGACAGTACTATATATCTAGTTTATCCTCCGAGAATAGTGATGATCGATCCGAGGGTGTTGGTTTTTAGTAATAATGCGGAGCAATGGAAGACTCCATCAACCAGAACTCCATGTTCGTTTGCTTAGTCCAAAGTTCAACTTCTGGTGCTCCATTTGAATGAATTCCTCTGCTTCAGTGTTGATGTCTTCTGCATGGAATTCTCTAGGATTGCTCTCCCTCCTTGTGTACTCATTGCTGCTCTCTCTGATGTGCTCACGGTTAAGCCGACTACCAGTGGCAACTCTGGGATCCTCTGCTTCAGGCTTGAAGGCCTCCGAAATATCAGTTGTCAAACAGATGGAACCATATGGACGACCATCTTTAACAAGCTGATATCCAGATGTACAGAATTGCTCGTTAGGATCAGGGTGATGTTGACCCTGAGCATGCCCCTGCCTGATCTTGTTCTTCATTTTATACAGTATAGAAATTAATCGACAAAAAACAGGAAGAAACAATTCAAATGCAAAGAATTATCGGTGGCGGTGCGATTGAACAAGAACTTAATCTGCATTTTATAGTGTAATTTCTCGAAGAGTTCTCAAATGATAAGATGGAATCTGATGCCTTTTTCTTTCTGCTTTCTGCTTTGATAAGTTGTCAGAGTTTCTTTCGGGGTGATTCAAGATTTGAAGATACACAAGTTGTAGGGATACAATGTAAACATGATATTTTTGCACGGACTTAAAAGAGGAATATTTTGGTTGTCTTTGAATCTCCATAAGAAGTGGCCTGTGAACCTGATTCCCATGCAGAAGTGTCTAAGAGACGGACAAATTTCCTGATGCAAGTTGAAGGAGAAAATCACTTCTTTCAGCATCAAACTAGGGAAAGTTTGTTGGCTTTGGATAGGCCACTGACGTTGCTGGCAAATGGACTAAGCAATGCCTAATACAGGCTTGACACTACACTCTAGTTAGAAGGCCATGTGGAGAGTGCATTTGACCAAAGCTTTGGCTTCTCTGTCTGCCCTTTTATCAAGCTAGTTTGATTCTCATGCCCTGCGTGAGTTATTAAATTTGTGTAATAATAATTCAATGAAATGAATTTAATAAATTCAAATAATTTTTATCGGAATTCAATAAATTCCGATAATCTTTATATTTTCTTTAAAAAATAATAAATTTAATGAATTTAAATAATCTTTATCTGAATTTAATAAATTCGGATAATCTTTCACATATTCTTTAAAAAAAAAAGATAACATTCGTTTGATATAAATATTGCTACATTTAATGGATTCAAATAACTTTCAATGAATTCAGATTGTTAATTTCTTATTAAAAAAATTATTTAAATTTAATGTATTCATATATCGACATATTATTTGTCACAATAGAAATTACGAAAGACGCTATATTTTATAACAGTATGCTTCCGCAACAACTATGTGTATACATATAGATTATTTAAGTTGGCGCTAGAAGCACATATCAATCATACACTAAGGTTGGGTTAAAATTCGAGTTTTTATAATTACTATCATACTTCCATCATGATTGTTGCATAATTAGTAGAGAAATAAATAAATGTGAATAATGACAAAAATTACGAGATTTGTGACAAGAATTAAAAAATAATGTATATAGAAAATCAATTAATAAAAATTTGCGGGTGAGTGAGGTAGAAAATTATTCAAAATTTTTATTTTTTTATTTTTGAGTTAGTTTTGTGGTTGAGATTTGAAAGAGAACGCAATGTAGAGATTTGTGGTACGGTGATGGTGGTGGCGGCAGGGTAGTGATGCTGAAAGTTCAGCCCGTAGAGGGCAAAGAGCGATGGTCGTGGAGTTGGGAGAAATGACCGTGAAGCGGTGGTGCGGGGAGAGGGGGGGGGGGGACAGGAGTTAATTTTTAGAAATTTACTCTTTTGTCATCTCTTCTTGTCTCTCTCAAACGGATTAATTTGGAAGTTTACGAGAAAAAAAAATAGATATTTTAAGTTATGAGAAAAATGAAGAAAAAAAAATGGAGTAATTTATATCTTATATTATTTATAGTTTTAGGAGGAGTTTAGAAAAAAAAAGGATAAAAATCAATTTACTAAAATACCTTTATTTTATTAAAGGTACAGAAGGAAATAAAAAATTTTATATCATAATATAATGGGCAATATTGTCATTTAAAAATATTAGGGCTAGTTTGGGAGTTCAAGAATGAAAAGAATAGAAAGGATTTGGAGAGAAAGCTAATCTCTTCTCTTGTTTGTTAGTTTTTTAATAGAAAGAGTAAGAGAGAAAAAAAGGATCCTCCAACTGCTTAAATTTTTTTTAAATGACAATTTTGTCCACATTATTCTAAAATAATATATCAAAAAGAAATTATATGTAAGGTTATTTTAGTAAATTTATTTATATCATTTCTTTTCTCTCCAAATTCCTAAATTAAAAAAAAAAAAACACTCATTTTTTTTTTCTCCTCCTAAACTCCCAAATAACATTAAATTTAAATCACTTCACTTTCTTTTCTTTTCTCTCATAATTTAAAATGTCTCTTCTTTTTTTTTCCCTCCTAAACTCGCAAATTAGCCCTTAGAAATCCATCCATTTCTCTCCAAAAGTAAAGAGAAAGGATTCTGACACCATTCCACTTCTCTTTCTTTTCTTCCTTAAAAAATCTGCCAAATAAAAGAAGAGAAACGCATACTTTTCCAAATCCCTTCTCTTCTTTCTATTTTTCTACTACCAAACCATCCCTTAAACAACATTAGACATAACTCATCTTCTTTTTTCTTCTTTTATCTCATAACTAAATGTCTCTTCTCATTTCCTTTTTCTTTTAAACTCACAAACTAACCACTAGTAACAAAAAAGTGTACAAAAAATAATGGAGAGAGGAAGTAGCATCTATGTAAAGCCTAAATTAAGTTATATACCAATTGATTTCCTTGATAAGTATCAAAGTAGTTGGGTTAGTCCTAACCTCTCCTCGAGCTAATGGTGTTTGGCCATTCAATAGGAAATAGCTACATGATCATGGTGTCACAAAGAAAGTTCAAGAACTACTAAAATCTAAAAATCATATATGTTTAGAAAATGTTTACGTGATAATTAAAACTTTCGAGATTATTTTTATATAAATTCATTTTTTGTGAATTAAATATATAAAAGTTTGTACTCTTCTAAATAATAGTACAACATATAAAGTATTTTCTTCATTCCATAATATAAGTCGTTAGAAACTACTTTTGTTGTCTCAATTTATAAGTCATTGGAGATTTTTCAAGAAGGTTTTCAAGTTATTTTTACATTTGTTCTTATTTATTGTTTTCTTTCCTTCTCTTTCTCTCTCCTCTTTTTTTTTTATTTCCAAAAAATTTAAATAGAGGTGTTTTAAGAAGAAAAAAAAATATAAAGTCATATTATTTTTAAGAATCTTAATATGTGTGAAATTAAGTCAAGCGACTTATATTATAGGACAGAGAAAATATAATGCTTGTTTTTAGTGCAACGGTCTATGTAAGCTTTATCAAAATAAAAATGACTTAATTTAAGCAAGAATTATTTAAAAAAGGGAAAAATACAAATCCAATAAAAAGAATGGAAAATTTCACTTTGCCATCCAAAGTTTGCCCCAAATCCCACATTGCCATCCAAACTTAATTTTGGCTCTAATTGGCATCTCAATTACTATGTTTTCCCAATTTGCCATCTAGCCGGTTTTGACTATTAGTCAACTGAAGGCAAACTCCTCATGTAACTCCCAATAAGGACAATTTGGTAAAATTACATTTTTGGCGCCCAAAAACACAACGCCGTAGACTCGGTTGTCAAGACCTACAGAAATCTGTCGGCCGTTGTTGGTCATTAGCAGAGCTGGAGAAATCTAAAGAAGCAGACCTCTGAAAGGCAAGTTTCCTTGGAGTCGTAGGACGATCGAAATCTGAAGAAGTAGACTTGATTTCGGCAAGTTCCCTCAGAGCAACAATAGTGATTTATGGGGTTAACCAAGAAAATCAGTAGGAAAATGAATAGGACGCCAAATCTTCTTCTCTCTTTCCCTTATACTAGATTAGTATGGGGTTAACCCTAAGATTCTAGGCTACGAAAGGCCCAATCTTGCTGGTCGTTCAGGTGCCTCAAACACAGTACACCAATGTCGTGGGTGCTGAGGAAAGTAGAAGAGTTGGAATCCAGAACAACGGCTCCTCCATATGGTATATGTTTTAGTTTTCTAGATGAAAATTTTAACATAATTTAGTTATGTTTATGGCATTATTTTCTAAACACATTTCTGTGGCTCATTGCTTAAACACTTATTCTGATTTCTTAAACCGTGGTTCATAGCTTTGTTTATTGCTTAAACACAATACTGCGGTTCATTGTCAAAACACATTATTGTGGTTCATTACTGCTGGCTAGACAATTACTTATTCTGATTTCTAACTTTGGGCTTGCGAGCATTCACTTACTGAATATATGTTTTAGCAGACACTTATCTTCAACTATAGCCTAAGTACAATGTATATTTTCATTATTTTGAGTAGATGAAATTGAAGGTTGTTCAGATTGTTATACCATTTTAATGCATCACAGTGGCAAATTTATGGAAATTGGCAAGAAAACAACATTTTATAAGGATGGATGCCTGAATTATTTTGATTTTTACACTTCTGACCATATGTCTTTATATGAATTAGACTCAATGGTGAAAGAATTAGGGATTACTAGTTTTTGTGGATACTACTATCATGATGGTAGCTTCTTTCAATTCATTCTTTTTTATGTGATAGTGCTGAACTTAGATAATTTAAATATGTTGTGAAGGATAAAATGGTTGAAATTTGGGTTGATCATAAGGATGTGTTTAATAGGGGTATGAGGGATATAATTGATTTTGAAGGTAATGGTTTAGGAGGAAATCAAGAGAAAGAGAAAAAGGCAGAAACTGAGGCAGTAAGCTAAATTTGGCGAGGTAGCAGCAATAGTGATTTATTTGATATTAAAATTGATGAGAAAAGTTGCTCTGATTCTAGCCAGTCACAAGGAGATGATTCTAATTGTGAAAATTTTGAAGATAGTGATTATAGTATACTTGATGACGATGAGCTTGTTGACACGAATTTGATTTTAGATGAGGGGATTTATATGAAACAAAAAAGGAAGTTAGCTGAAGCTACAAAAACTGGTCTCACTTCACAAGCTTCTACACAGTTATCGGAAGGGACAATAGCATTTGAAGCACATAAAGAGGTAGACGAGAGATATATTGAAACTGATCCCGAAGGTTTAGATAGTAATGAAAGCTCTGAGGATGAAAAAAACACATCAAAAGAAGGTTATAAGAGTTGCAAAAAACTTGGACCAGTTTTCAATTACAAACATGGTTATGATAATCCACAATTTTGTATTGGGATAAGGTTTGCAAATTCAATTGTCTTTAGAAATGTTGTGAGATCACAAGCCATTAAAGAAGGGAGGGCAACCAAATTCCACCAGAATGACTCAAAAAAGGTCCGTGTTACATGTCCAGAGGAAGGGTGTCAGTGGATGATATATGCAAGCAGAGTAGACAAACAAGATCCAACAATGATGGTGAAAACATACATTCCAGATCATCAATGTGGTAGGACCTTCCATGTAAATGCTGCAACTTCTAAATAGATTGCTCATGAATATTGTCAAAGGATTAACAATAATCCCAGTTATCCTTTAAAGTCCTTGCAAAAAGACATTGAGTGCGAGCGTTGGTTGAAGCTAAGTAAAAGCTCAGTTGCAAGAGCTAAGAAGAAAGCTCTAGAGTTGATGGATAGGACAGAAGTGGAACAATATAGCTTGTTATGGAGGTACTGTGAAGAGATGAGGAGATCAAATCTTGGGACGACTATCAAAGTCAAAGCCAAAAGGATTAAATCTGGAGAATTGGTTGGACAATATAGATTTAGAAGAATTTATATCTGTTGGGATACTACAAAGAAGGGTTTCTTAGCTGGTTGTAGGACTTTAGTTGGATTAGATGGGTGTCATTTGAAGTCCTCATATGAAGGCATTCTCTTATCTGCTGTGGGAATTGATGCTAACAATTGCACGTACCCAATTACTTATGGAATTGTAGAGAATGAGAGGTATAAGACATACAAGTGGTTTCTTGAGATTCTCCAAACTGTTTTGAATATGATGAATGAATTTGGCTAGACATTTATGAGTGATAAACAAAAAGGCCTTCTTGAGGTAATAGGCTAACTATTTCCTAACTCAAAGCATCGCTTTTGTGTACGACATATGTACAATAATTTTAAAACGAACCATAAGGGACTAGCATTGAAGGAATTGCTATGGAAGGCGGCAAGTGCCACACGAGAAAATGAGTTTGAAGCTGCACTTAAGGAGATGTAAGTAATTAACAGGACTGCATTTGAGTGGATTTCAATGAAGGATCCCCACCATTGGTTAAGGGCATTTTTTGATATTTGGCCAAAATGTGATATACTCTTGAACAATTTATGTGAATCTTTCAATAGTAAAATACTTCCTTCAAGAAATAAATGCATCATTTCTATGCTTGAAGAGATTCGTTAATGGATTATGGAAAGAATATGCATTTTGAGATCTAGAATGATGAAATATGAAGGAGATGTATGTCCTAAAATATTTTAAAAAATTGAAGAAACCAAAAAGGAGTCAGGGTCTTTTATAACAAGATGTGTAGGGCCAAATAAATTTGAGGTTGAGGGAATGCATGGTGAGTGAAGGGTAGTAGATTTGAGTACAAAAAGCTGCACTTGTAAGAGATGGGATTTGAATGGAATTCCATGTAAGCATGTCGTTGCAACTATAATGACTTTTAGGCTGAATCATATGGACTTTGTGGATCTTTGTTATCATAAACAAACATATTTAGCTTGTTATGATCACATTTTGAATCCAATGAATGGGAAAGATTGTTGGCCAAGTTCTTCAATGGAACAACTGTTGCCACCTAAGATAGTTAAGAGGGCTGAAAGACCAAAGAAACTCAAGAAAAAAGAACCAGATGAGCCAATAAACAAGTAGGGTAAAAAAATTTCCAAGAAAGGATCAATTATTAGATGCACAATATGTGGGAAATCAGGCCATAATAAAAGGGGATGCTTGAACAAGCCAAAAAAAGTAAGGATAATGTATAAATTGTTATGCATTTCAAGTAGATTGTAATATAATTTACTTTATTTAATCTATTTTTTATTTTCAGGCTAATGCTGAAGAAATATCAGCACATGTTGACAATCAATCTGGAGATTCAAGAGTTCGAGGACAACTTGTTAGAAATGATAGCAGTATTGAGAATCTTGTTGGAAATGATTCTACTACTCAGTTTGCCCCACCAGCGCATCAAAATCAGGTCATTGATAAAGTTATAATATATCTTAGATATTAGTTGTGTTGCATTATTCATGGAATAGGTTAACATGGTTTTTGTTTTTGTGCAAATGAGCAGTTTTTCAATGAAAAATGGACTGTTGTAGTAGAAGATGGAAAGAAGATAAAGAGAAAAGTCATATGCTCCTCTAAACCAAATATAGGCAGTTGCCCAACTAATGATAAAGTAAGTAATTCGTCCCTATTTTTTTAGTTGTTGTATTATCATTATTCTTGTAATTTTAAACTAATACTTGGATGATTATTCATTAGGAATCTAATTTTGAGCCAAGGGCAAATTCACAACCAACAAGAAGTGTGCCAATAGCAGGATTGACTACCAAGGAAGTGAAAGGAAGGACAAACAAGAATAATGTTATCAAAAAGAAGATGTGGAAATTGTAGAAAAATTTGAGAATATGTTTAAATGGCTAATTGTGTTTGATATTTGTGGTGTAGAAACCACTTCTTTTTGTTTAAATAGCAACTTTGCAGTTATGTTTAAACCACTTCTTTTTGTTTAAATGGCAAAATTGGCCAGAGTTGGGATGCTAAAGATAGTTGATCAATTTGGTTGATCAGTTTTTTGATTCTTGCTTTTCTTGATTTTGAGGTGGGAAATGTATTACTGTTCAGTTTGAGAACAGTTTCTTGATTCTTGCTTTTCTTGATTTTGAGGTAGGAAATGTGGTTGAGTTGAAGTGATGGTTGATCAGTTTGAACCAAATACAACAAGCCTTGCCAATAGAAATATACTAGTATATCATCTGATCTTGGCAACAGATGCACACACCTACATTACTAATATTGCTATTGCACAAAATAAAATTGTGAGTTTGTCTATGAGAAGCACCTTTGCTACTGCATATTCTCTTGGCGGCTAGAAACTAGCCCCCTAGCTTCAATGAGTCCCATCATTCTCTTTTTGCTTTCTTCTTTGTTGACTCATCATCTGCTCTTAGTTGAGCCAGCAAAAGCAATTAATCCCCAGATAACTATCACGGGTATGGTTTATTGCGACATCTGCTCCAATAACAGCTTCTCCAAGCACAACTATTTCTTGCCAGTTTTTTTTTTTTTTTCCTTTCTTTTTCTTCAAACTGTTATCAGCAGAACATTGGTTTTTGTTCAATGTTACCATTTACTGCGTTTGATACTTGACAAAGCAAATGTCTAATGAAAGCTTTAGATTAGTTCCTTGAATCATTTTCTTCTTACCATCGATGGATCCAGGTGTACAAGTTAAAGTAGACTGCATGTTCAAGGCAAATTCTCCAAGAAGCATTGAATAGATAGAATTCTCAGTCAACAGAACAATCAACAGGTAGCCCTTTAGAGTCAACAGAAATATATAGCAAGCATGAGAATTCGACTTTAGCCAATAGCAACAGAAAACTATTTGTTTGTGCTTCACATTTGCTTGATCCATTGAGATTTTGGGAACCTCAACCTTCACGATGGAGCCTTCTTTTGTGCCTCACCACAGCTATTAGAACAAAGTTCTTAAAATGAATCAGCCTTGTTCTACAAAAGCCAACTGGAACTTCACTCCCTTGAAGAAACTCAGTCATTCTAATAACCAACTACACCATGTAGTAACTAATCCTCATTTAGCAACATTCTATCGAAACACCACCATAGATAATATGCATCATATTTGCCTCTGAAATTAAGTAAGAAAATTAGAGGCTTTTGATTACAACATTTTTCATTCACTAAACACTGACCGAATACATGTAGTAACTAATCCTCCTTGGGATAGTTACTAAGGAGGGGGGAAAAAAATCCTTCAGAACTATTCTAATTCTTCATGCTTGAGACGCACCAGAACAAAAGAAAAATTACAAAGAGCCAAGCAAACTTTTTTCTCTTTGATTTTTCCTTTTCATTTTCATTCTTCAAGCCCTCAATTACAGTTTCCAACTGATCAATTTCAACCTCTAATCCATCAATCTTTCTAATCAAGCCTGGAATTAGAGACGCTACTCTCGGACAAATTGGTGGATCGATCCAAGAAAAAAATTTGCAACCCCCTCCGTTCTACAAATTCAAACATTTATTAGAAAGGATTTTTATAGAATCAGTGGATGATTTCAAGCCAGTACACTGTACAACTAACCTCAACCTGTTGACACCCATAAAACATTCTTCCTGGATTAGCTTTTGTCCATGAAGTCTTCATCACAGCCATCTTCCTGCAATTGCATTGAGTGCTCGTTACTTTTCTTCGGGGTTGCTCTTGTCACTGTAATTCAGAGTTGATCTTGTCGGTGGATGCAAAACAGCAAGGGTTTTTTCCTCTGATTTCGTTAGTTCAGCTGCAACGGTAGAAAGTCTGCACTGTTTTGGGGAGATAGATTTATGGGCATTTTGGTCTTTATGCCATTTCGGTTAGTTTGACAGATGGTTTCTGTTAGATTTACTCAATTAATTAACGGTCAAAGCCGATTATATGGCAAATTGGGAAAACATAGTAATTGAGATACCAATTGGAGTCAAAATTAAGTTTGGATGACAATGTGGAATTTAGGGAAAACTTTGGATGGCAAAGTAAATTTTTCCCTAAAAAGAAAAGAGAGATGACTCAAGCGTCAAGATTTTGGGGGAAAAAAAAAAAAAGAAACTCATAAAATAATTCGAAACCCACTATCTAATTCCCCGGAATCGAATTCCAGCAGATATTCCAGTCCCAATTCCCAAACCCATCCTCCTCTCATCCCCGGTATTTCGCCCTGTGTTCTTTCTTTCCAGTCCCAATTACCATCTGCTCTTTCAATTCCCAGGTAAATCCCTAGCTAACCCTTCTTCTCTCTGTAATCATCTGTACGAAATGTGGAACCGAATCTGATGTGGATATCTTCTCTGTTCTTGTTCTTGTGTTAGTTACTAACTCTTCAAGTAGGGGAGAAAAGATGGAGTCTTGATTGCTGATACCCAGTCTTTCAAAATCCTTCTCTGGTCAATTTTTTTTAGTTCTTCTGTCGAGTATTGATTTTTCTTATCAGAGACCATTTTATCTGTTGTTTTAGGATTTGTTTACCTGTATTTCTTGTGAAAATTGCTTGAACATGAATCTCTGTCATTATGGTACCCATCATTGGCAATTTTTTGCTTCTATTGTTACTATTGGAGTTAAAAAAGATCAAATAACAGAAAGGATATATCCTGTAAAAACATTGTACAATGCTTCCAATGAAAGAATACTAGGACTTGGTGTAATGTTAGTGGAATTCTTGAAGGGGTAAATGACGAGCAAATCCCAGTTGTTGGCAGCTAGCGGCAATTCAGTGTCAAATTTTCCTTTATTCTGCCAGCGTGTAGTTTGGTCCATGAAATCTTTCACAATATTTCGATTATTGTTTTTGCTTCTTCATTGAACAGATAATCTTAGTAACTTTGTGCTCAGTTGCTTTATTTGAACAATTACTGGGTTGTGCGTATATAAAAGCATTATTCTTGAGGATAGCAAGTGAATCAGGATTGGCATACAATGTTGTTAGATTTTCCTTCAAGACTTTACTTGTCTCATGGATGGTTTGCAATCGAACTTGTCAGGAATGGTGAGTTCATCAAAGGAACAACAGATTAGTAGAGGCAAAGAGGAATCTTCCAGAGAACCAAAAAGGAAATGGACAAGAAAGGAAGATAAAGCATTGCTTGCAGCACTTTCTAGCATATGCAAATCTGGATGGAAAAGAAAAAATGGTAGTTTCAAAATGGGATACACTTCTGTTTTGGAGAAAGAACTGAAATCTAGGCTTCCTGGGTGCAACCTCAAGGCTAGCCTTCATATTGAGTCTAGGCTGAAACTGTTAAAGAGGCAATATGATTCAATAACTGACATGAGAGGAGAAAAGAGTATGCAATGGAATAGCAAGGCACAAAAGTTGATATGTGAAGATGATAGTGTGTGGAATCGCTGGGTGCAGGTGATATAAATGCTCCTAAAATTCTATGTTTATATTCATGTTGCTTCCAAGTTCTTATGTATTTTGCTCCTGTTTGACAGTCTCACCCATTGGCAAAGGGATTAAGAAATAAGCAGTTTCCTTACTATGAGGATCTACATCTTATTTTTGGAAACAGAAGAACACGGAAGGGATTTCAAAAAGGATCTGAAAATGAGAAAAATCTGAATGGTGAAGAAGAAAACAGCAATGATGATAACCTGCTGAGAGCTGCAGGATTGAATAGGAAAAAAATATCAAATCATGGAGGACATAAAATCGGAGATGCTGATAAGGACTTGGATCACAGTGAGAATAATCACCTTTCTTCTCACACTGGAGCTGATAGCTCAAATGAAAATGAGAAATCTGAAGGCAACAGAAATGGGTTCAAGAACACTCCACATTTTAGCCCAGGACATGCTCATGAGAGTGCCAGTGACCATGCAGAGGATTCAGTTGGAGGAGATGAATCAAATGATTTGAATCTTTTGGCAGATGCCACAAGAGAGGCTGAGGTGCAGACTCAAGGTGCTTCAACATCTGCTGGAACAGCTAAGAGAAATTGTACTAGGGATAGTAATAGTAGTTTGTCTGGGCAGGGAGAAGTTGTAAAGGTCATCGGGACCTTCCTGAAGAAATATGAGAAACATTTTTCGTTACTGGTTGGGATGGTGGGAAGAGAAGCTGCAGCAGATAAGGTTGCTGCTAAAAAGAGAGCAGGGTTGAATGGAGAGTTAAGAAAATTACCCAACCTTAACTTGCATGCTCGGCTTCGGGCAGCAACTTTAATTGTGAGTGATCCTGCAAAACTTGACTTGTTTTACAGTCTCTCCGAAGATGAAAGAAGTGAGTGGGTTTCTATCTTACTTTCTGGCCTTATATGATCGTCAGTTATACTATTCAATTTTTGCATATACAACTAGTAAATTAAGTATAGCTCTCTCCGCTATCTAGTTCTTTCTCCATCGGATGATGGAGTTGTGGTTTAAATCACAAAAATGTCTTACTTTCTTCTTTACTCATGCCGGCTAGGTGAATGGCATTATTTGTTGCCATTTTGTTTTGATTCAAGAGGAATGAGTTCTTGGGTTTCCAATTATTGAATACCTAATAACCTACAAAAGGAAATTCTTTCACCATTCTTGTTGGACAAATGGGCAATCAGTGCAGAGGATCCTTTACATTAACATTGCGTCATCAATTCACCACAGGTCTAGGCAAAGCTTAAAAATGAACTAGGTTGATAAGGAAGAAATCCAAAAGCGATTTCTTTGCTGTTTCAAGTTTTAGAAAAAAAAAAAAAAAAAGTGCTTGGCTGATCACTGTTTCCTTCCAAATTTTCTAGCTAAGTTGCTAAATGATACCACTTTCTAATATTGATTTCGATTTTATTACTGTTTACAGATTATGTGGATTGTACCTTTGGAGTTTGGATTACATATAATTTAATCTCCAATTTTATTTTCAAGATACTAATAGCAAAAAGGCTTAGTGTTTTGTTATTGTTGTTGTTGATACTAATAGCAAACGGGTAAATATTATTCATATTCATGCTTAGCGAGTAAAGGTATCTCCTTTAGTAACTAGGCCATTCAAGTGTTATTTAGGGAGATCATCTGCTTTAGCAGAGCCTTTTGATAACATAATTGATGCCTGAAGCAGCAAATGGAAACCATCTTCAGTCATTAAATCCCCTTAGAAACCCACTCAGCACCTTTGGCAACCCAATTCTTGTTGGCCTTGTGCTGCGGCTCATAAGAGTAGGGTGGGCAATGGTTGCGACCCTCACTATAATAGTCATAGGTCATGGATTCATATCCACTAAGCCCCGTTTGCGAATAGGATCCATGATGATTTTCATATCCAACACTGGAAGGACTTGGGTGCAAACCGTATGAGGACTTAGGATAACCATGGCTTTCATGGCCACTGAAGCCTTGAGTTTTGCCATACCAGCCCTCACCTTTATGCATACCACTTGGGTATCCATGACTATCATGGTCCTGGTAACTCTGATGCTTGCCATACCCGCTGTCTTGGTGAGCGTTGCCGTCATAGCCAACCGCATGATGTTTGGCTGGTTGCGGAGTGGTCATGTTAGGCCTCATCATCTGCATGCTTGAACCACTCTCATAATAGCCACTCTCTGAGCAGTAATCCTCTTTGTGGCCATACCCATTATTTGAGTAGTAATCGTGGTGTTGCACATACCCCTGCTGTTGTGGATATCCACCGTGGGGATAGAGTTCAGCTGGGAGCACCATCTTGCGATGAGATTTCTGGAGTTTGTGTGTGCTGCTCTTGAGTTCTTGATCTCAAATGCCATTTATAGGCTTAAATTGGGATTCTCATTTGATAAGAACGCATCTAATTCCCACTCTTTAGAATTGCAAATATTGCAATAAACCATATTTTGTGATGAATGACAAGATTCGATTGCCAACTTGCAAACGAATAGCATGGGCTAGTCTTTTCTAGTTGAAAGAATCTCTTTATGACTTACCTGTTCTGGTCCTCTTTATGTATTTCCAGCTTACTTGAATCATTTTCCATACACGACTCGGATTCAGTAATCTTGATCAAATTAACTACTCTCAAAATAAACATTCCAAAGGAAGTTATGCATATTTTTCACGGGGTAGAAACTTAGGAAGTAAGAAACCGGGAAGGAGCGAGGTCGGGGATTTGCTGGGGTAGACGTGTGAGTAAAAACGTATCGTAATTTTGATCGTTTGTAGTTGGGGTACTCCCTCCGTTCCCATTTGATTTTTGTTTTCTTTCGAGCATAAGGCATGCAATTCCAGAGGAGTTTTTGGGATCAAATATACTGTGGATGCGCATCTCTTACAACTTCTGCTGCTGGCACAAAAAGAAAAGAAAAAAAAAGGACGTATGATTAAGCAGCACGTTCTAGATAAGTCAAAGGATTCTCCTGCAAGGATGCCACTCTTACAACCCATCTGATGCCCTTTTTTATTCCTTGATTCCCTGTGTAATTGTCCAGCAAGCTCATATGTACAAGGCTCGAGCAATTTAATATTGCCAGCGCTCGAACAATATTAAGCTGGAGGTGTGATCTGGAAGCTTATCTAAGGCAGAAAACCAAGAAACGAATTTGAATCTTATCACTTGCCAAAATTCCCTGTTTAAACTTGAACTCAGACACAAAGCAATGGCTAGCAGCATTCAAATCCATAGAGACTGATAAAACAAATGTTCAAGAATATTTAGTAAAGGCAATCAGGGAGTTGGAGTTAAAGTAAGAACATCACTCAAGAAAGATATATGAATAAATTAGTCTGAAATCAAAATTTCCTAACATCCGGAAAGCCCATAATGGAGTGTATCTGGGCAAATATTGAGGTGTCGTATCATAGCGGTACAAAGTGATACACTGGAAGCCCCTCACAAAAAGGGCTGCTCCATCACACCAGATCCCCCTCTTTGCAAACGGATATACTCCATTCTGCACCAGAACTGACTGTTTAAGAGAGTTATGTACATATCTCAGCCAGGAATCAGCCAGAATCTCAGAGTTCCATCAACTTCCCCAAATATGTCTAAAGAATGATGTAAATTCTACCAGCATGGGTTCACAATGTCACACTGCAGTCATGATTGCTTTCTAAAAACCTCCATGACTAGCCACCTAGCTGCACCTGAAACCTTTACAAAATGACTTTTGGGTCATCCATTTCAATCAGCCACTTTCCCTTTCACAATTCCCAGGCAAAAGAAATTTATACTTCTCAGCATTTTCCAAAAGATAAGCTGGCAGATGTACAGCTGAATAGGAATGTGGTATGGGTCCCATTTTCCCAATAATCTCTCTGAAAGTATACTCTTCTGGAAGCATGTCAAACAGATCAGCCCCTTGGCAGATCACTCGCTGCACTCTCTTAGGATTCAGGAAATGTGAGAATCGCACCCTGTCAAAGTGGCTGTAAGCCTTCATCTTGAAGATGAACTCATTAATGTGGCGGAAACAAAAGCTACAATGCCAACCTGCATCAGCCAGGATCTCATCAGACTGACGATAATGTGCGTAAGTTGTCTTTCCAGATACGTATCTGTGGATAGATGCTCTCCAGCTATTATTATCAACAAGAAACTCAAACGAGTAGAGATAATTTTTCAGCCGAAGGTGAAGGATTGGAGGTACTTCATCACACCATCTCAAAAGATTAATAGTGTGGCTGCTTGGTATTTCATCAACATCTGACATTATTAACAAGTCATCATCCTGGATACCAGCTCTCTTAAGAAGATAATCCAATGCCAACCGCTGATATGCCTCCTCAATGAATGGGTTTTCTCCTTTCCTAAATCTCCCTGGAATTTGCCCATAAGTCAATCGAGACTCGATAAATTTAAACTGATCGCGATGTTTCTGAAAGACAAAATCCTTTTGCAATCCTGTGAACGTTGAATTTGACTCAAGTAGAACAAACTCTGTTATATAAGGGTATAACTCCTTCCAACGTATGGTAAGAATGTCCAGCTCGTTACTGAACAGGACTGCATCAAAGACACGCCTTGGGTATTCACGAACTCCCCAACCATGAAGTTTACATAGATTCTCCATTGATACGTTTTCATGATAGTAGTGTGGGATTTCATTGAAAGGCTTCGGCGGAGATTCCCATAGAGGCCGCAAAAAGTATGAGATCTTCTGACCATGGACATATATAACAAAGACGCATGTCGGGACTAAAATAAATAAGAAGATAATGGCCTTTAAGTCCAAACCACGGAGAATACATTTTAGTCTTGACATGCTTAAGGGTCGTCCAGAGTCCTGCAGGTTAAGGAAAAAAGAACATCAAAACCTGTGCTGAAAACATAAACAAGAAAGTTACTTACACGTACAAATAACCACGTATTAATTATGAGAAGGAAGGACATACACGGAGCATTATCATGACAATGGGTATCTGGTTATAACCACTGGCAAATAATGTATATTGACAGGTTCAACTCACATAAATAATAGAATTCCTCAATCAAAAAGATACCTTCGGGCATTGCCAGATAAAAATATAGCAATATAGCTGGAGGGCATCCCACAAGAGTGGGAGGAGGTCCCCGTTGCAACTAAATCAGTTTGACATCAGCATTTCAAACAACACAAGCATGTAGATGAGATTTTATGCCAAGAAGCAGGACCCCGTAAAAGTGTTCATTCACCCCTAATTTCACTCATCATCCATAAAAGAAAAATAATCCTTGGAGTTCCATATACCGCTTCAATCTTTAAACACAAGTACAGTAAGTTAAAAAAAATTCATAAATATTTGATTGGTTGTTACAAGGTTCCAAACAAAGAGGACGAGAAATAAATGAAGGGCCATTGATAACCAGAAAGATATAAAGAGGGAAGAAAAAACAAAAGGTTAGGGAAGAGGGGAGTTTGAATCTTCAATCGCATACAAATCTCAAATAAGATAAGAAACAGTGAGCTGCGAAAAATTGTTCCAAAGAAAGCTTATACTTTTCTCATAAGAAGCATCCAAAATCTGAAATCAAGTATTCCTTCACTTAATTTTCTATAGAAATTTTCCCTACAAAAATAAAAAAACTATGCAAGGACCCAGAAATCACAATTCATTAACTGCCCGGAAGCAAAAGCAACAATGCCATCAAGAGATATACCATATTCGGCAACCAAACCAGAAACTTGTAGCAATCACTACATCAATTTCGAAACCATTGCTACATCACGAAAGCAACACTTGAGGAAACTCAAACTCAAACTCAAGGAAAGAGAAGAACAAGAAAGCATAATGAAAAAGATGCAAGCTTTACCTCGTCACAGGCATCTCCACAAATATCATCGGTCTTCTTAGAGCAATAATGAGATCCCCCTTCTGCCACCGTACAAATTTTCTCCCAAAATCTTGAGAAACTCCACATATTTCTCCCTATCTCTCTCCTCTTTCTCTCTCTCTCTCGATATATGCGGTTGTACAGATAACTCAATAATTATCACAAAAAAATTTAAGCTTTCTGCTTCCCAGATCAACCCCCAAAAATGCAACCCACAAATCCTCCTACTAATCCAATCCAAATATAGGAAACAGATCTTTCTCGTCACTAATATTTAGCACCAGGGTCACATACAGTAAGGAAGGACAAAGAATAGATTATAAAACCCCTAAATATTCTAACCACCCCAGAATAAATCTCCGCTCAAAACTCAAAAACAAGCCAAATCCTGTCACCAATAGGCAAATTTAGAGAGTCCTAATCCTAATAAAACCGAATAAATCAAAGAATTCTGAAAACAGTAGGACAATAGAATGAGGAAAATGAAGGATTAAAGAGACAAAACAACCAAAACGACCAAGAAAGAAAGCTGTGTGGTGTGGTGTGGTGTGTTGGAGCCTCTCTGTGTAATGGGTGGCAGTTGTAAAGATTTCAAGGAAGCCGTTTCTCTTGTCTTCCACCCCACTTCTCGTTCTCTTCGCGTGCATTTATATTTTTGAATGCGGGCAGCATTTGATTCCCCGATGACCGAATTACCCTTGCCTTAATTCCATACTATTTATTAACATACCATGGCCATTCTCGCCTTTTCACAACATCCCACATTTGCCTGGCTCGATCTACGCGTCTATTGACTGGCTCTATGGAACCTCTGTGTCGCGTGTGCCGCTGCTTTGATTCCTTTGAGAATTTCTATTACAAAACCTTTGACAAATTAGACGTTGTTGAAGATTATAATTTTAGGAGTTTTCTATGTTCTTTTTCTTTTCTAATTTTATTACCTTCGTACCGTTTAGATTTTACTTATACCTATACAAATTTAACTAAAATTTATCATTTTAAATTAAATTTGGGATTTCGATACTATATTATTTAATGTTGAATTTACAAGATCTGAATATATTAAAATTTCAATTAAAAAATCTTTAACTTTTATCACAATATCCTTATAAACATTTTATATATGTATTAAATTATATCGTTTTATTTTGTTAAAGTAGATTCAAGAATTATTTTACTCTTAGTGGAGAAGACACTTTATAAATACCAATTGATAGGTATGGTAATTTAATAAATTTTAAATATGTATTCATATATATATATTTTTCTATTTTAAGAATTAAACGGTATAAATTTTGTCCCATCATTATACATCATAGCCTTGGAAAATCAGAATTTCCACTACAACGGTTGGATTGAAGGATTTGAAAGGTGTTGACACGTGGCGCAACTTCAAACGATGGTACTAATAAAATCTCCATTTGGCTTCGTTGAAACGGTCCACTTGTGAGTTGGAGTTTTTCCATGGGGGGTGGGAGCTGCCGGGGAGGGGGGGAGGGGTGAAATTATTAATATTCTTGGCTATAGTTTGTCCATCTTAGACACAAATTAATCTTTATATATTGTTTCATCGGTTTGTCCAATCTTTAGTTTAATCACACAATCTTCCTCATCAAGGGAAGGTACATATATGGCCTATTGGTTTCTCCGATACATTATTTAAAGGGTTATTTTTGTAAAAGTTATAAAGATATTTTTAAAGATTTTGAAATGATTAATAAATAATTTGCCCTTAAAATAAGAAATCATAACGATCTGAATAATTTAATTAATTAAAAGTATTTTACACAATTTAATAAATTTTATATTTTTATCTTCTTATATATATATTTTTTTCCATTTGAATTTGAATGTTTCACTGTGATCTGAAACAAAAATTTAAGATAAAATTATCTTTATTAAACGAATAATGTTAATTGTAAAAATTTAAAAGAAGAATGTGTTATTTTAAAAAAGTAAAATATTAAAACATTTAATTTTATATAAAAAAGAATATCTACCACTTATGTGGATTGATTCAAAATTTATTTATTAGTAATATAAACTTTATTTGCAGAACTATTATGGTCGCTCTACTTTTAATTATTTTTTAAAGTTTGATTTTTTTCAGAGGGCAATACGAATGTTCTAGCAAATATACTAAAAAAGGTTATATGACGTATCTGATGTAGAAGTAGGCCAACATTTTTATTGGCTCAAAAAAAGAATATCATTTTCGGGGAGAACCAAAGGGAAGTTCAGTTTTCATTCCCCAAACGATTAAAAAACAAAAATCATTTTTTTCTTTTTTCTTTTTTATTAGATTTCTATTAGAGGATCGTAGTTTCGATTTGTGCTAAGGTTTTAGACAAAAAGGAAATAATATTTTTATCTGATCAATTGTGATTTAAATGCAATAAGAGGCAATTACATTACATTGATGTATCATAAATTTCACAAGTAAACTCTATTAGTAGAAGATAGAACACAAAAAAAAAATAAATAAAATTGAGAATTATGTTCAATATAATATTTTGAATAAAGGTATGTGGGGAGAGGGAATATTTAAAACATTAGGGAGAAGAATAGAGTGAGTTTCCTCAATCAGAGGGCAGCACATGGTCTAATCATTGACATTTTTCATGGAGGTCCTCAATTATTTCCTATTTTTTCTTTCTTTTAATAATTTGGGTCTTGGTCTTTTTTTTTTTTTTTTTTGGGTAAACGGAAATTTAATTATTCAACTAAGGTTAAATGTGTCATTTAGTTTCTCCTCAAGAGCAAGGGCCACCACAAATGAACTTACACGAGTAACACGAAAGCTGTTTACATTCTTTTAGGGGCGGCAATATTGAACACGACACGCCAACACGACACGAAAACGACACGGTTATAGCGGGTTAGGGTTGGGGTTTCGCGGGTTCGGGTTGAAACAGGTCGACCCGTTTAACTTTAAATGTGTACAGGTCATAAACGGGTTCAACCCGTTTTAACCCGTTTCAACCCGCGAACCCGTTTAACTTTTTTTAATATTTATATTTAATACTTTTTGTAATACCCTACAAATTTCACTATAAAAAAATTAGATAATTTAATTTTTACATGAATTAATTGAATTAAATTTTATTATATGAATTAATTGTATTGTTTGTGTGTCTATTTTATTTAATTATATGAGACCTCTTAAGAAAAATAAATGATGTTAATGCAGCTATTTACTTTATATATAGTAAATGAATCATTCTTAATTAATTATTATTTAGTGTTTATAATAATAATATTATTACAATGACTTTTAGTTAGAGAAAATAATTTTTTGAACAATCCAATTTTATTTGAAAATTACATTTGTTCAGATTTTTAAGATTAAATCTTATGAATTTATTAAGATCTCTAAATATTGAGTGGGATAGTTTGTTATTTTATTGGGTTTTTATGACTTTATGGGTTGTTTTATTAGTTTTTTTAATTTTATATGATTTGATTTAATTTTGTAAAATTTTTTGTGTAATGGTGCACAGATTGGTGGGTTTAATAAGTATTCTGATTGACGGATTTAATAATTATCTATTTAATTTTTGTGTCTAATCGTGTCAACCCGTTTTATACACGAACACGACACGAGAATAAACGGGTTGACACGACACGACACGTTTATTAAACGGGTCGTGTTCGGTTGGCCTGTCGAGTGTAATTATCTCAAGTTGACACGACCCGCCAACCCGAACACGACACGATTGCCACCCTTACATTCTTTGCCCAAACAGGGAATACCTCATCTCTCATTTTATAAAAATTAGAAATTTTTTAGTGTTTTAATTATATTAAAATCTACAAGTTAATAATATTTTTTCTATTTTAAAATATTTATTCATAAAATCTTTTGTATAAAGATTAAGGATATTGAAAATAATACTACTCCAATTTAGATAAAGTTCTTATTCTATTCATATTAAAAATACGATAGTTATTGGTTGATGAAAATTCTCAACAAGTAGGAAGAAAGAAAAATTTTAAAAGTAAGAATAAATTATAGTAAAATAAGAAGAAATTAATTATTATTTTTAAAAATACGTACATGAACAAATATTTTTAAAAAGGTTTCATAAATAAATATTTTAAAACAGATAAAGTAATTTATAAAGTAAAATTATAATTTATTTACAATTCTTACTTTTTCTTATTATAGAAACATCACTTTAATAACTACCTTATTTACTTAAAATATCTTAAACTATCAAAGTGATGTATTTATATATAAATACTAGAAGATTTCAGTGTTATTAAAATTGGAGAACTTTACTCGCCTAAATAGCAAGATTGTGTGTGAGACTATTAGGGTCTCTAATAAAAAAGGAAACTTTCCAGGGTTCATTTTTTGCTCTTACTCCTAGTCCCTTCAACTATAGTAATCCTTTCCTCTCCATTGTATCTTCTTCAAAGTCTGCACCACATTCAAAGAATCACCCCCAAAAATATAGCTTGAGAACACCTCATACACGCTATAATCTTGAAAGCCATGAAAGCTACTTAGATAACGCGGTATCAAAATGAATTTTGGATAACTTATTAGAGGTGGTTTGTAGCCATTGCAATGACTGGAAAGTTCAACATTTTTAGTTTTTTCCATTCAAGTAAACGGGATAGGGATTTAGAAGCTCTTTTACCCCCCCCCCTCCCCCCATCGAGTTAGACTATTACTTTGAAAAAGCTTCGATCTTGAGTTGCCATTTATGCTTAAACTATATAGTTTTGGCAAGAGGACATTGTGAAAACAGCTGTTGAACAGCTTCCACAGCTTGCCCACACATTGAGCATTCCATATCATTGACTCTCATAATGCTGCCAAGCCGGGGTTAGGCAGCCAAGTGTCTTCCATAGGAAATGCTTGTGCCTCTGATGTAGTTCACATTGCCGCACTTTCTTCCACCTTAATCTGTCCCTCTAATTACTAAAGTTGATTCTATTCTTAATGATTAATCTATAAGTCGCTCTGGTGGTGAAATTCCTTAACGTGGAAGGAGTCCAGACTAGGCCTTTTGTTGAAAATTATAATTTTGGAAGTTAATAATTTTTAACTCATGATTAGTTAGCCTAAAACAATTAATGGGAATTGTTCTTGACATGTTAGAGATTGTTTTGATTGTGGTAGAAGCCATTTTCATGGTGGGAATACATAATTAAATGTTGTTAAAGTTGGACTTGGGCCATGTTTTCACGATCTTCTATTTTTATTTGGCCCAATTAATTAACTCTAACTTGAAAAGGAATAGGAAACATAAAATCTGGTAAGGAAATTAGAGCTTCCTAATTCGAATTGGGTTTTAATTTTCCTAAGGCGACATTAAAAGGGGGAATAGAGCCGCCATTAGGGTGAACCCCTTTTCGTGCTTTTTTGCTTCCTGCGGGAAAATTCGTCACTTCGGTTCTCTCTCCGCGATCCATAATTTTTGCCTTATCGGGACCGGTGAACTTAGGGGATTGAGGTGATCACAATTGGTGTGCGTCAACAGTGATCTGAGACCGTCTTATCCTGCAAGAAGAGTCGCTGTACCCATTGCACCGGAGTGGGGCGAATAGCTTCTTGAAGGCAAACTAGTATTAGACTGGTGATTCGGTCAGCAGTACAATACGTTGCGGCGCAACTTGTCCAAAGGAGTGCCAGCGCTAGGTACATTTTGGTAGAACCGCGAGCAAGTCAATCAGGTATACTATTGATTTGTTTATTAAGTGTGAATTCTATCTAGTTATATTACGTTTGGACTGTGTGGCCTTGCCGGCATTGTTGATATTTGATAATTGCAATTGTTAGAGCCCTGGTCGGGTATAGACGGCGCTTGTTCAATTCAGTTGAGTTGCCTGTCTGTACTCGTAGGTACCCTGATTCACTAACAATCTTCAAGAAGCTATTCTGCAATTATCTGTGTGTGTGCAATGGCCAGTTCGTCAGGTACTGCATCTGCTGCGTATAAGCCTTTGGTTGACTTGAATGGTTTGCCGGACAAGTTTGGTCCAGGGCAGAATTTCAAGCGTTGGCAACAACGCATGAAAATTTGGTTGACCATGAGGGGCTTATTATCAGCAGTGCAGGTAGACAGGCCTATACCAACTGAAAGGCATTCTAGAGTAGCTGAGATTGTTGCGTGGGATGAACGGAATAATGTAGGTAGAGGGGTAATACTGTCAACATTGACAAATGCTCTCTTTGATGTCTACTATTCTGAGTCATACACAGCAAAGATGCTATGGGATAAACTGGATAGGAAATATAATACCGATGATCAAGATCTGGAAAGGTATTATGTCTCAAAATTCCTGAAGTTTCAGATGGTTGAGAGTAAGTCTGTGACTGAACAGACTCAAGAGTTGCAATTGATTATTCATTCTCTTCATGAATCGGATATGGAACTTCCTGAGAAGTTTCAAGTGATGTCAGTGATAGAGAAATTTCCTAAGTCTTGGGAGGACTTTGGTATGTCCCTCAAACACAAGACGGAGAAAATTTCTCTAAACGATCTGATAAAATCAATATCCATTGAGGAGCAACATAGAAAGAATAGTCATATTGTACCTATGGAGTCTAATGTCCATGTTGTGACTATTGGGAAGAAGAGCAATAATCAGAGGAATGTGGGGGTTAACTCAAACTCTAAAAACATAAACAAGACAAAAGGCAAGGCTAAGAAGAAACCGAAAGCAAACAAACCTTACTGGAATTGTGGTCAGGTTGGACATTGGGCTAAGGACTGTCCGTCTAAAAAGCCCAAAGTCAAACAATGGTCAAATTCTGAAGCACAAGTCAATGTGGTGGTAGAGGATACTAGTCAAGCGGAGGCTGATTTGAGTACTCACCTTACTGAGGTTTGTACCATTGAGGTTGAGACTGGCATCACTACTTCCAATGATGATGAAATGTATGTTTTTGTTAACCCAGAAGTCTTTACTATTTATGAGCCACTTGAATGGCTGGTTGATACTGGAGCAAATGTGCACGTTTGTGCTCGATAAATTGCTTTTTGTGTCTTACCAGCCTATTAAAGGAAAAAGCGTGAAGATGGGGAACTCAACTGCAGCCAATGTGTTGGGGATTGGACGCGTGGACTTGAAGTTTCCTTCAGGGCGTATTCTTTCTCTTCATAGGGTGCAACATGTTCCAACAGTTCGTAGGAATATTCTTAGTGGTTCATGTTTAGTTAGAGAGGGTTATAAATTTACTTTCAAATGTAATAAAGTAGTGATTACGCACTACAATTCTTTTGTTGGCAAAGGTTATTTGTCAGATGGTTTATTTAAATTAAGAGTTGAACCTTTTACTTCTGATTTGAATAAAACTTCTTCTATTGAGAATTCTGTTTATCCTATGGTGCACATTATTGAATCCACTGATGTTTGGCATAGTAGACTTGGACATTTAAATTTAGATTCTGTTAAAAGAATGATGAATTTAGACTTGATCCCTAAACATTCAATTGATAAGAAAAATAAATGTCAAGTGTGTGTGGAAGCTAAAACAACCAGGAAATCCTATCATTCAATTGAAAGGGATTCAGAAATACTTGATTTAGTTCACACAGATATTTGTGAATTCAATGGCTTGTTGACTAGGGATCATAAGAAATATTTCATTACTTTTATTGACGATTGCAGTAAATATTGCTATGTTTATTTACTTAAATATAAAGATGAAGCACTTGAAAAGTTTCTCATATTTAAAAACGAAGCCGAAACTCAAACTGGCAAGAAACTTAAAAGGTTAAGATCTGATAGAGGTGAAGAGTATGGGTCTAATCCATTTGTTGAATATTGCCAAAGCAATGACATAATTCATGAGGAGACACCCCCTTATTCTCCCCAGTCTAATGGGATTGCTGAATGGAAAAATAGAACATTTAAAGATATGATCAACAGTTTACTTTTAAATTCTGGATTGCCTAAGTATATGTGGGGTGAGGCGTTGAATACGGCTTGCCATATTCTGAACAGAGTCCCTTATAAACATAAAGAGGTAACTCCATTTGAAATCTGGAAAGGTAGGAAACCTAACTTAAAATACTTCTGTGTGTGGGGTTGTCTTGCAAAAGTTCTAATCCCTGAACATAAAAGGAAGAAGTTAGGACCAAAGACTGTTGATTCCATCTTTATTGGTTATGTGGAAACAAGCTATGCCATGAGGTTTTTGGTAATTAAGTCTGAAATACCTGGTATAGATTGTAACATTATCATTCAATACCGTGATGCTACATTCTTTGAGAATGTATTTCCCATGAAAACTGGTTTGCCTCAAGATGTTTCTACTTTAGATTCAGCCTTAACGTCTGATTCCATTCCTGATCATGTGGAAAGGATGAAAGATGTGGGGGCAAGTCCAAATAGTCTCAATACTCAAATTGAGGAATTGGAAGAACCTAGAAGGAGTAAGAGAGCTAAGGCTGTCAAGGACTTTGGAAGTGACTTTGTCACTGACAATGTTGAGGACGAACCTTTGACTTTTCAAATAGCTATGGCTTCCTCAGAAGCAGGGCATTGGAAAAGAGTTGTCAAGAGTGAGATGGATTCCATTGTCTCCAATGGGACATGGGAATTGGTAGATCTCCCTCCTGGGTGCAGTACAATTGGATGTAAATGGATATTTAAGAAGAAACTTAAACCAGATGGGACCATAGATAAGTATAAAGCCAGATTAGTTGCCAAATGGTTTAGACAGAAAGAGGGAATAGACTATTTTGATACATACTCTCCTATTGCTCGTTTGACTACATTTCGAGTGCTAATTGCATTGGCTTCCATATATGGTCTCACCATCCACCACATGGATGTGAAGACAGCTTTTCTTCATGGTGATATTGAAGAAGAGATATATATGGATCAACCTGAGGGATTTGTGGCCAAAGGAAATGAACGGAAAGTTTGTAAACTTATTAAATCCCTATATGGTCTAAAACAAGCACCCAAACAATGGCATGAAAAATTTGATAAAACAATTTTATCATTTAGCTTCAACATAAATGAGAATGACAAGTGTGTTTACTGTAAAGTTAAAGGTAATACTTGTATTGTTCTATGCCTGTATGTGGATGACATTTTGCTATTTGGGTCCAATATTGAGATAATTAATGAGACTAAATCATTTTTGAAAAGTAAGGTTGAAATGAAGGATATGGGAGTAGCAAATGTGATTCTTAGCCTAAAGTTGATTCGCTCAACTGAGGGGATAACCATTTCTCAAACTCACTATGTTGAGAGTGTTCTTGAGAAATATGGGTATCAAAATTGTAGAATTGCTAAAACTCTAAGTGACCCTTCTGTAGCTTTGTTCAAAAACGAAAGTGGAGTTCCTGTGTCTCAATTAAGATATTCTCAAATTATTGGTAGCTTGCAATATCTTGTGAATGGCTCAAGACCAAATATTTCATTTTCTGTATCTAAGCTGGCAAGATATACAAATTGTCCAAATCGGACTCATTGGGAGGCCTTGGACAGAGTACTACGGTACTTGAAGGGAACAGTTTCCCTTGGGCTGCATTATGGGAAATTCTCTATGTTGCACTGGATATGTTTTTACATTAGGTAGCGGAGCAGTCGCCTGGAAGTCTTGTAAATAGACTTTGATAACTCGGTCAACTTTTGAGGCTGAGTTATGTACCTTGAATACTACTGGAACGGAAGCTGAATGGCTGTATGGACTATTGTCCTCTTTGCCAATGATCAGCAAGTCCGTACTGCTATATCTGTGCATTGTGACAGTCAAACCACAATTGCAAAGATAAAGAGTACCAAGTATAATTAAAAGACTAAGAGACACATCCAAGTTAGACTTAAGTCTATAAGGGAGTTAGTGTCTGAAATGGTGGTGTCTGTTGACTTTGTTGGATCCAAATATAACATTGCAGACCCCCTAACTAAGGGACTTGAAATATTATTGTTCCTTAAATCCAGGTTGAGAATGGGACTGATAACCCAGAAATGATTCACTTACAGTGGCAACCCAACTGACAAAGTAGAGATCCCGCAAGGCAGTTCAATATGGTATAAACAAGCTGTTTGAGTGAATCTGGCACCAATTCTGATACTTTTGTATCTAGGTCCTTTCCCTGAAAGCCTGTGGTGCATTTACTGCAATGAGTAAGAGTTTTGACTCTGAATGGGATCAAGTCTTTTAGACAGGATGCTAGCAGTACATCCTTGGAGATCACCAACTATGTGAGTGTTGTTGCGTGGCCGCAACTAAAGGGAATTGGGTTTTCTCTGAATACACTCATGAGACAGGATCAGGACACATGGCCATAACGTGTCAACCCTAAAGATTATCTCCATAGCCGATAGTCTGTTGTTACCAATGGACGCCGTCACATTCAAGGTTCAGATTCAAGGTTTAAGTCCATCTGTTCCTGTGGGGGCATAAGTTGGATAACTTAGGTAGTGGTTCAAACCGGAAGGTACCATTATCGAAAGTAGATTATGTGAATCCTGAATAGTCTTTAACTATGGATTTGTGGGGGATTGTTGAAAATTGCAACTTTGGGAGTTAATAATTTTTAACTCATGATTAGTTAGCCTAAAACAATTAATGGGAATTGTTCTTGACATGTTAGAGATTGTTTTGATTGTGGTAGAAGCCATTTTCATGGTGGGAATCCATAATTAAATATTGTTAAAGTTGGGCTTGGGCCATGTTTTCAAGATCCTCTATTTTTATTTGGCCAAATTAATTAATTCTAACTTGAAAAGGAATAGGAAACATAAAATCTGGTAAGGGAATTAGGGCTTCCTAATCCGAATTGAGTTTTAATTTTCCTAAGGCGACATTAAAAGGGGGAACAGAGCCGCCATTAGGGTGAACCCCTTTTCGTGCTTTTTTGCTTCCTGCGAGAAAATTCGCCGCTTCGGTTTTCTCTCCGCGATCCATAATTTTTGCCTTATCGGGACCGGTGAACTGAGGGGATTTTCGAGGTGATCACAGTTGGTGTGCGTCAACAGTGATCTGAGACCGTCTTATCCTGCAAGAAGAGTCGTTGTACCCATTGCACCGGAGTGGGGCGAATAGCTTCTTGAAGGCAAACCAGTATTAGACTAGTGATTCGGTCAGCAGTACAGTACGTTGCGGCGTAACTTGTCCAAAGGAGTGCCAGCGCTAGGTACGTTCTGGTAGAACCGCGAGCAAGTCAATCAGGTATACTATTGATTTGTTTATTAAGTGTGAATTCTGTCTAGTTATATTACGTTTGGACTGTGTGGCCTTGTCGGTATTGTTGATATTTGATAATTGTAATTGTTAGAGCCCTGGTCGGGTATAGGTGGTGCTTGTTCAATTCAGTTGAGTTGCCTGTCTGTGCTCGTAGGTACCCTGAGTTTACTAACACCTTTGGCTTCCATTTTCAAATGAAATTCTGATCTTTTTCAGATAGCTCTAGCAATTTCTAGAGGAAAAAGGTTCCTAATGCAATTTCTGAGATTTTGTGCGCGGTAGTGTATAGAATATCAAGGAAAATTTGAGATTAAGTGAGATATATCATGCGATTTATTTCCTTTAAGATTCTAAATGCGAAAGTTTTGGGGGTTCAAAATTAGTCAGGTGAAGTTCAGAAACTTAGATTTAAAAAGAAAAAACGATGGCATTCCAAATCCAAAAAAGTATCTACTAACTTGGTTCATCTCCAAACAATTATTTTGAGTTAAATATTTTGCCTTGAGTACTTGAACCCATTTTTTTCTCCTCCTTTGTGCACATAATCCATGCAAAATTTGTATTAAAAGCTCTGTCGACGTTCCTTGCCTTCCTGGTGAAGGTTAGGAGAAGGCCTTTTATGTGACAATGATTTATGTGTTCCACATGAAGAACGTTAAGAAGGTCTTTTCAAAAATTATAGAGAGAACTGTTCACTTGGGGGCTGAATCTTTTGATTAACATTAGAAGTAATCATACCATGAAATGGATGTTTACAATAATATAAACCTTGGCCGAACTATATATATAGATATATAATATTAATATATGTATGATAACATTTATCATAAACTAATATTTATATTACATACAGAAAACGATAAATATAAAGATCAAGTAGCTCAAAAGATCGTGAAGATTTGTCCATGATACAGACAAGGAGGGTTTTGTAACTGGGACATTTTGAGGGTAAAAATATAAAAAAATATTCAAGTCTAGTTTTATCATTTTTGGTTAATTTTGTTAAATATGTTGGGAAGGTTTGTGCAGTAGAGGTTCACCAATGCTTGTAGAGATGATCAACAATTTCTCCCAATGAGAATTGAATGACATTTCCAACTATAAGTTCCAAGTTTTCAAGTGTCAATAACTACTCATAAAGCCAACTTTGATTGCTTGGGGGGTTCACAATTGCTAGTTTGGTGAACTACATTCCATCGGTTGCCTAACGCCAATTCACCATAAATGCAACGAAAACTGACACCACAAGTAATGACTGGTTCTGCAATCCTCTTCATTCCGATTTTCTTGACAATTTTGAAGTTTTTTATAAATTAATCTTTTCAAATTCTCAATATATTCATATTTAAACACAACTACTAACAATTTCTTACATTTCAATGCACATAGAACCTTAGAGCCGTTAATCATTCCGTGCACGGAATATAAATTTCCCTCTCAAAGGGATGCAACTACCATTTTAGATCTCGCTGGCTATATTCTTAATGTTACTACTTGGAATATGGAAGCAAAATGGGTAATTGCCTTTTTGGCTTATTTTGTTAAGCGGACTGTGAAGTGCAACTCAATGATGCACTAAAGAAATGATAATCGCCTTCATCATGGTGACTAAAAAGGTAAAAATATGTCAATTTTAAAGAACCATAGAGATATAACATAGACATAAATTAAAAATAAAAATTTTATACGTACTTTTTTTTGTTAAAGTCTCGACTATTTTTTTTATACAATTCTCAATTTAGATCATAACGTATCTTCAATCTTTTTATATAATTATCAACTTATATCTCTTACAAGTTCAATGAGTGTGAAATAAGACTTGTACAAACATAAATAATCCAAAGGTTGTATCCAATGATTGAGAATTTGGCATATGTTTGAACCATTCAAGCAATTAGTTTTGAATAGCCTATGAACTGATTCCGTGCATACTCCTTAATGGTTTTTAAACAGTAAGTAGAGTCTTCAACTCAAGTACTTTCTTCAACTATCCTCAATATAAGAACAAGTCTATGCGCTTTCCTTCTCATTTCCTTCGTCATCCTCAACCTTCAGTCAACATTCTCTTTATGTTTTCCTTTTTTTTTCACTAGTAAAAGCCCTTTACTCTTATCAGGCAATCATACATATGCCGTAAAGACCCATGATTCTTTATTGGTATCCAACATTCAACGAAGAATTTTTCTTTGTTTTCAATACTCACCAAGCAGCAAACCAATTCCCATGTCTAACGACCCAGTCCTAACTTGATTTCAAGGTACTACCTACACTATTTCAAGGTCCTAACTGGATCTGAAAAGAGATATAAACACGGTTTTTAAAATGATAAATGATAATATCAATAAATATAATCATTATAAAAATAAATTTAAAAGACGAGAGTGGTGTTTATTTTTAAAATTTTTTCAAAAAATTATAATATTTTCTTTAATCATAATCTTTTATATGTCTTATCTTGCTATCTTGAAATCTTTAATTTCGTCTCTAAATAAATTATCTAAAAGAAAATTTTAATTTACGAGACAAGTGAAGTTGGCAAACCCATCGTTGTCGTTAGAGCGGTGATGATGATCAAGAAGAGGGCATGTGACAAGGCAAGCAGCAGCAGGGACAGATCATAGTAGACTTGGGGACAATATAACGTCTGCCAATACAATTATTTTTAGTTGCTGTCATCCTAATTAGTCCATAGTTTGACAACCTGTTCCACTGCATTTTTATGTATCCCCAGTTAATATCGATCGCAGATGAAACTTTTTGTTTATATAATTAACATGTCTCGGGTTGAACTAAACTATTTATCAAACATATCCCTTTGGAATAAAACAACTGTTGAAGGCAGTAAACAAAGTTTTACTCATCTAATTGGATAAAGACAAAAGGGACAGTCAGCTATAGAGGTTTCAAGATTATTGCATATAAACATTGATTGATCCAAAAGCCTTAGTTGTTTCCTATTTGTTTTGTATTTTTCTTGAGACTTTGCTGCAATAAGTCAAATAATGAGGTGCTATTTTGGTTTGACGTAATTGAATAATTGTCAGAGTACTAACTATTAAAAGCGATTAATTGTGTCATTTATTATAGAGAAAATGTATATTTATTTAAAATATTACAGCTCGAGTCATGAATTGTTAAGTGCTTCTTCTTGTATTCGATAAGTTCTATCAAAGAAATGAAAATGCTAATATTTGTTATGTTGGGTTGCTTTCAAGGATACAAGAATTCAAGATCATCATTGCTCCTATCTATGCAATATGAGATTGGTTACACAAAAACAAGAAGTTCTTGTCCTCTGACTGGTATCATGGCTCTCTCCGCCTGCCCTTCTTTTTCTCCTAATGAGGAGTGAATAAATGCTTGTGGGGAAGAACTTGAACACTTGAAAATCATTGGTGTGCTTTAGGGAGTCCAAAAGGAGCTAGGGACTAGTTGGTAGCCTAACAAATTATACTTAAAAATATAATATCTTGTTTAAAAAATGTCTGATACAGAATATATAAAAATTTAAAATATTAATTTACATGTAAAAAATAATTATTTATAAATAAATCTCTCGTCTCTTATAAAAATAATAGACGAGACATAAAGGGCCGTTGTGGTGATAGTGCAAGGGCTTTCCAAAAACACACCATGTGCTACTGCTAGCTATCCTCCTTTCTTCTTGTGAGCTTTTCTTGCTTGCTTCCCCTTTCTCTCCAAGTGGCTACAAAGACTTGCAGGTAAGCCAACAAAAGATCTTTACTTTGTGCTGCAAAGGCTCAAGTTGAAGAAAGCATGAGGAGGAAAAAGGAAAGATTCATCTTCATGCATGCTTCTATGCTATGTACTTTGACGGGTGACCTTTTTCTTTCTTTCTTTCTTTTTATTTTTGGCTTGGTAACAGATTAATGTAAGACCTTCAATCAAAGTCTTTAAAGGATAATCATCAACATCAGAGCCGTTGGGATTCCTTTTCAACTTTTCTCTTCTTTTAAGAATGGATGAAAATTATGTTTCCTTACTCGTCACTTTGTTACTTCAAATGAGACCAATCATCGGCTAAACACTTCGTTTGGTTCGCTAGGTGTAAGGGGGAGGAAAAGGATTAAAAAGAAATAGTACTTTTAATTTATTAAAAAGAATAAAATATTTCTTTCGTACTTTTGATTTATTTATTTTAATTAAAATTTTTATCTTAATTTATTTTTTATTAACAAATTAAGACGATATTAATTATTATTTTTATAAATACTTCTTTTTAATACAATAAGTATTGTATATTTGTAGTAAGAAATAAAAGTAAATTAAATATACTTATTACTCATAAAATTTTAGAATTTGATTAATCTTTAATAAAGAGAGAGATTCTTTGAGGGTAAAATAAGAAATATTAATTAATTAATTAAAAATCTTATTTTTCTTAAAATTTATGAATCGATTAAAATAAATAGATAAAAAGGGACGAAGATAGTATTATTTATTTTTATTTTGTTTAAATTGGTAAAGGGAGATTAATAAATCTTGTTTTATATGCATATTGAGTTGAACCGTAATTATTCAAGTTGAATTTACATGTTCAAATTTGTGTTCAAGTTGAATTCAATATAAAATTCTTGAAGCTTGATCTTGGCTTTGGAGTTCGATTGGTATATATTGAGTTTGCAAGCTCAGTTTCGAACTCAATCTCAAAATATTTAAAATATAGATTATTTTCTCAAAAAATATATTATTGAAAATAAAAATATATAATTAATGTAGACTGTATATTTATTTAACTAAATATACACTTTTGAATATGCTCATAAAAATTTGAATTAAATACTTGCGTTGGAGTTCAATTTGTTTAAAACTTCAATGGTTCTCAAACTCAAATTCAAATGTATTATTTTCCTATTTAAAATAAAATCTTATCACATCCGGGATAAATAATTGATAGATGTGACACGCTCTATATTATATTTCAACTATATTATTCGAATCTCAGGCCCCCTCTGGGCTTTCGGCTTCAGTTTTCCAGCCCAACTGAGCCTTGTGGCCTGTGTAGTGAATCTGGGCTTTTATAAAGCAGGAAAGAATAAAGCCCAATACATAAGGGTCCAAGAAACATGGGTTTCTACTTAATGGGCCCACTTATTTAATACCTAAAACTGCCGAAATAGAACCTCCCAGTTTTTCTTTGGGAAGTGGCTGGACAAATGAACCGGCAATCCTTATCTGCGCCATTGGGCTTTTCTATTTCTTTTGTCAGCCCACCTCTAGTGGGCTTCCTCTAGAAAGATGTCCAAATCATACTTCGTAGCCCATGGGCTCGAGCAAGATCTGTAGTGTCTGCCGCTTGCTTTGCTATGGTCCTCTGGAAAATAATTTGTGTGATTAGCCTTGCAAACAAAGGAATTTCAAAATAATTTACTTTCATTTCATTTCTCGATCGGGTTTTAAATCATTCAAATTTGTTATTATTAAACTATATATTAACTAAACAATCTTATCAATTCGTAAATTTAATATTTACCTTTTTAACTTTTATTCTTCAATATTGTAGTTTGCTATTGCTGCCATTAACTTATTTTGCGAGGTTATTAACATAAAACATTCTACTATAATATTAATACTTAGTAATTTAGAATATCCGAGTTAAATATATTAACAAAGATTATTAAAATGAAAAAAGAAGAAGCATGGCGATGGTGGGTGTCCAATGGCAAGGGGCAAGGATGCACGTGTGGATCAGAGAGGAAATGGAACGGAATGATTTAGTGAATGTTCCCATACCAGCAGGCCATTTGACAGATTCATGGTTTGGTTTTAAAACCAGTGAAGTTAGAAACAAGGGGAAAGACAATCCTCACGTGTAGTGAAGGTTTCTGTCTTCTGCTACGGTTTAGAGAATGAAGCCAGGGCCAATGCGTTTTGTTATCATGGAAACTGGGAATTAGTCCTTTCCTCAAGTCTTGTCGACATAAAACAACCAAGGCCATATGCTAATGGGGCTGACATTGTCTCCAAACTTTTTGCTTGCAAAATCTTCTATTCTGTCATATGGAGCCCAAGTTTCTGATCACTCTCATTTCCTGTATGCTCTTTAAGCTTTGTAATTGAGGATTCCAGATTCTGGTTTTGTATTTATGTAGTCATCTTTTTATCTTTTGGCCCTTCTAGTTGTCAAATTGTTTCCCTGGAATTTTCATTGCGATATAGACCGTCTTTTTCTTGCTACAGTTACGCATTTTCTTGAACGTCTGGAGTTTTCCTATGGATTACTTTACTGCAGATAAGTAAAGATTGTCGTGGATTGGGTTGAAATGATCAACTTTCTTAATAGAAAAAGCGTTTGTTTTCTTGCATTTCTAAAAGTTGGATGATTCCAGGGATGATGTGCCCATAGGTTTTTAAACAAAAAATTAGTACTAGCTTGGCTTTCTTCTTCTGTAGAAAACAAGCTGCTGCTAAATTCATGGAGTTATCGGCTGCAATAATTTGTGGGCCTGCTAAGTTAACAACACTGTATAGAGGCCAGAGTCCCCACTGGCTCTACATTTTTTTCATGCAAGGGAAAGGTACGGAATAACTTTTGCCCCGTTTTTTGTCAATGACTTTAATGGAACAAAACAACATCTCTGGCACTCAGCGTCAGAAGTAATAACATAGAGTGTTAGAACCCTCAAGAAACTACCGTGAAAGATTTGCATAGGTATGATAAAAGGAAGAGGAGTTAGCTAGCAGAGAGAGCTTAAACTAGGGTTTTTTGCTGTTTCATGTGGTAGGGTAAAGAAGCCATTAATTACAACACCTGCAGCAAGAACTGTGGTCCATTCATTACATATATTTTTTGTGTTTGTCTGGCATCATTACTGGTATCATTCTCCTCCTCCATTTCGGGCCACAAGCCTCTTTTCCCACAGGTAAGTAAACCATCAAAGTTATCACCATGCTCATCAAGTTCTTTTAAGAATACAGTTGCAGCAGCCTAGCTAGTGCCCTATATCATGGACCTCCATGTCAATTTCCAATGGATTCAGCCATGCCAATACACAGTAATATTCCCACTATATATTGATATTCTCGCATAATTGTGTATCTAAAATCTTATTTTCTAATCTTAAAATCTTATTACAATTATTAAACTTTTTTACATATATATCGTATATGACTTCTTTGCTTCAAAATGAAGGCGATGAGGGCCGGCTTTTCTGATCAATGTGATGGTATCATGCCCATTGCCACCCTATAACTAGACTCCATCCATTGGGCTAGTACAACATTTTTATTTTTATTTTTTTTTGTGTAGAATAAAACTTTTTATAATTGAATTTCAATCAAAATCTTGATATTCATGATTGTTCTAGTATGAAAGAAATTATTTTTTCGTGCATGGGAATTGAAAAGAGAGGCTGCCGGCCGCCAGCGTTCACCAACTTTTGTGATCATCATCGGACATTTATCGCTGTCATCAGTTGATATCTCTGTTATCTAATCTGGAAAGCTTGCATACTTTGGGACCGAAACGATTGGCTTTTGACTGAGAATTTTCTCATCTTTTTCTGTATGCGTACCCTTAATTCATTCTTGAACGCAGAAACATGATCGATGAACAGTTGAAGAATAATCAATGGTGTTAACCTTTCCAAATCGAAGACGACAATGCAAGAAAATCAAGAATGTAATGATTGTGAACAAGCTTTCAACTCAAAAGCAGCATGCCACTCAGAGACACGTATATTCTCCTTAAAGATCCCAAAGGGTCAAGATTAAACTTATCTTGATAATATATACCTATTGCAGTGTATACTTTTTCCTAGCTTTAAAAATTCATCTTCCAACTTTAATAAAGATGATATGATATTGCATAATAATTAAAACTGGGGTCAAAATCACCTTTCTTTCTTTCATTTTTTTTTTTTGGGGGGGGGGGGGGGGGTTTGGGGGGTGCTATAATATTTTTTCTTTCTTTTTTGGTAGTAAATCAAGTCACTTTTTTTGTTGAGAGATGCTAAAGTTGTTTTAACCTGTTTGTTTTGGGGAGAAGTAAAGAATCTTCTGTGTTTCACATTGTGGTAATTCCTCATGATTATGATTATCACCACCACTTCTTTGTTTAAGGTAAAAATTTCTAACCATCAACCCACTCACTTCCCCATGCCTTCTTGAATACTCATTGGGATCTTTCCTTTGTAACAATCATATGCTTATCCAATTCTAAGACCTTTAAATTATATACTAGGTTCATAATGAATTAGGTATCTAGATAATAAGAAAAAATTAATTTTAATGACATGTTACACTAAATTATTTATAAAAGATAGATATATTCGTAGAAGTCACTATCATTTATGAATTCAGAAATTCATATCTTGTTATAGAATATTTACAACTCACATTTTTATTAATATAGTAATAAAAATTTTCCAACCGTATATAATATTTGTTTTTTTCTTCCTACCTCCAAACAAATATCTTCCAAATACTATTCAATGATGGCATACTCGAAAATGAAGTATTAGACTACCTCAAAACAAATCTAGATTGGTAAGTTGATTTGTTGGGATGAAACAGCTTTCAAATATACCACCTAATATCGTGATCTTTAATGTTCCAATTGCATTTCAACCAAGGAATTATCGAAAACACAAATGTCGGATCAAGAGGAAAAAGAATAAATGTTGATATATATATTCATCTCTGATGAGCTTTAGGTCGACATCAACAGAAAAGATGCGGAAGGTTTAAGGAGACCAGCGTGATAATAATTGGTTTACTCCTAATCATATTGATAAACATGTCGTCCTTGCCTTGTGTTTGCTAACTCATCCCTTCTTTAACATTTTTATTATCATCGATCTTATTATTTACGAGTTAAATAATTTATCATTAATACTTTTACACACTATGAATTGAAATCTACTATTAAGGATTAAGGATTATGAGTAAAGTACTCATTGAGTATTAAATTATTATCTACTATAGTCATTTATATCATCTCAAACATTTTTATATTCTAAATATCGAATATTATTTTGAAGAATTACACATTAAGTATTTAAACGTTAAATTATTTGTTCAATTGCTCGCTCTTTTTACCTTAACTCTTGATTTTATTTTTCATTTTTTTTCTTTCTTTAAGGTACTCTTTTACCTTATTCTCACTAGAGTAAATTTACATCCTACCATTCAAGAAAACTAAAGTTGGATTCATAAAGAATATACAAGCCAAAAAATTGTTGAGGGTATTTGCAAAACATTTGCCGAAACTCTTTAATACATGAGTTTTATCGCATGATTAGAGACGAAATTAGGAATTTGAAATTGGAAACGAGTTATACTAAGAAAATAATATTATAATTTAAAAAAAATTATATGAGCGAAATAATAAAATTTAAAGATTTTTTTAAAAATTTTATAAATTTTGGAGGGATAGATGTCACCCCTGCCTCCTAGCTCATAAATAATTAATTGATTATAGTTAAACCCGTTTTTATTTTTTCAAAAAAATGTTAATTTAGGGTGAAAACGGTGTAGCCATGCGATGCACGCGAATCTTTTGACAATTATGGGAGGGAGGGATAGGGTGGGTGAAGTTAGGAAAACCAGATCAATATCATCATTTACCAACTACTACTACTAGTAACAAAACACACGTAAATTTCAAGCTTTAATGCCTTTGATTGACTTGGTAAACAGTAAATTAATACCCCACCATCATTTCTTGTCCTCTTTAACACCATCTCATGTGGCCCAAAAGAAAAATAAGAAAGACAAGGGATCAAGCCAAAAGTTTTTTTTTCTCCCTCTTTTCTTTTTGTTCTTTTGCCATAGATAAAAAATTTTCAAAAAATGATCAATTTCTGTAATAGTATTATTCTGTTACCAAACTAACTACTCTGTCTTGCAAAAACGTAATAAGTCAACTTTGTAGAGTTTTATGGAAGACATCAATAATGAGTCAACTTCATCATTGATTTACTGTACCAGAGGCCATGAGCGGAGGAGAGAGGGAGGCGGGGGGGCAAATCCTGAGAAACACAATGTACACTGTCTGATGCTCATAGTAGTAAGTATTCTCCTTGAAAGACACTGAAATTTACCCCTCAAGTTGTTTTCCATAGTAAATTTTGAGGGTTTCAAGAGAGACAGAAATGGGGAATAAGAAAGGGAGACATAAGTACCCCACAAGGTCCAAAAGCAGCGTGAAGAAAGAAATTTTGTTACCAAAAGTGGGGTTTAGAAATACACTATGGAAGTATATTTAGCCAACCCATTTTGCAAAAAGATGAGAAGGACATTTGCATGGTCAATTTGCCAGTTCATTTGGGGAAGAAGAATGTGAATGTTACAACTCAACCACACAAATCTCTCAAAGCTGAAACACACACACACCCCAACAAAATACACAGCGTGCTAAGTTGCATCACATCTTACATCTACTTCGGCTTGTGGGTTTGGGGTGTTCTTGAATTTGCATGTGTGCATGAGCTAATACGTACAAAATCTTAGGACCTAATCTATAGAGACAGTGAGTATTCAATCTTAGCGGCCAGCCCATATTTTGCGACTCTAAAGAGACAAGTTTGCAGCATTTACATGACAAATGAGGGTTATCGTAGTTAAGGTAGTAGTCCAAAGATTGAGTGTCTAGATTGTGGTATCCGATTAAAGAATGTAAAAGATGTCTCGTGTGATAACTTATTTAATAAAATAGGATAATTTTTGGACATTAGATTGAGTTGGGACATACAAAAGACAAAAAATTTAGAAAGTAAAAATTTGGAGGGGATACAAATGACTTGTTTGTTATCTAATTAATAAAAGAGAGACTAGAGGAAATGGCTGATTAAACAAAAATGTTTCAAACAAATACTTTGATGGGTAATAGATACTACAAGTATAGAATTTAATAAATATAAAAGAAGAAACAATGACTAATGGATTTGAAAAATGCTCAATAGTATAACATATATATAAATATTTTATAATTCATGATTTAATATTCTCTCGGTGTCAATATATTTATTTATGAAATTTTTTTATTTTGTTTGAAAATACTTGTTTATGTATATATTTATAAAACTAATGATTAATTTTTTTTCTCATTTTACTCTCATTTATTTTAAGTCAATTGTACAACTTTCTAAAACCCTTCTTCTCCTTTTTTCTTGAGAATTTTCACCAACCAATAATTATCATATTTTTAATACAGGTAGAATATGAACTTTATCGTCTAAATTATAGTATTATTTTCGACACCCATTAATCTGTGTGTAAAATGTTTCATAAATAAGTATTTTGAAACGAAATGAATATATTATAATTAGTAATAATTTTTTTAAAAAAATTAAGAGTCAAGAATATAAATATTTTGTAGTTTATAATTTAATATATTATAATTTATAAAGATTTTAAAAAATTGAAGGCCGTGCACTATACCGGCGTCCGCCTTTAAAGTCGAGAATACGAATCTCACCCTGAATATCAAAATCTTTTTTTGATATAATAAAATTAAAATTAAATTTATATAATTATAGATTCCGAAGAAATAACACCGACGGCCGGACGAACAGGGAGATGACAGCGGAAGGTCGAGCCTACGGTTGCAGAACGCAGAGCCATGACATTAATTCTCACAACTCATCTCCCTGTCCGTCCGTCGGTGTTATTCCTTATCTCCCTGTCCGTCCGTCGGGAATTAATGTCATGGCTCTGCATTCTGCAACCGTAGGCTCGACCTTCCGCTGTCATCTTTGTGCCATATCTATTGCCAGGTGCCGTTGGGTCTTCCATCTGAATCAGATAGAATGATTCACTGATCACTCCGGAAATCAATTTATTATGGAGGAATGGGCCTTCAGCAGCTACTTATTTTGATTGGTAAAAATAAATTACTATCTTTTTACCGGTAGTAAGAAATACTATCCGAAAGATTTCGAGTAAAAACATATTAACTATTACTCTTTCCGTTTCAAAATACTTGTTCATAAAATTTTTTTGTTTTATTTCAAAATATTTATTTATGTACATATTTCTAGAACTAATGATTAGTTTTTTCTTATTTATTCCAAATCAACTACACAGCTCTCCAAAACTCTTATTTCTTTTTGTTTTTTGAGAATTTTCACTAACTAATAGCTATAGTGTTTTTAATATGGGTAGAATAAGAATGTTATCTAAATTATTATATTATTTTCAACAATCTTGTTCGGTGTGCAAAAGGCTTTATGAACGAGTATTTTGAAATAGAAGGAGTATTTAGTTTGGTTCACAAAGAGGGAAAAGAAACAGGAGACAAAGAGGAATGGGAAAGGGTAATTCCAGTAAAATCGATCCCTCTTCTAATTTACATTTCACCTTTCTTTTTTTCCCGTCAAACAAGAAAAATAAACCATTTACCTCCTCAATCACATCACTTTTTCTTTTTACCGCAATCAAACTAAGTGCGAATATTCCTTTTAAATTGTAATCAGAAGGAAAAATAAATTGACGAGATCTTGACATTGATATAGTCTATAGATAAAGTAAAAAAGGGAAAGGAAGTAACATTTACCTTTAAAATTATAATAATTTATCCATTTCGTCCCTATTTATTTGTCACAATTGAAAAATTTTAATGCCTCTTTTTTCTTGTCACATTAAAAAAATCTAAGTATCATTAGTGTTAATTTTATTGTTATATTCTTATATTAAATAGTTTTAAAAAATAAAAGTGTAATAACGTTAGAGAGATAGGGTTGAGCAAATAAAGTAAGAAATAGTTATGAAAAATATTAAATCTAATGATACTTTTGGAATGTAGAAATAAAATTATATGAATTTAAGAGACTAACTAATTTTTTTAAAAAGATATATAAAATAATTAATTGTGATAAATAAATAAAAATAAAAAGAGTATAATTTATCAATCAAGTTTAAGATCTTAATTCCGTCCTATTACGAAGTAATTTGTTGTATCCGACAATAGACTTATTTTTCTCCTTGTTTTTCTTTTTATGGTTGTGAAAGACAATAAACACTGACCCGAGAGAAAAAGAAAGGTCCCATAAATCACCATGGAAAAATAGTGGAGGAGGGAGGGTCCCACGTGTCGATTGGTAACCCCGTTGGGTAGCACCGTAGCATAGAGATGGACCCCGTAAGACCGTTCCGGATTGCGCCCTTTCACATAGAGTGGAAGATGTCTAGAAAAATGCCCGGAGCCAACTAATTTGCCCTTCAATGATTAACAAAATGTCAAAATTGCCAATGGACCGGTTGATGGTGCCAATTCATAGTGTTACCCTGGTCCCTGGTGGACACCGGTCTAGCCAAGACACCCTTGGCTCTTTGGCTCATCTTAGTGTTGGGAGACAATGATTTGGCCAACACAACAAATATAGGGTCACATTGCTAAAGTTAGTATTATTCGTGGCTTCTTCTGGTTGAGTATGTGTTCGGTTAATATTTATTTAAGATTCAAATGATTCAATGAGAATTTAAAGATAAAATAATATTTATTTTTATTCGATATTTATTTTAAATGTTACGGAGGCAATGATTGAAGTAAGACAAATAACATAATTTTTGTGTTGGCAACATTCTTGAATTTTTAGCTAATCTTTGAGCGTACATAAATTTCCCCAAATGGATGAAAAATCAGCCATATTTGGTACCTTACCAAAATATAAAGCATCATGGATGATCTATCATTTGAGTATGCTTCCATAAAAAAAGATGAAAATTTGTACTCGAATAATATCAATCATTTACTTCAATCATGGTATATGAATTGTATGTGAAGATGGCAGTTATAAATATTTGGATATTTCCAGGCTCCTTGCTGTTGAAACGTTGATTAGATAAAAGGCTAGAGTGTGTAGCCCTATGAAAAACCAAAATAATAATAATAATAATGTCAAGAAGAGTGTGAGTTTGTTTTTCTACTTTTCTCGGCATGAATTTCCTCCATCCATTGGTATAAATTGACCAACTTTCTTAGAATTGATGCTTTGTATTACTTTTGTGACCAACAATCAATCAATAAAACGGTAATAGTGAATTATCTCAAACCTACCATGTAGAAAGCAAAAAGAAATTAAAAGAATGTTTGAAGGCTAAGATAGGAGATAAAGATTAGTTAGATAAAATAAATTTACTATTGAATGATTACTTTAACTCGAAAACGCCAAAACTTGATACATCATGTGATTGCAGCCACTATGCTTGACAAGGCAGCAGCAGCAAAGGATTAATCCCAGCAAACACAAAGAACTTTGTATTGCACAAAAGGTTTAGATAAAAAAGTGAGTGGCAAATATTGATCTTTCCCCATCTCTATCTCCTACTGCAGATTTTGCTTAAGAAGCAAGTGGACCCTTTATATCAACCTCCAGTCAGCTCTTCTTGATTTTGCTTTCATAGAACATGTAATCAAAAGAAAAAAGAGACATTTCAAGAATCCAATGCATAATCAAATTGACTAACACATTCAACTGCCAAATTAATGCATTCTACATCTATGTTGGACAAACTTTAATACCAAAAAATTTCCTCTACATTTCCTCACAAATACAACACCAAAGACAAGGCTGTAGTTTCTCCCTTTCACATAAGTATATGAGAGACATTGAATGGCGAGGGCCCTCTAACCATAAATGCTTGAAAGTGCTCTTTTGTGTTAATCTATTGAAAAAGAAGGGCAAATTTGTTTATCCCATCTATATATCAAGAACTTGAGGCCAATATGTGAGAATTGTAGAGAGATTTAAAGTCACCTTTGATAGTGATACAGATATCCCATTTTTCCTTCGGCATCTCTTCCCCCCCCCCCCACCCCACTCCCAATAACTTGCTACTTTTGCATATTCTTTCGGCAAAAAAATACTGGAACTGTTAGTATATGTTTATCAGTGCAATAAAAAACACTAGGGATGTGAATCAAACTCAAAACTTGTGGCCTGATAAGAGAAGAGAAGACTGCTGATGTTGAATGAGGGATTAATTTGTTTCTGCAACAGTAACTGCGATTCTTAGAAGCAAACTAAGCAGGAGGCACAGGTCGGAGTAATGAAGGTAGAGCAGGGTACGATGTTGAGTACTATAATAATTTTTGTGTTTGACTAAAATAATCAGGGATGAACAATAGTAGTACTGCTCTAATAAAAATGGTATGGCAATGATGAGAAAGGAGGACACTAGTGGGCGCAGGATAAGCACGTGGGCGTCGCCTTTCTCTCATTGCTCGCACGCTGGCATGGAGGTTAGCAAGCTAAGCTAAAATCAAAGTATCAAAAACCAAAATATTTCTCTCCCAACTCTGGAAGTTTACAAAAAAACAATTTTGCATTTCAAGAGAATGATTGCTTTTTTTTTTTTTCCCCTCTCTTGAGCCAAACAAACAACCTTAATATTTCAGGTAGGGGTCATTTTATATTATGTCTTTTCTGTGTTTTTGGGTTTGTAGTAGTTTGATGTTGCATAGCTGGGTTGTTTCGGTGGCCTAGATTTTCTTTTCATAACCGAGTATTTTTGAGAAATTGATTTGCATTTAAAGGGGTGACCTTGATGGGGTATTGGTGTGCCATCGATGCCGTCTGTTTGCCTGTCCATATCAAACTGGGGGTGCGAATGTGACTGAAGCGACATGGATTTTACAGCATTTGAATTTCTTGATTCGAGTAATTTTGGCCCTTATTTATATGGATTGCCTATTTGCCAGTAAGAGATTAATAAGTTCAGAAAGAATGTGTTTCCTTTGTTCTTGAATTTCAATTTCCCCCCACCCCATGGAAATTCCTTGCTTGTATTTTCCTTTCTCTTGTGTTCTTGTTCAGCCCCTTTAAGATTGTTGGTGTTGATTGAGTTTTTGAAATACTAAATACAGGACTAAATTAGTCGTAAGTTAGCGGTGTTCTTGCTCCGACAAAATATATTGCTTGCAGCTGGAGAAAGAACTTTCCAAAGTAAGTGGTGTCCTTAAAGTGAGGCTTTCTGCAGGCATGAAGTTTGGTTTGTCTAACTCTGCCAGAGAGTTGCATATCTTGTAAATAGCTAATCGAACCAGCAAAACAAGATTCAGACATGAAGTTTATGAAATTAGGATCTCGTCCTGACACTTTCTACACCACTGAGGCTGTAAGGTAAAATTTCTTCTCCATTTTTTCTCTCTGGAAAGCATTTCCTGCACGGTTATTTCAGCAAAGAAATTCTCATGAAGATAAGGGGACGATATTCTTCAGTAATTGATTTTCTGGTTTACTTTTACTTGATGCAGGTCAGTCTCATCAGAAGTCTCTAGTGATCTCATAGTTCAGGTGAAGGGAAGCAGATATTTGCTTCACAAGGTGAGGTTCACAATCACCTTTTCTTTCATTCTTGAATTTTTTTTTTCTGGGATATTAAGGGAAACAAACTTAATATTTTTCTTAAATCTTGTGAAGTTGCTGCTCATTTGTGTTGCTTGTACTGCAGTTTCCCCTGCTTTCCAAGTGTTTGCGCCTGCAAAAGTTGTGTTCTGAAAGTCCCGAGTCTTCACAGCACCAAATAATTCAACTACCCGATTTTCCTGGTGGAGTCGAGGCATTTGAATTGTGTGCTAAGTTCTGCTATGGAATTACTATCACTCTGAGCGCCTACAACATCGTAGCAGCTCGATGTGCTGCAGAATATCTTCAAATGACAGAGGATGTTGAGAAGGGTAACCTGATATACAAGATTGAAGTTTTCTTCAATTCTTGCATACTTCATGGGTGGAAGGACTCAATTGTGACATTGCAGAGCACCAAGGCTTTTTCTTTATGGTCCGAGGACCTTGGGATAACTGGCAGATGTATCGAGGCGATTGCTTCAAAAGTTCTGGCCAACCCTTCTAAGGTGAGCTTATCTCACAGTTATTCAAGAAGAGGTAGGGATGATATATCTTGCAATGGGTCAGAGAGCCAGAGGCATAAACCAGCAACCAAGGGCTGGTGGGCTGAAGATATAGCCGAGTTGGGAATAGACCTGTACTGGAGAACAATGATAGCCATCAAATCTGGGGGGAAGGTACCATCCAATCTCATAGGTGATGCCTTAAGGATCTATGCAGCAAGATGGCTACCAAACATATCAAGATGCACAAACATTGACAGTCAATTAGAGTCTGAGAACGAGATGGATTCAGGTAAGGAAGTAACTTCTAAACACAGGCTGCTTCTGGAATCAATTGTTAGCCTTCTACCACCAGAAAAAGGTGCAGTTTCTTGTGGCTTTTTGTCAAAATTACTTAAGGCAGCCAACATACTTAAAGCCTCTTCTTCTTCCAAGATGGAATTGGCAAGAAGAATTGGAATTCAGTTAGATGAAGCTTCTGTTGGTGATCTGTTAATACCCTCACTGTCATATTCAAGTGACTTGCTGTATGATGTGGATATAGTTGTGACAATATTAGAGCAGTTCTTGTTACAAGGACAAAGTCCCCCAACTAGTCCTCCTAGAGCAAAGGGGGATTTTGAAAGGAGAAGGTCGCGCTCTGCAGAGAATATAGACTTTGAGTTTCAGGAAAGCAGAAGGTCATCCTCAGCCTCACATAGTTCCAAACTCAAAGTGGCAAAGCTTGTGGATGGATATCTGCAGGAGATAGCCCGAGATGTGAATTTGCCCCTGTCTAAATTCATAGCAATTGCTGAATCTATTCCTGAATTTGCCAGGGTCGACCATGATGATCTCTACAAAGCTATTGACATTTATCTCAAGGTAGTTATTTACATTATCTGGAATGGAGGTTTAGTTCCCTTTAATGTGTTCTTGTTTCTTCTTGTTCTGCCTTTCCATTTTCCATTTTTCTTCCCTTCTTGTTATAGACATAGTAAAATGTTAGTTGATGTAATTGAAACAAAAGGGTAGTTCAATTAGTCAAGGGTTGCTAGAAATTGGAATTTTGCCGGTGTCATTCGGTAGATAAACAACTACCTTGACCTTTGGATAGTTGTTCATTATCTGACAGGATTAGTTAAGATAGCTCTGTTTGATCATTTTGGCATAATTAATTATTACATCTCTGCATCCATGACGACATGCATTGAACTAAAATTGTCGAAGCATCTGTTATGCAGGGAATTTGGGTTCTAAGCTGATGTTTTTCCATCTTTGCATCAAGAAAACACTGGAAATCCAATTGATATTTGCAAGGAAACACAATAAATTTCTGATCTGTTGTAAAACATGCAGGGACATCCAGCACTTAACAAGAGTGAAAGAAAGCGTCTGTGCCGGATATTAGACTGCAGAAAATTATCTATGCAGGCCTGCATGCATGCTGCACAGAATGAGTTACTTCCGCTGAGGGTTGTAGTGCAAGTTCTCTTCTTTGAGCAAGCTCGGGCTGCCATGGCCGGTGGCCAAGTGACTGAATTGCCTAGCAACATTAAGGCACTTTTAGCTGGACAAGATGATAATTCATCCAGGCCTGCAGCATCTTTAAGCAACAATACAATGACACCGGTAGATGATCAATGGAGTGTCTCTGGACTCAAATCACCAAAATCAAAGCTTTCTACTCTCAAAATGAAGTTGGCCGAGACTGATGATTTGGATGAGAACTACACCAATGGAATAGGGAAGTCTTCAAGAATTAAGGCATTCTGCATGATCCCAAATCGACCAAAAAGAATGCTGAGTAAGTTATGGTCCATCAACAAAAGTACAAACGAAAGAAATGGATAGAAATTTTGGTTATTTGATTTTGGGATGGTTCTTTACTGGTTAACATATACTCTGCCTTTTTCCTTCCCAGCTCCTAGCTGTTGAAAAACCTTTGAAATCTTTAGGAAGATAATCCAATGTGCATTATTGTTGTATCTTATGGAAATAAAAACACATACTCTAGAGGTTAAAAGAGGGTAAAGAAGTTCTCTTTTCTATCTCTAGTGTGCAAATTCTAAGACTAGCCCTGAACCCCTAGTGTAGTTGCATTCTGTTTATCCAGCAGCATCCGTATTTCTTCTGTTTGTTGCAGGTTATTGAATTCTTATTCTACAAATGCAATTGGGATTCATTCTTGATAGTGCATTTTTCTTGTCTATCCTAGAGTGCCATTCTTCACCTCGCCCTAAGCATAAAACCCCTCTCTCACAACACTTACAGTTTTAGAGCCGTACCATTAAAGAACACGAGTATCTAACTAAAAGCCAATCGGCAACAGACTTTCCAACAAGTTAGTGATTGTGCACCTAGTATTTATTTATTCTTGGCAGAACCTGCATGTTGGAATCCAAATCTACCAATTCAGTTTCAAATCATCTCCCAAATTCCAGAAGTAATCTTTAATAGAGAGTTGGTTGCTCTTACAATACATAAATGCACATCTGGAGATCTCCTGATATCCCAATAGACCTGATCTTGGTCGTTTTGTCTCCATTTTTATATTGAACTTGCAAGCTGGTTGTCGCATTACACAAGTTTGCTCCTAACACTGCAAGATATCAGTTTCTTTGTCCCTTGTTTTGGATCATAAATCTGCACCATTTAACCCAAATCAGTTCATTAATTTAGCCAAAAGCTTAACTTCGATATTTGGTGTTTTTGTCCAAATTCAATAATTTGATCAGACAAGAAAAATCAAATGCAGATGCAATGTTGCCTATTCAATGGTTTGGAAAATAATAAACATGTGGGCAATGATCTCTGCGTTCTTGAAATAGCATAAATCAGGAAGGGCCCTATTGAATTATGTATGCATGTATGTATAAGGAGAAATACAAAAGGGATTTCAATGATTTCTTGAATGGCATTATTTTGTTGGGTTAAAATGATTGCTTCATCCAAGTACATGAACATAGACATGATATCACCAGCCACTTAGAAATTTGAAGAACTGAAGCAAACTTGCATGAAGTAATAATTTTATGTAACCTAATTGATCATAGAAAAGATTGTCAAGGAAGCTTCGCCTGCTTTTATACGTTGAATTATGTGTATGAGTGATTTAAAATCTTTTAAGTTTATTCTTGATCAAGAAGCAAAATATGTTTGTGTGTGTGTGTGTGTGTGTGTGAAGGGGAGGTATGGTGACAACCGTATCAAGAATTTTGTTTCCAAGATTCATGTTTGCGAGCCTATAACCGAAGATGAACAATTCAATAAGCAAACTCGGATTAAATCAGTATATCAATATAAATTCGATGTGAGCTCTAAGATATGTTTCAATAAGAATTATAAACTAAAAATATCTAATAAAATGCTCACTAATAACCCCACAGATAAGGTACTTTATATAATCCAGCGATAGATGACTTATTTATACGCTAAAGTTTCTTACAATGGGTACTATTAAATTAAGTAAATTCAATATGACATTAATTTTCAAAATTCAATTCAAGCCAAAAAATTCAAAAATATTTCTATAAATAGAAAATCTTGCTGTCTCCTTCGCCCACAATATTATAGGACATTGAAACATCAATGCCCTCAATACATCTACATGTAATTTACCAATTCTTTCCTCCTGTCGAGACTTCATCAAGCAGAAATATGACTTGAAGCTCAAACAAATTCTAAATGCCCTCAGCTCAAAGAGGAATGTTTTTTTGGAACCATTATATAATAGTAGCCATGCAATTTCTGAATCTACGTAAAATACAGGCAAAAGTTTTCACTGACTAGTTTTTACAACTGTAAATTTAATTTACTGAGCCTCCATGCATGTGCCAGTTAATTATCAGGCTTAGAGTGTGAGTCCTGAATTGCTGTTGAGTCGGTGCTTTTGGTCCTCTGGAGGCTTGGGGTTCTATGAAGCCTACAACGAAAGGAACCAGCATGGGTGGTTGGAGAACAGAGACAATTGTTCTTCGTTACACTTCCCTGCCTTGCAAGCCCTCCTTCTCCTCCTAGGCCTCCTGCTAATGCCGGCAATGTGATTTCCGCCACCCCAAGAATATTATCCACCTTCATCTCCTGCTTGTTGCTCATTGCAGAATCTGCATCCATTGCTCTCTTCTTCTTCGTCCTTCCAAACTTAATCCAAACTTCTCAAATGGGGAAATCAAGAAAACCCAAATTAGCCAAAAAAACGTCACGTAACAAAACCAGTCAGAAGAAACACTTGCAGACTTACCCTTCAGGCTAGGCTTCTGAAACAGCAGCAGCTATATAGAAGAAGGAAAATGGCAGGATGATCAATCTTGATAGGCTATAAATAAAGAAGGGAAAGATGATGGGCGAGTGCACCAAATATATCAATTAAATGATGGGATCAGATGAGGATTGAGATACACAGCATCTTTAGACACATCTCTTTCTCTCTCACGGGTTTGGTAATGCCACCCCAACTGCATCCATCACTTTACATAATGCTTTAGCCACTGGTGAACACAAACAGAAGCCATATGATTAGATTAGACCCTTCTTTTTTATGCTTTTTGCTGTTGAATCATGAGAATCAAGCAGTTCGTGGCAGACATTTTCGTGGGTGTCTATTGAATTAGGATTTGATCATCATAGCTTTTTCCTTCACAAAATTAACAGAACTTCTTTGCTTTTGTGCCATGCAATACTCATCACTTGTGGGTCACAACCATCAATGCATATGATATCAAATCACAACTTGATATCTTCCATGATTTGGTCAATTTGGTACACATTGCCAAAGTCCAATAATAATGATAAAAGAAATTAAAAATTTTAAAAATCTACAAAATTTATGTGGCTTGGACAATAAAACATAACATTTCCTTCATCATCCATTGCTGTAAGTTCTCTCCCAAGCAATTACTTGGCTTACTTTTAATGTAAGATAACAATATTACATGTACTTATTGATTGATTTTAAAATAATAACTCATATATATATATATATATATATACACACACACACACGAGGGGACACGTTCCAAATCGAAGTCAAAGAGTTTTGCCTTTAGCACGAGGTAATTAACAAACTGAGAAAGCAAAAGTTCGGTTCCACAAAACAATATTGTTACAAAGGATATTATTTAAATAATTAAAAAAAAAAAAAAAAAAAAACTCGCAAGGATTTTTGGCTCATGGTTTACGAATCTAAAGACCAATAGAAGAGATGGACCGCTAGTTTTCTAGAGAGCAAATTACCATACATGTTGTTTCCTTAACAAATCAGTTGGGCTTCTACAGAACTTCCTAAAGCCCAAAAGCTTTTGTGAGAACGGCATTTTCTTTGATTTAGATATCCGTTTATACTTGGGCCTCAACACCCCCAATAATTGTCATTAAAGATCGGGGCTGTTACGGCCCAAGTTCAAGGTGCAGGCATGATGGGGAACAACATTTTTCTTTTGTTGATGCAAACATTTTTTTTTATTTTTTTTTTGGGAGCAAGTTAATGCAAACATCTTGAGAAGTGGGAAAGAGAGAAATATTTGTATCAAATTCAAAATTTATTAGTTGGATTTACGAAACAAAAATTTTTTTATTAACGGAGTCATGGACCATTAGTTCCACAATTCCGTTTGGACGGCGGGAAAAGAAAGGAGGTGAAAATTTTCAATGCAATCGTTGCACTACGTTATCGTAATGATGTGGTATAGTAGTTTTATTATTAACTTATATTTGTTACTATTGCTTACATCATTAATATGATCTCACGTCATTTTTTATATTATTTATTCTTTCTTAAAATCCTCACACCACAGTGATAACGTGATACAACGATTGTACTAAAAATTTTTAAACGAGAGAAGAGAGAGAATTGGCACTGAAAGAAGGAAGGGATGGAGAGGAGAGAAAATTAATAATTATTTATAGTGATTAGTTAAACGTAAAGGGAAAGAAAAGAAAGGTTAAATAAAGTGTTTGTGAAAGGGAAGTGAAGGAAAAGAAAGAAAAAAAATACGATTTGGATTTATATTTATATTTATTAATTTATTGTAATAATATTAAATTTTTATTATTTATTATGAGTATTGTGGATCGTTTAATAAAAATTCATTAAATGAATCATTTTCTTCATTTCTACCCAATTTTGGACGATAAAATATTAATTTTTTTTATTAAATCCAATCCCTTTATTTCTTTATCATTCATTTCCTTTTATTTTTTAAAAAAAATATTAATCTAAACACTTAAAATTTAAACTCTTCCTTTTCTCTCCTCTCATTCCTTTCAATTCAAACAGACTATTTAAGAGAATTAACATCACTGTGAGAAAGAAAATACAAAGAGAATGAGTATGTATTTAATATCAATGAGTAAATTAATAACTTCAGAAATTAAGCAAGGCATCTTCACCTATTTATTTAGGCTTTATTTTAGCTCTACCAACTTAAAATATTGACTGCCTTGTAGCATATTCCACAAAACCAAGAAAAAAAAAATAAAATAGTATCAATTAAAAACGTTACAGGTCATGATCCTTTTTCTTGAATCGGCCCTTGGCATCACGTTTGTTTAGATGGTCCAAAATCCAATTAAGTTCAAATTCAATTAAAAAACAGGTGGAATCCTCCCCAAAATCCAATTGACTAGGACAATTAGCAAAACCTAACTCAGTCAAGACCCTTCCATTTAAAGTTATTAATTAAATTGAACGTTCATAAATAAGAATTCATTAGAACTCATACAAGTTTAATTAATATTTATTCAATTAATGATCGATTTGGCTCAATTACTAATGGATCAAAGTTCGTTTAATTGTTAAATTAAAAATTATTAATAATTTTATTTATTTATTTTTGAAAATATTATGACTATATATACACTTGAATTTTTTATATATTTTTAAAAAAATAAATGTTTATGATAAAGATATAAAATAAATTAATTAAAATTCGAAGAACTTGTTCTCAAACAGTCAAACATCAAATTTTCAATTTCAAATTCGAACCAATATTAAATATTGTCAATAATCAAATAAATTTCAACACAAATTTAAACTTGATTAACCTTTTGTTACTCCAAGGAGTTGACAATATCCAAGTTGTTTTGTTTGATTACAATCCTAGATTCCTATATTTTAAATTCGTGATTTCAAATTAATCGTTAAGAATCTGAGGACTCTGGTTAGTGCAAGACCAAACCAGAATAGTTTTGTTCCTCATATGATGCATTGTACTACCAAATATCCGGTCCCAACTAGTCACTAAAGATAGATACTTCAACAAGGCAGAAAGAAGATATGCCTACATAATACCTTCCATACCAAACCCTAGAATATTCAAGATGAGGTCCATGTGAAGCATTCCACATTCACCAGTACGAAAACAACTTAAGCAACTGTACCCAAAAAATGGGAATGAAAGTTGATCATATCCTTTTGTATCGTCTATGAAATTCCCTTGTCCCACAAAATCCAAAGATTGAACTAAAAGAGCCACTGCTTTTTCGTAAAAGTAGTGAATCCAAGTACAAAAGTTGATGAAGAAACAATAGCAGAGCCTCAAAAGCCGCAGAAATCTAGCTTCTCAAATCAGTGGTCAACTCAGAAAGTTGCCAACAGATTTTGCCAAGCTTTCACCAACCGGAACATGTTGGATCTTGCATTTTCTCTAGAGAAATGGACACTGAAAAGTCCAGAAAATTTAACCAAATTGGTGATCATAAAGAAAATTATAGTAATTGAGGCGAGGAAACCAGAGAAATTAATGTACTAAGGAACAGATTACAGCGATTCTTGAAATAAGCCAAAACAGAAAACACTGGATTAGGAAACGGAATGGAAATCATTGGAGGCAGTAGTAATCAACTAGTCAGTGACTAAATGATCAGTGAGATTTTGGCTAGTCTTACTTGTCCTTCAAATATCTAAACAAAGCAATTTTGTTAGGACAAAAAATGTAGTCTAGACTTGAGATGATTGCAGTAACAACTTCAAGATCAAGCATTCTGCATCTTGGCAGCCAAAGAACCAAGAAGATCCGGGTACTGAAATATATCCCCCAGCATGTTCTCCTGTGATTCTTGAAAGTTTGCTGGATACTCGTTGCAGAATCCCAGAGGCAGTGACTGGAATCCAGCACTGAAGTTCTCCAACTGCTGGGGCAGTGGAATGGGAACTCCATGATAGAGCTGGTCTTTCTCATTCCTTACGTCAGTCCTTTGTCGTCTCATGGAAAAATCAGTGGCCGGAGGAGCATAAGAATCCACCGTGCAAATTGAGGCTGACAATGGTTCAGACTTTTCTGCAGCTTTGGCCTTTGGGAAAAACCCTTGAATGACTTCTTCCAGTAGTCCTGAATCCGAAGGCTCTGAGGGAAAGAAATCCATGCAATCAACGTGGCTAGTTGGTGTGACTGTAGTTAAGATTCCAGTGCCAACTGTTTGATGAACATCGAAGTTTTGTACACCCATGGATGAACCTAGAAAACTATCAGACACGTTAGTGAATTGAGCGTTGTTGGCTTGTGGATTGGTACTAGTGCTGCTACTAGACTGATTCATCAAAGAAGAACCCGAGAAAGCATGTGGAGTAGCAGAAGAATTGCCGTTGACATATGGTGGTTGTTCATATAGGGACACAGTGTTTGAAGACGGTGATGAATTTGAAGAAGAGTTGAGAAAGTCACGAAAGAGAAGCATGTTCAGAGATGCACTGTTTCTCTGGGAAGAAGCCGAGCCAGTGAAGTCCCCAAAATGAGGGCTCGAACGAGTTGATTGAACCAAAGGGCAAGCAGGTGAGGATGATTTCCCGTAATGAAATGGAGGGATAAGGCCATCTGCAGTTGGATGAGGAGGAGAATTAGGGTAAACAAAGTTGGTTCTGGCCTTAACACCACGCATAGCTCGAGCAGCACAGTCATAAGCACAAGCAGCCTCCTCTGCAGTGTCAAAAGTTCCAAGCCACCGTCTTTCTTTGGACTGGGGATCTCTTATTTCAGCAGCGTAACGGCCCCAAGGACGGCGGCGCACCCCTCGATACCGCATGGTACCACCTGATGAAGAACCATCCTTTGATCTCTTGCCGTTGCTGGTAGTGGTGGTGGGGGATCTGGGGGTGGCGCTACACCTCTTTGGCATGTTGGATGAGTTCTGAAGAGGATCAGATTCCGGCGCTTGGGTGAGACAACCAAGCCTCCTCATCGCTTCCTCCATTATGAATGATTGGGAAAGAGACAATAAAAACACAACAACTATCAGAATTCAGAAACCGAAGCAAACGTTGTGAAAATCGAAAGGGACAAGAAGATTCGAAGGACGATGATTAACTACTAGGGGTGTATTGGCTCTTCACTGGGAACTAGGTAATGCAATGTGCACCTGGGAACCATGCTTGAGGCTGTATTTATAGCCGAGAGAGGCTGCAAAATCTCAGTCCATTAAGATGGAAAACATGGAGAATAAATTACAGATGACCATTTCTTTTTTCTTTTTTCCTTTTGGGGGGTGAGAATTTAAGAACAAAATATTTTTTATGTTTTCTTTAGTGTAAAGAATCAATTAAAAAATCACACACACACACATATATATATATATATAATTTATAATTTATGATCCGACAATGGGTTATTATAATATTTCTATTTCATGATATAATTTTTTAGAATTATTAATTTTAATATTTTGCAAGTTAAATAAAAGAGAAAAATAGAAGAAAATATAAATAAAAATATACGCCGACGACTTCTTATAAGAGAGAGAGAAAGCAAGGAAAGAAATTGGAGGAGAAGATTCAAAGCACTTGAAATGTGTCAGTCAAACTAGTCAGATTAAGAAATATAATATTTAAATGAGAAAGATAAATAAGATTAAATAAAATAAAAATGATATTGAAAGAATAATATTAAAGCCTATTGAAGTTTAAAATATTATATTTTGAAAAGAAAATTTGATTTTAAAAATATTCATATTATGAGAGGGAGGGAGAATATACTTTAGCTATCATTTTGTGTCATTTGACAAATAATATTAACATATCCAAGGAATGTGGTGCGAAGCAAGCTCCAAATGGATGTGGGCAAAATTGTAATTCCTCTCGTTCAAAATGAGTATCATTTTAATTTTTTTATTTAAATTATAGTATATCAATTTCAGAATATCACAAATGTATTTGTTACATTTTCCCCCCCAATTATACCTATATTCTATTCATTATAATTCTTCACTAATCAACTACATTAATTGGTTTTTGAATTTCCAATAAGCAATATCATTAATCTTTTTACCTTATAATTCCTGCTATTTAATATCTTCCTTAATCTATATACCAAAAACTTTAAGACGTTTATTTTGGATCAAATAAAATATTTATTTTATGTGTTTTAAAATAATTGTCATTTTTAGAGACTTTTTGTATTTCAAATCATCTGTTATTTTGTAAAATCAATAATATATTTATTATCTTTTTTCTAATGGTACATTGTCATTTATTACACTATTAAATTGTAACATTAATTGAATTTTAAATTTTAAAATAACTTTATAATTTCTAATGAGATTAATTCAATTTTTCTATAAAAATTCTATAAATGTTAAAAATTTCTTAATATGTATAATTTATATAATAGTAATAATTATTTTGAAATAGAATAAATAAAAATTTTCTCCTAAAAAGCTTCTCCCCTTTCTAAATAGTTTTTGCTAATTGTTTTCGTTTTCCATTTTTCTTTTCCTCCTCCCCCCACCCCACCCCCATCTCTAAGTTATTCACCAAAGATGGTTAAAGGGGGATCGCAAGAAGAAATAGCTTCTCATTTGATTTGGGGGTAAATGGTATAAAATGAAATATAAACTTATTTTTTTTGTATTGCAAATAAAAATAAATAATATTTACATTCATTAATGAAAATAAAGTTGTCTCTTCTCCTTTCCCTCCACTTTCAAACCTTGGCTGCAAAAGGTGAAATCTCATCCCTCACTCACAGAGCCCCCACACCTTAATCCCATAGTGTGTAGAGGGTTTAATCACGGTGACTTAACGGCAGACAAGATGGATAGGACCCGATGCTTACAAGGACCCACCTCCCACAAGAGGGGATGCAAATCCCACGCTGTGACTGTCAGGATTCTGAAATTTGAACCTTGCACCTTGGCTGTAAATTTGCTACCCAAAGGCCAATTGAGCTGTCTGCGGGGCTCCACTTCCAAACCTAGACATATTACAAAGATCCAAAACTACTCCGCGATTTGAACCAACCATTGAAATGACTTCTTTACAAAGAGAGTAAAAAGTGAAATTTAGGATTTACAACATTACTTATCTTACCACACCATTTAGAAACAGCTTTGAAATTGCTTTCATTAACATTAGAGATGAAATAAGCTAATTTTCCTTTACATTTCGATCATCTCAATCAAAGCCATTTATCTTGATTTTTTCTACTGGTTATTTTGGATTCAAAAGTCACTTTTTCTTCCTTTTATTACATTTCTCTAGTACTTTAGAAGAAATAAAATTTAGGACTAAACCCTTATTTTGTCTTGTAGCTACAATGAAGGTTTTTTGGATTAGATCGGGCTGGCCGATTAGACCATGAACCGGCCTTACTGTTGGTCTAATTTTGTCATTTGAACCATGAATCTCAAAAATCGCAATATTTTGTGTAAATTGTGTCAAACCAGCCTGTCAGATCGATTATACTGTAAACGGCTGGTTTGATATTTGTAATACCCCGCCCAAAACTACCTTTGACTATGGGAAAAAGTCATGCATTGCATAGTATTTTGCATTTTATGTGGTAGCTTAGAATTATTTTATTTGCATGGATGCGTGTGAATTTTTCCGTTGCTCTTGCATTTGAATTAATGGAGGTGAGATAGTGTGTTGCTAAAGATTTGGTTAAGGGAGGCTTGGTCAAAGATTTGGAGGGATGAGTATTGGGGTGGTAAGAACTTCTTGTAGGAAGAATTAGTATTGGAATTGATTTGGAATAGCGGGGAGGATGGGGATTTTTCTGTGGTGGCCCGAGTTCGAATCCTATCTCTTGTGAATCCTAATTTCTCTTCTTGAAGATTCTTTTCCTTAGAGTTTCCATGTCTTGGCCGAAAAAGATATAGCAAACCTAGAGAAATTTTAGTGCCAATATTCCAAGGAAATAAGTCTCCATATTTATTTTCTAAAATCAAGGACTTTGATGTGAATAAAGCTCACTCTTAATTTTCAGCTTTTATTCCTTAGGATTTTCAACAAAAAAAAAAACCTTAGCTAATAATTAAAATTTCAGCTTGATTTTAGCTTAATAGATGTTGCCATGGATAGTTGGAATTAAAGAGTCATTCTTCTAGTAGGAAATCTTGTTGGTTTTAAACCTAGAACTTTAGCTAAAAATCTAGAAAGTTTTTCCAGCTAGTGTCGCCACTTCTTGAAGGAATTTTAGCTCAACCCAAACTCTTCCAAAGTTAGGAAATCTTATCCTAAATCCTTTAGCAAATCAGATTTTATTTCAATCCTAATTTAACTAGGTCTTGCTACCTTTTCCTAGCTGAAATTCGGTAGCCTTGTGCAAGCACAAGCTGTTCGAAAACTCCAGCACTCCTAAGTGCAATACAACACTCCAAACCTTAGCTCAAAACATCTAGAACACTCCTCATAAATTCAGATTACCTTAGCTGCACAAAACCAGATTTTTATCTCCAAAAAAACTACAGATTTCAGCCAGCCTTGTACAGGAATTTCAGCCGACTTGCACTCCTACACAAACCGAAATTCTGCACACCAAAACACACCAGAATCCTCAATTGATCAAGCCAATTTTTTTCGCCTAAAACCCTTATCTTTTCTCTGAAAATTGCGGCAGAACCACAGCTACAACAGACCAGAATTTCTCCTCTTATTGTTCAACAATTTCAGTACAACAGAAACCACTCGCACGCGCACAGAAATTTCAGCTCTTCAAACCTTCTCAAACTATTCTTTGTTTGGCCCAAAATTCTGAACACATTCAGCCATTCCCTTGAGCAATATTTCGGCCAGTACAAAGAAGCAATTACAGAATATTTGCTCCCTTAAACCCTCCCAAAGTCGGCAGCAATAAGGCACACCATAAGCTGCAATTTTTTCCCTTGTTGTCCAAGAAACCTAAAGCCATTAGGAGTCTTCCTAAACACCACCATCTAACCCTAAACTAATCTCCTCTAACCCTAAAGCATAGTAGCCAATTACCCTCTCTATTCTACACGAAAAATTCCAGCAAGAACTCCACAGCAATTTTCGAAAATCTTAAGAGCAATACCTAGCAAAAATCGAACACACCTTAAGGTAAGCAAAAATCATCTCAACCTCTTGATGCCGTTTTCTCTAATGATTCTTTTCTCCTTCTTCTTCCCTAAAATCACGCCACATAGAGGCTGATTTCATCTTCTTCTTTAATTTTCGGTCAAGATGAGCAAATGAGGTAGCTTTTATCTTCTTTTCAAGCGAACTCGGGACGATCACCATAGGAGCATCGAGACCTCATTACCCGGTTATTGCAAGGTAAGGGAATACCCACCATTGATACCGAAAGTAAGATTTAATGATGTCTATTAGTTGGATGAGCATATGGTCATGGTATATGATCTTTGGGGATTGGATAGTTTACTTGGATTTAAATAGGGAATTGCGAATTGTTGTGAAAATAAATGAGATTAGAGCATGTTCGAATTAATTGAGACCCTGATCATGATATTATATGGTGTAGATCAAGAGGATAATTGAGAAAAGCAAGCTGTGATTTTATCTCATTTATCTGAGGCATATCAAATAAGTCCTTGCATAAATTCTTTTGTTAAATGTTGTGATGGTAAGTCATTGTATAAACTCTTTGGTTAAATGTTGTGATGGCAAGTCTATACTGTGAAGCATTGTGAAACTATTGTTGAACTATGATTATTTGGGTTGTAAACGTGGAAGATTATTCTTTAAACGGTTTTGTCAAACTAATGATTTTATCAAGAAAACTATTCTTTCCTAAATTTTTAAAAAACTCTTTTAGAGAAAAACCACGTTGTACAAAGCCAAGGTAAGGAGATATTTTGAATCAGGAATTGACGGATATATTCGTTGAGTACTCAATAAGGGTAGGCTAACAATACTAGTCTTGGAGGGCTAGCGTAAGTCTTTTGGCAGGAGGGCACCTCCAGAAGATGAACTCTGCTTTAAAAAGCGATAGTGTTGGTTGGTCAGGCCAGTCCGAGCTAGCATTTGTACTTGGTATGGTATTATTTATATTCCCGGCATGGACACCCGGATGGTTTTGTTAGGTGTAGAGATGGAAGAGTATCTCATCCGGTGAGCTGTACACTCACCTTGATTACAACACCCAACGTGTGGTAATCTGGTCCGGACAAGGTGCACAAAGTGTGGTGCCTTGACCATTTTGTTCTCATGGAGCCCAACGTGTGGTGACATGACTGTTTATTCGAGTGGAGGATTTATTTTATACAAAGTGTGACAATGGGAAAAATTTACTCCTTGCGAAAAGAGATTGTTTATGACTTGCCAAATTATTTCTACTAATGTTTTACACTTTGCATACACGTACTATTCAAAACACCATGTGCACACACAAGACTTACTGAGATTTATTCTCACACGATTTTACATCATGTTTTCAGGAGATAGATTGTGCTGAGTCAGCGGGGCTTTGATAGTAGAGGCTTTTGCTATTTTTTTCCTATGCTGTTCTAGGAGACTTCTGTCGTTTATACTTCTGAACAATATTTCCTTTATTTCGTATTACTCCAATTTGAGCATGATGTAATAAGAGTATTTCTTCATTTATCAAAGTTGACTCTTTTGGAGATTGCCTTTATATTTTATACCTCGTTTTAAAGACCCTTTGTCCTACGGGACGGAGCGACATCCCCGCCCTTTTAGAGTACGTAGTCGTGGGGTGTTACAATATTGATCCAACAGGTCAATTTTAAAAAATAAATTAATTAAGTAAAATTTAAAATTATATGTCATTAATAAACTAAGAATGTATATTTTTAATTTTGTAACTATGAATTATTTATTTTATTGGTAATTTATCATTTTAGTACATTATATTAGTTATGGATTTGAATATTTATACCTTTATGAATTTAAATTACACTATATTATTAATCAAATTTATTCTTTACAATAATTGTATTTTTTATTTTTAAATAATAATATTATAGATTCAATTACGATTCAATTGCAATTAAACCATTAAATCGTAAACCAATAAATTTTTTGATTTCATGTTTGATCCGATTATGAAAACATTGGCTACAATCCCTCAATTCTCCACTCCATCACTAAAAGAAAAACAATTTGGAACAAGAAGGACACATTCATAATAAGCATTTTTTTTTTAAATGAACTAAATTTTAATATATCTAAGATTTAGAAAACCCTCTTTTACTTTAAAAAAAAATCTCTATTTTGTAGGCACAAAGAAAAAGACCATCTCTTTTTTAGCTCGGTGAGTAACATGAAATCATGAAACCCTAGATAATTACCGCTTGAAAACTGGAGTTTTGCAACACCAAACAAGCAGTTTGCTACAAGAGATTACACCAAACTCCAATTGATCCGAAATTATATACTTAAATTTACACGAATTGAACATTCGATGGTAAAAATTAATTTTAAAAAATTAAATTATTAAAAATAAATTACATATATTAATCGAATTTTTAATAAAATAGTACTATTGTTTTAAAAATATACAAATTATTTTAATGATTGTACATATAATTATGAGTCATAAAAATTGCACGCCTTGAATCTGTGTTGTGCATTTTCTTTTCTTCGGCCACTATTTTGAAGTTAGGTATTTTTGTATACATGCATGCACTATCGCAGATGGCCACCAGAGTTTAACTGCTTGGAGAATGAAGCCATTAATAAGTACTCGATTTTTCAAAGGTCTATAATGAGAAGACCTTAGAAAATGGTCCCAAATTTATTAGGGTAGTGATAAATTATTCTTACTCATTCTTAATACCACTATAAATGCAATTAAAGTGTGGAATCTAAAGCTGGCAAACACTATGCGGCTTCTCTTTTCAGAAAATTAATCCAATTATTGTCTTAATAATACTAATCTTAATTATCATATGCATGTGTTTATAGAGTACTGAAAAATACTGTTTACTTGGCTCTTCCTTTAGAATTACTCTTTCTTGTCACATTTTCTTTTTGTGTAAAAAAATATGTTTGAATTTCTTTCCCTTCTCTCCTCATGTTGTTCTCGTACTCTCCCATATTGCTATAAAGCTATGACATTTCATTTAGAAATTAATTGACCATTTAAAAATAACACACTTTATATGTTATTTTTTAAAATTTAATATAATCGTACTTGATAATAATATCGATATTAATTACTAAGGTGAAATTTGTGACAAGTATTGCTATATGATTTGATGTAGTAGTAGTAGTTCATGGTCTACTACTACCTTAGAATATATAGCACATAGCAATTAAATAGGTTGCTCCAGTTGAGACAAAAAACCAGTACAATTTGGGGACAGGTAAAGGCCAGACCTGAGGATGAAGGCATCGTCACACAAGTGTAATTTTTGTTTTAAAGACAAATAGAAAATCGTGTCCACTAACTTTATTATTTGTATATTTTATAAAATCTTTTATAATAAATTTATATAAGTTTTTTTTTTCATAAAAATGAAGTTACAATATCCCAAGCTTTATGACCTTACAATTTTGAGGGCAGCAAATTAAAATCTTTTTTTTTTTTTTTTGTTGGGGAGAAAGGGGAGGGAGTGGTTAGAAAGACATGACTTTATTGAACATCAAAAAAACATTCTTGGATTCTTTATATTGTAACCAATCATAACGGGCTCTCTAGAAACATGCTGGAGGACTGTGGGAGAAAGAATATATGGCTTATGGCAGCTGGGTGATCTTGGTTGAGGGCACGAGTGATTCGATCGATGGGTTCGCTTTCATGCAATTGATTCAGCCAAAGACAAAGCGATTAAACAAGTACTACTACTAGTAGTAGAATTTCTTATCAGGAGACAAAAAAGTTGAAAAAAACAGTGTAGCTTTGGGAAGAGAGAGCCAAGAGAGTTAAATGACGGTTGGAAAAGGAGGAGACGCCAAAGCAGAACAAAATTAAGATCGTGTAGATTTTAACGACAATAGAAGATCACCATCTCAGCTCAGCTGTCAGAACTCAGAGGGCATGTAGCATCAATTGAGGGGAGGAGGCCAGCCTTTTTTCCAGTCCAAGATGTAGTAAAAGCTTTGCCTTAGAGGCCCCAGAAACAGAAACCCTCTTCCCATATTGCCATGCCTCATTGCCCCTCAGCCTCAGGCCCTTCTTCCTCCCTCTATGCTCTGTACATTAGAACGTAAAATAGAAGTGCTACAGTATTGCATTATTATGAAGATGAAGAATGTCTGAGGTGACTTTCCCGTCTTGTCTGTCAGTCTTTCCCTGCCCTTTAATGCAAGAAAAGCAGTAGGAAATGTTACAATTCTCCCAATTAATGATACCACATCGATATGAACTTTTTTTTGAAAAAAAAAATGATAAAGGCAGTTTGAATTTATGAATTATAGCAGGATATATTGTGGTGTTCTTATGACGTAAATCTTTGCCTTTACTCAGGCAATCCCATAGCAGTATAAGTTTCATTACTCATAAAATTCTCCGGATGTGAAAGTGGGAGTGCCGATCTGCTTGTATACTTTGATGCCACTTGAAGATAACCATGAAGGAAAAAACACTCTCATAGGCCCTACGGCTTCACTGTTTGGCCATGTTAGGAGAGTTTAATATGTAAGATCTTTGGATTAGACCACTGCGGGTATGGCTGTCGGCTTCTGGCCTTTTTTTGGAAACTAAAACCAAAGTCCCCTGTGGAATTTCCTCTCAACAACACAAGCTTGTGAGTCTGGCACATAATGGAAAATCAAGAAAAGTGGCTCTTACATGCTTCTCCTCTTCTGCTAGAAACGAATTTCTGAGGCAGCAGCTGCCGTCTCTACTCTCAAGGGTACACCATCTTTTCAGCATTTGTAAAAGGCATTAGCAAGAAAGAAAGAAATCAAGACGTTCCATGTCTATTGTCATTTGTCAATGCATGCATGGCGACTTTAATCCCTTTTAGAACACACAATACACACAGTAGCAGACAGATAAATACACCATGAGAGTACAGAGAGAGTGCATGCATGCACGACAAAGAAAAGCACACGACTGATCAGCTCAGCTGGACATAAAAAGAGTAAAACTATAAGGCTTAAAGTGGCATTTGGATTTTTTCGATTTTTAGGAACAAAGGTGTGCCAATGCAGGCTTCTAGGTTAATTACTCATCTGTTAAATTAGCAATAGACAAGAAGGGATGGGATATATAGAACCTACCTAGCTAGTATATGGATTTCAACTTTTTTAGTTGGTTTTAGACTATATTTGGATAAAAATTTTATCCAATTCAAAATTAAATTTTAATTTAAAATAATATTCATTTTGACTCCTTTTATCTATTTATTTTAATTAAAATTTTTATTTTAATTTATTTATCTCATTAACAAACTAAGACTATATTAATTATTTTTTTTCTATAAATATTCCTCTTTAATACCGTGAATACTTTTACATTTATAATAGAAAATAGAATAAATTAAACATGTTTACAACACATAAAGTTTTGAAATTTAATTACTCCTTAATAAAAAAAGAGATTCTTTGAGGGTACAATAGAAAATGTTAATTAATTAACTAAAAATTTTTATTTTTCTTAAAATATGTGAATCGATTAAAATGAACAGAGAAAAGAGACGGAAAGAGTATTAATTTAAATAATTTTTGTTCTCGATATCTGTCATATGCTTGTAATATATCATATTCTTTCTTTTTAACAGCACTTAAACCTTACATATTTAATTATTTTTTATTATATTCAACCAAACTCATCTCAAACAATTTTTTATTTACTTACACAATCTGTAACCACATGATTAAAATAATAATAAAAAACTATTGCTTTTAATAAAACTATACTTAAATAACAACTCATTTGAAATGAATTTGTTCAAAAATAATAAAAAATTATTAAATTTGTAAGATTTAAGTGCGGTTAAAAAGAAAGAATATGATATTATATCATATACTTTCTTTTTAATCGCATTTAAATCTTACATATTTAATAATTTTTTATTATATTCAACCAAACTCATTTCAAACAAATTTCTATTTACTTACACAATCTGTAACCACATGATTAAAAAAAAAAACTATTGCTTATAATAAAACTATACTTAAATAACAACTTGTTTGAAATGATTTTGTTTAAAAATAATAAAAAATTATTAAATTTGTAAGATAGTTGTAGAATCAAAGAGAGAAAATTTAATGTGTTAGTAGTATATGACAATTATCTAGAAACGAAATTTATTTAAATTATTATTATGTTAAATTAGAGTAAGATTTTGATTTGGAAAGAAAATCTGTCCACTGTAACACTTATAGCCTAAGAATGAAGGGACTCTGAAATCGAAAATTCTGAAGTCCCATTAGGCGAGCCATCTGTTTGTATCATAATAAGAACATAAATTAAATTCCGTTCCCATTTGGAGGCAGGCAAGGACAGTAATAATCAACAGACGAATGGACAACATTGATACTGTAATAATCAAATATACCACAGTAGAAGGTACTAGTGCTCCAGCACAAAGCAGTACATGGAGATCTTATGAAAGGTCATGCAATAATGGCAGCTGCACGTTGAAGTTCCTAGCTAGCACAAGTTGCACATTCTTCTTCTCTCTGGTCTCTTCTGCCGGAACTGATAGTAAGAGATATAAATGTAAATTCCAAACATCAACTAAACCACTGTGTCTCTCTCTCACTCTCTGTGTCACTATTAAAAATCTAAAGAAAGAAACTGAGCAGGGATCAAGATTCAAATTCGTATGTATTTATACACATTAAATACCGTGTTGTACGCATTTCTGGAGAAGCCCAGTTGCTCCTGCAAAGTGATGAGGGAGGGAGGGAGGAGGGGAGGCTGAGGGGGGAGAGGGGTGTCAGGTTCCTCCTGATAATTTTGTCCCCTAAACTAACCGTATCTATCTAAGCCAGCCTCAGAATTCCGGTGAAACCACCTCCATCAGAGCAGAAAAGCCTGCAATATCTATAGCCTCAGCTTGCGCACACCTGCTAACCAGCCAGGGAAGAAACTTGTAGTGAAAAGAAAACCAGAGCTCGGTGCTAAAACCCTAAGCTTAAATGCTTTGCCATGCCAACCCACCCTATTGTCCTTTATACTTATAATAACTGATCGTTTGTACTTTCTCCTCAGTTTTGTCACCTCTTTTAGCTGTCAATGTATTAAAGAATCACTTCCGCTTAGACTTCATTACACACATTTCCAATCTCTCATTCTTCTTGAAATCCAATTCTCTCAGTCAAAGAAACCAAAGTAAAGGGCACCAAACCATATCACTCAATAGGATTTACAACAGCTACTCAAGATTTTCAATTTTCTCTGCTCGGAACTCTATTTTGTCGCCATAAAAATCAATATGGACACCTAAATCCGTCTCTTCTTCTCTTCTACCTTATGGGGCAAAAGCAAAATGTCGGGTTTGGACTTTTCATGGGAAGGAAACGTTCCTTTCATAAAAGGAAAGAGAAAGCATGTTGGCAAATTGATAATCCACGACCAATCATACGCCACGTGGTTAAATTAATTGTTACATTATAAGCTTTGTACCAACATTTTTAGCTTTGCAGCCGCAGCAGCATTAGGGGCAATGAGTGCCTACAAAACACCATTGCGGCTGCCCGTGCGATGGTTTGACTTTAATTCCTTTGTGGTAGATACATTTTCTTGCTTTTTTTTTTTTTATCTCAAATTTTAAGAAATTTTGTCCAAAAAGCTAAAAGGTTTTGGAGGAAGCCAACCAATGGGAGGTTGATAGAAGCACAAGAAGAAGCAGGGCGTGCAAATGAATCTGAAACTTTGCCACTGCTTTAAGACGCAGACCAACTGCAAAAATGATGGGTGATTTAGAGACCTACAAATCCTCATTTAGGGCCATTTAGAGACCTTGCACTAGCCTCCTAAGATTGGTCATCATTTACTACTAATAGATTCTACTTTTTTACTTTCTTGCTTTGACAATTGAGCAGCTCAACAACCATTGCTTGCCTGCCTTTTCAAGAGCTTTGTCTTGAAAGAAAATGGTAGAGGAATTGAGACTTAATTAGGAGATGGTTTTATGACATGGAGTGCGTTGGACTCACCTAACTGTACAATAACATTGTAGTACAAATTAGAGTTGCAAACCCTCTATCCATATGAAATGCAGTCCACCCGAGTAAAAATTATGTATTTATGAACCCTGCCGGAGCATTTATAAATGTAAAGCTATGAATTTCCAAGGGTAATTAACCTAGACAACAAAAATTCAAATCTAATTACTCTTAGATAGATTATGACCGTAACCTCCTTAAACAACAAACATTTTTGAGTGTGAGTACCGAGTAGCCACCCAATAGGCTATGACTCTCTTTCCCTTCACGGGACAATGAACATATTCATTGTCTTGAAAATTAGATAATATGAAAATTACCATTAGTCTAGTATCTCCAAACCTACCTTTTTACTGAGAACATTGGCTAGTTACAATAAAATACTTTCTTTATCCCATAATATAAATAGTTAGATTTAATTATATATATATTAAGATTTTTTAAAATAAAATACTTTATATATTTTTTTCTAAAATATTTTTATTTAAATGTATTGAAAACAAGAGAGAGAGAGAGGAGAAAAAAAGAGAATAGTAAATAAAAATAAAATAAAAAATAATTTTAAAATTTTTTTTAAAAAATTTCTTTTGATTTATAATTTTAAATAATAAAAATAATTTTTAATAATTTATATTATAGAATAGAAAGATTAAAAAAAAAAAAAGAAGGAACAAGAAAGTGAGGAAGAAAAAATAGAGAAGGCAAGATGCAAAAGGATTAGATCCGCCGCCGAATGAAGGGGATATGTAGGCTCAAAAAAAGGGACGGCTCTTTCGATGCGGATCGGAGATCGCTGCAGAAATGTCCTCGGAAAAGTAATTCTCCATGGACGGACGGATGGATCGGAAAGTGTCAAGTCCTATAAATCAACGGCCAAACCTCTCTCTCCTTCTGATCCTGTAAACATACCCTTTCCCCATTACGATGCACAAGACATAATCATCACAAATACTCCATTGAATTTGATGGGTCTCACCTCACTCATTCCAAACATTGAATAGGTACCGTACAAATTGTAAAATACCCATTTTCTTTCAAAATATTTATTTATAAAATTTTTTATACACATATTAAAAATATTAAAAATAATATAATAATTTAAATAAAATTTTTATTTTATCCATATTAAAAACATGATAGTTATTGATTGGTGAAAATTTTTAAGAAGCAAGAAGAAAGAAGAATTTTAGAAAGTTGTGTAGTTGACTTAAAATAAATGAGGATAAAATAAGAAGAAATTAATCATTAATTTTAAAAATATGTACATGAATAAATATTTTGAAAAAAAAAGTTTCGCGAACAAGTATTTTAAAATCGATAGAGTAATTTATATGATTTGCTTCCTCTATTTATTTATTTTAAAATATTTTTAAAAAAAGTATTTTATCTATTTTAAAATATTGTATATATTAAGAGTGTTAAAAATAATATTAAAATTTAGATAAAATTTTTATTTTATTCATATTAAAAATATAATGGCTATTAGTTCCTGAAAATTTTCAAAAAGTAAAAAGAAAAAAGAATTTTGAAAAATTGTATAGTTGACTTTGAATAAATAAAAATAAAATAAAAAAATTAATCATTAATTCAAAAAATATATTCATAAATAAATATTTTAAAACAAAACAAAAAAAAATTATGAAGAGTAATACTTTTTTTAAAATTTAATATATTACATATTATAAAATAATTAATATATTTATTACTATTTTTATATATTTAGATTTAATATAAAATTCACATATTTTTTATTTTTATTATATTCTATTGTTTTTATATTATAATTTTTACTTTCACATAAAATCTCATATTAAGTCAAACTCTATTAATTTTAATGGGACGGAAGAAATAGATAAAATATAATAAAGTTATTCACAAATTTTATCAAGCGCAATATTTTGTTAAATATTTAAACAATCTGCAATAAATCATTACACAACGTTGACTAAATTTTAATCTTAAAATAATCATACAATTAGATAGTGTAGAATTACATAATTTTAAATCTTCACGTTGTCGCTTGAGTAGGTCGTGATTGATTATTGCAGATAAGTCTCATATTACTTACTATAATTCGAATCGGGTTATGAGTCCGTCACATAAAATTTGTAACTTACGAATTATTATATAAAAAAGTAAAGCTAATTCAAAATATATCTTTAAATAATAAATTTTGTGTAATTTGCGAGTTATTATATAGAAGCATAGATTTATTTTGAGTGCATTTTCTATAGTGGATAAGGGTTTTTTTGGGTAAAAAAAAAAAAATCTCGCTTAATCTTTATTAATTAATTAACTTATTTATTATAGATGACGAGAAATCCCGTTGGTTGGGCCTAAGTAATATATACATGTAGATTGGGCTTCCAACAAGACAAAAGATGAACCCACTCAATCTCTTGGGTTGGGGTTATGGCTTCACGTGAGTTATAATTTTTATTTAAAAATTAATGTTTATATATATATATATATAGTATTAAGCTAAACTAAATTTATTATTCCTCTCAACTTTAATAATTAACCTCTTATACTAATTCTATTAATTTAATTTACATACACTAATATTTTTATTTCAATTTATCTGTTCCATTAACAAAACGATATATTGTTATTTTTTTACAAATATCTATCTTTAATACCATAAGTATTGTGCACTTATAGTGAAAAATAAAAGTAAATTAAATATACTTATAATACATAAATAAAAAGAGGACGGAGGGAGTAATATATAGTTGGTCAGATAGTTGTATCCATATTTATGAATGTGGCACAATTGTCCAGCAACTTGAGATACACAAATGCCAAATTTCCAAAGGGGTAAGCAAACAACTTAGTATTTTTTTTCTGCCTTTAACCATATGTTCATAGTAATGTTAGTTGATGCTAAGCAATGCTATGCACTTGTATAAAGGCCATTTGAATACGTCCATCAGCAAAATATATTACAATTAGAAATGCCGATCCATATATGGATCCTTTGTATACTTTCCCCCCTCCTCCTGGATAGCCTGAAAGCCTCTCAGGCGTGCCCCGTTAACGAGTATGAGTTTGAATAGTGGCTTCAAGTAATCGTTTCTCTTCGCCAACTATCGATCTCTCTCTTCATTATGAACTCCTTGACATATTGAGCCTCTTTGTTCACAAATTCTATAGGAGGGAATACCAGGGGGTTCTGATCCAAGTTAAGCTCAACTAAGCAATCAAGTTTATAGAATGTAGCAGGAAGAACTTGGATCTGGTTGTTACTGAGATCAAGAGCTCTGAGATTGGTCAAGTTACCAATGGATTCGGGAATCTCTGTTAAGTCTCTGAAGTTGCTGCTTATGTTCAATACCTCAAGGGTCGTTACTCTACCAATTGCAGATGGTAGGCTGTGAATCTGATTAAAATGAGCATGCAAGTATCTCAAGGATTTCATTTCGCCAATAGACGTGGGAAAAGCTCGGATCCTGTTCAGCTGAATGGAGAGTTTTTCAAGATTCACTAGTCCACAACCAATATTTGTTGGCAAATACACCAAGTTATTGAAGCTTGCATCCAATTCAATCAAAGATCTGTTCACACAATCAACATCTTAATTTTCAAATAAAAGGGAAGGTGTTGGAGAGCAGCAGCATGAGCTAGTAGTAGGGAAAAAAACGCTTTGATTCTGCAAGAAATAATAGATAATGAGATAATACCTGCAGCCAACAATGCTTTCGGGGAGGTCATTCAGCTTATTGCCAGACACATCCAGAATCCTTAGATTTATAAGCAAACCAATGGAATCAGGTAAAGTTTCCAGTTGGTTGGATGATAAATAGAGCTCCTCTAATCTCTGCAATCCAGCAATTGAATCAGGAACGACCTGTCATGTACCACCATGAGATCATGGGAACAGAAACCATCCCTAATGGTTCATCATCAATTTGTCCAATTTTCCAACTCAGGATTCACGAAGTCTATCAAAGAATAACAATAATTTCTTGAATTCTCAGAATCCGCTCCACGTACTTTTCTGATTTTCTGGATTCATGTTTGGTTTCTAACGTCGATGGCATTGCCAATTTTCCTTCTAATTGATCATAGCTATAATATAACATATTGTGAAATGAAATGGGAATTAAGTACAAAGAGCTAGAGTCTCAAACAAATGGTACGCAAAACTAACATACATTGATCAAACTTAATTACCTTTAGTTGATTACGGGAGAGATTGAGAACGGCCAAATGATGAAGCTTCGAAAAGGCTTCTGGTAGAAACTTTATTCGACACCCTGATAGTTCTACCCTGTCGACAACCTTTTGGGAGGCTTCATTGAGGACCTCAATAACCTTGTGATCAGTTTCCTCCTCCTCATCATCATGATCATCAACATCAATGTCAGGATCAGGCTCAGACATAAGGAGTGGCTTCTCTCCCGCACCATTTCCTTCCATCTTGGCGCTCTGGTCCTCCGACTCAAGCGCCATAGATGATCGATGGATGCATGCGCATCAACGTGAAAACTTTTCACGCCTGTGCGAGAGAGATGCGATCAAGAATGGGGAAACTGAGAAGAAATTCCAATGAAGGGAGAGTTGGAAGAGGAAAGAATCACAGGGGAGGGGAGAAGGGAAGGTCATTTAGGCCGTTGACGGATTGATCATTTATAGTGCCACGGTCAAAGTTCTGTGTTGACTTTGACAGATAAGCCAATATTTTTTTTTTCTTTTTAACAAAATTCAAAGATTCAACCTCTAATTTTTCTTCTTTTTTTTTTTTAACAACTACTACGAGACAATCTCGATCGCCAGATATAAGCTAATCTCTTTGGCCTTAGATATTGTCCAACCTTTTTAACTATTAACAGTGGCCTTCAAATCATCAAGAATTTTTTTTTAAAAAATCAATTATTTAAATTGTAATTTTTAATTTTTTTTATTCTTCAAGTATTGAAAAAAAATGAAAAGAGAGAAAAAAAATTTCTATTTCACTGCCAAATCTTTAAGTTCGGGATATAATTATCTTATAAAAAACTTACCTATCATATAATGATTATTTTTAGAGTAAAAATAAATTCACATAAATAAAAATCAAGCAATATGATTATATGTAAGATGATGTGTATCGTAACCAGAGTAAGAGATTATGGGGACTTCGAATCCTCTAATACATCCTATACAATATTGAATATTCATCCAATTTTTATATAATACTTTATAAATATCTAAATATTCTTTCAATTCTCTAATATTGTTATAAAATTAGGGTAGTGTTAGAATAAAATCTACACACTACACACTAAGAAAATTCTAACTATTATTTGCACAAGAATTTCTCTTCAAACTTCTCTCTTTCTTTCTCTCACAATTCTTTCTCTAATCTTTCTTTCACTAATCTTTCTTTCACAAAATGATGGTGTCTTACAAGTTTAGAGAATACCTCTATTTATAGAGTTCTAATTAGTGGATTACATCATGGCATACATCATCTTCCACTAATCTCAATTAGTGGTGTCTCCACTAAATGGTGGACATCTATAAAAATCTTCTATAATAATTCACATAAAACCATAATTAGTGGAGCCTCCACTAATTAATAAAGATTCCAATAATTCATAATACTCCCCCTTGGATGTCCATCCATTACATAAAGAATATGCCTCGTTAAAACCTTACTAGATAAAAACCCAGTGGGAAAAAAAATCTAGTGAAGGAAAAATAGTACACTATTCTATATGTCTGTTTATTACTCCCCCTGATGAGATGATTCCTTTAAATCTTTAAACCGACGCATACCGATTTTATATCTCAACTTCTCAAATGTTGCAGTCGGTAAAGTCTTCGTGAAAATATCTGCGAGGTTATCACATGATCGAATTTGTAGCACATCAATTTCACATTTCTTCTGGAGTTCATGAGTAAAGAAGAATTTTGGTGAAATATGTTTTGTCCGATCTCCTTTAATATATCCTCCTCGTAATTAAGTTATTCAAGCTGCATTGTCTTCATAAAGAGGAGTTGGAATATCTTTGATTGATGATAATCCACAACTTTCTCGGATATAATGAATCATGGATCTTAGCCATACACATTCTCGACTTGCTTCATGAATGGCTATAATTTCAGCATGATTTGAAGAAGTAGCTGCTATAGATTGTTTCGTAGAATGCCATGATATAGCAGTATTTCCACATGTAAATAGATAGCCCGTTTGATAACGTGCTTTATGTGAATCAGATAAATAACCAGCATCTGCATAACCTATCAATGTTGGACTGGTTTTATTTGAATAAAATAATCCGAGATCAATTGTACCTTGGAGATATCGAAGGACTTGTTTAATTCCATTCCAATGTCGTCGTGTTGGTGAAGAACTAAATCTTGCTAATAAATTGACAGCAAAAGTAATATCAGATCGTGTATTATTAGCAAGATACATCAATGCACCAATTGCACTGAGATATGGTACTTCGAGGACCAAGGAGTTCTTCATCATTTTCTTGAGGTCGGAAAGGATCTTTATCCACATTTAATGATCGGACGATCATTGGAATACTCAATGGATGTGCTTTATCCATGTAAAATCTTTTTAGCACTTTTGCTGTATATGTTGATTGATGAATAAATGTTCCACTCTCCAGATGTTCAATTTGTAAACCAAGGTAAAATTTGATTTTACCAAAATCCTTGATTTCGAATTCTCTTTTTTAAATAATCCATTATTTCTTGGAGCTCTTCAGGAGTTCCAATAAGATTAATATCATCAACATATATAGCTAATATCACAAATTTAGAACCAGATTTCTTAATAAAAATACATGGACATACCTGGTCATTTTTAAATCCCGCTTTCAATAAATATTCACTAAGACGTGTGAACCACATGCGCCTGATTGCTTCAGGCCATATAATGATTTACGCAACTTGATGGAGTAATTTTCACGAGGATAATGTTTATATACTTCAGGCATATGAAATCCTTCGAGGATTTTCATGTAAACATCATTTTCTAAATTTCCATACAAGTAAGCGATGACAACATCTAATAGGCGCATATCTATCTTTTCATGTACTTGCCAAACCGATAAGATATCGGAGTGTAATAGTATCAACAACAGGAGAATAAGTTTCATCATAGTCAATACCTGGTCTTTGTGAAAAATCTTGGGCTACTAATCGCGCTTTATATCGAACGATTTCACTCTTTTCATTGCGCTTTCGCACAAATATCCATTTGTAGCCAACGGGTTTTACACCTTACGGTGTTCGGACTGCGAGTCCGAAGACTTCACGTTTTGTTAGTGCATTTAACTCCGATTGAATCGCATCTTTCCATTGCGACCAATCTTTTCTATGACGACATTCATCAAGCGATATTGGTTCGGGATCATCATTATCCTGTGTAACATCAAGAGATATATTGTATGCAAATATATTATCAATAACAGTTTCTATCCGATTCCAACTTCTACGGAAGTGGTATAATTGATAGAAATTTCAGTGTTACTTTCATCAACTTACGGTTCTTTGTCATCGAGTTCTCTCTTGGTCTTTATCATTCTTTTCTTCAATATGATCTTACGGATCATTTAATCCTCTTTTCTTTCGAGGATTTTTATCTTTAGAACCAAGAGGTCGGCCACGCTTACGGCGTGTTTTTGACTCAGCTGACTATAGGTATAATATTTTGTTCTGCTAGAACTTCAATTCGAATAGGAGCATTTATAGGTCTGGAATATGCGATTTTGTAACTCTTACGGAGTCAACAAAAGCGTCGGCATTTGATTTGCAATGCTTTGCAAATGAATTATCTTTTGAACTTCAAGTTCACATGCGCTTGTGCGCGGATCAAGATAATTTAATGATGTTGTCCAAGCAAGATCCTTTTTATCTTGTTTTGGTTCTCCCCTAATTTAGGGAATAATGATTCATCAAAATGACAATCGGCAAATCTTCTTTGTGAATACATCTCTTGTCGGGGTTCAACATACACGATAATAGAGGGAGAATCATATCCAACGTATATCCCCTTTCTTCTTTGAGGACCCATCTTTGTACGTTGGTTTGGTGCAATTGGAATATATACTGACACACCCAAAAATTCTTAAATGAGCAATATTTGGTTACGACCCAAAAGCCAATTGCAAAGGAGAGAATTTATGATAACTAGCTGGTCTTATACGTACAAGTGTTGCGGCATGTAGAATAGCATGTCCCAGGCGAGATGTTGGGAGATTTGTTTTCATTAATAATGGTCTAGCAATTAATTGTAATCGTTTAATCAAAGATTCAACAAGACCATTTTGTGTGTGAACATGAGCTACGGGATGTTCAACATTAATCCCAATTGACATGCAATATGCATCAAAAGCATGTGATGAAAATTCACCGACATTATCCAAACGGATATTTTTAATGTGATGGTCCGGAAATTGTGCTCGTAATTTAATTATTTGAGCAAGTAATCTCGCAAACGCCAGGTTGCGAGTAGATAATAAACATACATGTGACCATCGGGATGATGCATCAATTAAGACCATAAAATATTTGAACGGTCCACATGGTGGATCAATAGGTCCACAAATATCTCCAGTGAATCCGTTCGAGAAATGTAGGACTTTCAGCTCCTACTTTTACTTGGTGATGGTTTAACAATTAATTTTCCTAGGGAACATGCGGTACATGCGAATTTTTCGATGTTAATATCCTTTTATTTTTTAAAGGATGACCATGTGTATTCTCAATGATTCTTCTCATCATGGTAGATCCCGGATGACCCAACCGGTCATGCCAAATGCTAAAAGTAATAGGATCGGTAAACTTACGGTTTACTAGATGATGAATTTCAATTGTACGTATTTTTACAAAATATAGACCGAGTAGAAAAAGACGGCAGTTTTTCTAATACCGATTTCTTACCCAAATGCATTTGAGTAATAAAAAGATGCTCAATCCCATTTTCCTCATTTGTTTCAACATGATACCCATTTACGCGGATATCTTTAAAACTCAATAAATTTCTTACGGATTTTGAGGAAAATAGTGCCTTATCAATAATAATTGTTGTTCCTTTAGGCAACAATATACTAGCTCTTCAGGAGCCCTCAATTACATTTGCACTACCGTTTATCGTATAAATATTTATTTCTCCCATTTTGAGATCGAGAAAAATATTTCTCATTTTTTAGTATGGTGTGTGTAATTCCACTATCAATAATGCATACATCATCATTAACAACGACCATCCGAACACAAATATATATATGCAAACGTAAATATTATTAAAATAGAATGAAAATGAAAATACAAAAATATTAGGGTGAGGCTTTAGTTCTTACGGACACTTGCCATCACCAATTAAATGGTCTATCCTACCGATGCGGGTGTTCAAAAAAATCCGATACATCCATATGGGTAATATTGATATTAAGATCTTCGGGATCAGTATCATCATCCTCAGCATTGAGAAAAATTTGCTTCCACATTTTTATTTTTCAATGAAGCTTGATACAATTCAACTAAATGCTTAGCCGTACGACAATTTCGTGACCAATGACCTTTCATGCCACATCTATAACATATATCCTCATACTTTTCTTCAGTTTCTTTTTCTTTTCCCTTATGATCTTTTCTGTTCCACTTCGGTGGTCGGTATTTCTCACGATTTGATTATAATTGTGATAAGGGAAATATCGAGCGTGTCTACGACCATAACCACGACCACGGTCACGGCCATGGCCACGACCACGACTATAACGATGGCTTCTGCTGGAGCCAACGACATTCACTTACAGAGTCTTTGTTGAGCCGGTTGAGTACGGCTTCATGATTTCTCAATAATAACTCATTATTTTTCTCTGCAATGAGGAGGGCGATAATTAAATCTGTAAATTTTGTATACCCCTTTTCTCGATATTGTTCTTTGCGGGACAATATTCGAGGCATGAAAGGTGGAGAATGTCTTCTCCAACATATCTTCATCGATCACTTTTTCTCCGCATAATTTTAATTGAGATGTAATTTTATACATTGCGGAGCTATATTCATTCACGGTTTTAAAATCTTGCAACCTCGGGTGCAACCATTCATACCGTGTAGTAGGTAGTACGACCATCTTCAGGTGGTCAAATCTTTCTTTTAAATTTACCCACAGGCCATATGGATCTTTTTCGGTAAGATATTCCATTTTCAAATTTTCATCGAGATGACGACGAATAAAAATCAAAGATTTAGCCTTGTGTTGTGCGAGATGCACTATTATTTGCTTGAATAGTTTCACTAAGGCCTTCGACATTTAGATGCATTTACGCATCGAGAACCCATGACATATAATTTTTTTCGAAATATCAAGGGTTACAAATTCGAGTTTAGCGATGTTAGCCATAGAGATCAATAAATGCGTACTGTCTTACGGCTTTGGTAACGGCAGAAACTCGTGCTTAGTCTTCTGGCTTTTGTACCGATAGAGACTCGTACTGATAACGTGTTATAAAATTAGGGTAGTGTTAGAATAAAATCTACACACTACACACTAAGAAAATTCTAACTATTATTTGCACAAGAATTTCTCTTCAAACTTCTCTCTTTCTTTCTCTCACAATTCTTTCTCTAATCTTTCTTTCACAAAATGATGGTGTCTTACAAGCTTAGAGAATAGCTCTATTTATAGAGCTCTAATTAGTGGATTACATCATGGCATACATCATCTTCCACTAATCTCAATTAGTGGTGTCTCCACTAAATGTTGGACATCCATAAAAATCTTCTATAATAATTCACATAAATCCATAATTAGTGGAGCCTCCACTAATTAATAAAGATTCCAATAATTCATAATAAATACAAGTATATTCATCCAATTCTTATCTTATACAATAAGATGAATATCTAGTATTACATCTTTAATAATTCTTGACGTCAGTTTTACCGAGTCGACGCAACGGTTACTTTGAGCCGTTGCTGATTTAATAAGTTTTTTTTAGCCGATAAAGTTAATATTTTGAACAGCCGTTAGTCATAGTCAACATCGGTACCACAAAGCCGATAAGAAGTAAAACGAATTCCTGATCTTTCGACGCGAGAATTCTACGAATTTATCCACGACCGTTGAGAGCATTCTTTGACCGAAATAAACTTTACGATCTGTTAGTAACTCGATTGGAGCAAGTATAAAATGAGAGCGCGGTCTAGAACCCAAACACAACCATTATCAACCAATAACATTAAATTTCAATTTCTTCTACTTTGTCGTCATTTACAATTTTTTAGTCTAGGATTTCAATTTCTTACAATTTTCTTACCGCTTTATTACAGCTCTCCCTTCCAGCTTTTCTGTACTTTTTTTGAAGCAAATCAATACACGTATCTGTTTATTATTCCGAAAAATTCTTCCATTATCCATTTTTATCTGACTTTCTTGAACCCTTTCTATAATAAGTTCAAGGAACTCTATCCCTAATTAAAAAAAATATCTGATACCTTTTTTTATTTCATCATATCGGATCGTTTGTATTTATCGGAAGTGTAGTCGATACCTGGTTACATCGACTCAAGCAACAATAATATATTAAAAAATATTGAAAAAAGAATATTGGAAGATTTGGAACCAAATATGGGACCAAAAAATAAGTGTACATTTGCTTCGAAAGTTTAAAAAAATATATATACTACTTTAGGTTATTTTTACAACATTTATTTAATATAAATATATTTTATTTATAAAGTCCTTTATTTGTTAATTTTTTTTAAAAACTAATATAATACAATTTAAATACCCCTACTAGGTTTCAGACTTGGCGCAACTCAAGGTCATCTTTACTTGTGCTGCAGGCTTTTTCTTCATAGCGTTCTTTTCTGCAAAACTAGTTTGGGTTTATTTGGTCTTCTATCAGCAGTCTAATGAGAAATTTAAGGTCGAGATCCCAGTCAATAAAATGGTTCAAAGCAAAAAGGGCAGTAATTGATCCAAAGAAATGAAGCCAAATGGGAAATCCGACCAATGAACCAAAAGAGTTCACTGGTAAATTTTCGAAAGTTAACATAAGTTACACAACACAAGGAGATCAACATTGAAATTAATCGTCGGTTTCAACAAAATTTTACTTCTTCACTGACCATCTTACAAACAACCTCTGCCTACCAGAATCACCAAAACATTGGGTGCAAAAGGAAATGCTGTTCTGTGTTCCACATATCTATCAGTAGAAAACAAAAAGATTGCTAGAGGACCATCGTTTGTCTCTCGTTTGTATCTTCGTGCTCAACCTAACAAATTAAGAACATGATTATGTCAAAACACAAATAAAACAATTAATAAACTGTAAAAGACTGAATGGAGGAAGATACAAACGCAGAGCAATGGAAAAGATAAAGAGTATGAATGTCTAACCTCCACGAGAACTTTAGCTTTCTTCTTCTGTTTGGCTCTGGGTTCATCTTTCTCAAGCCTCCTTCGAGAAACGCCAGAATCTTTTCTCTCTCTCTTACGAGATTTTTCATCATCACTATCATCATCATCCATTCCAACTGCAGCATCAAAAGTCACAATCGGAGAATAGCCCCTTTATTATGTAATTATATAAGCTTCAGAAAAAGACACATTTACAAATGAAGAAACCAGTATCCAATTTCAAATGAAGATGGCATCATAAAGTATTGTTCAGTGGCAGTTTTACCGTCATAATCTGCACCAATTTCTTCCATTGCAAAATTACCCATGTCTTCCATGTCTTCCTCCTCTTCAAGTTCTTCATAACCTTCAACATACTCTATCTCATGTTCCTGCTCAGCATCAGTTGCACAAACATATTATAGGCTTGAGAGAGAGAATGAATCGAAGAAAAGAGCAAAAAATCAGGTAATAGAGCAGAAGCACAGAAGCTTCTGTTTCTGACCTCTTCATCTTCACTAGCAACCTCCTGTGCCTCCATATCAAGAACTTTGTTATACTCTTTGACAGGATAATTGTATATGTCACCATAAACTCCTTTCTTGAGGCGTTCAAGCAGTTCCTTCTCAATATTCTGCAGACAGGTAAAACGCATGAGTTGAATCGGCAATATTTCCTAATACACAACCTGCCGTGAAAAGATTAAAAGCAGCAATGCAAAATGTCACAGGAATCAATTACTCATGCAAACCTCGGTAAGACGTGCAGCTACTTCAGACTTTTCTAATCTCCGTCTCTCCCTCTTCTGCTCTTTTCTAGGCATGGTCATTACCTTTTCTCTACAAGACAGACCAGATGGGAAAAATAGCACACTAATGAGTGTATGTAAATGGATGTTTGCAAACATCATAAAACAATAGTATTACGAGAGCAAAGAATTAGAGATATAGTTACATTTTCTAGTTAGGAAATAAAATGCACAAACATGATAGATTAAAGAAAACGGAACTGATGCAAAAAGATGTTAAATGTACAGTCCAACAGTTAGGCTGAAAAGCATATTAGTGCATTGGCTATCACAAATTTTGTCCAAATAAGTGCTTCTTCCTTTTGACTACGTGCAATTGAAGTGTAATACTCCAAACTGCAATTTCTTCTAAAGACTGTTTCATCACAATCTAGCACATCTATATTTATTTGAAATGAGTCATCTGACTATAGAAATATGGCAGCCTCCCAGAAGTCACTCTGAATTTTTCAGCTCATCACATAAATTCTGAAAACACAAATAAGCATCATATTGGTGTGAGGGGTACACCATCACATAAGTTTGCCAACAGACTACTCTACCTAAATAATAACATTTTTCTCCACCTAGGAAGTGCTATAAAATTATTTCCTTCTGCTCACTGGATCTTACAATAGACACAGTGCTGAGTCATACTTTAATGCCAAATGGAAAGTAGACTACAATATGCACTTCTTTCTCCAGTCAAACCATGAAAAAGCAAGACAATTCAAAAATATACAAGAAAATGAACAATCAACAAACATACACAAACTCAGCTTGAATAGATATATATATATATATATATATATATTAGAAGAAATAGAAACATGAACCTTGTTTTCAAGGCTAGCTTCCGCATACGTATTCGCATCTGAGTCATCTTTGTCAATCTTTGTTTTGTTTTATGAACAAGAAACTTTGGCCAATACATCTGCAAATGAGAGATAGGGAAAGAGCAAATTTACGAATCTAGTACCTTAAATTTAATCATAAATAATGAAATTAATGACAAAATGGCAAATATATAGATCACAGATACCAAATGTTTGTCAATGACTTCAAGGGCCTTCTCATAATTTCTGGGCAATTTAACTCTTTCCCACAATTTATTTGGCATATGAGCCCTTTCTATAGTCTTCATGTACAAATAAAACACTCCTGCAGAACAATAAAATAAGGAATTTTCACTGCCACACAAATGAATACTAAGCAAACTAGGGAGTTCAATACATGAACAATTTTTTCCAGAAATGACACTTCCATTCCCTGTGGTAACGGACCATTAACTTGCCAAAGCCATAGCCTTTACGAAAGCATATTCATTCCCTTCTTTTTTGTCCCTTCATTTCTAAGACATGCATTAGTTATTGGAACAACAGATCTCCTTAGCTGTATATTTCATCATGTTAAAATTCAATAACACATGGGTAATAGGTGGTTTACCTCCATCAACAACATTACTTCAAAATCATCACTACGACATGTAAAGTTAAGCGCTAGACAAATACTTAAAAACATATTATAGACCTTCCAATACATCAGCCACAAATACGAAAGTTTCTCTGTTTCTTATTCTTTTAAAAAATGCATCCTTTTTGGAAATATCGTTATATTTTTTAAGATATTGGCTAAGACGAAAATGTAGCATGTTTCTTATCTGTCATAAGTTCTCTTCCTGTGAAATAGAACTACTTATCCTGTCCTAAAGATATTAGATTAAGGATGTGGAAATAAGTTGCTTCTTAAAATTTTAAGACCTCTTAATGCCTCTAAACTTAAGTGGTATTAGATATAATAGCTCCCATGGATATGTCTTAGAATTGAAAAAGTGGTCTAATTATAGCTCAAAATAAGCTAAAAGGATAGTCTTGAAGCTAACAGTATGGTAATTTCGGTTTCAACTATGCTCATTAAAGCTATAAAAATGATCATGTCCACCAAAAATCTAAAAATTATCACATAATCACTGCATCACTAAGCACAGGAAAAAAAACCAAAGCTCAGCATTATGAGAAGCAATTGCATCCTTACAGAGGAAAATTTCTGATTTAACAAAAAAGCAATTGATTAAAAAAACAGAGAACAGACTCGTCCACACACTGAAAGAGCAGGGAAATAGGTAAACTACCGTCGTGGTCGCGAATGGTGGCGTAGCGACTATTAGCAAGAGGGCAAGAACTCCGGTTGCAAATCCCAGTAACATTATACGGGTTTCGACAAAATTTTGCCGTTTCAATTCTACCAAACATTCGAACCCGCTAAATCAAAATCCAAAGTACACAAAAAAGAAAACTCAATCAAACGTAAATTAATCAAAAAGGAACTTACTTGGCCATAAAACTGCAATGGTTGTGTCTAATAACTTGCCAAATGACTTCATCGTGCTGCATATTTGAACCCTAATCACTCTTTCCTTCGTTACTTTTCTTGCCTCTTCCTTGTTTAATACTCTATGTTGAGTTTCAGGGGAGAGGAGGGACTTGGGGTTTAGGGTTTTTTTGACTTCTAATTTTGGCAGGGGCAAATCAATCAGGGTTTTTACTTCCGAGTTCGGGTCACTGTTTTATTTTTCATTTCGTTTTTTTTTTAAGTTTACGTAAATAAAAAAAGTTATTTATGAAATACTCCATTGATTGTATTATATTTACCAATACCTCCCCTAAGATTTTAAATATTGCACTAACCTCTCATCAGGTTGGGAGATATTGTAAATTGGCCCAGGCTCCATCGACATTCCAAGTGACACAATCGGCAGGGAGCCGACGGTTGGACGGCACGAAAACGGCACGAAACGAGACCGACAGGTGCACGACGGGCCGACACGCGCTGGACACCTAGGATCGTGCCCGGGCAGAATGAGCCGAGCACGGGCACGCGCGACAGTACGAAACCGACGAGGGACAGAAACGGGCCGACGAGTTGTTCTAGGCCGTTGGGCTACTTTGACCGGTCAACTTTGAGGAGGTTTGTAAATACTTCTAGAATATTCTAGGACACTCTAGAGAACTCTTGTATAGTATAGAGAAACTCAGAAAACTATAGAATTCTCTAGAACATTGTAGTATTTCTGCAAGTTGCGAGAAGATTCTAGACACCCAGGGCTTGCCTATAAATAAGGCTAAGCCCTCCCATTTGTAAACATCCAAGTTTGGAGAATACAAGCAAAGTTCCATCAAGTGCTCTCTTACTATCTCTTAGCTATCTCACCGTTTTCCCACTTAGCTTTCGTTTAATCACTTAACCACCTTATTTCCCACTCTTTTTCTATCTTTCATTCCCTTTAGGCTTATCTAGCTAACCTTTCCTAAGTTAGTCTAAAGAAGTAGCTAGAGTCGCACGGGCTATCTGGGTTAAAATAGTCGACTCGTGACAAGTGGTATCAGAGCCAAGCCAAGGCTACGTTTCGAAGTAAGGGACGATGGCTTCCGTTTCTAAATTAATGGAGTTTGAGGAAGAGCATCTTGGGCGTGAGGCCGAGCGGAATCCAAGGGGAAGGATCTGCAAGGACAAGTCGGCAGCCCAACAGCCGTTGGCATTGTTCGAGAAGAGGCTTGCTTGGGTGGAGCTTGCCGTGGCTGACCACAACGATCATTTAGAAGATATGGACCAACGCATGTCACAACTCGACGGGGATGAGTTGCGGGAAGGCATGCAAGGGGCTCTAAACGAGGCCGTGGACGGACTTCTCAAGGGAGACGATGCTATCTGCTCTATGATTGAGGCTCTTCAAAACAAAGTTAACAAGCTCAAGGGTGAGCTTGAGGAATGTAAAGCACAACTAACTCGGGGAGCTACCGTGCAAACCGGGGAGCCGTCACACGTCCAAGACGAGATCCATCGTTTAAGGGCCGAGCTTGATGCCTATAAGTCTCAAACGGCAACAGGTGCCGTTATGGCCGCACCAAGGATTGAAGTACCGAGGCCAGAGGCTTATGGTGGGGTGAGGAAGGCACAGGATATTGAGAACTTCCTCTATGGGGTTGAACGATACTTCGACACCCTTGGCGTGTTCGATGATGCCACGAAGTTGCGCACCGCTCCGCTCTATCTTAAGGATACTGCTCTCACGTGGTGGAGACGAAGATGTGATGACGTTCGTAGGGGAGCTGACGCCATCACGACGTGGGAAGGATTTAAAACCGAGGTAAGGAAACAATTCCAGCCCTCGGATGCCGAAGACGAGGCCCGGGCTAAGCTTCGTCGGTTACAACACAAGGATGGCCACATTAGGGAATATGTACGAGAATTCTCCGAGCTCATGCTCGAGATACCCGACATGGCCCCTAAGGAGGCCTTGTTCACGTTCATGGATGGCCTAAGCTGTTGGGCCAAACTCGAGCTTCAACGACGGGGTGTTCAAGACATCATCCAAGCGATGGTCGTTGCCGAATCATTATTCGAGTTCCAAAAGAAAGATTTCGACAAGGACAAGGGGAAAAGGCCTGCCCATGGCAAGAGTGGGGGAAACAGGCCTAAGACGTTCCCCAAAATGACAAGTTATGGTGGGAACCGGGGCAACCCGCCTAAAAACGTTAAAAACGAACAACCGAAACGAACGATGGAGTACTTCCTGTGCCAAGGGCCGCATTTTGCACAAGACTGCCCAAGCCGAGGAAAGATTGCAGCCTTAGCCCAAGGACTTTGCCAACCAGAGGAACAAAGGAAAGTTGCAAGCATGAAGTAACTCGAGACGGTTCCGGACCGACAGAGAGGCTGACTATACGTGACCGTTTCCATCGTAGGACACGACTTAACAGCCTTGGTCGACACTGGGGCTGATACTAACTATATGAACCCCGAAACGACAAAGATGCTGGGCTTAGTCATCATACCGACTATGGGTCGTTTTAAAGGTGTAAACAGCACGTGGACACATTTAGTCGGGGAAGCCAAAAACGTGACCGTTCGACTAGGCCAATGGCAAGGTAAGGCCAATTTCTCTATTGCTCCACTAGACAATTATAACGTTGTTCTTGGCATGGACTTCTTGGACTATTTGGAGCCCGTTATGGTGCCAAGTAAGGACACAATGCTTATTACACAAGGGGAGATGCCTTGTATAGTAAACTTAAGCCGAGAAAACGAGCTAAGCCCGAAGCAATTCAAGAAAGGGATGCAACGGGGTGAGTCGATATTTGCTGCTATTATATAGAAGAGGATCCCCCGATGTTCGAGAAAGATGTGGAGGTACCCGTTCCGCCCGAAATAGCTAAAGTCCTCATGGAGTTTGAAGATATCATGCCCGAGGACCTCCTAAAATGACTTCCACCAAGATGGGAGGTGGACCATGCAATCGAGCTTGTGGACGGTGCCAAACCAGTTTCCCAACTGCCCTACCGAATGTCTCCCGAGGAGCTTGAAGAATTAAGGAGACAACTTAAGGAGCTTTTGGAGGTTGATTTCATCAAGCCATCTAAAAGTCCGTACGGGGCGCCCATTCTTTTCCAGAAGAAAAATGAAGGAACCTTGCATATGTGCAATAACTATCGAGCCCTCAACAAGCAGACGGAGAAGAACAAATATCCGATCCCACTGATAGCTGACTTGTTCGATCGCTTGCAAGGAGCTAAGGTGTTTTCAAAACTTGATCTTCGCAAGGGCTACTATCAAGTTCGCATAAAAGAGGGAGACAAATAAAAAACGGCAATTGTTACAAGGTATGGATCATTCGAGTTTCTCATAATGCCATTTGGACTCACAAACGTGCCAGCTACATTTTGTACTCTTATGCAATGGGTACTGGCTGAATTCATCGACAAATTTGTCGTGGTTTACCTCGACGACATAGTCATTTATAGCAACTAGTTAGAGGAGCATGCACAACACCTCCGTTTCGTTTTCAAGGCGTTGCAGGAGAATAGCCTAAATGTGAAAAATGAGAAATGCTCGTTTGGGCTACGGGAAGTCTCCTTCTTAGGCCATATTATTGGAGATGGAAAGATCCGTATGGACCCCCAGAAAATCAAGGCAATTGTGGAATGGGAGGCTCCGACAAAAGCAACCGAGTTATGTTCGTTTTTTGGGCTTGTTAATTACTATCGTCGGTATCGAAGGACATTCAGCTATAGCTGCATCGCTAACCGACTTATTGAAGAAAGGACGTGCATGGGATTAGACTCCTAAGTGCTAGCATGCGTTCGAGGCTTTAAAAGACGCTATCACTAAGGAACCAATTTTGGTCCTTCTGGACTTCACTAAACCATTTGAAGTATGCACGGATGCGTCCGACTTTGCTATTGGTGGTGTTCTCATGCAAGAAGGCCATCCAGTAGCTTATGAAAGCCGGAAGCTAAATGACACGGAATGACGCTGGCCGACCCACGAGAAGGAGATGCTTGCCGTCATTCACTGTCTAAGGGTTTGGGAACATTATCTTAAAGCTGCCACTCCGTTTAAGATCAAGACAGACAAGCTATCATCAAACCCAGAAAAAGCTTTCAAGTAAGCAAGCTCGATGGTTGGACTATCTAGCAGAATTCAAGTACGAGCTTGAATATAGTCCAGGCAAGACTAATACCGTGGCCGATGCATTAAGCCGAAAGAACGTCCTAGCCCCAATAACGAGCACACCCAAGGGACGACTCCTAGAACGGATAAAGGAAGGACTAGAGCATGATCGTCAAGCTCAAATGTTCAAGGAGTTAGCCAAGGAGTAGAAAACAACAAGGTTCTGGGTTGAGGACGGGGTCCTCTACACTAAAGGCCAACGAATTTACATACCAGCGTGGGACAACTTAAAATGGGATATCCTTAAAGAATGTCACGACAGTCGCTACACTGGCCACCCGGGGACAAATCGCACGTTGTCGTTGATTCAAGAACGGTTCTACTGGCCAAGACTTAGGGACGACGTGGAAGCCTATGTTCGCACCTGTCTTTTGTGCCAACAAGACAAGGTAGAAAATCAACCGCCCGTTGGCCTGTTGCAACCATTACAGATCCCTGAAAAGGCGTGGGAGAGTGTATCAATGGATTTTATTATCGGGCTACCAAAGTCAGCTGCACGAGTATACTAGTGGTCGTCGATCGTTTGTCGAAATATGCAGAATTCATACCTGCCCCGAAGGAGTGCACGGCGAAGATAACAGCCAAGTTATTCTTGAGACACATCGTTAAGTATTAGGGGCTACCAAAATCCATCGTAAGCGACAGGGACTTGCGATTTACTAGACGGTTCTGGACGGAACTTTTCCGTCTATTAGGAACGGCACTTAATATGTCTACGACGATGCACCCGCAAATCAACGACAGACATAACGTGTTAACAATATCTTAGAGGTATATCTAAGACATTATGTGATCGTCAACCAGAAGGATTGGGCACGGTTGCTGGACGTGGCCCAATTTTCCTATAACTTGCAACGTAATGAGAGTACCGGCAAAAGCCCATAAGAGATAGTCTTAGGGTTTCAGCCAACGACCCAAATAGACATTGTTGCCGGCTACAAAGGGTCAAGCCCTCCAGCATATCATTTTGCCAAGGATTGGCAGGAGCGAGCGGACGTGGCAAGGCTATACTTAGAAAAGGCCACACAACATACCAAGAAGTGGGCCAACAAGAAACGAACTTTCCGCGAGTTCAGGGAGGGAGACCAAGTCTTAGTCAAATTATACCAGCATGGAAGGGTCCGAGGCGTACATAAAGGACTAATGAGGTGGTTCGAGGGGCCGTTCACTATATTGAAGAAAGTTGGGACTATGGCCTATAAAGTGGAGCTGCCCGAGGGTCTGTCCCAACTTCATCCCGTTTTTCATGTCAGCCTACTCAAACCGTATCATAAAGACCCCGATGACCCTTCAAGGAACATTTCAACCCGAGCACCCGCTAGAATGCAAGATGAATACGACAAAATGGCCGAGGAAATTCTATCAGATCGTATCGTCTGCCACAAAAATCGAGCGCCATCGAAGGAGTACTTAGTAAAATGGAAAGGCTTGCCAATGTCTAAAACAAGTTGGGAGCCGATGGAGAAATTATGGCAATTCACTAAGATACTCCAGCACTACGAAGAGTCCAAGGCATCGGGGACGATGCCTAACTCCAGTAGGGGAGAATGACACGATCGCCAAGGAGCCGACGGTTGGACAGGACGAAAATGGCACGAAACGAGATCGACAGGCGCACGACAGGCCGACACGCGCTAGACGCCCAGGACCGTGCCCGGGCAGACCGAGCTGAGCACGGGCATGTGTGCGAGCGCGACAGCACGAAACCGACGAGGGACCGAAACGGGCCGACAAGTCGTTCTGGGCCGTTGGGCTACTTTGACCGGTCAACTTTGAGGAGGTTTGTAAATACTTCTAGAATATTTTAGGACACTCTAGAGAACTCTTGTATAGTATAGAGAAACCCAGAAAACTATAGAATTCTCTAGAACATTATAGTATTTCTTGCGAGAAGATTCTAGACACCCAGGGCTTGCCTATAAATAAGGCCAAGCCCTCCCATTTGTAAACATCCAAGTTTGGAGAATACAAGCAAAGTTCCTTCAAGTGCTCTCTTGCTATCTCTTAGTTATCTCATCGTTTTTCCACTTAGCTTCCGTTTAATCACTTAACCACCTTATTTCCCACTCTTTTTCTATCTTTCGTTCCCTTTAGGCTTATCTAGCTAACCTTTCCTAAGTTAGTCCTAAGAAGTAGCTAAAGCCGCACGGGCTATCCTAGTTAAAATAGTCGACCTGTGACACAAGGAGGGTGCATTTTTTTTTTTTTTAATAAGAGAAGCCTATGAAGTGTTATGAATCATAATCTACGACATGAATTCCTTGTTAACCTCTAAAAATTTTATTTTATCTTAATAAAATTAATTTTTTTAAAAAAAATCTTTTAAATTTTACCTTTCATTTTCAAAAATATTTCAAAATTTCTAAGACTTCCCCGAGTTATCGATTTGAAAAGATTGATAAAAATTGAGAAAGAAGATTTTTTATCTCATGATAACCTGCTCTAGTCTCCTTACGAAATTTTCGTTATTGGGTTAGACATACACCTCGCATGTTTGATTCACATGGTATCCTCAAATGATACAAGTTTTAGATAAGAATCTACAATGCATTAGAACGCCTTCATTGACAATCCTTTACTCCAACACCATCTGGAGTTCTTCAAACAATTTGATATCTCACACTGGGAAATCCTTAACCCTTCCCCTCTTAATTCCTACTTAAGTGTTTGAATTCTTCTCTCTTTTAAGTTGATGATTAGAATGTGATCTGCTGTCAATATGGGATCGGCGGTAGGAAACATCCAAGATGGCCTTACATCTTTGGAACAACGGAATGGCGTAGGACGCCAGGCATCTCCTCATGAAAATCATCATCCTAAGATAATCCTTTTCCACAGAAGTGGAAGCTCAGGTTAGATTGATGCTGAACCGAGCATATTCCAGATTCTTGATAATGGGCTTATCGAGATCGTCACTCCCTTCTGTTACCACTGCTTTCTTGGCTCATTCCATTGGGACCTAACCACACACCCACTCTCACAGGTAGCAGACCAGCCCTCCCCTGATTATTCAAATATGCTGCGGGTCCATGATGTCTCTGCTTTGTCGCATTCTCGATTCTTTTATGGTCAAACCCTTCCCTGTCCATTATTTCATTGCAAGTTTTAGCCTTTAGCCTTTTACCGATCATGAGCAAACAGAGAAGGAAAATGGAAGCAAATGGGTAGCTATGTTTTGGAAATTGGATAGCCTTAAACTGTTTTTTCTTTATCTTTATGACGAGGTAACAACACTGATCATTTTGTCCGTTATGTTACTTTGTTTTTTGACCAAGAATTTAGCTTTGTGTATTCTATTACTATTAATGGATTCAATCTCCTTTGTTTGCTGTTTTGTTTCTTTCTGGTGAGATAATCAATACACTTTGCAGGTATAAATCTACGTAGTCGATTGATTACCTCATTGGATAAGATAGAACTTTTTCGACCTCAAAAGAATCTTTTATGGAATGTTGCTCTGTTCTTGTAGTGGTTGATGTGAGGGCCAGAATGCAAATGCCTAAACCGTCTCCACAGTATGCTTCAGATTTTCGTAACTTGTAGTTCCAATTGTAGAAGAAAGGGGAAAAAACAAAAGAAAAGAGACATTTATTCTTCCAAATGCTGCAAGTGACTGCAAGCAGCCAACCACCCCAGGCCATTTTCTTTATTCTTTCGGATTCATTTTTTCTGCAATATAATCGAGAGAGAGTTGTAGGGCTGGCCTTGAGGTATCATCAATTGTCAAGTTTATTATTCATAGTTTATGAAGCTGAGAATTTGATCCCTTAAATTTTCAGGAAAAGAAAACAGCTGAAGACCTTGTTTGATTTGATAGTTTGTTCATTAACAGCAAGTCAGCAATTAGCTTTGATGACCGACAAACGATGATTTCATAAACCAAGGACAGAGTCAAAAGCAAACATGGTAATTGTATGCAAGTATTGCATGGGGTATTGATAAGACAGACCCGTTTTACAGCCTGAATGGATCAACCCTCATCTGGCGGGGGAAATTCTTGCGTCCATCCATACACGAACATCAAATGCTTTAAAACAGATAAAAGTATATTAGTTTTAAATACTTGTATCATATGTAGGTAAAATTAAGTATTGAATGCGCGTAAGAATTTTCAATATAGTAGAGGATGGCTTCAAATAGCCTGAGGCATTTTAATAAAGCTTTATAACTAAATTAACGCCTTTCCACGGCATATTATTATTCCATCCATCACCTCCTTTGTTGGCGGTCTTCTTATTGCCACTCAAGCCCTTCAGCCATCTATCTAATCACTTTTAATTTGCATTCTTCATTATCTTCAAGTCCTCATCTCTTGTCTGATTTTTTTTTTTTTTTTTTGGCATTTTGGAGAAAATTTACAGTTTCAATTGTCACCAAATTTTGGGCCAATCTCACCATCTTGGATCATTGCGGTGCGGACATATTGGGGGATTTACATGGTGGCCCTCCATGCCCATGAGAAATAGTTGGGGACGAAGATCCTAGACACCCCATGTAAATAAAATAATAATAATAATAATCAGGGGCGAGCAAATTTACCTAACCTTTATAAGCACCAAGCCGCAGAACATCTTGGCTCCATCGAATATACCTTGGTGCTTATAAAGGTCAGGAGATAAAAGTTACTTCCTTCATTCTTTTTTATCGGTTCATTTTAATTAAAATTTTTGTCTTAATTTATCTATCTCATTAACAAATCAAGACTATATTAATTGTTATTTTTTTATAAATATCTCTCTTTAATATAGTAAGTATTTGTGTACTTGTATTGGAAAATAGAAACAAATTAAATATACTTACAATATATAAAATTTTGAAAATTAATTACTTTTTAATAAAGAGAGATTCTTTGAGGATAAAATAGAAAATATTGACTAATTAACTGAAATTTTTTATTTTTTTTAAAACTTGTGAATCGGTTAAAATAGACACAAAAAAAAGAGATAAAGAGAGTATATTTCAATTCAGTCAATGAATATTGGGAATTTTTTTATTAAAAAAATTGTTCAAATTTGATATTTAATGGTGAGTAATTGGACATTATGAAAGTCATTGGCTGTGGAAGTTGAGAATTCGAGATTTGTTTCGGGTGTTTAGAAGTTTAGTATGCAAAAGTGGTTGGCTGTGGAATTTGGCTTAATGTTTAGAGTTGGAGATAAAACGCATTTATCGAATGTATTTTTATTTTTTTTAAGACCCATTACTAAAATGCATTGAAGCCAATAAAGACTGACCTTCAACAGTTACACCAATTGATGCGTTTAGGCCCCAAATGTGGCCATTCTTATGAAAAGCCCGATTGTAGTACTATCTTCTTAGTACCATTTTGAGATAACATTAAAGAAAATCGGAAAAAGACCAGAACAAAATACAGAGACAGTGACAGAGATAGGGATGGATTTCCTAGTCAAAAGATTCATGAATGCAAAAATATCATTTTGGATATTAGATTTGATTGCTAACAGTGCTTTGTCGTCTGATACTTGATTTTTCTTTGATTACGTATCCGTCTGAAATCCAAACTACAAATGATTTTGACAAAAAAATTGTTGCGGCTTCATAAGGTTGCTGGAGAGAGTAAACCTGGTTACATACTGGCCTTTAGCCGCAAGAATCACAATGATTGAGACTGTTGTTTATGGTTACATGCTGGCCTTTTTCTCAACGACCAAATTCCACAAGTATGAACGTAGGTTTGGACAATGCAGAGTGGAGACGTATGTGATGATACCTCAGCTGATCCGGACGATCTCCATTCAATTCCATTGTCAAGAACAACCTAACTCGATTGGAAGAACTTGCAGGGAATTCATTTCCTTTTTCCCACCCCAAGGAAAAGAAAAGATCGGTCGAGGACACTGGTGGGGCAGGATTACCTTAAACCACTTTTTCTTTATCCTCAACAGTTGATTCCCATTCAAGATTTCTCTTTTGGTTACTATATTCATATCTCATCTGCCCTTTTGAATGCTACATGAGTGGACAGCTTTCTTCTCAAACACCAAACTCCACATCTTCAAGCAAAAAGAAAAGGGGAAAAAAAAGTCCCTTTCTTTTCCATTCCTTATATATTTTTTAAAAAAATTCTAATAATTGGTCCGTTTCATGCACCAGCTGGCTTTGGCCCATGGGACACCAAGTCTCTTCTTTCATCAATAAATTTGAAGAAATGAATATTGCAGAAAGTTGTATCATTCACTGATTCACTGCACAGGCCACATCCAATAATTCCAATTGGTCTTATTTCTGCTGGAGAGCCACCACTAGGAGGAGAGAGTTCCTATAGAGAATCTAGTACTAATGTATACACCAGGTCAATTAACTCGATATCACTTCTGTATTTATCATAAGAAACAAAATATCAGCACAGCATTCAATTAAGGCATGACAAAGCTAGTCATAAAAATCATGATTTTTTCTCTGGTAAGAACAAAGATGTTTTTCTGAGGAAAAAAGAAATAAAGGTGTTAAATAGTGTTAAACTAAAATTTCTACAATTACATCGAAGGGTAAGACTAAGTAAGATTACAGAAACATAAACATAAGCTTAATTGTGATGATTAGTGCAAGAACAACTTCAATGGGTAAAACTACTTTTCATGCAAAATAAACTTTACATATTATTGATGCATAGCATAATTCGAGCGGACGCATTTAAAAGATTTAATAAACTTTAAATGCACGTGAATGCATCCCTCAAGTTTGTTTGGATATTTAGCCCTGCAAATGTACCTAACCTTTATAAGCACCAAGGTAGTAGCCTATAGATAAGCAAGATCATTGAAACATATACACCAGCTTGATTTAATGATTAGTGCAAGAATTGCGAATAAAGCACCGTAGTTTCCTCTGAAATATAGATGGCATCCATATAAATATACAATTCAAAAGGATGCACTTAAAAGCTTTATTACAATATGATCTGCCATTTTAGTGGCAAATGAAAGTATTTCTGAGCTTATTTGGGTATTAGCCATGCAGATTTGCCCAACTTTTATAGGCACTAAACTTGACAAAAAGATGGACACAAAGAATAGAAATATAGAAGATTATCATGATCTTTGACTTCTAAACTTAAACCGTTGCTAGATTGAAAGGAATCTTAGCACATGGGATGTTTTAATACAATATCTGATTATGATTGAATATTTCAAATATCTCAATTCAAATCTTGGAAAACTTTAGCTGATATTTGATGCTAAAACTATGTTAAGAAGATCATCAATAGGAAATCAGACTGCAACTTTTCACTTCAAGACTCAAGAGGGGAAAAAGTTGAGAGAATTACTTACAGTTTGTATCACCACTTAGCATTAGATTTCTCGGCTGAATATCCATGTAATATCTTGATGCACCTGCAGGCCACAAATTCAGTATTGCAAATTAGAAAGAGATTAATTAAGCAACATATAAAGCTTAACAAGCATAATTAAGAAGTTGAGCAGAAGCAAAGGCTGAAAAATGAACAGTGCATGAAAAGGAGGGGAAAAAAAAAAAGAAAATCAAAGCATGCTCCAGACAAAATGATTCAGGATAAGAAAATATGGCACACAAATACATACATGATAAAGATGCATCATGCATGTCAGAACATCAAGAACAAGAACACACAGAACCAACGGAAATTGAACAGAGAAAACACAGTGCAACAATAAGCAAATGCCCAGTGGTTTTAGTTAAGAATCATAGCAGCACGATTAACAACATTGCCTTTCACTCTCAAAACCAAGGAATACTGGCAGACTAAAGAAGATTAACTAGTGGCGGGATGAAAAGCATTGCGAAAGCGGAGTAATTAGCAACACTCACCATCACACTTGGATGATCCCAAAATGTAATTGGACTAATATTTCCATTCATTGCCATTGTAAGGGTCAACAAAAAACCAATCCCTTGTAAATGATTTACATTTCCATCTTACATCTTAGTATATAGCTTCTTTTCTGGCAAAACTTTTTGCCAACATTTTTTCTTGAGATATAGGAACATTTGCCTATATTAGAAGTTCCAATTTTCGTGTATATCTTCCACCAGCGGTGATCAGTCTAGTCCTTGTCCACCGAATACTGCATACAAGCCATGCTATTGCCAATGGTTGCCATTGTGAATGAGGTATATATGGCTAGTGTTTCCCGCAGGACCATAGTAAGCATACTGAGGAAGCTTTCCTGCAGCTTTCTCGTAACACAGGGGATGAGGATATTTCACGGGCACCCTGGACATCTGATGGATGCACCTACCAGTAGCAGGTGGGTTTGGACGCCTGAAACTGAGGCTAGCAGCTGCAGAGTAAAGTGATTTGGGAGATGTAGTAGTATCATTACTAGTGGGGAAAGCAATGGAAGAGGTTGGAGATACTTTTTTGTTGGATTTAGGCTGAGAAAGAAAAGCTCTAATCTTGAGAGCGGAGGTTGGGGAAGCAGCTCCAGCCCGATCATATTCCTCGATGAGATTGCCAAGATCCTCATCGGAGGTGATCGATATCAGTGCATCCAAGTCTTCCGTCGGCAACTGACATCTCAAACTCACTGATGTTCCACACATCTCCCCTAGCTTCACCAACAGCTCTGCCACCACAATTACATTCACAAGCATCAAAATCCAGTTCGCCTTTATAAAGCATATCAACAAAAACACAGCATACAAACACAGAACGCAAACATACACGGGTTCTTGCTAGAGTTCTTGCAAATGCACCTAAAACAAATATAAAAATATAAAAGAAAAAGATAAACAGGGCTAACCAGCAAAGGAAATGGAACGATCAACAGCAAGAACACGGGTCTCTCCACCTTGGTAACGGAGCTTGCCATCAGGGTAACGAGGAAGGATTTTGCCACCATAGCTGCAAAGAAGCTTGATGGTGGTAGGGGTAGATTTCAGAGTGAGACTGCACGGACTGATAGAAGGGCCCACCATGGTTCTCAAGAAAAAACGGCTGCAGATGGGTCCAGATTGAAATTTTCAGGTATCTTAAGGAAAGAAGAAGAAGACACTAGAAAGGAAGGAAGAAGAGAGGATCGAAAATCCTTTGGAGTGGCTTCTTCAAGCCTATGTAAGGTACCCTCTCATACGTATTTATAGAGCTTCTGAGCATCAAGGAGCTTGGAGGTCGGCTGACTGGGCGGGAAGGGATGGCTGCGTAGACACTAGACAGTGAAATTCAAGCCCGGCCCCAATGCTTGGGTCACAGCCTGGATTCCCATTTCTGTGGACCCTAGGTTAAATTTTGATGCCTCTACTGAGGGATGAAGACAGGACCAAAGGCCGTCCTTTACCTCTTAATTAGCGGATTGTGTATATTAAAAAATTATATTTTATATAATAAAAATTATATATATAATTTATAAATTTGATGTAAATTTTTTTTATTAATTAATAATTATAATTTAATTTATAATAATAATTTTTCAATCTCACGTGAACTAGGATTACAATGTACAATTTCAGTCTCGGAACTCTTGGATGTCACATTTTAGGTTGATCGCCGGAAAATCAAATATCACTAGATTATTTACAAAGTTGGAGTTTGACTATTAAAGTACATTTCGTGATTTATTTAATTTGTTTGATTTGAGATATCAAAGTCGATTATTAAAATATATCTATAATTTATTTAGTTTATTTGAATTGAAAAATCAATTAACAAATCTACTCTTAAGGACCTACTCTCGACTAACAACTGTGAGGATATGATTCCACAGGCTCCAATTTCTGAATACCATATTAATTTCTTTTTTTAATTATTAAAAATAAATAAACAATGTTTCTATGAATCGGCTTTTTGGAGGAAAAAAACATATTTGGATTGAGAAAAAATAATAACAATAACAGAAAATGTTTATTGCAAGAGATAACACAGTTTCCTTTTTGGTTTATACTCATTTTTAGACCAATCAAATTTGATTTCAAAGTTTAAATTGGCAATGCATGTAAATGACTAAAAATTTACAAATAAATAAATCTTCCATTTTAATGTTTCTTATGTTAAGATGAAAATGTTTAACCATCTTTTAAAATACTATAATATGTAATATCTACTCAGTAAATTAATAGGTTTCGAGTTTAATATTTTACTGAATACACGATTACCTCCTTTTCCTTTGTAATTGTGTAAAATTTCTTTTAAAACGAAAATAATTTTTCTATTTTAAACATTTCTACTTTTCAGTAGAGACCGAACCAAAAACACCGCGTAAGATGATAAATTATAATAAAAAGATAATATTATAAATTTTCTTTTAACTCTACGAATAAATAATTAATTTATATAAATATTCAAAATCTATTATTTTTTATCTACGAAATAGATAAGGAATTGATGGACTATTATCTCAAATCAAAAAAGTTAGTCATTGAAATTATGTTTGATATACGATAAAGCCCCAAATTTAATATCATTGAATAGTGTTAAAAAATAACGTTTATCAATTGAATTATTAACTTCTCCGATAGTAATAAAATTATTAATTTCCCCGATCGCATTTATAAGGTAATATAACAGTGACCGGGTTGGGCCATTAACAAATTTTTGGAGATAACGATAACGATGTCGACTGTTTAGTGTCTGTATCGAAGTGCAAGGTGGGCAACTTGGGCAAGGGCAGACGTATGAATATGACAATTCAGCTTTCTCGATTGCTTCCAGTGGGGTCCAATTTGACTCAATTTTTTATTTTTATTTTACAATATAAATTATTTTAAATCTATATATATATATATATATATATAAATTAAAAGGAGAGAGGAAGTCTCATCCAGTGACACTTGAATATATCTGGTAACACTTGGCTATTTTAAATTTTTTTAATTATCTAACTTAATTAGATTTAGAAATTTATCAGAATAATTTTTAAAAATAAAAAAAATAAAAGGTCACCTGACTTTTATATATATATATATATATATATATATATATATATATATAAAAGTTGAAGGGAAAGAGGAAGTCTCCTGTAGTGACACTTGGATGTATCGGTTGGTGACACTTGGTTGTTTTAATTTTTTTAAGTATCTAACTTAATTAGATTTAGAAACTTATCAGAATATTTTTTTTTTTTTAAAAAATGAAAGGTCACCTGATTTAATTAGATTGAGATGCACGTTATCTAAATTGAAAGCAGTTTATGTGTAACCCAAATACTTCTCCCTATTAAATACTTATTTGCATTAACTAATAAAATATATATGTATTTAATATTAATATATTGAAACGTGTAATTCTTTGAATATTATTTAAATTTATTTCAAAATCTTAACTAATTAAATAATTAATTAAGTTAATTAATAATATATATGTATTTAATATTAATATATTAAATATTAATAATATAACAACCCGTGCAATGCACGGGATATCAACCTAGTTTATATATAAAAATTAATAATTCATAAATTTTAGATAATTTTAAAACTAAATTTCTAAAAATATTTCTAATTAAACTTTTGTCTACTTTAGTAATGGGAGAGAGTTGGATGATAATTAGTAAAGGAAGAGAAATTAGAGAAAGAAATAAAGATTGTGAAAAAATAATTCAAATTGAAAACGATTTATATAATAAGACATAAATATTATTATTATTATTATTTTCTTCAAAAAACATATATAAAATATGTCATTTTAAAGTTTGACCATATAAAATAAATCTTTGAAGTATGAAGCACGTAATTCTATTTTAGAATAAGTCAGAATAAAATTTAAAATTGAAATTGTTATGTATAATATAGACAGTTCATTTAATAAATTATTTAAAAGAATATTTTTAAAATAAGCTCAATCGAATTCGATTACGTAAAATAAAAATTTATAAATGTAAAACACGTGTGATAAGTTAAGATAAGATTTGAAATCTAACTTATTATTCTGTATAATACGCACAGTGAATTCAACAAGTCCATTCCTTTGGGCCCACATAGGCTGCTTATATATGCTTAGTAAGAGGGCAATTTTATTGAGTGTCAAAACAAAATACTTTGATTTATTGTCTTTTTTTTTTTTTTTTCGTTGCTCAAATGTCATGCAAAAATCCAAGAAAAAATGTCATATTTCAAGGTTTTCTGTGCTCCCACTTGAACGTGATAATATGCTTCCGTGGCTCCCACTTTCTGGGACCCATTATTGCATAGTTAGTTCCTAAACTCGGTTTATCTTCAGAGAAAAATTCATTTTGCCGTCAAAATTTTATATTGTCATTTAAATTTTATTTGAATTTAATTATTATCTAAACTATAATTTTTTCTCACACTACCGTCCAAACACCTCTGACCCTTAAATTAAATTAGTTCATATAATAAATTAAATATAACATAAAGTAAATTTCTCATCCAACTAACTTAAAGAACAAAAAGACTAAATTAATTTGATTAAATTAAGTTAATTTAGTTCAATTATATTATATTTTTTATTTTTTAAAATTTAAATTTATAAATAATTTAGTTTTTTTATTTTTTAAGTTGATTATGTAAGAAATTTATGCTATTTTATATTTAATTTACTATGTTAACTAACTTAATTTAAGAATTAAAGGTGTTTAGATGGTAATATGGAAAAAAAATCATAATTTAGATAGTAATTAGATTCAAAACGAAATTTATATAGTAATATAAAATTTTAACTATATTTGAAATAGGTGAATTTTTCCTTTATCTTCACGAACTCTTCTCCCCCTTTCTTTTCATTTTTCTCCTCCAACCACCCCAAAAGAGACAAATAATAATAATAATAATAATAATAATAACAACAACAACAACAATAATAATAATAATAATAATAATAATAATAATAATAATAATAATAATAATAATAATAATAATAATAATGAAGTGACCATAGCCTTCTCTTATCTCCTTATCCTTTGCAAAAGAGAATCATGGATTGGGACTGAGCCATTTGTGTTAGTTGATGTCAAAAGTTTGATGGTGATAAAATATTTTAGTATAATAGTATCGATTTTGTTATATTAAAATTTATTCATCAAATTGTGATTGTTGTTTACACAATCTTCAGTACTGTTCATATAATAGTGACTATATTTACAAATCATAAGTAATATTCATATAATCGTGATAATTATTTATAATAGATCGCGTAATTTTTGTATGTTAAATTAATATGAGAATTATACTCATTTTCCTAGAGAGAGATGGAGAACCGTATGTATTTCTTGATCTCACTTGTTAAAAAAAAAAAGATTTACTTTTTATATATACTAATTTGATACTCGTGTGTTGCTTGAAATGACGTAAACAAAATACGTCAAACAAATAATTTTTATTTGAGTTCATGATTTTTCAAAAACTTATTAAGTGCTTACAAATCACCATAATTTAAAGGAAAAAATTTACTTTGCCATCTCAAATATGACCAAAATGTCATCTAAATTTCATTTTAAATCTAATTGTTATCTGAATTATAATTTTTTCCCATATTGCCATCCAAACACCTCTAACCATTAGTGTAATATATTATTTAAATTCAAAATTAACATATGTGATTAATAGATAAATCTCATTAAATTCAGATAACCTTTATCTAAATTCAAATTTAAATGATGTCGTGTGTATCAATTCAAGACGTTGCCACCTATTATAACAGGAGCATTTCACAACTCCCTAATTAGATCTATATTCAATGATGTTATGACTATAACCTTAAAAGAAAAAAAAAAAGTAATAGTTTGGACCCTTTCATGTTGTTTTGTGGATGTAAGTGGATAATGATTTATTTGAATTGAGTTTTGTAAAAAATTATTGAGTAGGTGATAATATAAAATAATAATATATTTAAATTAAAGTGAAATTTTAGTTTGAAATAAAAACTGTAATCCTTATCCAAATCAAATCAACATTTAATATCGTAATAGTTTTTTTTTTTTAAAGAAAAAACTAATTGAGTTATCATTTCGACCCTCATTACGGACGAAAGGTAGAAAATATTATTTTCTCAGTTTCCAATGAATTTTGTAATTTTAGAAGCCGTATCAAACTATCAATTACTTAGTCATATTCTCTCAAATTTTGAAAATTGAGAGGAATTATACTTTGATTTGCTTTCAATATGTTTGGCATTTTGAAAGAAGCCTCAAATATGGTAATTGAAGCATTTTTCCCACAAAACGAAAAAGAAAAGAAAATTCAAAATTTTGATTCTTCAATTTTTGCTCAAATACAAGAATAAACGAAGAGGGAATTTCACATTTTTTTTAGGAGGAAGAAGAGATTGAGATGTTTTGCGTATTGGAGATTCACTAGAGCAATTTAAAAAAAAAAAAAGTTTTTTTCTCCTAAAAAAAGAATTTTGAAAAAACCATTTAATTAAAACTTGTTAAGAAAATTGAAAGAAATGACTTGTCTAAAATGTATTTTAGAAAGAAAACTTGACTTTCGAAGGATCAAATCTCATATGTGCTTTAGAACTTTTTAAGAAAAACTAGTTTGATTTCGGGTGTTTTGCACGCGTTGTTATAACTTACATATGAATTTAATGAATCTTCATATTTCATTTAGAAAAAAAAAAAAAAAACCTTATTTTATTTTAAGAAAAAAAGTAATTTTAAATTAGATACCATACACGTAGAATCATTTGTATCCAATTAAGTGAGATGGCATTTTATTTGATTAAGAGAAATATTAATTTGTTGATAATTTAAATTAATGAATAAGTATAATTTGTAGATAAATTAATTTAACTTAATTAAGCATTCCGCAACTCCTTTTATATATATATATATATATATAAATTTTAAAGGAGGGAAAAACTTTTATCAAAATGTTTTAAATATTGAAAAGAAAGATTTTCAAGTAAATTTTTTTCACTTCTGAAATGAAATCAAGACAGTTATTCAATTAATAAAATACTTTTATTAAATTATCGAACAAATAAGTGCAGAATAAATAGATTTATACTCTTTAAACGCATGTTCATTTCTGTCTTTTTAATTTTTTTTTCTAAAACATTAATTTGAATTTATAAATTCATTTAAAATATAAACAATATATACACAAGGAGACAAGATAATAAGTTAGTCAGCAAACACACGTATGCAATTTCCGATTTTTTATTCTTGATCCGACCCCCTTGTGTATGAATAAAATGTATGGTGTTGTTTTAGGTGTGAATCCATTTGGCAGAATCAAACTCAGTCCTCTCCCAAAAGAATACGATGCCAAATTTTCCTTTGCATTCTTGTGAAAGAGCATTCTAAAAATTCTTCTAAATTGCTATCATATACGTCAAGAATATCCAAAATGGGCGGTTAAAGTTGCCATCCCAAAGTGCTTTGGAAGTGGAAAAATGAGAGAGAAGCAATGGCCGGTTGAGTCAGTCTCGTATCATCTCTGATGGGATCTTTCACAAGCTTGTGAACTATACGTGTCCAGACTCTGCCACCATCCTTGACTTCCATTTTGGAAACAGACTGGGAAAGGAGAGTGACTGGGTGATTCTCGAAAGGCCACTTGTAGAGAAGAGAGAGTTGCAGAGAGGCTCGAGACATGCATAATGGGTTTGGGAGCATTTCACGTTTCTGAATAAGAAGATGCAATGATCCTGCCTTCCTAGATTCAAACCCATTTTAGACATGTTTTCCTCCAAAGGAGAAAGATGCTGCTTACCTCCCTTTTTCCACCTTTTCCTGAATATTTATCTTGGAAGAAATATGCAGTGTCGGGCTTTTGTTGAATTCTTGTTCGCTTAAGACAATTCTTGATTAGAAAAATCTGTTGTTCTTCTGGCATCAATTAACCATTTATAGAATTTCTTGTACTCGTGGAAGAGAATAATGAAAGAAGACTCAAAATTCAAGCAAATGCATGTTTGTACGAGATTGCAAATTATCAATAATTGAGTTTTAATTTGACTCGTAATTTAAGAAGTTAGGTTTCGATTTTTTTATACTAACAAAAGTTGGTCTAAGTTAAAAGAATTTAGTGCGCTAGTAAGATCTCAAGCTCGAGTGAATTGAAGGAATCCTGTACATTCAGCAACTCACTTGAAAAGGGTTTCTTAATTTGATTCCAACCAATTTCAATTTAAGTAATTTTTAACTATTGAGAACTTATTTTTAATTATAAAAAATAATCATCTACTAATAAAATATCATATTATTAATTTTTAAATGCACGTTCTCTCTCCTCGGTCTATATATTTTTTTTTCAAAATTCAAATTTCTTGTTAATTCAAACCAAATTTTCTCGCAAGATTGTTGTTCAAGAAAAAGGGGGAAAAAAAAGAATAATAAGCAACAAATAAAATAAGACTGGTAATGAGCACAAATTCTGGTTGGGTTTTTACTTGGAGAGGGAGAAGAAAGACAATAATAAAATAGAAAAATAAAAGTTTTGATTATTTGATAATTTCACAAAAAGACAAGGAATGGCCAATCTATAACAGATTAACCAACAATTCCCGAACAATCTAGATAGATAGGTCTAGCCTGCCCAGTACCGACCGGATTGAACCTCTCTGACAAATAGTTTTCTCATACAGAGCTAAGAACAACGTTGTGCAATGTTGGGCTTGTGACCGGACAGATTATCTGTTCCCCCTGCCCCGAATCACTTTGTTACATGTAGAGAAGAAAAACAGTATAGTATTAGCTATGAATGCACGATTTGCATTAATCTCAAGAAAAGAAACGACCAAATTTGTGGCTTCTGTTTTGCTAGTTTGGCACCAAAAAACAAGCAGAAGCTGATGCTGTTCTTTGCCAAATGATGCCCTGCATGCAGCCCTATATATGGGTAAACGCATCTGGTCCTGCTCTTCTTGAAAATAATATGCATGGTTGAAGACGGGGACCCCATTTGATATTGCTGTACTCTCACACAGAACGCCAGAAGTCGGGAAGGAGGAATGGGATGCAACACCGGGACTGGGATTCCATATATATATATATAGCAGAAGCTGACATCGATGTTTTGTATTCCAAGGAAGAAAAAGAAATGAGAGGAATCTGGGTCGCATCGTGCATTCACGGAGGCCTAAATGTAGTTACAGATATGCCCTTTAAAGTTACAGTCGTTCCATGCAGAAGTAGGGTAGGGTTTGGTAATTTTGACAGTTTGGAATATGATGCTATGTGTAATATTTAGGTCTTCAAGAGCAGGATATATATGCTCTGTGAGATTCTGAAGATGTCCATACTGAGGGACCTATTCATGAGACTCCATCTCTCTTCAAGGCATAGGAACAGAAAAAGAAAAGAAAGAAATATGCATGTATATTATTTGTTAAAGAAAACAAATATTTAACTTAAAAATAATTCATTATAGGTGAGAAAATTAATAAAATTTATACATTATATTAGTGAATTTTGAAATAATTTTGAGATAATAACGTGAGATTATATTTTAGACCATCAAAATTCATTCTTTTGAGTATCGCATTTGGAGTTTATTTTTAATCTATATGTAAATTTATTTGTTTTCCATACCAATAGAATCCTTTGTGTCAACATTATACATAAATGGTACCCTCGAAATGGTGGATACACTAGAAACTAGAAAGAAAATAGAAGCATAATGCTTAGAAGGATTTTATACCATTCATTTCTTTTTCTTTATATATATATATATGAAAGAGAAGATATTCGCCGGGGAAAAGAAAAAGGAGAGGCGAAAAGTCTTTTCTTAATATTTTTCTAATTTATCATGGAGGGGATATGAATTGACTTAAATATTTATCACCCAATAAAGAATAATTCAGGCTGAAATTGCTTTTATTTGGGCGGGGGGGGGTGGGAAGCACCATTGCTGACTTCACCTGCAATGCTCCGAGGTTCTTGGGCTGAATATAAGTTAACGGCCCATCTCTAAGAACACAAGAGCCAGAACACATACCCTATGCACCAAACTCGGCCTAAACACTGGAGAAGTAGCCTCCATGGACACATCAACTGGGCGGCCCAATTGGATCCGCCTGTGTAAAACTTTATACCATAAATGGAATTAAAAATTTTAAAAAGGATACATTTAGTAAGTTAAATTACTTGTAACATTCTTAGTCAAATTATTTAAGAATTGAAAGTATAATATTTAGAATAAGAGAAAAAGATACAAATAAATTTAAATGAAATATGAAAACTATTGCAAGAATATCATTGATATTAATCAAAAGTTATTATAAGACTTGTATTTTAAAAAGTCAAGTTAATTTTAAAAAGACTCATATTTTGAGACGAGAAATAATATGTAACACATGATATGTTATCATTAAGAAAACTAGTTCATCCGAAAATAACCATTAAAATTAGAGAATCCGAACCCAGAAATTTTTAAGTAAAGCGATATCATTTTGATCCGATCTAGGGTCAGCTGGTAAAGCATGGCAAATTATTGTGGTAGCATCTAAAAGGGTCACACAGTCCCTTTGACCGATAAGTAGACAACTTAGCCATCTGTCATAAAGATCTGGCTTTCTTAATTTTTAGCCGAACTTAAAAGCGAAAAGAAATTGAATTAATATGAATTTATTTGAATGTAATAAAAAAATTAAAATTAAGTTTAAATAAAATTTTAAAAAAATTATGTATTATAAATATATAAAAATTTTTAAAATTAACATGGATTAAAAAAAATTTCTTTCCACTTAAACATTTGATGTGAATCTATAACTGATCGACACAAATAAGAAGGTAAATAGACATTTTATAAGATCTAAACTTATGACTTTTGAATCTGAAGGTGAATAGTATTATAAAATTAGGATAGTGTTAGAATAAAATCTACACACTACACACTAAGAAAATTCTAACTATTCTTTACACAAGAATTTCTCTTCAAACTTCTCTCTTTCTTTCTCTCACAACTCTTTCACAAAACGGTGGCATACATCATCTCCCACTAATCTCAATTAGTAGTGTCTCCACTAATCTCCCACTAATCTCAATTAATGGTGTCTCCACTAAACAGTGGACATCCATAAAAATATTCTATAATAATTCACATAAATCCATAATTAGTGGAGCCTCCACTAATTAATAAAGATTCTAATAATTCATAACAAATAGCATTTTATAAGACTCTGACTTTTGAATCTTTAGACTCTTTACCAACCAACCCGGCTACCCGGTTCGGTGCCGTATTGATGTTTCTTGCTCCATATTTGATTGGTGTGGTTTGAAGGAAATTCTTGCAGCGTTTCTGGAATCGGGCTTTTCCCATAGGCAACAAAGGAATGTTCAAATGAACAGAGACGACAAGGCGCCATCTTTGACACTTCGCTCTCTACTTCTAGTCAAGAATGTGGGTTTCTCTCAAACTTTGTCAAAACAAAAGAAATGTTTGTTTCTGGTTGATTCCGTTTTTGTTTGATTGAAGGACCAAACAATGGAGTAAACACACCGCTGCCAAAAGTTCAAGAATTCAACTGCCACAGTGCCACTGCACTGAGCCATATGTATTTCTCCCTTGTTCTTCTCTGGTTAAGTTTCAGTCGCAGCAATCATGCTGAACTTGTTTCTTCCTCTAATTTTTCTCAGTGGCTGGCCGATATTTGCTTTCGAGTTTCATTTTGATTCTTTCTCTCAAAATGATATCATTTTTACAGGTGATGCTTGTAAAACCCACACTTATTGGAAATCTGTAATTTATAGAGATATTTTAGAATTTGTTAAGGGTTAAATCTTAATACAATAAAGATTAGAATTCTATTTGGTTAATATTTTAAGTAAATAGGGATTTGGATTGAAATTATTTAAGAGTTAGAAACCCTACGATTTATTAATTAGGAAACCTTATTGGAAACATGTTGTTTTCTAATCGTCAATCGATACCGAAGGAGGGAGAGAGTTTAACTAGGGTTTGAAGGAAAAGAAGTTCAAGTGTCGATATTAAGAGGTAAGTGGAAATCAATCTCTTCTATTTTCGGGTACAAATAATATGATAAAAATATTATTTTAGTTATAAATTTCCGAATAAAGTAGGGTATTTTTTCAAAGTATAAATTTTAATGATTGGTTAATGTATGGTGTGGATTTCGATGTTTGTATTATATGGTTACATGGTTTCGTACAAATATATTTGATGAATTCGGTACATGATGGATCTGTTTATATTTATTTGAATATGATGCCTCAAAGGTGGGCTAAACCTTTTTGGAATAATGTTAAGATTAAATTCGTCTTTTGGATTTGTGCAAGACGAAGTTTTAATCTTTTTAGACCGTTAAGGCCGAATTAAACGTTTTTAGATTTTTCTAACTGAATAAGTTAATTCAGTTAGAAGAAGGTAATGATTGTATGAATTTGGTGTGAATGAATGTTTCGATATGTTTGATATCTTTGCATACTTTTACGAAGTTTGCTAAGTATACTCATTAATTGGTATGAGTTTTGGAGCAAAAGAAACTAGTCAGTATATTTTTTTTAATGTTTAAAATTTATATCCCAAGAAAATAATTTGAGATTTATTGAGTTTGCTATTTTTATATAAACAAAAGTTTTATTCTTTTAAAACTAAATATTTGATAATAGTTGTTATTATTATTATTATTGTTGTTATTATTATTATTATTTGTGAATGTAATTGTTAATGTGGTGGACATGTACGTATATCATGTAAAGGCATGTATTAAACTTTTTTCTGGGGAAGTAATTCTGAGTATATGGTTGGCCCACCCTTTCAATATTTCCTCCTTTCCGATTTTAACAATGATCGTTGGTACGAGAGCCCTTTCTACTAAGGTTGGGTTGGGCGTATAGCACAGGGTCGAATATTAAAATTTTATTCAGTGGCTTATGTTATCTTATTTATTCTAAATTCTATCTGTTTTTTTTAGTACTCAATGAGACAAATGTAAAAATTAATTTTATGGGTTTTAATATAGTTTCTTTGAGGAAGATTTAATTATGAAATTATTAGGTTATCATTTTGGAAGAAAATGTGTTTTGTTGTTTAAGTTTTGAGGTAAAACTTTGTATTATTGGGTTGCGACCCTGGTGGTAAAATATGTTATTTTTGTTATATGGTTAGATTCGAAAAAATACGAAAGAGTAATATTAAGATTATTGAGTCGCATAAATGGTTTGAAGTTAGATCTTAAAATTATTGTTGATAAATGAAGAAATTTAAAGAGAAGAGAGTGAGATTAAAGTTGACGAATAATATTTTAAAAATTAAAAACGTGAGAACGAGAACTAAAATGTGGTGATTTTGTATTGTACTTAAACTTTTATTGTTGAAAGAGTTATTTTTTATGTGTTTTAAAAGTTCAAGGGCTAAAACCATACATTTTAAAGTTCGAGAATGAAAATCAAAATTTATTAAAATTCAGGAAAGACAGGCCCTAATGTATTTGAGGGATGAGACTGATGTTAGCTTCTAACCAATTGAGCAATTACGCCTGGCTCTCAATTTTATTTTAAAGGTTGTTGAAAGGAAATTCTTGCATCTGGAAGATGATACATGGCGAAGAAGACTGCAAAAATTTTCAAACACTGGAGTCAACAACACGGCTTTGATTCACTATGATTTTGTCAAAATAGGAAAAATATGTTTTTGGTTGATTGATGATTGTAGCAGCTAACAATGGAGCAAGACAAAAGCTGCGAAATCTAATTCTTGAATTGGATTCGACTTCTACTGGCACTGAGCCATCTGTATTTCTCTTTGGGCTAATGGTCAGCGGCAATCATGTTGAAATTGTATCTCCTACTAATTCTTCTATGTGCCTCACCATTAGTAGCTCTTGAGTTTCTTTTCAATGGTTTCTCCCCCAGTGATCTCATACTTACTGGCGATGCTAGTATTGATTCTGCTGTTATCAGATTAACAAGCAATAGTGGCAAATTTTCAATGGGAACAGTTTTCTATCCCTATCCTCTTCGCAAAAATACCAGAAACATGACAGTTTTGTCCTTCTCAACTTCATTCATATTCTCCATTCTCCCTGAGATTAGTAGCCATGGGTTTGGTTTTGCCTTCCACATTTCCAACACTACAGTTCCCCCTAATGCCCCGTCTGACGAATCCCTTGGCACCATCAAGAGGCCGAGTGTCACTTCTGGTGCTCAACTCTTGGCTGTTGAATTTGATTGTGGACGGAATCCTGAGTTTGGTGATCCCAGCGGCAATCATATTGGAATAAACCTTAATAAGGTTGAATCTATTACAACCCAGGAGGCTGGATACTATACTTCCAGCACAGATGAGTTTATTCCTATCATTATGAGTACTGGAAATAACATCCAAGCTTGGATAGAATTTGATGGAACTGATTGTGGAATCAATGTCACTATAGCTCCAGTAGGAATATCCAAACCAGCCAGGCCCTTGATCACCTTTTATAACCCCATTATTGCTAGTTATTTTGGTGGAGATGTGTATGTTGGATTTTCAGCCACCCACGCCATGTGGTCAGAGGCGCAGAGAATTTTGGCTTGGACCCTTGCAGATGAAGGTGCACCAAGGGATATGAACATATCAAATTTGCCCGTCTTTCTTGCAGAAACTTCATCGACCTCTTCCCTATCAGTGGGACTTCTTGCTGGGATAATAGTCATTTCTGTCTCGGTTTTATTAATCTCCTTGTCTGGATTTTACTTGTTTTGGCTCAGAAAAAGGAGAAGAAGCAAAGATGAAGATGAAGTAGAAAGCTGGGAGACAGATTATTGGCCTCATAGGTTTTCTTATGAAGAGCTAGGACAAGCAACAAATGGTTTCTCAGAAGATGAGCTACTGGGCTCCGGAGGCTTTGGCAGAGTATTCAGAGGAAAAGAGTTAAACAACAGCATGATTGCAGTTAAATGCATAAATCGTGATTCAAAGCAAGGATTTAAAGAATTCATGGCAGAAATCTCAAGTATAGGAAGGCTGCAGCACAAGAACTTGGTTCGTATGCGAGGTTGGTGCAAGAAAGGCCGCGAGATGTTGCTTGTCTATGATTATATGCCAAATGGAAGCCTTTACAGTTGGATTTTCAGCAAGTCCACTATACTGAGCTGGCAAGGAAGACTTCTTGTGTTAATAGATGTTGCTGAAGGCCTAAATTATTTGCATAATGGCTGGGATCATCTGGTGCTGCACCGCGATATTAAATCTAGCAACATATTACTAGATTCAGATATGAGAGGAAGATTAGGGGACTTTGGACTTGCAAAGCTTTATAAACATGGTCAGGCACCGTTGATGACACGCTTGGTTGGAACCATCGGATACATGGCACCTGAGCTGGTGAAAGCTGCTCCAACCGAGGCCAGTGACATTTACAGCTTTGGGGTGGTGGTGCTGGAGGTGGCCTGTGGAAAAAGGCCAACAGAAGTGTTGTCCGAAAACAAACAAACTTTGGTTGACTGGTTGAGAATGCTTCACGAAGAAGGTAGACTTAATGAAGCTCCAGACTGGAGAATTGCTGGGGAATACAAGGTTAATGACATGGAAATGGTCTTGAAATTGGGTTTAGCATGCTGTGATGCTGACCCCAAAATGAGGCCATCAATGAAGGAAGTAGTGGAATCGTTGATGAGTTTAAAGCGACGTGCTTCCTTAGATAATTTATCCTCCTCAAGGTTCCAGCATCTCCACTACTGGGACCTAGAGAACACATCTAGGATCTCAAAAATATCATTCATCACTGATCCTGGTCCAAGGACATGACAGTGGTTTCTGACATCCCTGTAGTGTTCAACCTCAGGTCTAGTCTAGCGAAAGGTTTCCTTGTATTGACACTAAAATGTGATATACACTAACAACCCTGTTGAACACAGCCTTCACTCCTTTGGAGAAGGATCTTCCTTTTGAGACAGCTTCCAATTTCTTGATTTTCTTTCATTCTATTGGTTTTTTAACTTGTTGCTCATTTACTTTTAAGGATTTTGGCCATATTGAATTGTAAAGATCAGGGCCTGCATACTTGTTCTAATGAAGATGATTGTGAAACTCTCTTACCATTCTCCTTCATTAGGTGGCTGGAACTGCACTAGAGCACATAGCCAGTGAATTAGTACTAATCCCTATCGAACTATCCATTGGTGCTTGAAGGATGATGAGTGAATTCTACTCCAGAAAATTTATACGGCAGGAGAAAAAAAAATTGTGAGTTTTTTCAACTGAAAGGCAACTATATCCATGGAAAAAGACGATACCCCCCTGACCATATTGTCTTTATTCTCTTCTGTCGATCTTTCGGCCTCAAATGCAGTATTGACTATGAAATAATCTTGAAGAATCACCTATTTTTGTTCCTTCTTTGATTGTTGGAACTGTAGCAGAAAAGGAAGTTTTTAACTTTTACAGTTACAGCACTGTCATTTTATGGTAAAGGGTAATTTCAGAGTTCTCTCAAGGAACGAAGGACGAAAGAGGGCCTTAGCATAAACATCAATAATTGAAAGTTTAAATCAATAAATCACTATGGATTATGCAATAGAAGAGAAAAAGAAGTAGACAAAAAGGATTCTTTGGGCTCTCTCTTTCAGCCCCTCTTGGTTAAGGTCCTCAAGGATCTATATTTGTTGTAGATATGGTATCTGCTGTATTAACAAGTGGATTTTTGAAGTTAAAACAAGTGGATGCTGGAGTGTATTGGCCACCAGAAAACACCACCACCACTCATTCCTCTAGACCAAAGCAAGCAGACAAATCCATTTCTCTCCTACCCTTTTCCACCAAAGAAAAAAGAATATGTGAGACCAAGAAAATGCACACTCTTGAAGAACTTCTCTTCTTCCAACTACTACTCTCTATCGTCCTCCACCTCTACATTCCATGGCCAAGAATCTACATGAATAACTCTTGCTTGTTCTCTCCTCATTTTTCCTTTCTCCATAGTATTTTCTCTCCCCATTTTTTCTTTCTCCGTAGTATTTTGTTTTTTCGAATAAGTCATGACTTCCTCTTACTGTTTATCTTCGTCAAGAAACAGGACTGCACCAGTGACCTTCTTAGCTCAGAATTCTCACCTGTTCCTCCCCAGACAGAGCAATTGTGCTTTTGCGAATGAAACCCAATTCCCTAAGAGAGAAGCACTCATTTTGAAGCCTCAGCAACGTCTGCCTAAGCCGTCTCTATCGCTATTAAGACCAACGAACTCTGGCTTTATACACCCTCATGCTGCCTTATCATCTTTCGCTGAAGGACAAGAAAGTGAGGGAATAGAAGCCAGAGGGCATCAAGAAGATACAAAATCAGATGATGAATTGCCCGGAATGGCTCAGGCCTTTCATATATCTTCAAGGACAGCAGCTGCCATTTCATTATGCACAGCAGTTTTTGCTCTTACTTTTCCATTTTTCATGAAGTCTTTAACTCAGGGGATGGGCTTGAAGATTAAATTCTTGTCCTATGTCTCTCTATTGTTTGGATTTTACATGGCTTGGAACATTGGCGCCAATGATGTGGCTAATGCCATGGGTACTTCAGTTGGTTCAGGCGCTTTATCACTCCGGCAGGCTGTTTTGACAGCAGGAGTTTTGGAATTCTCGGGGGCACTGCTGATGGGGACACATGTGACTAGTACAATGCAGAAGGGAATTCTTGTTGCAAATGTTTTCAATGGAAAGGATACTTTGCTCTTTGCCGGGCTTCTATCTTCTTTGGCTGCTGCTGGTACTTGGTTGCAGGTGTTGAAAATCTTATCTTTCTCGAGTGAATATGGTTCAAAAATAATTCTAAAGTATTCAAGTTCTGGAAAATGTTAAACACAAAGAAGTATGCTCATCAGTTTTGGCTTCTATTATATGTACTTTGACAAAGTAGGATATATCTTGTGTTTTCTATTGTTTTTACTGCTTGAGAATATCCTAGTGTTCGTCGAAGTGCCTAAATTGACATCTGAAGACCATAAAGGAAGTAAACTAGTTCCAAATATCTTCCATCTTGCTTGGCCAGGACCTCTTTTCTGTTTATGATTGAGCAAAATTAGTTTGAAATGATTAGTAATTTCATTATTTCCAAACATTTCCTAGTAATTTCCTCACAGAAGTGGGATGGGACTTTCAAGGCTGAAAAGGGAATCAGAAGAGAATATTGGGAAGGTGGTGATTATATGCTAGAATAGCTATTGGAAACCTTTTTGCTGGATCTGGTAATGGAATAAGAACTAATCAGCTGAATAATTAGATTCTGTTTTTTCATTGGAATTCTCGTGTCCAGGTTCTGAGAACAGATTTATTAGCTTTGTTTTCTTCTAGGAATATGCGGATGTTTCAAGATAATTTCAATGATATTGATCTGTAGTTCACTCTTGTAAACTGTAATTCCAAGAATGCATGCAGGGAACATAGTGTAATTAAATAATATGGGTAGCTCCTTGAAGCTACAAGAAAATTTGGGCAGCTTTAAGGGATTACTATGATGAAAACTGTGTCTTAGCCAGGTATCAATGTCTTCCAGGGGCACAGCACAAGTATAATCTAGTAACCAAGTTCTCAAATATCTCTGGATTAGCCTACTATGATTAGTGACATATTCCCAATAACAAGAAGGCAATGACAGCTCAGTCTACCTTGAGAGTGAAAGTGTGCTATTGCAATTTTGGTGTCTGGAATTTTGATTCTCTGAATATTTGTGATAATGGATTGTAGGCCAACTGCTTATTGAATGCTGTAACTAAATTCCTTTACCTTCCTTATGCATCTGAATAATTTTCAAATGAGTTACTTGGCTCTCTTGCTTTCCCAAGTGCCAATAGTTTAAAACTCCCTGCTAAACAGTGACAGACTATTGCTAACAACAGAGAGAATAACTACTGTGAAAATCTCTTGAACAAGATTGAGACTTTAAAGCACTGTTGATCTAAAATATGGAGCTTGATATATCCTGTGAAGACCGTAACAGTGAAAAACAGATAGAAGTGTTCTTCCAGCTAATACGACTGCCAGGGAAGCAAACTGAACTGTACTATTATACCAAACTAGGCAGTGGTTCCCTGTACTTAGCTGTGCTTTAAAAATTCACTCAAAATATTCAGATTGATGCTATTAGAGTCTTTTACATTTTTCAAGATCTTGATACATGATATTCTTCTCAGGTTGCATCATACTATGGATGGCCTGTATCTACAACTCACTGTATTGTAGGATCCATGGTTGGTTTTGGTCTCGTCTATGGGGGAACTGGTGCTGTCTTCTGGAGTTCCCTGGCAAGAGTAACCTCCTCATGGGTGGTCTCACCAATAATGGGAGCAATGGTGTCATTTCTTGTCTACAAATTCATCCGCAGGGTATGTGCCCTTACCTACAGCTGTCATAAAGGCCAAAATACTGTTGTCAAGTATGATATTTTGACTTGTAAGAAGCACCTTAGTTGATGCAAATTTAACTCTGATTCAGTGACTTTGCCGCAAAAATCTAAGATTAATGACTTTACTTTCAACTGTTAAAGCATACGGATCGTGACTGCCATCCAATTGAGCTAGCTCTGGCTCATTTGAAAATTTAAACTAGTATCAAATCACATCCCCACTAACCTTCTACTCTCTTTTCAGTTTGTTTACAGTGCTCCAAACCCAGGACAAGCTGCTGCAGCAGCTGCACCACTTGCTGTCTTTGTTGGTGTTACTGGAATTTCATTTGCAGCTTTCCCTCTAAGCAAGACACTTCCTGTGGCTCTTGCCCAGGCTTTAGCCTGTGGTACTGCTGGTGCAATTATAGTTTACAAAGTTATCCAGAAGCAACTTGGTCACCTACTACTTAAGCCAAGTGAGGGAGAGCCAAAGGAAGATACTCATGTAAAAAATATTGGATTTCTCTCTGATATTGCAGGTCCTAAGGGTACCCAACTAGAAATAGTCTATGGAGTCTTCGGCTACATGCAAATACTGTCTGCCTGCTTCATGTCATTTGCTCATGGTGGAAATGATGTCTCCAATGCAATAGGTCCCCTGGCTGCAGCATTATCTATTCTTCAGGGAGGCATGAGCAGAGCTCAGATTGTTATCCCCAATGATGTTCTGGCTTGGGGAGGCTTTGGAATTGTCGCAGGGCTAACGATGTGGGGATATAGGGTTATGGCAACCATAGGAAAGAAGATAACAGAATTAACTCCAACTCGAGGATTTGCAGCAGAGTTTGCAGCTGCATCTGTTGTTTTGTTTGCCTCTAAGCTTGCATTACCCATTTCAGCAACACACACTCTCGTAGGTGCAGTTATGGGGGTGGGATTTGCTAGGGGACTTAACAACGTAAGAGCAGAAACAGTGAGGGAAATTGTCACTTCTTGGGCTGTTACAATTCCTGCGGGTGCATTCTTTGCCGTAATCTACACATGGATCTTGACCAAGCTACTTTCATACATACTATGAGGACACATGTTAAGGTTGTAGTGCAAACTTCAATGTTTGCGATAATTCGAGAATCACAGTTGATTTTTTATTTGATTGCAGTACAAATAGAAGTTTTGGAACCTCATCTTACCTTGCGCAAGCAGGGCAGTATCCAAGTTCTCAAGAAAAGGCACACATATATGGATTTGTTGTTTGAAAACTTAAAATGTCTTTGAGGAAGTCTGAAATACTGCTAGTTGCTTCCATATTTAACTTCGGAAGTCATGACAAGTTTAGATGTAAATGAAGCATGAACAAATGCTAAGTAAGGGCAGATTATGGGTATCTGTTTCTGTAACTCAAATGTTGAAAAGGAGCATCCTAAGGTGAAAAGAGTTTTGTTGGCGTCCCGTGTTTCTTGGTTAATCTAGTAACTTGATAGGCGTACACAAAGAATTTCTGACATCCATATCAGCAAATAATAACTCGAAGCTGTTGCAATATCTAAAAGACATAGTCCCCTCCATGGATAGCGTAAAGGTTTGAGCTTTTTCTTTAATCAATTTACTATGTATGAATCTGCAAGTTTCGAGATTAGACAGGAAAAGAAAGTTGCACCGACTTTGATAGCAGTAAGACCAACTTAAGCTTTTCTGATCTACAAACAAATCAAGAGCATAAAAAGATTACCAAAGATACAACAATTAAGCCAAATTGACTGCATACAGAAATATCCATACCAGCAGGTGTTCACAGTGAAGGGCCACGGGAATCCAGTGAGATTTTCAGGGAGAAACTTCCTGTATACAAGTGAGACTGGGTTCCCATTCCAATTCCTTCCATGTTCTTGGTTTCTGGATTGGAGGTACAAATGGCTTCTCTTTGCAAGATTTTCTTTGCGAAAAAGTGAACCACCTCTCTCGGGAGGCATAGAAGTCCTTTGCTGAACAAACAGATTCATCAGAACACTCACCTACATCAGCAACATCTTTTATTGCCAAGATTGGTTCCTCACTATTATATGATAGCTGCTTCATCTTCTTCTTATGCAAGTATCTACGTTTCAATTTCTCAGCAGTAGTAGACGGTATTAAGTAGTACTTTTGCCCAGGTATCAAGTATTCTTCTGCAGAAAGAAGAGATTCAAGCGGATGTTTGAAGATTTCTGGATGGGCAACATACATCCCAGGGTATTTTTCCATAAGCCGAGACGCAGGAATTACATCGTGATATAGCTCTTCCCGGCCACCTGCATGAACTATCCGCACAACCTTTTTTCTAAATTGTTTGCTTAGGTGAAGAGACACTGCTGTATCACCGTGTTGCTTCTGCCGTTTCGATTCCTTCTCCTCGTACCTGACTAATCCTAACATGTGAATCCATCTCCTCAACATTGCAAGGCACCAGAAGTCCCAAACTGGTTAGCATTATGACCCAATCTACTTAGATAACAGTGGTTTGATTGGATGTTATCATCCTTATGGTTAACTGTAAAGCCTCTGTGTCTATCCTTTTGTTTCTCATGGCCGGCCATTGCAATTTATCATTATCCCACAAGACAACTGATAAATCAAGGGTTTAGGAGAAGAGATCTGTCAATCGAAAGATGTACTCCCCTTGAAATCATCTCCATGTCAAATCCAAAGTTTCATGAATAGATAAGAAGGGATCTAACTAACTTCAAAAGTAATTTGTCACTTTGCTCTTTTGCCAATTTTGGACACACATTCTTGTACTAAAATCATATTCCCACAACCCTGATAAAACCTGGCGGTCTAGCTTTTTCCTTCTCCCACTAATCCAGTTGTTATGGAGAATGAAACAACCCTTCTTCATACAGGCTTCTTTAACATTTCTTTCCTGCCACAAATCTCTGTATGCACCATTTGGAAAGATATCTCTATCCAAGAAATGAACTGTCAGATTTGTTTCTGGCTCTAAGCATCTGTTATCACCGACACGATTGGACCCTCCCTCACCACAAAGCGTGTCATAAAAACTTGGCTGTTCTGAAAGATTTGAAATTGCAGCATGTTTCACTACTTTCTCCAATGCTGCAATTGTTGTCCTGTCTGAATGAGCATAATAGAAGCCAGAGTTCAGGCGGCGTGGTAAATTTATTGGTCCTGCAAACATAAACTATTATATTAGAGGTAATAGATAAGAGGAAAGCCAAAGGTATCCACCCTCAATCAAGGAACAAGATGGAAGCCAGTGGTTCATCTTTCAAAAGCCTATGAGGAACCAGAGAGTAATATAAAGTATGAGAGCATTGAATAAACATTCTCGTTCTCTAGCAAAGAGGATATTTGAACAAATACCTGTTGTGTTGTACTCATCAGACTGTGCTACAAAAGTTGCTGGGCCAAAGGAACTAAGCAAAGGCAATGGATTTTTGAACCAATAAATGTCAACATCACTCATCAGTACATTGTAACCAAGCTTCAGTATCTGCAAGACCATCCTGGATTTGACTTTGGTTACTTTCTGAAAGCATTCGGTTCCAAAATGACAGTTGTCAAAGCTGATGTTGTTTGGAACATTTGAGTACTCAATAACAGGGAGGCCCTAGCAGTGCATATATTTCTTTGGGTTATTAAAAGATGGACCAAGTAAGGAGAGAATCATAAAGTTTAAAAACACTTAACCTCGTACTTGTACGTATACACAGATCTCCGCAATTGCATCTTAAAATTAATGTGGTTTAAGCAAGTTGGACAAATTTTAATTAAGTTATTACCTAACTGGAGAGAAGAATATTACCATTGTAGAAAACCATAAAAACTAGTTAAACAAGAGATAAAAGGAAATCATTTCACCTGCAGAACAGAGAAATCATAGACTTCGTGGTCAATAGCACAGACCAAAAAATTTGAAATCCGGAGGTGTCGTAGCCTGCATACCCAACTCATTAGCATGTCCTTGTAACTATATCCAGCAATGGCTAGTACAATTGTCTTATTTTTGTCTGCACGCAAAGAGAGGAGACCTTCAAGAGAGAGTGGAAGTGAGATTGATTGAGGCTGCTGCAATTGGTTCTCCAGAAAGCAATTCTTTGCCCAATCATGTGACTTCATCACATCAATACAACTTCGAATGTCCTCTTCCTTTGTTGACGTACGTATAACTTCATTCCCTAATCTAAATGACATCTGGTATCCCAGTGGATAAACAACATTCTGGACAGTATCCACAAAAACATACCACCCACCACATTTAAGGAACTTAAACAAATTAGAATAATTAGCTTCATGGAAATGAAATGACCCATAAACCATCCCCAGATGGAAATTTCCAACAAATTCCCAACTTCTCTTTTCTAGCGCTAAAACGTTTGAAGCATCTTCCAACTGAAAATACTCGTGGTCAAGATCATTAACATAGATATTTGAGATGGCCCAACTAGCATCAAATACAAACCTATAATCAGAAGACAAGGCTTCAGTTATGATCCAATAGTTATGGAGCCCTTTTCCATACAAAAATGGAGGGAGGACTCCATTATGCAGCGGAATATCTCCATTGTTCCATGCCATAAGTATTCTTTTTCTGCAAAATTTCCCCTTCAAATTCTGAGCAAGAAACTCCTGTAACTGATGGAAGAGTAAAAGATTAGGATACATATTCTCATGGTCCACATAGTCCAAACCTGTTGCAGTTTCCTTCATACCTTTTGTTGTGTGACTTTCTTCCCATCATCTGCTAGCCAATGTTTCCCATCTACATCCAAGTGAAAAGGAAAGTAGGGAATTTCTTGTGACAAAGCAACAAGGAACCAATCGTGATCAAGTCTGTGAGCGCATCTCAAAGTGGAAATGAAGTCTGGAAAGAGAACTATCTCAGGATCAACCAGGACAGAGATATCTGAAGATGACACCAGTGTTCTTGCAACCATAGAGTGAAAAAATGGAGTGCCTAGGAACCTACACAAAACAAATGCTGATGAGAAATCATATGCCTTGCAATTTCCAGTGCCAAATTTTGAAAAAATTAGTTCAACATGGAACATAAATAAACTAGAAATCAAAATCATGGTTTCTGGTTGAGATTCATGCTATAATGTTGAATAATCTATTTGCTGAAGAACGTAGGTTTGATTTCTTGCTGCCTCTCTTCTCACTCTTCATTTCTTGAAATCCATATTTTGTAATTCTAAGGACTTGCTGACAAACTATTTCAACATGCCTCAATAACAAAGAATGGAACCTTTTAATAGTCTGTCGGTGAATGGGTAAAAGCAGGTTTGATTTCTCTTTAGATAGTGCTACTCCCCCTATAAGAATTCTTTCCAGCTATAAACATCTAAAATGTTCTTCCTTTAGCCTTCTGTCTAGTGAACTACATGCAGATTCTCTAAACATTCAAGGCATTCTTACTTGATCTTTCTTGATCCTCACATCTAAGGCAAAATTTAACAGCTACAGATGGATAAAAACATTCTTCCTGTTATAATGATGGAAGTAGTCTAGTATTATGTCAGATTAACTAATGATCTTTCGGGCATGAGCTTTCTTAGGTGTGGAATTTGTACAAATTAAGCCACAAGGAAGAAGCAAATCTAGAAAATTCCTATTTCATTATTCGACTTTGCCTTTGTTTTGGTTCTCTTTTTTCCACCTGTTCTAATGTTCTTTCCGTTATGAGCTTTCTTAGGAGTGGAATTTGTACAAATTAAGCCACAAGGAAGAAGCAAATCTAGAAAATTCCTATTGCATTATTCGACTTTGCCTTTGTTTTGGTTCTCTTTTTTTCCACCTGTTTTCTAACTGGGTAAGTTGGTAGAGAACACAGCAGTATTCACGAACCTTCTTCTGTAGTAAGCACCTTAAATGCTGTCCTAAATTGTGCTCGGAAGCAGAGAGGGACTACACAGATCAAAGGAAAACAGAAGGACAAAACAAATAAATAGAGCTCCAAACATGTATATTGGATGCTTAAAACCTGACCTAATGGCATATACTGAATCAAAGTACTATCTTAATAGCTGTGTTTTAATGCGTAGATTTCTCATAGCAATAACTAATGCCAAAAAAGAGGTAAACCAGTTGGTTATATTTGAAGGAAAGGTTAGAAGAGAAATGTCTCAGTCTAATTTGTGAAAGAATACTTCATAATCATTCTAGTAAGGTAATAATTACTACATTCGCATAAAGGCTTACGTGAAATCAATATTGGGCTCGACTGATACCCTGGAACTAAAGACACCTGCAAAAGAGAGAGCAGAGAGGTCTTGGCTGAAAAGGACAACACTAATATCTGGCGCTAAACCAAGCCATGATCTGACGGCAAGATCTTGTCTTTCCCCAACTGAACCATGGAAAGGTCTTGGTGCTGTAAAGATAACAATTTTAGGACCAATGGGATCACTAAAACTCCTGCGGAAAAGCCTTGGCTTCTTGATTTGATCCTTAATAGAAGAGGGCAACATCTGATGAGTAGCATAAAAGGAGACCCCTATCAAGAAAATCCCACATAACCAAACCAACCATGGTCCGAGCGCCAATGTCTGTCAAATATAAGCTGATTATATAACAAGAAACAACAAATTCTAAATCCAAACAAAAGTGAAGAACACATTAATCTCAAGAAAATAAAACTGAGTAATTTGACAAAGCTAACCTTTTTCTTGTAGGAAAAAAACAACGAAGGAGAGTAACAGAGTTTCATTCTTGCAGCAGTTCTCATTCGATCAAGGGAATGAGCTGGATATCATTCCCAAGAGCGGGGTTGAAGTTGCGTACAGAAGGCAAAAAGTAAGGCTCAAGAATGTAGAAAAGCAAGCCAACCATCGCATTAACCTCGACCACAATGAAGCAGGCAATGCCGAGGGGATTGTGCAAGACATGTGGGATGAGACACGCATTGATTTCAATAAGAGTTAGAGCAAAAAGCAGAATTGCTTGCAACGCTGCCAACCCAAAGCTAGAAAAAGGTTGGGGAAAAGACGGAGGGAATTCCACTGCGAGAGTCAACAACTGCACAAACTTGCTGTTACGATAGCACTCTTGGCCGCCGTCCTCGTGGGTCAAAATATATATCTCAAATTGACAATGACTATTTAAGTCCATTTTTATATATCATTCATACTTCTTATCCCAATCATATGGAATTGAGGCATCACATTCACCCCTCCTTTAGGCCCCAAGGGTCAAATCCAGAATCAACCAGGCGGTATAAGATTCTAGAGGTGACTCCCACCGCGCACGGGATAACACTTAGTTCTTATACCAGGGGTTGGTTACCTCCTCCGATACCAAATATCACACCCTGTGCCCGCAGACCCGGAGTGCGACTATGGGCTTGGCAGCACCCACGGTCAACTACTTGGTCACCGTCCTCGCTGGGCCAAAATGAATATCCCAATTTGACAATAAGTACTTAGGCCTATTCTTATATATCATTCATACAATGTAAATACCCAACCCAATTGATTTTGGGTCTTGTATTTTGATCGACCCATAAAGTGATTTTATTAAGGCACATAAGATAGCCCACAAGGTTCTAAGGGTCATGATGGATTTAATTAAGTTGAGGGATGTATTTGTTATTTAATATTTTTAAAAGTTAAACATACGTCTTAACCTAAACAACGTTCTTTGGTTTTATCATCAGTTAGCCAAAACGATCATTCAAGGGTTCCAGACTATGGGGAAGAAAGCTCTGATTTGCTTCAATCGTGAAGGTGGGTTCTATTGGCTTCATTTATTAATTTAATTATAGGTTGAGGAGTAAATATTAAGAGGTTCTCCTTGTTTCTAAAATTCTAAATAATAAGGTTAATTGATTCATTGGGTTTTAGTTTCCTAAATTGATATTGGTATTGTGTGGTTTGATATTAGGGAACGATTGTGTGGAGTGATTAGCTTAGATTGGAGATATTAGTCTGATTTCTGAACTAAGTAGTTCAGGCATCTTCTATTTTTCGAAATATTCGACAATTTGTACTTTCTATATAAAATTTGGAAATTTAGTTTGGTTATTTTCATCTAATTTTGAGTAATACTATCATGTGTGTTATGTGTTTAATGGCTCATGTTCGTTTGTGTGACTGAAATCCCTCTCAATCAATAATAAATATAAGTTTGGCCTCCCTTACGGGATAAATAGTCAGAGTTGATATTAATGATCATTTTCCTAATTTGAGATTCATGAGCCTTTGTTTGTTGTGTCTTCAGTTTGATCAGGATGTCAGAAAGGAAAAAAAAAATCACTGTTCATGCACTATTTATGCACTGTTCACGCGGTCAATGTCTCGCCGGTTGGGTAGTCAGGGGACATCTGTAGTTTTTTGGCTGTTTTTTTCCCTACCCGAAAAAAAAAATTGTTTTGTCTTGAAAGTTTGACCGCAGAGAATGTGTTCCAATGGTTGAGGCTGATGGCCATTTTGATGGATATTGTTCTTTAAAAAAAAAATCAAATAATTTCTATATTATTTTCTTGTATAATTGTGGCCTAACTTATTTTGTTTTAAAAATTAGACAAAACTAATTAGCTTTACTTTACAACTAAATCACACTTTTACTTAATTGTATTATTTCTTTATTGAGGTGGTAGTTTTATTTTATTTAATTGTAAATACCCAACCCAAGTGATTATGGGTCTTGTATTTTAACTGACCCATAAAGTAATTTTTATTATGGCCCATGAGACAGCCCATAGGTTTTAGGAGTCTGTGAGGGATATAATTAAGTTGAGGGGTGTGTTTGTTATTTAGTATTTTTAAAAGTTAAACCTACGTCTTAACCTAAACGGCGTTCTTTGGTTTGATCATCAGTTGGCCAAGGTGATCATTCAAGGGTTCCAGACTCTGGGGAAGAAAGCCCTGATTTGCTTCAATCGTGAAGGTGAGTTCTTTTGACTTCGATTATTAATTTAGTTAGGGTTGAGGAGTAAATATATAGAGGTTCTCTTTGTTTTGGGATTCTAGATAATAAGGTTAATTGAATCATGGGGTTTTAGTTCCTTGAATTGATATTGGTATTGTGTGATTTGATATTAGGGAACGATAGTGTGGAGTGAGTGGCTTGGATTGGAGATATTAGTTTGACTTTTGAGGTAAGTGGTTCAGGCATCTTCTGTTTTTCGAAATATTCAACAATTTTATTTTCTGTATAAAATTTGGGAATTGAGTTTGGTTATTTTCCTCTGATAGGTGTGCTATGTGTTTAATGGCTCATGGGTTAGAAGAAGGGAATGAAGAACATGTTCTAAAATTCGTTTGTGTGACTGAAATCCCTCTAAGTCAATAAGAAATATAAGTTTGGCGATGGGATAAACAGTCAGGACTTATATCAGTGATCCTTTTCCTAATTTGAGATTCATGAGCCTTTGTTTGTTGTTGTGTCTTTAGTTTGATCGCGATGTTGGAAAAAAAAAATGAATTCACTATTCACCGGCACTGTTCACACACTGTTCATGCGGTCAGTGGACATCTGCAGTTTTCGACTGTTGTTTTCAAGAACAAAAAAAAAAACTATTTTCGCCTCGGGTGACCCCCGAGGCTATTTCTATGAAATTGGAGAGTTGATGTGGGAACTATCTGGTGTCCCCACAATTGATTGCAATGCTGAATCCTGTTTATATAATAAAAAAAAAAAAACAATCTGTAAATTGTTTCTATACTGTTTTTGTATGATTGGAGCCCAAGTTTTTTGATTTAAAATTTTGAACTAAGTTAATTAGTTTTATTTTATAATTAAATCATATTTTATTTCTACTTTATTATCTTTATTGAGGTGATAGTTTTATTTTATTTAATATTAGATTAAGTCTTATATTATATATGTATACATATATATATATATATATATATATTAAAAAAAGTAAAAAAAATCAGTTCATTTAAGTATGGTGTATTATTCGATGTGTTTTATTGTAAGGATAATATATGTAATATCCTCTTTCCCAAGAAGATATTTGAACTACTTATTGCGCTAGTGTAACTCATTCCATTTAACATTTCGCAAATTTTGACCAAGAATATGAAGGGAATTGTGAAGACGGGTGGGATTAGACTACGTGTTTAGATTGCTTGGCGTTTTGAGAGTTTTACCTATTATGACTTTTATTTTGATTTAGACAGTGGTGTTCGCTTAAATCCTTAGTTAAGATTGAGCAAGACATTGGTTGTACTAAAGGTTTTATGTTGGTTCATGGTATTATATTTCAGGATGTATATCTTTCCTTCTTCCTTGGAGGTGATTAATTTAAATTAAAGTGACTTTTTTTTTTTAGTTAGAGGCTTAGTGTCTTCTTGGAGATGCTGCCGTGTAGTGTTTCGGGTACGGACTCAGGTTCCATATCGGGTTTCGGATTCGGGGCGCTACATTAATAGTAGACTAAGTCTTATATTATTTGTATGTATATATATATATATATATATATATATATATATATATATACATATATATATATATATATGTATGTATGAAAAAAAAAATTCAGTTCATCTAAGTATGGTGTATTATTCGAGGTGTTTTATTGTAAAGATATTATATTTAACATTCTATTTCCCAATAAGATATTTGGACTACTTATTGGGCTAGTGTAGCTCACTTCATTTAACATTTCACAGATTGTGATCAAGAATATGAAGAGAATTGTGGAGATGGATGGGATTAGACTACGCTTTTAAATTGATTGATTTTTTAGAGTTTTTACTTTTTATGACTTTTTGTTTGGTTTAGACAATGTTGCTCGTATAAATCCTTAGTTAAGATTGAGCAAGACATTGGTTGTATGAAATGTTTTATATTTTGTTCATGGAATTATATTTCAGGATGTGTATTTTTTATTTTCTTTTGGAGGTGATTGGTTTAATTAAAGTGATTTTTTTTTTTTAGTTAGAGGCTTAGTATCTTCTTGGAGATGCTGTCGTGTAACGTTTCGGGTATGGACTCGGGTTTCCTTTCGGGTTCTGGATTCGGGGCGCTACACTTGCTCATTCCATAAGTCCCCAAGTATTTTTCTTGAAAATGGAATTGTCACCGATGGATCCCCGATTGTCAATAACCATTTCGGGTTTTCTTTTCCGGGGAATTATCTCTGGTAGATTTAGACTATACGTGGGAAGGGAAAGCTAAAATTTAAATTTAAAATAATATTAATTTAAATAATTTTTATTTCTCGATACTTATTATATACTCACAATATATTTTATTTTTTCTTTTTCATTAATGATTGAACTTTACATTTATTCACATTTAATACTCCATCTGTTTCAAAATATTATTCATAAATCCTTTTGCACATAATGTGTTTCGCAGATATTAGCGTCAGATATTCCCTTCGTCCCAAATTATCTGTCCATTTTAACCGGTTATGCAGAGATTAAGAAAAATAAATTTTTTAATTAATTAAACGCTCTCCTCCATTTTTACTTTTACAATTCAATGATAAGTATCTCTCTTTATATTGAGAAATACAAACTGTAAAATTTTGATATAACTCCAAATTACTTCTCTCTCCTAAGTATTTAATTCTTGTTAGAAAATGAGTCAAAATATTAATGAATATTTAATTTTCTCTCCAAGTTCCTATTGATATTTCTTGAAAATTAACGAGATGAGTATGAATATAGAACTCATAAAATGAGTTTTTTATTATATTTTAATATATTTAGAAAATAGAATACTATTAAATATGGATAAATTTAGAATATTAAATTTTAAATATCTAAAAAGATTAATAATTTGGGACAAAAATTAACCTATAAAGTGGACTGGTAATTTGGAACCGAGGGAGTATTACAATTTAGATAAAATTTCTATTTTATCCATATTAAAAATATGATAGTTATTGATTAGTAAAAATTTCTAAGAAATAAGAAGAAAGAAGAGTTCTAAAAATTTGTGTAATTGATTTAGAATAGATGAAGGTAAAATGGGAATAGACTAATCACTAGTTCTAGAAAAATATAGATGAACAAGTATTTTGAAACAAAATAAAAAAAGTTTCATGAACAAATATTTTGAAATGAATTGAATAATATTTTATTAAGTTTTAATAACCTTATCCCAATTCAATCTTTATCCAAGCACAACATTAACTTACTTTGGCTGAGACTATTATCATACCAGCAGTAACATAATGCACTGAATTCGTGGGAACTTCAAAGTTTTTTTTTTTTTTTTTTTTGCTAAATAAAATTTCAAAGTTAAGCATGTTAGAGCTGAGAATAATAACTAACATAGGTGACTCCTAGAGAAGTTGTAAAACCCGCTCTTTTTAGAAGTCTTTTATTTATAGAGATATTCTAGATTTTGTAAAGATTTTTAAGGTCAAATCCTAACACAATAAGAATTAAAATCCTATTTTGTTAATATCTTAAATAATGAAGGATTTGGGTGAAATTATTAAAGAGTTAGGAAAAATCCAAAACCTATTCATTAAATAGGGAAGTTTGTGAAAAATATTGTTTTTTTCCAAGAGCCGTCAATAAACAAAGAAATAAAGAGGGTTCATATGGTTTGGAGAAAGAACACCATAGGTTGTTACGAGTTTCAAACGTCAATATTAAGAACTAAGTAAGAATAAATTTCTTTGATTTTCTTGTATAAATAATAGAATAAAACGTTATTTTTTGTTAAAAAAAACTTCCGAATAAAGTATGGTATTTTTTTCAAAATATAAGTTTTAATAATTGGTTAATGTATGATGAGTATTTCGATATTTGTATTATATGGAGACATGATTCCGTATGGATATATTTGATAAATTTGGTACATGATGGATCTATTTATGTTTATTTGAATATAATACCTCAAATGTGTGCTAAACCTTTTTTGAATAATGTTAAGATTGAATTCGTCTTTTTAGAATTGATGCAAGACGAAGTTTTAATTTTTTTGAACCACTAAGGCTGGGTTAAGCCTTTTTGGATTTTCCTAACTGAATAAGTTAATTCAGTTAGAAGAAGGTAATGGTTGTATGAATTTGGTGTGAATGAATGTTTCGATATGTTTGATATCTTTGCATGCTTTTACGAAGTTTGCTAAGTATACTCATATTAATTTTGTTAAATTAATTGGTATGAGTTTTGGAGCAAAAGAAACTAGTTTTTTTTTTTAATGTTTAAAATTTATATCCCATGAAAATAATTTGAGAGTTATTGAGTTTGCTATTTTTATATAAACAAAAAGCTTATATTCTTCTTAGTATGTTATAAGAATAATTTAAAACTAAATATTTGATAATACTTGTTATTAGTGCTATTATTATTATTGTTGTTGTTATTATTATTTGTGAATGTAATTGTTAATGTGGTGGACATGTACGTATATTATGTAAAGACATATATTAAATTTTATTTGAGAGAAGTGACTCATTACTACTTACTGAGCATGTGGTTGGCTCACCCCTTCAATATTTTCTCCTTGCAAATTTTAATAATGATCAGTGGTGCGAAAACCTTTTTTACTAAGATTGTGTTGGACGTATAGCACACAGTCGAATTCTAAGATTTTATTCGGTGGCTTATGTTATCTTATTTATTTTAAATTCTACCTATATTTTTTGTAGCACTCAAAAAGACAAATATAAGAATTAGTTTTATGGATTTTAATATAATTTCTTTGAGGAAGATTTAATTATGAAATTATTTAGTTATCATTTTGGAAGAAAATGTATTTTGTTGTCTAAGTTTTGATATAGGACTTCGTATTATTAGGGTACGACTCTAGTGGTACAGTCGTGCCACGTCCTGCGAACGCGGGACGTGACAGAAGTACTTTTATAATTGTATTGCACCCCCAAAACAAAAATTAACTTACTTTGAGTAAGTAAGAAATACATAAAATATGGCACAGTATTTGTCAAACATGAATTAATAAAATCATACGTTTATTGAGGGCAAAATATGTCAATTCCTTTTAAACTTTTATAAATTTTAATTTTTTTTAAACTTTAAAATATGTTATTTGAGTATTTAAACATTAAAATATATAAAAAATAGCTATTTTGTCGATTTTTAGATAATTTTATTATTTAAAAATTTTATTTTTTAATTGTTCAAATATTTAATAGTTAAAATCACACATTTTAAATTTTGAATATATAAATTAAAATTTGAAAAAAATTAAAGAATAACTGGTATGTTGCCCTTTTATTAATTGCAATAGTATAAAAACAAAATAAAATCATGATAATTTTATATATTTGACAATTTTATTTTAAATATAATTTGAAATTGTAAAATATTCAAAATAAATTATTACAATTATTTACACTAAATAATCTTATCTACCTCACTCCTTTTAATAGTTTTTTATAATTTTTTAATATATATTTGTTTATTTATTATATTTATATTAGTAATAGTTGAATAATATGAAAAAAATAAATTTTCACACAAATGAAATTAAAGAAGAAAAAATATTAAAATTTAGTAAAAATATTTTAAATTTAAATATAAATTATTGTAATATATAAATAGAAATAATTATAAATATACATAAAACAATAAAATTTGATCAACACTTATTTTATATTATTAAAAATAAAATAATTACAATTAAAATCAGTTATTGTGAAAAGTTGGATGAAAAAAATTATGATTGGCGATATTACCACAATAATTTTTTTTTTTAAATGACCATATCAATCTTTTAGTCAATCTAAAAAGATTACACCAAATATTCACATGGATCCATCTCCACCTTATTCTTAAGGGTGTATTTGGATACTTATTTTCAATTCAATTCAAAATTATTTTAATTTTAAAAATTATTATTTTATATATTTTCAAAAATTGTTATATATTCACAACACACGTCACGTCGTATTCTCTACTTAACCTAACCTTAGATCTTATTTGATACACATATTTAATAATTTTTTATTATTTTTTCACAAACTCATATCACAAAAACATCTCCCTTTTTTTTTCATAGTTTTCATGTCACATGAACCAAAATGTGAGAGATGGAGAAAGAGAATATAACAAAGGATGGACATTCAGTGGTGGGTTTGGAGGGAGGAGAGAGAAATTGGAGAAAAGAATTGAGAATGCGGTTGCGGGCAGACGTCCTTCTTCCCACAAATTTCTACTATGCTCCAAGCCTGCGCAGTCTTCTTCTACACCGCCAATATCTCCTCCTTCTTCCATTTTTTTTTTTTATTTTTGCACTACTCCGAGCCCCGCACCAACATCTCCTCTTTCTTTCCACCTTTAAAAAACAAAAAAGATTGCACTCCTCCAAGCCCCCGAAGTCTTCGAAAGAGGCGAAAGAGGATTCGACTATGGTTTGTGGAGTGTAGGGGGGAAGGGGGAAGAGAGAAACTCGAGAGAGAATAATTGGGATATAGAAAGGAGAAATAAATTAGAAAATGTTATAAAATTAGGGTAGTGTTAGAATAAAATCTTCACACTACACACTAATAAAATTCTAACTATTTTGCACAAGAATTTCTCTCTTTCTTTTCTCTCACAATTTTCTCTAATCTTTCTTTCACAAAATAATGGTGTATTACAAGCTTAGAGAATAGCTCTATTTATAGAGCTCTAATTAGTGGATTACATCATGGCATACATCATCTTCCACTAATCTTAATTAGTGGTGTCTCCACTAAATGGTGGACATCCATAAAAATCTTCTAATAATTCACATAAATCCATAATTAGTGGAGCCTCCACTAATTAATAAATATTCCAATAATTCATAATACTCCCCCTTGGATGTCCATCCATTACATAAAGAATATGCCTCGTTAAAACCTTACTAGATAAAACCCAGTGGGAAAAAAATCTAGTGAAGGAAAAAGAGTACATTATTCTATATGTCCATTTATTACTCCCCCTGATGAGATGATTCCTTTAAATCTTTAAACCGACGCATACCGATTTTATATCTCAACTTTTCAAATGTTGCAGTCGGTAAAGTCTTCGTGAAAATATCTGCGAGGTTATCACATGACCGAATTTGTAGCACATCAATTTCACATTTCTTCCGGAGTTCATGAGTAAAGAAGAATTTTGGTGAAATATGTTTTGTCCGATCTCATTTAATATATCCTCCTCGTAATTGAGCTATACAAGCTGCATTGTCTTCATAAAGAGGAGTTGGAATACTTTTGATTGATGATAATCCACAACTTTCTCGGATATAATGAATCATGGATCTTAGCCATACACATTCTCGACTTGCTTCATAAATGGATATAATTTCAGCATAATTTGAAGAAGTAGCTGCTATAGATTGTTTCGTAGAACGCCATGATATAGCAGTATTTTCACATGTAAATAGATAGCCCGTTTGAGAACGTGTTTTATGTGGATCAGATAAATAACCAGCATCTGCATAACCTATCAATGTTGGACTGGTTTTATTTGAATAAAATAATCCGAGATCAATTGTACCTTGGAGATATCGAAGGACTTGTTTAATTCCATTCCAATGTCGTCGTGTTGGTGAAGAACTAAATCTTGCTAATAAATTGACGACAAAAGCAATATCAGTGTCGTGTATTATTAGCAAGATACATCAATGCACCAATTGCCTTGAGATATGGTACTTCGAGGACCAAGGAGTTCTTCATCATTTTCTTGAGGTCGGAAAGGATCTTTATCCACATTTAATGATCGCACGATCATTGGAATACTCAATGGATGTGCTTTGTCCATGTAAAATCTTTTTAGCACTTTTCTTTGTATATGTTGATTGATGAATAAATGTTCCACTCTCTAAATGTTCAATTTGTAAACCAAGACAAAATTTGGTTTTACCAAAATCCTTGATTTCGAATTCTCTTTTTAAATAATCAATTGTTTCTTGGAGCTCTTCGGGAGTTCCAATAAGATTAATATCATCAACATATATAGCTAATATCACAAATTTAGAACCAGATTTCTTAATAAAACGCATGGACATACCTGGTCATTTTTAAATCTCGCTTTCAATAAATATTCACTAAGACGTGTAAACCACATGCGCCCAGATTGCTTCGGGCCATATAATGATTTACGCAACTTGATGGAGTAATTTTCACGAGGATAATGTTTATATGCTTGAGCATATGAAATCCTTCGAGGATTTTCATGTAAACATCATTTTCTAAATTTCCATACAAGTAAGTAGTGACAACATCTAATAGGCACATATCTATCTTTTCATGTCTTGCTAAGCGATAAGATATCGGAGTGTAATAGCATCAACAACGAGGAGAATATAATCAATACCTGGTCTTTGTGAAAAACCTTGGGCTACTAATCGCGCTTTATATCGAACGATTTCACTCTTTTCATTGCGCTTTCGCACAAATATCCATTTGTAGCCAACGGGTTTTATACCTTACGGTGTTCGGACTGCGGTCAGAAACTTCACGTTTTGCCGGTGCATTTAACTCCGATTGAATCGCATCTTTCTATTACGACCAATCTTTTCTATGCCGACATTCATCAAGCGATATTGGTTCGGGATCATCATTATCCTGTGTAACATCAAGAGATATATTGTATGTAAATATATTATCAATAACGGTGTCTATCCGATTCCAACTTCTACTGGAAGTGGTATAATTGATAGAAATTTCGGTGTTACTTTCATCAACTTACGGTTCTTTGTCATCGGTTCTCTTTTGGTCTTTCAATATGATCTTACGGATCATTTAATCCTCTTTTCTTTCGAAGATTTTTATCTTTAGAATCAAGAAGTCGGCCATGCTTACGGCATACTTTTGGCTCAGCTGACTATATGTCAAATCTTTTGTTTCTTTGGAACTTCAATTAGAATAAGAGCATTTATAGGCGGCATATGCGATTTTATTACTCTTACGGAGTCAACAAAAGCGTCGGCATTTGATTTGCAATACTTTGCAAATGAATTATCTTTTGAATGTCAAGTTCACATGCGCTTGTATGCGGATCAAGATAATTTAATGATGTTGTCCAATCAAGATTTTTTTTTTTTGTCTTGTTTACTGTTCTCCCCTTAATTTAGGGAATAATGATTTCACAAGAGAATAAGAAAAGAAATATAAGAAAATGATGACAAGCAAAAAATGCCAAGAAAAATATATCTTTTTTTTTCACTCTTCCGGTGCTGAGCTTTTCCTCTTCCTCTCTTGTCTTTTCTTCTCCTCCGACCCTCTACCTACCATCTACCTCTTGTTCTTCCTCATACGAGATATATATATATATATATATATATGTATCGATATATATATCGGTTATCGAGTCATTAGTAAACATCAAAAACAAAAATCACAAAGCGAGATATGGAGACTCGTAATTCATTTGAGACATGGTCAAATTTTGACTTAGTTTACGCGACGAGATGTTGATGTATTTTCATTTCCAAACCAACCAGCTACGCCTAATTCGAACACGAGAAGATTTTGATATGTTTTCCTTTCCAAACCAACCGCTACGCCTAATTCGAACGCGAGAAGATTTTAATATGTTTTCATTTTCAAACCAACCAGCTCGTCTAATTCGAACGCGAGAAGATTTTGATATGTTTTCCTTTCCAAACCAACCACTTCCTCCTAATTTCGGGTGAGATACCTTTGATGGCTTCCATTTGTTTTTAGTGTGCTTGATAATGAAATTAAACTCTCTTTTGGTTTTTTTTATGTAAATCGGTGGAAGTTTTGAACATACTTGCTTTGGACCAAGTTGATCTGCTCCTACAAGAGGCTGCTTTTGATCTTGTTCCTCTTGATACTATTCCTTTGAATGAGGATATGCTTGTGCATGATCCTTTCTACTCTCTAATGGATTTTGAACAAAGCGAGAATATGTTTCGAGGTTATTATACATTTAAACATGAATTTTGAATGGTATTACCTTTGCGATATTATTTTTTTTTCTAGGAGAAATAATGAGTGGTCTTGGCGGCGAAGTCGGAGTAAGTACTCATGAAATGCATAATATCGAAGTTCAAGATATTATTGCGGACAAAATTCTGGGGAGAAGAAGATGATTAAGAGGCGAGAGAGAGAAGAAGGACAATAACTCTCAAACACTATCAAGAGAAACAATTTCGCGAGTACTTTTACCTACCAATCATGAGCGCAACCAAAGAAGCTGAATATTGGCATAACCAGTCTCAAGAAAAGATGTAGGGAGTTAGAAATTCGTCGATGGCCTCACGGGAAATTGGTGAGCTTGGAGACCATAATCAAGAATGTTCGGGTTCTCTCTCATACATACTTATAATTTGTAAGTATGAAACTATGAAAGATTTATAAGTAAATAACCGATGATATCACTTCGATTTACGGGATATGCAAAATAAAGAAGAAGGAGGACATATGGGTGAGAAGAAATTACAAGAAGCCATTGCGATACTTGGAATGTGAAAAACAGTTGGTGGAAGAAAGTTCTAATACGCGAGTTAGAGGACCAAACACAGAAATTGAGACAAGCATGCTTCAAGGCCAAATATAATAAGAAATATAATAAACTTAAGGAGATCATAAAATCTCAAGACTCATTTCGCGATAATTTTACGGCTACTTACTGCTGCTAGTCTCGATCTTGGCTCAAAAGGGAAAGAAAATGAGGAGGATGTCGAAAAAGAGGAGTTGAAGTCCATAATTACTAATTGTTTGTCGTCCTCTAATGTAAATATTGAAAAAGAACAATTACAAACCTTCATCTTACATTTGTCGACTCAATTACAAAAGAGCAACTATAAGCATGTATCATCAAGTTCATATGAACACTAGTACTATGAATAAAAGATGTGATGCTTATTATTAATGGAAATATCTTTTTCCCTTATTATCTTTTCTGTTCCACTTCGGTGGCGGTATTTCTACGTGATAAGGGAAATATCGAGTGTGTTCATGACCATAACCACGGCCACTTGCCACAACTACTACTATAACGATAGCTTCTCTGGAGCCAACAACATTCACTTACAGAGTCTTTGTTGAGCCGATTCATCCAGCTTCATGATTTCTCAATAATAACTCATGTTAAAGTCTGTCAATTTTGGATACCCTTTTTCTCGATATTATTCTTGTAGAACATGAAAAATGAAGAATGTCTTCTCCAATATAACTTCATCGGTAACTTTTTCTCAGTAAAATTTTTAACTAAGATGTAGTTTTATACATCACGGAGTTCACGGTTTTACAATCTTGCAACTTCAGGTGCAACCATTCATACCGTGTAGTGGGTAGTACGACCATCTTCAGGTGGTCAAATCTTTCTTTTTATCCACATGACATATGGATCTCCTTTTTTTAGCATATAGATGCATTTTTGTATGACATATAAAATTTTTTTTTCGAAATATCAAGGGTTACAAATTCGAATTTAGCGAGATCAATAAATGCGTACCTGTCTTCTGGCTTTAATAACGGCAGAGACTCGTGCTGATAACGTGTTATAAAATTAGGGTAGTGTTAGAATAAAATCTTCACACTACACACTAATAAAACTCTAACTATTTTGCACAAGAATTTCTCTCTGTCTTTTCTCTCACAATTTTCTCTAATATTTCTTTCACTAATCTTTCTTTCACAAAATAAAATTAGGGTAGTGTTATAAAATTAGGGTAGTGTTAGAATAAAATCTTCACACTACACACTAATAAAACTCTAACTATTTTGCACAAGAATTTCTCTCTTTCTTTTCTCTCACAATTTTCTCTAATCTTTCTTTCACTAATCTTTTTTTCACAAAATAATGGTGTATTACAAGCTTAGAGAATAGCTTTATTTATAGAGCTCTAATTAGTGAATTACATCATGGCATACATCATCTTCCACTAATCTTAATTAGTGGTGTCTCCACTAAATGGTGGACATCCATAAAAATCTTCTAATAATTCACATAAATCCATAATTAGTGGAGCCTCCACTAATTAATAAATATTCCAATAATTCATAATAGAAAATAAATATTACCCAAGAAGAAAAAGTGTTATGTCAGAAAGGAAATTACTATGAAAAAATCGTCAGTCAGCAATTATAGTTTAAATAATTAAACAGCTTTTTATAATTCAAATTGTACAATTTATCCTTTCCATTTTTGCATTTATTTCATACACATTTGGTGAATAAATTTTTATTAATGGATCAAAAGAAATTTAAAAAATTAGTCCATGTAATATTATGTCTATTACATTCATTCGCATAGGGATGGCTGCTTTAGATATTCATTTTCCCATAGTAATTAAGTGTTTTCCCTTTGTTTGTTAAAAATTGAAAAACGCTATTCACTTAATAAAAAATAAAAAATTATGAAATATGTTCATAAGTGGATTTCATATTTACCCATTATTGCTTCGTTTGATTTATGCATTTTTAGGAGAGAATTTAATCTGAAATTGCACCGCTGTATTACCTGCTGGCAGGTGATACTGCCAGAGCAATACTTATGCAAACTCCACAATATCTTCAAGCTCCAATGGTTGTAATATATATGTATGTATATATATATTCCTCCTTGCCTCCTTCATTCTTCAGAGAAGTTGATTTGTCCCAGACATGTGGAGTTTTTATGGACCACTGCAATTGATTAACACTTGAACGAGGAACTAACAGGTAAAAATAGAAATTAAAGCAGCAATACACCTCGGACAAAATTTACAGATGCAAAAGCTACATGGAAGTAAAGCGAAAGATAAAAATGCACACAAACAAAGAGTGCCTGCAAAGATGCATCATCCGAGCATCATTAGCACTATTACAACCTACTGACTGATAATTACAATAGCAGGCTATTGTAGTAGGGTAACCATTAGCCAGTCAAGCAAGGATCTGCAGGCAAAGATTTCCAATGTCCTTGGGCTACTTTCATCTCCATAGGCTCTTTCAACTTATTTTTTCGGGCAAACAGGTGATCTTGATCTCCACCTGCTTCCCCTCTGCTATTAGAACAAACCCATTTAGAGGCTAAATTATCTTTTCCGGCGAACAGGTGACCTTGACCTTGACCTCCTTCCCCTGAGATTAAAATAAACTCGTTTAGAGGCTAGAAAATATTTAAAGCACGGTTCTAGCATTAAGTCCTCAAAATCCTAGTTCCGTGCAGTTAATTTGGTGAGCACACGATCGAGTTAATAAGAAAATCTTAATTAAGAAATGTCCCATAACATACCTGGTAGTCTCAAGAGAAGAGTAAGGAGAATGCCTGCGCTGGGAGTGCTTGCTATGAGGAGACCGCGAAACTTGTCTAAACATAAAAAATTATGTACTAATCGAGTTAAAAAGAAAAAGTTTGAATACAACTTCTCAGTGTGTTAGGCAATTAGACCTCAAAAGAGAAGGCCTGCGAGCAAAACCTATATAGCTTCTAAGATAGAAACCAACAAAAGACACTCAAGAAGAAAAAGCTGGATTTTCAGAAAGCAAAACCATCCAGTGAACTCTTCCTCCAATCACTCCTAACTAAATACATCATAAATACTAGATACGATGCCATGACTGTGATAACAATAAGATCTTAAAGCTAATTGCAGAGTCCAAAAATTAAGCCTCGTGATGTCTTATGCCTTTGCAAAAGAAACTACCATTTTCTTCCTTTTCTATTTCCTTTTTCCTCTTAATTAACATTGGATAAGGAAAAGAAGAGCACCTTCTAAATCCACTTAAACATGGCAATCTCTGCAATGCAGCTGTACAAGCAAAAGCCTAGACACAAAACATCTTCTCCATACCTTCTTCAGCAACAAGGCATTGATCCCTAAGCACCTAGTTCTTACATAGCATATCATCTAATCATCAAACAACAATTAAACGTATCACATCACCATAAACTGGTAGTGCTTGTTTAGCAAGGACAGTCTTAGAACTTCAACAATTTTTCCTAGTAGTTCTGATATTCACAATAAAATCTTAGCCAACCAAATTTTCTTAGCATCCAGAATGAGAACATGCAAATAGTTTTCACAATGGTATTCTAAAGTTACCCTTTTTTCTTCCCCAAATGAAGGCAATGTATTGCTCCATCCAACTACATACAAAGCAAATGACTATGTGAAGCCAATATAAATGACATTGCGGAACAATCATTTAGGTCTATCGACTAAAATTAGCAGACTAATGAGACCATTAAAAACTGCCCAAAGACCTTAAAATTTTCCAGAAATACATGGAAAGTACTGATGCAAAAACTAACTCATTGAGGCAAAATCTCTGACATAAAGTTTTAAGGAAATGTCCACAATTATACTACAAGAAACCATAGTGAAACACACCAGATGAAATATAAAGCCTTAATAACAGATTTCAGATATAAGAATAAATGCATTGCAATTTTAAAAGGCATCTTTTCCAACAGCATTCATCAACAAATAGATTACAGACAGGACTTAGCAGACTAGCCCAACAAGTTAAAAAAGAATATGCAAAGTTATCAAAATCTCATTGTTACAATGGCTATAGGCTACATCACCACAGCGTATTTTACTAGAAAAGAAAAGATGAATATAGTCTGCAGTATTTTAAATGGCATGCATCCATGTTAAACAATGAGAAGCATCCTTGGATGGACACTATGTAGATTGAAATCCTAATGACATTTTCAAATGCAGGTTTTATGCTTTTATATCCCATTAAGCAACTGAGAGACTGCAAGAAGTAAATTCTATTGTGTGTGGATAGTGAATACATTACCTGCCTGTCATTTTGCAGAACTGAGAAGAGAAGCGATGGTAAAAAAGTTGACTATTTTATTCAATATAATGAAACCATAGCATGAAAATGAATAGCAACATGCACCCCAAAAGGGAAGGGATAACTAGATAAGTCTCTTTGTCAACTGCAAAATTATGAGAATGCCAGACTGATCAGAATCACACAAGTCCCAGCAATAATATGGCTTAAAAAAAGGTCCTCTCCTACTCTGTTTCAAGGTTAGCACCTAAGCTGACGATCATCGAAAGAAAAGAGTACAAACCATGATAGACAGACATGCAAAATATTTATATTCCATAGCTTGCCTCTTTCCAGTGAGAAAAAGAATTGCAGAGTCTAATGCAGTTAGAAAAACTTCAAATTTGATAGAAGATTACATTCAGCTGAAAAATTAGTTAACTGCTTCAATGTTCACAATTCTAAACTTTCAACCCTTTCATGCAGATTCAGATTCATAGGAATGACAGGCAGCTCAAAAATTAGTAAATGGCTTCAATGTTCACAGTTCTAAACTTTCAACCCTTTCATGCAGATTCAGATTCAAAGGAATGACAAGCACCTTGTCAAAATGTAACAGCTCTATAGAGATTGAAGAAATAAATGCTGCAGGGGGGAAAAAAGATAAAGAAATATAACCAAGCTATCTGCCCTGGATGGTATAGGAGATTACCTTTTCTTTGATCTGACAGTTGAGGGTGATCTGTGTCTCTTTGAATGCAGCTTTCTGCAGCCAAGTCACAAGGGTCAGCTATAACTTTGTATACGTCAAGAACATGCAGCTACATACAAGGACGGATTCAGACAGAAGAGAGGATTGGGGGGAAAGGGGGAGGCCAAATTTTCTTTTTTTTTTTTTAATTTGTAGTTACCTTAGAAAAAATAATTTTTTTTAAAATGTCCTAAAAAATTGTATAGTTCGCCCCCCTCCCCCCCCCCCAACACCAAAATAAATAAATAAATCAGAAATTATAACATTGTCCCTTTAGTATAACTCGTCCCCCAACCCTAAGTTCTTGATTCCGTCCTTGACTAGATAAAAAAACACAAAGGGGGAAATATTAAATTCAGCTAAACCTTTTAGAGTTATCTGATGATTCGTCACTTGAATCACTGGCACCGCTGACTATTGAACCATCTTTGTTGTCTTTACCCCTACTGGAGATGGAAGGGGAATGATGTCTCTTGTATCTACTAGATTCTCTAGCATTTTCATGCCGGGAATTCTCTCTTTTATCATCCTTTGTCCTTTCCCTTTTTCTGCCACTATCTTCTTTACCACTGGTTCTTCTGTCTGCCTGCATCTCTCTTCTTCCTTCCTTGACATAATCTGGAGAGGGCCTTTTCCTTGAATCAGAATCCTTTGATTTTTCTGCAGACTTAATACCTTTCTCTTTCACTCTGTCTTTTGATCCATTTTGTTCTATCCTTCTTTCTCTCTTGTGCTTTTCATTATGTCTGCTATGGCTTCCATTCCCTCTCTCGTTTGCTCTCTCCTTATCAGTATCCAACTCCTTGGTCTTTTGGTCTTTCCCTGCAGAGGTCCTTTCATCTTTACGGCTATCATTCTTATCTGTTGTATTTCTTTTTACCTGACCAAGAGAATCATCGACCACTGACTTTCGAGAAACAAGATCCTCAACTGGATTTTCAGTTTTCAGAACAGTCTTAGAATCAACAGTCTCCTTAGCATCATCAAAACTAGCATGCAACAAATCTTCTACCTCTCCAGACTCCATCTTGGAAGACAAAATAGAGCTCTGATGTGCTGGCACTCTTGATGCCCTTTCCTTGCCCAATTCAGTTACTAAAGCACTATCATTAATTGTTGATGCATTCAGAGTACTATTACTAGGGCCAGATTCCATTGTTGCATAGTTGTTAAGATTCTCTCTAGTTTCTTCATGTGGGTAGCCATTTCCAACCACATCCATGCCTTTTGAGAACTTGCTTGAGGTTGACTGATTTTGTACAGCATTTTCCTTCTGACCTTGTCTCTCAGAACTTTGGATTTCATTATCCTCATCATCCTCAGAGGCATAATTAGCAAGCCCCAGCACATTCACAGGAGGGCTAGAAGCAGAATTTTCACTGGCACTGTGCGAATTAGTTTCTTGGGCTTTGGCTGGTACCAAAACCTTTGCAGAGGTGTTTGAAGTTGGAATGGGTGGTGTGGAAGCTGATGCTTTACGATCAGAAATGGCGGCAATGTGGTCAACTGCAAAAGAAAATGGAAAAAGAAAAGGCTTAATTAAGAGTGACAGGCATCAGACCCCCAAACAAATTAAACTTCAATGAGCCTATCCATTCAAAAGGCTATATACCATCTAAATATGCATAACAATTCATTCACCTTCAGGAGTGTTGTCATCATCATCGAGAACTTTTGTTGCAATTTCATCAAAAAGTTCATCAGTAACCTATCAAAATAGATAATTAATTTAAGTACCCAGCATGAATAAAGACAGGCAGTTGTCCATTCTCAGTTAAGAGCAACCTTTAAAAGAACCTCAGTCAGGACACGCTTTATTTCCCGATTTAGTGCTGCAGTTCTGGCTGCTTCCACCTCATCCTTCAGAATAACAGGCACTTATCAGCAAAGACGCCAATTAAATGCTCAAAACTAGAAATTGAAAACAAAAGCAGAAGTTGATAATAATATTTATTACAAATAAAAACTTCTAAAAAATATTCTTCAATATTGAAGGAAATTCAGTGTGCCTGCTGAAGTAAATTACATTTCTGGAAGTAAAAAATATATGCATATCATATGCAAATATAGGTATCAGTTCTTCCAAGACTTCTTAATGATTCCCGGAAGTATTCACAAGTTTAAGAGAAGAAAACACTACTAACGTAGGTCAATAAATTTTCAATCTTCTGAGGATTAACCATAGGAACTGAAAACAATAAACCAAGAGGAATCAAATAACCTCATCATCATCATCATCATCCTCAGTTGACCTTGAAGAAGTGACACTTTTGCTATCTGCCTGATCACCCTTCCCATAAGATTTATCACCGCCTTCATCTTCTGTAGATTGAGCATCCACTCTTTGGGACCCTTGAGCTGAATTTACAATTACAGGTTTTTTCTTTATTATCTCCTCTCTTAGCCAGTTAGGTACAGATGCCTGAAGGGTACCCAAAATGGAAGTATGTAAGCAATGATCTCACAACGTAAGATGACACATGAATGACAATAAACAATAAGCACCTTTTTCGGGCGTTCTGAAATGCCAGAGGCCCCAAAAGAATCACCAGAAAAAGTTGTGATGGGATGCAGTTCAGGCCCTGCCCCAATACCGAAGCTAGCATTAGCAGAAGAGACCGTGTTCTGGAAGCTTGGTCCAGGCATCCTTCCAAAAATTGGTGCAGAATGTACAGGAACTGGAGTTGGTACAACCACCGAAGGATCAACCTAGAAACATAAGATACCATTAGTGAGCATAGCTAAAATGTAAGGATGACAGTAACAGCAGAATAAGTGCCAAAACCTGAGGCCCTGAAGGGAGAACTGAAGGCACTGAAGGATAAACCAATGGTGGTTCAGCAGCTGGAGCAAAAGCATAATCAGTGGGCATAGCTGCAATAGGATCTATGCCTCTTCCAGAGTCCCCTGGTTCCAGACAAGTATAATCAGTGAAGATAAAAGATCATGGGAATCTCTAGTCACAACTATCATATAATAAACTTTAGTCCCAGCAAATTTTTAAGTAAATTAACCTTGAGATTTCTTTACATCGCTTAAGTTGAAAATAGTTCCAAAATCTCGTCTCCTAAGAAATTTAGTGAAAGATGTGTAAGAAACGTAACATTCTAATTTAGTTCCATATAAATGTCTATAGGCTCATTAATCAACAAATTTCCAATAATTTGACCTTCGCAAATCAAAAGGTCAGCCTAGAGATTCTCTAACTTTTTTCTACTTCAATTTCTCTCTTTTCTTGAACTTTATTTTCCTTTAATTCTTCACTGTCTATTTCATTCAGATTTTCCCATGGAATGCCTACCAGAAATTGAGTGTTAAACACAAACTTGAAAGCAACCTAAAGCGTAATCTATCTAAAGTCCTGATACAAAAAGGTCTACGCTCTTGAATGTCATAAACTAGAATAAAAAAGAAGGGAGGGGGGAAGGTCTAGCGGATCTAAGAATAACGACTGCTTGTCAGAGGCATAATTAAGACCACTACTAGCAATAAAGGGAAGCAATTCTTAGGCAGATGCTTCCTGTGCAAAAGCAGTACATTAGCTGTTTTTTTACCTGTAATAGAAGAATAACTAGAAGGTACCTCCTGCTGATGGACAGATGGACTTATAGAAGAATCACGGCCTGGATAAACAACAGTTGAATCCCCAGCCAGACTTCCTTCTTTAACAGCATATGATAGATGTTGTATCTGCTGACTGTCCGATGCAACTTTTGCAGCAGCCCATGCCCGGGCCTTGGCAGCCCAAACTTCTTCATTGGTATTGGCTACAACAGGAAAATTAAAGATGCAACATCTAAGATATATGACAATCAACAGGAAAATTTTGGAATTTTCAAAAGTTACTGTGAAAATTACTGGCCACGGGATTCAAAACCATGACCAATTAGGAACCAAGAACGGAGATCTCTATATCAAACCACCAGTTGAAATGCTATCCAAAAGCCTGAGGCTTGTTCGTCATCCAATCGTACCACCAATTTCAACATGAAGAAAACCCTCTATTATCCTTCTGATTCATCAAAACACTTTACAAAGAAAAGTGAAATGAAAGGTTTTATCTTGCCAAACAAACTCCAGACACACTACTATGTCCTCAATATCTCCTATGAAGATCAAGCCATGGGATCTAATTATGCCTTGCAACAATTGCCAATTGTCGTTTGATCCAAGATAAACTGAAGAAGAGACTGGAGAAAAAAAAAAGACGACGAAGAAATGCCTCATAAATAAAACCAAACAAAACAAGATATTAGTATGTGTTTGCAGACCTTGATACTCCCAGTTTTGATGGTGACTCCAGTTAGCATTCCCCCAATCCTACAAGCAAGAACAACTTCATAAATAATTCACAGATAATTCAAGCCAAGCATACAAAAATAAATTCTCCACCTAGAAAAATTTTACACGTGTAAAGAATATAGGTTTCCAAACAATTCAACATTATCTTTACAACCATCAGTATCATAGACTACATAATCTTCATTTAAAAAAAAAAGGAAGTACAAATATCCTTGGAAGCAACTTATTTAAAATACATCATACAAAGAAAAACCTAATCCCCGTCATAGTCTACGTGCATACAGTTGAGGCCTCAACCTTTCTCCTTCAAATGAACTCTGTGGTCTACATAATAATAATAATAATAATTAAAAAAAATCCCTTTTTGAAGGCATACAAACCCAAATTGTTAGATCATCCCATATGGAAAGATGGTAACTTGTCTCATGATGATTGACGATGGTAGGCGAATTTCAGCACGACAAAGTAGTGCAAAAACTTCAGCATAACCTCAAAGCTTACACTATGTTTGGTTGGAGAGAAAAGAAGGAAGAAAGAAGAAGATGTAAATTCAATGGGGGAATTAGGAAGGGAAGCATATGTAGAAGGAAATCTTTCTTTCAACGTCAGACTTCCGGACATTCCAAATATGATGGGTTGGGAGCTAAGTTGACTAAGAAAAAGGATATATGGATTTACTTCACTTCCACCCCAACCAAACAAGATATCTACTTTCCTATTGGAAGTAAAGGTCCTCCTCGCCCTCCACGTTTGTGAACCAAATGGTGCATTAATGTGACTTAGTTCTCTCCACTGGAACCAAAGAACCATGACATATCCTACTTTGCTTCTTTTTTTCGCATTGCCAGTGCTGTCAAGTCATAAACTTTGTGTTGCATAACATCTAGGAATAATAGAAACAAGCCGGGGAAACTGTAGTTTCAAACGCCACATAATTTTTCAAAAAAAAAAAATGCAACCTTGTAATTTCTGTGACAGCTAAAACATTACCTGATTGACCTGGGGGTAAGCCTGAGAAATCTGAGGTGGCGGAGCATAAGGCCGAGGTGGGAGAGGAGGAAGTTGATGAGGATGAGGAAGAGGAGGAGGAGGCGGGTACTGGTTATGTGGAGCGGGAAGGTGAGCAGTATAAGGAGAAGGAGCAGGATAAGGAGATGAGGCGTAGTGATCAGAATGGGGAGGCACAGGGGCCCACTGTTGATGCTGCGGCGGGGCATGAGGTGGAGGAGGAGGGGAAGAAGAGTGCTGGTACTGAAAGTGGGTCGTGTACCAAGGGTTTGGCGGAGGAACCGGCAATCTCTGCGATTGATGGTGGTAGGGATCCGTCGGCATGGACATAGGTGGTGGTGGTGGCGGTTGAGGAGGAGGAGGCGGCGGCGGAGGTCTGATGTAGCCGTGCGGCTGCTGAAAATCCATAACTATTCTGCCTGTTCGCAAGGGTTTATGGATTTTATATAGCTTGAATTAATCGGAGGAGAACTGAAATTAGGGATTGGAGAGGAATAGGAAGATAATCACTGCATCAGTGGAGGAAAAGGCTGGCCTGGGCTGAGCCTCCCATTCTTGTTCTGCTTTAAAAAAGCCATATTAAATCGCATGAAAAGAATCGTTCTAAAGATCAATCCTTTGATTATTACCATAGTCCATAGACCTGCCTTCTTTCATAGGAGTTGGATAGATAAAATTGCTTAATTTAATTTATTTTTGGATTTTGTGCTCTTATATTATAAATTAAATTATTGCCATTCTTCTCATATATAAATATATATATATTTAAAATTGTCTATCATTTTATAAAATTAAAAACATATTTATTATCTTCTTTTTTTATAAAGATAATTTAATATATTTTTAATATATATATGTTAATAGTTTTTTTTTAAAATTTTTATAATTATTTTAAAATAGAGAGAATTTAATTCAACAATCATATATAATGAATCTTATATCATTATAACCGTATTATTACACAGAATTATAATTGTCATTACAAGTAATGTAACTTTTCTTCCTCTTTTGTTGTTGTTTTAATTAGTGCGAGAATTTTAATTTTAAATAAGAAAAATAAATAATTAGAGACAAATTATTATGAAAATATTTATCAAAATTATTCCAAAACTTTTGCAAATTTTTATTTTTATATTAGAATTAACAATCCATGTACTCTTTACTTCAAAATAGTCAAATGTATATTAATTATTTTTATCATCTCTAAATTATGTAGTATTAATTATTCCATCATTATTGTTAGTGACATTAAAAATATATATTAATTATTGTTGTTGTATTATTACATATTACTATTAATTATTTACATCGTTATTATATATTAATTATTCATGTCTTTATTATTACTTAATCGGTGCTATGTATTATTCTTTCCCTCGTCAAAGCATTGCATTAGAAAACCTATTAGTTCTTCCCCAATATTAGAAAACTAACAGAATATTTTAACATAATAATGTTTTAAAAGTATTTTAGTTAATTCACATTCTTTTTTTCATTTTTCTCATTCTTTATTGAAAAATAAATATTTTCTTTTAAATGAATACATTATAAAATAATATATTTTATTTATTAAAAATATTTATTGACATATTTTTCACTTCTTCTTCTTTTCCAAAATCACATTAATCGACTTGCACCACAATCAGGATATACTGAAAATTTTAAAAATAAACAAATATATGTTCAATATGATTTTTTTAAAACAATAACAATATGTAGAAAAATTTTGCAATGGACAATTTCTTTCCCCTCTTATATACATGCAGGAATTCATTATCCATGAAATCATTCACCTATATAACTGCTGCTGATGGGAAATGAACATGAGAAAGAATACACTGGAACTCCTAGTCTATACACCAATGTTAAGATGTTGCTACAGCATCAGCCTGTCTTCTAGTTAACCGTGAGTACATGCCGTCTCTCCGGAGAAGCTCAATATGGCTGCCCACCTGGATTTAGCAAGAGAGTTTTGAATTCTTTAATGCAAGAATGAAGATTGTCCATGGATATACAGAGAGATGCATTTCTTTCCAACTATTTCGAGCACAGGTTTTCAATAAAACAGGCTGTTTCATGGTTAACCTTCCACTTTCCAACCAAAATCCTACTGTGTACCACAATTTGCAGGCTACAAAATACTCTATTGGGTAAGCTTTTTAGTTGAATTACCACGAGGCTGCATCGTAAGAGGATCCAGGTTTATGCTTCCCCTATGAATCAATCTATTTAGGAAGGAGAAAGAAAGCCAATTTGAGCAAAGAGTACACACCTCAACAATTTTACCACCTTCCATGACAACTATCCTGTCAGCAGCTTGTATTGTGGAAAACCTGAAAAATGTGGATTACAATTAGTTCGGGCATGTATTTCTACCTTTCCCACCCACATTGCGCAAAGGTGGGAACAGGGAAAGGTAGAAATTTGAATCTGTGAAAAAATGTCTTAAATTGCTTACCTATGTGCAATCACTATGACAGTTCTCTTTGTTTTTAGGTCACTTCTCATGGCATGAAGAACACCCTATGCAAAAAGCAAAAGCCAATGAGCAGGTTTTTCAATGTTTCATGCCTTATTTATCCAAGAAAGAAAGTCTACCTTAATGTTGTGCTCACTTTCAGCATCTAGTGCACTAGTGGCTTCATCTAGTATCAAAATGTCTGGGTCCCTGAGGATTGCCCTGGCAATAGCAATACGCTGCTTTTGTCCTCCACTAAGCAAATCATCATCAACGAGTGTCTGATAGCCATTAGGCAATGATGAAATGAAATCATGGGCATGAGCTTGCTTGGCAGCCCATTCCACATCCTGCTGATTAATTACCCTGGTACATCCATATTTTATGTTTGAACTGATATCTGTGTGGAAAAGACGAGGTTCCTGTCCAAGACATTCCAGTCAGAGAACATGAAAACACATGTTGCCTAAAACTAATTTAGAAATTCAGAATACAGACCTGGCTCACATATCCAATTCTTTCCCTCAACCACTTGATGTCCAAATTCTTAATTGGGTGGCCGTCAATCATTATCTACATTCAGAACCTCAGCCAAGTAAGAAACAGGACAAGGCTCCTTTAAGACAACAGAGTAGAGGAAAGTTATTCTTTTTGCAAATTGTCATTGTATTGAGGGTCTAAAGTGTGAATAGATGAAAAAGAAAAGCAGGAGAGCAAATTTCTGTGATTCTTTGCTTTATCTTGCTAGTTCCTTGCCTCTAAGTCGATCACTGGTATATAATCATCATACCAGCAGTAATTACGCTGAAACAGCCTACTGCTATCCAGATACAAATTCATCTCTATTTTGCTGAATTATTTACTGCTATCCAGATACAAATTCTTTACGATTTGACAATAGCAAGCAGAACAGAAATACCACCTGGCCACTTGTTGGCTCATAAAGACGAAGCAAAAGATTCACAAGAGTGCTCTTCCCACTTCCACTAAGACCAACCTAAATGAAACAAATTGAGGTAAATCTTTCACATCTTTAGATATCAGAGGGGAAATTTAAGAAAAGAAAAAAGGAGCAGAAGAAGGGACAAGAAAAGACAGCAAATACTGGTTTGCCTCTTGCATCATGTGTTGAAATGAGTGTTTAGATTCTCACTATTGTGAAATGCAAAATTGTTAATATCATTGTAGGGGCATATCATGCAGTCCAAAGAACAGCTTCTGTAATAAGTATAGCTTTTGTCTTTGGATTGCTTTCTGAAAAAGAGTTTTCATTCTCCACCCAAAACTTGCAATTGGATTGATTGTTTTTGAAAATGTAAACCAAATTGTAACACTTAACATGGCCATCTAAGCTTCCAAACAATATGAAGTACCAAGATTATAAATTTTTATTCCCAGATAATCAATTTTATTTTATTGTTCTTATTTCCTGCAAATATAATGTTCACAAAATTTTATGCCTCTCTAATGTACGTCTTAAATTAGACAGAAGATGACATTTATAGAGAAACAGGTCCAGACCTGCCAATTTATACAAAATTTCATAATTAAGGGAGAAAAAAGGGACTTACAATTGCAACTACTTCATGAGGATGCACCTTGAAGTTTATACATTGTAGCACAGGCATCTGTTCAATTGACAAAATGCACAGTTGAATCACATCCCTTTGGAATTAACATGTAAATGTAAGGAAAAGCAAGAATTAAGAAGACTATAAATTGAACTATAGCTATCTGGTCATAAATAAGTAGTTTTACACTTCATTCTAGCAACCTGCATCGAACTGTTGATTTTGAACTCCACATATCTTAGAGGAGTAGAAACACATACTGTTTTTACAAGCCTATGAACCAAATATATGCCAATCTTTCATACGACATGAAGGCATAAGCAGGGTTGATTGTAATAGAGAGGTCTTTCTCTGTTTTTCCATGATTAGTGATTCAGAACATATTGATTTTCTTTCTCCTTTTAGGGAAATAAAATTCAAATAGATCATATAGATGGATGATCTGTTCTCAGCATGCAACTCCAAAGGTTGCAGGTATTCCAACGCAATTCAAGATAAAAAGCTTACATTAGCCCTTGAAGGGTATGAAAATGTAACATTCACGAATTCAACTTGTCCAATCAGCCTTTGCAATTTTGATCCTGCATCATGTTAACATCCATGAAGCATTATCAACCAGAATTTTACAGCAAATGAATTTTCTTAGAATAAGTAATGGCGCAGACAAAAATTGCTGAAAATTTCAATAAACTGAAGAGTGTAAATAATAATCTCTGGATAAAGTGATGCAATTTTGAAAAACCAGTATCAGCAGCAAAATGAACATCCAATAGTCATTAGAAATAAGAAGCATGAATATGGATACTTTTTGTTTTGACAAAACTATCAGACCAAATACAGTGAAAAAGTTTTATATTTTAGCCAGAAAGTTGAATATTGGTTACCTTTTGCAGTAAACTGAGAAGCGGGGGAAAGATCAATCAACTGGAGAACTTTTTCACTGGCCCCTATAGATTGCAATAATGCTGTAGCATGGTCCGCCATCAACCATGTGGAATAGATCAGCCATTCACTGTATAATATGAACTTGGTAAGTTGCTCTGCTGAAATATGACCAGCAAGAATAAACATTCCTCCTATCAGCACAGCAACAACCTAAAAATTAAATCAGTGGATAGAGTCAAACTTAGTAGAGATCATAAATAAGACTCTACTTTCATATAAATAAGATCAAAGGCTTAGATACTTCTTTACGAAAATTCTCTATTGGGGTTAAGGTTACCTCAAAATGTCCAAGAATCAGATGACAGAAGAGTACTAACATCCTTTTTTTAACAGCCATATGAACCACATGCAGAGTCGACATTTTAAAATCAGACTTCAAAAAATTGTTTATATGTTATCAAAGGGATCCTCCATAGGGAAACTACCACCAGAGAAAGCAATATACTGCACAAGTTATCTAGACTTCTTATGAGGGGATATGGATCAAACAATAAATATTCCTTTATAGGTGGTTTATGGCTGCTGCTGAATTATCAAGTCATATCACTAATTTTGTGTATTATTAATGATTTGGGGAGCTACAAGTCTTCTTCTATATCATTATCAAGATGTCAATCTGAGATCTTATTTCTGTTTGATTTCTTTCTTCCCTGTCGACCACGACAACTGGTATGACACGAAAAATCCAGACCCGGAAAAGAAGATTGTATGGAATAATTTGCAGTTTTAAGTCATCATGAGGTTAATGAACTAAAGCAGCCAGTTATATGAGTGATATAGAACAGCTTAAAATTTTAAAGTACTTCTCCAACCACCCTCCCTCCCTTTCCCCCCAAATCCCAACATGCTTCTTGATAAACATATACTTAGTTGTAGGGTTTTGGACGCTATTTTCCCGCTAGTGTAAGCCTTGCAGGCTGGTAGAACAGAAACCACTGAGCATATCAAATTAGATGCAAAAACAAATCTCAAATAATGTTAGTACAAAGGGTAATGTCCTGGAAAGACTTAAGTTAGTGCAAACACAGAGTCGTAATCATATAGAGTAGAAGGTACTGAATGAATCAGACAAAAAGTTTGTACAAGGTCTTGAAAGAGCTGCACCTGTGTTGAATGATAGAGAGTGTTGAAGCCCAGGTTCCAAACTCCATATGCAGAACTCTGTCTCAAACTTGCATCAGCTAATTTCTCCAGCCAATGCTTGTACCTTTAAATATAAGTCACACATTATGATACAGATATGAAGAGTTTATATGTGTATGATGGGTGTAAATTTTCTTCATATTTGTTACAATCATGTAAGAGCAACCAGTAAATGGCAACATCCAGGTCCTTTACCTTGAAACTTCCTGTTGTTCTGTACCATACACTCGAACAGTTCTCATCAATGAGAATGTCTCTTGTGCGACCTAAGCAATGTCAAAGAAATAACTTCAACATGGAAAAAGAATCTACCTATTAAGATGATCGGAAAGCAAGTTTGATAACATTACTTCATTGGCAGAAGCACCAAAATCTTGGATTAATTTAGATACTCTCTTTTGGTACCTAAATGGTAAGCAGTACATAAAAAATTAGTGGCATTTTAAAACAAGAAAAGAAGAAGCCACAACAATTCTTCTGAAGCATTTGATAAATCAAATTCTCAACTTACAGGGGGGAGGGAAAAAAAAACCTATTTCTTTAGTGTTCTGATAAAGTAGACTCAAGACATGAGTGAAAATGCCAAATCATGTTAAACAGAAGGAAAGGAAAACTCTTACTGGCCATATAACAGCATTACAGCTGACAGAGCAGCACATATTGTCAACGTACACAATCCAAGTGGCAATGACAATATCAATAAGTAGAGTAATGAACCTGATCCCTGAATAAGCGGATAGTCATGAGTTTTTAACTTGAATTCAGAAAATTTGGTTGAATCTGGGATAACTAACCTGAACTACATTGCGCAATATTATATTAATGTCCTTTCCAATTACACGTGACACTTGTTGACAATCAGCCCCAAGCCTACTTGTTAAGTCACCAACAGTTTCAGAGTCAAAGAAGGAAATGTCCTGCAAAGCAATTAATTCATTCCCACAAAAAAAAAAAAAGGTATCAACAAACCATTTCTCCTCATGCAGACATGCTAAGAACATACTAGGAAAATAATATGTGTTTCAAATAAAAACTATTTTATATTTGGGAAACCTGGAAAAGAAGAGTAGAGTATAGTCTTTCCCTGATTCTTTTGACCTGCATAATCAAAGTTGTTTGTTCAGTATAATCATTCAAATCCGTGAAATTTTTGTCCAATATCTTCAGAGACATAATTTGGTCAGTTGAATACAAGTGACTTATTATCAGCAACAACAAACTTTAATTTCTTACTCTTCAAATGAATGTAGGATCACGTGCTGTGTTTCAGAACATTATACTATTGAAACTAACGAGCAAACAAACTAACTATAGTCTTATCAAGGAGTAAGTGACATTACACATACTTGTTCAAGAGCAAAAAAGTAACAAATGTGTAAGCAAACTCACCAGAATCATATTTGCAACTCCAAAAAAGCAAGATCTCATACAGCTGTTTCAATTAAGAACAAAAGATCAAAATTATGATAAAAGTGCATATCCAAGTGCTTACAGAATTGAACTTGCAAGGTAACAAACTTGAAGATGAAAATTATGTACAAGTTTAACATGTGTGATCATGACAACATTCAGTAAAACGAGCGAGCTCTAGGTGCCTGTTTTCTTTTACTGAAAAAAAACCTTCACATTTAATGTAGTGATATGCCAAAGTAACAACCTTTCTAATCATAGAAGTACTTTCAAGTTACAACCTTTTTTCAGCTTCTTGAGCTAAAAGTATCCTATTGTTCAAGATAATCTCAATAGAGATTCTGATATCAGGGGAAGAAACTAGAATTAATTATTTTAAGCAAAAGAAGAGCTTAGAAAACTAATGAAAAGCCAAGCATTAACATGTGCAGCTTCTATAACTTTGTTTGCTTGCATTTAAAAGAAGAAGGGAGCTTGGACCGTACAAGATCTTGACCTGCTTATTCCCGAAACGACACAAAGCAGAATCAAAATGCACACGTTCTGGTGGAACTTAGAGATGTTGCTACTTTGGGCCGAAAAGATGGATGCCGTTAGAAAATGTGGGATGGAGATCTCTGAAAGCTGAGCCAAGCAGAACACAATCACAAGTCAAAAAGGGCTATCAAATGGGACAAACTATCACTAAAACCTGCAGTGAAATTCAATATAAGATGAAATAACAGTCTATTCTACCAAATGTACTACGCTTGAGAAATTTGCAAAGGGAAAAGGAGAAGAAGAAAAAGAAGAATAAACTTACAGAAGAAATAAGTAGTGCACCAAAAGCAGCAAATACAACCCGTCGATCCTCAGATATGAGTTCCCATATCCGACAAAGCGCTCGCAAAATAGTCACGGGCTTTGCTGTGAGCGTAACATCAACCGGGTCAGTGGCGAGTCGCCACCAGCTGCCACCGGGCAATATTTCAATCAATCTCCTAAGATGGTCGCTCAATTTCACATCCCTTTCTTTAAAGACCTCTTTCTCATCACCATTGCCAATTGAATATCCATTGATTGAAGCTGACTTTAGAGGAGAAATACGTATGAATCTTTTGCTTGAGGGGTTCAGATGAGCTCTGATTTTGGATGAAAAACTGGTGCTTTTGCTATTAGAGTCAATCAAGAAAAAGAGATTTTGATGTTGAACAGAGCAGGTGGAGCTCGGCCGGAGAGAGCAGAAGGTAGGCATAGCCATGATTGGGATGAGGACTCAATTCAACAACGAAATATGCTATAAATTTTGGATTTTTTTGCCTTCTCTGGTCGCCGAATGCATGCTTTGTTTGGCGAGACACCACAAAATGGGCAGATGTGGTCGTTACTGGTTTGGCTTTTTCTACTGTTAGACTTTTGAAAGGGATGAAACGGGTGGGTATTTTTTGCGCCTATGATCGACATCGACCCAACCATGGTCCAATTCTCCAATGGAGGCATCACGATTCGCTTCGCTTGGGGTTGACATTATTTACAGGCAAATTAGGGGTTTCATCCTTAAACTTTTTTTTTTACATGATTGGTCCTTATTCTTTATTTTTAATTTTTTAGATCCTTCATAAATTTTCGTTTCCTTCCAACTCAATTACGACAAGGTAACTAAGTCAATTTCAACATTGACTATTTAAAAAATAATAAATTTGTTATTTTACTATACACTCATCTAAAAAAATAAGATAAATTGATGACTTTAGTCCCTGAACTTTTTCATTTTGACATAATTGGTCTCTATTCTTTTTTTTTTTTTAACTTTATAGGTTTTCTATCTTTTTTATTTTATAGTCTTTTTGGTCTTTTTTAAAGTTAACAATATTAAAATATTAATATACTTAATTACTTAAGTGCATTTAATAATAATTTTTATTGTCACTTAATTGATTAAGACGTACCGAAATCCTATTATAAATTTTAAGTGAATTGAAAGTTACTTAAGTTTGAAACTTGAATAAGTTAAATACTTATCTAATTATTAATATTTTTTTATATTTAATCTAAATTATAATAAATTATAATGTAGAAATGAATTATAATTAATTTAGATTTCATATTCAAATTTTAAATTTCAGAATTCAATCTTTAAATTTCAATTTTAAAAATTCATTACTTCAATATTTAAATTTTAATTTTATCAAATGAACTATAATTCTAGATCTATTTGTAGTGAAGTTTGAATATCAAACTTTAAATACTTAAATATTAAAATTTTTAAAATATAATATAAATATTTTATTAATTATATTTTATTTTTATATTATAATTTATTATAATATAAATTAAATACAAAAATAATAATTATTAAAAAACATATAATATATTTAGATTTCAAACTTAAATCATTTTTATTTCAGTTAAAAATTACAATACGATTAGTACATGCTAATAAATTAAGTAATAATAATAATTTATTATCAAATCCATTAAGTAAAATGAAAGTTATAAAATTTTGAATTATATCTAATTATTGTTATTATTTTATATTTAATTTAAAAATTTTAAAATATAGTATAAAAATAAATTATAATTAATTTACTTTTCAAAATTTATCTTTTAATTTCAAATTCAAAATTTACCTTATATTAAATTTATAATATAATTTTACAAATAAAACATATAAGTATGATTTTAAATTTTATAAAAAATTTTATGGAGTTAAAAAGCAACATTGTGATATACTTAATCACTTAAAATTAATTAATTAATTACTCATTTTATTAAGTGTGTTTGATAAAAAAAATATATTATTAAGTATTTAATTAATTAAAGTGAGTTGGATAATAGATTTTTATTATCACTTAATTAGTGAAATGACCTAATGTGTCAAAAGACAAAAGATAGAAGACCTATAAAGTTTAAAAACAAATAGAGACCAATGATACCAAAATAAAAAAGTTTAGGGACTCAACTCACCAATTTATCTTATTTTTTTAGTTGTGTATACAGTAAAATGACAAATTTGCCCTTCCTTAAATACTCAAAGCCTATGTTGACTAGTTAACTTACTGGAATTGGATCGAAATGACCAAATAATTTGAACGAAAATTTATGAACGATTTAAAAAGTAAAAAATAAGGAATAAGGACCAATTATGCCAAAATAAAAATGTTCAGGGAGAAAATTCGTCAATTTACCTATTTTATACTTAAAATAAAAGGTTGAGTAATTAAAACATAAAGGAGTTGGTCTACTCTTTTTAATCAGAATTATTATGTTCTAACCCTTTGTTAAATTATCATTAGATTATTTTGATTATATTTTTAATATTAAATAAATTTAGAGTTATAGAATTTAAAAGTTTAAATTATGTAATAAATTATAAATATTGTTTATAATATAATATACAGTCACCACGATTTGATGTACAAATTTTTGTATGCTTATTTGTGCAACAAAGTATGTAATTCTTTCAAAATAATTTTTTTATACAAGATCATTCGATATATTATAAAAATATTTCTATTCAAATCTTAATTATATTCAAGTTGATCTCTCAACTTGCTTGGGCATGACGTAAAAGCCCCTGCTTGAACACGTGCTAGGGATTCAGCTCCTTCCTCCGCGGCCATCTCACTTCTTCACAGGTTTTTTACCAAATAGGACAGTTTTGTAAAGGAAAATCAAAAGAAGTAATATACTGTCGGGGTACACTCTTAGAGGGGTTACCTCGTATCTGCGAGACACGAGGTGCATTAGCTCCTCACATTTGCTAGACAGGAGGAATGCACATCAAAACTGAGGTCCGACTAGAGCATCACGTGGGACACTAGACACGAGGTGCACCAGCTCCTCGTGTCTGGCAGATACAATATTATCTGCTTTTCAGCGATTTTGGTAGCCTTTTTAGTGGAATTGTTGCTGAATAAAAGATTCTTCTGAAAAGGCTGCTCATGCACATGAAAGTAGTTCGGTCTTTTTGATCAAAATCCGAATGGCAAATTCAAATGTGAGAAAGAAGTCATGGGAAGCATAGGGCAAATTCATATGCCTATAAATACTAATGCATACTAATGGCCAAACATTTGCTCTGTTGTATCATTTCATTCATCTTCTACCATATTGTCCATACACTACTTTTGCTCCCAAACACAACAGAAAGCTTTCGTCTTTGCATGGCCATCGAGAAGCAAACCATTTTTCTTCTCTTATTTTTAAATTCTTCAAGCCATTTTTCTTCTCTCTTTCATCCGGAACTACATATCATTTTTGTTTTTTTTTTCACCACCAATCTGCCGTCGGAGATTTGTGCTTGAACTAGAAATCAAAAAAAAAAAAATGTTGCCGCCTATGCACCTGAGCCTCACAGACAATTTCTATACAACAGGTTTTTTTAAAAGAAAAAATAGAGATTGTATTAATTTATTCATTTATTTGTTAAAATAGATATATTAGAGTTTAATAAAAAATTAATTATTGGATTGTGTACTTGTAGTGAAATTATTGGGATTTTCAAATATTTTCTTTGGTAAAATGTTAACTGATTTGTAATATGCTTTGATTTGTTGAATCAAATTTTAGGGTAAATTGTTGATTTGGTCTATTTTGTATTTTGTTGAATGGTATAAATTGTGTAGGGTTGATGTTTGGCTAAATTATTTATTGTTTTATAATTGATCTGTTAAATTAAAATTTGGGTTGAAATGTTAAAAAAACACGGCTATGCATTAAATTTGAGATACTAAAAAGATACTGTTAGGTTAAAGGAAAAATTATCGACTAATTATTTCTAACAATAAACATGTTAGGTTAAAGGAAAAAAATAATATTATCTTAAATTTTATGATTTTATATAGAAATTGATTAGGAAAATATTAATTTAACCTAGACCAAAAATATCTAATTATGCACAAATTTGCAAATAAATTGAAAAAATTAATATAGTATAATATAAAATTCATAATTTAATTTACGGTAGACTTCATAATTTAATGGTAAACTTTATATTTGGCTTTTATGGTGAACTTCATAATTTAATTTATTCGTAATTTTTAGTATATATTCAAATAAAAGTGAAAATGTAGAAGAAATAGAGCCACTACTAAAAATTAACAGGTTGTAGCAAATTAATACTTATGTTAATTCATAATTTTGAATATGAGAATAATTTTGATTTTATAAAATATTTATAAATTCAAAATTTTATTAATATTTAGAGCGTATAATATAATTATTAATATTTCACAATTAAAATTTATTTGACATTCTAAGTACATCTTCATTTTTTTAAATACAAAATAAATTTAAAATGTGAAAAATACAAGAATTAAAATTTTATCCTTTATTAAAATGGAGGACTTAAATAATTTTTGAATAGAAATATGAATTAAATGAAAATATTAAATTGAAGTTTCTATTGATTAGAATTAAAAAGCACAAAAATTACAAAAATATAAATTAATCAAAAAAATATAAAAAATTAAACAAAGTATCTTTTTTATCCTTGTCTATATATAAACAAATCCAAAATATTATATGAAATCCTTCATACACATTATACATTCGAATAATAAATATTTGGATTAACATAATTTCACGTTCATGATAAAAAAGTCTTTATATTTTGTTTGATATTTGGTTTTTGATTATTTGTGCCGATTAATTGATTTATTTGATATTACATGGTCTAGCATATTGTGCTGTTTTGGATTGATTTGTGTTGAAGAATGATGATATTGGTTTTATATAGTAATTTAAGGTTGCGATATACTTATTTTATTATTTTTTATAGAAAAATTCTTTTGCATTGTTTTTTTAAGCACAATGTCACTATAATAAACTGATAGATTATGATTGTATTGGGATTGTGAGATTATACGCATCCGAAACGGCGATTTTTTTAACGGTCCATGTCGCAATACATTGATTGTTAAAAATCGATTTAGTTACCTCGATTTAGTCAACAAAATATATACAATTCGTGTATTTGACATGTGTACTGTTCAGTTACAAATAACAATAAGAGAATACATTGTTATTGATACTACAATAAGGTTTACAACAACTTCTATAACAGATGATAAAGATATGAAAAGCTTGTGGTACTATACATCTACTGTGAAAAGACAATCAATTGATCTGCATGTTCATCATAAGATCGTACATATTCAAAATGAAACAACTACAAATCTTTCAGAATATAACAACTCCACTCCTATTATTGAGTCATTTACTGAATTAGTGAATTCAATTATTCTAGTGAATATGTCTAATATTGATTTAAATGTACCTACACCTGTTTACGCAAATAATTCGAACATCTCGCAACCGACAATTTTCAATCCCTTTATATTATGGCAGTTCCGGATACCCCAGTTGTCAGACTAAGCCATCAATACCTATCAACCTCAATGGGGTTTGTTACGCCTCCACTTCATGTCGATATTCAGGCTAGGCAAACACAGCCCAACTTGTCGTTGTTTTCAACTACAGAAATAGATGTTCTATTAAATATAACTCCAGTCAATGAGTGGGTTACTTGAGAGCCGAATTAGGTAGGTACTCCAGAGACGACCGTGGATGGTTTAGGATCAACATCGGATATTGATGAACCTGATGCGGAAGATACCCCCGTTGAGTGTTGGATTGTATGTTCTCTTAGATTAGGTTTCTAATGTAAAATCGAATATTTTAATAAAAGAATTTATTTTTAGAATTTGTTTGTGAATTTACTTTTTGTTTGTGCACAATTTCGTTTAGAATAGACCCATTATTTTTAAATAAGTGATCCATGTTAATTGTGGTCTTTCACAGTAAGGTATGGATCATGAGTTATTTAACACATAAACATTTGTTCTTGACCTATTGATGAGAATGAGAATTTCATCATATTTAGGTTATTATGTTATGAATTCCAAATGGGGAATGACTTACCTTTAGCTAGTGAGTAGTCCACTCACTTCATGATATAAGCGTATTTCGAATACGTAGGACATGACCTGTAATATTTGTTTCTAAAAGTACTATATGATAGAAATCTAGACCACTACCGCTACAACATAGACTAGTATTCTACGACTTGAGTATGAGTTGGTAGTCTGATGAAGCTAGAAGCATATACTTTGATGTGCTATAGTTGAGGTTTTATAGTAGAACCAATATATTTGCATATTGGGTTTATGTAACCAATTAGTTAAGACAGACTTGTACAAGATAGTTTCTACACTATATAGCCCCTTATGGTTGTCCGAATGATCTAAAATGACCAGGGTTCTGGGAAACATGACAGGAAGTCGTGGATTATTGGACTAGAAGCCTAAGGATGGTAGATGTCATTTAGAGGGGTGTTAGTACACTTCTTCCTCTCTAAATATACGGCGATGTATAGAGGGGTATTTTAGTCATTTCACCTGTAGGTCGGAGACTTTGCTAACGCAGCATTGTCCTTGCGGTCAATATTTCCTTATGGTGATATTAGAAAATATTTAAAATGCAAAATACAACTATTTATATAGTAGGGGTATTTTGGTTATTTTAGCAGCTCAGACGATGTGTCTTTTTTGTCATCGGAATAGCCTGTAAGGTCTAATTAGTTTTGGGTTGAGGAATTGGTCTCAATTCAAGAGGATTTTATTTTATTTTATTCAAGATGTCTAATTTATTATTAGACTATAATAAAATAAATAAATAAATAAATAAATAAAATAAAAATAGGAGTTGAGAGAAATTAATTACTTGATTTAATTAGTTAATTAATTATTCAGGGTCTAGGTCCAGTTTGAATAATTAGAAAATTAACCTAGGCTTAAACTAGAGGGAAATAATTAATGCTTAATTATTTTGGGCCTTTTGGGTCCAAGAAAATAATAAATATTATTTTGGTCCAATAGCTTGGACCGTAAGGTTTCTTCCAAATACGATTCAGATGAGTTTAGGGTTAAGCCAAACTTATTCTCTGGATAACATCCAGGTGTTTAAAATATGATATCCCGGAGGATATGTTTATCAAATAATTTGAGACCTAGTTTTGGCTAACAAAAAACAAGACTCTTGGAATAGCAAACCCTAATCTCTCCAAGCTCTCTCTCCCTCATGCCTCTCTTCTCTCACGCAGCTCTCTCTCTCACGTGAGGCTCTTGTTTTTGGTACTTTGCTAACTAATAGCATTGGAACCAAGAAGGATTGAAATCACTCTTCTTCACTGTTGTGTTCACCAACAAAAAGTTGGGCAGTGACATATTATGAGAGCTGAAAAGTTTGGCATTAATGCACCTAAGAAGAAGCAGGAGATTGGAAGGATTACAACTGATAGCTTCTTCAAGCGGGTAAGGCGAAGCTATTCCCGTCGTTCAATCCACTCCTATACAACCTAGTAGGTTTAAAGCACGTAAATGTATGATCTTAACGCTTCCGTGAAGCCATTAAGGCTTATAGTTTTTTTTCTCCTCTGCTTTTTTTCTCCCGTGAACATGCTCCCCTGTTTTTATTCTTTCAATGAGGACGAGGGGAATGGTGATGTTGGAGAATAGGTTCCCAATCCTTCTATAATGCAACGGCCTGCTAATACACCTGTTAAACCAGATTGGTTATATAATCCATTGTATTCAAGGTATCTTGACAGTTGGCTACTTCTCAAGAAATAGAAAACGAATCCAATGGAAAGGCGACGGGTAGCAGCCGGATGGATTTATGGTCAGAATCTAATAATGACTTAAGAATTGACATGTGGTTCAGAAATAAGAATGAGTTATTTTAGGTAATTTGATCGTGGTCTATCGGGTTGGGTCATGAGTTTATAGTACAAGAAAGTAAAGCCGCATAATGGGTTGTTGAGTGTAAAAATTCAACTTTCTAACATCCCTATTCTTGGTGAATCCGTGCATGAAAGAAAAAAAAAATTGTGATATGTGACAAATTACTGATGACATGGAAAACACATTTGTCTAGTCCGGACAATAGATGGCAACTATCGCAACATTAGCGTAAAATTTACGGCGAAGCATGTTTTGTCAATGATTTACAATAATTCGAAAATTAAGGTCAACGAGATAAACAACCATATATACGACACATTGCATTTCACTCCATTTTACAAGAAATGATGGAACGCACGCATGCATGCTATTGAGATGATTTATGGTGATTGACCTTCTTCATTCGTACAACTGCTACGGTATATGCAAGCCTTGTAAGGTGCCGATCCATGTACTGTCGTGGCATGACACTTCTCACCTAAGGACAACAATGGCGCGAAGACATTTGGATATATTTTTTGGGCGTTCAAGCCATACATTGATGTATTTGTTTACATGAAACCGGTAATCAGCATCAACGAGACATTTCTTAGGGGTATATATAAGGGAAAACTCTTAATAGCAATTGGTCACAATACCAACAATCATATATTATCCCTTACTTTTGTAGCTGTTGACGAAAAAACTAATAATAGTTGGGGTTGATTTTTGTTATTGCTCATAATGAATGTACTAAAGGATCGAAAATTTTGTTTAACCCTCTTCCCGACACACATTTAATGTGCATGATCATTCTGTGCATTTAATGAGCCCGAATTAGCATGTGGTTGGTTGGGGAATTTGAGGGAGGTTTGACTTCGCGTCTAGCATTGGACCTTGTGTCTGGCAGATGCGAGATCCCTCCACTGGGTACCCACCTCAATTTTCATTCCCCTTTTCGACATGCATTTTCAAAATGTGCCTAAATTTGTCAAAAATTCATTCTCAACGATACTTTATTTATTATGAAATGAAAATTTCAAGTTTGCTCCTTTTAGCCTACGAGAACACTGCAAATGATCACTCTCAAATGTTTCATTAGGCTCTCATATCAAATATCTAAGAACATTTAGAGTGTAAGTGAATACAAATTTGTTTGAGATGAATTTAGTTAGATATAATAAAAAATTATTAAATATGTATGGTTTAAATAGAGTTAAAGAGAGAGAATATGATGTATTGTGAGTATATGACATTTATCGGGAAATATAAATTATTTACATTAATATTATTTTAAATTAAAATTTAAGTTTGGATTATATAGAGTTTTTATCCAAATATAATCTTAACATGCGCTCCATTAAATTTAAAACTAACTCAATCTCTCGTGAGACAAAACTTTTTAATTGAACTATTTAATTTATAGAGATTTGAGATTGCAAAATTTGATAATTATAAATTATTTAATAATTTGTGTACAAAACACAAAAAAGTATAAAATAAAAAAAAAATGTGAAAGATAAAAAGTCTTATACAAAAATTGAAAGTGAACTCATGACTAAAATGAATAATGAGAAATATTTTTATATTAAACTGTTAGACAATTTGGCATGGCTCCATATACTATATGCTTTTATATATATATATATATATATATATATATATAATATGAAAAATTATTAAGTCATTATTTAAATTTTTAAAAAATTATGAATAAAAAAAGTTAATATTTAATAATTTTTTTAAAAAATAATATATATATATATATATATATATATATATATAAGCCAAATATGAAGTATATCATTACGACACGTGGAAGCATCATAAGGTGACACGTGGCTAAATGATTTTTTTAAAAAGAAAATTAAAAATTGTATTTAAATATATTTAAAATTTTAATTAATTAAATTAATTAATAAAATATATATATTTAATATTAATATATTAAAATGTGTAATTCTTTGAATATTATCTAAATTAATACATTAAAATGTATAATTATTTAGATATTATATATATATATATATATATATAGTATTAATACATTGAAATATATAATTTTTTAAATGTTATTTAAATTTATTTTAAATTTTTAACTAATTAAATTAATTAATAATATATATTTAATATTAATATATTAAATATTAATAACATAACAATTCGTACAACGCACGTGACATCAACCTAGTTATAATTAAAATTTATAATGTTTATTTGATACATTTTGTTTACGTTTTTTTTTACAACGCAGGGTATCAAATGAGTGAGAAAAAAAAAAAAAAAGCCGGAAATTTGATTCTTAGACCCGGACAAAAGTTTTGCGGGTCCACCGTCACACGGCCGCCAATGTCGAAAGAGTGCCACGTTTTCAATTTCCTAGACAATATTACCCTCTTATTCATTACTTCCGGTAACTATTTTAACGGTCTTTTCCGTCATTTCAAACATTTCCAACCCAAAAATATCTTTAGTTTCTCCATCATCTTCTCCGAGCCTCAATGCCCCCCTCTCTTTTCTGGCTGCTCCCTAGACTAACACGACGCCGTTCTGGGCATGGCTGTAGTGCTTGGCAACGTAGCTCTACTGCTAGACCCAAGTCATGTTTCATCTTCTCGGATTTACACGCTGCCGGACCGAAAAGCTCATCGTCCGGTTGTACCAGTACTTTCTGACGTAGTTTTGAATCTGTTCAGAAAGGAACCTCTTGTGGCCAGTAATCTCTTGGAGTTCGACAGAGAGATTCGGAGAGAGAAGTATTTTGTGAAGAAAGGTAAGTTGAAATCCAAGGTGAACGAGGTGGAGTATGAGAATTCTAGTGACGATGAGAATGGTAATGGCAATGGGTTTGAGACTGAAGATGAGGAGAAGTTTGATTGGGAGAAAGAGATGAGAAGGAGAAGGAAGGAGTTTGAGGAGATGCAGGAGCTAGAAAAGAAGGCTGAAGAGTTGCAGTCTAGAGTGGACGAGGAGTTTCAGGGAAAGGAGGATAAAGAAGAGACTGAAGAAGAGAAGCGCATGAGAGTACGGAAAGAGCTCGAAAAGGTCAGTCTTTTAATTCTTAGAGTTGATTATTAGGAATTTGCCCATTAAATTATGGTCCCTTTACCTGTCTTTGCATTCATTAGTGGGGAATGTTCTACCCGTATTGTAATGAATAGTTTAACTTTCAAGTTTATGTCTTTTCTCTTTCTTTTTATCTTAGAAGGCTAGAAGCTATCTCATTGGCTGAGATTTTCAGAATATCAACTAAGAAAATGAGGGTATGGTGTGGCTAGCAAATAGATATGCAAGAACTAAAATCCATGAAATTGTTCAGCAGATTTCTTTTGCATAAAGCCATAAACTTGTCGTGTGAAACCACTGGAGTTATACTCGGTTGTAGCAAAATTACTACGTGTCAGTTACCTAAGTTAATTTTGTTGATTTATACGTCAAATAATTGTAAAAGGGTGAAAGTTAGGATGGATCCTTAGGTAAACATAGAATTTATAAATTAGCATTTAGTTTAAGTATTTGGCTTTTAGATTAGTGGGATACTTTACTTGTCAAACATAGAACGGAGAGAAGGTAAAAAAATGGGGCAGGGGTACGCATAGAGAGAATATGAGACTTTATGACACTAGGAATAGAAAGGATGATGCAGTGGTGAAGATTAAAACAAAGATATTAGATATGCCAATAATTTTCCATTTTGAGGCCAGATGCATTAGTATTTTAGGGAAGGGAACTCAACATCCAACCATAAATCCTCTCCTGCTAGCATTTTTCTTTTTGGCTTTCAAACTTTGAAGAGAAAGGAAGAATTATGATAAGCATTTGTATGATTTCTGTTATCTGCAACTTCAAAATTCAATTGAAGTTCGAAATTTCTTTCGTAAAGGATTGGTTTGGTTATTGAAAATGATGATTCGATGAAAGATGATGTTACATGGCTAATATAGCTGTTTTAATTGTCGTTTTATTTGTTTATTATTATTATTTCCCCCTAATTTGAGTTGATGTAGTTGTCTTCTTATCTGGCAATTTGTACTGTGGTTGTACTCAAGAATATATCTCTTGTTTCATTTGGCGGTAGGTAGCAAAGGAACAGGCAGAGAGGAGAGAAATGGCCCAATTGATGTTTAGTTTGGGTCAAAGAGCTTATGAGAAAGGATCTTATGGACGTGCCATTGAGTTTCTTGAAGGTGCCTTAACCATCATTCCCAGACCTACTCTGTTTGGTGGTGAGGTTAGTTTGTGAACTTCTGAAGGATGAAATGAAATTTTATCTGATTCTATGTCTCCAAGTCTATTAATTTCTGTAACTTTTTCTTTATTGTCTCCTCAGATACAAATATGGCTTGCTATGGCCTATGAAGCTAACAATCGGCATGCAGATTGCATTTCTCTTTACCAACAGCTGGAGAAGAAACATCCCAGTGTCAGCATTCGTCGACAAGCGGCTGAACTGCGGTATATATTGCAAGCCCCCAAGCTCAAGATATCTCAGGAAGAGATGGTTACCATACCACTGATTGGATCTAGTTATGATAGGTTAGTTATGTATATACCTTCTTTTTTGTTAAAATTAGTCAATCAATATCTGGTATATTGAAGCAATATATGTTCGCCAACTTATGGAAGGAGAATATAAAAGAAGAACTTCTTAATGAAGGGGTGAGGAAACAGCAAGTACTCATTTTTCAGTCAGCTCTAACCTTAACAAATATCAACAGGGTTCCTTGTGTTAAAGGATTTGAAGAAATGAATTGTCAAAATAAATATATGCTTATTGGTTCAGAGAAGCAAATTTTCAATTATGGAGCTAACAGAGTTAAAGAAAGCTGGGATTTTCTGCTGCACTTTTGTGTAGCTATGAGTACTTTTCACATTGGGAATTATCTTGTATTTATCTATGTTAGGCAATCCAAAGTGAAGTGGGATACTGAGCCTTCAAACTAGAGTGATTTAAACGAGTCTATTTATAACTTATCCATGCAAGTTGAATTGGCCATTAGTGGTTAAATTTATCCTCAAGCCTCTTAACGCACATGACTATAGTTTTCAAATGCATCTTTCCATGTCCTTAATATTGTCTAAAGTGACTTTCTGGTTCTGTCAATCATTTGTTACTAGTAAGCTGTTAATAGTTGAATCGCTTACATCTAAAGAGTGAAAGTGATTCCTCGCACACAGGGGAGAAATTTTGGAGGTTTGGGCTAAAACTTGATTAGAGTCATAGACTATGTTTTTCTCCCTTTTCGGGGAAGAGGGGAGCAAATGAAGGCTGACAGAAAACGGAGGATGGGTGTAGAATGATAAGGGTCAGCTGTATTCTGATTTTAATTCTTCATCATTTGATGAAAATGGAAGGAACCTCAGTGTTGGTGCTTGTTATGTTAAAAATTTATTGATGGTTAGAGTCATTAAAAAGCTTTACAAACTTCAATGTGATCTGCTACAGCTGTGTGCGCTACGGATAGAGTGACCAACACTTTCCCTTCATCCTCTCCTGGTCAAAAAACAGAAAAAAGTAGTAGGTTGAAAAATTAGTTAACAGTGGAAACAGATGTTGCTTCAGACTCTTGGTATCTTTGGGTGCATGATTTGGTGATGTAGATCTGAAAATTAAAAAAAAAAGAAAAAAAAACTGAGAAAGTGGTGGCAACACGATCACCACACAACATCAAAGTAGGTTGCTTGAGACTCTTAGTTTCTACAATTTGATTCTTGTTGAGTCAATTTGCCTCAGGAACCCCCACCAGCCCCCAACCGCTCACCCCCAACCAAAAAAAAAAAAAATAGAAAACCCTCAGTTAGAAGCATGACAACCACGTCTTCCAAAGGAATCTGGTGGAAAAGAAAAACCTTTTCACTTTTGAATGACTTTAGTAGAATATTCAGACCTTGCCTCTTGGCTGGCAAGTAGTCCTGACCTCTTCTTTTGGAGTCCTCTTTCTTAAATTTTCTGTATGCCGTTTGTAAAATGCAAGCTAAAAAAGCAAAAAAATGGTAGATTAATCAGATCATATTTGCTTGTAAAGACTCTCTGCTTTCATTGGTCAAAAACTGTTAGTAGAAGGTGAGCTGGTTAAGCAAAAGATAGAAGACTGGTTGGAACACATTTGCTTGTAAGGTTTTCTGCTTTTATCTGTCAGAATAGCGGGATACGTCCTTGTAGTATCATACATTGCAAGTGATGTAACAATATACTATTACTAATTGATGATTTGGGGGGGACTAAACTAGATTATGCTTGCTTTTTATGTATGTCTTTGGTCGCATTCACTCTGCTTAGAATTTTGTAAATTTTGTAGTCTAAATTTTTGCAAACACGGATAACCAGTTGGTGCTCATAGCCTATAATCATAATGATTATAAATTGAGAAATAATGAAATTGTCAGATCACTTACAACGTTAAGCTTTGTAGATATGCAGCAACTTGGACGGACAAAAACAAGGACAAAGACCAAAGGTTTAGTGGCTCCACTACTAATCAGCGTCCATCATCCAGAGACTTCTTGGGAGACTTTCTAGTGTGGAAGCCACCAGTTGGTTTGGAGAAGAGCCAAGTATTTTGGATTGCTTTGACACTCTGGATAGGACTTGTTGGAGCTGCACTCTTTATACAGAGGTAGATGCTCGTATGAGTCAATTGGCTTCTGAAGTATGGGTAGAGCAGCAAGCCTGGACTGTGGATGCGTTGAGGCGACCTTGACTGGTTTATATGCACATGCTGCGCTGAAATGGATGAAAGAAACTCAGCTTGATTTATATGTATAGTAGTTTTCTTTTACTAGTATTCTTTTAAAGTAGTATAGTCTGTTTCTCTTGTATATTTTATTCATTTAATGAGCATTATTGTACATTTTTATCTAAATAGGATAAAAAGAAGAAAGAAAAAGAGAAGTCCTCTTGGTGGGATTCAATTCTTTTTTTTTTCTTTTTTTTTGTTTTTTAGGGGAAGTTGGACTGAATTCACAAAAGGGCTATGAACGAGACAAATACCTAAAATGGGCCAAACTACAAACAAAAACCTATTGAGCCCATGTTCACATAGCCGTTTAAAACCTAACCAAGGGCACTGATATTCCTATTCTACCCCTAATAGTTATTCTCCAACACCAACTCAAAAGCCCAAGCCCAAATCTGTAAACTAACATCCTCCTCCCTCCCGTAATCTCGAGTCCAGACATACGAGTAACCCTAGCATCCCCTTTCTACCTTCTCCTCGGCCGCTCTCTCCCCCCGCACAGAGAGACAGAGGAAAGCAGAAATCGACTATGACAACCAGGTTCAAGAAGAACAGGAAGAAGAGAGGCCACGTGAGCGCAGGCCATGGTCGTATCGGTAAACACCGAAAGCATCCCGGAGGACGAGGTAATGCCGGTGGTATGCATCACCACAGAATCCTCTTTGACAAATACCATCCTGGGTATTTTGGGAAAGTTGGTATGAGGTACTTCCACAAGCTTCGGAACAAGTTCTACTGCCCCATAGTCAACATCGACAAGCTCTGGTCGATGGTCCCTCAGGATGTCAAAGATAAGGCCTCCAAGGACAACGCTCCAGTGATTGATGTCAGCCAGTTCGGATACTTCAAGGTTTTGGGTAAGGGTGTTTTGCCTGAGAATCAGCCTGTGGTTGTTAAGGCTAAGCTTGTTTCTAAGACTGCTGAGAAGAAGATTAAGGAGGCTGGTGGTGCTGTTTTGCTCACTGCTTAAGTTTCCTCTTTCTATACTGTCTGATTTACTATATATGTTTTTGGACATTTTAGTAGCCTTTTTGAGTATTAGTCAATGATCAAATTTGAGCATTATGTTTCTATTCGTTGGGATTTATTAAATATGGCATTTCATTTTATTTGGATGGTGATTGGAGATGTGGCTGATGAATTTTAAAATGACCATTTTAAACTCTACAAGAAACAGATGGGGTGAGAATGGTTGTTTCGACCTATGCTGATTAGTTTGTTGTAAAAGTCCCTGCTTGTTATGTTTATCCTGGGTGATTTTGACTGGTTGAATGGAATTTCACAGCATGCAACTAGAGTCTAGAATGGGTGAGATTTTTGTCAATGGCTATGACACTAGGTATTATAGTAATCCATGAAAACTATAGATAGAAAATTAAAATCTCCATACTACATAGTTGGAGCATTAATCTTTTGGCGTTGGTCCTACCAAATGCTATTCTTGTGGTCTAGTAATTGTAGTTAAAAGCTTGAAAAAGAAAATCCATCGTGCAAATGGAATAGTGAATTGATGGAGTATTGTTGGCTTTCTTTCATTATGTTGTTTGAAGAAATCATATTCCTGTTTACATCTCTCCTGCGTTTGTGGTGGTTGCAGGATAAATTTTTGCCTGTATTGTGCATTATATATTTAGTGTGTTCTTGGCCTAGTGACATGGATTATGTGCCTAAGCTAATAATGAACATGCCTACCCTTCTCTTAAACACAGGGATTAGGCGTTGTTTGAGCTAAATAATGCTTTGTTCTGGATGAGCCAATTACAGCTTCAGTCTTCGTGCCTCAAAGCTGGCAAAACAATACTAGTAGACTGTGGCATGGGCTAGACTGGCCATATTCGCAGTTTAAGATCTGAGTTAGACCAGGTATTTTAGCCTGCCTAGTTCAGATTAGAATCCTAGAGAGACAAGTGGGCTATTCTGCCTAATTAACCTTATAGAGTATCCACAGGGCGAGTCCTTGGTAGTGGGTGCTGGGTGGCTGATCAGGTTATAGAATAGCCAGGGAGTGAGTCCTTGGTAGTGGGTGGAGTACCCTCAGAGTTGAGTCCTTGGTAGTCAGTGGCGGCCGATCGAGTTCTTGTAATCGTTATGTTGCTACCTACCATTGCTTAATTGTTTAGTCTGAACGAGGTGTTGTGGTAATCATACTTTCAACGAATTAGTTGCTAAAAGGGATGGGATTAAGCGGACAAACATAGAAAAAAATGCAGCTACTTCACTTTCCATCAACATTTTTGTTATATTATCTGCCTGCTAATATTGACATTTGTGCAATTTGTTTTCTTCTCAGCAACTTTTTCCAAGTTTCCGGATCTTTTGCTTAATTATCTGTATTACCATGTGAAACTATATTTAACTGATATAGTAGTTGGATAAAGATGCTTCGACCACTTGTTTTACGGGATAAAAATTTGATTATGTCATTTGTGTGTTACTTCAAAGAAGTTTACTTTGAAAAGTCTGCGAGTCTTGAAAATCAGTGTTGCTTGTTCCGCAACCTGTTGCTTGCACTGCTCGACCGTTCTTGGTAACTTCCATATGAAGGCAACCCATGATGCTGTATGCTACCTAATCCTGAGGTAAAAAAAGAGCTGAGAAAGGAAACTCTTCTTGGGAGGAGGGAGTAGGGGTGGAAACGAGGTAAAAAAAGAGCTGAGAAAGGAAACTCTTCTTGGGAGGAGGGAGTAGGGGTGGAAACGAATCGAATATTTGCGAACACATAAATTTGTTTTTCGTTCATATATTTTTAAAATTAAGTGTATTATATTAATTATTTTATTTATATTTTATAATATTATTATTAATTATATTATTATATATTTATTTAATATTATAATATTTAATTATTTTAATTAAAGTTTTGAATTATTATTTTTATAAATTTTAAAATAAAAAATAAAAAATAAATAAATTCGAACAATTTGAATTTAAATGTTAATCGAGTTTTTTGAATTCGAATATAAACGAACTTGAATATTATCAAATAATAATTTAACGAATTCGAGTTTGAATAATAAACGAATAAATTTGAATAAATTTTTATGATTTTTAAATTTGAAAATATGATGTTTAGTTCATTCTTGTTCGAATACAGTTGAGTAGGAAGTGGAGCGGAGGTGGATGGTGCAGGGAAATAAAACACAATCAAGAGTGATTTTGTTTAGCAATAGGTACTATTACGCCATCACCAATTTCCGTCTTCAACTGTACAAAAATAATCAAGAAACCAAGTATAGATTCTGCTGCAGGCTATTGTTCGCAAGTTTTATTGTTACTTTCTCCGCAAAGGGTTCATTTTTCATCATGATTCTCTACTTCCAGCTCTCCTCCCCATAGCTTTAGTCTTTCTTCTGCGGAAGAGGCCTGCCAAACATTTGTAGATCAACGTAAGTTCCTGAAAGGAAAAGAGCTGATGTTGAAGTATCTAATGGTCTGTGATTACCTCTTTATTCCAGTTTGTGCTACAAATCACCCAGAACAGTGCCAAGCTCTGAAGGGATAGTCCCAATACCAATCCATACCAAAGACCCTGATGTACAGAGGAATTTGTAAATATGGTTTCCTTGCATACTAAAATCAATATGCTGAGAGTGAAAAAGGAGGAAAAAGAAGTGAAGAAGTGACCTTAACGCCCATGTCAAACTTGAAACACAACAAAGCTCCCAGAGGAATGCCAAACAGGAAGTAGCATCCCGAATTCAAATATGCAACAAACTTTTGCCACCCTGCCCCAATGGCCACTCCTGCATCCAACAAATGTCTTATATCAAGAACTACATCGTCCACTTAAAGTGATGATCAGCCTCGGGTTGGTGAAAACGAGTATGTACCAGAGACGGTGTATTGAACGCAGGATAAGATAACGCTGAGTGCAAGCAAAGGATTGAGTTCTTCTACCAGCTGTTTAACTTCTGTGCTACTGGAAAACAAGGCTGGATATTGGTTTTGCGTGAAAAGGAGAACGAGTGCAAACAAGAGACCGACCAGAAGTGAAGTGAGTACTACCACCATTGTTGAAAATTTTGCAGCTCTGGGATGCCTAGATCCCAATTCATTTGATACTCTCACGCTGTTTATCAGAAAATCACTTTTGGTCTTAGAGGGGGCTGGTGAAGATAATATATGTACAAATTTGAACTAACCTTATGGCTACATTGAAACCATTTCCTACCGTACTGCTCCAGCCCCTAATATTCATGCTGCAAACACAACATCAAGACATGAAATTTTGAGCTCATGTTTCTTTGTGAAGGTTAATTTTCCAAATCTTCCAATAATGTTCTTTCAGAAAGTATACTTTGAAAGAAACCCGACACTATTTGAAGACAGATGTGATTATAAGCTCAAATTCAAAAATCGAATTATAAACCTACTAATTTAAAAAGGAATTGCCACGACTATCTCACAAAAGGCTTAAAATAGAATACTAGAACCGACCATAAGGACTAAGTCTAGGCTATTTGGTCGATCAAGTCCTGATTAGTTATCTCACGCCATACACTCGTAAATATTAAGCTCTGCCATTATCATCTTTGGTAAGCTCGGTTGCTTTCTGGTTGTTATCAGGAAACATACATGCAAGGAGAAAGGAGAAGAAGTACCCGGTGGCAGTGGGTATGGTTTTCTTCTCTCAACTTAAATGAAATTTTCGTAATCAAACTCACCATATGGATAAAGCATCCACTGAAACTTCTGCATTCTTTAGGTATCCAGCAACAAGGATCAGTGCCATACCATACCATATCTCCAAGCTGCAAATATGGAATTATATATTGTAATTTGAATCCAAAAGTAGTGGAGGAAATGTAAAATTCATCTGGATTATTGTGGAGGAAAGGAAATGAAAATTGAACTGCCGCATCTAAAAAAGTAGGGAAATTTAATTAATTACCAGAGCATAACAGCTGATGAGATTGATAACTTAACGAACTCGGAGAGATTGACCAGGGCTTTCCACGAAAATCCAGACCAAGCTCGACCACAGAACCCGGAGACGACCAACAAGAACTGAGCCAAAGTCATGAAACACCACGACGCATTCAGCACGATGGCAGCACCTGAAAGTCCCCATCCCAGTTTCATCATCAGAAGCCAACTCAAGATGGAGTGCAGACAAAGTGCAATAGCTGCTATCACGGCCATCTCAGCGACCATGCTTTGTGCCTGAAGAAACTTTGATAGAGGAATTATCAGGGCATACGCAAATTGCTGTGGAATCATCCACAAGGCTAACTTTCCGGCCTCCTTAGATATTGCTGCGCTCTGGCCAAAAAATTTCAACACGGGGGTGGCGAAAATGAAGACGAGCATTATGGGAAAGACCGCTGTGTTTAGGATAACCCATGATCTTTGCAAGTATATCCCTAGCACTCCAACCTGATTAGCTCCAAATGCTTGTCCGCAAAGAGTTTCTAGTGCACTTCCCATCCCCATCTGCAAGAAAAATCAGATTTTCTTAAGCAACAGTACTCGAAAGCCCTGCCAATATAAAGACGCATATATGCACCCTGGAGAATTGGACTCATAAAAATGTGTACCAGTATGCCGTATCCAAAGGCAGCAACGACCCCATTTTCCACAGAAACAGCAGCGAGTTGAATGTTGCCGAGATGGCCTGCAAATATTTGGGTGATAGCCCCAATTGTATACTGGCACACACAAGTGAAGATGGCCGGAGCAGCCAGGTACCAGAGCTTCTTCGATTCAAAATAGAATTCTTTGAAGAAGTCACGAACACCATTGATGGGGCTAATGTCACCTTCCTTAGTTTCAGATACCACTGAATTCTTCAAATTGCATGGGTTGAAGTCATCACCAACCTTGGAAAGAAGAGGTTGCTGATGCTCCTCCATGCCTTAAACACAGATTTTTAAGAAGAATACAACTTGTGAGTATATTTATGAGTTTATAAATACTTGGACAGTCATTGGAAGATGAAAACGACCTTAATTAAGATGGTCCATTTTTCCTTGTCTTTGACGATGAGAATAAACCTCCCTACTAATGAAGCAATAGACCCTTATCCTGTGATTCAGACCGCGATTTCAGGCTTACAAAACTAGCATATTAGTGATATAAAATGATCCATCCGTGTGTAAATGGATAGTAATTCATTTGAGTTAAATTTTAAAAAATATAATAAAAATTTATTAAATATGTGGAGTTAATTATAATTTAAAATAAGATTAAAAAGAAAAGAAATAATATATTGTGAATATATAATAATTTTTTAAAAATAAAAATATATAAAATAATAAATTTTAAATTAAAATAAGAATTTCAATCTAAATACACCTAAACTCCTTCGCTACATGAGTATTGTCCCGTACAACTAATTACAAAGACTAAAGGTACCGATATAGTATTTGTTGTATTAGATTTACGGAACTTAACTGAGGGGCTTTACCCAGTACTAGTAGGCTTTGTGTGGTGTTAGAAAAGTGCTTTCAAGAAGTTGAAGAAGGAAATTTTGTACCTTTGTTATTTGATCTATTATTCCTTACTAAAAATGAAATCTCCAACCACAATCCCCACACTAACAATAAATATTCAGATTTGGGCTCAAGTTACAGCCGTCTCCCAATGATGATAACGAAGAAGAAATGAGTACAATACAAGACAACAGTTGATTTCCAATCGTTTAATCTTATGTCCGTTTAAAATTAGATATTTATATTTATATAATTTTTTTTATTTAAAGATATAATTTTTACTAACTTATCCGTTATAATGTTAATTTTTTAATTATTAAAAGTAAGAATGTAATTTGTTTTCGACCAAATTGGTCAAGAGTTTCCAGAAGTTGAGGAGGATTAATTCTAAAAGAAACCATTTTTTTTCAACGTTGATGTTGAGATTAATAATAAACAAAAACTATATATGTTGTGAATTTCAATTTTAATTTAATAGTTTAATCTTAATTTCACCAGGCTTTTTTAGAAAGGGTATGGAATGGAATAATGTACATTATTTAGGTTGACATATCATCTTTTGTTTTGCCTCACAGCCTATCCCTAAATGTGGCGTGCAAATTATACAATGAATTCCACACCATGTTGCCTCCTTCTCCTCCATCCAAGCTGTCGACTAACAATATGAATATATACTATTCCTCCATTCCAGATTTTTTGTATCTCAAATTATTAGTCATTTTATAAAATTAAAAATATATTTGTTATCTTTTTTTTTAATTATACTCTCGTTATTTATTATTCTACTTGTTACGCCCATACCCTCTGCCTATAGGCCCCAAAATATGACAATAGACCTGATAGTATTTATGGTCAAGTACTTAGCCACCGTCCTCATTAACTCAAAATAGATATCTTAAGTTAATAATGAGTATTTACATCTATCCTTATATACCATTCAAACTTATTATTAGAATCTCATATAGGATTGGGGTAACACATTCACCCTCCCTTTGAAGCATTCTCACCAGGTAAAACTTTACGAATTAAATCTAGGGCTAACTAGGCGGTGGCGTAGTTTAGTTCTCACACCAAAGACTGATTACTCGCTCTTATACCAAATGTCACGCTCCGTGCCTATAGGTCTTGAAACGTGACAGTATACACAGTCAACTATTTAACCGCCATTCTCAAATAAATATCTAATTTAGACCATCTTTATATACCATTTAGACTTAGTATCATAATTTCATATAGGATTAGAGTATCACATTACTAAACTATGATATTAAGTGTTTTTTAAATTTTAAAATAATTCTACAAGTTTTAATGAGGATAATTTAATTTTTTTTTTATAAAAAAACTTAATAGATGTAGAGTTTTTTAAAGTTATGTGAGTGGTATAATTGCGATACTTATTTTGAAATATAAAAAGTATATATATATATTTTTATCAAAAACTGAATCTATTTTATAGAAATTACAAATTAAATATTTCATTCTTAATTTAATAACACACAACTTTATGTAAAAATTAAATTTTAATAATAAAAATAAATTACGAATCATTTCTCGGCACGTGGATTGCTGACTTAACTCCACGTGATGCTTACCTAAGTAAGCGGTTGCTGTCGTGTTGGGCATGCAGAGACCAAAGCCAAGCGTGCAAGTATTGGCTTCCGCCCTAAGAGGCACATGCGGAGACTCACCGCCCACGACAAAGACATTTTGAATGTTGAATTTGTTTTGTTTTTTTTTTTTTTGAGCAAAAGATAGATTAAATTAAATTTAGTTTAATTATAAATTATGTGATCGATTTATAATATACTTAATTAATTGATAAAATTTACATTTTTAATAAGATTCTAATATAGACGATTGACAGATTTTACGTCTTAATACAATTTAAATCTGAACAATTAAAATAGAGAGTGTAAAAATTATCATTTAACTACCATGTTGGTGGTGTATGTTCACTCTTGAGTGCAAGAATTTTGTGCTTTTTCTCCCTTTGAAAATAAAGAAGTCGGGCTTACAACTAAAGAGTTCCAATTTTCTATGTATTCTTCCGTTATATGCGCCAAGACAATCCAAGCCCGATGCGTTTTGTGCATAACACTAAATTAATTGTATATCACACATTTCGTCTCAAAATATTTATTCACAAAATTTTTTGTACACAGATTAAAAGTGTTGAAATCAATATAACAATTTAAATAAAGTTTCCATTATACTATATTAAAAACATAATAGTTATTGATTGGTGAAAATTCTCAAGAAATAAGAAGAAAGATGAGTTTTAGAAAATTAATGTACAGTTGACTTAGAATATATGTATTTTAAAAAAAATAAAAAAATTTTATGAACAAATATTTTGAAATGAAGAGAATAACATATTTTATTTTCTTATTAATCAGAGTTTCTTAAAAAGAAATTTAGAAATTTTAAATTAAAAAGTAGGAGATAAGTTATCAAAGATAGAGTGAAGTAAGAAATTTTATATTGAGCAATGAGTATTGTAAATTAAAAAAAAAGAGGTAAAAGATATAACCTATAAGTTTTTTTTTAATTAATTTGTTTTGCAAATACTCATGATTTTTCTAAGGCAAAGAGTATGTTAAACGTTGCTTTATTACTTTGTATTACATCATTTCTCCCTGGATATGTAAAAGTCTTCTCTCCACTTTCTTTGATTAGCAATGCACCCGGTGGAATTATTGCCTACTCTCAACCTAATTACTTGTATCATTTTCAAAGATATTCCATATACAATAGAAACCAATATCCCCTTTTTGGATTATAATTATTAGGCCTTAGCGAGAAAAGAAGAAGATGGTTTACAATTCATCATTCATGAAGTTTGCAATCTCATTCATGGGAGGCCCTTTGTTCCTCAAGGTTTTCTTGAAGGTCTTCTGCTCAGAAGTATGAGGAGAAAAGGGATGGGTGATCTCACCCCATTTTGAGTGATCTAAGAGAATAAGATGGTATTTACAAACCATTCCTTTGTTTTTTTTTTCTTTTTGTGTTTAAATACTCCAATTTTCATAATCAAATAAAGTGTATTCTCTTCCTTTACGTTTATCTCTAAAAATATAATGTAAGATCTTTATTTGTGTCAAGTTTTTTTGATACATTAGTCCAAAGAACTTTTTTTTTTCTAATGTGCCAAAGGACTAGTTCTTTCTTTAATTCTTGTACATGTTCTTGGATTATTATTATTATTATTAATTTTCTTTTTTTCCCCAGAAAAATCCTTGGCTATATGGAGATGAGGCATGATTCAAGCCAGCTAGTCGACCGTTCGTGCAATGGTCCAGTAGCCCCATTACTCCTCTCTATCTTCTCCACATAAGAATCCAACAATATTTGACGATTTGTGGTCAAGATGTATATTAATAATGCAAGCCCTGGACTACGGGCCTAACTCATTGCACCTTCTTACTTCGACTTTTGTCCCACCATATTTAAATTTCAAACGGTAGACAAGTTTTTCACAAAAAAAAAAAATCCAAAAAAAGGTTAAATTACTATGATCCCACGGGCCACATGTTTATCAAATGTTAGCCATCACTTGTTTATTCTCCTCCCCATTTTCTATTTCTGTCACCAGCAATTGAAGCCTGTATTCACGGATAACAAGTCGAAAGCATATAACATCTCATTATACATTTTCTAAGTGCAAGGAGAGGCGTTAATGAGACCAGGTTGAACATTGTTAATGAGGACACTAAGAGCAAGGACTCAGCTACAACTTGGTGCACTTCTTTGTTGTTTGTGAACAAAGAAGGATAGCGACTGGGAGCAGCCAACAGAGCCAAGGCAAGCGAGATGCCAAAGAAGAGTACTGAGGAAACTGTAACCACCACGTTGGAAAATGTTGCAGTTCCTGGACGCCCAATTCCCAGTTCATTTGAGACTCTTAACACTGCAAAATTAGTCAGGAAATGAAGAGGCATACTCTACTACTGTAAAATACATGCAGGTGCAGTACTGCGCGCATGCTAACAAGATTTCCAGCATTGAATCAAAAAGCAACCATGTTTGTCCAACCACATATATTCATGCTACCAGGACAGCAAGCGAAACAGTGCTAGTCCTTTCATGGAGTACTGGTTTCTGCAGTGAATGGCTGAATGCCTATGGGGCGGGGGGAAATATACTAGTAGTTAAAAACTCGGCCGTTTTGTAGAGTATTTTATAATTTTTAATGAGAATAATTTAATATTTTTTATCTAAAAATTTTACAGATATTAGTTATTAAATTTGTTTAAATTTATCTGATTTATATAATAGTAATATTTATTTTAAAATAGAGAAAGCATATGAGTATTTTAAGTTTTTAAATTATAAATTATGTATTTAACTATTAAGTTAATAGTAAATGAATATATAAATATAAATATATATATATATATATATATATGTGTGTGTGTGAGAAATAAGTTTTTTAAAAATAAATAATAAGAAATTGAAATTTGATTTTCAAATTACTAATCATGTACCAAACACGCCGGATTATTGGCTGAACTCCACATGATGATTGCGGAGGTAAGAGTTTTGCGGTCGTGTTGGGCATGCAGAGACCAAAGCCAAGCATACAAGTCTTGCCCTTCCGCCGGAGAGGCACTTCACTCTAATATTTAATAAAATTAAATGATACTTCGTCTTAATATAAAAATACGCTACATTATATGTTTTAATGTTATAAATTATTGAAATCTCCATTAATTAGTGGAGGCTCCACTAATTATGGATTTATGTGAATTATTAGAGAAGATTTTTATGGATATCTACCATTTAGTGGAGACACCACTAATTGAGATTTGTGAAAGTTGGTATATGCCATGATGTATTCCACTAATTAGAGCTCTATAAATAGAGCTATTCTCTAAGCTTGTAAAACACCATCATTTTGTGAAAGAAAGATTAGTGAAAGAAAAATTAGAGAAAGAATTGTGAGAGAAAGAAAGAGAGAAGTTTGAAGAGAAATTCTTGTGCAAAGAATAGTTAGAATTTTCTTAGTGTGTAGCGTGTAGATTTTATTCTAACACTACCCTAATTTTATAATACGTTATCAGCACGAGTCTCTGTCGTTATTAAAGCCATTATTAAAGCTTGAAGACAGGCGTGGCTGATTTCTTTGAGCATCCTAAAGGAAGAATTGAGCATTTGATTGGTAATGGAAGTGTTCAAAATAATTAAAAGTTTACTTTTAATATGTTTCTTTTATATTTTATATTTTTGACATTATAATAGTACTTACCGTTTAAGGTTTTTATTATTTGATTATTTACATTTATAAATATTTTGTTATGCCCAGATGGCTATTATTCCGCTTACCGGATACACAAATGGCATTGAAGATATATGCCTAATTGATAGTGGTACAACACACACCATATTGAAAGATAAAAAATATTTCTCTTACCTGCAGATGGGAGAAACAAATGTTAATACTATAGGTGGTAGTGTAAAGTTGATTGAAGGCTCTGGAAGAGCTAATATTGTATTACCCGGAGGAACAAATGTTGTTATTCCTAAAGCGTTATTTTCTTCAAAATCTCGAAGAAATTTATTAAGCTTTAAAGATATTCGCCGAAATGGATATCACATTGAAACAATGGAAGAAAATAGTTTTGAGTATCTCTGTATTACTCAAATAATGTCGGATAAGAAATCTTTATTAGAAAAGCTACCATCTCTTTCTTCTGGCCTATATAGTATAAAAATCCATGCAATTGAAATGCATCATTCAGTAAATCAGAAGTTTACTGATCCTGCTACATTTATCATTTGGCATGACCGTTTGGGTCATCCAGGAGCTATTATGATGCGAAGAATAATTGAAAATACGCATGGTCATCATTTGAAAAGTCAAAGGATTTTGACATCTGATAAATTTTCATGTGCTGTATGTTCTCAAGGGAAATTGATTATTAAACCATCTCCAACAAAAGTGGAGTTTGAGTCTCCAGTATTTTTAGAAAGAATTCATGGTGATATATGTGGACCAATTAATTCACCATGTGAGCAATTCAGATACTTTATGATTTTAATTGATGCATCGACCCGATGGTCGCATGTTAGTTTATTATCAACTTGCAACCTGGCGTTCGCGAGATTACTTGCCCAAATAATTCGCTTAAGAGCGCAATTTCCAAATTATCCGATCAAAAGGATCCGTCTAGATAATGTTGGAGAATATTCCTCCCAAGCTTTTGATGCTTATTGCCTGTCAATTGGCATTACTATTGAACATCCAGTAGCTCATGTTCATTCTCAAAATGGTCTAACTGAATCATTCATTAAACAGTTACAATTAATTGTTAGACCGTTATTAATGAGAACAAATCTCCCGACAACTGCTTGGGGACATGCTATTTCGCATCCTGCAGCACTTGTACGCCTAAGGCCAACAAGTTATCACAAATTTTCTCCCTTACAATTGGCTTTTGGTTCCGAGCCAAATATAGCTCATGTAAGAATTTTTGGGTGTGCTGTATATGTTCCAATTGCACCAAACTAACGTACAAAGATGGGTCCTCAAAGAAGAAAGGGGATCTACGTTGGATATGATTCTCCCTCTATTATCAGGTATGTTGAACCCCTGACTGGAGATGTATTCACAGCAAGATTTACTGATTGTCATTTTGATGAATCATTATTCTCTAAATTAAGGGGAGAACCAAAATAGCATAAAAAGGATTTTGCTTGGACTACATCATTAAATTATCTTGATCCGCGCACAAGCGCATGTGAACTTGAAATTCAAAAGATAATTCATTTGCAAAGCATTGCAAATCAAATGCCAGACGCTTTTGTTGACTCCAGAAGAATTACAAAATCGCATATTCCAGCTATAAATGCTCCTATTCGAATTGAAGTTCCAGCAGAACAAAATATTATACCTATAGCTGCTGAGTCAAAAATACGCCAGAAGCGTGGCCGACCTCTTGGTTCTAAAGATAAAAATCCTCGAAAGAAAAGAGGATTAAATGATCCAGAAGATCATATTGAAGAAAAGAATGATAAAGACCAAGAGACAACTGATGACAAAGAACCAGAAATTGATGAAAGTAACACTGAAATTTTTATCAAATATACCACTTTCGATAGAAGTTGGAATCGGATAGAAACTGCTATTGATAATATATTTGCATACAATATATCTCTTGATGTTACACAGGATAATGATGATTCTGAATCAATATCAGTTGATGAATGTCGGCATAGAAAAGATTGGCTGCAATGGAAAGATGCGATTCAATCGGAGTTAAATGTACTGACAAAACGTGAAGTTTTCGGACCTGCAGTCCGAACACCAGAAGGTGTAAAACCTGTTGGCTACAAATGGATATTTGTGCGAAAGCGTAATGAAAAGAGTGAAATCGTTCGATACAAAGCGCGATATAAAGCGCGATTAGCGCAATGAACTAATCGCAAATTATTGTATAGGAGTTAGAATAATCTCTTTGATGTAGAGGATGCACGGCTTGATACATATAGCTGTGCATCAAGCTATTCCAAAAGCATCTCTAGAACAGTTTTTGCCTTGCACGGCCGTGCAAAATCCCTATATGGTTGTCCGAGACATTAAGGCACGGTCGTGCATGCCACGGGCTGTTTTTAGCCTTTTTTTAAAAAAATATTTTGATGTTGTTTTGGTTATCTTTCATTTCCCACTACTTGTATTGACTTTAAGGGCTAACAAACTTAGTTTTTAGGCCTTCTTTTGACTTAAAGTAGATTAGGTTAGGAGTTCTATGTATACTCATTGTAACATTTTGCAACCAACTTTTAATTTATTTTAAATTCAAGAATCTCTTGAAGAGAGTTTGAGAAGTGATTTTTTTAGGGATTTTTTCAAAAAAAATTAAGACTTTTCTTAAGTCTAGTCCTTCCTAATAATCAAGTCTCTAATTTATTTAAAATAATTCAATTAGTTCTCTAATTTTGACTCTTAGATGTTTGTAAATATTGGAGAAGCAATTCCTAGTGGCACACTTGAATTAGGACTTTTTATGAATTTTTTTAAGTAAAAAAAAAAAAAAAAATTGAACCGTGGGATGAAAATGTAAGATCACACAGATTTTCACTACTACAAGTTAATTGTACACAATTTATTAACAATTTTTAGTTGTCTTAACAATGAGAGTTCAGTCTTGGGGCGAAAACAAATATTTTAAGTAACAGAATAGGGGTAAGTTATTAGAGATACAGCGAGTAAGCACAAGGTTAAAAATTTCATGCAAATTTAGAGAGAGAGATGAAAGATATCATTTGTAAGTTTTTTTTTTTCAAATAATCTTATTTTTTCTAAGGCAAATAGCATGTTATAAACGTTGCTTTATTACTTTGTATTACATCATTTCATCTCAACCTAAGTACTTGTATTATTTTCAGACAAATTCCATATACAATGGAAACAATATCCCCATTTTGGATTATAATTATTAGGCCTTAGCAAATTTAGTAGTTAGTGATCACCATCTTGATCTAAATTCATGACATTAAAAAAAAAAAAACAAAAAAAAATACAAAAGTCACATACATTAAATCTTTTTTTAAATACACTATCAAAGTTTTGTGAACAGAATGAAGACATACGCTCAATGCTTTAAGACATATATCTATAAAGAGCTTGCTATATCACCCCATTTTGGGTGCTCCATTTACCATTCACGTAATATATGTTTTTTAGTACTCAAATTTTCATAATCAAATAAAGTTCATAATCTTTCTTTAGCTTCATCTCTGATTTATTTTTGATAATTTATTGTGAGATTTTTTTCTTTTAATGTTATTCTACAGAACTTCCTTCCCCCGACCCCCGACCCCTTCTTTTTTGGGGAGCCGTTCCTTCTTTAATTCATGTTCATGTTGTTGGATTATTATTATGTTTCCTTTTTTTCCCGAGAAAAAATCTTTGATTACATAGAGACGAGACATAATTCAAGCAAGCTAGTGACCTTTTGGACCAGGGGCCATCACACTCATTACCCCTCGTTATACCATTACCCCATACTTGCTAACTACCACAGCTCCCCCCCCCCCCCAACCCCACCTACACTACCAAAAAAAAAAAAAAAACCTCAAAAAAAAAATGAAAATAAAAAAAGGGGGTGACATGCATTTGCCAACTCAAGCATTCCAACTTCCCTCCATCATTTTGTGATCTTTTTCTTCCTCCCACTTTCTAATTCTGTCACTCGCAATCGAAGCCTGCATTCAACAATGAGAAGTCGGAAATCATATAACATCTCAGTATAAATAGAATTATAAATCTTAAGTTGAGGAAGAAGTGATAGGAAAACAATTTTTTAAGTTGAACAGAGCTTTTATATATATGTAAACATTAAACTATTATACTATCTCTATTTCACAATATAAATTGTTTTGGATCTGATTTTTTTTTTCCAGGTCGTTTTACAAAGTTTTATAAATATTTATTACTTTTTTTTCAACTCTACCCCTCCCTACAATCTCTCCATTTCCACTAATTATGACCTAACTCTCTTCAATTACCAAAACAGATAAAAATTTAATTAAGAGTATTTTTAGAAGTTTAATTTTAAAATTGTGTGAAATTTGGGACAATTAATTCTTGTGCATAAGTCTAAAACGACTTATATTGTGAAACAGAGGTAATATCATTTATATTGTGCACTTCTTTTGTTATATATTTCCATATATATATTAATTTGTCAACATTAAATTGACTATTTAGATAAGTATTCTTGAATGTCATTATATTGAATTATTCATATTATGCATTTAGGAGTAATCATAGCATCTTAAGCATTTGATATATAACACAAAAGTAAAATTTCAATCACATAAGATTAAGTGATTGAATGATGACATGTAGAATGTTACAATTAATTCATTTGTAATAACCCAACCCTACAAGAAAGTTAAGTTATTATTGTAATTGAAATAAAATGATAAACTAGATTTTAGAGAATTATCTACGCCCACAGGTGTGGATGGTTTGTCTAGATTATCTTAGTTTTATCAGTATTATTATAAAATATTATGGTAAATTCTATTTTTATTTGGCGACTTGTACTCGCATAAAGGAAGAATTTACTTTTGAATTGACATTGGTTGATTCAATAGTTGATGGATTAAGATCCATGGCATTAATATGTTTTATCTTTGGCTATTATGTTTTTTCCTTTATTGGTGATTGGAAAATCCTTGTTTCTTATTTTAATGCTATTTGTGGCATATTTTTCATCTATTAGAAAATCTTGGGAATGATACAATAAATTTGGAGTATTTGTTTAAATAAAGGACATGTTATGCATTTTTTGTTCTCTTACTTTATAAATTTTGAGTCATTGATTAATATTTCATTTTAAAATCCCTTCTTATGTGCAATAAGAATTTCATGTATTGTTAACTCACACATAAAGATAAATGGTAAATTGTGTAATACATGTTATCATGTGTTTTTTAAAGAAGAGAGATTAAAACATAAGACCCATAATACATTATATGTGTCTAATGACAAATGAAATATTTAAAAATGGCAAAAGTATTCTTATAAAGAAAATTATCCATATAGTATAGTGATATTTTTATATGAATAATATTGAAATGCTATAAAGAAATTTACTCATGACATTTAACGCATTGCCGGCGCCGGTCTCATAACAAAATTGAAGATTTGATAACATATGACTAACTTACATTAGAATGTAATACTTCACCAATTTATGGAGGATTTTTTGAATGGTAAGCCATTTTTCTTTATTAGTGTACCCATCAAGAATTTGGGCATATATGAAAAAAGTAAGGGTTATAAGCTTAAATTTGAAAATATTATTTTTTAAATAATTTAAAAAATATATTATTTGTATAATTGTTTTTTAAAATTCTATTTCAAAGTAAAATTTTAATTTTATTCTTCAGTTTGAATTTTGAAAACAATCAAATAATTGAACTATACCTATTCAAATAAATATATAATAAATTCAATCCTACATAATAAAATAATTGGTATAGAGTATTATAGTATTATTAAAACTCATTCAGCTTTGGCACTTATAAGAGAGAAATATCTCCATAAATATTACTAAAGAATAAGGGAAGAAATTCTTGAAAATTTAGATTTTTTCAATTTAAGTAATTATTTGGATTGCAAGAGAATGCCAAAAGAATTCTAACTCAATTGTGACCATAAGTATTTTGCAAATCTTTTAATTTATTATGTGAATAGTAAGAGATATATTATCTCATTTATTGAAAACCATTCATAGTAAAGTCTTCTCTTGTTTTTATTTAATAAAATTAAAATATTTGGTACTTTAATTTTTCTATAAGTAAGGGGGAGAAAAGAGAAGGAATTAAGATTATATTTAATGACTTAATATGTCCTTTACTATGTCAAGTTCTCATAAAATGAGGTATTCGAAATACCAAATCTACCATAAAGGAAAATTGGTGATATTGAAAAATAGAACTATTTTTATGAACAATATTAGTGGTAATTTAAATTATCTTCACTTGTGGAAAAGTCTTAAGACAACTTTTCGTATATTAAATGAGATTTCATTTAAGGTTGTCTTTGAAAATATTAATGTGTCGAAATCACATTTGAGAAATACACATGAAAAATTTTCAAATGAGGTGAAAATTTCAAATTTTACTAAGTGAAATTGAAAAATGATAATACGTAGTTGTTTATAAAGATTATATTATTAGTTCCAAAGAATTTAGATTCATTGTCCTCATGCTTCATGATTCTAAAAACTTTAAATGTGAATTGATAAGGGAGATAAAGAAAGGGGGAGTGATTTGTCTCAAATACTAAAAGCTTATGATTATGTGAACTTTTAGTTCTTTTACTTATTAAAAATTTGATTGTTCATAAGAATAGACCTTATATTAAGTTATGAGCAATAAAAAAAAAAATTTGAAACTATTATTACTTGAGAAATTACATCAACATTATCTATTTTGTTTGTTCGATTAATTGATAATTTTCTAAAATAGTGGGAGTTATATTCTTTAAAATTTAATTATTTTTAGTGACAGTATACTTTTCATATTCTAACATTGATGTTAGTGTATAGCTGATCCGATTATATTTTATGAGTCATGAATAAATAAAATACTATAAAGATATGAATAAATCTCTGGTTCAAGTGAAGTCTAAGTATTATTCAATCACTAGAATAAACATCCACTACTAAGTGCTAATAGGTCTTCTAGACTAATGTGGTTTATTTAGTATTAATGAGTAATTAAGTTAGACTTATCACTAAGGTTTCATTAAAAAAAAATAGGGCATCTATTGTATTTAAAACTTTTTTCACTTTAAAAGAAATATTTATTTGGCATATTCCTAATATTAGTAGCTCATTTGTTTTAGAGTTACATTTTGGTATATGTTGAAAATATGATTTTCAATATATGGATTTTAAGAAAAAAGTATACATGTTTTATGCTCAAAGATTTTTCATATATGATTAGTTTTTCTTTGCAAGGTATTGAAAATTTACATATGACTAAAGTTATCTTACTTGCATTAATGATATAATACTTAAGGTTTGTTTTTTCGTTTCATCTTGAAGTACATCATTGATCATGTATATACCTTCAGGTTAAAGAGAGTGAATAAAGTTTTCTATCTTAATTCATATGTAGGTGATTCTACTTGCAAAGTTTATAGAATAATTAATACATGAGATAATTGTGTGGTTTTTATATATCTTTGGAATTCCAAATGAATGGTTTTACTTATAATCTCTTGTGTCACTTGTATAGAGATTTTTAGAGATAAATTGTAAAGTATACCTAATCTTTCTTGAGACTCAAGTTATGAAATTTTTGTCATATGAAACACTATCATTTTTTATTTTTTTTTTGCATTATCCATTTTTATCATATGCAAACTTATTATGCATTTGCTAAAAGCTTATTATGTATTTGCTAGTGCATTGAAATAAAGGTCAATACAAAGATACTATGAAAGTTTCATAGACATTTTAATTATATTTGGTTTAAAGTTTGTTGATTTTACTTTTAACTAAATCAATGTTATGTGATTTAACTGCATGGTTCTTAGTGGCTCCACATTATATGGGGCCCCATATTATTAACCTAAATTAATTAGGTATCTTAGTATCTATTAAATATTTATAGTTAAGTAACAAATCTTCAAGATCTTTTCAAATTAGCATAATTGATTTGACTAATCAATTAAAAACAATGTTTTCAAAATCGGACCGATTATCGAATCGAAAAAGTTATTGATTCACGGTTTAATAGTCCAATCATAATTAGATTGTAATTGAATCATAATTAAATCGGTAATATTATAATTTAAAAATTAAAAATATAATTATTTTTTTAAAAAAATAATCAATAATATAGTGTAATTTAAGTTCATAAAGACATAAATATTCAAATTCATGATTAAAAGTAGTCGTTTTTAATTTATAACTAACAATCTAATATATTAAAGTAGTTTATTGAATTATATAATTTAATTTACCCTCAAAAATTATAAAATTTGACTCAATTTTTTTTTATAACTGACCGGTTCAATGTTAGACCGACCGGTCCAATACGGTTTGAACAAACCAATACGATTTTGGCAGAAATCGACTAGAATGTTGGAATCGGACCGACAGAGGCACCGATTCACGATCGGACCGATTGAACCAACCAGCCCGATCCGATCTCAAAAACCATGATTAAAATATGTGATCATTTCAAATTAGATAATTTATTAGTTATATATGCTGTCTTAATGAGAGTTTCTTTGATGGAAAGAAATCTGTACGTGCATCATACTCTTAGGTCCTTAGCCTAACTATATATATATATATATATATATATATGTGATTTCTATAAGTCTTGCACGCTTATTAGGTAAGCATAGATTAGAATATTCAAAAAAAAACTATATTATAGGTTTAATAATGTTTTAACTTGTATTGATTGAGTACGGTATTTCGTTTTATTATTTAAAAAATTATGACCGAAGGTATATTTTTATTATTTTTACAATAAAATATATATTAATTTATGTATTTCTTTTAGCACGGGGTATTTTAACCTACCTAGTTCAGATTAGAATCCGAGAGACAAGTAAACTATTATAGTGGGTGGCTCTACTCGGGTTACAGTCCCACAGATGGTAGTTTGGTAGTGGGTGGAGTACCCATAGAGTGAGTTCTTTGGTCTTCTGTGGCTCATCGAGTTCTTGTAATAGTTATGTTGCAACCTACTGTTGCTGAATTGTTTAGTCGGAACGAGGTACTGTGGTAATCAAACTTTCAAGTTTCAACGATTTAGTTCCTAAAACAGATGGGATTAAGTGGACAAACAAAGGAAAAAGGGGAGGGGGGCGGGGGGGGGGGGCGGGGAATGCAGCTATTTTCACTTTCCCTTGACATTTTTGTTAAATTCTATGCCGACTATTTGGCAATTTGTTTTCTTCTCGGCAACTTTTACCGAGTTTCTGGATCTTTTGCTTCATTCTGCATTGCCATATATTTAACTGACATAAAAGTTGGAAAAGATGGGTTGGAGATGCTTCGACCACTTGTTTTAGGGGATTGGTATTTGATTATGCCATTTGTTGATTCCTGATAAGAGCTTTTCTTCATTTATCTTCAAACTTTCACATATTGTTCGGAAGTTTTATTGTTATTTTCTCCTCAAAAGGTTCAATTTTCATCATGATTCTCTACTTCTGGCTCTGCTCCCCATAGCTTGAGTCTATCTTCTGCTGAACAGGCCTGCCAACATTTGTAGATCAACGTATGTTCCTGAAAGGAAAAGGGCTGATGTTGAAGCATCTAATGGTCTGTGATTACCTCTTTATTCCAGTTTGTGATACAAATCACCCAGAACAGTGCCAAGCTCTGAAGGGATAGTCCCAATACCAATCCAAACCAAAGACCCTGAATGTACACAGGAATATGTCAATATGGTTTCCTAGCATACTAAAATCAATATGCTTTACTGGGATGAGAGTGAAAACAGGAGGAAAAAGAAGTGAAGAAGTGACCTTAACACCCATGTCAAACTTGAAACACAATAAAGCTCCCAATGGAATGCCAAACAGGAAGTAGCATCCCGAATTCAAATATGCAACCAACTTTTGCCACCCTGCTCCAATGGCCACTCCTGCATCCATCAAATGTCTTATATCAAGAACTAGTCCACTTAAGTGATGAGAGGCCTCAGGTTGGTGAAAAAGAGTATGTACCAGAGACGGTGTATTGAACGCAGGATAAGATGACACTGAGTGCAAGCAAAGGATTGAGCTCTTTTACCAGCTGTTTAACTTCTGTGCTACTGGAAAACAAGGCTGGATATTGGTTTTGCGTGAAAAGGAGAACGAGTGCAAACAAGAGACCGACCAGAAGTGAAGTGAGTACTACCACCATTGTTGAAAATTTTGCAGCTCTGGGATGCCTAGATCCCAATTCATTTGATACTCTCACGCTGTTTATCAGAAAATCACTTTTGGCCTTAGAGGGGGCTGGTGAAGATAATATATGTACAAATTTGAACTAACCTTATGGCTACATTGAAACCATTTCCTACCGTACTGCTCCAGCCGCTAATATTCATGCTGCAAAAACAACATCAGGACATGAAATTTTGAGCTCATGTTTCTTTGTGAAGGTTAATTTTCCAAATCTTCCAATAATGTTCTTTCAGAAAGTATACTTTGAAAGAAACCCGACACTATTTGAAGACAGATGTGATTATAAGCTCAAATTCAAAAATCGAATTATAAACCTACTAATTTAAAAAGGAATTGCCACGACTATCTCACAAAAGGCTTAAAATAGAATACTAGAACCGACCATAAGGACTAAGTCTAGGCTATTTGGTCGATCAAGTCCTGATTAGTTATCTCACGCCATACACTCGTAAATATTAAGCTCTGCCATTATCATCTTTGGTAAGCTCGGTTGCTTTCTGGTTGTTATCAGGAAACATACATGCAAGGAGAAAGGAGAAGAAGTACCCGGTGGCAGTGGGTATGGTTTTCTTCTCTCAACTTAAATGAAATCTTCGTAATAAAACTCACCATATGGATAAAGCATCCACTGAAACTTCTGCATTCTTTAGGTATCCAGCAACAAGGATCAGTGCCATACCATACCATATCTCCAAGCTGCAAATATGGAATTATATATTGTAATTTGAATCCAAAAGTAGTGGAGGAAATGTAAAATTCATCTGGATTATTGTGGAGGAAAGGAAATGAAAATTGAACTGCCGCATCTAAAAAAGTAGGGAAATTTAATTAATTACCAGAGCATAACAGCTGATGAGATTGATAACTTAACGAACTCGGAGAGATTGACCAGGGCTTTCCATGAAAATCCAGACCAAGCTCGACCACAGAACCCGGAGACGACCAACAAGAACTGAGCCAAAGTCATGAACCACCACGACGCATTCAGCACGATGGCAGCACCTGAAAGTCCCCATCCCAGTTTCATCATCAGAAGCCAACTCAAGATGGAGTGCAGACAAAGTGCAATAGCTGCTATCACGGCCATCTCAGCGACCATGCTTTGTGCCTGAAGAAACTTTGATAGAGGAATTATCAGGGCATACGCAAATTGCTGTGGAATCATCCACAAGGCTAATTTTCCGGCCTCCTTAGATATTGCTGCGCTCTGGCCAAGAAATTTCAACACGGGGGTGGCGAAAATGAAGACGAGCATTATGGGAAAGACCGCTGTGTTTAGGATAACCCATGATCTTTGCAAGTATATCCCTAGCACTCCAACCTGATTAGCTCCAAATGCTTGTCCGCAAAGAGTTTCTAGTGCACTTCCCATCCCCATCTGCAAGAAAAATCAGATTTTCTTAAGCAACAGTACTCGAAAGCCCTGCCAATATAAAGACGCATATATGCACCCTGGAGAATTGGACTCATAAAAATGTGTACCAGTATGCCGTATCCAAAGGCAGCAACGACCCCATTTTCCACAGAAACAGCAGCGAGTTGAATGTTGCCGAGATGGCCTGCAAATATTTGGGTGATAGCCCCAATTGTATACTGGCACACACAAGTGAAGATGGCCGGAGCAGCCAGGTACCAGAGCTTCTTCGATTCAAAATAGAATTCTTTGAAGAAGTCACGAACACCATTGATGGGGCTAATGTCACCTTCCTTAGTTTCAGATACCACTGAATTCTTCAAATTGCATGGGTTGAAGTCATCACCAACCTTGGAAAGAAGAGGTTGCTGATGCTCCTCCATGCCTTAAACACAGATTTTTAAGAAGAATACAACTTGTGAGTATATTTATGAGTTTATAAATACTTGGACAGTCATTGGAAGATGAAAACGACCTTAATTAAGATGGTCCATTTTTCCTTGTCTTTGACGATGAGAATAAACCTCCCTACTAATGAAGCAATAGACCCTTATCCTGTGATTCAGACCGCGATTTCAGGCTTACAAAACTAGCATATTAGTGATATAAAATGATCCATCCGTGTGTAAATCACTACAGGAAAAATTACGATTTGCGACGAATTTTTTGCGACGGCTTCAATACCGTCGCTAATAGCGACCAATTTGCGACGATTTTCAAACAAGTAGCGAGTTGACCAAAACCATCGCAAAACCGTCGCAATTTGCGAAATTACGACGGTTTTGCGACGGCCAAAATACCCGTCGCAATTCGTAGCAAAATCGTCGCTATTTGCG